>OX387961.1:20077137-22808301 GCA_947578425.1 Eugnorisma glareosa
TCTATGCTATCTTATTCAAGGTGCCTCCCACGGTAAACAAAAACAAGCACATGCAGTTTTTCACTTTAAATTACCTATCAATTATGATGCATCAGTGCTGCGAGGACTTGTCTAAATCTTTTAGTTTTTCAATATTACTATGTTATTACATTTGAGGTGATGAATGAGATGTCAAATATCAGTGTAGTATTTAATTTGTTTAGATCAGACTATAACTTATGCATGATGAATGATGGACATTGAAATAGGATGAATAGAATAGAATAAACATTTATTCGTGAATGGACAGCAGCAACACAATAGAGCAGCACATACATATTATATATGTATATTACTAACAAACAGCTTAACAATTAATTAAAACAGCTCAACTGCGCTGAGCATGCCCTTTATCGAAATAAAAATAAGAAAATATAAAAAAAAAACAAATAGATTTTAATGTTATATAAATATTGAACCTGCACTAAATATTGTGCGGACAACGCGATGAGATCGCCGCGTTCCTCCGCGATCATCAGATAGATGTCTTTCTTGTCCAAGAGACGTTCTTAAAGCCCCATCTCCGCAACCCCAAGATTGCAAACTTTCATATAGTTCGCAATGACCGTTCCCGCTGCCACAGAGGCGGCACGCTCATTTATTACCGTAAAGAACTGCACTGCATCCCAGTAGACTCACCCCCTCTAGAATCACTGCTTGAGGTTTCAATCTGTCGGCTAGGTATGACCGGCCATCAGTCGGTCCATATCATCTCTGCCTACATGCCCCCCGTAAATTCATCTGAGGACCATTCCCTGTTAGAGAAGGATCTCACCTCTCTCTTCGGCTTGAGCGAGTCCGTTATCATAGCGGGCGACCTCAATGCCAAACACCCTGCTTGGAACAGCATAACGACCAACCCGAGAGGGCGGGCGTTATACGACCTAAGCGACTCCCTTTCCTTTGACCCTATCGCTCCTATGGAGCACACCCACTACCCCGACACTGTCGGTTTGCGCTCCGATGTGCTCGATATAGCGCTGCTCAGGAACGTCAGCCTCAGGCTGGACTCGATTGAGACGCTACACGAGCTTAACTCTGACCACCGTCCGGTAGTCATGCATCTCGTTTCTAGCTCGGGCCTCTTTGACCCCAGCCAGCCCCCTGCCCCTATTTTGATAACAGACTGGAAGAAAGTAAGCGATAAGCTGAAATCCGACATGTCTCCTCTCACGGACGGTATCCCCGATCACATAGTCTCAGTCGCAGACACGACGGCCGCCATCAACTTGTTTACAGATCACGTACAATCCGTACTGAAGGATTGTTCACGGGAAGTCCCAGCGATGAGCGATCACCGCTGGAAACTACCCGATGACATACGTGATCTGATAACCGAGAAGAACGCGGCCGTTCGTGCCTATAGCGTCTTTCCCTGCTATGCGAACAAGGCTCACATGCGCAGCTTGCAGCTTGCTGTAAAGCAGCGCACCAGTGAGTTTCGTTCGAATCGTTGGGACAAGGAGCTTAGCGAACTCGAGCCCACTCACTTAGCTTTCTGGCAACTGCAACGAAAGTTGCGTGCTAGCAGCGACGAGGTTACTATGCCTCCTCTCATTCGCCCCGATAAGAGCGTCGCCTTTGACGACTCTGAGAAGGCTGAATGCCTGGCCGACAGCCTGGAATCTCAGTGCACGCCCAGCTCTCTACCAGTAGACATGCGACATCTCGCTGAGGTGGACGCGGAAGTCGAACGTAGAGCCGCTCTCCCCCCGGTAGAAGACCCCGACTGTCCTCTTCCTTCAGTCACGCCCGACGAAGTGAAAGACATAATAGATAGGCTACAGCCTCGGAAAGCCCCTGGCGCCGATGGCTTCACCAATAGGGTGTTCAAAGTCCTCCCCTCTCAGCTCATAGTCTTGTTGGCGGCCATCTTCAATGGCGCCTTGAGCAATAACATCTTTCCCCAAGTGTGGAAAGAGGCCACCGTCATAGGTATTCCCAAACCGGGTAAACCTAAATCCGAGCCGACTAGCTATCGGCCGATCAGTCTCCTTAGCGCGCTCGGTAAAATCTATGAGAGGCTTATTTATAAGCGCCTCAAAGACTTTGCCGAGGCTAAGAGCCTCATTCCCAACGAGCAGTTCGGTTTCAGGACCGAACACTCGTGCGTCCAACAGGTCCACCGCATCGTAGAGCACTTGAGCGCTGGCTTCCAGCGTGGAGCGATGACCGGTGTGTTATTTTTCGATATAGCGAAAGCGTTCGACAAAGTCTGGCACAACGGGCTGATATACAAGCTGTATCAGCTCGGTGTGCCAGATCGTCTCGTGCTCATCTTGCGAGACTTTTTGGCGAATCGCACTTTCCGCTATCGCATAGGGAAAACCCTCTCTTCCCCCCACCCCATTCGCGCGGGAGTCCCTCAGGGCTCTGTCGTTTCCCCCCTCATATTCACTCTATTCACTTCTGATATCCCCAAGAGCAAAAAGGCTCACTTGGCCCTTTTCGCCGACGATACGGCAATCTATTATACTGGGCACGGCCAAGACGCCATCGCCCGTCAGCTCCAAAAAGCAGCCAATGCTTTAGGAGCCTGGTTCCGTAAGTGGCGAATCGAGGTCAATCCCGATAAAAGCCAGGCAGTTCTATTCCATAAGGCGCGTCTCAAACGTCCCGTCCCCTCTCCGATCACTATGTTCGGCAAGCCGATCCCTTGGGAGAAGCAAGCCAAATACTTAGGAGTCATTCTCGACAACCACCTGTCCTTTGCTGCGCATATAAGAGCAGCCCGCGACCGGGCTGCCTTTGCCATGGCTAGGCTCCACTTTATGATCACGGCAAAGAGCAAATTGTCACTTAAGTGCAAGTTGCGACTCTATACCGCCGTCATCCGTCCCATTATGACATACGCTTGTGTCACTTTTGCCCATGCCCACCCGCGTCATCTGCACCGGATGCAGACCCTTCAGAACCGTTTTCTCCGTAAGATTACCGGTGCCCCCTATTATGTCCGTAATGACAGTCTCCACTTAGACCTTAGGATCCCCACCCTAGCTCAGTTTATGAAACGTCTTTCCAAGCGTTTCTTCGATTCCGCTATCAAGCATAGGAACCCCCTGATCGCATCGGCCGCCCGATACGAGCCCTCGCGTATTAGCATGGTTCGCCGTCCGCGACATGCTCTCACCACCCCCGATGACCCCATCACCCTCCTCCAGGAGAGCAGTAGGGAAACCAGCACTTTACGTATACACAAATACAGACCGCCATGTTTCCGTCCTCGCCGCCGAGGCCCGACGCGACGCCCTCGTTCAACGAACCCCCCCCGACCCTTGCCAGAGCCAGCCCGCGATGCTGAGCCGGTAGTTTTAAACCAGCCCCTAATTAATATCACTCAGATCCAGCCTGTCCCTTTGCTGCCCCCCCAGCGACGCCCTAAGCCGAGGCCCGTACCCCACAGGGGGTGCCCTTAGCGAGTGGTCGCTTAGTTTTTAAGTATAGTTTTAAGCCCCTGGCTGGAGGCCTTAGATTCATTTTTAAGGCATCCACAGGGAATAGTCCGGTTAAGCAGTAGCCAGCCTCAGAGGCTGAACTGCGAGATGCCATCTCCAAAAAAAAAAAAAAAAAAAATTGTGCACCTCCTGTGTATGTTACAGCGAGCCTTTATGTAATAGTCGTAAGAACTTATATTTTATCTGTGACAAACATTAGATGAATTCGAATTTGAAACTAATAGCGAAGTAGTAATGGAAGAATAAGACATGCTGCGCCGACCACAAATTTTAATATAATGGGTTAAAGTATGAAATTGACGATTTTTATGGAAGATTTCGTGAAAAGTGGTAATATTTTCAGACTATTTTTTTTTTCTTGGAAACGTTTGAACCGCTTATGATGCAATTGCAAATTCTAGTTACAGTGAAAAAAGCTGCGCTGCACTGCATATGTTAAATTCTCAAAACATAGTCTATGACAAAAATATACCTACTTGAAAAAGTGAAACCAACGCCGACGGCACATTGAAACAGGTGTTTTGACACATTCCTCTATGAGGTAATATGCAACTACTAGTACGGTTTTTAAACTCTAACAGGGTACGTAATTTAACAATTAATCCAATTAAATTGGAATAAGGAAAAACTAAAACTATACGTCATATGTACAAACAGAACAAAATGTGAAAAATAAACGGCTATTTCATACTTAAAGACCTATTACATTGAGACAAGGCTTCAAATTGCATTTAGCACCTATTTTAAGTATATAAAAATCGAAACTTGGTTGTTTCTGTTTTGAATTTTAATCTGCTTTCTATTTCTAGACTTCTCGTAAAAATTAAGCAGGGTTGTTTCATTATCTGCAACCGAAGATTTCACTGGCAGACTTTAAAAATAGGTTTTCATGAATGCATCCTGAAAGATTCACGTGAACAACATGACGTATCTAGAGACCGTTTCATAGTTCCTATTTGTATTTCCCACGTAATTAAACAACCATATTGACTATCAAACGATGTGTAATTAAATATTTATTATGTTACCGTAAATAGTATAAAACATTTTAATATTACAGAGCAGTGTTAACAAAAGAGCACAACTTAAATAACAATTATTTTCCTTATTGCTACAAACTTTAACTACATGTTACTGTTAGCTGAAGATTCTTAATGCAACAAGGATAAATGCTACTCAAATACGGATTTATGGATAAATACATTTGGATCAAAGTTACAATTCACTTGTGCAAATGAATACAGTATTTGAGGCAAATTACACAAGAAAACTATAAGACTGGACAGCGACATCTATTGAGGGGTTGCAAAACTTTTCGGCGAATAGGGTTAGTATGATCTAAGCCATTTGAGAAGTAATTGCAGAGATGTCGTTTATACAAATTTAGGTAAGTGACCTAGATTTGTATAAACGACATCCCTCTTTGAAGACTAGGCTCAAGAACAAAAAGCGGCCAAGTGCGAGTCGGTTCAAGTGTTCCGTACCATTATTTAAAAAAAAAACTCGTTTGTTGTATGGGAGTGGGGGGCCTTTAAATATTTATTTTATTCTGTTTTTAGTATTTGTTGTTATAGCGGCAATAGAAATATATCATCTGTGAAAATTTCAAATGTCTAGCTATCACGGTTCATGAGATACAGCCTAGTGACAGACAGATAGACGGACAGTGGAGTCTGAGTAATAGGGCTCTGTTTTACCCCTTGGGTACGGAACCCTGAAAAAGAGCTAATAGGAGCCGTTTAAGGCCAGTTTATACTATACATGTAACTATAAGTGCGTCACAAAAAGTCAAAAACACATTTATGTTGAAACTCTCCATAACTTTGACCTGATAATTCCGTAAAATTGGCAACTTCAAAATAATTACGAGCAAAAGAAATCATGAGTGAATGCACCAGATTGCTTTAAAGTCATATTGGTAAATTAAACCACTTTCGTAAAATTATTGGGTTACCGTGCCGGTCCTGAGATGTGATTTCTTTAGCAAATCGATTTTTTGTTGCAATCTGAGTTCCCGTATTTTTAAGGCCGCTTGCATTCTTATCTAAGACTCAATCTGCCACAAATATGAAATATTTACCTATATTTTTGTCAAGTTAGATATCGATTGTCGCTGAAATGATGATAAGAATTTTAACGATTTTAGTTACCTACGTAAAGAAGATGGTAAAGACTAAAATTGAAACGAGAATAATGTGTTGCCCGGAACTCCAGGATTGAAGGAAATCGACAAGCGATTAGCTATTATGAAAACCAGCTCCCATCAACCATTTCCACTCATGACATACCTACACCAATACGCCGTCTCTTAAATCAATGTGGGAGTAATCGTCATTGTTTCTGTGGTCTGTAAACAGATGCGGACTATCTTGTCACTCAAATGGTCCGACCATTTAACGTGTATGAGTGAAAGGCGACTAACAAAAGGAATTTAACAAGTCAGATGTGAGTGAGAACGCCGGGGACGTCTCGAGAGAACACACATTGACCACCACTGGTGTTGTGTAGTTTTTCCGTACCTCCATGAGACAAGGCATGAGTTTAAGTATCATCATCATCATCATTTCAGCCGAATGACGTCCACTGCTGGACATAGGCTTCCCCCAAGTGTCGCCACATTGACAGGCTATGTATGTTTAGTTTAATTTCGGAAACTGGGTTTTAATTCATTAATCGGGATAGAAGTGATAACCTAGTGGTGTGACCGTCGAACTGCCAAGTCATAGGTTTCGAGGTCGAACCCAAGCCACGTATCTCTGATTTTTCGGATTCATGTGCGTATTATATAATTATCACTTGCTTCGGTGAAGGAAAACATCGAGACCAAACCAGCATGCCTGAGAGATAATTCTTGACGGCATGTAAAGCCAAGTCAGAGGCCCATGGGTGGCATAAAAAGTCTCTCCACCAGGACACCAGGTTAGGCATTAACCATACGATAAAGAAGAAAGAATCCATTTATGATTACTAACCTTCACAGCTCTGGCGCTTTCCGAGTAATCCACTGAATAACATTTGTTTTCGTAGTTCTCCATGAAGAAATAGTTTAGTCCCTGAAAAAATAAATAAAATAAATGAAAAACATGACGTCTTGTTAAAGTCATATTTTGTTCCTAGCATGAAAAGCAGTATTTTCTAGATACTGAAACTAATCCATCCTATCTTTGTCCAATTTGTAGACCGCAAATGATTGAACATGAAACGACCTTCCGACAAAAGATTCTTTAGTTTAAAATTGAAAATCGGTAATGGCTTACACCGGTTCTGAAGGCAATGATGGTAACGCATTACACGGACAAAAAACCAATTTAATTGCTTAAAAAGCAATACTTCATTATATTCTCGAAGGTACGCATATGACAAATTGAAGAAGCCACTCCTGGCATTGAAAACATGTTTTGTCTGTAAGTTAAGTAAGCCACGATGTTGTTTTTAACAATGGACGACGCATTCGGTAAAATGTATGGGTCGAAATGATGTCAGTCCCCTATAAATTAAGCGATTCAACTTATTAAAGTACTACCAAGGTCACTGACGGTCTGAAACTTGTCACCCTTGCCTCTGCCCTAAGAAATAAGGTTGAAAGTGTTCGGCCAGACCTTGGCCCTTCTCCACATACACCATATCATACAGTTCTCCGCCTTCAAGATCCTATCTTTAACAGCCATATTGTCTAGGTCGTCCTGATATCCTTATCCAGGTTATGGTCTATCCCTGTGCGAATTACATCCAAAACTGATATGTTGCGGAAAGGTAGCAGATATACAGTTTATTTGGGACCATAAAATAGGTACTAGCCGTTGCCCGTATTTTCGGTCCGATATTTATGATCCGTTAAGGTCGGAAATTATCCCGTAGGAACTCAAAACTTTAATACAGCTTATGAAGTTATGAAACTCGAGGATAATGTAGCTTCCCATTAGTGAAAGATTTTTTGAAATCGAACGAGTAGTTACATGGATTTCCCCCTACACCCGAACGTAAAAAGTTTACTTCTTTATATTCATATTATATAGAATTTTATTATGAATGGTACTTACTATAAAAACGATATAAATACTCATGGCGATCTGGAACACATTGTAGACCATCACCAAATGTTTTAAGTTGTATGGTTTCTTGTCCTTCATGTATCTTGGGCCGGCTTTGGTACAGAAGTAGAGATACGTCGCCAGTATCGTCAGGAGAGGACCAGGTCCTCCTGCTAGCCACCAATCTTTGGTACGAGGGTCTAGAAAAGGAAAAAGAACATTCATAAGATTTTTGAGAGTATACGTCCCTGTGACCTGCCTTAGCCTGGTGCAGGAAGTCTTTGAAATTCGCTGTAGTGTTGACTTTTGTTTTTTTTAATATTTTTTTGTGTTGTTTTTAATTATTTGGGCCAACTCTTGACTTCAATCTTGATGACAGAGATGAGGTCGACGATGGAATGAACTAGCCCAAAAGAAGCCTATTAACTCACGACTTAAATAGAAATAATAGTTATTTGTTCATATTCATAGGGGGTTTGTATTCCTGGTCAAGTGTTTATTATTTTTGTATTATTAGGTTCGATTGTGTTATTAGTTTTTTTTTTCCATTAGATAGTTTTCATTTAGCCTGGGGTCTGTTCATTAAATCCTATGTAGTTAGTAAATTGTTGTTTCATACAACCTTGTATAAAATAACTGGCTAAATATCTG
The DNA here is from genome assembly GCA_947578425.1 of Eugnorisma glareosa. NCBI lineage: Eukaryota > Metazoa > Arthropoda > Insecta > Lepidoptera > Noctuidae > Eugnorisma > Eugnorisma glareosa. The sequence goes on from OX387961.1 coordinate 20,085,314, forward strand.
TGTATTTTTAATTTCTGCCTGCCTCTAGGTAATAAGCGTGATGTGAGGTATTAAAGGTTGGTAAAGAGCCTACTATAACAATTAACAGGAACAACAATAAAATGATTATGGGGAAATTGCAATACATTTATGTGAAAACCCGATTCAACCGCATATTCTAAAATATGTTGGTGAATAATAAAATATTAAACAGGAAGACCAGTATTTTATGGTCAACCGGTCAAACATATTTTATGCGTATCAAAATAAGAAGGAAGAAAAAGTTCATTAAAATATACTTGTAATTTATGGTGCATGCATTTTCGCCGATTTTATATGTTACTAAACAATATGGATTACCATTACCAATATGGATGGTTAACTGATATTAAATTTAATTTAATTATTATATTTATGACTATTATTTCTTTTAATGCTTTTTATTTAAAACATTTATTTAAATCATAACACAATATCATGATAGTTACACTAGTCATAATATGAAAAAGTCGTAGTACTTGAATAGTATTTATTTATATAAAACTTACCCGATAATTCCTCAAATACATAATGATATCCTTGCAGAGCTTGTTGAACCATCGCCATTTTTGGAAACAATAATTTTCTATTATCCTTAAAAATATCACTTAATATAATCACTATTTTTTCCACTTCTCTATATTTTTTAATACACTTATCTGCTGTTTTTTATTGACCTATATTAATTTACAAATTTAAATAAAGTTGATATAATTATTTCCCGCTTCGCAAGCCAATCGGTCTGGCTTGCGCAAGCGTTACCTATGGACTAACACACATGAAGTTACCATTAAGTTTTATATTTCGCCACCCGTTTGAGATATCGCACGGCTTTTTATTTTACAAAGATTTGCCTTAATTTAATAGTCAATAGCAATTCAGACTAATAGAATAGTCAAAATATATTTTAGTATCAAAACTTTTAATAATATAATTTTTGGACAGTGAGACAATTTATATCCCAGACAGTTTGATCGGATACTATTAATAACATTTTAATCACTAGAATTAAACCAGTAAAATGAAAAGTATTAGATAATAGTTCTCCTCATTGATCCTACATTACAGTACTAGTACAGTAATCTCAAGTAGTTTTAAATTCTGATTTGATATCTCTGAAAAGATAGTTGCTTTATTGGCAAGAGTGCTAAACCAAGTTTTTTTTGTAAAATATTTTATATTTTAATCAACTATCAGAAAGGCAAAGTCATGAAAGGGCCAAAACCGGGACAAATGGAGGGAGATCTTCGATCAGTAGGACAGGCTAAATAAATCAATAATTTTAATTATTTATCATTTAATTTCACCACCGTTTTCACAACACATCACCTTGACAATTCTGTCAAATTTCTTTTAAAATAAAGCATTATTTTATCTATGATATCCACCAATTTCAGAAATGAGGTTGATTTATCTCTCTCTTGAGACTTATTATCAACCTCATTTTTGAAACAAAGCAGGTAACTTTTTTTAAATGTAATGTTGGAATGTGGAAAGAAATAGAGGAGCCCGTGGCAAAATACTAACAGCCACTTGGGTCGATCTTTAGGTTAAGCCGTGCTGGCTGGTTGATCTGCTGATGGGTGACTGCCCATTACATACCGAGTTTCCTCCGAGCCTCTTGGCCCCGGCTGTTATTTTGTAGATCATTGGCAGTCGTTACAGGTAGTCAGCGGCCCAAAAAGTCTGACAACCAGTCTTACCAATAGGTATCGTATTACCCAGTACAAACTGGTTTAATATCTTGTGGAGATCAGATAGGCAGTAGCTCTATGTAAAATACTGGTATTCAGCTGCATCCGGTTAGACTGGAAGCCGACCCCAACATAGTTGGGTAAAGGCTAGGCAGATGATGATGAATGATGTTAGTGGAAGGAACGAGGGGAGGCCTTTGCGCAGGAGTCGGACAGATCAGGTGGCCTACCATGACGTCTTGAAGCAGGAATAGTACCAGTGTGGGAAAGAGATGGCGCTAGACGACTTGTATAGCTCTGTCTCTTTCCCACACTGGAATTACTCCTGCTTTAAGACTTCATGATAACCCACCAGGTTAACAAGACACTTACACCGGTATTCTTAGTCGTGGATTGAACTTAAGTCGGACTTGACACGCCTACATTCCACCCCATTAGACATATTGACAGCTACAATTTGTTTATAATCCCGCTTTTCGAAGGCGTTTATGTCAAATTATAAACAAACTGTAGTTGTCAATATGTCTAATGGGGCAGAATGTAGGCGTGTCAAGTCCGACTTAAGTTCAATCCACGACTAAAAATAGCGGTGATAATGTTCCAGGCCGTAGTCAAGAGCCTGAAAGTTACCCACTAGCTGCCCCATCTGTGTTCTGTCTAGCCTTTTTTCCAGCTATGAAGGGAAAGGCGATAATGATGGACGAAATTAACACCAAAATATGCAATTTATTGTTACGTTCGACAGTCATAAAATCTTAAGTTTGAATGCCCATTGTAAAATATAATTAAAAACAATAACCATGATCAATTTGTGGGTAATCCTTATTAATAACCTCAACGTCGACTCAGAAACAAGAAATAAAAATTAGTGTCATTAGGTAACTCATAACGCTTAGTTAATAGTCATTGTTTCATTAGCCAGGATCGTTCTGAGAATGTATTAGTTGGGTAAGTAGATGCACAAAGATCTGATCGGTAGGTTTGTGGAGCTCCACGAGCGCATTTCACCATATCTTTTCTTCCATGGGGAGTTCAGACGTACTGCAGGTTGTCACCAATACCTTGTGGATGTTTCACACATTTGCACGAATCGCTTTGCTACATCTTTGAATATGGGCACAGCCGAGGAGTGTAATTCCCTGCCTGCGTCGGTGGTCCCAAGTTCATATGACCCCAATCTATTTAAGTCGCGAGTTAATTGTCTATTGGGTCAGCTCGTTCCATCGTCGACCTCATCTCTGTCCTCAGGACAAGATTGAGGTCAAGAGTAGGCCCATTTAATATAAAAAACACCTTTCTTTGCCTATAGGTAATTATGCATAATGCTCAGACGAATAAACAATATAAACATGTCACTATTGTGCTGCATTGTGTTTGACACTCTGACAAGAGGGCGCTGTTGGTAAACATTTATGCAATTGTCCGCAAACATTTTATTGAAAAACAAAATGGCAGCGCTAGTTCCGGTAAAGAATTAAGCAAAAGATTATATTAAGAGTCAGGGGTGTATAACCTTTTGTAATTATAATAAGTTGTATTCTGTATCTCGTAATTTGGAGCTGTCACTAGCTATTAGCCATAATCTTGGCTATAAAGGTCAGGGTAGCTATTGCGTATCTCTGTTGACAGTTCATAGTGATCACCATTTGGCGAGTTTTGATATACAAAGACCGTTCTTGTTGGTTTCAACTGACGCTACCCGTGCAGAATTGTCACTGTATATCAAAACTCGTAACTATGAACTGTCAACAGACATACGCAATAGTCCTGGGGCCTTAGTCTGCTATTGCAATAGTGTCAGAATGGTCTATCATTGATTTAATAAGGCCCCTAGCCCACGGCGTATTGAAGCGCGTTCGAAACTCGTTTGACGTGCGTACAAAGGGTAATTCGTCTGCGCGGGGCCTTATTAAATCAATGATAGACCATTCTGACCCTATTGCAATAGCAGACTAAGGCCCCTGCTGATTGGCAGTCGCTCCATGACAAAGTATTCAACTGTAGGTATCCGGTTATATCTACTGCAAGCCAACATAGTTGAAAATAAAATTATATCCTTCCCTATATTTTTGGTTCGCTCTTTCTGCTCGCTCACTAATATTGATTGTAGTAAGGATTATTTTCGGCTCACACCAGGATGAATCATTTTCAAACAGATACGGAAACTTCCAACAGTGTCCTTGTAAAAATAAATAAACCATGTCATCAGTTTGCAACGTTTCCCACTGCTGGGTCTCACAAGCCTCCTCTCTATAATCCACCAACCCTGGTGCATGTCACATTTCTTCGATTTTTTAGTTTCCTCACGCAACTCGTTTTGGTTCTTCCATTCTTCTCCGTCAACCGTCACACTATCATTTACTTTTTTTCTTTCGTATCATTCTTCACAAAATACACCCATCTTTTCCTTATTTCACTTTGCTCAATAGCAATAAAAGCTAAAATAAAAATAGGTACCTACTGTAATTCAAGGAAAAAAAGTATTTCAACCAATGAGTCCAATAATATGACTCAACAATAACAAATAACAGTGTTAGATAATATAGTTGGTATACTGACACCTGCTCAAGTACCAATATCAGTAAACTGAAGAGTACGATAAGATGCGAATGATAACGATAGGGCTATTTTGAATCATACTATGCAGCTTGATGTTATCAGTAATGGATGATATTCATTAAGTATAAAGTGTTATGTCAAAATGTCGGTTCAAAAGTGTCAGTTTTTCATTGAGAGTTGTCACTTTACGGTTTCCGAATTGAGAATTTGGCAAACTCCGTTTGTTTATGGAATTGGCTTTATTACTGGTTTCTGAAATTATCAGTGATAGCCTAGAGGTGCGACCGTCGGAATGCCAAGGAAGGTCTCGAGTTCGAACCCAAGACACGCACTGATTTTTCAGATTCATATGCGTATTGTATAATTATCACTTGCTCCGGTGAAGGGAAACATCGTGAGGAAACCAGCATGCCTGAGAGATATTCTCGACGGCATGTAAAGCCAAGTCAGAGGCCCATTTGCGGCCTAAAAACTCTGACACCAGGTTAGGGACTAACCACACGATAAAGAAAGAAGATTGGTTTCTGAGACTATTGGAGCGGAGTGTAGGCGTGTCGCACTTGACTCGAGATGAGTCAGCCGTTAAAAATACAAGTGAGACTTCTTCTAAAGGATATTTCAAAAATCGAGGGGAAATAAATTGAAGGAATTTCAATTAGAGTTTGACTAGTTTTCTGTATACTAATTTTTTTAAACTGACCTGGTCACTTTATCACTTCTTCGCCTTTTCCCAACTATCTTGGGGTCGGCTTCCAGTCTAATCGGATACAGCTGTACCTGTACCTGAATACCTGTTGGCACTGGGTAATACGATACCCTTGGTAAAACTGGTTGTCAGACCTTCGGGTCACTGACTACTTGTAACGACTGCCAATGATCTACAAAATAACAGCCGGGGTCAACAGCTTAGCGTGCTTTCCGAGGCACGGAGGAAACTCGGTAAGTAATGGGTGGTCACCCATCCACGGACTAACCTGAAGATCAACCTGAGCGGCTGTTATTATTTAGCCACGCTATCATCAACACTAAAAATGTGATATTTACCATGTTTAAAATTAATTGGGGGTCAAAGTTTCAACTTATTTACAAGATTTATTGGAATAATATATGTTTTTAATGTAAGATTTTTACTTCACAACACCTTCGCGATCCCCGTACTATTCAAACTGTCCATCAGCACAATGTATTGAGTCCGTTTCATTGAGTCCTAACGTAAAACTTGATTTTTCACCCCAAAAAAAAAGTTGTTTCCCAGCAATATTTTTTGCGTGAAGTTACTTAGTTTGATGTACAGAATGCTTAGTTGAAGACTTTTTTATGGGTCTTTCAACACCCTGTATAGTCATCTTGAGTTAGAGCTCTTTAGTTAGTGAGTGTGATACAATCTCCTGTGATGTGTTGTATTGTTTTAGTTTTGCTGTGGCATTTTCGGCATAAATCATTTCATCATCATCTTTTATTATTTATATTTTGTATATTTTTTTCTTGGATGGCTAACATAAACCCTTGTTATTATTGTATATCTATTTAAACTTTATAAATTATTATATTCATATGCAAAGTAAATTAAAAGTCACTTAGTTTTAAAACGTTATTCATATTTTAGACCGACTAATTGCCTTGCAAAATTTTAAACCAAAATCACATTAGATAAATCATGTAGATAGCTTTTTGTTAAAAAACGCTTGAATTTGCATTTAACCCACATTTAAACCCAGTTTCAGACCAGCGTATTTTTCTCGTGTATACATTTGTTGAAAAACCCCTGTCTGATCCGAAAGGGGTATAAAGGTATACCAATGACATTAACAAATAAAATAAGAAACATAAAATATTCATGAAATAAAAAATACTTCGAGGAGGATACAGCACCATAGACCACATCCACACAGTGCGGCAGATCATACAGAAGTCCGAAGAGTATAATCGGCCGCTGTGTCTTGCATTTGTGGACTATGAGAAGGCTTTTGACTCTGTCGAGACCTGGTCTGTTCTGGAATCTCTGCAGCGATTCCAAGTTGACTGGCGTGACATCCAAGTGTTGAGAAATCTCTATGAAAACGCCACAATGACCGTCCAAACTCAAAACCAGCAAACAGAGCATATCCCATTGCGTCGGGGGGTGAGGCAAGGGGACGTAATTTCCCCGAAATTGTTCACCAACGCACTGGAGGATGTGTTTAAGACGCTAAAATGGGAAGGACGGGGCATTAACATCAACGGCGAGTACATCTCACACTTGAGATTTGCAGATGACATCGTCATACTGGCTGAGTCGCTGCACGTCTTGCAGCAGATGCTGGACGGCCTAGTTGATTCTTCAATACGCATTGGTCTCAGGGTGAACTTGGACAAAACCCAGGTTATGTTCAACGAACACGTCACCCCAGGACCTATTGTTGTCAATGGAGGTCCTCTCGAGGTTGTTCGAAAATATGTTTACCTCGGGCAAACTCTGCAATTTGGTAAGAACAACTTTGAGAGGGAGGCCAACAGCAGAATTCAGCTGGGCTGGGCAGCATTTGGGAAGCTTCGCCAGGTCTTTTCGTCACGTATTCCACAAAGCCTAAAGACTTGTCCTAAAGACCTAAAGACTGTCTTCAATCAGTGCGTCCTGCCTGTTATGACTTACGGAGCCGAAACGTGGACACTTACGGTGCGGCTGGTCCATAAATTTAAGGTCGCTCAGCGAGCTATGGAACGGGCTATGCTTGGAGTTTCTCTGAGGGATCGCATTCGGAACGAGGTAATCCGACAGAGAACCAGAGTTGTCGACATAGCTTACAGAATAAGCAAGCTGAAGTGGCAATGGGCCGGTCATATTAGCCGTAGAACCGATGACCGTTGGGGTAGACGTGTTCTTGAGTGGAGACCGCGAATCGGTAAACGTAAGGTGGGACGCCCTCAGGCTCGGTGGAGCGACGATCTTCGCAGGGTGGCTGGTAGCAACTGGATGAGAGCTGCTGAGAATCGAGTTGAGTGGCGTGCGATTGGGGAGGCCTATGTCCAGCAGTGGACTGCAGTAGGCTGATGATGATGATGATGAAAAAATACTAATACCAACAAATTACAATTATTTCCCTAAATTCTAACAAACTTTTAAAACGTATCAACACCATCTTCGGCATAGTATGATCGATCGTATTTTTTTTGTATAGGACGTCACTACCAGTGAAGTGACCGGAGTGTCATTGCCCGCGCTCATGTGTTGCCATGTCAGTTTCCTCATTTTAGTACATTTAAAATAATATTCATACATTTCATTTCATTTTTTTTTGGCATTTTTCGTTATGGCCCAGAGGTTAAGGCCTCGCCTCTCGTGCATGAGGTTGTGGGTTCAAATCCGGGCATGTACCAATGTGACTTTTTCAATTCATATGTACTTTCAAAGTTTATCTTGGACATCACAGACTTCGGTGAAGGAAAACCTCGTGAGGAAACCTGGACTTATAAAAGTCTGAAATCGCCAACCCGTCTTGAGCAAGCGTGGTGATCAATGCTCGTGCCTTCTCTGTTGAGAAGAGGCTTTGCCCAGCAGTGGGACAGTAATAAGCTGGTATGATTACTTAATTTTCATCGGGTTTGTTTTTTACTTGTTATCCAAAATAGATTACATAAATAGAATTTAATCTCGATACCTAATAATACCCTCACGAATCGAACAGTGTTCTTTTAGCATATTGTAAATGCTCGTATCGGCTTACACGCTTACATGTGCACCTTATTTTGCGCTTCAAAAAACCGAATGCGCGTAGACGCGCTTCTTCCAGCGTGTTTGCTCCAACAGGTGGGTTCAGTCAGTAGTACGGTTTACGGGTTTATACGAGCGCAGTGCTCGTACGAGTTGTGCATGTGGAAAAAGGCGTGCGTATACGCGCCTACACGAGCTTCCAAAAATGAGCTTATTAGTGCCGAAATACGCTAAACTGAAACCGTCATAAATCACGTGTTTTTATCACGTGGTCGTTCATGAAAATTTTATAAAACCATTCATAATATTAATTATTTTGCATACAATATTGTGAACCTATTTATAATAGCATTGTTAAGCAAGTAGCAGCGTAATATTTTTTTTGTATCTTATTTTTCTATTTAACTCAACAATATCCTAACTTCCTAACTCATATTATGAATGCGAAAGTAAGTTTTTTTGTTACCTTTTTACGCCTAAACCACTGAACCGATCATCCTGAAATGTTGCATAACGTTGTCGGAAATGAACGTAATACCTTTCATCCCGAAAAAGAACTGTTCTTGAGCAAAACAACAATAACATTCTTATGATCATAGATAGCGCCACATGTCTTGCGAATCATAAGCATAATCAGCCTATAGTGTTCCCACTGCTGGGACACACGGCCTCCTCTCTATGGGAATGGGCTGTAATCCGCCACTCGGGCCCACTGCGGTTTGGTAAACGTCACATGTCTTCCAATTTTTGGATCTAGGACATGCTGGTTTCCTCACGATGTTTTCCTTCACCGTTTTTGATAGAATCATGATTGAGTTATATTATTTTACTAACAGAGTACAACCCAAATTCACAAATTCAAAATGACAAATTGACAAATTTGTCGATTGTCAAATTCTAAATTACCGCGAGCGAAGCCGCGGGCAAAAGCAAGTATTTCATAATAGTTTAATGTATTTTAGGTATTTTTTTAGTTTTATATTATTATTTAGTATTCATCTTTTTAACTCTTATCTTCTAATCTCATTAATTAATGACGCCAGATGCATAATTTTATAACTGCAGGCTAAATAGAAATAACATTTAAACTGACTTTGTGATTTTCACGATCCCATGCTCGACTTAATTATAGACAACAATGCTTGCGAAAAAGGTACAACTCCGGAGGCAACAGCAAATTGTAAACTACAGTAGAATAAGCGCCCAAACGTAATGACCCCACTGGTCTGGTCTATGTATTTCTCTGAAAATGCTTCCTAGCATGGTCGAACTGCGACCGTAGACGCGTGTTCAATGTTCATACATACCAGTCTTACCAAAGGATATCGTAACCCAGTAACTGGGTCATACAAGCCAGATAGGTAGTCGTTCCATCTAAAATACTGCTATCCAACTGCATCTTTTTCTCTCTGACAGATCTGTCAGACTCTTACTGACTATAGGCCACATCGGTGTTCCCTCGCACACTTGCGTCGGGGGGCAGACTGCCTCGGACTAGTGCCGCCGGCTCGCTGCCCTGCGGGCCTCGTCCCGGGAGGGAAGTGAGGTGTACAACTCCACCCGTTACGTCTACGAGAGGCGCGCGTAGAACACTACATGAAATTACTTGCTTGCTACTTATTTTGTTACTTTAAAATAATTGTTTTTATTGCTTTTATGTATTTTATTTATTTATTTAACAATTTATGTACACACTAAATACAGAAAAGAAAAAAGGAACAGAAAATAGTACAAAGGTGATGCTTATTTCTAAAGAAATCTCTTCCAGCATACCTGCGAAAGGAGAATTTAAAAAAGAGATGTAGACACAGTGTGTAAAAGAAGAAAAGAAAATAGAATACAAAACATAAAGCAAACCTATTTAAATATAATACCTCCTCATACCATATAAGAATATACTAACATACTTATAAATACAAACATATAAAAATACTATAAATACTATAAAATAACTAATAATACATACTAATTTATGCAACTATGAGGAAATGGAAAGATAATGTTCTTTCACTCTTCTCTAGAAAACTGTAACAGTTTGGCAGTCCCTAATATCAGGCGGAAGTGAATTCCACAACCGCACGGCATGCACAGTGAAGGAATAAGAGTAGAAGTCGGTAGAGTGTGGAGGGGATTTAAGGAGGTTCTTAAGATGCGACCTGCAAGGTGCATCAGAAGGACGGGAGTAGGAAAAGCGTTCCCGCAGATATGATGGTGTTTTAGGGTTATGAAGGATGTTAAATAGCAAACACAATATCCGAGAGTTCCTGCGAAGTCGAATTGGGAGCCACTTGAGTATTTTGCGAAAGTTAGAAACATGATCATACTTTTTAAGGTTAAATACAAAACGAATACAGATGTTTTGCAAGCGCTCAAGTTTATTTAAGAGCTCCTCAGTGGCGTCCAAATAACAGGCATCGGCGTAGTCTATGATGGGTTGAATGAGAGTTTGCGCAAGGGAGATTTTGGTGTTCAATGGCAGGAAGCTCTGGAGGCATTTCAATTAGTGGAACGTGTAATGCACTTTGCGACTAACTTCAGCAACATGGGCAGTCCAAGATAAGTAGGAATCCATAGTCACGCCCAGATTTTTAGCCTTAATTGCGTAATCAATCTGAACTCCATTCAGCCTGAGTGGAGACAGCGACGCAACATCGAGCCTATTCCGCATATGTATTTGATTTTTAATATGTTATTCAATATATTTTTGTGTTTTGTCGATTCTGTGTTTGAAATTATGGATATTTTGGTCTGAGTAAATAAATGAATTGAATTGAATGGAACTTCGCGCCACCGAATCGGGTTTTGTGTGATAGGGGTGTGATCTGTAGTCCCTGCACATATTTAGGGGGGCCGGAAGAGGGCGTTGTCCGTCCTCTGCCGGTGCGTCTACTGCGGGATGGGCGAGAGCACCCTATCCGCAGATGGTTTCGCATGACATCACCGCGTCCCAGAACTCTGTGCTGCCGACCATCGAGCGAACAACTGTCGGCAGCGACAGGTCTCCTCTTACTACTGTAACAAGGGCACGGCGCGGCTCATTCTACGCGGCACACTCGGTCAACGTATGCCATGCCGTGTCCTCCAGACGGTTGACGCGGAAGCCTATCCCAACTTAGTTGGGAAAAGGCTAGGCACATAATCTAAGATGTCTGATGATCTTAATCTAGTGTATTGGGACCTCCACTTTTTATACTGTATATTAATGACTTGCCAAAATCAGTTCCACACCCTATGACTTTATTTGCAGATGATAGCACGGTGACCATTTCTAGTAATAGCAATGACATGACCCAATATATATTTGACATTCATAATACCTTGACATCTATAATAGAATGGTTAAACAATAATAATTTAAAGATTAATTTAGATAAAACGAAAATCATACATTTTAGCCAACGACTGACTATGGAACATCAGGACATAACTATAGATGATAAAATTGTTGAAATTGTAAATACTACTAAATTCCTTGGACTAATAATTGACAAAAGGCTTGACTGGAAATTTCAAATCGAGAACCTGTGTAAAAAAAATTGTAGTTCGGCATTTGCATTGCACTCTCTAGCTGCAGTTGTGAATGTAGATACCTTGCTTGCGGCTTACCATGGTTTAGTTGCGTCTCACCTAAGATATGGCATCATATTCTGGGGAAATTCTACAAACGCTAACACGGCATTTAAGGCCCAAAAGAGATGCATTAGATCTATGTTCGGGCTAAACACGATCGATACATGTAAGCCATATTTTAAAAGGTACAAGCTGTTGACTCTTCCTTGTCTGTATATCCTTGAAACTGCAATGTTCGTCAAAACAAACCCCAATCGATTTCCACGTTTACAGGACGTGATACCGCGTAACAGACGGGATATGACCATTCTTCGAGTCTATCCAGCAAAAACGGCACTCATGCGCAAAAGTGTCGTCTGTATGGCGCCTACTATATTTAACAAATTGCCTAAATGTTGGAAGGAGCTGAATGGTAAGGCATTCAAACGCCAATTAAAAATGTTTCTTTCGCAAAAGGCATATTATAGTATCTCCGAATTTCTTGCCGAAACTGATTTTTCTGTTTGACTGAATAATTTTATCTTTTCTTGACATTGTAATTTATATGAATTGAATGATTTACTTGACTTACTTGAATTGAATGAATTTTGACTATTATGTAATGTAACTATTTTTAATTTCTAATAAAGTATTGTAAACTATTTTGTACGCCGAATATAGCAAAACATGTTGAACCAACAATTTCTCGATCTCCATCCATATGTGCATATTCATGTATCATGTCACAAATGTTTTAACAAATAAATGCATCTTTCTTTCTTTCTTTCTAATTTATCATTTGCCCATTCTTGTATGCTACCAAATTGTACTTGTTTTTAATTTCAGTGAATCCGTTACATATTCTTTAGTAGGTACTGGCTTCTGCACGCCGCTTCGTCAGTGTCAAGAAACACAATCCTACGCTAGGTACTCATTAACAGTGTAGTATCCACCAGAGTTTTTTTTTTTTTTATATCGGATGTTTATTTTAGGAGATTATCTCCTACATCCAAACTCATAAACTTTACCTTTTATAATATTAATCCGCGTGAAATGATTATAAAAAATATATTATTTTCCGATTTGAATCGGATTTTGTTAGCAATTTCAAGGGTGTTATTTTTTGCACGGAACACATTTTTTTTTTTTAATAAAAATAGTTCATAAGCCAAACAGTTTAATTTACTCCTTATAAAATAGCTATATGCCAGTAAAAGCCCCGTCAAAATCGTTGCAGCCGTTTCGGAGATTAACCAGAAAAAACAAACACACAGACAAAAAATAAAAAAATGGGTTTTTGTACCGTTTATACTTTCATATTTTTTTTTTTTCAATTACATACAATCAATTTTATTTATTTGGCCTGGCACACTACCTATGCCTATTATGTAGTGTGCCACGAGAATGCTCGGCGACTGTGTATTTAATATAATCATTGTTCAATTATTGTTTTTATCACGGTGTTAATCAACGCCTAGGCAAGTGTCACAACGGGTAATTTGTAAGACAATTGAGACAAATGATACTCGTATACCATTTTTCTCATCGTCCATAATACGACAATTTTTCGTGAAATTACAGTGATCATGACATGACCATCTGTGCAATAGTTATGCTCAATTGTTATGTTTTTCAACATCCGTATAGATTAGATAATATGCTTGCTTACAGTAATAATAGTACCTTATATTCGACAATTTACTCTTTGTCGTAGCTCCAAACGTAATGTTCAGTTTATGACTCCTCTCCTCTGTTTTGTCCTATTTTCCTTTTATCTGCGTCTCAACCAGGTCTTACCCGGGATTTCTAAATGCCATACATCCATCTGTCATCATTTGTCTACTGTCTCTCTGTTAACTTTCAGTGAGGGCTCGACCACCTTGCCGTCAAGTAGGTCTCATAACTGGATACAAAAGTATTATGTATAACAGGGTAAGACATAGTCTATCACTCTATCGTCTGTCGAAATTCATACAAATCAGTTCAGTCATCATATGAGTGATTGATTAAATTCAGTATATCATCAATGGTTACGCTTGATCCAGCTGAATTTCGGGTTCCATCTTTGCTGGATTGCAATCCCTAACTTCAGTCAGTAAATCCAGATTACCATGCGAAGTAGGGGTGGGTTACTAGTATTAATCTACAAGAAGGTAGAGGTTATTTAAAAAGAAAAAAAAAGAAAACAAAAATAAAACCTACTAAATATCAAAACAAAATAAAATACTACGGCTGTTTTTTTTAACAACTTATACATTCTACGTAATTAATCTGGTTTCAGCCGTACGGAAACCAGACGAATGACGTAGACACGCTTTATTTCTATTTTTAGGCAGCAAAGTGCATTTTATTGGATAAACCGGTGACGTTTTTTAAATGAATCCTTACTTAGGTAATATTACTTAATGATGATGAGACAGATTATTTATCCTAACGACGACTATTAGTTAATCCCTGATGAAGATGATGAAGATGATCCCCAGCACGCGGGCCCAGGGCGAGGCGATTCATTTAAACCTATTGCAAATAAAACACAATACCGTTTAGGTAACTCACGATTTTGAAATTTCATTTGAATTAAAATGCGTGGCATCGTATTCTAATTAGGTTAATGTCAAAAAAAAATAACGTGTCATTTTGAGCTTGAATTGCAAAACGATTTAATTTTATTTATGCATTTACGAGGAGTATAATGACCAAAGAAACCCTGGAAAATGTAAAGATGAATTTGGATAGCTATAAGAGTAGAGGAATACCAAAGAAACGATGGATAGACTGTGTGAAGGATGGTGCGGCTAGAAAGGAGGCGATTGCTGAGATGACGAGTAATCGAGAAGAGTATGGAAGAAGACATACTGCACCCAAATAAATTGGGATAAGGAATAGCTTAAAGGAACCCATGAGTATACTAGGTAGTCGGTATAAGCCTAGATCTATGAACGTTACTAGGCTTCTCGTTTTCTCTTCTCAGCTGCAAAGTTGAAGTGAAACTGCGCTGGTCACATCTGCTGCATGTCAGAGAGGCAGTGGGCAAAAGTTACCAGTCATACCGGCAAGCTCGAAAGAAGATAGCGGAATGAGCAAGTCTCAATTAAAAAAAGGATTGGCATAAAATCGCACTGCCTTTGCCCTGCAAATAAATAATAATAAAATAACAAAAATACTACTAATACTTCTAGTACTAATTGTAGTTTGGCAGTTCTGTGCTTGAGCGTCAGGTCAATGTATGCCCTTCTTATTGGTCTAGTGCAATTAGACATATAGGTGGAACAAAGTATATAGTGGTCGGATTTTCATCACACTTATTTTATCGAGTTCCAAGAGTTGTGGAGAAAAAATAAAAATAAAAATTTCGTCACACGCAGCTTTTTTTGTTTTTCCTTTATACTCTTATATTTTTTTGTTTATGATGACTTGACATTCGATTAATTTATATTGTGAGGTAAAAGTGTGACCTGTGTGCATCCATTAAATGCTAAATTGGTATGTTTATTCATTCATTGCTGTCGATGAAATGCATATTTCAATTTTTTTTTGCATTTCCCGTATTCTTCAATGATTTCTAAAATACCGAATTTTTTGCTAAGATTTCAGTTGTCAAAAAATTCGTTTCGAACTTTTTCACCGATGTGCCAGAAAATCACATTTAAGAGTAAAGTGACACAAAATTCATTCGCAATTATCGGGAAATTGTCCAGGTAAAAGTTCAAGATGGCCACTTTTCTACAAATGTTTCTATGACGGTCAACGTAAATATTATCTTAAAAAAACCTTATTGTATTAGCTATTAATAGAAAACAAAAACTATAAACTATAAAGCCCAATGAAAATCCGAACACTATTTAAACTTCGTCCTTGAGTATTTTTTGACTAATTGCACTACAGTTAGCTCTTGAACAATTTCGGGCGATATTTGGTTGCAACTCACTTCATGCGAAACGAATGCGCGTCTCTTATTTCCTTTACGTGAGTGACAAAAATTGCAAGTCATCAAGTTGATAGTGCTATTGACTGACAGAAACCATTTTTTTTTTTGGTTATATTTACTCGTGGAACACTGAACAATGTAATGGGCGTATTACAGCTGAAGAACTTGTTTTTTTTTTGTATAAACGCTTTAGCGCTAACCTTCCGCAATTTTTTATTAATTCGACTTTAATTTTTGTAGATCCGCCTGGTAGTTCCAGAGATAAGCGGTTGTGGAGGTCAGATAGGCAGTCGCTCCATGTAGAATACTGGTATTCAGCTGCATCCGGTTAGACTGGAAGCCGAACCCAACAAAGTTGGGAAAAGGCTAGGCAGATGATGGTGAGTTCCAAAGACGAATCAAACTCTTCAGCTTTGTTATATTATTAGCGAGCCGCGGCTTCGCACGGATAGCTCTACTGTAGCCTGATGACTTCTGGTGGATGGATGAGGCGATCGATTTGACGAATTCTTAGCAAACAGTTACAGGTACGAAGGACACCACATCAGGCTTTACGTAAGCGCTACGATAACCTGTTCCAAAACATTTTTTGTGATACATGAGTTACATGCAGGTGTTCATTACTTAATTATATTCTTCTTCTTAGCGTATCGATGGGAAAAAGTTCAAATGTGTTTAGCCCAAAACTCAGCCACGCGAACCCCGCTCACTGATGAGCAGTCAGTAGGCCATCAGGTGCGCAGGTGATAGCATGCGGTGCAAGATGGAAGGTGGGCCATTGTCTGTGGGGAGACGCCGCATACGTACTTGAGGTCTGAACCGTCCATGAACCCACATCTGCAGAAATTGTATTTATTATATACTTACTATATAATAATGACCATTCCATCAGCCACGTGGGCATACAAATTATGAAATAATATAATGAAAATATGAGTCAAAAATTCTAAGATTTGATATAAATTCCATTTCAGATTATATATTATAAATTGTATTATTACCTACTATTAGTCATGCCTGACTGACACAAGACAATCAACAACAATAAATTATCGTCAAGCGGACATGAAACATTTAAAAAGTTTTAGTTGATAAAAATTCATCAACAGACTAAATAACAATTATCTTTAAGAAATTGGAACAATTTATATTTAAAGACATGAATATTGCTACATTCTCGTTTTGTGCCTTAAACGAAAGAGTGCGCTGAAGGTAAATACATGAAGATGACGTTCCTACTAGAACAGTCTGAGTTCAGTAATTTTATGTTTGAACGCGCTAACATTTATATTAAGGTGAAAGCTACAGGGTAGCCCGCGAAATCAAATTTTCTTACTTTTTTTGCAATTTGCAGGCCAGTATCAAGTTGTATGTTGATGAAAAATTAGTTGCGCCAGTAACACGTATTTTGTTATCGAATTATAATCATCTAAATTATGAATACAACCCTCTTAGTGAAACCGCGGGCAAAAGCTAGTAATTAAGTAAATAATAGTGTAATTTTCAACAGTAATGAATTTATTGACAAAATCTCTTACAAAAAGGATGACCATCCGAAAACATGATCATCCTACTTTAAATTGACATCTATTGTCCAACGCTGAGCCTCTTCCCTTTCCGGCCATTTAGTTCTTTTGTCTTTTTAGTTTTGACTTTATTCTTCTCAGGATGAACTTTGATATAATTGTTATAGTAGAAATTGCTGAACAAATAAAATAGTAAGCATGTGTTAGCTAACACGAAAATGTGAACTTGTTTGGGGTAGTTGCAATCGTAGAACAAAGCATTCGTGTTGTGCGCTATCACTATGCTGAATTGTACCTGAAAATATAAAGATTGAATGAAAGATTATAGGATTTATATGATTTCAAAAAGTCGTTTCATTTGATACCTCCTGAATGCGGCATTTACATACCCCATTGAAAAGATGCCCAGCAAGTAGTCTCTGAAAGTCTGAATGCAACAAGAAGGATCATAATTGCATATTTCACGTACCGCAGCAAATACGAGTATACCTTTGCAAAATGGGATAGGTATGATTGACTCGTCGGTCTCACAATTTGAATGCGGTGCTGTCCAAACCATGACCCACATATTGAACTGTCCTGAGTGGTCATACGAATGCAGTTTAAAGGACTCAAAGACCGCCACTGATGCTGCTATACCTACCACGTGGCCACCCACTTGCCCATCTGATCCAAGGAGTACCTACTATCAACTTGAACTAAAGAAGAAGAAAAAAATGTTTCTTTGTTTCCTTTTTATATCTTCTACTATTCAACGTGGAATTTCTTTAGTTAAAGACAGATCTAACTAAAACTTATGTTGGAATGTTTGGGAGCAATAGTATCTTACCAATTGAATCAAAGTGACGTATTTCTTCCACCACAAGTACTTCTGGTAATGTGGACCCAGACCAGATAAGAAGTAATACGTGTACATCAATATGTGAACGAAGGAGTTCATCGTCCCGACCAGGATAATAGGGCCAACTGAAAAAAAAAAATGCTGTATAAATCAGTAAATTCTTTTAGTCATTTTAAAGGGTGTAACAACACCTTTAGAGAAGCCGAAAGGCAATTGTTTTCTCCGTCATTGCAATATTTTTTTTGTTCTAGATCATACCTGGGAACCTTCTAGTTACGGAGATATTGGGGGTCAAAGTTCTAACTTTTTCACAAGTCTAATCCATGTTTTTAATGTAAGATTTTTACTTTAAACACCTCCAAGACCCCTGTACTATTCAATCCATCCATCAGCAGAATGTTTTGAGTACGTTACATTGTTACATTGTGATTTTTCAACCCAAAAAAAAGTCGTTTCCCAGAAATAATTTTTGCGTAAAGTTACTTAGTTTGATGTACATAATGCTTGGTTGACGGCGTCGTGAAGGGTTTTGTTACACTCTGAATGCTGATAAAGACTGACTAAAGTTATGCTCTCCCTGGCCTCTTTCAACTAGGTTGGGGTTGGCTTTCAGTCTAACCTGATGCAGATGAATACCAGTATTTTTACATGGAGTGACTGTCTATCTGAACTCCACCACAACCCGTGTTAAAACTGGCTGTCAGACTTCCGGCCTTGAGTTAACGATTATCAAAAAATTCTGACAAGGAAGTCCACTCAAAGAGTTCTCAGCCTGTTTTAACCGTAAATCGATTAGCGGCAAGTTATCATAATAGGTCATTATTGTCGTACCTACGTGATTTGCTGCATGTTGCATATTGATAAATAATAATTATGCTTCGTAGTTAACTTATAAGATAACCTCACGCCGGTAATCCCGAAGGGTTAGGTAGAGGTGTACCTAATAGTACACCCACATTTCACCCGTTATGTTCAAGTCCCATGTTATAGGGGGTGAGCCTATTGCCATCAACCTTAAGGCACAAATCCGTGGTTGTTACTGAGAAATTTATCTGTTTTAAAAACTCAATAAAGATTTGCCCGACCCGGGAATTTAACCCAGGACCTCATGCTCAGCATATGCGATTGCGACCACTCGACCATCGAGGCAGTCAGTCAGTCATAGTTATCTTGTCTGTAGAATAACAACGCCTGCGCGAATCGAGATTGTTTGTATGACGTGCACATTTTTATTTGTCACTTGCTCTATTAGAGCATGCGGTTATCGTGTTGTTTTCAACCAACTTTACGAAGTGTTTACCAACAGCAGCGCCGACGCCGCTGTCCTGTCAATGTCGCGCAAGCGCCAAAATAACTATGCAATATTGTAAAATAATTTAAATGGTTACTCGAGGACACCTCTTTATTGTTGATATGTGTAACGAGTAAGTATCAGGGAAACATAGCCAAAAGACGAGCTAAACGTCACTACGTTTATAAATCCCACCATGCTAATCAACGCTCTACTGTTTTTGCGCAGCACTGCCTATCATTTGGCTTACCTGGGAAGTATTTCGTGGCCACCCAAGAGCTGATGGTGACCATCGAGTGATGATACAAATGAAGTTTTGAGATCTGTCTGCTTTTCTTTCTGAACACAAAGAACACGGTGTCCAGGAGTTCGGTCAGTTTTCCAAAAAAGTACCACCATGATGAAACTGCTGTCTGTAAAACATTATTTAAATTTGTTTTAGTCAAAACCGTGTGCAGTAGTTTATTTATCTATTGATGAGTTGGACACACAATGTCGCTCCATGAACGACCCAAAACGCTGCGATTTGCGGTCTTGCTCGCGCGATTTTTATCGTGCATTGAACGAACTATTTCATTTATTTTCCTAGAAGTCGCTTGCACAATGTCAACGTGTCACTTTCGGGTATAGCTTTTGGCAAATGCGACCCTATTGTTAATATATTTTTTCGTATCAGCAGATTATGATCTTATCTTTTGCCATCACTATTAATTAATTAATAATGTGTCGCTTACCCTGGAAACACGAGGGTCTTCTGTCTCTACTATAGGATCGCAAATAAAACTGTAGTCCTCGGCTAAAAGGTAGTTAAGGCCCTGAAACATAAAAGAACTCGTATAACTTACAAATATACAAGGTCTATCTATTCATACACGAAATGTCTTAAGAGGTCATTTTACTCATCATAATGAACAACTTTTATTATGGGACCAAACCCCGAATCGCGAAAAAAAATCAGCTGTTCCCTACAATAATTATGTTCGCATTATCTCGTTAAAATGTACTGAACAGCTGTTTTTTTTTTTGGCGGTTTCGCGGTTGGTCCTGTAGTAAAAGTTGTTCATAATAATGAGTACAAATTCTTGTCCGATAAATATGATGACGCTATGTCAGAAATAAATAAACTACAGACGGAGTGTAAAGGCAACCAAAAAATTATACAAACACTGGAACTGAAGGTAGACTTTCTGGAGAGAAACCTAAAAGCTGCAACAATTGAAATAAAAAATATCCCAACCTCAAACCCCGAGACCAAGGAATCCCTGACTGCGTTAGTTGAAGAACTCGGTACTATTATTAACCAACCAGTGCCGCCATCTGAGGTCAAAAATGTGTTTCGTTTAAGAACCAAGAAACACCCAATGGATACAATTATTGTTGAATTCTCATCCGCTTCACTGAAAGAAAAATTTATGCAGTCTACTAAAAACTTTAATAAACAAAATAAACACAATCGTCTTAACACTACCCACTTGCAAGCTGCAGGACCTATGAAACCGATCTATGTATCGGAATCTCTAACTTCTGCAGCCAAACGTCTGCACTATCTCTCCAGAGAGTTTATAAAAAGCAGTGAGTATCAACAATGCTGGACTGCAAACGGAAAGGTATATGTGCGTGAAAAAGAAGGGATGCCCAGCCAGCTCATAAAATCTGAAGAAGACCTGGTTAAGTTACGTCATAAATGACTAGTATTTATTCTACCTCGCTATATCATATTCGCTAAACATGTCTTCCTCTACTTCTTATTATGTTATGTACCAATGTTAAAATCTGTTATTACATTACCTGTTTACAAACACCTACAAAATTATCATACATGTTTGAACACAATTACGAACTGCAATCTGTTATTAACGTTAGTTCCAAATGTTCAAAAATTAATTACTAACCCACTTATGTACCTACAAATACACTTACAATACTATACCTACAATAATAATACATCTACAATAATACTACTTACACATACATACTATACATTTCTTTCACTACTTACGGATGTTTTTAAGGCACAACACTCATATGAAACGAAAGCCTGTGCAGTAAACTCCGACCAAGTAACATTACTTGCTCGCAGTACTACTAAAAGGAATTACCCAAAACCCAGCAATACACAAAAAATGCAAATATTGATAAAATTAACCAAAATTCGATAATACAATAAATAACATAAACAATATAGACTCTGTCTCTGTGTCTGACTCATTCACCTGTGATTTAGAAAACTGTGTCCCACCCAACCTCAATCGTAATCATTCGCTCAAAGTCCTTAACCAAAATATAAGAAGTATCACAAAAAATATGGCAGGGCTACACACTATTCTCGCCAGAACAAAGGTTGAATGGGACATAATAACGTTGACGGAATGCTGGCTTCTGAATACCAGCTACATTCCAGATCTCCAAGGGTTTAACTACTTCAAAACCGATAACAATCTGACACAAAATGAAGGGGTTGTTGTTTATGTCAATAAAAATCTGAACGTGTCCGTGGAAGAACCATCAATTGTAGACGCTAACTGTCTACAGATAAAAATCGATGTGAGCACTATCCTATTGGCTATTTATCGACGGCCGGCCAACAAAGATATTACCAACTTTCTTAACTCACTTGATACGATCCTGTTGAGTATCGCGAACTACAAAAACATAATTATCACCGGCGATTTAAACATAAACATCAATGATCAGTGTCTTGACGCAACCAAACATAGTTACCTAAATCTACTTGCCTCACATGGCCTATTACCAGCACACACTTTGCCCACGCGACTTCAAGCTTGCCTTGACCACTTTATTTTAAAAACTACCCTACCCGCGTCAACTTATGTTGCCCACTCTGCACTGACTGATCACGATACTACTTTACTGTTTCTAGTCAAGAAAATGCCTAAAACAACTGTAAAAAAAACATCTATCCGAACCAATTATGACCTACTAGATGCTGCAGTTAAGCAAATTGACTTAGAACCAGTTTATCGAACTGAAAACCCTCACATAGCTGCAGAACTGATGATCAGCCTTATTACGCAGGTGATTGATTCTAATTCAAAAATAGTTAAAATATCAAATCGTAAAAAAATCTTAAAACCTTGGCTAACACCGGGCCTCCTCCGATGTATTAGGCACAGAGACAACTTACATAAAAAAACTAAAAAGTCACCTGACAACGAAATTTTAAAAACAACCTTTACTAGATACAGAAACTTCTGCAACAGGATACTGAAAAAGACTAAACGAGAATTTGAGAAAAAGAAATTAACAACGCAGGCACTAATACTAAAAAAATCTGGGCAGCCATCAACACAATATCCCATCGTACTAATAGGAAAGACAGCTCATCTCAATTATTAAATATGTCAGCTACACCACTCCAATCTGCTAACTTGGCTAACAAATTTTTTGCAGAAATTGGTAAAAATCTAGCAGAAAAAATAGTCTCTGGACGTACTCTTGAAGCAACACAGGCAATCAACAACAGCTTGTCACACTCTATGTCACTATTACCAACGGACGAAAATGAAGTTGCTAATCTTATACTGTCCCTACGTAACGACTGCTCTGTGGGGTGGGATAGAATTTCTACTGGTCTACTAAAAAAGCACATTGCTATAATTGTTCCGCCACTTACATACATTTGCAACCTCGCTCTTAAACTAGGACAATTTCCCAAACCATTTAAAAAATCCATTATTCATCCTATCTTTAAGAGTGGGGACAGAAACAGTGTCAACAACTACAGACCTATTGCTGTACTCCCTGCTTTATCCAAAATTCTAGAGAAGATCATGAACAAAAGGCTCGTCGATTACTTAGAAAAGTTTGACATACTGTCACACTCACAACATGGCTTTCGGGCTGGTAGATCAACGTCCGATGCGGTTCATGATCTGACCAACTTTGTTGTCACAAACATGGATGGGGGGCAGAAGGTCTTGGGTATCTTTTTGGACCTTGCCAAAGCATTTGACACTGTTTCTGTACCCATGCTCATTCACAAGATGGAAAGAATAGGCGTAAGGGGGGTTCAACTCAAACTCTTTGAGGACTACCTGTATCGTCAGTGAAGAATCAGTAGTAGTATGTCAGTGAAGAGTGCACCGTCACATATGGTGTGCCACAAGGTAGCGTACTCGGGCCGACTCTTTTTCTCATATACATTAACGAGCTGGGTATGCTCACTGTCCCCAATGGTAAAATTATATCTTTTGCGGATGACACTGCCCTCCTCTTTAGCGCAAATTCATGGCATGAAGTTTACGCACATGCACAGGCAGGTTTTGACGCTGTAATGAGGTGGCTCCATAGCAATGTACTTACACTAAACACAGATAAAACAAAGTATATTGCCTTTTCCTTAAAGTCCTACACACACGTATCTCAAGCGACGCCATTATATTCTCTAATAGCCCATTCCTGCTCAAACCAACATGCAAATACTTGCAATTGCACCCATCTACAAAAAGTAACTAGTCTAAAGTACCTAGGAATTATAATGGATTGCAACTTGAGATATAATGAACACATCAACACCCTCAGCAATAGACTACGTAAATTAATATTTGTTTTTAAGACCCTAAGAAATGTCGCTGACGTCAAGCTGATGAAAACGATCTACTTTGCCCTCGCCCAGTCTCTATTAACTTACTGTATAACGTCGTGGGGCGGTGCACCTAAATACACAATCTTGCAACTGGAAAGAGCGCAGCGAGCTATTTTGAAGGTATCTTCCTTTCTACCGTTTAGATATCCCACAGCAATCCTATATAAAGAGGCTAAAGTCCTAACTGTGCGTCAGCTGTTTGTTCTACAAACGGTCCTGAAACAGCATGGACTCCTTATCTTCAACTCCTCACTTCTGAGCAAAAGACGTTTTGACCCAGTAGATCGCCATGGTAAACGACTAACTACCATGTTCTCGAAACGTTTTTTCTGTTACCTTGGTCGTTTTCTGTATAACAAAATAAATAGGACGCTCCCGATCTACAATCTTGCCAAAACCAAGTGTAAATTGAAAATGACGAGCTGGCTTCTGGAGTTAAGTTATGATGCCACGGAAAAACTTCTAGCTGCCCAGAAATAACTTACTTGTCGAACACAACAATTCACAACTCAAACACACAACATCAGAATTCTGTGCATCCCACTCACACGCACACCCACCACTTACAAACACCCACTACTTACAGTCACCCACTACTTACACACACACCCATCACTTACACACACACCCATCACTTACACACACCCACACACTCACTCACACACACACACACACACACACACACGTACTAACCCCAGATTGAATAATTAGCAATCACCATTTTTGTAATGTACTTATATTATCTTTATGTTTTATTTTTTGCTCAATTCACTCAATGTATTAATTTGTGTATGAGTGCATAATTCTGTTTAAAAGTGCTTCCAAAGGGTTGGAGACCTGGTGTCCTGAAATACAGGCTTTCGTCTAGCTTAGGCACCAGTCTCCCACAATATAAAAAACGCATGTATTGTTCACCAAACTAATAATTTATTGTACCTATTGTGGCGAGAAATAAATCTTTATCTTATCTTATCTTAAATTACCCCTTAAGAGATTTCGTGTGTGAACTGATAGACTTATTTAGACAGCAAAAAGAGCGCCTCACCAAAAGTATTAGCAAATTCACTCTTGTGAGTTTTTTCCAGTCCGCGAAATCAAACAGGATGCAGGTAAAATTACGTTAACATTGTATCAGGCGTTGTGGTTATTTTAGATTTAACTAGTTTTGTTCATGAATCTGGTGCATAGTAATTGCAAATGATTACTAATTATTGTAATTATTCATTGTTTGCTTACAGGTTTTGTGGTCAAACGAAATCATCGCTTGCCACGAATGCACGAATTAATTATCGAATATCTACTCGAATTTGTTATTTTAGAATGTAATTGCCTGCTTTAGATGGGTCATTGCCTTAAAAACAATCCCTTAATAAAATTTTTGAAGGCTCGTTCATATGTTGTTTTGTATTTCATTCAACAGCAAAACTGAATTTGTTTTTCATAGTATGTTAATGGAAAACAAAGCTACTGCTGCAGTTTGATGAAAAATTCCCATATCTCAAAAACTAAACATCAAATCATATTCAAACCAATTTTTATTAAATGTTTTTTTACGTTCTACAATCCTACATTATTTCAGAATTTTCTTCCTGTAACTTAACCTCTACTTAACTTAACTATGTAGTCTTAATAGTTTCGGAATAAAGTGTATGTGACATACGTACGATCAGACAGAAAAACATGACGGATCTTTTAGGGTTCCGTGTTTTGTCATTCGGCTACGCAACCCTAAAAAAATATGTTTGCAACCTTGTTTGTTCTCTATTTTGTATTATCATGTTTTTGCGCCTTTGTATGTAAGTTTTCTTTTGTACACTATATAAGCGATTAATCTAGGTATATAACCATCAAATTCACAAACTTCATAAATTGCTACTCACCTCATAAACTAAAAACACACTTAGCAATATTTGAAATATGTTATACACCATCATCGGATATTTCAGAGTCCATGCTTGCTTATTTTTCATGAAACGGGGTCCATAATCGGTGCAGAATTTCAAGTATATTATTAGAGTAATTATAACTGGTATCGGACTTGACATTAACGGTAGATGTTTTGTCCTGGCATCTGGAAAAAAATGACAAGTTGATAATTATAGTTCGTTTTACGGTGCACAAGAAAAAAAATGGGACAAAATAACAATTTGTTAAAAATGTATGCTCTTTGGTGAAAACAGTAGAATAATTAAGCTTTTGCAGTAATTATGGACCAAAATATTTTCAAAACTCTAGTGGAGGAGCTTTAGTTTTAAAAGTAACCTGGGTTCAATTTTATAACATAAAAAATATAGCTAGGCACGGTCATAAGTCAATATAATAATATTCAAATCGAGCTAGAATCTACTCGTTGTTCAGTTTTCTCTATTGCATTAATTAAGCTAAATTGTCTGTCCTTGTAAAAACTAATTTATTTATTTACGTAAACTTTATCTACAAGAGTGGTACATAGGCGGACTTAATGCCATAAGGCATTCTCTACCAGTCAACTTTTGGGTCAAATAGGACAGCATTATGATAGAGTACAAAAATAAATAAATAAGAAAAAAACAATTTTGTTAAACATAAATAGATAAAAATAGTACTTAATACATATTTGCCGATAAAATTAAATAAACTAATATATATTATAATACATACAAATAGTTCAAAATACGAGAAACCTTTAAACCAAAAGAAATAAAAAAATGTAAAATGTGTTTAGATTGTGTGCGAGCTCCTAAAAAAAAAAAAAAAAACAAAAAAAAAAAAAGAATACCGGTTGCCTTGCAGAAGCACTCTGTATTTTTAAATAAATAAAATTTGCCAGAAAACACACATAAAATCAGGCTAAAATCTTTTGTATAAAAATAAAACACATACCTGCCAAATCATTAAGTACATAGTTATATGCATTGAGAATATTGTTAATAATTGATCCCATAGTATCTTTCTTATCCCAATACCAAGTAATTACTAACAAATATAAAATAGCCCCCACTTAGGGTTTTTAGAACCCTCTTTAAGCGGGTACCTATAATGAAAGTAAATTGAAAACTTCACTTATTCCTCAGTAAACAGTTTCAAAATGCTAATTGTGTTAATTTAAATATAGTTTAAAAATTCTAGCCGGAAATCGTAAACTTGGAATGGTCATTCCAAGTTTACGATAATTAGTGTTCCGTACGTTATTATAGGCTTGGAGCTCGTGGCTGCGTTATAACAATAGCTAGACAGGTCAATTTTAAAGGTTTACCCGGCTTACCAAGGTGCATGGGTCACCATCTATTACATACCGAATTTCACGCACGTGAAAGGACATTAAGGTGTTGGTCCTGGCTGTCGTAAGTAGACCTTTGACAGTCATTATAAGCAGTCAGTGGCTTGAAAGTCTGTCCATCAGGTTTACCAAGACGTATCGTAGTCGCTCTATGTAACATACTGGTATTCAGCTGCAGCCGGTTAGACTGGAAGCCGACCCTAACCTAGTTGGGGAGGGCTAGGCAGATGAGGACCTTACTACAGGCTTATCCTTTTTAACTAAGACAGTGTCTGAGGTAGGTGTGCTATTAACGCAAGACCTCCCATGTGGTCTCTCGGAACATGAAACTGAACAAAAAATAAATTAGACTATCTTTAAGGACTGACGCGATCAGCATGTATGGTAAAACAAAAGAAGAAGTTATGAACTTCGGAAATTCATAAAATAAAAGTTGTTTAGTGTCATGGTCCGAGAGTTTATTATGTTTCATCCTGTAAATAAAAGCACCTCCTACATTGCTTGTGGCCCGCATACGCTGCACTTTTGTCAGGACTATTCAGTTTTTTTTCTATTGTTCTTTCTTATATCTTTACAAATCTATTACATTTTTAAATATTCCTTAGAAAAAACATTATATAAACATTTGCTGGTTTTTATTAGCAGATTTACTTCATATAGCATTAACTCCTATTTTCCTAAAAAGGTCAGGCAGGCAGTGACCGTCAAATGACCTAAAATAACATAATGTCATGTCCAAGTCGTATAATTGGAGATTGGAGCCGAGGTTATTGACATCGACTTGGTAAAAATCAAGACCCAGATTGCTACAGAGAAATTCCTGATGGAAAAAACTCTTGAACCCAGTCGGGAATCGAACCCAAGACCTCTTACTCAAGTTACTCAGCAATAGCGCTAGCAACTATTCAACGAGGAAGTCGTCGACGTGTCGTTTAACAAATGAATAATACGAGTAGTCGAAAATTATAATAATGCTGGTCATGTTCTAGCCGTGCACGCGGCATATTCGTTCGTTACAGTTAAGTAGGTATTGTATGTTAATCTGGTTGCAATGCAGTTTATTTTCCAGTCCGGTAGTTATCTCACGGGATAGCACTACAGGATAAAAAGTATCGCGGGCCTGTGGACGGTGAGCTATGGGCTAGCTCGCCGTCCGTCTGTCTTATGACGACAGGCCGTGTCGACGGCGCGTTCGTGTTCCACGCGCGCCTCAAAGAGAGTCAGCAAACAGGAAGGAGTCCGTAAGGACCGACGCCTGCCAGGGTTGCGGGACTGTTCGAAAGAGATACCGCGGCCCTGGAACACAAAGGGCAAAGCAAGGAGCATGGATGCGTTTTAGTCAGTAAAAGTCTGACACTCCCTCCTGCTCAGCCCAGAGCGGGACGGGTTATTTGATGATATCCCATGGGTAAAAAAAAAAAACAAAAAGGGTAAAAAGTATCCTTTGTGTTAATACAGGTTATAAACTATCTGTCTGCCAAATTTCGTTTAAGTTCGTATATTAGTTTTTGGGCAAAAGACAAACAAACATCCATAAAAATCCATCCTCAGTTTTCGCATTTAGAATATTAGTGAGATTTCTATTCTACTGTGGGCCCACAACTTGTGTGTTAAGGTATATGCACTGTACTATCATTTCTTATTATCTTTATCCCTATGTTATGTGATAGAGATGGAGGTACAGTTTCTTGATATTTCTTTTTCTTCCCCACACTGAAGTCCCCCAGATCTCGACTATTAATTAGGTACAGTCACCAAAGGAGATAAGTAACCAGCGTCGTCGGATATAGTTGAAGTTTAATAAGAAACAGATGGATGTTTTGGAATGAAATTTAATTTGATAAATGAACTGTTTGTGTTCTATTAATTGTGTGTGTGGGTGTGGGTGTTTGTTTGTGTGTGCATGTGTCTAAATTAAATTTTATTCGAAAACATCCATCAGTTTCTTACTAAACTTCAACTATATCCTACTACCCTGGTTAAGGTTTTTAATATGTATTAGTTTATTATTGTAAGATTATTTTGTGCATTTTATCTACGGGCCTTAGTTGCCTGAATAATAAAACGATTATTAATTTTCCTTTATTTATTTTTTAACAAATTATTATTATAATTAATTGAAACCGTTCAGTTTTGTAGATCTTCTCTGTTGGAGTGCGCTTCATTTGTCCGAATGTGACATTTATGTCTCAAAATAATCAGTCTCTAATGTTCCCACTGCTGGGACAAAGACCTTCAGATCACGCGGATCCAGTGTTGTTTGACGGATGTCAGATGACTTCAAATTTTTGGTTCTGAGTCCGACCGCCACCTTCACCCAAACCTTCGGCTTCGGCCAAAATGAGCCAAAGTTTTGACCGAAGCCGAAGGATTCGATCAAGTGCCGAAATTTAACGAACGTTTACGAATGCACTAGATCATGATGGAAAAGAAGTTGATTTTACAACAAGACAACATTTATAACAAGTTACACAGTAATTTTAATCGTCTTGTTATGTTGTTTATCAACATAATATAGTTCTAATCGAAAAAGAAAAATAACACTTTTAACAGAATTTCTTCAAAATTTAATCAGCTTCGGCTTCGGTCAGAAATCAACCTTCGGTTGGACACTAGTTCTAATTAATGCTGGTATCCATACGTTGTCTTCACATGTTTTCCCTAACCATTTTGCAAGCACTGGTAATGAAATAAATTACACAAAGTAATGTGCCTGCTTGGGTTGGAACTAACAAAATATGACTCTTAGGTCCGGCCATCGGCTTCTTCTCTTAAGTCGGCGAACAGGAAACATTACAAACCAAAGAAAACTCAATATCGATATCAATTCAACTTTTTTTTTGTCACATTTACAGTTTATTTTAACATTTCGCAACCGAGCGATATTTGACATATTTTTTAAACTGTTTCGGACGATTGGCATAAATTTACAATGGCAGTGGCTTGAATACATGTTCTTCTGGATACACTGTTCAGTAATAATTAATAAAGAAAAATAATCATTTCATATGACAATTGTATTCTATTCTTTGATTCCTGGTTCGATTTTATTATTCTATCTATCATAAAAAATCACATAAATAATGAAAAATAGTTTTTTTTCAAAAACTACCTACAAATTCAAGAAATACATTATCAATCTTTTATGTGGAGAACAGAAGTCATTGTACTAGACCAAAAAAAAAGTAGAAATAATTAATTGTAAAGAATTATTTCTACTTTTTTATATAATAAATTATAACTTAATTAATTATTTATTTAATTAATTTATTAATTACAATATAATTAATTAAAAAACTTGGTAATAATTTATTTTACAGCTAGATACTCCATCTGACTACCTTAATAATGATTTAACATTCGTTATCGTGATTTTTCCGCAAATTTTCTTCTACTGTAGTTCTTGACTTTGTTAGAAATTGGAGTAACTTTTTTGCTCTCCAAATCAGCTTTCTTCTGAGCTTGATTCTTTTTATAACTGTTGATGTAGAATTTTCCGAACATGTACATGAAGGCTGTAGAGTTGATCATGCAGGCACAGTTGAGAAGCTTCGGGAAATTACAGTCGTAGAAGAAAACGGCACCATTGTGGACGAAGATGATGGAGAATTGGATCTGAAAAAAAAGAAAATGGAAGCATTAGACAAAAAAAATACTATCGTCTACAACTGGTGAAAAGTAGAACCCCATTTCATGATACCATAAGGAAATACTAGCTATGAACCTGCCGATCAATGAAGCTCATTATCATCTATTTATTTATTTATTCACGAATTTGAGACAACCATACAGAGTAACTTAATAATAAACACAAAATAGACAGATCGTTGAATGTGAGTCGGTACAATGTAAAGATGGTTTGGCTATCTTATGACTGATTCGCCATATCCCTTCGTACTGGTTTATAACTGTATCATGAGCGGATAGTCTTCCTCAACCTTAGAACAACAGATTCACATAAGGTTCCAGTTACAAGTCACTTAGCAGCAGTTTGATAACATACTGTATAGGCAATCAAACATAGTACAGATCATTATATTAAGATACAAATTATTGAAATGGGTATATGTATATTCAAATTCATTTATTTCAGGTACATAACCCATATTAGAACCCTTTAGAAATAAAAATAAACAGACAATCACATAAATCAATACCAAAAAACACAATTTAAATCAATACCAAAAAAACACAATTGAAATCAATACCAAAAAATTAATAACAATAATAATTTACATTTCAATAAAATCAAAGAACATCGGTCACGTTCCGAACATGCTGTGACCTGGCTATAAAATATCGCGAACATGACTAGTGTATGTGTATATGCTTTTATGTATGTTTCTGTATGTGTAGGTACAGTTAAGTGCGCTTTATTATTTACTAGCTGTTGCCCGCGGCTTCGTTCGCGTTTTGATCGGAAATTATCCCACGGGCACGTTGTAAATATAGCCTATGGCACTCGGAGATAATGTAGCTTCATATTAGTGAAAGAATTTTCAAAAATGGTTCAGTAGATCCAGAGATTACCCCCAACATACAAACTTACAAATTTTACCTCTTTATAATATTAGTTTAATAGTATAGATAGTATAGATTTATTAATGTGCCTTGTCTATAGCATCGTTATAAAGTAAATTTTCACTGCTGTTGTAGTAGACTACAACATTTTAATATTTGAAAGCACTAGAGTGCTTTCAAATATTTTTCAATAGCTTTTTTGCATGATTGGCTATCAAGATTCTTCAATTTTAGATCTTTACTTATTTCATTGTAAAGGCTAGGCAAGAGATAATTGTGAAATTTGTGTGCAAAAGATTATCTAAATTTGGTTAAATTATAAATTTATAAACTATATCTAATCACCGCCTTTTAGCTAAGTGCAGTTTTACTTTATGCTGCGCAATGATCTCATGTTTAATGAATCATTTTCACACCCTAAGGACTCCTAATTCTAAGTAAAGTATGTGTGTCGGATAAGTGTACTTCTTGCGAGAAATTACTTTAAGTACCATGCGTTGGGCTCTTTTAACATACAACATGGTTGTTTTTGAGGTTCCTCCCCATACATTCAGGCCGTATATCAGAATAGATTGGCATAGTGCTAAATATATTTTTATTAGTAGCTTATTTCACATGCATTTCTTATATGTACTTTTAAAAATATAAATTAGCTTCCTTGCGCGATTATTTACTTTAATGACGTGTTCTTTCCAGTTTAAGTTTTGGTCTACTACAATACCGAGATATCTTATGGAATTGGTTCTGGTGATTGGGTTCAATGACAGGTACTTCGATTGTTGTAATCGTGAGTTTATATATTTATTGAGTTAGGAGACGGTTGAGTTCTACTGTTAATTGTGAATGTAACATATTTCGTTTTGTCAAGATTAAGTGTCAACAGATGATTGTCCAGCCATGAGGTTACTAAAGCAAAACCTTCATTTGCTGCTTCGGGTTATCTGCAAATATTATTATTTGACCATTTTGTAAGGGCAAATTGCAGAGGTCATCACTACATAGTATAAAATAAAGTCACTTCCCGCTTTTTGTCCCTGTGTATGCTTAGATCTTTAAAATAGATAGAGTGATTCAAGAGGACGTTTTATAAGTATGAAATTGCACCGGGGCTGGTCGCTAGTTAATATATATTCAAAACAGCGTAGAGCCCATTACACTGCCTTGAGGTACTCCGAAGGTGACATTTTCCTCATGGCTTATACTGTTATCGATTTTTATAACCTGTTTCCGGTTTGTCAAGTAATCTTGGAAAAGTTGGAGAGGTATTCCTCGAATTCGTAAGGTATCGAGTTTGTTCAGGAGGATGGGTATAGAGACGGTGTCGAAGGCTTTTGCTAGGTCTAGAAATATACCTAGAGATTTCTGTCCCCTATCCATGTTTTCGACTACATGCGAAGTTAGTTTGTGAAGAGCGTCAGTGGTTGATATTTTTTCCCTGAACCCAAACTGATTACCTGAGAGAAGATTATGAGTTTCTAAGAAGTGTTTTAGCCTCTTATTTATTAGTTTTTAGAAAGTAGGGAGATCAGTCTATAATTCGACAACAAAGTTTTGTCTCCGGCTCTATAAATAGGAATAGTTACAGAATTTTTAAGGGCATCTGGAAATACTCCTTTTAAAAAGCAAGCGTTACATTATGTGCGCTAGTGGTGCAATAAGGAAATCCACGGTTCTTTTAATAAAGAACGTGGAGACACCGTCCCATCCCAAGGAATTTGAGCTTTTCTGTTAGCAATTATTTCTTTAATTTCAATTTGGATTGTTGGGAGAAGCTTAATAAAGGAGTTTAGGGTTCCGCTATTCGGTTTTGGTCTATACCGCCTGCTCAGATCTATCTCATTTGTGAGGGTCCTGGACAGGATAGTGTTTGCCAAATTATTACCGACATTGACGAAGTAGATAATTATGTTGTTTAACGCGTCCTGATGTGCTGAATTAGTGGAAAGCAGCTCTGATGGCTAATTTGGGTAGCTGTCTAAATTAGACATTTCTATTACCAATCCCTATTGTTTTTTTGATATTGTTACTAGACTTAGCTCATTCAAATTTAAAATATTTGTTTTTAAGTTTTTTTTTGTAGATTATTACATTTATATTGGTACCGCTTGTAAGTTATGGTAAGGGTTGAGTTTTCTGGGTCCTTTCTTAGTTTTTGGTGAAGTCGATTGCGATTCCTCATACATCTACATAGACCTGGTGTAATCCAAGGCTCAACGATTATTTGTCATCTAAGCTGTTTGACGGTGTGTGTGTGATTAGAAAGAATGTCTCTGATGGTTTTCAAGAAAATGTTCATCATTGCATTTAGGTTGCATTATGAAACCTTTCTTCCCAGTTAAGGTGGAAGCGCAAGGGTAGCCCGCGAAATTTAAATTTTCTTACGTTTATTACAGGTCAGTGTCAGGTTGTATATACATTAAAATATGAATCGCGCCAGTAACACGTATGGAGTGACAGACTTCTAGAGAGAGAAGATCAATACAACCCTCCAAGTTCACTCAACCCCATTCTATAACTATGTCATGAACAAGTCACTCAATGGGATTAAATGAACTTGGAGGGTTGTATTGATGATTTGAATGATTATAATTCTGTAACTCTATACATGTTACTGGCGTGATTCATATTTTCATCAACATCAAACGTAAGGAAATTTAAATTTCGCGGACTACCCTTGCGCTTCCACCTTAATCTGTTTTAGGTCTCTAATAGCAGCATCGTAGTCGGTTTTTGTATGAAACGGTTTTTTTTAGGGGCTATTTTTCATTTTCAGAGGTAGTGATATCATAACACTTAAGTAGTCCATTAGGGTTGAATTACAAACCAACGCCGCAGTCAACGGTTTTAGTTTTGTTTTGACGAAGCAGAGGTCAAGACAACTTGATTCTCTAGTCGGCAGAGTGTGCGTCTTAAGAAGGCCGTGGGACGCAAGCAGATTTAAGGATTCTGTATGTTTAGAGTTCAGCTGTTCAGGTTTAATATTAATATTTAAATCGCCCATAAAAACTATGTTTTTATATTGGTTAATACTGGGCAAGATTTTATCTAAAGATTCTAAAAATGGATCTAGGGTTTTGAATGCTGGAGGTCTGTTCATTGATACAACAGCTAAATCGTTGTTGATTGTTGTCACAACACAATTTAATTCTTGACAATAATTTGGTATAGACATTCGCGTGTATGCTATCTTTCAGGTATAATACGATACCATCAATTTGATTAAGGTGGGATTTAGTACTGTGAGTTGTGTAATTTACCATTTCAGGTATGATCAATTTTTCGGATAGCCAAGATTCTGTAAGCGTAATAGATCGTAATTGATGTCTAGTCTCTTGAGAAGAACAGCAAGCCCTTTATAGTTACAGTTTAGACTTCTGATATTTTGATTTAGAACTGAAAACGCTTTTGCACAAATGTTTTGTGTTTTAGTAAAAATAATGTGTGAGTGTTATGTTTCGATGTGTGGTGAATGTAAGTACACACATCAAAAGTGTCTAGGGATCAAGCATTTTTATGTGGATTTCTTGAGATTGAGATGTGGCTTTGTAATAAATTTATGATTTTATAAATTTATATGGATCCTTTTTGGTGCATTTCATAATTTGAATCAGGAACTGTGAATCAAATTCGAGTAAAAGATGAAAATCAGCTGTCAATATTTTCCCTATAAAAACATACAACGCATTGAAGACATTATTAGTGCTACTGTTTCCCTACTACTGATTAAAACCAACGTTATTATGGAGCGGCGACGTCATTTAAGCAGGGAAGAAATGCTCAGAGCCGTGGGAATGATAGAAGCTGGTTCCCGGCAACGTACTGTGGCTTTAGCTCTGAATACAAGTCAGAGTGTTATCAGTCGACTTTGGACACGTTACCGAAGCACTGGTACCGTGGCTGAGCGCCATGGAGGACGGTATCGCTGCACCACACGGAGACAAGACCGATACATTCAAATCTTAACTCGAAGAGCTCCAACAATAACCGCCATGATGTTAGCCGTGAGGCTTCATCACTCTTCAGGGAACTTAATTAGCGACCAAACAGTCAGAAACCGCTTGCATGAAGTGAACCTTCATTCCCGAAGACCGCTACGGGTACCACCTATAGCAATGCACAATCGTAGGATACGATATCAATGGGCTCTTGAACACAGAAATTGGGCAGAAGAACAATGGCGTTTCGTGTGCTTTTCTGATGAGTCTCGTTTTGGTATGAGACCGGATACAAGACGTATACGACACTGGAGAACCCCTGGACGCCAACAGCGATTAAAATCCTGCCAGGAAGTCCATCCTTATAGTGGTGGAACCATCATGGTATGGGCGGGTATTTGGATCGGCGGAAGAACTGAGTTGATTTGGATCAGAGGCAACCTCAACGCTCAAATTTATGCTGAGACGATTGTATCAGACGTCATCGTTCCTCTACAAGTGCAAATCGGTCCCTTATTTCAGTTAATGCATGATAATGCACGACCGCACACCGCAAGAGTTGTAAGACAGACTCTCGCCGCAGCTAACATCAATGTCCTGCCCTGGCCTACTCAGTCGCCAGACTTGAATCCGATTGAGCATGCATGGGATATGCTACAGAGAAGAGCTCTGCCGAATATTGAGGGTATCCAGTCGCAAGAAGACCTTTTTTTGTTGTTGCAACGAACATGGGCGGCCATTCCACAGCGTGATTTGGATGAACTCATTTTGAGTATGCCAAACCGATGTTCTTGTGTTGTTAGTGTTCGCGGTAGAAACACGGAGTATTAATTGTTTAAGTTACCCAATAAAATTTTAAAGAAAACTGTTATTTCAGTCTTTTTTTCGAACTTTTGTGTTAGTGGTTCAAATGTCAAAAATCCCTTTATTAGGAAAATGGCAAATTTCTTTATTAATGCAAAGGTGACTTGGTTTATCGTTACTGTGACAAACGAAAACACTTTATTTGATGAATCCTTAAAGAAAATTTTAATTAATATCAATCAGGAGAAAAGTTATTGCAAAAATATATGTTGATCCCTAGACACTTTTGATGTGTGTAGTTGAACAGTAGAAAGAACAATGACAGAAATACTTAATTACTAACAATGTGAACATATAATATAATTTTGGTTGAATACAAAGCATGCAAAATTTAAGAATAGAAAGTTCATGATAGTAATACGGGTTTGTAGGATAATAGGTGCATAAATACCCAGCTAGTCATTTAGCTTGATGTAGGAGATCTATGTCTGCTTCGTTTTTAACAAGAACATGCTTTTCTCCCTAACTTTTTCGGAGAAATACTTTGCCGAGAGAAGTCCAGTAGAACATTATATCTTTGGCAAATTTTCTAGCAAGGTAAATAGATGCTGAGCTTTTGGTGTTAGGCACTCGGACAGGAATATCGGCTTAGGAGGGCCCTCTAATTTAATATGTGACGTAT
Source organism: Eugnorisma glareosa (assembly GCA_947578425.1). Taxonomy (NCBI): domain Eukaryota; kingdom Metazoa; phylum Arthropoda; class Insecta; order Lepidoptera; family Noctuidae; genus Eugnorisma; species Eugnorisma glareosa. The sequence goes on from OX387961.1 coordinate 20,122,218, forward strand.
TTAACTTATCGTCTTTATTAGTCTTATTAAAGTCCCGTGCATTTTTAATGAAGTCGCCTTTATTATGCATGTTCGTAAAATCCACTATTATTGGTGAAACGCCTTCCTTCCTGTTTCTTCGGAACAAATATTTAATTTCATGCCGTTGGATGGATACACCGAGAACCGTGGCCGTTTTTGTGACAATTTTGTGTAGGTATTCCTTAGACTCTCCAGGTGGTTTCGGAATATTTCTTATTTCCATTTTCGACAGGCATGACACCCTTTCTAAGTTGCCAATTCGATCTTCTAGCTGAATAATATAGTTAAAATCAGATCTGTCAGCTTCCAAGTTCTCTGTTCTAATGACAATATCATCATATTGCTTAGCCATAGTGGTACATTTTTCTTTTATTTCAGTGTTCTGTGAAATTATCTCCTTCATTGTAATCTATATAGACTCTAACTTGCTGTCCATCTGAGCTGTATGAGATTTCAACATGTCATGGATCTCCTTCATAAAAGTAGAAAACTCATTAATATGTTTTCATTTACGTGTAGTTATATGTTCATTTTCAGGAACAGCCAGAGAAGTGGAAAGTTTTTTCATGAGGGTCTGAGTTTGAGAGCCAGTGATCGATTCGGTTTCTGTCTCAGAGAGAGTGGGTGTCCTTAAAGGAGTTCGATTAAGTGGCATTATTACACCTTCTGACTCACTTCCTTCTTCGGACTTAGTACAACAAAAAAACAAAAATGGCTCCTTTTTTGCGAGAAATGTACATCACACAAAAAGTGAAAAGAGTGAAAACCAAAAACAATTGCGCTTCCTCGTATTCGAATGCACAACTGGCCACGTGATAGTCCGAAGGAAGTCTTATCCTTCGTTCTATCATCATTAGCGGAACCATAGCTAAGTTCCAATCTGACCAACCAGGGCCAGCTATTTAGAATGACGTTAACCGATTTTCAACCAATAACGATGGTTGAAACTAGCTGCTCCCCAAGAGTTTGTTGCCATATTCATTGAATAGTCAGCAATTACGCTAAAGTGACCTTTGTCTCAATTATCGGGACTTAACTCTTTAATTAGGTATACAGAAAAAGCTGATGTTTGTCAACCTTCTAAAGAATTCCATTAGGCGTTTTTTACTCGCCTCAGCCTTCATTACCTTAATTATAAGTTGTGGTTTCTTCAGTTGTTATTGAAAAAGTACTACAATTAGTACTATCCCAGTCGCTATATACAAGGTACAGACTGTTACAGCACAATACAAAAATTGTGGATCTAAGACTGTATGCACCATCATCTTTCTAACCAAGTCTCACATTACTTCGGCACCAACCTTTTTTTAGTTTCCTTTTTATTTCTTCTCTCTCTACTTCTATCAATATTCATATTCATCACTTTCAGACTCGATGTGTTTTGTCCCTGCTTATTGGTGAGCACCCTCATCTGCCTAGTTTTTTTCCCAACTATGTTAGGGTCGGCTTCCTGGTGAGCACCAATATCCTAAAATAAAAATAGACTACCTACCAATTGTATTATAGTGACATGCTTCTTCCACCACACGTATTTCTGATACTCAGGTCCAAGTCCCGAGATGAAGTAGTATGTGTACATGATGACATGGACGATGGAGTTCAGGTATCCCATGAAGATGGTGTGTCCTCCTGTAAGTAAAAGAAAGATTGAATAAAGATCAAGTTTATCGATAGGATTCTTTCAATGTAATTGAGACTTTGTCAAGACCCACCAGCCTGGAAAATGTGACAATGAAATCAAAGTGACAATTATCAGCGATGTTGCTGATAAAAAGACAAATATGAATCAGATAATTAAAAAAAAAATATTAAAGCTAGTGGAATTACGGAATGGTTTGATTTATTTATTTTATTTATTTATTTATTTGCCAGAAACATGGTATGTTTTCAAAGGTGTTCTTAATATTCTATAGTGCTACATGTTTCACCGTTTTAACGGTATGCAAGATCAATTATTTAAAATTACATAAAATTACAAGTAGGTACTTAACATTATTTACCTCACATTCATTTTCTTTTCAATTAAACATTAGTTATATTAAATTACAATACATTAATTTTAAAATTATTTCAATATTATATTGCACACAACTTTTTTCCCATTATTATAAAATTAAACAATAAATTCAACATACAACCATTAAACAATAAATTCAACTTAAAACCATTGACTTAAATAATTATTACTTATGCCTATATTTGGATGCCAGATCAAGAGAATAGAATTTACAGGGGCATTTTACAAAAAACTCGTGAATTGAATAAAAACATTCCTGTAACAACCAATTCCGTAGTGCTTCCGTGTGATAGCGATAGCCACTTGAACAGGCCTTTGTAACTAAACCGAAGTACGTGAAGATTCATGCGAAACTTCTAGCGAGTACTTGTATTTGATGACGACTACTGAAGTGAGAATGTGAATTTCGATGTTTTCCAAGCAAAGAACACTTAAAATGTTTTTCACAGTTCAATTTAAAACTTTAGACTTTTACATGTTTTACTTTCTAAGGATTTTTGCATTTTTCTAGGATAATATTTCATTATTGACCAAGGACACGTTATTAAATAGGGACATCTGAGAAATAAATAGACAGTTCATATGTACCTGGGTAGTATTTAACTCCGACCCAAACGAAGACAGCCATCATAGTGTGATGGTAGACATGCAAGAACGTCACTTGATTGTACTTCTTCCGTAAAACAAAGAAGATGGTGTCCAGAAGCTCTGTGATTTTTGCAAAGTAATAGAACCATGATGCAGCTGCAACCTGCAAACAAAATGAAAAATAATAAATATTTCTATAAGATCACCCGAAGAACTTCCAAACTTAAGTGATCACTGGGCAAGAGTTTTTACGCAATGGGTTCCTGAAGATGAAAAACGCCGTCAAGGCCAGTACATAAAAAGGTGCAAAGATGACTTAGACGCTTATCATGAAGACTTGTTTGAGACGGTATCGTCAACGGCAAAGGCCTCCCACAAAGCGAAGCTATGACCTGAGGCAAGCTTGATAATCCGTTGAATGCGAGACACAAGACCGGTCAATGTGGCGACGCTTAGAGGACCTATTTAGGCTGATATGGTGATGATAATGGTGATATTTCTAAGATAAAAATACAGTTATCGAAACGAGATAGGTATTATTACAAATAAGTGAACTGTATGTGTACATAGTGGTTCACAAGCACCGATATGTATATATTTAATTACCAACTTTTAAAAGTGATTTTCTACTAATATATTGATTGCAATTTTTTAAATCGATATTGGTGTGAAATAGATCTCATATCAAAGTTGCAATCGAATTTCGATGAACAATCGTAATTTTCTTTTTTAATGAAGTACTTTGGATATGTACGAAAGTTGAATTCTCAATTTAAAATTCTCCATGTTTTACTGTCTGATACTGAAGCGGCAATACTTCTCATTTGTGTTTTTCTATTGTTTTCATGGTTATTTTTGTCACTGAACTCTGACACCATCGTGCGTCGTTCGAATAAAATATAAACCGAATATTTCACTACAAACAATAAAACATTAATATTATCTTTGGCTTCATAAGAAGACAACATTTTTTACACACTACAGCCAAGACTGAACTTTCGACTTTACTCTTCACATCTTAATATAGCCATAAAATAGACATAATCATAAAGTACACATTGTGATGAAAAACTTCTTATTAAGGCAAAATTCGGTTAGTGAATCTTATAAAATTCAAATGGAAACTTACCCTTAGTGCTCTAGGGTTGTTGGAGTAATCAATTGGTTCACACGCTAGGCTCCACTCCTTAGAAAATACGTACACTGTTCCCTGAAAAAGATATAAAAACAATAAGTAATGCAGAGGAAGAAAAATGGGACGAGAATATGGGAAAACCAAATCTAGCGTCTGGGTTAGTATGGTAGTAGTGTTGAGGGGGGATGACATGCATGAGATTATAAGAGGTTATAAGAGGGATGAATATGAACATTGATGGATGGAGAAAGAGAGGAAATCCAAAGAAAAAATGGATAGATTGTGTGAGGAAAACCATGAAAGAAAAAGGGCTTGAATGATAGAAAACTTGAAACTACATAGCTATTCGCAATATATTCTCAAAGACAATAATACCTTTGAAAAATAGAGGTAAGTACAAGGGTAAAATTAGTAGTTAATTATTATTTTCGAATGTCTGAAGTTTATTCAAATTAATGTTTATGAGGTCAAGTGCATAGTCACTAATTAATTATGAATCAGTATAAACAGCACTTTGAACAGTATACTCTTTTCTAGAACGTTACTTCAGAATAACAGATTGTTATGTTTTTGTGGAAACGGGCGAGCAAAGTGACAATATATTTCAAGCACTTTCGTACTTTGTAATATTACATCTGACTATAAGGTGCGATTTTATTAAGCAAGTTACTTTTAAGCAAGTGGCAAATTGCATACAACTTGAACAAACCTGCACACAAGCTACAACTTGTATGACTTAGTTTGAACTTGTACAATTTTTATTCTAGTGACGTGCAAATTGAACGCGCAAACTTAGTTGCACGTTTCGTATTGCAAACGAGTGAGTCCTACTCAATTGTGGAACATCTCTACAAGAGCGTGCAAATTGCATGCGAGTAAAACCAATGCTAGCAACTTGTACGCAAATGTGACGCCATATTTGCACTCAAGACTTGCCCAATGGAATCGCGCTTTAATATACAGGGTGGCCGGTTATGCCACAAGTCATCTGCCAGAGTGCGTAATGCGTGAGATGCCTAAAGCATATTAAGTGTCAAGCGTCGTATACCACGTATTCAGTACATCATTCTAATCCCCCCACGTAGAAATTTTTGTCGGTTATTTACAAAAACCAGGTATTACCTACAGTTTTGTAGGAAACAGTTGTTTTTTTTAAACCAATAAAAATTGTATATGTGGCTGACCGCGAAGTGCGCGAGATCATTACACCTGATAATTGTTTATTGGACGTGAACTCAAGCCGTTGTTTTGTAGGTAGACTGGCTCCTTTACATATTTTATGTTAAATGAAAATTCATTACATTTGCAGCAAATTGCCGTATCATCATGACTTTTCATTGTTTCTTGTTTAATTTATTATTTTAGTTGATAATAATATTTGTTATCTTGTACTTAGAAATACCTCTGCTTCGTACGTGCGTTTCTAACAAATCTGACATGGACATACGTCATGCCCATACAAATAAATGCCCAATGCCCTTCTGAGCAGTTCAGTGTGGCAACTTATTATTCGTTGTTATTCTTTGGCCATTATAAACAAAAACACATTGGCAGATAAAAAGTAAGTAAGAAATCTTATGAAGAATTTTTATGTTTACTTCAAACAGTCACTCCATGTAAAATACTGGTATTTAGCTGCATCCGGTTAGACTGGAAGCCGACCCCATTATAGTTGGGAAAAAGCGAGCAGATAATGCTGATGACTTTAAACATAAAAATTATAATTAACGATCGATTATTGAACGGTCACAATATTTGCGTCTTTCAGACATATTTATCACAAACCAAATAAAAATGAAAAGAAGGCGCTTTTGAAAAATAGCTAAAATCACTTAAATATAGACCGTCTGACCGACCATAACCGAAAATTTCAGTGTAGGTATAAAAGATCATGCCTAAAGCTTCGGGGAGAACAGGTGGCCTACCATGACGTCTTAAGGTGGATGCGCAAGGGTAGCCCGCAAAATTTAAATTTACTTACGTTTATTGCAATTTGCAAGTCAGTGTCAGGTTGTATGTTGATGAAAATATGAATCGCGCCAGTAACACGTATGAAGTTACAGAATTATAAACATTCAAAAAATTCAATAGCTATTTCATGAAAAAGTCACTCTTTGAGATTATATGAACTTGGAGGGTTGTATTGATGATTTGAATGATTATAATCCTGTAAGTTCATACGTGTTACTGGCGCGATTCATATTTTCATCAACATACAACCTGACACTGACTTGCAAATTGCAATAAACGTCAGTAAATTTAAATTTCGCGGGCTACCCTTGCGCATCCACCTTAAAGCAGGAGTAATTCTAGTGTGGGAAAGAGATGGCGCCGTATAGCTCTGTCTCTATCCCACACTGGAATTACTCCTGCTTTATGACGTCATAGTAATCCCCCAGGCACCATTCTCCTGCCCTTATCCCAAATTACTTGATCTTACGATCTTTACTAATAGAAATGCAAAACTTTCGATAGATTTGTACATAAGCTTTCTATTCCGGAAGTACGATCTTGTGGGACAATTGAAAAGTCCTCGCGGGCGAAGCCGCGGACATTAGACAGTAGATAATAATATTAAGCTACATGGTTCTTTTGGCGTGTGGCTTTAATCAGATTTAACGCCGTAATCTTATTCTTTTTTCAAAAATGCAATGCAATTTCACAAATGTTTACAGCGCGGGATCTTGACAATGTTATTTTTCAGGCGTAAAGAACTATGCAGCACTTGATTATGAATGACTTACCTCATATGCTAAGAACGCGCTGAAGAGAATTTGGAAAATATTGTACAGCATAAGCGCAGTCTTCAGCTCAAAAGCTGGCCTGTTGTTCATCAGCCGAGGACCCAAAGACTTGCAGAAGTATAAGTAAGCTGATGCGATTGAGATCACCACCATGGGGTTTGACACACCCCACCAGTCTGCTGTTCTGGGGTCTGGAAATAAAAGGTCTGCATGTTAACCCTCATCTCTAACACACATTATCACAAAATAAAAATAAACGTCCACAGCTGAAAAAACACTATAACGCACTATTTAAGGCAAAATATTTTTTGTTGTGATGAAATATTATACAACTTCGAAAAATTGACTCCAAACTTCAATAAAAAAATCTGTTTATTAACCAAATATTTAGTGAGAGTTTACTAATTAAAACTGAGGAATTTTCTAATTCAGAATAACCTGAAATTGCTTACAAAACCCTCTTTTGAGAAAATATTATGCAGACATATAGTTATAAATTAAAATAGAAAATAATAAATGAATAATAGTATGAACAACTCACCAGCCAAATCATGTATCACATAATTGTATTTTTCGGCTATACTTTCCAGTATTCCCGCCATTTTCTTAAAACAAATAATGCGTATAAACCGCAGCCCACTCACTCCTACTCTGAGAGTTTTAAAGTAAACTGCGAACTCACTTACATACTAGTGAAAAAAAAAAACAAATAAATCAATTTTGTTTGACCTGCGTATTAACCGGGACATTTGCGTATTTAATACTATGCGATATAGAACAGTATGGTAATTTGCAAATAATGTTGAAGAGGTCAAATAGTTGTCTGACACAATGAATCTAAAATTCAAATGGCCAAAAAGTACTTAAAACAACTTTATATCAAGTTTCTTTAATCATATTCTAACTGTCTTTTAATTACTGTGACTAAAAGGCCTCTCATTTGTTAATTAAGGTATTTCAAATAATTACTTGGTAATTAATACTGTAAGTGAATTCTTGGTTCCGTCGACAGAATGAAAATCAAAGATGGGGCACGTTTTCTTATACTGACCGGTAAACGTGCTGTATCTTTAATATCTTTACTATCAAGATCTCCAATTATTTATTTCGTAACTCTGGCCGATATTAGTGTACTTCCAAACAGTGCTGGCGTTAGGGCCACTGACGCACGTGGGCCGAAAATAACGCTCCATAGACTTAGCATCCCTTAAAAACCAAGTACTTAATTTAAAAAAATTAAAACTGCCCGCCTATTTCTTTACAAAATCGCAATATTTTAAGTCATGGAACATTTCTCGATAAAGCTATTATTTAATAAGTAGTAAGCGATTTCTTTTTTATTTGTATGAAAATGAACGTTTATTTTAATTTTATTCCTTATTCTTAAAACTTCTTAAGAAATTGCTTTCGGTATCATAAAAAGCATAATTTAAGCTATATTTACACATAAGGTGGAATCTCGGAAACCCTCGTAACATTATCATTTTGTAATTTGAAAAAAAAGAAAATATGCACGTGCGTCATTTAAAATAGTTTATAACTGCATAATTATGTCCTTTTTTCCACACTACCTAACTAGGCGAAGAACTAGACGTGTTTATTCATAATGGTTTAAAACAAACAACGTATTTTGTGTGACTGAACCTTAATAGTACAAGCCGGGTCAAAGGTAACAGGATATACCGTTACCTACATCTTTGAATTAACCAATCACAGCATTGCAATGTGCAGTGAGATGTTGTAAGTCATCAAAACGTTTTCTAGGACTTACCTGAGTTGAAGTTCCTACAGACTTCGTGGGTGTCGTCATAGATGTGCTTGGTTCACTCAGAATCTAAATCTGAACTTGTTGCGTCACAAACGAATTGTTAAATAAAATCTGGTAATCACCGAATCTAACCAGTCAGACTTATGTTTTAAAAAGTCCTTTCGATCTAGACTATTCTCACCTTTTTTGAAGATTAAAAGAATACTTAGTGCAAAACGACTTTAAATCTTTACACTAATTTTCAGTCATATCCACTGGTAATAAAGTTTTTAAGAAATTGAATAAAACTTCACTGTTTTTTAGACTTCCACTTTCGTTCAGTTTCATTAAACATTCTAGATTAGTTAAACCATCCATGACTTCGAAAATTTTTAAAATTCAAGTAAGAAAGATCAGCTGTCTATCACAAATGCAACTTATTACTATAAATCTTATGACGTCAGTTATTTACGGTTTTTTTTTTCTGAGAAATAGATGTCTCAAACAAGTGACGTCTTTTGTTTTGCCACGTGCAATACTGTGATTGGTCAACTCAAAGATGCAGGTAATGATAATTATATTATGTTACCTTTGAACCGGCTTGTACTATAATAGTTAGGTTCAGTCACCAAAATACATTGCTTTTTTAAACTACTATAAAAAAACGTGCCTAGTTTTTCGCCTCGCTAAGTGGTGTGGAAGAAAGGATATAATTTTGCAGTTATGAACCATTTTAAATGGCGCACGTGCATATTCACCCCTCTTTTTGCGTCGGGGGTTAAAAAAGGCTGTAGAGAAATTGTGTCGCTTAACTTCAAACTCGGATAAATCCACTCTACCCTGTTAGGAGATATTTAAAAAAAAGTGTTAATAGTCTTAATTTCATGAATTAAAACACAGTATTTTTTTATTATGGCAACATTAGTGAAGAAAACGATCCTTTTTAGCCAATTCAGTATTTAAATCACTCATTCTTTCAAAAATGTAATATTTAAGTTGGATTTACCTTCATTTGATATAATGGAATGCAATTTATCTATCTTTGAAAAAACTCAGTGTGGATTTATAGAATTTTGATTTAATGGATTCGGATTTATCTGGATTTGAAAACACACGATTAGAACTAGGGATGTGGTAGTGGCGAAGTCACGGTATACTATCGACAGTTAATTTGTTGCAGCTAACTGAATAAAACTAAAATAATACAAACAAAATAAGGAATAATATAGTTTTAAGTCGCGGATAACTTTAGGTACTTGCACGATGTAGGATTTTAGATTTATTTCGATGTTTAGTTCATCATCTGGGTCATAGATGGTGCTGTAGTTATTTTTGTTCTATGTTACTGTACTGTACTCTTTGCAGTGCAGTTACATAATCTACCTCCTCGCCAAATTTCGTTACGATCCAATCAGCCGTTTTGTCGTGAAAAGGTTACAAAAAACAGAGTGGCTTTCCTTCGGCTTCACTCACGTGAGCGCGTTTTCTTTTGGCAGTATCAGGGAACATTACATGGGAACGTGAAGTCGTGGTATATTCCTAATATTCGCTACAAAATAATTACTAATAAACTGACTGGTTTTAGTTTAAATTAACAGGAAATCAGTTAATTTAGATTGCCATCGACGCGCTAAGAAGAAGTTTATGAACAAAGCAAATAAATGTAATTCAAGATCTATCTTAGGTCCCAACGCTGACTATCCTTATAAAGTTTAAAAATCCTTTCAAACCAAACAAACGCTTGAAGTTAATGTATTTAGTAATGGAACCAGAAACAGTAATACGCTTCGGTAATCTTTAAGTTTCATTGCGCACATAGAAGTCTCTCCACTTTGGTCACGCTTCGTCTTATTTTACTCGTAAATCTGTAATTTTCTAACCATGGTGATACATAATAGTCAAAATGTACTTCCATGGTTGCAGCAGCTCAATGTGCATACGCGGGTCCCGACCAGACCACGGCCGACTTGCTGGAGTGTCCAAAGTATCCCTATACCTGCGTTTTACAGGACCTCCTGTCAAAATCGCTACTGACGCCGCGATTAACGTATCCATCTGGGTGTTAATAATTTGATAAAACGTATCATCGATACGAAAGAAGAAGAAGAACAGGATAATAATATTAGATCTCCTCCAATTGGGGCTACTGAGAATTTCCTGGCGGAAAAACTCAACAGCACTTTGCCCGACCCGGGAATCTAACCCAGTACCTCATGCTCGCTTCCGATCACCATCCAACAATACGGTCTACACGATTTGTGGTATCAATCCTTACACATCTCGCTGGTCTATTGCTAAAAAATTAATGCCTCCGTCTTCTCCTAATCCAGGCTTAGTTTTTTAAAGAAACTTCTTATTTGTTTGTAGCATACGATTTACATTCAAAATGCTTAAAAAGGAACTCTCCGTGACTTATTTAAATCCAAACTGCGTACAGATACCTATTGATAATTCACAAAAAGAGAAGGAAAAAAACTCTAGCACAGCAAGAGATCTGTTCCCTGTACTACTTTTTGGAGGAATCATCATCATCATTTTTCTGCTCTCATCCCAATTCATTTGGGGTTGGCGCACCATGTCTTCTTCTTCTATACTTTCTATTAATTTTCGGCGAAATATTTGAAGAAAAAAAATGAGAAATATACAAACGATGTCAATCCAATAAAAAAATTGAAATCTCACAGCATTAAAAAAAAAAAAAAACAAATCACAAAAATTGAAAATCTTACTGGGGTTCGAACATGCGACTGATAGTTTACAGAGTGAGCATGAATCCGCCAGGCTGCTTAAACCGTTGGCATGAGTTTTAAAATAGCTGCTCTTAAGAGGACCCTTCCCGGTCCGTCTATCGGCAACGAGAGCATGGTCGAAAACCTTGTTGTTTGATCCAGAGCCACAGCGGCGATTGTCTTTCGATTCCCCCCGTCTTACCCCGCCCTGACCCCGCACATCTCGGCTCTCGCGCACCTCATACCGCCTAACGCGATCACATTGAACGAAAAATAGTGTTCGAAAATTTCTTAAACTTGTTCCAGGAAATACGTGTTTTTGAATAAGTCTTACAAGTGTGTGAAATAAATATTTGTCATTAAGAATCTCCATTACAAGTGCAAGGTTTCTATCGAGATGTTTCTTTACTTTTATAGTTAATGAGTACATTATGAACGGCCAAAGTTCAGTTAAAATTTGTGCAAAACAGAAATTTTTGGAGGCTTATACTGAATTTGTTTCTACAATTTTTTATTTTTTGCTACCATAGAAACCTAGATATAGTGCACAAAATAACTATTAGTTCAATAATATCAAATATATCTATAGATGTATAACAACTGCATAATCACGTACGAGCGTTTGTATGAAAAGTATGGCGGGTTGGCCGCTCTTAAGCACGTCATGGCTGAAACGTCAAACAATTGAAGAATACTGACATAATGCAATATTGCTCACCCCCTTAAGCAAGTAGCGTGATAATATATAGCCGTTTTTTTTTTTTTTACCTATGGGAAATCATCAAATAACCCCTCCCGCTCTGGGCTGAGCAGGAGGGAGTGTCAGACTTTTACTGACTAAAACCCATCCATGTTCCTTCCTTTGCCCTTTGTATTCCAGGGCAGCGGTATCTCTTTCGAACAGTCCTGCAACCCTGGCAGGCGTCGGCCCTTACGGACCCCTTCCTGTTTGCTGACTCTCTTTGAGGCGCGCGTGGAACACGAACGCGCCGTCGACACGGCCTGTCGTCATAAGACGGACGGACGGCGAGCTAGCCCATAGCTCACCGTCCACAGGCCCGCGCCTACGGTGGCCGGGGCCACGCGGCCCCCGACGCCCGGTGCGTCTCCCGCGGCGGCTGGGACGTGAGGTTCTCTCCCTCTCACGCCCCGCCATAATATATAGCCTAAGGTTTGAAGAAGCCTATAAGGAATATTTGCGCAAAATTTGAACAGGATCTGTGCAGTAGTTTTTGAGCCAACTCGGAACAACCATTTGGATTTTTACGATTTTATTATTATGTATAGATAGAAGATATGTGATGTAATGTAATAATAATATAGATTATTATATGTATAGATAGATATAGATACTAAATAATAACAGCCGCTCGGGTCGACCTTTAGGGTTAAGCCGTGCTTGCCTAGGTTGGTCTGTGGATGGGTGACCATCCGTTACATACCGAGTTTCCTCCGTGACCCGGAAAGCACATTTAGCAGTTGGTCCTGGCTGTCATTTGTAGATCTTTCACAGTCGTTACAGGCAGTAAATGGCCTAAAAAGTCTGACAACCAATCTTACCAACCGGTATGGGTATGCTGTAGAGGTCAGGTAGACAGTCGCACCATGTAAAATACTGGTATTCAGCTGCATCCGGTTAGACTGGAAGCTGACCCAACATAGTTGGGAAAAGGCGAGGCAGACTAGATGACTAGGCTAGACTAGGCTACTAGATGTAGAGATAAATAGTTACGAAAAGGCGCATTTTACACTTGTTTTGCACGTTTTTTGTTTATGTAGCGTATCGGGAGAGTTACGAAACGACAATTAGCCAATATTTCTTAGTTAAAACACGTTATTTTTAGTTGGTTGGAAACACTCGGGGATAATGTAGCTTCCCATTAGTGAAAGAATGTTTGAAATCGAATTAGTAGTTCCAACGACTATACCCCCTACATCTAAACCACAAACATACAAACTTTACTTCATTTAGAATATTATTAATGTATCGATTTTTTCGTTTGTTTACCAGTAATACAACCAAGCGATCCAGTAGTACCACGGGAAGTTTTTTTTTACCCGTAGTACTACTGGTAGTCGACATTTCATAGTTTGACACCTGTCACTTTGTCACCTGTCACAGTGACATTTCTCACTTCAACTTTTGCTATTTAGAATTTCCCTACCTTAACACTGCACTGGTGTGAAGGGTCAAAGTGAAGGTGGATCAACCACGACCATTTTAAATAATGCATTTAGGTCTTTCATTATGCTTATCGCAACCAAAAACATAATGATGCGTATACCTACCTGGTTGTATTTTCGATTCAGAAACTGATCGTTTTTCGTTAAGTATAATATGTTTACAGCTAAACTAATGCACGCTCTAAGAGTCAGTTCACACGGAGACGCCACGTGCATTTTCGTGTAGTAAATATAGTACATTTTCATAAAAGTGGGGAAACTTTGTTATTGCATTCGAGCGCGGAATTAACACCCGAACTGTAGGCGAGGGTGTTATGGAGCCGAGAACTGCAGTAACAAATCCCCACGCGTATCAAACTACGTTTTTCAATACACTTTCGAAGAAATAAAATATTAGAACGGAAAGTATTTTTGTCAGGAATTATTAGGAAACTATGATTTAATTTGCTATTTTACCGCGCTTTGCTTTTGCCAGGTTGTAGAAGAAGCAAAGGTATGCCGCTATTCAGCCTAATATGAAAAAAAGAAAATTCTAATATTTTTTAATTTAGAACTCAATTATATGTTAATTTCTTCTTATATGTATTTTTTTTTTTGAATAATCATGTTTATCTATAAAATTCTATTTATAAACACAATTTAAATACTCAAAATTATTTATGCCGTAAAGACGCATAGGTATCTCTTTGCCGAGATTAAAAAAAACAATCACCGCCGACTATAGCTATAGTCATTGAACCCATTTGGACTTATCTGTGGAAATTTTTATTTTCGCACGTGTGCGAAAAAATATTAAAAAATCGACGCGTGTGAAATACATTGCATGTTGAACCTAATCGTAGTGCGATAAGAACCTGTTTTTAACGAGAAAGTGTATTGAAAAAGTTATATTTTGAGTAGCGGTGCGCGCGGCGACGCGTCGCGTCCCGTCTTGGTGTAAACTGACCCTTAAAACTCTACTGACTGGCTCCTCACCTGTTCAGTATAAGCGGCCAAATTGAAACAACACAGGATCAAGAGCAGAAAGATCTAAGTTGATGACACACAAATAAATAAAGTACACTAGCACAAAACTGTACAAGAGTCGTCTTGCGTGTTAACACCGACCAACTATGATGAATTATCTGACTGCGTATCGAGATGTTGTAGAACGTGATTTTTCTGCGATATAAAATGGTCACAAATACACGTATTTTGTTCGGACTTTGATAGAACACAGACATTACATCACGCCCGTTGTCGCCGAAGGGTTAACATGAAGTGTACTTACCGTCCGGCGAGGCGGCGAGCCTCCTTGCCGGATTGCCGCCATGGGATCTAGAGGCGATAGCCCTCGCGCGCCTGCATGATTGGCACGTGGAGGCACTACGCCGGGGGGTTACTCCGCTGCCGCGTCAAATCGTCGCTCAGCGGACAGACCTCCGGCGCGATCTCATGGCGACATGGAGAGAGCGACTGTCGCAACCCCGTGCAGGGTACGCCACAATAGTGGCGATAAGTCCCCTCTTTGAGGAGTGGCTAGAGAGGCGCCACGGCGCCCTCGCCTTCCGCCTGATGCAGGTCCTCATCGGACACGGTTGTTTCGGGAGGTTCCTGCACCGAATCGGGCCGGAGGAAACGCCCGGGTGCTACCATTGTGAGAATCGACCGGAAGATACGGTGGAGCACACGGTGGAGATTTGCCCCGCGTGGGCAGAGCACCACCGTGTCCTCGTAGCGGCGATCGGCGGCGGCGACCTCTCGCGTCGTTACGACGACAGGCCGTGTCGACGGCGCATTCGTGTTCCACGCGCGCCTCAGAGAGATGTCAGCAAACGGGAAGGGGTCCGAAAGGACCGATGCCTGCCAGGGTTGCGGGACTGTTCGAAAGAGATACCGCGGCCTTGGAACACAAAGGGCAAAAGAAGGAACATGGATGGGTTTTAGTCAGTAAAAGTCTGACACTCCCTCCTGCTCAGCCCAGAGCGGGAGGAGTTATTTGATGATTTATCATACAAAAAAAAAGGTTTACTTACCGTACACTTACTCTTATGTAAATGGAGGGCAAGAAGGTCTATTAATATTCGATATTGGAAATCGTGTTATGGAACTCAAATGGAGTTAGTAACTAACTACAATAGTAAGGTGTGTGTGATCACAGGTGGAGCAAAGCTGTCACACAGTGGCATCCCAGTTCTGCGAAAAAAAAAAGATCGCCTGGAGGCGAGATTTGCAGACGATATAAATTCAACTCTGAATGACGTTGACAATGAAAAGAGTTGATATTTATTTTTAGTTCATAAAGCAAACCATACACGCTTTGTTTTGCATGACAGTTTTAAATGTGCTTGCAAAACTGCACTTGTCTAACTTATCGTCTATGGCAGGCTATAGTCTAGTGGTCTCAATCGCGACAACTGAGAGTGAGGTTCTGGGTTCGATTAACAGATTTGGCAAGTTTTATTTGGTTTTTCCATCAAGATTCGATTTATTTGATTTCTCAGTAGCAGTCAGGAGGTCTCAATTTGTGCCCGGTTGATGGCAATAGGCTCGAGGCTCACCTCCTTTATATGGGTACAGGTTAAGATATGGGACTTAAACATGGACATGTAACAGGCGAAATGTGGAGCGTATTATTAGGTACACCCCTGGCAAACCCTTTGGGGATCACAGGCATGCTGTCATGTAATTCATTTATTTCGTATTATTTATTTATTTATTTATTTAACAATTTATGTACACACTAAATACAGAAAAGAAAAAAGGAACAGAAAATAGTACAAAGGTGATGCTTATTTCTAAAGAAATCTCTTCCAGCATACCTGCGAAAGGAGAATTTAAAAAAGAGATGTAGACACAGTGTGTAAAAGAAGAAAAGAAAATGGAATACAAAACATAAAGCAGACCTATTTAAATATAATACCTCCTCATACCATATAAGAATATACCTACTAACATACTTATAAATACAAACATATAAAAATACTATAAATACTATAAAATAACTAATAATACATACTAATTTATGCAACTATGACGAAATGGAAAGATAATGTTCTTTCACTCTTCTCTTGAAAACTGTAACAGTTTGGCAGTCCCTAATATCAGGCGGAAGTGAATTCCACAACCGCACGGCATGCACAGTGAAGGAATAAGAGTAGAAGTCGGTAGAGTGTGGAGGGGATTTAAGGAGGTTCTTAAGATGCGACCTGCAAGGTGCATCAGAAGGACGGGAGTAGGAAAAGCGTTCCCGCAGATATGATGGTGTTTTAGGGTTATGAAGGATGTTAAATAGCAAGCACAATATCCGAGAGAGTATTATCCTGATTGCAATGATAACTCGACTCTTAAAGGTTTTATATTTCATCTATTTTGTTTGATAACTCTCGTAGTTGTGTTTATCAAAGCCTTGAGAAAAGTGAATATTGTCTAGGTATTTAAAACCTCTATCTTGAGTGAGAGAGAAGGTGATTTAATGGTCACGCTATCATTTACTCCTTCTTCTTCCTAATCATTCCTCACTCAATTATAACTCTTTTAGTTGCTTTTTAGTTTTAATATACTATGTACTAAATAATTGTTATGAATGCAATGCAAAGGCAGAAAAAAAGTGACACAGAATCTATCACATCGATGTTGCACTACCTGAAAGCATTATACGGGAAATTTGGCGCTTAAAATAAAATGAATAAAATCCAAAAATTTCCCAAATAATTTATTTTTCTTTGCGGCGTTCTATTGTTTTCCTGATAACATCGTTTGTTACAATAATATTCCAAGATCACTTGCATATTTTTTTCTTTATTTCTATTGTTCGTTGGAGGGCCTCTCACAAAGTGAACCTGGCTGCGAAAATCCACAGGATGCGAGAAACATAAGACTCGACGATGTGGCGACGCCTGGGGAAGCCTATGCCCAGAAGATGACATGTTTCAGCTGATGTGGTACGGCTTTGTTAGCATATTCGCGAAGGTTGATGCAAGCCTTTTAGGTGTATAATAGAATTAAACTAGTAGTAGTTTCGGTAACACTTAAAACATAACAGTTAACATTTTCTACTTAGCTAATAATTTCATAAAATTACACTATAAACTACAATCACTGCTCGCACCCAGATATGACTCAAAGCTAACGTAAAACCGCATTTTATGCAGTACATTTTGTATGAACCATCGTCCTCTGCTGGCGGCTCGCACCGCGCAGTTTTGTATTGAAATGCAACAGGCTACGCCTTGAAGCGGCTTTAATGTGCGTTTAACATAGAAGGCACTGATCTATTGGGATCTTCCAGTAGACAGCCCACGATAAGCAAAAAAATACTCATGAGTAAACATGAGCAACATTGAGGACTTGGGCGATGAGGGGACAAAGTACACTATCATCATTTACCTATAAGCCTTTTCCCAACTATGTGAGGGTCCGCTTCCAGTCTTACTGAATACAAGTGTTTTAAAAGGAGCGACTGCCTATCTGACCTCCACAACCCAGTACTGGGTAATACAATACCACTTGGTAAGACTGTTTGTCAGACTTTCGGGCCACTAAGTACTTGTAATGACTGTCAAAAATCTACAAATGACAGTCAAGGCATATCGTGCTTTCGAAGGTAAGAAGGAAACTCGGTATACACAGATCAACTTAAGCTAGGCCGTTAATATTTAACCACGAACTCCTCGGACAACGGACACTAGACACACATAAAAGCCAGTTCATCAGCCATATTAATAAATACGCATCAGCTGTACCTATAACTGATGGTAAAAACCAAAAAATTGTTCAGCTCACTAAAATTGGTGGTAACTGTGAATCATATCTGGTTGCGTCCTAACCATCTTCCGTTGAATCCTAGGACTAGCATAACTTCCTGGAAAAGCTGTATTAAATACCATAGATAAAGCTCAGTTCACTTTGCTCTTGCCAGTTTCTGATTTAACACTTCCATTTGCACTCTCCTGATTCGCGTTCTTAATATAGTTGACATAGTAGAACTCTCCAAACATGTAAAGGAACTGCAGGCTGTGCATGCAGAGTACGTAAGAGATCCACTTCGGATAGGTGCAGTCTTTGGACAAAATGGCCGCCAAGTTGTGAATGAAGATTATGCCGAATTGGACCTGAGAAAGAAGAAATATACGATTAATGAAAATAATTTAGTTTCGGTATAATATAGTGTGCTTATGGTGTTCCAAACTGGGACCAAAGGTCTGACGGAAGTTCCTCCAGTCAAGTTGTGCGGCGTGCCCTTGGAGCGCGTGCTATGTTTTAAATACTAGGCCATATTGTGACGCCTGACTTAAAGGATGACGCCTATATAGAACGGGAGCGGAGGGCGCTGTCGGTGAGGGCGAACATGATAGCTATAAGTACTTACATAACATACATACTGTACTTATATATATTTTTATTTTTAGATATTTATTTTGTACCCTACCACAGCGTTTTCTTATTGAACCCAAAGATTGACTGGTAGAGAATGCCTAATGGCATTAAGTCCGCCTATGTACCACTATTGTACATGAAGATTAAATAAATAAATAAATAAATAGCTCGCAGGTTTGCCCGAAGCTCCAAGGAAGTCAAAATCACCTTGTTTCGAGCCTACTGTACTGCATTTTATAAGAGCAGCCTGTGGGTGTCATACTCGCAGAAAACCTACGGTGCCCTCCGAGTTCAATATAATAACGCGCTGAGGGCATTGCTGCGGCTGCCTCGGTTATGCATCGCGTCAGGGATGTTCGCCAATGTTCGCGGAGACTGTTTTTAGGCCAAGATGCGCAGCCTCTATAGCGGGCAGAGTGAGGGGCAGCCGCAACAGTCTCGTCGCCGTCGTCGCCGACAGGTTAGACGAGCCATTCATGCGGCATTGGTTGGCCCTACATGCGGCATTGGTTGGCCCTACATGCGCCCATATTTAGGGCTTGGGGGAGATGAGTGGTTAGGTATTCCTTTCGATATACCTGATTAATATGTTGTTTTCAATTGTTAATTTATAGTGAATCTAATTGATTATGTTATTCTGAATTATTATGTTTTAAATGAAATTACTTGCTACTTATTTTTTTATTTCAAATTATTGTTTTTATTGCTTATGTATTTTGATTTTTAATATGTTATTCAATATTTTTGTGTTTTGTCGATTCTGTGTTTGAAATTATGTACTTTTTGTCTGACTCTAAATAAATGAATTAAATATTAAAATGATTATATGATTGGTATTGAAGCTAACTGACAAGTTATCGCAGGAGTACTAAAGTATCGTTTGAGGTACGCAAAACTATAGCAATGGTCTCATATCAAATTCTTTTATCGGCAAAAATCATCAATATTGTAATTAACTGAGGAGCGTCTGTTCAAAAGGTCGTATTTCACTTTTCAACTTTTTTTTTGAACTCATAGCGGAAAACTCCATCGAATGAGCGTAAAAACTTGTTCAAAAGGAGCGTATTTCCCATATAATAAAATCCAAAAAACTTGGATTCCAATCAAAACGGATGTATTTCTGCATTAAAATGTTCCCTTGGATTGTTTTAAACAAAACAGGCATATTTCTTCTACAAATAGCATCTTTTATTTATTTTTCTGTTCAAAAGGTCATATTTTTTTCCATACTGTCTGTATGTCTCTAACGACGTCGACAGATGACACTGACAGATGTTATTCTTGACTAGAGATGGGCTTAAACGTTAAAAAATAATAACACTGCTAAATGCTAATGCTAAAAATAATTAACAGTTAAAATTAGCAGTTATTTTTAGCAACTGTTAAATTTAGTTACAGACAGATTTTTAACACATAATTAATTCTCATTTTCCTCATACTTTTCACAGGCTTAGGACTGTCAACTTTTTCTGTTGGAGTATTTATAATGAGAATCAATTTATTTACAAAGATTTCTTTTTTTCATATCTGTTTTTTTAGTATTCGTAATTTTTATATAATAATCTTTTTTTCTTGTTTTTTTTTAAATCTTTTTACTGTTTTTTTTTTTCTTATGTCTACTTATCACTTAGTAACATAACATATCTTAAAATTAGATTGGTAATTCATTAGGTTGCCCGGTTGGTCTTCCTAGATAACAAACTCGTGTAAACCTTTGTAACGAAAATCAGTCTTTATTTAACACTAGTTAAATATTATAACAGACTATTTCCAAATTCAGCAGTTAGCACTTAGCAGTTAATTAAATTAACACGCTCGACCTTAAGGTGGATGCGCAAGGGTAGCCCGCGAAATTTAAATTTTCTTACGTTTATTGCAATTTGCAGGTCAGTGTCAGGTTGCATGTTGATGAAAATATGAATCGCGCCAGTAACACGTAACTTCACTAGCATTTCTCATTATTTTGTATTTCCAAAAAGTCCATTCATAAAGCCATATTTCTAAAAGTGTCAAATCAAAAGGGCATATTTCTAGAAGTGACAAATCAAAAGGTCGTGTTTCTGATTTTTCCGATCAATAAGTCTTATTTCTGAACTAAAATTAAATAAAAAAAAGTTATGGTGTATTTTTTTTTTTTTTAAATGCATGTAATATTGTAGTCTTAATCTTCACAATGATCTAAATTTAATTTAATTTTAGAATTTTTATAATAGGAATTAGATGTTTTTTTCTGTTTTTGTAAAGTTTGTTTATCATAGAAATACGACCTTTTGAACAGATGCTCCTCAACTTCCGTGTAGTCTCAGTGCAGGGCAAAGGCCTCGTTTTCCTCTTTACTGAGTCAATAAGGACAAATCCTGCTAATGGGCGTCAAGTTCATCCCACTATCTATGCCTGAGACAACGGAGATGTCGTTGGACAATTGCAGAAATCCATGTCAAGCAAAAAGCACCCAAGTTTGCTCTGCTGCACACATGAAACCAAGTTTCTGAGTACTTATTATATTACCAATTAAGCTGAACGCGAAAATCACATCTAAACTGCGTTCAAATCAGTTTCATCATTGCTAAGGAAATTTGTAAATAACAGCTCTTAAACGCGGTTTAGATTATGCTGATCGTGTACAGTATCATGAATGAAATTAGACCTAAATCTTTTTCCAAATCGTACTAGAAGGTATCAATATCAATCGTTCTTACCAATTGCATGGTAGTAAGATGCTTCTTCCACCAGAGGTACTTCTGGTACTTAGGCCCAAGTCCTGCTATCAGGTAGTAGGTGTACATAACAACGTGGACGAGACAGTTGATGATACCGAGCAGGGAAGCGTGACCATCTGAAAAATTAAAGGAAACTTTAGGTTTTTGTCAAAATTATGCCTGATGTGCTTAGTACTCGTAACCGGCGTGCGTGGCGAAACAAATGAGAATCGTAGCAGATGGCGTTCTATGGTTTCTGCCTACCCTCATGGGAAAATGGTGTGAGTTTATGTATGGTGTGTATGTATCCCTTCATTTATACACTTGGAGTGGAAATTCCAATTAATATGATGCCCATGGAGGGCATCATCATTGAAATTTCTACTCGATGAGAAAAAATAAATTGAAGATTTTAGCAAAACAAGGTTCTTATGAGAATATTGTTGCTCAAAAGTAATGTTCAGGCGTTTGGTAATAAGCACCAAATGATGTTATAGTTTTGAAGACGAGCCTGTGAAATAGGCAGTTAGGTAGGTTTTGTAACGAACTCGATTAATAAACAAAAAAAATATACTAACTTGGAAAATATTTGAGGCCAATATAAGACGCTAGAGGCATCATGGAATGATGGAACACGTGCAAGAAAGAGATCTGTCTATCCTTCTTCCTCAAAACGAAGAAAACTGTATCCAACATGTCTATGAACTTCACCACTGTATACCACCAGACAGCATTATGCATCTGAAATATTCAAAATCATTGTGAGGTGAATATTTGTCATAAAAAAAGGGATTGAGAGTGAGTTCAGAAAGTAGAGTAGTAGTAGATACCCATATAAGAAGTACCTCATCATTTGCTTAGCCAAAGTTAGGTTTGCTTCTAGTAAGACAATCCAATTCTGGCTTAATCACGCCAACCAAATTCTGGGTCAATCTCACCGTTGCAAATAAGCTTTAATAGTGCAATTTTGTGTATATATTTTTATTTTTAATGTTGTGTGCAATAAATAATAAGAATTTGTTGGGGTCAGCTTCCAGTCTAACCAGATGTAGCTGAATACCAGTGTTTTACATGGAGCGACAGCCGATCCAACCTCCACAACCCAGTTCGGGTGATACTATATCCCTTGTTAAGATTGGTTGTCAGATTTGCGGGCCACTGACTACCTGTAATGATTGTCAAAGTTTCTCAAATGAGAGCCGGAACAAATGGCTTAACTTACTTTTCGAGGCACGAAGGAAACTCGGTATATAATATAATGGTTGGTCACCCTTCTACGTAGCGACCTCAACTAACGCGGCTTAACGTATAAGATCAATTCGTGCGGCTGGTATCAATTACTATCTACCTAATTTTATTTTGAAGTCAACTTACTCTTCGCGAATTTGGGTTATCGGTCGTGTCGACAGGCTGGCAAGTCCAATCGTACCCATCACTTGACGGCCACCACCCGGCAAATAGTCCCTGTTATAGAAAAAATGTTCGTAAGCCTCCATAAGCAAAGGCTAATAAAGGATGTAACAAGACCCTTAACGAAGCCGAAAGGCAAGTGTTCTCCCTGTCATTGCGATCATTTTTTTGTTGTAGACCATACCTGGGAACCTTCTAGTTACGGAGATATGGGGGGTCAAAGTTCCAACATTTTCGCTGGTTTTTTTTTTTTAAATACATGCTTTTCATGTTTTTTTTTTTACTTTAAACACCTCCACGACCCCCGCACTATTCGATTAATCCATCAACACAATGTTTTGAGTCTAATAACATTGAGTCCTACCATAAAACGTGATTTTTCACCCCAAAAAATATATCTTTCGTAGCAATAATTTTTGCGTAAAGTTACTTAGTTTGATGTACACAATGCTTGCTTAACGTCTTCTTGAAGGGTCTCGTTACACCCTATATACAACACTTACCTACAATTTCCTTGATCAATGCTCGTTTTCACAAACACTACGACACATCTAAATGCAATGCTTGCACATGAAAGATAACATTTCAGAAACCACTAGGCGAGTCTAAGTTCGAAGTCGTTTCGCCAATTCGTAATATTATAACAAATCTAACAGGTTTTTTAGTAAAAGATTTTTAAAAATATTTTCAGACTTTATACTTAACTTATAAAACCATAGACTAGTATCAAAACTGTACATTTTCAAGCATACGAGTTTACTAATGAGAAACGTGGTGTTAGTAAAAATGGACACTAGTTTATAATCAAATAAAAAGCATATTGTAAACTTAAACTTACCTCATAAAATATGTAGCCGCTAAGTAATATTTGCAATATATTATAATAAAACAAAACCCTTTTCAACTTGAATGGTTCTTCATTTTTCATCCATCTCGGTCCTAAAATCTTGGAGAAATATAAGTAGGACGGTATAATAGTAAACAGTACTAAGGGTGATGGCCACCAGTCTACTGTTCGGGGGTCTGGAAAGAAAAGACATATAAAATTCAATACAAAAAAAAAAAAAAAACTAAATACTAACAATACTAAATACTAATAATTCTTTTTTTGAAATTATTTTTATTCTCGCCCTACGTCCTACGTGTAAATGATAGATGATGTATATTATGTAAATAGGTTTTTACAAACATTAATACATGTCATTTTTTTTAAACTAGATGGGGCCGGTGTTTCTTACCAGATTACTCTGAGAACAAACAGCCGAAACAAACTCTGTAAAGTGACGTTATCTTGGTCAACTCACATGAGGACTATGCAGATTAGATTCTGAGATGGTCTTTTTTTAGTTTAACTTGCAAGTTTGCTTCTTGGTTAGAATCAAATCTTGCAATTTGAAATAACTTCCTTTCATAAAATTTCCCTGTTGGTTAAGTGGCCATGGTTTTTTTTATGATATGCATGACCTGATTCTACTGCCAGGATTGGCTCCTAGTGGGGGAACGGGGGAAATGGGCGAAGACAACCAACTAGGTGCAAAATGATCTCATAAAAAAGGCCGGAAGAAATTAGATAACCATGTCACAAAATCGTCAAAAGTGGAGATATTTGGAAGAGACCTACACTCAGCATAGGGTGGCTAAAGGTGGAAAGAGAGAGAGGGGAGGAACTTCTCAACGGCCACAACTGATGATGATTTCATAAAAAACTGTTGGTTAAAAACTTTTCCTCTTCTAAGCAGGTCACCCATTTTTTGAATAAATAAACTTTTGCGTAGTTTACTAGTTGGCCTTAACATTTACAAATCGAAAAGCTATTGTTTTTATTCATTATATTGACCCTGAAATGCTGAATATTGATGAGTGACCCTTTCAGCTGTTTCCTTCACAATTATTCCATATTGTACCAGAAGTTACAGGAATGGCCCACGTGCTACTTTGAATTGGTATATCCTTCCAACCAATTTCGATCAAGGGGGCGGACGGCATTGACGGAAATTAGCTAAGTACGCAGGAATAGCGCACAATTGCGGTAGCATATATGTTCCTAATTTCTATTCTTTTAATCGAATACTAACACGACTAGGGAGAGAGTAGGCCCAGGACAAATAACTTTACGATTTCCGAGGCACGGGACCAGAGCTAACACACCACCAACTGCTCAACTCAAGGCTGCAACAGAGAAATTCCTAATGGAAAAAGCCATTAACACTTTGCCCAATCCAGAAACTGAGACGAGACCAACGGGGCATTCGACCACATTGGTATCTATGTACTGTAATCGCTATGGAACCTAGGCTTCATCAATTGATAAATAGCACAAAATTTCGTGTCGAAATCGTGAAAAGACAAAATGTGGGTGTAGCTTCATGTATGCTGTCTTTGATATTGAATGACTCCAAATTTTACTGAAATTCAATTATGTGTGCATAACTTGCACCTATAGAATAAATCTTGAAATTAAAAAGGAACCGACACCTACAGCCATTTAATGAAGTCGAGAGCTTGATGATAAAGCAGGTAAGGTCATAATCCTAATCGTTACTAATATTATAATGTGAAAGTAAGTTTGTTTGTAAACCACTGAACCAATCATCCTGAAATTTTGCTGCATACGTTGTCAGGTATACAGAAACGAATATAGGGTACCTTTCATATCGAAAAAAGTACTGTTTCCGACGAAAACAACAATAACGTTCTAATGATAATTGATAGCGCCACGCGTCTTTCGAATCATGACTGAATTATATTATTATTAAGCAGAGTACCACCCAAATTGATTGTCAAATTCTAAACTAACGCGAGCAAAGCTGCGGGCAAAAGTTAGTAACTTTATAACTAAACAAGATACTTCCGTTATAATTGGGCTTGTTTGACCCTAAACTTAAAAATAGACCTCCAATTTAGAAGAAAGTTTTCTCAAAGTGTGTTGAAAGGCGTTAAGAATGAGTTTCACGCACAAACAAACGTTACGCAGTAAAAAGTATTATCATAATGTAAAAGTATAACAGTTTATAGGGCACGTACAGGTAAACAATGGAAACTAAGAATATTAACTACGATCAAGTGCGGTGTTTGCGCTCACGTTTACACTCCTGTAGTACATTGCTAACACAACCAACGATACCAAACACGACGGGTCCTTAGTATTTAGGTAAGGATTTTATAGATCACATTCCACCTGCATCGTCAAACATCATTGCCACCAACGTTTCAACTTGTTTATAAGCTGCTACACACAAATTTATCATGATAGGCCAGGCCAATTTTGCAAGTCTATAGGCTGACCTTACTACAAAAAAAACGAGACCAAATACAGAGAGTAAACCTTACCGCACAAATCATAAAAAATAAATTGGTAAGCCTCTTGTATCTTCCCTAAAAGCAACGTCATCTTGACTTCAATACAAATTTAAGTCCAAACTAACACACAATTTTTAATTCCCTCTCCAGTGACATGAACCAAACCTTACTTTACACCACTGAACCAAAACTAAACTTAGTAATCATCGCGCATTCATTTTATTCAAGTAAATTGTTTAAATTAATTCCTTGAATATAATTAAATATGACATGACTTGCTAAAGCGGATACTCGTAGTTAAGGAAGAGTTACATAATTCAGTAATGTAATTTATTAGTTCTTGGTTTTTGGTTGAAGTGATCTTGAATTAGGCGATCTCACTTTGTCCGTTAAGAGAAGACTTGTGCATACACACCCTTAGAGTAGAGTAGAGTAGGGACTCCATTTTCCGCACTTAGACTCCCTTACACACCCTTTTTTTCGGATGGAAAATCATTAAATCCCCTCCCCCTCTGGGTGGAGCGGCAGGGAGTGCCAGACTTCTACCGAGTAAAACCCATCCATGTTCCTTCTTTTGCCCTTTGTGTTCCAGGGCCACGGATATCTTTCGAACAGTCCCGCAGCCCCGGCAGGAGCATGCTGCAATTTTTGGTTGAAGTGATCTTGAATTAGGCGATCTCCCTTTGTCCGTTAAGAGAAGACGTGTGCATAAACACCCTGTTAAATTATTGTTTCTCAAACATGATATTCTTCTGGATATTTAATCTTTAATAATAACATGATTGTTGTGTAAATTCCTACTTTTAATTTCTGTTAAATTACGTGTAGAGCATTTGTACTCGATAACTGGATGGATGGCTTTAATGGAATGGGGGCTATCGCATTTGATTTTTTATGTATGTTCCTCGATTACTCGAAGATGGCCGAACCAATTTCGTTTTTTTTTTGTTTGAAAATGTATACTATACCCATGTGGTCCCATGATCATCAAGTCAGGATCTGATGATGAGATCCTGGAGAAATAGAGAGAACTCTTCAAATTTTATAGGCATACTTGAAGCTATTTGGGTAGTTTTTGGAAGAGTACTTTCTCGGAGTGGTCCCATTTCAATTTGGTAAAGATCTGATGAAGAACTTCGGAGATAGGCAACGGAACTCCTCAATAAATGAACTCCTCAGCAAATGGACTGGGACTGCTAAAATCTCATGTCTGTCTATTGTTTACACCAGTGCATAAATAACATACCGGTACGCTGTGAAGGGGTAAGCACATGTGAACCACTAAAAAGTGAAAAATAAAAAAAAGTTTTTAAAAAGTTTTTTATCATGTATTTTTACCAATATTCACGATTGACGTCTAGATTGAACCATTCCTGATTAATCATGTTGTGTGTTTTTATGTTGTTATACGTATTAATATAAACTTTTTATGCAGTTATTGGTAAAATAAATTATAAAATAGAATTATTGACAGGACCTTACTCGACAGTGGCGCCATCTGGTGAGCTCAAAAACGATAGCCATAGCCTCATTGACACTAATCTGCCGCTTGTTTTCTTGTGTGTGGATATCCTCAAGGATCTCCTCCACCCTGGAGGGAAAGCAGGAAGGGATGAGGTCAGTTAGACTCCGCATGTCAGATGAGCTATTTAACATACTTTTTTTTTAAAGTCTTCCTGTACAGTTAACTTGAATGTCTGTTTGACTAAGGGCTTGAACATTTCGGGCCGTGGGGTCCGAGTGCTCACAGCCTTTTCAAGGAAATATCCGAAGTTTCTGTTGACCCTTCCCGTGACCCAGGGACAGGCTATTATCTTGGGCAAATACTAGGCATTGGCATACAGCATGGCAATGCTAGTCTCTTGGGCACGTTACTGGTTGACAGCGTTGAGGAGTGTTTGATGTTTTAGGTTGTTGTAAGTTTAGCTTATTTTATAGTACTTTAATTATCGATACTCGTATCGTGACACGCATGCACGCATTTACCGGATTTTAATCATTGCAATTCACTGAGTGATACTGTCACTATCGGTGCTAGACCGAGTAGTGTATCTAAAGAGTTCTATGGTGTGATTTAGGTGAATTCAATTTCTAAGCAATTTTATTTCGTTATGATACTGTTTTGGATTAAATAGCTACGTCATTTACAATCATACCAACAAAATGTACAAACTCATCATGTACAGGCAAATATTTGGGGACAATACATTCATTTATGTATTCAAATTTTATTCGTGTATTTACAAACTTCACTAATTTGTCTGACGTGTCGCGTGATATTGGCGTCTTTGTTTAATTTTGCCTAAAGGCCAGTAGTTCACGATGGCACTCAAAAGTAACCAGTAATCATTAAGGTGGAAAAAATCAAGGAAACCCACGAAATTTAAATTTTCTTACGTTTTTTTGCAACTTGCAGGTCAGGGTTAAGCTAGGTTAGGTTATTGGCGGTCTTCCGCCTTAAGGAGTTTTTGATAATTCCATGAACCTATTATTTCAAGCTCAAATCAATATCGAGTAGGCAGCCAGAATGTTACTGCCCTTTAATTAGTTTGTGTAAAATAGTAAAATATTTATTTCAAAAGGGTTTGTGATTGGTAGCGACAAGCGTCGTGTCATTATCAGCCTACAGCAGTCAACAGCTGGACATACGCCTCGCCAACTGCACGCCACTCAGTTCAATTTTTGCCAACTCTCATCCAGCTGCTAATTGCCACGTTGCGGAGATCGTCGCTCCATCTAGCCTGAAGGCGTTCCACCTTGCGTCGTGTACGGGCCACCATTGAAATTCTAGTGTGTGACAGTTTGGCTATATATGGTGATTGCAGTTTGTAATTGGTTCCTTCTTCACGGTCGTGATCGACGAGTCTGTAGTGATAACTAAGCAATACAAGGGAAAATAATAGCAGAGACTTCCTCAGTTTATTCACCTGCATTTATTGTAAATATGGAGGAGAAGCGCCGAGACTGACTTATCTGGATTATGCCCCTCTGTGCCTATTGGCCTAGCCCTGTTCTGTCTCCACTTGGTATGGAGAGGAGTGGAAATCATGTTTGTCTTACTCCTCTTCTTTTATTTTCTGATTAATTTCGTTGCGGGATCCAATATAGTAAAATTGTTTCAGCGGAGACTCGTCGCAATACCGGGATAACAACCAAGTTCAGGATGTACCCTGCGGAACGTCTCGTAACCTGGTAGCATAAACGAGATGGTGAGATCAATTCGCGCAGCTCCTGTGTCGACGTACAAACAGTAGAAGACCAACAGGCAAGTAATGTTTCGCCAATGAGCCATGCTTTGGAGCTTCGTTACCAGCGCCTCGTCGCCTATCAGCCTTTTTTGTCTGCGTGTATCAGGAATGTGTGGTCATATTTAAGGGTATGGTTCAAAGCATCAAACTCAACAACTTTCTCCATAGAATCAACACCGTGTTCGCGAAAAAAATCGGCTGTTCCATACATTTGAGGCGGGTTTGTTTTGAGGTTTGTGTGGAACAGCTGATTATTGTTTCGTGATCTGTAAGTATCTCTCGTAATTGCTTCACCACCCAAATATTGAATGTCACTTAAGCGTCGTAAAACTAGATGAATATGTTGTGGTACTCAAATGAGTTCAAATTAAACAACAGATGTTTTATAAAATTACCCATATATTTCAGATCCTCTTAAAATACCAAGTCTTGCGTATAATTGTTTATGAAATCCATTTTCAATTTTAATGTTATGAAATAAATAAAAAACTAAAAAAACGGTACATTTAAATAATCACAAAGCTTGTCTTTTGGTCCCTTATTTGAGTGTTTCATGACAAACATGTTTGTAAACATCTTGAAACTTACTGACGATGAAAGGAATGGATCAATGGGGGGAGGCTTTTGTCCAGCAGTGGGAACTGTCCTACTGCTGGGCCAAGGCCTGTCAGCTTGGACTGCCAAGCTAGCTACAATAAGAATATACGACGTATGATATAATATTATCAAGATAAATATAAAAAACACTTCAAATACATTTCTAATAAATATAATATGAGAAAGAAGAATAGACCAGACTTTACATTTAAATCTGTTTCACAAAAAAAAATCTTTAAAAAATAACCATTTTCTAAAAAACAAATAATTTCATTTAAAAAAGAAAATATCATCACAAAAGAGTAAGAAAATTGAACTAATAAATGAAAGGAAGAACGAATACAAAAACAAGTAAATTAAAAAAAAAAAACTCAACAACTGAAAGACGTAAAAATAAATCACCTAAAAATACAGCTGTAAGACTTGTGGTAATTATTATTAATGAAAAATAGAGTATCAAAGATTTAACTATAGAAGAGTGGAAGACAAAACGTGCTGCGCCGACCCCAAGTAACATGGGATAAGGGCAGGTGGACAATGATAATTACTTAACGTTGAACAATCGAGCATTGCAAAGTTATATGTCGATGTACGGACGACGGCCAATCAAACTATACAAAAACCAGTTTATGCAGATCTCTCAGTTTATAGGAAATCTATACAAAGCGAGGCCAAGTTATACTGAAAATGTATAGCTTTATGTGCCGCCGTGTGTAAAAGAATCTCTTGGCGCGCAGCCACACTCAGAACCAACACCGCCATGTTATTTTTCGATACATTTTTTTACAAAATAATTGTAGAACTTGTAACAGAATAAACGCAAAGCCTCTAAAGGGGTCATTGTACTCATCATTATGAACAACTTGGGACCAACAATGAAATCGCAAAAAAAAACGACTGATACCGATACATTTTTGTGCGCGACAAAATGTACTGAACAGCAGTTTTTTTTTTTCGCGATTTTGAGATTGGTCCTATAGTGAAAGTTGTTCATAATGATGAGTACAATGACCCATTATGAGGTTTTGCGTTTATTCAGTTACACGTTGTATAATTAAACAAATGTTTACTAACAACGCCCCTTTGCCAGCGCCACAAGATTCTTGCTAACCCTGCACAAATAATGTTTTCACAGTATACACAAAACAAGAGGTAACATACTTTATAACAGTCGAAATTAGGGCAAATATCAAATAGTTTCCATCGATATAATAATATATTATACTTTAACCAACAATTAAAACTATTTGTACAAATATACAGTCGTTAGCCTATAAGAAATGGTGGAAGTCTATTTGAATATCTTTAAGATACTATCTTATTTTATGTGTTATAGATTCTGAAAACTGTACGTGTTGACTAAGAAGTTTTTTGCTTTTCAGGGGAAGAAAAAAAACTTTTTTGCAAAAATAAAATCGCAAAACACAAAAAAGTGAAGAATCGGTTTTATTTTTTGCAAAAAACTTTTTTATTTTCCCATTTTTAGTTGCAATATCCTATACAAATATTTGCGCACTGTTCCAATGAGATAGCGAGGTTTTGGAGTAAACGAATGTATCATCGATGTATACAATTTTTAGATATTTGTTGATTTTTCAAAATCTGCTAGACTGATTTCGATAAAATTTAAATAGGACTGGAAAGTATACCTACTCTTTGAAACAAAAAAAAAAACAAATACGTTCAGGCGTCTTTGAGTAATCGGTGAACATACATTAAAAAAAGATTCTGAATAATTGAGAACCTTTTCTTCTTTTTTGAAGTCGGTTAAAAAGTAAGATTAAAAAAATTTACGTAAAACTTATGTTTTTTTAAACTTACGTAAAATTTCATGAAATAGCATCTACTATTAATGAACTAATTTTAGTAGTCTTGATAAAGAATAAGTTACCAAAAGCACTATTTCAAGCCCCCGATCTCACGGCGTTCGATATTTTGCAAGATAATTTTGGGATCACATGGCAGTTTTCATATTGGATTAATTTTTAACTATATCAACATTGGGTTATTGACGTGTGATCTCAACTTTATTCAATAAAATGACGTGTGATCGGCCGCTAAATCTCCTAGAAACTATTTACACGCAATCTACAAAATCCATAACACAAATCTATCACACAACTAAAGTCAGTCAGAAGCTGACTTCAAACTAAAACTAAAACAATCACAATGAATCAAGTCTTTGTACTAGCACTCTTTCGTTTTTCCATTTGCAGTGACCTGGGCAGTTTGAGCAACCTTCCTGTTCTTCACGTAGTTATTGTAGTAAAAGTTGCCGAACATGTAAAGGAAGAGACCAGCATTGAGAGAGAGTAAGAAGTTGATGCCCTTAGGGTAGTTGCAGTCGCTGAACATGACTGTGAAGTTGTGGTAGAAGATGATGCAAAACTGGATCTGAAAGAAAAAAATGACAGAGTTGAGAATCATAATCTACGAGTATAATTACGCCTATAATCCCCCTATGCTCCATATTGGAGTCGAGTCTATTGCCATCAACCAGACTCAATTCCAAGCTCTGTGGCTGCTACTGAGAAATTCGTGATGAAAAGCTCAATAATACTTTCGGGAATTTAATTCAAGACCTCATTCTCAGCAGTCGTGCTTGCGACTATTAGACCAAAACCAGATTAGAATCATTTTGATTTAAAAGAAGTTGTGAATGAGCTAGTTGATGTCAGTTTTTTTTTATCCGTATTGCCGGTTTTCAGCAAGGTGTTTGAAAAGGTAATGCTTAATCAAATGCTCAACCACTTTAACACCAATAAAATCTTGCATGAGAAACAGTATGGTTTCACCAAAGGACGTTGTACGACTGACGCCGGTGTCACCTTATTAAAACACAAATTTACTGCGTGGGAAGAGGCACAAGATGCCATAGGAATTTTCTGTGACCTCTCAAAAGCATTTGATTGCGTAAACCATGAAACCCTACTCTTAAAACTTGAACATTACGGGTTAAGGAAACTTGCGCTCAGTTTAGTGAAATCGTATTTAAACGATAGACATCAGCAAGTACAAATAAATGGTGTCAATTCAATGGGTTTAAAAGTAAGTATGGGTGTACCACAAGGTTCGATATTGGGTCCTTTCCTCTTTTTGGTATATATTAATGATCTACCCCATTTATTTAAAAACCAACCACAAATGGTGTTATTCGCTGACGATACTTCTTTAATATTTAAGATAAACAGACGTGCCACAAATCTCGACGACGTAAATAACGCCTTAATGCAGGTCCATAATTGGTTCACCGCTAATAATTTAGTATTAAATGGGAAAAAAACGAAGTGCATAAGATTTGCTCTACTGAATGTTAAAAGTAGTGATAGTGACATAGTATTGAATCAAGAGAAACTGCCATTCGTCGAAAATACTGTTTTCCTGGGGATCACGCTCGACTCAAGGCTACAATGGGGTCCGCATATAACATCTCTTGCAGGACGGCTGAGTTCAGCAGCATATGCTGTTAGAAAAATCCGCCAATTTACTGATGCAGATACCGCAAGGCTAGTCTATTTTAGTTATTTTCATAGTATTATGTCATACGGTATTTTACTATGGGGACGGGCTGCAGACATTGAGTCTATATTTATTCTGCAGAAAAGAGCCATCAGAGCCATATATGATCTACGTAGGCGCGATTCTCTAAGGGAACTGTTTAAAGAAATTAACATCATGACAGTACCTTGTCAATTCATCTATGAAAACATCATGTCGTTAGGAAAAATCTGCATTTGTTTAGTAAAAGAGGTGACAGACACCACTATAATACTAGAAACAGGGACCAACTAGTACAGCCAGGTTTCAGGCTAGCTAAAGTAGACTCATCTTTCATGGGGTACTGTTTAAAATGTTATAATAAAATATGTCCCCACATTCAACAACTGAATGAGACAAAATTTAAATCTTGTATAAAACGCACACTATGTAGGCAAGCATATTATAAGTTAGGGGATTACATCGATGATAAAAATGCTTGGCTCAATGCTGGTCCTGCTCCACAACCATAGGGGCAAACTAATCAGAAGCTCATGTGAAATTATTGTGGAAGCTGCAGAAGATTGTAAAAATATCTTTGCATTGTATAGATTCAATCTCTTAGTATTATATAACTGCATAGCACATGTGTGAGTACTATGTACTGTAAAGCTACCATTTACATTTGGTTATCCTTCATTGACTCGAATGTGCCCTGGTGGCTGAGAGAATGTCAGGCTCACTCAAATGTCTCGCTGATAGTGGCGGGTGTGTTGGGTCGTTTAGTTCCCTTCAATATGGTTGAGCTGAATGGAGCTGATGCATGCGTCATGTTCGTGAACGGGCGCTGTCAGTTGGGACTGGTCATCTCTTATCTGCCACGGTTTATTTTAACTACTTTGTTTTTAAATTGTTGACAGTTATAATCTTTTACTCTGGACGCTCTTAATGTGCACGTCTTTCTACATCGTTCTCACATATATGTATAATCTCAACATGAATGATGTAACCAAGATCTTGTAACAATATTTTGATTGAAAAGAGTGTCCATGGAGTTTCTTGCCCATTCTTCTCCATAGAGATCTACGCTTTGGAATGGGCAACTACAGTACTTTCACAAGTTATTATGCCTTGTGTCTGTGACTGTAGCTTCGCCTTTGTTTTTCTGACTTTCAAAAGTGCCTGCGAAGGTCTAATTGAAATAAACGCTTTGAGTTTGAGTTTGAGTTTGAGTTTGTTTATTAGATACTGCTAATGTAACTGCGTAACTGCGGTACGTATGGTAGTATTTCAACTATGTAAGTTGGGTGTTTGCATATCTCATTCATAATTTTGGACGATCGAGTACATCATTCATTGATTCATCACTATCGTCATAATTGAGAATTCGGAAGTTGATATCCATATTAACGTTCTTCAGCAAATATTACGTTAAACCGGCTGTGTCTATATGCTTATACTCTACATTGTATACTTTGCAAATTATCCGAATTAACATAATTCATGCTTATTTGCTTTGTTCTAATTCAGTTTTATTCTAATGTCCAAATTCTTGGAAGCGTAACTTTTAACAAATAATGTTCAGGTTATGTGCCCGTGTCTGACTTATTTGTTAATTCAGTCGGTGATATATCTATTATAATTGTTGTCAGTGATATTTCAATAACAGCTGCAGTTAAATATTTGGAAGTGTAATCAAAAATAGCGAGGTCATTATTATCATGAATTGAAAGAAAGACTTTTGTCTATCGAACTGGTATTTTCCTGGGTCATTGGAATATCTAGATGTGAATAATAATTCAATTTACCAGCTGCATGGTAGTGAGGTGCTTCTTCCACCACAAATACTTCTGGTACTGAGGTCCAAGACCAGAGATCAGGTAGTAGGTATACATGATGATGTGGATGAAGGAGTTGATCACGCCCAGGAGAGTTCCGTGGCCACCTGGAATTAAAAATATATATTTGTATGTTTTTCACCGTGGAATTCAGTTTTAGAAATAATTCAATTTATTTTTCTCCCACGAAATGTCGTGATGGCCCAGAGGTTGACGCCTCGCCTCTCATGCATGAGGTTGTGGGTTCAAATCCGGGCAAGTACCAATGTGACTTTTTCAATTCATATGTACTTTCTATCTTCGGCATCACAGACATCGGTGAAAACATCGTGAGGAAACCTGGCCTTTTAAAAGTCTGAAATCGCCAACCCGTCTACTTCTTGAGCAAACGTGGTGATCAATGCCCGGGCCTTCTCTGTTGAGAAGAGGCCTTTGCTCAGCAGTGGGAGTGGACAGTAATAGGCTAGTATTATTATTTATATTATTTTTTCTCATTTTTAACATTATCATCATTTCCTCTCAGCTTTTCACTACCCACTGCTGAACATAGTAGCTCTCTTATCACCTTTAAATATTTACTCCACTTAAAAATATTGCAGATCTTTTAAATCATTAAATCGTACAAAAGAAGCTTGTGACATACCTGGCAAGAATTTGACACCGATCCAAGCACAGATGGGCATCATGAAGTGGTGGTATAGATGCAGGAAGGTGATCTGCCTGTTCTTCTTCCGTAACACGAAGAAGATTGTGTCCAGAAGTTCAATGACCTTGGCTGCGAAGTACCACCAAACTGCTGCTGCCATCTGTAAAAGATTTTACACAAGCTTTAAGGATCTGGGGAGCAAGTCTGCTATTTGCAATTATTGATAATTATGACAACCATACTAAGACAACGCCATTACAATTGTGGCAGAATTATGAATTATCTTTCGGAATCAATGGCGGTAGAAAAGATTTTTGAGCATTATATTTTCTTCTTTGGTTTCGAAATGGGGGACAATCTAACAGAGATCAACGGGGTGACAGATTGGTATACTTACTCTGGTAGCTTTCGGGTTGTTAGAGTAATCTACGGGCTGGCATGAGAAGTTATAGTCGTTCCACCATCCGGCGACTAAGCCCTGTAAAAGGAAAACATAATTGATGAGAAATTACGTCTAGAAAGCAAAGCATTTGACTCATGGTAACTGTAACTGTGAAAGGCGTCTTAAAGTTAATTTTAAATCTGTTTTTTTTTTCACGGTTTCTGTTCTATGACTCTTTTTTGATTCAGACATGGATTCATAAGCATTATTCTATGCAATGTGTTTCTTGGAGCGAATCATCTGGCTTATTAGGCCTGGACTCTACCGGAGCAGATACATTTTAACCAATGTGATGGGTCGATTTCCGTAAGTTTTTTTTTACTATTTTATTTGTCTCCATTTTATGTTTGTTGTGTATGGTATTTTGCCTGAAATAAAACACTATTTAGAAGTATAATCAGCTCCCTTTATATCCTCAATTTACCAATTTATTTCGTAAGCACGATGTTCATCTTAGTAATTCTTGCAGTAGTCATCAAGAGATCTAGATTAGTAGAATTCATAAACTAGATGCTAAAAGTAACTTACCTCATACACCAAGTAAATGCTCATCAATATCTGTGACACATTGTACAGAATCATAACATTCTTCAAGTCATAAGGTTTCCTGTCCCTCATATACTTGGGGCCGACGGAGTTGCAGAAGTAGAGGTATGTCGCGAGGATCGTCAGAAGAGGCCCTGGTCCTGACATCAGCCACCAGTTCTCTGTCCGAGGATCTGGAAAGAGGAAAGCATTGTGAGTTAGTATCATTGTGGTAATTTACATGTTGCATAAATGGTTAATCGACCACTTCTATTTAGGTTGCTGTATCCAAGACACCAACAGGTCTCTTGTTTCTATATAGGCTGTAAGAAGATCCCCTTAACGAAGCCGTCAACGAAGCATTAGGCACATCATATTAAGTAACTTTACGCAAAAATTATTACTCGGAAATGACTTATTTTTTGGGGGTGAAAAATCACGCTTTACGGTAGGACTCAATGTAACGTATTTAAAACATTCTGCTGATGGATGAATTGAATAGTACGTGGGTCGGTACCACCAGTATTTAGAGTAAAAATCTAACATTAAAAACATATAATTAATAAAAACTTTAGAAAAAGTTGGAAATTTGACCCCCAATACCTCCGTAACTAGAAGGTTCCCCGGTATGGTCTAGAACAAAAAAAAAAATCACAATGATGGGGAGAATTAGTGCCTTTGGGCTTCGTTAAGGGTTTTGTTACACCCTTTATACTAATCCTTCCCTCTCTGTCTGTAAAACAGAATTTGATTATGAGTCGTGTGTTCGAACCCAGGCAGTCGCATTACTTTGTGTAATTTATTTCATCACCACTGCTCTCAAAACGGTAAAGGAGACATCGTGAGGAAACCGGCTTGTCCTAGAACCAAAAAATTCGAAGACTTGGTAGATGTCACATACATCTACGAACCCGCGCTGGCCCCGCGTGGTGGATTATAGCCCATTTTCTCTCATAGAGATGAGGCCGTGTGTCCCAGCAGTGGGAATAATTATTATGGGATGATTATGAAAATAAGCCGTAACGTTAAACAATTTTACAAAATACTAGAGGCATGCATGTTTGACCGTAAACACGGCAACACATCAAGCTATACATTTCCAGTTTATGCTGATCTCGCATTGTATAGGATTTCCGTACAATGCAAAATCAGCTTACACTGGAAATGTATAGCTAGTCTAGCCATGTGTACCTAGCTAAATATTAGGAAGCGTAAATATTTATTTTTTTACATACATTTAAATGTCTTTTATGGGGTTAAACATTCAATGTCGGTACTATTGAAACTTCATAATTTAAATACACAGTCATTACAATGCAGGAATGTGTGTATGTCTAAGTCAAGCCAGTTTCAACATTTGTATATCGCGTCAAACAGAGAAATGCGTCAATTAAAATGTGTGAAAATGGTAGTTGAAATTGTGGCTTGGCGTGGACGGCACGCGCGTGCGTTTATGCTCTGGCGGTCAAAAGGTTAAACACCTATACCTTCTTACAAAAACCGGCCAAGAACGAGTCGGATTCGCGCACGAAGGGTTCCGTACCGTAAAAAAAATATCTTAATTGTCTACAACTATGTATGTATGGGGACACCCTTTAATTTTCAACTTTTTTTGGAATTTTCCCTTTATTTGTGCTGTAAGGCCTTGCTTTTTACCCAATTTCATGATTTTAAGTCAAAGGGAAGTACCCTACAGGTTTTGATTCCTTTGTGAAATCGCATAATATGTGACATAAACAGTCATATCTTTTGATCGCGTTGACTTATAAGTTTTATTTTTTCATCGCTCAAAGGGGCAGCAGATTTGAGTATTTGGTATTAATTTCAGCTTGATACCGCCACGCAATCCTGTGAAAAAGGATCTTGACAGGAAGACAGACGGACAACAAAGTGATCCTATAAGGGTTCCGTTTTGCCGATTGAGGTACGGAAACCAAAAAAAAAATGAAATAATCATTCAACGGCAATTGTAAATAACATAAGAAAATTTGAAGTTCGCGAGCTAGCTTGGCGTTTCCACCTCAATTCATAACCACTGCTCTCAAAACGGTAAAGGAAAATATCGTGAGGAAATCGGCATGTCCCAGAACTGAAAATTCGAAGGCACCTGACATCTACCAACCCGCACTAGACCCGCGTTTAATATAGCCTGTCATAGACAGGAGGCCGTTGCCCCATAAGTGGGAATATTTTACCATAACTATGTTTATGCTACGATAATATTCAGCCTCTAGACTTGTTTGGCATTTGGTAGATCGATAAAAAAAACCGAAAATTGAACTGATTTTAGAAGTTGCTCATACGGTTCCTAATTATAAGTTAATTCACTCTGCAGTGAAATGCAGTATTTCTGTAATAAGTTCAGGTTTGATTTTTATGAACAAATAAAAAAATAAAAAACTGCACCTTGACTGAGGGAACTACGATTTCCGATATTAAAATTCTGATTGCATGGATTTACATAACATCACGCCTGTTATGCCAAAGGCTAAAGCAGAGATATACCATATATGTTCTACACCCGCATGAGGCTTATTTATAAGCGCCTCAAAGACTTTGCCGAGGCTAAGAGCCTCATTCCCAACGAGCAGTTCGGTTTCCGGACCGAACACTCGTGCGTCCAATAGGTCCACCGCATCGTAGAGCACTTAAGCGCTGGCTTCCAGCGCGGAGCGATGATCGGTGTGTTATTTTTCGATATAGCGAAAGCTTTCGACAAAGTCTGGCACAACGGTCTGATATACAAGCTGTATCAGCTCGGTGTGCCAGATCGTCTCGTGCTCATCTTGCGAGACTTTTTGGCGAATCGCACTTTCCGCTATCGCATAGGGAAAACCCTTTCTTCCCCCCACCCCATTCACGCGGGAGTCCCCCAGGGCTCTGTCGTTTCCCCCTCATTTTCACTCTATTCACTAGTGATATCCCCAAGAGCAAAAAGGCTCACTTGGCCCTATTCGCCGACGACACGACAATCTATTACACTGGGCACGGCCAAGACGCCATCGCCCGTCAGCTCCAAAAAGCAGCCAATGCTTTAGGAGCCTGGTTCCGTAAGTGGCGAATCGAGGTTAATCCCGATAAAAGCCAGGCAGTTCTTTTCCATAAGGCGCGTTTCAATCGTCCCCCCCTCTCTCCGATCAGTATGTTCGGCAAGCCGATCCCTTGGGAGAAGCGAGCCAAGTACTTAGGAGTCATTCTCGACAACCACCTGTCCTTTGCAGCGCACATAAGAGCAGCCCACGACCGGGCTGCCTTTGCCATGGGTAGGCTCCATTTTATGATCACGGCAAAGAGCAAATTGTCACTCAAGTGCAAGTTGCGACTCTATACCGCCGTCATCCGTCCCATTATGACATACGCTTGTATCACTTTTGCCCATGCCCACCAGCGTCATCTGCATCGGATGACCCTTCAGAACCGTTTTCTCCGTAAGATCACCGGTGCCCCCTGTTATGTCCGTAATGACAGTCTCCACTTAGACCTTAGGATCCCCACCTTAGCTCAGTTTATGAAACGTCATTCCAAGCGTTTCTTCGATTCCACTATCAAGCATAGGAACCCCCTGATCGCATCGGCCGCCCGGTACGAACCCTCGCGTATTAGCATGATTCGCCATCCGCGACATGCCCTCACCACCCCCATCACTCTCCCCATCCCCTCCTCCAGGGAAAGTAGGGAAACCAGTACATTGCGTAAATACAGATACAAACCGCCGAGTTTCCATCCTCGCCGTCGAGGTCCGTCGCGACGCCCCCGTTCAACGAACCCCCCTGACCCTTGCCAGAGCTAGCCCGCGATGCTGAGCCGGTAGTTTTAAACCAGCCCCTAAATAATATCACTCAGATCCAGCCTGTCCCTTTGCTGCCCCCCCCAGCGACGCCCTAAGCCGAGGCCCGTGCCCCACAGGGGGTGCCCTTAGCGAGTTGTCGCTTAGTTTTTAAGTATAGTTTTAAGCCCCTGGCTGGAGGCCTTAGACTTATTTTTAAGGCATCCACAGGAATTTGCCCGGTTAAGGAGTAGCCAGCCTCAGAGGCTGAAATGCGAGATGCCATATACAAAAAAAAAAAAAAACAAAAAAAATGTCTCCAGTTAAGTTCAGTTTTTTTTTTCATAGGTATTCTTAGCTACAGAAACTGAAGGCAGATGATCAAGTGAACAACTTCACGACATTAAACGAGGTGGAAGGGTCACCGACGCGAAAATACAGGTTAAGAAAACTGCTGTTTCCTGCAAAAGTACAATAGATACTCGGTCAAAATGGATCAGCTGATTTTTTTTTAACCGTTGTAAAATTTCTATTTGGGGGGGGGGTTCAGAATTATGTACTGATTACGTGGTAACCATTTTTGCGTCGGTGTCCGTTCAATTCTGTATTTTTATGGCCAAAAATAAACTTCACTATGGTTTCGTCGGTGGCAGCGCAGAGGTATACACAAGTAAGCAGATAGCAAAAAAAAAAAACGAGGTAAAATATTATAAAAAATTTGTCACTGTATCCATAAACAGATAAGCTAATTTCAATACTAAAACTATAAAATTGTTACAACATTATTGTTAGTCTCTTCCAAAAATCTAGTTTTTCCTGATCCTAACTTGAATAATGAGTAACTCGCAAAAAAATATACATTTCTAGAAAAGTCAGAATTGAAAAAGTACAATAACCTCGTTGCATAATATCTCAGAAGATTTGAGCAGCAAGAAACAGGATCAACTTTGTTAGAGATAAGAAGTATAATTATTCTTATTGATTTTATTCAAATCATAAATGTGTTCCAAAGTAGTAAAATAAAAAAAAGCATTGACCATGAAAACAAATAGAATTAAAATATTATTAATAAATTATATAATATAATATTGAATTAAATGTAATAAACTCATTGGTCTAGATAACTTGCGGTACTATTGTGTATAACTTAGCTAGGACGTCAGATTCACTACAGTAATTAACTCCTTTAGTTTCACTATTAATGCCTAAGTTGTTAGTTATACCTTTAATAACTGACTATATAAATTTTCATAAAAAATAAATTAACATAAAATAGTAAAGCAGATTGTCACTTAATTTTTTAGGGCGAGAGAGCGCTCTCACAAATTTTTATAGATACTACAATATAACTTACAAGATAGATCAGATTTATTCTAACAATTAACATGCTGTTTCTATAAAGTACAATCCAATCAACAACCTCTGCTTACGACACACGTCATAAGAGTCAATATGGCATCACAACAAATGACCATAACACTACAACCGGGCATGCGTGCGCGCACCGCAGCGCAAACAAATATGATTATTATTGTAATTAACAGGTGTTGTTTTCGCTTTATTTAGACGTAATCTTGGATTGATTTATCTGAAATAATATACATATTTATTCGAACTCGAATTAGCTTTGTAGGAGTTCCCTTACGTAGCAACTTCTCAACATTGTAGTACCTGAAGTCTCAAAACTGTTTATTGTATACTTTGAATTTTGTAAATACGTTTCTGAGATCGACTGATTTGAGATTCAACTGCATTTGGGAAAACTGGAATAAAATCAATTCAGTTAATCTGTGGGGAAGGTTAAAGACAACTCATGATGATTTATAAAAGCATAAAATACGTCTCCGGAAAGGCATCTGCAGGGCTATTGCGTATCTCTGTTGACAGCTCATACTGATCATCACTAGGCGAGTTTTGATATACAATGACCGTTCTTGTTAGTTTTAACTGACACTACCCGTGCAGAACTGTCATTGTATATCAAAACTCGCCAAGTGATGATCACTATGAACTGTAAACTGAGATACAGAATACCCCTGCTGTTCAAAGAAAGACTACTAGGGATGCCGTATTAAGATTAGAAAGACTGCCATTCAATTTACAAACACGCATATAACCGATAGCGTTCGCGCCGATTAAAAACCCGCGAATACAACAACAAAACATTTTGAACTTCCTGAATTTATAAGGCGCCAAACTAGATTATAACACACCTCACATTCCAGGTTACTCAAGGATTTATGCTAAACTATCCTAATTTTTATAGCTATTGTCTTTCAAGGATTTCGAATGACGAGCCTCAAATCATACGCAGATTTTGAAGTTTAAACAAAACAATGACATGGTAGACCTACCGCTAAGAATGTACTTAGAAAACTTATCACGTATTACCTATAAATATGTGGGCAACGCTAACTAGTAAAACACGTTTCATTATCGGATTCCAATGATATAATATAAACATTTACTACGATGTTAACATCGTTTTTGTAAGCATCTGCATCTGCCTAGCCTTTTCCCAACTGTGTGAGGGTCGGCTTCTAGTCCAGCCATGATACACATTTGGAAATACATGTGAACCAAGAAGGCTATATTTTGGATATTACTTGGGGGTCTAGAAAAGCTTAACTTCAAATTGTGGACCAAGATTTCCTAAGTGCATTTTCCGCCATCTTGAAAAAGGGTTAATCCTGTTTTTTTTTTACAATAACTCGGTTTTCCGTTTAGATACGAAAATTTTGATTCAAAACTTTTCTGTTGCTTTTTTACGATCTACAAATTAATGTCTTTTAAATTCAAACCTAAACCTATCGTTCATCGTTATTGAAATATCGATCAAAAACACCATAAATTTAGGTAATATCCAAAAAGCCTTCTCGGCTTACATGCATTTCTGATCCGTTTTTTCCGACTGGACTATTCAATCCTAACCGGTTGCAGCTGAATATCAGTACTTTACGTGGATCGATTATCTATCCGACCTCCACAACCCAGTTAAAACTGGGTAATACGATACCCCTTGGTAAGACTGGTTGTTAGACATCGGCCTGTAACGACTGTCAAAGATCTACAAATGACAGCCGGAACCAATAACTTAACGTGCTTTTCGAGGCACGGAGGAATCTCGGAATGGTCACCCATCCATGGAAGAAGAGGCAAGCGCAGCTTAGCCTAAAGATCGACCCAAGCAGTTGTTATTATTGAGCATTTATCGTTTTTGTAGGCACCCTTGTGTTGAACCTAAACACCATCCCATGCCGACTTTGGCAACGGTGACTGTTTCTGTTTTGAGCATGCACCCAAATACCTTGATAGAACCGGGTAGAACCGAGTATACCCGGTACTTTCAAGGTTTTGTAGCACTGGGTACATGCCCAATTTCTGTCCTTTTTGCGATTATAAAGAACGAGCGTGTGTTCTTGTAAAAATTGATATTGAAAAAGACCGAAGTCAAGTAGGATGGTGCCTATCTAACTGCTAAGAAATGTTTAAAATGGAAGGGAGGACACGGCGCGTGGTGTATCAAACTTCTTAGCAAAAAGTCTGGTTGAAATTTGATGACACTGAATATAATGCACTTCTTATAGATAGTTTATCAGCAAAGGGCCTAGACAAAGTGGTAATTGGTTATCAGCATTCCTATCGCTAATAGGCTGTCACCGTGCCTTAGGTATACAAGGTGTAACATTATAAACACAACACCTCCCGTGTGGTCTCTCGGATCAGCTGATCAACATTATAAACAACTTTTAGGTAGTTGGTTTTACCAAAAAGGTAAAACCACCTACTTAAAAATAATTATTTTTAGGTTGAATCTGAGACCGCGGTCCCGGTCCCAAAAGCCCCCCGACCCTAAAAAGGTATTATTTCCAAATGCCAAAAAACAAAAGTTGTTCAGACATTCAGGGTCATGGTCTGACACACCACACGAAAGGTTTTGCATTTATTATGTTACACGCTGCATAGGTGTAAAGGAAAATGCAACATCTAATTCGTTACTTTGAGATATAAAGGGGCTCGTCTTATAACCCTGACACGAATCATACGAACAAAGT
This sequence comes from Eugnorisma glareosa, assembly GCA_947578425.1. Lineage (NCBI taxonomy): Eukaryota > Metazoa > Arthropoda > Insecta > Lepidoptera > Noctuidae > Eugnorisma > Eugnorisma glareosa. Next base: position 20,166,744 of record OX387961.1, read on the forward strand.
ATATTGATATAGACAGCATACCGTAGTAGATTAACACGTATGATTGGCATCCTGACAGACGAAAATCGCACAATTCTAATCACGTCGCATTAACACGTTATGCATGTAAATGAAACCATTATTTTAAACAGCAATTAATGCGGCTGTTAATAATCTATACTAATATTATAAAGCTGAAGAGTTTGTTTGTTTGTTTGTTTGTTTGTTTGAACGCGGTAATCTCAGGAACTACTGGTTCGAATTGAAAAATTCTTTTTGTGTTGGTTAGCCTATTTATCGAGGAAGGCTATAGGCTATATATCATCACGCTACAACTAATAGGAGCGGAGCATCAATGACAAATGTTGCAAAAACGGGGAAAAATTATTCTCTTTGATAGCTTCCGTTGCGTGCGCTGCGTAAACGGTTAAAGTTGCACAAATATAATGTAGCAGGGAATTATTCCTCTTAAAAAGGTCTCAAAAAAAGTCCGCGACGGCACATGCTTATCTTTTAAGGTTGACTCACAATAACCATTTTTATGATTTTAAAATTTGGTCAAAATTAATGTTTTATTTGCGAAGGTGTTTTTACCGACATAGTATTAATCCTTATCAAAATAAATATGTTAGTCATCTTTAGCATTCAATTGTGACCAAAATTGCCCTTTACACTATTCAATTTAGATGAAAATCTTAGGAGATATCACAGTTTTAAAATAACTCCGCATCAAAATAATGACCCGCGCGCGCTGCGAGGCGGGTGTTCATGTTGTTGGGAAAACCAATGTGATTAGATTCAATGCACAAATATTGTGGGGAACTTAGAGAAGGTTTTAGTTTTTGTTTCATGCTGTTATCAGTGCTCTCTATCAAAAGATTTATAAATTTAAAGTGTTCAAGAAGAACTTACCATCATTGTGTAAGATACATGCAACGACATCTATTGCACCAAAATGGTACTAATTAATAAAAATGTGCTCACAAGATAACTTTTAAATCGGGTCTGAGAGCAAAAAGTACTCTAGATTAGTCTACATGACTCTATAACCCTGTAGAGTGTGTGTTCGATCGCTTTACATGCATTATATTTTAACGGTTAAATTTCGTGCTCGATAGATGGCGCTATTAATTTCACTCCATTTTCTGAGTCGCGGTGTTAAGTTTTCCGTGAAAGAATGACCCTCGCCCGTGTCAAATGTCTGAAGCTTGGTTTATTAACCAACGAAACAAAAAGAGGAGGTTCTCAATTCGACACGTCTATATTTTTTAATTTTATGTATGACCTGACCACGCATAACTTTTTACAGAGAAGTCCGATATACATGATCTTTTGTTTTTTAAATTGAGAAATATGTTTGGGCTCATTTCCTGCACCTTGATGAGAACTTTAGATCTAGCTGGAGTATGACGTCATCGAAGGTCTGACGATGGAGACGGAAGGCACTTGCAAGAGGTCCTCAAGAGTTTGCAGCAACAATAACGTGTTTGGGCTCAATTCATGCGCCTTGATGAGAACTTTAGGCCTTGCTGAAGTATGACTGTCATCGACGGTCAAACGATAGAGACAAATGGCAGTTGCAAGCGGTCCTAAACAGTTTGCAGCAGGTATAATGTTATTGGGCTCATTTCATTCACTTTGATGAAAACTTTAAACCATACTGAGTTGTCAGTATGACTTTCATCGAATGTCTGACGATGGAGAAGGAAAGCAGTTGCAAGTGGTCCTCAAGAGTTTACAGCATCTATATCGTGTCTGGGCTCATTTCATGCACCTTGATGAGAACTTTAGACCTAGCTGGAGTATGACTGTCATCGAAGGTCTGACGATGGAGACGGAAGGTAGTTGCAAGAGGTCCTCAAGAGTTTACAGCATCTATATCGTGTTTCGGCTGATTTCATGCACCTTGATGAGAACTTTAGACCTGCCTGGAGTATGTCTATCATCAAAGGTCTGACGATGGAGACGGAAGGCAGTTGCAAGAGGTCACGCAACAGTTTACAGCAGTTTTATCGTGTCTCGGCCCATTTCAAGAACTTTGATGAGAACTTTCGTTCTAGCTGGTGTATGATTGTCATCGAGTGTCTAAAGATGAAGATGTAAGGCTGTCGAGGGTCGCGGGCCTGTGGACAGTGAGTAATGGGCTAGCTCGCCATCCGTCCGTCTTATGACGACAGGCCGTGGTGACGGCGTGTTCGTGTTCCACACGCGCCTCAAAGAGATGTCAGCAAACGGGAAGGGATCCGAGAGGAGCGAGGCCTGCCAGGGTTGCGGGACTGTTCGAAAGAGATACCGCGGCCCTGGAACGCAAAGGGCAACAGAAGAAACGTGGGTGGATTTTAGTCAGTACAAGTCTGACAATCCCTTCCGCTCCGTCCAGAGTGGGAGGGGTCATTTGATGATTATCCATCGGTAATAGTATATAATAGGGATTTACTCCTTTTGAGAGCTTCCGTTGTGCGTGAACGGTTAAAGTTACGCAATTATCATGTATGTCGGAATTGCCCCTCTTAAAAAGCTCTAAAAAATATCCGCAATGGCCATATGTCTAACTTTTAAGGTTAACACACACTCTCTCTAACCTCTCTTTCTTTTATGTACGCACGCACGCAGACGAAGTTGCGCGGGTCAGCTAGTTCTTAATAACGATGTAATTGATAGTGTTCTGGGTGGCCTATGTTATTCGTGTTTGCAGACATTTGTGATATTCACCAATCTGCAATGGGCCTGCGTAGCGAAATAAGGGACAATCGTTTAAAAAAAAAAATTGGAAGATTATGCTTGTCATCATCACCTGCCTAGCCTTTTCCCAACTATGATGGAATCCGCTTTCAGTCTAACTGTATGCAGCTGAATACCAGCATTTTACATGGAGCGACTGCCTATCCAACCTCCACAATCCAGTTAATACTGGGTAATACAATACCCCAAGGTAAGACTGTTTGTCAGACTTTCAGGCCACTGACCACCTGTAACAACTAACAAGGATCTTCAAATGAGAGCCAGGACCAACGGTTTAGCGTGCTTTCCAAGCCACGGAGGAAACTCAGTATGTAATGGATGGACACCCATCCACGGAAAGACCTAGGCAAGGCCGGCTTAATCTAAAGATTGACTCGAGCGGCCGTTATTATTTGGCCACGAATGAGATAGATTATGCTAGGTTTAGGGACTATTAAACAATATCGTTGATGTCCTAAGAGCATAAACTATATGGTAAACCAGTAAGGCGGCGAGATGGGTAGACGACATTGTTACCAGCGCGGGAATATGAATGAGGCTGGCACAAGAGCGTGGAGCTTGGCATGAGCACAGAGAAGCCTGAACCCAGCAGTGAGTGAAGTCGGGCTGTGGATGATGACGATGATGAAACCACAAAGAAGCCTCTCTTTTCCTTTGGTTACTTGCCAGTAGCGAAGGCCCAATTTTTGTAAGAGGTAAGCCTGAGTATATATCGATGGCCTAGAAGACAAATGTGCTAATTACAATGATAATGTATTATTTTAATGCCAAATGTATCTATTATATTATGAGCATGCCCTACCGATCGTACTTATCCAAATGACATAATTCCGTCTCTTTCTGTCTTAAATGTATTTCTATGTACAGTTTTAAGATAAAGTATCTAGAAGTTTTGAATCAATAAAACAGTCCTCCTGAAAAATTGGTAGGTCTGTAATTAACATGCTTGTCTTCTAAACCATCGATATCTTTAATGTGATTATATTATTTGTCTATAGAATACTGACTGTGCCTTTTTTCAAAGGGAAGCTGGTAGGAATCGAGTTATATGGAACCTTCGCCACTGTTACTTGCGATGAATGGAAATTGAGAGAACCTTATTCTAAACCACTACAGTGATACTGTCCCTTCGTCCACTTTGGTAACTAAAGTTACCTAACCAGTTACAAGAGAAGATTTTTCTTTCGCTGTTTGGTAACTAGTTGTGAGAGAAGAATTATTTTTCCATATCTGTAACTTTTTGTAACCAGTTACAAGAGAAGATTTTTCTTTCGTTGTTTGGTAACTAGTTGTGAGAGAAGAATTATTTTTCCATTATTACAAATATTTGTTAGATAGGAATACTGAAGAAATAGGACAAGTCCTATTTCCTCCAATGTTATGACTGTGGATGACTTACATACTTGAAACCTCTTTGTTAGTCACTGGCAACTAATTGTAACGAAAAATAACAACGAAAGCTATGGATTTTTTGCCAACTAAAAGATGTGGCATGAAACTTATTTATGTCGGACGCGAATACCATTTATGGAAAACGTACGTCAATGGCAATAAATTTTGGATATGCAACAAATCAAGTTGCAATGGGAGTGTAACGAGTCGTGAAGACACCGTTGTTAGAGAAAACCCTCACAACCTCGACTGCCACCAAAATTTTGCCAAATGCCAAATTTAAAAAAGGTTTGATGACTTAAAAAAACAAATTTATAAACAATTATGAACCTATTCAAAAACAATATGAGCAAGTAGTATAGGTAAATTCTGATATGACTGAGTTTATTATGAACATTGGTATTAAAGATTAGTTCAATATTATTGTAGTAATTTCCAATATTGATGTTACTATGCAAATCTTCGTCTTAGACAGGATTTCGCATAAGCCTGTTAACGTGGTTGTGTGAAAAATAACTTTTTTGGCGGTCGTCAATTGATTGTTCACTTAACCGATATCATTTTAATCGGTTGGTTAAAAAAACAATAATGAATTTTATGTATTTTTAAAGGAGATTTACACTAGCTTCAATAGATCAAAGAACGCTTTATTAATAAGAGTAGGTATACTTAGACATGAAATAATCATTCTGTCACCAAATAGCAAAATTAACATACGGTTTGTTGATTATTGTACTGCCCAAATAAAACCTAAAACAAATATTTCCATGGTAATTCGAACACACAATAGCCCCACTATTGTTTGTACAAATATTTTGGTGTAAGTAAATAATATCATACCTAAATCCGCATGGCAATAGCAACAAATTGTGGGAAGTGACTTTGGAACAACCTGTATAAACTTAAAATAAGATTAGGACGCAACAGCCATTGAACGCGTCCTGCGTCCTTTTATGCCTAGGGCATGGGGTCTCAACTCGAACAAATTATAATTAGTCCATGAAAAAAAATCATAGATGGCAGCATAGGTAACAGTAAAGAAATTAACAACCACTAAAATGCGTTAAACGGCAGGTTTTGGCTGAAGTAAGATTAGTAAAAATCAGAACTTCTTTGTTTAATGCTTATTTATCTATTTACACTCAAAAATCACGTAATTTCGACAAAAAAGATAACTGAAGACTTTTACTTCCATGCGAACCCATAGAATGATAAAGTAGTTATCTGTTTTCCATTTTGTTTAGAGCTTTTTGCAATAGATGGCGTTTAACTCAATTTGTCACATACACTGTAACCAGAATCGTTACATAATTACGTTTAGTTGTTTCATTATAAGTAAATTCAAATATTTTTTAAATCTATTACTGTTCATAGAATAGAAATATAAGAAATGTTTTAACATGTTTATGGTACATAATTATATTTCTTTTTCATTTTACTGAACCCGGAACTTTAAATTACACGAAACGTTTTAAAAGTAGGTAGTTACTCTGTCTGTCAATTTTGTTCCGTCATGTCTGACATATTGGCAGTAAAGTTGTTGTCTATTTTCTTCTACTTCGAATGTGTTTTTGTTTTCTTGTAACCGACCTGGCTTCGAATTACGGATTTTGGAAAAGACACCCCCCCTATGAATAGACCTGGACCCTGGATACTGGACAACGACGAATCTTGCACATACGACGACTTAAGCTAGTTAAAACTTCAGATTTTGATTTAAAAAGTATACACTCAATATGCCTCCTGTCAAGTGCTCATAGTTAAAGTGTAATAATACAACGAAAGGTTTTTTATTGTTTCGGTTTCCAACTGGACATGCAAGTCGTTTGGTTGAGCAATTGTGGTAAGTGTATAAATATTATGTAGTCACTTGTAAGATACTTTAAATGAAAAACACATTCAATTTTATAACCACTGGTGTTAAGTCTCCAGAACTCAAACAGATCCTCAATTTACTACTAATTGCGCTAACTAATTAACTTAGGAGTGCATAGTATGATCAAATATAGTGTAACATTATTAAGTATTATGTGTTATAGGCTCTAGAAAATAAAATATGTTTATGATAGCCACAGATATAACACAGAGAATATAATACTAACGTCTATAGCCAATGGGTACTCCAAATTGTTTTTATAATATTCATCTAAAATGTGGCCGTATATTAGTCAATAACATATTGTTTTTGATTTTAGGAAACATGACGATAGCTCACCTTAATCATCAGGAACTGCGGAACAGATACCTGTGTATTACACATTTCGATGATAAATTTATTCAGAATAAAACTGGCAAAAGGCAAAGATTATCTAAAACAGCAGTGCCTCAAAACTACAACGATGAGCAATTCTTGGTCATGACGCCACATTCACCATGTCCATCAACATCACAAGGTATTTTTTGAGATAATCACAATTGTACCTACCTTCATTTTTAGGGAATTCTGTTTGTAAGTTTTAAGAATGACAAGAACTGTTCTTACCAGTCGTCAATAGTTTGTAACATAAGTTTAGCTTACCTTTATACCTGTTTTTTAGCTCAAGAAACTTCACCTGTACTGAAAGTTTTGACCCCAACCAAAGTGTACAAGTCACAATGGACTAGTAACAGTTCGAACGTTGAAGAACCTACTGAACCTAGCGCACCTTTATGTTTTGACACACCAAAGAAAAGGAAATCAACTGACACCCCGAAGTGCAAGAGATTAAAAATGAGCCTTCAAATGTCCTCCAAGTTGATCAAAAGAGAAAAAACCAAATATTACAGACTGAAAAAAAAAATTGCGGTTAAACTAATAACATAATAAATTTAGAAAAACATCAGTTTAAAAGTGATGCTTCAAAAATTTTGACAATTATGCAATTAAAAAAAAACTAAAAGGCAGTGGAGTGAGGCAGAAAAATTTGTTTGTATGTAATTATATTATTTTGTATGTCATTTTATTGTTATGTGTATTTTGCTGGCTGGTTAGGCAAGGTGTGTATAGAACATTTTGATTGTATTGCCTGCAAAAGTGTTTTGACTAATAATGAAGTTGTTGATTAACAAAACTTATTCTAATTTGACCACACCAAGTCTTAAAACTCCAAGTGATTTTTTTTATGATTTAGTAAAAAAATACTTGATTTATTTAATGATAGCTAATGCTATCATTAAATAAATCAAATAATTCACAAAATCAATTTGTTGTCTGATTTAGTGAAAAAAATTCAAATATACCTTCCCAATGATTACCATGATTTTAATCACATTGATTTTTTAATTAGAAAATTCTTTGAAGTGAAACTAAATGATTACTGTAAATCAAGAAAGAAATCGAATAAATCAAAATCCAAAATAAGAATTCTGCAAAATAAATAACTATTTAATGGCCTGATAAGCTTAAAAGCTACTCTAAACCATTTATTTGGCTAATCAACTAGTGCGATTTCTAGAATTGGATTTTTTCAAAATTCTAATGATGCAGCTTTAAGTGTTTGTCAAAATCAAGGGTTGAACTCCTTCGACAACTTTCCTTTAAGTCATAAAGATGGCTATCTCAAAAACTCATTCTGTATACGTATAATACGGGTCGAATTAAATTACCTAGCGAATCTTTACCACATGTTACGAACCAATATCGAAAACATATTAATGAAACAAGAACAAAACATTTTTTTTTTCTGATGGTCACGTCTAAACGACTGTTATGATTTTATGAATGTTATAAAAAATATAATATGGTTATAAAAAATCCAACTACAAGGCCGCTAATACAAACACGGGCGCAAGGCCGTGCGACGCTCGCTGACAGAATGCGGGCATTGACCTCAACGCTCGTGGTGCGTTAGATGCATTTACATCAGCTGTCTTTGGACTGATCACTATAATAATAGTTTAGATAAGTTAGGTACTTGATTGAAGTATTAAAATTAAAATATTTTATAAAATTATTCCGTTCGTTTTTTTTATTTATGTAGATATGTACTTAGTAAGTACCTATTTCCAGCTTTCATCCTCCTACTCCTAGTATCCACCTATTTCATTTCATTTCCTTGCCGTAGTAACTACATTAAATTAAAAGCATTATAAATAATATATAATAAAAGATTTGATTGATTTGAGTAATATGAGGTACTATTTGGGTAGTATGAGCTGCAACTGCTGCAAGTGACGATCTGCAAACTTTATGGTGGCTCGGAACATCTAACATAAAGCTGCACAAATAGCGCACTATTTTTTCTTACGTTTTTTACCAATTTGCAGGTCGGTGTCAGGTTGTGTGTTGATTAAAATATGACTCGCGGCCGTAACATGTACACACGGCTACACATCAAGCTATAAATTTCCAGTTTACGCTGATCTCTCATTGTATAGGATTTTCGTACAATGCGAGGTCAGCTTACACTGGAAATGTATAGCTTGATGTGTAGCCGTGTGTACGTACTTAGTTACAGAATTGTAATCATTAAAATTATCAATACAATTTAAGCTCATATAATCCCTTTGAATGACTTTTTCATGAAATAGTTATTCAATGGGATTGTATTGACGATTTAAAATTATTAATAATTCTGTAAACACACATATACACACGGCTACACATCAAGCTATACATTTCCAGTTTACGCTGATCTCGCATTGTATATGATTTCCGTACAATGCGATGTCAGCTTATACTGGAAATGTATAGCTTCATGTGTAGCCGTGTGTACGTGTTACGGTCGCGAATCATATTTTGTTCAACATACAGGCTGACACTGATCTGCCCATTGCAAAAATGTAAAAAAAAAAAAATTTATTGAAACACCTATCACATGCTTAAGAACACAATCATGAAGTCGCATTTGCAACGAGATGTTTGTTAGCTCAGTCACACAAATGAAACCGTTCCGCCAACTAGAGATATTTTTTGTTGTTTTATACCTACTTGCCCTTGAACGCCCGGTGCGATCGCGATGTAGAGAATCTATATAAAAGCAGCGCCATCTAGTAGTATCGATGGCACTTAGTATCGATGCCACCTAGTATCTAGGCTGACTCCTAGATGGCGTTGTAAAACTACTGCCTCTGGTAATTAGTGAGACGCTGATGCTGCCATCTGTTGAAAAAATGGAGGAAAGAAAATAGCCCGAGCAATAGCCAGACTTAGGGAGGTATCATTTCTTTGTATGGGTTGGGTATCTGTACGAAGTATTATAATATCTGTGCCTAGGGTAAATTGATAATAGTACGAAACGTCTTTTTTAGGGTTTCATATCTCAATCGGCAATACGGAACCCTTATAGGATCACTTTGCTGTCCGTCTATCTGTCTGTCAAGACCCTTTTTCACAGGATTGCGTGGCGGTATCAAGCTGAAATTAATACCAAATACTCAAGTCTGCTACCCCTTGGAGCAATGAAAAAATCAAACTGGTAAGTCAAAGCGCTCAAAAGATATGACTGTTTATGTCGCATATTATGCGATTTCACAAGAGAATCAAAACCTAGAGTTGTAGAGTATTAGAGTAGTAGCTAGGTCTCAAAAAAAAAAACCTTTTTTCTGTTTTCATCCTAGCAGAGCTCGGTCGCATGGTCCCAGGTACTGAATTACAATGCACAAAACGATTCCTCTTTATTAAAACCTAAGTAATACTGAGTATAGCTTCCTAGTCGATAAGATTATTATCGAGAAAACGCTTCCATCTTATTTTGTCTTCTCTAGTAAGTAAAATAGTTCTAAAAAGAATGGCAGTCACGACAGACAGCACGATTGGCGCAGTGAGTTAGCGATAGACTGCTGCGCTGCGTGTTGTGGGTTCGAACCCCGCACGGAACAAATATTTGTAAGGTGTACAGGTACCTACTTGTTCTGGATCTAGCTGTTTGTGTGTGTTTAAATGTTTGTAAACGCACCTACGATACAGGAGAAATTCCTAGTGTGGGGCAATGATTTAAAAAAAAACTGTTTAAACTCCAATACTTACTCTTGTGTGCTAATACTGATAATGTACTTAAGCCATATTAGATCAACGTAACTACACAGTATCGACTGTATGATCTACCAGTTAATGAGTAAACCGTTTCGTAGTTGTTTATTGAACTATTGACATAGGTACAGGTAGGTAGGTACATAATATATTATTATGTCCGCATGATCTTTTCATGATCATGGTCAAAGAGTGTGATTCATGCTTGACGATTTCTTAATATTTTGCGTAAGCGTCTATAATCTCACATCTGTATTGTCTGTAAATATAAATACCAAATTTTACAATCCCCGAAAAGCTGTTTTAAAGCTATTCTTAGAATTTTATGTTCAGTAACTTATCGGTTTCCTTGTGGTGTTTTCCTCTACCATTTTGAAATTAAAGCGCTTTTCTTTCGCTTTTTTTGCCACCGACTTTTGAAGCAAAAGTATTTTTCACTTTTTTGTCGGATTTATTTTTTGTGAAAAGTTTTTTTATTTTTCCATTTTTAGCTGTAATATCCTATACAAACAATAACAATATTCTATACAAATCAGTATCAAATCTTCACCATATCTAAACGATTCACCGCGTAATAATATTCTTAAAAACAAAAAAAGAGTCATCAAAATCGGTTCAAAATTGGCGAAGATATCGCTAAACAGACACACAAAATCCTTTCGGAAGTCGGTTACAAAGTATTTCTACTGTAATCGCCCCATTATAATTTTAGAATACGTCACCATTTTGTAGCAACTACCGTGATGGTTTTTGTAATCTAATTTGCAAAACATGATCAATTCTGAGTTTTTTGCAGTTTATAAGCACAGGTCTCCATTAAAATATTAATATTAATAATTTAAAATTAATACATATATATATATAAAAAAAATATATATTAATTTATTTATTTCATTAATATTTATTATAAAATATTTTAATCATACTTCACACATTAAAAAGTTCGCGTTCGCTGAACTTGGTTAGTTATTCTTCATGCCGGTTTATTTTCGTATCTACTTAAACATTTTACATAACATTACGCCTGTAATCTCCGAAGGGATAGGCAGAGGTATACTTAGGTGCATCTATGTGTACCTAAGTACACCTCTGCCTCTGCTGTATTTCGCCAGTTATGTCTAAGTCCCGTGTAATAAGGGGCGAGCATAATGCCAACAGGGCACAAATCCAGAATCCATGACCGCTATTGAGAAATTCCTACTGGTAAAACCCCATAACTCTTTTGCCCGACCTGGGAATCGAACCCAGGGCTTCATGCTTGCGACCACAAGACCAACGAGGCAATCTAAACATTTGAGTTGGTAAATAACAACGATTATTTCCAATCAATTGATATTGTAGTACATTGCACATTCAAATACCCATAGGATTAGAAAGCCTTCTTAGTCATCGCAAATAGTTGCATTGGTGCAGTTTATTTTATTGTTGTGTTTGATCATTAAAAATAACTCATGTCTAATTTAAGAAATTGCACTTTCGATAATGTGTGTAATAAACGTGATGTAACAATTTATATTTTAACGTCTTTAACTAATTCGATTTCTACCAATATACGTCAATTACAAATTTTTATCGCATTATTTCGTAAATGTCATGATTTTGTTATGGCGTTTTGTAAGAGATTCGTTGATTTATTGTTATTTCCTCGTGGTGTCAAGGATTAGTAAAACTAGTACGGACAAATATCGGACCGACAAAAATACTTCATTAAGTACTTCATGTGCCAACGTTCGGTGGCTCCACTATTCGATCAGTGTGACCAAACCTTAAGTATTTGTATGGAAGTGTCCGTGTTTAAAGCGTGCGCAATTTAACCGCATCCGTATGATCAAACCGCACACAACGCTTTTCACATTTATTTATTTTAATTGAAAAAAAAAAAAAAATGGTTCCATCATCATTTAGATAAAAGGTCCTTTTCCTGGAAGCCAACCCAACATAATTGTTGGGGTCTGCTTTCACTCCATCGACTCCAGTAGGATGCAGCTGAATATACCTGTATTTTATATAGAGCTACTGCCTATCCGACCTCCACAACCCAGTGGTACTATTTAATCAAAAATAAAGTAACAGAATAAGCTCATATTGTCGATATCGAAAATATTGCAAAAAAAAAACTATACACTATGAAACCTCTTTAGTCAAAACAACATAAGTTTGACCTTACAGTAATAATATGTCATGCTGTTAATTGATTCATAACATAACGTAATACTTAACGGTAACCTATACTTGACTGCCCTCGATATTATATATATATAAGAGTAACCGATTGTATCCTTGACCTGAAGACCCTAAGAATGAATTATAACATTTCTACGGATGTGCAGGTATAAAAAACTTGTTATGCTACCTGTCATAATTATAAAAGGTTGGTAGCCCCTGAATTATTTCATTGACGTAGGCACGCAATGTTTTAAATCTTTATGATTTGGAAAGATCGCGGTAGTTAAGTTTAATCAGTAGTTTCTGCCTACAGATTACTTTATATTTTTGAATATTGATTAAAAAAAACTTACCGCTGTTGCGTTCCATGAATTTTCGGTACGAGTCCACGAACGACATGGTTGCGTTTGGACCTGAAAAAAGGAGAAAATAAAATTAAAACGTAAAGTATTTTTATGTTGTACAAAATATATTGATAAAATATCTAAAAAAATTATTATAAAGAAAATATTTCAAAACAATAAAAATAGGATAAAATAGGAACAGGGGTGGTAATAGGGGTGTTTAGCATAAAAGTTTGTGAAAAGCAAAAAAAAATATTTGTAAATTACTCGTATATTTTAAAGTCTATTTAATAATTAATCAATAGTCCGTGTTATTTTTAAATTATTATTATTTTTAAATAATTTCACTCAAGCGATTTTAAATATAATTATATAACTATATATAGGCCTCGACACACACCTTTATAAATTTAAAAATTAAATCCAAAATAAAAACCAAAACACAGCACTCCGAAAAACGATACAACGAAAACCACGAAAAATAAAATTCGAAGTCACTGAGACAACGCACTTCTCAGGCCGAGAGTGATCGGAAACTAACAAACATACTAAATTCAGCATTAAAAGTAAATTAGTGTATTGCGAAAAAGTCTAATTAGCCTTGAGATGACACTGGCCCACTTGTTACACGACTTGGGTTCATTAGATACTAGGATATAAGAACTTAATGATAATTTTTGGCAATTTAGCACGCATTATAGAAAGTATTTGCATTTTTATGCTCATTCGCTTGATTTTATTGGTACATTTGACATCATTATTTTATTTATAAAAAACATACGAGTTTAACGGTCTTTTCCAGAAAAATCGAATGGGTTTGTTATGTACAGCAAAGAGCATCGAAGCAAATGGACCAAGATCCCATGAACCCCAGACCTTTGTCATTTTAAAAATGCTGAAATTTTTTCTGTGGAATAAAATGACGTAAGTTCACTTACAATTTAACATACTTCGGAGGTGGCAGGCATGGCATGGCAGGGCGTTTTCACCATACAAAGTGTCTGGCAGTGGAGGATGTGAATCATCATACCAGCCCTTATGCAGGCTGTCGCTTTGCATCCTGGTCAAATTCAAGGAGTTATCTATACCAATGATTGTCGATCCAAATCTATAATAAAAACGTAGGTTTTTTTAATTTTATTTTTATTTTTTACGGAAATCGGTAAGCGTAACCCACCTCCTAGTTTCCATACTGTCCATAATTATACTGTGGAATAAACTTTTGCGTTCGTGTGTGTAACAGCGCGTTTATAGGGCTAGGAACACATGGGCTGTGTTTTAATACCAGTGGTTTACAGATAACGATTTCCGTAAAAAAAAGAATTAAAAAAAACTAACCTTTTTATCATCGATTCGGGTCGAGAATCATTAGTATAGATACCTCTTTGAATTTGACCAGGATGCAAAGCGACAGCCTCTATAATACCAAAAAAAAAAACACGCTTTATGGTAAAACGTAACTTATCAGCTATTTAGCACACCTTTTTTACCTGATATCTGCCAAAGCCACCACGACCGACTTTTCATAATATCCAATTATTTTTACCTATACGAGTAGTAAGGTACCTCCGCAGAAAAAGCTTCAATATTTATAAAATGACGTAGGCCTGGCCATCACGGAACCTACCTCTAAAACACATTCACAAATGATTTTATGAGATGTGTGCTATATTTAATTTGATGGTCAAAAATGTTACAGTACTGCATGCTACTTTTGGTGCGTGAGCATAGTCTGAACTGACGCTGCCATCTTGATTTTCAATACAATTTCCACAGACAACTTCTTATTTGTTTATCAACAGTGCCTTTTGACATGTCGTTCATGCAAACCCAAACTGCTCGATATGCGCCCACAACCCAGGCGATGAATCTGCTAAGCGCCCTGATTTCCCAGGAACCGGATCTTGATAATTATTATAATGTTTACGAGTAGCAGTGAAACTATGCTTAATGATTGAACAAAGTTATTTGGTCTATGTTACATTGTTGGGTTGCTGCATGATTTGGTGCAAACTGTAAGTGCAGCGAGTATCTGTTTAGATAAATAAATTCAAGCGCCAACAGAAACATGCTGCGGTATATCAATCTTTACCACATAGCGGGCAGTGTCGTCTTTTCGAACTGTCATTTACATTCTGGCATTGACGTCAGTCAAATAACAATAAAATTGTACCAAACCTGAAAGTGCGTAACATTTTATTCCTTGTGTGTTGTTTTATCGTCTTGCCTAATGCGAATAACATTTAACAAGAAGCCAATTCCAGCTGAAATATTTTCAGGTGATTTGTGTGCATTATTGCCTATTAATTTTAATAGTCATCTGTTATTGTGCAAGTTCTCTTAGGCAACATTCTATTAGAAATATTGCTCAACGCTTTTCTGCTATGGTTAACGATGACAATTACTAATAACTAACTACATAATAATTAATTATTATTACATTCATGAACTTTTAATCTTAACTAGCTGACCCGTCAGTGTCAATAAAATAGATACTACTATTACCCGAAACCTTTTTCAGACTATTATGGTCATTTAAACTGGAACGGCAAGTCTTAGATCAAAAGAATAGAATGGAATGGAAATCATGAAGCCTTTGCTTAGCAGGAGAATGATGTAGGCAATACTAGCTGTGTAGTTGTTTTGAAGAGATATGTTTACCGAAGAACAGCATATATTTTTTACTAAATTTTACCCACTAAAGCAGCATTAATTTTGAATTTAACGATCAATTCGGGTTGTACTCTACTTTAATCATGATTCGAAAGACACGTGGCGCAATCTATTATCATAAGAACGTTATTGTTGTTTTATTCGGGATGAGAGGTATGTCCGTTTCTGTACACCTGAAAACGTATATGCAAAATTTCAGAGGTTTAGGCGTGAAAAGGTTACAAAAAACAAACAAACTTTGTTTATTTAGGATTAGTTAAGATTAAAATGTTTAGTTAGAATTTATTAGGAATCACCCACACACACCCACATACACCCACACACACACACACACAGACAAAGACAGAACAGACAGCCAGGATAGAGATAGATCGATGTTAAGAATGTGATGTTGATTTATGAAAAATATGTTTGAAAATGTCAATGACGTCTCTTTGTATTGGTGCGAATGATAATTCGCGATTGTAAAAATATATTGTTTGTTATTGTAGGATTATTGATTAATCTTTGGTAATGATACGATACATTCAAAAA
The DNA here is from genome assembly GCA_947578425.1 of Eugnorisma glareosa. Taxonomy (NCBI): domain Eukaryota; kingdom Metazoa; phylum Arthropoda; class Insecta; order Lepidoptera; family Noctuidae; genus Eugnorisma; species Eugnorisma glareosa. The sequence goes on from OX387961.1 coordinate 20,182,524, forward strand.
TTATAGAGGTTATGACATTTTCTAAAGGAATAATATATGTCAAGTTCAATTAAGTAATATAATATTTAAAAAAACATCTAGCTTGAGTCGTGAAATTCATTATTGTCTAGGAAATCATGGCAATTAGTCCCTCTCGATCCATTTCGTTTATTTGTCGTGTTGAAACTTTGAAAACTTAAGAAAAAATGTCTGCAATGTTTTGAAAAACCGCAAAAAAACATTTAAAATTCAAATAAAAAATCTATATCATAAGTATTTCAAAACCTAGTTAACAGGAAAAGATATTTCGATGAAACCTCTGAACATATTAAATATAAACAAATTGCAATGATGGCATCGTTAGCGAGAACTTACCATGTAGAATGATAATATCGAAAGAATTGCTTCTCCGAATTTGTACTAATGTGGCAAATTAACCATTATTTGACCATTGCCGACACTCGTCAGTACTCATTATCTTTTACTGTATTACTAATTTTGCAAGTATGTTACCATCACGTTTTCAAATTCGCAATTTATGGTATACGCAGAATTTCAAATCAGTTAATTGAAATTGAGTAACCAGCAATCAATTATTGTGTACTTAACAGAATTTTCTATCACAATCTGAAAGATTTTAAAGGAAATTTATAAGTTTGAAAAGTTTAAAAATTGCCTTGTCGACAACGTTAATATCGCAATTAATATTGTTGAACTGTCGAAATCCACACTTAGTGTGTTAAACAATTAACACCCCGCAGATAAATCTAAGAAATAAAATTATATTACGATTGTTGAATTGTCTAAATCCACACTTACTGTGATAAACAATTAACACCCCGCAGACAAATCTAAGAAATAAAATTATATTGGGATTGTTAAATTGTCTAAATCCACACTTAGTGTGTTAAACAATTTAAACCCCACAGATAAATCTAAGAAATAAAATTATATTACGATTGTTAAATTGTCTGAATCCACACTTATTGTGTTACACAATTAACACCCCGCAGATAAATCGAAGAAATAAAATTATATTACTATTTCTGATGAGTGCTTTAACTTTTATTGTGATCTTTTGACTTCAGTTTATGCTTTTAAAAGTTAATTGGTTTTATTAATAACAATTTAATTCAAAATGTTTTATCTCCAAAATTATAGGTCTGTGGTAACATAATTGAAATTAACCGCAAATAGATATGATTTGTTCAATCTTCAAAAGAAGTATTAGACAAACAATTAACTAGAAGGTTAACCAATAAAAGCAATCTCACAAATTAATATTTCACCCATAAAAAGTCAAAGTTACAACAGTTCTATAATTGCGAAGAATTAAAAAAATACGACAATGCTTTTCCATTGAATCTTTCTTCATAATACCGCATTATTTCAATAGATCACTTAACATTTGATATTAAACCTTTCTTAAGTGGAAATAGGGTTAATTTTGTAATTTGTGTCTTTACTCGTGAGATAGGACTTTCTGTCGTAAGTACAGGATTGTTGTCGTGAGAATCTGGTTAAGGTTATAAGGTCTTGTAGCATTGTCTAGTTCTTTCGATAAGTATATTAAGAGATCTACATTAACAACGACGTCTTATTTATAACTAGCAGTCTTCCCGCGAATTCGTCCGCAAAAATTGTGATAGCTCGGCTAATTTGCAAGATATAACTATAATTTATAGCCTATGTCACTTCCTGATAATTTAGCTTTCTATTTGGTGAAAAATTGTTTACAATCGGTCCAGTACTTTCGGAGCTTATTCGTTACAAACAAACAAACGAAAAAATCTTTCCTCTTTATAATATTAGTTTATATGAGAATCGGAAATTATTTTGATTTGATTTCTGCAAAACTAGAAAATTGGATGTGTGGGTATACCCATATAGTTTATTCGTTCATCCCAATAAAGCCTAGAAAAAGAAGAATTCTATCAGCAATAACGATAATGAGACTGGCAATATCCTCAAAAAAAAAGTTTATATCAAACCGAATGAAAGTCATTGCAATAAACAGGACACGCTTTGGAAATGATTGGAAGGTACTTTGTTAATAAAAAAACAACAGGCTCTGTTAATGGTTACTGATGAACTGATCACAGATGTTCGACAACCCTTTTTCAACCAATAAGAATCAAACAAAACAAAAAAGGCCCGAGGAAGAGAAAGTTTTTAAGTGTTTCTTTGTGTGTCTTCAATCGGCAATCTAATTTGGCGCTTTCAGTAGCGTCTATACGTTCCTGTAATGAGCAATCAACAGGACTCGCAGTACACAATACTAAATGCCCCGTCATTTGTGGAACAGACATAGTCCTTAGGGTGGTCAAATGCAAGTTTGGTCGACTGCACTTGACCTAGGTCCCCTCCTAAACCCCGTTTTTATAAAATCTTCTAAGTTTTGTTGTGTTAAAAAGAGTTATGACCAGCATTTCTGAGTCAAGTGTCTGAAAGGAAAGCGTTGTGAGTTATTTGCTAGTCACAATCAATCAATCAATCAATCGACTTTCGCGAATATTCAGTAAATTGACAAAATAAACAAAAAAATACAGATACCTCGCGAGCCTCGAGGGCTATCATCAGTGTATTTTTACCCGACTACGGCGAAGCCAAAAGGAAGGGTTATGATTTTAGCAGTCTATGTATGTATTTAAGGATGTTTGTATTTACGTATGTTCCTCCATAGCGCCTAAACTATTCATCCGATTTTGATGAATAAGGTGTCAATCGATTCGTTATTATAGCCTGGATAACATAGACTACAAAGCGAAAAAAAAACACGATTTTAATTAGAGCGTGATTTTTCAGCAGTCAGGTTTTTCGTGGTAGTAAACCACACAAATTCTTGTTAATGTCTACTAAACTAAATAATTATCTTTTTGCAAGTATACATTTTTTGTTCGTTAGAACCTTGGACCTGACGGTACTTACTATATGAATGTGTCCTTGTGCAATGTCAAGGTATAGTCGGTCATTGCACTCTCAAATCTTACCTAGATTTAACACGAACATATTTGACGTGTAAATAAACTAAATCTGTGAACCTTGTCACTTGTGGGTTCAAAGTACATGTTTTGTATTAGAATAGGTATAAACAGGTTTCATCAAAGGCAGAAACTAAAAAGAAAAGAAAACGATCAGGGGTCTAAAATGGCCGCTTTAGCAGAATCTTAGTACAATTCATAGTATTAACTGCGTCTGTGACTATTTTAAGATTTTTAACGTAATTCATAATATGATCCTATTATGATTCTGCTAAAGTGGTCATTTTAGGCCCCCTGTGCTGTCGCGAACACAGGTAAAAAATACCACGCAATGGGGTCCAAGAGAGTACAAAAGACTAGTATCTACATGAGTCTTGTAATTTATTTCATACCAGCTGTTGCCCGCGACTTCGTCCGTGTAGAATGTTCTCGACTTTTATTATTTGACTAAAATAATAGTAATATCAGCTGTCTGCCAGTTAAAGGTCCCGTCAAAATCGGTCCAGCCGTTTCAGAAATTAGCCGGAGCCAACTGACAGACAGAAAAATTTCAAACAATATTTTTTTGTTATAAGTACCGTGTAAAGTTTAATTTATGAATTCAGTAAAAAGCTGTTATTTCGAAATATTTAAACAGATTTACGTTGAATCGTAATAAAGCTGAGTTATAATTAAGCATAGTCCTGAGTTCCGCTTCTACCGTGCTCCCAAGCACGGTAGAAGTGTAACTGGGCATGCCATGTAATATGTGCCGCAGATTGGATGGTTGATGGGGTAAGAAGGTATAATGACCTAGAATGAGCAAGGTAGACCACTGCTTTAACCAGGATTGAACAACTTTTCGGGAGCTTAGGTCAGTCCCATATATTTTTGGTTTTTTTTCACATTTATCACTAGACATACATATATTATATAATATTTAATCGCTGATATATTCTATCACTTATGGAGAGCACCGGTGGCCCAGTGGTTGCGGCCCCGACTTACGAACAGTAAGTCGTGGGTTCGAAGTCAGGCAGGCGCATTACTTTGTGTAATTTATTTCATCACTATTGGTGGATCATAATTTATAGCCCATTCCCTCTCATAGAGAGGAGACCGGATGTCTCAGCAGTGGGAACATTATAGGCTGATTATGATCATGATTCTATCACTGGTTTTTCTAGGCCAACGTAGCAGGCACGAGTTGGTTGCGAGAGGCCCAATACCAGGTAATGTGGCGAACTGGGTGACCCAGGGGTAAATAAAAGATAAAAGAAAGAGCCTTCTTATAGCGTATCGATGGCAAAAAGTTATGTGTTTGGCCCAAAGTTCAGCTACCCGTACTCCGCTCACTGATGCAGTGAATAGATCATCAAGTGCACAGGTGATGCGGTGCAAGACGGAAGGTGAACCATTGTCTGTGGGGAGACGCCGCATACGCACTTGAAATCTGAGCCGTTCATGAACACCCATCTCTAGAGATTGTCTTTGTTCCGGCCGACTTGGGTTCGAAGTCTGTTTAGAGATTTCCAAGTCGGCCACGGCGACGCGTGTCCAGCTGCAAGACTTTCTGATGGATCGGTGAAGTTATCAGTGATTTTAAACCACTCCCGTTGAGATTGCGTCTTGCAGTGGAGGCGTTGAATTTGGCTAGGCTGGCTGGGCCCACGCACCCAAAGAATAGAGTTACAATATTATGTTTTGATAAAAATATATCTTACTAAAAGCAGATTGAGTAGGTAATTGTGTAAATATTTTGGTGTACAATAAAGGACTACTATACAGCGTGTAACAGAAAGGGTATAATCATATGGAATACTGTGGTATAGACCATCAAACTGAACAAATTTCTCTATGGGACCACCATCGAAATCGTAAAAAAATAATCAGCTGTCCTATACAAAATTTCAATACCTACTCGACCCAAATGTATGGGACAACTGATAATTTTTTTACGATTTCGATGGTGGTCCCATGGAGAAAGTTGTTCAGTTTGATGGTCCGTACCACAGTATTCCATATGATTATACCCTTTCTGTTACACGTTGTATATATATGTATATATCTACCGATGAGTATTGAAATGTTAAGGTCCAAGTGTGCATCACAAATGTTTACTACAGTTTTTTTTTGTTATCCTATTTGTGCGACCCACTGCTGGGCAAGGCCTCCCCTTTCTCCTTCCAAATTTCTCTGTCCTGTACAATACCACTGATAGGAAAGCAAAATAAATACGAGGTTTTTATAAGTTGTTTGGCATTAATTCATGTTTTGTAATGTTTGTTTAAATGTGTGGCGATCAAGGATTGACGTCGGTAGAATGTATAGCATAATTTAAAATTTATTAGAGGTTTTTACAATTTAATTATGAAATCTTATTTATTAATGCAAAATACTGAATCAAGACAGCAGTTTTTTATGACAAAAAACAACATTTGCATAGTTAGATATTTTTTATTTAATCAAAACTGTTGTAAGTAATAATTATTAGTATTTTGTTTGTTAATTTTATGGTTTGAATAATCTAGCAAATCTAGAGTTCACGGTTTAGCACGACTGCATAAGTTAGTAATGAAAAATCCTAGGCCAAGTTCTTTGCCACTGACACACAAGGTTAAAATAACATCAAATTATAGATAATTTTGATTACAAAACAAAAAATGAAGGTTATTTAATAACCACCTTTTTTGAAGTTGTTTAAAAAAAAACAAATGACGATTGACTATTTTAGCTCCAATATTTTTTTAATAAATAAAATAATAAATAAAATTTGTTTATTTTTACATCAGTACTATGTTGTAACATATTTATACAGGGATTTTATTTGTGGAAGACTGGCGCCTAAACTAAGCCGTGGCCTGTATTTTAGGACACCAGGTCCTAATGGGGACCACACTATGTGCCTGCCTGGGTGCGAACCCACGATCAGCGACTCGACATTCGGTACCGCCACTGGACCACCACTGCTCGCTACATGACACATAAAACAAAAATCGCTTTTTATTGATTTCAGAAAACATTGGGTATTAAAAACTTTAGAAGGACAATGTAATATTCCAAATAAATCATTTGACATGACATACAAATTATCATAAATTGTCTTAGCACAGGTTAGTTTTTTTATTTCGTTTATGGTTGACCGGTTAGTCAACCGTATTCAGGCTATAACATTCCGAACAAAATGTTTTTTTTTGTTTCCAAAAGAAACGCCACAACCCAAAAAAGGTACGAAAACTTGTAAACCAAAAATTTTACAGAAAAGCAAAAAATAAAAAAAAGACATATAAGTCTGCATAACTCCTAAATTTAAAGTTAAAAAACACGTTCAATTATTCAAATTCAAATTCAAATATTTTATTTCAGAAAAAAATCCATAAGTGTTAGTAGAATAACTTAACCTAATGTTAGTATTAAATTAGAAAACATAAACAACTAATGCACCATTGAACTGTTCGCTCAATGGTGCACCAGTCTATTTGGGTAAGACGTGTGTCTGAACTCTTACCCACCTTCGTAAAAGGGGAGAGTCCCACCGGTCTGAAAACACATTCAGGATGCCATTTTGATGCTATTTTTATGAGAACCTCGTTTTTTTCGTCGGTTAAAAAGTGTAGATAATACGTGTTACCCACGTGGTAAAAACAAACAAACCACGTCGGTAATGCAGCACTTTTTCAAAACCGTGAAAGAAAACATCATGAGGAAACCGGCATTTCCTAGAACCAAAAATTCGAAGTTAATGTGTTATTTACCAATAGGGAATTTGCTTGTAATTTTATTTTCACTTAGTTAATTAATATGCAGTACTATCAACCCAAGAAAATAATAAAAGTTAATTTCAACTACTGCTTGTCGCTCAAAAAAGAAAATAAAATTCTGCAATTTTCTACGACAGTTCAAACGTCCATGACTATCGCGGCCATTCATGTCAGGACTTTGATGTCACTTACCTCTATCTGCCTTGTTTAAATCTAGTTTTTTGCCCTTAGTAGATTAGTTTTACTAAAATGTAAGTGCTTTATTTAAGCAAAAATTGCAATAACAATATTATAGTAAAATCTTAGTGAAACTTTAAGTACTTTTCAATTAAAAGTGTTTCTTTGACACATGGATTTTGACGTCACTACCGGAATCGATGCGTTTTGTGTTTGCGTTCCGTTTCACCAAAAACACACTAAATAAAATATTAAATTGTAAAATAAGTGTTGTAGTAGAGAATTAAACAAGTGTACCACAATGTTTTTATGGTCCAATACAAGGCATTTTAAAGAAATAAATTAAGTTTTGTATTTCTTGCATATACCGTACACATCAATGGATTATAGTCTTGTTTTTCTCACAGACAGGAGGCCCGTGTCCCAGCAGTGGGACAAGTTTTTTTGATGATAAGCACTTTTCTAGTGGTAGCAAGGACGAGTGCTCAGCGTGCGGTCCTGGGTTCGATTCCCAGGTCGGGCAAAGTGTTATTAGGTTTTTACATCAATAATTTCTCAGTAACAGCCACGATGTGTGGATTGGTGCCCCTGTGATGGCAATTGGCTCACCCCCTATTACATAAAGGGTGTAACAAGACCCTTAACGAAGCCGAAAGGCACTTGTTCTCTCCGTCATTGCGATCATTTTGTTTTGTTCTAGACCATACCTGGGAACCTTCTAGTTATGGAGATATTGGGGGTCAAGCTTTCAACTTTTTCACAAGGTTTTTTGTTTTAAATATACGTTTTTAATGTAAGATTTTTACATTAAACACCTCCACCACCTCCGTACTATTTAATTCCATCAATCAGCGCAATGTTTTGAGTGCGTTACATTGAGTTCTACAGTAATACGTAATTTTTCACCCAAAAAGAAGAAGTCGTTTCCCAGCAATAATTTTTGCTTAAACTTACTTACTTTGATGTACAGAATGCTTGGTTGACGGTTTTGTGAAGGGTCCTGTTACACCCTGTATAACTAGCAAAATGTGTACACCTCTGCTATACCGTCTGGGATTACAGGCGTGAATAAATGTCAAAAAATATATCTTAACACTCGAATTGTGGCAAACACTAAAAACTCGTTCCATACCTTAAGCATTTTCTCTAAACCTTCACTTACGACTTAATAAAAATCTCATTAAAGCTTGCAACAGACCAATAACACGTGCCGCTGTGCGTGCCAGTGACATTCAAATAATTAAAGATCACTAAAACGGAACGTAATGGTGGACTGAGAAGGTTTGGCCTCGATTTGACAGCTGGATTCCGTATTGTATGACAGCTGTGTCTATGTTGATGGATGGTATGCATCGAGATGTAATTGGTTTGAGGAAAATGTTTGACGGAAAGTGTGACATGGCTGACTTGACTGTAACTATCGATCAGCCCCTGTTTTGGTCGGTTTAATGACTTGACATCGAGTATTCTTTTTGATAATATTTTTTTTTGTTAGCCTATTTGTGTGTCCCACTGCTGGGCAGTAATAATAATTATGTAGGTGTAATTATAAAAAATATAAAAATAATGGAATGGTTTATGGGTGGGATGGATGGATGGATGGATGGATGGCTCGGGACGATTTACAGGTTAAACCGCGCTTGCCTAGGTTGGTCCGTGGATGGGTGACCACCCATTACATACAGAGTTCACTCCGTGATTCGGAAAGCACGTTAAGTCGTTGGTCAACAGTCGTTACAAGTAGTCAGTGACCCGAAAGTCTGACAACCAGTCTTACCAAGGAGTATCGTATTACCCAGTAAGTTAGTACTGGGTAATGTAACTGGGTTGTGGAGGTCAGATAGGCATTCGTTCATGTATAATACTAGTATTTCCGGTAAGACTGGAAGCCGACCCCAACATAAATGGGAAAAGGCTAGGCAGATAATGATGAATTGATGATGATTAACTAATTACACATTCAACTTTCGGAATAAATCCTCTTTAAAAAGTCCATACAATGTTTATCTGCGGTTTTGTAATCAAGCACAAGGCTCAAGTAAAAGACTTAAACGGAGTGTTGATGTTAAGATAGATTTTTAGTTGAAAAGTAGATTTTGCAATTAATTTCACCAACTTTTTCAGAGCTACTTGGTGAAAAAAATATGCTTTAGAACTTTTTAATATAGACTCTGTGGATTTCGTGCTGCATGGAAAACTGCTGTGGAGTTTTAAAACCGAAGAAAGAAGTTATTGCCGCCTGGGCACGAGAATAGTGATGATGATCACGACAAGATATTCGCAGTTACAATAATGATTACGAGTAACTCATAAGTATTTTTCGTTTACATATTTACATTCGGTTATACAATTGGAAAACCCACAAAGCACCTATATACGGTGACCAAACAAACGGAATCGTGACACAAACTTCGTTAGATATAGGTTGTAAATTAACAAACAGTTTTATGTACTTTGATCTGTGTAAGGTCTATGTCAAATAATGTGGAACTGCCACCTCCTGCATGCGAAACTATCTGAGAGCCAAATTGTATTCAAATCCAGTTTAGTAGTTTTTGTGATAAAGAATAACAAACAAACAACCATATATCCATCCACCCTCACAAACTTTCGTATGTATCTATTATAAATGCGAAAATTAGATAGGTTAATAAAGGAACATCAACTGAAAGTAGTCATGACTGTGATCAATTAAATATCTAGAAATAGCGACCCGCCCCGGCTTCGCACGGGTGCAATGTTCATAAAAACCTTTCTATTGAATCACTCTATCTATTAAAATAAACCTCATCAAAATCCGTTGTGAAGTTTTAAAGATCTAAGCATTCATAGGGACAGACAGAGGGAAGCGACTTTGTTTTATACTATGTAGTGATATTCGAAATTTATTAATTATTTTGCAGGTGCCTCCCAATTTTAAATTGTTGTTAATAATTACTAAGGTACTTAATAGCTATTATAAAAACCAGTCTAATCTTCAGAAATAGAATTAGTCGTACATCTTAATTAGAATAGTCCAGCATCTTATCAATAAACCTTGAACTTAGGCTTGTTTGTGTAGTAGGCCAGAAATAGTTTAATATTTGTAGTTAAAATTTGCTAATTTTTGCAAATTTAGATATCCTGATCCTCCAAGGTTGTATTTTCAAGATTATCAAGTATGATATCAAATATTATTTTGTAAGTCATCACCAAAAGAGGAAGTTTAATAAGGTATAATTATCACTCGCTCTGGTGAAGCGAAACATTGTGGGGATTGTGAGGAATCCAGCATGCCTGAGATATATTTCTTGACGGCATGTAAAGCCAAAACAGAGGCCCATGGGGTGCCTAAAAACTCTGACACCAGGTTAGGCACTAACCACACAATAAAGAAATAATAACATGTGGTATTTTCAAAATGGGATTATAATTTTAAAATCGATATTAATTCAAAAATGCGTGGTATGTCTGTAACTAGATTATATGATAGGGTTCCGTAGCCAAATGTCAAAGGCCCTTACAATTTCGTCATCTCCGTCTGTCCACATATTATTTAGAGAAAAATAACTGCGACATTTTCAAGAATAAATCTGACCAGTTTGAGTTGCTCTTGCCATTCACAGTAGCTCAAATATTTTAAAATCATAAATAGTTAATTAATAACATCCCACTATAAGAAGAAAAAATATTCTTACTATTTTTCATAATCATTATTTTATCCAAACATAATTTTTCCTCTCAATATTTTTATCACTTTTATTCATCATCTTGTTTCATACATTTTTAAATATTTCTTAAAAAACCTATTAAAAAAAGATTAAAAAATATAAAAAATAATATAGATGGCCCATCGGCATCAGGAACAAGGGCCAGGCTGCCGGTGGTAAGGACTCCAGAGAGAGGAACCGTCTCACAATGCGTGCCGTGTCCAGGAGTACTGCTTTCTGAATCATGCCCTTGACCCAGCCACGTAATGAGAGCCAAAATTATTTATTATTATCTTGAAAACATCTCCTTGGTTGAGTCCCAATCATTTCAAGTCAAACTTAATTCTACGATCCCTCGGCCTAAAATATAGTTTGCCTAACAATCAATTACTTAAACCACAATTACTAAAGCCCACAATTCACGACTGATCACATAAAATTAAGACAAACAAAGGAAAATTTCTTAATAAAAAATTAAAGAGTACGGACGCGAACAATGACTTATGTTCTCTAGGCGTAGAACGAGCAAATTGCCCTTACTTTGATTTAACGACCACCTTGCTTGTACTCTGCAGGCAGTACCTAGTCAAGACCTTCCTTAAATAACCTAGATACGCTCTGTTTTACTTGTATTTGTTATTTTAATACTACGTTTAAGGACAGTCTTATTACCTCTGTACCCTTTATTTAAGAACATTAAGGAGGTAGACAATGGTGTTCCGAAAATGAAATAAAGTTGGGCCGGACACCTAGCAGAGTACCATGATTGTAGGTGAAGTGAAGTCATGACCGAGTGAAGTCCAAGGAATGGAAAGAGAAGTGTTGGTAGTCCGGCAACGAGATGAGTAGACGTCATTGTTGATATTGCGAATAAGGCTCGGACTCCACCAATGCGAAGACAAGCAGAGCGGACATGAGTTGTGCGGGAATCTAGCAATCACATCATAAAACCTGGATGAGGCTTGGCACAAGAACGTGTAGATTGGCACAAACAAAAAGAGGTCCATACCCAGCAATAGCGGAAGCAGAGCTTTGGATGAGAATGAGAACAATGGCCATATTTGAAACAAATTTTGTTTTGCCTGACCCCCCCTCGCAGACGGGCAAAGATCGTTAATCCCTGAACGTCTGACGGAGGACCTAGTGATTGAAGTAGACCGGAGCGAAGGTGATGAGATCTTCATTTGTTTGCGGGGCAAACATGGCCAGAGATCGCATTGAGACATTTGGAGGACGAAAGGAGAAGCCTTTGCCTGTAGGAGAATAGGCTTAGAACGCATATACAAAGTTTCGTGGTCGTGCTACCATTGAGGAGTTCTCTCATGAAGACGCTATCTTGGCTGCAACATCAAGTCATGTCTGTTATAAAAAATTATTGTCACCAAAAAAAAAGGTGTATGCAAAATTTCAGCTCAATCAATTGGGGAGCCTGGTTTAAAATTCAGTTGCTTATATGCATGGCTTGTTAAAATAAAATTTAAAATCGATGTTATAATTACATAATGTGTTCAAAAACTTGTTACAAACGGAGCTAATTATAAAAATAAAAAAATCAAATCTTTTTAACTTCATAACTTGAATTTTTAATAGTAGTTTGACATTTCGACTTTTATAATATTCTGGGCCGACTTATTAAAGATAGACATTGACGCACAGAAGATGAAGCATCCAAAGATCGGTGACGATAACGATGATTTCTGACAGCATAGTGTACCTACAGGGTGTAACAGGACCCTTCACGAAGCCGTCAACCAAGCATTATGTACATCAAACTAAGTAACTACAAGCAAAAATAATTTATTATTTATGGGGTGAAAAATCACGTTTTATAGTAGGACTCAATGTAACGCACTCAGAACATTGTGCTGATGGATGGATTGAATAGTACGGGGTCGTGGAGGTGTTTAAAGTAAAAATCTTACATTAAAAACTAACATTATAAAAAAAAGTGTGAAAAAATTTGGAACTTTGACTCCAAATATCTCCGTAACTAGAAGGTTCCCAGGTATGGTCTAGATCAAAAAAAATGAGCGCAATAACGGGGAGAATAAGTGCCTTTCGGCTTCGTTAAGGGTCTTGTTACACCATTTATATGACCGATTGTTGCAAACAAAAACAACGTAGTAATTGAAATTCAACAGGGCGGAACAACCACAAATTAAAAACACTTCAAAGTGTGATCAAAGTACCGCAAATTGCCTAATTTGTCTTCAACTGAGATTTTGCGTAAGCCTCAACAAAGCTTTAAAATAACATGTAATCTTGGAGGAACAAAAAAAAGAAAACTTCATGTAATTATATTCCTCACTAGCTGTTCCTCGCGACCTTCGTTCGCGTGAATTTATTATAAAAAATCCCCATTAAGGTATTTCCCTTTTTGAATCGAATTTTGTTACCAATTTCAAGGGTTTTAATTTTTTTGTAAGGAACCCTAATTATTATCCTAAAATAAAAGTATGTTAGATCTTATAACATCAGCTATCTGTCAGTAAAACTCCCGTCGAAATCGATCCTGCCGTTTCCGAAATTAGCCGGAACAAACGAGACACACAAAAATTGAAAAAAAAAGTGTTTTTGTTACAAGTAAGTACCTTATACAATATTTTCACACGCATTCAGTAAAAAACTGTTATTTTGATATTACAAACAGACACTTCAATTTAATTGATGTGTATATATAAATAGATGTATAAATTTCAATTTGTAAAATAACACCGCATTTGTTAATTTGTGTATCAAAATTGATTTATTTTTATGTTACATTATGCCTGTAATCCCAGAAGCGTTAAACAGAGGTACTCGTATACCTGTACATAATAGTACACCAAAATTTCGCCATTTATGTTAGTAAGTCCCTTATTTTTAATAGATTGATGAAATCCAGACTCCGTGACTGCTACTGAGGAAATTCCTGATGAAAAATCCCATTAACAATTTGCCCGACTCAGAATAAAACAGTTATATTGCATAAAATGATTAATAGGCCCAATTTGAACCTGTGTAACCACAGGTTTGTACATAAAGTTAATAATAATATTATAGGTGAAGGGATATGTATATGAAGGTTATTATTACAATAGTTGAGCATTGAGTAATCTTCTTATATCAATGAACAAGATATTTCGTTACACAGACCGTGTTTATGGTATTTTTACCCAATGTTCACATTAGGGTTCCGTACGTAATGCAAACAAAATGACAAAAGCAAATATAATGGAAATCAGCGCAATCCGGTACCACGATTACCTATTTGATTGACAGTCGGTAAAAGAGTTTAAATTTAAAGAATTCATTGAATTTATTTGACTGCCTCGTTGGTCAAGCGCGACTGCTGAGCATGAGGTCCTGAGTTCGATTCCTCGTTGACGGCAATAGGATCGCCCCATGTTACATGGGACTTAAACGAAATTGGCGAAATGTTGGTGTAATATAAATTGAATTATTCCTCATAGATACAATTTCCCCGTAGAGGCCCTTTTGAAAAAATCTCGCTTCTGTTCCTTATATATTCACTTTCAATTTTATTAGTACAGCAAAACAGAAATTGGTTCGTGTAAATTTTGACCCATAAAATAAAATATATTTTTTTTTACGGGACATTTGCTTATGTTTTGGGTACACCTCTGCCTAACACTTCGGGAATTACAAACGTGTCCTTATGATGTTTATGTTTCTTTAGTTAGTTCAGGAAATTGGTTTAGTAAACCGTCCCTAATAGCTTAATAGTACGCGTGTTTATTAAAGTATTTTGATGTGTCGAAACGAACGGCCTATTAAATAAATCATATTTTACGACGCCTATTACAAAATATATAATATTTTTAAACCTTGATTAATGCATTCCATAATGCTATACCATAGTCAAACTACTTAATTGGCTCACGATGTTCGTCCATAATAATGAATACATTATTAAGTTTCCCTTGAAGGAAATTAAATAAACCGTAAAACGAAGATGTTAATCTTTTTTTTTTTTGTACCAATAATCAAAATGACATAAATGGTAATAATTTATTAGTAGATACAGTGCCCTACCAAAATATTTTAGTAAAAAAGTTATTCAAATTGAAGTTTCAAAGATATTCTTCCTTTATCATGTGTGGTTAAGCCAAGCCAGGACAGCCTGGCCTGACTTGGCTTGACATACCGTCAAGAAATATCTCTCAAGCATGCTGGGTTCCTCACGATGTTTACCTTCTCCGAAGCAAGTGATAATTATACAATGAAACCTACATGAATTCGAAAACTAGGCTATCACTGGTTCAAAGATGATTTAATATCAGACAAGCCATTGTATTACCGTAAACTTAATAGAGAAAATATAAGATAAAATTGTTTCATTCATTTTTGATGACGCTGTTGACCGGTGTATATCATTATTTTTACCTGGTGAGACAAATGATAAAATGATAAAAACGTGGGCGTTCTTTCTTACTTTGAATATCAATAGAACCTGTTAATATTATATACACCTGGCAATACAAGTTGAAGCTAGCATCTTGCATAATATTATTTGCATAGCATGCAGTTAATAGTACCAACCCGTTATTGTTAGTTATAATGAACCTACGTATTCCATAGTTAGTTTACATTTTTATTAATTTACTCTCAATTTATGAAATTGTAGCATATTATAAAAGGCGTAAGGCTCTTGTTCTCCCCGTCATTGCGATCCTTTTTTTGTTGTAGACCATACCTGGGAATCTTAATTCTAGTTACGGAGATATTAGGGGTCAAAGTACCAACTTATTTACAAGTTTTTTTCTAAATACATGTTTTTAATGTAATGATGGATATATCAGAACAATGTTTTGAGTGCGACATTGAGTCCTACCGTAAAACGTGATTTTTCACACCAAAAAGAAAGTCGTTTCCCAGCAATAATTTTTGCGTAAAGTTAATTAGTTTGATGTACAGAATGCTTGGTTGACGGCTTCGTGAAGAGTTTGTTTACTACCTGAATGAGAAAATTGGATGATGATGAGTCATGGATTTGGTGTCCAACAAAGTCTAAAAAATACTGTTTCGAAATACTTCCCGCAAGCGGCCACTCCTCAGCAAAATGCTATGACTCATGTGCAAAAAACACAGCGCTGAACTTAGCGAACTTATCTTTTATAATCTATTCAATATCGCAACAACAGTTCTTTAAGAGTTGTTAAACATTTTTTTAATTAGCTTATTCTATCCCATTGCTGGGCAAAGGCCTCCCCTATTCCATTCAAACTACCCCGGGGTTTTGCTTTCTCTGGCCATTCAGTCAGGAACGAATCCAAATCGTCAGGCTAGCGTTTCTTGGGCCTGCCTCGGAAATTAATGTTTTGAATTTGAGTGCGATTTGCAAAACTCGAACCAATTAAACTCAAAAATGCTTATCTCTTGAATTACATTATAAACTAATCACTTCTAACTTCAAAACAAATATGTTAAGTGGATAGGCACACCGAAGGTCTAGACAAAAACTAGTACAGATTAATCTTTGTTTATAATTTTTTATTTATTTAAACGACAGCCATTAAAAAAAGTCTATAAAGAATTGAGCAATAACGGTTTTAGACCTTTAGCATATCTAATTTATAAGGTTTCGGATAAAGTTAATAGTAAACCAGATAGCTAAACATTCTATCAGCATCGGTATGGAAATGCCAAAAATCAAAATATTTTACTTCACATAGCCTACATGGGCAATTATAAAATGTTGAGAAAAAGGTACACGGTTCGGGTTGGTCATTTCCTATGGAGAAGAACCAGCAAGAAACTCCATGGTTACTCTTATAAAAGTGGTCAGAAATGAATGATACTGACCTTAGCTACCGAAAAACTGTTTGGAACTGACATAAGCTATCGAAAAGCTGTTACACTTCAACCAACTTATCTGTGCAAGCGGGAAAACACAGAACTAAAGTAAATATACCAATGTTTGACATATCGAAGCAAATTGTCTTGACAAGCAACGCCACCTTCAACTGTACACTTAAAGTGGTCTCACTATAATTATGTAGTTGTAGAAAAACGAAACTGAACGAATGTGGTACCAATATCTTTTGAATAGGTACCTACATAAAGCCACTGTCTGAAGCTTCTTTTTATGCAAGAAGGACTATAATAAATAGTATGATGTTTGAAATTATTTATTCATCATCAAACCGCAGAATAATGTAGGTACTCATTAAAACAAATGAGATTGATTCAAGCATCTTTATATTATATTCATCTGCAAAACCGCAAAAGCAAACTTAGAGAAATACTATCAATGTTCCCATCTACGTATTTAAATCAATGAAATTCCATAAGCACGTAACTAATGTAACGCTTGCTCAACTTATGTTACGAAAGAGACATTGACCTTATCAAGACCGCTTAGGAAGTCACAAATACTGATATCCTATGCTAATCTATTCGTCTATGCAAATGAAAAAAATTGAATTGCCTGTTTGCAATTTCAAAATAACAGCCTCTGCCTAATGCCTATGAAAGTATGTACGGTTATTATGACCAAAAAACATATTTTTTAATCTCCTAAACGGCAAGACCGATTTTGGGGGAACTTTTACTGGCAGGTAGCTGATGTTATGAAGAGTAACTTGTTTAAGAAAAAGGATTATTGTTCCGTACAAAAATGAAAACCCATAAAGTGTTAACAAAATCGGTTTCAAAAAAGGTAATATATTTATAATTATTTCACGCGGACAAAGGTCGTGGGCAACGACTTGTATACATAATAATAATGAAATTAGAAAAGAAATGATCTTGTCTATTTGGCTGTCTGTTCGTTCGTCTGTCTGTCTGTTTGTTGCTATTTTCACGCGTATTAACGGCTCCCCGATTTTGGATGAAATTTAGCACAGGAATAGGCCATGGCCCGTGACTTTGCCTGTGTTGAAGTTGGATATTATTCTGGCAACGTAAGAACGATACGAAGATAATAAGTATCCTATGTCCTTACTCTATTTCTTCAACATCCGTTCAGCCGCGGGAAAAGTTAACAAGCAGACAATATTTGGTATGAACTTTGGTATTTTATACAAAATAGGGTGTAACAAGACCCTTAACGAAGCCATCAGCCAAGCATCCTGTACATCAAACTAAGTAACTTTACGCAAACATTATTGCTAGGAAACGACTATTTTTTGGGGTGAAAAATCACGTTTTACGGTAGGACTCTATGTAACGCGCTCTAAACATTGTGCTAATGGATGGATTGAATACGGGATAGTACGGGGGCCGTGGAGTGTTTAAAGTAAAAATCTTACATTAAAAACATGTATTAACAAAAAAAAAAACTTGTGAAAAAGTTGGAAATTTTACCCCCAATATCTCCGAAACTAGAAGGTTTCCGGGTATGGTCTAGAACAAAAAAAATGATCGCAATGACGGAGAAGACAAGTGCCTTTCATCTTCGTTAAGGGTCTTGTTACACCCATTAGATATGCCTTGGTATAACTCGCCTGATGTGAAGCGATGACGTGGCCTAGGGTGAAGCACGCTTGCCTAGAAGAAACCGATTCACTCGAACCTTGAAGGGATCCAGATTATAATGATCAGGGAAGAGAGAAGCCAGCAGTGAATTTCACAGGCTGGCGGTGCGCACAATAAATGTGGAAGCATAGCTGTAGCATCTTCTTAAGTAGTTTGATTGTTGTTTACGGTTGGCAAGGCGGATTAACCAGTTACCAACCGACCGACCGTTAGTAACTATTTAAAGTTCATAAGAGGTTACTGAACTTGATCTATTAGAATTTAATGTACTTATTAATTTCTCGTTATTTGATTGTATGAAAAAGTTCCACGTGTTATGGTAGTCTAAAGGTACGGTTAAATAGTTTAAGTGACTCTGTGAAGGTTTTGAAGAAAAAGGTTGGAGGAGGCTGTTTCACTCCCAGAAAAAAGCAAGAATAGTGGTCGTACTTAAATTCAACGTCAACTTTAAGGCGTTTGTTGTGAGAGTACCAACGTGTTATTTGCAGCTCGGCATCGGTCTTTTCGGAGCCCTTACCGTTTTCTGACATCTCTTTGAGGCGAGAGCGTGGAACACGAACGCGCTGTCGATACGACCTGTCGTCATAAGATGGACGGACGGCGAGCTAGCCCATTACTCACCGTCCACAGGGTCCCGTGGCGCGGCGTGGCGTGGCGAAGGCATCTCCCGTGGCGCCTGGGACGTGACTCTCTCCTTCATATCCCGCCACCTCCTTCGCTAGCATGACTGCTTCGCAGAAGGAGTCCCATTCCCTCTCGCTCCGGACCATGGATTGAACCAGGGTTGCAGCTCGTCTTGGAAGAGGTCTTTTGGCCTCAGGAAATTGTGTGCTGTTGCTGCTACGGGCAAGGGCCGCATGAACGCAGTGTCATGGTGCATTGAAGTGATACTAATATAGTTTTGAAGGTTCTATTTACAAAAATGATTTGTATTTATTTACATATTAGTCTGTAAGGTATATATCGATGGGACGAAGTAGCCTGAAAATAAATGAATGTTACACATAACATTGGGCCTGTTATCCGCGAGGATTAGGCAGAAGTGTACCTAAAAGTACACCCACATTTCGCCAGTAATGTTTAAAGTCCCATGTAATACGGGGCAAGCCTATTGCCATCAACCGGGCACAAATCCAGACTCTGTGGCTGCTACTGAGAAATTCCTGATAGAAAAACACACAACACATAACACAACCCGGAAACACTTTGCACGACCCGGGAATCGAACCCAGTATCCATGCCCAGCAGTCGCGCGCACGATTACTCGCCCAACAAGGCAGTCAATGAAAGAATGTTATGGTATTATAAAATCATTTCTACATTTTGACAATTATGTTGGAGTCGGCTTCTAGTGTAACCAGATGCAGCTGAAAACCAGTATTCAATAAGGAACGCCTATCTGACCTTCACCATCCAGTTGATGGGTAAAACGATGCGTCTTTGTGAGACAATACCTACACTATCCATCAATTTATAATTTAGAGGACAAACACAAAAAGAAAAACTTAGGTATATTATGAACCAGGGTTGCGGGACTGTTCCAGGGTTGCGGGTCTGTTCGAAAGAGATACCGCGGCCCTGGAACACAAAGGGCAAAGGAAGGAACATGGATGGGTTTTAGTCAGTACAAGTCTGACACTCCCTCCTGCTCAGCCCAGAGCGGGAGGGGTTATTTGATAATTTCCCAACAGAAAAAAAAAAAGGTATATTATGAAAACAAAAAAAGACTCTTATTATTTATTATATCTTGATAACCTATATGCCCCACCTAACAACAATTATTTTTATTAAACAATTTTTTTATGATGTTTTGGGACGTTTACTGACGACTGACTCACTGGATGCTGACATTTCTAGGTACAAAACATACATTATGTACTTTCTTATATAAACGCATGCCTTTTTCCAATGGGGTAAACGGAAACTTGAGAACAAGAAATTTCATACATTTTTAACAATTTCAAAAATAAAAAAAGTTTGGCGAGTAAATTGTAGATCAAAAATAAAATGTATGTTTGTGAACAAAAAATAATAATATGTATTTAATAATTATTATAAAATTAATATATACAATCTTTCAGTTTCTTACAAATTTTCTGTGTCTTTTTTTATGTAGACACAATGCAAAGCATCATTATGTAAAAATCATAACTCCAAGTTTTCCAACACTAATGGAAAATACTACAAATAAAAAACAATATAATTTAATTCCCATCAACACGTTCCACTCTTATTACAAGCTAATAGAGGGGAAGACGGCAATTAAGACAACTGTATATACTTATATATATATCTACTAGTTGAACTAAACGGAAACTTCCCTTACGTTCGTTTACACGTCATAATTTATGTCGTAGGTAGGTTAGTAAGCGACTTGATGTCTTAGTACAAGCGCCCGGTGTAAAAAGTAACGTAAATATGTCGATTTTTGAATGGAAAATACAAGTATCCTATAGTATTCTAGTTATTTTTTTTGCAACAAGCACAATCAGTATCTTCCATAGATATGAATAAATAATGAAAATTATGAAAGTATTGTATTTTTCATTACAATTATGGACGAATTTTATCACTTAATCTTCACTATGTACATTATATACAGACTACAAATAGAACTAAAATAATGCTAAAAAGAAGACTAAAACTAAGTTCCTACGTATAAACAACGACGACAATAGGACACCTAGGCGTCAAAGTACTCCTCACCATCGATGTCATCCGGCAACGTGCCCAGAAGACTGGCAGTATTTCCACGTTGAATGGCAATGCTAATTCTTTTCTAATTCAAAGTGTCGACCAGTCGGTGAGATATTTCCTTAAAAAGGAGACGTGCACTCGGGCCCCATGACCAGACGAAATTAAGTTACATTTGCACCGCAGGCCTCTGATTTAATGAATATGCACGTGTTCTTAGTTGAATTGATTCACTAGTCAGTCCTCCCAACTTTGCTCCGATTAAATATTTAAAAAGAAACTTGGAAAATCGCACCACAACCAATTTAGTTGATTGATGGATTCTCTGTTGGGAAGCATAACTATTAAGAGACGAGATTACTTACTAAAAATAAGCTCAAAGTAAAGTAAAAATCCCCTTAATTCATAGCTCCAAATAAAATTTGATGTTTTTTAATAAGCCTCCGCTGTCCGTCCGTCCGTTTGTCTGTCAGCAGGCTTTTTCTCAAGATACGTAATAGGTAGACAGTTGAAATTTGCGCATAATGTGTATTTCTGTAGCCGGTATATCAACATGTTATAAAAAAATAAAGGAACTTCCCTACTACGATGATAGGGAACCCTTCATGGGCGAGTCCCACTTGCACTTATTCATTAAAATCGTCCGCTCGGGAGATATAAAAGTTGACTGAACAGAACAGTCAGGTTTCAAGTTAGAACTGTTTGTGATGGTCGTAGTTATCAAACTCGACATAACCTTTAGAATTGATACTAATTTCGTATAGCATAATCAGTCCATGCTGTTCCAACTGCTGGGACACAACTGCTATAATCCACCACGCGGGCCCAGCACAGGTTGGTAGATGTCACAAGTCTTCGAATTCTTTGGTTCTAGGACATGCCGGTTTCCTCACGATGTTTTCCTTCACCGTTTTGAGAGCAGTGGTGATGAAATAAATTACACAAAGTAATGCGCCTGCCCAGGTTCGATTCCAACACTTACTGTTCGTAAGTCGGGACTGCCACCACTGGGCCACCGCTCCCTAACTAATAACACTATTCTCGTATAAGAGTGGGGAAAGACCAAAGAAACGATGGATGGACTGTGTGAAGGATGATATGGAAAGAGAGGAGGTGTCTGATGAGATGACGAGTAATAGAGAAGTATGGAAGAAGAAGACATGCTGCGTCGACCACAAATAAATTGGGATAAGGGCAGCGGAATGATGATGATGATGAATAAGGTTGAGAAGAATATTATCGTCTAAGAACACCGTGACGTGTTATTCTTGTATACTAACAAGGATGTATACTAACAAGAACCTTTGGTAAACACTTCAGAAATCATTTGTCTGACAAAGTTAATGTGTTGAGTTAAGAGTGCACTTTCAAACAAAAAACAAACACAATTATTTCATTGACGCAAGTACGAGACGAGACGCCTTCTTAATTAATTACATCATAATAATAATAATTTGGTAAACACTTCAGAAATCATTTGTGACAAAGTTTATGTATGTTGAGTTAAGAATGCACTTTCAAACAAAAAACAAACACAAATATTTCATTGACGCAAGTACGAGACGAGACGCCTTCTTAATTAATTACATCATAATAATAATAATTGTATGATAATTTTATGTTTTAAACGCATTATCATAAATTTGAATGTTGATACTTTAACGTCAGCAAAATAAAGACTTTGATCACGATAGTTTTGTATCCATTGATATTTTCTGAACACTTTTACGCGCTCAAAAACCATTTTATAAAATCTAAGTTTAACTCTTGGTAATGTTTTGTGTCAATTTTTTTTTTTTAAGGGACTCCTCGCAGCGCAACAACTCTCGGAGGTTGATGCTGCTTAACCGGACTATCCTGTCGTGGCCAAAAATTACTTTAAGGCCCCCAGCCAGGGCTTACAAACTAAGGATATTACACATTAAATGAACGGTCACTAAGGGCACCCCCTGCGGGGTTCGGGCCTAGGCTTAGTGCGTCATTGAGGGGAGGGCAACTAGAGGTTGGCTGGGTCGGATTATTTAATGGGGAATTTAACGTTACATGCTCAGCGGCGCGGGCTGCCTCGTCGAGCAAGGGTCGGTCAGTGATGTTACGGGGTGGTTGCGGTGGGCCTCGGCGGCGGGGCCGGAGTCGCGGCCGGTATCTGTTTTTGAATCTACGGATCGTACTGGTTTCCCTACAGCTCTCTTGGAGGAGGGTGATGGGGTCGTCGGGTTCGATCAAAAAAGTTAATCAACATTAAAGAGCCTTTATATTATTTGGCCTGCCTAACTTTCGACATTTTATTTTATTTCCAAAATAGCGGCCACGGTTTAAACTCAATTAATAATCAATCGCTGGCATCCAAACAAAACAAAAAAAATTGTGACAAAAAAGGGAACACCCAAATACTCCGAAATATTTTATTCCAAATTTCGATGTTCCGATTTTCAAAAGTCCGAAATTCCTAATACCTAAGAATTATAATGTCTATTAATAAAAATCACGAAATATACAGACAAAAACCGTCATTCCGATTTTCAATACTTCGAATAAACTAATAAAATTTGGAATTTTATTTGTTCGAATTTCATTTTATCGAAAACTATTAACCGACGACTTTTTTGCTAGATGCATTATTTGACATATATTTTTAAAAAGCCAACATGTTGTGCTACTAAATTTAGTGACAGAAACGAATCTCTGCAAAACCGACTTCACGCAGTCTTGTCTGCCCTACCCTAGAGTGTATTTTAAGCCCACGTAGGCGCGGAGGGGTGGGGCGGCCCCGCAGCGTCGGAGCCGTGACAGAAACAATGCTTGCTGCATGATGCATGCCTGCTTGCTGCTTGCCTGCTTGCATGCTGCATGCCTGCTTGCTGTCTTGCTATTCAGTATTTCAAGGCGTTTTTATTTCGGAATTGTATTAATCAGTATTTTAATAATCGGAATTCGTATTTTTGATGTTTCGAATTATCATTAAGTCGGACTTTTAGTTATTCGATCTATTGAAACTCGCTATTTTGAGAATAGTAATTATAAACGTTAGGAATATTGTCATAGTCAAAGAATAATATTATTTCCCACGGTCATTTTATGTAACACTAGCGACCTGCCCCGGCTTCGCACGGGTGAAATGTTTTACATATAAACCTTCCTCTTGAATTACTTTATCTATTCAAAAAAACTTCATCAAAATTCGTAGTGTATTATTCTAGCTTAATTAAATTAATAGGTTACTCAGGCAGTTCTGCTTATTCTGGATTGAGTGTTACTTGATGCGATTCATCTTAATTCCCTGGAAAGAAATAAGAAAAGAAAAATCTTACTTTTTTTTCCCTATTTTTAGGTGTAAAGTAATACAGTAATTACGGCTGGTCAGCGACCGTTCCACAGACTGCTCAATGTAACTCAATTCAAAATTTTTATCAGACGATCCCAACTCGCTCTTGGCCAGTTCTTTTTTTAATACAATTTTAAACTATGTGCACTATATTGATGTTTCTATTTATTTACTTAACTATTGTCGCTTAAATAAGCAATAGTATTTTAATCATCAACAGCTGCCTAGCCTTTTTCTGAGTGGTCGGCTTACAGTCTAACCGGATGCAGCTGACTAATACGATACTAAGGGTATCGTATTATCTATATCCACGGTAAACAGGAAGAAAAAAATCTAGTGTGTTGTCGCCTTAACAGTGATTGTTTACATTACATAAATACTGCAATGTCATTAACATTTTGACGTAACTGACATATTTATAAACTTGCAAACATGCCATGTGTGATTAAAATGCGTTTATTTATAGTTTTTCTTTATGATTAGGTGCTACAGTGTAACAACTATAGGTACACACAATGGTTGATAAAATAGACCGAAGTTACTAAAGGAAAATAATCCATACTATTAAATGTTTTACATACAGGAAGACCATGACCATGATGTAGGGATATCAGATACTCTTTATCAAAAAGTACTTTTCCGTGGGATAATTTCCGAACTATGAGAAGGCTAAACCGCGGGCACAAGCAATATATAAAATTTATCGAATTTACTGAATAAGACTTCCTTGTTTGTTTAGTGGGCGCGGCTGTTGAGCATGAGGTCCTGGATTCAATTGCCAGGTCAGGAAAGTTATTGGATTTTTCCATCAGGAATTTCTCAGTAACAGGATTTTTGTCTGGTTGATGGCAATAGGCTCACCCCCTATTACATGCGACTTTAACATAACTGGCGAAATATGGGTGTACTATTTGGTTCACCTCTGCCCAGTCCTTTACGGATTACAGCCGAATAATCGATCGAATAATCGTATATACCGATCGGCAAATCGAAGATTACTAAGAATACTCTATTATATTTCAAAATGATCGACAGATAATGAAAAACGTTTTCCGATTTTGTAACTTAGCAATAAGTTATTTCAGATATACGAGATAGAGGCATTGCAACATTAATGATATACGAATCGATACTATAAGTCACGATTTAAATGTAAAAGACTTATTATCTAAGAACTTGGAAGTTATACGTTATGTATGCCTCAATACTATGTTACTGGCTTGGTAGATAATCACACCAATTTTACGCATAGACATGCGTAGGTACTATTACAGTCAAATTCTTATCAACAATTTTGGCTTAACCGTAGTTTGGACCAAACATATAAAATAATATGTTTCATATATAACATATATGTCGGAGACGGTCATTGGTACGGGCATATAATGAATCACAAGTACGCGGTGGCGACATCACGCAATCTACTTACAAATCTACGCAAACCACAGCTTGCTTGTTAGAGAGTCTAGATGGTAAACTCTGAGCCAGGACGACAGTCAGTCAGTGTCTGATCGCGGCCGAGTTAAGACCTCTTGGAACTGTACCCGATTCATTGTGCCCCGTGTTAAGTTGTAATCTCAAGTAATTCGTTAGTGTTGCTAGAAACAGTGTATCGCTCTGTGTCTTTTCATAGCACGAAACCCATCCTCTGCCCACATGATGTAGAAGTCTAGCGGAATAAATTCTGACACCCCGACATATATAATTGTTAAATGTCCGCTACACCTATTATGGTTGCGCAAAAAAGTTTTTCTCTGAGAAAAGTGAAAATAAGAAGAGAAATGATAACACATGGAATGATAATGTTTGTTTTAGTATGAGTATGAGTCATCGTGCACAACTCATTGGAACCTCTAGGACTTGAATGCCACAAATAACAGAGCTGTCCAGGTTGCAATGTACTGGTTGGATAAATAGTGATTAATCGGTTCTTGAAAAAGAAGAAGAAGTAGGAGTTTCAGACAATATCCTCTATCTACGTCGTACGTGACGCGGCAAGACGAATCTAATGATTTAAATCTTTGGTTTATTAAGAAAAATGTAAACAAAAATCAGAAATTATATAAGTAGATCAATGAGTATTTCATCAATACTTTTTAATAAATAATGTTCGAGACGAGTAGGTAATACTAACTACACTTTTACACAAAGAGCGTGGAATTTTACATAGACAGTTAATGTCTATGATAATGAATACATAAATGGTGATGTAATGTGATTAGTTTACTATGGCATTTTAATTACTCATAGATACCTTGATTTTATAGATGAGTTGATTGACAGGTGGTGCATAGGACAGAGCAATACATCAAACACTTGAACAGCTTCAGATATAGGCAATATAATTCTATATAAGTAGGTTAAGTTGGATTCGACTAATGAATATACCGAGTAGACCGTCATCCATTCCAGTAGGCACGTATATCAAAACAGGTCTTAAGATCAAGAGTATAAATGACTATTGAAAAATCACAGGCTTCAAAATCCAGTTTTAAGCATCGTTCTTGAACGCATGCCTAAGATCGTTACGTAATCCTTTCCAAACGCCTTGAAAATATTGTCAAAATTCTAAACATCGTATCTTAATTTTAAAAACAAAACAGACTGCCTAAGATAACCAAGGGTACGCCGTTTTTTTATGAATTTATTAATAAATTTATTCTACGCACAAGGCATCTAATTTCAAATAAATAAATAATTATTAATTATATATTGCCATATTTTTCCATCGCAATTTTGTTATTATTTTTGTTAAAAAATAAAGACGCAATTTACGCAAACTTCTTTAATTTAAATCCTATGTTACGGTTGGTTAAATTTCTGAATAATAAGTGTTTATTTAGTTATTTATTCAAATATAAACACATGTTTATATACTGCTACAGGACGTTAAACATGTATTATGTACAGATTAATGAGTAAGGTTGGTATATTGATTTTTTACTGTAGAATTTGGAAACATTGGAGGGAAAGTACTCTAAATACTGGAGATTGAAAATGTTAATCAAAGGAAGCATTCCTTTATTTTTAATACGAAATAAATCTGCATTAAAAGATTTTCGAAAATGCACTTGCCACACTCGGGAATCGAAGGAACCGACTAAAATCCAAAAAAATAATATCCTGTACTTTTATTGCATCAATCGATAGGGTCAATCATAAGGATCAAATCTCTCTAACAAACATGACAAATTAAATGCAAGGAAAACCTTATACAGACAAGCTGAAGTTACCTAACCCTCTTAATGTAAATGTTTACAAAAACGTTATTATGGAACCAACCCTGAAATTGGAAAAAAGCTGTCCCCAAAAGTGCAATACCTACCGGTTTTTCAATGCTGTTGTTTCCAGAACAGTATACTGAAACTGCCGTACAAGTTTGTATTCCAATGTCCCTCTTACCATCTTTATCAAAGACTAGCTGTTACCCGCGACCTTCGTCCGCGTGAAAATATTATAAAAATTATAACTTCCTTAATTGAATCGGATTTTTGTTTTCAATTTCAAGGATTTGTTGTCTGTTTTTTCACGGAGCCCTAATCATTTTTCTTAAATAAAAATAGCCTATCTGCTAGTAAAAGTCCGGTTAAAATCGGTTCAGAGTTTTGGACATTAGCCGAAACAAAGTGATAGACAATCAAACAAAAATAAAAATAAATATGTTTTTTATTTATTTATTTATGTAAACAAGGTAGACAACACAGGGAAATAACATTACAAAATATGAGTAGGTAGGTAGGTACTGCTTATTTCTTAAGAAATTTCTGCCAGCAGACCTGCAAAAGGAGGGGAGGGTTTTTTTTTGTTTTAAGAACCGTATATATTTTCATGGGCATTCAATAAATAAATTGTATTTATTTGAATAGATTAATTGATTGGGTTGTGTTCTAGAGGTCACCAAGGTAGTCGCTTCATGTGAAGTACTCGTATTCAGCTACATCCTTATAGCTATTCACAAACAATTCTATTCGATTTCGATTCGGAAGCCGTATGTCGTTTTCGTAATGCCAAAAAAGATAGACCTACGACTTGTCGAATCGAAACTTTTGTGAATAGCTATGCTGGTTGGACTGGAAGCTGACCCCAACATAGTTAGGAAAAGGCTAGGCAGATGATGGTGATGACAAATATTGACGCAATCTACATAAGAAAGAAAGAAAAGAAAGAAAAAATGTTTATTTGTCGCAGGGACATGACGTGCGTACAGGAGATAAATTAAAAATAATCATTCAATACATAACAAATATTATAAATACACAGGACATATAGGTACAAAGAAAAATAAATACAAAATTAACAGCTTGCACGTCGTGACCGCGACAAGCAGGTTACCACTCAGCATTATGCTGTGCTATGGGGGGCCCACAGCACAGCGCTGGTTTTCAGTGGTCACCCGTGAAAAAAATAAGTATAAGTATATAAGTGCATCACCCTAACTTGCGTCTATTGGAACAATATATTCATGTTTCACGATCAGACTTATTTGTTTACATTAAGCAACTTGAACGCGCAACGTCCTCGCAATTCTGACCCCGTGAGAAATTACTGTGAGAAATACATGTTTTTGTGAACGTTACAAATTGTTTTGTTTACAATTGTTACTTTTTTGCGTGTAAGCAATGTAGGCTGTTCTTTATTTGTGTCCTCGTGAACAGCTGATTATAGTGATGATTTTAATGGAAATGTGTTTAGGCTTGTTTTCAAACCTTAATTCACAGATAAAAAAAAAACAAAATTGACATTTACGAACGTTTTTTTTTACGTCGACGTAATAAAATAGTTTTAAAAATTTAAAACCTATTCCTATTTTAATAAAAAATAAACGCCTACAAAAAAAAGTTCTGGAATGTTTGATTTTTGTAGAACTAATTTTAATAGATAAGCAAATCAAAATAATAATTACTCTATCCAAATGCAATAATTAAAATATAAGGAATGCAACTTATGCCGGACACCTTAGCGCCATCCCATCTTCCTAGCACAGTCGGCTGCGCTGGGGCGGGTGCTGCATGTGCTGAAAACCTCAAAGGGCGATATACAATAATTTATTGGTAATTATGTGTTTGGGCCGTTTGGGATTGAAACACTAAAGCCATGGGGTCCGAGTTCCACCTAGTATTTCGGATATCGCCAAGCGGTTGGTCGACTCTTCACGTGACCAGAGGGCAGGCTTTTTTTTTGGCCAAAGAAACAGCATTGCCATCGTGTTGACAGCGATGTGGATGTTTTTTTTTTTTTTTAGACAGCTATCTGCCAAAAGCCCCGTCAAAATCAGTCCAGCCGTTTCGGAAATTAGCCGGAACAGACCGAAAGACAGACAAAAAAAAATGTTTTAAGTGGATATATCTACTTTCATATACATTCCGTAAAAAGCTGTTATTTTGAAATAAACAAACAGACTCTTGAATTTTGCATATTTGTATGTATAGATGAGACTAGTTAAAGCCTCTTAAACTGCTTACTATTTAACAGATTCAACGAATACACTTGGAAAAATATCTAAGTTATCTTAAATAGTTAATCAAAACATTACGATCGTGTAACCAGCAAGGGCAAGAAAAATCATAACTTAATTCAAACTCCAAGGGCACAGCATGCAATGATTGCGTCCATTTCATTGATAACTTCAATTAGAGAGACCTTGGCGCCTCCGTAATGATCTGTTACTATAATAGTCGTAGTATACTCGTGATAGTGTAAAACTGTCATGGGTTTTCAAATCCAACGGGTTTTTTTCCACGTGACATGCTTGTTTACCATCAAGCATTAACCACGTGGTGGACTAGTTGGACAGTTTTAGCAAACAAAAGTGGTAGGTATTTTTAGGGTCCCGTACTCAAGCGGTAAAAACGGAACTCTATTACGACTCCACTGTCCGTCTGGCTGTCTGTCACTAGGCTGTATCTCATGAACCGTGATAGCTAGTCAGTTGAAATTCTCACAGATGTTGTATTTCTGTTGCCGCTATAACAATAAATACTAAAAACAGAATAAAATAAATATTTAAGGGAGCTCCCATACAACAAACGTTTTTTTTTTTTTTAGAAATTGATACGGATCCCTTCGTGCGCGAGTCTGACTCGCACTTGGCCGATTTATTTAAGTTTTAATTGCTGGTCATTTCTTTTGATCGTGGGATGAAAGTAACAAAAAATATGCTGATGGAAAATGTAATCGACGGATCGGATCGCATCGGATCGACGTTGACCTTATACTCCTAAACAGGCGACTGGGATAGATTGATTTCTTGATAATATTCTTAGGAAACCAAAGGGCCAAGATATTCTTTTAGCGATAATATGGTAATAAAAAAGGACTGACACAAGTTCAGTTAAGTCACGCCAGTTAAAAACCGCTTTCAAAGCGATGGTCAGTTCTCGTGAACCAGTCTGAAAATTGTCAACACTTTGCTAGCAAACGAGGTAATTGATAAATATTCATTACATATTTGCACGAGAGGACTTTGCTTGGAGTGAGGAGCTTGCTGCTAAATAGCCGCTCGGGTCGATATTCAGGTTAAGCCGCGCTTGCCTAGGTTGGTCCGTGGATAGGTGACCACCTATTACATACCGAGTTTCCTCCGTGCCTTAGAAAATACGTTTACCCGTTTGTTCTGACTGTCATTTGTAGATATTTGACAGTCGTTACAAGTAGCCAGTGACCCAAAAGTCTGACAACCTTAATAAAGGGCCCACAGGGAATCGTATTTATCCAGAACTAACTGGGTGTGGAGGTCAGATATGTGGAGGTAAAATACTGGTATTTAGCTTCATCCGGTAAGACTGGATGCCGACCCGAACATGGTAGAGAAAAGGCTAGGCAGATGATCATTACGTATTTGCTTGGGCTACAGACTAATTCAAGCAATAAAACCACCTGTCAAACACTGATCAACCGCTGACTTATTGAACTGCTGCTTTGACATCTTCATCCAGATAAATAATTCACTGTATGCAAACGCCTTCAAGGAAACTCTTCTACTATAAATCTAGTAAATATATAATTATTTCCACATATGTAAACAATGGACACAGAGTCTATAGGCACCTATTGTGATTAACAGGTCATGGAGTGATCAATTCAATGTACTTTGAATTTTAATCAGGCTTAATGGATCAAGGCTTGGACATTCATTGTTGGGATAGGCCAAGTTTAAATATAGTTTCGTTTTTTTTCCATAGGGTAGGCTGAAACTACATATCGTCACCTGCTACGATCTTTTTAGACTCGCATTGGGATTTTCTGCAGTTTAAATTAAACTTCCATTCAAAATATTATTGGAACGATGAAATTTTTGCGTTAATGCAATGCAGCTTGAATATATTTTTCAAATATTGGTATGTTGACATATTCACATCTTTTTTTTTTTAACTAATGTTGCAAATAATTTTAATATTCTGTTTAAAGATATATAAATCAATTTGGTTGCCATAAATCATCCTTCAAGTGTCACAGTTTTAAAGTCTTATTGAAAACTGTCAAAAATGAATCATATGGATATTATTTTACGTTTTTCCTGTTTTATTCATTGAATGATATCATCAAGTTACACCGCAAATAAGCGATAAACAATTTCAGGATGATGATTATCCTGAAAATATTCAGGAAATATTAGACCTTATTAGCAAACCAAATAGTATACATAATGTATACTCGTATTCTTGCTTGTAGTAATGCGAACTTATACGCAACACTTTATATATAGTACATTGATTATGCTAATAGGTAAGGAAAACTTAGTTTGATAGAAACGTGTTTTGGACATTAATGTTTTTTTGATGTAAAAATTACAATCATTGTTTGACACCTATCAAGATTTAATTTTGTTTTGAAAGTCGAAGGTCATTGGTTTTAGAAAACAATTTTTTTTTGTGACTTTAAATGTAGATAATGTTTGCTAAAAAAAAACGCTTTGCAATTAAAATCAATTATGTATGAATACTAAATTGTATTTTTAAATACTGGGCCTAATAAGTGATAAAATATACTATACACAAAAAAAAATAACAAGGTTGCTATTTAACAAATCTAACATAGGACATTGAGGCTTGAATGTCCTTAAGAAATAATTCATATCAAGACCATTAATATTAGTTACTGTACTAACAAAGAGTATGCGGACATCAAAGAAAAAGCTAGTATTTGTCACACATCATGAGAACAAGTTATTAATCGCAATCAATTAATTTTACACAATAACTTACCATTCATGTTTGTCAATTCCAACACTTATTACGAATCGTCCAAAATCACTGCCTAAATTACACTAATTAGAGAAATTAACTGCAATAATTATGCAGTCGATTACGCACTACACTATAAAATTACACATACCTAAGTAAATTTTTCATAAATATAATTATTTTCTCTAAAATTATTTTTCAAATGTACTTTTTTCGTAAATGTTTGTGCACTGGAGGCTGCGTGCGGGCAAGCGCGCGACTCGTTAGATCGAAACAAAATGTAGGGAAGCCGCGCAAGCGTCGATGTAATAAACATTCAGCGCGCGCGCACGATAAAGATTCTGTAGATGAAACTGTACGTGACGATACGTGATATATTTGTAAGTGATAGTAATTACACACGTATATTATATTTTTTACTGTTATGTAATTTGATTGTTTTAAGGATGATCTTGGTTAATCAATAAGGAAGACCGTTAAAAGCTAATTTTTGATGGCGCTACTATAGCTAGGTCTCAATCGGACCGATGAGGTCAACCTATTTTGAAATATAAAATGTCATTATCAGATTTTCAACCAATGACGATGCTTGGGACCAGCTAGAGCCATTAGTTTCACAGTTGCCATCGGGTGCCCATTGGTTGCGTACCTTTGAATTCTCTATTTCTTAAGTCTACATCATCCAAAATCTTCATCTCTACTATCATCCATACTAGCAGCCTTGTACCACTCACTGCTGAATATAGACCTGCTCCCTTTTCTGCTTTACTTCCCTAGACTGCGCGACTCTCATCTAAATAACTGATAAAGATACTAGAATGAAACAGTAGTTCTAACTAAGAAATTATAGCATTATGACGACATACCTTGAGGAAAACTCATTTTGGTGGTTATTAAGGACATACAAAAAAAATTGCTGCGGTCTAAATAGTCTCGTCCAAACATGGATTTTGGAACTATAAAACACATTCTATAATGAACAGTGCCAATATGTTCTTAAGACAATAATAACACTTATGTCACTGCACTTGTAAAATACTAGTAAAAATAAAAATATTTATCAAATAGATAAAAATATAAACTCCAAAACATAACACCGTAATACTTTGACAGGAAACCGATGTGGAATAGTGTCATATTCTAAGTCATGTTTATTTAAAAAGGTTGTTCAACAAAGAACAAGAAGGATTAAATCTTTGCATTGGATTTATCATTGGTCTAATGGTCCCAACCGCTACTGCTGATTATGAGGTTCGGGACTCGATTCCGGGTCGGGTAAACTGATAGCTATTATGTTTTTTGCACCAGGCATTTCTCAGTTGCGGCTTGGAGTTTGGATTTGTTCTCCGTAAATGGCAATAGGTTCGCCCCCTAAGGGACTTAAACGTAACGAAATGGCTTTGCCTAACCCTTCGGGTATAACGGACGTGTGATGATGATGATGCCATCTAGCCGGTTTCAGCCACAGCGACGGCATTCGATGGCTTTATAGGGAGGTTGTCGACAGCTTTGGTGTGCTGCTCTATCATACGCTCTCAAGTGGCTAGCATATCCAACTTTGGCCGAAAAACTCCGAGCACAAAGCGGACATGTCAGAACACTATTGACGAAATAGCTTTAGGTGGCCTAGCTTAAAGGAAACAGACGTATAGGGGTATTAAGAACGGTATGTAAAGTTCTGTACATCCCTTAGATATGGTGAGATCCTCCGACCAGACGGGCGTTGTGTCTGGTGGTCTACTGCCCGACAGTTGTTGTCAGGTTTTTACCCGCTTGCCAAGAAAGGGTTATGTTTTTCTATATGCTCTTAAATCACGGATAGCTTAATAGCATGTACACTGTTAGCTGTAGGTCTATTTGTATTATGCTGCTGTAGCTATTTGTAGTGCTGTGTGTGTAATAAACTAGCGGCCCGTCCCGGCTTCGCACGGGTGCCTATATTACTCAGGGTGAATGTTGCTTTCTAATAGTGAAAGAATTTTTGATTACAAACATACACACAAAAATACAAATCTTTCCTCTTTATAATATTAAGTGTAGATGATAGATCTTATTTAGGTAAAATAGTAGGAGTTGCGGCAGACCTCGAGCTAAACAGGACCAGTGACCATGGGCCCTGGATCGAAACAACTGGAGGCCATAGGGAGAACCCTTTGCACAGCAGTAGGACGACGCAGGCTAACAGTATCAGTTGGTGAAGTAAACTTTAAAGTTCTAGATCTAGAACAGTTGTTACGTTATCAACATGTAGCAGTAAACATAAAAAGGGAAAGGATTAGCCTGGCAGCCTGCCACTTGTATCCACACTATGCCTACTGCTAGTTTAGTTTTCTAATGATCCAAATAAGATGCACATAGATTCTATTTTTAGCAGAAAGTAGCTTGTGAATTTAGGTAACTTAACTCACGAATAAACATGACATCACGCTTTATTACTCGAAGGGTATAGGGTCGCCCCTATCACGTGATGATGATGAACAAGCCCTTTGCAAGTAAACAATTTTCTTCCGATGAGATTTTTCATTGGCAAAAATGACAATCTTTTATCGCCTATTCAATCCCTTTCTGAAGGAATTTTCAGAAAATCTTCCTAATTATTTACTTGTTCAGAAAGAAGCTGTTGAGCAGCAAAATCTCATGCTTCCTTCCAGACCTAGCGGCTTAGACATTGCGTTGACTGACAGTGAATGAAAGTGTGAATAGGATGTATGCTGATTACGCATGGTACATGGTATTCCGTGATTAATCTATACATCTATACAAATAAATAAAATTCAAGTGTCTGTTTGTAATATCAAAATAACAGCTTTTTACTGAATGCATATGAAAGTATACAGCGTGTAACAAGACCCTTAACGAAGCCGTCAACCAAGCATTCTGTACATCTAACTAAGTAACTTTACGCAAACATTATTGCTGGAAACGACTTTTTTTTTTGGGGCGGAAAATCACGTTTTATGGTAGTACCTACTCAATGTAAAGCACTCAAAACATAGTGTTGATGGATGAATTTAATAGTAAGAGTGAAGATCGTGGAGGAGTGTAAAGTAAAAATCTTACATTAAAAACAAGTATTTAAAAAAAACTTGCGAAAAACTTTGACCCCCAATATCTCCGTAACTTCAAGGTTCCCAGCAATAAAATAGAATAGAATAGAAAGTTTTTATTTCAGACCGGAGTCCATAGGGTTAGTAACAATTTTACTTAAGTTCTAGTGTTAGTAAGTTACAGACACATTAAAATTCACAACCACAATACAGCATGGAGCCGCATCCACCTCCGCACCATCGGGGAATCCCACCGATCTGCGAATACAAAAAAAAGGCCAATGGTTTAGAACAAAAAAAAATTGCAATGACGAGGAGAACCAGTGCCTTTCGGCTTCATTAAGGGTCTTGTTACACCCTTTATAACAAAAACACATTTTTTCAATTTTTGTGTATCTGTTGGTATCTCTGTCTTTCTGTCGTTCTGTCTGTTGGTTCCGGCTAAACTCCGAAACGGCTGGACTGTGTTTGACGGGACTTTTACTGACAGATAACTAAGTTGATGTTATGAGGTCTAACATAGGCTACATTTATCTTACAAAATTAATTAGTGCTCCGTGCCAAAAAATTAAAACCCTTATAAAATAAATAAAAAATTAATACCAATTGGTAACAAAATTCGATTAAAAAAGTGGAGTAATATTTATTTATTATAATTTCACGCGATCGAAGATCGCGGGCAACAGCTAGTATAAACTAATATTATAAACAGGTAAAATTAGTTTGTAAGTTTGTATGTGGGGGGATTCTCTGGATCTACTGAACCGATCTTGAAAATTCTTTCACTAATAGGAAGCGACATTATCCCTGAGTGCCATAGGCTTATTTACGACGTATCCATTGAATAATTTCTGACCGCGCGAATTGAAGCCGCGGGAACAGACAGTTCAGTCGTTCAACCAACTCAGAAGATATTGATATTATGTTTTATTTGATTATTTTGATTATAAGACGTCTGACGGGGGAGAATGGAAAATTAAAACGTGTTGCGCCGACCCCAAGTAGAATAGGACAAGAGCTGGAAGATTCTGATGATGATTATTTTAATTATTTGATTATGTTTACTTCATTTTAATTTTGATTGTTAAACGTCCATGACCTATTGTTTTTTTTTTGTGTTTTTTGAGAATAATTATATTAATTACCTGATTGGTTCTGCCTAGTTTGGAGTCATTGGCCCTGAATTAGGCAAAACTTTTTTGTAATATTTTTTGTATTACAGTTTTTTACAACTAATGCGACACGATTACCGAAGTAACAGTATTAAAACTAAGTTTGATCAGAGGCCAAACACGAGCGCGCGGTGTAAACGTAACGTAAATATGTCGCTATTAGAATTAAAAATACTCGTTTCACGTTTTCATAATTTTATTGTAAGAATGTATTCATATCCATGAAGGATACTGATCGTGTTTGTTTCAAACAGTTTAACAAAAGTGCTATAGATTTTCTGTAATTTCGATTAAAAAATCATAATCGAAATTACAGTTGCTCTACTACTGCAGTTTCTCATGTATTTACGTTACGTGCGCTCGTGCTAGGGCCAAATGGCCCATTATGATCGTGAAACCCAAACCACCATGTCCTTTCAAAATTCGACGAGGGGATTTTATCGTCTTTATTGTGAGTGGGATGCGTGTGTGCTGCTTTTTACCTTTTCATCATCTAGTTAACCTTCCCCACTATGTTCCCAACCCAGTTAGTACTGGGTAATGCTATGACCCCTTGATAAAAATGTTTGTTTGACTTTCGGGCCACTGGCTACCTATAACGCCAGCCGGGACCAACTATTAAACTTATTATGTAATGGATGGTGATGGTGGAGGAGCTCGTGGCAAAATAACAACAGCCGCTCAGGTTGATCTTTAGGTTAAGCTGCGCTTTCCTGGATTGATCTGTGGATGGGTGACCGCTCATTACATACCGAGTTTTCTCCATGCCTCGGAAAGCACGTAAAGCCGCTGGTCCCGGCTGTCAATTGTAGATCTTTGACAGTCGTTACAGGTAGTCCAAAAAGTCTGACAACCAGTCTTACCAAGGGGTATCATATTACCCAGTATTAACTGGGTTGTGGAGGTCATATAGGCAGTCGCTTCATGTAAAATACTAGTATTCAGCTGCATCCGGTTAGACTGGAAGCCGACCACAACATATTTAGGAAAAGGTTAGGCAGGTGACGATGATGGATGGTCACACATCCACGGACCCACCTTTGCAAGTGCTGCATTAGTTTAAATTATTTTTTTACCGATGGGATATCATCAAATAACCCCTCCCGCTCTGTGCTGAGCAGGAGGGAGTGTCAGACTTTTACTGACTAAAACCCATCCATGTTCCTTCCTTTGCCCTTTGTGTTCCAGGGCCGCGGTATCTCTTTCGAATAGTCCCGCAACCCTGGCAGGCATCGGTCCTTACGGACCCCTTCCTGATTGCTGACTCTCTTTGAACCTTGATTATTTAGGCACGAGCTCCTCATTATGTATGCGTTTTGCAGATGATTGTTATTTGAATAAGAGGTGTACCTTGTTATATAGAATATTTCAAAATGTGGTTTTTACTTACTGCTATTCGATTTATGTACTCCACGGTTTAAAATCCACCGTCTGTGCCTTTAATACTCTTGATATTCATGGTTAAAACTGATAAACGAGAGACGAAAAAAATATGACAAGAGTAATCGAATAATTACTATTCGATTCAGAGATAGACCTCTCAAATAGTTATTTTATTGTGCTTATCATTTACCTATAGTAATGCATTTTTTAATTAACTTGAATAGAATGTGAAGAATTTGAGGTCCAAAGTTCTAGAGAAGATTATGATTGTGATGATAATTTTACGCCTATGATAAAAGCTGATAAAATTGAACGCAGTTTTGTGTTTTTAAACGATATCTAGTGTTACATAAAGGCTACTCACAAATAAACACCAATTATCATCGTTATTATCATAAGAAATCATAAACCTGAATCACCAGCATCATCATCTGCCCAGCCTTTTGCCAACAATGTTGGGGTCGGCTTCCAGTCTAACCATATGTAGCTGAATACCAGTATAAGATCGAATGAAATCAAAAAATTTAATACCCAGTCTAAAAATAATAATAGCTTCAATCTATCATCAGTTTTGGCACGGAAAAGAGAAAAAAAAACCAGTTTATTTCTGTTCCGTGAGTTTTGCACACACAATACTGTTCAAGTCAGGTTTACTCAAAATATTTTCCTTATCCAAAAGTCATAAGACAACCGATCCACTGGTATTGTCAAGTAATTAATCTACCAAGTTCAAAAATTACAGATACTTATAGAAAGTAAAAAAATAAAGTAAAGTTATAAAAAGGGTAAAGTGTGATATACTTATATATGTATATATAATAGTAAGATGAGTCGGACTAGGAACCTACTTATTGCCAAGGCATGAGGACAATTTGACATCAATAGCCATCTATGACGGAAATCCTATAGTTCACAAGTATGTAAGCAAAGACGGGTATACTCTCTCTTCCATATCTCTCATTTTTATATCCTATCGGATATAAAAAGTCCTATCGGACTTAAGAGGAAATGCGATAGGTATTTGAAGAAACTATTGCTGTCCCTCTACGAGCGCGAGTTCAACATTGGTGCGATAAGGACAACTACAGATCCGACAAGTAAAAAGTCTTAATTCGAGGTCTGGCTCTCGACTATTTCCTCCTCCAATATTCGACCAATTTAAACGATATTTCATAAACTGAATAAGAAGGATATATACTGTGGCCCTATGTTTTTTTTTTCATTAATAGTTGTCAAATTTGTACACTAGGCCTCTGTTAACAGCGGTCCAAATTGGCCTTTTTTTAGCATTTTGTAAAGGTTCTAGTGCTGATACAGATTATGTATTATCAAAAAGGAACATAGGGACATAGAAAAGGTTGATATTTATTTAACTGTAAAAAATCATAGCTCTAAAGTCATAAACCAGAAAGAAAACAGTCGAGAGCGTTTGTATGGAGAAAAGACCACCCGAATTTCCTCTTAAGTACCAAGTTGGCAAAACAGCGAGTAGTGGTGGCCCAGTGTAGGCCAGTGTGTTACGAGATGTCATCATCCATAGCCCGACTTCACCTACAGTATACGCCTCTCTCAGTTGCACGTTTTTTTCCGCCGAAGAAAATGCCTACCACATACCACACCGTCCGGCCGTCCGTCCGTCCGAGGGGCGGAGCAGTTATGTGGGACTCGCACAAGTTCCACTTTCATTTGTCAGCTTCATCCAGGATATACACGCGATGGCAACCATGTCGTCTGACATTTCATCCCAATTTATCGCTGGACGACCAACACTTCTCTTTTCAGTCCTTGGACGAAACTTGGTCACAGCTTTGCTCGATCTGCCATTTCCACGCCTGTCTAGGTCCTGCCCAAATCAATTTGAGTTCCAAAAGCCGCTTTACTTTGTGTAAATTATTTCATCACCACTGCTCTCAAAACGGTGAAACAGCGTATGGATAATAGCATGTCCGAGAACCAAAAATTTAAGGAAGGATTATAGGCCGATTATGTTACAATGCCGTGGGATAAATATCAACCGATTCATCACTACAAGTTCACACTTTTGCGAAAGAATATAATTTGCTGAAAAAGAAGACAGTGAAGCCTTCAAGGTTCAAAAATGTCTTAAGAAATCCAGATACAATGTCTTCATTGGGTCAACTGCGTAATAAAACAATAGGTGAGGCATATTGGACTAGAATTCGCTACACTTGAGCTATTTATATTTAGAAACAAAGGAGCTTTGTTTACGACGGATTAATATATTCAGGACGTTTTGACTAGCTAGGTAATAAAATCAGCAGTAGATCCATAAATGTTGACTGGGTAGGTTTTGTACGTTCCTAAGGAACTGATTTTTTTTTTTTAAAGTTCTAGTCACACTTCTGTACCTACACTACCTACCTTGGTATAAAATTGTATCACGGTGTCGCTAACACCGTCTATGTAAATATTTTGTAGCAAATAAGGTCGCACTATTATTCATTTCATAGAGATGTAGACTGTCTAAAGATGCTAGAGATACCGTGGCTCGAGCCCTTAGTCTTAATGT
This sequence comes from Eugnorisma glareosa, assembly GCA_947578425.1. Lineage (NCBI taxonomy): Eukaryota > Metazoa > Arthropoda > Insecta > Lepidoptera > Noctuidae > Eugnorisma > Eugnorisma glareosa. Next base: position 20,222,903 of record OX387961.1, read on the forward strand.
CACCCATAGGATGCTCTGGTTAAGCTGCCGACAACCTTTTTGATCGGTAATAAAAAAAAGAATTTCCTACAAAACTGCACACGGTCAAAATGTATGAAATAGGTGATAATTTTTTAAAATTACCAATTCTTATAAACAGTATACGCTTTTATAACAAGTTGCCAAAGTCACTTATAGAACTGACCGATGGAAAGTTCAAAAACTACATAAACGTGTCCTTATTAAAAAAGCATATTACAAAATCAAGGACTACGTCGAAGACAAAGAAGTTTGGCTTTGTTCCTTCTGCGTATGCGGCTTCCCTGGTAGCTCATAAACAGCACAAACATGTGGATGTCTTTAACTATTCACAATCTCATCTTTCTAATCAGATTTTTTACAATAGTTTTCTAATCATTTATACATCTTTTGCTCAGAATAGTTACAGCACTGATGACAATATTTGTGTCACTTGCTTAATTTAGTATTTTACAATATTTTCTTACCTTTTTATAGATTACCGATTGTATGTGAATATGCGTGTTAACTTTTGTTAACTTTTATTTTGTTTAATTTTTTATGTAGTAAGCAACGACTTATTGTCGGGGCTACGCTGTCCCCACACTTAAGTACTAATGCTGTAACATGATAATATTGTAACACCAAATGATTTGAAAAAAGTAACCATGGAGTTTCTTGCCGGTTCTTCTCCATAGGAAACGACCAACCCGAACCGTGCACCTTTTTGTCGACGTTTTATAAGTGCCCATCTAGGCCTATGTGAAATAAAAATATTTTGATTGATTGATTGAAGAATTTCTAGCTGGGAGTACAGAATATGTGGTAGGTAACTGTTTATGCGCCGGTGTTCCTTCCACTCTGTAAATCCGAGGGAATGGCACAAATACCAGCAAAATTTCAACAGTGTACACCCAGCTTAAGTTTCTACATTCTAGTCTAGGTACAAAAGCAGTTTGGCAATGCGCATGTTGAAATATTTTCTCATACACCTATTACAGTCATGGCGGTCTTTCAATTCTTATGCTTAATTAATTGGTATTTGACATTATGAATACACTCGTAATAAATGCCAAACAAATATCTTTCAAGTGTGAATAACAGTAATACAATAAAGAAATCAATTCGTTTAGATGTTATTTTGCAAACGGTAACTATGTTATTAACACTTCTATAAATTGAATAGCTGCAAAACGAAAATAATCATGAAATGTATGAAATTATTTCAAAACTCTACGATTTTGTTTTATTGAGTTCAAAGTTATAAATGGAATTGCAATTTCAACAGAAATTTTGATTTGTAAACATAAGTTATACAGGGATGTTACAAATAAAAACATTATTTATTTAACTTATGGCTATAAGTTCCTTTATGTTTATTGATATATTGTTTTTTTTTCATGTTTATAAAATCTATGGTTAAGACGTGATTAATTTTATTTGTTTATTGTGAACATAGTGAAGAAAATAGAAACGAATTAAGGTAACAACAATTATTAATTCCATAATCTGTCATAAATCTGCAAAAATCCTAAGCATACATAACCTATCATGTATCTTTTAAAACCTTGACCTATAAAAGTTCAATCTCTTCAAAGATTTCAATTTATTGTTTCCAGAATATTGGAAAGTTTCTGGATAATTTAAAATTGATTATAATTACATCTTACACAAATCATGTCTCACAGCTGATTCATAAATCATAAGCCACGTTCACGATCTAAGGGCGATGCGATTTGGACGCGACCTGCGAAGCGACTTACAAAAACACGCGCGTGCATTAACTTCGCTTCGTATCACAACTTGTTTCGCTGGTGACTCACATGCTCTAAGCAATTTCTTTTATTAGTTTTCTTCGCAGTCTTTGTCGCAAAACGCGCGTTGCTTGTGTAACTCGTAGCCACGCGGTTATTCGTCAAGCCTGAGTAAATAATGTAACAGTCATCATCATCATCATTTAAGCCAAAATACGTCCACTGCTGGACATAGGCCTCTGCCAAGTGTCGCCACATTGACCGGTCCCGTGCGTCTCGAATCCAGCGGATCCCCGCAACCTTCACCAGGTCATCAGTCCACCTAGTGGGAGGTCTTCCAACGCAAGGTCTTCCAGTTCGCGGTCGCCACTCCAGAACTTTTCGGCCCCATCGGCCATCCGTTCTGCGAGCAATGTGCCCTGCCCGCTGCCACTTAAGGTTGGCAATTCATCGGGCTACGTCAGTAACCATGGTTTTCTTGTCTTCATTTCTGATTCGATCATGCAAGGAAACTCCGAGCATAGCCCTCTCCATTGCCCTTTGGGTGACTTTAAGCCTTCGAATGAGGCCCATTGTGTGCGACCACGTTTCGGACCCGTATGTAATCATTGCCAAGTGGCAACACACACTGGTCATAGATTTTCGTCTTGAGACACTGCCGTAAGTTGGACGAGAAGATACCGCGCAGCTTCCCGAACGCTGCCGAGCCGAGTCGGATTCGACGATTGACCTCTTTCTCGACGTTAGACCTACCTAGCTGGACCGTTAATGTAACAGTGTTTAAACTTAAAAAATATCAGCGGACAAAGTCCAGTGACAAATTATGAAGTTATGATGATTCAAGTATGGGCGACGAAGGCTATTGAATGCATCATCTGATCTTTGGCTTGCGTAAGCTGATAGAATTGTATTTCCAATTTTTTACTAAAGGTTAGGTTATTGTGGTTGGACGCATAACCTGTCAAAATAACATTCTTAGCCTCATATTCACTACTTGCGTCACATATCCAAAAATTATTTGTCTACGCCTTCTAAAGTTAGCTTACGTTGTACCGTTAGACAAATACTTATCTATAAATAATAATAAGCAACGACTTACTGTCGGGCCTACGCTGTCCCACATACTTAAGTAGGTACTAATGCTGTAACATGATAATATTGTAATACCAAATGATTTGAAAAGATTAACCATGGAGTTTCTTGCCGGTTCTTCTCCATAGGAAACGACCAACCCGAACCGTACACCTTTTTGTCGACGTTTTATAAGTGCCCATCTAGGCCTATGTGAAATAAAATATTTTGATTTTGATCGTTAATTATTTTTGGGAAATAATTAGCGATGGGATAATCCAGTTTTGGTTTCTCATGTAGCATTTATCATGGCAATCAATTATTTTCATTTGAACAGGGTGGTTTGAACTGGTATTGCCATGGTCTTGTGTTGGCCGAACAAAGGTCGTCGATTTCTTTACGATCACAGCCTCAATACATGTTTTGTTCCTATAAGAATAAAATTACAACTCAGTATTTAACACGATGGGTGTGTGAGGATGGACGGCGCCGCCTAGAAAGAAGTGGCGAGATGATCTAGATGCACATCACGAAGGCTGGTTCGAGGTGACGCAGGAGAAGATTACCTGGAAGGATATGGGGGAGGCCTTTGCCCAGCAGTGGGACATGCAAGGCGAAAAAAATAATAATAACATACAGCTTTTTAATTTTGTAAGATGTAAATAGGCAGACATTTAACCTTCTAAACCATAACAGATGCTACATTTGGTGCGTCTGTTCTCGCTATGGTATGGGCCAATGAACGGTCATCTCACCATGGTCTAATATTGTCTAGCAAAGTTCGGACAAAAAAATTCCGGCTGTCCACAAATGGGGTGATACAATTTAGTTGACAATAGTCACCCAATCTCATTTTTTTTATCAATCCTTTATTATGATATAGATAGATAGATATACATATAGATAAACCATTTATTTAGAGCACACAAAAGACACAAAACACAGAAGCACAATTAAATGATACAATTTACATGAATATTGTTTAAATCTATACTAATATTATAAAGCTGAAGAGTTTGTTTGTTTGTTTGTTTGAACGCGCTAATCTCAGGAACTACTGGTTCGAATTGAAAAATTATTTTAGTGTTGGATAGCTCATTTATCGAGGAAGGCTATAGGCTATATATCATCACGCTACAATCAATAGGAGCGGAGCATCAATGAAAAATGTTGCAAAAACGGGGAAAAGTTATTATTTTTGAGAGCTTCCTTTGCGTGCGCTGGTTAAACGGTTAAAGTTGCACAAAAATAATGTATGAGAGAATTATTCCTCTTAAAAATGTCTAAAAAAAAGTCCGCGACAGCACATGCCTATCTTTTAAGGTTGACTAACAATAACCATTTTTATGATTTTAAAATTTGGTCAAAAATAATGCTTTATTTGCAAAGGTATTTTTACCGACATAGTATTAATCCTTATCGAAATAAATATTTTAGTCATCTTTAAAATTCAATTGTGACCAAAATTGCCCATTACACCATTCAATTTAGATGAATATCTTAGGAGATATCACAGTTTTAAAATAACTCCGCATCAAAATAAAGACGCGCGCGCTGTGAGGCGGGGCGTTTATGTTGTCGGGAAAACCAACCACTGATTAGATTCAATGCACAAATATTGTGCGTAACTTAGAGAAGGTTTTAGTTTTGGTTTCATTGTAATCAGTGCTCTCTATCAAAAGATTTATGAATTTAAAGTGTTCAAGAAGAACTGATGATCATTGTGTAAGCTGTAAGATACATGCAACGACATCTATTGCATCAAAATGGTACTAATTAATAAAAATGTGCTCACAAGATAACTTTTAAATCGGCTGACCGGCTTTACAAAAAAGTTCTGGTGGCACAAAAGTACTCTGGATTAGTATACATGACGCTATAACCCTGTAGAGTGGGTGTTCAATCGTCTAATAACGACAGGCCGTGTCGACGGCGCATTCGTGTTCCACGCGCGCCTCAAAGAGATGTCAGCAAACGGGAAGGGGTCCGAGAAGACGGAGGCAGGCCTGGATTGCGGGACTGTTCGAAAGAGATACCGCGGCCCTAGAACACAAAGGGTAAAAGAAGGAACATGGATGGGTTTTAGTCAGTACAAGTCTGACACTCCCTTCCGCTTCGCCCAGAGTGGGAGGGGTCATTTGATTATTTCCCATCGGTAAAAAAAACGTAGGCCTTATTTGGAAAAGTAGAATATGTTTGCGATTAATGCAAATATTTCCGAGAAATTAAATTGTTAACTACTTGAATCTGTACTAATATTATAAAGCTGAAGGGTTTGTTTGTTTCGTTGATTGAACGCGCTAATTTCAGGAAGTGCTGGTATAAATTAGTTAAGTGTTGGATAGCCCATTTATCGAGGAGCGGAACATCAATGAAAAATATTTCAAAAACGGATTTATTCCTTTTGACAGCTTCCGTTGTACGTGAACGGTTAAAAATAAAAAAAATGTCCACACTGGTATATGTCTAACTTTTAAGGTTGAGGCACACTCTCTCTAACCCTCTCTTTCTTTGATGTACGCACGCACGCAGACGAAGTTGCGCGGGTCAGCTAGTACCTATATAAAAAACAAGGTTGGTACCTTGCCACCATGCACAAAAAGGAAAACATTATTTACGAAATAAGTATATTAACACCATGACAAACTTCAAATAAAAAACAAGTATTTAAACAAGGTGCGGTGAGCGCCTCATGGTTGCACCAAATGGGAGTCCAGCTCAGCATGTGTCAGGCATGCACCTGACGCTGATATTCTGCTGGATCCTTGAGTGGCATACGGACGTCGAGCAGACGAGATAAATTGGTGTTGTGATTGTGACAAAGTGTTGTTCATGCGCGGAGTGAAATTAACCATACATGGCATATATTGGCCATTGATCGTCATATTACCTAGTACTAACTGGGTTGTGGAGGCAGTCGCTCCATGTACAATACTGGTACTCAGCAGCAGCTGGCCCACTCATTCCCACAAAAAAGGCCCGTTTCCTAACATGTTTTCTATAATCATCCTATACCTAATGTCTCCCCAGACATTAGGTATAGGATGATTATGATGATAAAAAACAAGTGTTTTGTCCAGTTCATTTTAGATCCGTAATACCATCCATCAACTTGTTTAAAAACTAAAGTAAATATACACAATACGAAATATACATAGCATACATGGGTTCATATGTTTGTTTAAAATATAGCTTCTGATTGTTTATTACGACACGAGTTAATATTTAAGAGCAAAGGTCTATTTTAAACAGAAAAGATAGAAGTAAATAAGTGTTATGTTATTGATTTCTTAGGTACATGTAAAACACATCCGTATTTTCCCCGAAGGGTTAGGCACTTAGGCAGAGGTGTGCCACCATAGTAAACCCACATTTCACTAGTTATGTTTTAGTCCCTCGTAATATCATGACTCTTTTAGTCACACGCGATTCATCCCTCCTCATCACCTGCCGATATCCTCATCGCATGATCGAAAAACATAAGTTTATCGATCATCGAAAGCCATGACTGGTGGCATTTAAAACCGATGCCCTCACAAGGAACCTTACAGAACCCGCACCATGCTCAATGTCAAGTGTAAATTGCAACATTTATACAACGCGTATGTTGCAACGCCTATATCCGATCAGAACTTGATAGAAATAGATACATATTATGTGTTCATGGAGGCGTTGCCCCCACTATTGAAATTTCTAGGTGAGTCTTACGACCTTGAATAGGCTCTCGCAAATAAGAATGGACACGATGGGAACGATACAGGCTGCTTATAAAAAGGGATCTAACAGATAGATGCATAACAAATCCTTCTATATTCCCCAAAGTTATATGATAGCAAATAAATATTATTTTATTCTTATCTATAATTTTCACATAATTATCAACATCACTGTAGCGGGTATAAAACTCACATTTCAATTGAATTATGGATAGAACTGGACAGGAACTGCAGTGAGTGGCCAATCTGGGAATCTCTTAACCGTTTGAGGGCCCAGGTTGGCCACTGTAGACATAATCTGGCCAAATGGGGTATCATCGACTCGTCCCAGATACAATGTCAGTGTGGAGCTCCTCTGCAGGATATGCCCCACCTCCTTTCTTGCCCATCCTGCACAGCCACCTGCACCTTCCAGGATTTAAACGAAGCCAACGACAGAGCTGTGCAGATGGCTATTATACTGGTCGGGTATTATTTGAGTCTATCGATACGCAAGCAAGAAGAAGAAGAATTGAATTATGATATGGCAAGCCCAGAAAACAAGGAGTTCCTCAAGAACTGAGTTTACTCACCTGGGACTCCAACGTCTCCAACAGAAAGCACTAAACAGTGATAGCTTAGTGGTGTGCTCGTCGGACTTTCAGGTAACAGGTCTCAAGTTCAAACCCAAGACATGCACCTCTGATTTTTCGGATTCATGTGTGTTTTGTTTATGTAGCACTTGTTTCGATAAAGGAAAAAATCATGAGGCAAGTCAGAGGCCCATGATGGGTGGCATTAAAATGCTGACAACAGGTTAGGCACTAACCACAATCATGATGCAGAATGAAGAAGTGGGAATATTTACTGTACTAATTTCAAAACTCCACTGCTCCATTTGTTATAGATCTAGTCTTATACGGACGTTGCAAAATAGGCCGTAGGTCTAATATTGTAATTAAAATTTTTCGCGTCCACTACAATCATGCTGTTAGTACAAATCATTGAAACTGTCTTCACTTGTTTTTGATTTGTGAATATTAACAGAATCCACTTGGCTGATCCCTATCTTTTATGATACAAGCTAGTCCTAGTTTAAAAGATGGAGTTTACTATTTCATCATAATGTAAATATTATTTTCTAACATCATTTACAGTGCAAAGTGCTATTTTTTTTGTGAAATAAATACTTTTTATTATTTATTTTTGTTTATTCATTTGTATGCATCGTCTTTATATTTTTACATATTTTTTCAAAACATAAAAAAAAACATTTAAAAATATAAAAAATAGGTTCCCGCCGGTGTCGGGAGCAGAGTCCAAGCTACCGGTGGTTAGGGCTCCAGAGACAGAAACCTCCTCACAATGCGAACCGTATCGAGGAGTACTGCCTTCTGAATCAGGCCCTTGATCCAACTGCCTAAGGAGAGCCTCGAAAGATGTTCGTCGAGGCTCTTGGCTATAAGGCCATTGGCCGTCACGACAATCGGCACAATGATAGCCGAGTTCAGATTCCACATGTCGACAACCTCGTGTGCCAAGTCGAAATACTTTATTTGTTTCTCTTTCTCAGCTTTCACGAGGTTCTCGTCATGCGGGATGGTCACATCAATTATCATTACGCGCCGCGCTGATCGGTCTATCACCACTATGTCAGGCTTATTGGCGACAATAGTCCTGTCAGTGATGATAGACCGATCCCAGTACAGCGTGACATGGTCTTTCTCGAGAACTGGGTCGGGCACATACTTGTAGTACGGTACTTCAGATTCCACAAGTTTAAATTTCAAGGCAAGTTGCTGGTGAATAATCCTGGCTACTTGGTTGTGCCTGTGCAAATACTCGCCGTTAGCCAGACGAGAACAACCAGAAATAATATGTCTGATGGACTCACCCGGACGGTGACATGCCCGACACACGTCAACCGTCCCGTCCTTCATTTATTATTATTATTTATTATTCATGACCGACTGAAAGTATTATAAAGTTTACCTTATCGAAGACCTTGTAAGTTGCGACACTAATCGGTCTCCCAAACGATGCGGTTTGTGCGACCGATTAGTTAATGTATTGGAACGGATACTAACGGATATTACTCTTGATGTAGAGTGTGATAAGCTAAATAATACCTTTGTTAATCAGGACATCTAACTGAGACTAGTACAAGTTCGGTTATAAACAGCATCCGTTTTTTAACCGACTTTCTTCAAAAAGGAGGAGGTTCTCAATTCGGATGTATTTTTTTTTTTTAATGTTTGTTACCTCAGAACTCCGTCATTTGTAAACCGAATTGAAAAATTCTTTTTTCATCTGAAAGGGTATGCTTCCCGATTGGTTCCATAAAAATTTAATCGAAATCGGTTCAGGAATTTGGTTGTTTTCCTCACGTTAATTGACACATCACGCGACGTCGCGTGCTGACGCTCTGATGTACCTCACGCGACGCCGCGTGATACTTGCTAGTTAAATTTGACACACTTCCAAATTTCTGATTGAGCTGAAATTTTGCACGCATATGTATATCGCGAGACAATGCAATATTATGATGACATGGAGCTGATCTGATGATGGAGCTGGAAGGTGGCCATACGAACTCTGTAATAAAACGACACAACGCCGTCGAGTTTGGACTCGTTTGATTTGTCTTGACAAGTACTGTAGTCCTAAATTGTAACCAGGGTCTGATGATGGAGCTTGAAGGTGGCCATAGGAACTCCATTTAAACGACATAAACTCATCGAGTTTGGGTTCGTATAATTCATCTTGTCGAGTACTTTGGTCCTAAATGGTATCCAGTGTCTGATGATGGAGCTGGACGGTGGCCATAGGAACACCGTTATAAAACGACAAAACCTCATCTAGTTTGGGCTCGTATGATTCGTCTTGACGAGTACTTTAACTAAATTCTAGTTACAATGTAAAAACTAATTCATGACAAGAATTTGTGTTGTATACTACAACTAAAAAGGGTAAAATAAAAAAACTTTCTGCGAAAACAAAACCGACTTCTAAAAAAAACACTAAAAAAGTCTAAAATAACTTTACTTTCGGAAGTCGGGGGCAAAAAAGATACAAACAAAGACACCGACGTTTTATTGCTACTGGCTCAGCATCGCGGGCTGGGTCATGCAAGAGCCGGGGGGTATTGAAACAGGACGTCACGACGGACCACGGCGGCGGGGTCGGAATGACGGCGGTCTGTGTTTGTATTTTCTAAGTGTGCTGGTTTCCCTACTGCTTTCCTGAAGGAGGGTGGTGGGATCAATGGGAGTGAGAAGAATGTGCCGTGGACGGCAAACGCTACGGATACGCGATGGCACGTATCGGGCGGCCGAATATTTATATTCATGACTCTTTTAGTCACATGCGATTCATCCCTCCTCATCACTGGCCATACCAAGACAGTCGATTCCCTTTAACTTTTCTGTTACTGGCGCCACTTTCGAACTTCCTCTTATATTGTTCTTCCTCTAATATAATTTGACGGCACGGTTGGCGCAGTGGCTGAGCGATTGACTGCTGCGTTGCGTGTCGCGGGTTCGATCCCCGCACGGAACAAATATTTGTATGGCCCACAGATAGTGGTTCCGGATCTGGCTGTTTGTGTATGTGAGTTCAAATGTTGGTTAACGCACCCACGATACAAGAGAAATTCATAGTGTGGGGCAACGTCTTTTAAATATATATATATATATATATTAATATACTCATTCCTTACTTTATCCATTCTTGTCACACAACACCTCCACCTCAACATTCTTATCTCCACTACATGCAATCTTTTTTCATCTAACTTATTTACAGCCCTATATTCAGTACGATAGGCCTGGGAGGATAATTATTAACCATTTTTATAATTTAACCAAACCCATAGATAACAGGCCAAGTGTGAGTCGGACTCGGATGCAGCTGAATATCAGTATTCTACTTGGAACGACTGCCTATCTGACCTCGTCTGACTTTAATGTTAGTCGTCGTCGATAAACGGATGTATGAGTGAATAGATACGATACGTAGACAAAACTATATTTAACTTCATTTAACTTCAGGAATTCCAAATGCGACATCAAAAATACTAATGATCAAAACAGTTTAGATTACAAAATATTTAACTTATGATAGTATGAAAAATTTTCCATTGACACTAAAGTAATTTTAATTTCTATATTATACAGAAGAATGGAGAAGCTTTAAATGATTTATAGATTCCAATGTATTTAATATTTATGTGCTTATAATGACGCAGATCATAGTTTAAATATGTGATTAATAAATAAACAAACACCAGCAGTAGACGTCTATGTAGTACGGTATTACTCGAATAGCCAGAATACTCCTTCTGCCTTTAAAGTTCCCACTGCTGGGACATACAGGCCTTCTCTCTTTGAAAGGGTGTGGACCGTGATTTAGTTGTGCAGACCCAGTGTGGCTCACTGCCTTATCTCGATGGGAAGCCGGCAGGAATCGGCTTCTTAGGTGCCTTCGGGCCGGTGGCATCCTAAATTTTAGTTCTAGGACTTGCTAATCTTTGCAATGTAGATTAAATAAATTGCACAAAGTAACGCATCTGACTGACTCCCAAGACGGAACCCAAGATCTAAAACTCGTCAATCGGAGTTGTTCACTGGACCGCCACTGAACACTCGACCTCAGTTTTGTCGGTACGGAAGCCACATTAATTATTTAAGAGGAACCAATCTCCAGAGAATAAATTCACCATTTATGGATTTGTTAATTGGACATCTGAAATTTTAAAATGGCTAAGCGTGATACGTGATATATGAGGAAGGTTCCTTGTACCAAATAATTATTCTTATAAACACAATACATGGGTCTTTCGGTAAGGAGGATCCTGGATATCATTGCTACATGATACTGCTCAACAGAGAACTTTTCCACGTCTCTAGGCATAGACAAAGAGACTTTCTATCAGTTAGGATGGAAAAATCTAGACGAATTGACCCAATCTCTAACTCTTGTTTGCCTCTCAATTACATGTACCTACATGCTGTGGTCTCCTACAATTGAAGTACTGTAAAGAGTACTTTTGTATAATTGTGATCTCTTACATCCTTTGTTACAGATCCCAAATAAAAAGAACAACCCACCAAATAGCTTACGTAAATCCTTTTGAAAGTCGTCATAGAAATGCGACCCGTTTTAAAAGCAATTGCCGCTTATCTCCTCGGCTTTAGGCCCTCCAGTTAATCACTCAAAATGGAAGGACCAAAGAAGAGCAATAGTTCTTTTCATGTAACCCTAATAATATCTCAACATCCGTGTCAATTCCATGGTATGTTAAATACCCAATTTGAGCATCATTACCGAACCATTATCACCATGAGAAAAACTGTAAAAATTGAATGCTAATAATATAGTTATTATCTTTATAATAATGTCATCTTCTTTGAAAACGTTCGCGTGAGTAAATAAGGATCATTATTGCTTGTTAGCGTTAAAATGTAATATGGGCAGACACTTATACAATTTGGTGATGCTTAATTGATGAAATTCACGATCTTTGTGACCTACTTTATCTTTGTTTTTCTTTAGCATCTTGACAAAAAATGTACTCTACTAAAATGTTATAGTAAGCCAGAGAGGTGATCTGTAACTCAGGACCTTCCTACTTCACACACCTTTCTCTATATAAGATTGTGCCACAAAACAGTGCCTGTAATTTTTGATGTCGAGAAAAATAAAGATTTATGATTATGATTATGATTACTGGTAAGGAAGCCTTATTAAAATGAAAATACTGCAAACGTTTCTTGTTCTTGAAAATTGATTATTTTTTAAGTTTTTTGTGAGGCTGTCAACCAGCGTCATCCAGGATACAGCCACGGTGGCAACAATGTCGTCTGCCCATGAGCAGCCGGACGACCAACACTTCATTTTCCAGTCTCTGGACGCAACTCAGTCACAGCTTCATTTCATCTGCCATCACGTTAGCATTTACATATTTCTATAAATAGAGACTACTTTTCCACTAAAAGTATGAATAAAATAAGTTCACGGTCAAATGAAGAAATTACAATTTTTGAGTAATTAATTCATCATGCATTTCATGGGGTTTTCTTGAATGAATTGGCTACACCTTCTTCACCTATGATTGTCAGAAATTTTGTTGAAATCCTCCTAAGATTGGTAAAAGCAGAAAATATAGTCTGGTCGATTCGTTTAACTGTTAGCCAGCTTCATCCCACACAGGTAGGCAAAGGCCTTCCCCATCACTCCTAGTCGTTGGATTTGTCCAGCTCATCGTGTCATCTTCTTCATTGTTGTTTCATTTTTTTATTGTCTCTTGTAAATTCTGTGGCCTTATCTAGTCAACAAAAATGTAAGGTCAAAAGTAGGTCTACGTGTTTCCCTCTCATATATTGACCTGTAATTTTTAAACAAATATGAGTAAGTGTGCATACTATAGCGGTTTTTACCGCCGTATAGTTTTCCTAGAACATTTTTTGTGGTTACTATTCGTTACCAGGCCACAGGGTCACCATGTATTTGTTGTTCTTTAATATTAGATAGCGTACTTCACTCTTCAATTTTAAAGGATAACCGAAGACACATGGATGAGTAAATAATTGATCAAGTACTTTCAACACTTTTCAAAGAAAACGGAAGGCCGACGAAGTTGTCAAGTCATCACTGGTCAATCAAAGATGACTATCTTTGATTTCAACATCATCTGATATGGGCATAATATTTTAAAATTGATTGGGTTAAGGTCATCTTTACATTAGCCTAGTCACGATGTCTTTACACGAACGATCTAAGTCTAAAAGCTCAATCAATTATCTTTTTCTAAAAGCCTATGCTGAGTGTTCAGTAAACAAAAATCTAAGTATGTATTTATCACAGACATGATCACAGAGTTCGAAATCGGCGCGCTATAGCAGCTTCTAGAGACGGCAGTATTAATAACATTAATAGCGCCGAAAGTATGATATGCGCACAACTTCTGTCACGAACCGCCAAACACCGTCAAACGTCATTAGTGTCCCAGTGGCTCTAATGGGCTTGAGTCAATTGATAACACGAAAGCGGATAATGATGCGTCGTATAGCGAGTAAACGATGACACCCTAGGTGTGTTGTTGGCAATACCATCTCTAACAGTGGCCACTATGGGATGTATCCAATAATAATATCATCTCTAACAGTGGCCACTATGGGATGTATCCACAGGTAGGCCGCGGCGGACGAAAAATAACCCGGAGCACACTTTGTGTTATTTTTAAAGCAAAGGTTATAATTTGCCAATATTCATCCTAATTGTGCTTGCAATAACTAGCGGATATCTAGATCCACTTCCACAGGTGCTCATTATAAGGATAAGCCATGAACTCCAATTTAAAGGTCAAAAAGACAAATCTGTCGACTCATCCTGACAACTATAAATGTCTTACTAAACACTTGAAGACACTAAGCTGATTGGGTTAAGGCCGTCCTAACACTTTCGTCATGACTGTCACGAAAAATAGTCGTTCTATACAATTGTAAACAAACTCACAGTTCTGTAGCGAAATTATGAAGAATGGTCTCGGTACTAAATACTCTGTTGTTGCGTTAGTTGTTAGCAGAATAGTAGGGTTCCATTGCGAGACTGTTCGAAAGAGATACCGCGGCCCTGGAACACAAAGGGCAAAAGAAAGAACATGGATGGGATTTAGTCAGTAAAAGTCTGACACTCCCTCCTGCTCCGCCCAGAGCGGGAGGAGTTATTTGATGATTTCCAATCCGAAAAAAAAAAAGAGTTAGTGTTCTCAGGTAAAGGAAAACATCGTACGGAAAACAGCATGCTCAAAACCCAAAAAAATGAAGATGCCGTACACCTATCCGTACTTGGCCCGCTTGGTGGATGACGGTCCGTCTTTCTCTGACCTGGGTACATTACAGGCAGAACTAACTGAAATAATTGAGGAGTTCTTTGTATTAGGACTTTTGCAATAGTAGGTACCAATCAGTACATACTTACGCTCGTCGTATCATCACTAGGCGACACCTTAGACTAAATAAAAGCGCACTGTAGATTTTCCAACTAATCAATACTTAGACTTTAATTTAAGTGTCGCTTAAAGTTAGTAAAAATGAACATACATACCTGCCTCACCTTCACGCTTATAGAACCGTAAAAGCTTTTTGAGAAATACGACCTGTCAGATGAAAGATGCGAACTGTGAAGAAACAAATCCCATTCACAACACATTCATCACACATCACACATTCATTTTCAACACTTCATCCACCCGGAAGATCACCTGCTACCCGAATACAAACTACAGTGGTCAATCTGGAAATCTCTTAACCGATTGCGGGCCCAGGTTGGCAGCGGCGGTATCTCTTTCGAACAGTCCCGCAACCCTGGCAGGCGTCGGTCCTTACGGACCCCTCCCTGTTTGCTGACTCTCCTTGAGGCGCGCGTGAAACACGAACGCGCCGTCGACACGGCCTGTCGTCATAAAACGGACGGAGATAAGAGATACCGCGGCCCTGGAACACAAAGGGCAAAGGAAGGAACATGGATGGGTTTTAGTCAGTAAAAGTCTGACACTCCCTCCTGCTCAGCCCAGAGCGGGAGGGGTTATTAGATGATTTCCCAACGGTAAAAAAAAAAAAAAAAAAATCATTCTTCTTCAATCATCTTGATCCATTCCAAACAGAATGCCAGTGTGGAGCCCCTCTGCAGGATATCCTCCACCACCCCTGTCCTGGCCACCCTGCATAACCACTTGCACCTTTCAGGATTTAATCGAAGCAAATGTTAGAGTTGTGCAGGTGGCTACATACTGGTCTAACACAATTTGAGATTCATCGACACGTAAAAAATAAGAAGAAAGAATTCCCCTATCGGAATTACAAGCATTTTGGTCTAACAGAGAGACCTGTTATATTATGAGCCCTTATTTTCGTCAAACTAGTAAAAACTATATAATTTTTTTTGCTCAGCATTAATTAGGACTGTCGTTATTTAAATTATGCTAATTGTCTACGATGAAAATACCAGTTCGCACCATAAAGATATTTAAATAAGTTCCAATATTTCCTATTTCCTACTTGATATACCTACATAAATATTTTATTATTTAGACTTCCGTGTTTAATAAAAAAAATGTTCATTCATTTATAATAGCTAAACAAGAAATTGGTAGTAACAAATATTGGAATCACTCATGACGAACTGTGAACCTTCTGTTTTTACCGTAATAGGTACAGTTACAAATATAGTTTTTATCTATACTAATATTATAAATCTATACTAATATTATGAAGAGGTAAAATTTGTTTGTAAGCTTGTAGGGTAATCTCTGGATCTACTGAACCGATTTTGAAAATTCTTTCACTAATAGGAATAATTTCTGACAAAAACGCGAGCGAAGCCGCGGGCAATAGTTAGTAAGGTTTAATAGAAGTGTTTTATATTTAAGCATGCTAGATTCACATCTAATAGATGTCCATCAGAATATTGTTTTGTAACTTTTTTATTGCTTTTGTGATTGTACATCAGTTTTGTGAATTAATTAAAAAAATAAGGGCTAAGCATCATCTATCTGCACGGGATCACGTTTTTCCATGGTCCTATCCTTCTGTCCTTTCCTTTTTTTTCTTTCCTTTAGGGTTGGAAGACTCTTTTCTTAGTACATAGCACATTTTCTTCAATCAGTGATCATCATCATAATCAAAGGCAATGTAGAAAATAGTATTTTCTTGCTCCTTGAATAAATCGATGATCGATTGATGTCATCAAATGATGATGTTGAGATTTATTGTCATCATCTTGCAGTTCGCATCAGGGGCTACAAGTAGCTTTACGTTCCGGTTGGAAGAAGTGTCCTGCTCACTACCTTCCATAAGAAACATTATAAGTGTACATTTACTTAAACTTTGTGCCTATGTTCCAGCCTCTGCTGAGTGTACGTCGCTTCGCCTTTCGTGCCATGCTTCACTGGTCTCAGCGAGTGTTATCCAAGTTTTCTAGGCCAGGTAGCTGCAGGATGTTCCGAGGAGGATGGATGGATGGTTTGTTACTCACGCAAAAACTACTGAATAGATTTGGATGAAATGTAGCAGACATATAGTTTATAACCTGTACTAACACATAGGATACTTTTTATTGCGGTAGCATGATCTCGTGGGACAATATCCAAACTCAACGCCGGCGAAGCCGCGGGCATAACCTAGTAATTAAATAATAGATGGAAAAATACTTGGCACATGCTTCAATAATATTTTATGTTCAATCTGGCAGATGACGCTACTCCATCAATCTTAGACGGTACTTAACTATGTGCAAGATTTCTCACTTTATGAGTATTTTCCTAGATCATAAAGTTAAAATAAATGAGTATCAAGTAATTAATAAGCGAATTTAAAATCTAGTCAGGTACGAAACATATTTAACTTGTGCATAAGACATTATTTTCTGAAGAATAAACTTGTGCACTGACAATATTAATTCGAGTTTATAGCATATCTGAGAATATTTTTTACTCCTAGGTCTTAGATTTGTCATGGGTTTGTTACAAGACACTGATCTTTGAAAGAGCGTCTTAATAGATCAGGGGGCCTAAAATGGAAGCTTGTCAGAATCTTAATATGAATCACGTTAAAAATTGAAAATTCGTAAAATGGTCTATATGGTTATGACCACAAAGTCCATTTTAAGAGTTTTCAATTTTTAACGTGATTCGTATTATGATTCTGATAAAGCAGCCATTTTAGGCCCCCTGAGTCCCACGTTTCCGGACACGGTAGATGGGAATCATAATAATCATAATCATAAATCTTTATTTTTCTCGACATCAAAAATTACAGGCACTGTTTTGCGGCACAATCTTATATAGAGAAAGGTGTGTGAAGTAGGAAGGTCCTGAGTTACAGATCACCTCTCTGGCTTATTATAACATTTTAGTAGCTACATTTTTTGTCAAGATGCTAAAGAAAAAAATTAAATTCGAAATAGGTAAACAAGAACTTAAAATTAATTATTTGAAGACATTTTTTAAACATAAGTAAAACAAAATATGAAATTGGCATAAAAAAATGACAACCTAAAGGTGACGAAACAGTTCAAGTTAAATCCGGGTTCACGCAACCACGACATTAGTGGAAGACGTTAAACCACAGGGATTTCCAGAGTCGAACTGTTATACCATTTTACCTAAGAACGTTAATTCGATGACGAATCCCATTAAAGTAGTTGCCGAATAATGCTCTGAACTTTAAAATAAGTCTCAAAGTTCAACAAGGTAAAGGAACTCGGTTAGAGAGCAACTTTTTGTTGTTTGATTGATTCAGAATCGTTTGTCAGAATTGATATAACGGATGAATTCATCTTTGAATTTTTTATGGCCATTATCTGTAGTTTTATCATTAGAAAGATTTTTTTTAAGTTACCTAATGACTTTTTTTACAGATTATATTCAGAAAAAAATATCGGATGACTGGAAAATCACATAAAAGTAAGTTCGTCATCTAATCCCAAAGTTCTGGGAACCAGTGACCTTCCCATTAAAACCTCTACCTTCACATTAAAACTTCGATCACAAGACCGAAAGCAATTAACTATCCATAATAAAAAAGTAGCCTCTAATCCATATTGTTATTAATTAACACTTTTAATTGTTACATCGTACGTGAAGATCATTGACCTTGACCTTCGGGTCGCTGCGACGTGCGTCTACGCATCACGGGATCTGCGATGAGTGCGCTTGCACAACACGCTAAGTGGACGGAAGCAGAGAGTGCTAGAGTTGTTTTTCATCCGGTGACACTGGAAGCTGTTTGCATCATAATTAGGAAAAGGTTAGATGAAGAATAAATAAAAGGCCCAGCTGCAACATTATGTACCTATGCTGGCTGGTATACACGCTATTGGACTTGAAAAGGTATAGGTACAAATTGTTTAAAACCAATTTATACAGTTTAATACACCCATTCAATTAAATTACAAAACGCCAAAAAAAAAACTAGCGGTGTTGAGGGATTCACCTGTATTTTTTTTAATTAGCCACAATACACAATTACACACCATAGAATCACGTATACTGTTATTATCTTAATAAGAAAAAAACTAAAATAATGTCTATTTTGACGGTCATTGATATAGTAAACTCTTTAATAGCCTGTGTAACTGTGTATTACATAGATAATTATGTGAACAATACCTATGGTTACGCCATAAATAAAGCTAAGATATCTAACAAAAAGCCAACGGTAGATGCATCCGTGCCTAGTCTTCTCTCAACTATCTTGGAGTCTCTGTGTTGGGGTCGAACCGAATGCAGCTGAAGTGAATACCAATATTTCACTTAGAGCAACTGCCTATGCCAACTAGTGGGTAACTCGATACCCTGTGGTAAGACTGGTTGTCATTGGCTTTTGGCTACCCTTAACGATTATCAGTTCTGCGAACCTTGATCCATGAACTCCAGGCCTTATCTGTCGGTTCAATAGGTAGGATTCTTCATCTATTCTCCCCTTTGGACCGTCACCAGCTACCAGTTACTCCTTCTTCATTCATATAATTCGTTACACAAATAAACCATCATATTTTCTTCGTTAGATACATTGTTCGACAAAATGTTTTCAATTGGTGTAGCATCACTACACATAGAAATGAATCTATCGCCCTCCAAATTTAACGTAACTTTAATATTCATTCAACTAGTTATGATTACTATGAGCCGTTTGCCATGAGGAGTTGCATAACTCGTTAGACTTCCAAATAGTCTCATTGTGTATTAATGCGCGAAAAGAATGATCGGCCTAGTTTCATGGTCGACGTTTCGTAAGTGCATACCTCGGTTTTAATGAAGTGGGCAATTTGTTTATTTGGGTTTTGATAGTGAATTTTAATAAAGGTCATACGCATTGATGCTAACCTCTCAAGATCGCTCGAACAGCAAATCAGAAAGTATTTGACGCATGAGGCTCCAATTGAGATGATTAATCCTATCTAGTCATAATTATCTTGGCAATCGGGACCTAACACGAAGGTTGATGACTCTGTTGAATAATTACATAATCGTTAAAGGATATCCCAAATTTTAACGATTACTTTTTGAAGCATTTTTTAGTTACCATAAAAAATATGAACATACTTCTAATTTTTTTCTTTATTCGTATTAATCTCTTAAATGTGACGTTTTTGAAGATTTTGTTTCTTTATGAAACGTGTTACTGATGCCAACTATTGAATATTACAGGTTTTATGCGAGACGACTAATATGAAAAAAAAAATATGACAGTATTTAGGCAGATCCGACTTCATACAAAAATATTCCGGCCCACAAACAATATTCAAAATCGATAAATAAGTGTAAATTTGGAATTTTAAATTAAAATTTGACTTCGCACAAAATCAATTTTACAAACCATCCGGAATAAAACTAAGTTGATTGCCCGATTTCAATGACAGTATTTAAGGGCCACCTAAATATTATTGCACTGTGGAAAAAAGGGTTTTTGGTGCATTAATTAAATTGCATCCCACAACAGTAAACAAAAATTAAGTGTCACTTTGGAAAAATTCCATTTTTTTTTCGCACAAAGTCTGGTATAAAAGCTACCCGAAATAAAAATAAGTTGATTGCCCGATTTCAATGACATTATTCAAGCGCCACATAAATAATATTATTGCACTGTGGAAAAAAAGAGATTTTGGTGCATTAGATATGACAAGTTTTTTTATTAAAGTTTAAATTCTGAACGAGGTACTGTTTGTATGCAATAACTTGGTGATGATAATGACTTTTGTCGTATCGATTATTTCAAGGCCAATGGCCGAAAACGAGCAAATGATTACTCATCGCAAACTGCGATTATTTTTCTATAAAAAGTATATAAATATTCAATTAAAAGTAAATATGCAGGTCATGCTAGACGATAGGTCTTACACATAGAGACTGAGTAATATTAAAATAAACAAAACATGCAAAAATATGTTTTTGGTTCAGTACATCTCCAATACCTACCTAATCAATTTATTAGACAAAGTACGAGTCTAGACTAAAAACTTAATTATGTATTTACTTGTAAACTTTTATACATTTTTCTATTCCTTGTCCAAAGAGAATACAGCCTTCTTTCTCTTCAATATAAAACGCACGATTCTTCACCACCCAAATTATATCTCCTCATTCATTGAAACACTCGATAGTAACACACTTCCTTTTATATCTCGACAACACAAAGTCACACATTTCTTTCTTTCGCAAGCGAACTGCCATAACCGAACACAAAGAGACAAAGCGTGTATTACCTATGATGCCATGATTTATGGTGTAAAAATGGAGGCTGTAAACATAGCAAGGACAGGCCTTTCACTTGACAAAGTAATGCTAAGTTGTGGCGCAGATTTCACGGCTTTATTTCGATGAGATCAAGCTGGATGAACAAGAGTGATTTTATAACGCTTCCGTTTGATGTTATTTGTTGCCTCACTGCAAGACCGGAAAGTGGAAAGAAGACTTTCCACTTTAAATAAAACAATATATTTAGGAGATAACATTTTTGGACGCTTAAAAAACCAATTTCGTACATAGTTACGAATTTAAGTCGTGAGTGTTTTTTTTTCTTTTTTTATAAAGACGCATGGGCGTATAACTTCAACGACTAGACTAACAGTAGGTATTTCCACTTCAACATTTTTGTTTAAATACCTTGCCCCACACTAGGAATTTCTCCTGCATCGTGGGTCGGTATACAAACTCACATACACAATTAAACTCATATTCCGTGCGGGGAAAATTGCTTGAAAATTAACATGTAAAACCAAAGAAAAACTTCACAAACTCGAACAAATTATAAATTCTAGGGTTTTTTTTTCGGATGTGAAATCTTCAAATGACTCCTCCCGCTCTGGGCGGAGCAGGAGGGAGTGACAGACTTTTACTGACTAAAACCCATCCATGTTCCTTTGTGTTCCGGGGCCACGGTATCTCTTTCGAACAGTCCCGCAGCAATTCTAGGGATCTAGTGTCAGTAGTAAAAAAGTAAGGACAACATGGTGTGCAAAAAGTTCAAACGTGAGATGGTACCTACATCAGAAACCGTTGCCAAGTCTACGCCTATTCTTAAGCAGTTAAAAGCTGTGGTTAGACGAGCAATTATAAGCAGGCGGTCATTCATACTTGACACACTAAACGATGTTGCTACAGGCTTTAAACAAAGCCTTCAAACTATTCATTTTGTGGGCTGACATGATTCCGTTGCGGTTATAAAGGATGACTATATTTTAAACTAGCTGTTGCCCGCGGCTTCGCTCGGGTTTTGGTCGTATTATCCCACGGGCATGCAAATATAGCCTATGGCACTCGGGGTTAATGTAACTTCCTACTAGTGAAAGAATTTTCAAAATTGGTTCAGTAGATCCCGAGATTACCCCCTAGACCTCACAAACTCACAAACTTTACCGATCTATAATATTACTAGCTGTTGCCCGCGGCTTCGCTCGCGTTTTTTGAAATTATCTCACAAGCACGTTGTAAATATAGCCTAATGCACTCGGGGATACTGTAGCTTCCTATCAGTGAAAGAATTTTCAAAATCGGTTCAGTAGATCCAGGGATTACCCGTTTCTTTGGTTTTTTTTTTCGGATTGGAAATCATCAAATAACTCCTCCCGCTCTGGGCTGAGCAGGAGGGAGTGTCAGACTTTTACTGACTAAAACCATGTTCCTTCTTTTGCCCTTTGTGTTCCAGGGCCGCGGTATCTCTTTCGAACAGTCCCGCAACTCTCTCGGTATTTCTTTCGGACCCCTTCCTGTTTGCTGACTCTCTTTGAGGCGCGCGTGGAACACGAACGCGCCGTCGAAACGGCCTGTCGTCATAAGACGGACGGATGGCGAGCTAGCCCATAGCTCACCGTACACAGGCCCGCGATTACCCCTTACAAACTCACTAACTTTCGCTCTTTATAATATTACTAGCTGACCCGCGCAACTTCGTCTGCGTGCGTGGGTACATAAAAGAAAGAGAGGTTAGAGAGAATGTGCGTCAACCTTAAAAGTTAGACATATAGCCATTGCGGATATCTTTTTATAGCTTTTTAAGAAGGACAATTCCGACATACATGATAATTGCGTAACTTTAACCGTTCACGCACAACGGAAGCTCTCAAAAGGAGTAAATCCCTATTATATACTACAACCGATGGATAATCATCAAATGACCCCTCCCACTCTGGACGGAGCGGAAGGGAGTGTCAGACTTGTACTGACTAAAATCCATCCACGTTTCGTCTATTGCCCTTTGCGTTCCAGGGCTGCGGTGTCGCTTTCGAACAGTCCCGCAACCCTGGCAGGCCTCGCTCCTCTCGAATCCGTTCCCGTTTGCTGACATCTTTTTGAGGCGCGTGTGGAACACGAACACGCCGTCACCACGGCCTGTCGTCATAAGACGGACAGATGGCGAGCTAGACCATTACTCACCGTCCACAGGCCCGCGACTCTCGACAGCCTTACGTCTTCATCTTTAGACACTCGATGACAATCATACACCAGCTAGAACGAAAGTTCTCATCAAAGTTCTTGAAATGAGCCGAGACACGATAAAACTGCTGTAAACTGTTGCGGACCTCTTGCAACTGCCTTCCGTCTCCATCGTCAGACCTGTGATGATAGACATACTCCAGGCAGGTCTAAATTTCACATCAAGGTGCATGAAATCAGCCGAAACACGATATAGATGCTGTAAACTCTTGAGGATCTTTTGCAACTATCTTCCGTCTCCATCGTCAGACCTTCGATGACAGTCATACTCCAGCTAGGTCTAAAGTTCTCATCAAGGTACATGAAATGAGCCCAGACACGATATAGATGCTGTAAACTCTTGAGGACCTCTTGCAACTGCTTTCCTTCTCCATCGTCAGACATTCGATGAAAGTCATTCTGAGTTAGCTTTAAAGTTTTCATCAAAGCGAATGAAATGAGCCCAATAACATTATACCTGCTGCAAACTGTTTAGGACCGCTTGCAACTGCCATTTGTCTCTATAGTTTGACCGTCGATGACAGTCATACTTCAGCAAGGCCTAAAGTTCTCATCAAGGTGCATGAAATGAACCCAAACACGTTATTGTTGCTGCAAACTCTTGAGGACCTCTTGCAAGTGCCTTCCGTCTCCATCGTCAGACCTTCGATGACATCATACTCCAGCTAGATCTAAAGTTCTCATCAAGGTGCAGGAAATGAGCCCAAACACGATTTCTCAATTTAAAAAACAAAAGATCATGCTTAACGGACTTCTCTGTAAAAAGTTATGCGTGGTCAGGTCATACATAAAATAAGAATATATAGACGCGTCGAATTGAGAACCTCCTCTTTTTGTTTCGTTGGTTAATAAACCAAGCTTCAGACATTTGACACGGGCGAGGGTCATCTTTCACGGAAAACTTAACACCGCGACTCAGAAAAGGGAGTGAAATTAATAGCGCCATCTATCGAGCACGAAATTAAACCGTTAAAATATAATGCATGTAAAACGATCGAACAAACACTCTACAGGGTTATAGCGTCATACTAATCTAGAGTACTTTTTGCTATAAGAACTTTTTTGTAAAGCTGGTCAACCGATTTAAAAGTTATCTTGTGAGCACATTTTTATTAATTAGTACCATTTTGGTGCAATAGATGTCTTTGCATGTATCTTACACAATGATGGTAAGTTCTTCTTGAACACTTTAAATTCATAAATCTTTTGATAGAGAGCACTGATTACAATGAAACAAAAACTAAAACCTTCTCTAAGTTCTCCACAATGTTTGTGCATTGAATCTAATCACATTGGTTTTCCCAACAACATGAAGCCCGCCTCGCAGCGCGCGCGGGTCATTATTTTGATGCGGAGTTATTTTAAAACTGTGATATCTCCTAAGATATTCATCTAAATTGAATGGTGTAAAGAACAATTTTGGTCACAATTGAATGCTAAAGATGACTAACATATTTATTTTGATAAGGATTAATACTATGTCGGTAAAAATACCTTTGCAAATAAAGCACTATTTTTGACCAAATTTTAAAATCATAAAAATGGTTATTGTTAGTCAATCTTAAAAGATAGGCATGTGCTGTCGCGGACTTTTTTTTAGACATTTTTAAGAGGAATAATTCCCTAATACATTATTTTTGTGCAACTTTAACCGGTAACCAGCGCACGCAACGGAAGCTCTCAAAGAAAATAAATTTTCCCCGTTTTTGTAACATTTTTCATTGATGCTCAGCTCCTATTGATTGTAGCGTGATGATATATAGCCTATAGCCTTCCTCGATATATAAGCTATCCAACACTAAAAGATTTTTTCAATTCGAACCCGTAGTTCCTCAGATTAGCGCGTTCAAACAAACAAACAAACAAACAAACAAACTCTTCAGCTTTATAATATTAGTATAGATTAGTATTAGTATAGGTACAAGCTTGCTTGTAGAAGCTGAAGAAATGTATTTTTGTATTGCAAAATCGCGCTTGAAGATTCTTTTTTTTAGTTGCCATTAATGTGCCACTGCTGGGCAAAGGCCTACCCCATATCTTTTTCTAAGCTGGCCATAGCGGCAACGTCCATCCTCTGATTCCTCAGGCACTCACTGCGTGGACACTTGCCTAGCGGTCGTTAAGTGTATAGCGCAAGTGATCCACCGAAGATTAATTTAAACACCCTAAATAGTAACATTCAATTAAGTTACTGGTTTTACTAATATAATAATTTAAAGACATCATTAAGTTATAATCTAGGTGTATTTCCTAGATACCTTTCGACGTCACGGAATCTTTTGACACTGATATTTATTTACCACGGACAAATGTGTTGGGAAATCGCAACATTTTATTCTGAATATTCTAATCTTGGGACAAATCACGCCTATAGCATTTAATAAGAAACTTGAATGACTGCACAATATATGAGGATTAAGCAATTTAAGGATTTTTAGTGGTTAGAACACAATCACGAGAGAAATACCTACTAATTACAAACTATTAAAAAAGATTGTGGTTTTTCCTAATTTATGACTTAGGTAGATCTGTAGCCTAGCCTTTTCATTAATCACATTAATAACTATGCGACAGCGTGTGATTTTTGTATTAAAACTCTTAAAGCAATATCAACACACTACTTATGTTCCAGGGACTCTTAAGTTTAGACCAATAAACAATTCCTGAAAACATACACATAGCCAATCTATGTTTATGGTTATAGGAATTGTTTATTGGTCTAGTCTTAGGACTAAACTGTACCTATGGGTTACCTCCACAGCAACATAATTATTGGAGTCACCATAACCTATGGGTGAATAGTCTCCAAATTCTGATAATAAATACAATCATGATTCAAGTAGGTATTGCCTGTTTCCTTCATAGATCTAATGGTCGCAAGCGCGACAACCGAGTATGACAGTTCCTGGATTCGATAACCAGTCGTAACTAAAACGTAAGTCGTTTTGAAAGTTTCTTCCCAAAACACAAAGTTTTTTCGTCAGTTATTACTCAGTAGCAGCCACGGATTCTGTATTGCTGCCCGGTTGATGGCGATAGGCTTGTCTAATTACGTGATATAAATGTCTGGCTATATTATGCGAGTACTATGGGTACTCTCAGTGATTTTATGGTTAACGTATTACAAGTTCATGCAATTACCTCTCTTAAATTACACCAAATCAATATTAATATTAAAGTCTGACATTGATTGAAACATTGAAGCACCATCACCTTCACGACATATCAATTAACTTGTGATGGTAAACTACAAGTACCTACTCCGTACAAGACCTTCCTTGCCTTTATAAAGATGCTCTTCTGAAAGCACCTTAGTGGCTCAGGCATGAGGCCGTTCATGAAGTATCTGTCGAAATCGACGCTCGACAGACTTAAATGCACTTTTTTTTTTATTTGCCCTGCTTTTCCGCAACTATGTTAGGGTTAGCTTCTTTATAAACGTAGTTGAATACCAGTATTTTACATGGAGTGACTACCTACCTGACCTCCACAACCCAGTTAGTAGGTACTTAGTAATACGATACGCATTGGTAAAACTGGTTGTCAGACTGTTTGGGCCACTGACTACCTGTAACGACTGACAAATATGCAGACAGAAATAACAGCCGGGATTCCGAAGCACGGAGGAAACTTGGTATGTAATGGGTGGTCACCCATCCAAAGACCAACCTAGACAAGCACTAATTATTTAGCCACGACCTCCACGAATGCACTTTTCTCATAATCATGATTGTTAATTTAATTAAACTGGTGTTGTTTACGCTGCGATACAATTTGTACAGTAGATATTCTAGAAGTACCTCATTGCATTTTGAATCTCTCAAAAAGCAGGTTTGTCTATGGGAAATCGAATAACACTAAAACACTGCGACTGCACTATGGTACGCTCACATAGCGCCATCTGTGATTTGTGTTACAACTTATTGAGAAAGGTGCCCTCTATATTATGAGGAAGTAACATAATACAGTTTATGCTGAATCAGGGACAGAGAGTGGATCTACTACGTAGTGTACTCAATATCAGAAAGATGGCATTGAAGTACATTTTGCCACCATGTTTTAGCAATGGGCCAGGGTAGGCAGGATAGTATGGTGTACCACTACATTCACTACCTCTTCTTATTTTATGAAAAGTTAGGCTTGTCGAACAAACCATTGTTTTGGTACCCATTTATTTCATCTTTGTGCTTCTTTCGAATACACTGTGGATAAATACCAAGACAATTTAATCCCCTGTAACGTAAATCCTCAGCAAAAATAACCCAGGCGTTCATACCGGGACGAACTAGACACCTTTAGGGGGATTGGTCCATACTGGCTCAGGGTCATATTTAGGAGAAGAAAGAATTTTTTAGAAGGCCTTTCATATTTTGTATTTTATTGGTTCAACGCGCATATTACCCATGGATACATTTTTTTACGTCCTTAGTACTTATTGACTTACCCACAAATAGAAGCTTTGGCAACATTTTGCTAGTTAATTTGTTTATCCGAGCAAACAGATCGACAACTAGCATCTGTCTGTTTTGACAAATAACTCCATAAACTCAACCAACCAATTTATACAGGAATAACAGAAACGGTTAATTTGTATATTTCAACTCGACTAGGAAAGTGTTTGAGTGCTAACTTCGGGGTGAAAGTTTTTATTCGCTAAACAACCCTCGCCGTAGCCCATTAGATGAGCGGAATTAACTTAGGGAGGAAACATAGGGGGTCGGAAGATGATTGCAAACGCGAGTTTATGACTATGACAATATTCGTTAATGGTTTAGTCGAACTGGTAAGGACAGTTTGCGGACAAGCTGCAGACATCGGACCGGACATCTACTTGCAGCTGTACAGATACTTCAGTACATAAGGATATCTATGAAAGTCTGGTTCATAACTTTACTCTGTCGTGGAAAACTTGTTTTAACACGCTTTGATTAAGTTCACCTGTAACATGTTATAAATATTTTGAAGTTAAATTTGAACCACTTCCCGGTTTCCGATTGAGCTGAAATTTTGCATACATGTTTAGTGTAAATGACGCAGTTTATTATTACCTAAGTGATGTTGTTTAAAATCCAATATGGCGAACTCTAAAGATGGAGGACTAATTATTTTTTATGTAATCCCATGATATAGGTATCAAATGAAAGACTACTGAGAAAAATACGAGAAATGAAATGACGTCACTCTGTAGCGTCTTTTATAGCTTTTTGTTTTATATTTCATTTTATTTGATAAACAAGTGACTTACAATTCTTATCCAGTTTCATTGATCCTAAGCATTTTACAATCTCAGTAGAGCTTGATGAAGGTCGTCGAGACTCGGGTTGAATGTGGTGTGAGTGGAAAGACTTACGAGTAGTGGACTGCTGCAAAGCTTTGGACGCGTTCAAAATATGCCTATTTACTCATATGTTCAGCCTGAATATGAATCCATATACAGCGCCATCATTTCCTGAGCAATCTTCTCTTAAATAAGTCGTTTGTGACAAAACAATGATATAAATGGGTGACTGGGAACCTTGAAACTTATTCCCTAAAATTGTAGACCTCCAGCCTTATACAATCCGGTATGTTTCCACAACTTCAACCGAAAACTGTGCGAACAGTTCTCGGAATAAAGTCCCTAACACACCGCCACACTTTGCATAACCATCCCCTTTATCAAAACTCCGGATTATATTTCACTAAAATAATGCAGCAAATATTAATTCTGGCAATTTGTTTTAATACATTTGCAATTTACAACGCAATACTGCCCGTCCCTGGCAATAAGTCGGCTTTGTAACGTAAATATAAATTGCGCCTATGATAAAATGATTAGCAATTAGTTTTGAATGTGCTATTCTGTTATTTTTCAACAGGCGCGTAAATGTTAGGCTTATGCTTAGTTTATAACGATTTATGCTTGCCTAAGTGCTCTTTAAAAGGTTCATAGATTAGGTTCATAGACTACGTACATTTAGTCAAATCCAAATTGTTCTTTATGATTAGTTACTGAATCGACGCAAGATTTGACTACGATTTTAAATGAAATATTATAAATCAGTGAACTAGATTGTAAAGCTGATGCTAATAAAAAACATCTTTGGGGAGTAGGTTGATTAATATCTTCTAGTACTTAAGTAGTTTTTTAAAGTAATTACATGAGAGTAGACTATATTAAACATAATTACTGTGTTATCCAATATTTAACATAACCAGATTGATTAAATTAAAATAAACATTTATTTTATTTTACTAATTTCTAAACCCCTTCCTTTATAATAAAATATGTGGTTCCCTCCGAAATTTTCAGGCAAATTCTACAAATAAAAATATAACAATTTAATCATTTCGGTCGGAGATATCTTCAAATCGCTGACCAGACAAATTCAACACCATAAAACATAAGAACAGTAATACGAAATTATTAAGTTGAATAATGGAATCCTCTAATAAATGGTGTTCTGAACAAGAAGCGAACAAATGGGTCCACAGTGCAGAGGTCCTCGCGGCTTTATTAATCAGTTATAGTAGAGACAGTTTGTTAGCCAGGAGATAAAAAACTTCGATTTATTTGATCGAAATTGAATTCGGTCATTTTGATTCGGGGAAAATGACAGCTTAGAGCAATCAGCTTTTTTATGATTGGTAGTAGAATAATATTTTATTATCCGTGATTTCATATTGCCTTTTTCATACTTTTCACTGATTGCAAAGTTCGTCGAGTGGTAGTCCTCACGGGTATGTTGCGATATTGTGTCTGAAAATGTACCTACTTTGTAAATATTATAAATCTATTTTAATAGACGCGAGTTGTTGGATCATTCTGTAACGAAACACCCTATTTGAACACGCTGACAAGTTTAATGCAGCGTCTTGAAAAATACTTTCATCATAACTCCAGCCCTCTTCAAACAATGCACATTTTTACAACAAAAATGGCGCACGACAATTCGCGCCAAAAGCGTAATAACAATGTACTTTCAAAATGATATTCTTCACGGTGCATAACTGCTGTATAACGCGCTTACGATGTAAGCAAACAACTTTTATGCCCACTACATTACGTGAAGCGTTCCCTGATGCAAACTTATGATAAGAAAAAAGCAAGTAATGCTCACCAAAGTTTTTAAACTGTCGAAGTTTGGCTGTTTTGGATGATTTCTGCTGTTTTATTTGAGTTTAACACTGTTATGAGGCTTTAAATTTTCATAAAGTAAGCCATCTAATTGATGAAGTAGCAACAAGGCTTAAGCCTACAGTTATTGACGGTTCATGTTTCAAAATTATTTTCCTTATCCCCAAGACTGACGGCCGGGTCTTATTGAAAATTAACAGACTGATATTGATCAGGCCTCAGACTCGGCCCCTGTGGAATCATGGATCAATCGTAATCAACCCTGTCAATGATACCAGAGACTGTCTGAAATATAAATATTTTAAGGTAATTTTCAGAAGTTTATGTAAAGTTTTGAGTTTCAATTATCAGTAACTGTATCATGGATGCCAAATGTTGGCACATGCCATAGTTAATTATACATTCTTCATTATTTTATCATAATTACATCATTAGCAGTCTTCTGCCTTTCTATTTGAGGACGGGGCATCATTTCTCCTTCTTCTTTAGTTCTCTATTATTCGTCATCTCAGCTGTCACTTCATCATAATGTCAGCGTATGTACAAGGCTTTAATACAGACTTTGATTTATTCAAATATCTATTTCCGAAAGAATGAAAAATATAGCCAACATTAGTAATTCTTATAAAAAAAATAAATGAAGATCTAGCTCACACACATGTAACCAAAGTTATGTATCATGTACCGAAGTATGCTTCCATAAATCTCGTAACTAACCGGCCTGCAATGTTGAACAAACACACGTAGTTCCAAACGTTTGATAGAGGAAGTTGGGTGGCACCGCAAGAAGTCATATGGAACTAAATTAATGCAATAGCCCGATACTAACACAAAGCGGGCTAAAGTGGCTTGGAGCTTCGTAAAGCAAAATTAATGAAGTGCAGGAACTGGTAGTAAGTATTATCTATGTGCAGCAGTTTGTGCAGGTGAGTATCGTAATCAGAATCACGTTGAAATAGCACTTTGATTTAATACATTTTGCTGTAGCTTTTTGTAATGTATAAGTAAACAAATAAATACAATAATGATACAAGAGTAGACACAATCACAATGAGGTTTATGAAAAATTACAATGTTTTTAAAAGTCCTCTTATTGAAACTCACTGCTTTTATATTCGGTATAATTGCAAGGTTTTGGTACTCGTATTCTGTAGATATTATTTTCTAAACTTTTGTCATTTACCAAAATGTTGTCCAATTTTAACCAAATTAATTTTTCGATGATTAAATTATCAGTGCTATCACAACATAATTATCAGAAAGGGAATGGTCCTTTATCTTCGAAAAACTTGCACCAAAAGAATGAATAACTGATTGCAACATAATCCAATCAATAGAAATAATCCAACTGATAATGCCATTGAACAATAAAAATCTCAAACTGACATCCAGTCTTCATTAAACCGATAACAACTGTCTCACACTGACACTTTGAGGGCAGCTAATAACGTCACAGTTTCCAAGCCCCAGTTGCCAAGCTTTCTAGCGGCTAACTTAGGGCTTTCGCTCACGGCGACTTTTGCTTTTGCTATTGCTATCGCGCGTCACCATGCATCGCTACTGTTTCGATGTAAACGCGCGTCAGCTTCGAAGCAAACACGCGACTGTTTCTGAAAACATCGGGGAATGGACAGGTATTTGTATCAATGTTCAATCGCGACAGCATCTTCATACCTAGTAGCGATACAGAATCGTAGGCGAAGGCAAACAGTCGCGACTGAATAGCAGTCGTTTAGCCTTTGCATTGATTGTAAAAGTCGCGGTGGGCGCGGGCCCTAAGCTATGTAACGGCTAACTTAGTTCACTCACTATCTCATTCACCATCAAGAACTGACAGTTCATTGAAAGGAATCTTATAGGTTTTGCAACTTTTCAAAGGTCTGGGAAATATTAAGTTTGGTTTGAGTAGATTCGCTTATCAGCAAGGTTCTATTCATTTCTTCAGATGATTATTCATAAGTCAAAATCGCTTTATTTGGTACAATCAATACTTTAGGTATAACATATAATATAAAAAAGTATTGACGAAGTAATTGTGTAAATGATGTAAAATGACGAAAAAGACTTACTAACCTACATCGATGATATTACTGACGTATTCAAACTTTTATTAAGATTTTACCAACTTCCAATTAGAAAGTAGATAAATAAAATAATAAGTCGGAAATATTTAAATTTGAAGTCGATTTTGTTAATTTTTGTTCATGATTTCGTATTAGCCTGGAACGTCACGTGTAAGAAAATAGTTTCCCACATTGACGACACAAAATCCCAAAGTGAACACCGCTGAAATTTTACTATAACCATCACTTTCAGTAGATGAAGGTGATATGTTATCAATTGCACGTCATACTTGACAAGGGTCAACGTGGCAGCTTTCATTAAGGTACCCGATACCCGAATATAATGTTTTCTACACGTTCCTATATTTTCAGACAAATAACGATGCTTTTGAAAAAACATAAAAGGACGGAACCAACTAGAAAATTCATAACTAATTGGGTTTATTTTTAGGGTTCCGTAGCCAAGGGGTAAAAACGGAATCCTATTACCAAGATTCCACGTCCGTCTGTCTTTAGGTCTGCCTGGCTGTCTGTCACCAGGCTGTATCTCATGAGCCGCGATAGCTAGGTAGTTGAAATTTTTTATACATGATGTATTTATGTTGCCGCTGTACCAACAAATACTAAAAACAAAATAAAATAAATATTTCAAGAGGCTCCCATACAACAAACGTGTTTTTTTTAGTTAATGGTACGGAACCCTTTGTACGCAAGTTCGACTAGGCCGGTATTTTTATCAAAGAGCATGTATCATTAGAAGAGACATCCCTTGTTCAAACTTTCCTCGATGTAATGAGACAAAGAAGACATGAACAGATGTTTAAGGACCTTACTCAGTGACTTCCTACGCATCATGGTGGTCAAGGCAGTTAACATTTTCGACTGCGGTTTTTCTGATTGAGAACTTAATTTAGCAGGCTTAGAGAAACCAGACGTGTTATTCCAAATCACACAAACGACATCACGCCGTTTTTATCCTGAGGTTTAGGAACAGCTGTTCCTATAGTACATTCAAATTTCGCCAGATGGTTTTTTTTTTTGTTTCATCTAGACCAGAAAAAAACAAATCGAGAGCTTATTTGTATGAACCGGCTAATAAGCAAGCTGCTAATGAAAAACGAATTATGGAATACCCAAGACTACCTTGCCTGACCAGAGATACGAACGAAGTAAATGTATATATTTATTTAAAACTTCAAGCACAAAGCCCAGAGGTGGACTTAAAGCTATAGGTATTTTCTACCAGTCAACCATTGGGTGATGCAGAGACAAGCAGTGTATCACTACATAGTATAAAACAAAGTCGCTTCCCGCTGTCTGTCCCTATGTATGTTTAGATCTTTAAAACTACGCAATGGATTTTGATGCGGTTTTTTTAATAGATAGATTGATTCAAGAGGAAGGTTTATATGTATGAGATTGCACTCGTGCGAAGCGTGTGTGTACATAAGTAATTGGAGTCAAACCGAAAACTAATGAAGTAATAACTTAGGTTAACCAAACAAAAGTATAGGAATTCCCGTTACAATATTACGTTGTTACCAAGTGCAACTAATGAAAAAGAATGTAAAGGAAGATTGTAAAAATTATACCGTCCGACTGTGAGACCAGATGGTACTGATGTCACTTTAACTCTAGTTTTTATTTTATTCCAGACTGTTTCGTGTTATTAGATAAGTTTCTGAAGTTATGTTTTATTAAGGTGGGTGATGGAAGGTGGATCGAATATTGCCTTTTTATTTTGAGTAGTGGATGTACACAGCTGATAGCAGTAGACTGTGGGGAATGTTGCTAGACTGTTGGTAGGGCTGGGAGCTTCAGCATTTGATGAAGTTAAACTCTGGAGTTACAGACACGTCCATTTATTGCACAGTTCGTGGTTGAAATAGAGCGAGATACAGTGCTGTTTTCACAGATAATAAAAACGTCAGATTTACATAAAAAAATGTTGGAGTTCGTGTTGCCAACATCCATAGGTCGCTGGTTCAGATCCGGCTCGAAAAAAAAGTAGAAACAAATTCTGTGTACGCCTCCAAAAAATTGCTGTTTTACACATATTTTACCTGAACTTTGGCCGTTCATAATGTACTCATAAACTGTAAAAATAAAGAAAACATCTCGATAGAAACCTTGCTCATGTAATGGAGATTCTAAGTGACAAATTTTTATTTCACACACTTGTAAGACTTATTCAAAAACTCGTATTTCCTGGAACAAGTTTAATAAATTTTCGAACACTATTTTTCGTTCAATGTCATCACGTTAGGCGGTATGAGGTGCGTGGGAGTCATATTGTGCGGGGTCGGGGCGGGATAAGACGGGGGAGTTGAAAGAAAACGCCACTGAGGCTCTGGAAGAAACAACAAGCTTTTTGACCATGCTCGCGTTGACGATAGACGGGCCGGGAAGGGCCTTCTTAATAATAAAACATTGAGTGTCTTGCTAGTTCTTCAATTAGACTTCAAAAGTGCCGTTTAGGTTTTGAATTTTATAACTTTTCGCTCATTTTGTTTACATTTACCAACAATCTGAATAACGTATACCTAAATTCATCGTCAACATGGAAACACGTCCCGCTGAACATAGCATGTTTGCATTTACAATAATTCGTGAATAATAAATAAATTACAATTTGACTTGTAAAACGCGTATTATGAATAATTTATAATCACCTCACTGTAACGACTTTCACATAATATTTAGCTTATACTTATGTGGAAGGGTCTATTGAGTTTAATTTAATTTAATAAGTGAATACGAATAGGTATATTTAACCGACTTAAACCAACAGGAAGAGGTGACGCATTTATTTGGCAGAAGATTTTTTTTTAAATCCAGTCGTATATATCGACTAGCTGTTGCCCGCGGCTTCGCTCGCGTTTTGGTTGGAAATTATCCCATGGGCACGTTGTAAATAAAGCCTAAAGGACCTCGGGGATAATGTAGCTTCCTATTAGTGAAAGAATTTTCAAAATCGGTTCAGTAGATCCAGAGATTACCCCTACATACAAACTTAAAAATTTTACCTCTTTACTAATATTAGTAAGTAAGTAAGTATAGATTATGTGGTTGTAGTGTTAAATAGAATATGTATGGAATATGGTTATATGAAGGTTGGAGATCCTGAAATAAATTAACTAATTAAATATGTACAGCTGAATGCCGTCTTCAGAAAAAACTATACGTATATATACAAAACTCTACCGGTGATATGAACATATTATTTCGTTTTTGCATGCTTAGAGATAACACTCAGTACCACATCCTTCTTGTATATGAATAGATTCCCAAAACCCTATTTAGTATAAACCCAATAACCTACCCAAAAGCAAAGTACATAACGAGTTTAAATAAAAACTTTCAAATCCGTCCGTACGAAATAATATATTGAATTTACAACTTGGACGCTAATTCGAAACTAAGTTACAGGACGCGTAATTTTGTTTACGGATTTCAAAACCTGCCTCCAATTTAGTTACAGTTGTTAAGTGGAGTAAAAGAATGATACCTTGATAAGAGTGGAGTGACAAAAAGAAACTTCTATTGCTGACAGTGAAAAGCTGCAGCAAGGTAATCACCAGCATCGCTGTGAACTAGTTTCATCAACTGCTTAGCCATTTTTCAACTATGTTAGGGTCGGTTTCCCGTCTAAACGGGTGCAGCTGAATTACAGTATTTTACAAGGAGCTTATCTGACCTCCACAACCTAGTTAGTACTAGGTAGAACGATACCCCTTGTAAGATAGGTTGTTAGACTTTAGGGCCACTGACTAGAGATGGGTAACCACCCGGGTTAAAACCTACCAGTGGGTTAAAACCCAGTTATCACCCGTTTCATTCCACCCACTGAGTGGTTTGGCTGGGTGAAAACAAAATATTTCGGATTTATTATTTAGACATGTAGCGACTAGCGCGCAACGGTCGGTGTGCGGGGTGGCAAGACCGAGAGGGAAAGGGATGTGGCCCACGCGCAGCTATACCCGCGCCCCTTCCCCGTCCCCGCTCAAACTTGTCAGTCTAGTTTACCTCGCTGGCAAGAGTGCGCGCGTTTTATGTGAATTTTGAGTTTTTACTTGCGACCCGGAACTGTTATATTGCGATCTGATCCTGCTTTTACCCGATTGACCTTGGCTTGAACACATTGACTACGATTTGCTTGTGAACTGAATTTATCAACACGAGAAAATAATCTACGTAGGTAAGTAAAAGAAATGTTACTATTTACTGAGCTTAATTTTATTTATTCTATATTACAGTAATTTGTGCTACCCGCCGCGCCGCCCCGCACGGGTTCTGTTTACTAATGTGGTGTTATTTAGGTTTAAAAAGCATAAAGTTGGCACTTGTAAGTGACCAATTTGATTTAATGTTTAGACATATATAGGTACTATCACATCATTTTGGTAGTGCTATGATACTGATAGTTCATCGTTACGATAATCGTAATCTTATTTTTGAAATTCATAAAGTCTGATGAGAATTAGAGTAAAAGAGAGTTAATTAGTGATTTTTGTATACGGGTTTGTCTGTCACTTGCATGAGAAACTAAACTTAGTTTGTAGACATCAAACTTTTTTCCGTATCACACAAAAGTACAAACGAAATTTACTTATGTAATGTAGGTATCCATAGTAAATGTCAGTCTACCAAACAATACATAGGTAACTTATTAAACTTCCTTGTTTTAGGGCAACATGGTGAGACCAAAAAATCAACTGATATGGAAACATTTTCGAGAGAGTGAGAACAAATCGGCTACATGCAAGTATTGCGAGATAAAATACAAAGTAGCCAACTTGCAAAAAATGGCTAGACATTTACAAAAATGTCCTCATTGCCCCGAAAACTGCAAACAACAGTTGATGACCAACGTATCGCAAACTTCGTCAGTATCTGCAGTCGGAAACACGACTTTACAACCATGTAATAAAGAAAATGAGAGACCTGAGTCTGAATTAAGTTTGTCGATTGAGGGCAGTGCATCTTCAGTGAGCCTGCCAACAAATGTAAACAAAGAACATTTACATTCATTATTAGCTAAGGCTATTTATGTATCGGGAACACCCCTTTCAATAGTAGAACACCCTCTGTGGATTAATTTTTTCAATGAACTCCAGCCACTGTACAAATTGCCAAACAGGAAAACCATTTCTACCACCATGTTGGACAAAACATATGGGAAAATGCATCAAGAGCTAAAAGAAAACGTCAAATCGCAAACATGTTTGCACTTAATGCTAGATGGTTGGTCAAATTGTAGGAATGAAGGAATAATTAATATAATAATAGCAAAACCAGAACCTGTATTTATTAAAAGTATTGCGACGGCAGAAAATCGACATACAAGTGATTACATATGTGAAGAAATTTTAAATGTATTATCTGAGTATGGAACAAATAAGTTTGCTACGATGATAGGAGATAATGCAAGTAATATGCAGAAAGCTTTTCGTCTCGTAAAAGACGAACATCCACATATAACTTATATAAACTGTGCTGCTCACACTTTACATTTACTCTGCAAAAATATTATCAGGGTTGATGTAATAAATGCTTGCAAGAGTATGGCAATTAACATGGTTAAAACTATAAAAAAAAGTCAAGTTTTAACATCTTTACTTGCAAAAATTGTAAAGGAAAAAAATGCTGGTGAAACTTTGAAGTTGCCATGCGATACCCGATGGGGCAGTTATTACACCAGCTTTAAAAGTATAGAAAACACTAAAGTGGCCTTGCAGACTTTAGCTGTACATGAAAAGGCAACACTTTTACCTGCGGAAGAAAAATCAGCACTTTTGGATGACAATTTTTGGAAAATTATTCGACAGTGCAAACTTATCATGGAACCAATTTCTGATGCAATATTTCAATTAGAAGGAAATGACAAAAATATTCACAAGCTATTTTTGACATTAAAAAACATGAAATCGAAATTACTTTTTAGTTTACCGGATGTCACAATAATAGAAAATGATAAAAAAGATGAAATATTAATCAATGTCGATGAAAGAATAAAAATGTGTTTGAAACCTATTCACTTTGCAGCTTACTTATTAGACCCCACAGACCAAGGATCTGAACTTGACGAAAGACAAGAAGTCGACGCTATGGAGTTCATTTACGAAGTAGGACAAAGTATCGGTTTGAATGTAATGACAAACTTGGCATCCTATAGAGCAAGAGAAGGTTTTTGGAGTCGGAGATTTCTGTGGACTAACATCAACGATGTAAGCGCATCAATCTGGTGGAAGGGAATATGTGGGTCTACTGCATTGAGCAAAGTCGCTGTCCGTATTCTTACAGCACCGTGTACTTCTGCTGCTGTAGAGCGATCCTTTAGTGCTCATAGTAGCATACATAGTAAAAAAAGAAATAGACTCACGACGGAAAGAGCAGCAAAATTAACATTTATAACATACAATTGGAATTTATTGCACAAGCATGTGGACGATTTAAGTGATAATACTGAGGACTGCGTGCCTGATTCACCACCAATACATATGGAATACCGGAGATATAATGTACAAACTACGTCGCCACGTACAAATAGCCCTGAACCATCTACATCAGGCATTAACAATTTTCAATTTTTTGATTGTGACCGTGTTTCCGATGCAAGCGATGATGATGATTAAACTGCCTACTAATTTGTTGTAATTTTCCAAATAAATAATAAAAGTATCTGATTTT
Organism: Eugnorisma glareosa; assembly: GCA_947578425.1. NCBI lineage: Eukaryota > Metazoa > Arthropoda > Insecta > Lepidoptera > Noctuidae > Eugnorisma > Eugnorisma glareosa. The sequence continues at coordinate 20,261,785 of OX387961.1, forward strand.
GTGTTTAGGCTTTTATTTTTGACAAAATATTAACTCTACTTCCCACTATGTAATAATTAACAATACTCATTTTCACCCAGTAAAATGGGTGAAAATGGGTTAAAACTGGGTTAAAACCCAAATCACCCAGTTTTAACCCAAATGGAAAGAATGGGTTTTAACCCACTACCCATCTCTACCACTGACTACAAGCAACGATCGCAAAGATCTACGAATGACAACCGGGGCCAACGGCGTAACGTGCTTTCCGAGGCTCGAAAAAAACTCGGTATGTTATGGTCACCCATCTACGGACCAACGTAGGCAAGTGCCGCTTAACCTAAATAATGACTCGAGCGGCTTTTATTATTTATGTCATGACGAAAGTAAAAAGGAGTATTTATAAGAACTATCAGGCTTCGATTCGGCAGGAAACCAAGGTAGTCGAACATAGATCACAGAATAGGCAAGCTGAAGTAACAATAAGCCGACCTTTAGCTAAGACTACATTGAAAAAAAAAAAGTAGTTGCCACAATCAAGATTTTGTTTAGATTGACTAAGTAACTTGTTTGCATCTGAGCCTATCAAGCACAATGATCACAGCTACTACTTTTATTTGATTGAGATTTGAAACGGGATCTTGATTGGAGTTATCACAAACCCTATTTGCAGCAATCAAGTCAACACAACCAAATAGTGATAAACACAATCAAGAAAATTATTAAGCGCAAACATTTAGCGCAAGATTTGATCAAGTTTTATGATTAGTACAATTAATTGCAATGATATCAAGTCAAATGATCTTTATTGAAGTAATCAAAATGCTTGATTGACACAACTAACTTATTTTGTTACAGTTAACATTTTTTTAACTTGTCTCTTTTTTAACTTTTCTACAATGATGTCAATGTAATCAAGAGTAAGGTAATCAAGAAACTTGTTTGAGCGTTCAATCATTTGAATTAGTATTGCTGCGATCATGTCGTGATGATCATCTCAACTAAGATTTTGATTAATCTAAACAAGATATCGTCAATCAAGCTCCCACTTGATTGGCGTGCATTTTTTTCAGTTTACGCATCGTCACTAAAAGTAGAACGTCTGTAGGCTTGGTGGAGCAATTTTTCAAGTAGCTAGTAGCAACTGGATAGAATAGCTATGTCCAGCGGTGAAATGCTCTAGGCTGATGATGATGACAGGAACCACAGCGCATTGTATTCTGTAGTTATATTTTCAAGAAATTAGAGATACATTTTGTTCAATAAAGTCGGATTTGCTGGGGCACTCTTGTGTCAATCGGTAGCCGAAATACTGGCAATTGTCATAATTATTTGCAAACACCAACCAATGACCAACCCGTGGGATTAAACAACCGAAGACTACGGTGTGCGAAACACAGGGTCAGAGTGTCGTCTTAGGGGCACTATGAAATTTTTTTCATTACTTAGAAAAATTTCGCGTTCAATTTCGAGGTAGCGTAGTTGGTCACAGTTCTAACCTAACCTAACCTATGGATATATTTGCAGGTACACACCGTTTTGTTTTCTGCACGGCTCATGGTGCCTATAAGCGTATGGCACCAATTCGAAAAAAAAAAAAATTCGAAAAATTTTCTGTTTGCCCCTAACCGTACTCAAGGTGAAAAGTAAGGAGAAATTTTCGAAGTCCCAATTTTTTTACCTAATTTTTTTTTTTGTTTTCTGCACGGCTCATGGTGCCTATAAGCGTATGGTACCAATTTGAAAAAAAAAAAAAAAAAAAACGAAAAGTTTTCTAAGTCCCGCGCCATAGCGCCCCTAAGGCTACACTCCAACCAAACACAGAACTTCATTGATATGAAGGTTGTTTTTTAATTTAGTAGGTATGTTGTCCTATGCATAACCTTGTACATATACCAGCATCACGCCCAAAGGGTTATGTAGAAGTGTATCTAATAGTACACCAACATTTCGTCAGTTATGTCAAGTCTATTGCCATCAACTGGGCATAAATCCCGACTCCATGGCTAATACTGAGTTTCTAATGGAAATACCCAATAACAATTTGCGCGAATAGAACCCGGGACCTCATGCTAAGCAGCCGCGATTGCGACCACTAAACCAACGAGGCAGTCAATAAATCATACTCTTATAAATTTAATATTGTTGTGACCCCATCACTCATTCAAGACGCATTGCAATAGCTTACCTTGAACAATAAATGTAACAAAGTCACAGAAAGTATCGTCATATGCTCACTTTATAGCTTCTCTATCTCAATGCGTTATTGGTAGTATGGCGAGCGACGTGTTTTATCTACTGTGAGTGGAACCAACGGTTTAGATACTTGTACTGTTTTGTCTTGCTTTGCCAGTAAGATACTGGTATTGAGCTGCCTCCGATTAGACTGCAAGCCGATCCTAACATAGTTGGGATATGGCAAGGCAGACGATGATGATTGATGACTGTTCTGTCTTGTTTTAGCAAACAAGTAAAGGTATTTCTACTATTTTTAAATCATTTTGATAATTTCAACGTTTGCGTCTTTTTTACCATTCATTTCGCTAAATTCTTATTAGGTAACTTTCTGTATTTCTTCAATCACTTGAAACTAGTTTAAGTACGTCGTAAGCTTCGATACAGTTTAATCCACAAACATAATATTTTGAAGTAAACACAAAATAACCTGCAATATACGAAAGTATCAAGACTGCATGTAAACACATCTGCACAACGAACTCCTATTGTTAACCGCACGGAAAAGATCAACTAACTGTTGCATTCAGATGAGACATTACTTTGTAGTCTGTTTTTATTCGTGTTAGTACCGAACGTTCTGAGAATCCGAACGCGTGGTAAAGAATTTATTTGTTCACACGGATACATAGTGGATGGAAGCGTTGTATGCCCTTGAAAAGTAACATCACATGCAATTAAAATCAATCAGTTCATTCAATAATTCGTAGAGACGAAGTTTTTATTGTTTTATCAGAAAAAGAACCGCGGCAATTACCTTAATTAGTATTCACTAAATCGATATAAAAGGCGTTCAATAGCTGTCAGTGTCATAATTGCTATGGAATATTAACACTGACAGTTCTTGAGTACACGTTAGATATGCTAAATTCGTTTAGTTTTGTTTACAAATCCTCTAAAAATTAAAAAATACCTGATGCTTCCGCTGCCGTAGATAAAATTACCTCGTATCAGAATAAAAACTAAGTATGTCACGACCCAGAAAACCCACTCGCTTCTGCGCCCCAACTCTTTGGCCCAACTACATCCCTTTTCGATACAACGTTTATATTAAAACTCGATGCGTCCAGGAAATTGCTATCATACTTGATCTCAAACTGTCACTGTTATGTGGCTGCGACGTGTGGCGAGCGGAGCGGGGATTAAAGTTAATAATACGGGGCAAAATAAAGTGTAAAGGGGATGGTTTGGTAGTTGTTTTGATGGTGTTGAGTTTAACCCCGTTTCTAAAAACAAAGCGATGTCACTTGCGACAAGCAACACACGCTTTTGTTTCCTTCGCTTGACTAAGTATCGGCGCATCGCAAGTCGCGTAACGGGGAGCTCTTCATTTGTTTTTTTCTGCATTCGCTGTCAAGCCTGTCATTTGAGCCAGGTGGTTAGGGATGATATTATAGGGTCACTGTCAACAATGACAAGGTCTACCGGTGACCATAGCTAATTCGATACACACAGCATTGGTTATTGTTAGAAATTTAAAAACTAGGAGCTCACCTGATGTCTTTCTTCTTGTTTAAATTCCGGATCTAATATGTTTACTGAATGTTATTGCCATTCTTTGTTCTTCTTCAAACTGTAAAACATCGATCGTCAGTTTCAACCGAGATGCCATCAATAATTTTTCATAGTATTCCGCTGCATTATGTTAAATTGCTCCGCTCCCGCTCAACAACATCCCCACACCTCAAAAGCTTTGTAAAGCATATCCCACTCACAACTGGAATTGAATTGCAACCCTAAAAGTCAACACAGAAGATTGCTTTCCGCACACCCCACACGTATCAATGAGGATGTTCATAAAATAGAAAACGTAAGCCCGTCGACGGATCAGAAAGTGTTCAGCTTTGTGCTGCATTGTGAAGTGCGAGGGGTGTCTGAGATGCCATGACATAAGCAACTGGTTGCTATTGGCAATCGCTATGGTATTTGACAACTTTGAAATTTGAAGGCGATTGGATATTGTTGGGCTTGTTACGTTTCGGACATAAAGTTGGCCGATTGTGGCAGAAATTTTATCGCTGCATTTTTGTGAGTGTTGTGATCACGACCTGTATCAAAACAAAATAGTTATGGCTGAGATCAGGTTCTTCTTTTGTTTTTCGGATGTCCGTGGCCATATTGAGCGCGGCTTCAGTGGCGTTCTTCACGACTTCAAATGTCAAGAAGAATGGAAACTTTGCACACTCGATCGTGTGGTCGGGTACTCCACACACTTCACAGGGTGTGGTAGGGGAGGATGCGAGGTTAGATGTTCGGACTGACCGGTGACTCGGTTTGGCCTGAAGTCCAACATTTTATTTTACAAAACAACATTACGCCTGTGTTCCCCGAAAGGGTTAGGCAGAGATGTAACTAATAGTACACCCACATTTCACCAGTCATGTTTAAGTCCCATGTAATAGGGGCGAGCCTATTGCCATCAATTGGGCACAAATCTAGACTCCGTGGTTGAAAACCCAATAACACTTTGCCCGACCCGGGAATTTCATCCAGAATCTCATTCACAGCAATCGTGCTTGCAACCAATAGATTCGTTTTTTTTTTTTTTCATTATTGCTTCTACCGCATCTTGAACAGTTGGCACCGCAATTCTAATTGTGTTGCTTTTTAAGTTAAACTTTCTTTCAATTCCTACACAAGTCTTCTTACAAGAAGAAACATACTACTTTGAAGTATACTAAAAGCCCTTGCAGACATGCGAGTGGATAATAACTCTTCGCTAACAGTACTTAGTGCAAAAAGTGATATTCACAGGAGCAATTTATGTGCGTATTAATGTGTGAAACTTTATTAATATTCGTGTTAGACTCTTTCAACCAAGCTGTATCTAACTTCTGATATTCATTGTTCTAAGTTTGCTACTGTGTGAATGAGAGTTTAGTATGGGACTACGCTTAGGGTGAGTGAGCTGCAGAATATTGTCATGCTAACTTGGATTTGTTTAATGACTTGAAATTGGTTAGGTACTCGAGTATTTGTAATCGAGAGGGGTAACTCATAAAAATGTTCGTTCTAGTGTCACGAAAACTTCATTATAGAAGTATCGTAAAGCAGCAGATATCAAGTAAGGCGTTTCTCACACGACACCACTTGTCCACACGGTCTGGTGGAGTCGGCGAAGCGGATGTTTGGGAAGTGCGCTGCGCGTAGAGGTGGTGAGCGCTGCTCGTCAGCACGGTCGAGGGTTTCCGTGCGATAGCGGCCTCAAACATCACACGAAAGCTGTTTGTTAGACATTTTGATGCCACTAAAATCACGGAACATGCGTCGTCGGGGCTTTTCTTCACTTCGGCTAGCTTGTTCATTATTTCCGAGAATAGTGGGGTCATTTTTGGCTCATATTGAAATGATTCTATTAATGAGTGACAAATAAAGAGAAGTAGTTCAATATAATTGTTTTTTAAATAAAATAAATATGTAAATCAAATCAAATCAAATCATTTATTTGTCAGAACATGGTCGGTATGTATATTACATGGTCTTGAGTTTACATAGTTTCGTGTCATCACATTCTACCACATGGGCGTACAAATGTTAATATATTACATTTGATCAATTAATAAATAATAATATTTTTATTAATTATAGTTAAAATTCAAAAAGGGATGTCAGTTACAAATTTAAAAAATATAAATAATAATTGAATTAAATTAATATGTCAGTGTCATTTAAATAGTCATTCAAATTATAATAGCATTTATTACATAAAAATTCTTTAAATTGCTTCTTAAATCTAGCCAAATCTAACTCTCTAATAGATTTATTAATTTTATTATAAATTTGCGGGGCTCTGCGTCCGCGTAGCATGTCATTTCGCCTGTTACGTTGTACAGTATCCGATAGACAAGAAAACAAATTTGGATTTAATCTAACAAATAAGGCAGTTTCATATACAATGTGTAACAGAATAAACGCACAACCTCTTACGGGGTCATTGTACTCATCATTATGAATAACTTTCACTATGGGACCAACACTGAAATCGCGAAAAAAAAGTTGACTGCCCTATACATTTCTGTGCGCATAATTCGACAAAATGTACTGAACAGCTGTTTTTTTTTTCGCGATTTCGGGATTGGTCCCATAGTAAAAGTTGTTCATAATGATGAGTACGATGACCCCTTAAGAGGTTGTGCGTTTATTCTATTACACATTGTATATACAAAGCTGGTAGTGTCAGAATTTTATGCTTTTTGAAATATGGTACACAGCTGTCCGTCACCTGAAGCCCAAACATAGATCTTATGCAACGCTTTTGCGCTATAAACGCGGCTTCCCTGTTTGTAGAGTTACCCCCAAAACATGATGCCGTATCTTAACACAGATGCAACAAGACCATGATAGGCTGTGAGTAGTGCATCCGTGTTAACAGTTGGAGCAAGTTTATACAGGGCATAGGATGAGCAACTTATTTTCTTACATAATGTTTCGATGTGATTCTTCCAGTTAAGCTGTCTATCTATTATAAGTCCTAGGAATTTCGTACTGTCTACGTCATTAATTATGTTGTTTTTGTATTTCACGTTCATTTTTGTATTAGGTTTTCTATGACCAAAGTGCATAATTTGAGTTTTACCTAGATTAATTTTTAAGTTGTTATTGTAAAGCCAAGAGATTATTGCGATTAACACTTCATTTACATCTGCTTCGTATTGGTCAGGTTTATTACTAGCTATTGTTACGGTGCTATCATCAGCAAATAGGGTTATAGGGTATAATTTATGGCTTTGGGCAGGTCATTAATGTAAATTAGAAAAAGTAGAGGACCCAGAACACTGCCCTGTGGTACGCCCAAGTATACAGTACGTTCTTTGGATAGGTATGTAACTTCTTCTTTCGTTTTTAAATTTAAGTCTGTTATAGCAGTTTTTTGTATTCTATTTGAGAGATAAGTCATTAATAAATCCAGAATATTACCTCTTATACCATAGGAGTGCAGTTTGTTTCTTAAGATATTGTGGTCAACATAGTCAAAAGCTTGTGTCATGTCACAGTACATAGCACAAACAGGTGTCTTTTTTATCAATATTAGTCATAATTGTATTCAAGAAGTCATAGATTGCCATAATTATTTATCGTCTTATTTTTCCGGAACCCTTTCTGCTCGTTGTAGAGAATCATTTGTTTTTCTAAATATGCATAAAGCTCGTTATAGATATACTTCTCATATATTTTTGAGAAAATTGACAAAAGCGCAATCGGTCTATAATCTACCATTTGCTGTTTATCCCCTTTTTTGAAAACGGGTTTTACAATAGAGACCTTAAGACGGTCAGGAAAAACACCGTGACTGATACATAAATTAAGTATATGGCTCAGATGGACAGATATAAGATCAGCAACATGTTTTATGATCTTTGTTGAAATTTCGTCATACCCTACGCTATTGGTGTTTTTTAAACTTTTTATAATATTAAATATTTGTGTTGGTTTACATGGTGCCATGAACATGGATTTTAGAATTTCGCTATAAGTTTCATAAGTCATTATAAAAGATTTTTTTTTAGCAGGTTTATATTAATTTCAAATCCCCGTGTTAAACACGTGAACGTAGGAATTTGAAATTAACCAGACAAAATGAAAAGCAACGTGCCACTCTATGGAAATGTTATTCACCCATATTCTGGGAACTATTAACATTTTCCTCAAACATAGATCAACGTATGTACATGATATAATGTTATAATATTTATAGCAAAATAACAGCCTCATACATGGTGTAATGGACAGCCCTCCACAGACTGATGGGGTGAATTCAGTATATCATACTAAGATGACTGGTACAAGAAATTATTTCAGGAATGTTATGGGAATCTAATACATTTGATTTGTTTTATTTCCTCATACAAAATGAATCGTTACAGTGCAAAACGTACGTAGCGAACGGCAAGCCCGACGACGTGTTCGATGAACTCTGTAGCTAGGCAGGAAGCGAACAGCTGATGTCACGCGTCGTTCGTTAGAATATTTCAACATCCATTGTTGGATTTTTGATTTTAGCCGTATTATTTACATAAATGGAGTGCTGCGTACAGGGACTGTAATTTTACATTGCGAAAGTAATATTAACTGAAAAAACGATAGCAAGAATGAAAATTTTCTGGAGAAAAATTCCGGTGGAATATGATTCAAAATAATGATCTGAATGCACCCAGTCAGGTTGTGGAGGGATGTCCCTGTCCCTTACACCCTGTATTTGTCACAAAGGTAGCTAATACATCACACGAACGCCGTTGGGTTTTGGGTCCTAAATACGGTGTTGTGGATCACCTCAACTTGGATTATGATTAACGGCTAGGATAATTTCAAGTTGGATATTTATGGTATTATGATTACGCATAAGTTATAGTATCTTCGAGAAACAACAACGTATGCGTAGACGTAATGTGCGTGATTAGTAGTAATTAATTTGAAAGAAAGAAAATACATTTATTGGCAGAACATGCCACGCAATATAAACCAGCAAAGTAAAATAAGACAGAAAAAAATATATTTTTCGTTTTTATCGTTACTACAACAGTGAGCTCCAATGATAAATGTTTACATCTCGAAACCTGTAAAACTTGTTCAGGTGGAGACTCATAGATGACTCTGCCCTGGAGTATAAATGTGGTGTTGCCCCACAAACAATGGAACACTTGATATGGTGTTCTGCCAGTACTGTTGTTTGCGCATCACAGGAGCTGAGAGACGCTGCCTACTGAAAGTACCAAACTCTTCGTAAAGAAGACACGCTAAAAAGACTGATCGTGGTTAAAAGTAAATATATAAACATAACTAGGTAAATTGGGATAGAAAATAAGACTGCAGTAGCTAGAAGATATTAAAATACATCCAATAAATTTAGTTTCTACCCGATTTCAGTTTCAGTTTCATGAGAAAAACTCGTGTAAAAGTTAAATAAGTTTTGTTCGCCGCTGATTCACTGTAGCTATCGCTCAAAGAAAATCTTTCAATCTTGAATATATTGTTCGTCACAAACAAGATGAAAGACGAAACCGATCAACATCGGAGATAGAGGGGAAAATTTTCGAAAATTCCAACTGGATTTGCAAGTATTTTATATAAATCAGGCTTTATTGGCATCGAGAGGATCGTATCATTTTAGTAGATATCTATTCAGGGGCTATGCTAACCGTACGTGGTTGGAATACCAACTATCGCAATGCAAACTTTACAATGTGGTCTTGAAACTGCAGATTCCAAGTCTAAACTCCTTGACTAAAAAGAAATAAGGTTGATTTTCGAATGCAGTGCGGTATTGCAAATGAATGTGATGAGGGTGGATTTGCACAATGTACCCAACACTATCTGTCAAACCATGACATAAAGTGAGAATAAATCGAGATATTTTTACGATTGTTAAATTCTGAATATTCTTTAATTTGGCTTAGATTTATGAAGATTTATGAATGTAATGTATTTGTTTTTAGACGAAGATTTAAATCGTAAGCAGTATCCTTACTGTAAATTAGGACAAAAAGTTAAAATTTTCGGTATGAGTAAACGAAACAAAACTATTCAAGTGGTATTATCATCGAAACAAAAATGTGTCCATCCCCAAGTGGCTTTAAACTATATAAATCATACTGCGATTCCAACTCGCAGCCGCTGCGCCGCCACCGTCACCCAGTGGACGGCTAGCACTTGGTAAAGCGCAGGCCACACCGCCAGCCAGCGAGTGACTGAGCGAACTGGGCAAGGCTTAGTTTCACCTCTTTTCATACTTCACACCGCGAGCTACCGAAAGTGCCGAAACGAATTATGAAAAGAGGCTCGTCCGGCGCGCTCGCTCGCTCTAGCTGGTGGTGAGGCCTGCGCTTAATGCAGAGTCTAGGTGACCTTACCTTACCACGTATATACATTCATACAGCTCACTTCAGAGTCAAACGGCTTCAAAGGGTCCAATGTCAAAAATGACCTCTATAAGGTTGCAAAAACTTGTTAAACATAACACTGCTTGCTAATGCGTTAAGATCTCATGATTCAAATCTTTGGTTTTACATCAGAGTGTGCTATTACTATTTGATCGGTGGCAATTCATAGATAAATCAAAGTTATGTACCGCAGTTAACAATATAAAGCTGGCAAAGGTTTGTATTATAGATGATTTATTTGGTAATCAATACTTTTAAGTTTAATGCATCACCACATTGTATCTCATTTTTTTTGTCTATCGTTTTTTTTTTCTTTATATTCTCTGTAAATTGAGAGGTCTGGCTCTTGTGATACAGGAACTCCTAGTACAAGAGCCAGGGCTACACTGATGTTTAAGCAATAACTTGTCAATAAAGATTTATTATTTATTATTATTATTATTAATCTTAAAGTCTGAACTTAGAAATGAAAGATTTATAGAGAGTTTTCGAGTTCAAAGGCCTGATAAGATTGATGTATCCCAAATATAATAAACTATTGAGAATACAAGGATTTCATTGAAAATGATGCTTCTATGATAATACTAGCTTATGCCCGCGGCTTCGCCCGCGTGGACTTCGGTAATTGTCCCACGGGATCGTATACCGGGGTAAAAAATATCCTATGTGTTAATCCTATCTGTGTGCCAATTTTCATACAAATCCGTTCTGTAGTTTTTGCGTGAAAGGGTATCGAACACCCATCCATCCTCACAAACTTTCGCAGTTATAATATTAGTAGGATTCAGCCAAATTCAATGTATTGGAATTACTGATTCCTCAGAAATTTTCGCAGTGGTTTGACAGATTTTTGCCTGGTTGATGGCTAAAAGCTCGTCCGCTTTTGTATGGGACCTGAAGATAATTGAAATGTAGGTAGTGAAATGTGGGTCAGTTCTGTCTCACTGTCAGAGGAAATCAGGGATTATATTATGTGAAGAAGATTTTTGTTTTTTCCAGTTGAAACATAATTTTGGTCATAAAAGTTGTATTGCTCGTTCCTATAAACGAAAACAATATACACGGCGATAACTGTTGGACCCCGTCCATGTAACATTGTATGAATTTGTAGCTACACTGTAAAACTGCAGTATCAGTTAAGGACGCGTTTGCAAAATGTTGTAAACTTTTCAGATCAACACTTTATTGAGACGTGTATTTATTGAATTTTTGGTATTGGCTTGGGTAAATTGATAGCTAGTACAGGGTTTATTCCACTGGTGGTAGTAATTGTTATTCTGGTTTGATGATGTATACGCCAACTGAGCAATTTAGAACAGCACTAACGGTACTACGAACTGCCACGTTGATCTAGTGGTCAAGCGATATTGCTAAGCATGCGGTCTTTTTTTTTTTTTTTACCGATGGGAAATCATCAAATAACCCCTCCCGCTCTGGGCTGAGCAGGAGGGAGTGTCAGACTTCTACTGACTAAAACCCATCCATGTTCCTTCCTTTGCCCTTTGTGTTCCAGGGCCGCGGTATCTCTTTCGAACAGTCCCGCAACCCTGGCAGAGCAACCCTGGCAGCATGCGGTCTTGGGTTTGATTCCCAGGTTTGACAAAGTGTAGTAAGTATTAGTTTTTTCCATCAATTATTTCACTATAGCAGCGCGGTGTCTGGATTAGTGTCCGGTTGATGGCAATAGGCTTGCTCCGTTATTCATGGGACTTGTACACACTAGCAGAATGTGAATATGCTATAATTACACCTCTGCTTTACACATTGGAGATTACAGGTACTATGTTATGTTATATTTAATAAAACGATACCTATTATGATGTAGTGGTTGAAATCATTTGGATGGAGAAATGCATTGCGTAGTTGACAATACACTTAATTTTATTTTTTCAGCTTCATTTACAATACAAAATGTTCAATAAATTCACTTTAGACAATACAGACAGAGATGAAACCAACAAAAAAATAATAAGAGTTTAAATTTATCTGTGCTATAAGTTACATCATACAGGTGTGGATATAAAAATCATAACGACCACCTGATCTCACGTCCCATAATAACATTAAACACCACGACAGCCCATAAAAACCAAGATACCCATCGAACATGAACACCCGCAACCTTTGCCCAAATTCTAACAATTTGCACGATCCGAACATAGCAATTGTCCTTTATGACGCCCGAAACCTTAATATTAGGGAAACTATATCACTAGTGTGAACGTTAATAATATTCTTAGGAAGTACCATGTAGTGTTTGGCTGGGATTATTTAAATGAAAAAGGGTGGCAGTCTTAAAACATTTTTTTTGTGATCTACAGCAATGTATGCCTCGACTGATCTCGATGTTTACGGAGGAACGGGTAGACCCCAGGGTCTACCTAAATCTAGTCTTCTAGGTCACCAAGTTGTGACTGTTAAGCTACTATATTGTTACGGTAGGAGAAACGAGAAGCAAGCCTGCAAGGTTGGGGTGGTGTAGCAGATTGCCCACAAGGTATCAACACTTGTAGCAGCTCTTTTATTAATTTGCAAAACTGGCGAACAGACAGATATAGATAGCCATCCCTGTAATTGGTTTGTCAAAATGCTTCGGGTGACTATCCGTAGTCACGTTGAATTGATAAAAACTGGCACCGCTTCGAACTCGTGAAGCTCACCAACAAAAAATAATGAAGGCCAACACAGTCGAAACAAACTGAAAGCTTTTACATAACAAAAACACCTAAATAAACTACATGAACATCAATAATACCACAAATAATACCCTTCAGAACAGCAATAAAGATCATACGAGTATCAAAACCGGGAAGTGCATTTACAAAAATTTACAATGCATTTAAAATTTAACTGCACTCATTTGTTTTTGTGCCAAAAATACGCGGTGCCGTTCCGCAGGGCATTTCAACTTCGCTATGATTTCTTGGCCGTATCACAAACTTACTTTTGCGGTTCGGAAAATGCGTGTAGTTTATGTCAATGATGTTTTTTTCTCAAAATCCCTTGGGCTCAATTAAAATACTTACTGATCGAGTTTTTGTATCAATACAAAAAAGTCTTGCTTTGAACTTTCATTTTACCAAACGAGTGTGTTCTCAAATTCGTTACAATCTGTTAAAGAACAGACATGCTTGTACTTAGGAATGCGTCCGTATCAGCCTGGACTTCGTAAGTAGCCGGTGTGAATGTGTGAAAGCAAGTTAAACTGTTGTTGCTACGTCGGATCTATCACCGGTGGTGTTGGATTACCATCCCATCAGATAGTGAAAGTAAGGGAAAACAGGGTTCACCCGTATTTTGGGCACATACTTTTGCACGGTTGATAGCGTCTGATGAGAATGGCCTCAATTTTTTTTTTTTTGGGTTTTAAAGTCACACTCTAGCGGAGCGAAAGGGAGTGTCAGACTTGTACTGACTAAAACCCTACCATGTTCCTTCTTTTGCCCTTTGTGTTCTAGGGCCGCGGTATCTCTTTCGAACAGTCCCGCAGCCCTGGCAGGAATCGGTCCTTTCGGACCCCTTACCGTTTGCTGACATCTCGTCCGACGATCCCTTCACGCCCTGTCGTCATAAGACGGACGGATGGCGAGCTAGCCTATTACTCATCGTCCACACTCCCACGCCTACGGTGGCCTGGAGACACCACCTGGCCCCCGAAGATTGGCCCCCATGACATGCTTATTATGACATACTTAATTATGCGTATTGCCTTTTTTTTTTTTCTTGTGGGAAATCTTCAAATGACTCCTCCCACTCTGGGCTGAGCAGGAGGGAGTGTCAGACTTTTGCCCATCCATGTTCATTCCTTTGCCCATTGTGTTCCAGGGTCGCGGTATCTCTTTCGAACAGTCCCGCAGCCCCGGTATGCGTATTGCCTCCCTAGGGGTATCACAACAATAGGTTGTTCTTTGTATCTCATTCTCTCTTAAGTCAAAGCTCGACTATAACTGCACTGACATAATAATTGTACCTACCAACTCACAAAACGACATTTTACGAGCAGCATCATAACTTTGTTTCCCCGTATTTGCAACGCAGTTCGGGATAAATACGGCGTAAGGCAAGGAAACCGCGTTCATAACAGTAAATGGTGCGTCCACAAACGAATACATTAGCGGCTTTATGGGCCGGATACGAGGTGCTGATATTATTGTATGACTTCTATATAGTACGAGAAGGAAAAAAAAATTGTTTAGTGGTAATTTTGTTGGCATTTTGTGGCAATTTGGCAGTGTAATAGGGGGCGAGCCTATTGCCTTCAGCCCGAAACAAATCCAGACTACGTGGCTGCTACTGAGTAATTCCAGATGGGAAAATCCAATAACAATAATTGGCCGACTCGGCAATCGAACCCAGAGCCTCATGCTCAGCAGTCCCCATACCAACCACTAGACCAACGAAACAGGTGAGGAGGCAGGTAGAAGAAATTACAAAGTGAAAAAGTATTGATAAGTTCAACTTTACGTTGGATTTACCGTGATCCTTCCTACACCATACAGTGTAAGTACGGTGCTCATGACCAGAAAAGTAGACTTTTTGTTAGAGTGTCCAAAGTTATGCTACTCCTGTACATTCGAAAACGCTACGAAGGCTGCCATCCATGAAGTCACTTGGGTACTGGTAATGGTTTTGGGTATACCCAAATTTGTCATCGACCAGAACAGAAAATATTCTTTACATTTATTTATGTATGTGTGCGCTTTATGTATATTTATTTATGTGCATGTTTGTTCCTAGAAGAGGTTGCATAAACAACAAAAACAAAATGATCGAAATCCAAATATTTAGCTGTTCACACTAACGATATGTTTGGTTTCAAAAATATTAAATCCGACTTCTGTTAAATGTAGTGTGACCATAATTACACTCATCCGTCATTTCACCCAAGGTTCATTTAAAAATCAATGTCATATTTTTAAAGCATTTCTGTTTAGAATTATTGCTTAAATGGACCTTTTTGGCGCAACCGTGAGGCACACAATATATTTTAACTCTATTTTAAGGGTTTCGTACCTCAAAAGGAAAAACGAAACCCTTGTAGGATCACTTCTGTCTGTCTGTTTGTCTGTCAAAAACCTTTTTTTTCAAGAACGGTGGTATCATTTTAAAATGATTATCGAATAATATTCACATCTACGGTCCCTTGGAACTGAAAAAAAGGTTATTTAGTCAACGCAATAAAAAATACCTCGGTGCATGAGTCAGACTCGCACTTGTCCGGTATTTTATTTAATGTGTTCTGCTGTAATGTATTCTTTGATTTATTTTCATCATAACTTTAAAATTAACATTACTTAATTAACAAAGATAATTTCAAATCGTAATCATTACATTGTTTTTTTAAGTCTTTTCACAATCGTTGGTATATACCCGTCTCTTAGGATATGCATGAAGTATTGCTGGTTGTTGCCAGAATTCTCCATCCATCTGAGAACACTGTTCAGTGTTGTGCATCCTAGATAGTAAGTTTGTTGGCTCTAGTTTACGAATACTAAGTAACGCTTTATGTATCTTCAATTTATGCGCCAAAGCTTAGATTTATAAAAGGTTTTTGCACATAATCAAAACCAGTGTGTAATACAGTGTCTTATACACTCACCTACTAACTTAAATTGACAGAACATAGACACAGACAAAACCAAATTAATCGCCGATGTTCCCACTTAAAACTTAAACGTTTGGTTAGCCTACACAAAAGTAACATCTTAGCCGTAACCAGATGTTCCGTTTATGTTTTTTTACAAGTTTTTTGAGCACTTTTGCAGTGAACTCCGAAACGAAACTCTTCCACATGTCAAATATGTACTTAATTTTTTGAGGATTTATAACAGTCTGAGGTTAGGCCCAGAATAGACGACACAGTTTATACAGAATAAGAAAGACAAAGAAAAAAAAAAGAGCGACTGTAACACGCTTAATTTTAATGAAATTAAGATACAAGTAAAGTCCAAATAAGGAATTTTTGTTTTCTTTGTGTGAGGAATAAGTTGTCTGCATGCAATAAAAATACTTTAAACAATATTATTGTCATACATTGATTGCACTATTTCTGGCAACCTATTTCTCAATGAAGTTATTATGCCTCGGCTTGATAATTGTTAATAAAAACCTAAGTAACAATTGAGTATAGTCCTTTCACAGTTAAGTAACCTCCGATTTTGCATACTTGTCAATATCCCTGTTTTTTATTTATTTATAGTTAATTAAAACGGTTTAAAAACAATTACAATAATTAACATAGAAACAGAGAGAGTAAAACATCTAGTTGACAACATTCATTAAATAAAATTAAAACTAACAAGAAACAGTGGACACTCTTGCATACTTTATTTCACAAAACACCAGACATATACGCATTAGCTTACTGCATTCATCCGCAAACACATCACATTCAGGGTTGGCAGTCAGAAGGGCCTTGAGCGTCTTAAGAGTACGACACACCGGAGATTCAGCTCTGGCGACCGTTTTGGATGACGGTGGAGCGAACAGATTGTGCCAGTGGGACTGACGGTGTCCGATATATTTGTCGGGCACAATATAGCCGGCAGAAAAGGCTGTGGAGTTCTGGGCAGTTGATTAGTCCCCGTAGAGTTTTACAGGCCTCCGTGAGCTGCTCAGAGCCTTTTCTCACCTCCAAGGAGTTAAAGCTTATCATCCTTAGATCCTTAGTTAAAGCTTTTCATCCTTAGATCATCCTCCGTCAGACAGTTGCTACTGCAACTTTAACATAACATGCATTAGTGCGTGTACAGTCGCCCTAACTTCGCCTCAATTTACAGTCATGTGATATTGATTTGATACGGTTTTGTGTTATGGCTCGATTTGTTCGTTGAAGACACTAAAACAGGAGCCGCACTTTGAAGTAGCAAACTTTTGAATCATATTGTTTTTATTAATTTGTTTTGATGACTTTTAAAAGTACTTCTTAAGAATGGATTCCATATTTTAAACAAACGAAATAATGTCATTCTTATGAACTCAAAAACTCAAACTCAAAGCGTTTATTTCAATTAGACCTTCGCAGGCACTTTTGAAAGTCAGAAAAACAAAGGCGAAGCTACAGTCACAGACACAAGGCATAATAACTTGTGAAAGTATTGTAGTTGCCCATTCCAAAGCGTAGATCTCTATGGAGAAGAATGGGCAAGAAACTCCATGGTCACTCTTTTCAATCAAAATATTGTTACAAGATCATTTTTTTTTTTTTTTTTTTTTCATCAAAAGTTACACAAGAGTATTTTCCAAATCTTCTGCCAAACTGCAGGACAGTTTGTCGGCAGTGTTCTCGTGGACACAGCTCTTAAGTTTTCTTAACACTAATGCATCATTATAAAAGGTGAAAGGTAAGGGGACACATAGTTTTATTACATAGACGTACGCATCACACCACACCCAACTTCACACATACTCGAGCTGCTCAGTGTTTTATTGAAAAGAAACGTAGGTACATAATTAAAATGAACTACAGCTCGAGTATATCGACTTGCCCGCCATCCCAGCACGCGCGGCGAGAGCACATACTCCTAGCGTCCCGACCAGTCTGGTGAAATCTCTGGTGAATTCATGTTGAGATTATACATATATGTGAGAACGATGTAGAAAGACGTGCACATTAAGAGCGTCCAGAGTAAAAGATTATAACTATCAACAATTTAAAAACAAAGTAATTAAAATAAACCGTGGCAGCTAAGAGATGACCAGTCCCAACTGACAGCGCCCGTTCACGAACATGACGCATGCATCAGCTCCATTCAGCTCAACCATATTGAAGGGAACTAAACGACCCAACACACCCGCCACTATCAGCGAGACATTTGAGTGAGCCTGACATTCTCTCAGCCACCAGGGCACATTCGAGTCAATGAAGGATAACTAAATGTAAATGGTAGCTTTACAGTACATAGTACTCACACATGTGCTATGCAGTTATATAATACTAAGAGATTGAATCTATACAATGCAAAGATATTTTTACAATCTTCTGCAGCTTCCACAATGATTTCACATGAGCTTCTGATTAGTTTGCCCCTATGGTTATGGAGCAGGACCAGCATTGAGCCAAGCATTTTTATCATCGATGTAATCCCCTAACTTATAATATGCTTGCCTACATAGTGTGCGTTTTATACAAGATTTAAATTTTGTCTCATTCAGTTGTTGAATGTGGGGAGGTATTTTATTATAACATTTTAAACAGTACCCCATGAAAGTTGAGTCTACTTTAGCTAGCCTGATACCTGGCTGTACTAGTTGGTCCCTGTTTCTAGTATTATAGTGGTGTCTGTCACCTCTTTTACTAAACAAATGCAGATTTTTCCTAACGTACATGATGTTTTCATAGATGTATTGACAAGGTACTGTCATGATGTTAATTTCTTTAAACAGTTCCCTTAGAGAATCGCGCCTACGTAGATCATATATGGCTCTGATGGCTCTTTTCTGCAGAATAAATATAGACTCAATGTCTGCAGCCCGTCCCCATAGTAAAATACCGTATGACATAATACTATGAAAATAACTAAAATAGACTAGCCTCGCGGTATCTGCATCAGTAAATTGGCGGATTTTTCTAACAGCATATGCTGCTGAACTCAGCCGTCCTGCAAGAGATGTTATATGTGGACCCCACTGTAGCCTTGAGTCGAGCATGATCCCCAGGAAAACAGTATTTTCGACGAATTGCAGTTTCTCTTGATTCAATACTATGTCACTATCACTACTTTTAACATTCGGTAGAGCAAATCTTATGCACTTCGTTTTTTTCCCATTTAATACTAAATTATTTGCGGTGAACCAATTATGGACCTGCATTAAGGCGTTATTTACGTCGTCGAGATTTGTGGCACGTCTGTTTATCTTAAATATTAAGGAAGTATCGTCAGCGAATAACACCATTTGTGGTTGGTTTTTAAATAAATGGGGTAGATCATTAATATATACCAAAAACAGGAAAGGACCCAATATCGAACCTTGTGGTACACCCATACTTACTTTTAAACCCATTGAATTGACACCATTTATTTGTACTTGCTGATGTCTATCGTTTAAATACGATTTCACTAAACTGAGCGCAAGTTTCCTTAACCCGTAATGTTCAAGTTTTAAGAGTAGGGTTTCATGGTTTACGCAATCAAATGCTTTCGAGAGGTCACAGAAAATTCCTATGGCATCTTGTGCCTCTTCCCACGCAGTAAATATGTGTTTTAATAAGGTGACACCGACGTCAGTCGTACAACGTCCTTTGGTGAAACCATACTGTTTCTCTTGCAAGATTTTATTGGTGTTAAAGTGGTTGAGCATTTGATTAAGCATTACCTTTTCAAACACCTTGCTGAAAACTGGCAATACGGATACAGGTCTATAGTTATTGGTGTCTTTACTGTCCCCGGACTTGAAAAGTGGTATTACCTTGCTGTATTTCATAAGGTCCGGGAAGACTCCTTGGTCCACACACAAATTAAATATTAAGGCTAAGTACGAGTGATAAGTAAGGCTAAGTATGAGTCAGTGAGCGGGGTTCGGGTGGCTAAGTTTTGGGCTAAGCATATTTGATAGTTTTGAGACAGCAACTTGCTAAGAAAATAGAGGGATTGATAGACCCGGAGTTACTTCATATGTTTATTGACCAGTAAAAAGAAATTGTGCCAGCTAGGAAGTCTATCTTCGCTTGAAAAACCAAAAAAAAATAGGTCATATTGTTCAATCAACAACCACTATAGGACATATGCCTCTCCCAAGTTACGCCAACACCCGGATCTCCGCTTTCGGCAACTAGTCTGCCTACGTCATCGGTTCCTGTAGCTGAAAATTAGGTCATATTGCACCATACTAAAAATTTTCATTAAATTCTAATAGATTATCCATATCTCGATTATTACCTAACACTTAGCCGAGGAAACTATGAAACGAGCAAGAAAAACGTGGCGGAAACTTCGTAATTAGTTCTACAGCAGGAAGTTGCATCTAACTTAAACATCGCTTTTTAGCAACGTTGGCTGGCGCTAAATTGAATAAAAGTTAGCAGAAGAAAATATAGGAAAATGTGGAGTTATTTTGATGACTTTGGGGAAAACTTCATCAACTGCAATGCAATGTTAAAAAGCTTAGAGAAAATTAACAATTCTTATTAAAGCAGCTCAAAGCATATTAAAAAATCTCGGGTGTACACATAAAGCGCACTTAAATGCTTCGAGGGATAAAAAAGAGGAGTATATACACGAGAATTATGTTTAAGGGGGCGAGTACCATGAACTAGACCAAATCCAGACTTTGGGTTGCTACTGAGAGCTTGTAATTGCTAGGAATGGCTTATAATACCTATATGTACCGCTTTAGGAGTACTTTATTTTGCAACAGTGAACCATTATTCTGCGCGACCGCTGCAGGGTTGCAACTGTTATAACCGTTTATGCACTTTAGAACAACTCTGCTTGTATACTCATAAACCAGCAAACGGCACACTTGAGTACATTACCAGGCGACTATAAATATGTGAGAATATGCAGAACCTAACCAGTAACCATAGTCATGGGCCAAGTCAAACAAACTAAGCTTTAGGCTGAGCCGGTAACTAAGCTGCTCCTATTTGCACAGTCCAACGTATACAACGGACGTCGCGGTCGTTTACTAAATGAACAAACAATATTACTTATACGGTGGTGATGTAATTTTAGATGCAGCGTGTGCTTGAATCTAGCTTGGAGCTAACTCTTTTTTTACACCGGTTCGATTCCTATTCTCAAACAGCATTGCTATTGTCCAATTGGACCGGTATTGATGAAGGTGGGCACTGCATAGATATTCCAGACTTTTCTATAGGATAGCATTATATCTTTGATGCCTTTAGATGGTATTCGGATGTCCATAGAAAATAGTAACCACTCACTTTCAGAAGGCCCATAATGTGCTTATTTGTCATCACTTAACATAAAATAAAACTAAAACTATACAACCTGTTATTGGAAAAATCAATTAGTTGTCAGTAACAAATGTAATGGAATAATTGTAAAACAGCAAGAAAAGCAAATTTTATTTTATGACCGTCGTTTAATTATATTATCATTATGGAATTTTAAAGATGTACTCTTTCCAGTCCAGACAAGCCAAGGAAGTCATAAGACGAACCGAAAATGCCTGGAAGAGCTACTGGTCTATGAAAGGAAATCTTTCTTTGAATCATGCACATGTGCATTCTTCCCATTTGACATATGGATCTCATACTTGGTCTTTGAAAAACATTCAAAAGTCCAAGCTCAAGGTTTGCCAACGTGCAATTGAGCGCAGTATCCTAAGTGCCAGACTTACCGACCATGTACGCAACACCACACTGCGCTCCAAAACACAAATGACTAACGTTCCTCAAAAAGCCGCTAAGCTAAAGTGGGACTAGGCTGGTCATGTTTGCCGTATGCCCGATGAGCTGTGGCCCAAAATAACAACGATGTGGAGCTCGGACACAGCCAGGAGGCGACACGGCAGACCTCGCAGGAAATGGCGGTACGAGCTGGAAAAAACCAACGCCCATTCGCCCACATTGGCCCTGGATCGAAGAATTTGGAAGTCTTGAGGACGGAGGAGGAGGAGTTAGGAGGCTAACAGTAACATACAATATTTTACTCGTAGTATCTACTCAATAATAGAAAAAACCTCAAACATTTCTCTACTTCTTAAATACTTTAAATTCCGCTTAGACCTTCGCTTCGATCCTGTCCCAGAGGAAACGAGGTAAATAACGTGTAATGGCACATTTTTATTCATAGGCTGCGTCCAGGGAGGTTATTGGTTAAACCGCTGGAGGAATTTTGGTGCACATTAATTATTACGCGCCCGCCGACGCCAGTACGTTGATGGTTCATTTTCTCGTTGTATTTTCGAATAAATTCAGCTATAATGTACGCTAATGAAGTTATTTTAGTTTATGAACTTATAATTTTACATACACTTAACGTGACAACCTCTCCGAGGAATTGTGCAGAGGGGTAAGCAACTTTAGTATATGTTAACCAACCACGACCACTTTACCAACGACAAGACAAATAAGTGAGGAAATTATATCGATACCTTTAGGCTCAAAGGGCGTATCCACCAAAACACGACTTTACAGGAGAGCCAAAAAACAAAAAAACAAAACAGTTTTCCGACATAACTTTTTTGTGGGTATAGCTATAAAAAAAATGCAAAAGACAAAAGTTCTTAGAATTTTGAGATAAAGAACATGGTAGAATAATATCTTAACTAAACCCAACAAATAAAAAAATAGACTTCGTATACACCCTTAAACATTAAATATGGCAGTCGGTTACGCCAATAAAAAAAAAGCTCCTGAACAAACAGTTAAGGGTGTAATAGCAATTCACACAAAATCAATTAAAAATTCATGACGTATGTTACAATCTCTTTCTATTCTAGGATCTAACAAACGATGCAAGCTACAAATCTTTTGTCCAATATGTGGTGTAAGAGACGATTGTGGCATTTCTCATCAATAATTTCTCATTATAAGCTCCGGTAATTCAATTGATTTGTACCGATCAGATCATTTGCTTGATTCTTTTAGTACTACGCCTACTCATAACAACTGCAGTGCAGTCCAGAAGTCAGCATTAAAAAATAAAAAAATAATATTGTATCAAAAATGTTAAATCACAGCTATAATTATAATAGAATCTGTCATCGTTTTAATAATCATTATGCAATAATAGTCGTTATAGTACTATCTTATTAGTAACAATATAGAAATGTATTACACTTTTTATCATTTATGCATGTAGGAATCTAATATCCATCTAACGTAATTTAAATGTAATAAGACGTTTCTTCTGTCGTTATTACGTCTAATATTTATAATACTTGAAAATAAAAACAAAACACAGCCACTAATAAAGCAAATTAATTGCATTATTCTACCAAATTAACGATGTCATACATAATTATGATATATAAAAAAACAGAAACAAGAAACGTAAAAACTGTTAACTATAACGGGCAAGCATAAGCATCCCGAACGAAAAGGATTTAAACATGAGACTTTATTCTTCCTCTATATCTTTGTCTTCGTCATCGGTTTCAGGTAATGTACCGGGTACATCTTCAGTAGAACAGAGCTGACGATACTCTTGATGAAAGGTCTTGGGGATTGTTCCATTATCACAGAGTCTGATAAGGTCTTTATATTTTGCTACTGATATCGGAAGTTTGGCGTTATGAAAAGGCTGAACAATATAGTTTTTGTGTCCGGATACATCGTTCACAACATTTCCATCTGTACTATTCTCAATGCTCTTATTTTTACTATTCATTGTTTTCGTGTCCTTCCCTTTACCTTTTCCTTTTCCCTTGCTTTTGCTAATTCCTTTCTTTTGTGTCTTCTCAAATAATTGTATTTGTTCCTCTACCGCACTTTCTTTCATGGAATATTTTATTTGAACTTTAACTGGATTCTTCTTTTTGAAAGTAGCTGTTCTTATTGCTTTGAAGAAAATATTTTTTAACGTACAAGGCGTAAACGTTTGGTTAGCCAATTGTGCTAAATCTGAATATTCCATGACATTGACATGGTAGGGTCTAGGCGTTTTCCGGGCTGCTACAAAAAAGGTCGCCCATTGTGATGGACTCCAAACAATTATTCTTTTCTCTTCTCTTTCGATTACAGCATGGACCGAATCCACGGGCATTTAAGTATGTCCGGGGAGTAAAAAGTTTATCTGTATGACTTCCAGATTTATAGAAATTTTTAAAAAGTGATTGAAGACACCCAACACTGTTTTATTTTTATTTTGGCCACTGCATGAGTCACAGTACAATAAAAGGTTGTGCACACCTCTTCTATCAACTTCAACAAGATATTTTATTAGGCAGCTAGCAATTTCATTGCTACCACGTTTGCCATCACACTCACCCCAGGTGAAGCAAAAAGCATCTTGCGTGTTAGTCGTAAAGAGTAAAATTGTACACAGAATTTTTTCGTGAATAGTAGGTATAACATCATGCTTTCGCATTGGGGAGTGTTATTTTAATAGGGCGTATAAGCCAAATTTTAAATATTTTAGTTTATTTCGGGGACGTAACCACCAAACTTGATAAAATCTCTGGTTGTATAAGACAAGTACGAAGAACAATTCTTAAATAGCTAGTGGCGTAAACGCCAAAAGAGACATATCACCGGATATACTTCCAAGTTTTTAAATTTGTTTACCAGTTACGACGTGTGCGCTAATGAAAAATGAAATATATTTCATTTACAGCCCAAATTTAGAGAAAATCAATGTTTAGCGACCTAAAAGTTATGGCTGTATAAGCCACTTTTTTGCGAATATCGACATTTTAAATATACCAATCGAAAAAGGGCGAAAAACTAAGTATGACTGCATTAAAATCTCATTTTGGCCAAAATGGCGTTTACGCCCTTTGAGCCTAAAGGTATCGATATGTTTCTGTAAAAAAATAAAGGCAATATAATCTTACGATAGTTTTGGTGATGGCCATTCAACAGCTACAAAGGATAATCAAATAAATCAATCAAAGTAAAGCAAAAAATAGTTAAATAAGACACTTTTTCTAAGAAACAAGAAGTTTGCCTAGAATGTTATTAACTTTACAAGAGCGTTACATATTTCATAAATAATACCTAATCCTAGTTAACTCTTTTTTTCATAATGTTTAGCTACTTATGCAAGAAACGCCCAGCTTTGATTTGAAATATTTCTTTGTGACTATCAAATAACTTAGTTTCTTACACAGAAATTAATATTCAAACAGTTATTTAAATTTTTCATCCACATCAAAAATCGTCCACTATCAAACTGAATTATTCATCGACACTTTAATTACCGGGGTTCGAGGATTAAGTCCGTCTGCCTGGCAACACTATTTATGTCCTAATAGTGTTGCCAGGCAAACGGCTTAAGCCGGATTAAAAGAAATAAATTGACTAATGGAAATAACAATGATGGCTGTCTAATCGAATTACGTACTTCAGAGTTTTAACAATTTCTTTTTTGTCTCTTCTAAAAAGGTCGCTGAAACACCTGGAAAGTTAATGCTCGATTAAACAATCCTAGTTATGGTATTATGACCATGAGAGGAACTACTTGAAGGCTATCTAACGTGTATGTAATTTGATCAAAATTCTTTTTTTTTTTCTTATTCACAACAAAAGTGTAATGTGCCACAGTAGTGTGTGTAAACTCACAAAAGAAACCAGTTTATCACCTCAATAGAATCTGTTTTATTGACTCAGCATTAAATAATAATATTACGTCGTATCCATGTAGGTTTTATGTATAGTCTGCTTAGTATTGTAGCTTCAAAAGGTATTATGTATCAAATTCAGGACATGAAGAAGGAAAAAAAGACAAAGGTAATTTATGCCTTTGTTAGTTTTATTTTTCTTCACGACTCGACTGTACCTACATTTACCCACGTTTCTTTGATGTCTAAGTTTTGCCAATGACCTAAATAATATAACATGTGTGTGCACACAATATTACGAGATACGATAAGCCGAATTTCAAATAAAAAATCTGTCTCCCTGAAAAAATCAGTATTAAGTTTAAAAATCGAAAATTCTCGACACCTGGCTACCCATGGCGCTCGTTTAATTTACTTCTATACGCCGGGCGGGCTCACAAAGAGCTTTATTGGATTTTTCTGGCGCCTTTTGAGTAAAAGAGAGGTTATGATTTAGATGCACAGTCCTCAGCGGAATACCGCTTATGACACCCGTTGGGTTTCATTACGGACTGGAAATTATATCGGACGTTTTATTCTTCCTATCAGTTTCAAAGGAAGATTTTTCTTTGATTTTGCGTACTAAATCTTGCTGGGAGTTTCAAGCGTTTAGGTGGAATATTACTACGGTTATATATATATCAGAAACTACCGTTACGTACGTTTTGTTGTAATGACTTGGTTAGAAGAATCATAAATTATTTACGATTTAAATTGTCATCGTCTCTTCATAGGTCTCAAGTTCAAACCCAAGACACGCACTTCTGATTTTTCGGATTAATGTGCGCATTGTATAATTATCACTTGCTTCGGTGAAGGAAAACATTGTGGGGAAACTGCAGCCTGCTTGTGAGATATTTCTCGACGGCATGTAAAGCTAAGTTCCATTGGCCCATGGGCGGCACTAACCACTTATGAAGAAGAAATCTAGTTCCATCTAGAAGAAGAATTATTTTTAATAATTGGTGTGATGGTAACATTGGGAACAATATGTAATTACAGTTTTTTTACTGAGATAGGTATTTTTTAATCTTGTCGTAGCTGATATTACCTGCCAGTGTTTTTTATGACACGATACGCTATCAGATTTTATAACCAAAACCACAATTTACGACCCTTTTCAGTCACGTTCGTTGATTTAATATCCCAGCATTAGCTTATTATATTTTGCTCTACAAACGAAAAACAAGGCTTTATAAAATATTCATGTAAAAGATATTAACCCAAAAATATTCACATAAAGGGTGTTTGGTATTGCGGTATAAAATCGGTGATAGTAATGATCCGTGGGGTGTAGGAGCGAAACACGAAATTGATGTTGCGGTTTCGAACCCGCCTGTATTAATGTGTTTTTGAATGAATGGAATTCCCGTTCACTCATACAAATAAAATAGAGTGTGTTTGTGAAATTGTGAAAGATAAAGTTTAAAGCGATTGTTTGTTACAGTTCACTTTATTTGTATGGCAATTCTGCAAGCACCTAGAGATAAATATAGTAAATAATTGTACGAAGATAACAAGACCGACGTAATGTTTGAAACTCAAAAGAATTGTTCGTTCCATTTCAAAATATTGACCTTTAAGGTGGATGTGCAAGGGTGGCCCGCGAAATTTAAATTTGCTTACGATTATTGCAATTTGCACGTCAGTATCAGGTTGTATGTTGATGAAAATATTAATTGCGCCAGTAAGACGTATGGAGTTACAGAATTATAATCATTTAAATCATCAATACAAACTTCCAAGTTCATATAATCCCAAAGAGTGACTTTTTCATGAAATAGCTATTGAATGGGGTTATATGAACTTGGAGGGCTGTATTGATGATTTAAATTATTATAATTCTGTAACTTCATACAGTTTAGTGGCGCGATTCATATTTTCATCAACATACAACCTGACACTGAACTGCAAATTGCAATAAACTTAAGAAAATTTAAATGTCGCGGGCTACCCTTGCGCCTTGCGCCTTGCGCGGGTTACCTTAATATTTCATTAAAGGTTCTTAGTGCAGCATTGATGAGAATGTTGAGATGGATGTGTGGAGTGACAAGAATGAATAAAGTAAGTAATGAGTATATTATGGGAACTTTGAAAATGGCGCCTGTTACAGAAAAAATTAAAAGAAGTCGTTTGTCTTTGTATGGACATGTAATGAGGAGGGATGAAACGCACGTGACTAAAAGAGTGATGGACTTGAATGTTGATGTATGGAGAGGGAGAGGAAGGCCAAAGAGAAGATGGATGGATTGTTTGAAGACAGATATGAAAGAGAAAGGAGTAAATAATGCAGTGTCGTCTGCCAGATAAGGGAAGAAGAAAACGTCTTGCGCCGACCCCAAATGGAATGGGACAAGGACAGGAAATGGTGCAGCAGTGGTGGGACCATCACCACCTTTTGCCTTGGGTTTGAACAAATACAGACCCTCCAAAGGATCATAGGACTCCCCTAGGGAGGTTCATATGACCCCAATCTAAGTCGCAAGTTACTAGGCTTCTTTTGGGTTAACTCGTTCCATCGTCGACCTAATCTCTGTCCTCAGGACTAAATTGAGGTCAGGAGTAGGCCCATTTAATATAAAAAAGAAGCGTTACTCATAGTAATTTGTATGTTCACCACTACTCTGTAAACAGTGAAGGGAAACATCGTGAGGAAACCGGTATGCCCTAGAATACTTTGAAGACATAGTGTGCCAATTATAGCCCTCATTGAACTGTGATCACAGTTTATTTATTTTTTCCATATTCAACCAAACTATTATCGCAATAGTTTTAGTCAAAACTCCACGTTTAAGTCACAGTACACGATGCAGAGCAGACGTTTGCTAGTATCCGTTACACGAACCGTCCGGACTGTAGCGAAACTTTGTCTGCTGCTAACTTGGGCCGCTCACTTGCCCTACATTTTGTGTCTTACTTGTGAGTTAAGGCCATAGAACGACTTGGATCTTCAAGCGATATTGGCACACAAGGACGTAGGCAATCAAAAAGCGAAAGCTAAAAGTCATTTACGTGGTTAGTTGACACTTCCCGTGACCCAAGGGCTGGCTTTTACCTTGGCCAAAGGCGTTGCCATAAAACGTGGCAACGCCGCTAGTCTCTTAGGTACATAACCAGTTGACAGCGTTGAGGAGGAGTTTTTTGATGCCATTTTTTAAGTTTGTTGTTAAGTAAATGTATGTAATATTATAAACAAATAATAAAAATAAAAAAAAGTTTGATTTGTCAAAGTTGGTGCACCTATTAATATTGACAACACTTGCTTTTCCTTTTCACTTAGTGGCCCAACGTTTAAAGATATGGGTACCTACAAAATGTTCATATTCAAGAAAGTAGAATATTTTACGTTGCTAAGTGCATTTCGCAGAGTCAAACTTTTGAAGTTCTGAAAAAGATTCGATAACTTTTTTCGCAGTCAACACAAGTTATTTATTTTTAAATTGTATTTCATATTAGCATAAGTACAGCAACTACGAAGCGTAAACAGTAAAGGGGAGGTAAAAGTGCTCAATTTAGCTAAGCCTATAAATTGCTATAAAATCAAACTGGCTACTAAGGACGTCTTTCCACTAGTTTACAGATATAACTTAGATTCAACGCATATCCTTTTCGGAACTAACGGCATCTTGTTTTTTTCAATACCATTTTCATAGACAGTTTCGCATTGTTTACGAGCGGCGACGCCATTGTTTATACCTAGTTCTTATTTGTCTTGATTAAAATGACTGCTGTCAGGATGTACATAATTTAGCCGATAATTTAATTTAGACTATGTTTTTTATAGTTTAATTGAATTGGCCCTAATTAATACCGATATTTATATAAAAAAAATACTGACTGCAATATGCATTTGTTATTATTAATTTTGATGACTAAAGCTAAGTAGTACCTTTAGTTTGGCAGCTGCCTTTCAATCAAGTTAGATCTTATGTACCATAGTAAAGCATTTAGTAAGGTTACTATACTCGTACTTTTGATACTACTAAACCAATATGGAGTAAAAAAAAAAACCGGAAAAAAAAAATCCTCCTTCACCGAACCTCCTCTGAAACAATTGAAGTGACGCTACAATTTCCCATACAAGCGTGTAAACAGCCAGCACCAGCACACATGTCTGCAGAGCTGTCTAATAGAATCTGCATAACAGAGAGTGTTCGTACGAGTACAACTACTGCCTTGAGCCGAACTCGATACGTAGTCACCTCGCATTGTGCGCGGCTAGTTTGTAGTATTGGCATACTTGGGAACTGTTCGGTTTGAATGGGAAGTTGGGTAAAGTGATACAATTTAACGATTGCCTGATTGATTTAGTAGTGAAAAACACGACTGTTGACGTTGAACAAAAAGTATCTATGTAGTATTATCAACTATCCGGTGTCCACGATACAAGCCTCGTTGCTTAGTGTGGCACCTAGATGGCGCTGTGTGTAATGTCCAGCGATATTTATTTTATCTTACCTCCACAACCCAGTTAGTACTAGGTAATACTACCCCTGGGTAATACTGGTTGTCAGACTTTCAGGCCACCGACTACCGGTAACGACTGTCAAAGATCTACAAATGACGGCCGGGACCAACGGCTTATCGTGCTTTCCGAGGCACAGCCAACCAATAATATTCTATAGTTACAATTGTACACATTGCTGAACTCTTTAATGCATACAATTATGGTGAAAACAATTTGATCCTTAAAATGACCTACGAGTATATTAAAACTTTCAGCTCAGTTAAACACGATCTAGCTTAGTGCCCCGTCGTAGTTATTCGATCAGGATCTTGGCATACTTGGTTGCAGTTAAGTTATTGTTCAACAGTTTCAGAGAGGTTGTCCACTCCGCTAGCAGTTGTCAAACTGCAACAAACTATGTGGGGAACTGAGCCATCTCGGCGATCAGATGGTAGCTACCTTGTTAGAGCTTGTCAACCTTCTGACAACAACCTTCAACCTCAACCTTCTGACAGCAATGGATATTGTCCAAAAAATCTAACCTGTTTAATTAATATTTTTTTTTGATTATAAATTATAGTATTTTAAGAAACTTGTATATTTTTAATTTGTGTGGCTAGTTTAATCAAATCAATCAAATCAATCAAATCTTTATTTGCTTTGAATGTAGGTACAGGTATAAGATGTTGTACATAAACACAATAACACATAATTACACACACACACAATAACACATAATTTATAATTAATTTTAAATTTTTGGGGCTCATGACGTCGAGAGCCCTAAGACTCATGACGTCATCACTGGAAAAGATTCCTTTGCTCATACAGCGATTTAATATGTGAGTGGCGGATAGCGTCAGTTTCGAAATGGAATTCGACGAATAAATGGTATAATTACGTCGATAGGTCATAAAAAAAAAATGGTAGCATTGAGTGCATCCAGTATTAAGTGACCGACTCGTACAATTCATACATGGTGAATTTGTATCGTTAGTGCCCAAATCAAGAATATTTGAGGGTTTTTTTATGGAAGCACGCTGTTCTGAAACCACGTGATTCAGGCTGAACTACTCACATTTCTTTCACGTTAGAACCCTCACTGCAACCTACAGTAGGGGTGCTTCTTATCAGCGTCCATACAACTGACTAGGAATGCAAATTCACTACTCTTATTGGCGCTGTTGTCTTGTTCAGCAGTTAATTATCTTTTACAATTGTTTACTTGATAGCGTTTGGCTTTGTTCAAAAGCGTGTATTACGGAGCTTGGCTGGAGTTGTGTAAGTTTGTATTTCTGTGTTTGTAATGTAAGCGGTGGAATGGTGAATGTGAGAATTCGTCGTTGAAGTTCCCACACCACGTAAGTAAATTTTTGGAGATAATCAATATCGGAAAAGGCGTTGTTTCAGCTAATCAGAAAAAAGCAACGTCTCTATACATATAGTAAGAAGTGAAAACAAATAAAAAAACCCGGCCAAGTGCGAGTCCGGGGTCCCCAAAGGGTTCCGTACCCTGATCTAAAAAAACTCGTTTGTTGAAAAATACTAAAAACAGAATAAAATAAATATTTAAAGGGGGGGCCCCCTTTAAATATTTATTTTATTCTGTTTTTAGTATTTTTTGTTATAGTGGCAACAGAAATACATCATTTGTGAAAATTTCAACGTTTCCAGCTCTCACGGTTCATGAGATACAGCCTGGTGACAGACAGCCAGACAGACGGACAGTGAAGTCTTTGTAATAGTTTTCCGTTTTTACCCCTTGGGTACGAAACCCTGAAAATGCTTTTTTACTGTAACCTAGGTATAATAATGCAGATTTTTCAATGTCCTGTAAAGTTGCTATTTTTGACTTTCGTGGTGTTGGAACTTCAGCGACGAATTGTTCTGTTATTTTTTTTAAGCGATGTGCTTATGTTTTTTTGTCTTACTTTGAAGGATTGTTTCATTAGGTTTTTGTTGATGCCCAGTTCTTTTAGACCAAACATTGGTTGCAAAATCCATTTTCTTTGTAAAGACGCAAAAGGCTTGCCCTATATTAAATGGGACTTAAAACATGACTGGCGAGATGTATGTGCGCGTCAAGTCTACATATTTTTTTTTTGGAGATGGCATCTCGCAGTTCAGCCTCTGAGGCTGGCTACTGCTTAACCGGACAAATCCTGTGGATGCCTTAAAAATGAATCTAAGGCCTTCAGCCAGGGGCTTAAAACTATACTTAAAAACTAAGCGACCACTCGCTAAGGGCACCTCCTGTGGGGTACGAGCCTCGGCTTAGGGCGTCGCTGGGGAGGATATCAAAGGGACAGGCTGGATCTGAATGATATTATGTAGGGGCTGGTTTAAAACTACCGGCTCAGCATCGCGGGCTGGCTCTGGTAAGGGTCGGGGGGTTTATTGAACGGGTGCGTCGCGATGGGCCTCGACGGCGAGGACGGAAACTCGGCGGTCTGTGTTTGTGTGGTTTCGAAGAGTGCTGGTTTCCTTATTGCTCTCCTGGAGGAGGGTGATGGGGTCATCGCGGGTGGTGAGGGCATGTCGCGGACGGCGAATCATGCTAATACGCGTGGGTTCGTACCGGGCGGCCGATGCGATCAGGGGGTTCCTATGCTTGATAGCGGAATCGAAGAAATGCTTGGAAAGGCGTTTCATACTGGATAGCATCATTAGGTATTATCCCTTCAATCTGTTCTAATAAAGAGCAAAATTAAATGATAACACAATAATTTTATTATATTCGATGTACAAAAAAACCCATGACGATAAATTTTCTATAAGATAGCCTAGATATGCTAGGCCAAATACATTTCGAAATATAATCTACTACACTTACGGTTTAACAATCGAAATACAGGTTCAGTTGAGGTTCATAGTTATAATTAATTCCCGGAACATAGAATAGGTATAGGTGGGTAATACCTTCGTCGAACTCTATTCACCTGCAAATTCTTGGCAATATCTAGAAACAATAGCTCGACGTGTATTACGATCCAGAGATCGTGAATTTCACTTAGAATTTCGAAAACTGTGGTGGACTCGTGTCTTGTATATTGTATAGATTGTATTCACCCTAAGTTTTTGTTTTTCCTGAAGGATGAGGGTAGTAAATTACACCCACTTTTGTCAGTGTCTCATGATAAACTAGGTAATTCTATTTTACAAACGTGGGAAATACTTTAAAGGCGTCTCATGAAAATCAACTACTTTTAGTATGGGAAAGCCGATCATGAAATCGCGAAAAAAATATTAGTTCCATATTGTCGTGTAAATAGAAAAAAATTAGGCAATGGCAGATTTTTTAATCATAATTATATCATAGTTAGCCCTATTGTAAAAGTTGCTTATATTTATGAGTATTTCACTCCCTTAAAGTATAACCGAAGTTTATACAATCACCACGTAGAATCAAATCAAAGCAAACTATAGATTTATTTGGCAAAAATGAATAACAAAAATGTTTCACATATTAAAATTTATTTGTACATTCTGCATGTTCTGCCGTCACGTAGCCATACGGCCAATTATGCAAAATAGCGATAGTTTACAATAAATTGGAAAATGTGAATGTTACTTACTAGTCTCTAATTAAAATATTTTTTATGGAGTATCTATTCCCAACAATAAGACACGAAAAAATGTTTATTGCGTTCAATTATACACAAATACCGACTACACGAATTGAGCGTCGCATGTAGCAGGATCTGTGCTCTGTGGTACTTACGACCATAAGACCAAAGAAGCCATAAAGCTTTACATCAAACTTTTGTCGTTCTATCTGTCTGTCTATTGACAAATTATAGAATAAATGTTTTCAGTCTTCAATAAATTTACTGTTTACATTGAAGGTCATGTACGGTCACGTAGTCAATTGATCTTCTATATTGTCCTTACATACAAGTTAAATAAACTTGAGGGAGGCTGAATGCCTTGAAGATTGATTACGCTATTGGTTGTTATAATATATTACAGTTTTAGGATAGTCAGACACCATAGGTCAAGAGAAAATGGAACAGCCACTGACGTACAGCTATGTAGCTGCACCTACCCTGCCTGTTATCATTAGTATATTACGATCTTCTTTATAATTACTCCTTCCCAATATTCTTCGTGTGTATACAATAAATTACTTACATTGAGTTTTTCTGTCAGGATGACTGCAGTTAAAAGTTATATGACATGCATAATAAAACAGTTTACGGCTACCAGAGTTATTATTTACTAGCCGTTGCCCGCGGCTTCGCGTTTTGGTAGGAAATTATCCCACGGGCACGTTGTAAACATAGCCTATGGCACTCGGGGATAATGTAGCTTCCTATTAGTGAAAAAAAAATCAAAATCGGTTCTGTAAATCCAGAGATTACCCCCTCACAAACTTAAATAGATGGAGTGATAGGCCAGAGGTTAAGACTCGCCTCTCATTCTTGAGGTTGTGAGTTCAAATCTTAGAAAGTAACAATGTGACTTTTTGTATTCATATGTACCTACATACTTTCTAAGTGTATCTTGGATATCACAGATATCGGTGAAGGAAATCATCGCGAGGAAACCTGGACCTATAATTAATTTAAGTCTTAAATCACCAACCCGTCTTGAGCAAGCGTGGTGATCAATTCTTTGTGCTTTCTCTTTAGATAGGCTTCCGAAGACACGGAGTGGTTTCACTATGTCATTATATCAGTTGTCGAAATCTCCACGGGTGCATTTCTAGACACAAATACTGATAACAACAATGTTGCATGTGGCACTAGTCTCTCAGATATTAGAATTCCTTCACCAACTTTGCTTTCGCAGAATCTACCAAGCTCGCTTGTTACAGCGTGTCTCATCCAGCAGCAGTTCATCCCAGTCCTATCTAGATCTGTATGCATTGGCTCACCAACGCTATTTGTTTGGTCCGTGTCGATCGCCATATCTCACGGTGACGCGCCATTGATCAAACTACTTGTACAGCATGTGTTCCTAGTACTTTTGATAGATAACTTGTAAGACTAGTTTATGGTGCGGGGTTTATTTGTAAGTTATTCATTGGTGCATTTGTTATTTCGGGGTCAATTATGGGGCGACACTAATGGATCATTTACCAACTATAGAAATTGCATACTGTGCTTGAGGATAAGATATTTTGCTTTGCCTTATGGTACGAGTATTCTTTAAATTTTGCAGTGGTGGCAAACTTTTTCTATCTTTTTCTTCTTTCTTTATCGTTTGGCTAACCAAACGATAAAGAAAGAAGAAAAAGATAGAAAAAGTTTAAGTAAAGGTTTAAGTTTAAGGTGAAGGAAATAATCGTGAGAAAACCAGCATGCCTGAGAGATATTTCTAGACGGCATGTAAAGCCAAGTCAGAGGCCCATGGGTGGCATAAAAACTCTGACACCAGGCTAGTTCTTAGGAACTAGCCTGGTGTCAGAGTTTTTATGCCAAAGCAAGTGATAAAATTATACAATACGCACATGAATCCGAAAAAACAGAGGTGCGTTCGAACTTGAGATCTATGACTTGATAGTCCGACGGTCACACGACTAGGCTATCATTGCTACCGTTTCTATCAGATGTGCCATTTTCAGTCTAGTCAACCTTCGGTAATTTTTTTGTTGATTTTTGATCTGGTTCTGTTTGATTGTTGGGATTGTCTTTTTTCAGGGGAATAAATTGATTAGTATTTGCTACTATGTATATTTATAATTAAACAAATGCATTGGAAAATAATAAACTGTTTGGCAGTTCCGGTTAATATTGAGAGGTAGATTGACGTAAATATTTCAATATAAATTTCAGTTATAACTTGATACGTATTAATTTTCAGATACGAAAATAAATCTAATGTTATGCTCGTTTACATACTATCTACATGATGGAAATTGCAACTTCATCCCGTAGATTACTTGCGACGCATAATTTTCTATTCGATTGCTGGCACATCGATATAAGTTACTGAGAACGGTGCGTTGCCAACAAAATGTGTGCAGACGTAGGTAATGCATACGGAATGCACAAACATCATAAATACACAAGTTATGAGGAGGCTTCCTTGCAAGCTTGGGAATTTAGACTAAGTTGGTGCTGCCGGTTTATCGTTTTATTGGTCTTTTGTCTGAATAAAACTACATTGTTCCTGGGATATTATAAGGTTATTTTTTTCAAAATCTGTTCCATGCGAGTAGTGCCACAGAAATACACCAAGCAATACTTGATCTCTATTGGGAATAAAGTTGGCTGGTGGCAATGTCTATCGAAAGGAGACAAAACGTGTCAACGTTTAACGAAACTTGGTCAAAACATTTTGAAAGTTTTTGGTGCATAGCTGAACGTGGAACGAAATGGATTTTTTTTCAGGACCAATCTCACAACAGCCTATGGTTATAACAGTTACCTCCTTTTAAAAGCCCGACGTAGTTTTCTACTTATAAAGATTCTAATCTTAGAAGCGCAAAGACTCTCACGGAAAAATATGGCGCAGTCTATTTTCCGTAGATACCACGATATGCATTATATTTTCATTCACACCTCCTCTATAAAGAATATTTCACAAAAAAATCCCCACTCACGGTAGCACGTGCAATCTTTATTTCTAGACCATAACTTGTGTCTTAAATTGGAGAAAAATCTTAACTCGAGAGAAAGCTACAATAAATTCCTTTTCTCATTACAAAATTGACGTTTAATTTAATATTATTGCACTTTATAGTGAGCTGGTACGTTGAGAAGTTCCTTGTACATTGTAGGAAACAGTTTTATCGGTTTACAATAAACTTGATGTTGCAAATTGAAGTTAAGTTCGTGTTGTTAGAAAACTGCAGCAAGGAAATGTACGTTTTGGGACCTTTGGGGCGAGCTTGGAATTTTGTATAGAGAATTTGGTGATTGTGGACTGTGTAATGTAACCTTTATTGTGTGTCTCGTTAGTGACACAAACATGAAGTTTCCCTTCAAAGTTCATGTTTATAGGTAAAGATTTGTCATTTGCTGTCAGTCTCACGTACAATTCTTAATCTGTCAAAACAAAACACAACACACAAACAAAACCAAAACGGTTTAGTCCCATCTCGGCACCCTGTCAAAAATCATTGTTAAAAAACAGATGCTTTAACCAGTGTTTCTTTTTTCGAGGACTGCTTATTAATATAATGAATTCAGTCTATCAGTGAATCGAGTTTGGTGGGTCCTAATCAAAAAGGAAATAGAGAATGGGCAGGACTTTTATTGAAAAATCACTACACAAGTTTCAGTTTCCAAATGCTAGGCAGAAAAGTCAACCGGAGCCTACCACAGTGCTAGACGTAGATCTCCAACTTGACTACGACACTCTGCTCCCCAAATCCAGGCTGAAAAAGTGCTACATTCTAATTACAAAGAGCCTAGATCTAAGGCTAGTGATCAAGACGGAATGTAATCGTTTCAGATGTTTTCTTCCCTCAGTATGTACTCAACCTTATCTCAACATTTAAGTGCTTTCAACATAAATTTTATCATGAATCCTTGTAACTTTCCTACGCGTACTTTAAAATACTTTTACGTTTAGATCAATGGGAATGTATGCTTTTAGAAATATAGGAACTGAAAGACCAGGTTATTTATAAAGGTCTAAGAAAATATTTTGGATTTGTGTAGTTTTCATATTGGATTAAGATAACGGAAAGTTGTAAACAAGCTATTTTGATACTTTTGGATACGAACGATAAAGTTGTTTAAAATGTTTGAAATATAATATGTCGATACTTAAGCAATTCTCATCTGGCGCAAAACAGCCTGCATGTCTCTACTTTTTGGTAACTGTCAAAAGAGAAAAAGATTTTTAATAAAAATATATGTAGGTGTATGGGCTTATGCCCGACTCGTCATTGCTCTAACTTGTCATTGAAAAACAAAAGATCACGATTCACAACTGTTTAAAAAAAATTGTATTCATAGTATCGATTCGTCATCGATGCTAAAGTATCTAGTGAACAAACTTGACAAACCTATTATAAGGTAGGTAGCTAAGGAACATTTACATAAGTTTTATAAACGGGGCAATTTATTATTATCTTCATCCCCAACGACGACACTGCCAAAATTGATGCATAGTAGGCATACCTACTATGCATCAATTTTTCAACCAACATCGGAATAATTCATAAAAACAAGAATTAAAGTAATTTCTATCACTGTTTTTTTTTTAATTCAGATGTAAACAACAGAACCTAATTCATGAAACCTAGTAATAGATGACACGTCTTCCCACACCCTCCAACAAGACGTTTCTAACGACACTGACCATCTGACGCACAATTCTCTTTTACTAGAAAATCTAGAATATCATCAATCAAACAAGATTAATCCCTCAGGATATCAATAAACAAAAACCTTTATTATGTCCGCAAAAAGTCTTACAATGTCCGTTTACAATCAGCCATCGGCCTTGACCTATTCAATGTTGTGAACGAGAGAGTGCAGAAGTTCCACTTCAAGCAAACACGTGCTATATCTTGATCTATGCCTGATGTTTTTGGAACAACCCCCAGCCACATTTAACCTGTCTGCCTTCAAAGCAAGAGTGAACAAGCATCTTCAGGCATATTCGTTCCATCATAGACCTCATCTAATAAAAATAAAAAAACAAAGAATCCCAATAGGAAATAACATGTTTTACAATTACATTAAAATTGTCACAGATGCACCTAATATTAACAATTGTCACTTTGTGAAAATTTTACGATTTGTAACGTAATTCATATTATTATTTTGCTAAAGCACCCATTATAGGCCTGCTGATCTTTGTATTATAAGTATAACAGTTAACGTGACCATGATTGTCGCCGATTTCATAAAAGGATAGCGTCGAAAAATGTTTGTGTGTGTGTGAATAGTGTTCTAGCAACGCCTTTTAATATTCTGAATACTAAATATTACTCGGCTGTCATCTGTAGATCTTTGACAGTCGTTACAGGTAGTCAGTGGCCCAAAAAGTCTGACAACCAGTCTTATCAAGGGGTATCGTATTACCCGGTACTAACTGGGTTGTGGAGGTCAGGTTAGCTAAGATTTCTTTACATCTAGTGGTAATAGAAGTATTGCAGTACGGGAACAAATCAGGTGCGGGTCGTATTTGTTACTTTCAGATGCATACATACAATACATATCTCATTTTAGTGTGCCCTCTGCATTTACTTTCGAACTATTTAATTGTACGTCGAATGGCCAGCCAAACAAGACAAATGTTCGCCTGTCGAGATCGCCGCATCGATACGCTATGTCCCATCCCTATTACAAGATGTTAGAAGTTCTGCAGATAAGCCTTCGTTATTTATATGGTGTTTGGTCTGGTGTAAGTAGCTGATTAACGGTTTTGTCTTCTGGTTATGTATTCCGAGAGAGGAGGTTTTAATATGTTGTATTTTCTCTATGATTAAACTGTCTCAGATATTTTGAGGGTTTGTAGTTTTTGCTGCTTTAGTATAAATAATAATATGAGAAGGAATTAGCTTAGTAAAACAATTGAAAAAATAAACACTCGTGTTTGATGGGTCGCTGGGAAAATCTGAATTAGACTCGCACAGATCAGGGAAAGATGGCACAAACGGCAGGAGCCCTAACTTCAACAGTGGATGGAATAATACTGACAATGAAAATCATAATGATAATTATTGCCGAATATGTTTCATGTGCAAAGTGAATAGATGTATTAACATAAAAAAATACCAGTGTATCTTGCATCAAATCCTTCACAGAATTCAAAGGTCCGACGGCACGATTGGCTCAGTGGCTGAGCGATTGGCTGCTGCGCTGCGTGTCGTGGGTTCGATCTCCGCACGGGACTAATATTTGTATGACCTATAAGTAGTTATCCTGGGTCTAGCTATTGTATGTGATATCCATGGTACAGGAGAAATTCCTAGTCGGCTTTAAAAAAAGGTCAAACATCGACGAAACTAAAATCATGCATCTAAATTCTTAATTCACCCACCGTAGTCTTCCCATCTCTGCCCAAACTCATCCCGTGATTAGAGGCGGTGATTGATGCGAGCGTTACGATTCACGACGAATGGATGATCGATCGCTCGGCATCTGTGACCCGACGTACATTGTCGCTAGCTTTCATTAAACTTCATTTGAACTTGTTGATTTTTTCGTTCAAATGGTTTTATAAACATAAGTGATATTTTGATCTGTCCTTAAAATCGAACCTACCATTTTTATAAGTTCTCCCGTGTTTTTTGTTTTATGTTTTTTCCTGTGCGGGTTAATAAATACTTTTTCTTTATTTCTTTCCTCGGTTGTATAGTTCAGACAAATAAATACTTTGTTTTCTGCTTATAGATTTCGATTTCGAATGATAACTGAGTCCAGTCAAGGGAGACAGGTTCATTATTTTTTATCTTTTATTTCATAATCACTGCTTTCAAAACACTGCACCTCTATCGCGTTGCGAGGAAACCAGCATGTCCAAGATCCAAGCATTAGAAGACATGTGACACCGCTGCGAACCTGTCCCTCACACAAGAAGGAGGTTGGTGCCCCAGCAGGTGAGGCCCTTAAGTCACCAAAACATTATGTTTAGAAGAATAATCATTCTAATTATATCATTATCTGTAGGAATATATCATGGGTGATTTCGTTAACACTTGATACTTGATACTTCAGACTATAATATGTTTAATAAAACCAATATTAATCATTGACCAGCAGCAGCGTTTGTAATTGTAAAAGGCAAGTCAATCTATTTGTTGCAGTGGTTGAATTAAGCACTAAACTATTAGGTCATAATGTTAGGAGCCATTTTACTGTACACTCACTTAGATATCAAACATTTTCTTATCACTTAAGTGCACTAACTTATTTTTTGATATAATCGATATTGGGATCTCTCATCGAAGAAGCATCTTCAGTAACAATCAGGCATAGTGTGATTCACTCATATATTCTTCACCATATTCCGTTTTTCACTCATCATAATACTTATGATATTTAAAATAATATACAAGGTGTAAGTGTACTCTTCACGAAAACATCTACTAACCTAAGCATTCCGTAACTCAAAACAATTTTTTTTTTTGAATTGACATTTTATTTTGCGGTGAAAAATCACGTTTTACGGTAGGACTCAATGTAACGCACTCAAAACATTGTACTTATCGATGCATTGAATAGTACGGAGGTCATGGAGATATTTAAAGTATAGTTATAAAAAATAAACATTATTTATTTTATATTTATAATATCCAATTATTTTATACCAACACTATTTAATGGTCAAATGAGTTCAACGGCTGATTATACTCAATCTGTCGCATGCGTTTTAATGAAGCCCTATTGTGTGCTTAATTACTAAGTTCGGCAGAAGATTATAATAATAAATATTTGTGATAATTTAGTACAATTATTATATTGTGAGCCGACTACTACTATTACTTTCGAAGTCAAGAATCTGAGATTTGGTGAGTTTTCGGAGCTTAATGTTCTCGGAAGTTGAAGAAAATATCTCTCGAAACAATATAGGAGAACATCACGCCTGTACCCCCGAAGGGTTAGGCAAAGGTTTACCTAATAATACACCTTCAATTTTCCAGTTATGTTTTCAAAGTCGCATGTATTATGGAGCGAGCCTATTGTCATCAACCGGCAACAAATCCAGGCTCTGTGGCTGCTATCCTCTCCTGATGGAGAACTCAAATAGATTGTTAATTTTAAAATGTGTAAACATGAAAAAAAACTCAATTGTATTTAAATCTATAAGTTTAAGTTTAACGCAAAATACATTCCATTGGGTTATCGTTTTGCACGAGACACTTTTGTAAATAAAGGTTCATGCATGAAAATAAAAGGCTCATCAAATTTTGCACAAAGAAAAAAACAAATATAAATACAGTAATCTATATTTCTTTTTTTCTCAAAAAAGGATTAAAATGGTATATCAACAAAAGCGACTAACCACTTTAAGTTTTTAAACCATTTTATCAAACAACGTTTAATTTTTAAATTCAGTATTTGGAGTTGTGGTAGATCAAGCACTGTCCTGGTACCCTCAACTCGAGCAGATTGCTGGGAGGATAAGGAAACTCAGTTGGATCTTTAAAACCCTCAGACACATTGTTCCAACCAAAATAGAGAGCTGTAAGAACCGTCCCAGAAATCTTTTAAATGAAATATATGTGGCACTGGCCCAGTCTGTACTATCATATTGTATCCCAATTTGGGGCGGTACAGCAAAAACAAAATTTATAAACATAGAACGAGCGCAGCGTGCATTAATAAAAATAATGTATTTTAAAAATAAAAGGTTCTCCACCACAAACTTATACCAAATAAGTAATTTACTTTCTGTAAGGAAACTGTACATAACCCAAACCATACTGAAAAAACATAAAACCCTACCATATAATGATAAGGAAAAATCTAAAAGAAGAAAAGATTTAGTTCTCCAAGTTCCCCAAACTAAAACTAGATTTGCATGCAAACAATTTAATAAACGCTCTGCTCAGCTGTATAACAAAATTAACAGACATATTTATGTATATAACAAAAGTTACCACGACTGTAAAAAAAGGATAATAGATTGGATAAAACCACTTACCTATGAGGAAACCGAGGCACTCCTGGAGCATGTTGGGTAGCCGAAATATACCACAATATCTACCATATCTTAATACTACACACTATACCACACCACACACCTCATCACACGCACCATACCACACCACACACCTCATCACATACACCACTCACACACGCCACGCCACACCACACCACAAACCATACCACACATCACACACCCCACAACATTCCTCGCACCACACCACACACCACACATCACACCACATAGCACGCCAAACCACATACTACACATAACACTGCACTATTTATCACACCACACTTTACATCACTTGCACTGACTGGAAATAAGTTTTATAAGTTTTATTTTAGTGTTAATAATTTACTTTATTTTTAATTTACTTTTAATTTTTTTTTTTTAGTTAATTATTTAAATTACAACCTTGCTATATATTTCTTAAGATTAGTATGTTTAAACTAAATATGTACTTAGGTACTTACATTGCATATTTACCCAAAAGGTCACAGTACTCTATTAATAACACCAACTCGTGTTAATATAAGTGTACGACAATGATGTTGAAAGAGCGGGGCCTTCTAATACAGGCATTGTTTGCTTAAATGAGGGCTCCAAACA
The DNA here is from genome assembly GCA_947578425.1 of Eugnorisma glareosa. Taxonomy (NCBI): domain Eukaryota; kingdom Metazoa; phylum Arthropoda; class Insecta; order Lepidoptera; family Noctuidae; genus Eugnorisma; species Eugnorisma glareosa. The sequence continues at coordinate 20,304,718 of OX387961.1, forward strand.
CATTAACATGTAGTGTAATGTCTAATTAATCGAATAAACTATTTTGTATTTGTATTGTATTGTATTTATTTGGGTTACTCAATTCGAAGTACCCAGTTTTAGGGAGCTTTTTTATACAAATTAGAGCGATGATGACATAAAAAAGGTGACTGCGACGGACAGGCAGGATACGGAAAGCGAAGTGCAAGATATTGTGGCATAGGTTGGAAGAAGACGTCTGGCAATCTGCGATTAACTTCGTTAATAGGGATTATGCATGTGATTTTTTTTGTTACTTAAATCAATAAACGCACTACCAACCCAAGAAAATAATTAAAAGTTAATTTCAACTACTGTTTTTCGCACAGTAAAAATATTAAACTCCTACAATTTTCTACGACAGTTCAAACGTCCATGACTGTCGCGGCTATTCAATAGCATTTGATGTCACTTCCCTCTATCTGCCTTGTTTAAATCTAATTTTGTGCCCGTAATAGAAGTGCTTTATTAAAGTAAAAATTGCAATAACATTATTATAGTAAAATCTTAGTGAAACTTTAAGTACTTTCAACTAAAGGTGTTTCTTTGACATATAGCATTTGACGTCACTACCGGAATCGATGCGTTTTGTGTTTGCTTTCCGTTTCACTAAAAACACGCTACATAAAATATTAAATTAAAAAAAAAGTGTTGTATTTGAGAATTAAACAAGTGTGTATATTTAAGTGTGTATATACAAGGCATTTTTAAGAAATAAAAATAGTTTTGTATTTCTTGCATATACCCTGGTGATTGAAACAATCTCAAGTGGCTCCAATGGTCATTATACAGTGTGTAACAAGACCCTTCACGATGCCGTCAACCAAGCATTATGTACATCAAACTAAGTAACTTTACGCAAACGTTGTTGCTGGGAAACAACTTTTTTTTTGGGGTCAAAAATCACGTTTTACGGTAGGATAAGGACTCAATGTAACGCACTCAAAACATTATGCCGATGGATGGATTAAATAGTATGGGGCCATGGAGGTGTTTAAAGTAAAAATGTTACATAACGAATATGTATTTAAAAAAACTTGTTAAAAAGTTGTAACTTTGACCCCCAATATCTCCGTAAGTAGAAGGTTCCCAGGTATGGTATAGAACAAAAAATCGATCGCTATGTCTAGGAGAACAAGTGCCCTTCGAAACTTCTAGTTATTTCAACGTCTTTCTCAAAAAGACAAAATTACAACATGTAATCAAATTGTACAGACATCAGATTAATCTAATAATTCTTTAAATCCGTTCCGATTTTGTTTTTTGAAGCAACTATATTGGCGGGTTTTCTACTCAATGGCAAACCCTCAAAGCTGTCATGTATTTACAGGAACACATAAAATAACTATTCAGGCGTAAATTTTCATTCAGCCGCATGTTAATTCATTATGAGGTTTAAAATCCATTTGCATTTGCACTAGCACACTTTGATTACGATATCACAACAACTATGCCATTTGAATAGATGAATTATTAATGTGTGAATTAGTTATCTGCATACCTGCGAGTTTGGCTAAATAATGGTTGCTGAGGTTTTCCGATTGGTTAGTGATTAGAGGGTGTGAATGTGTGAATTTAAAACAGCTGGCAAATCTGTTTGTTAAGTAAATTATGGGTTTAAGGTTCCTTACATTTTTAGTTCTCTCTTAGTCTTTTTTACTCCGAGGTCAACATCGAGTTTTTTTGTTAGCCTTTAAAGTGTCCCACTGCTGGGCAAAGGCTTTCCCTTTCTCCATTTAAACCTCTCTATCATGTGCGATCTCTGCGGCCATGTTCACCCTTTTTTTTCCGATGGGAAATCAACAAATAACTCCTCCCGCTCTGAGCTGAGCAGGAGGGAGTGTCAGACTTTTACTGACTAAAACCCATCCATGTTCCTTATTTTGCCCTTTGTGTTCCGGGGCCGTGGTATCTCTTTCGAACAGTCCCGCAACCCTTGGCCATGTTCACCCCTCAAACAAGATCTGATGGTCACACCACCTTCACCGCCGTGTACCTCAACGGCGATTTCCTCTATCAGGCGTCCAACTTGACAGATTTAAACGGAATACGCGCTTTGGATGAGGAGTTAAGATCACTAGCCCGATAAACTATAGATAGCTAGGGGTAAGGTTGGTAGCAAGCCTGATTATCTGCCCACTGCCGCTGGCCCTTGGGTGTAGGTAATATATGAAGAGTCCTATAGGGTTTACAAAGTGCATTATGTACATCAAACTAAGTAACCCTACGCAAAAGTTATTGGTGGGAAAAGACTTTTTATTTTGGGATGAAAAGTCACGTATTACGGTAGGACTCATTAAAAGGCACTTAAAACATTATGCTGATGTATGCATTGAATAGTAAACGGGTCATGAAGGTATTTAAAGTGAAGTTTTATTTCACAATCCTTGTGAAAAAGTTGGAACTTTGACCTCCAATATCTCCGTAACTGGAAAGTTTCCAGGTATGATCCAGAAAAAAAAATATCGCATTGACGGAGAGTACAAGTGCTTATCGGCTTTGTAAGGGGTCTACTTACACCCTTTATTTATTTAACTTTTGCATCTCTTGGAACCTTGATGATCTAAGTATGATCTGAATATCATTCAGAGAAATTCATTTTGATGTTAGACTGTAAGTTTTCATAGGAAGAAATAAATATAAAGCTACAGAATCTACTGCTAAAATAAGCAAAGACAAATAAAACCCTGTTCAGTATTTCCAGAAGACAATAATTCAAATAATTTAATAAGATAATAATCTATCTAATATGTACTTGTATCAAAAAGGTACTAGAAAATATCTCAGCTAAAAGGCTTACTGACTTAGTTTATATGGATAACATAGCTGTTGCCCGCGGCTTCACTTGCGTTTTGGTCGGAAATTATCTTACGGGCACGTAAATATAGCCTATGGCACTCGGGGCTAATGTAGCTTCCTATTAGTGAAAGAATTTTCAAAAACGGTTCAGTAGATCCAGAGATTACCCCCTACAACCTCACAAACTCACAAACTTTACCTCTTTATAATATTAGTATGGATAACATTACGCCTTGTAATCCCCGAAGGGTAAAGCAGAGGTGTACCTAACAAGTATACCCTCACTTCGCCAGTTATGTATTGGTCTCATGTAAAAGGGGACGAGCCTATTGCCATGAACCGGACACAAATCCAGACTCTGTGTCTGCTACTGAATAATTAATTCTCTGATGGAAAAACCCAATAACACATTGCCTGACCCGGGAATTGAATCCGGAACCACTAGATCAACGAGGTAGTAAATTACTCATTTTATATGTCATATAAAATTATGTTTATACGTGGACACTACTAGTAAAGTTTATATCAATGAATATTCAAGACGGTAGTAACTCTGTTTACCTTTGCTGGATCGAAAGCTTCACATTCAATAATATCCATCTATTTAGATGACAATATTTGCGGGTTTAAGAGATTGCGAATTTGTCACGCATTTCTTTAAAAACATTGACGTTTCGGTAGGGAAAATATTAATAAACAATGCCAAATTTAAATGTTTCGTCTTCTTTCATGAATAAAATCAAAACTATTTATTTTACAATAATAACAAAAACATATTTGAAATCCTCAAAATGAGCCCTTTTAATTGATATAAATAAAGAGGACATTTAATTAGGAAAACCTGTGAAACCATTAATTAATAACCTTAGTGTAGTGTTTGCAAAACTTTTTTTTTAATTTCCTATCATAGTATTACACCATCCTATCAATTTTTTTAATTTCCTATTTAATTGTCCTCTTTATTTTCAACTAGCGGCCCGTCCCGGCTTCGCACGGGTGCCTGTGTTACTCAGGGTGAATGTGAAAGAATGTTTGAAATGGCGCAGTAGTTTTTGAGTTTATTCATTACAAACATACACACAAAAATACAAATCTTTCCTCTTTATAATATTAGTGTAGATTGATAGAATTCTTATAGATTTTCCTGTAATCTACAAGCGATGAACCATATTTAGTATTTTTTTCAAAATTTTAGGCTCAGTAGTTTCAGAGATAAGAGGGGGGAATGGTCAATTTTCGTCTTCTTTCAATATTAGAATCAAAATTTATTTTACAAAAATAAAACAAAATTATATTTGAGATTCTCATAATGAGCCCTTTCATTTGATATAACTATGACACAGTAAGGTTCCCTAAACTTTTTTTTTTAATTTGCTGTCATAGTATTACACCATCCTATCAAATTTCACCTGATTTGGTGCAGTAGATTCGGAGCAAATTGTCTGGGTGTCATACATAGTATTCTAGGACCCATTTACAAGTAATTTTTTAATCTTAAATTATCGAAAGCCATCAATTTTACGGAATTTCAATGTTACCCACATTATATATTACATAAAATACGTTTATTGTTTAAAATGCTAATCCTTTATTCATAATTTCACTTAAATATCGACATAAACATTATTAACTTTAAAAAAGCCACTTGACTTTTAAGCCGGAGTACAGTTCAGAGCTCAGAGCTTACTTAAGTTAATTACCTCACAAAGATGGATCGCCTAGTAAATATTATGAAAAAAAGAGAGGCCCTTGCATGAATGCATAACGTAAACTTAACGTAAATTCAACAAATACACTCATGACACACGTATTTTTCAATGGGGACAGGCTGAAACTAGACTAGTAGATCCAAAGATTACCCCCTACATACAAACTTACAAACAAATTTTACCTCTATATAATATTATATTATGTATCTAATATAGACAAGCACAATTTATATCACTCGTCGATATGAATTGTCTTAGAACTAAGTGAATATTGAGTGAAGGAGTATTTTTAATGTCGAATTTACGTTTGGCACGATTAATACACAAACAGCGTAAGGTGAAGGCGGGGCGTAGGCATGAAACCGCTTTAAAACGTTTTCATACAAAATGTACTTAGGCGACGACGTGTTGCGAATTACACTCAAGCGCCGCCACCTTATGCCTGTGTCTGTATAATTCGTGCCTTTACTTTACTCCACATGTTCATACTAGGCCCATAGCTTTTACGACACCGAAACCTGTGCTTTTGATTTTAGCTTTTGGATTAAGAGTTGATTGAAACGTTGGGAGTGCACTTGATGAATATTAATACTGGACATGACAGTGTGTTACGGATTATTCTGTCAAAAGAGGTTTTTTGTTCGTTTTCATTGGTGACGTAACTCTTTGTGGCCTTTCTGCATTATTTTCTGTAATTATGAGACATTTGCAAGACAACAAAAAATACTAGTTCGCCTAGTAAAAAACTTTTCTTTAAATACCTCCACAACCCCTGTTCTATTCAAGGCATCCATCAGCACAATGATTTGAGTGCGTTACATTGAATCATAAACCGCGATTTTTCACCCCAAAAAAAGTCGTTTCCCAGAAATATTTTGTATGGTTTGATTTTGCTTCGTGAAGCGTCTGTTTACACCTTGTATTAAGTAGTGGATTTTTGAGTACCTACAATCCCCTATGCGATATCATTACCCAACCTCCCCGTATGTGGTTATTCTGATCACCCCAACAAATGCGTCATTAGTGTTACAATAATTTATGATTGATACCAAAATTACAGATGGGGCGATGACTTGGGGCTACTGACCCCCTGATAATAGCTGGGTTGAATGGTGTCTGATTCGATGAGGCAAATCCTATTGATGTTTTGGGAAGCTTGTAGGTAAGGAAAATAATTGTAAGGGGGCTGCTTTGCTTTGGTATTTTTTAGGGTTCCGTAACTCAAAAGGAAAAAGAAACCCTTATAGTATTACTTTGTTGTTTTTCTGTCTGTCAAGACCATGCCCTTTTCTCAGGAATGCGTAACGTGTAATTTATATCAAATACTTGAATCTACGGTCTCTTTTAGCTATGAACAGCGGTTATGTTGCATATTTTCGTTTTCTTTTGCGATTTCACGAGTGAATTAAAACCTATAGACTACTCCCGTTGACCTAGAATCATGTACTTTGGCAGGAAGCAATTTGTTACAGCACCTAGGAAGGAAAATATCTGAAAACCGTAAATATGTAGTTTAATAACAAAATACCTACAAATTTGTGCGGAACCCTCGGTACGCGATTGCTGGTTGTTTTTGTGCGTCTTCAAGCCCCCTTTACGGCATCGGGACATGAGACACAACGATGCAATACGCGCGCGCGTCATCTTTATCCGTCGCTCTACAAGTTGCATACCAGTAACTCCACATGCTCTTAAACTTATCTTTCATTTGTTTTATCATTGGACACGTGTGCCGCTTGAACGTGTAGTTTGTGGCCAAGAGGTTAGGCTATGTAGAGGGCGCCACGTCTATTGACCCTTCCATTTCAGTTTTTTTTATAAAAGTTCCCCCTAACTACCTACATAAAATATATGTAGTATTACATTCATTGAAATAGCTACATCAGCAATTCGGACATGCATACATAATATAGTTATGATATTATGTATTAATAAATTGAATTAAACCACCAAGGAAACCTCAATGCATTGGACGTTGAGTACAGCTAGCAAAAAACATAGAATATTTTTTGATCCATTTATCAGAAATCGCTGCACACAATCAGTACATGGACAAACTTCAAGGGAAGGACATAATCCACGTTTTGAAAAAATTGTACCCAAAAAGAGCGTGGAGATTGACACAATCAAAGAGAGGGCTATACCCATCAATGAGTGAATTCGGGATGTGGATGATGATGATGATTCAGTAAGCAATTACAACTCATCTACACCGCATTCAAAAACTGTCAAAGTCACTTTTCCTTGGCAATGAGTTCTTGTCAAAACAATGACGCTTCATGTGATGATATATAACAAGCCGTAATTACAGACTTGTCTAGTTCATCAAAATTATTGTTATAATTACCACGTATGCACAATAGAACCTGTCAATTATAATTAAAATGGATATCAAATTACAACAGCTGATTATTCAATTCTTATTAGTATCTTGTTTCAAACAATTTGACTGTAGGTAACATAATCATTTAAATCATAATAATATGAAATTATAGATAAAAACAAACACAAGAAAAAAAAATACAATTCACCTGCCCGCTAAAATCCTCCAAATACGTTCACCACGTAATTTACCGAAAAAAACATAACCATACAATAAATACAGTACCTAATATACCTGTTCCATAATCCCAGATAACAAATAGACTGGTACCCAGTAGCTGTCAGAACACATCACTGGATACGAAGATATCATACGATTTTCCTCCTAGACCCCTCTTATTTTCTTATTATTTGGGTTGATGATTCCGTGAGGGCTTTCCGCAAGTTTTTGAACGACCCTTTAATTAAATGTCAAGATACTAGAGATTATGTGAGTGAAATTGGATCGAATTAGAGGTAGTGAAATCAATTTGTAAGATCTTCGGTTCGTTTTTGCTGAAGATCAAAAAGATTTTTGACAACCACCTCATAGGTTTTAATTAGGTTGGGCAAAGTATGGGTGGTTTTTTATCAAGAATTTTTAACTAGCAACCCGCAATGGATGTGACCTGTTGACAAAAAGTTTAGAAATACTGCCTTTTTTTATTATGATGGTAAGGAGGGAACTAAAAATTATGTTTTTCTCACTCCACCACTATTGATTTCTGGTGAATTTCGTTGCGGGATCTAAGACAGTTAAATTGTTTCTCCAGGACTTCGACGAGCTTCATTGCTTTGGCTTTCTGGTGGTCGCCACTGTTGATTCTAACTTTCAGGACTTGCAGTGTTTAGGGAATAGTGTGGTGGGCTTTGTTTGCTTTCTGCAGGTTTTTAAAATAAATTCTGTTTTTGTGTGTTTTTTTTATTTCAAAATGGGCCTGCTCTTGACCTCGATCACGCCTGATGGAAAGCGATAGATGAGATCTATGATGGAACGAGCGTGCCCAGAAAATGCCTGTTCACTCTTGCTTCGAAGGCAGGCGGGTTTCACACTTTGTTATGTATTTATTTGTACTATTTTCTTGTAGCTAATAATCATTTCACTGACCTAAAACCTTTTATCATAAAAATCACACAGTGTTAAACTTTTACCGTAGACTATTTCCAGACCACAATCAAATTCCTTGGTGTATATAATTTTGCAATAGTATTTTTTTCTTATGCGTGACTAATTGTTTTTGTTGTGTTCCTTGGTGTTTTTAAAATATATAACATATTAGTTTTATTTTAAAATATACCTAGCATCGAAACAGCTGTGCAAATATTTATTCTCAGTACCAATATTATTTAAATCACTCCAAAACAATATCGCTGTAAAAATCTTTTCGTCATACAAATTGTTTGGCTTGTTTTTCAGACCGTACCCAGCTTTGCACCGTAATGATTGGCTACTCTAGTTCCGCGCCAGTTCAACTTGTAGTCTATCTGTCCATCTAAATATTGGCAATATTTATGTAACATGACGTTGCTATCCGTATTTTGATGAATGATTTTTGTTTGGTTATGATTTTTTGAATATGTTGGTGTTAGGCTGTTAGTTTCGATTTGGAATAAGCTTATTGAAGTGTTTGGAGCACACTGGGATGTCGGGATACGGAATCCAGGAATAAAACAGCTGTTCACAGTTACGAGTATAATCCGACTGACACATACAATGAGCCCGAGCGCTCAGCTACATTTTACCCCTACCCGCATACTCTTAATATTTAGTTCATAACAATAATTTCTATCTACCTTAAAACTAGTACATCACACCTCACCACTTAATCTCTGAGTTATTAAATTTACATACAAATAAGAGTTGGTTTACATAACTAATGCAGTTTCTTTAAAATATGTTATCAATAAACAATAACGATGTTTAGGTTATTCTAAATTTGATTACGGGTTTACGAGTACGCTTAGGTCGATCCTCCGGCGGTGATGGTGGTGAAAGTCCGGGCTTTAATATTACTTCCGAACCACATTCGGTATCTATCCTCTCTTTTTCACCCTCACTAACCAGATTCGGTTCTTTTTCCTCCCCTAGGCCATCGGGTGTCGGGACCACCTCCTCCGCCTGTGATTTTTGAGTTGGTGAGAGTGGCAAACTTTCTGAGACAGTACTATCAGAACCCATGAAGTTGGATAAACGAGACCTACGCTTTACCTGATCTATGTGTTTTCTAGTTAGTCGTCCGTCACCGTTATTTACGATATATTCGCGAGACCCTACTTTATCTTGGATTGTACCTTTCAACCATTTATCCCCTAAAGCACCGTTTCTCGTCCACACCTCGTCTTGTGGAGCTAAATCTCGCAAAACACCTCTGGAACTTTGTACCTGTCGTTGTTGTGCTGCTTGCACCCGATCGTCAAGAGCGCGGTCTGCGCGCAACAAATCTAAGCGAGAACGTAATGGCCGTCGCTGTAACAACATCGCTGGTCGTACTTTGGATTGTGTTCCTATAATTGAGTAGGAATGTTTGTAAAGCGGCATCTATTTCTTTGTTCTCCCTATAGGCTTTTTTAATAGCAGATTTGCATAATTTTACGGCGTTTTCCGCGGCACCGTTTGACGAAGGGTGGTATGACGGCGAAAAGCACTGTCGTATGCCATTGTTTTTTAAGAAAGAACAAAATTCTACACTTGTGAAAGGAGGACCCTGATCCGACACTAATTCCACCGGAAGACCAAATCGTGCAAAGGTGCTACGTAAAACTCGGATTACCTGTTTTGCATTTGTACGTGGCATTTCGAAAACTTCCAACCATTTGGAACTTGCATCAATTAAAATCAAGAATGTGCTACCATGGTATGGGCCTAAGAAATCTATATGTACCCTGCTCCACGGCTGTATGACGTAAGGCCAAGGCTGCGGCGGCGCTCGCGGTGGTGCAGCGCCCTCTATTGCACAAGTCTCACAACTGTGGCACAGCGCTTCTACGTCACTATCAATGTCCGGCCACCATACATAACTGCGCGCTAATGACTTTGTTTTGACGATACCCATGTGACTTACATGTAATTGCTTTAATATTTCCTTCCGTAAAGCTTGCGGTATTACCATCCGGTATCCCCACATTAAACAGCCGCGTTCTACATACAATTCAAGACGTCTAGAAAAATAAGGTTTAACCGACTCATCTGTACACGACAACGGCCAACCGGATTGCACGTATAGAAGTATTCTACTTAACAAAACATCTTTAGTAGTCTGTTTCCTAACTTCGCTGTGTGTCACTGGAAGAAAATCCTCCACTAAGTTAACATATGTGATCTCCGTACTCACACACGGCTGTTTACCTTGCGGTAGTCTTGATAAGGCATCGGCGCAATTTTTCTTTGATGACACATATTCTATTTCGTAATTATAACCTGACAATAGTATTGCCCACCGTTGCAATCGAGATGCTGCCATTACAGGAATGCCTACCTTATCACAGAAAATGTATGTTAATGGTTTATGATCCGTCCTCAATACAAACTTACGCCCGTATAAATACTGATGGTATTTCCTGATACCAAAAACGATCGCGAGTGCTTCTCTGTCTATTTGTGAATAAGCCCGCTCGGCTGTGCCTAATGAACGCGACACATAAGCTATCGGTCGCTCCCCGGCAGCTGTGACGTGAGACAACACAGCGCCTACCCCGACGCTGCTGGCGTCAGCCGTCAGCACGAGCGGTAGGTCTGGTGAATAATGCACCAGCACCTCACTTGAAGCTAGTTGCTGCTTTACCTTCCTGAACGCGTCTTCACACTTTTCACACCAGTTGAAAGGTACATCTATCCGGAGCAGTCTATACAAAGGCGAAAGCATTGTGCTGACGTTCTTAAGGAATTTGGCATAGTACATTGTCATACCTATAAATGCCCGCAACTCCGATATATTTGAGGGGGCGGGTGTATCAATTATCGCTTTTACTTTATCAGCACACGTTTGCACCCCATCTTTGCTAATTATATGACCCAAATAACTACTCTTTTTAGAAAAGAAACTACATTTTTCTTTTTTTACTTTGAGTCCGCTTGATTGTAATCGGTCAAAGACTTTGCATAAATTGCTGATGTGGTTTTGAGTTGTTGCCCCCGTAATAATAATATCATCTAAAAATACGCCCACACTAGGCAAATCAGCAAATAATTGTTCTAAACGCCTTTGAAATATTCCGGGACTCGAGGACAACCCGTACACTAAGCGATTGAACATAAACATACCTTTATGCGTATTTATAACCGTATATTTCTTTGATTCATCCAGTTCAAATTGCGCATAAGCTTGCGATAAATCAATTTTACTGAAATATTCCCCCCCATGTAAACGGGCTAATCAATCTTCTACTCTCGGTAAGGGATAACGATCGACTTCCAAAACCTTGTTTAAAGTAATTTTATAATCTGCACAAATTCTGATAGTACCGTCTTTTTTTACCACTGGTACGATCGGCGTGGCCCAATCTGAGCGATCCACAGGCGTGAGGATGCCGTCCCGCACGAGCTGGTCCAGCGCGCGTTCCACCGGCTCACGCAGTGCGTACGCAAGAGGGCGCGCGCGCATGAACACCGGCCGCGCTCCCGGGCGCACGTGAATGCTTACCGCGCCCCCGGTGAATCGACCCAATCCGTCCTCAAACACCTCACAATATCTGGAACTAAATTCGTACATGTCAAACTTTTTGTTCTGTAAACTATTAACAGACACTACCCCGTCAGTGAGGTCAGGAAATAATTGTATTCTCAATTCGGCCATCCACTGTCGACCGATTAATATAGTCTTCCCTCCTTTGATTACATACAAATCCAAATTTTTACACTCGTTTTTATACCTAACTTCCGGCTTAATAACCCCCAAAGGATTTACCATTTCCCCTGTATAGTATCTTAGCATCAGGTTACAGGAATCGATCCGTAAATCGCTAAACAACTTTTTGTATATATCATAATTTATACACGATATGGCGCTACCCGTGTCACACTCCATCTTTAAATCTGTACCGTGTACTTTTAATAATAAATATATTGGTGGATACCGAGCTACAGATAAATTATTTATGTCGACAGTCGTTACCTCATCGCTTCGTTCGTCTTCCGACAACCTATGTGCATCTTCAACTTCATACAGATGATGATGTCCCACTTCTAGTGGACATACACGCCGAAGATGTCCTTGCTTGTTGCATACTCGACAAACGTATCGCGTAAATTTACACCTTGTAGAATCATGCAGTCCGCCACAGGCATTGCATTGTTGGTCTCGCCGAGCTCGCTCCACCGGTGCGGACGCTGTCGGCGACCCCTCCACGTAACGCGGCCTGTGCGCGCCGCCGCTGCCGCCACCGCGCCGCTGTCCGTTCCACGCGGCCCGGCGCCTGTCACCGACCGCGGCAGTCGCCGCCGGTCTATACTGCGCCGCCCCGCGAACTCCCTCTTGACTCGTAGTCGCCATCGCTAGACAGTCACTCGCTGTGCTCGCTTTTTCCGTGTACTTAGTACTGCAGTCGACCACTGCTGCATTTTTTTCAGCTGCTTCCATACTCATGGCCATACTATACGCTTTTGTATAGTCCAATTTATCCTCGGCGAATAAACGCTGTCTTATTATCTCACTGCTTATCCCGCACACGAAACGATCACGAATACTTTCTTCCAGCCATGTTCCAAACTCGCATGATTTAGACATTTTCTTTAGAACTGCCATATATTCTGCTATACTTTCGTTCACGTTTTGTTTCCGTTGGTGAAATTTGAATCGCTCGGCTAACACACTCGGTTTTGGCTGCAGGTGTTTTTCCATAACGCCCGTTACATATTCAAATGTCTTTGTGCTGGGTTTGTGCGGCGTGCACAAATGTACCAACAATTCGTAACCTTCCGCTCCCATTACCGTTATCAACGTCGCCACACGCAAGTCATCCTTGATATCGTTGACCACGAAATAATTTTCAAGACGCTCCACGTACAATTTCCAGTCATCCGATTGTACTTTGAACTCTCCGATTTTGCCAATCGTCATTGTAATAGTTTGTGCTAACACGCTCACACAAACAACACACACGAAGGTTTTTTTAAGTCCTCGTCGCCACTGAAGTGTTTGGAGCACACTGGGATGTCGGGATACGGAATCCAGGAATAAAACAGCTGTTCACAGTTACGAGTATAATCCGACTGACACATACAATGAGCCCGAGCGCTCAGCTACATTTTACCCCTACCCGCATACTCTTAATATTTAGTTCATAACAATAATTTCTATCTACCTTAAAATAGTACATCACACTTATAACGATTTATACTTGAAACCACTTAACAACTCAAATCACTGATTGTATTTAGCGCTAAAGGAGCTTTGGAAGACGTTGGTCTACCAAGCCATTGCGTGGACAATCTAGGCACACAAGACTGCAGGAAACTCACACAGGCCAGGACAGCATGGATCATAAGGGAGGAGACCTTACTCTGCAGTGGGTGGAACAAGGGTGCCGATGATGATTGTAGAAATGACCAGAATTTCAGATTAAGATTACGATCAGCTGACAGTAATCATTTCTAATTCTTTTCCCAAGCTATAAATACAATGTGTAACCCACTACCTGAGAAGCGACTGGCATGTCACCGCCCGCTCCCCTTTGTTGCCATGTAAGTTTCCTCATTAATAAAACAGTTTATTTAATTTTTATCAGGGTATTTTTTTTTACTTGGTATCCAAAAGGATTACATAAATAGAATAATCTCGATACCTAATAATACCCTCACGGATTGGACAGGGTTTTTTAACATATTGTACGACCACTTTATGTATTCATTTCAAGGTGGCGCTCTCTGCTTGTCAAGACATGACATAACATGTCAAAGTTGCTACATTTATTTCAGTTCTGTGTTTCCCCGCCTGAACAGATAAGTTGGTTAAAATGTATTGCCTTAAGTCGCGAATATCTTTTACTTAGGAATTTGATGTTAGTTCTTTATTCACATATTTTTTATTTCTTATGTCACAGATGGCGCTGTAGTACTTTTTGTAGTGCCGCTACAAATTAATTGTATTATTCCAAATTTGAAACCAATGTCAACGCCCCTATTTACAATAGATTTAGTTGAATACCCGAGTATTTTAATCGATAAACATGTCAGTACCACCCGGTATCGAGAGCCCACTCGAGTACACGTGCCGCGTTACCGGCTAACATTGATTTGATTACTGTACAGGAACTTGGAAAAATATAAGAGTCGGTCAGGCGGTACGCTGGTTTATTACATTTTTCATTTAAGTCTAATTTGGGACCGATGTTGTGTTGGGCGCTGTTCATCAAAATGTTCCTAATGATTATTTAGTAGGTACACACAGCGACACATCAAGCTACACATTTCCAGTATAACATAACCTCGCTTTGTACAGATTTTCAGTACAATGAGAGATCCTCATAAACTATTTTTTCTAGCTTGACTGGTCGTCGTCGTGCGTTCTAAGCATTCATGCTTATTTAATCTGAAATAAGATTAATGTTTTTTATCTCACCCTTTTTAGTTGTAGTATACCTACCACACAAATTCTTGTCATGAAACAATTTTTTACATTGTAACTAGAAGTTATTAACGAACCATCATGTCGTCATTATAGCCCAAGAAGAAAATAATACGTATTAAAGCGAAAAAAAACAAATTACTGAACCTATTTTGATTAAATTAGAAAATAAGAAAATAGAATATAAAAAAAAAAAAACAAATCGGTTCATAAATGACGGATACGAATGACGGTTTTTTTTAACAAATATAAAAAATAAACAGCCGCATAGAAAAAAACCTCCTTTTTGAAGAAAGTTGGTTAAAAAGAAGAGTTTGGATTTAGGTCTAAATTATGTACAATTTGCCGTAACACTCTTTAGACTTTGGAATCGCAACGATGCTTAATAGGCCACCGCAGAAGTAAAAAAATCTTACCTGTGCTACGGTGTGTGTATAGTAAGGTAAACCCTACGTTGGAGGTATTTATAAGGTAAGGCGGTACTCCTACTTCCTTCTATTCAAACAAGCCGTATTCAATATAGATAACCTAGTGTTGTGACCGTCGGACAGCCAAGTCATAGGTTTCGAGTCTGAACCCAAGGCAAACACCTCTGATTTTTCGGATTCATATGCGTATTGTATAAGTATCAATTGCTTCAATGAAGGAAAACATCGTGAAGAAACCAGCACGCCTGAGAGATAATTCTTGACGGCATGTAAAGCCAAGTCAGAGGCCCATGGGCGACATAAAAACTCTGACACTAGGTTAGGCGCTAACCAAATGACACGATAAAGAAAGAAATCAGTACTCGCCGTTTTTCCTTATAGTCATTTGTCACCGAATAAGTTCTGACTACATTGTTACTTTTTAAATAATATAATAAACGTAATTATTTTTATATAAATACCCAGAATAAAATTTAAAATCTCTCCAAACTCTCACGTAAATAGATTCCTGATCATGATTCTCGTAGTTTAAATTACTTAGAAGTATTTCCGGAAAAGCTAATTAGTATCGTATCTCGTAATTTAACGCGTGTCTGACGTTATTAAGCAGCAGATCCACTTTATGTAGGAAAAGTAATTAATTATGACTCCATAATATTATCCGAAAGTTAATTAATCCAAAAGCAATTTTTATTCGTGTCAAATTACTTTCAAAAATCGTTATTTATGGAAAAGTTAAGGGAAGGTAATATGCTGTTATTTTTAATTCGTTGTATGTAGATATTTTAATTTTAACTACGTAAATGTTGATGTAATTTTTTGGGATGTATTTTATTTCTTAGATATTAGGAATTGCAATATAATGGAACATAGGAGCTCAAACTTAAACTCAAAGCATTTATTTCAAATAGGCCCGTGACAGGCACTGTTGCATAGTCAAAAATAAGCTACCTACAGTCCAGCCACCGGCATGATAACTGTGAACGGACTGTAGTTGCCTATTCGCAAATGGTAGATCTCATGAATGAATGAATTTTAACATTTATTAGCAAGAATATAGGTAGTTAACATAAGTTCTTAATATCGATTGGTTTCACTATATTCGGCATTTCGGCCATACAAATATTGAGATTTAACATTTTGGCATAATAATAGCATGCAGTACACATTTATTAATTAGCAATTATATTTAAATACTTATCATAATTAAATTTAAAATTACAAACCAATTAATGAAAATAATATAATTAGATTCATTTAAAATAATAATTTATACATATTTAAATAGCGATCAATAATAATTATGTCCTGTCAATAAAAATAGTATTTATTGAATCCAAAAAAAAAAGAATCATTATGGAGAAGAATGGGCAAGAAACTCCATGGACACAGCACAAACGTTTACCACGTATTCAGTACATAATTTTGAACCCCTCCAGATAGAACTGCTGTTTCCTACAAAAGTGCCTACACAGTCAAAATTTATGGAACAACTGATTAAAAAAATACCCACGAAAAATGTATATGTCCACATAGAAATTTTCAGGTTCAGAGTAATAGTACTGAATACATGGTAAACCTTTGTGCATCAGTGTACCTCTTACCCTGTTTATTCAAGACAACGGCAAGTTGCAGCAACAAAGGTGGGGTGATAATGCCGCCGTCTAGAGAAACATTTTTATAGAGTTACATGGAAACAAGGCGCTTGACAACAACGTAACGACTGAAAAGTAATACTTGATAGTTTCTTACTATAGTTTAAACCTGATAATGTAAACTAGAGTATCTGGATATTCACGCAGGCACTTCATTGTGGTTTGTGGCGTAGACTTTGCTTTACAGATTCGATTATCATCAGCCAAGCCTTTTCCCAGCTATGTTGGTGTCAGTTTCCTGTCTAACTTGATGTAGTTATTTGACATAGATCGACGGCCTATCTGACCTCCACAACCCAGTTAGTAAGACTTGACTTTCGGGCCACAGACTATGCTGTCAAAGATCTACAATTGACAGGCGGAAACAACGGTTTTACGTGTTTTCCGAGGCACGAAGGAATTTCGGTATGTAATGGGTGGTCACATATCCACGGATCAACTCAGGCAAGCGCAGCTTCACCTGGAGTGGACCCGAGTGGCTGTGTTGTTTTAGGCGCGTTACAGATTGGATATCCACGGCAAAACATACATACTATGTCAATCCTTTAGTTTAGATATTGATTTAAATATTTTGTGCATGTGAGATCAGTGGCTATAAGCCCACACGTACCACAACAAAGGCAAAACATTTTGCAGTCATTGTTATACAAAAATAAAACAAAGCATTGGTGAAAACAAACCATCCGTTTTTTTTTTAATATTAAAGTTCATATCACGCAATGTATCATATTCAACAAAACAGAGGTTTTATTTGAAGTCCGGTTCCATCACTCATGCATATTATACGATATTGCAGTTTTTGTTTATGAATAGAATATTTACAAAAAATAAAAAGATTTCTCGATACTATATTCTGTTCGTGTTTTGGATTAAGCACGCATGGGCTTTTTGGTAAACCCTTGTAACTACAGGAATGGTAAATTGTAGCAATTTTTCTGATAGAACTAAAGTTAGATATTTTTCGAATATGCAAACGGATTTTGTGACAAAAATAGAGAGTCGTCGCCCACGGCTTTTGCAAATCTTTTCCGCGTGACAACCTCATCCAGATTTAACCAAGACTCAAAAAAAAACAAAAGACTGTAATGTATACTGTCTGATAATGAAGTACTGTAAAATACATCACGCCTGCAGTCTGCGAAGAGTTAAGCAGAGGTGTACCCATAAGTACACCCACATTCCACCAGTTATGTTTAAATCCAATGTCCCATTGCCGTCAACTGAGCATAAATCCAGACTCCGTTGCTACTACTGAGACATTTCTGATGAAAAAACCCAATAACACTTTGCCCGACTGGGAATCGAACCCAAGACAACGAGGTAGTCTGAAGCAGGGCTTGAAATACCGTTAAAAATATGGTATCGTTACAGCCTTTCAATGCAGATATCGTTACCAAATAAATAACGTTATAATATTTAACGTTACATCTGACACATTTTATCGTTAAATACACGTAACGTTAAAATCTACGCTATCGAAAATTTTATCGTTAAGAGTTAATTTTGTTACGTCCAATCGCAAAATATTGTTAGAGTGCATCGACGCTAATACTGTGCCGTACGACTATTTGCGTGTTTTATATTCTCTTTGCTATTCTGAGTACTGTTGTGCTTGTTCTTGTGTTGGTTTATCATTGAATATTTTGTGAAGCAAATTTTCCATGTTAGTTGGTACGTATTACTATATTCCGTTTTATTTCAGCACAGCGAAGCTATTCTTGTATGTGTGACGTATGTGAAAATGAAAGACAATTTTAATTACAAAAAATATATATATCGGACTTCAAAGCGATACATTAATTATTTATAATTAAGGTGTAAGGAGTGTGTGTACGGTTTTATTATTTTTTATTCTCGTTTATTCATTGTTACACATATTCTTTATATTTTCACTTAAAAAAAATAAAAATAATCATATAAAAAATAGGTTTCCGCCGGTGTCAGGAGCAGGGTTAGTTTTATTATTATTATAAAGTTTTATTAAAATAAAATCTTGAATTAATGTACATATATTTTTTTTAAGTAATCATTACGGTTATAAACATAAAATAAATGCACCGCTTATAAGGATGGTTCGGAGTTACTCACCAGGCCTATTTAAAAATCAGCTTTTATATTAACATTTTTGATCAGTAGCTCGAAAGCTACTTATTAAAAATGTAATTACTACGTATAAATAGAAGAACGTCAATGACATCGTTGTTCATTGAGAATCTGTAATCTGTGTTACCACGAACTTGAGTGAAGAAAAAGGGGGGAGATAAAGATAAAGAGAGGGAGATTCGGAGATAAAGGGGGATAATGGTAATTTTTCATCAAATTTATTGAATACCTTTAAAACCTTTTATTTTAAAATTATGAAATTTCGAAACCCTCATAATTATGTTGTTCTCTTATGTTCCCTGTGTTCTCCTGTGTTCCGTTTTTTCAACTGTACCTTTATATGAAAAACCAGGAACACAGGATCACTCGGTTGTCTGTATGTCCGTCTGTCACAGCCGATTTTGTTTTTGTTTTTACTTATGTTTGTTACCTCGTAGCTCCGTCATTTATGAACAGATTTGAAAAAAAAACTTTTTTTATCTGAAGGGACATACTTCCCAATTGGTTCCATAGAAATTTCAACAAAATCGGTTCAGAAATTTGTTTTTTATCCTTGAATTAGTATATTTTTCTTCTTGGGCTATGTAGATGACATGATGCCATGCCATGCCATGATGCCTTAATAACTGCTCGTTACAATGTAAATAAAAAACTTTCTACGAAACATAACCGACTTCCAAAAAGACACAAAAAAAGTCAATGAAACAGACAAAGTCACCGACTTTCGACTTGTTTAGTGCCAGTGTGTAAAAAATGTAAAGGTAAGTTTTAACTTAATCAAACTCAAACTCAAAGCGTTTATTTCAATTAGACCATTACAGGCACTTTTGAATGTCAAACAAAAAAAAGCTAAGCTACAGTCCCAGTCACAAGGCATAATAACTTGAGAAAGTACTGTAGTTGCACATACATGATATTTTCATAAATGTATTGACAAGGTACTGTCATGATGTTAATTTCTTTAAACAGTTCTCTTAGAGAATCGCGCCTACGTAGATAATTTATGGCTCTGATGGCTCTTTTCTGCAGAATAAATATAGACTCAATATCTGCAGCCCGTCTCCATAGTAAAATACCGTATGATATAATACAATGAAAATAACTAAAATAGAATAGCCTCGCGGTATCTACAACAGTAAACTGACGGATTTTTCTAACAGCATATGCTGCTGAACTCAGCCGTCCTGCAAGAGATGTTAAATGAGGACCCCATTGTAGCCTTGTGTCGAGCGTGATTCCCAAGAAAACAGTTTTATCGACAAATTCTAGTTTCTCTTGATTCAATATTATGTCACAATCACTACTTTTGACATTTGGCAGATAAAATTTTATGCACTTAGTTTTTTCCCATTTAGTACTAAGTTATTAGCGGTAAACCAATTATGGACCCGCAGTAGGGCGTTATTGACGTCGTCAATATTTGTGGCACGTCTGTTTATCCTAAATATTAAAGAAGTATCGTCAACAAACAACACCATTTGCGGTTGGTTGTTAAATATGTGGGATAGATCATTAATGTACACTAAAAAGTGAAAAGGACCCAATATCGAACCTTGTGGTACACCCATTTACTTTTAAACCCATTGAATTGACACCATTTACTTGTCCTTGCTGCTGTCTATCATTCAAATACGATTTTACTAAACTGAGCGCAAGTTTATTTAAACCGTAATGCTCAAGTTTTAAGAGCAGGGTTTCGTGATTTACGCAATCAAATGCCTTCGAAAGGTCACAGAAGATTTCTATGGCATCTTGTGCCTCTTCCCACGCAGTAAATATGTGTTTTAATAAAGTAACACTAGTAACGTCAGTTGTACAGCGTCCCTTGATGAAACCATACTATTGCTCGTGTAAGATTTTATTGGCGTTAAAATGGTTTAGCATTTGATTGAGCATTATCTTTTCAAACACCTTGCTGAAAACCGGCAACACAGATACGGGCCTATAGTTATTGGTGTCTTTACTATCCCCGGATTTAAGAAGCGGTATTACCTTACTGTATTTCATTAGATCCGGGAAGACCCCTTGATCCACGCACAAATTAAATATTGAGGCTAAATACGGTGCTATAGTCTCAATAATTGAGGTACAAGCTTTGATAGACATACCCCATAGATCTTCGGTTAATTTGATCTTGATTTGCTTAAAAGCTTTTATGACTGCTATGGGGTTTATATGCTAAAATTTAAATTCATTCGGACAGGCTTGAACGTTCGCTTTCAATAATTAATATCTTATGTGTGCTGGTGCAGGTGTACAGTCTGTTGTTCTTTGGATGTGGTACTATAGTATAATTAATTCGTTTAGGTAATTCCAACCGTCCGTTGCGGGAAACTCAAATAAAAAGTAACTAGCATTTTACTGTTTGGCCCATGTAATGCTGTTTGGCCCATGTTTGGCTTATGTGAATGTGTTTGACCCTAAGATGTAGGTTAGGTAGGTATATTTTGTAGATAGCCGACTGACGGCGACAGTCGCACGAATTCAAGTGGTTGACTGTGAAATAACATTATTTTATTATAAGTAGTTTGAAATGAAGAGTGAAATATAAAAGTATCTTATTCTTCAAACAAAATCTTGCGTTACATCTTTGTAATAACATTTTGACCTTGAACTGGCTTAGCGCGAGGCGTTTCATAAAAATATGAGGCCAGTTTATAGGTAGGTATTGTTTCTATCCCATGCAGTCGATCATATAGTAGAAAATCGGCACTGATCTACATAGGTATAGATATTAATTAAGTTAAAACATTCCTTTAAATTTTTTCTACACTCTGGCACTAAACAAGTCGAAGTGTTGTCATTTTTTTCTTCAAAATATCTGTATACGACATTTCTTTTCTTTCACAGCATCTTTAACTTTCCGTAATAATTAAAGTCTTAATAATTCGCGAAAGTGTTCTGTTAGCGCGTGCGACTGCCGCGAAAGTTGAGAAGACGACAAAAGAAATGGCAACAGCGCCGGGAGCGAGCGCTGCACGTGGCGCTTTGTAGTAAACGGCAACGTCCCATAAAATAACCAAAATATACCGTTAATTTTTACCACTATTTTTACAATAACATTAAAAATACCGTTAATTTTGAATACAATTTCTAACGTTATTATTTCGTTATGTTACTAAGTAACGCTACCAAATCGTACCGATATGCCAGGTATCTCTATGGAAATACCGTTACTTAACGTTACTTTTAATGTGAATTGGTAACGTTTTCAAGCCCTGGTCTGAAGTACTGTAAATGCCCGTGAATAGCGGCCCACTCTAATTTAATCATTTGACATTTGCCCCCTACAATTTCGAGCAACCAAAAAGCTAGGTACACACGTAATGAAACTCAAACCGTTGCCATGCCAACATTAACCCTTATGTCCTCAAATATAATCATTTATAATCCGAATGTTTTCTTTTATTTGTACTGATATTATAAAAGTTTATTCTAGCAGACGAGTACCATTTGTAATAAAGCTGAGATGTTATGAGAAGTGCAATGAAAGCGTTGGGTAAAATATTATAAAGTTACTTCGTGGTGCTGTCTTTGTAGGTTTAAGAGGATGATGGGTTACCGTACTTATGTAGGTATAGTTTTATTTGTGTTACTTTCTTTATTTTGATCTTCAATGGAGTCAAGATACTTTCATCTTCGATCTTAATAATAATGTCATATACAAGGTGGACCCTTCACGAAGCCGTCAACCAAGCATTATGTACATCAAACTAATAATATTGCCTTTACGCAAAAATTATTGTTGGGAAACGACTTTTTTTTGGGGTGAAAGATCAGGTAGGACTCAATGTAACGCACTCAAAACATTGTGCTGATGGATGGATTGAACAGTACGGGGGTCGTGGAGGTGTTTAAAGTAAAAATCTACATTAAAAACAAGTATTTCAAAAAAACTTGTGCAAAAGTCGGAACTTTGACCCCCACTTTGGTAACTAGAAGGTTCCCAGTAATGGTCTAGAACAAAAAATTGATCGCAATGACGAGAAGAACAAGTTCCTTTCGGCTTCGTTAAGGGTCTTGTTACACCCTTCAAAAAAGTCTTACCACATTAGAGAAATTGAAAAAAAAAATGTAATGAAAAAATGGATGGATTGTGTGAGGAATGATATGAAAGAAAAATGAATAAATGAGAAGGCGACGGGTTGAATACCTACACGAAAACAAATCTGTTGCCCCCGGGTAACATAGGACAACTTAACAGGATGATGGTGACATTGTAAATGTATTGGCTGATCAAGAACAGATGAAATAAAATATCCAGATATTAAAGGTTCTAGAAACCAGCATTGTCATTTTATATTTTATTTTGTGCTTCTAATGTTTTGTGGGGAGTAAGGGGGAGAACGACTTGACCATCCTGTCGACCCCAATCGTCAACCTTACCTGCACGCGTCAGTGGTTCGCACGAATAGCTGACGGCGGCCACCTCCGGTGGTCGTGGTGCTCCCTGCTGGATAACGAACAAGGCTCTGGCGACCGAGCAATGGCGGTATACCCATACACCTGGCTGGGCAACCAGTTGGAAGAGGCCTCAGCGGCCTTGGGGTTCAAATGACTCCAAAATGGTCTGGTGCAGAAGGCAAGGGGAAACCACTGCACTATTTTTCCCAAGAAAGTCATCATGGAAGCCCAGTTAAAGAGATTGCGTTTGCCATGTGACCCGCTTAGCGACCGGCGCCGTACTGCGTCCGGGGCAAACGGTGTGAAGTGGACTACCGGCCATGCGGCTGTAGGAAACCAGGCACCGCATGGAAACTCTGCTACTGGAATGCCTCTCAAGCTACGTCAAATCCAGAAGATAGGTACGTGGAATGTACGTGGTTTACTCAAGCCAGGAAAGTTGGAGATCCTAGAAAGGGAAATAACCAGATGTGAGCTAAACATCTGCGGCCTTAGCGAGACTCACTGGAGAGGAAATGGACACTTCTTGACCGAAAAACATGCCATCTTTTTTTCGGGTAATGATAGCACTAGCCGGAACGGAGTTGCTTTTATCGTCCCCAAGCAATTGAAGAATTGCGTAATTGGTTATGAGCCTATAAATGATCGTCTTCTGAGCATTAAACTCAAGGCCTCGCCGGTTAACCTCAACATCGTCCAGGTCTATGCCCCCACCACCTCAGCTGGTGATGATGCTGTCGACAAATTCTACCGGGAGCTTGAAACTGCTATCTCTAAAATCCCCTCTCGAGAAATGCTTATGATTGTGGGTGATTTCAATGCTAAAATAGGTGAAAATTCACACCAATTAAGTAACTGCGTGGGTAAATTTGGGCTGGGGCAGCGTAATGAGAGAGGCGAACGCTTAATACAGTTTGCAGCCGATAACAATATGGTTATTTCAAACAGCGTATTTCAACATCATCCTCGTAGGCTGTATACTTGGACGTCACCTGATGGACAGTATCGTAACCAGATCGACTACATTCTCGTTAGATCGCGATGGCGAACCTCGATCAGAAATGTCCACACACTACCAGGAGCAGACTGTGGATCTGATCACCAACTGCTGATCTCCAAAATGCACCTCAAGCTACGAGCTGCCAGGAAACTCGACAAGGGCTCTAGGATCGAAGTGCAGGATAGCTTAAAGTTTAGGTTGGCACTGGAGCAAAATTGGAGCGAATGGACAGACGCGAATCTGGAAGCAGAGAATCCAAATGAGCTATGGGACCGTGCAAGAACTCTTTTAGAGCGTGCAGTCACTGACTCTAAGCCTCCTGCAAAAACTCGTAAACGCCAACAATGGATGAGCGACGAGACTCTTATGCTCGTTGAGGAGAGACGAAGGATGAAGGCATCGGGCGCTGATGTGAGAACCCTGAACAAACAGTCCGCACAGATTCAAGCTGCTTGTAGACGAGACCGGAACACCAGCTTACGCAAAATATGCGAAGAAATCGAGGCCCATAGCGGTAAAAATGAGTCCAGGGACTTACATAACAAAATACGCTCAATTACAAAGACTCTCTCTTCTAGAACCTGGGCTGTTGAGAACTGTCGTGGGGAAGTGGTCACTGAGCTGGAAGAGATATCCGAGACGTGGAAACAATACTGCCAGTCTTTGTATGAGGACCCCTTATCCCGGGATTTCGCTCATACAGAACCCTCGAGTGAAGACATGGAGCCCGACATTCTTAAGGAGGAAGTCGAAGCTGCAATTAAACACCTGAAGAATGGCAAGGCCACTGGCAAAGATGCCATTCCAATAGAGACCATTAAAACCGCAGGCGACCAGGGGGTGCAGATATTCCACACTATCTGCAACAAAATATGGCAAAGCGGAACATGGCCTAAAGAATGGGCTCATACTGTCTTCATTCCACTACACAAAAAGGGCTCGACGAAGAAGTGTAGCAACTACCGACTGATTGCACTAATATCACACGCTAGCAAAATTTTACTGCACATTCTGAATGAGCGATTAAAGACGTTCTTATCTAAAGAAATTGCACCTGAACAGGCAGGGTTTGTAAAAGGCAAAGGCACTCGAGAACAGATCTTCATAGTGCGCCAAATCATTGAGAAAGCCCGTGAGTTCAACAAGCCAACGTATATTTGCTTCGTTGACTTCTCTAAGGCGTTTGATTCCGTGAAATGGCCAGTGCTGTGGGGATCCCTCCTTGCTATGGGCACCCCCAAACACCTTGTGCACCTTTTGAGGCGTCTTTATGAGGATGGAACCGCGTCAGTGAGGACGGATGGCGTATTATCGAGTGACTTTCATCCCAGTGCGGGCGTTCGTCAGGGTTGTATAATCTCGCCGCTCCTATTCAACATCTACACCGAACTGATAATGAGGATTACCCTTGAAGATTGGACAGACGGTGTATCAATAGGAGGTGTGAGGGTGTCAAACTTGCGCTATGCGGATGATACTACGCTGTTCGCAACATCTGCTCACCATATGGAGGATTTGTTGTCCAAGATGGAACATACCAGCTCAATTTTCGGTTTGAGGATCAACAGAAGCAAGACGAAAATTATGATTGTCGACCGCATCAACGAAAACTCGCCCGTAGTCACTCGAATCGCGAATTGCGATGTCGTGCAATCATATGTCTACCTAGGCGCCCTAATATCAAACCGCGGTGGTTGCGTGGACGAGATCAAGCGACGCATGGCTATCACCAGGTCTGCCATGGATAGACTGAAGAAAGTATGGAGGAACCGCAACGTCACCAAAGCCACGAAAACCCGGCTCGTACGGGCACTGGTGTTCCCCATATTTCTATACGCAGCCGAGACCTGGACGCTGAGAGAAGCTGAAAAAAGTAAAATAGACGCTCTGGAAATGTGGTGCTGGAGGAAAATGCTTGGAGTATCTTGGACTGAATTTCGCACCAACATATCCATTCTCCAAGAACTCGGCATCAAGCAGCGTCTGTCAGCTATAGTCCAGGCTCGAATTCTTCAGTTCTTTGGTCACGTGTCCCGGAGAGGCAATGACTCTATTGAGCGGCTTGTTGTCCAGGGGAAAGTGGAAGGCACGAGAGCGCGTGGCAGGTCACCCATGCGATGGACTGACCAGATCAAGTCTGCAGTGGGTGGTCCGCTGCATGAGTGCACACGTATTACAGCCGACAGGGAGGGATGGCGTCGCATCGTAAGGCGAATCATGGCAGCACGGTGTCTTGCTGCGACATGCTGACCACGACCACTCTGTCAGGAGTGAAACGACAAAGAAGAAGAATGTTTTGGGTTATAGTGAAATATTTAGTAACTTTAAATACTTATCAATATCAATCACTTTTGACTCAACGATGCGTTATTAAAATATGTGGAGGATGGAAGCCACTAAATCCTAGATTACCAAATAAAATAAAGACTTTTATGATGATATTTTATCTTTAACTTTTTAACGTTTTAAACACAGTAGCAAAAACAAAATACTGGCTTCAAAAAAACTTCACACTGAACTGAAAATCTATATAATCACTACCATTTTTCACTACAATTTTTTTTCTCTACATAGTTTTTTTTTTGGCACAATCACCAATCGGCTGTGCCTAGTAAAAGTTACGGCAACATGCATCAATGGATCGGTCGTTAGTACTAGCAATTCATTGGTAGAGGTATTCAGGGATAGACATTCATTGGTGATGGAGCCAATCAAGGCATGAATTGAAAACAGACAGTAACTGCTTCGATTTGCTGCATGAGGTTGTGCTTCAATGTGGAATGATGTGGTTTTGAATAGTAAATAGGTTTTGGGTATGTTTCAGCTAACGTGAACATTACTTACTAATTAAATATTAATGATTAACTTACAAAATAAGCTGCACATTCGAAAAACAGAATAGCACCGATTGATTTTTTTGGCGACAAATTGTTCTTGGAAAGTATACAATAATATTAAGAGTAGCCATCGAAAAGCAGAGAAAATAATGCGGAATGGAATGATTTGAAATCGATCAATGAGTGATTCTTGAGATATCATCCGCATTTTCTACTTCACTGAAGTAAATTCTACTTCACATAAAGTGTCACTTACGGGATATCTTCCGTGATTGTCTTTAATTTTGAGCTCCCGATGTTTATGTGTAGTTGTTAACCGTGAAAGTTTAAAACAGTGTTTAAAGTCTACTTTTACGAAACTAAATGCATTTTTCACATATAAATGACTCAAGATGGCTTCGTTATAGACCCCATTTTTAAATACACATTCAAGAAATGCTAAAACGCTAATGAATCAAGAATACTAAGCTAAGAACAAGCCATTGGACTTCTCATCACTCTAATTTCAGCTTTATTGTCATATCATTGCAGTACATAAAAGATCGTAAAAGGCCAGATAAATATACATTTAAGTGAAGCTTCAAAGCTATGTTGGTTTCTGTCAGTTTCCTCGGTCTCATGAGGAGATGTTTTTATTTGTGTGGTGCAAGTTTAATGCATAAAATAATTTTGTACAAAATAATTTATCTGCCTGCAATAACAAAAGTAACTAATAGTATAATACAATCTTTGTGAAGGGTTTATCGAATTTTTTTCTCTTTGCTTTATTCAATTACAGCTGCTTTTTTATGAAATCGGCTCACTATTTGTGTTGATCTAAATGATTAAGCACACAAATTCAATCGTGATGAAGGAAAAAATACTGTTGTTGTACAAACAAAATGTAAGTAACTGTGATTGCAAGCGTTTGGAGTGAAGGATTTCATCATAAATTAAGTTTCGATAGAGTTGAGCCATGATATTCATTAAAAAACATTCTAAGGGCGCCGGTACCGGACCGCGGCGTTTATGACCATATTGATGAACGTGGACGAGGCGAAAAGAGTATGTAAGGATCGCAACAAATGGTGTTCTGTAGTTTTTGAATATCCCCATGGCGTGAATTTATGTATGTATTTGTATTTGTTTAAGCGTACTGTATCAAGATATTTTTAATTGAAGTTTATAGCTCCATTTAAACTTTTCCGTCTATTACCTTCACAAATAAATACCAATACAAGACTATTCAATGCGAATATTCCGTGATCGAAATGCAATTTATCTTCATCCCACCATAAAACTTGATAGCTCCATTAAAATAGCTTAAATCCCAGTAAAATACTTAATAGCCTTTTTATTCTTAAAATTTCAATTTTCATTCGTCTGCTCCCTGTGTCAAAGTTCAGTCATCTGTGAAACTCATCGATCAAAAAGTAATGTTTCTGCGAATATTCTGAATTCTTTTTAAACCCTAAATGTATCCAATATGGGTCAGGTAAAAATCTATAAAGTAGATAACAATGGGTAGCTCGCAGGTGCTTTGAAGATTTATTTACTTACGCAAAATCTTATCGAAAGATTTCATGCGTTATAACTAAAAAAATTACAGACTATATACTACCTGCACACTTTTTAAACTGTGGGGAGTCGCTGGATGCAGGTGGCATTGGATCGGACACGTGGGAAATCGATTGGGGAGGCCTATGTTCAGCAGTGGACAGCAACGGGCTGAAATGATAATGATGATAAAATTATTTTCAGCTATTCAGAGCATATTTTTTTCCTATAATTACCTTTTTCCAAATTATTTACATTTTAAAATATTCCTTAAAAAAAAAAACAATGTAAAAACATTTAAAAATATAAAAAATTGTAGCCCACCGGTATCGGGAACAGGGTCCAAGTTACCGGTGGTCAGGGCCTGGAGCCCTGCCGGTAGAGAGGACCTCCTAACAATACGAGCCGTGTCCAGGAGTACCGCTTTCTAAATCAAGCCCTTGATCCAGCTACCTAACGAGAGCCTTCTCAGGTATTGATCGACGATTTTAGCAATTAAGCCATGGGCTGATACGATTATCGGCACAACGGTCACTGAGTCCACATCCCACATGTGGACAGCCTCGCGAGCCAAGTCAAGATACTTTATTAGAGCATTTTCATTATGGAGACTATTCGGCAAAGCAAGGAAAATTGCCATAAAAAAGAAGGTTAATAATATGATAAGACTAACAGCTAAAATTATCTTTCTAAACTTATTAATTACTAGGAACGATACTTTAATAGCACAATCATCGTCATCAATAATCCAATTCCCAAAATCTTAAGCACTATACGGATGGAAACCAGATCCAGCCGAATATCAGAATCATAAGCCTTCAGCATTTATCGAGGATATTTCCAAACCAAATATGCACCGAGTGCCTGAAATGGAAGGTGCATCTATGGAGCAACGTTAATACCCGAGTAAATGGCGTACGCTATGAACGTTTTAATGGGTTTCCCGTACGCATTAGTTATTATGATTCAACGGATTTTCTCTAAGCCCAATGCTACGAGGCAAAGCGAATCTACCTCTTCAAAGAGAATATCATTTACTATAATTATAAAGTAGAACTACGGCACCAACTACAGAGTTTATTAGTGGATATGGAATTTTATTTGTTGAACATAGGTAAACAAAAGTACAGACAATATAACATCAGTGAGTACAGATGTCAAAATTAGTAAAAATGAGTGCTATGTCTTGCCCTCAACGGCGTACAAATATGCTAATTATTATAATATTATGAGTAATTGGTTTAAAATATTAACAATAACACAGTCAAAAATTTATATCAAAACTCAATTAAAACAATTAAAAAAAAAAAGTTTGAGTAACACTTTTGCTGGAATATGAATTCATAGTAAAATCATCGTGAAAATCGTTGTCTATTACTTCTTCAGTCATTAAAATAAGAACAAAATGTCCACTTGGAGGACTAGAAATTTCCTTTCTTTTTCACCCTGCCCCTAAATCACTTCCTCCTCCATCCATCCATAAATAACATAATACATTTCAGCCTAGTAACAAGCACTTAAACTCTGGACTTAGTCGCCAATTCGTGAACGGCCTTTAACCTTTTTTTATGGGCCATTATATTAAGCTGGCCTATGAGGGACGCCTCATTGGTCCTGAAGCGTCCATGGTTTGTTAGATCCAGTGAAAGATAAACGGGAACAGGATTTTGAGGGCAATGATCTTTGTAATAGCCAACCTTTGTACGGACTCCTTAAGAGGGCAGTATTTTTAGACGAATAAGGCTTTGGTCTCAATAATTATAGTCGTATATTGCGAAGGAGGCCAGGCACTGTAGGTTTCGATGAAATTACCCAGAGAAGCTATATAAAACAAAATTGATGAAAATAGTTTCAATTACTTCATTTTTGTTGGCGGTCTGGCGAATGTTGTAGATGACTTGTAGGTAGCTGATGCAAAAAGTCGGTAGTGGTTTAAAGGAGTTAATTGACTAGATTAATTCCAGTCTAGTGCTTACCAGTAAATCTCGTGGAAATATAGTATAATTTTACGTGTCCGTTCACTGTCTTCAAATATTCGTAAAATCTTCGTCGACATTATTCTATGTCTTTTTGGAGTCAATCAACCTTTGCTTAGCTTTGGTTAGGTAACTAATGATAGTCCACTGCTGGGCAAAGGTTTTCCCTCATATTTCTTCAATCGTCTTGATATTAGTCCAGATCATCACTTCTACGTTTGTTAGGCCTGCCTCGGTGAATTCTTTTTAATTCTTTAATTTGATTCATCATCCACCGTATGCCTTTTCCCAACTATTTGGGGTTAGGGTCAACTCTCTCGCGTCCGGCCCTGGTTCAACCCATGGTCCGGAGCGAGAGGGAATGGGACGCCGTCACCTCCTGCGAAGCAGTCATGCTAGCGAAGGAGGTGGCGGGACGTGAGAGGGAGAGAGACTCACGTCTCAGCCGCCGCGGGAGACGCACCAGGCGTACCGTAGGCGACCGTAGGCGCAGGCCTGTGGACGGTGAGCTATGGGCTAGCTCGCCGTCCGTCCGTTTTATGACGACAGGCCGTGTCGACGGCGCGTTCGTGTTCCACGCGCGCCTCAAAGAGAATCAGCAAACAGGAAGGGGTCCGTAAGGACCGATGCCTGCCAGGGTTGCGGGACTGTTCGAAAGAGATACCGCGGCCCTGGAACACAAAGGGCAAAGGAAGGAACATGGATGGGTTTTAGTCAGTAAAAGTCTGACACTCCCTCCTGCCCAGCCCAGAGCGGGAGGGGTTATTTGATGATTTCCAATCCGTAAAAAAAAAAAGGGTCAACTAGTCTCTACACCCCAGTTACTACTGGGCAATACGAATTCCCCTTGGTAAGATTGTTTGTCAGACTTTCGGGCCACTGGCTACCTGTAACGACTGTCAAAGATCTACAAATTACTGCCGGGACCAATGGCTTAACGTGCTTTCCAAGGCATGGAAGACATCGATGCTTTAACGGATGGTCGCATACACGGGCTGACATTGAAAGATCGACCCGCGTGGTTGTTATTATTTTTCAAAATGTTTGTTAATTTTGATTGTTATTATTTTATTTTTATTTTTATGCTCTTTCTTACTTCTTGCACCAAACCACATCTTCAAAGATATTTCTCACGTGGCGCGAGTGAATTCTAATTGCATTTATTTGCGCACCCGCGGTGTCGAGTCGTGGCTTGTTTGTATGTGTGCGTATGAATGTATGTTTGTGTTAATTGTCTTTTGTGTTGCACTTTGTATGACTGAGATTTTGAATAGCTTTGTGAGATTGTGGGAGAAAGGCTAGAATGATTTGTTTGAGTAGGGAAAATTTATACTTGAACTTATTATGTTTGTCAGCTAGTTTTTTATGCGTTTGTAAATTGCTATATATAGGTGTTTAATCATTTGATAGTTATGACAGTGTTGTGCATGTGTTGTTTTCATGAAAAACATCCGAAAAAATAGTAGCCAAAGCGTTTAAGGACAAAAGTTTCTTATTCCATTTGAGAGAGTGAAAATTTATCATTCTGCTATGGACCGCTTTAAATACAAATCGCATTTGTTTCAAAATTAATTAATTTTTCTTTTTTTTAGAAAAACAAAAAGCTCAAAAATAATCAAAAGGAAATGTTTGTTGAGTACGCGCACAGCGATTAGTCATACGTAAACAATAATAATAAATTAGAAGCTGGTAGATAAGTACCTATGATTTTTAATGTTACTTATGTTTGAGAAACATTGAAATCTCATTTATTGCTTAATGTGTCATTTACCGTCTACTGAAGCATACAATTACCCTTTCACAAAAGGAAGCATACAATTTCTGTCCTTTGCATAAACTTATTCAGAATGATTATATTCATTTGAAAATTTTCCACTCGCTTTAAAAAAATACAAGCTTCAATTAATTTTCCCCTTTTAATAAAATAAACGTAACTTCATCGACACACGATAACAAGCTTTAAAAAGATTAAAATATTCGAAAGATAACCGTATAAGATATCTTCAGAAGGATCTGAACAACGTGACA
Organism: Eugnorisma glareosa; assembly: GCA_947578425.1. NCBI lineage: Eukaryota > Metazoa > Arthropoda > Insecta > Lepidoptera > Noctuidae > Eugnorisma > Eugnorisma glareosa. The sequence continues at coordinate 20,337,134 of OX387961.1, forward strand.
ATTTTACTCAGGTATACAAAATTCTATACTGTAGCATCTCTTCAGTTTGATTCAATCACTTTTATTTTAAGAAGCCTGATATAGGAAGAATGCAGAACTAAATAGGCATAATGCCTTTTGCGTTCATAAAAGCTTTCTACTATTGAAAATTTTATAATATCACGCCTGTAATCCCCCAAGGGTTAGGCAGAGATGTACACCCACATTTCACCAGTTATATTTAAGTCCCATGTAGTAAGGGGCGAGCCTATTGCCATCAACCAGGCATACATCTAGATTCCTTGGCTGCTACTGAGATTTTCCTGATGGAAAACCTTAATAACACTTTACCCGACCCGGGAATCGAACCCAAGACCTCATGCTCAGCAGTCGCGAGGCAGTTTTATTGGATTCTACTAAAGAATGCTAGTATGTCATGTACGTGCAGTTTTGTACATTATCTTACTGGAACGTACGACCGGAATAAACAATTTTTTAACCGGAATAATCATTTTTGACGACACGGTTGGCGCAGTGGCTGAGCGATTGGCTGCTGCGCTGCGTGTCGCGGGTTCGATCCCCGCACGGAACAATTATTTATATGATCTACAGGTAGTTGTTCCGGGTCTGGCTGTTTGTGTATGTAAGTTTCAATGTTTGTAAACGCACCCACGATACAGGAGAAATTCCTAATGTGGGGCAACGTTTTTTATAAAAGAAAAAAAAAAAAAAAAACTAACATGTGAGAGTGTGTACTATTAGAATCGGTTGTGTCGATGTACATTTATTGGAAACAAAACATTAATTTAATTAAAAGTATGACCACTTTAAGTGTGTGGTTCAAGGTGGTGCTGCTTAGCAAGAAAAAAATGCATCGATATGTCAAACTTAAGGCTGTGGCGCCAGTAGGCAAACTGTTAGCAGCCGACTGAGTTTGCGGTGTATTGGTTTAGTACGCCCTTCCATATATTTTAAATGGAGTGTCCACGGTTTGCTAGTTTTGCGCTCACTTTACGCAGTTTGCAGCGTTACGTGCGCCGACTGTCTCAATAAGTGGCCGACTCACGGCAAAACCGGTTCCAGTCGGCGGCGGCGATATGGTTGTTCGCCGGGCGTAGTGAGTCCATTTGCCGCAAACCGTTCATGGCCGACAGTTGGGAAGAAGCTATCGACGAAAGATATACCGAACTAATCTAAAAAAAAAAAATATGCTTCGTGACCAACACAATCACTCCGTACAACAATAGTAAAGTGAAAATTCAGTCGGTTGACCTAAATAAGCGGCTAACTCAAAACAGTTTGCTTGCGACGCACAAAAATTGATCTGAGTTTGCAGCTAACTCAAATTTCCATGGCCATTATCATTAATTGTTGCAAGCACCATGAACAACAACAACAGCAATAGTGCCGAAATATCGGGAACTGAGAACAAACAGTAAACATGGTAAATATTTCGTTTCTAGTGTTAATGTTAATGATGACCATGACAGTTTGCATGGTGCATTTATTTTATTTCTATGTTTTCGCACCAGCACTGATAAGGTGGCTGAATTGTACATTGACACACTTTTACGGACGCCGAATCTGTTTAAACTTTTCTCGTTCAAATTTCGACCTATTGTTTAGTTCCTTTTCTTTACAACGTGCCAGAGTCAATGACCACAAAGGTTAAGGTGAACTCTCTACAGTACCGTTACCTGGCTCATAGTCTCCCTGTTTGAAAAATTTTTGCTCTGCCGTTAATGCATGAAAACTTGAAAAGGTAGCAGACAGGCAGACACAGAGTCACAAAATTTTCGCATTTATACCTAATATTACTAGATTTTGTCCTCAGTTTCGCTCGCGTTAATTTAGAATTTGACAATCAATTTGTTGTACTCTGCTTGTAATAATAAAATTCAATCATGACTCGAAAGACATTTTATGTAACAAGAACATTATTGTGTTTTTTCTCGGGAACAGTACCTATAATCGGGATGAAAGGTACCCATTATCCGTTTTAGTACACTTGACAACGTATGTGGAAACTTTGAGGACGATCGGTTTTATGGTTTAGGCTTGAAAAGGTAACAAACACACAATTTTACTTTCGCATTAATTAATAATATTACTAGCGACCCGTCCCGGCTTCGCACGGGTGCAAATTTATACATACAAACCTTCCTCTTAAATCACTCTATCTATTTTTAAAAAAACGCATCAAAATCCGTTGCGTACTTTTAAATATCTAAGCATACATAGGGACAGACAGCGGGAAGCGATTTTGTTTTGTACTATGTAGTGATAATTATGTAGATATAAAGTATGAATTCTTTTTTTGGTGTAGTAAAAGTTTCATTTACCAGTTAACATTATATTCTACCTCAGTAGCGGATATACTGTAACTATATACCTCCATAACGGTAGTCTTTTAGAAATAAAACCTAACAGCTAGCGAGGCATTCAGCTAGAATATTCCGGCTATTATAGCATTAACAGCTAATAACGCTATCTTCACTTTATAATTTTAGTTCCCTTTGCTAGTCTAAAGCTACTTGCCCATAGTGACTATTTGTAGCGATGATATTGGTCATATTTGTAACGCGCGACAGAAGCGACGCGAACCCGCGTCGGAATTGCCATTGTATTGATGCAAACGCGCTACTATTTCTGACATGTAGTCAGAAATAGTAGCGCGTATGGTGTGGGTGTAAACGGACCCTTTCACGAAGCTGTCAAACAAGCATTCTGTACATCAAACTTTGTAACTACGCAAAAATTATTGCTGGGAAATGCCTTTTTCTTGGAGATAAAAAATCATGTTTTACAGTAGGACTCAATGTGACGCACTCAAAACATTGTGTTGGTGGATACATTAAAAACTTGTATTGTCCCATAACATCTCCGTAACTAGAAGGTTTCCCAGGTATAGTCTAGAACAAAAAAATATCGCAAAGACGGGGAGAGCAAGTGCTTTTCGGCTTCGTTAAAGGTACTTTAACACCCATTAGAGGGAATGCAGAGTGGAGGATGGAGGGAGGGTGTCACACGTTTCCATCGCGACTGAAGCGCAATAGTATCGACACAGAATTGTGTTTACTTGAGCATCGCGTCTTTATCGCGACCGTGTTGCGTTTGCATCGCTGCAATATCGCGGTGGGCGAGGGTCTTAAGTGCAATGTGCATTATTTTGTTAATCTTGTTGTTAATTACAGGATGGTGTTTTAGCAAGTAGATAGTATTAAATAGTTGACTGTGAAACTACGGATTTAAGATTTAAGCTCAGTAGAAGTGAATTTAACGTTTATGAGGCTGTTTATTGAAGAGTGATTTAGAGATTTCGAATAACACCACTGAGATTCTTGTATCTAATGTAATGAAGTGAATTATATAAGAGAATAATAATGGTATAATTATACAACGTGTTTTTTTTGATATCCCATAACTCTAGGGTATGATTGAGGCCATATCAAAGAATCAACTGGCATATGAGTTATGTTCCAATCCTTCGTTATTTTTTTTTTTCATTTTTCATACAAAATAATTCGGCAAAGTCGATTATTAATGTAAAACACCCTTACGTGAAATATGACAACGTCGCATTTTCTTAGCTTTAAATATGAATGATTGGTTTGAATAAAAATGAATTACCTACCTACATATTTTATTTTACTATTTATTTTACTACACTACTGCGAAGTTTGGCAACCTCGCAAAAGTAAAGATTCGTCATACTGGTGACAATTTTTGACCTAATTTAAGTATGATTGATGATATCTCCGAAACGATGCATTTTTGGACCACCTATTCTAGGAGTTTTAGTATTATTTTTACCTACAGAATATAACCCTAGAGTTATGGGATATCAAAAAAAAAAGGTTGTATATGTTACCGGCCAAACCCGATTTCAGGTCAAACGGAATGGGACGCCGTCACCTCCTTCTGCGAAGCAGTCATGCTAGCGAAAGAGGTGGCGGAACGTGAGAGGGAGAGAACCTCACGTCCCAGCCGCCACGGGAGACGCACCGGGCGTCGGGGGCCACGTGGTGGCCCCCGGCCACCGTAGGCGCGGGCCTGTGGACGGTGAGCTATGGGCTAGCTCGCCGTCCGTCCGTCTTATGACGACAGGCCGTGTCGACGGCACGTTCGTGTTCCACGCGTGCCTCAAAGAGAGTCAGCAAACAGGAAGGGGTCCGTAAGGGCCGACGCCTGCCAGGGTTGCGGGACTGTTCGAAAGAGATACCGCGGCCCTGGAACACAAAGGGCAAAGGAAGGAACATGGATGGGTTTTAGTCAGTAGAAGTCTGACACTCCCTCCTGTTCAGCCCAGAGCGGGAGGGGTTATTTGATGATTTCCCATCGGTAAAAAAAAAAGAATAAAAAAAAAAAAGGCCAAACTAGTTTGTCCTAGGCCAAACTAGGGATCATCACAAAAGGACAATCATAGAGCACCCCGACTAAATGGGTTAGGTTAGGTTAGATTAGTGACCAACCACGCGCGAGTAGAGCGAGCGTAGCGAGCGGTGCTGCGGCAGCTGCCTGCGAGCGCTACATCCAAGCTGGGCGCAGTTAAATTGCTTTGTTTAGGTTAGTGTATCCTGATAAGATAGACCAGTAAACCGGTTTGGCCTAGTACAAACCAGTTTGGCCTGAAATCGGGTTTGGCCGGTAACATACACTTTACGGAGAAATCCTTCCACAAATAAAATTGCTGTTTCACTCTGTTTACTTTGGTTTTGTAAACTAGCAGTTTTGGGTTTTGGTATAGATACCTAGTTATGAATAACACTTACTTTCTTTGTATTGTTGAGAATTAATTAAATGTTAGCCTACTTATCTCATAAATGTCGTATGAAATTTTTAGAATCCGTCTTTGGCCAAAAATCGGTTATTGCCTTGTTGTTGGTGTGTTGCAGGTGCCAAAAGTCGCTGACCATTTTCAATCAGGTGGGTCGATGCAACCGGCTTGATTGCCAACCTATAAAAAAAAAGAGGATGCGTGAATCAACAACTGTTACTAAAAAAGGATGTTGACAAATGCAACAAGAAAATGCATTTCAATTAAAATGTTTCAGCAGTACTTAGCCTTATATTTACACACTCATCATGTGTAATTAAAGTCACAAATTCTCGATTTCTCTGTCAACAATATAAATAATGGTGACACTTTTATGATTCGATATCTACTAAGGCCGTCTTTGTTTCAAAGCGACCTATACTTAGAATATACAAACTAAATAACACACAAAAAAACAATTTAACTGAAAAAGTAAGCATGTGTATTTTAACACATAAAAACGAAGACGTAAATCAAAACATATCTGCACATCTTCAAAAAGGTTACATTAAAATCAGCTCTTCAAAGAGTCGCCGAGTCTCGTTTAAAACGATTAACTAATAAAACAAAATTCATTAGCGACACACGAAAAAGGACTTTAATGACAAATGCAAAAAGATGGTCGAGATATGGTGGAGCAAAAAAGAGTGTGATACTTGTCATATCACACATGTGTGGCTGGGACTATAGCCGCCGAAATGTCTCTAGAGATGGGCTAATGGGCTTGGTGTAAAGGTGAATTAAATTTATAAGTATAATAACAATTATATGACACATGCCATCGTGTGACATAACGTCTCTAGCGATAGCGCAGTAGTGTGTGCAAAGATAAACTGAATTTAAATATTATTTATGTCAAGTTGATTAAACTTGACTGCTGCTATCATTTAGACATCCACATTTTAATCTGCATTTACTATTTGGGAGTTCAACTATAGTATTTTAAGACATAGAAAAGTTTAAATGAACCTGACATCTTAGATTGTAGTTTACGTTTGATGGTCGAGGTGTAATGGGGAAAAGAGACTATGATACTTGTCATGTCACTTAAGCGTGACGTGAACTAGTTGCTCTAGGGTCTCAGGAGACTGGGAGAGATCTGTGTGTAAATGTGAATAAACTTGTGATTTGTGTTGCTGTTTAACAATTGATTGTTGCAAAGTAAAACTAAAAAATAAATCCTACATTTAATTATAAATTAGATTAGAATAAATTGTACAACCTTGACAATTGAATGAAAACTTCGAATTTATAATTATACGCCGGAATAAACGAACATTAAAAACAGATCACTCGATCAACACTCAACGTGGGGTATTGATTTTTTATCACCGTTACTAATCACCGAACTACAAAAATTAGAGGAACCGCGGCAAAAAAGCGCCCCTGACTTCATTCACACATGTCCCTTGCGATCGTCGAAAGTCGCCTCCCTAGCGTAATGCTGACAAATCGCCGGTGGTGTGTGCCGAGCGCGATGATTCATGTTTATTGGCGGGTTGCCAGACACTCCCCACCAACCGAGGTTTGGTCAAACATTTGACGTGGCAGAAATGTTTTATGTCCAACTATTTGTTTGTCGTATTTCGGCGACTTATGGAGTGGTGTTCAAGTTTGTCAACGATTTTGATTCTCGTAAGCGTCGTTTTCTTCTTTCTTATTGTAATGATTGTATTTTTACATGGTTTTTGTACTTGCATTTTTATAATATTAACCTGAAAAAGTAACATTCCTGCTCTTCAGGTAGCTGCATGCTCGTTACCTGGAGGCTTAGCATACTTTTTACCTTGTAATTCATGTTATTTATGTTTTCTGTAGATTTTTTCTCTCTTGAATGTTTGTTTACTTTTCTTATGTCAGGTAATGACAGGCCTAGGTTTTTATTTTTAATTCATTGCTGGAGCCTAGTTTTAGGTCGTATAGGTAATCCATATCGACCTCGTTATATTTTTATTTTTATTGTATGTTCTAGAAATTTCTTCATTCAAAAATTGTAAAATATCAATTATCTGGAGATAGCTGTGAAGCGGCAGTCTTCGTCCAGAGCTCATAAGTATCACAAGTCTTCAAATTTATAAGTTTTAAGTGGAAGTCCTCTAAGATTTTATTCATGTCGCATTATTAATATCATCGCACAGCGCGTACCGTTTGGTTCTTCATCTGTTGCTTGAGCTATAGGCGTACTAACGCCCTCCGTCCATTTCTACTGATGGAAGACGAAGTCTGATGTCCCTCGGCCTCTACTGCAGCCGAGAGGGCTGCCGTACATCACGTTCCTTGACCACTTCTGCAGCCGAGAGGGCTCCCGTTCTTCGGCCACTACTGCAGCCGAGAGGGCTGCGGTTCTCCACGTCCTTCGGTCATTACTGCGGCAGCTGAGAGGGCCGCCTTCCTCCGAAGACTGAAGCCTGACGTTCCGCGGCCACTGCTACAGCCGAGACTTCATCATATTTTCTTATTAATTTCCATTTCCCAGCTTCTCTGGTCTAGTGAGGATAGGTATATAGCTAGCTCCAGCTCCATTTAATTCCATCTTTTAAAATAAGTCTGTGTATTATTTATTAAATTCTGTTATTGTTTCCTATCTTTTCTTTTAACCCGTGCTCTCCTCCAGAATAGGTAGGTGAGTACCTTAACTGTGACCTCACAGTTTCCCTGCTCTAGGAAACTGTAACGTTACAGTATCGACGATAACTCTTATCTTTCGTGGGGCTAATTTAATCACGGTGTTAGTAGCGGTTTTTAAGTCTTCTAAGCTGAAGTGTTGTGTCCTATAAGCGTTAAGATACAGACTCATACAAAAATGAAACCATTTTTTTTTTAAGGGTGATAAGTCATCAAATAACCCACTTCCCGCTCTGGGCTGAGCAGGAGGGAGTTTTACACTTTTACTGACTAAAACCCTTCCATGTTCCTTCCTTTGCCCTTTGTGTTCCAGGGCCGCGGTATCTCTTTCGAACAGTCCCGCAACCATGGCAGGCATCGGTCCTTTCGGACCACTTCCTGTTTGCTGATTCTCTTTGAGGCGCGCGTGGCACACGAACGCGCCGTCGACACGGCCTGTCGTCATAAGACGGACGGCGAGCTAGCCCATAGCTCACCGTCCACAGGCCCGCGCCTACGGTGGCCGGCCGCGGGGTCTCCCGCTGCGGCTGGGACGTGAGGTTCTCTCCCTCTCACGTTCCGCCACCTCCTTCGCTAGCATGACTGCTTCGCAGAAGGAGGTGACGGCGTCCCATTCCGTCTTGCTCCGGACCATGGATTGAACCAAGGCTGGAAGCGAGAGGTCGCCGCCGCCGATCGCTGCTACGAGGACACGGTGGTGCTCCGCCCACGCGGGGCAGATCTCCACCGTGTGCTCCACCTTGTCCTCCGGTCGATCCTCACCCGGGCGTTTCCTCCCGCCCGATTCGGTGCAGGAACCTCCTGAAACAACAGTTTCCGGTGAGGACCTGCGTCAGGCGGAAGGTGAGGGCGCCGTGGCGCCTTTCTAGCCACTCCTCAAAGAGGGGACTTATCGCCACTATTGTGGCGTGCCCTATACAAAAATGAAACCTAAGATGGTGATTCGATCAATCAAAATAACACCGAAATGCACAGATTTAGGCAAATAGAAGCGTAAGGTTTCTTAAAGTTTTGTCCCTGTGATTTTCTTTAAGGCTGATATATCTATAAGCGTTACAAGTAGGTATGTACTTTGGCTAAGCGTTATTTCTGTCACTGTCACGCAATAGCTGTCAAATGTAAAAAAAACCTCTAGTGCAAAATAGAGACGGGAACATGTAGGTCTACGCCGAAGCACGTGCGAAGTAACGTTTATAAATCTTGGCCTAAGTCAAATCATGAGCTTAGTAACTTTTATAGATCTTTTCTACAAATCTTCCTTTGAATCAATTCTAAAACGAACACCAAATAATATGTATAAAAAAGTCCATAATATTTCTTTTTCAGACGGATGTAGGAACAAAATATCAATCAATGTATTGAACTTTCGATGATACGATACATCTACGTCACACCTACGGTTTCATTCTGATGTGATAGATGGCGTTGCCTGTCTCAGTTTTGGGGCATAACGCTAGATTAACTTAGGTAACCTACCGTGTATGTTTGTTTTTGTAGGTAAAAGGTAATCTGTCATGATATTCTAGGTTAATTGAAAAAAGGTGGCGAATTTTTCTGAAAAAAACCTGTGTTTTTTTATCGAGAGCACTAAATCTAACGCGAATAAGTAAAGGTTAAAACTGGGACCTTCTCCCCAATACAGTCTTCAATCATAATTACACTTCAAGACAAAAAAACCAACACGCACGTGAAAAATTTGGCTATAAAACATCGTAGCTCAAAACTTTGTTGTAAAAGGCGAAGCTCTAGCATAATTTATAATTTACACGTTTAGAGGTCAAAGTTCAAGACAATGGACTATTAGGAAGATTTTTTCGTGCAAAACTTAGCAGAGTTATGGATGAAGTTCCTTCACACAGCTTCCTTGCGTCGGTCGCCGTGAACCGTCTTTCAAAGGGGCGAAAGACAGACTGTTATAAAAATAGTTTTCTAAATATAAACCCAGTTTTATTAAGGATTTGGTTCGTTCTTCGTTCGTGTTTTTGTAAGAGAATGTTTGTGTGTATTGTAGTCAATAAAATTGTTTCGGGTTGTATTTGTTTGGGTTAAACATTAGAAGATAGTTCTGTGCTGTTGGAGATGACTTGTGTAGACTTGTGTAGTAGTTAACGCGTGATGTGAAGATTTGATCAGCAATAAGAATAGATACGTAGATAGTGTTTACTTTATTGCACCCTAAAATTTTTTTTACAGGTTTTTTATCAATGTTGATACTGTTAAGTCTACGTATAATTTTTTCTTACTTACTTTTTCCCACGCCTTCGCCCACGTGGTGGTCGGTAATTATACCACAGAAACGTAATACAGATTTAAAAAGTTTCCTAAGGCACCTGGTGTGACACGTGTTCACCTGGGGGACGTCAACCTGTGCTCCAAATAATGTAATCCGTTCAGCCTTTAGGCGTCAAATGATAACATACCTACAAAAAACAAGGTTACTTTCACATATAATATGATGGATTTGTGACCGGTTGATGGCAATAGGCTCGCTCCCTATTACACGGGACTTAAATATAACTGGCGAAATGTGGGTGTAACCTAACCCTTCGATGTTTACAAGGCGTGATGTTATAATATTAGATTTGTTTTAAAAAAGAATCAGGTCCTAACCTTACTTACCCTTACTCCACCGCCACCACTCCACTCCACTCCACTCTCCACTCCTCCACTCCACTTTACTTACTTTACCTTTTTGCAAACTTACTATAATAATGGTCTGCAAAGCAAAAGAGTTGAGTAGCTCTTTGATTATTGTCAGGAACAATATTTAAAGCACCTACCACCTACATCCAGATTCAAGATTACTGCATCGTATTGTAAACAATCCATACAAAATTAATCAGTCCATCTTGCAATCCAGACTGACCCCACCAATGAAAATCCGACGTTTATTCCCTCGATATCGCCTCATTTCGCTGTCGAAACGACTGCGATTTGTCGATCGCTGCCGTCAACTCGATGAATGCGCTTCGAAATATGAAAATAAGCAGAACTGCCAGACGGAACTGTCAAGCTGGACTGTTTGAATGAGAGGCGGCTCGTCTGATGGTGTGGGAGTTGTCAGAAGTATGTCAAGTGGTTCCAAGTGATGAGATATTATAATTTACGTTGTGTTACGTCATAATTGAGAGATGAAAGGATGGCTTTGTTTAATTTTGCAGTCGTGAAGTGGACAGATGTGTGAAAAATATGTATGCCAAGGGAGTGCAATTTTACAGTCTGTCAGACAGAATGTCATTGGTTTTGCAAATTAAACCAATTACTGTATGAATAATTTAATGATAATTTATTTATTTATTTAAGGACAACCAAAAATGATTACACCAAAAAAAAAATACATGTTAAACTACTCATATTATTTTTACATTTTATAGTGTAGCCTTAATTAAAGGCTGCTACGGCATGCATCTAACATAGGAGTGGGAACACAGAAAACAGATTTTACTTATTTATGTACTTATAAGCGTGTAACAAAAAGGGTACAACCATATGGAATACTGTGGTACGGACCATCAAACTGAACAACTTTCTCTATGGGACCACAACAGACTGTAATCGTAAAAAAATATTTAGCCGTCCCATATATTTGGGTCAAGTAGGTATTAAAATTTTGTATGAGGCAGTTGATAATTTTTTTACGATTTCGATGGTGGTCCCATAGAGAAAGTTGTTCAGTTTGATGGTTCGCATCACAGTATTCCATATGATTATACCCTTTCTGTTACACGCTGCATACAGTTATTTTTTATATAAATCCAACACACAAAATACAAATGAAAACTTACTAATTAATGCTGGATTAGTTCAATTAAGCCGATTAATTCAATAAATTTTGTTCGACTTTGTGCCAACCAACAAAAAAAGAACAAACACTATCTAAATCTATAAGTAAGTGAAAAAGACAAAAGGAACTACAATATTCCTTTTTTCACTTTTATATTAATACCCTATTATATGCAAGACGGACTTGACTTATAATATGTTTATGTATTATCAATTGAGACGTTTATTACACAGGGGTAAAGTTTGTAAGTTGGGACGTAAGGAGTACTGTTATGATACCGATTTTTATCACTAATGGGAAGCTAAATTGTTCCCGACTGTCAAAGGCTACGTTCCTGTGATAATTTCCGACCAAAACGCAAGCGAAGACATGGAAAAATGCTAGTTATAATTTAGTCTAATTTTCTTCCTAAATAAGGTATAATAGGCCGCACGTCAGTGATAAGTAAACCAGTGTAAGCTGGCCTCTTATTATAATGAAACTCCATACCATGCTAGGCCAGTTCAAGTTCAAAAATATTATTACTGATGTGCGGCCTACGACAAAAAAAAAAATCTACTTTACTTTATTAAAAATAATTTTATTATACATATATATAAGACTTTCAAATTAATCTCTTGGTACCTTATTTTGATTAAAAATTAATCACTTTAACTTTTTTCACGTTCAAAAACAGATTAATTTTGTCCCTTGTAATGTAATTAAAATTTCAATATGTTTGCTCTCATTTTACCGAATCTCATAATATGGAACAGAGAGCAGTATTTTTAATTAAAAGCTAAATCGGATTCTTGGTGGTAGTCGTATTTATTTTACGTCTCAACGGTATCGAGTAACAATGTCATCTTTATTGAATTTGACGGTACACAGAAATGAATACGAGAATACTTTTACTGAAATATATTTTATGGACTTCGTGTGTGCAGATGTCAAAAAGTATGACACATTGTAAAATATCAATCTATTACTTAATAGTATTTTGTTTGTCATATTTTTGTTCCAGTATATTTTGGATGCCGTCTCGTAAGTCTAGCGGTTGTAACCGCGATTGCTGAGCAAGGTCCTGGGTTAGATACCCAGGTCGGGCAAAGTGATATTCGGTTTTTACATTAGGGATTTCTAGTAGCAGCCACGGAGTCTAGATTTGCGCCCGTTTTATGGCAATAGGCTCGCCCTCTATAACATGGGACTTAAACACAGCTGGTGAAATGTGGGTGTACTATTAGGTACACCTTTGCCTAACCTTTGGGGGAACAGAGGTGTGAAGTTATGTATACTTTGTAAAACCTACTGGGTCATATCGCTCTCTGATAAATAAGTCATCTACTTATTTCGTTTGCCTAGCAAGAGGCAGTCTTTTGTTCTATTCTTATTTGTACTGTCAGAGAAAACTTGTAATTGACCTTCTTTCACTAATTGCCAATTAAACGAATCCTAGCAAAGTAAGTTTTCTTAAATAATAAAACAAAATAATCTATTGAATTATATGATTTTTCTAGTAATGCTATGTATTTCCTATCCTATGAAATTATAATCATCTGCAATTAAAATTCGGTAACTAAAACTTGCTTACGTTTCTACTCGCAAAATAACCCTCAATGCTCAAGTAATTTTCTTAAAAGACATTCCAACTTCTTCGAAAATTATGCGAAAATGACAGATTTTCTTCAGAAATAAGATATTCGGGATTTAGTTTTGTAAACCTCACGTTTGCAGATGTCGAGACGAAACAGCGTCCAGCGTTCCTTGGACGACATCATCGACAGTTCTTATTGGTTGCGCTCAATTAAAGTGAAGTCCTGAAGGTCTACATTTACTGGTCTTTTAAATATTCTAATAAAATCACTTCGCGATAACTTTCCAGGAGTTTTAAGCCTTTGCGAATGAGAAAGTTGAAAGGGTAGCGCATGGGAACCCTTTAGAAGTTGGGATGTAATTGATCGCAGCCATTTCAATTTGAGATATCGTATCATTCTGATTGATTCGTTCACAATGTACTTTCGCTTTCGAAGTCTGGTAGATGCAAAATTAAATGTCTGGTTCGAGTGTCCATTCATTTAGGTGGTGATCACAATGTAAGTTTAATTCAACAATGATCCATAATAGTTAGTAACAATTGGAACTTATAAACTATGTTAGTAGGTTAGAAAATACAATAATTACAAAATACATTTACATTTATTTTACCGTCCCAACCACAATGCTTAACCAAAGCGAGTGTATCAGACACTGATATTTACTAGAGAATTTGCCGTAATTAATTTTAAGTTAAATCTGTCGTACGTTCAAGTGGTTTTGATATTGAGAAAATTGTATGTCTTTTGAAGATGCCTCCTGAGTTTTAAAAAAAAAAAAACATCTACGACACAACAAGAAAATCTTTAATCTTCGTTCTTTCTATTAAGATGAATGTCCTTTGTGGAAAAAAATCGAGTGAAAATGTGACTAATTTAAACAGCTTCTGATAGAAAGATTTCATTAATCGTCCACAGTAAAAACAGATTTCATAACATTAAGAAATCCTCACACCACACGATGTTGCAAATGACAAGATCTTTTTAACTTCTGAAAGACCGCAAAATAAACTATAAACAGTCAGTCGCTTACAAAAATATTATTAACAGAGACCACGACTAGATCAAAGAATGTTTTACTGTTTGACTACATACGAGTTTACAACCATATGACCGACCTCAGATTTATAGCATTATCCTGTTTATACTTCAATAAGTTTTCTGCTTGGCTGAACAGACTTGAATCTTTGCCCGTTTTCGTTGCACTGTGTATGACGGGGAAACTCAGTTTGATCCTGACCGCGGTCGGGGTAGGACGTGCGTCCTGTTTTCAAGTTGTGTTACGAAAATAGTAACGTCTATTTGACGGTTAGCTATATTTGTATATGAAGTGAAAGTGACTAGTACATTGTTCAGTGTAACTTTGAATGAAGTGAAATCGTACAGTTGAGAAAAGTTTTCAAGAATTTATTTGGAGAGGATTTTCTGAACGAAAAGTGAGTATTTTCTCTTCACCCTATTTACTAAACACCCTCATTTGGGGTTACCGAAATTATGTCAAGTTTAATTAATGCTTCATTGGTTGCAAAATATAAACTCATTACCGTTGTTTCCAAGTTACTCAAAGGTGTTTACAGAATAATTTTCTTGACTGTAATTAATATTCATAAGCAATATTGTGTTTGCAAGATTTTACTGAATTTTGATTTGCTATAAAGAAAATTTCCTTCCATTTTAATATGAAAAACTCAAGGGCTCACAAATATTAGGGTGGGAATATTAGATAATTTAAATTCGCTACTTAAAACTTTAAACCTTTAACCCGTCAATATAAATAAATTACAAAAAATACATGCATAATAAAAACACTTCAAAGGATAATTTTCCAATAAGCATCCCCAGTAAACAAGATTTATAGGATGCAAATGTAAATGAAAATATTCATGAAAATTCACCGATCAAAGGAACGGTACTACGGGTTCGTAGACTGACAGGGAGTGCAAAGTTCGGACAGATACTGTCATCAGCCGAACATAATAGAAAATTGATTTGAAACATTAATAAAAATGGTGATATGTTCTACGTTTGAATCATATGATGTTTTTATTAGTTTAAGGTGATTTGAATTTGGAATTAATTGAAACTTTAATTGTTTTGTGCCAGGAATTTTGTTTGTAGTGATTCCTGGAAAATTGTTTTTCTTTCTTTATTTGTGTTAATGTTACGAGTAAATGTGATTCAGGAATTTAAATTAAATATTATAGCAGGTACTAACGAAAGTTTAACAATGGGTAAAATAAAATAAAAACTTGAGGCCTAATCAGACCTAAAATGTTTTTCACTCTCATGGAGAATTACTTATAAATTAATAATTAAATACTTTGACTACGAAACTGACGAAAAGTTTGAATTGTCTATCTTAATTAAATCTAACCACTCGAATATTTATATAACTTGACGTTTATATGAAATTACCTACCTACCTATTTAATAACAAGCTGCTGAGTGAAAATGATTGAATCGAGTTACCAGTATAGTTCATAATTAATTTTGGAAGGTAAACGCTTTCAAATTAGTTGCGACAAAATTATTATTATTATCTTAAGACATGTTTGTAGGACTAGTAATGTTGGTTTGATTTGAAAAAATATTTTTTCATGTGAAAGGATATACTTTCCGTTGGTCTATAGAAATTTCATCAATATCTGTTCAGTAGTTTGGTTTTTTTTCTTCTTGGCTTATCTTGACATGGTGGTTAAAGTTATTCATGACAAGAATTTGTGTAGTATTACTACAATAAATTAAAAAGGTAAAATATTCTTTTTTTGCAATCAAAACCGACTTCCAAAAACACAAAAAAAGTCTAAAATAACTTTACCTTCGTTAGTCGGTGGCAAAAATTCCAATGAAACAAACAAAGTCACCGACTTCTGAAAGTAAAGTTATTTTAGACTTTTTTGTAAGTCCGTTTTTTTCTGTAAAAAAGTAGTAAGTATAGTAATATTTATATCGGTGATTACAAAGAACACTTAAATGATTAATACTCTAATCGTTGTAGTCCCTCAAAATCCTTTGATGTGGATAATCGCAACGTCAAAAATATAGTTTTACTCGTATAGGACAAATCGATTTGTCCTGTTGACAGGAGTGACCCTCCACAATAACTGGATTTTTATTATTGGACCAAATTGTATGGAACAGATTGCTATTGGTATGTAATCGAATATCATAAATTACTCTTCAGAAATAAAATTCTATTGGCAAATAATTCAAAATATTCAGTAACTGCTGAGAATCAAAACCGTATACCTTTTTTGGCTGATTTTTCATCGGAAAATCTATGTTAATATTTTTAAATGCAAAAGAAACCTGTTTTTACCATTCACGCCTTAAAGGTCACCAAACTTTTCATGCCATTGTTCTTCAAGTTCAAAATGGTAAAATGCCAAAACAAACAATCAGAAACCACATTTTATTGCAGTTGTTGCTAAAATACTAACATACCTATTACCTACACAAAGGCCAAAAGGGGTTTTGCCGGAATTATTATTGGTGGTTTCAATGTTAGTGTAAGTTAACTACAATAATGTCGACAACTAACATTATCAGGAATTTATTTCAAAATGCACTACAAACAGTCCAATGATTATTACGATGTTTTCATTTACATAATTTCAGTTCTAATGGATTCCTATGACCATTCCTACATCTAAGTTGCCTATTTAGTAACAGTTCCATTCTCTTCTTTACTCTAGAGCTCGTTGCTAAATACCTACAGCCGCACGGGTTGAGCAACACTTACCATGGTTGGTCCGTAGGTGGGTGACCATATACACTGACTCGTATGTCCCTCGGAAATGACGTTAAACCGTAGATCTCGGCTATCATTCTTAGACTTTTGACAGTCATTATGGGTAGTCAGAATCCCGCAAAGATAGACAAAATAGACAGTCACTCTACAGGGTATAACAAGACCGTTAACGTAGCCTGCAACCGAGCATTATGTACATCAAACTAAGTAACTTTATTGTATTTCATGTACCTACAGAATGTTTGGTTGACATCTTTGTGATTGCTACTTTTACACCCTGTATAAAATACCAAGTATTCAGCTGCCTTCAAAAGACTGAAGACCGACTCTTACGTAGTTGGAAAAAGGCTAGGAGCAGACGCGAACGGCATTCTCTAGTCTTCTTCTCTAAAATGTATGTCAAAAACTAACCCCTCACTAAGACTTAATCTCCAAATGCATAATTTACCTAACCACATCAAAATTTAAGCGGGAGATATGCAAATTCTTCACATAGTACATTCTCCAACTAATTAAATGAATATAGATTCATACAGAATTTAATTACCGTTGCAAAGTCCATGTGGACTTGAAAGTTGGAATTTCTGGATTTAGCTTTAATTTGCACGTATAATGTGTTACATGCACGATATTATACAGAAGTTTGACTTCATACTACAAGAAAAACGAACTCACACACATTATACATACGAGTATGTACAGTCGCGAGCGTAAACTTTTTTTTTTACAAACATTTGAACTCACATACACAAACAGCCTGACCTGGAACAATACCTGTAACATAAATTCGCACAAATATTTGTTCCGTGCGGGAATCGAATCCGCGACACGCAGCGCAGCAGCCAATTGCTCAACCACAACGCCAGACCTACCGTATAAACTAGTGGAAAGGTGCTCGCTAAGTAATAACAGCCACACGGGTCGATCTTCAAGTTAACGCCGCGCTTGCCAATTTCAGTCTCAGGATGGGAGACCATCAATTAAAAACAGAGTTTCCTCCGTGCCTCGGAAAACACGTTAAGCTGTTGGTCCCGGCTGTCATTTGTAGATCTTTAACAGTCGTTACAGGTAGTCAGTGGCTCAAAAGTCTGACAACTAGTCTTAGCAAGAGGTATTGTAGTTGAATGAAGTGAAGGGCAACCCAGTACTAACTGGCTTGTGAAGGTTCAATAGGTAGTCAATCCATGTAAAATATTTAGCTGTATCTGGTTAGACACCCCATCATAATATTTGGGAATACGCTAGTCTGACACTTAAGCAAGATTCAAAAGATAAAGACAGGCTCCTGATTAAGCGGGCCTGTGGACGGTGAGCTATGGGCTAGCTCGCCGTCCGTCCGTCTTATGACGACAGGCCGTGTCGACGGCGCGTTCGTGTTCCACGCGCGCCTCAAAGAGAGTCAGCAAACAGCAAAGGAAGAAACATGGATGGGTTTTAGTCAGTAAAAGTCTCAGCCCAGAGCGGGAGGGGGTTATTTTGATGATTTCCCATCGGTAAAAAAAAAAAGGCTCGGATTAAAGCGAGTCTGTGAATCCGTAAGTTGCGAAGGTCTCTTACAAACTTTCTAATTGAAGAGTCATAACAATGTATTTGTACTCAAGGCCATTGAAAGATCGGCGGCAGAACTGAAATCTTGAACTGACTTGCGAACGGTCTAAACAAGTGACAACGGCTTCAAAATCATTTTCTATTTTCGCAACCACTTTCAAACGACGGATTGACGTATGCTTTTCAGTAGCCTTATGAAAATCCTTGACATTTCCATCATCATTTTTGATGTTAGAATGTCAGTTTGTTGGTTGTCCATTACCAGTCACTTGTGCTCCCTAGCACTCACTGTACGTGTATCATTTCTATGTGTGCGTGTGTTTTAGCTTGTTATATGGAGCCAAACTTCTGTAATATTCTGTTGTGCATGATGTCAGCAATTCGTTCCTGTTGTGGAACTAGTATCACACGGTCTAACGGTTGGGTTAATCCTAGGAGCGATGTTGAGTCCAAATGTGATTTATTGGTGACTTCTCCACGAGTTTTGGCGTTGGTGTTGCAGTGAGTTGTTTTGTTTTGGAGTTTGTGTTGTCTAGTATCGTGAACTGCTAATACATCAACATTTTCACTATGATTAAGGGCGAAATAAAGATACGTATTATGACCGCAGCTTTCAGGAAAAGAACACCTGATACTGAAGTCTCGCCGAGTAAGACAATAGTTGCAGTGAAGACACTCACATTTAAAACAAAATCACACAAAATTATACCTACATGTGCTGTACTACAAACTTACAATGACCACAGTAGATGTACTTAGCAGAATTACAGAACTTAACCAGGTTACCACTAATGGAATAGTACTCACAAAACGTAGCACAGTCAACTTAGCTAACGAAGCATCGTTATTTCAATAATTTGGGAAGTGATCAACAAGCTCGGATGACTAATTAACTTAATATTTGAAGTACTCGAAGTTTCAAGTAATTGATTAGCTACCTATTTTATATCCAGGTTCTAAATGTAGGTTTATATCGCATTGTTTTAGGGTTCCAAACCTCAATCGGCAAAACGAACCTTTATAGGATCACTTTGTTGTCCGTCTGTCTGTCTGTCAAGACCTTTTTTCTCAGGAATGCGTGGCGGTATCAAGCTGATATTAATACCAAATACTTATGTCTGCTACCTATTCGAGCAATAAACAAATTAAACTTTTAAGTCAACGCGATCAAAAGATATGACTGTTTTTGTCGCATATTATGCAATTTCGCAAGGGAATCAAAACCTATAGGGTACTTCCGTTTGACCTAGAATCATGAAATTTGGCAAAAAGCAAGACCCGGTGTCCCCATACATACATAATTGACGCTAATTAAGATTTTATTTTTAGATAATGGTACGGAACCCTTTGTGCTCGAGTCCGACTCGCACTTGGCCGGTGTTTTTTTTTTTTTTTCCACAAGCTGCGCCAATTTTATCTGTAAACTGTCATACTGAATATCAAGTTATAGGTATGGTGGCATTCTATGAGCGACAAAAATGACGGAAAAGTCCAAAATCCGACTCACTTTCTACTTTTCCATCATGTAATTCCCACCGCTCGAATTTCCTTTTTCACACAAATTCTCACAATTTCCTTTTTAAAATAAATTTGGTAATAATTTCATTATTTCTAAATTAAACTGTTGTAAACGAATATGAAGGCAAAAATAAATGTAACAAATGAACCATCTTGCTTTAATTGGTTATCATAGGGTTCAATATTTCGGTTTTGTTATCATTCAATACGTATCTTTACCGAAGTAAGTGAATAAAATTATATTGTTTGAAGAAAAAATCAAAACCCGTTTTTGATTTTTACCTTCTCAAACACTATGAATAATTAATTGAAAACTTCCTTACTGAGACCCGGTAGAATAGTTATTTATCCAACATGTGAGAAAAGTTCGTTTTTCCTATGAGTTTTGATTTTGGGTCTTTCGCTTATTCAGGATTGAAATTTATAATCACTTGCTGCGCTCGTGATTCTATTTTTCAATACTTCGTTCGCTCAAGACTCAACAAAACGAATAGCAAATGAACTTGCTCACATGTTGCATACAAAACTTTTCACCACTCCCAGCAAGAAAGTATTCAGTCATCATTGGTAAATAAATTAAATAGTCACAAAGCTATATTTAAAATAACAAAAAAACTGAGATATGTCTTATTCGTGTCGGGTCTGGGTCACAAATGACCGGTCTTCTTTCACGATGTAATTTTGTCAATATTTTATTAAACTTTTTTAATGTTTCTGAACAAATTTGACAATAATTTGAGAAATTTTATAAAAAACATTAATCTTAACTTATAAATATTTCTATTCTAAGCATAAAATTATTTATTTTTTAAAATATCTTTAAAATTTAACATAAAAAAATCAGGCAAGGTTAGTTTCTGAACGGGATCATTACTTTCCTCACTGTTCAAACACTGAGGAAAAACCAATTTTCCTCCCTTTTTTCGTAGAGGAAAGACACTTCTTTCGTGCGGGAGTGGTGAAAAATCTATTTCACTATCTATACTAATCTTATATATCCGACGACAGTAACTCTGTATTACCTTTTCATGCCTTGACGGTTGAATGGAGCGTGACGATTGAACATAGGATACTTTTTATCCTGGTTAACGTGGGATAATTCTCGACCTCCTCGTTGGAGAAGCCGCGGGAAAAAGTAGTCTTAGATAATTTCAATACAGGACGAATTAAAATTATGATATAATATTCATAATATGTTTAGCATAATATATAATTTGAAATCGTGTTAATCTCATAGTTCTCCAGTATTTGACGTTTTTAACTTTAAACTCATTTGTTTTCGAAATGACTGAACCGATTGTAATGAAACTTCATACGCATAAGCAGGATCCATAGGCCTAAAAAGTTGACAGAGAACATTTTCGAAAAATAGTGTTACAGCTAAATTAGACCGATTTCAGATTTTCCCTAGAAACAGAAATTGCACATGTTTTTTTTAAGGATATTTTGAAAATGTTTAATTTTTTAGACATATGTATCCTTATGCCTATGAAGTTTCATTAAATCGGTTCAGTCATTTCTAAAAAAAGTATTTGAAGTACGTCGTAAGCGCTCTTTTAGCAATATTAGTCACTTTTTTATGTTAAAGTGGGCACTTTGACATCAAAAATGGGCACTTTAACATCAACCATCACAAACTGTCAGGTGCCTTAAATGATTCCATCAAAAACTGTTTACCATAAAAAGTGATTGAGGTAAACAATCTCGCCGTTTTGCCAAAAATAAAAAGGGCACGTCATCCACAATTTCAGTTTATTTAACCGTCATTGGCAATTTCTTGTTGAAAATGTAAAATTACTTACATTTTCTTTCCTTACTGCTTTTAGGGTGAAAGGAAAATAATTTGTGTCGGCTCCTTGTCATAAACTGTAAAGGTCAGCGGGCTGTTACGTTTTGTCACTCCTGTAGTGTTTCTGAGGGCCTGGTTTATAGAGTCCGGATAAGCACTAGGTATAAACCAAATAAACAGAATTATTTATGAAAACTGCGAGATAAATTTACCGAAATTTATACTGAAGAGGTCGAGCAGATCTTAAATACAAGTAGTATTCAAACAATGTCGATCTGTGAATCAGCAAAAGTAATAAAAATGTTTCACATAGCACCTGCATGCCTCTGCATGCTGCTGCGTACCTGCATGGGCCCACTTATGAAAGGTCAAAACATAGCTGGGTGCATGTTTTGTTTTAATCGTTTCCTATGGAGAAAATCCAGCAAGAAACTAAATGGTTATATCCTTAATCAGCGATGATTAACAGGAAAATACAATTGACAGTGTTCGTTTTTTGAATTTATTGTGAGCGGTCCTTTAAGTTCCTACTGTCAATTGATTATGTTGTTTTTATTTTTATTTTTTGGAGATGGCATCTCGCAGTTCAGCCTCTGAGGCTGGCTACTGCTTAACCGGGAAAATCCCTGTGGATGCCTTAAAAATAAATCTAAGGCCTCCACCCAAGGGATTAAAAATATACTTAAAAACTAAGCGACCACTCGCTAAGGGCACCCCCTGTGGGGTACGGGCCTCGGCTTAGGGCGTCGCTGGGGAAGGCAGCAAAGGGACAGGGTTTTTTTTTCGGATGGGAAATCATCAAATAACCCCTCCCGCTCTAGGCTGAGCAGGAGGGAGTGTCAGACTTTTACTGACTAAAACCCATCCATGTTCCTTCCTTTGCCCTTTTTGTTCCAGGGCCGCGGTATCTCTTTCGAACAGTCCCGCAACCCTGGCAGGCATCGCAAAGGGACAAGCTGGATCTGAGTTGTTGCTCGATCAAGTTTTTCACTAAAAAAATTGACATTGTTGTTTCAAACGCCATTTTTGCTTTCCGCGATGTATTCAGTTTTAACTGTAGCCAAACATCGATCGGGTTGCGGGTCCTAAGGGATGGGTAATCAATCTATCACTATTTGCGACCAATTACGATATTTAATCTAGATGGACACGCGTGTGTCGGACTATAACTCTGTCGATTTAACAGCTTTCGGGGAAACGACACATGTGAATTATTTGGGGTTATGGTCAATATCATTAGGCTGTTTATGTTCGGTGTACATAAAAGGAATTGTGGGGTAACTAAGGTCAAGTTTATTATAGACGTAAATATTGTTGAATTAAAAACATTCTTATGACTGTCCTTTTGTAAATTCTAGGTTATAGGTAAAGTACTTGCAGTATATCAAAGTTTGATCTTTTAATTGGTTGAAGCATCTCTTTATACAAGGCCGTAATGGGTGGTGTTTCGTTAGGTAGTATATTTGGACCTGTATAAAATTATAGACCAAATAGTCGAAAAAAAATGTCTTGAATTTACGTATTAGATACAAATAAACAAATCACAATATAAAGATATACAAATCGCTGGATAACTGGAGAATACGGGTGAATGGAAAATAAATTGAAAATAAAAAGAGAAGAACGGTAGACAGATTTGTATGCACCTGACAATTTATCCAGCCATCCCGCGATCATGGCGCTTGCAACAGCGTCAAAATATCGGGAGCTCAAAATAATTCATAGTCACGGAAGATATCTCTTAAGTGACAGTATAAGTTTAGTTTTAAACCGTGAAAGCTTAAAACAGTGCTGGATAAAAAAAAACCGTAAAAAAAAAATAAGTCTTCCAAAGTCGAACGACTTTGGAAGACTTATTTTTTTTCTTATCTTACTTTTAAAACGAACCATATTGTTTCGAGCTATCTACCTCTTAAGGAAAATTCGCAAAACAATAATAAATTTACTCCATACACTCTTTGTTACGATAACAGTAACACAAAAATACTTGGTATACACGGTGACATGGCAAGCTATACATAGGTACATAATTTCCATTAGAAACGGATCTACCTTTGCATTGCTTTCCATACAATACGAAGTCAGCTTATACTGGCCATGTAAAGTTAGACTATACAATGTACGCAATATATGTATACAAAAGCCGCATGTTTCCACATCAGTCACTTCGCAGACTCTTAAACGCATTGACATCCCCCCACTCTTCAGCACAAGTATTTGAAATGCTTTCAAAAGATGTATATATAGGGTATGTATACTTTTGCGTTTTGACTTTTAGTAAGGGATGTTATGAAACGTGAAGTTAGAAGCGTGACGGTTGATTTTGTAAAGTTAAGTTTACTTTGTTAAGTAAAATTATGTGCATAGGGGCGTAAAATGTAAGTCAAACTCTTTTGGTAACTCGTAAGAAATTCTCATAAATTCATCAATACGTTACTTAAAACAGACGTATTAGGCATCCATCATCTGCCTAGCCTTTTCAAAACTGCGTTGGGGTCGGCTTCCAGTCTAACCGGGTGTAGATGAATACAAGTATTTTACAAGGAGTGACTACCTATCTGACCTCCCCAATACAGTTAGGAATGGGTAATACGATACCCTTGGTAAGACTGGTTGTCAGACTTTCGGGCACCTGAAACGACTGTCGAAGATCTACAAATGACAGCTGGGACCATCGGCTTAAGTTTTTTCAGAGGCACGGAGAAAACTCGGTATGTAATGGGTGGTCATCCATCCAAGGACCAACCTAGGCAAGCTCGGCTTAACCTGAATATTGACCGGAGCGGCTGTTATTATTTAGCCATAAGTTAAAAAAGAATAAGCAGCCTATAATGTTCCCACGGCTGGGACACAAACCTCCTCTTTATGAGAGTAAATAAAATAATCATGCCTGTAATCCTAAAAGAATGAAGCAGAGGTGCAGCTTTAATACACCTTTTTTTCGTCAGCTATGTTCAAGTCCCCAAATCCCATACAAAAACGACCTCAGAAAAGAATATTACAAAATCAAAGCATTTATTTCAAATAGGCCAGTTACAGGCACTTTTGAATTGTCGAAACAAAGATAACAATGAAATGTAGCTTCAGTTCCAGTCACAAGGCATAACTGTGAAAGTACTATAGTTGCCTATAATATTCCCTAGCGTAGATCGTCTCTATGGAGAAGAACGGGCAAGAAACTCCATGGAAAATTTACGAAAGTAAATAACGAATTTAATCGACACGCAGTATCAAACTAATCAGTACGTTTGACTGTAAGCCCATAAAGACTCTACGGGACTCTGTGTTTAGTGTCGTTTCTAGTTCATTGTCAGTCAGTAGGGATCCTAGCGAATTGTGTCCGAAATTTACGACCGTTTTCCAGCTGAGATTTAGATGTGTGTTCCTTTGCATTCGTGTCGCGGATAAGCTTGATTTGTGATTTCGAAATTCTCGAATCGAAATTGCTGTAGTTAAAGTGAATAAATATTTTGATTATGAGATCGTTTTGGGGGAATAGTAATTAGACCAGTATATTTATTGTTTTCAGTTGCTTCGTTGAATTCATAACTATTGTCTATAAATACGAGCTAAAATATCAATAGCTTTAATGGCGCCTAACTGTTTTTGTTTCGTCTGCCGTTAATTTCAAATGATTCTCAGAATACCTTTTTACTATCACTGAATATTAAAACGAAACCAACCATGTTCAGACTATGAGATAGAAAACTTATTAAAAATATTGCGACCTCGATACAAAAAATGAAGAATGAAAAGACCTTATAGATTTCGTAATTATGTCAGCACTTCCTGGATTCTATAAAATATCCTTTTATTATATCCTCCGGGGATTTTATAAAAGCCTGTCACTGCTGCTTTATGATCAGATGCTTCAAATTAACAGGAAAATAGTTGAGCTAAGTAGAGGACTCAAAGGACCGGCGTAATGGCTTTCGCGGGAGTGTATAATTCGATGCTGAAAGAGTACTACTTGGTCCACTTGCTTTTTATTGTTGTCCATTAGCGTCTACTATGTTTATGAGAATAGCAGATAAGTATTTTTTTTCTAATGCTTCTTATACTGCCTGTTACATTGATCGAGAGGTCGTAAGCGTGACTGCGGAGCATGAGGTCCTGGATTCGATTCCTGGGTCGTGCAAAGTGTTGTTGGGTTTTTCCATCAGGAATTCCTCGGTAGCAGCCATGGAGTCTAGATCTGAGCCCAGTTGATGACAATAGGCTTGCCCCCTATTATATGGAACTTAAACACTACTGGCGAAATGTGGGTGTATTATTAGGTACACCTCTGCCTAACTCATAGGGATTTCTTCAGGGATTATAGGCGTTATGTTACGTTTGTCATACTTTATTATGTTTTGCCAAAAATGTAGATAAGTAGTTTTAATTTTGTTATGTTTTGAATCTCAAATCAGTAATCCGATTACATTTTCCATTCCTACTTTATTGATACCGTAATTATTTATAGCATCTTCATCCCACTCATTGAATTATATACCTTGCTCCATGCCCCAAAGTTTATTCACGTATAGCATTACAATGCTGACGCCTTGCCAACTCTTCACAGATTTTATCAGAATTAAAACTAACGCTATTTCAAGACTTATTTTCCACCCAAAATTTTTGAACACAAAAGATTAACGACTTGTTTTCTTGAACCACTAAGAAGACAAATAGCTCTATAGCATTAAGTACATTAAGAATGGCTAACCATGCGCGAATTTCAAGTAAACTATAAGCAGCTTAAGTGGTTTCTTGATCAAACTATGGTAATTTATCTATACTAATATAATAGAGCTGAAGAGTTCGTTTTCTCTTGAACTAATAATCGAGGCAGAAAAGGGGTGAGAATGGGCACAGCTTGTCTTTAAAAATAAAATCTATTGCTTGTCTTGATTAAAGCTATTACTCAAAGTGTACTGTTTTATTTATCTGTCTGGTGTATTGTCAGTCATTCTACATTTATGTGAAACAATCCGTAATGTTCCTCGTATAAAAAAAGACTTGCCGTGGTACTACTGGATCGCTTGGTACTTCTGTGGGTATTTTTTTACCCGTGGTATACTGGTAGTACCATGGGCAACCAACGATATTTAAGAACCTATTCTTAGAAACGCGAATAACAGCCGACTACATATTCGCAGTGTCAATAAGTTCTTGTAGAAAATCAAGCTTGAGTTTGACTGTTTTATTTCACTATCTGCAAGTTAAAGTCGAGGGAAACTGGGGACTATACATTTTAATATAAATAATATATGTATATATATTTTTTTTAGATCAAAAAGATTTTACCTGTGGCCGTTATGTAATCTTAGAATGGTTTTTCAACCTCAAAGCTCATACCAAGTACGCAGCTAATCCCCCAACAGAAAAGGGCTTCAAATAGGCATCGGGATTTTTCCTTATGTAGCAAAATTTCTGCTATACGATTTTATTTCCGCATCATGTGATGTTACGGATTGGTGAACCTCCCGTAATAACTAAGTTACATCACTCTTGTTGCCAATATCGATAGCTATATTGGATTCCTGCTTCGGCTACCTACATATCGATTCGTATTGAACTTTTGGTATATAATATCTACCGGCACGTAGGTGAAATTAAAAGTGTTTATTTATGTGTTTATATTAAATTTGTATGTGTGTATAGTAACTTTTAGAATTTAAAGTGCATTAAATTTTTTGTTTGCAATTATTTTATTTAACTTAACGCCAGGTGTTAGTTAAGCTAATTTAAGAATTACTAGTACTATTAAAAATATATTTGAAGTTGAAGTGTACACAGTTTTTTTTGTTTTGTTTTTAAAAACACTTTTTTTGTAATTATGTGTAATTAGCATCTAGAATTCTAGAGTATTCATAATTATCTCTGATTTTTGTGTGTATGTCAATGTGGAAGGCTGCAGATTTTCTAAGAACTTTACTTGATAATCATGTTACAACCTCCTAAAACAATTCACAATATATTTAGGTACCCCATACAACACCCATGGGACGAACTTGAGTATCCTATACTTAGTTAGGCATGACCAAAATATATTTATGGTAAGGATATTATATATGGCTGAAGTACGGTCTTAGTTTCACCATGTCCCAGGAGATTACCATATGCCTCCGGTTATGCAAAGTTCAGTTTATACTCTAATCCTTCAGAGCTTCGACGTTGTGAAGCCAATCCGCTATATTGACACCGGGTAGCAACAGAGCTGTTGCTTAGAACTTTTTAATTGCATAATTGGCTGTTCTCAGTACCACTCTGGGTTTATTGCTATTAGTTTTGTTTCACTGTTAACTTTTAGTGGTCAAATTTCGTATCAGAAAAGTCTATTTGGTTAAGTCTTAAAGGGTCGAGTAAAGTGTTTTTGAGTTATTCAATTAGGTTTTTTTCCGTATCAGTCCAAAGTCTGGTTGTGCCAGATTGATGGCAATTGGTTAGCCCCCTATTATTATAGCTGCGAACTATGGGTGAATTATAGATATATCTCTGGCAAACCTTTTCAAAATTACAGGCGCGTTGTTAAGCTACATACTCGTAAACCCAGCAGAACAACAACCAAATATTATTATAAAAAATAACTGCACTGATGTAAAATAAAAAAATGTCCCAAAAATAAATCACAAAGGATAGGCTGCACACCAAATGTTTACCGAACAATGTCAATATCACAACATGATGCGCAAAAAAGGAAAGTTCCAACGACTATTTAAATCATAATACACGTATCGCATGATTCAGACCAGTCTTTGTTCACTTCAATGGCTGACAACACAAAAGGACCGCCAACGTTTGAGCTTTTCGCAACTTTTGCCAGTAGAAATCCCTATTGAAGTAGTGATTTTGCTTGAATTTTTCAAGTAGAAAAATATGCGGGTATTTTATTTATAGGATTTATTGGTTTTTGGAGTAATCGGTAAGACTTTTGATAGTCTTACTTATCGTATAGCTATATATATATATAGCTTCCTTATAGCTTCCTAAATCTTACAACAAACTAAATAAAATTATAAATATAGCAAACTGTAGTAAAGTTGAATATAAAAATGAAATTATCAAATGGTTATTGAAGTTAAACTATACGGAAACAGAAAAATTACTTGA
Organism: Eugnorisma glareosa; assembly: GCA_947578425.1. Classification (NCBI taxonomy): domain Eukaryota; kingdom Metazoa; phylum Arthropoda; class Insecta; order Lepidoptera; family Noctuidae; genus Eugnorisma; species Eugnorisma glareosa. The sequence goes on from OX387961.1 coordinate 20,365,613, forward strand.
GGTAGCAAGTAAGTAGGCTTAGCAGTCCATACTTACATACATATAATTGTAGGTAAGATAATAGTCATATTATTATATATATTCTCTAAGTATATATACATATATATATTCATAAAAATACTTATTGTGCAATAAATGTACACATACTTATATATACACACACACACACACACGTATACGCACCGTCACCAATTTCACACTATTTCCACGTTGACAATAACTATTTATGGTGTAATGGGGGGCCTGGAGTTCTATAATACAGGCCTAGGCTTAGTTTAGACTCCAGATCTCCCACAAATTACAACTTTCTGCCAAACTACCTGTCAACCTACATAACTAACATAACGATGTAATTTGTGGAGATGAATAAACGTTTTTTATTATTATTTATAGATGGGATTACACACGCTGTCAATTAACAATTTTTCCTGCATTACTTTTGTCTTTATCTCTTTCAAGGTGAAGGAAGCATAATTACAATTCTTTTTTCTACCTATTCTTGTAATTTTCAAATCTTTTCTTCTTAAGCTCCGTTCACACCTTATCCTTAATTTCTTTTCTTAGCAACAAACACATACATATTACTTTCTTTATCTTTCTCACCGAAATTGGTTTTCTCTTTATCTGCTACGTGAATATTCTTTTTTCGTTTAGCTGTTGTGTTGAAATTTAATTTTGTATGCTTGTTTATTTATTCAATTGCTCCCAACTATTCCAAGTGGGTATAGTGTCGCATTGTCAACCCTTATCAGTTGTATAGGTGTTAAGTTAAAAGAAGACTGCGGGGTGGCATAGTTTTTTAGAATTCGCACATCTTTTTTTATTTTATATAGGTACTTGTTGAGTGTTTTTTTCTTTTAATAATTTTAGTTCTAGGAATAATAGTAATAGACAGTAAAACTGCGACGAATAGTATATTTGTGATTTTATAATTATAATTATCAGTCTATTATGAGGCTAATTTATGAATTGCAGCTACTTCAGAATCTTAATCTATTAATTAATATGTTAGCAACATTCGTATGCTCTGCACTCGTGGACTCTGGACTCGAAGAAATCGTGGCAAAATCATAACAGCCGCTCGGGTCGATCTTTAGGTTAAGCCGTGCTTGCCTAGGTTGGTCTATGGATGGGTGACCACCCATTACATACCGAGTTTCCTCCGTGCCTCGGAAAGCACGTTAAGTCGTTGGTCCCGGCTGGGATCAGTAGATCTTTGACAGTCGTTGCAGGTAGTCAGTTACCCAAAAAGTCTGTCAACCAGTCTTACCATGGGGTATCGTATTACCCAGTACTAACTGGGTTGTGGAGGTCAGATAGGCAGTCGCTCCATGTAAAATACTGGTATTCAGTTGCATCCGGTTAGACTGGAAGCCGAACCCAACATAGTTAGGAAAAGGCTAGGCAGCTGATGATTCATATACTCTGCGCTACTTTGCAGTACAATTCGCCATAATTGAATTCAGGGTAGTTCTACACCAAATCAACAGAATCCATTCTCGCTGCCACTCTCATTTTAAAACATCTCTTAGGTTTCATCCCTTGCAAAGTAGGCTGGGGCACAAAAACAGAGTGTATAATGCTAGTGTGCCGAATAAAATTACGCAGTCCTAGAGCGGTGCTACTAGCTATTGTAAAGGCCGTTTGTTTTTCCGACCTTCTTACTAAAGGGTCATCTCGAGATCAAATTGAATGCTTCAAGTCGTAATTTGTAAGCAGTGGCCGACTGGCTGAATTATAGTTTTAGGTAATGGGAGAGTGGGCCCTTGAGAGTGTCTGGTAATGTAAATATTTTTGGTAAAATTGTGTCAGTTTTTCACAAAGTATAGAGAGAATTGTTGTTGGCCTGCCTCGTTTGTCTAATGGTCACAAGCGCGGCTGCCGAGCATGAGGTCCTGGGTTCGATTCCCAGGTCTGGCAAAGTTTTATTGGGTTTTTTCAACAGGAAATTGTGCATCATCATCATCATCATTTCAGCCGTCCACTGCTAGACATAGGCCTCCCCCAAGTGTCGCCACACTGACCGGTCCCGTGCGACTCGCATCCAGCGGATCCCCGCAACCTTCACCAGGTCATCGGTCCACCTAGTGGCAGGCCTTCCAACGCAACGTCTTCCGATTCGCGGTCGCCACTCCAGAACTTTTCGGCCCCATCGGCCATCCGTTCTGCGAGCAATGTGCCCTGCCCACTGCCACTTCAGTTTGGCAATTCGCGATTTGTGCCTGGTTGGTGGTAATAGGCTCGCCCTATATTACATGGGACTTAAACACAACTGGCGAAAGCTGAGTGTACTATTAGGTAGTGTACACCACTGCTTAACCCTTGGGAAATTACATGTCTTGATGGTCATGAAATAATTGTACCTAGGTACTTTAGTTACAACGAATAGAAAATTTTGACACACCATTAATTATCGATGTTGAGCTATAATCACTTTGACAAGACAATAGATTTGTATGAAGTACAAGAATAAAAATGAGACAGACAGACATGCATTAAAGCAGATTCCTGGCGTCTCAAAGTTTCAATGAAATTCTCCTAATTATGTTTTAATTCAATTAACATCAAATGTAACAATGAACTCTGGCAATTACTTACATTTAACGTTCGTATCAGTTTTTATTACAGTTTGAGTCAACAGAAGTTTTTAAAATTATTAATTTCTTGCATTTTTAAAGCGTTTAGCCAGACTGAAAGAAAAACTACTGCAATAGCAATTTTTCTGCTCTATTTGATAATATTACAATAAAAATTAAGTAGAAAAAGAACTTCGAGTTGGACAGCTTAACCATAAATTGTACGAGTATCATTATACTCGAATCTATGTATTATACTAATGTATTTATTTTAAGTAAGGTATGATTGCTGTAAAACTAAACGATTTTATTTCATTATGGTTTGCAATCCAATAAATTATAAGCCATTGCGTCAATTCTGCCCATAGATTCTCAAAACACTTTCTTGAGCACTGCAAGGTGATCGAACGGCTTATTTTTAGAGAGACTATAATAATCACTTATATACGTTACGCATACAATAATTCAAATCCTAAGATAAACTCATCTGATTCATCATTATAAATGAGCTCCACCACAAATACCAGCCACAAATCCATCTCAAAAATTTAATAATGTAAAATCACTCATAAAATATACACTGTAAGTAAAACTGAATGGGCCACATTTTGTATTGTCTGGCCACATTGAATATTGCGTTTTCTGCTCAATATTATTGTACCACGAGTTATATTAAACTCTTACGTTGGCCTCGTCACAATGGTCCGCAGTGTACATTGCGACTAGTTTGGATTTTTAATAATGTAACCATTATTTGTTTTTTTTTTGTAGTGGAAATTGTGAGACCGACTTTATTTTAGCATTTTATTCACATTTCTGTATTTCCTTGGAGAACACGTTGTGAGTTTTAATTATTTGTATTTATTTAAATCCCGGGAGATTTTGAAGCAAATGTAGGTAAGTATTATTACATTGGCAGTTACTTAGGCATGTTTGAGACACAGTGTCAAGAGCTTTTTATGGAAGTGCATTTAAAATACAGTTGTCTACAGCAATGTCAAACCATGTATTTCTTTCGGTCAGCAGATAATGGTCTATCCGATTTTCGTCTTTACTTCGTTTTCCCTATAATTAAATACTTCTTGTCCTTGTATGGTATCCTAATCGAAAAAGTACCGCAGCAATTCATAACATAATACATCTATTTCATATATTACCTGCCATCAAATACATGCATCGCATACATTATACATTTCCCATTCCCAAATCACATACAGGCACACGCCACAACAAATAGAAAATTTTGACACATCATCAATCATCGATGTCTGAAAACTAGATGTGGTATAAGAACAGATGTTTTGAAAGCAAGTACGCTCAGGAAAACTCACACGGAAAGTTTTGTTCAATATTTACCTTATGGTCACTTACGCACGACGCATGTGCGATTTTTATAACTCGGTTCGATGTCGATAGTTGAAAACACGTGCGCGATAAAAATAATCGCCCGTGCGTAAATGGGCTTACCGTGTATCATCGGCATGGTTTTTGTGAAAAATCCTACAAAATACGTAGGTACATGTAGCAAGTATTAAATGATAAGCAAAATTCATATTTTAGCATACTCATAGCAAATTCATATTTACATAGCATGATACTAATACTTTGGTTTGTACCCTTAAAAGTATTCGGAATGACACATTAATATTTTCTAGTAATCATAACGAACTTTTGAAATTATGCAAGACTTTTTAACATGAAGGTAGATCATTTTTTTTTTTTTTTTGCTTCAGGTAGTTAAGAAGTACGATTTTTCGGTTATCCCACGGGAACCCACAGTTGAGACAAAAAGTATCCTAACTCTAACCCAGTACATGGCAGTATACTAAACATCAATGCGTTCAGCCTTTAAGCCGTGCATGAAACGTGAAGACAGAGTTACTGTCTCATTTATAATACTCGTATAATAAAAAAAGAACAAAAATCGTTCATATTCGTGCTACCAGTACCTACATACAGAACTACGAGTACTAACAGTTATATCGTGAGGTACCACTGTCTAGCGAAACAGGGACATTCGCTTTATTAAACCGCTCTCCAGCTGAAGCCAAGAACAAGAAATGTCGCACAGATGTAGCTGATAAACGAGAAGTGACACTAAATGTTAAGCTAGATAGTACAGTACACAGATACTACTGCAGAATGGGGTACCTGTTGTAGCTAAACAAGCGGGGTGTGTTGTTGTTGTACCTGTTGTAGCTAAACAAGCGGGGTGTGTTGTTGTTGTACCTGTTGTTGTTGTTGTCTTGTCGTTGTCTGTTTCTGATTTTTCTAAAGCTATTGCTTTGTTCTTCTAGATGTTTTTATGAAACTACACACATTCAACCGTATGTTCCTTTCATGTGGTTTATTTATACATCAAAATGTATAAATACATCCTTTCTAAAAAAATCTGTTTAAATTTTTTGCCTTTTGAAAAAAGATATGTAAAATAGCTATTGCTCGCGGCTTCGCTCGTGTTTTGGTCGGAAATTATCCCACGGGCACGTTGTTAATATAACCTATGGCACTCGGGGATAATATAGCTTCCTATTAGGGTTTTTTTTTTTTTTCAAAATCCGTTCAATAGATCGAGAGATTACCCCCTACATACAAACTTACAAACAAATACCTCTTTATAATATTAGTATAGATTAGCAATCAATTCGGCTGTAATGATTAATATTATTATGCCCAACAGTGATTTTTTATAGGCTTATCGCAATTCAATGTTGGGCATAAGGTGCTGTACCACCTGCCAGGGTTGCGGGACTGTTCGAAAGAGATACCGCGGCCCTGGAACACAAAGGGCAAAGGAAGGAACATGGATGGGTCTTAGTCAGTAAAAGTCTGACACTCCCTCCTGCTCAGCCCAGAGCGGGAGGGGTTATTTGATGATATGCCATGGGTAAAAAAAAAAAAAAAAAAAGGTGCTGTACCACAACGCACTGTCCTCCACTTTCCCCAGACCCCTTCCAGTCTGTCCCAGACCTCCTTTTAAGTTGATCGGTCCATCCAGCTAGCGGAACATCTGACGCTACGTTTGTCGATCCGTGGTCTCTGCCCCCAGAATCGTTATAACTGCTAATTTAAAGGATTAAAGAGAAAAATACATAAACTCCGCTGTCTCGTTGGCCTGGTGGTCGGACAACGTGTTATTGGGTTTTTTTCATCAGGAATTTCTTAGTAGAGTCTGAATTTAAATCATAACTGGTAAAATATGGGTGTACTATTAGGTACACCTCTACCTTACCCTTCTGGATTAACAGTTGTGATGTAATGTAAAGAGAAAAATACTCCTCTTTCCTCCACTTTAGTATTTTATAAGAAGAATATTTATGACAGACGATTTAAAAAAAAAAGGTTATATTTTCACGATTACAATCGTAAACCGTACGGATATGTGGGTTACGGTAGATTTTTCAAGCTCAATTTAACACGTCTTATAGCTGTTCTCAGAACATTACACCCCTTATTTACTATGTGGGTAATGTTCGGGATTTCGATGGTTCTTTTAATAGTATTAATAGTTTTGGGAAAAATATTGATGTTTGTTTACTAGTAAAACTATTCCGGGGTCCGGGGTTCGGTTCCCGGGTCGGGAAAAGTGCTAAGTTCTTGGGTTCTTTGAGCACAAAGTGGGTGTATTTACCAAAGGTCATCTGTGTCGGTGTTTTTGGTCTATAATAATTGCTACTAGTGTTAAAATAGTTGGTTAATATGTTAAATAGAGATTAGTTGATACGTGAGACGTAAACCTTGTCGTCTCTTTTCAGTCAGTTTATGTGAGTAATCAAAATCAATCAAAATCAAAGCATTTATTTCAAGTAGGCCAGTTACAGGCACTTTTGAATTGTCGAAACAAAGATAACAATTAAATGTAGCTACTGTCCCAGTCACAAGGCATAAAACTGTGAAAGTACTATAGTTGCCCATTAATGCCCTATAATTTATGATTAAACGAACTTACGTGTAGTACGTGAAGTTCTATCATAATTATACGAAGTGCTTCGTTCGAAGAGATGAGTAACCTGCAATAGAATTTTATTAGTACCTATTCATATTCAACTTGTAGTAGTAGGTCCAGTCACCATCACTCCACTGTTATTTTGAGGGTAGCTATGACTTTTTTTTTTTTTATCTGTCTACGGCCGTCGCCCGCTCTGTTCGTCATTTAGTTTGGAGTCAACAATCACTCCTAGAACAATATTTCCGAAAAGGCTGGGTTGCGCACATGTGACAATTGGGCCGGGCGGGTGTTGGTTACTCATCTCTTCGAACGAAGCACTTCGTATAATTATGATAGAACTTCACGTACTACACGTAAGTTCGTTTAATCATAAATTATACTCGTGCTTCGTTCTCGAGATGAGTAACCTGCAATAGAATTTTATTAGTACCTATTCATATTCAACTTGTAGACTTTGAGAGTAAGAACCTATAGGTATCTGCTTTGAGGAAATATTAATCAAATTCATTTACTAAATAATTTGTGTTTATTTGTGTTTATACAATCGACATCATTATAATTAAACATTTACAAATAGTTGAAAAAATATTAAATTAGGTAGGTGTCACACGTTTACTTCATAATTTGTTTTATGATTACATTAACATAACTTAAATATTAGCCGTCTATAATCAACCTGGCAAGAGAATCACTTTGATTAGAGATTATTGTTCTATCGTAGAACCTAGCAAATGTGTCAGATGAACCGCTCCATCCCGCAGTTTTGCGGATAGTATCGACGCTGAGGCCGAGGCGGCGCGCGCGCGACGTGCTCGCATGTCGTGTGCTATGCGCGCTGAATATCGATACATCTACACCACATTCTTCTAGGGTCGACTTAATCCAACGACCAATGGATTGTGAACTAACTATCGCGTGAGGTTTTCTGTAGCTAATAAAAAGATAGCGACAATTACCTCTTAGTTCCCTAGTTCTTTCTAAATAGGAAAGGAGTGTAATTGCTGGGCATATTTCTGGCTTTTGCCTAAAAAATGGCAAATGTAAGGTTGGCTGATTGCTACCGACCCGCGAGGTTTTCATCAGATCCGGAATTTTAATATCTAATCGTGAATCAGTTTCTACTATGTTCTGAATATCAATTTTTGACAATGTCTGCACGCGGTGTGCTGTTGTCAATGCCAGTAACATTGCGCATTTTTTAGACAATAGCTCCAGTGACAGTTCCTCGTTCGGGTATCGCGTTGCCAGCGCATTCAGAACAAGAGATGTGTCCCAGGTAACGTCATATTTTGGGGTAGGTGGCTTCAGGCGAAACACCCCCTTAAAAAAACGTTTTATTCTATCGTCATGAGACACATTCGATCCAATCAATAAAGATAACGCGGATCTGTAAGTGTTAAGGGATCCGTACTGAGAGCCTGAATTAAACAGATATGTAAAAAAAGAGAGAATCGATGGAATAGACGCTTCGTAAAAGTTAAGGCTATTCACCTGAGCATAATTGAACCAACGCTTAAGGCAGACATTATATTGTTTGATGGAGTTGGTGGACAAAGATGCCAGCATAATATCTATAGAGTCTGCGGGAGCGTCTCGGCGCAGTAGCGCCGCCCGCAGAGCACTCCGGCAACCAGGGTAAGGCTCGATTTGATGTTGTCTCGGCTGAAATGAGAGACGAGAACGTTTTCACAAGGTTCGAACGTTATAGTATTACTAACGAGCAAGCTCAAGAAAACTGGAAACCATGGTTGTGTTTTCCATAAAGGGACCACGAGTATTCCCGTAGCTTTATCTGTGATAATTTTTCTTAAGGTTTTTAGTATTACCGAGATAGGCGGAAAAGAGTAAAAGAAGAACTCTGACCAGTCAATAGTGAATGCGTTTATTGCGAAGGCGTCTGGGTCTTTGTGCCACGAGACGTATTTAAGGCATTTTCTATTTATTCGACTAGCGAAAAGATCAACCTGAGGTTCACCGAAAATGGCGGTTAATTTCTGAAATGCAGATTGTGACAGCTCCCACTCGATATCTGGATGAATACGTCTTGATTCAGCGTCTGCTATAGTGTTATCCTCTCATCGGATATAAGACGCGTAGATGAATATTTTTCGAGATTCGCACCATTGCCAGATATCTTTGGTAATCTCTGTTAGATGTGGGAATTGCACGCCACCCATTCTGTTAACATACGATACTGCTGTGCAGTTGTCGATTCTGAGAAGGATTTGGCAATTTAAATAATTTTTGGCAAAAATCTTGACCGCAATGAAGGTTGCGAGCAGCTCAAGGTAATTAATATGTTTTTTGCGTTCGTCATCGGACCACTGGCCACTGGCTGTCTCGTTACCGCATGCTGCCCCCCACCCCGTCGTTGAGGCATCAGAGAATATTTCGATTTCATATTTGTCCTCTAAAATGCGATGTACTGAGTTATCTATTTTACTGAGCCACCATAGAAATTCTTTTTGTAGATAACTTGGAATATTCATTAACCTTTCATAATTATCGTCATGAGCCAAATTTAAATATTTACATCTTTCTAAATCTTTGGTGTAGAGCCATCCGTATTCTATGGCTGGACAAGCCGATACCAATAGTCCGATGATCTGTGCAAACTGCCTAACTGTACATATTTTTAATTGAATAAATTTTAATATTTCTTCCTTTATGCGTTTTCTTTTTTCTTGTGGCAATGAGACTTCATATCTACGAGAATCGAGCATGAACCCCAAGTATTTACATTTGTTAGATGGTTCAAGATTACTCTTTTCTTCGTTAATTATAAAGCCTAAGGAGCATAATAATTGTTTTGTGGTTGCAACATTATTAGCGCACTCTTGATAGGAATATCCTATTAAATTTATATCGTCTAGATATATTGTGGACAGGAGTCCACCAGATCTTAGAAGTTTAGCGATGGGCTTGGTTATTTTCGTGAACACATAAGGAGCCGTACTCAAACCGAACGGTAAAACGTTAAATTCGTACAATTTGTTATTCCATACAAATCTTAGATATTTTCTGCTTTAAGGATGAATTTTAATGAAATGGTAAGCATCTTTAATGTCTAACGTTGCCATAAAGCAGTCTCGAGACATTAATTTCAAAGTTGTACGAAGTCCTCAATTTTGAAATGAGGAGTATCTATAAATTTATTTAATTGTTTCAAATTGAGTATAAACCTCATTTTTCCGTTCGGTTTGGGTCGCAGGAAGACATTCGATATGAATTGGTTTCGACACGGTTTACATTCAGAAATAGCCCCATATGACTTTAATTTGTGAATAGATTCAACAATGAGTATTTTTTCCGAGTCAGAGTAATTATGAGTCGGAGGTGGACACAACTGTGTCACAGGTTTCGAAAAAACTATTCTATAGCCTGGTTCGATCCACGAAAGTATCGTAGGGTCGTTAGTGAGAACAGACCAAGACTTGTAAAAATAAGACAGTTGTCCTGCGTATTTTGCCTCGTCTAGTATCGCTTGCGAGCGGACCTCGGCGGCGGCGGCGGCGGCTTGCGCCACAAGGAGCTGCGTGCGGAGCGCGGCTCCGGTGCTGACGGCGGTGGCGGGCGCGCTGGCTGCGCTGACGTCGTCGGAGCTGCAGGCGTGTACCGCCGCGTCGCCGCCGGCTGCCTGCGACCAGCGACTGGGGGCTTCCAGTTTTTTGTCTGAGGTTTGAATTGAGTTTTAAGCTCGGTGCCTGATTTGGTCACCGCTTTAGCCGTCTTCAAGGAATCGGTCAGATTTTCTCCGAATAAAGATTTGTCGATCTTTGTGTCGAGCAAGGGTTCTTTCATTTCCTTTTTAAGCGAATAAACAGCGAGGTTCCTTCTTGATACGGAATCATTGTATTGGGCATCGCATATGAGTCGAGCCGTATCCATGAGACGCTTTATCTGAGCGTTATCTCTTTCATTGGCCTCCAGAGCATGAGAGATTGCTTCTCCTATACTGGATATAGCTGCAGCAAGTCGTTTCTGACGAGCTTCGATAAGTTTATCGCGTTTTACGATATTCTCATTTAAAGCAACTCTTATTTCTGCATTTAGAGCCAGAGCTCCAATCAACGAACAATTGGCAGGGATAAGGTATTTGTCACAAAGTTCCTTGCGGGTATCTTTGTTTAAACCGTTGGTCACGATGTGATTAAAACGTGCAGTCAATTCGGGGCGGATATCTTTACCATATTCGACTGTAGCTGTCGGATCATCACCTAGGATTTCTAGGATTTCGTTGTCGAGACCCGAACCTGCCAGAACACATTCTAAAGGCGACACTGAATCATCCTCTGGCTGCTTTGACTGCCCTTCTTGAGAAGTAGACGGCGCTGGCGGCGGTGAATGCGGCGCTGAAGTCAGTGTTGGCGGGGCCGAGGCCAGTGTCGGCGGGGGTGGTGTCAGTGTCAGTGGCCTTGTGGAGTTCTCACGTTGTTGGCCTTCATACGGAATCAGAATTGAATCTATATCTGTGCTATCTCTCGGAGGACTCCGAATTACCCCGTCTGAAAATATTTGAACAGACTTAGAACCCCATTTTTTGTAGAACACATTTTATTAACATGGGGGTAGGTAAGAACCAATAAGACGGAATTTTTGTTAAAAACAAACCATATTGCATTATCTATTATTCGAGAAGGTATACGCTCGGATGGTCCCGCAGACGTCCTTTTGCGTTATTTTCTCTTTTTGAAAATCGGTAGCGATCATCATGCTTGACCGGCAGAGTTAAAGCAATATGTTGGATGGTACACGCTCGGATAGTCCCGCAGACGTCCTTGTGCGTTATCCATTATGTTGTGCATGCTCGGCAAAATTCACAAAATAATGTGTTATGATCTCATGGTAGGTTTATTACGCTCGGATAGCCCCGCAGGCGTCCTTGTGCGTTTACCTATATAATGAGTTTGTATGCACTACAAAAATAAACGTTCACGTTAAAGTATGCAAGTACGTACCGTTTTGGTTTTCCGGAGACTGCGTGGAATCTTCCGAGGATGTCGAGATAATTCTTCTACGACGACTTTTGCACTTCCTTAAAAACTTTTCTATTTTACGTAACTTTTTTGATACACTATTATCTTCATCGTCGTGCTTCCTTTTAGGCATTTTTACACAGAATTTAACCGAAATACAAAGCAAATGATTTTAGAAGCACTTGCGGAGTGATTGACACTGAAATTACGAATGACGAACAGAGCGGGCGACGGCCGTAGACAGATAAAAAAAAAAAAAGTCATAGCTACCCTCAAAATAACAGTGGAGTGATGGTGACTGGACCTACTACTACAAGTTGAATATGAATAGGTACTAATAAAATTCTATTGCAGGTTACTCATCTCGAGAACGAAGCACGAGTATAATAGAAACTCCATGGACACTCTTTTAAATCAGTATATTGTTACAAAACCTTGGTTACATCATTCACGTTGAGATAGTACACTATGTGAGAACGATGTAGCAATATGTGCACATTAAAAGTGTCCACAGTAAAGACAAAAAAGCAAATGAAAAACTAAAAATAATTAATTCAAATAAGCCGTGGCAACTAGGAGATGACCAGTCACAACTGACAGCGCCCGTTCACGAACATAACGCATAGATTAGCACCATTCAACTCAACCATTTTGAAGGGAACTAAATGATCCGACACACGCGCCACCATCAGCGAAACGTGACGAGTAAACATGCATATAAACAGCTGAAAACTATCTTAGGGCAGTAATGCGGAAAAGGTCAAGATTATATAGAATTTTAACGGCCCTACATCATCACAACTTACTGATAACACTCAAGAGCATTGTATTAGAAAGGAATTTACATTCAAGATTTACTACTTAATTCAACATTTACACCAGATTCTCTTCAACAGATTCCTAAAAAATCAGTTCAAGCATAAACAAAGAAATACCATAAATAAGTACACAGTCCAACAGAGAAATGTATCCACTTCCATTCAACCTACATCTTCAAATTCTTCGTGGCCGATTTCCTCAGTTGTTGAGAGATACAACTAGAACCAGGTTTTATTTTTATCATATCTTTGTACTTATTTTAACGTGACATTTCCTTTATGAAGATTCTTCGTGAAGTCAGCCGGTATTAGATTTGCAATGCATTTTGCTTGGAATGGCTTTTGTCTTATTATATAAGGATGTTCTTTTTAGGTTATTCATGTTTCATGAATCGTCGAGAAACTTTAATAAAGATTTATGATTTTTATGTTGAACTCTTGTCTTAGAACTTCGTCAAATTCTGTGGACTAATTTTCACGACTAGACATTTTTTTATAAATGTAGAATTGTAGAACGTAAAAAAACCTTCAACCAAAATTGGTTTGAATAAGATTTGATGTTTATTTTTTGAGATATGGGACTTTTTCATCAAACTGCAGCAACAACTTTGTTTTTCATAAACATACTATGAAAAACAAATTTAGTTTTGCTGTTGAATGTTAAACAATACAATATATTGTTTGGTGCTACGGAACCTTGTGTATATAAATTATATTTGTATGACAAGTAGCAGATCCTTTTTTTTTCGGATGGTAAATCATCAAATAACCCCTCCCGCTCTGGGCTGAGCAGGAGGGAGTGTCAGGCTTTTACTGACTAAAACCCATCCATGTTCCTTCCTTTACCCTTTGTGTTCCAGGGCCGCGGTATCTCTTTCGAACAGCTTTTATTTCGCTACAAAATGTCGCGCATCAAGCCTTGTGTGCCGCTTGCACCACCGGATGCGTTTAGCTTTTGGAAATCATTCAGTTTCTATCCTTAAAGCTCTTATGCTCTCCGTTTTGGTCACTTTTGTTATTTCTTTTGACTTTGAAATTCCAGATACCACATTAAAACAAGAATTACTCAAAATATTTGGGAGAATATTTTAGGTTGATCTGAAACATAGAAAGAAAAATAATTGTTACAGGGATATGACGTGCATACAAAATGACAAAACAATAAATAAACATACAACGCAACAAAATATATTATATAAAATACTCTCGCAAATGAAATACGAGTTACATACCGCTAATGTACTTACAATTTGGGGGCAATTCGCCAGTTTAATTGAACCGATCAATCAACTCGCACTAATCAATTGCGCGTAAAGAAATGATTGAAAGCAGCTGCGATGTGTATTATAATAGTAAATAATTCTAAGTATTCTAAGTGCAATGATGAAGAAATATGCTAGACGAATCCGTCATCCATTGTTAAAACAAATTGTTTAATAATAAGTACCTAACTTGTTTGTTTGTAAAGTTTTGTAAAATCTGCCTCGTTAGACAGCTGAGCATGAGGTCCTTTTTTTTTTTTTACCGATGGGAAATCATCAAATAACCCCTCCCGCTCTGGGCTGAGCAGGAGGGAGTGTCAGACTTTTACTGACTAAAACCCATCCATGTTCCTTCCTTTGCCCTTTGTGTTCCAGGGCCGCGGTATCTCTTTCGAACAGTCCCGCAACCCTGGCAGGCGTCGGTCCTTACGGACCCCTCCCTGTTTGCTGACTCTCCTTGAGGCGCGCGTGGAACACGAACGCGCCGTCGACACGGCCTGTCGTCATAAGACGGACGGACGGCGAGCTAGCCCATAGCTCACCGTCCACAGGCCCGCGCCTACGGTGGCCGGGGGCCACCACGTGGCCCCCGACGCCCGGTGCGTCTCCCGCGGCGGCTGGGACGTGAGGTTCTCTCCCTCTCACGTTCCGCCACCTCCTTCGCTAGCATGACTGCTTCGCAGAAGGAGGTGACGGCGTCCCATTCCGTCTCGCTCCGGACCATGGATTGAACCAAGGCCGGAAGCGAGAGGTCGCCGCCGCCGATCGCCGCTACGAGGACACGGCGGTGCTCCGCCCACGCGGGGCAGATCTCCACCGTGTGCTCCACCGTGTCCTCCGGTCGATCCTCACAATGGTAGCACCCGGGCGTTTCCTCCCGCCCGATTCGGTGCAGGAACCTCCCGAAACAACCGTGTCCGGTGAGGACCTGCGTCAGGCGGAAGGTGAGGGCGCCGTGGCGCCTCTCTAGCCACTCCTCAAAGAGGGGACTTATCGCCACTATTGTGGCGTGCCCTGCACGGGGTTGCGATAGTCGCTCTCTCCATGTCGCCATGAGATCGCGCCGGAGGTCTGTCCGCTGAGCGACAATTTGCCGTGGCAGCGGAGTTACCCCCCGGCGTAGTGCCTCCACGCGCCATTCGTGTAGGCGCGCGAGGACTATCGCCTCCAGATCCCATGGCGGCAATCCGGCAAGGAGGCTCGCCGCCTCGCCGGAGATCGTGCGGTATCCCCGGACCAGCCTTACGGCTACCACCTTTTGGGGCGCGTTCAGGTAGTGGGCGGCTCGCCGCCTCAAGGAACGCGCCCACACCGGGGCCCCGTAAAACCGGGGCCCCGTAAAGAGCATGAGGTCCTGTGTTCGATTTCTAGGTCAGGCAAAGTTTTATTGGGTTTTTCTATCTGGAATTTCTCAGTAGCAGCCACGGAATCTGATTTTATGCTCGGTTGATGGCAATAGACTCGCTCCATATTACATGGGATTTAAAAATAACTGGGGAAATACGATTATTTACGCCTCTGCTTAACTTTCAGAGATTACAGTCGTGATGTTATATAGCGTGATGAAAATAATTAAAGGCTTTTATAAAAAAATAATACTAAACATTTAGTGAGATTTAAGATATAAATAACCCAGAAGCATTATCGAAACCTTTCTTGTTATTTTAAATTTAAAAACCCTCTTTTCATAATTAATTAGTAATTAAATAACTCTTTTAGTAAAGCAACACAAAAGGGTACATAAAAAAACCAGTAACGATGTATTTGTATTGTTTGTAAAATTAATTGGGGCGGTGTGCATGATATTCAAAAGTGTCTATTTTGTTTGGTTTCATTGTTTTTGTTAAAATTATTCAAACAAAACAAAAACCACAAATTATTCTCTAAATATTCAAACAATCATGTTTTATTGAAAACGCATTACGAGTAGCTATGTAAATATGAATGTTATACGAAAACCAAATATGTTACACTCAATGCGTAGGTAAACAAATAATAAAATAATTTACGCATTATAAAATGTATTAAAGAAAACATCATTTTAATGATTAAAAATATAATATATATATTTTATACTTACGTCATTTAATTTAAATAATCTTTAAATAAAAAGCAAACTTACATAAAATTACATTTATTACATTACATTAATTGTTTGCACATTATAAAATCTTTATTCAAACCGAAAAATCATTTCATACATTCTTTCTGACATCGTATCCAAGTAACATAACATAACATCACGCCTGGTAATCCTGAAGGGTTATGCAGAGGTGTACCTAACATGTACACCCACGTTTCGCCAGTTATGTGTAAGTCCCATGTAATAGGGGGCGAGCCTATTGCCATCAACCGGGCACAAATCCAGACTCCGTGGCTGCTACTGAAAAATTCCTGATGGAAAAACCTAATAACACTTTGGCCGACCCGGGAATAGAACCCAGGACCTTATTATGCTTAGCAATCGCACTTGCGACCAGTCAACCAACGAGGCAGTCGTATAAACCAAATCTTTATATAAAAAAATATATTCTATATAGGATACATATATGTATATTTATACAATAACAAAAATCCGAGAATATCTCCAATCACAACAATATTGAAAGTTAATATTTAAAATCTAGATATTGATATTGAATTACGGGCCCACTCATATCCTACTTAATCCCATGGATCAGACCTGAAGCTCAGTGAAAAGTATTCATTACTTAAATGGAATTGTTATATTTTTTCCCTCTGTATTTCGTTGCTCATTCGGGCGTAATGTTTTGTTCAAAAATGTTTTTTTTTCACATGCTGATAAGGATGTTGATGATTTTGCATTTTGTAGACGGAATACTGTATTCATTTTTGATATTACCAGTAACCGGATATTAAAGGTCTTAGGCGTTCTTAAGGCGGTAAAAACTAGTATTTAAATCCCAACACAGTTGCCAAAAAGTTAGGTTAGGATGATGATCAACATTATTATTATCAACGTATTTCGTATCTGCCCCACGGTCAGATACGAATATTTATTACTATTAATATTTATTACTTATGGCTACAACAATGGTCTTTCGAACTGTAACCACTCTTAATAGGTTGTTGTAACCTCGATGTAAAGGGGTCCCTAGGTGGCCGGTAGAATAGGGTTTTTTGTGCTTATCAAGTAATTTTAACCGTTTACAACGAAGCTACAGGTCACAGTCACAAGGCAAAAAAACTGTGAAAGTATTGTAGTTGCCCATTCCCTAGCGTAGATCTTTATGAAGAAGAACTGGCAAGAAACTCCATGGACACTCTTTTAAATCATCATAATTATTGTTACAAAACCTTGGTTACATTATTCATGTTGACATAGTACACTGGAAAATAAGTGCAGTTGCTTGTAACGACAACCATGCTTGGTTGTCGTTACGTCAAGACTGCAATTTTGAACATTTATAGACCCTAAAACTATATCTGTGTGAGTACTATCTACCTTCGGCGGCGGCGACCTCTCGCGTCCGGCCCTGGTTCAATCCATGGTCCGGAGCGAGACGGAATGGGACGCCGTCACCTCCTTCTGCGAAGCAGTCATGCTAGCGAAGGAGGTGGCGGGACGTGAGAGGGAGAGAACCTCACGTCCCAGCCGCCGCGGGAGGCGCACCGGGCGTCGGAGGCCACGTGGTGGCCCCCGGCCACCGTAGACGCGGGCCTGTGGACGGTGGGCTATGGGCTAGCTCGCCGTCCGTCCGTCTTATGACGACAGGCCGTGTCGACGGTGCGTTCGTGTTCCACGCGCGCCTCAAAGAGAGTCAGCAAACAGGAAGGGGTCCGTAAGGGCCGACGCCTGCCAGGGTTGCGGGACTGTTCGAATGAGATACCGCGGCCCTGGAACACAAAGGGCAAAGGAAGGAACATGGATGGGTTTTAGTCAGTAGAAGTCTGACACTCCCTCCTGCTCAGCCCAGAGCGGGAGGGGTTATTTGATGATTTCCCATCGGTAAAAAAAAAAAAAAAAGTACTATCTACCTACCAAACCAATCTAACAAACAAGTTGGTGATTGCACACATACGACAAAATAAGTAACGTATATTTAATAACTATGTAGATACTGTCTTTTGCTGCTCCGCTCTTTACTAATTACTTTGACAGTAACTCTTGAAATAGAATTAAATTCTCTGAGCGAGATTGCATGTGTATCACATAAATTATATTACTACATACAGTGAGAATATGATATGAGATAGTTAAAAATGTTGTGCTTTTCCATAGCCAAATGGCAAAAAACGGAACCTGTATAGATTCGCCATGTCTGTCTGTCTGTCCGTGTATGTCACAGCCACTTTATTCCGAAACTATTAGGCCTACACAGTTAAAGCTTAGTAGGTAGATATATTCTGTAAAGCGCTTTACGATTTTTATACAAAAATAAAAATAAATGAAAGATTAAGGTGGGTGTCCCCATATATGGAACTGAATCTAAAAAAATAGTTATTTCATCAAACCTATACATGGGGGGTATCTGTAGATAGGTCTTTAAAATTTACATTGAGGTTCCTGGAACTATTTTTTTCTTAAAGTCAATTGGTTGAATGATAGACAATGCCAAAGTGGTAAAAAGTGTAATTTCCCTCTAATTTCTAAAGAAAGAGGAGGAAAATTCTGAAAAAAATGTAGGATTGTAGAACGTAAATAAAACTTTCAGCCAAAATTGGTTTGAATAAGATTTGATGTTTAGTATTTGAGATATGGGACTTTTTCATCAAACTGCGGCAGTAACTTTGTTTTTCATTAACATACTATGAAAAACAAAAGTTTTGCTGTTGAATGTTAAACAATACAACATGAATGAGCCTTCAAAATATTTTTATTATATTGTTTGGTAATACGCAACCCTTTGTGCGTGTGAGTACGACTCGCATTTGGCCGGTATTACTTACATTTATTGTTAAAACCACTGTTCGCCACAAACGTAAATTTGTTGATGAATAAATAAATTGTCGCTTTATTGATTAGATTGCGGAAGAATAAAAGTAATTACCGTCTAGATTCCATTAATTTAGCCTGTGTTTTGCTGTGCAACTGTAGATTAACCGCCTCCTTTTCCTTGTATCTTCATATTTATACATAATATACATACATTCTGGATAACGTTTGTATATTTGACTTTTACATCATTGCTATTGCAGTTGCTATTGGAATTGCTGGAGTGTTCTAGCTATAAGTTATCGGTGCAAATCCCCTCAAATGAAAAACTTCCACGAAAGCAAAAATATATTAAAACGTCAATTTTCATGACCAACATTTAAAAAATGGTAACGCACATAAATCAGACAGACTCGATTTATTAAATCGGACATCGGCCAAACGCAGCGTAAAAGTTTTAGCGACAAATAAACCATTTCCAAACAAAAATAAATCGGTTTTTAGCCTGAAAATGTTCAGTGTCGCACCACTGGTATTGATTGGAATGCACCCACTAGTGCTCTCAAATGTCCCGGCTTCGCTCCGGGGTTTTGCCCATTGCGGGATTCTAAATGTCGCAATTGCAGACATTTAGAATCCTATTGATAGTTGTTCTTGTCGGAAGCTGCGTTATTAGGATAGGACGTCTATCAGCTGTCTGAATAATTGATTCTGGGTTGTTAGTTCTCAATTTATTTCTCGTAAAATTTGAGTTTTACCTAATAGTTCAGGTTATTTTTAATCATTTTCAAAAACTACAGGTCAGGTTTTGATAAAAGTAAAAACACAAAGGTATACCCCTACCAATTCCAAGTAAACAGTATAAACTTGTTTGTGAGTCCATCATTTAGTGCGCTGGTTTATTTGACAATAAAACATGTCATGTTCATGACACTAACAATTGAGACAGAGGTGTCTGTTAACAAAATGTGAAAAAAATACTATTTCATAAAACGAAAATGTTCAACTAACAAAATTGCACCCATAGCAATCTCGTTTACAGAATTGAATCAAACACTAGCTCTGTCAGTTACGAAGGACTTTATATAAAAGCTTCTATATATGAAATGAACTCTTCTTGCAAAGGAATCCTTGGACATGTGAAAGAATATTACGTTTATGAGGAGTCTCGATTGAATATTGGATGCAATGGAATTATTTGAAGAGAATCAGTGAGAGCATTCATTTGAGCTGCATTGAGAATAGAAGTGGGTGGGATAAAATGTGAGAGTAATAATAATAGACCAGTGTGTTGGTTATCTTTGACACACATTATATGTTTTTTAATAGTTTTTTGAAATGCTAATGTTAGTGAAGTATTTAATAAACACAAAGCTATGCTAGTCATGATAATTATAAAAGCACATGAAAGAACAGATTGCCTCGTTCGTCGAGTGGCCGCAACCGCGACTGCTGAGCGAGGTCCTGAGTTCGATTCCTGGGTCGGGCAAAGTGTTACTGGGTTTTTCCATCAAGAACAACTCGGTTGCAGCCACGAAGCTTGAATTTGTGCCCGGTTGATGGCAATACGCTCGAACTCTATTACATGGGAATTAAATCAAATGGCGAAATGTGGGTGTACTATTAGGTACACCTCTGCCTAACGATTCGGGGATTACAGGCGTGATTATGACATGTGTGTGAAAGAACAGTACATCTAAGCTCTTAACTACCTTTAAATGCAATTACCCTAATAAGATATACGGCAAGGAGATCGTGGCTTAATAATAACAGCCGCTTGGGTCGATCTTTAGGTTAAGCCGTGCTTGCCTAGGTTGGTCGGTGGATGGGTGACCGCCCATTACATACCCATTTTCTACCGTGCCTCGGAAAGCACTTTAAGCCGCTGTTCCCGGCTGCCATTTGTAGATCTTTGTCAGTCGTTACAGGTAGTCAATGGCCCAAAAAGTCTGACAACCACTCTTACCAAGGAGTATCGTATAACCCAGCACTAACTGGGTTGTGGAGGTCAGATAGGCAGTCGCTCTATGTAAAACACTGGTATTCAGCTGCATCCGGTTAGACTGGAAGTCGACCCCAACATTGTTGGGAAAACGCTCGGCAGATGCATGATGATGAATATATATGGCATCATCATCACTACCATCGTATTCCTGATTTCTGAATTCAATGATGACCCTATCTCTGAATGTCTTTTGTAAACCTTCTTCTTTGAGGTTCTTAGACCCTAAGTGAACGTTAAGTCTGTCCGTCAAGTTGTTGACGCTGGCTGTTCATCAATTTTAGTTTTTTACGGTTCTCCTAGGGTGGTAAGTAGGGCCATCAATCATCTTACCCCATGTGGTGACGGGCGGTCACCCCGTTTTGACAAGGTTACGTTTAACTGCAGTAAATAGTTATAGATTTGTATCCTTGGAAAATATGAAAGACTAAAATTGGTTAAAAGTTCTAACTACATAAAATTTTACTTCGGCAACCATGAAGAGTACACATAATGTATCTTTTAAACTAAAAATACCAAGTTGCACCAAGATGCGGGCAGTGGCGTTACAAAATAAAACATAACTTTTCCCAAATACGAAAAAACATGGTTCCAACTCAAGTATTTACTTAATTTAAGTTGGAAAACTCGTAATAGCTTTTATACCCGGAGCGTGGCCGAAAAGAAAAAAAAGTTGTATTTAGATTACCGGTTGATATCAGAAAAATAATAATTTTTGATGTAAACTCGTAAATTTATGTTTACCCTAGTTAATGTGAACGTTGAATTATATTAGTTTTGTGGTTGGCTTGTTATACCTACAGGAATTTTAATAAGATCTGATGCCCGTGTTCGCTAACATTAAGCAACACCTAAATGAAAGCCTAAAAAAGGTGCTCTGTTGGATTTTGAGCACTTGGCTTAGATGCGAGAGTTGAAATTTCAACAATGCAGTAAAGTTAGTGTTTGTAAAAACCGGCATGAATGAGTCCTATCTAAGTTTCCATCTAGATCAAAAAGCGTGTTCATATTTTGATGTTATTAAGGATTTCTCATAGGATACGGTTCGTGTCGATTATTATCGTAACTTCTTTAGAAAATTGAGAGGAAATTCGACATGTTTTTAATCAAATTGAGTTGATTTATGGCTGCTGATTTACGATCCATCGATTTATATTGAGTAAATGTTCAGTACAATATTTCTGGCAGTGAACAGTAGTTTTATGCTCTCAGATGTTGTTTAGCAAAGTTAAAATTACATTAAACTATCTGTTGCCCGCGACTTCGCTTGCGTTTTGGTCGGAAATTATCCCACGAGCACGTTGTAAATATAGCCTATGGCACTCGGGGATAATGTAGCTTCCTTAATCGGTTCAGTACATCCAGAAATTACCCCTTAAAACCTCACAAACTCACAAACTTTACCTCTTTATAATATTAGTATAGATTACTAGCGGGTCTGCCACTTCTTTGCACGGCTTTTCAACTTTATAATACACATAATTATATAAACACTTCCCGGAGTGAATTCTATAAACTATGGTGCAGACTGTATCAAAATCCTTTATACTCAGACGGACATGAAAAGTGACTTTCATTTAATAGATATAGATTCCACATTACTGGCTCAAGTACAATTTTAAATAACTTCATGATCAACACAATTCTATTTTCTGTAAATTCGCATTGTGCAATTCTCTGTTCACGTTTATAAACTAAGGCGCGCTAAAATTCCGAATACACTCACCGGTCTCAAAATTCAGTTGGAGCCATTCCAAGGTCTTAAAACATCCAACTCATGTAATGTAGGAGTATTAGAATATTTACTTTATTTTTAAATTATTTATTCCTTCGCGTATTTGTGAAATATAATTTGTTAACCAATTGTAGGTCATAAAAACTATGAGAAGCAATGACGACGCAGTAATTCCCACATTTTGATTTCCATTTTCCAAAGCCACTTTTCCTTAGGTTTTTTTCTTTCTTTTTGTAGCCTTTCATGTGTGTCAATGTCCGATATCTGGCCATAATCGCCCTGCGAACAAGATCAGATCGTCACACCACCTTCACTGCGGTCTACCTCGACGGCGATTTCCTCGGTCAATTTTATTAGACCAGCCTAAATAATTTTAGATCGCACAAAGAGTTTTCCATACCCTATACCAGCCTTCCCACCAGCACATTTTCGAAGTAAGTCCCCAGCACTATCTCTTCCTTATAAATCCTATGCCAAGCAATTTATTTTCCCCAAAATATTACCGTCTCAGCTATTTTAAAAGGAAGAACATTATAGAGTGTTCACTACGCAATGGATATGTCAGAAGGTCGACTCCTAGCAACAACCGAAAGCAGGGAAACGTACAGTCGCCAGCACATCAAGTTACAAATTGTCCAATTTCTTCATAGGATTTTAAACCATAAAATGTTGAAGGTTAACTTCAACATCGCATGAGAAAATTTAAAGCTTGTTGTGACTAGATGCGCAAGCGACTGTACATACAACTGCGAACGTACGCCGATGTCACAAGGATCAGATAAACTGATACGGACCAATAACAGGTCGTCTTCGGACATGGAACACTAACAGAGACTTCAGCGTCCTTGTCTGGAGCTGCGATTGGTCAGTACCAGTTTGATCGGACGAAAATTGTCTCAAACGAATGCAAACGACGCAATTTGCATTAACACTTGTTGTGCAAGTGCAGGATTTTCAGCCGTTCTTCTGATAAATGTGAATTTTAATGGAAGGAGAGAGAAATAGAAGTCAAAGAAACAATGAACGAATTGTGTGAGGAGTGATATGAAAGAAAATGGTGTGAAGGATAGCATGACGGTTGACAGGGGAGAGTTCAAAAAGAAAGCGTTGAGCACCCATCCCAATTGAAAAGGGACAGGAACAGCAAGATGCAGCTAATAATAAATATCGCTGGACATTACACACAGCGCCAACTAGGTGCCACACTAAGCAACGAGGCTTGTGTCGTGGACACCAGATAGTTGATAGATAGATACTTTTTGTTTGTAATACATATTTATTATACATATATACATCCATGACTCGGAAAAAAATGTCCATGCTCATCACACAAACATTTGCTCCTACCGGGATTCGATCCCGGGACCCTAAGAACGTAAGGCAGCAAATAACAGCTAAGTAGCTAATCTTCTGCACGTATCCACTTTGTGGTCTCATCGTCAAGTACCATTGCGTTTGGGAGCGTCGCAGCCTTCCCCTCTTCACGCTCAACTCGAACTTAAAGTTAAAACATGGACGCACTTGCCCCAGCACTGTTTACTCGAAAATTGTAGTGGAACCAGTTGAAAATGTTAGCGGCTGGCACTACATGGTTGCGGTTTTAGTAAAATTGTGTGTTACAGAAGTTTTTATTGTTGAATTTACTGAGGTTTGCAGAAAAGTATCCGTATTAAAGTTATTTAACACTTCTGGAAAACTAGTAAAATGTTTTGTTTTTAAGAAATGATTTTATCAATTAACAGTTTCGTTGGTCTTTAACTTGCACAGGTGGCTGCTGAGCGTAAGGTCCTGGGCTCGATTCCTAGGTTGTTGATAAAGTTTCATTGAATATGTATTTCTTTTAGGAATGTCTTGGTAGCTTGCCTGGTGTCTAGGTTTGATTCCGATATGAAGTGGGGCCTCTACCAGGGTTGCGGGACTGTTCGAAAGAGATACCGCGACCCTGGAACACAAAGGGCAAAAGAAGGAACATGGATGGGGTTTAGTCAGCACATGTCTGACACTCCCTTCCACTCCACCCAGAGTGGGAGGGGGGTCATTTGATGATTTCCAATCCGAAAAAAAAACATCGGGGCCTAAACATAATTGGTTAAATGTTCGTATGTTATACACCTGCTCTACCCTAACAAGAATACGTGCGTGATGTTATATTGCATCAATTAAGAGTCTAAAATTATTTTTCACTCTCGAGGCTCTGTTTTTCAGTAGTCGCAGAGCTCTTGACTACAGAACTTCCTGATGAAAATTGACTGACAAAACAATTTGCTTAAAATATTATTTCTTAATTGGTCTACTCCATGAAACCAAGCAATTCGAAACCGACTAGGAAGCTCAAGTTTAATCAAGAGAACGATTTAACAAAGGCAATTTGATAATCAAATTGTGAACCGGACTCAGCAAATCAAATCATATGATTGAGTTAAGCAAATTCTTGTTCTCAAATTGAGTTATAGGTCAGGCCAATCATAAAACTTTGAAAGGATAAAATTTTTGAACTCCTGGAAAAAATTGACTGGAATACTGAAGTTGAATAGGTATCTGTTTTGTGGAAAAAAATCGGGATTTTAAGTAAAACGTGAAACCTACATCGTTGGAAACAAATACTTATACCCTACCCATAGTCAAGTTAAAGTAATTACTTGAGTTTGAGTAATTACTTATGCAAAGATTTTGTGCATAGACTAGAATTTAAACGAAGTAAGAACCGTCAAATAAAGCTAAGCTAACAAGCAATTACTGGATTACAGAATGAAATCGGATCTTATACAATGACTTGCTCAAGTAATTACTTTGAATTGTTTATAGATACGTGTGTAAGTATGTATATGAGTACAATTACAGGATTACTCCACGTTGTAAGAAAGTAGCATTTTTTTTTTTCAGAGATATATTAACAATCCACCTTCCGTCCTTCCGTCGTACCTTTGAGCTCTTCTATCTTAATGTAATGTCCTATTAAGTATTTTGTGTGTACATAAATAACGTTATTATAAAGTACCCAGCATTAGCTACTTACTACATAGAACATCTACATCACTACATAGTATAAAACTGAACTGTTTACTGCGCTCGACAATAAAACAACGTGTTCGCGGTACTAAGTTTAATCGTCGACTGCCACACAGACATAATTATCCAGATACCGACATTACACCTCCACCACTAAAATTAAGCTATAGGTAAACATAAGGATCTTAATTACTAACAAATAGTAGAAACATGGCCGGATAATAACTAACTAAATACTAAATAACTTAATCCTAAGGATAACAATAACGTAATTATTTAATACTAAACAAACTCGGACCCATATCTAATTACAGGTTTTCTTTCTCGTTTAGGACGCGATTGTGGAAGTTCTGGAAGTGGTGAACCGAGAGTAGGGGTGTTGCTCGGAGTATCGTCTCGTACGACGGGCGAGTCCATATCTTGAATTGGTAAATTATCCCTTGCTTGAGATTCAACCGTTTCTTTATGTGGTGGGTCACTCTCTCTACTCTCATTCCCCACTTCCTTCCCCGGCGAAACGGCATTCTCACACCTACTCGTCGATGATTCGTCCATATCCATCTTAGGACAGGCAACATTTGATAAGCGCGATCTACGACGCATTTGATCTATATGGCGTTTCATTATTTGACCGTTATCACTTTCCACTATGTACCTACGAGACCCATCTTTACTCCGTATATGCCCTTTAACCCATTTGTCGTGATGACCATAGCCCCTGGCCCACACCGAATCGCCATGCACAAAATCGCGCTTAACCCCGCCTGCATACTGTGCCTGGCTGTCTTGTGCGGATTGTACTTTGTCCAGCAAGGTTTGGTCGTTCCTTAATAGATCCAGACGTGAGCGTAATCTACGTTTCTGTAGCAACATAGATGGAGTTTCGCCTGTAGTGCTATGTATAGTGTTTCTATAGGTTAGTAAAAAGTTTTGGAGGGCTAGATCTACATCAACGTTATCCCTATACGCTTTTTTAATCGTACGCTTACACAACTTGACAGCATTCTCCGCTGCCCCATTCGAAGAAGGGTGGTATACTGGTGAGTGAGACTGCTTAATCCCATTGTATTTTAAAAATTCCGAAAATTCCCTACTTGTAAACGGTGGACCCTGATCCGAAACTAGCTCCTTGGGAAGCCCGAATCGCGCAAAAGTAGCTCTCAGAATTTTTATAATTTCTGTTGCATTGGTTTGTTTCGTTTCAAAGGCCTCGATCCACTTCGATGTCGAATCTACCAATATTAGAAATGTTCTACCCTTAAACGGTCCCAAGAAATCAATATGTAAGCGTGTCCACGGTTGGAGTGCGTACGGCCAATGCTGCGGTGTCGCACGAGGCGGCGCGTCTGCCTCGAGCGCGCACGTCTCGCAGGCGCGGCAAACTGTCTCCACATCGTCGTCAATACGCGGCCACCACACGTAACTTCTAGCCCAGCTCTTCGTTTTAACTATGCCCATGTGGCTACAATGTAACTGTTTCAATACCGTCTGCCTCAAAGACGCTGGTATAATCATTCGGTAACCCCACATAATACAGCCGCCTTCAATGTAAATCTCATTTCGCCTAATGAAAAATGGTTTTATCTCCTCTTCGCTACAAAAATGCGGCCAGCCGGATTCTATGTAAACTTTAATTTTAGTAAGTAATACATCCCTAGCCGTAGCCTTACTGACCTCGGTGTTAGTTATTGGTAAAAAGTTTTCTACAAAATTTACATACGTTATCTCTTTAACATGTCGCTCGTTAGCAACTCTGGACGGTAATCGCGATAAAGCATCGGCGCAATTATTTTTAGAAGAAACATATTCAATATCATAATGGTACCCAGATAAAAGCACAGCCCAACGTTGCAACCGAGACGCCGACATAACCGGAATTCCTACCTTGTTACCGAATATATAGGTCAAGGGTTTATGATCTGTTCTTATGGTAAATTTCCTTCCATACAAGTACTGATGGTATTTGCGTATTGCGTATATTATTGCTAAAGCCTCTCTGTCTATCTGCGCGTAGTTACGTTCAGCAGGGATAAGCGAGCGTGAGGCGTATGCGACCGGCCTTTCGCCGGCTGGTGTTAGCTGTGACAATACCGCGCCCACCCCGACACTGCTGGCGTCCGCCGTTAGTATCAGTGGTAACTCGGCAGAATAGTGCATAAGGACTTCACTACTCGTTAGCATATCTTTAACCTTTCTGAATGCCCTTTGACACTTATCATTCCAGTCGTATTTCGACCCTGACTTTAGCAACTCGTATAAAGGTGCTAGCACTGTACTTAAATTTTGAATGAACTTTGAATAATACATTATCATGCCTATAAACGACCGGAGTTCTGTTACGTTCCCGGGTGCCGGTGTATCGACAATTGCCTTTACCTTGTCGGGACACGTATGTACGCCCTCTGCACTAATTATATACCCTAGATAGCTTATCGACTTTGCAAATAGGTCACACTTCTCTTTTTTAACTCTTAACCCATATTTTTCTAAGCGTTGGAAAACCTTGTGTAAGTTTTCCAAATGTTCACTTGTTGTTAATCCTGTAATTATGACGTCATCTAAGAATACCCCTACCCGGGGTAAATCTGCAAATAGCTCCTCCAGGCGTCGCTGGAAAATTCCCGGACTTGACGACAGTCCGTATACGAGGCGATTGTACATAAATAAGCCCTTGTGGGTGTTAATAACAGTATACTTCTTAGACTCATCCAAAAAAAATTGTGCATACGCCTGTGACAGATCAATTTTACTGAATCGTTGGCCCCCGTGCAGGCGAACCAGTAAGTCTTCTACACGTGGTAGTGGATAACGGTCAACCTCTAAAACCTTATTTAACGTCAACTTGTAGTCTGCGCAAATTCTTATGTTACCGTCCTTCTTCACTACCGGTACGATCGGCGTAGCCCAGTCTGAACGCTCGACAGGAGTAAGTATGCCGTCCCGCACGTGCTGCTGCAGAGCTCGCTCCACCGGCTCGCGCAGCGCATACGCCAAAGGCCGCGCGCGCATGAACACTGGCCGTGCCCCCTCCCGCAAGTGAATGCTCACTGGCGGGCCGGTGAAGCCGCCGAGTCCCTCCGCGAACACGTTACAATATCTGGAACTGAATTCCTCTACATTAAACTCCTGGCCCGATAATTTATTTACTGACGTTAATTTAACAGTTGGTAGTTGAATACCTAATTCTAGCATCCATTGCCTACCGAGTAGGGCCATTTTACCCTTTCTTATGATATATAACTCGAGCTCTTTAACTTTATCATCATACATAACTGACGGTGTTATTACCCCCACAGGATATACTAACTCGCCCGTATAATATCTTAAAACAATGTTACATGGGTTAATTGTTAAATCACTGAACTCTTGCTGGTACATTTTATAACTAATGCACGACACCGCACTACCTGTGTCGCATTCCATACTTAACACTTTATTATGCACCTTTAGTGACATCATAAAAGGTTTGCACTGACTTAACGTTAAAAGATTGAAATTAATATCAATTACCTCCTCGCTGTGATCACTTTCACATTCTACACTGCAATTTTGTATGTAGGATTGGTTCGATATTATGTTCGGACACACACGCCGAAGATGACCTGCCTTGTTACACACACGGCATACGTAACGGCCGAATCGACAAGTGGACGTATCATGTGCTCCGCCACAAGCTTGACATGGATGTCGGCGCTCCGGTTGCGCCCCCGATGACGTCGACGGATTCGTCCCGCCACCTTGACGGAGCTCGCGCGCCCGTTGCCCGCCACGCGGGCCGGCCTCCCGTGTCGTACCTCTTGCGTACCGCGTAGCTGTCTTCTCGCCAGCCCCACTCGCTGTGTCCCTCCTTTGCCATCTCGTGCCTTCTATTGCTAGACAATCGGCCGCTGTCGGCTCCCCGTTTGCCCTTTTCTGACCTTGAACTACGGCCGCCGCATCTTTTTCCGCTGATTCCAAGCTAATTGCTAAGCTATAGGCTCTTGAAAAATCTAGCTTTGGTTCAGCGAATAACCGTTGGCGAATCGTCTCACAGCTGATACCACATACCAGTTGGTCCCGTAAACTTTCTTCAAGCCACGCCCCGAACTCACACGTTTTGCTCATTTTCTTGAGAACAGCGATGTACTCAGCTATTGATTCGCCACCTTGTTGAGTCCTCTTCCTAAACTTGTACCTCTCAGCTAGCTCACTCGGCTTAGGCTGCAGATGTTTCCCCATGATCTCCACTATTTGCGTAAAAGTCTTTGACTTTGGTTTTTCTGGTGTGCACAAACTCACTAATAGTTCATAACTTTCCGCGCCCATAAGCGTAATTAACGTCGGTACATAAAGCTCACTTTTCACATCGTTCACTACGAAATACTGTTCTAAACGTTCGATATATAACCGCCAATCGTCTTTATGCACATCGAATTCCGCTATTTTACCAATCGTCATTACTGTCTTGATACAGGTTATCGCACGCTGAAGTTATTATATATTTTTGTCCTCGTCGCCACTGAACTGTTTGCTGCGCTCGACAATAAAACAATGTGTTCGCGGTACTAAGTTTAATCGTCGACTGCCACACAGACATAATTATCCAGATACCGACATTACAAAAACAAAGTCACTTCCCGCTTTCTGTCTGTCCCTATGTATGCGTAGATTTTTAAAACTACGCAACGGATTTTGATGCGGTTATTTTAATAGATAGAGTGTATGTATGACATTGCACTCGGGCGAAGCCGGGGCAGGTCGCTAGTGTTTTTATATTTGCAATAAACAGTTCAAGTTCATAAAAACCCTACTAGCTGTCAAATGTTACAACGAACCTGAACATACTGACCTGTAATCTCTATAGATGCAACTTCTAACAACCAGCAAACCTTTGCCACACAAACTGTAAAAAAGAACATTATTTTTAACGACATCCGCCCCGCTTACTTCCGCACCTTGCCCTCGGGTACAAGTTTAAGAGGTTATGTTACTGTTTACACTTTCGTGATGTTCCATATTATGGGGTGAATGATTTTACCCTAATACAAGTTTATTATGTAGAAGAATATTTTGAATAGAAGGATATTTTGATCTTTTGATGAGTGGTAGGAAACACTTTTAATATAAAATGTTTTAATTGATTTTTCGTTTAAATTGCACGTGTATATATTCAACACAGTGTAAATTTTTAACGAATAAATGAAATTAAACGAAATTTCTAAAAAAAGTTGGCGTAAAAAATGTCAGTAACGTACCTACCAACTGTCAGTGAATTTTGGGTAGTCTTCAGTCTTCATCAGTACTTAGTGCTGCTTGCCAGCCACATTTAACCTTTCGTATGCCGAGTATATAGACACAATTAAAAACCTATTGTGTTTCGCGTGGATCTACGTTCCGGCACACGAAGGGTTAAACTGTTTTTGTAGGTTTTCCACTAAAGGCATATCAATATACAAGGCATAGTATAGAATAATCAGTTTTCAATCCAAGAGAAAAAATCCTATCGTCGTCGCCGTAACTAAAAAATAAGCTTCAAGAAACTTGGCTAAAACGTAAACCTTTACTAAAATGAGAGTAGACTATTTAAATGGGCCTATGATATCGTAACAATTCTTTACCCAGAATTTATGATTTTGATTTCAGATATTGATAAGGCGTCTGTTTCATTAAACGTTTCTCGATTACTTAGGTACTGAATAACCTAAACTTTGACCCCACTTTAATTAATATCTAGACTAGATTTTCAAAACACAATTGTTTCAGTCCATAATGAACAAGCTTAAGCAAGTCCACCAGAATATAATACAGGATGGAATTTTTCATCGGTAATTTAAGAAAAATGTGTGTGTAATTTCCATGTGTATTATAGTTTGTGCGTTGGTGTCTTCTACCTTGTACAATTCAAATTATTTAATAAGAAAATGGACCTAAACATAGTCGTCAAGGCTGGGTTTATTGAAATGAATAAGTCTGGCACAACCTTTTCAACAATTCAATAACAGATTGTTTTGAGTTGCGACGACTTAGTCTGTGATTTACAAGCGAGTGTTGTCAAGAGCAAGCCAAGTTCTGCTCAACTTCTCCATTTCAGTTCTGAAGATGATTTTGTTGGTAGATATAGGAGTTGGAAGGAGATAGATATACTAGGTACTTGTGTCATTAAATAATCTTGTCATTGAACATGTACGTAATCATGTCAATATACTGGATTTGACAACGATATCATGTTAATGTTAGGCAATGTGTCTAAATGCGATGCTACTAAATGTAGGTATTACTGGCAATGTTCTATGTAAGTACCCATAGGTAAAGAATAATGTCCGAACTATTAGAACGTTTCAGTTTGTTTAAAATTTTTAGCAAAATAATCATAGACAACACTTTTAGCAGGAGTACAGTTAATCTTTAAATAAATAATATAAGACAGCAGCATACTGCTTTTTCTGTTCAATTTAAAGAACTTATACGGCACCCGCCAGAAACTATTATTAAAATTTTGTGGACGATGAACTTTCCAAAGTTACTTGTCGTGTTATTTTACACCCTTTTGTAACGTCACTTGAGATTTTCCATTATAATGAATATTCAATGTTGGTAAGGTGACTACGGGGTGAATGACCTCCACCTCGCTTGTAATCCTATTCGAGAAAATTGCTGGAAACGGTAGGAATTGCTGGCTGTTCAAAATATTTTATAATTCTATTTTAGAATATCCCAGGAATTATTGGATTATTTTTTAACGTGACATTTTATCGCTATTCCAATCCAATTATCGGGGAAAAAAACCTGCAATATATTGCAGGCAGGCTATAAATGTCAACTCTATTAAATCAAATTCACCTACAGCACAACCAAAACAACTGCGTCGATTTATGATATTAAAATAAAATGAACGCGACAAAATATGCAGCTGAAAAATAAAAAACGACAGTTTTTTTGAAACCACTGAATGATGTTTATGGGGCATTTGTGGTAAATAATGCAGTCGAAAGCGATGACCAAATGGAAGAGTAGTTGCTTCTAGCTTAGAAAATTTGCACCTGGCAAAAAACTTTCCTGACCTGCGTCAGGCGAAAGGTGAGAGCAACGTGGCGCCTTTCTAGCCACTCCTCAAAGAGGGGACTTGCTTTGTGTAATCATCAACACGACGACAAAAAAAGAAGAATTAGATATTCTTTTCTCTTTGTAGTAGTGTTCAACTGCCTTACGCTATACTCACAAACGCGAATTGAATAAAATCGGTGATCAATATACCCAACTCAGATACTATTGAGAATGTGTCTTACGCCTGTTTTTGCTAAACCCCGACCCGGAGCAGAAATTCCTTCTTCGTGTTTTTTATCATATTGTTTAATATTTACCTTGTATTTTTTTTTTATGCCTATTGTTTAACTCCTACTCTCACGCGGTATCTCTGTAAAAGCTAATTCTAGCCTGGAAGGGGCCTGGTGACCTGTAACACAGGTTTTTCCCAAAAACCTACATCAGGCACCAGTCTCTCACAAGGTTGAATTCAACTGAGACATTTCTTTGTACATATTAACTTTAAGTCAGCTTTGTGAAGGGAGAATAAATGAAAATAATAATAATAATAATACATGGAACTGAAGAAATTTGAAAAACCATCACTATGTATTTAATCTATCTATAATACATATAATCTATACTAATAATTATAAAGAGGTAAAATTTGTTTGTAAGTTAGTATGTACAGAGTAATATCTGGATCTACTGAACCGATTTTGAAAATTCTTTCACAAATAGGAACCTACGTTATCCCTGAGTGCCATAGGCTATATTTACAACGCGCCCGTGGGATAATTTCTGACAAAAACGCGAGCGAAGCCGCGGGCGACTGCTAGTATAGACAATAAATTTAGATATCATTTAAAGTTAGTAAAAGCGGATAATATTAGAACTGCCCTTAAAAAAATACCCTTGAAAACTTACCAAGTCGGCTGAGAAGATGGCAGACCAAGTCGTATAATTTACTGTTGTTTTTGTCCATGATTTGGTGACAATCTGCTATGATTTGTGAACTACAACTAAGATTTACGACCACAAAATGTAATTGGTTTTAGTTCGCAGTGGTTATAGGCAGCTAGTGTTGCAAACAGTCTGTTGTGAACGTTTTTTAATAGTTGTTTAGCCTTCTAGCTTGAAATTGATCGAGTACTTGAGGAAATGTTTCAGAACTGCGATTTTTGCGAAGAAATTTAGAGAGAGAACGCGATATTTTTGATGAAGAATGCCGTGGTTTATAGCTCAATAGTAACCAATTTAGAGGATATTGTTTCAACCAAATCAATCAACCCAGTACTAGGCTATCCATTGCTAGACAGAGGCTTAATATGCTCCTTCTGAGTCGCGGCCTTTAGTATCCAATTTACTTCAGCCACCTTTTACAGGTCGTCGGTCCATTTAGCTGGGAGGCCTCTCATACTACACATACCAGTTTTTTTGTAAGCTCCTCGGTTCTTCGACAAACACAGCCACCCCATTGCCACTTCAGTGTGATTACTCCACTAGATGTGTTCGTAAATCCGGTTTTTTTCTAAACAATTTCATTTTAGCAAACCAAGCCATAATTCAAGAAGTATTCATTGGAAACTTTTAACGTAACATCATCATCCAACGTTGGTACCCAACGCTTCATCTTATAATATATATCTCTGTTTACGCAAATGTACCATCTAACAGTTTTTATCAGTCTATCACAAAATCTCATGAACCTCTTCCTTACTGTTCTTGCAACATAAACCAAATTAACTTGATCCATCGCACTTAAGTGCATGAATTACTTTTAAAACTCTCACCATAAAGATCCTTATGCGTTCTTACCAAATTCAATTCCGAATAGATTGGGAGCGTTTATTTTTATCAATATAGCCCCGTTGGGCCACAACACAAATCTGTGGCTTCAGTTTACGGTCCCTTTTTATTGTTATGGAAAGCTATTTTGAAACTTTATTGTGTACTAACTATTATGTTGGTTTGTGTCGGTACTAACGAATAGTATTCTTTGCTGTGTACGCCATCGTTTTATTGTAACTGAAGCATTTTCAAGCGCTAACTAAGCCATACCGAACGAGGGCCACTGGCTTCATTGAAATGATTTTAGAGGTATTTTGAATCATATGTTCTGTCTTTGACTAAATACGTTATCTGAGAGTCTGCTTACATGGTACCTACATGTTTCCAAAGGTGTACCTAGACATAGCAAAGCGTGTGTCACTTATATGTTACGGCTAAAGGTAGTTGTGAACATAAACATAAGATTAGCCGGCAAGGTGTGAACATAAACTTAAGATTAGCCGGCTAAACTTAACATAACCTGAACCTAACCTAAGTTTATGCTCAACCTACCTTAAGCCGTAACATACATGTATATTTTACATTTCAGGATACCTTAGCTTATATGCCAAGTCCTGCCTGAATGCCTAATTGAATGATTTCAACTGCACACAATTTTCTACAACATGACCATAATTATGGCTACATCCCGTTTTCATGTGTTTATTTTGACATGCCTGTTGTTTATGCCTTTGAAATGGATGCAAGTCACACCCGGTCAATGTTGCGACACTTGGGGGAGGCCTATGTCTAGCAGTGGACGTCTTTCAGCTGAAGTGATAATGATGATGAAACTTTGAAAACCTAAGCAGCAAAAATATGGTACCTTTGATTATTTCTTAAGCATTGAGGATACTGCTCATTTTCAAGATATCTAGTCACGCTCCAAATGACGCACATCATAAAACGATTCTCCATTTTTATAAAACTTAAAATTTTCGCTTCCAATTTTTTGCTCACAATTTTTATCTTGAGTATTAAATTAGTGCGATCCCACTACTCCTACCTACCCCCTTAATGGATCACGTACATTGAACATTAAGGTTGATAGTAAGAGCGGAACGTTCGGTGCTCCTGAACTTTTTACTGAGTCTACCCGCTTCGAAGTTTTTGTCAAAGCTTAATGTGGGGCCGGAATTATTTACAGCAGTTATGTTTCTGAAAAGGAGAATGGTTAACTAGCTTTGCCCTGTGGATCTGCTTTAAAGAGACTTTTTTGCTTTTTCCGGAAAGCACTCATTCTCTTTGTTGGCATACGAAGCCTTTTTATCACTTCAAAATATTACCAAAAGAGGGTCTTCAGATATACATACCTCTAAAATATTTAATTTTGAATAATAAAGGGAAGACGGTAAAGTTTAGTTTTTTTTTTCATGTTTCCAAAATTATGTCTTTTAGTGTAACATTTTTCCCATTTTTTTTTGTTTTGTTCGCATAAACTGTCCCACTCTTGGCCAAAAGCCTTCCTCTTAATTTTGAGTCTCTTATCGATAATTCATGAAACACACTCAGAATCAGAACTTTATTTGCTATGAAAGTAGGTACACGTACAGGTATAAGATGTTGTGCATAAATTAATGAGACCTCGTCTTATGGAACACGATATAACAATTAACGCAAATGAGGCAATACATAATACAAGATAAACCCCACCTACTTAATAATAATTGTGCTTACAAAATAAAGGAACACCTTATTCAGTTATCTTATTCTATAAATTATTTAACATTACACACTAAAGTGCTTGAGTCTATCCCAAAACTGACCTATCTAAATTAGGTTGTAGCTTCCTCTTATAACGTACTTATAGTTATATCTGAACAGACTCAATTATAGTCAAAGGATTCCGGTATTCCGGACTAGAACGTTCTCAAGGAAGGATATTAGATAGTCTGATTAGATAATCTTAAAATGAAATATACGTATGCTACGTGCGGCTTTCTTACTCAAGGTGAAAATTTTGATCTGGGTAGGGTTACATAGAAGAGATTTTATAGCTAAGAACCTTAATTAATAGCAAAGTTATCAAACTTTACAAACTAAATAATTATATTGATTAAATGGCAACAATGGAACTATATTTAGAAATTAAAACTATGTCTATCAATTTACACGGCCAATCGCAGTTCATTGTAGCCTATGGACCTCTCCCAAATTGCATCACAAAAATCTGAGGGTCCTGTACGGTCGAACAAGCTATTTGGTATACACGCAAAAATATTCTATCCTTTTAGCAATTTTATTTTATAAAGCTTATGTCATTAAGACTCAGTTTCT
Source organism: Eugnorisma glareosa (assembly GCA_947578425.1). Taxonomy (NCBI): domain Eukaryota; kingdom Metazoa; phylum Arthropoda; class Insecta; order Lepidoptera; family Noctuidae; genus Eugnorisma; species Eugnorisma glareosa. Next base: position 20,401,946 of record OX387961.1, read on the forward strand.
TCTGGATTGTGAAAATTTCCGCGTGTATACCAAATAGCTTGTTCGACCGTACGAAGGTAATGGGCTAGCTCGCTCTCCGCCCGTCTTATGATGGCAGGCCGTGTTTTCCACGGCTGCCTCAAAGAGGTGACAGCAATCCGGGCATGGGCGGATGCCTGCCGGGGCTGCGGGACTGTTCGAAAGAGATACCGCGGCCCTGGAACACAAAGGGCAAAGAAGAAACATGGATGGGTTTTAGTCGATACAAGTCTGACACTCCCTTCCGCTCCGCCCAGAGTGGGAGGGGTCATTTGATGATTTACCATCCTAAAAAAAAGGGTCTTGCGCACTTGATGATCTTTTTTTACTGCATCAGTGAGCGGAGTTCACTTGGCTGAATTTTGGGCTAAACACATTTGAACTTATTGCTATCGATAAGCTAACTAGATAAATATCTGAGGATTGTCTTCCCACATTCCTCCGTCCCGTCCGTGGCGTAAAGTACCAAAAGTGGTGAGATCTGGAAGAGACCTACACTCAGCCATGGGTGGCCAAAGGTTGAAGAAGAAAAAGTTTTTGAGTAGCAAAACGCTTTGAAAATGCATTTGAAATGAAATTTTTAAATAAATTATTATTTATTTTTAATTAAATTTTTGAAATGGCATTTTATCTGGGCCCCTTATGTTCTCCAAATATCGTATCGTATCCTGCCTATCCCAGCCCCCCTCTTTTCTTTTCTTTACTTAACCACATGATAGAGCAGCATACCAAAGCTCCCGACAACGTCCCTAGAAAGCCATCGAATGCATTCGCTGTGATCGTTCATTATAGAAGTTAACCATCACTCATCATCATCTAGTGTGTAATTTTCATCGAAACTCATTTCATATTACAAGTATGTTGAACAAAAAAAAAATCCCGAATATTAAAGCAAGCGTCAGCAAAAATGAGCAAAAAAATCCTTGCAAAATTTTCGTTCATAACAGTGAAAAAATCGTTGTCCTACGCAGGTAAGGATAATCAAATATCTTGGCGAACAGACCCGTATATCAAAGGCCTCTGCGGGGTGCTTACGTGAAAAGCGGGTTGGAATAACTTAGGACCCTACGGTTGTTACTTTAGGATGCTAGAAAAACCGGATCGTCGGCCGAAATTGTGTTAGTCAACTCAACTACACAAAATTATGTGTATTGGGTGTTATTACGGTATTATAAGTCATTGACCTTTAATACTGTTCTTGAATATTGTCTTATAAAAGCGTGTAATTGTGTAATAACTAATCATGGTTCAAACTATGCGTGGGTGAGTTTGCTTCTGCTATTTAACAAAAAAACACACTTAACAAAAAATTTACAAAAAAAAAAAAGTATCTATGTAGTAATATCAACTATCCGGTGTCCACGACACAAGCCTCGTTGCTTAGTGTGGCACCTAGATGGCGCTGTGTGCAATGTCCAGCGATATTAATTTATTTTATTTAGGGCACTATTCGTTATTTTGAAGTCTCATAACTATTGAAGTAATGACTGAACTGTGTTAAAGATTTAAAAAAAATACTTGAAAAATATGAAAGAACAGCTCTTTCTATCAACATTTTGAAACTGATAGTTGTGGAAGCTCGAGTGTAAAATGTCAGTATCAGTTTTCACAAATCTGGCTAAGTACGAACTCCAGGCGAAAGGTGAATCCTGGCTGAATGCCAGAATCTAAAGGAAAAATGTTGGGAACTTGGAAACATTCTTTCTCGCATTTAATATGAAACAAAACGCTAGAAATAAAATAGTCTTACTAAAATTGAGATTGGGTAATACATTTAGGGTTGGACCAATTTTTTTGCTCCTATTTATTTGGTCCAGTTTGTGCGAGATGTTTTATTGTCTTATCTGCGTTTCTGTGTGAAATAAAGTAGGCAAATTATTACGATGTATTGTATGTACTTCATGGACGGACGATTCATTGCTTATTATATGATTTTATCAAATAGAGAGCGAAAACCACTTAGTAGCTAAGACTTCGTAACTCAATAATAAAGATTGTAGAAGTTTTATAATTCAGAAAAAAGTATCTTCAACATATAGAGGGCCCATTTCAGCAATCTCTAGAAAATAAAGAACGATTTATCAAACGAATGTTTTTTTACGAATTTCCCTTGCGACTAATTTGAGAAGGACTCCGAAGGAGCCCTTAAGTCAATTAAATTGGATTTTTAATGGCTATTACCTCACTGACGTCAACCAATTTTTTCTCCATTCAACATTTCCTTGCCATAATTGAAATTTCATCGGATCCATTATACCTGAGAACGGTCAAAGTTTGAAGATAGCGGTATGAATAACTTTGGCATGCATAAATTCTTGTTCATAGTCCTTACGATGTTATAAGTCAAGAGGAATGGCTCGATACGGCGATCAAAGAGATTGGGTACTAACTTATCTATTGTACTAACTTATACGTACAGTCAGCCAATGAAAACCTATATCATATTAACTTTAAACAATACACAAATAAAAACAAAAGATTATAGGAAACCAGCTAATGTGACATTGTCCAAAAATGATCATAAGTTTTGTGTGGCGAAAAATCAACTTTTAAAACCTTTAATAACTTTTCCATAATGTTATTAGAAAGTAGTAGAAACTGAAATCCTTTTTCTGTAAAATATATCATTAACTGAGGCAGAAGGCGTCCTGTCAGGGTTGCGGGACTGTTCGAAAGAGACACCGCGGCCCTGGAACACAAAGGGCAAAGGAAGGAACATGGATGGGTTTTAGTCAGTAAAAGTCTGACACTCCCTCCTGCTCAGCCCAGAGCGGGAGGGGTTATTGATGATTTCCCATCCGAAAAAAAAAAAGAAAAGGGCAGAAGGCGTCGCGGCAACTTCTAAATAAAAGATGGCGGGACGATCTGGACAAGACCAGTGGCCCACATTAGTCCTGAATCGAAACAACTGGAAGTCATGGAGAGACCCTTGCCCAGAAGTGGGATGACGCAGGCTAACAGTATCAGTATCAGATCATTAACTTCTTATAGTCTTAAGTTTACGTAGCTTATTTTGTCTTTTTGTGTTCCTCTAGGGTCTCGGATGGATTACATGAATCAAGCCTTTGTTTGCGAAACGCTGTGTTTAATGATCGAAAAATTAGTCACCCAGAAAATTAAACAGTCATGTTAAGCCTAGATTATCATTATCTCTAGTAGACTGAGGAGTTCTTTTATGTTGTATGTTCTACATCTCTATTTTAAACTACTAATACGTTGAGGCTTTCTTTTTTTTTTCATGATTATGATTAGGTACCAAGGTGACAGTCATCGTCAGACTAAAAATGAATCTTTTCTCTTATTCCGGTAAGCTTCTTTTCTGTTTCTGCACCGTGTGATGCGTACACACGATAGCCACCTGACTCTGTGTAAAAATAAGTGAACCTTACTGGTACAATGAGAGCACTTTAATACCTCGACAGTCGTTTACAACTGGAATAGCAGCATTTTTAATTTGGTGTATGCTTTACAGTTTACACGAAGAATATTACGGAGTACGCACAATTTTACTTTTTTAATTCTGTGATTTTTCCCTACCGTTAGTCTGTTTTAGCATAAAAGCTAGCTTGTTTTTCCCTCGGCTTCGCCCACCTGCAGGTGGGAAATTACCACATAATTAAGTTGGATTTTTAGGCAAAAAGTATATTTATTTATTTATTTAAACTTCATGTACAATAGTGGTACATAGGCGGACTTAATGCCATTAGGCATTCTCTACCAGTCAACCTTTGGGTTCAATACGAAAACGCTGTGGTAGGGTACAAAATAACTATATATAAAAAAAAATATATATATATATATAAGTACATATATATAGTGATACTAATACACATAATACATACAAGATAAACTAATAAATATTATAACAAATACCAAAATATAAAACGAAAAAAAACCTAATAATATATATATATATATATATATATATATATATATATATTACTATATTTTGTCCTAACACAGGCTATGTTCTACCTGTATCTAATTTCATCAAAATCCGATTAAGCAATTAGGCGTGAAATGGGAACAGATAGACAGAACAACAGACAGAAGTAGTTACTTTCGCATTTATAATAGTAGAATGAAGTTCTAACGGTGTATTTCACGAAACAATTCCAATGGCTCAATAAAGTCCAATCTTCGAACCACTACAAAAACATATTCAATTTCTCATATAACAGAAACATCTTTTTTTTCCTTCACACAATTTCTTCCCCACACTAAATCAAAAATAAAATGCTTATCCTTGCGGTTCGACAAGCGCCAATGATGCAAAACTAGGGACAAAAATAACCACTAGGGAACTTTTAAATTACTTCATTTTCTACGAATTTCGTGTGGGCTAGCACTCGCAAGTCAGCCAAACGTACAAGTTGGAAACTGGTAGAACAGTAGTAGCAGTTTGCGGAACTTTCTCAAACACTTGCATTCCCCGCTTGAATTATTGCATAATATACGTTTGGCGATAAAACTAACAGTCCCCATTGTTCTGCATCATTGTTTTTATTGGTACTTGTAAAATGTTTGATGGTGCTTCCCTGCTTTATAACTGTTTGTTTCTTTTTGGCAACGTTTATGGAATTCTAATTCTTGTTATATGGTGCTTTATATTATAAGCTACTAGCGACCCGCCCCGGCTTCGCACGGATCAATGTTATACATATAAACCTTCCTCTTGAATCACTCTATCTATTAAAAAAAACCGCATCAAAATCCGTTGCGTAGTTTCAAAGATTTAAGCATACAAAGGGACATAGGGACAGAGAAACAGAAAGCGACTTTGTTTTATACTATGTAGTGATATGCGTCCTTGTTATTCTTCCTGTTTTCCATTCTGTTCCTCTTGTATCATGATTTACAGCATTAGTAGATGATATGATAAATTTTGAGGGCAGTTTAGTCCTTTCCTGAGATGCCTATAACATGCGAGAGTAAAAGTTCGTAATGTCGCCTGTGGACGGTGAGCTATGGGCTAGCTCGCCATCCGCGTCTGTCCGTCTTATGACGACAGAGAGAGGGAGAGAGAGATGATGAGATATTAAAGAGATGTCAGCAAAAGGAAGGGGTCCGCAAGGGCCGATGCCGGCCGGGGCTGCGGGACTGTTCGAAAGAGATACCGTGGCCCCGGAACACAAAGGGCGATGAAGGAACATGGATGGGTTTTAGTCAGTAAAAGTCTGACATTCCCTCTGCTCAGAGGAGGAGGAGGAGTCATTTGATGATTTCTCAACCGAAAAAAAAGGTCGGCTTTGCAGCAGAATTCACGTTTTTATTCCTGACAGAGGTAGATCTTGAAAGTCGTTTGGTGTGGTTCTTTAACTTGTCTCGACTTTAACATCGTTTGCTTTCATTGTACCTACTTTGTTTATTTGAGTTTGAATTTATCATCGACACGAAATAAAGAAGAAGACTTTGTTTATTCCAAATGTTTAAACGAAATTTCAAAAGTGGTTCACTTGGATATTAAATAGCATTTCTTTATGTTAATTAAATAGTATTAGAGCTCACGTAGATCTTCACAACTATTTCCAATTGTCTGTTCTTTGGAATGTAATATGCTTTAGTAATCTTGGTCGAGAAAAATGTGCGGCTCGAGTTCTAAGACAAAAGAGGGTTTGAAAAATATGGGAAATATAAATTGAGTTTAAACAATGTAGATTCAATGCAATTATGACATTGTAAATATATATATTACTCACTTGAACAGTACTTGAAGCACCATTTGATTAAACTAACCTATTTATTATACACCGAAGTCGATATTTTTAACCATTGAACGAGAGCACATCATGAACTAAGTATTAACGAATCTATAATACTTTCCGCCATTCGAACGTCCCTCCCACACATCAGTTAGACAATGTTTTATGAGATGCCTTAAATCTACAACGTATCTAGGTCTGCCAACCATTTCACTTTCCCCACAAATCGTTTCAATCCGAAATAAAATGAAACATTTATTTCCCACTTTATTTCTATCTCACAAATCTGGAAACACTGTTGATCACGCCGTAAAACACGATGGCAAGAAACCCGAAGCCGTAATCCAATTTACTGCGAACAACAAACATTATAAATAAACACGAGACCCCACAAATAGCGAAAACTATAAATAATATGGGCACATAAACATCGCCATAGTTCAACACCATGATATTGATAATAAAAATTCCTTTCCGGACTGCGGGGGAGATCCAAAGCCCGCTCTGAATGCCGAAGTGTGGATAAATCGAGACCTGCGGAAGATGGTTTTTCGAAAACGAACTTATTCAGTATTTTCCTCGAGATTAAGTGTGCATGTGGTGTGTCGACGTGATTCCTTTGAAATGCCCAAATTGGAGAAACTTGCCAAGTATAAGTTTGAAGGTATTATAGAATGGAAGGAAACATATTGCGTATCAGCTGTTGCAAAGTATAGTTCCAAGGTATTAAGGGGTGGTACAAAATATAAATAATGTTTCAGGTGCTTGCCGTCCCACTCACTCGTAGCTGATGTCTATTATGGGAGTCTTGTCAGTAAAAATACTTGTGGGCGAAATTGCAATGATGAAAATGCTATTGCTACTGAAAATAGCTGAAAAACCTAGGTTAAAAACATGTGCAAATAACACGCTGCAGAAACAAAGTTGTAAAAAAAGTAATTTGGTAATAAATATAAATAGTTGAAACATTCTAAGAGGACTAAGATGTATGAAAAGCAGCTATGGGAAGCTTGAAGAATCATAAATATGATTTTTAAGCTAACATTGCTAATAGCACTGATCCTGTGCTTATTAGAGAACTAGAGCCCAATTCTTTATGTACCTATCCAAGATTATGGGAATAAATCTTTCTTTACATAAAACATTGACCTCAGCAAGCCTTAGGCAAACTAGCTTCTTCCAGAGATAAGTCCAAGAAAAAAATTCAAATCCAAAATTAAGTAGCAATTTGTCTTCCTACGCAGGCAAATCCGAATATTTTACATAAGATCGAATACGTAGACTACCCGGGTCGAACCTTTAAGATAACCTCAAACGGATGGAAGGAAGCGGCAACAGTAAAAATATATTCTTTTATGGAGCCAGTATGTTCTCGGAGGAATAATAGTATCGCTATTGCTTTTGCTGGGTTTTTTGAGTTTAATTATAGTGTGTGTTTTACTGTTTATAGATGTAGGTAAATGGTGTTTGGCTGCTCTTAGTGTATTTATTTCGAGTTTTTTTTTTTTTTTGGTGGGAAAGATTTTTATTTTTTTTATTTTCATTGAGAAACAAACAAAGTCACCAACTTCCGAAAGTAAAGTTATTTTAGACTTTTTGAGTGTTTGGAAGTCGGTTTTTTTCGCAGAAAGTATTTTATTTACAATGATTCCTTGCGAAATGTATCCGGTTTTTAGTTATATATAAATAACATAGACATAATAAATAAAGAGATATGCCCGTTATACGAAAATGTATCGCAACATACTGTCTCCGTTTTCTCCCACTACTACACATGCAATTCAGTAAAATCAATAGATACGCAGTAGCGCACACACCCGCAATTCTTAAAACAGAACGTACTACACAATCAATTATAAACCTTATCCTATCAAACACAGCACATGTATTTACCATGCACCGTACAACTTGCCCACACAAAAACATCAGTTGGTATCGTTGTGCTGTGCAAAAGCAATTTAATTGAATAATCACGCTAGTGATTGACTAAATCGAAAAGTTAACGAATATTCATGTGTTCAAGTAATATGTAAATCAATGAAAGTTGTTGTTTAATGAAATCGATTTTTACTGAAAGTGTGTTACGCAATTACTTCGCAGGTAATTGCGTAACACACTTTCAGTAAGATTTGGGATTTTTTTTATAAAAAAACTCCTAGTTAGGAAAAATAATGTAAATAAATGAAAACAAACAAACATAACAAATAAATAGCATGAATAATTATGTTGACTTATTGTAAGCAAAAGTCACTATTATATTATCTGAACCATGCCGATTACTATAACGTATTCTGAGCAAAAGTAAGGAAATAGCACGAGGTTTGGGCATTCAGTTAGGTGACAGTTTAGGTGTAACTTTGCGTAGGTGAAAACGGGCTTAAGGCGTCGAGTTAAGTGTCACTTAGTGTTGGTGAAAACAGGCACTAGGCGTTCAGTTAGGTGCCACTTTGTGTTGGTGAAAACAGGAATTGGGCAGTCAGTTAAGCGTCACTTACTGTTGGTGAAAACGCGCTTTAGGCATTGAGTTAGGTGACACTTAGTGTTGGCGAAAACGGGAATTGGGCATTCAGTTAGGTGACATTTAGTGTTGGTGAAAACGGGCTTAAGGCATCGAGTTAGGTTTACTTAGTGTTGGTGAAAACGGGCTTTAGGCATTTCGTTAGGTGACACTTAGTGTTTGTGAAAACGGGCTTAAGGCGTCGAGTTAGGTGCCACTTTGTGTTGGTGAAAACAGGAGTTGGGCATTCGGTTAGGTTAGGTGTAACTGTGCGTTGGTGAAAACAAGCTTAAGGCGTCGGGTTAGGTGTCGCTTAGTGTTGGTGAAAACATGAACTAGGCGTTCAGTTAGGTGCCACTTTGTGTTGGTGAAAACAGGAATTGGGCAGTCAGTTAAGCGACACTTACTGTTGGTGAAAACGCGCTTAAGGCATCGAGTTAGGTGTAACTTTGTGTTGGTGAAAACGGGCTTAAGGCTTCGAGTTAGGTATCGCTTAATGGTGGTGAAAACGGACTTAAGGCATCGAGTTAGGTGCCACTTAGTGTTGGTGATAACAGGAATTAGGCGTTCAGTTAGGTGCAACTTTGTGTTGGTGAAAACAAGAAATAGGCATTCAGTTAGGCATCACTTACTGTTGGTGAAAACGCGCACTAGGCATTGACTTAGGTGACACATAGTGTTGGTGAAAACAGAAATTGGGCAGGAATTGTCAAAAACAAAAACACTCCACCGATTATTAAACTGAAATTTAATTAGCTTACTTTACGAAAATTAGTTACGCATTTCTCTTCTACGCTACAGCGTAGCGTATGTTTGTTTGTTTGTTTGTTTGTTGACATAGATCATCCAACCAGGTTAAAATGGTTGATAAAATTGAAAAATAAACTATAATAGCAATATTTCTTTCATCAATCGACATTGTCGATAGCCTACGTTAGTTGAATCTGCACAAGCACATCACTCTTCGCAAGAAGCAGCGGCAGTACTACGCGATGCAAATACTTAAAAATGTATCGTTTTGTGATTTTTACATTGCTTGTCCAGTCACTTAGCGCCAAACTTTGGTAGTGGTCAAGGAGCAATGGATTTATTTCAAAACTTGTACAGTCGCTGTGATATTTGAAAACAGAAATAACATAGTAAGAGCAAGAAATATTTTACAATTTGTGATGTTAAAGACAAATATATTAAAATACTTGTACATAGATATAGTAAGTGATTCTATGATTTATAAATTTTTGGTTTATGCTTCGATTTTTACAAGAAACCACTGAACAACACGGCATTCTTATAAGTTGTCACGATCGCGGTCGAAAGCACACTAGTTTGCGGAGCGACCATTTGCCCTATGACATGCTTTTCGTGCGCTCGTCGTGGCGTCACCGACACGCCCCCTTGCCACTTCTCCTGTTTTTTTTTATATTTCTCTGATAAATAACATTAACTTGTTTGTTTTCAGGTAGTGTGAGTGTCAACTTAAAGTATTTATTGGGTACGTAACTTATTTAATTCTAAAATATGACAGCCTACTATAAAATCATTAGAAGAAAGGACCCATAAAACTAGGAGTGATATAGAAAACAACATCATAAATGCTAACGAAGACGCGGTGATTACAACAATACTAATCTATTATATATCTACATAAACAAACTACGTTTTCGACACGATATTAATAAGATTTCTCGAAATCTTAGGACGATGTCTTAGGTTATCAACGAAGTATGATGTGACGAGAGAAAAAACTTCACTTAATAGTCTCGTCAAACCTACGTTTTTTTATTCATTAACAACGGAAAAGTAATCGCAAAGGAATGTACAAAACTTAGTCCATGATCTCAATCATGGTGACCTTTAAAGTATAACCTGTGTGTCAAAAAGCTCGTATTCTCTTGTCTGGGGAGGCACAACATATTTGAGGTCAAGTCTCCAGTGACTATATTAAAATTCACCTGAATTTTGACGAAGCCAATATTGAGTTTCCAAGAACAACTCAATTTGATCCATTCGTAGTGATACCGCTGATATTTGAATCAAGAATACATATTGATTTTCTTTGGTTCAGTGGGACAAGCGCGACGGCTGTGTCTATGACCACGACTGTCGAATTTTGTTAGTGAATTTTATTTTATTAATAAAAATGTTGTAGCTCAAAAATGTGAAAATGTATGTCCTTGTAGTTTATATATAGGCACACCTACCAATATTTGTCTCTGCATCACCCAAAGGTTGACTGGTAGAAAATGCCTGTGGCATTAAGTCCGCCTCTGTACTTTGTGCTTGAAGTGTTAAATAAATAAATAGATTATCCCCCAAAACGTCCGCTCCTCGTTTATGGGTTAGGTAAGATGATATTGGGTTTCTCCGTCAGGAATTTCCAGTGGCATCACGCGGCTAGACCTGTGTTTGGTTAGCAATAGGCTCGGCCTAAATTGATAAACCTGAATAAAGTGGGTGACATAATTATATACTTTACCTACTCGAGGAATACCTTGAATTGATGTGTCGATGGACCGATGACCTGGTGAAGGTTGTGGATATCCGCTGGATGCGAGACGCACGGGACTGGTCGATGTGGCGACACTTGGGGGAGGCCTATGTCCAGCAGAGGACGTCTTTCGGCTGAAATGATGATGATGTGTCAATAAATAATAAGTATTCTTGCCATTTCTAGGTTTGTCTTCTTAACGTTAACTGCTTCCTGGAATTTGGATTTTGACACAAATTGGTTAGCAACATGTAAACTATTACTTGAAATACTATCACTTAATATTTTAGCTTACTAGCAAAATTTTGACATATTCCTAGTTCAAAACACCTCCATGTCTGTTTTCATTTATCTGCATAATTATGTAACTCCCATTTCTGTTACTTCTGTTTTACCATTTTTTACATTTTCCCTCAACGGTAACTGCGAGCAATTTGTTGACGAGATAACTTCGGTTTTGTATTTTTAGATCGTGTTGTTTGCATCTGCACTACGTTGGATTGGCGGTTAGCTATCTGTAAATTAATTGATTATCTAGTTGTTGATTGAAAAAGATGTGCAGATTCGTATTGCGTTCAAGTCTTATTCATACATAATAAATGCTATTGAATATTTGTGATACCAATGGATCAATGAAAATGGCTGCTTTACAATGCTATTTGCCACTGACAAAAAATATTAATAATTATTTTAACAAAACCCTAATTAAAGGTATAGCCAGATGCTGATGAATACCAGTACTTTACACGGAGCAACTACTTATCTGACCTCCTCAATCCAGTATCTGGGTAACATCGAGTAATACTGGTAAATACATGAAAGTAAAGTGCAATTAAATTAATACAATGCTACTAAAGGAATAAAGACCATTAGGAACGTACACTCAAGATCCTCAACTATCAATTTACTTTGTAACATTAAAAGGAACTATTTTAATAAATTCCCTTGCTTCAGTTCCAAACGATTCCACAAAGAATAATATTTTTTGTAACAAATGCAAGGCTTTGTTTTTAATGGAAACTTTCCCTGCAGCAGCGTCTAGCTGTCAGCTTTGTAACTCCTTTAATAGTATTTTATAGTTTTAACTTCTGTTGCTGCAGTAGAAACGTAAAAATACGGGTAATATATTGCAAATGTGTTATGTTGTTTGTTTGTGCATTTTGTTCTGGGATTGTTGAGGAGCTATTTTGACTGGTGTTATCAAAGTGAATGTGATTGTTGTAATTTGAGCGTTGTTGTATAAGTAAACTGTTGATGCCCAGGTGGTAGCTAACTAAAGGGTCCAATTTACAAAACTAAAAGATGGTCAACCGTTATTATTTTTTATTGTTGTTTTTAATTGTTAAACAATTGTGGTCCTAGCTTCCTCTTTTCGACAAACAAAAATTTGACAGGGTGATAAGTCATTTAAATTACTTATGTAACCAATGATATATTATTTTGATTTAAAAAAAAAGTTTCGTTTGCTTTTGTTCAAACAAAGCTTATTGAAAAAAAATGTGATCCAAAAATTATATTGCCCGCAGCTCCTGAGCTTATAGCCTTAGGACACTAGGGTGTCTGCCGGTTGAAATTTAATTGGGTTGTAGAGGTCAGACGACAGTCTCCTCGAGTAAAATACTGATACTCAAATGCCTCTAGTGAGCTTAGATACCGACCTTAATATATACATTATTTACAGTTCATTTCAACTTGAAATTGACTGAGGAAAAGTTCCTAAGGCTGGATGGATTTTAGTTCACAAAAGTATTTTTTAAGAAAATTATTGTCATAGTCAGAGAACCATTTATTGGGCCATTAATGGCATTTTAAATCTCGAAAACCAAGAAATAGAATTGAGTCTAGTTACCCATCCGCAAAGGTAGTTTCAAATGGAAAAGAATAGGCAAGAAACTCCAAAATGAATCTTTTAAAATGATTATATTCTGTTTTGTACACATAAAAATATAAAATCTTAAGTATAACTTTAATAAGACATGGTGCGCGTGACCTCAAATAAATAGGGGTAAGGGCAGGAGAATGATGATGAATCACAATGTGAAGGCGATATACATAAAATAAGTACAAGAGCATAAATAAGCAATGACAAATAAATTAATAATATTATTTGTCTCCCAAAGGACAAAAAAAAAGATTAAAATTAACAATAAAACAAAATTATAACTTAAGAAAAACACAAGAACAACCTAAGAATATCATATTTAAATATTAATTTTAGCGACTAACTTCAAGAGACCAGCGACAATTTGCAATACCAAAGTTTTGGTCTATCAGACGTTCCATAGACACAACTAATTGCCCGCTACAACCAGAGACTATACCCGTTGAATTGACAAGCCCGGTTGCATAGTAAACGTACCTGCAATTGGCCTTGCTGTTTCTGTGTCGTGTTTATTTGTTGTTACTATTGCTGGACTAGGTACTATTATTGTTGTTTTGATTGATTCTTGAATCATAGGTGTCAGTTTCAAGATGGTCTTTAACATTGATTATTTTGTAATCTCTCTCCAGTGTAATAAATCTGATCAATTAATTTTTCAAACGTTTTTGCATTTCAACTTTACCAATAGTTTTGACTTTTCAAAAGCTTGAATGAAGCATCTTCGTTTAAATCTACAATACCTTTTCTCTTACCGTTACCGCGTCAGTCAGCATTTGAAGGAAGTGCTAAAAGGTATCATTGTATGTTTCGTCACATCCGACTCAAAGTCAAGCTCATTATGTAATTAAACAAAAGAAGAAGTCTTTATAGAACACAGCACATTTGGACAAATCAAAATTGCTGATTAAAAATCGATCGAAACGATTTTTAATCTCAATCGTTTAGGTAACGATCTAGAATTAAGTTAAATATTAGCTAAATATTATTTACATTTTTAAATTAAAATAACCTAAAGTAACTAACTTAACAACAAACTTAAAAAATGGCGTCAAAAAACCCCTCAAATTAAAAAATATTAATTTAAATCTCAAATTTAACAGAACTACGGACAGTGACAATTACTTCAGTGTTCAATTTTCCAAAGCCGAACTATCCACAATTTCCTACAGAGAAGCTGCACAATTGTACAAATCAATTGCCCCTATCCCCGAGTTTGGAATTAGCGAAATCGTTTCTATACCACAGCACTACGGCTCTGTAAAGTTTTCTTTGTTCCCGAAGCTGTTCTATCCGCTTTGAGAGTTGGCTACCTCTTTGTTTCCTTTATTATATTTCAATACATTTAACTATTAAGTCGGTGAATTACCATCGGGTTCTAGGATGCTTGGTTACGATGTTTCTGGGGCAGGTATAGTTTCTGCAATTAAAATGGGATTAGAATTGCTTGTTTTTTGGTGAATTTACCGATGAGACTGTCAGCGCATCTAAGCCAAGTTCTAGTTACTGAGATATTGGAGGTCAAAGTTCCAACTTTTTAACAAGTTTTTTTTTTTATTCTTGTCTATAATACTTTCAATACCTCCATGACCCTTTTATTGTTCAATGCATCCGTCAGCATGTATGGATGCATTGCTGCGATGTACACATGCATGCATCAGCACAATGTTTTGACTGCGTTATAATGAGTTTACCGTAAAACGTGTTTTTTTACCCCAAAAGAAAGACGCTTCCCAGCAATAACTTTTGTGTGGAGTTATTACTTCATTTGATGTACAGAATGCTTCGTTGACGGCTTCGTGAAGGGTTACATCTTGTGTAATACTGACACTCTCAGCTCCTCAATGCCGTGTGGATGAGCAACTAATACGTAAGAAAGTTTTTAATACAGGTCTTTATATAACGTGATTGGACATTGATCGAAGCCTTTTTATGGACAAGTTTTATGACCGGAATGTGCATTTGCAAATTCAGTTCTGTGACATCTACCAACCCGCACTGGGCCCGCATGGTGGATTATTGCCCATCTCCTCTCATACAGAGGAGGCCGTGTGTCCCAGCAGTGGGAACATTATAGGCTGATTATGCTCATGCATAAGCTATTATGATCTCTATAGTTGGTTGACAGAGGAGAATGGAAGAAATAAAGGTGTTGCGCCGACCCCAAATAACATGGAACAAGGGCTGGAAGGCGATGATAGTCTCTAATAGGGCCGTTCAGTTGATAATAATCTGTTTACAATCAAAAATGATTATGTCTTTTTTAAACCAACACAGATATTTTTCTAAGTTATCTTCTCCAGTTTATTCTTCACTATTATAAAAGTTCTCTGATCTCTTAGTTATTTGCCAGTTTCAAGCCAGATGTACGAGTAATACTGTTATTTAAAGGATCGTAACAATATGTCACCGTCGCCGCCGCCGTGGCCAGTTCCTTTAGTATTACTTGTGCAGTAATAGAAGAGTGGTGTTTTCTGTTTAGACGTGGATACACGTTTGCTATTTATTTTATTATTTTCTTAAAGTTTTATTTTGCAGCAAATGTTATGAATAACATAACATAACGTCACGCTTGTAATCCCCAAAGGGTAAGGCAGAAGAGTACCTAATAGTACACCCACATTTCGCCAGTTATGTTAAAGCCCATGTAATAGGGGGCAAGCCTATTGCCATCCACTGGGCACAAATCTAGACTCTGTGCCTGCTACTGAGAAATTCCTGATGGTAACACTCAATAATGCTTTGCCCGAACCGGGAATTGAATCAAAAACCGCTTGTTATGAATATGTTGAGAAATATCATTTATATCTTAATTAGGTAAGCTTCCTCATCAACACTTATTAGAGTTATCCTAATGGCATACTTCATGGAATAAATGATCTGGGTTAATTAAAATTGTTTAACAGGATTTGTTTTTGTTTCTGCTTGAAAAAGTTTAAAATGGCTGCCACCTTTATAATTGATTGTCGAGAAGTTTAAGGAAAAACGTCATCTTACATTTCTTGGAGCTCAGTGTGATATGTTTCATACAAACTCAAATATTTCATTTATCATTTATTCTCTCTTCACAGAGCTGACTTAAAGTTAATGTGTACAAAAAAAATGTTTCAGCTGTATTCCAACTTTGTGGGAGTCTGATGCCTGATATAGGGTTTTGGGAAAAATCTGTGTTACAGGTCACCAGGTCCCTTCCAGGCTAGAATTAGCTATTGGAGAGATACCGTGTGGGAGTAGGAGTTAAACAATAAAGGGTGTAACGAGACCCTTAAAGAAGCCGAAAGGCACTTATACTTCCCGTCATTGCGATATTTTTTTTTGTTCTAGACCATATCTGGGAACCTTCTAGTTACGGAGATATTGGAGGTCAAAGTTCCAACATTTTCACAAGTTTTCTTTTAAATACTTGTTTTTAATGTATGATTTTTACTTAAAACACCTCGAAAACCCCCGTACTATTCAATTCATCCATCGGCACATTGTTTTGAGTGCGTTACATTGAATCCTACCGTAAAACGTGACTTTTCACCCCAAAAAAAAAGTCGTTTCCTAGCAATAATTTTTGTGTAAAGATTTAGTTAGATGTACAGAATGCTTCGTTGACGGCTTCGTTAAGGGTCTTGTTACACTCTGTGTATTTAAGTTTTGATTTGAGATTGGAGCCCTGACAAACATGACGCATGCTTTAGCCCTACATTCCGGTTAACAACAAAAACACAACTACTCCATAAATAAAATTTCAAGAATAATAAAGCAATCAAAGTGTCGTTTTATTTCCCGCACAGATATTATTGTTTTTGGGGCAAGAAGTAAGGGGCTGATGTTTAATTTAATGGGAATCCCATATAAAAACATGAGGGAAATGTTTAGGGGACATTTTGTCGATTTCTTCTCTCAAGTTATTGAAGGGAACTCCAGAAGGGTATCACCTGACATTTAATTTTCAACTTTAGCGACTTGAAGTTAAAGTTCAAAGTTCTTTGCGAGGGAAGGGTGCTTATTTTTAGTATCAGCTATTAAATTATCAAAGTAATCTACTGATAAAAATCTCGATGTAAAGGAAATGTATCACTTACGCTTTCTTGCGTTAGGGTGTGGGTAGAAGTAAGCCGTGACGAAACTCATTTTTGCAATCCGTTGTGATAACATCTTTTAAAATATTCTGTTGAGGGTGATAATAGTGTTAGTGTGAAGATAAATAAAACAAAACATGAATTGGCAATTTTTTTTTTTGTTCGTTAATGTAGAAATCAGTTTAAAATAATAAATCGGAAAAAAAATGAAATACTTGGCGTTGATGTAATATCCAAATAGTTTCCAAATCAAAGCAGTATCATTATGATAAGGATTTTGTCGAAACTGAGGAAATTCCTAAAGTCATACCTTATAGTTTGAATTTTCATCAAAATCTTACATAAATTCACACTTTCGGATCAATGAAGATTACGTACAAAGATCCATTTTTTTAACATTGCTCGAAACAAATAGGAAACAGTAGTCAGTATTTAGATCCTGTTATATTTACATAAACCGAAACGGTCAGATATGGGTGCAAAACAAACAATATATCAATTGGACGCGGAATAGTCCCCAGTGGTATATTGTAATTAAACTTTTTGTATGTGAGCTTGCCCCAGTTTCCTGGCCAATACAGTAGTAGGCTGTTGTTACACGCTATTGTTTTTCTATACATTGTGTAATTCTGTAGAGATTTATATTATACCGCTATTTATTATATTACTATAGCTGACCCGAACCGGCTTCGCCTGGTGACGGAATTTCATACAAACTTTCAGGTTTGATGAAAAAAATATTTTTTAGTTTCAGTTCCATGTATTCCCTTCATCTTTTTTTTGTATAAAAATCCTAAAGCAGTTCACAGAATACATCTACCTACTAAGTTTCAAGTGAGTAGTCCTAATTTAGTCCTAATAGTTTCGGAATAAACTGGCTGTGACATACACGGACAGACAGACTGACATGGCGAATCTATAAGGGCTCCGTTTTTTGCCATTCGGCTACGGAACCCTGAAAAACAGCTGTTTGTTACAAAACTGCAATATATACCCGCACGGTTAAAACGTACGGAATAGCTGAGTTTTTTTTTTAAATTACTGATGAAATATTTGATTCGATTTGACGGTTCAGAATGTACTGAATACCTGGTAACCAGGGTAGCGTGTCCTTTCCACCTTGTATAGAAGTAAAGCCGGTAAAAGTGGTGCCGTATAAAGATAGCTCGTAATTACTTTCTCACTGTTTACAACAATTTCCAATAAATTGGAAATTGCCTAAGGTATATAGTTATATATAGTTTCCAGGATTATTTGGCACTTGATTAACTTTGAAAGATGGATGGTTTTTGTAATCTGTTTTTTTTTTTTGTGAAAGTTTTCTAAAAATACAAAATGGCGGCAATCATACAAATTGTGAAGTTGAAATATGGGAGAACAAAAAACTTTTGAAATGTATAACATTTCCGAAGTAAGATGAAGCCAATTTGTACTCGTTTATTAATAATACCATTTGTTTTCAAAAATATATAAAGGTAAACCAAGCGTTACCATTGCTAATTGCATCGTCCTCAAAGACATTTTGTAGAGGAGAAAATTTTCGGGGAATTTTCCTAAAGTAGTTAGCATCTTGCTAATTAAAGTCGCCCGCTGTTCCAATTTTACAATTTTAGGTTGAAGGAGGTTTTGGTTTTTATAATTACTTTGCGCTTTGTAATATTAACAGCATTGTTTTTTTTTTTTAGAAGGATGATACTGGTTGGTAATTTGTAGTAGTAGGTTTCTATCTTGGTGTGTGTATTCTTTAATTGTGACCCTTTTTCTCAGGCTTTCAAAATGCAAGGCATTTTGAAGCCTTTTTATCAACAGCGAATATAATTTGTTTTGGTACATAGTTAAAGTGATTGTATAAACTTTAACGAAAGTTGTGGAGTTGCTTTTATTATTTACTAGCTGTTGTCCACGGCTTCGCTATTTGGTCGGAAATTATCCCACAGCAGGCAGGCAGGTTCAGGCGGGCAGGTTCTAAATATAGCATTCGGGGATAATGTAGCTTCCTATTAGTGAAAGAATTTTCAAAATCGGTTCAGTAGATCCAGAGATTACCCCCTACAACCTCATAAACTTTACCTCTTTATAATGTTAGTATAGAAGTATACATTAAAAACGTGCATTGTCCCAGCAAGGCAAAGGCCTTTCTTGTCTTCCTACTTTTCTCCTTACAAGCTGTTGGTACCCCCAACATTTAATTTTAATATATTTTTAGTCTTGCAAGATTGCATGTATATTGTCAATTATGTGTCAAAATAGATTCTTTGATTTACTCACAAAGGAAATGACGTGTTTTTTTCACCACGAATCTTCCCTTCAATTCTGCAAAGCTGCATATGCCCTTTTCCTTCTCACATTCAAAGTTGTTAAAGACCAGTTCACAATGGTCCACCATTAGAAACTGGTCCGTCAAAAAAAACTGTAATCCAATTTCTAGGTTCAATCTTTTTGATTTGCATATCACCTGACGTTTTTTCATTCTAATCAGAAGAACACAGAAATAAGAAAGCATACTTCAGGAAAGAGAGCTTCTTCCGGATTGGTCGTCATAAAATATTTTGCACGTAAAATCGTGCACTAGTCTGAAGAACATTTTGGTTTATATTTTTCTGATAACATCGTAAACATCTTGGGTAGAGCGTAAATAATGAATCCGTTTTATAACTTTTTTTCTTATTTGGTTTTTGTTACGTTTTTTATAGTGATAGACTGCAGGGATACGTTCAGATGATTGACTTTTAATTTTACGATGTTTTGGCAAGAGTAAGTTTGTAAATAATTTTGCATTGAAAAAATTTGGGGCAATGTGCCCCCCCCCCACATTGCTCGCAGAACGGATAGCCGATGGGGCCGAAAAGTTCTGGAGTGGTGACCACAAACCGAAAGACGTTGTGTTGGAAGGCATCCCACTAGGTGGACTGATGACCTGGTGAAGGTTGCGGGGATCCGCTGGATGCGAGTCGCACGGGACCGGTCAATGTGGCAACACTTGGGGAAGGCCTATGTCCAGCAGTGGATATAGGCCCGAGTTCGTTAAGAGTATTTTTACACTCGTAACCGTGTGCCGGAGAGACACTGATCTTCTCGTCATTGCGTTTTTTTTTGCACCGGACCCTGGAACCGTCTAGTAACGGAAATATTGAAAGATCAAAATTGCAACATTTTCACACGATTTTTTTGTTATATCTTGATTTTAAATACCTCCATAGCCCCTCATACAAAGCATCAATTAACACAATGTTGTGAGTGCGTTACATTCCATCCTACCAAAAAAGTCGTTTCGCAGCAATAATGTTTGCGTAGAGTTATTGTACGGAGTGCTGAGGGCTTCGTGAAGGGTCCGCTTACACCACATGGTGTACAACAGGTCAACAAACAACCATTGAGCGGTACAGTAGCCCACCAGACTCATCACCATGCTGGTTGTGGATCCTTTGTTGTCAATTGAGGACGAGGTTTTTTCACCTTGTATCTCATTCCTCTCTATACAACGTGTAACAGAAAGGGTATAGTCATATGGAAGAGGGTGGTACGGACCATCAAACTGAACAACTTTCTCTATGGGACCACCATCGTAATCGTAAAAAAATAATCAGCTGTCCCATACATTTGGGTCGAGTAGGTATTGAAATTTTGTATGAGGCAGTTGATTATTTTTTTGTTATTAAGATGTTGGTCTCATAGAGAAAGTGGTTCAGTTTGATGGTCCGTACTGTGGTGTGTCTTCCATATGACTATACCCTTTCTGTTACACGCTGTATAGTAGAAATTCTTGTCTTAAGTCGTACAAGAAAGTACGTATTTCGTACAACGATCTTCTTCGTCGTTAAAAGCATGTTTACATGAATTTGTGGAAAACACGTTATCCTCCGCTCTGTTCGTAGTTCAATGACCGGACAAAGAAAAGCTTAGAGAAACGTGTGATACCATTCATTTTGTTTTTTCCTACATTCATTTTCTTTTTACCTACCAGAAGTTTTTCTATATATAACCGTACCGCAACTAACTTTTGCATATATTGATTTTAGTTTGGGGCAAAATAAGATTTTGTACCCAATCTAGGCTAAAAATACCTCGCTTGATAGACTTATTGATTTTAAAGGGTCTATAGTAAACTTATACTGTCACTTACGGATACGGGATATCTTCCATGATTGTCTCATACAAAGCTCACGATATTTCGACGCTGTTGCAATCACCATGATCGCGGGTTCCGCGGGGTGGGGAAGGTCTATAGTATTTTTAGCTTTGATATGTTCCTACATGATGATAGTCAATAACAAAAGACAATAAAGTTATGATCTTAGTGACCCCATAATTTATTGTTTTGTAAACTAGACGAATGAGTGCAAACTCGATGACTGATTTACACCACAGAAAAGAATTTCAGATAAACATATCACTTTTTACACATCACACATTGTATCTTCAAGTGTTTTGTTTTATGACGCGTAAAATAAATTATCAAGGCGTACATTATCTTCTGTTTTACGATAGGGGTAAGCTACTAGGGATGGGACAAAATGTAGATGTAAAATACAATGGAATTCAATATCGATGTTTAAATTAAACTATCTCCAGTTAATTCAAAACTGTGATAAAATAATAATGAAAACACGAGGCTCGTAACTTGAGTTTGATTAACAAAATTGAGTACCTAGTTGGTAAGTAAATTGGCTGAAATTTCGTTTAGTTTGTAGCAATGGAAAACCAAACAATTTCTCCACGTGTATAATTGGGTTTTTACATCAGGAATTTCTCAGTAGCAGCCACGGAGTCTGGATTTGTGCCCGGTTGATGGTGATAGGCTCGCTACATGGGACTTGAACATAACTGGTAAACTGTGGGTGTACTATTAGGTACACCTCTGCCTAACTCGTCGGGAATTACAGGCGTGATGTTATGTTATGTCGGTTAAATAAACAGCCTGATATCGAGTATGTTCTTTTATAATTATTTATAACACATTTGCTCGTAAAGGGTCTCTTATTTCACCAATTTCAATATCGTATTGTTTCTCATTACGGACTTGTGCGGTAATGTAATGTAAAACGCACGGTTTATCAAGATGCTCCGTCTAAAACGAACGGTATTTTTTTTAATCTTAGCAGTTTTTATGTCAGAAAAGTGGTCAACATTTTATGAATAAAATTAACTTTGGGAGATAAAATAAAATAAATCAACATTTAATTCTTTAATTTAATTAATTTTGACAATAAATTACAACCAAAAATTTACCTGTAACAAAAACACAAAAATATTCATTTACTTTATTAGTAATACTGGCTGTTTTTTGTGACTTTGCCTTAAAAAGAAGAGCTGATGCGCGCGTTTCGCTAATTTGTGAACAAGTAAAAATTATTCCGCGCGCTTTTTCTTTTCGCTGTATTGTTCTTATTTGAAAACTTCGTCAAGTAATGATGAATGTATTAATTCGTCACCGCCAGAAGTCTCAGAGGCAGTTTTATTTATTTCCTCGCAAATATGTTATAAAACGTCGTATGACATACGTGCGCTTTGATAATTGCAGCCTTGCTTTCTTGTAGCCCTCGCCTACGGCTCGGGCTTGCAATATCGCCTCGGCTATAATTGTCAACTTACCGCACTTATATCATAATGTACTATTATCATTTTAAGGATTCCGACCTAAAAATAAAACGGAACCGTTACAAGATCACTTTCTTATCCATTTTTATCAGAGAGATTTTTCTAAATATAAATATTTAACGATTGAAATGTTAGATTTCGATGACCCACACACCGAGCACACAGTAAAAAAACCTTGTGTATTTAACTTCACTTCATTAAACACTGTGCAGTTAAATACACAATGTACGATAGTTGCATAGATCTTCAGAAAAAACTCTGTGATAAGAATATTCACAATTTCACGACTACATCATCATCTGGTATCTTACATGGAGCGACTGCCTATCTGACCTCTCCAACCAAGTTAATACTGGGCAATACGATACCCCTTGGTAAGACTGGTTGTCAGGCTTGCGGGCCACTGACTACCTGTAAGTACTGTCAAAGATCTACGTATGACAGAGCCGGAACCAACGGCTTAACATACTCACCGAGGCACGGAGGAGACTCGGTATGTAATGGGCGGGTACCCATCCCCGGACCGACCTAGGCAAGGCGGCTTTACCTGAAGATTGATCCGTGCTGCTGTTATTATTTTCATATCAGTAATCATCCATATAATGCAGGTGTACAATTTGTACATACGATTTTATCGAATCAGATCGATTCCTATTCCCTCACCACTAGTCTTAATAAATGGCTACCCTAAACTCCGATTAAGGTCGAAACATTGTTCAGATTCTGTTGTATATTGGACATCAGACGATAATTTATACGGCCGATTTTATTTGCCTATGGAAATTGTTGCCATTCCGCTATTGTTTCACGCAATTTGCGTTTATAAGTAAATTACAATAGGTTTGTGTTTTGCGTAACATTAGGGTGCATACGTAATACGGCATTAAGTTGATGATGACTTATGATAATGGCAATGGGAATATTATTTCTATGCTGATTTTAGGTTAGAGGGGAAAAACTTTTGATAGTTTAGTAACCATGCATTCTGTCTGTAGATAGAAGCTTATATAAATAACGTACCACCCTGGCTTTGCACGGGTGCAATGTAAATACATATACAATGTGTAACAGAGTAAACGCAAAATCTCTTCTTGTACACTATACTACACACACACTACTACATTATACTGGTTGCGGGACTGTTCGAAAGAGATACCGCGGCCCTGGAACACAAAGGGCAAAGCAAGGAACATGGATGGGTTTTAGTCAGTAAAAGTCTGACACTCCCTCCTGCTCAGCCCAAAGCGGGGACCCCATTTGATAATTTCAAATCCGAAAAAAAAAAGTGGTCATTATACTCATCATTATGAACAACTTACAATAAGGGACCAACACTGAAATCGCGAAAAAAAATTCGACTGCCCCATACATTTCTGTCCGCATAACTCGACAAAATGTACTGAACAGCTGATTTTTTTTTTCGCGATTTCGGGGTTGGTCCCGTAGTGAAAGTTGTTCTTATTGATGAGTACAATGACCCCTTAATAGGTTTTGCGTTTATTCTGTTACACGTTGTATACATACAGGATGTAACAGGACCCTTCACGAAGCTGTCAACCAAGCATTATGAACATCAAACTAAACTAACTTCACGCAAAAACTATTGCTGGGAAACGACTTCTTTTTTGGGGTGAAAAATCACGTTTTACGGTAGGTCTCAATGTAACGCACTCAAAAAATTGTGCTGATGTATGGATTAAATAGTACAGGGGTCGATGGTGGACGACGGAGGTGTTTAAAGTAAAAATCTTAAATTAAAAATAAGTATTAAAAAAAAACTTGTGAAAAAGTTGGAACTTTGACCCCCAATATCTTCGTAACTAGAAGGTTGCCAGGGATGGTCTAAAACAAAAAACTGATCGCAATGACGGAGATAACTATGCCTTTCCGCTTCGTTAAAGGTCTTGTTACACCCTGTATAATACAGGGTGTAAACCCTACCAAGTATTCTTCATTTTTCATCGGTAATTAAAAAAGAACAAATTTTCTAAACAATTTGACCGCCAAGGTATTGCACTTTTTTTTAAATTGCTAATGAAAAAATTCTATGTGTTGATGCTCAGAATGGTGTACTGCGTACGTGGTTACTGTTTGTGCATTGATGTCCCTTCCACTCGTCAAACAATTGAAGAACAACAGGGTGCATAAAAGCGGCCTTGTTACCCTCTAGCTCTGTGAGAGAGAGTGGACCAACTACGGGTTGGTCAATGTCACGATGTCTTCGAAACGCGACAATAATATTGTTACTAGTCCACTAGTGTAACAACACCCTAAACCATAATCTAATACGCACACAGTAAGCATGATGTAAGATAATTGTTCCAACAATCAGTTAGACCTACATAGTGATTCATTATGCTATTGTTTAAGATGTTAATTGAATCGAAATAATCATGTGTACACATTTGTAGTACTGAGTATTATTCAAGCTGTAATTGAAATGCTGGAAACCTCTTAGGGGTTATTGTACTCATCACTGAAAACAATTTCTAGTATGGGCAACCCTCCGCTCGTAGATATCTGCCTACTTATAGTTGCTAGTTAAAAATTGGTTCAGTTGTTTATTCTATCGAGTATTCTTGGTCAGTACTACTGTACCTTAACAATCTATACAAATATTTATAAAGAGGTTTGTGAGGTTGTAGGGGGTAATCTCTGGATCTACTGAACCGATTTTGAAAATTCTTTCACTAATAGGAAGCTACATTATCTTCGAGTTTCATAGGTATCATTTTCGACCAAAACGCGAGCAAAGCCGCGGGCAATAGCTAGTACTGTATAAAGGTACTATTTTTCTTAGTCTAATCTAAAACTTAGCACGTCTGCTCGCCACTAAACTATGGAGAAGTTTTTTGATTCTTGCTCACAGCAACCTTTATAAAAAATTCTGCAATATTGAGTTTTTGAACCTACTTTGGAATTACTCGGACAACGTTGTCTTTGATGATAGTCGCTTTTCGAGACAAGGAATCATGTCTCAAAGAAGTCTTAACCTCTCTCATTTTATCCTTGTTCATTATTAGTCTTACAAAAAAATACCAGCCTAATTGTTCAACAGCATGGCAAAGGCATTTTCTCATACAGAGGAGACATCATTCATCACCCTTGCTCAAGGTGGATTAGCAATGTTAGACTCGAGATTCATCTATACTAATAGTATAAAGAGGTAAAATTTGTTTGTAAGTTTGTATGTAGGGGGTAATCTTCGGATCTACTGAACCGATTTTGAAAATTCTTTCACTAATAGGAAGCTTCCTATTAGTAATAATGTAGCTACATTATTCCCGAGTGCCCGATAGGCTATAGTTACAACGTGCCCGTGCGATAATTCCCGACAAAAACGCGAGCGAAGCCGCGGGCAACAGCTAGTTTAATATACATCCATGCTTCATGAGCATGAAGCATGGAATGAATGGATGAATTTTTATTCATCTAACTCGGATGAATGAATGTTCGGGATGAAATATCATTCTTCCTGAAAGTTCATCAAAATTACTCTCACAAATTGCCATCCACTTAAATACAGTCAACAGCACCCAAAACTAAAATGTGAATAAACCGTCCAATATTTTATTTCAATTGAATATTGAAATATTTCATTGTGAAGTGTCGCGATAAAATGGAGTCCCAATAAACTGTCCATTAAACAAATAAAATACGTTTGTTCATAAAATTGGGAAGAACTGACTTGATAGAAGGATTGCTTTTTGAATATTTCCATTTTTCATTCCATTTATGTTTATTATTGCACTTTTGCTTATGTAGTATTGTGTGATGCCGACTACATTAACGCTTGGTCTGTAATTAGTCCGTAGAATTAAGTACAGAACTCCACGCCGCTCCATGTAAAATACTGGTATTCAGCTGCATCCGGTTAGGCTGGAAGCCGACCCCTACATAATTGGGAAAAGGCTGGGCAGATGATGGAATTAAGTACAGAACTCCAAGAAAAAAGGATGAGCTTGGAAATCATCAGTCTTTTTTATAGATAATAATAAACGCGCGATGATGGGCTATTTTCATGAATTCCAGTTTAAAACTCTTCGCAATTTAAAAATGACACAGTGTTGTGTACTCGTAATTTTGGAATTTGGAATTGCGTGTGTCTATGTGTATTAAAAAGTGTGACAGGACGAAAGTAAGAAGCATTGTCTTTTTTGGGAGTTACTCAGCGTCGTGAAGTAGATGTCAGTTCGGAATACGATAGAACCGAAGCGCATGCGTTTTGCGGTTTAACTGTACATGGCCGCTTGTTTCCCTGGCTTAATAAACTACACTATCTTTACTAGATAAATTACACAGAAATCCTGTAGATTTTGTTTAATAAGTCATATTATTGTGCGACAGAAACCAAACCTATAACGCCCAAGTACGTTTCAAATGTTTTAATTACTGAAATAATTTCCTTAATTATAATTTTAATGTGTAGGTGTTTGTCTACCTACACAGTCTGCTCTGAGAGTCAAATTATTAACGTTCAAGGTTCTTTTAAATAATAAACCAATTTAGAATACACGTTTCATTGATTGCCTCGTCGGCCTAGTCTAGTCGCGTTTGCGACCTACTGAGTATACTGAGTACTTGGATTCCTAGGTTGATCAAAGTGTTAATTGGTTTTTCCATCAGAAATTTCTCAGTAGCGGCCACGGAGTCTAGATAGGTAATTGTGCCCGGTTGATGGCAATAGGCTCGTCCCCTATTACATGGGACTTAAACATAACTAAATAAATGTGGGTGTACTATTAGGTACAACTCTGCTCAACCCTCCGGGGATTACAGGCTATTACGTATCGTGTGAGTTTATTGAACGGAATGTTGATGACAGACAAACAGCCTAATCAAACGCGTTCCCTTAAACATTATTCTATAAAAAACAAACAACGGAGTCCAAAAATGTAGTGAGAACCAACCTTTGTTAACTACGAAGCCGTAATTACTAAAACAGTTCCTTTAATCGACAAGTAGGTACCTACTGCTATCATCGCCCTAACAACGACGTAGGTACAAACTATAGTGAACTGTAAGGATCAAGTGTTAAAGTTAATTTTGAATTGCGGTATGTTTAAGCTATCGATCTATTTGTAGAAAACAATGTTGGGGCGGTAATTAAAGATGTGTTTCGTTTCATAACAACGAGTTGTTTCAAACTTTGTATATAGTCAACAGCATTACAATTTTTGTTTCAGAATAATTAATATTGTGATGGCTTTGAGAATGTTAATTTATGTGGAAAGGGAGACGTAGCGAATGTAACTTAACTGACTCGATGGTTCAGTAATCGCAAGCGCGACTGCTGAGCATGAGGTCCTGGCTGCGATTCCCAGGTTGAGCTAAATGTTTTTGAGTTTTTCCATCAAGAATTTCACAGTTGTTTGTTTGTGCCCGATTGATGGGCTCGCCCCTATTACAAGGGACTTAAACATAACAGGTGAAATGTGAGTGTACTATTAAGTACACTTCTGCTGAAGCTTCCGGGGCTTACAGGCGTGATAATTATGTTATATAACGTAGGTACGAGGTAGATATTGACCGCTCAGCTGGAACAGCTATTTGTTGTTAGCAAACACTTGATCACAGGAATCCGTCTTCTTTAAGAAACCCCGTAATGGAATTTTCCAAGAAATAAGGTTTTCTGGAACATCTGCTCAACTTTCCGGAGAAAATCTGGGTTGTTGTGTATTTCAAGATTTATCAGTAAAGTATTTTTTACCTGTTAAAAATGTTTGCCAAAGTATTCCGGGAAATGCGTGTGTGTTATGTTTGTACAAATCAACT
Source organism: Eugnorisma glareosa (assembly GCA_947578425.1). Classification (NCBI taxonomy): domain Eukaryota; kingdom Metazoa; phylum Arthropoda; class Insecta; order Lepidoptera; family Noctuidae; genus Eugnorisma; species Eugnorisma glareosa. The sequence goes on from OX387961.1 coordinate 20,429,973, forward strand.
TTTTGCAAATATTATTTAAAACTGAAAAACAATATCAAAATTCGTGGCTCACATAGCAAAGTTTGCAATTTTCTCGTGAATAAACACTGCAGTAAATGTCATAAAAGCTCGAGAATCCAAACCTTCTGCAGTTACTAAATACTCTATTACTAGAGATGGAAGGTCCATTACAGCTTACAAGAGTGCATATGCTAAACTGTCCTTGTAAAGACGTGTCATGCCCGGACGAATGTTATGCTCCAACAATTTTAGTGCCCACAATAACAATGATTCCTTTGGGTAGCACTAAGAGGATGTACTATAAGTGCAGTTTGTACGGCTATTAAACTTGGTAGGGTTGTATAATAGCTGAGAATAGCGAGTATGGTTACAGTTGTATTGTAAAATGAAGAGAAAATCTAAATAGTGAAAAGAATATCGAAGAGATTTCGAAAAAATCTTAGTATAATCAACCTTTAATGTTCCCACTGCTGGGACACTCGGCTCCTCTCTATGAGAGGGAATTGGCTATAATCCACCACGCGGGCCCAGTGCGGGTTGGTAGATGTCACATGTCTTCGAATTTTTGGTTCTAGGACATGCCGGTTTCCTCACGATGTTTTCCTTCACCGTTTTTGAGAGCAGTGGTGATGAAATAAATTACACAAAGTAATTCGCCTGCCTGGGTTCGAACCCACGACTTACTGTTCGTAAGTCGGGGCTGCCACCACTGGGCCACCGCTGCTCTTAAAAAAATCTTATTACTCTTAGCATTAGAAATCAATTTGGAATTATTATTGCTTTCGAGATAAGGAGTTCGTGGCTCAATAATAACAGCCACTCGGATCGATATTCAGGTTAAGCCGTGCTGGCCTGGGTTGGTCCGTGGATGGATGACCACCCGTTACATACCGAGTTTCTCCGTGCCTCGCAAATCACGTTAAGCCGTTGGTCCCGGCAGTCATTTAAATCTTTGACCGTCGTTATAAGTAGTCAGTAGCCCCGAAAGTCTGACATCTAGTTTTACCAAATGGCATCGTAATACTCAGTACTAACTGGGTTGTGGAGGTCAGATAGGCAGTCGCTCCATGTTAAATACTGTTACTCTGCATCTGGTTAGACTGGAAACCGACCCCAACAAAATGGGGGAAAAGGCTAGATAGATGATGATGTTGAAAGTTGTTCCAGAGATCAAAGGTCAAATAATTAAATTAAAGGCCTGGTCAGACCAGATGCATGGCGTGACGTACACGTGTACACGCGCGTGGTGACGCGCTTGAATCCCTGCCACACCGGGTTACGCATACGTGTACGCTTACGCTTACGCATACGTGGTACGCACGCAACGCACCGGTCCTTTGCGTTCCCAGCAATTCTTGTGCACGATGTCTGAAGAAGATTGGGTAAATGGACCAAGTAGTTCATCTGATGAAGAAGAAGCAATATTACTGTTATTGTGACAGAATATTCCTGGGTGTGCCTAAAAACAATGGGTTCAAGTTTTATATGACATATTTTTTACTCTTTGTTTTTTGTGTCGTACAAACAATTAGTTTTTCTGTAATTTCATTATTCATCATTAAAACCGAAACAAAATATCACTTACTATCGGTAAAACTTGAAAACAAATACAACTGAATGCGTAAGTCACGCGCGTAGTCACGCGCAGCAAAGATACGTGCGTGTTCAAACTTGTTCGGTGTGACGTCCAATAGGGAATGCCATTGACTACAACGTCATTACTGCACGCATCAATGTGACGTTGCTGTTCCACTTTGCGTAGGTACGCAGCAAGTTTGACACATGGCAGCTGCAATGCGTAGCGTTACGCATGTAGTCTACGCGCACGTGTACGTCACGCAAGCGGTGTGCCATGTCTCTATAAAGTTCCATATATTACAACGTCATGGTACGTGCACGTGCACGTGCACGTCTACGTGTACGGATCCGGTGTGTTTCGGCCTTTATCATACTATTTGTCAATACATATAAACAAGAAACAATTGGCCTCTGACCAACCGACCCTAGTCCCTTTCAATCCCTTGGTCACATTTTACGATACCCATGGGAAATGCGATAGTCTTTTGTTTCCTAGACATCAAAAACAAATGACACACAACAATTCGATTTAAAATTTATAAAAACATTCGAACTTTAAAATTATAATAGTTTTTTATTTAAATATTCATAACATCACGCCTGTAGTCCCCAAAGGGTCAAGCAGAGGTGTACCTAAATGGTACACCCACATTTTGCGAGTTATGTTTTATGTCCCATGTAGTAGAGGCCGAGCGAAAACAACCGGGCGAAAGACAAACCAGCCTCAGTGGCTGCTACAGAGAAATTCTTGATGGAAAAATACTGTAACACTTTGCCCGAACCAGGAATCGAACCCAGGACGTCATGCTCAGCAATCGCGCTTGCTACGAGTCGACCAACAAGGCAGTCACGGATTTTATAGCCTATATTTTAAACTGATGTAAGCTATATGCAGAGCAGCGGTGGCCCAGCGGTGACGGCCCCGATTTACGAACAGTAAGTCGTGGGTTCGAACCCAGGCATGCGCATTACTTTGTGTAATTTATTTCATCACCATTGCTCTCAAAGCGGTGAATAAAACATCGTGCGGAAGTCGGCATGGCCTAGAACCAAAAATTCGAAGACATGTGACATCTACCAACCCGCACTGGGCCCGCGAGGTGGATTATAGCCCATTACCTCTCATAGAGAGGAGGCCGAGTGTCCCAGCAGTGGGAACATTACAGGCTGATTATGCTTATGCTATAAGCGATATCACTCTAAAGTTTCATTAAAATTGGTTCAGTAGTTTTTGCGGGAAAGAGAAACAAAAATTCATCCTTCCAACCTCACAAACTATCATGTATTAGTAAGATAAGATAGTAAGATGCTGCTGAATAAGGAAATGAAATACAGAAAGATAGAAAAGGTAACGGAAACTAGAAAAGCTAGCTAGTTTAAAACATAAGTGTAACAATGTAAGCCTATGGCACATAACGAATGGAACATTTTTCTAAGCGGACGTTTATGACCGTACCTACGGTACGAGTACGACTACAGCAGGCTGCAAATTTTGCTCGTAAAATTCTGCGGAAAATTACAAAGGTAGTTTCTGGGTATTACGTTTTGTGTTATTATTAAAAATATTATTTTGTTATAACAATCTTCCTCACATAAAGAAAAGAGAGATCTGAAAAGAGAGATCCTGCTTGTCGCAGTCACGACGTGCAAGCTACGAACGTCTTTTTTTTTTAATGCTTTGTATGTTTATTGTTATTTTTTTTTTGTGTTTTTATCATTTTGTATGATGCACGTCATGTCCCTGCGACAAATAAATATATTTTCTTTCTTTCTTTCTTTATCTTTACTATTTCACTCTTCTTAACATAACATCATGCTTGTAATCCATGAAGCGTTAGGCAGAGGTGTACCTAATAGTACAGCTTCATAAATTCACCAGTTATGTTTCAGTCCCATGTTTGCCTATTGCCATCAATCAGGCCCAAATCCCAACTCCGTGGCTGCTACCGAGAAATGATGGAAAAACCGAATGACAATATGCCCGATCCGGGAATCGAACCGAGTTCTTCATCTTTTGCGAGCCAGCGCTCTCTGATGTGGCTCAAACGCTATCCTTCTCATTTATAAAAGACTAGGCAAGCATCTGCCGCATGGAATAATGAAAAAAACAATGTGGACCTAAGTAGCCCAGAAATAGTACTCCCATCCCATTAACTCACATCTTACATCTCGCGGCAGACGTTGAACTGGATAGATTTTGCCAAAAACTCAGAGGAGTTCTCGGTAGAATTATGAAAATATTGAAAAATACAACATTGAATTAGATATCTTTTCACTGGCGATATGAACAATAACATTAGATACCAATTCTTAGTGCACATAATTCATATAAACCCGATGAAACCGACTCATAACAAACTTATTGGTGTATTCTTAATATTTTCTCCTGTTAGCCTTCCCAATCAATCTGAACAGTTCGAACAATAAGTTCAATGAAGACGGAGTCTAATCGACGGTTTTCCAGCAATTAGTTCACCTCAATTGGTTGAGCCTTTTCATCAATTCATACTCATAACGAGGATTTTTTTCACGCTTTTATTTATACCGAAATTTATTCGTCAATAAAATCTTAAAACAAGCTCGATTTCATTGTTAAATATAATAATAATAATGACAAAATAAATGATATCCAAAAATGCGTAATTCGTAAAACAAAACAGATTATTTTTACATAACAGCCCCTATTTGAATCTTACATCCGGAACAAATAATTGGGTACTCCTAAACCCCGCTTTAAAAACATGACCAAAAATTCTGCGTCTGAATTATTTGCAAATAAATGGGTTTAGTACGACGCCCTGATTCGGGGCCTCAATTCCCTAATTCAAATCAGACGGTGGCCTTATCTCAGTGTTAAACAAAGACCATGCTTAGTTCCCGGCTTAAGGATATCTTGGAAAAAGCGCGTAAGAAAATAAATAAAGGTCAATGGGTCAGTATTTGTCTGCGGATTCGCTCATTTGGTCAAAGTGTAGACTTAGGGCTTGACGAATTGAATTAAGAAACCTTTTAGGAGTTTTTTTTTCTGACTCACAAGTTTTTATGCCCTGGGTTTCGGAGTAATTTTTTGATTAATTTTAAATTAGTTTTTTTTAGTAATCTGAGAAAGTATTATTAAATATTTTTCATGGTTTTTGTTTGCTGAAGCAAACAGGTGCGTACTACCCATATTTATAAGCCTATTTTTCCCTGCTTTCACGAATCTATGACATCAAATCAGATTCCCCCAAATCTTTTCAAAAAAGATTTTTGTTAGAGATTTTCCATAATCCTCCTTGTCTAATGGACTAACAACGAAACGACTCACAAAAAACTACAATCAAATAATATTTTGTTGACAACAAACAACATTTTTTTCTCGAAAATAAACGTTACAAGGAAAAACATGAGGGAAATTGATACAAAAGGGATTTCTGTGTACTCTCTTTAAACTCAGCTCCCAATATTGCTGGGGGTATAATAATATTGATCCCTCACAGCAACAATGGGTAATCCCTGAGGTTGCTGAAGATACATTGATTGGTGTAAAGTATGGGGGTGGAGTGACATAGACTAGGATAATAAGTTTTGTATCAGAAATATTATCAGAAAAGTCAACTTCCTATCAACTAACATAACAAAATATCAGACGATAATATCTTGATTCCTTTATTCTGTTTTCTATAATGTACGAAATTGTTTTTGATTTGATTTGGTTTTATAGTAACTTATTTATTTATTTCAAAATATTTGTTAATTTTGGTAATGCCCTCTAGTGGCAACGTTAAATGTTCGGGGTTGGGGTGACATTTAGATAAACTAAGATAAAAGATTATAAAGATAACCATATTTCGGTAATACGAATGGGATAACGATTAAAACTAATGAGATGAGATTGAGTCGCGCCCGATATGCCGTCCAAGACGTACTGACTGTTTTACTTAGGTAATACATAAAATATTCAAGACATAGAGTGCGGTGTCGCAATACGCTGACATGTTTATTATTGTTCGGTGATTGACCCGAACACTAAATGTCTTTAAATATTTATCTTATCTGCGGATAATGCAGTGGACTGCGCTACATTACTACTTAGTTTTGTTAATCTTATGTTTTATACATGTTGTAGTTGTTTATTATCCCTCAATTAATAAAATAGAATTGATTTACGTCCAGGGTTCATATAAAAATACCAATAATTCTTTTTCTGTTCTACTTAATGGAAATGTGTATCTCTGTTTCTTAAACTACGTAATTAAATATTCTACACTAAATTGTCGAATCTCTAAACATAAACAACAAATCTGTTGACAGCACACACACTGAGCGACACTTACATCTGTAATTAATTTATGTCAATACGCTATTAATTTGTAGTAACTACATGTCATTGTGATGAAATCTGTTACAGCATTAATAAGACAAACAGTGTCTGTTTTGTCTGTAGTTATGTTCGTTCGTGTCTCCAGTTTACACTCAGCTCTGAAGTGACATCATCGCCTTTGTCTTTATGCTCTAGATTTATAACAGCTCTGACACGGGATGTTTTGCAGTTCATAGTGATATTGTGTTCAGTGGTTAAAAAATTAACTCTCATACAAGATTCCAAGCTTACTCATCTACGTAGCCTTTTCTCAACGATGAATAATGAACTGAATACGTGGTAGGTAATTCTTTGTGCGTCGATGTCCTTTGGTAAGACTGATTGTCAGACCTTCGGGCCACTGACACGTGACTGTCAAAAATTTATAAAACCAGCTAAAACTACCGGCATAAAGTGCTTTCCGAGTCACACAGGAAATTCGTTATGTAATAGATACACTACCCATCCACGGACCGACCTTAGCAAGCACTGCTTAACCTTGGAAATCGACCCGTGCGGCTGTTATTATGTAGCTGCATATGAAGATGAAATATATAAAAATATTTTCTTTAAGGGTTTATATGCTAATGCTGTTACCTACAAAATAACAAGTACATGAGCTTTCCTTTGTTTTCTCGCTTTAATGTAGCCTGGAAAAAAGTATTTTATTAAAATTAAGTATTATATTGTATTAAAATACACATTCAGACTTCAAACATTACACATAGGATTTTTACTAGGCACAGTTCGGAATTCATGCCGTAAAAGCGAGCAGAAGATTTCAAAAAGTTCGTTTTCAAACATCAATAGACGAACAGCTCTCTGGAGCATTTGACAGGTGACTCGTAAATCTAATCCTTTCGCTCTTTGTCTATTATTCGCGTTGATTGACAAGCTCTTCCAATGCTGACAGTTCATTGTACTCGATTAGTGTACCTAGTCCAGTTTTTGAAGTCAATTGAAGTTGCACCCCTTTGACTTCCCAGAGGCACTCTTTTGGTGCACGTGATTAGGTAGATGCCTGTCTGTCGGATTTGGGTTCGGTTGATGGCAATAGGCTGGCACCCATTACATGAGACTTAAACATAACTAGCGAACTGTGGTGGACTATTAGGTACACCTCTGTCTAATCCTTCAGGTATTACAGGATGATGTTTTGTTATTTTAATTTAGCAAAATCACTTTTATTTTAAGCATTATTGTACTAGTTTCATAAACTAGTTTAATGTAATCAATACCCAGGTGGCTGATGCTGCCCATCCGTTAGCAGACTTTTACGACACCCGAGAGAATTGAACCCGTGATCTATTTGTTTTCAAAACCACGGCGTTCATTACATCAAGCAGCCAACACTAATTAATTTACATTTAACCTCACAATTAGAACATGCTGAGCATGAGGGTCAAGACCCTGTAACACCACATATTTAAGTAATAACTACAATTTACATCAAACAGCGTCTTCTTCCACCCTCCAATGTCGTATTCTCAGTTTTTTTGGACATATCACACATCAAAAAGACACATCTGTAGAGCGACTTGTAGTACAGGGAAAAGTTGAAGGTACAAGAGCGCGCGGCAGGTCACCAATGCGTTGAACCGAACAAGTCAAAACTACACTTAATGGTCACAAAAACCACAAAACGAGAGGAATGGCGACGGCAAGTTTTGTTTTTCGCACTCTGGGCGGAGCGGAAGGGAGTATCAGACTTCTACTGACTAAAACCCATCCATGTTCCTTCTTTTGCCCTTTGTGTTCCAGGGCCGCGGTATCTCTTACGAACAGTCCCGCAACCCTGGCAGGCATCGGTTTTTTCGGACCCCTTCCTGTTTGCTGACTCTCTTTGAGGCGCGCGTGGAACACTCTTGCGCCGTCGACACGGCCTGTCGTCATAAGGCGGACGGACGGCGAGCTAGCCCATAGCTCACCGTCCACAGGGCGAGCCTACGGTTTGCCGCTCTGCCAAGAGCGTGACGACGAAGAAAAAGATAGATTACAATAATACTGCTTTCAGGGGTGGTGGTAGGTTCTCTGGATTCAATTCACAGAGTTATTGGCTTTTTCCATCAAAAAATTCTCAGCTGCAGCCTAGAGTCATTATTTGTGTCTGGCTGATCGCAATAGGCTCGCCCCATCTGACATGGATGGTGACTGGTGACTACTTACTACTTAGTTACGGCCCTTCCTTACCTTTCGTAGGATTAGTTACGTGAGTGATGTAATGGTTAACGTTAATTAAAACAAAAATCCTTTACAAAATAAATATTCAGTCAACCTAATTTAATTTAAATGGCACTTGAATTAAATACTGTTGACAAAAGTACGTGTAAGCTTTTGAATTCTAGTAGCTCTTGAATTAATTATGCTAACTTCAACATTAATTCTACGTCTAGACAAAAAATAAGTCGAAATATGACTGAAAACAAAGTAGAACTTTGAAGGCTTGAAACAGTTTATAACCCTGAGTTTACAGAAGTCTTGAATACTTGTTATCAAAAACGTGTCATGCGGCCAATGAACTGAGAAGATGCCGATTGAAATAAATTGCGATGAATCTGTTTAAAGTCAATTCATCAATAATTTGACAATTCTTACTGTAGTTATAGATTATTCAATTTTTTATTGAAAGTTTGCTATTATTTAGATAGATAATTGTTTCAATAAACAAGAAAATCGCATACAATAATAAAAAAAAAACATGTCATATAGATATTGATATTGTGGAAAATAATTATTCTGTTCACATTTTTCTGAAGTTTTTTTAATTTTTTACATACAACTAGTACAACTTGTTTAATGTGGTTTAATATAGATTTACACAAAAAGAAGAATACATACCCTACATGTTTTATACTTTAACAATACTGTTTTAATTTCAACACGGGGTGTACAAACTAAGTCTGTTCTTCGACGTGTTTCACGGATAAATAATAATATAAAGAGAAAAGAATTTTTCATTATTTATAATCCACCTACTTAATCTAAAGCTTACCTGGAAACTGGTTTTAGAAAACTGTACCTATAAAAAATAATATTGTGAATCAAGAGATGTTAAGTTCAATTAATTACTTGGTGGATACTAATTAATACCTGTTTTAACTAGATCTTGTATCGCTAATTAATCTTACGAAGATAGCTGAGAGGTACGATTTACTCATTACCACGTAAGAATGGAAGTAGGTAATATAGTAATCGTCTTATTAATTGGTAATAGCGGTCGACCTCAAGTTTTTCAAGAGTATTAATTAGTATAACAAGCCTGTATCGACCCTTTGCTAGATGGCTTCCCTACCCTCATTCCGAGGTGGAAGTTCAGTCTCAGTTTTCCAAGAGTAAATTATAAATCCACAAAAACCTTTTGAAGTTTAGTTTATTTTGTTTAAACCACCCTTTATATACACTCTAACACAGACAAACCATACTATAAAGTTTTCACCAGGAAATCATCTAAAACCTGATGACTAACGCCTCTAAATTCATCAAGTATTTTAGAAGTAACAAATCGAAAACATGGACAAATGAGATTGTTTCATACTGTTCTAAAGACTGTCAAAATAAAGGTCATCTATCAAACATCATCATCATCATTCTTCTGCCCTTGACACAATTCATTCGGGGTCAGTGCAACATGTCTTCTTCTTCCATACTTCTCTATTACTCAAAATCATCCAAAAACAATATCAAACAATTTCACCTAAAATTGAAACAGTTCGCAAACCGTCAACATCGCTTAACGACTCATAAATCGATTCGTCAGCCACAATAAGACATTTTCTCTCAACACACGGTAAACCGTGGACATAACCGCTTTTTTCCCGACACAAAGCAAAGTAATAAACTCTTTCCTTTCAATACGTCGAGTAGGGAAGCAGATGGCATAAACAGTGTCGATTTCAGAAAGTCATATCGATGCTGGCAACGATGAGTTCGAATTATTCGAAAATTGAAATCAGATTTAAACGAATATTTGTTTTGTTTATTTTTATGAATGGTATTGATTCATTCGTTGAAATTGATTGCAAAAGTGTCATTAATTCTTCAGATATTTTTCTGAACCTAATGAATGTATCGGTCTCATCAGTTAGCTTAGTATATACAGGATGTAACAGGACCCTTCACAAAGCCGTCAACCAAGCATTATGTACATCAAACTAAGTAACTTTACGCAAAAATTATTGCTGGTTGCTGGGAAACGACTTTTTTTTTGGGTCAAAAATCACGTTTTACGGTAGGACTCAATGTAACGCACTCAAAACATTGTGCTGATGGATGGATTGAATAGTACGGGGGTCGTGGAGGTGTTTAAAGTAAAAATCTTATACTAAAAATATGTATTTAAAAAAAAATCTTGTGAAAAAGTTGTAACTTTGACCCACAATGTCTCCGTAACTAGAAGGTTCCCAGGTATGGTCTAGAACAAAAAAATGATTGCAATGACGGGGAGAACAATTGTTTCGGCTTCGTTATGGGTCTTGTTACACCCTTTATTTCTTTGGGTTTAATTACGGTAGAATCATCTACACCATGCATCAGACCATCATCGTAATCGCGGAGAAATATTCAGCTGTCCCATACAAAACTCCATGAATCAAAGATTATCGCCAAGACAATATTTTCAAGTAATCGACCCAAATCTACGGGACAGCTGACTAGTATTTATGGGATGGGGTTCAGTTTGACGGTGTACCACACTCTTAAATATGACCATCCATTTTTGTTACCCGCTGTTAATTGTCCCACGTACTCTAAAATCACAAGATTCACCAATAACCGTATCAGACTGTCACTAATCGAATAAAATCCTAAATCAATTTACCAACAAAATCGATACAAAGCCCAACCCTAGATAAGGGTGCTAGAAATAAAACTTGGGGTAAAGTCGAAAATCACATCTCAGAGGTTCGACGTATTGAGCTGAAAGCTTAAGTTCGGGATACAATGCCCGGAGTAAATGAACGTTTTAACGTAAAAGAAAAAGTAATTTTACAGTTTCTTGAGACTTACCTTTGATCGGGGATGAGGAGGATCTTTTTGTTTCGCTCCGAGTAGTTTACGCATGAATGCTACAAATTCATGTATTAAAATTCATGATAATTAGATTCAAAAAGTTTTGCCCGCGGCTTCGCTCGCGTTAATAGAATAGAATTAGACACTCAATTCGGGTTGTTTTTTTGGAGATGGCATCTCGCAGTTCAGCCTCTGAGGCTAGCTACTGCTTAGCCGGAAAAATCCTGTGGATGCCTTAAAAATGAATCTAAGGCCTCCAGCCAGGGGCTTAAAATTATACTTAAAAACTAAGCGACCACTTGCTAAGGGCACCCCCTGTGGGGTACGAGTCTCGGCTTAGGGCGTAGCTGGGGAGGACAGCAAAGGGACAGGCTGGATCTGAATGATATTATTTAGGGGCTGGTTTAAAACTACCGGCTCAGCATCGCGGGCTTGCTCTGGCAAGGGTCGGGGGGGTTCGTTGAACGGGGGTGTCGCGACGGGCCTCGACGGCGAGGACGGAACTCGGCGGTCTGTGTCTGTGTGGTTTACGAAGTGTGCTGGTTTCCCTACTGCTCTCCTGGAGGAGGGTGATGGGGTCAGCGGGGGTGGTGAAAGCATGTCGCGGAAGGTGAATCATGCTGGTACGCGAGGGTTGGTACCGGGCGGCCGATGCGATCAGGGGGTTCCTATGCTTGATAGCGGAATCTAAGAAACGCTTGGAAAGACGTTTCATAAACTGAGCTAAGGTGGGGAAGCCTAAGGTCTACGTGGAGACTCTCGTTACGGACATAATAGGGGGCACCGGTGATCTTACGGAGATAACGGTTCTGAAGGGTCTGCATCCGATTCAGCTGACGCGGGTGGGCATGGGCAAAAGTGACACAAGCGTATGTCATTATGGGACGGATGACGGCGGTATAGAGTCGCAACTTGCACTTGAGTGACAATTTGCTCTTTGTCGTGATCATAAAGTAGAGCCTAGCCATGGCAAAGGCAGCCCGGTCGCGGGCTGCTCTTATATGCACTCAATTCGGGTTGTACTCTGCTTGTATTAGTATAATTCAATCATGATTCGAAAGACACGTGGCGCCATCTATTATCATAAAAACTTTATTGTTGTTTTCCTCGGGAACAGTAATTTTTGTAGCGAAAGTACTGTTCACATACATTGTCAGGTCCCTACGTTCGCATCTGTCAGGATGATCGGTTCAGTGGTTGAGGCGTGAAAGGTAACAAATGTTTTTTTGTTACCTTTTCACGTGTTCTGTGTTCTGTAATCCACCAACCGGGGCCTATGTGGGTTGCAATAGCGAGGTAAGCAATGGGTAATCGTAACTAATATTATCTTATCCTAATCCTAATCGTTACTTATATTATAAATGCAAAAGTTTGTAAGGATGGATGGATGGATGAACGTTTGTTACTCTTTCACGCAAAAACTACAGAACGTATTTGGATGAAAGGAGATGTTCCAGAAATGTATGGAGCCTGGGCCAGCACTATGTACACTATATGTAAATATCGCTATGTATTACAGTAACCGTTTTTATTGTTAATTTTCTTTAATTTCACTTCGTTTCAAAGTACATTCAAATTAACTTGGCCAACAAGAGCAACACAACATAAAATTAAACATGGTGGATCAAATCAGCAGCAAGCGAAAAATGACATTTTGACAATGACATTTGATTGACGTCCATCGTAATACCTGCGATAAAAAAAAACAACACGAATTTCGAAAATCTTGGATTTCGGTTTCGATAAAATAAGACTAAAGATCCAAACTCAAAGCAAAGAAGGACTCAAAACCGTCACTTCTTAAAACTGTCAAAGTCCTCAAACTTCATTTCAAACATAACTGACATGGCTGCTCTAAAATAGGGTTATTTTATTAAAAAACTTATCAAATGACCATTTTTGTACCACTGTACCTTTCTTCAAATTATTTTTTTAGTATTTTTATGAAATTCTCCAATTTTTTCCTAATTATCTATGTAGTGTACATAGTGTTGGCCCAAAATCAAACATCTCCTTTGGCACACAGATAGTTTATAGCCTGGATTGACACATAGGATAGGGCAATTAGCGAACTCCATGCATGGGAAGCCACGGGAATATGCTGTGGCAGAAACCACAGAACGCTTCCTGCTACGATCCTAACATCATCCTTTTGCCTCGTCCACGATCAAAAAACCAATCAATTCAAACTCAAATAAGTCTTTTCAAACATATTCATGCTGAGGCTAGAACAAAAAAAAAGCTGAGTAGTTCCGCCACAATTTGCGACTAACAACTTAATGTAGGGACATGGGTTCCCGTGATATGCTAGCAACCTGTTACTACAAACTAATCCTTTTCCCTCGAACCCTCCTTCCTGTCTACATTGTTCAAGTTTGTATCCACTGGGTTCCAATTTATAACCCACACCCTACTAAAGAACATAGGAATATAACGTAAATTGTAGACCCAGACGTAGGAGCAAATGTATGTAGACTTTTTGCTAAATTCTAATGTATTATCTAAAAAGGCTTGGCGCAGATCTGTGACAAACGTATTTTATAACAATGGTCTTCTCTCTGTGAAAGAGAATAGGCCATAATTTACCACTCGGGTTGGTGTATGTCACAATGTTGCCGAATTTTTGGTTCTAGAACATAGTTTCCTACATGGATTTCAAATCAGAAATTATGAACGAAATAACACAAAATAAGGTCTAACCCCCGATCACGAAAGTCGCTACCCCTGCTCATTTATTTGCACGGCACAATATTTTGGTAAGCAAGTGGCAAGACTTATTATTATCTATTCTTTTTATTCTCGCTTAACCGTTTCGACTTATGTAAAAAACAAGCAATGTTATTATCTTAATGTACAAAATTGAACACCTAAAAGCAACTGAAGAACAATTACTAAGTTAAAAGAAAAAAAAAAGCATCAACTCATTTGAGGTAAGGTAAATTAAATTTGTCCCATCATTCATCGTTTAATTTTAAAGAACCTCAATTAATACTTCGTCTTGTAAAAAGTTGAACGATGCTATGAAAATAAAAACTTGAAGTGCCTTCAACGTCTTCATTAATTTTTTTAGTCCTTCATTTTAAAGTGGAAGCTTTCATAGGAAAATCTTAGAATTTTAAAATAGTAATATAGGGTGTAACCGTCCCTTCACGAAGCCGTCAACCAAGCAATATGCATGTACATCAAACTAAGTAACATTATGCAAAAATTATTGCTGGGAAATAACTTTTTTTTTTTGGCGTGAAAAATCACGTTTACCACGGTGCTGGACTCAACGTAACGCAGTCAAAACATTGTGCTGATGGATGGATTGAATTGTTCGGGGGTCGTGGAGGTGTTTCAAGTAAAAATCTTACATTAAAATATGTATTTAAAAAAAACTCATGACAAAGTTGGAACTTTTACCCCTAATATCTCCGTAATTAAAAGGTATGGTCTAGAAAAGAATATCGCAATTACGGGGAGAACCTGTACCTTTCGGCTTCCTTATGGTCTTGTCACACCTTTTATAACATATGTTACTATCGAATACTTATTGGAGGGTATTTGGCAATGAATGTACTGGCAGAAATGATCATATTCTGATGATTTCAACATGTAAAATATTGAAAGACATGAATTGATTGCCTCGTTAGTAGCTCGTTAGCCTCGCTGAATGGTTACCGCGAGACAGTAGGAGAAGTTTTGGCAGACCAATAACCAGGTAGGCAGGATTGATTTTGTTTATTCTCATGTAGATCAGGGGAGAAGGACAAAAAGGCAGGAGGGGCTGCCATTGATGAATAATCAAAAAATTACCAACGACTTTTAGCTACCACAAATAAAGGCAGCAAAAAAACTTCCAAGGAACACAGTGAACCACATTTAAAAAAAAAACGTGGCGTTCGGGAAACCAGTTAGTAACAGAAAAGGTCAGTTAAACTGTTGATCCGCTGATCCCGGATGAAACACTCCCTCAAATTATTGGGGCCGGGTATTGAAAGTATCGACAAAAAAGACCAAATGTCACTGCGGCGGATATTGCGTAGTTCTTTGATAGGTAATGACGGGTAGTAGTTGTACCTCGTTTTCTTTCGGTTTTCCTGTCGTGGATGATATTATATTCGGGATCTAATCTTCTGTAGGCGAAAGTATTGATTTTATTAAGTTGGTTTTTGTGTAGAGTTAAAAGAATTTCACGTTTTGAGAGTTGTATGATGTATTGTTGACATACTTGGCCGATCGGTTCTAATTGAATTGAATGAAATTCATTTCTTTGCCTTAGATAACATTTCTGCTGAAGTTATTAAAAGTTTATCAGCAAGATCCCATTCTATAGTATTTCTAAAAAACCTTACGCATTTCATATTTCGACTACTATGACATTTATCTTTGACATGGTAACAATATTATTCACTGAATCAATCTCCAAAGGCTTTTAACAGTCGAATATTCACCTATCCATCAGCTGATAATTTTTCATTCGTTATTTTTTGCACCGAAAACTGATATGCAAATATTAATACCCCATCAATGGGATAAACAAAAATGGCTTGGGGCAATCCCCTATTGATGTACGAACGTGTGGCGAGGTCGTCCAATTTGTATAGATTACACCCGTCCGTTGCCACACCAGGGAATTACTTGAAAAATGGTTTTTAATTTATCTCTTGCAAAGAGTCCATAATCCAGGAAGCGAGGAAATTACTTTGCTGATTTGTGATCGATAGTCTTTTCAACTTTAGTATTAGCTTGCGTTTGCTTTTTTGCTGGAGTTTCCTTTGTTTGTCTTTAGCAAACTGTCTTGTTTCTTTGTTTTATAGATCGACGGTTGTGTCTTTGAAGCTTTGTTGGTAGGTTTATAAAAGGATTTGTTTTGCGACCTTATAGATGGCAAAGAGCAAAATGAAAATTCTCACTTCTGTTGAACTTTGAGTTTCTCTTGTTCTTGTTTCATGTCAGTTTTGTTTGTGTACAGTGATAATTGCTTTGAATTTGAATACGTTACGAGTTTGTTTCAGTGTTATTAATAATTTTACAATAACGTACTTTTTATACCTACCTTTAACGATGTTATATGTAAGAGGTGTTTGGTGTTATATGGTGTGTAACTATTTAATTAATCCCAATTTCTGCCCCACCAGCTATTATTCTAAATCAAGCTAAATTCCTGTGAAACAAGAAATCGTTGCAATGAATTCCCTTGTCATCCATAAAGGAGAACAAGAGTTTACTGAACGAATCAACAGAGTAACGTTTTGAATTAAAACACTAAATCAAAGCCTGAAAGCAAATTGTTAATTTTATTAACCTTACATAAATCTCTAGAGATATTGTGAATTGTTCATATTTTATGTTTGCTTTCATTCTGCTGAGTTTACATGTTTTGTTATTGTGCTTTGGTTTTTATTTTAGGTGAAATTGCCATGTTTGTTTTAGTCAGCGTCAATTTCGTGTACACGGTATTTGTTGAAATGTTAAATAAGTTTTAGAAAGAGTGATATGGTTTCTTCTTTTTCTTTTATCCTCTACTGTCCAACTGCAGGGCAAAAGCCTTGCACAATTTCTTCCATGAACTCTTTTCTCGTATCTCCTCCAACGAGCCCTACGCGGTACAGGTCCAGATCGTCTCACCATCTATTTCTGGGCTGGCCTCGGTGGCACCGTCCATCTTTCGGTTCCCATCGTAAGGACACTTTTGCCCAGCGTTCATCGTGCATACGGCTACGCATTCCGCTATCTACTGGGAAATGGGCTACCTCTCTGGGCTGAGCTGAGCCATATTCTACCACGTGGGCCCAGTGCGCTACGATGCTTACACGCCGAAATTCTAGTTCTATTAACAGTGGTGACAAAATAAATAATACAAAGCTACGTCAGTAAATTACTACAATACACGCCTGGGTTTGAACCCACGTAAGCCGTTGCCACAAGAACACCACATCCCCACCCTGCCTTAAGATCAAATCTTCCTTTTAAATGGCGACGAAACACATAGAATACTTATTTTTCCTCTCGTCTTTAACTCAGACATCTTTATGAAGCATGTCGGGACGTGTTTACGAGGAGAAGCGTCAAACTTGCAAAGTAAAAATTAAATTAGAAAAACTAAACGTTGGTCGTTAAATAAATTGAATTTTCTTTATGTAAGCAAACTTTTGTAATTCATAGTTTTTTTTTCGTCGTTCAAATATTTGCCGAGAAATTCTTGGAGAAATATTAACTTCTGGGGGAACTTAATAATAATCTTGGTCTTTGTTTAAATTGTTAAATAAATGTTGGGACTGGGGAGGACTGTCCTCAGGAAACGTTGGTTAGTTGATTTTACTAGGTCTATGTCTGAATTATTAATGATTTGCTGCTTAATTTCATATTCATTTCTAAAATCATGAAAAATTTTACCTAGTCTTACAAAATACGGGAGTTTACTTAAGCATTTTCCATTGAACCAATATAATTATATATTCACCGATACTGTATAATATATAATATTATATAATAATTATGTTTATTGTGTATTGTACATACAAGACAAACAAGTCACGTTTATCATGGTATTCGTATCTAAGTAAATGTATTATAACCCTTCAACTGGACCCTAAACCAAAGAATTATGAGAGAACCCTGTTTATATTGGGTACCCACATTCATTTTGGTTGATATAAATCTAGGTAATATTTCGGTCTAATATTACTTGTAAGGCTATCCTCAGGTAATTTAAGGACTATGATGTATCCGCTTTCTCCTCCTATCTGAATTTTAACGTAAAAATTCTTTAGTAAATTTTTCTCTGCGGACGACTTTTATAATGGTTTTAGGGTGAGTTTCGAAGAATATTCTTCCTTTGACTTATGGTAATAAGTTCCAAAATTCAATGCAATAGTATAGAAGTATGATGAAAGGAGCTCACCGACTATAACGATGAATAATATTCCCCTGTATCATCTATTGTAAGAAGTGAACGCCATTACGAAGGTACAAGAGTTGATGCCTGAGGTGTGCGGTGCTAAAGGGGTACGGTGAGCACCCTTCACACGTTGTTCATCTGTACTTTATTATAAGCTTTTCTTTAACTTGCCTTGACAGTTAGTTTGTGAGTACGTATTGGTCAAATCTTCCAACTGAATTTCAAACCAGTTCCCCCAACCAATTGAGCTGAAATTTTGCACACAGCTTTGGTTCTGGTGACAATGCATTTTTATGACAGACATACCTAGACATATCCAAGATCACGTCACGAGAGAACTCCTCAACACGAAAAGTTGTATATTATGTTACCGGCCAAACCCGATTTCAGGCCAAACTAGTTTGTCCTTTGTTTGGCTGTCCAGACGGTGAAACTACTTTCACCGTGTGGACAGCCGCTGACTGTGCTAGAGCTCATGTCAGACGCCCGCTTTACCTTGAAAACAGAGCTGTTATTAAGTAGCCCCGAGCCCCTCCACGATAGGTCAATGAATCATTACCATTAATAACAACATGAACGATCGTATCCAACAAAAGTATAAAAAACACACGTTCAGTGACAAGTTTAACGCCACTTGAAACAGTAATAATTGATTAAGTTATTGTGGTATTTGTAATTGATAATATTATGTTCATAAAGCTGTCAATAAATACTGACAATTACGTCCTTTAAATGCTTTTTGTCCCTGACAATGACATTGACCAAATATTTAACGAAATCGTTCTCTGCTTGAGATGAACTGGTCATTGTTCGCTGTTTCAGTACTAGAGTAAAAAATGGCAAATATAAAAATAATGCAGGATAATTCAAATGAAGTGAAAACATGCGAAAGACGATCATTACTTCTTACACGTGTCAGAGTTCTTTGACGATAATGACACTGGAAGATTAAAACCTTAAGGAAGATTGTTTTCAAGGTTTCTTTTAATGGTTAATAAAAAGTAAATAAAGTATATGATAATGTAGGAAAGATGAAACACTGTCAACAAAATTCGGGTAAAATCTTTATTCTAAAAAAAATATAACTGGTATCATTTTAAATGAGAATTAATATTAATAATTAATTAATTCAAGTTAATAATGAGCTTATTTATAAATAAATTCACCAAATAACATTGGTGGTCAACCAATTTTCATCTCTATGCCTGAAGGCATAGAGATGAAAATTATAAAGCCGAAAAGTGGTCCATACCGAATTTTGCCGTCTGTACATACAGTGGCTCAAAAATGGAGGTCCAAAATAAAATGTCTGAAAAAATATAAAATAAATAAAGAGCAGAAACAATCAATCAATCTTCTTATTATAATCCCCAGGATCAGAATATGCAAAGGAAAACCCCAAACATTAAACAATATTAAATGTATATGTTTGTTCAATAAGAAAATATTACTTTGTATGTTTTTTGTAGCGGCCAAAGAAACCTTAGATGTCCTCTACGAAAGAGCTTTCCATTAATTATTCGCTTTGTCCCAGCTTACGTAAAATCGGGCTTATCTTTAGAGACCTCAGTACCTGCAGCAATTTTTTTGATAATAACCATTTTCATCTAAAATAAAACAATATTTCATGTTTTATGGACTGGGAATCAATCTTCTGTTTTCGGAACACTTTGCAGTTTGCAACGATGTCTCAACCAATGTCAGGCAGACATAACTGTCTCACACATTGTGTAATTTAATTCTTCAATAATACGCTCAAAACGGTAAAGATAAAACATGTTGAGGATAATCAGCACGTCGTAAAACGTGTCCAGAATGGCCTAAAATTCGAAGTCATACACTAATCTGGCCCTGCAGTCTCGACATGATAGCGATAGCAAAACAACCGAATTCGGTCGCAAAGTCAGAACGATGCGGTTTTAAGATACTCGTAGATGCGAGCCGGACGCGACCCACCGGTGTCGGCTTTCACCTTAAATCCGCAGCGTTATGACTTTGCGACCGTATTCGGTTGTTTTGCGATCGCCATCTATATTGAGACTGTAGGGCCTGCACTGGACTCGCATAGTGTATTACCCGTTCTCTTACGCAACTCACCCGATGCGATGCGATGATGCGGCCTAGGGGAGCACGCTTGCCAAAAAATTCAGACGCTTATTTTACTAATACGGAATGGAAGGTATACCGACGCAAAAACTGTTACCACCTCGTTTAATCTTGTTCAGTTGTTTTCGTAGCTCTGTGCATTAATAGGTACCATTCTAATCTACTATTTTCATTTTAATTCAAACATCAAAACCACATAAAAACAATTGAAAATCATTTTTGGATTTCCCAGAAAAAAAACTGTTGAATTCATTATGACTGACGCGTGTATTTTTTTCCAAATTGCTAACGCCTGTCAAAGTCGTATTCATATTTGTGGAAAAATGGTTTCACAAACAAACCTGCTATTACGTAGAGTAGTTATGGCTGACGGGGATTTTGGTTTTGACAACGCATTTGGTAAAATGTTTGACAAAAGGTAAAGAGAACATGATTTTTTTTCTATATTTGAATTTAAAAATTAAATCTTAATATTGCCAACCAGTAGTGATCAAGCGTTGTTATCAATCATCATCATTATCAGCCTACAACAGTCCACTGCTGGCCACTGCTGGTCCATAGCTATCAGCCACCCTGCGAAGATCGTCGCTCCACCGAGCCTGAGGGTGTCCCAACTTACGCTTGCCAATTTGCGGTCTCCACTCAAGAACACGTCTATCCCAACGGCCATCGGTTCTACGGCTAAAATAGCCGGTCCGTTGCCGCTTTAACTTGCTTATTCTGTGTACTATGTCGACAATTCTGGTTCACTGTTTGATCACCTCGTTCTGGATGCGATTCCACAGATAGACTCCAAGCATATCCCGTTCCATAGCTCGCTGTCGCTCTGCTCGTTTCGACCCCGTAAGTCAGAACGGCTCTGTGGAATATGCGACGAGCCCAGCCAGCGCAGCCCAGCTGGATTATTCTGTTAGCCCTTTCAAGTTGTGCTTACCAAACTGCAGAGTTTTCCCAAACATATTCTCGAACAACCTCGAGAAAACCGCCATTGACAACAATAGGTCCTGGTGTTATCAATACAGGGAACACCTTTTTCCTTGCAGTGCAATCATTTTTTACAGATCATGATTTTCTAATAAATATTTTATTTTTTTAAGAATACAGTAGGCATTATAAATAAACTTATTTTTCAACAAAACTCAAAAATTATTTTGTGCCCTATTTTATTTTTTTCCTTCCTAACTTTCTGAAATCCGGAACTATCCGTCAAACAAATGAAGTGTAAAACCCGTACCCGGTACATATCCGTACCGGTGCGGCCGCAGCCAATTTTTCCGGATTACAGATTTACGATGTATCGGACCGGACCAAACGGCGTCAGGGAAAAAATACATAAATTCACATACATTTAGTTTAAGTCGGGCTATTTATTTACACGTAAGGAAGGATGGCCAGATGAATGTAGCTTGGATTGGCTGGTGAGAGATATGTGAGGAAATAATGTAAACTACTGACTGAAATTGATGACAGAAAATCATTCATCTTCAATTGGATGCCTAGCGAAATAGTGCTTCACACACTTATACGTCTTGACAAAACATTGATATATTTTCTTTTTTACTATATTTTCTTACAAACCTACTTTGAAAAGGATTTTTTGATTATTTATTGAGTTTGTTATTTAGACACACACACACACCTTCTAGAATGTATTCTCTAAATCAAGATGATACTGCGGCACTGACGCTGCGATTCATGTGTGTCACGTTACTTTCTTTTTCTATATCGTGTGTTTAGTGCCTAACCTGATGTCAGAATTTTTATGCTGCTCATGGGCCTCTGACTTAGCTTTACATGCCATCGAGAAATATCTCTCACGTTACCTTAGGAAGAGATTTTATCTTCGATAAAAAAAATAGACGAAAACCCCAATTAATTTGTTTATCGCTGTCAAGGATATAAATAAAGGATCAAATATAAATATGTCATTATGATATCGCAACCCACGCCATTCTTATATTCTTCGCTAATTTTCATACCATTTCAAGTCAAAGTCAATCGACTTTCCAACTCCTTTTACATGTCAGCATTACTTTCGATATCACCTGAGATATTACGTCGAAGATATCCAAGAGAATGTTCAGTCTTCAGTAATGCCCGTTTTCAGTAACACCAAGCGACACCTAAACGGTTACTGCACTGTTGGAATTTCAACTCTCAGCACTGGATAGAACTTTGAAAATCCCTCAGAATCTATTAAGGTGACGCCTAGTGAAAGTGACACTTTAGTCCGACAGCTTTATCGTGTCTCGACTTGAGATGTATTTCGTAGTGTAATAACGTTTCATATGATCTTCTACGATGCTACTTTCGATAACTGCGTACTATATCTATCAGGTATGACACTTATCGTGAGCTGAATCTTATAAAGTTACGAGTAAGATAGTCACAGCACTTAAGGTCTCGTTTGCTGAATTATGGAAAATGGTTGGCTTAGCTTTGTCGGAAGAAAAAAGTTTTATTTTTATTCCATATACTTTGGAGTATCAGTTATCAATTCTTCTGTTACTATCTCAGATCCAATTTGGCGCAGTATGTTTACCTCTTTAGTCAATATAATATCAGCCAATATTGCAGCATTCAGTGCCATTCAAATCATTACGGTCTTTGAAGTAATCATAACAAGAACAGAGGAAGATCTTTTCCACATTCACTTTCGTATACCCAAGTACCCATCTCTCACATCCAAACTTCACGTTTTACCATGATGTCTATAAATCACTATACTAAAAATTATTTGTTGTAAAGTAGATAGTGATGAATTACGCCATACTAGTCAATCCTTGTTCCAAATTGACGGTAAACTTATGTGCAAGGTGTAATAACATTTGTGTTTTGGGGCAATCCTATCATAATTCGAAACAATAATTGCGGATACCTATAAACAACTCAAATAATGATCGTCGATGTGTTTCTAAAATGTGCGTGAAAATGCAAAACACATAATGGTTCATTTGAAGATACAGCTGAGAAGTTGAACAAGTAGATAATATGCAAAAGTAGAAAATAAAATCAAGTAATCGAATAATGGTAATCATCCCGATCCTTTTATCGATATAACCGCACACATTCCGACAAAACCGAGTGAATTTAATAAGCGGGCGACTTAGCATTATTCAAATAGATGCGGAAGAAATTCGTAGGCGTTTGTATAAAATTATTCAGCATCGAGATAAGTTGAGGAAAACAAGCGTCTCCCCACACCTCACTGTGCACTGAGTATCATTCTGAATATAGAATAAAAGTACTGGGTAGATTGTTGTAGAACTGAAATTTAATTAGTTTAGAAATGAGATCTCCCATTTCTCCAGGTCAGTTGCCAATAGATTAATCACGTAGAGATTTACCAACATAATTCAGCCGTAAAACATCCACTGATGGACGTAGACTTCTGTGTTTCCCACTTACTTGACTGTAACAGATGAACCATTTATTCAGCTATCATGTAAAGTTCCTAATGTAAAAATTCAGAAAAAACATTCCTAAAGTTATCATTTATCACAAACCGCGCACAAATTGTAGTTCTTCCACAGCCGCGTCTGAGTTCTTCCTAACAACCACTTTAAGTGAATATTTTGAGAGCGCTGAGACGATTGCCGTTTAAAAGCAAGAGCGTCGAACGATGGAAGATGACAGTATCTACCTACCCTACTTTAGTATAAGCACAGGATAGGATGGAAGGTCTGCTTCCTACAACGAATGAAAACAGTCGCACTCACACATAGACACATACGTACGACGATGTCAAACAAATGCCAGTCGCAAGTCCTTGCTCTCGCTGTACTTGAAGCGTCTCAATGTGTGCGTGCGTTTTCGCTTGTTGTATAAAGTAAACCCTCTGTAGCATTCTGTGCCCCTGGTACATGCTGATATCTTACACGCGTGGATTTTGGTAGTGTTTCCTCAATTTATTTGGAGTATGCTACTTAAATTTTGTTGTCGTGAGTGCTACAATAATACAAGAACAATGTTATGGGAGAAAGGAATGGTAATTGTTTGTAAGCGGAGCGTGAGTGGTTAAGTAGCTGAGCCTATAGGCATCGTTACTTATATGAAATGAGCTAGACTAATCTTGGGAGGAAACAAATTGATTTTTCTCTAGAAGTAATTTCGTTTGCCTATATTATTTTGAATTTTTCAACACCTCAATTGCGCAGCGTACTTTCATTCACAATCCAAATTGTGGGTTTATTTGCTGCATATACTTGAAAAAATCTTCTACTGAACAACTTAAATAACGCAATGCATGCTGAACTGTCAAGATGAATGGTTGACTGGTAGGGAATGCCATTTTTTTATTTTTCCAAATGGGAAATCATCAAATAACCCGCTCTGGGCTGAGCAGGAGGGAGTGTCAGACTTTTACTGACTAAAACCCATCCATGTTTCTTCCTTTGCCTTTTGTGTTCCAGGGCCGCGGTATCTCTTTCGAACAGTCCCGCAACCCTGGCAGGCATCGGTCCTTTCGGACCCCTTCCTGTTTGCTGACATCTCTTTGAGACGCGCGTGGAACACGAACGCGCCGTCGACACGGCCTGTCGTCATAAGACGGACGGACGGCGAGCTAGCCCATAGCTCACCGTCCACAGCCTTAATGCCTTAATGCCTAATGTACCACTATTGTAAATAAAGTTTAAATAAATAAATGGCATTGCCATTGTGTGTCACGCAATTACCCCGCTGAATAACATTGAAAAGTTCTATTAAAAAAAAAACAAATTTTAGTGCCGTTGCTTAGGTATTTGCCAAAAACATATTATCTGCTAAATCATTTTTTTTAATTCAAATCAAAATAGTCAACAACAACTTAGCTAGACAAAAATTACCATCTAACTATCGGTCGATTTACAAAACTGACACAAAGCTCTATCTCTCAAAATCAATAAGTGTTCGATGCATAAAACATGGGGGAACTAAAACCGAAGGTAACTCCTTGAAGACAGGAGTCGATCTTACGGTTTTTGATCGTATAAAACAATGGATTGAAGGGAGTTAAGTGGTATCCTCACTGACTTTGTATTTGGGTGAATAAAGATCCCTATGTCTAATGTGAATAGACTTTGGCACTTGAATTTTCATTGGGGCTATTTTATCATTTATGATGACATACTAATAGAGATGTTTAATATGAGACGAGATAGCTAAACATTATTTGCTGCTGGGCAAAAGCCTACACCAATTCCGTCCTTTTGCTCTTTATCCGTGCCTCCTCGAACCAGCCCTCGCAGTACGCGAAACTTACATGTAAGAATCCCTGATCCGTGTGAGAATTCCTGATTATTTATTTAAAAGTCTATTTTTAATAGGCTTCAATGGATGTAGCCCTCCCTCTGCGCGCGGTGTCCTTAAGACAAAATATTGTTAACAAGCAGAAACTATTGTCAAGCCGTAAGTCACTTAATCATAAATATTTTATAAATTTTTCTTTTAGAATACAATCTTAAAAAAAAACATCTAAAATTATAAAAAAATTATAACTCACCATTATCGGGGCCAGGATCCAAGCTACCGGTGGCAGTCAAGGCTGCAGAGACAGAAACCTCCTAGCAATACAAACCCTGTCCAGGCCTATCGCTTTCTTACCGGTCAAGCCCTTAATCCAGCTGCCTAACAAGAATTTAATAATCACGTATACTGAAGTATAAATTGACCCAAATAACAACATTCTTCTTAAATCTAAACAGAAAAATCCAAACGCTCATAAGTTTAAATATTTAAACGACTTCCTCCATGCTAAAAACGACAACTATCTATAATATTTACGGCTGAGTCATAGTTTATACATACAAATTATAAACGGACAGACAGACAGATGACATAAAAGAATATTATTAAGTCTACATCGTTCTTTGATGTCCAATGTTCAGTAGACTGAGAAATATATAGACGTGATGCATAGGAAAAGATTCAAAGAAATCTGCTCATTGGTTTAAAATTATTGTGTAAATTAATTAGTGATCTGTAAACTGTGTGGCTGTGTTTATATGCTCGATTTTTCATACTAATAGCAGCTGCTCGGGTCGATCTTTAGGTAAGCCGTGCTTGCTCAGGTTGGTCTGTGGATGGGTGACCGCCCATATATACCGAGTTTCCTCCGTGCCTCTGAATGCATGCTAAGCCGTTAGTCCCGGCTGTCATCTGTAGATCTTTGACAGTCGTTACAGGTAGTCAGTAGCCCAAAAAGTCTGACAACCAGTCTTAGCAAGGGGTATCGTATTACCCGGTACTAACAGGGTTGTGGAGGTTAGATAGGCAGTTGATCCATGTAAAATACTGGTATTCAGTTGCATCCGGTTTGACTGGAAGCCGAACCCAACAAAGTTGGGAAAAGGCTAGGCAGATGATGAATTAAACATCAGGGGGCCTAAAATGGAAGCTTTATCAGAATCATAATATGAATCACGTTAAAAAATTTAAATTCGTAAACTGATATTTATGGTTATGAGCACAAAGTCCATTTTAAGAGTTTTAAATTGTTAACGTGATTCGTATTACTATTCTGATAAAGCAGGCATTTTAGACCCCCCATTTACAGAGACGTAGGCATATCATTTTACTCTAGAATTTCCTTAATTTTTTAAAATATTTTTGCTGTCGATTTTACTGACTAAAACACCATAACAGGAATAACTGTATATGTCTTCTTCTTTGCGTGTTGACGGACTCAAATGATATTCGTCAATTATATTCGTTGTATAATATAGCCATCTGCACAGGTTGTCTTTGTTTAAATCATGGAAGGTGTTGGTGGTAGTGTAGGATGGGCTGAAAATGAGCGGGGTGGCATATCCTTCAGACTCTCAGGCTCTGAAATGTAAAGTAGTAACAAAAAAAAATACAATGAATTATTGCATTGCAAGTGACTAATTAAAATCGGAAAACTCAATAAAAAAAAAAAACAAAATATGAAGACTTGTTCATAATTTTATCTCAAATACGAGCTAAAACTGAAATAGTGGAACATAAACATGAAACCACTTCGGATCGTATTCCTCCACTACAAAACGGGAATAGTCCGGAAGAGCAAAACCCAATCCAAAACGCGTCTTCTAGGCCACTGGATGCAACAGAGACGAAAATAGGAAAACGTGAATGCAAGAAAGAGAAAAGATATATCCTAACGACTCCCCATTTTGACATCCTGGATATCTATATTTATAGTTTCTGTGAATTGCCGCTGATTGTCCCAAAGGGTATAAATTTCTCGATTCTTGGAGCATTATTTGGAATTTAGTTACTGAATGTTACACAAATATTTTTGTGATGTTGGTAGGTCATTCCTTCATTAGTTTTAGTAAACAGGTTATGATTTGTGACCACTCATAACCTCTTAATATCCCTTTGTTAAATACATTTTCCAAGAAACGTTTTATTTCAAATAATCATTGTCTATTTATGTGCCAGGGTTAACGAACGTATTCTACCCATTCACCACCATTTTGAAGGCTTTTTAGTGATGTGGAAGTAATCTGGAATTTCATTAAAGTATCATTAGTTTCAAGCGGATTGTTAAACTTTAATAACTTAATTTGACGGCTCACTGGTCGTTCAATAATTCTGGTACCTACGTTATGTATAAAAAGTCAATGGCCTTCCAATAAGCAAACTTGTTTCATTTTTTGTAGCTTATTTTTCACCTAGCAATGACATTTAGTCATATCTATCGTTTACAGTAGTCCTTTAACTAACTGGTCATTTTTATTTTGCCGTAATATTTTATAAATTATTTAATTACGAATGAAAAATGCCACGTTTTTGTAGTACCTACTCATCAGCATCATCATAATTCTCTTGACCATATCCCAATTCATTTGGTGTCGGCGCAGTATGTCTTCTTCTTCCATAAGTACTTCTTTATTACTCGTCGTCTCACCAGACACCCCTTTTTTGCAATATCATCCTGCACACAGTCCATACTTTGTAAGTATACTCTGGCCAAAAAAATACCAAATATCTTTTATCACCACTTGCATATCAGAGAATCTAAGGTCATTTAACTGTTAATACTTAACACCCATTGAGCCGTCAAATTACTTTAATAAGTTAACAAAACACTTGTCAAACTGATGTTATCAATGTCACGACCATCCTTCAGCTTCCATTAATATAAAAATCATCCCTTTAACACAATAAAAAGTAATATCTTGATAAAGTTACAACGTTATTTAATATTATTAATGGCTAAACAAGTGAAGTGAATCGAACAATTAGATCCTCCGTCACGGATACAATCAAAGAATTATCTTTCTTATTGTCTGGGTAGGAAAGATGAAACTCGTGGTCTTGTGAGAGTTTCATTACGATCGTATCAAACAATTGACCCCTATATACCGTCAATTGGGACTCGGGTTTTTGGTACAAACGTTAGGGTACATCTTAATGGTACATTAATTAAAGTAGACCTCAAATTGATGATGTCTCTTTGATCTAGAGCCGTAAGTGCTTAGTCAAGATTGTATTATGTATGTACCTATTTCAATTGAATTGATAGAAGTAAAGGTGCGTGTACACACTTCATGCCAATGTTAAGGACGGACGTGACGGTGTATATTGTGAATACATGGTGGATTTCATACATGTAGAGAACATCTAAAACCTGACCTGGGTGGGTAAATCGCGTGGCTAGTAGACTAATGCAAATTAGATGATTGTTGTTTATAGTGTCTTCATCACCCACTGCCTGAATTCACCGACTGCTGGGTTAAGGCCTCTCTTTTCTTATCTATTAAAGTATCTTATTACTTATAAATACGAAAGTTTGTAAGGATGAATGCATGTATGAATGTTTTTACGCGGATTTGGATGAAATTTGACACACATATGTAGTTTAGAAAGAAAGAAAGAAAAATCATTTATTTTGCACCGACTAGAAACGCGCAATAATAAACATAATCATAAACAATTGAAAAAGAACATCAAAGCAAAAAACAAATAAAATAAAATCTAATATTACCTTCGCCGATTCTGTCTTGAGATCCCCTATGGTCACACCATAGAGAACCCTAGAAAGTGCATGTCTTTGGCTTTGGTGACACCATAGACAAGCACTTTCGACGCGACATTTTGACACAACGTTGACATAAGGAGATCCCAAAACAAAAACATTCACATCACATCAGTGCATGTACAAAACTAAACTTAAAACGTTACAATAAATATGAAGGCAAGATAACTATGTGAAACATAAATGAATCTGCGCGTCCCATCCGTGCAAAAATGGTCGATGCTCAGCTCAATGCTGTGGCTTCGGACGGACCGTAAGTCCTCAGCGCTGATTTTCAGCAAAGACCCAAGGAGTGACATATTGACGCCGCCATGGTGTGTGCTATGGTGTCTGTCATTATTTATACACTAATAAGAATAATGGTAAGTACTAATATTAAATGTATGTATATATGGAAAATAAATATATAAACGTAATGATTGTGAGTTGTAACACGAATATCATATTTGCAAGTGTACAGAATATTTTGAACAAAATAAAAATACATGCTTTATGTTATGCCAACAAACAAAAACCAACACAAAGCTAAGATTGAAAGATGCTCAACAACTAACATTAACTAATTATTAAAATCTGAAATTAAATATCCATTTAATCTCCAGGCACTGATCACAGCATGAAAATAAATTTTCAACAATGGACAATACACAATTCCAGGAATGAAGCATGGGCGTGGCGGCCATATGCATTTTGGCTTATGATATGGCATCGCTTGTTCAAACGAGGTAAACGCATTTGCCATGGATTAATCCATTGAAAGGCGCAATGCATCAACCGTGAGCGCGCCCTACTCTGTTGGTGACCTTCTCCAATTGCCCTTAGGCCATGACGTTGAGGTAAGCTCCAAGTGCACTGGTGCAAAGTTTGTAACCTGGATTAACACATAGGATTTTTTAACTAGGTACGAGTAGTACGATCCGGTGGGACAATTACTGAACTTAACGCGGGCGAAGCCGCAGGCTCAAGCTAGTAGTAGCAAAGTTTCTTGCAAATGTCTATTTAACGGTGACACGTCATTGACTGAGATGCGCCGGTCGTCTCGTGAATGACGCGTGACTCTTCGCTTCCTCGTTTCTCAATTACTTGGAATCTTCCTTTTATGACTATCTGTTCCACGGAGCACGATTGTCGGTGCGGTGTCAGTGTCAAGTTAAGTTCCTAGCACTGCCAGTGGTGGGTGGTCTTTCACGAACAGGTGTTTCCCTTGCAAGTTTAGAAATCCGCTGGATCCACACATTTGGCAAATTCCCATTACCAGAAGTCTGTTGACATCTTTCGCCTGAAATTATCTTGATGATTATCAACGTAGTCTTACCAAAGAGTATCCTAATAATTGGGTTGTGGAGGTCAGACAGGCATCGTTCCATGAAATGTAGGTACCTACTAGTATTCAGCTGCATCCGGTTAGACTGGAAGCCAGCATGCAACATACATAATAATTGGGAAAAAGCTCGGCAGATGATTATGATGATGATGATGATGATCAGTGACTGAAGTGTGTGCATGAACCTTAAGTAGGTATGTTCAGAGAGGCTAATTACTTTGTCGTGATTCCTGACGCAGTTAGTGGAGTCATCAATATGATATATTGATAATGTTATGTTCGCTATATGGGCTTATTAGATAACCTATCTCAAACGTACGAGTATTATCGTTACTTGTAATTACGTTGAAATTATTAGTGAACTGTCAATTTGTGTGCAACAATGGTGGCTGGTATCAGGGGTTAAATAGTGACATTAAATATATTATATTTTAATTGTTTCTTCTATGTTATCTGAGGTCACTGAAAATATTAAGAACTTTTTTCAAGATGTCTTTAAAAAGTCGACAGAATTTGAATCTTCTTTTATAGAATGTTTCTGAGCTAAAAATATTAAAAAGCAACTAATAAAATGATATTAAAATGTAAATAAGAATATTTCATAACCCATTTGCAGTGAAAAGAAAGGAGGTAAAAGAAAGGGTTACGTTTTTAAATACAATAAGACAATCCATCACTTTTATTTTACTCGCGAGAGAAATAAAGAATATTATTTCTGCCAAATAATATTTTTTTATCATCGAAATGTTTCTTTAAATAAATAGGTAGATAAACTAAAAACAAGGAGAGG
The DNA here is from genome assembly GCA_947578425.1 of Eugnorisma glareosa. Classification (NCBI taxonomy): domain Eukaryota; kingdom Metazoa; phylum Arthropoda; class Insecta; order Lepidoptera; family Noctuidae; genus Eugnorisma; species Eugnorisma glareosa. The sequence goes on from OX387961.1 coordinate 20,461,010, forward strand.
TTTTTTTATTAACCTAGTCAAATGGCATCAGAAAAACTCGGCTCAACGCTGTCAAATTAGCGCGTAATATGCCAAAAAGACTGGCGGCGTTGCCACGCGGGCAACGCTTAGCCTCTGGCCAAGGTAAAAGTCAACCTAAGTCAAATTAATAAACAATAAAAACATAATTAATGAAAAAAAAACCTATTTGTCTTATTTTAGGAAATTCGTTGTCTCCTAGCTGTTACATATTTCCTCGTCCCTCTTTTGTTTCTATTTATTACAACTGCCTAAAAGAATAATTTTGACTAATTATTTTTATAACGAAAATATGGAACGGTGATGTTCGTGTACTCTTTTGAGTCTGAAACTATTTGTAATGTTTCTAAACTCACACCTGTAATAATTTGCCTTTCCAAGTGACGTCATACCTATATATTTGCACTTACCTTTGCAATACCGTACTACAAACAAATTGAACTCAATAATTTAAACCTGACCACAATATCTCAAGCATTACCAAATAACCCTTCAACTGCAAACACCACTAAATAATGATAATAATTAACCACAAACATAATAAATGTTAATAACCATAAACATAATCCTATCCGATTCGAGGAGGAAATTACATTCCGATAGTATCTTGTGGGTCTCTCATTCATTATCGGAATTAGGGGTAGTATCGGTTAGATTATGACAATGAAGTGATTTTCATAACGTAATCGCTATTGTTATTGCTTTGTTATTTCGATGTATTGGTATTGAGGATATTATATGGTCGAATTTTGTTCAATTGCTTAATTTGTGTTCGGATTTTTATTTTTATTTTGGTCATCGGAAAAGTTCCTTTTAATGATCTTTTTCGAAAATGATATGGGAAAATTGTAGGCTTGGCAGTGACATTATTTGAACCTCTTTAGATTGGAAAACAGTTGTGCGAATTCTAATATTGGGAGTCAAATGATGTATTCCTAAAAATGGATAAGATTTTCTGATGAAATTTGCCATTTTGCGTAAGAAATGAGCCACAATGCTCCTACGTTAGTTAAATCCACTTTTATGGAGAAGGATATAGTGGAAGCATTATTTTTTAAATAAATACAATTATTATTGGAAATACCAGCATAGACAATTGGTTGTATCATGTTTCCTACTAATATAATTAAAACCGACCATGAAAACCCACTTAATACCCAAAATCATATCAATAATCTATTTTCAGTTACTAACCAAAATTATCGACGAGACCATAAATACACATAAACTCCGTGGGAGGGCGCCACACAGTAATTATACATTATAATAATGTAAACGTGTTTGATGTGACGAAAACAGATGGTGACGTCGCGTGGCGACTGATAAAGGTGGACTGTCATGGCTGACTGGGGTTATAAAATTAATAACTCAATTATTCTTTGTTTTATGATATTGTTAAGTAATTTAGGGTTGGATGATGTAATTAAAAAGTTTGATTTAATTACAAATTAGCGTGGGATTGATTGGTTGAATAATTCTGTATTCATAAAAAATCATAATTAAGTTTATATTTTGAAGCGGCTTGTTCGTATTAATTACAATAAATAATGTTAACCTAGCAAGGATAATACGGTGTTTTTGTTTTTGGAGATGGCATCTCGCAGTTCAGCCTCTAAGGCTGGCTACTGCTTAACCGGGCAAATCCTGCGGATGCCTTAAAAATGAATCTAAGGTCTCCAGCCAGGGGCGATGATCCTGCACGTTTTATCTTGACTCCCTAGAATACCACCTTTACCCCAAAAGCTAATAAGAACTGCTTTTAGACAAATAACTATGCCGTAGTGACTTCATTTAAAACCCTTAAAAAAATATATATTTGCCAAACTACTTTTTAACAGTTGCGCCAAAATGTAAAAAGTATATAGCTATTGTGCACTATAGACAGCTGACGCCATCCCTTAACGATTTTGTTACAACAATTTGATCCCGTCAATCAAATTGACAGACGAAATATTTGTTGTTGTTTTTCAGTGTTCCAGTATAAATCTATTATAATCATGATAATTACCGTGTATAATGATAGCAACTTCATTTTTTTTTTGTTTAACTATTGATTGAATAAAAATGTAGGTAATATTTAAAAATTTGTGATCTCAAGAGATTTTGTTTTTTATAGATGGTAACAATATTAATAGTGCCTATAATAATACCAATGTGATTGATTGATGTCGTTTTTAAGATTTTTATATTATTGAAGACTACCTGTTGCCCACGTTTTGGTCGAAATTATCCCACGGGCACGTTATAAATTTATACTATGGTACTCCGGGATAATGTAGCTTCCTCTTGGTGAAAAAAATTTCAAAATCGCTTCAGTAGATCCAGAGATTACCCCCTACATACAAACTTACAAACACATTTTACCCCTTTATAATATTAGTCTGTTAGAGATTAAAAATTAATACTGTATTACGCTAATTTAAGTGTTTTTATTTTTTTATAATAATAAAAATAAATAATAGATGTAACTAGATGACAACATGGCAATATAAAATTGACAAATTCAAACGGCATTGGCAAAAATATTGCAGTAGCCCATCAAAAAGTGGGGGCTGAGCAAGGGAGGGAAATTGGTAGGCATTGTTTTAAAATTTTTATTTCACATTGCTTTGAATAATTCAAACCAAAAACGGAGGTTTAATTAGTATTGCTCGCAATAGGGTTAATTATAGGCATCTACAAAACTACATGACAGACACATCTATACTTAGAAATAGCAGGAGATGTACTTATTTGTATCATTGATACTATTATTACACGTTGATATTGATTCCCCTGTCATCGCAACCCGAATACCACAGCGTTGTAACCTAATATTATCATTAGCGTTGAAAGGGTTGGAATAAGGGTTGAAGTTAGATTGTTAACGTCAAATACATTGTTCATCTTGATCTACAAATTGTGGGAAATTGGGTTACATTTACAAATCATACATTGGTTGTGCATTTTTTGACATCACGCCTGTAATCTCTAAAGATTTAAGCAGAGGTGTACCTTATAATACACCAACATTTCTCCAGACATGTTTAAGTTCTATGTAACAAGAGGCGGGCCTATTGCCATCAACCACGAATACATCAATCATCAATTAACACTCCGTGGCTGCTACTGAGAAATACATACCCTGGTCTATATTGTTGAATAATTATTTTAAAAATGTCTCAAAGTTAACAATAAATTCTACAGCATAGACTAAAAAAAAATAAACTTAAAACTAAATTCCTAAAAACTCCCACAAGATGTTTCATGAAAAGGGTCCATTAAATGAAGTAAATTCCATAGAGTCTGCAAAATCGGTGCAGAATTTTCGCAATCAAAATATTTTTCGACGCGACCGCACATTGCTTGAAGAATGCCGCTAGCGACGGCAAATGATTTATTTTAATCGATTGTTTACCGAGAGAAATCTGTTGGCTGAAACGTTTTATGTGATGTAATAAAATTGATAAAAAGTGAGTAATGGATGTTAGGTGAGGTGGGTTTATGTGCTTTGTTATTGTTACATTTGACTTCGTTGTGAGGTCAGCAGAAGTGTAAGTGTGATCGTAAATAAGTTGGTATGGTGTAGGAAATGCAATATTCATGCCAGCAAGACTTTTAGGTCAGACTTCTTGGGTTATTAATCGTGTTATAAAATATTACACAGTACACAGTAACCGTAAGTTTAAAGTAACCTGTATTTTGACCATAAATGAAATGATGGCCCAAAAGCAATAATGATTTTAAAGAGATCACAGGATCTTTTTAACCGTCAAAATACAAAAAAGAGAAGCCACAGTCCAGCCACAGGGAATAATAACTGTAAAAGGACCATTCTCTGTTACCCATTCCATAGTGTAGATTTATATAGAGAAGAATGGACAAGAAACTCCATGGACGCTTCTTGCTTATTATTAATATTATGTTTTCACACAAATCGGTGTACATACTCAAAACTACACAAAGATAATCACGCTCATTCTGGATCCCACTGCAGCGCCCCAAACTATACTCTGACTTAAATATAAATAAAAACCAGTATCCTCTACAACAAACAGTTCCATTCAGCTCAAATACACACTACGTGAGCAACACTACTACTTGCTACTTACGCATAATGGGGTCATTAACGAAATGCGTTACTACTGCACGTGGGGTGGTTTCAGATTATACAACTGTACTAGAACACTAGGATTTCTACTCATTTAGTTGCTGGTAAACATTCTTCCTTTTTAACACGCTTTTTAGCTTCATCTGTAACCATGTCCTGGGTTGTGGAGGTCAGATAGGCAGTCGCTTCATGTAAAATACTGATATTCGGCTGCATCCGGGTAGACTGGAAGCGGATGGCACCAAATGATGATGACCTGTAACTATGTAAAAAAATCTTCGAAGTTAAATTACACCCACTTTTCGGTTTCCGATTGAGCTGAAATGTTGCATATATGTTGAGTTTGAGGCGAATGCTAATGCTAATGCTAGTGACGTCATTCTCAATCCAATATGGTGGACTCGCAAACATGGCGGATTAGTTTTTTTTTTGCATTCCCATGATATGGGTATCAAATGAAAGGGTTTGCCGAGAAGAATACGAGTTATAAAACAAACAAACACAAAAACAAATAACTACATACTTATGTATAACGAAGTTAAAAGGAAAACTACTCGTATCACAGCTAAGTAGGCTTTACAAGTTTACGAGTAATAGTCGACCAACTTATAAAATGTATAACATATTTTCCTGAACATAATGTATCCCATACATTATTTAAGGAAAATATGTTTGCTTAAGCACAGGTTTTTCAACTGAAAGATATGTAAGTTTGTTTTTTATTATTACAATAAAAATAATCGTTTGGAGGCAAATCGGACCGTTGGAAGTGCTCGCGTATTTCGATGGGCACCTATGGAACCCTACATTGTTTGTGGCCGGTTTTTTTTTTTGGATCGGCGCATTGTCTTTCTTGTATTACATTATCCTATCAGCCGTCACTCTATCACCATTCTGCACTGTTAGATACATTGACTTTTATATCTATCTCTGTAATGGAATCAGAATTGAGTTCAAATTTTCAAAAGAACGACTTCAGTTTCAATTGCTAATTTCATTTAATCTACAGAGTTCTCACAATTGTAATACCCCAAAAATTACCAAACTACCAAACAAAACGTCTGAACGACTGTCTGCAGTAGGTATTTGCAGTAGTTTGGTATTTTAAACCAATTTACATTCATAATTAAAACATTCGTCACGACATCTTCCTTGGTACACAACGTTACAGTCAAGTGCACTTTAGCAAAGGTTTCAGTTAATCTACCGAGTTCTGTATTACAATTTACAGTCGTAGTAATATCACCAAACTCAAAGTGTGTGACTGTCTCTCCAGTATTTGCAGTGGCACTAACTTTCCCTACAACAGAACTAATCTAGTACAGTCTCGTCTATTTAAGCGCACCGTTTGGCCAGTCGCCAGCTAAACATGAATCATCCACTGTGCTGTCAATGAAACATAATCCGATCATTTCGTTAAGTGACTTGTTACATTATCCTCTACTTGAATTGACGGATTTTGAAATGTAACACAACGGTGGTTATGTTTGTGAGGGTTATGTTTAGTGTCATCTGTTGGGTTTGTAATGGGTGTAATTAGTTTTTATGTCTTGTTGTTAGTTATGATTACCATATTCATGCTCTTTTCACATTTTACTTGGGGTCGATGCAAGACTTTTTCCTTCCATTCGCCCCTGTCAACAGTCATGATATAATTTACTTCTTCTTCTTTCATATTCCTCAATGTATCCATTTTTTCTTCATTTATTCGTACTATCCCAGCAGTGGGAACATTGTAGGCTGATTATGCTTATGCTTATCAATATTTATATTTATCGCTCATAAGTGTGATACCATACTTTAATAAATATTTTGTTGATTAAGACTCCTTCCTCTTTTGAGGTTTGCTCTTTCTTATCTTACAATTCTTATCGCTGGCTGTAAACCAATAGCTGACTTAATTCTTAATTCTAATCCAGGAGTTCAATATTCACCACGTTGCGAACAGGATCCATTGAATGACAAAAGCATGCAACTCAATTGAATTACGTCTTTTTACTTCACATTGATACTTATTGTTTGCCACCACAATACAGGTTGTTTAGTCATTCACAATCTCACCGTCGTCGTAAATTGAGGTCGTCACCCATATATCTATTTGACTTTGTTTAACCCGTCCCCTGGCCTCATCCAGGGCCGTTAGTTTTCTGCGGAACGGTTTATACGACGCGTTTTAACCAACGCGGGCTATATTTGAATGGGAGTTAACAAGACTCGTTACTCACTTAGGAATTAGTGTGGAAAAGGTACTTAGAATAAATCTTAAGCTTATTGCATAGTTGTTGGTAAGTTGACGTGGAGGAAACTTTAGTGTGGTCATTAGTATAGCGGTACAAACTTTTGTACCACAGAAACAGCGAAATCTTACTTGCCCTTCTTGTTTTCTTATGGTGACAGCAAATCTTCTTCTTCAGTTAAATGGCTTCGTATAATGTGCTCCAAATTTTCTAACTTTCATAAATTCTTCAAATATTTTAATAAAACTACAGCATAAATTGCTCTTACAAGTTCAACTTTAATTAATTTTTGAATCACATTTTGTACTGGCTCTATTCCAACACATGAATCACTAAGTTTGATCTCAAACGATTTGTTACAATTAACAAATCCAGAATTAATGTTTTTTTATTACATATTCAACCTTATCTGCTGTGTTTTTGAGTCTGTTTTTGTTAACGTGGAAGGGATTGCTAAAGCTAATGTCTTCTTAACTAGCAATTTCAGTCTGTTTTCCAGGATTTGAAACGTCCTCGCTAACTACCTATGTTTGTGTAGTATATTTGCATTGAAATAATTATCTTTGAATGCCTTAGTAATTGTTGTAATATTGTAGAAGGATTAGGAAGGGTTGGGAGGTATTGTAGGAGGAGGACAAACTGGTGTTAATAAATGATTTTATAAATGGGTAAGGAGTCTAGTAGTATAGCGAAGTCATGTTTTTAAAGCCAGTAAGTACTCAAATCACAAATCGTCGATTTTGTTTTCGTTTTCTCTCGGATTGCCGTGAAGAATGTAGGTACTAAGTATTGTATAAAGCCGCGGTAAAACTTTGCTTGCTAACGTGAGGTGACGTAAGGTGTTACCAGGGCTGAATCCCCAAACACTAGACGTAATAAGTATGTTCTATGGAATCGTCACTTGTGGAGGTTATTTTTAAAACATTTCAATATCTGTTGTGACAAGTGACCACAGAAACACCCGGTTAAACCAATGATAAACAAGTCTGACTTTATTATTCTCCGCGAGGCAGGTGTTACACATGAATGATATTCCACGAAATATAAACACTAATATTATATATTACTCAGTAATTTTCCAGTTCAGTTTGTTTACCTAATTATAACGTAAACGGTAATCCTCATAATGTATGAGAGGGTCCTTTCAGAATAAACGACACGTTATAACAATTTTAATTATCCCGAGAATTCTCGGGGACGTAAAGTTTACAAATAAGTTTAATTTTTTGGCGGTTTTAACCCCATTTCCTTTCATTCTTTGTTTTGAGTACGGATTTGGAAACAGGGAAACTTGGTTTATTTCCCAACAGTAATGATAATTATTTGTGTTTGTTATTTTCAAGTCTATTTTATCCATCTGTTTCGTTTTGACACACTGTCTTGGCCCATTCATTGTTGATGTATAAACACGAATTTGCTCAATCTTTTGTGTGAATCTGGTGTGAGTTTCAAGAACCGTCTCTAAGAATCTCTGAAACACTTTAAAAGGTTAGTCTAAATTGAAGCAGTATTTTATCCTTAACATAAATTTTATAAATTGCACTGTTTCTATAATTATTCTTATATTCTCAAAAAGCCTCATTCCAAGCCAACTAATTCTTTATCATCATCTCGTTCAGTATGTGGGTACGTTTATATGGGTCTTTATCGTAAACTGACAGTGCGGGACGATTAGTGTGAAAATCATTAAATTTTCGGCAAAGGCGGCTCCTGGCGGTGCTAACACCGCTTTATCTGTCGTCAAGAGAAACATTAATTGTTGTGCTACCATTTTTAGTACGGATCCTCTTTATAATAGCTGTTAAAAATGTTATATCTTTTATTATAATTATGACTTAATTTTCTTCAATTATTACCTTTCTTAATGCTCTCAGTAGAAACATTGTAGCCACAGTTTTAGTAGTGCTAAATTGAGTCTTAAAAGTATAAAGTAATTGAGGTGCAGATCGTAAAATCTCACTTGAAGGATTACGAGCTGCTTGAAAGAGGTTTGCTTGCAATAAATGGACTTTAAAGTGAATCTCAGTGAAGCGTTTACTATTTAATATAATTTCACTAGTTCCACCTCAATGGTTTTCAAAGCCTTAGAATTTATAGAAATAGACTACTGAGCAATAAGTTGGCAACTATTTATAGAAACGAGACTACTCAATATTAAACGTGGACGAATAATTTGAATCTACACCTTAAGAAGAGATGAAATCCCTTATGAAAATCTCCAGGTAACAGACCTATTTTTAGCCAAAAATATCAAGGAAAACACCTTTCCAATTATTATAATTTTATACCGAAACCTCGATCCAAACGTTCCATCATCTGCTTTTAATGTTTCAAGTTAACAGATGCGTTTCTGAAACTTCGTTCAACTTTTCAAATTTGTCTCAACGGGCAATTATAAGTTTCGTTTTTACCTCGACTTCAGTTAATAACCGTGTTTTGCGTGAAAGTCTTTCTTTTATTGGGACGTGGTAACCGAAAATAATTTTCCTGGAAAAATTTTGGGGAATAGGGGGTTTAATTGATAGCTAATAAATATATTTCACCACCACCACTCCACACCACTGCTCTCAAAAACGGTGAAGGAAAACATCGTGAGGAAACCGGCATCTCCTGGAACCAAAAATTCGAAGACATCCCAAATTCCCAACTAGCAAAATCAGTGCTTAAAACGCTCTCAAGACTACTTTTATTTTACTTATAAATTGTCTATAATACGCTACAAGCCTGGATTTGGGCGGAGTTATAGGAGCGTTTATTTTTATAACTATCTTATAATCAACTTATTAAATGTTACTGAGCCCTATAATATACTTGACGAATCGCAATAGCTTCTATAATGATCTGAGACTACACAACTACAAGCACAAACGCTTTTGTTAGCATCTGACGTAGGTATCTTACCAAAGCAATCTTGTTTATAATGCACTAGTAACTTACTTAGTTATTAGTTATAAGTATATTTTAACAGAGGTTTTCTTTGTTGTGTTTGTAAAAACTTAATAATAACTAAAGTTTCTATTACTATTATTTAATTACAAAAAATATATCGTAACTACGTGTATGAACTCGTGGGGAAGTCATTTTTACTGTAAATATGTACCGCAATTTAGTTAGTTTTTACAATCCCCTCCGAAAAATAGCACATTAGAATATTGTTGTAAATAAAATATTTCATCAATTCTTAGAAATATTCGCCAAATTTAACAATTGCTCAAAAATAGGGACTTTGTAGAACTTTATAAGTAAACTAGTACTTGTAGCAAGTAAGTAAGTACTTTTTAGGTAAATTAGTACTTGTAGCAGTTTCAGCCTAGATAACTCGCCCCCATTGGCTTCCATTTTAAAAACAAATTAGGGTTCCTTGGAATATGCGTGCTATACCTATTTGTCACTTTTCTCCTGTAACCACCACTCCTTTTCAATCGTTTTCAATCGCTTAAATTCATGTTCAGCTCATTCACTCAACAACTGAATTTCAACAAACTGGCTGAGGTTTACTAATAAAGTTATTGATCTAGTAGCTTAAAAGCAATTTTGATCATGAAGCGCTCTTATCAAGTACTATTAGATTTAAAAGATGCTAAGTATGTTATAATATCTTGTTCACTCACAAAATGATATTATAGGATCAAAATGTTATTCTGGATTATTTAGTTTTACTGTAGACAATTATAAGTTTTGTTTGCCGATGACAGTACACTCATTGTTCCATGTAAAAATATAGAAACTTACGAAGATGACATAAACAAGTCCATCCTTTGCATCAAAAATTGGTTACTTTTAAATAAATTAAAAATTAATATAGACAAAACAAAGCTTATGACATTTTATCAAAGAACAAAAAAACTTAACTTAAACATAACTTATGCAGATCAAATAATAGCTGAAACAAGCTGTGCTAGATTTTTAGGACTTCACTTGGACACTCACTTAAACTGGAAATGTCATGTGGAAACTGTTTGTAAAAAACTAAACCAATATTCATATGCACTCTATAATCTAGCAAAGATAGTAAATCAGTCCGTTGTTCTAATTTCTTACAAGGCCTATGTTACATCTACATTACGTTTTGGATTAATATATTGGGGAAATTCCACTGACAAAGAAATTGCGTTTAAGGCCCAAAAAAGATGTGTGCGTTCTGTGTTTAAGCTGAAACCAACTGAAAGCTGTTTTCCTTATTTCAAAAAATTTAAACTCCTAACATTGCCCTGTTTGTATATTTTTGAGACAGCAATATTTGTCAAATCCAACTTCCATCTGTTTGAAACATTGAGATCCAAACGACGCAACAGAGAGATATGCGCTAAACCACATAGCACTGCTCTTTTTAAAAAAAGTTTTTTAGGAATGGCACCTAGGATCTATAATAAGATCCCTAGACAAATCACAGAAATTAAAAACATACACGATTTTAAAAAGGCTTTCCTAAAAATATTACATGAAAAAGCATATTATACGGTGAACGAATACCTAACTGACACATCATGACTTCCATAATATTATTATTATTATTATTTTTTTGTTGTTTACAGTTTATACTACAATTATTTATTATTTTATATTTTATTGGATAGTGTGTTGACAATTTGAATTAAAATGATTTAATAATGTGTGATAATAATATTAGTTTTTGTTTATTTTATTTTTTAATTTTATTCTGTTTGATAATTTATTACAATTAGCATTTTTGTGTTAAAATAATATTTGTACGCCGATGACGGCTAGACATAGCGTTCATGAATAATTACAACATCTGTACCTAACCTACCTATGTTCAACAAATAAAAATATTTGTATTTGTATTTGTATAAGAGACTTATTCCTAAAAGTGTCCTATCAGATAATCTTGTAGCTAACTACAAGACTGAGATGACTTGAGAATATCTACACTTGTGAAATGCTATTACTATTAAAAGTGTCCTATACTCGTAGGTACATGTTTTATAGGTTAGGCTTGGCAAATTCTATTATAAGTTAAATAGTATTAAGCAAAGCCTTTATAAGAACGTTATTAGTAATGATAGACTTATAGTCTTTTTATACAGGATTAATTGGCTAGTTGATGTGAATGTGCTATGTACCAACCCGCACTGGCCCGCTGGATTATAGCCCATTCCCTCTCATAGAGAGGAGGCCGTGTGTCCCAGCAGTGGAAACATTACAGGCTGATTATGCTAAATATGTTCCAGGAATAGGTAGAATGCAGCGTCGACCCCAAATAAATTGGGATAAGGGCAGGAGTATGATGGATGATCCACAGCTTATTGATAAGTTACAAGTTCTAAATACATCTGTTCCTATCTTCAATTATTTAGGGTGTGTTCTATCTGCTAATAGCATTTTAATGTTTATCCTTGTTATTGGTGGAAAAGTATCTACGAGTTACACAGAAATATAGGAAATATTGTATATGAGAGCTAAATCTGCCAACAAACTGCTTTACAGTTTGGCAGAAGTAACATCATTTTTTGTAATGCCTAGGATACCACATAAAGCTTTTTTTTTTTTTTTCGTGGGACAGTCAGTAAATCAGGTATCCACAGAACTGCCACAAAAAATATAGAAAGAAAATTACCTAAATTTTTCAAAATATATTTTTCCATCTTAAAAAGTGCTCCTTTTGCGAAGTGCACCAGTTGGTGAAGTGTACCATATGAGAAGTGCATCAGTTGCTAAGTTCACCATTTGAGCATGGTGTACAAGTTGAGATGTGCACCAAATGCGTCAAACCCCTCGCAAACACCTGAAATCGTCCACTAGTTCAAAACTAAACTCCCAATTTTATCTCCCCAGAACTGAAAAGCCAACTAAAATCTCTCAGCTTACCAACTTGTTCCATTTTCATCGCTAATAGCCACAATTTAGTTTTCAACCAACAATCCATTCGCTTGGCCGACTTCCTTTTTTGTCCTTTAATCTAAAGAGCTTTATAATTAAAATAATAATAGAAAAACCGGTCATGAGCGTCGGACCACGCTCAGTGAGGAGTTCCGTAGTCGGGATGAATATTTCAGGCTTTATTTAAATCAGCCTCAAAAATAAGTTAGTTAGGTAAGTACTCGTATTTCAAAATATTTCTCAAAAAAGTCTGTTAATTGAAGGTGTCCGTGGTACCCGAATATCCTATTAACTAAATGCGAAAGTTTGTGAGGATGGATGGACGTCTGGATTTATGGATGTTTGTTATTCTTTCACGTAAAAACGACTGAATGGATTTTGATGAAATTTAGCACACAGACAGTTTAGAACCTGGATTAACACATAGGATAGGATGTGTTTATCCCGGTAGTATGATCCCGCGGGACAATTATGGAACTCCACGCGGGTGGAGCCGCAGGCATAAGCTAGTATCTCATATCTCAAAAGCAATAGTGGCATGTAATTGAATCTTGCCTACCCTTTAAAAGAAAGCGTAAACTTACAGTAGTGGACAGACGGACTTACTGAAACTATTTGAGTTCTTTGATTTCCTAGTCATCACAGCCTATCGCTGCAAATAGGTTCCCCCTAAACTACGCCAAAACACCTCTTCCGCATTCAGTCTGTCCCAGCCACAACTGTAAAGTTTTTTTCCTACGGAACCCTATCCCACGAGTCACAATAGAGGTCTGTCGCCCGGCAACGCTAATCTGGTTGACCGCGCGACCCCTGTAACGAGACGGCGCCAGTTAACTGATTACCCCTGGTCTCTCTAACTTGAGTTACGTTGTTAGACTCGTTATACCGTACATTGTACCTAGTTCGGCTTACGTTAGCGTGTGTGATGAATTACAGGTCCATTGTTATTTTTCCCTCTCAGTGAATGGAGACTTTTGTCCTAGCATTTGGGAACGTTAAAGACTAATTATACTTATGTTCATGCTATGACTACGTATTTTATTATGCTATAACATAACATTACACCTGTAATCCCCAAAGGTTTAGGCAGAGGTGTACCTAATAGAACACTCACATTTTCCCTATTTTTTCCCATAAGTAACAATATAAGTTTAGTTGTAAACCGTGAAAGCTTAAAACAGCGTTTGCCAGTTATGTTTAAGTATCTTGTAATAGGGGGTGAGCCTATTGCCATCAACCGGGCACAAATCCAGACTCCGTAGGAAAAACCAAAAAGCACTTGGCTCGACCCGGGAATTGGACCTCCTGATCAATAATTGCGCGTGCGACTAATAAATCAACAAGCCACGTATTTTATATTTTTTCTAAATTAGGTTACTATAACATTTCTAACCTTTGTTAATACTATTTGTTTGAGTTTAGGAAAAATTGGTTGATCAAAGTTCGATTTATTTCTAGACACTTCACTTCTTATAATACAGCAAGATCTTCATTCATTCGTCCGCGAACACGGTCCAGCTTAGCATCCAAGAGACCATTAAGCACAGAGAACGTGAGAAGGACAAAAACGAATCAATATTGATTAATATGTAAATGAGGTTCTAATCAAACTGAAAATGATGGTTGGCAATTTGATTGCCATTATTCTATCGGTGTACTTATGACCAGTATAGCTTCAATAAAAAAGTATTCTACCCAATGATGAAATAAACCTAACTAATTTATAGGTACGTGCGTCTTTTGTTTACGTGCTTTGTTTGCCATTCATTGTATTTCAAACAAAACCCTATTTATTGAAAGGTTATTTCATTTATTTCAAACTAATTTGGTCGAACAAATCTATAGACAAACGGGGACTATTATCTAGATTGACTTTAAACCAACAAGACAATGTGAATTGAAAATGTAAATTCTATTATTTTAATGGAACGTTACAATTAGCGAATTGTAAAAGAAAATAGAAATAGAAGGTTTGTTAGTGAATATAACTAGCCTTTGTGGAATAGTTACTTTGTCTGATTTTATTGATGTTAATATAATTTACCTTTGCTTGGTGTGAATAGAATAAAGCCTATTCGTTTCTCTATAGACATTTAGTTTGTAAAGGAGATGAGTGCCTCAATTGAAATGCCTATTGAAAATATTATTAAAATCTCTAATAATAAATGGGTAGATACACTTGAGCGGTTTTTTTTAGGGCTTCGCGAGCCGAGAGGATTTCAGCAAAAAATAGGGAACGCCATCAGCACATTTAAACTGCGTTCAATGACTGTTAGTTCAATATTCCATTGCAATGGGGGCTATCGCATGTGAATTCACCGTTAGAGGCGCTAGTGTAGCGTGAGGGCACCGAAATGTCAGATGTGCTCTAGATTGAGCTATTCCTGATTAATTATGACTTGCAGTTTTAAAGTAGCAATTAAGGATCTTATTTGTAAGTATTTGGAGGAAAAATGATTTTTAAATGTTTCATGCTTGCTAATTTTAGGGAGAATATTGTAAATAAATTATCTGAACTTTACACTATGTTTTTATACGTAATAAAATATTTTATTTATGAAGTTATTGGTACTTATAAAAGTATAAAATAGAATTACTGACATGACCAAACGCGACAGTGGCGCCATCTGGTGAGCTCAATAACGATAGCCCTCATTGTAAGACTTTACACTGACAGCTCTCGAACGCCATTTTGATGTGCTGATCACGTACAATTTCACTGGTGACATCTGTCAGTCAGGCTCTGAAGCCTCGATTGTCTTGAAGACAACAATAATACATTCTCCCTTCAATTACCCAAAAGCAAATATCACGTCGATTAAGCCTAATAGCTAATAATTCTGGCTTATACAAATCATTGTTGTTGAACAGTATTCTCGTAAGGTTCGCAAGTAGGGGGAGTATTTTCGTACATCACTATGATTCTGCATTGTTACAGTCGACTGATCTCCGGCTTTACTTTGTTCAACTTCGGTAAGCCTGGAAAAGAATAGGGACTTGATAACTCGGTATATTTTTTATCGATATTGTTATTATCGATTTGAAAAAATGTGTTCCGCACCTCGTGTGCCAAAGCGGTGCCAACAAAAACAAAGTGTTTTAGTTAGGAGTTAAAATGAGTTTGATGCAGATGTTGCGTGGTTTACTTCGTTTTATGTTTTTGTTAAGTTTTGTAGATATTGTGGTTGTAGGCTGCAGGATTTTGCTGCAAAATCATTATTAGAAATATGTAGCAAGTAAAAATAAAACAAAATGTAACTGTCGACGTTCGAATATTCCAATATACAAAACCGAACCATTAAATATAAAACCAATAAAAAACATATCCTTTTTGCTTCAACGTAATTGAGCAAAAAAAAAAAATATTTTCAAACTATCGATAACATACATAGTGCACAACACTATCTGAATACACTTCTGAAAGGCGTTCGATTCTGCAAGTCACTCGAAGTAGGGTAAATAAAAAAGAAAGCGTGGGCTCTTCACAGTAAAGCATATCGGGTATGATTACCCATAAATACATAAAAAATGAAGGAAGCCTTGGATTATGAACAGGCAATTATATGGCATACGTTTATATGACAGCAAAGTATATTCAAGTTCGAAGATGGTATTTTCCTCATATGAAAGTGACAGGATGAAAGATTGTGGTTTAGGAATAATATTATTTGTGTGGGAGCCAAAACATTGGTTGTAAATAGTGTAATAGTGTACTCATTGTCAGAGGATCTACGACAAGGGGCAATAAAAGGGGGTTTTCAAAGCATTTCCCACAAGCTTCTCGGTAGCTAATAATACATTTCAGGTCTTCCGTAAATCTTAGGGGCATTTATGGAGTCGTGGCGGGTTGCGCTTTGCATGCAGCGATCCGCGTTATTACACGCGCAAACACAAACATATGAAAATGTACGTTGCTGTTACGGAGATGCGGGGCGTGAAGCGGCGCGTGCGACGCCGCGTTTTTTGTCGCGGCCGCGGCTATCGCTACGTTTCACGTTCTCGGTGAACTAAGTATTAAAGGAACTAGGTGACCGCAACGCTGCATGCGTGGACATGTCATCTGCGGGCTCCGTCGCAAGCAACGTTGCTTTTCAAGCAAACGTGCGAGAAATCGCTTCTTCGTAAACGCTCTGATACATCGCCATATGTTTGAATTTATTGCGGACCGCGTCGAAAAACGCGCTGTGCAACGCGCCATCTATCCGTAAATAAAGCAAATCAACCATACCATCACTTGTATGTTATTGTCAACTCGTCACCATCACTTGTATGTTATTGTCGACTCTAGCCAATCCTGATGATGCAAATTATTTGTTACATTATGATCAAAGTGAATAATTATAATGACAACATTGCTTAGTTGATTGAGATAATAATTAACTAGTTAATTCCAAACATGGAACACATGCCAATACCATTCAATTTCAAGCTTTCAATCATAAGCTTTATGGGCTGTATTCCTAACAGTATCAAAACAAAGGTATTGGCTTACATACGGATAATGCTCATCATTGTCGAATTCGAATTTGAACCGTAATATCTGTTGGCGGGCTTTTCACAAAATTGCGCACTGACGTGGACTATCTGCCCTTGGTTGGTATAGGTCATATTTAATTATCTAGCGATACTTTATACCCGTGATGGAGTTAGATAATTATCTAACCGTATCATCATCTGCCTAGGCTTTTCTAAAGTATGTTGTGGTCGGCTTTCAGTCTAACTGGATGCAGTTGAATACCATTATTTTACATGGAACGAATGCCTGTCTGACCACAACTAACAACCGTCCACAACCTAATTAGTACTGGATAGTACGATGCCCCTTGGTTTATAGGTATTCTATCAGGAAAGTCTAATCAACAAAAACTGCCCCAATTAATAAAAAAACCTACATGCTTGAGAACTATTTCTTGACGGCATGTAAAGTCAAGTCAGAGGCCCATGGGTGGCAAACCATAGGTTAGACACTAACCACACAATAACGAAGACAAATAAAAAAAATATCTAAACTCTCGACCATGGTAGATAGACACAGTGGGTAGGAAGTAGATACTACAGCTGATATGAGCCACTGTCGCGGGTCCTGAAGTTACTTGAAATTGTGAGTTTTTTTTGTTTTACTCTATTTTGATGTCGACACCCATCACATCTATGTAGATTAGATCCACCATCAAATTAAATGTGACCCTGTGTAACCTTCACTCCCAGTTTCATTACACTCATTCATCACACTTTGATTTATGAATAATTTATTTACAAAGTCATTTTATATTCATGGAAGTATGTAGGACGAAACCATTAAAAAGTGTACGTCTGAGCTCCATTGTATTCAAGGAACCATGTCGTTGTCTGTTGATCGACGGGCTCTAGTGACCCGTGACGATGGACAAGGTACAGTAGACAAATTATTAGTATTAACACACAGTATTTCAACTGCGATCAAATTGTCTCCTGTGTAGTTGCTTGGGTTCGATTCGTAGGTCGGCCAAAGTGTTAGTGGAATTTCCTTCAAGAATTCGACAGAAGCAGCCATAGTATGTAGTAGCGCCCGGCCATAGTCTGTATTATGATTGCCTAATACAGACTATGGCCGGGCGCTAGTAGGGCGTTATGAGTGAGCCTATTGAGGCCCCATATAATAGGGACTTAATCAAAACATAACTGGCGCAATTTAGGTTACTATTAAGTACACGTCTGCAAAACCCATCGGGGATTATAAATATTATGTTGTTATTTTAACAAATTGACGGAATAGGCTCACACACACATGCAAGGCGTTTACATAAATTCTAAGCACGCTTCAGGTAATAGATAAATCGGGAGTAAATCAGGGTTATCGCATACATTGAGCCAACTAGATATATTACCGATAGACCGCATCCTTGATAAGCAGAATTAGGGCTAGCCGCAACGGTATTTTAAAAACCCTAGCGGCACAGCACGATGCACACATATTGAGACTTTGTCCGATTGCTCGTGCGACGGGGATGAAGAATAATGATGTGTACTTAATTAATATATATTTTTAGGAATCAGAAGTGAAAAACAAATAAAAAAACAATTTTTAAACAACCTAACACTAATTTATTTATAAATAAACTTAGATTTAACATTAATTTAATAAATCATCAATATTCGAGCAATCACAAACAAACAGCCATCAATATTCAAAAATAGTAATCACAATAGAACACAAAATATAACAAAAATAAAATAAACAAAATGAAAAACCACTGCAGTAAAATATGGAACGAACTTACTGTAAAGTAGCGTGGGCACCAACAACCTTACCGGTCGGCGGCTCAACAACGAATGCGCTGCGCTCTGTCGAGTGCTCGCTTTTATAAGAATCGGTGGGGGTACCCCTACTACCAACAATAAGTTCTGCTTATACGGCCTATCCTGATCGTGCGCCGTCCTCGGCTGCACCAGAAACTTCTTCAGAAGTACTGGCAGGTACGGCGAGAGCTTGATTGCCGCCTTCGTCTGAATTGGCACCGCCTGGACTCAGAGCCTGAGCAGGACCAGCAGGAGCACCAGCAAGACCAGCAGGAGGACCTGAAGGCTCACCAGCATCATCAGGGTTGTCGTCATTGCAATCTGTATGAGACACAAGTGGTTAATTATACGTGACGACATACATCTTTGCCTATTCTGTCATCCATCACGCATACAAGGCCCTCATACAAAAATACACTCTTTCATCCGAAATAAAAACACTTCGCTTTCAAATGTATGCATACATCTTCACACATCATGTCTCATTCATACTCATACTTGAACTTGTACAAGTTCACACGTAAAAAAAAACGTGTCAACCAGGACTGCGCCTGCCAGGACTACGCCTGATGCGTGTTTATAGGACACGACTTCCGCACGTTGAAAACGTGGCAACCAGGACTGCGCCTGCCAGGACAACGCCTGATGCGTGTTCATAGAACGCGACTTCCGGGACAACACCCGATGCGCATACATAGTACGCTACTTCCAAAACCAGGCACTCCAGGACGCTAGCCTCGGGAGCGCGCTGCATTTGGGCTGCACCAGTCACACCACCAGTTTCAACCAGCAAGGCAAGCACGTGCCTCACACTCATACGCACGCGTACAGATCACACGTGCTACCAGAACATAAAGAAAAACATTTAAAAGTACAGTTGAAACTTACTTTCAAAAAATGCAGCACAACTCTCGGGACACCACTCGCCTTTCCAGGGTACCATGTACTGAGCTGCGGCCTGAGTTGTCTTGCCTCTGGCTCCACTTAACAGTTTCAGCTCGTAACGATCACTTTGTAACACTTTAGTCACGCGGTATGGACCCCTCATGCCAGGGTCGAGCTTCCCAGTGGACTGAGAATACTTTATCACGAACACTTGATCGTTTACCTGAAAAACTCTTGGCGGGTGTCTTAGACGATTTACCCGATCGTCTTGACTACTTTGATTCTTGTCAAGAGATGCTTTAGCGGAGCTCCTGCTGAGTTCCCTCATGGCTTCTCGATTTGGACTCGAGTTTTCGACGGCAACGTCACGGATCAGCGCACGAATCACAGGAGTGGTCGCGTTAGTACCAATTAACAAATACAAAGCAGAGTACTGCGTGGTTTTTTGTTTTGTAACATTTAAAACTAACTGAATTTTCCATAAACTATCAGACCAAATGGAGTTTTTATTATAACTTTCGATACAAATCATATTAAGGATGGTCCTTACATAACGCTCGACTTGGCCATTGGAATGATGCATTTCGGGTGTTATGTAATGGATATCACCACCCATCTCAGTTACCCAACTGGTAAAAGCTGAAGCCTCAAACATGCGGCCACGGTCACAAACTATCAGTTTGGGTGTCCCAAACAAAGATACAGCGCTATTGAAAACACGTTTCAACTCGCTGGCATCTTGTCTGTATATTGGATAGAGTAAACAAAATTTGGTAAAGGAATCTACTAAAACAAGTACAAACTTATATCCATTGGACTCTGGTAAAGGACCTAATGCATCAACATGAACCGTGTTGAAGGGAATATCAGATTTTTCCCATGAAGTTATAGGCTGACGAGGAGCTCTTGGAACACGTTTCTTGCTAATGCAAATTAGGCAATGGGAAGTATACTTTTTAACAAATTGTTTCAGGCCAGGGAACCAGAAATGTTTTAAAATAAGGTCATACGTTTTATCAGCCCCGATGTGCTCGTGCTCGTCGTGAAAAACACGTAATAAACTGAGCCGGTGTCCTTTAGGGATAAAACATAGTAAACGCGACTCCTCACCAACAGGTGAATAGCGATAATAGAGCACATCGCCCTGATAGACGTACCGACCAGAGTCCAAGAGACCATCCCTCAGCTTTTCGATGAGACCAATGGTCTCCAAATCAGCTGACTGGGCCATTTGTGCCCAACTCGACGGTCTATCGATGGTATTGACTTGCAACGCTGGCGGGTTTCTGCTTAAATAATCGGCGTGACCCATCATCATGCCCTTTCGATATTCAATTTCAAAATTGAAATCCTGCAGATAGATCCACCAGCGTGCAACCCGCGGAAGGAGATCTTTCTTACGTTCGGTGGCCTTCAAAGCGTTGCAATCGGTTATGATTTTGAAATTTATCCCGATCAAATAATGACGAAAGTGTTGCAGCGCTTTGACGACCGCCAACGTCTCCAGTTCATACGAATGGTATTTTGATTCCGCGCCCTGGGTGACTTTACTAAAGTAGGCTATCACCCGTTTACCACCGTCCGCGTGTACTTGAATCAGTATTGCGCCGTACCCTGCACTGCTAGCATCAGTGTGCAGCTCTGTCGGAAGGTTCGGGTCAAAAATCGCAAGTATGGGCTCACTAGTTAGACGCTTTATAAGATCTTGCCGGACTTGATCTTGATCAGGTCCCCATACAAATTTTACGTCTTTCTTTGTAAGACGTGAAATACATGCGGTTTTTGTCGCGTAACCTTCGATATAACGCCGAAAGTAACCAGCAAGGCCTAAAAACTGGCGTACTTGTTTTACATTCCCTGGAATGGGCGCGTTAGCTAGTGCCTCGATTTTGTGCGGACTCGGCCTAACCTGACCATGACTAATGACGCGACCTAGGTACTCTACCGTGGTGGTAAGAAAGAAACACTTGCGCACGTTAATTGAGAACCCGGCCTCCGTCAAAGTTGACAAGACATCGCGTAACAAGGTGATGCCATCATTGACTGTCAAACTCAGAATCAACACATCGTCAATATATACCAGAACACTCCCTGCTTCTATAAATTTACGCAAGGTATTATTGATGATACGTTGATACACAGTGGGAGAGTTGCACAAACCATAGGGCATTTTTAAATACTCATAGTGAGCTTCTGGAGTTACAAAGCCTGTCCTACGGATTGAGTCCTCATCAATAGGAATTTGATGGAAGCCCGACGCCATATCTAAAGAAGTGAAGAATTTCGAACCCCCAAGCCGATCAATGTGGTCATCAATCAAGGGTAGGGGGTACCTATCCTTGACAGTGATGCGATTTAGTGCACGAAAGTCTACGCACATTCTGTCTGAGCCATCCTTTTTCTTGACCAATATGATCGGGCTTGCATATTCGGAATCTGACTCCCTAATAATCTTTTTGTCCAAGAGATCCTGACATATCTCGCGAACCTTCAGTTTCTCTTGATATGACAAACGATACGGATGGTACGCCACAGGTACGTCACTTGTTAAATTGATGTGCATTTTTCCAGTACTCACTGTAGTCGTGGCTGTACCGGATATTAAAAACGGAGAGAATTCATTAATTACAGCCATCAAGGTAAGAAGTTCCGCACCTTCGAGAGGCGTATTTATTTTGTTTGACTCAGTAACACTCACAGCGTTTACTTTTAGTACCTTATCCGGCGTATGGGTCAGGTACTGGCCGTGTTTTGTGCGAATAAATGTAACACCGTCGCGATTTAGTACGTCAGTCCCTATGATAATGGGCGTATTCATACACGATGCGGGTACCACGACAAAGTCTACCTCAAGCGCAATATTATTAAACTCGACAGTTAAAGTGATGTATTCGCGAGCAACGATCTCTTTATTGCTTATTCCTTTCAAAGAACATTTAATTTGTTTACGCGAACCGGAAAAGTAATTTACTACTGCTGACGATATCAAGGATACGTTGAGGGCACCACTATCTATGAGAATGTCAACTGGTATACCCTGTATCACTGCTGTACTTATATCGTTATTACTCTTCGCGATCGAAAGTTCGCTACACAAATTAACTTTTTTGATTTGATTGCTATGGGTACTTTGAGATTCAGATCGAGCCTTAGCGAAACAGTCAGTCTCTTTGTGCCCTACCTTCTTACAGAAAGAACAGACGGGTCTGGCATTACTTTTACTATCGGTTTTATCATTACGCTTCTTAGGACACTTGTCTTTATAGTGCCCTGTTTGGCCGCAATGAAAGCATTTGTTTTCTGACTTACTAGGACCGTTAAAATGACGTCTTTTAGTCGCATTACTAGATGACGCGGATTTGTCTGCGTTACGGTTATCAGGTTTGCGAATAGGCTTTACGTAAGTAGCTAAAAATGAAACTAGGTTTTCTGTTGTCAGGTCAGCATTGGTAGCTGCTGCTTGTACCTGTACATCACTGATACCGTGAATCACTATCTGGGTCATAAGCTCTTCGCTTAACCCTTTTATTACACGTAACTTTAATAACGAACGCCGCGCATATTCTGCGTATGACGAGAACTTGTCGGATGTAGTGTTTATAACCTCATGAAGAGTTTGGGCATAATTAATCTTTTGCGGACACAATGACTTAAATTCCTTAGTGAAATTGGACCATGAGCGATCATTTGTAGCCCACTCGTTTAACCACGTTTTTGCGTCACCTTTCAAACAGTGAGCCACACGCGAGAAACACTCGAGATCGTCCCAATGGTTCACTTTCCTGGCCCTGTCCACTTCGTTACACCACATCTCAAAATTATTTATTGCCGGATCAAAATTTGAAACGTAATAGTTGCTAGACTTGTTTTTCGTTAAGTTTCCTAGCGCATTAACAAGTGCTTGGGTCGTAGAAACATAATTTTTGTCTAACGGAGGTGTGCTATCACGAATTGACGGCGTAATATGCGAAGCGGTGTTTTCCTCAATAGCAGTCAGTCGTGACATGATATTGCCCAACACACCTTGCACGGAAACATCATGAGGGTAGGTTCGAGATTTACTGCGACGACGACTAGAATTAACCGTACGTGACTTAGACCCTTCACGCAAACTACGATTGTCACCATTACGCGAGTGACTGCGACGTGATCGTGAGCGAGTTCTATTACGGCGCGACCGTGAACGAGTTCTATCACGGCGGGACCGGGAACGAGTTCTATCACGGCGGGACCGGGAACGAGTTCTATCACGGCGGGACCGGGAACGAGTTCTATCACGGCGGGACCGGCAACGAGTTCTATCACGGCGAGACCGGGAACGAGTTCTATCACGGCGCGAACGTGTTCTATCGTAAGGCGATCGTGATCCACGCCTATGGTTTTGTCGCGATTCACTACGAGGGCTACAGCCATCTCCAGAGCGAGGCGGCGTCCTAGCTAACTTTTCACGTGACCCTGACGAACGTGGCATTCTTATTTGAAATCAACGGCTGTTTGTGCAGATATCAAGGCAATAATTGTGAGCAAATAAGTTCAATCCCACTTCTGATTTTAGGAATCAGAAGTGAAAAACAAATAAAAAAACAATTTTTAAACAACCTAACACTAATTTATTTATAAATAAACTTAGATTTAACATTAATTTAATAAATCATCAATATTCGAGCAATCACAAACAAACAGCCATCAATATTCAAAAATAGTAATCACAATAGAACACAAAATATAACAAAAATAAAATAAACAAAATGAAAAACCACTGCAGTAAAATATGGAACGAACTTACTGTAAAGTAGCGTGGGCACCAACAACCTTACCGGTCGGCGGCTCAACAACGAATGCGCTGCGCTCTGTCGAGTGCTCGCTTTTATAAGAATCGGTGGGGGTACCCCTACTACCAACAATAAGTTCTGCTTATAATATTAACAATTAGTTGGTAAGTTTGTTTTTGTACTAACCAGTGGACCAATGTTGTCAAATTAAATAAATATATAATAATAATATTTTATGCGTAGATTGTAACATAAAAAAAAAGCTTAGTTGATCCTAACACTCGCGGTCGACTTCACAATTAAACAGCCTAGTTGATTTTTTGGATAAATTTATACTATGGCCATGGCGAACAATTACTGTTAGTGTCCGAAAATGGTCCGAGATGCAATTTGTAGTCCATTTCGCTTTGAGATATTGGTTTTGTAATTAATAATAATCTATTTGGATCTCTTCTCCTGTCTAACTTCTGTGCTGTTAAATGACCCGTCTCCTTGAGTTGGCATTTAGAAAATTCGTGGGATGATAATTTCTAGTACACTGTTTACATTAACCTCTTCCCTATTGAACGAAAGCTAGCGTTAATCCGGCTTCCTCGTTTATAAAAGCCATTATTGTGTAATCAGAGAAACTACATGTAGATTTTTTATTTAATTAAATCTGTAATCGAGAGATTTTCTGAATGTAAAGTATTGTTCAGCAGATACTTTGACAGTTGTATGAAATGGCTATACCACGGCAAATCGACGAGTTGTGTCCCTTTGTTCCACACTGACTTTACTACATGACGATGTAAGCTTGTGATTAATTCTAACGTATTTTTCTTCTGTTCCAGATTCTCCGAACTCAAAGTGACAGTGTGTGTGACAAAATGATTCAGTGACGTGCATCAGAATAGTGTTAGTGTTGTGTATAAATATGTGGGCAAGATGAAGTTGTGGAAAAGCCTTAAGATATCGATAGGCAGTCGCAGCGACCCCAAGTCTTACTCTCAGGAGTTGCCGCAGTGGGGTGGGCAAGGATATGAATTGGATGGTGAGTTCTACTTGATATTTAACGACTATAGCCAGTTCAGAAGTTCTATTGTTTGCGCTACATATTGTGTAACTGGAACATACTTTTTTAATAAAACGCAATACCTACTACGTATTGGTCGAATAAAATGTAAAAATAATTCTGTTATTGTTGGAGAGTAGCTATGTTATAATAATACCAAGTAAATTCACAAGCCCAGTTTAAAACATATTTTTCACTATCCTATCAAATAATATTCATTTTCAAACATACATTCAGCTTGATATGGGAACTGAATATGTAATGTCAGCTGTTCTTATTAAAATTGTTGCCATAATCACATTCTCGCTACTGTACTCATTCAACTCGTTAATCACTTTTTTGAACAGGCAACACAAAAAATGGATGATGATAAAGCACACCATTTATCAATCTTTGAAGATAGACAAGAGCGTGTTGTTGACAAAAAAGGAGTGACTTAAGAATAAGGCAAAATAATGTCTCATGGGAATATGAACGCGGCGATTCCTTCTTTTATGAACAAAATAAACTTGACATTGAAAACTAATTCTAAAAGCTGAGATGATTGATTTTCCCATTTTATAGATAGAATATGTAGAAGAAAAAGTGAAAGGCCCTTGTTCAGCTAAAAACAATACATTGTATTTTTTTGAAACTGACGTTCGTCTATCGAATTCCAATAAAATTCTAAATCTTATCAACTGTTAATGGATAGTCACACTTGAATATATATCTTACGTCTTATTCGAAAAATCACACAACAATGAATAATACAATCTCAAAAAAGATAACATTTACAATCATTTAAAGTATACATAATTGAATGTCTAGACATCTTAGCCTCTCCCTCGTCCATAAAGTAACTAAAATGATATAGATATAAAAACGCAAATTTAACAAATGAATTTTATATTTCATTACTGTCCAAAAAACGGTATGTATATTCTATATGTGTAAGTACCAATTTACCCTGGAAAATACTTCATAAAGCCACACTTTTAGAATAATAAAATATAAAGCTAGTAAATTCCGGGCTAAATGAAACAGCGGCCACCCTTTGTATACTCATTTTGGTCGAATCACATTTTTCCTTACCGGGGGTAAGGCGTAGGCACACAGTTACCCTCCAGTCAAGTTCAGTTGACAAGGGATTGACCGTTTTGAGTCTGCAGTTGATTTATCGTTCTTTTGATCTTTTGCTTATTTTTTCTCCCTATTAATATTACTGGCCAGAAATTTAATTAGTTAGAATTTTTGTTCTGGAAAATTTCATAGGCAGCTTAACACAAATTATCATCTTTTGCCTTTTGCATCTTTTGCCCTTATCCCAATTCATTTGGGGTCGGCGCAGCATGTCTTCTTCTTCCACTTCTCTATGCAGCTAAACACAAATAATTAGAGAAAAAAAAAACGTTAAAAAAAATCCATAATCAGCCTATAATGTTCCCACTGCTGGAACGAACGCGCCTGACCGAAATTTATATCGAGAATAGTGGCTTAGTTTTACCTAGGTCAGGCAAACCTAAGCCTAAATTCTCTAGTCTCTTTTTGTACTGGCCTAAATGCTTTTGACAGAATTTTCACAATTTTTAAACTTCTCCAATGTTGTTCTAAACTATTTGTCGGTTCAAAAATCAATTCTGTGACCAAGCCTTTATACGTCAAAGGTATGATGAAAGACATTTTTTTCTCCTAATTTTTAATCAACGGGTTATCACTGGACCGTGCTTAACTTGCGACATCAAAGCGAATATTTCGGTTTCATAGTCAAGGTAATTGGGTAAAACGGTTGTTTATAAAATTCCCTCGTCGTGTTGTTTTTAATTATGTTTTTTTTGGGAAAAGAAACAAGCTATGTTATGACAGATAAGCACTTTATGTATATTGATGCGACAGGACCCGAGTTTATTTGTGTTTTATAATTAGTTTCAACCTTTCGTAACTTTGTTTTTGTGGATTATAAGATCAAAGCGACCAGTACGAATGCCTTCAGTAAGAGCAACTTCACTTAGTTTTGGGTGGAAGTAGGTCAAAGATAGAAAAAGTAGCATGCGGTGCATTTTTCCGCTAGAATAAGTATTCAAAACTTTCTTGAGACATTGTCTGTGAACGCCGAACTCACTGATGCTTCTAATTGAATCTCGATCTTGGACTTGTTTTTATGCTAGCTTTTGTTTTAAGGTTTAGGTTTTATTGTTGTTTGATTAACATTCTATACAAATTGACCTATTAAACAATTTTTTGTTATTTAATCGCTTTCTGCTGTGAATGCACTATCACTGTCAATAAACTACAGAACGTGATATCAAAGCTCATGAAGCGAAAGAGGTAAAAAATAAAAGGATTTTTAGACAATGGCAGTGGGGTACGTAACGGCATTTATTTCAATTAGACCATTACAGGCAGTTTTGAAAGTCAAACAAAAAAAAAGCTAAGCTACAGTCACAGTCACAAGGCATAATAACTTGAGAAAGTACTGTAGTTGCACATTCCAAAGCGTAGATCTCTATGGAGAAGAATGGGCAAGAAACTCCATGGACACTCTTTTTAATCAAAATATTGTTACAAAATCTTGGTTACATCATTCACGTTGAGATTATACATATATGTGAGAACGATGTAGAAAGACGTGCACATTAAGAGCGTCCAGAGTAAAAGATTAAAATAATCAACACTTTCAAAATAAAGTAATTGCAACCGTGGCAGCTAAGAGATGACCAGTCCGAACTGACAGCGCCCGTTCACGAACATGACGCATGGCTCAGCGCCATTCAACTCAACCATACACATCACATCGGTAAACATCTAGAGGAAACCTGCATATCCTAGAACCAAAAGTTCGAAGACATGTGACATCTACCAACCCGCACTGGGCCCGCGTGGTGGATTATAGACCATTCCCTCTCATAGAGAGGAAGCCGAGTGTCCCAGCAGTGGGTACATTAAAGGCTGACTATGCAAGTGCATTGCTGGCAAGAGCGTAGGTATGAAGCCTGGCTGGAAGGCTTCATACCTGAGCTCTTACCAGGCCTAATAATGACATTACACACCAACAATATAGAATTTAATTAAAACCAAGCTCGATGGAAAGTTTATTTTTATATAAAATTCTGCGGAGTAATTGCGTAACACACTTCCAGTGGCAATGCTTTTAATTTTGACAATCCAACAATATTCGTTTTGTTATGTGTGCAGTTGTTGAGTAGACCAATATTTGAAACATATGATGTAAGCATAAATATGTACATGTATGGCTTATGCCCGCGGTTTCGCCCGCGCCGAATTCTGTAATTATCCCACGGTATCGTACAACCGGAATAAAAAGTATCCTATATATTAATAAATAAATAATTATTGCTGGACATTACACACAGCGCCATCTAGGTGCCACACTAAGCAACGAGGCTTGTGTCGTGGACACCAGATAGTTGATACTACTACTTAGATACTTTTTTGTTTGTAAATACATACTTATTATACATATTATAAACATCCATGACTAGGAAAAAAAATCCGCGCCAAACGCCATTCGGGTCGAACAATGCAGGTAATACAGTACCTGTATGCCAAATTTCACCCAAACCCGTTCAACCGTTTTTGCGTGAAAGAGGATCAAACATCTATACGTCCATATGATTATCCTCACAAACTTTCGCATTTAAAATCTCTCAAATTGTGATTACAAGTGTTATGAACTTAGGGTGCTGGTATTTCAACAAGAGGAAAAATCCTATTCTAAGGAAAATTTGACAATATGAAAAGCTAATTTAAAAATATCAAACCACAAATACAGTTTGTGAATTCAATAGTGTCCGTGCTTAACTCGACGCTGCCCATGCCCAAGTACGCAATGATTTGGCAATTTCGCTCAAGACTCGCCTTTGAATATTCTCCTATATTGTGAACTGACTTGGCGAATTTAAAATAGCAAAATGCAATTTTGTTTGAAATTCCGTGCTTGGATTTCGAAAGTTTTTTTTTTACGTTGGAATACTTAAGCTATTTGATTGAGTTTGGTAGTTCTGTAATGTTTCTATTTTGAAAAAGTCAATAAATTTGTTCAAATCATATTATTGCCTGTCTTGGTCATTGCCGTCTAATTAATTCACCACGCATTACCTAGTGCTGACTAGTGGATGTCGCATGTCGGTTTCCATAAAATGTTTTCCTTCGAAGTTTATTTGTAGTGGTGATAAAATATTTTATACAAAGTTACCACCGGGACACCAAGCCCGCCACACTGTTCCCAAACCAGTGCAACTCCTGAAAGCCAGAATCAATAGCCACGACCACCAGAAAAGCGCCAAGACAATAAAGTCCCAGAAAAAAAAAGTTACTGTCTTGGATCCCGCAATGAAATTAATTAAAAAAATAATAGCCTACTCCTTGTAGCATTGAGACTCCACTGGTTCCAGAAGATTATAATCGATATTTAATTTCTTATGGGAGAAACAGCGCATCCTATTCCAATTTCTAGTCTAAAATCAGACTCCAAAGCTATACCATCAAACTTGCCTCATATATAACATCCTGCAAATACAAAGGTACCAACAACCCAAATGCCTCGTCAGTTCCTGTAGTAATTTCTAGAACTACAGTATTAGGTGCACTGACTCGACCTGGCCGTAAAAGCAAGCTCGACAATTAACAAATCCATTACATACTTGACGGTGTTCAACGTCCTCTGCTATTGTTAGAACCAGTTATACTGTTGTTAGATAGTCGTATAGTTCTAGTTCCAGTTTAGACTGAAAGTTTTGTTCTGGTCACAGATGAGATTTTGAATCCCTGAATGTATGCTATGTTAAATACCGTAACTTCACACATGTGGGTAAAGTACTAACTTAGTGATGTCAAAATTAGTAAAAGATTAACAACTTTCAGCTGTGTGAAGTTTAAGTGAATTCAAACGCAACCTAATTTGATCTCATGCTGGTAGTGACACTTTGAGTTATATTGCAGTGACAGACATAACTTAAAGTTCGGTTGTAGTTATGTCTCGTTTAATAATTTTGAAGTTTTACCACAATAACTTTAGCTTTACTTATCTAAGGTTTTTCCAACTCAATTGATAAACTACCTCATTGGTCTAGTGGTTGCAAGCGCGACTGCTATGTATAAGGTCCTGGTTTCGATTCCCAGTAAAAAAAGTAAAAAATCATTTATTCAAATTAGGCTGAAAATCAGCACTTTCTGAACGTCAAAAATTTACATATGACAGTCCCCCAAAAACGCCCCCCCGTGTCGCCAACTTCGTAGTGTTATAGCTGATGAGAAGAAGTGGCGGAACAAACTCACCAGCAACACATCTGTCTGTTATGTTTGAAGAACTTGATTCTATATAATAATTTTCATAAAAAAAAAGATAAATTCATGTCAGTGATCGCGTAGCTCAACTTAACACAAGGAGCTCAACGATTTGACAAACAATACCAGTAAAAGAATAATAAATAATAATAATGGCAGATTGTAAAAAATAAATCAAATGTCAGCTTGTAAAAAATAAATCAAAATATGTCAGAATGTAAAAATAAATCAAATGTCAATACAACTTATTAAAAAAAAAAAAAATTGTACTCATAGTCATAGTGAAAGAACATATCATTGTGAAAGAACATATCATTGGAACCAGAACCCTAGTGAAACCAGAACCCAAAAGTGTTATTGGATTTTTCCATCAGGAATTTCTCTGTCACAGCCACGAAGTCTGGATTTGTGCCCGGTTGATGGCTATTAGGCTCGCCCCCTATGTTAAGGGACTTAAAAATAACTGGTAAAATTTGGGTGTACTAATAGGTACACCTCTGCGCGACCCTTCGGAGATTACAGGATCTTATGTAATTATTTATTTTTTGTTAAAAAGCCTTTGGAAAAATCATGCTACTATACTATGTTTCTTTCAAACATATGTGAAGGCCTAAGAAACATCTCGATATAAACATCAAACTGTCCCCCACTCAAAGAATGGCTATAGCGTGACAATAACCAATGCCAAAGGTCATTGACATCTGATAGACTTAGTTCTTATACTTATACAAAATAAAAGGGGACGTGTAACCTACTTTGACCGACTGGACGACAAACGAGCTAGGGGAACTGGACTTGCGTGACCTATTTCAACATTAGGGAACATTTTGATGTCGAGATAAGAAAGCTGGGGTATTTTTAGCATAAAAATTTTGATAAGCTGACAGACGTCATTCGAATGACCAAAATAATTTAGTGGTTTAAAGCCATTGAAAATTTTCTTTTGGATGGTCGTCAAGTAAAAAAAAGCACTTAAATGCTTTACCATTATACATTAAAAAAAAAAAACAAAATCAAAATATTTTTATTTCACATAAGCCTAGATGGGCACTTATAAAACGTCGACAAAAAGGTGCACGGTTCGGGTTGGTCGTTTCCTATGGAGAAGAACCGGCAAGAAACTCCATGGTTACTCTTTTCAAATCATTTAAATAATCATTACCTTACCACACAGCACACGGGGCCAAAAGGCCGCTTTAACAGTATCAAAATAACATGAATCACGTTACAATTCCTAAAATGGTCTTATCCGTTATCATGACTACATGATAACGGATAAGACCATTTCCAGTGTAGACCGTTTATGACACTTGTCTGTGTCGTATTTGCCCATGCCCATCCCCGCCACCTCCATAGGGTGCAGACCCTACAGAATCGATTCCTCCGTAAATCACCGGAGCTCCCCCGTATGTACGTAATGACAGCTTTCACTTAGATCTCAAATTGCTTACCATCCAGCAATTTATCAAACGCCTTTCCAAGCGCTTCTTTGACACAGCTGTCAAACATAAAAACCCTCTAATCGCATCGGCCGCCCGATACTACCCATCGCGTATCAGTACCGTTCGCCGTCCACGACACGCTCTCCTAACTCCCAATGACCCCTATCACCCACCTCCAGGAAAGCAGGGAAACCAGTACACTTACCAAATATAAAAGCGGACCGCTGTCATTCCGACCTCGCCGCCTTGGTCCGTCGCGACGACCCCTTTCAAACCCCCCCCCCCCCCCCCGTCTCTTGCAAGAGCCAGCCCGCGATGCTGAGCCATTAAACCAGCCCCTAAACCAGATCCAGCCTGTCCTTATGCTGCCCTCCCCAGCGACGCCCTAAGCCGAGGCTCGTACCGCACAGGAGGTGCCCTTAGCGAATGGTCGCTTAGTTTTTAATTGAACCCTGGCTGGAGGCCTTAAATTCAAGGCATCCACAGGATTAGACCGGTTAAGCAGTAGCCAGCTTCATAGGCTGAACTGCGAGATGCCATAAACAAAAAAAAAAACCTAACGTGGTCGCAAGCGCAATTAATGTTATGAATTGTCATTTTGCGAACATTTGATATCACTATCATATTATGATTCTGCTGATAAAGAAAATATCGAATTTAAAATGTCACCCTACTTTAAACAAAAAAATAAGATCGCTCCATTATTCTCATTTTGCGACCAAAAATCAAAAAGCCCCAGCATTACCATAACAAAATGAGGCACACTTTAACTGAATCACCCAGTTTCTTAATTAAGATCCCACTCGGTTACATTTTGGGGACAGGCGACAAAAGGAGCGCCACAAAGGATGATTTGTTTTTGTCTCAAGCTTATTTTTTTTTGGCCTGACACGTAAAAAATTGCACGAGAACCCGGAGAGAATGACCCGGTCACAAAGTAGATATTAAGACCAGAAGGCTGACTCTACATAACATAATGAGCAAACAAAGAATTGCAACACGTTCCAAATATTTTTGATCAAAGTGTGACCAAAATTCAAGTTGTCTCCAGATCATTTAAAAAGTTCATTATTATTTGAAAAATCGTCAACGAAAGTAAAAAAAAAATAACCTCAATTACCAAAGAAAAATATCTATAAGGTGATACTACCCACTTATAATAAGAATTTCGGGCAAAATTGTAATCGAATAGAATATAATAATTTATTTGAATCGACACAGGATCATAAAATTCAACGTAAAAAAACCGAAATTACAACAACCGTATTAATCGAATCAACCACTCATTTTGTTAATACTCGTAGCATTCCAATTAATGTGCATTGACAGGTACGTTTTCTGATTCATTGGTTTGCGTGTTAAATCAAATGTTTTGGAGTAAACATACGTATGGCAGTTTCAAACTTTTAACTTCGAAGTTCAGTAATACAGTCGGCAGTTGACTGTATTACTGAACTTTGAAGATTAAAATACCGATGTACCGTTTACATGAAGTTTGAATGATATGCGCTTGCACTCACTGCACGTAGATGTGTGTCTAACTGTCTCTGTGTGACTTCGTTATCGATCGTTGTATGAAGCTGAAATTCTGTATTTATCTCTTATGTCACCCAGTGTTGCGTTGAGTGAATTTAATTGTCCAAGGACGGATTTTTTGACGAAGTACTCAGACGTGTTTTTAAGTGGGGCCTGGGTTAATTTGTGGGAGGAGATTTAAGAATTATATTTCTTGGCCCTATCATCAGCAGTGACAGGCTGAATAACTATTATGATGGGATAATTGTGTTGGCGGACATCTGAAATTATTTTATTGATTTAAATGAGTTTGAAGTTGCTAATGTACTCAAATGCTATAAATATTGTGTTGGTGTCATTTTCCTCTGTCTAACCTATTCCCAATTAGGTTGGGGTCTGCTTCCAGTCTTACCAGATGCACCTGAGAACCAGTATTTTACATACAGTGCGACTTCCTATCTGACCTCTACAACCATTACTGAGTATTTCAGTAATCTCTCAAGCTTCATACATCACTTACAAACATTATTGACTACACAATAAAAAGCCCAAATAAATAATAAATACCGGCCAAGCCTTGAGAAGTTTTTTAACAACATTTCGCCGAGTAAGATGAATTGGGAGTATCCCGAACAATTTGGACCTCGGCCAAATGATGTTGAAATGAAAAACTCCCCTAATGAAAGCGCATGCATGAGTACGTTGAGTAATGCTGACGACCCGAGGCTCTGCATAAACGACATTAGTTTGATAGTTATTTAATGGGGCATTTTACTGGAAATAATATTTATTAGATGTTTTAGCATTTTGTGAGTTTGGAGCAGCAATAGTGTTTGATTTCTAGTGGAGTGTCACTTTGCAAAGCAACTAAGTATGTGATTTACTGAAACCCCATAAATCTTTGTTGGTAATGCGCAACTAGCATTAACTTTCTGACGGACCTTTGCAACTCAAAAGTGCATGCTTATGGAAATATTTGTTTTGAAGAAAAGCATTATACAATCAAGGTTCACATCCCGTGTAATCGCTTATTCTACAGAAATCACAGTGTAACCGAATATGAGTAACCACCATTAAGAATTAGACCCCTAAAATTCACTCTGTACTCAGGAAACGTTTACAGGAACATGAATATAATTATTGGATCCCCTGGTTTTTGCATTAAGCCATTCTTCATTCTGACACCCATCGTTAGCATAAATTTTAAAAGATAAAAAGGACATACAATTTACACAATAAACGTGGACTTTTTCGGTAAAGACCGGTGTATTTAAAGGATTTAGTTTGTAAAAGTTCTTTCTAATCTGTCTGTCTCGCCTCCTCTTTTTAACGTAATGATTTATTGTATCTTCCGCAGCTCTTTGAAGCTGTTGCGTTACATCGCAAAGTTTCAAAATTTATTTTTACAAGTCTTTGGCTTGTTTATCGAATTTTTGGTCTTATAGAATTGCTGTATAAGAGTTTGACACCTTCAGTTCTTGTAACGTACAAACAACAGGGCGTCTTTCTTCTTCTTTATCGTGTGGTTAGTGCCTAACCTGGTGTCAGAGTTTTTAGGCCGCCCATGGGCCTCTGACTTGGCTTTACATGCCGTCCAGAAATAGCTATCAGTCATGCTGGTTTCCTCATGATGTTTTCACCAAAGCAAGTGCTAAACAATAGGTACGCACCGGAATCCGAAAAATCAGAGGTCTTGGGTTCGAACGCGAGACCTATGACTTGGCAGTCCGATGCTCACACCACTAGGCTATCACTGCTCTACAACAGGTTCAATTTTAGTAAAATTCTGGGCCAATTCGAATTGTCAAATAAGGCAGAAGGCGAGTCTGCCAGGGTTGCGGGACTGTTCGAAAGAGATACCGCGGCCCTGGAACACAAAGGGCAAATGTTCCTTACATGGATGGGTTTTAGTCAGTAAAAGTCTGACACTCCCTCCTGCTCTGCCCAGAGCGGGACGAGTTATTTGATGATTTCCCATCCGAAAAAAAAAAGGCAGAAGGCGAGTAATTTCTATAGAATGAAGGCGCATTAAATGGTAGCATGGCTTGTCCCACTTTTAAAGCACTCACCGCACATGGTACAAATACGAGTAATGCTTTTTTTTTTTTTTTACCGATGGGAAATCATCAAATAACTCGTCCCGCTCTGGGCAGAGCAGGAGGGAGTGTCAGACTTTTACTGACTAAAACCCATCCATGTAAGGAACATTTGCCCTTTGTGTTCCAGGGCCGCGGTATCTCTTTCGAACAGTCCCGCAACCCTGGCAGACTCGCCTTCTGCCTTATTTGACAATTCGAATTGGCCCAGAATTTTACTAAAATTTTACTTTGATCTTCTGTACACTACATCAGTCTTGGTCTGGCGAACGAAAAAGTTATGAGGCTCACACTCTGGGGGTATTCTTCTAAATTGTTATTCCAATTCTAATTTATAATCGAGAATTGAGATTACAACGAACTTCGTTCAGAACAAATAGCTCCCAGAAGAAATTTATCTTTCTCACAAAACTTTAACAGTAAAATAAAATATTGTGCTGTATTTCATGTATTTTCTACATATTACAAGGGAGATACAAATTGTGTAGCTTGGTCCATTATAGTAGAAACATAAAACATTGAAAACATTGGCCCGGGGGAACGTGTCACTAATAAAGTATTTTTTTATCTTTGTACCATCGTAAAAATTGCATATTTGTATTTTGTGTTTAGTACTCTTTATTATTCCAGTTTTGATGAGTTATTTTATTTGTTGTTTTGACAAAAAAATTGTTTACAATTTTTTTTCATAATTATGGTTTTTTTTTGGGAAAATAAAGTTCTGTTTTTGAATAAATATTTGAAGCAATAAGTGGTAATATTTGTTGTCTATGGTTGTCCATAGACAACAAATATTTTTTATCAAACAAATTGAAACAGGCCTTACTCAGTTCTCATTGTATACTAAATTATGTTCAGTAAACAAATAGATGATGGATTAGGCCCCAGACTTCGTGCGCCATGTTTCGTAGAAATCGTATTGTTAACAAAGTAAATAATAAAGTCATTTATTTGATCAAATACCGCTAACTTGCAAACATGTACTTTTTGTTTCATTTTGACGAAATTATACAAAGTTTAACATGGACGAAGTTAAAGTAAGTAAGTAAGTTAAAGTAACTACTATAAGAAACGCGTCTAATTATGTGACGAAGCCACAATCTTTTTATGAGAAAAAGTTAGAAAACCAGCTACAATTTCGCCTTAAAAAGATTTCAAAATTCAGTTTGCTACCTAAACTACTCGCTGAAATTTCTTGCATTTCCTTCACTTCTGTTATAGTGCTAACTAATTAGCGAAGACTTTAATTAAACATGAAAACCTAGACGTTAGTACGGAACTCCTGGACACCTACGGGATTACAGTTAAAAGCTTCTAAATGAGGGAAGAAAGGTTTTATCATGCGCCTCCAGAAAATAAAATGTAAAAGAATGTTTGTTTATCTCCGTAATACCGTTGCCTCTGGCTAGAATTTTATCGGAGAAAATGGAGTTTGAAGAGTGCATTAGTGAAAAAATATGACAGACAATGTAAGAGGAATATTTAGAACGTCAATATGGCGTGATGTGGAGTTTCCTTTTAGAGCTTGATGGGTCAATCAATCAATCAAATCGGCTTATCGAAATCAGACTGCTTTTGAATAGACGCATTACATACCTAACAGTGTTATTCGATAAAGATTATTCTGATGATTATACTCGTACCTATATGTGTATTTTTATCCACTGTTAACTAACAGTCAAAATTAAAATGTATGGGTACATTTTCTGTATAAGGGATATCGATATGCGCAGACGACATTGGTGCCATCGCGGGGTCCCGGATGAGGCTGGCACAAGAGCGTGGAGCTTGGCACAAGCAAAGAGAGGCTTAGACCCAGCAATGGGTGATGTTGGACTGTGGATAATGATGAAGAAGAAGGTATAATCTCTTACTTCTTTATCGTGGTTACGTAAAACTTGTAATGATCATCGATATCAGGCGAAAGTCGTCCACCGCTAGGCTAATATCCTGCACCTCTCACATCCAGCGTCCTGGAGCCTTTATCATGGCATTGGTCACCTCTCCACTTTAAGAATTGACTTCCAAGGCTCCGCCTTCAGGTATTTTCAATTATATTGTCATACAAAAATAATTATACCGATGGGCTTACGATACGCCATGATTATATATGCCATGAATTTTTCAATTCATAAGTAAGAGTAATTAGGTTTCCGTAACGTGAAGTCTTGGAAATATAAGAAAACTATACGACTTGCTGCTTAGTATTCCGTGCCAGTAGTAAAAGGGGTTAGAGCAAAGCTTGTCGGTGAGTGAGCAAGTAACTAACCAATAATTCACTGGCGTAAGTGGCTCTGAGAGTATTAAGGCAGTGGTCACCTCGGGAAGGTTTCTCTTGAAGTACTGCTTGAATAAATGAGAATTGAAGTGATTTTTTTTGATATTCTTGTTTGTGTAGTTGGTTTCGATTCTGGCTGAATCTGAAAAGGAAATTATAGTGCTTTTTTGCCCGAAATGTGCCCGCCCGCATCACTTATATTGTTTACTTTAGGTGTGTGCTGGATTTTGACTGGTTGTTGACTGTTTTGACTGCCTCATTGGTCTAGTGGTCGCAAGCGCGACTGCTGAGCAAGAGGTCCTGGGTTTGATTCCAGGGTCGGGCAAAATGTTATTGGGTTTTTCCATAAGGAATTTCTTGGTAGCAGCCACGGAGTCTGGTGACGTGCCCGGTTGATGCCAATAGGCTCGCCCCCTATTACATGGGACTTAAACACAACTGGCGAAATGTGGGTGTACTATTACGTACATCTCTGCCTACCCCGGGTTTATAGGTTTGATGTTATGTTGATATTATTTTGAACTCAGATTTAACAATCAGCACAACAGTAATTTTCAAAACTTTTGTAAGGAAAAATCGAAATTCAGAACGAACAACGAGTATATACCTGGGTGAGGTTTCAATAACAGACTCATTGTGTATTGTACCCAAGTATTACCATCGTATCGTTACCTGAAATCTATTCAAAGAGCTTCTACAATGTTGGAAAAAAACTGCGCTGCTTTGAGAGTGCGTTGTTGTGAGTGCTGGTTAAAATGGTTTGGTTAACCTATATACTTTCTTAACCAACAATATCTAGATATCAGATATGACGTATGTTGCTCAAAAAACATGAATTTAAATCAATTCAAGGTTTAAAGAATAGAAAAACATATTCTGACCGTTAACTTAGTTAGGCAATGTAGTGCAGACTTCATAATAAAATAAATAATAAACAAAATTTGTTCAAAAATATAAGGTACAACGTTCAAGGTCCCCTATGATTTGTGAATAATGAATGCTACTGGTATGTTCTTTGTTTATTCTACATGTACGAGTACTTTGTAAATTGTAAGCGTGACATTATTGTAGGAATGTAATCTTTCGAAGATCAAGCACAATCCGAACGAAAAGCTACATTCGTTTTCCAGAAACGAATAAAAAGATATCCACTTTTACGACCGTCACTGTCGTTCTTATCTTTTGGTATTCGTCAAAGCCCTTTGGTTAAGACAAAACTAAATCCATAGTGACACATTTATCACCATAATTTTTTACAACCCTGAACATTCAATGACTTTCCATAGAACTTTTAGATTAATTTACTTTTTATGTCCAAAAGATGTCCTAAAAATTTTATGGACATTTTTTTTCGAATTTCATGGTTAAAAGAACTGGTGGGTTTGGGCACATTAAAACTTTTCAAGGGTCTCGCAAAAATTATCTTGAAAATCAACCGAAGTTAGTTCGGAGATGGAAAGTTGGTTAAAAAGTTTTGTAGGGTAATATTAAGTGAGTAAATTAAAATTGTTCAGAATACCTAAGTGGTCCTTTCGCTGAGAAGTTATTGTGTGATACGAAAGTTTCAGCTGTTTCTTTTGTATATTTTCTGTTTGACTTTAGAAATTGTTTTTGCTTCTCGTATTTTTGTTTTGTTACAATATTATACTGTAGCTGTGAGTAAATTCTGCGGTAAATGCAGAAAATGTATAAGTATTTCAGCAATTTCAGCATTACAAACCCACTCACTTAAATTGACAATACCAAGCATCTGAATGTCAAAACAGCTCAAATCTGCATAAGTACGTAGACGACCAATCAAGCTATACAAAATAAGTTTATGTGGATCTCTCTTTGTAATGGAAATCTATACAATGCGTTTACATGTTAAACTGGAAATGAGTAGCTTTATGTCTCTCCGTGTGTACATATTTTTCGTTTTTCATTTTTGAATTGCCCGTCTTCACATTAACCCGAAAATATGCACCAATAAACGTCATCCCAACCCTCAACCTAAGTCCTCAATAAAACTCGCACACAGATCTGCTAAGCTAAACGGCTGTCACATATTTACGATAATCAAGTCTAAGGGACGTGGCAGCAAAATTATTTGAAACGACACACATTTCCATAATAAGCAGCAACAGATATTGTTTGCGTCAAAACAGGTGCTTGCTCTCATTTAGGTCTTTCTTGTTATTAAAAGAAGCAGAAGGTTTACATCTGATTAAAGAACTATGAAAGCATGTCTGTAAGCATAAGTTGGTAGTATCACAATCGGCCATATTCCTGTAAAGAGCTCAATATGAAAATTTCCTAGAAACAGGCTGTCATTGTAGGGAAACTATATGATATTGCTTTGTTGTAAACACTGTTTATGCTTTCACGGACTAAAACGGTTCAATGTTTCACGGTTTTTGATTTGTTGTAGTAGATATAGGTAGTTCTATTCTGCAATGAATCACTGTCATATTATTAAAAACTAGCTGTTGTCCGCGGCTTCGCTCGCGTTTTTGTCGAAAGTTATCCCACTGGCACGTTGTAAATATAGTCTATGGCACTCGGGGTTAATGTAGCTTCCTATTAGTGAAAGAATTTACAAAATCGGTTCAGTAGATCCAGAGATTACCTCCTACATACAAACATACAAACAAATTTTACCTCTTTATAATATTAGTTTAGATTGATACCTTCCAGTGAAGCTATTTAATATTACAGGCAAGTCCTGGAAGTCGCGTCTCTTTTGTTAATGTCACAATAGTATCGAACCATTTTAGACAGGACGCTGTATTGTCGTGTGCGAGAAAGGAGTATGAGAAGATGGTAAACAACACCCCCTAACCTCACCTCACCCACCTCTCTTCTCCTATTATCATGTATTTAGTAATGGCTCAGAGTACTCGTACCTATACAACATACCATCAAGCCTGTAAGTCTCCGTAGGTTTAGGCAGAGGTGTACCTAATAGTACACCCACGTTTCGCCAGTTACGTTTAAGTCCTATGTAATGGGGATCCTTCGTTTCTAGTATCCAATATGTCTTCTTCCACACGTCGTCTCAATTATCCGTCGTCGCAGCAGTAACCCCATCTTTGTTAAATCTAATTCCGTACAAAGCAGAGCTTCTGTAATTCTCTTGTTTGATTGTGTGTCTCTAAAGCGATAATTCGCAGCTGTTCGCCGTGATTACTAAAATTTCGAAGATAGGTATTGGTTAAATTCGGTATGTTGAAACGTTGAGTATTGTTCGAGTTGTGAGGCGGTGAGATAAATTTTTTGATTAAAATTACAAGGAAAATAAATAACATTTGTGCTGTTCATTTGTGTAGTAAAATGTTTGGGAGACTCTTAACAACAAACATATATATTGTCAATGTCTTTTACTTGATTATTTTGTTCTCTTTCATCCAAAGGCTGCCTATCGTCTGCCATAAGAATCATAGTTGTTATAGAAGAAGAATATGGCAGATGAATTTTTTGACAAAGTCTGAAATAAGAGGTAAAATTGTTTGTTTGCATGTAAGAGGTAATCTATGAACTGAGGGTCTATTCGTACTGGGGGCCTAAAATGGCTGCTTTATCAGAATCATTATATAATTTTAAGAGTTTTAAATTTTTAACGTGATTCATATTATGATTCTGAGAAAGCAGCAATTTTAGGCCCCCTGATCGGATTACAAAAAACCTTTTCATCGCTAATTGAAAGCTACACTGTGGCCGAGTGCCTTAGGAAATTATGTTGAAAATTATTACGTTTCTTCCACGCCGACAAAGCTGCGGACACAAGCAAAATTACATAAAAGATTACTCCTAATAATAATTAACGAAAAGATAAAAAAGAAAGTAAAATTATCAATCTACAAAGAAACCTACATTAAAACGTCAAAGCTGATAAATATTCTCAATAATAAAAGAAAAACTTTTCATAAGAGATTAATTCCGAAACCCGGACCGTTCCGTTCCGCTTCAATTTGGATCATCCTAAAACATTGAATTGAACGCTGATGATGAATTATTAACTTGTAAATTTATTTTGACAAAGTGAGTTCATCAAACGAATTTGCTATGGAATTACGGTCGGATCTGTTTTCTCAGCAGTCATTACTTTGGCTGTATTTTCTTCTTAATTGAAATGAATTTAACTGTCTCTTTTGTCTAGCGCGACTACTAAGCATGACGTCTTGGGTTTGATTCTCAGGTCGGGCAAGTTGATATTCAGGTTTTCCATCAGGAGGTTTTCAGTAGTAGCCACGGAGTCTAGATTTAATTTTGTGCACGATTCATAGTAATAGGTTTGGCCCCTATTACAAGGAATTTCAAAGTTCTTGGTGAAATGTGGGTTTACAATAAACACATCTGTGCCTAACCCATAAGAGATTAAAGGCGTAATCTTTTGTTCAGTTCATTTTGACTAAGTGAGTCCGTCAAACGAATTTGCTATAGAATTACGGGCCTGCATTATCAGCGGTCATTACTTTGGCTGTATTTTCTTAATTGAAATAAATTTATACAAACAATTGGTTGAACAGTGACTTGGCGAGTTGACTGAGGAACTCTGCAATGTGACTTATTACTACGTAACTCAATGATTAGCTTGGTAAAGCTTGCCCATGAGCTACGCGATTAAGCGACACGCGTTTTACGACAGCGACAGCGGGGATAAAAAATTAAAGAAGGGTATGCCACAGTCACCGCGACACGACCATGTGGAGCGATCGTACTCTCACCAACAAAACAGTGACGCGAGCGTGTTTTTGACGCAGGTCATGTCTATAATCGCATCGTCGATGTCCGTGCACTGGAACTTCGTATGTCATTGATTAGCTTGTTAATGCTTGAGTCAAGATTATTCCAGTACAGTTTAGTAATGAAAGCAAATAATGTGTGAGTGAACGAAAGGTCAAAGAAGACGACCGTGATGAAGACAAGACGTGCGCGAACGTGCCATTTACTTTATCACAAGCGTTGATATTCTGCTGTATACTAAAACTTATCCTTCAAGCAATGATACAAGTTTATCTACTTTATGAAGTAGTAATGCGGTCATTAATAAACTTTCATAAATTGATAGACTATACAGCCTGAAACATCTTAAAGTTTGAAAACGAGAATTAAGACAATAAGTATCGCATTTTTTTAATCATTTAACTAATAACTAATTTGTACTGTAACGTTTAACTAGTTTTCGATTACCAAAATCTTCCCCATTATCCGCTTCTATGACCAAAATTATATCCCGAATTGTTTCAAAATCGTATCTTATCAGCCCAGAATCACCCACTGCTGGGTATAGGCCTCCCCTTTTTTCTCCCACACTTCCCGGTTCCGTGCGTCCCTTATCCAGATGTTTCCCGCGACTTTGACGATGTCGTCGACCCAACGAGATTTAGGACGGCGCTGAAAATCTTCAAGCCCTTTTTTTTTTCCTTTGGGTAATCATCAAATGACTCCTCCCGCTCTGGGCGGAGCAGGAGGGAGTATCAGACTTTTACTAACTAAAACCCATCCCTGTTCCTTCATCGCCCTTTGTGTTCCGGGGCCACGGTATGTCTTTCGAACAGTCCCGCAGCCCCGGCAGGCCCTTGCCTTTGGACCCCTTCCTTTTGCTGACATTTATTTATTTATTTAAACTTCATGAACAATAGTGGTACATAGGCGACATCTCTTTGAGGCGCGCGTGGAACACGAACGCGCCGTCGACACGGCCTGTCGCCATAAGACGGACGGACGGCGAGCTAGCCCATAGCTCACCGTCCACAGGCACGCGCCTACGGTGACCGGGCCACGAGGTGGCTCATGTGGCCCCCGACGCGGGGCATACCTCCACCGGTGCTCCACCGTGTCCTCCGGTCGATCCTCGCAATGGGCGAAACCGGGCGTTTCCTCCCGCCCGATTCGGTGCAGGAACCTCCCAAAACCATCTTCATAACCCTCAAACCCTGTTTTAAGCTTTCACGGTTATAAACTACTATAAATAACAGTAAAAGTTTAATAAAAAGTTTAATAACCCTCAACAATATAATAATTTCTACAAAATATTCCAAAAATATTATCCTTACTAAAATTCACACGTGCCTATACCTATATTATTCAAGCGACATTTTTTTCCTCAGTAGCCGTAGCTCGTCGCTAATTAGAAATGAATTAAACAAGCACGTCGGAACAAAAAGTCTCTGCTCCCGCCTGTCAACGTATATTATAAAAGCTGCAAAAGAAAAATGTACTAAGTGCCTTCGAAGAATAATGGCTTTTATGCTTTGAGGTTAACAAAATTGACGGTGAATGTAGGTATAGTTGAGTGCATTTTCTGCGCATGTAAACTAATCTGTTCGGAAATCATGAATTTTCGCATCGTTAATAATATTTTTGTTGGATATTTGTGTAAGTCCAATACCAATTACCAAATGCCATCGCATATGAATTACTATTAAACTTTCATGTAAACAAAATCTAAATACAACATAAGCACTTGTTTGTTTATAAAATAACATAAGAAAATACACTTTAGCATTGTCATTTCAATAGCTATTATAAACAAACTATTTATAATCAAATGGATGAGTTTAATGGAGAAGCAAGTAATAACAGCCAACAGCCACTCGGATCAATCCTAGATTGGTCACACAGACCGACATACCGAGTTTCCTCCGTGCACGTTAAGCCGTGTTGGTCCCGGCTGTCATTTGCAGATCTTTGAAAGTCGTTACAGGTAGTCAACAACCCGCACTGGGCCCGCATGGACCAACCCGC
This sequence comes from Eugnorisma glareosa, assembly GCA_947578425.1. Classification (NCBI taxonomy): domain Eukaryota; kingdom Metazoa; phylum Arthropoda; class Insecta; order Lepidoptera; family Noctuidae; genus Eugnorisma; species Eugnorisma glareosa. The sequence continues at coordinate 20,505,532 of OX387961.1, forward strand.
ACTGAGCCCGCGTGGTGGGTTATAGCAGACTTGTTTATTGTTATTTTTTTTTTTTGTTTTTTATCATTTTGTAGGATGCACGTCATGTCCCTGCGACAAATAAATATTTTTTCTTTCTTTCTTTCTTTCAGACTCCCTCTCATAGAGAGGAGCTCTGTGCCCCAGCTGTGGGAACATTATAGGCTGATTAAGATGATATGATGACATGTAGTCAGTGGCCCGAAAGTCTGACAACTAGTCTTACCAAGGGTATCGTATTACCCAGTACTTCCATGTAAAATACTGGTATTCAGCTGCATCCGATTAGACTGGAAACCGACCTCATCACAGATGGGAATAGGCAGGCAGCTGATGATGGATGTTCTATGTTTAGAGACGATGTTTTATAGTAGCATTGGACGGGAGATATCAATCAGCAACAAAGTATAAATAAAAGCAGGATTAAAGCCAATGATTGACTGAAATGTTTGAATAGTTCAATAATGTAATATGCTGCCTATGTACCGTAATTAGTGAATAGTTCAATAGTGTAATATGCAGCCTATGTAGCGTAATTAGCATTACCGTTAAATCTTTGTTTAATAGCGAACTAATTTTAGCTGCATTTAGTTGGGTAATTATTAAAATAGTGGATAAAATAACAAAGCTTCTCATAAATTAATTCCACTAGATAATCCTACAGTATACTATTCGTGTCCTTATAAGTAATCAAGATCCTTTGACAAAATAATATAATCAATAATTCAACAGACACGGGGATACTCATCATCTCACTAATCCATTTAAATTAAAGCTAAAACTAAAATCCGTAAAGCGCAAATAATCCTTTGCAAATCGTTCAAATTCACTGACAGACATTAGACATAACTTCACAAGCATTAGACTAACGAACTGTCACTACCCACACTCTAAATTAAGATAGATCTAAACGCCCGTCGTCGTTTTATATTTTCTACCGAAGCGGGAATATTTTATTTTTGGCGTTGGCGTTTAGGACTTTTTGTCAATCCGCCGTCCAATATGAATTCCTCTTAGCAAGGCAGGATGTCTGAATGATTCACGAGCTTTGGTGACTAATTATAAAAGCGGGGTTAGCTTTGTGTCCTCTAAAACTCTCATATTATTTCTGTGAAATATAAATGTGTAAGTAGGAGCTGTGTGTGAGCGAATGTAAACCTTGTATTTTGAATAATTAAGGATAGTAACCGTTACATTTGTCGTGTTTTGTCGGTACTTGAAGAATTTTTAGTATGTGCATTGCGCTAATGTATAATTTCTTTGAAATTATATTGGAAGGATGGGGTTTGGTTTGAATCATGATTGTAAAGTAATGGATAATAACATGAATTCCTTTGAAATAATGTTGATCCACCAGTTCATGGAGCGCAGTGGAGAGCAGCGGTGGCCCAGTGGTGGCGGCCGGGCGGCCCCGACTTACGAACAGTTAGTTTTAGGTTCGAACCCAGGCAGGCGCATTACTTTGTGTAATTTATATCATCACCACTGCTCTCAAAACGGTGAAGGAAAACATCGTGAGAAAACCGGCATGTCCTAGAACCCAAAATTCGAAGACATGTGACATCTACCAACCCGCATTGGGCCCGCGTGGTGGATTATAGACCATTCCCTCTGATAGAGAGGAGGCCAAGTGTCCCAGCAGTGGGAACATTAAAGGCTGATTATGCACCAGTTCGTGATAATTTTGTGATGGTTCTAATCATTAACTTCTTTTTATCCTTGCCTACTACCGCCTTGCGCTATTACAAAGTACTTAAATTCAGATTTTCATTTTGAAAACCATTGTCATACTTACTCATAACAATTTACTTTAAATTGTTAAAAGAATCTGTGGGCGACATTAAAATATCTGCTATTATTTTTTAAATTATTAAACGGACAATTTAATTTTTACATTCAGTCTGTCTGCCATTTGGTACTATTATGGGCAATGTGTGCATGACAGTAAAAAAATCAAGTGCTAGATAAAATATTATTGTCTTCACCATAATCTTTGCCGCTTCAGGAGGCTTACTGCTTCAATTCAATGTCTTGAAAATTTTAAAGACCTCTTTAAACAGTTTATAGCACGATAGACATATAAGGTACCTAATGATTGTTTATTTTGATCACCACGATCAGTTTGTTAAAACTTTCGTTGGATCTGAGTATAAAATAAGTATAGTATTGTCACTATCTATGTATAAGTTATGCTTTTAGTTATCAATGCGCAACATTGCCTATCAATCAATTAACCGTTCATGGTCCACTGTTACACGTACTCGTATTGGATCCCCGTGCTCACCGAGAGGAACCCTTTACTCCAGCAATGACAACGTTAAAGGCTGACTACCTACGCTAATCTACTGTGGTAGGCATCTCAAAATATGGTCTTAGAGCCGGACTTCAACGAAGAGGAGTCGAGACGAGAAGAGAGATGTGGTTTTTATAATTTATTTATTTATTTCAATCATGTTTGGATCATACAATTACCTAAATAAATTAAAAAATATTATCAATAAAAAAATTAAAATTAAATTTAAAATGAAAATTTTGCACTAAATTAGACACAATTAAATTAATTTAGATAAAAATAACCCGCAATTAAAATTAAAACCAAGATAAAAATGTAATTTCGATTTCAATACATCACCAAAATTAAAATCAAAATTAAATAAAAAAATAAAAATCAAACTAGTATCAAAGTCAAGTTAAGTATATAAAAGAAAGTCGAGTTAGTTACACTATTTATAAATCAAGAACGGCTGAACCGATTTAGCTGAAAATTGGTGGGGAGGTAGCTTATAAGTTAGAACCAAGAGACGTACTTAGGATACATTTTATCTTTTTTTTTTAATTTGGATCTAAGTCCTCGCGGACAATGTCGCGGGCATAGTTAGTCATAAATAAAATTCAAATCAAAATCATAAATTAAATTAAAAAAATATCTTAACATTCGTCAGTTTTAAACCGCAATCAATAATCCCGCTTAGATTTAGTGAAGAGGAGATGTCTTGCTATCGACGAGAAGAGAAGTAGTCGGCGTGCGGTGAGAAATGAGCTGTGTGCGGCGTGCGGTGAGATGTGTGCGGTGAGCGTTGTGCTGTGTGCGGCGTGCGGTCAGCGGTGTGCATGTAAGCAGCGTGCCTCTTTACGCATCTCCTCTCCTCTCCGATTCGCTCATCCCCGCTCCGCTTTGGTGGAGTCCTTATCCTGCACTTTCCGCATCCTTATTTCTCAAATCAGATCAACATCGTTAACCAAACCAAATGGCGAAACGCAATCATAAGAACCACTAACTTTCTTGTTTCTCTTATTCCTTCGCTTCCTCAAGAAAATATTTTAAATGGGAAAAGAAAAGAGCTAATTTGAAATTTTACGAGAAAAGCGCTCCATTCATACATCACACGTTATAATGCCAGTGAGAATTTTAAAGCACTATATTTATGTTCTTGACTTAGAATTGAAGCTTTCAGTACTTAAGTACGTCTTAGTTGGTTGTTGAATAATTTATTGTTGGCAGTGTGGAGTTCAGATAATGTTTTTTTGGTGCTTTTCAATTAATTCTGTACATTTTTGGGCATGAGAAAACCTAAAACAATTTTATTTTCTAACTATGGGGCAATGACCTCCCTTTATATCCTACAAGTACTCTTGAAACTTTTTTAAACTATCGATGATTTCAATCTAAGTGTGTGCTTTTTGGAATACTTTTCGTGCTCTTAAAAGCGTGCTCTTATTTGTGTGCTCTGGATAGAATACCTCATACACACTGCTATAAAATTTAATTAGAACAGAAAAAGTGCCATCACGTACTACACTGTATGACGTCATAATGGACAGATGACTCACTCCATGACCACTGGGGTGCTTTCAACAATACTAATTGTAAAATGTTTACCTTCTACATAGAATGTGAGACATTATTTACCCTTTAGTCGCTCCATTGGTTCGCCATGTTTATCGTAGTAGGTGTGGTAGATGAGGTGTTTTATAGGAATAAGAACTATCTTTGACTGCCTTGTTGGTCTAGTGCTGTTGAGCACGAGGTCCTGGGTTCGATCCTCGAGTCGGGCAAAGCCAGCCCCGAAACACCTACCTAACTACCTACCTACCTAATCCATACAAATATTTGTTCCGTGCGGGAATCGAACCCGTGATACGCAGTACAGCAGGCAATCGCTCAGCCACTGCGCCAACCGCGTCGTCAAACCAGCTGGATATAGGCCTCCCCTTGCCACGTCGACTGGTGTAGTGCTTCCCGCCTCCAGTGGAATCCCGAAGCGTTCACCAGGTCCACCTTGTGGGAGTCCTTCTTACTCTGCTTTTTCTGGCATGCGGTCGTCAGTCCAGAAACTTTCAGTGACCATCAGTCATCCATTCAGCGAACAATGTGCCCGTCTACTGCTACTATGCTAATTCAATTAATATAAAATTATTACCAAGTACAACCACAACAATTAATCTTAGCCCAAGAATAGTCCATCAATTGTTAATGTAAGCGCATTTTGTGATTAGTTTACAATACATGATTCAACGGAATTAGTAATTCGGTATGCATTGAAACGATATAGGCTTATTAGTGACAGTAAGGCTGATTCTACACGGTAAGTTGGGCATGGCTGCAGCCTATTCAACCGCCATCTCTACAGTGAATGTATGACTGAAATCTGGGTGTGAAAGCTGCTGAAAATAATATTATTAATAGTACCTTACTATTAGAACTGGCCACTTGACTCTACTCGTGCTATATAAATGCGAAAGTTACTTTTCATGATTCATAGTTTTTTACGATTTTTTTTATTGATTTTCTACTTTTTACTATTTTATTAGATTCATTTTATTTTATTACTAGCTGTTGCCCGTGACCTTCGTTCGCGTTAATTTATTATAAAAATCCCCATTATTATAGCCACTTCCCTTTTTGAGTCGAATTTTGTTAATTTCAAGGGTTTTAATTTTTTGCACGGAACCCTTATTATTTTTCTGAAATAAAAGTTGCCTATGCTAGACCATATAACATCAGCTATCTCGAAGTCCCATCGAAATCGGTGCAGCCGTTTCGGAGATTAGCCAGAACAAACAGACAGACAGACCGCCAGAGAGACAAAAAATGAAAAAAGTGTTTTTGTTGTACCGTATATATTTTCAAAAAAGCTGTTATTTTTATATTACAAACAGACACTTCAATTTAATTTATTTGTATATATATCCTGAAATAAAACTTATTTTTCAACGTCATAACAGCTGAACGGATTTTCATGAAATTTGGTACACAGGTTGATCACAAAACTGAGTCAGGACATACGTTATTTTTATTTCGGTATTAAGTACGTTCTTGCGACATAGTTTCCGCTAACCACGTGGTTGCAGTCGCAACCATGTCTTAAGTAACGAAAACTTGATGCTAATCGACAGCCAAACAAACAAAATTCAAGAACTAACAAGTACCATTTATCTCAGGTTCTCAGTTCTTTAAGTCTTCAAGAAAATTCTTTAAGTCAATCTAAATAATAGATTTTCTGAATTTCTTTGTAGTCTCAGAAACTCTGTCTTCGTCAGTTAAGTTAAAGTTAACGAAGTGGTATTAGGAGTAAAAATTAAATTGTTCTTAGAAATACCATTTTAAAATTGGTCCATTTAACTTGGGTGCCCCTAAAAGGTTAAAAGGCGAAACGATGCCCTTTCCTTTCAAGGCAATTAACATAATTAATTTACCTTTGCTTAAATCAACTGTGATATATTTTGTAAGAGCAATCTAAGGTTGATGAAAGATTAAAAAAAAATTTATAAAGTCCTTGCATAATTATAATTTTATTTGATTTCGTTGTTGTATGTATAATAAGGAGCCTTCATTTTTGTTGAGTTAAAAATTAGATTGTTTAAGAAACAAATACCTAAATTCAGTTTCCGCATACGTCGTCTCCGCTCCGCTCATTTCCGCTTTGGTGAATTCTGGGCCTAAGTCTAGACTTAGGCCCAGAATTCACCAAAATTAATAAAATTACTATTATTATTTATAATATACTACTACTATTATTTACTATTATTATTACTACTATTATTATATTTACTATTATTTTTTTTTTTAAACGTTAGTAGTGAAAATGTTGGACCTTTCATCCCCAATATCTCTGTAACTAGAAGAATCCCAGGTATGGTCTAAAAAAAAATATCGAAATGACGGGGAGAAGTAGTGCCTTAATTTCGGCTTCGTTAAGGGTCTTGTAAGACCCTTTATACAATGACGAGCACTAATATTTATGAACCATTTATTTCAGATGCTCAGTTATGTCGACACTTGATATATCAAAAGCAAATTCAAATGCGTTTTTCTCGAGAAATAACGATTTTTCGTTTGAGATCAGACCTTTTTCGTAAATAGCTCCAAAAATGCTATATCCGTGAATATGTAAAACGTTAATCAATACAGTAAGAGAAAATCAGTTTTAAAAGTTCCTGCTTGTAGCCGTGTATATGTCACCGGCCAAACCCGATTTCAGGCCAAACTAGTTTGTCCTAGGCCAAACTAGGGATCATCACAAAAGGACAATCATAGAGCACCCCGCTAAATGGGTTAGTTAGGTTAGATTGGTGACCAACCACGCGCGAGCAGAGCGAGCGCTACATCCAAGTTGGGCGCAGTTTAATTGCTTTGTTTGGGTTAGTGTATCCTAATAAGATATACTAGTAAACCGGTTTGGCCTAGAACAAACTAATTTGGCCTGAAATCGGGTTTGGCTGGGAACATAATTTTATATAAGGTCCCATTAAAATAGGTGGACAAATTTTAACACAGCGTTCAGTACGTCTAACCGAAGATATCCAAGCAACAAAAAAACTGATTAAAACGATTTTATTTTGACATAATGGATGTGTTTATTCTAGAGTGCCGCTGGAAATTTATTAGTTTAGTTCCAAATAAAATCACTTTAATCAGTGTTTTTTTTTTGCTTAGATATCATTGGTTAGACGTAGGTACTGAACGCTGTGTTAAAATTTGTCGATCTATTTTGGACCTTAATAGCGCTCGTGAAGCTGCTAAAGCCCCATTCCCCTAACGACTCATGGCTCTTGACCTCACACAAGGCCACGCACGCGACCCTTTTGGATGAAATATCGATGGTGGGTTGTAATTACATTAAACTTGGTTAACACATGTGGGATTGTCGGTCATATTCGCAAGATAGTGATCAATCTCCAGCAATTATTATTTAATCTGTCTCCCCTTTCCTTCATGCTTTTAATAGATTTTTTGGTACGGAAAATTATTTAGTTTACAAGGTGCTGTTTATCAGTAATATTAGAAACGGGATATTTACCCATTTAACATGGTAAATATCCCGTTTCGAATATTAATGATAATGTTAGTGACCATGACAGTTCAAAAACTTATAAGGTAAATAAGAAAGAAAAAATATTTATTTGTCGCAGGAACATGACGTGTATACAAAAAATAAATGCACACACACACATTCACACACACACATATAGGTACTGTTTTTTAACCCATAACTGTAGCCTACAGTGGCTACATAATAACAGCCGCACGAGTCGATCTTCAAGGTTAAGCCGCGCTTGCCTAAGTCGGTCCTTGGATGGGTGACCATCCATTTTATACCGACTTTTCTCCGTGCCCGGAAAACACGCTAACGCACTGATCCCCGCTATCATTTGTAGATCTTTGACAATCGTTACAGGTAGTCATTGGCCCGAAAGTCTGACAACCAGTTTTACCAGAGGGGAACCGTACTATTATCCTAATTGGGTTTTGAGGTCAGATTGGCAGTCGCTCTATGTAAAATATTGGTATTCAGCTGCCTCCGGTTAGACTAGGAAGGTGATGAACGTGAGACTTCAATCTAGCACTGATGAAGTGTGGATCTACTATTACGTACATTTTTGCCTACCCAATCCGGGATTACTAATGCCCATTTATTTATTTTATAGTATTGTCCCGATATTATGTATGTTTTTAGATTCTATATTATAGGACAACTAATTTCTGATCCAACGAAAATATTGTTATTTGTTTTAGAAAACTCACCACTGTGACGCTTGAACATCACCATGCGTTTTGGAATCTATTTTCAATAACACTTCCACTGAAAGTAGCCTATTCCATCCAAAATTGAATTCCAAAACTATCGGCCCAACATCTAAAGTTCTTGAAACAAGGAACCAAGAGTATCTAAACAAAGGCTACTTTTTCTTGCATCGCGTAAAGCAAGCATAAAAAATGTAACAAGACGACTACAGTACATCGCGTAAACTTCGGAAACTTTCGCGTGACAAACAAAACGAAACAAGTTTCCGACGAGGGTGTGGTCCAAGCTTCTGGACTGAAATATTGATACTCAAAAAAATCGGAATACATAGAAGTGGCCTGTACTACACATACATACAAAAGTCCCTATTTTTTCTCACGGTAGGCAGAAACTCCAGAATTCCGCCTGTGACGATTCTTATATTTATTTTATAGTTTAAGTGGACTTAATGCCTTGGTCATTTTCACCCACTCTACCTTATGGTGATGCAGAGACAAAACAATTTTGTCTCTGAGTTGTCTCTGTGGTCTGTGTTCTGTCATAATATTTGTTTATTAACCTCAATAAGCACATTATAATTATATAATAAGTGATCGAATGTGTCTTGCAAAACAAATCGTGATAATCGCTTGATTTTGTCCCCATAACCGACTGCACTCAGACGCAAAACAATCTATGTTCGATCCAAGTTTCGAATCCCACACTACCTACTAAAAGAGAATTGAACCAGTGAAACTAACCGCGATCAGTGCATCTAAACCGAGTTTAATAGTGGTCAATGTCATTAGTTTCTTCGCGTTGTAATACTCCAAACCAACACTCGCCAAACCCGCCTCCTCTCACAACTTACACCACACCATCTTCAAGAAGGTAAATAAAATTACCTACAGACTGTACCGTCTGAAAGAGTCACGTTCCTCCATGGTAATGGATTACGTGACCCCGTCTCATAGCACAGAGTTCTATAGAGTCGAATAAACGGGGATTATAGAGCATGTCCCACTTTTAAAGTACGTATTGTTCGTGGGGATTAATAAAGCGTCTAATGAAAGGCGGATAGATTTCTTTGTTCTTGTTTTTTCGAGTGCCTTGTTTGCTTGGGATGTATTTGATTACGTACGCGTGTGTAAAATTTAATTATTTTGCGGGAATATTTTTTATGTGCGATGACTAATGATGAACCAATGTTGTTACTTGGAATATTTTCTGATATAATTAGGCATGGAATAAGGTGAGGTTTGTGGATGTTATCATGGAGGCTCAACGTCTGTGTCCCAGCGGTGGGACCTTAAAAGAATGATTTAGCTAGGTCAGGTATGTAGTGTTCAGTTAATCTAGGTGGAACAGTGATAGCGCAATGGAAACGGGACTTGCGATTGGTCGCTCGTAAATTCCTTTGAGTAATTTATTTCGTCACCACGGCGCTAATCTAGATATAGTTCATCTCGTTAAATCTGAGTTGAAGCAATAAATTAATATTACATATAAAATCGTAATTCCCGAAGGTAGAGGTGTACCTAACAAGTACACGCCAGTTATATTTTAGTCCCGTGAAATAGGCCAATCAGTGTAATGTGCCACCAACCGAGCAAAAATCCAGGCTCCGCGGCTGCTACCGAGAAATTCCTAATGGAAAAAACCAAGAACACTTTGCCCGACCCGGGAATCGAACCCAGGAACTCAGCAGTCGCGCCTGTTACCCCAAGACCAACACGGCAATCAAATAAATGAGGTAAATTAATATTATGATAACCAAAAAATAAATCTTATAATAAATGTCCCGTGATTCGACTTGATACTTTTAATTTATTTTTCAGTACAAATAATTACACGACTTGGTTGTAATATCAACAGCTATTTCAACCAAAAACTTATTTCAAATCCAAGAGACTGAACCCAGAACAGTAAGTACGTGAGTTTTGCGGGCGCCAACAAAAGGCGGGTACATTGATTTCTCCCCAAAACTGGGGAAAGTTTAGGGTACAAATGAGTGCAACCCCAACTCGTTATCAAAAGTTATGAGCACGAATTTATGCAGACAACTCGTTCATAAATTGTGGCAAACTTTTGTTTCAGATTGTATTTGAAATGCCAATTAGACAAGGGAAATTAGAAATTAACGAAGAAAATTATAGTAGAAGAGGTTTTTGGCGAGCTAAATTATTTTTGATAAGAAAATCAAGATTGTTTATTGAATTCGTTTATAATACAACATTTTTATTCTATTTTACTTTTCATTCTTCTTCTTTTAGGGTTGTTTTAAGATTGGTTCGTTGTTACTTATTTGTTAATAAAAAAAATTAAACACACTGAATATTCCACTGGTAGGACTCACCGACCCAGGCCTCCTCTCTAAAAGAGCGATGAAGCTATAATTCACCACGTGAGCCAAGTGTGGGTTTGTTAATTTTCAATTAAGAAACTGTATTAATCGGAATTCATGGTTTATAATATAATTAATTATTCAGAATTTGTCACATGTTTCGCTAATTTACCGATATCTCATTGCAAAGATATTTTGAAAGCGTTAATTAGCGTAACAGTCATTCGCTAAAAATAAATAGCGGGTATTCGCATCGTCAGTCGAATTCCTTTACGCTGAACGCTGAATTGTGTTATGTCTTGTCTTGCTTTAGCTTTTGTTTTGCATGGATACGGTTGTTACAGTCATGTATCAAAAGGGCCAATTAATTCAAAAACTGTTCATGTGTTCAACTATTCAGTAAATGTAATCAATATAGTCAACTCAGTAATGCACTTGGTCCCAAGTCTAGGAAACGTTGTTAGGTTTTCCATCAGGAATTTCTCAGTAGCAGCCACGGTGTCCGAGTCCGGTTGATGGCAATAGGCTCGCTCCTTATTACATGGGACTTAAACATAACTAGCGAAATGTGGGTGTACTATTGTATACACCTCTGCCTAATCATTCGGGAATTACATAAATAAAATTATAAAATAGAAGAAACAATTATGAAACATATTAAAATATACAAAACAACAAAGCAAAGCAAAATTTGAAGTGAAAATAAAAGAAAGAACAACACTTTCATATATTCCTCTCATAGTACTTCTGACATACCAATAAAATCTTCGTCCATCCATAATGCATCCATCATGGATGGACGAAGATTTTCACATGGCAGGCAGTGTCAATGGCTCCCCTTAAACAAATTTATTAATTTTGACCAGAATTCTGCTTTATCGACAGTGTTACCAGTGGCTTCGGGCAGATCCCTCTAAGTGCATACAGAGTTGCACATAGAACAGGACAGAGGATAGGGCATGATTTGTGATTTGACTCCACACTTCTACTTTGATTCACCGGAATGTTAATGAAATTTAGCGAATGTAAGTAATTAATTTTAGTGTAATTAGTATAATGTTAAGGAATGTAGACTATTGAATAATTTCCATTAAATTGATATAGCGCATGGCTTGCCAACAAACAAACAGTATCTAGTTATTAGGGTTCCGTACACAAGGGGTAAAAACATAACCCTATTACTAAGACTCCATTGTCCGTCTGTCTGGCTGTCTGTCACCAGGCTGTATCTCATAAACCGTGATAGCGAAACAGTTGAAATTTTCACAGATGACGTATTTCTGTTGCCGCTATAACAACAAATACTAAAAACAGAACAAAATAAATATTTAAGGGGGGCTCCCATACCATTGTGAGGATCGACCGGAGGAGACGGTGGAGCACACGGTGAAGGTCTGCCCCGCGTGGGTTGAGCACCGCCGTGTCCTCGTAGCGGCGTACGGCGGCGGCGACCTCTCGCGTCCGGCCTTGGTTCTATCCATGGTCCGGAGCGAGACGGAATGGGACGCCGTCGCCTCCTTCTGCGAAGCAGTCATGCTAGCGAAGGAGGCGGCGGAACGTGAGAGGGAGAGAACGTCACATGCCAGCCGCCGCGGGAGACGCACCGGGCATCGGGGGCCACGTGGTGGCCCCCGGCCACCGTAGGCGCGGGCCTGTGGATGTTGAGCTATGGGCTAGCTCACCGTCCGTCCGTCTTATGACGACAGGCCGTGTCGACGGGCGTTCGTGTTCCACGCGCGCTTCAAAGAGATGTCAGTAATAGGAAGGGGTCCGCAAGGGCCGATGCCTGCCGGAGCTGCGGGACTGTTCGAAAGAGATACCGTGGCCCCGGAACACAAAGGGCGATGAAGGAACATGGATGGGTTTTAGTCAGTAAAAGTCTGACCTCCCTCCTGCTCAGCCCAGAGCGGGAGCAGTTATTTGATGATTTCCAATCCGAAAAAAAAAAAACAAAAAAAAAACGGGGGCTCGGAGTACAACAAACGTGTCTGTTTTTTTTTAGGTGATGGTACCCTTCGTGCGCGTGTTCAACTGGCACTTGACCGGTTTTTTTTTTAATCGAGATTAAGAGTTCTTTTGCATCTAGGCTGCGTATAATGAAAACCAAAACCAAATGTTTAACCAAAAAGCTTGGAAAACATTTTAACTCTCCCGAAACCACCTTTTAAGCTTTCCGATGTAAACTCCGCATCACTAGACATCTAAAGAACTCAAACATTCTATTTATACCCATATTTTGCATAGAAATTTGTATTACCTAAATGAAAATTCATAAATTACAGGCGCTGCGGACTTTATCTGGTCCATGAATCATGAAAACTGTTTCGTCAAGTGAATAACGTTAGTAAATTGCGGGGATGGATTTAGTTGATTCAATCCTGTCCATGGCCCAATTAATTTTAGTAAAATACTGAAGTACCTATTTTAATTTAGTAATTAAGTAGTAAGATAAGAACAGCCGCTTGGATCAATCTTCAGGTTAAGCCATGCTTGCCTAGGGTGGTCTATGGATCCTCCCATTACATATCGATTTTCTTTCGTGCCTCGGAAAGCACGTTAAGCCGTTGGTCCCGGCTGTCATTTGTACATCTTTGACAGTCGTGACAGGTAATCAGTGGCACGAAAGTCTGACACCAGTCTTACCAAGGGGTATCGTATTACACAGTACTAACCGGGTTGTGGTGGTCAAATAGTCAAACGTAAAAATGTAAAATACTGGTATTCAGCTGGGTCTGACTGGAAGCTGACCCCAACATAGTTGGAAAAAGGCTAGGCAGATGTCAGACATACGCATAGACATGTATACAAGCAGATTTATAGGCATGTGCTGACCAGAAATAAATGTGGGTATCTGCGGTGTCAGCATCAGTTGGATAAAGAGCTCGTGGCCGCACTCATCAATCTTTAAGGTTAAAGAGCGCTTGCCGTGATCGGTCCATGGATGGGTGAACATCCATTACATATAGAGGTCCCTCCGTGTTTCGGAAAGCAGGTCCATTGGTCCTTACTATCATTTTTTTATTATAAACAGTCGTTACGAGTGAATAGAACCCGAAAACCAGACAACCAGTCTTACCAAGTGGTATCGGAGGATCTAGTTTTAAAGCATAACATGAAGTGACGTGTAAACGTGTTTTGTAAAACCAATTTACAGAAATAAATATGATAATGTATTTCCCAGGTGGCAGTCAGTCCAGGTGGCCAGTGGGGAATGTTCCGTACAATTCGATTCCTACCGGCTTCCCTTTGAAAAATGGCATAGTCAGTATTCTATAGACAAATAATATAATCACATTAAAGATATGTACTCCGGCTTACCTCTTACAAAAATGTACCCTTCGCTACTGCCAAGAACTAAGTTGAGGAGTTCATATAGACAGTCGCTTCATGTGAAATACTGGTATGAAACTGCATCCAGTTATTCTGGAAGTCTAATTGGGAAAAGACTAGCCACATAAATACGAAGTATTTTAATTAAGTTCAGAGCTGACCAGAAATAAATGTGGGTATTTGCGGTGTCAGTGTCAGGATGGTTGGATGCCGTAACGGCACATTTTGGATGCGGCGTGCCAAGACTGATTGTTTTTTGCTTCTATAAAGCGAGCGAGCTCCGCTTATGGAAATAATAAACGGTACGCTTTTGCCTTTCAATTTGGTTGAAGCAACAAAGTTAAATCGTGTCAACATACGAAAATCATTTGAAGTCGAGGATTATCTTTCTTATTGCACTTATAAATCAAAGTGAAAAAGAAACCTCAATGTAATTTTTTTCAGTTTCATGTATGGGGCTCCCCAGTAATCCTCAATCTTTAATCCCCCCCCCCTTCATCTTTTATTTTTATATAAAAATCGTAAAGCGGTTCACAGAATACATCTACCTACTAAGTTTCAACTGTGTAGTCCTAATAGTTTCGGAGTAAAGTGGCTGTGACATACACGGACAGACAGACAGACGTGGCTAATCTATAAGGGTTCCGTTTTTTGCCGTTCGGCTTCGTAGACCTAAAAAGGAGGAGGTCCTCAAATCGTACGAAGTGTTTTAATGTATTTTCATGTAAGAAACAGAACGAAGCGAAATGAATCAATTCCACGGAATACCAAATCAAGTTTTTATGGAAGGTTACCGAAATCTATTTGCTGAAATTACCTATTATTTTAAATTCAAATATCTTTTCTTTTTTTAGAATTCCGGCGGTCTGAATATTTCGAGGGATTTTTTTCTATATAAGTTTTCATAGCATAAAACAGCCGATAATTTTCCCACTGCTGGGACACAAGTTTGGTTTGTGTGAGAAGAGGTGGGCCGTAATTTACCAGACAGAGCCAGTACAGGTTGGTTAATATCACAAATGTTTTAATTTTTTTGGGTATAGGCATTGACGATTTCTTCAAGTTTTTTTTTACATTACTTTTGTTTTTGGCCGCAACTCACCTGATGTAAAGCGATGATGCCGCCTATGGAGGGGCACGCTCGCCTAGAAGAGACCGGTTATTCGAACTTTGAAGACATCCAGCACGCGTAGCAAGACCACGAAAAAGGTTTTGTTGACGAAAAGTTGAATTGAATTGTCATTTTATGACAGATTGTGGAAAGATTTCTATCGTCGCAAGCATGGCGATGTTAGAAATGAATGACAAGACATGTCAAGTTGTATAGAAAGAGTTTTGTCGAGTCTTGATAGACTAGAGATAGTATTTCCATGCTAGGGGGGCAGGTCATCGGGAAATAGAGAGACCGACAGTTAATTCCATAGACTGGCGGTACGCACAATAAATGTGGAAAATGTTCAATATAGATGGAGGATGTTTCGAATCAACTTTTGGAACGCAGTGGCTTTGAAATAAAATACAAAGTGTTAAGTGCCTGCCATGCCTCAGCACAAACCTACCACCTAGAACACTGCCAAAGTTTCCATAATAAAAGATTAGTTCCACAATCGCTGCCGCTCGCTCGTGTAACCTCACCCTTAGTGGTTTTAACGAGTGCTTGCAATTTACTCATGTTTATACTTCTTATTTCGACCTCTTGATAAATGATACGTCGTGGAACGTTGGCTAATTCCCCAGTTCGGGTTCGCCTTAACACAATTGTTTTATCCGTTTTAACTGAACAAAGCATTGTTACTTTTGTTTGCAAAGTCATTGTTGTTACGTGTTTTAAAGAGAATAGGTACTGCCATTATTGTAAGTGTGATCTTTAGTATTTATAAATTTGTTTAAAATAGTTATTGTATTATGTTTCTTAGCATACTGCGTGTTTTCATGAACACTCATTGTCACCTAGTAGTTGGTCAAAAGTGGTCGCTAGCGCGATTGTTGAGCATGAGGTCCTGAGTTTAATTCTCAGGTCGAGCAAAGTGTTGTTGGGTTTTTCTATTAGGAATTTATCAGTAGCAGCCACGGAGTCCAGATTTGTGCCCGGTAGATGGCAATAGGCTCTACCCTATTACGTGGGACCTCAACATAACTGGCGAAATGTGGGTGTACTAATAGGTACACCTTTGCCTAACCCTTTAAAGATTACAGGCGTGGTGTTATGTTAAGTATGTGTCACTTTGAATACTTGAATATAATTGCACTGTGGAAATTTCAACTGGTGCTGCGTTGAAAATTAAATGATGCAGTAATATTTAGGCAACCAATTAGGTGACGAGAGTAAGCTAAAACAGGCCAAAGTATTGGGTGTATTTTAATACACCCACTAGTTTTCATAGCTATTATATTTCTAAAACAATACTGTTATTTGTTAGAAATGTACCAAATTTTCTTCAAAATCAACATTTACAACAGGGAGAACATTATAAACATCGTTCTTAATAATAGCTTCCATGAATAAATTTAATTAATTGTAAGTTCTTTGTTAATAGCCACTCATTATTTCTATCAACATTTTCGTACCTAGATTATTTTGTCTGAAACAATGAAACAAAATTCTAAAAGGATGTAGTAACAGAACAACAAGAAAATTATTTTATAACCGACTTAATTGGCTGTTGTTTTAAAACAGCAATTAAAATATCAAAAAGTGACGTAATTTTTGTATAATGGAACTGAATTAAGGAAAATTATGCATGTAATTTTTTCAACACTGAAATCAATAAAATACTGTACTATTAACCCAAGAAAATAATTTAAAGTTAAGTTCAACAACTGCTTGTCGCTTAAAAAAAATATTAAACTCGTACTATTTTCTGAGACAGTTCACACGTCCGTGACTGTCGCGGCCATTCATGTCATGATACGTGACGTCAATTACCTCTATATGCCTTGTTTCCATCAATTTTTGTTCCCTTATTAGAATATTTTTACTAATTGTATCTGCTTTATTCAAGCAAACATTGCAATAACAATAATCATCTGCCTAGCCTTTTCCCAATTATGTTGAGGTCAGCTTCCAGTCTAACCGAATGCAGCTGAATACCTGTATTTTACACGGAGCGACTGCCTGTCTGACCTTCACAGCCCAGTTAGTACTGGGTAAGTTTACCCCTTTGGTAAGACTGGTTGTCCACTGTTCAATTTTTGGGCCACTGAATAACTGTAACGACTGTCAAAGATCTACAGATGACAGCCGGGACCAACGGCTTAACGTGCTTTACGAGGCACGGAGGAAATTCAGTATGTAATGGGTGGTCACCCGTCCACTGACCAACCTAGGCAAGCGCGGCTTAACCTGAAGATCGACCCGCGCGGCTGTTATTATTTTGCCATATAACAATATTATTATAAAATCCTAGTGAAACTTTAAGTACTTTTCCGATAAAAGTTTTTCTTTGACACATAGTATTTGACGTTACTACCGACGTTATCGAGGACGATGCGTTTTGAATTTGCTTACCGTTTCACCAAAAACATGCTATATAAAATAATAAATTGTAAACTAAGTGCTGTATTAGAGAATTAAACAAGTGTACCACAATGTTTTTACGGGTCAATACGAGGAATTTTTAAGAAATAAAAAAATGTTTTGTATTTCTTGCAAATTCCCTATTTTTTGAAAACACTTTTGTCACGTGAACGTTCGTAGACTTTTGTAACAACCCTTGTTTCACTAGTTCTGGAACGTCAAGACTGCTACTTTGGTGCATGACCTCTTGTTGGTCTAATATGTAAGATTATAATGGTAAAAACTGATATTAAAATACCTGGTACTACATAATCCTTTATTTGCCTTCTATGATGATATTGAAAATGAACATTGAACATTGTTTTATGTTATTGTTATAATTATGTGGTTTATCTAATAAGTTAACATTAGTATATTCGTTAATGGTTACATTTCTTATTATACTGACATTGTTTTAGTATTGTGATTTATATTAATTTGATTTGTGATAATGCTGGTGTATTTTTCTATTTCTTATTATTGGAGTTATGCTTTTTTTGTTTGTTTATTACGTTTTTTTATGTAACTCAATAAGACACAGTGTAATTGTTATTGAATAAATGAAATGCAATTAAAATGGGATTTGAATGTTCAATTTACACTAGAGAGGTCCGTCAAATGATGCGACTACTATGTAATGGCTTGCATCTTGTAAGATGAGCTTGAGAAACATTTGAAAATATGATAGAATTATAAATCAAGACTGATGAAATCATGAAAAACAACTGAGGCTTAGTATAAATAAGTTATCACCAACGAATTTCCCCGAAACCTATTTCCCTGAAGACGCCTCAAATAATTCAAAAACAAGCGTTAATTCAATCCATCTTAACCTTAAAAGGATAAAACATAAAAGACACCAACAAAGGCTTTTATTTTCAGAATATTAATGACATTCGTTACAAGAATAATTACGTGAAGGGAGGACAACTCCTGGAAATTGTGAAAACGACAGAAAAAAGTTAGACGAGCCTGTTCCGTAGAAAATTAGAAATGGATAAAAAGCAATCCTTCTTTTTCAAAATGAAACGTCAAGCTTTGCTAACGACCCGCGAAGCCGCTGAAATTTGCAAACAACAATTCAAAACGTAATTGCTTGAGTTAAAGGCGTTAGCGGGTACAAAGTTTTTGTACCGTATTTGTTAACTGTTCCAATTTTAAAAGAGATTTTTTTGGATATAGACTGTTTGGAAATGTTGGTTTCTTTTGCAGTTTCGGTTTGTGGAGTTGTTTTTGTTTATCTGTACTATAAATATTATAAAGAGGTAAAGTTTGTGAGCTTGTAGGGAGTAATCTTTGGATCTACCGAACCGATTTTGTAAATTCTTTCACTAATAGAAAGCTACAGTATCCCCAAGTGCCATAGGGTATATTTACACGTGCCCCTGGGATAATTTCCAACCAAAACGCGAGCGAAGCCGCGGGCAACAGCTAGTATCCTATGAACATAAATAAAAATAGCTCTGTGTGTTTGTCTGACCTGGGTTAGTAGTATTTCTCCCCAGTAATACGTACCCGTGTGAAATGTCTTAGCTACACACGCGTAAGAGCTAACTGGAGAAAACGTACCAACCAATAATGTGTGCTTCGTTTATATGACCCTCAATTTGAGATAAAACATGTATGACTCGGTTATTTTTATTGCACCCACATAATAAACCAGTGGACGTTGTTTTATATTCTCATAATATTTGTCCAACAAAAAATAATCCAAAGCGAAAGTTATCCACTTACATTTTATGACTTGCACAGAACTTGAGTCGCAAACTACAATATTTTTGTTTCCTCTACGAAAAAATAGTCGCCCCGATTTTGTTTTGTATGATTAATGATTTAACAAATTGGGAGTGTCACAAAGATTTTAAGAAATGGAAAATGTAGAGGTTTTGTTTTCTTTTATATAAATGTCAAAACTTTTTCTCATCTACGCTAATACATATTATAAAGTTTATAGGTTTTTAAGTTTAGATGTAGGGGGTAATCTTTGGAACTACTGTTCCTATTCCGAAAATCATCTACGAATGTCTTATGCTATACCTATTTGCGAAGTTTCCATGGGATATCTTACAACCGTAATGCGCGGGGAAGCCGCGGGCAAAAGATAGCGGCTAAAAGTCGATCTGGCTTTGGTAAAAGGATGAGCTAATCAGCAAATTGGAAGCTAAACTGACTGTCATAGATTGCATAGTGGAGGCTCTTTTGATGAACTCCATTGACAGGAGTGGATATGTTGTATGCGTTGAATAGTACAGGGCTCGTGGAAGTTTTTAAAGTAACGTAATAACAGTTAAAGTTGTGAAAAAGTTAGAACTAATAACACCTTATCTAGGCGGTTCTCAAATATGGTATGAAAAAATAAAAATGTATTGACGGGGAGACCAAGTGCCTTTCGGCTTCGTTCAGGGTCTCTTTACACCCATTATATGTTTACCAACAAGTACCCAGCACTTACTGGGTTGTGGAGGTCAGATAGGCCGACGCTCCATGTAAAATACTGGTCAGCTGCATCCGGTAAGACTGGAAGCCGACTCCAATAAATTTGGGAAAAGGCAAACATTAGCCTAGTAATGTTTGCCAACAGCGCCCCCTCAGTCAACGTCATCCGATCGCCCAAACATCATCACAGTATCTAGCAATGGCGACATTTTGCCTGTAGTATTTATTGCGCTGTTGTGTAATAGAAAAATTACAATGCTTGGTCTAATATTTTAATCCAGATATGAACAGTAAAGATTTAACATAGGTACACATGATACATAATTTTTTGCTGTGGTAGAAAATACAGAATGCCTACCTACTACGATCCTTGCATACTCCATTTAATGTGTCTACGTTCGTACTTACAAAATGAAATATGCAGTTATGATTTTGTTTAATTTAATTGCCACCACTTAAGTCAACTCATATCTAAAAAACGCTCCACCGCCACCATATCATCGATCCTTTTCCTTCGTTTATTAGTTCCAAACTGCCACAAGTCACTATCGATACCCGCTCCCAGCATTATTTTAAGAGAGGCTCCGCAGTTTACAAGTGCAGTTACAGTAAAAGTTGGGCGCAAACGATCGCAGCGAGATTTGTGCGTCCACCAGTTAACGCTGCCGAAACTGTACCGTTTTCGGGCATTGTGGGGGCGTTGTTTGGGGAAATTGCAGGTTATTTTTCGGTTAAAACAAGGGAAGTGGGGTGAGTTATGTTGGGGTAGTTTTGTGGCAATCTCGGTCGGCTAGTGTAGGTTTTGTTGGCTTTGTCTTTATAATAAAGAGCTCATTCAAAATATTTTAAACTTGGCATAAATACTAATGAAGGCAAACAATAAAGTTTAATTTCCCAAAATTAACCACTCTGTAGTTGGGGCGTTAAAGCTTTCTCGCGTCCGGCCCTGGTTCAATCCATGGTCCGGAGCGAGAGGGAATGGGACGCCGTCACCTCCTTCTGCGAAGCAGTCATGCTAGCGAAGGAGGTGGCGGGACGTCAGAGGGACAGAGCCTCACGTCTCAGCTGCCGCGGGAGACGCACCGGGCGTCGAGGGCCATGTGGTGGCCCCCGGTCACCGTAGGCACGGGCCTGTGGACGGTGAGCTAGGGGCTAGCTCGCCGTCCGTCCGTCTTATGACGACAGGCCGTGTCGACGGCGTGTTCGTGTCCACGCGCGCCTCAAAGAGAGTCAGCAAACAGGAAGGGGTCCGAAAGGACCGATGCCTGCCAGGGTTGCGGGACTGTTCGAAAGAGATACCGCGGCCCTGGAACACAAAGGGCAAAGGAAGGAACATGGATGGGTTTTAGTCAGTAAAAGTCTGACACTCCCTCCTGCTCAGCCCAGAGCGGGAGGGGATATTTGATGATTTCCAATACGAAAAAAAAAAAAGGTTAGAGAACGAAATTCTTGCACTTACCATGTAGGTCAATTTGTATTGTACACTCATGTGTTTCAAAAACAAAGTTCTATCGAATTCCGAACGAAGTCGTAGGCGAGGAGTAATAAGTTAAAGTTGCATAATTTATTATCAGATGTTAATACCCCATTTCTTTTGTTCCAGTGTTCAAATCCCAGACTTCGCTATCGACTGACTCCGGGCTGTGCACAGAGCGGGGTCTGCGGAGGACACACATAGAGTTAATTAAACCCCCAGGGAAACGCATCGGACTTAAACTGGCAGGTATGTGATGTAGTACGAAATTTATATAGTTCACGGTGATCTTCTTAGGGTCAGAAAAAAGAGGACCTTAGCTTACGCAAGTTTTTGATTATTTTATTTAAACACGTAATTCATGCAAAATTGCCAAGTCGTTATTATCTTTTAACATAAAAAATATGTACCTTTTGATTTTTTTTCGATTATTTTTTTAAACAAAGTTTACAGTTGCTGAAGCCTTTTTGAAAATGAAAAACAAATATCACAAAGATATCGAGTGCGTCATACCGTCATTGTCTCGGGTGCATTCTTCAAACCTTTAGGAAACAATGTTTTCAAAAACTGAATAAATAGCTTAAAAAATCGTACTTAACTTGAATTGCGTTGACTTTTTACAGCTTCATGGGATCACTTATTAAGTATTTGATATGAAATTCAACTTTGACCTTTAGAAGTTCTTGAGAAATACGACTTTGATACACAGACAGCGACCACGAAATGATTCTATAAAGGTTCTGTTTTTTTCTTTTAAGCAACGGAACATTAAAATGGTAATTCAATTTTCATTCCTCTGTATTCTCCACGTGTAGCTCTAGAAATAAATCTCAAATTAATCATTTCAGGGATTTACTCTCAAAAAATTATATTGTAACGTTATTCCGTAAAACTAATAAAGTGAGTGCCCGTTCAGACTTGTGTTGTGTTTTTGTAAAGTAGTGTTTGTAAGAGCACTTCTGCTAATCCTGCTAATGCTGTAGGAATTGCTTCCTATTCATCTGCCTAGCTTCACGATCATGTTAGGGCCGGCTTTCATTCAAACCAGACGCAGCTGGATACTAGTACTTTGCTTAGAGAGTGTCCATAGAGTTGCTTGCTCGTTCTTCCATAAAGACATCTACGTTTTGAACGAACTGATTCACTCATTTACCATTAAAAAGCATGTTAATATATAATTCATGTATAATAGGTAAATGGTTTGAGATTGAAGCAACTGCTTATCTGTCCTCCAAATTTATGTTGCTGGGTAACACGATACACCTTAATAAGATTGGCCGTCGGGCTTTTTGGCTTTTGGAATATTAACTGAAATTCTCCAACAACATCTTTTAGTTTATTAAAATAAAGCTGTTGCTAACAGGAATCAAGAAATAAATCCAGAATAAGCTTGCAGTCAAAACTACAGCATCGTTAGTGAAAAGGCTGCGGAAACACCGGCAAAGAAGATTTCTCATGTAACGTGTAGGGACCTGAAGTCTTTGTAGACTCACTAGACTACGTTGTTTTACTTTCTTTGATGAAACAAAGTACTACTAAGCATGCATAACAGGATAAGATCACAAAGAGGACGAATATTTTATCTTCTTTATATAATACAAGCTGTTGCCCGCGGCTTCGCTCGCTTTTGGTCGCAAATTATCCCAAGAGCACGTTATAAATATAGCCTACGGTACTCGGCGATAATGTAACTTCCTATTAGTGAAAGAATTTTTTAAATCGGTTCAATAGATCCAGAGAGGGAAACTCTACTGCCAAGGCAAGTCGCCGCTCAGCGGACAGACCTCCGGCGCGATATCATGGTGACATGAAGAGAGCGACTGTCGCAACCTATGCCCGTCCGTCGTACCTATCCTATACATATGTATATGAATAAATGATTCTGATTCTGAACCCCGTGAAGGGCACGCCGCAATAGTGGCGATAAGTCACGTCTTGAGGAGTGGCTTGAGAGGCGCCACGGCGTCCTCAACTTCCGCCTGACGCAGGTCCTCACCGGACACGGTTGTTTCGGGAGGTTCCTGCACCGAATCGGGTGGGAGGAAACGCCCGAGTACAGTACCGTACCGTTACCGTTGTGAGAATCCTCCGGAGGACACGCTGGAGCGCACCGTGGAAGTCTGTTCCGCTTGGGCGGGGCACCGCCGTGTCCTCGTAGTGGCGATTGGCAGCGGCAACCTCTCACGCCCGGCCCTTGTTCAATCCATGGTCCGGAGTGAGAGGGAATGGGAAGCCGTCACCTCGTTCTGCGAAGCTAGTAGTCATGCTAGCGACGGAGGTGGCTGAACGTGAGAGGGAGAGAACCTCACGTCCTAGCCACCGCAGGAGACGCCACGGGAGTTGAAGGCCACGTGGTGGTTCGGGGCCACTGTAAGCGCGGGCCTGTGGACAGTGAGTTATGGGCTAGCTCGCCGTCCGGCCATCTTATGACGACAAGCCGTGTCGACGGCGCGATCGTGTTCGACGCGCCTCAAAGAGACATCTCTTTGAGGCACTTGGAATACGCAATGGCCGATGCCTGCCAGGGCTGCGGGACTGTTCTTGATGATTTCCAATTTTAATAAAAAAAACGGTAATTTAAAAAATTAAAAAACCCGACTGCGTAAAAAAAAACAAACAAAAAAAGCATAGAACATAGGCGACTTAACAGTCGGGACCCATTATTGGGACAATTTAAGCCAGTCTACATATGTTAATGGGTCCCGACTGTTAAGTCGCTATGTTCTATGCTTTTTGACTTATTTTATTTTTGTACGCAGTCGGGTTTTTTAATTTTTTAAATTACCGTTTTTTTTTTTGTTTTTTTTTTTTGTATACCCACTCACTCTCACAGTAAATACGAATCTAACTACACTTCTCAAGCTAAAATCCATCGACCCGTCCAGGCCACAGAGCTTGCCAAACAATTATACATACATACATACTCTCGAAAAACATAACCCTCCTTCTGGCGCAGTCGGGTAAAAATTGAAAATAAATCCTCCACCAGGAAAAACAACATTGCGTTAATCAAAAATAGAGCAAAATATTCATACAGTAGTAGTATGTAGTTCTTAAATTTTATAGATTTACGATGAAAATAAATAAAGGCAAAAGAGCTGATGTAATCTCATTTTTGTAATAAAAATGTTCTCATTTCCTAACACTCGATGGGTTTCCAAGAATTTTCTTTAATCTCTGCATCCAACAGCAATCGTTGGTTATGTCATTTATTCCTGGAAGGAATATTTCGAATTGCGTTTTGGTTCTGTTTAATATTAAGGTTGGAGTGAATTTTAAAAGTTGTAGGTATTCCGGAAGTTATCTACCGAGTTTATAAAAAAATGCACATCCAGCCGAAGACGGCTTGCATAAAGATAGAAATTTCCATCTGTCCCATCAAAACTTAAGCCTGTCGTATTCGCTCACTCCAAGCCCCGCTATATCTATAGGATGCAGACTTTTCAAAACCGGTTCTTACGTAAAGTCACGGGGGCCCTTTTTTATGTCCGTAATGAGAGTCTTCACTTAAACCCCAGAATGCCCAATAACCTTCAGTTACTGAAACGCCTTTCCAAGTGCTCCTTAGACTCTGCTATAAAGTACCCCAGTCCCCTATTCGCATCGGCCGCCCTATTCCCATATAGAGATTCGCCGATCAAGGCATATTCCCGTCACTCCCGATGACGCAATCACCGAGAGAACAGTAGAGAGCTCTTCATTAATACAGAGCAAACCGCCGTCATTCCGTTCTCGCCGTCGAAGCAGATCGAGACGCGCGGTCGGCGCCGTCCATGGACCGACCCTTGCTCGAGCCAGCACGGTAGTTTTAAAATCGTCCCTAAATAATGATTTTGTTCTGATCCAGCGTGTCCCTTGCTGTCCTTCCTCAGCGACGCTCTAAGCCAAAGCTCGTAACACATAGGGGGTGGGTGCCCTTAGGGTGTGTTCGCTTAGTTTTTAAGTTTTAAGCCTCTGGCTGGAGGTTTTACACTCGAGACACACACAAGATAGTCCGGTTAAGGAGCCGACAATCTTCTAGGTTGACTTGCGAGATGCCATTCACAAAAAAAATACGGACAACTCGGAATAGACTCGTTGGCTTGGGTAAAACATGTCATTACCTAACTTCTTGTATGCACTCATAAATGAAAAAAAAAGGTGAATAAAAACAGTAAATAGTTTTTTCAGGTCCTGTGCCTTAATGAAAACCCCCGGATTAAGAATAAAATTGATTGGACCATGAATTTAAAATCCTGTATGAATGTTCTCAAAAGCATAATTTCGAACGTGGATCAAAGGCATGCATTGTGAGAATTTCCGCTTTTAATTCAAAAATTAACTCTGCAAGATAAATCGTGTTCCACGTGCATAAATAGGGGAATTCGAGCTGTTTTTCACGCCTCTGACGTCATACACGCACCGTATTGCCGTAATGTGCTGTGTCACCGGATTAATGACATCCTGTATAATATACGGTAAAGCCGTAGATTTTTTTCACACATTGTACGTATGTAAGGATTTATTTGATGTAATATCATACTAGAGAAAATGTGTCAACAATACCTAAATTAACTTGCAACAGATTTTTTTATAAATGAGTTCACTTTCCACAAGCACAAAAATAATAATTGTGGTTGCTACGTACAAAATGATAGGTAAGTTTTCATAATAAATTTATGATCAAATATCAATGTTTTTATTATTTACCAAAACAAAGGATAAAGCTCTGACACGTGTAGATCGCCATTGTTTCACAAAATAATTGATATTTCCATACAAGAAAAGTATAGCCTATACCTACCTAACATTGAGTTAAGGCAAACTACTACGGTATAAGCGGATTAAATCACGAGAGTAACTGAAGAAGCAAGAAATCATTTTTTCTAGGAAAACATCTTAAGGGAACTTAGCCAAGTGTTACTAATAAGTTACAACTTGTGTAATGTTCTGAGAAAAGCGATAAGTGTTCCGTTCACTTTATATACCTAAGTACGCTATTGTTGAACGTAAGCGTCTTTTAAGGCTAGTTTCATTACGGTCGAATGGCCTGCGGGCCGTTCGTTTTGGGCCGATCAGACTAAATACCCGATAGTTATTAAGATGTAAGCCTAATTGATTGATGTTGAACAATTATAATTATTTTAATATGTCTATGTTGTCCCACTGCGGAGAAAAGGGAAGACCATTTAATTCCTTCATTTCTCAATCTTGTACTTTTGTAGGCTAATCCTTTAATCCCAGTTCATCCCAGCACTGTTCTTCCGGGTCATCAACATTCCTGCCCTTATATCAATTTATTTGGGGTCGGTGCATCAAGTCTTCTTCTTCCATACTTCTCTATTACTCGCCATCTCAGCTGTCACCCCCTTTCTAACCATATCATCCTGCACACAGTCCATCCATCGTTTCTTTGGTCTTCCTCTACTCTTATATCATGGGTACAACACATTAATACCGCCAGTATTACCCTACCACCTACACACACAATGAGCAGGGCTACTCAGCCATGCTCATCCTGCTGTTCCTACTGCTGGAACAGCCCAGCAGAAGGAATAGAAGCACCCCTAGAAATTAAGTACCTCGAAAGTACGTGATTCTTTCTCGTCTGCTGTCTACTTATGATAAGAGCGGAACCGATGTTCGCCAGCTTATTAAACAGCAAACTGATGTTTATTGCAGGAACTTCATCAAATTAATTAGTTGCGTTATCACTAATCACTTGATAAGCTCGGTTTAAACGTGAAAGCCAAACAGGTTGTGTGGGGAATATCCAATATAACACACGAGAGTATCGGTACCTACTTGGCTTTACGTGGTTTTATTCAACGTAGCCTCATCGTACTAAGGATGTAATACAAAATGTTCACACTGAGAAAAGTGAACTCACATGTTCCTTATTGAACGATTGATACGATTTTCAGTATGAGTGAAAGAGACAATACTCTTATAGAATGTAAACGATACCATTTTTCGCGGCGGTAGGGCGAATCTAATGATTAAAATCTTTGGTTTTAATGTACGGTCGAACAAGCTATTTAGTATAAACGCAAAAATATTCACAATCCTAGTATACTGACAATACTGTTTGTAATTTTGTTTTATAAAGCTTGTCATTAAGAGCTTTATTAAATAAAATTTGGAAAAGTATACGCTTCGGCATTGGATTGTGACAATTTCCGCGTGTATACCAAATAGCTTGTTTGACCGTACAAACCGCCAAATGGCTCACATGAGACACACGGCTGGTGATATTCGATGACGTACAAAAAATGATGAAATGATGCTTTCTTAGCGAATAGGCATATACAATTTGTAGTACTTGTTTACTACAAATCTTGTTAGACTTGTCGAAAAAACATATTAAAAAAAACACGTCACGTTAAGGGCTTGCTTATTATTTTAGTCAATGTAAAAAATAAAATAGCCAAGATCAATACGAATCTAAAAATAAGCATAAAAGCCGCATAGAAAAAAAAAAAAGAAATAAAAAAAGAACGTCATAAACAAGATCCTACCAGCTCCTCTAAAAACAACCACATCCCAAACTCGTTCCCTAAAATGAAATACTATCATAAAACAATGGAGTACCCGAAGTAAATACCCATAGCCCATAACACTATGGTTTTCCTCCCATAGGCGCCGTGTGTTGTGGCCTGGCACATAAATTGTACGGACCTAATAAATCTTATGACCGCTGAATTCTTTCGGCTACATGCTGGAATTAAAAGCATATTCCTGTGGTTTATCTCTTCAAGCGAATGGTTATTTTGTGAAAGATTGCCTTTGGCACATGTGTGTGGACGTGTGAAACTTTTATGGAGTTTTGTAAAGCCTGTTTTAGAGATGTTATTTATGTGTTGTGAATATGATAAAGGGTGTAACAAGATGAGACGAGAAAGGCACTTGTTCTCCCCGACATTGCGATATTTTTTTTGTTCTAGACCGTACCTGGGAGCCTTCTAGTTACGGAGATATTGGAGGTCAAAATTCCAACTTTTTTTTGAAAGCCATATTTTTAATATTAGATTTTTACTTTAAACACCTCCACAACTCCTTTACTATTCAATCCATCCATCAGCACAATGTTTTGAGTACGTTACATTGAGTCCTGCCGCAAAATGTGATATTTCACCCCCAAAAAAAAAAAACCTTGCCAAGCAATATTTTTTGCGTTATGTACATAATGCTTGGTTGACGGCTTTGTTAAGGGTCTTGTTACACCCTGTATGCGTGATATTAAAAGGAAAATTTAAATTTTTCAATCAAAAATAGAGCTCCCAGTTCGACAAAGGATTCATCCAGAATCTCCCTCCTGCTCAGCCCAGAGCGGGAGGGGTTATTAATTGATGATTTCCAATCGGTAAAAAAAAAAAAGTCTTCCAATTCTCACTGGGTCCATGTGGAGGATTATGGCTCACTCACTCTTACCGAGAGGAAGCCCGGGTCCCAGTGAAGCAGCGGTGGAAACAATGTTAGGTTATAATGCACCCAGTCTTCTTTGACTACTTTGTTAAATTATTTCTCAGTGTATTGCCCATTCTAGCCTAGATTAAGCATCTTGTAATTTTTATCAAAATAAAACCGTTAAAATCAATTACGTTGTCTAGAGGTACTTAACATTTTATTTCATAGCATTCAACCTCTGCTGTGTGATTCTTTTTTCAAATCTGTTTCCTCATACAATATTACGTAGCTAAATGAATACCTAATAATTATTGAACAGTATTACAAATAACACAAAAATAAACTAAGTGTATTTTCCTGTTATTTTTATAAATCTCAATCAACCAATCAGTGGTGATGCAATTCAACCCCCAATTTCCGTCTACCCAAAAAGGGCAATAAATAAAAATATAAAAAACCCGAATTTAATAACGTTCAAAAAATGATTACTCTCAGCAAGTTCGTCAGAATTTACACAACCAAGCTTCTTTCGCCAATCGGGGTTAATCCTGAACAAATTTACATATTTATTGGATTCTCCCGGGACAGATGCGGTGTCTAATCGATAGAGACCAACTTTCGGGTCTTTGATTGCGATTGGGCATGCCCGGGCGTCGTAGTAAATGTATTTAAAATGTTAATTTGGAACTGTGACGATCGGTAAATTAATATTTGTCGTGTTATCTGGTGATATACATGCTGATGGTGTTAATTTTATGCAAGGGTTCTAGGCGTTGGATTTCTAATTGGATTGAGTCCGAACATTGTTCTTTGTTTGGTAGTCTCATGTTTTCTTTGTTTAGTGTCTAATTGATTTTGAACAGCATTATATGGTTATTAAAGACGGTTTCTAGGGCAAATTACACCAAAACGCGATAGTACGTTTTAAACTCTTTTAAGAGCTATCAGAGTCATCATTGCTATGGAATATCGTTATTAATTGCTCTTGAACGCGGTTTACATGACGTGTTAATCGTTTTCAGTTTCATTTGAAGAAGTTCTTAAAATATTTTACAGAATTAACCCCTGAATTCCCAAACGACACTTAATTGACTCGACATTCATCATTTCACCCCGTTGTTGTCCAACTGCTGAACATAGGCCTCCCCAATCGATTTCCAACGTGTTCGGTCCAATGCCACCTGCATCCAACGACTCCCTGCAACTCTAGCAAGGTCGTCGGTCCATCTGGCAGGTGGCCGTCCCATGCTGCGCTTTCCAATGCGTGGTCTCCACTCCAGTATCCATTTGCCCCATCGGCCGTCCGATCTTCGCGCTATGTGGCCTGCCCATTGCCACTTCAGCTTGCTCGACATTCATCAAAGTATATTTATTGGTACAATGCTTCTTAAAAATTACAGTATAAACATGAGACCTACCCGACTGGTTTACACTGCGTTACCATTGAAAATTAGACCTTAAGTCTCTACCAAAACAACCAATAATACTAATGTTACCAAATCCTCTCAACCGAACCTTCGTTTGTTATCTAATTACCTTTTTTTAGTTCCCAACATCAGTAAGTAATGATAGAAAATCGCCTTTATTTCTTCTAATAAATCGTATTGTGTTAACATTCGCCCAGGGAACCAGATTTGATAAAGAAAAAAACATTTTGATTTATCGTACAAAATCTATTTTTGATAACAGGCAATATTTCGACCGTACTCCTTTAATAAAGAAATGTTATTTTGTATTGCTACTGAGTTGTATTGTATTAAGCTTTTTCTTTGATTACATACCTACCTATTCATTGTATTGAAGTCTAGCTTTTTCTAGATTATAGTCTGAATAGATCCCATTCATTTAGGAAAGTAAATTAGTCTAAAAGATTGTTATTTATTTTGAGGGACTTGCTTAAAAATATTAATTTGTTAATTTGGGATTTTAGAGACGCGCGAGCGACGAGCTTTTAAGACGAATCTGTGAGTAACGAATGCTTAACAGTTCCTATACGGTAAACTTTCGCTCAAATCGGTACGGACCGGCTACGGAAAACAGCAGCAACAGATCATTCAGCAAAATTATTTGTCACAGTCCGGTGTCCGGATCTCCGTCCGGAATTTTATCCCGATCGCTTTGATCGAACCTTAAAAAAAGTGGTCAAAAGCAGGTCAATAAATTACCGAAAATACCGGCCATCATCTGACTAGCATTTTCCCAACTATCTTGGGGGTCGGCTTCCAATCTAACCGAATGCAGCTGAATACCAGTATTTAAAATGGTGTGACTGCGTATCTGACTTCCACCACCCAACTTAGCTTAACTTACTGGTAATACGATAACCCTTGGTAACACTGGTTATCAGACACTCGGGCCACTAACTACTTGTAACGACTGTCAAAGAGAAGTAAGTGATATTAGGAGAAAAAGTTGCGTTTAATAATTTACATTCTGCTCCGCAAATACACACCATACCGAAAAAATCAACCCATCAAGTACACAAAAAAGTATACACTGTACAATGGCGTGCATTTTCATAACACGCTCAGAAGCGCGAGTTAATTTCGTCCGCTTGAGGATTTACTGCGTAATTACCACGTCAAACGGTACCATCGCTAAATCTGTACCCAGCACTATGCACTTTACGCACGACAAACAATGGTCGAAGGTCTGGTCGGAACAAAAGGAGGATGCTTTATAGTGAGATGTGAAATGTATGGGCGGGAGGCGGCGGAAACTGGAAACCTAACTGACCGCGAATGGTGTTTAAAGGACAGTTTTGCTTGGCTGTAAGTGTAAGTACGTAATAGTATTGGTTGTTGGTTTTAGGACTAGATGCTGTTTTGTAATAAAAGGTTTGAAAATGGAAATCGTCACAAACAAAATCTTCCTTTTGAAAACAGTTAAAAATTAATAATCGGAACAAAACAAAAAGTCATCT
The DNA here is from genome assembly GCA_947578425.1 of Eugnorisma glareosa. Classification (NCBI taxonomy): domain Eukaryota; kingdom Metazoa; phylum Arthropoda; class Insecta; order Lepidoptera; family Noctuidae; genus Eugnorisma; species Eugnorisma glareosa. Next base: position 20,537,005 of record OX387961.1, read on the forward strand.
TTGATGGAAAGTTTTTGAGTTTTAAATTTTATACAGGGTTAAATTACAATTGCCTGCGTAACTCCGCAGGAGTTTACCATATTTTTTGGGGTCAATGACTGCTGCACTATTATGTATTCACCTACTTGAAATACGAGTTTGTCATATTTAGATATCTAAAGGTTGTAACAAGACCCTTAACGAAGCTGAAAAGTATTTGTTCTCCTCGTCATTGCGATAATTTTTTTGTTCTAGATCATACCTGGGAACCTTCTAGTTACGGATAATTATATGGGGGTCAAAGTTCCAACTTTTTAACAAGCTTTTCTTTAAATACATTTTTTTAATGTAAGATTTTTACTGTAAACACCTCCACGGCCCCCGTACTATTCAATTCATCCATCAACAGAATGGTTTGATTGTGTTACATTGAGTCCTACCGTAAAACGTGATTTTTCACCCCAAAAAAAAAAAGAGTCGTTTCCCAGCAATAATTTTTGCGTAAAATTACTTAGTTTGATGTAAAGAATGCTTGGTTACCGTTAACCAAGCATTCTTTACATCAAACTAAGTAATTTTAAAAAACCCTTCACGAAGCCGTCTTCGTGAAGGGTTTTTTACACCCTGTATATCCCTAGAGCATTGGTAGCTATAGTACTTTCTCAATTATTATGCCTTGTGACTGGGACTGTAGCTTCGTTTTATCTTTGTCTTTGTTTCGACAATTCACAAGTGTCTGTAAGTGTCCTACATGAAAGAAATACTTTGATTTTTTATAGTTTCGTTACCTATCATAATTTGGCCTTGTATATCTCCTCAAGTTTACATTTTTAATTTACATACTTAGAACTAGTTATTGTAATTTAGTTTTCACATTAGTCGATTTTGCATAGTTTCAGTTAGACACACGTATGTTTTATATAAGTTTAGCTGCAGTAGTTTAAGCTCATAACAATAAGCTCTAAGTTGGAAATGGGAATGGCCGGGATAGACCGATTTATACGCCGATTTTTTGGACGTTAATGTGGTTCCTTACCTAATCGAACTAATACAATAAACACTACTGATAATCAACTACAATGTGGCACGGTGTACCGCCCGCAGTGATATGTCTGGCAAGCAAAAGTGTTCACTCAAATTAGAAACGAGTTTACAATATCGTCCGACTTCCTTGCGTACTAATGCGGCTTCCGTTCGATATTCTTTGCTGGGGCTTTCTTGTTAAGACATTTTATTAGCCGAGTGTATTATAGAGTAACTTATTGGTAGGAGTTTAACCAGTTTGGCGTTAGCGAAGGCAAGTGAAAAGGCGTCTCTGGCATTTCATTTGATCATAGCTATCAACAATACGATTAAGTCATCAATAATCATCATGACATCTCGCCTGCGACCGTCGAAGGGATAGGCAGAAGTTTATCTAATAGTATACCCACATTCGCCAGTTATGTTTCAGACCCATGTCATAGGCTGTGAGCCTATTGCCATCAACCCGGTACAGATTCAAACTCCGTGGCTGCTACCGAGAAATTACTGATGGAAAATAACACTTTGCCCGATCCGAATCGAACCAAGGAGCTCATGCTCAGGAGTCGTACTTGCGGCCACTCGACCAACAAGACAGTGTTTTTAGTGAGTATATTATTGAGTCAGCCAGCTTGACTTTAGCAAAGAGGAGTGAAAAGACGTCTCTAGCATTGCATTCGATTATTGATAACTAGCGACCCACCTCGGCTTCGCACGGGTGCAATGTTGAACATATAAACTTTTCTCTTGAATCACTCTATCTATTAAAAAAACCGCATCAAAATACATTGCGTAGCTTTAAAAATCTAAGCATACAGACAGCGAGAAGCGACTGTTTTATACTATTTAGTGATATCAACAAAAAATTAGGTATACCGAACGTGGCGTTCGCTCTGTTTTAAGAATAGCTTTCGCCCGTAGGTTCGCCCACATTGAGGTGGAAAATTATCCCATGGGAACGTGCCTATTACAAGGGTAAAAGTATACTTTGTCCTAACTCAGGTCATGTTATACCATAATTTCAAATTACATTGAAAACCGTTCAGCCATTAAGATGTAAAACAACATGTGGGACTGACAAAGTAAATTCTTTTTAGTAGCCTTTACTTTCCCACTGCTGGGCAAAAGCCTACCCCAATTCCTTCCATGAGCTATTTTCCTATACCTCCTCTAACCAGCCCTCGCCGTCTCCTCTTTCTGGGCTGGCCTCGGTGGCGCCGTCCGTCTTCCGGCAACCATCATGTGGAGAGTTACTTTCGCGTTTAAATATTAGTATGGATTGCAAGGAGTAAGTAGCAATCAATTTCTCGTATTATAGGGAAGTGGACTCTGAAAGAACGAATAATATTGAAAATGATTGAACAAAAGGGCTATTTTCGTCAAACAAGAATCTAAAACTGGTCTTGTACACTCGTACCATTTTACAAAATGAAGAAACCAAGATCCATAACGTTTAATTACAGAAACAGGTTACTCGGGACCAAACAGGAAACAAGTCGTTAAACTTGTTATAACCAAAGAAAACCATAATTAACCGCAAACGCAGCGAGGGCTGTGTTCATGTTATGAGGAGAAAAGTTGTGTTTCTCTCTGACATAAACTTGTACAAGCATAACTGCTACATGAAGGATCGCTTTATGAAGCCAGAAAACTGTGGTTAGCTTTATAGCGGTTAAAAGAATGGTAAAATCTTGATTAAAATATATTAAGTTAATGAAACTCATTATAATATTCTAATTTTATTTCTAATCTTGTATTATATTATATGTATATGTCGGAGTACGGACATAAAATAAATCGCAAGTACGCCAGTGGTGACATTACGCGACCTACTAACAAGTCTACCCACACCACAGCGTGCTTCTACAGAGCCGTGTTGTTTACAGCTCGAGGCGAGGACGACATTCAATGTCTGATCGGAGCGGAGTTGAGACGTCCCGGAACTGTACCTGATTCATTGTGCCCCGTGTTATTGTGATAAATTTTAATTTCAATTAATTTGTTAGTTTATAGAAACAGTGTCTCCCACCCAGTGTGTTTGCATTGCACGAAACCCATCTTCTGCCCACATGATGTACGAGCCTAACGGAATAAATCCTGACATACAGACATAATATTATCTGCTAAATAATGGTAGTACTGTTTGAACACTTTACAAATTTTAACTTTTTTTTGTATACCCTGCAAGATTTTTTTATAAACAGGTAAACTACTTCAGCTAACATATCAAAATAGTGTACTAGTGTCATTTTTTTTTTTAATAAATAAGTAAGTTAAAGGTAAATAAGCAATTTATATTGAAACTAGCTGATACGAGTACTTTCGACCGTCGCATCGTTCGCGTGAAATTATTATTATAAAAAATATTAAGTAGGTAGGTACTTTCTTTTAGAATCGGATTTTGTTACCAAATTCAAGTAGCACATACCAATTAACATTTTCATTATGAGTTATCTACTGTTTATGAATATTGCATAAGTAATTATTACAATGTAATGAATAATACTTAAATCACGAATACATAACCATATAAATGCAATAGTTAGCTGGTCCACGAAAACAACCCTATAATGCAAATACTGTAACGCTATCGTAACTAATTAGCAATGTGAGTGAAACTATCAACCAAAACATTTAAAATAAACAGCCACGAAAGCTAAATAAATAGCGAAACATTCAACCACACTAACATAAACGTTAATAAACCAAGTTCATTCCTCCCTTGACAGACGAAGTCAGGGCAAACATTTAGTTACGTGGATAAAATCATAAACGTACGGCAAGTACTAAGGGTGAGGACAGATTTAAAGCGTCAATTAGTACCCCACAGCTACTAAGAGGGACTAAATTTGTACGTGTGGGGGAGTAAAAATAGTTTCATGTGTTCTGACGGTCTAGGGGAATTTGCTGGAAGTGGCTAGGCGAAGAAAGGTAAAAGGTGTTTGTTTTGGTTAGGAAAAAAGTCTTGTGTCGACCCCATGTAACATGGGAAAGGGGGAGAAAGATGGTGTTAAATCCAATGAGAAACGTTCGGAAACAAAAAGGGTTTTCAGAAACTCAAGACCTGAGTTCCTTCTGATACTCCAAGAAATGCTATTTTAATCAGTAGCAACCCCAGAAGGTAGTTCTACTATTTACATAAGCTTATACATAATCAGCTTGCAAATTTAACACTGGTGCTGGCTTCTTCTTTGTGAGACCAATCTTGCTGAGTCATATTTTTTTTTAGCATGATCTAGTTTTAGTAGGAATGTTCTTTTTTTTTTTTTTTTTTTACCGATGGGAAATCATCAAATAACCCCTCCCGCTCTGGGCTGAGCAGGAGGGAGTGTCAGACTTCTACTGACTAAAACCCATCCATGTTCCTTCCTTTGCCCTTTGTGTTCCAGGGCCGCGGTATCTCTTTCGAACAGTCCCGCAACCCTGGCAGGAAAGGAATGTCCTTACGTTTTCTTCCAAATATTTTAGCATTGCGCCTAAATCACGTGGAAAAGAGTTATTAAAGTCGTCAATAACGTTTTTTTTTAAACACTCACATACTACACAAACAGCCAGACCCGGAAGAACTACCATTCCAAACAAATATTTGTTTCCGTGCTGAAATCGAACCCACGACGCGCAGCGCAGCAGCCAATCGCTCAACCACTGCGCCGACCGTGCCGTCAAAATGATCTAAGCCACATCTTACACTTCTATCTCCTTGTAACATTTAACACCGCGCAGCTGCCGAGACATTTCCACTGGTTTTAAAATTTTCTGTTTTACCGACAGAAAAATACGAGCAAACACTACTGTCGTAAAGTTGAGTATCCTGTTCCCGTTTACGACTCAAGTATTTTGCGCTGTTTAGTAAAATGCTCAAGTGCTCAATGTGTTCTTTCGCCCGGTGCTCGGGATTCAATTATGGGCGGTGCGTTATTGAATTATGTGTGAAAGGGCTGGTTTTTTTTACACATGCATTTTCATGTTACTTGCGAAATGTGTTATCAATGGTATGTTGGTTTTGAAAGGAATAATAGATTTTCAATAAAATATTGACACAATAAAGTGATGTCTGCGCACTTGAAACTTCTTTCACCATCTTCTTCACTGCTGATAATCGCGACCACATACAGCGCGTCTCCAAGTCACACGGGCTTCAATCTGCAGTGTGGGCTGCTCTTTACAAGCTGCCTCAAATAGTCTCCTTAAGCGCAGGCCACACCGCCAGCTAGAGAGCGAAAGAGCGAGCCGGGTGAAGCTCTTTTCATATTTCGTTTCGGCTCTTTCAGTAGTTCGCTTCGGTCCCGTATCAAGAGAGTTTATACAATATGTGAACACAATCATAATAAAGGGTGTGAAAGTGTGGTTTTTGTACTGGACCATACGGGCAATCACGGAGATATCGAAGGTCAAACCAACTGTTCCAACTGTTTTCACACAATGTAAAACAAATATTTTTTTGTAACTTTACTTTATATACTTTCATGAGCTCAATACATCCATGAGAGTTGAATGTTTTGAGTGCGTTGTATTGTTTACTACCGTAAATCGTAATTTTTCATACCAACAAAAAGTCGTTTCCTAGCAATTTTTTCGAAGTGTTGTGTAGTTTGATGTGCTTGGTGATGGGACCGCTTACACCCTATAAGTCCGAAAAAAATTATGGCACGCTCCTATTAAATCATTTTCACCAGAGAAATACAATTTTTTCACGATCAATGTAAAATTTAATTTATCAATGCAAATAAAAATACACTTAACTGTCACGGGATATCTACACATTACACCACTATTAATGGTGTCATCCCGCGATCATGGCCCTTGCAACAGCGTCGAAATAATTATCGAGAGATTAGAATAACGGAAGATATCCAGTAAGTGCAGTTTAGGTGCAGTTATAAATCATGAAAGCTTAAAACAAAACAAAAAATATTAACATAACCGTGCCTCAACTAGGTAATATACTCCAATATCCTGTACTTGAACTTTAACGACCAAAATAATAACGGAGTCTACTTTGTTAGAATTTATGCGCTGTTGTGGTGTTCAAACCCAGTTCGCTAATTAGGTACTTGCTATGAAATAATATTAATGGTTTCGACGCCCCTAACTGTTGGTACATTACTGTTGTTGGTTTTAGGTCTAAGAATAGTAGTTTCGTACTAAATCATCGTGTTATAAGGTTTTGGCTACTTTAGGTAACGTAAGTACTTATGCGATATACTACCCAACGATAATAACTGCCTGCCGTTTGTGTTTGGTACTGGGTTCAATTCCCAGGTTCACACTTACCTGAAGGCCGGTACCCCTCTGCCCAACCCTTCAAGGAAACACAGGCGTGAGGTTGTGTCAATTTATTTGAGTTACTTTCTATTTAAAATATTAATAGGTATATCGGAAGAATGCAATGGGACACTTGACATTTTTTTTTTTAGTTTTAAGTTTTTTTTTCTTAAATTATTATTGTTTTATACTGTGTGCACTCGTGGCATGTGCCAAAAAAACTTATTGTATTTTATTTCTGTCTTTATCTTTGATATCGTGTTCTGCTTGTCCCTGTTTGCACGTCACAGGAGTTGATGTTCATTACGTTTATTCACTCAAACTCTCACCACAGGCCACATTTTATTCAGAATGTTTTTCACATTTAAGTGCGTGTTGTCTCACCACAACTAACGAAAGTACCACTTAAATGATAAAGATATAAATAAAATTGGTATGTTGGTCAGATTTGTGAAGACATAGTTGTACATAAGTTTAAACACCTAAGGGATTAGGCAATAAAGATAAGTTTAAGAATACGACCTAGCTGTTTGTCGTATAGTGTCCATAACATAGTAACAAGTTCCCGATGGTTTTGGCTACTTCTATTTCAAGAGACAATAAGAGAGATTCTCGTGTTTGCTTCAAATAATATACGGAAATAATAGTGCCATCTAACGTAGATTTACCGAATGTAGCATACTTAAGTAATGCAGCAAAATCAAACTCAAAGCATTTATTTCAATTATACCATAACGGGCACTTTTGCATCTCAGAAAAACAAAAGCGAAGCTACTGTCACAGACACAAGGCATAATAACTTGTGAAAGTACTGTAGTTGCCCATTCCAAAGCGTAGATCTCTATGGAGAAGAATGGGCAAGAAACTCCATGGACACTCTTCTCATTCAACTGTAAAACTGAAAGGATAATTTAATAATACTTCTTCTTTCTTTATCGTGTGGTTAGTGCCTAACCTGGTGTCAGAGTTTTTATGCCACACATGGGCCTCTGACTTGGCTTTATATGCCATCGAGAAATTTCTCGCGGGTATGTTGGTTTCGTCACGATGTTTTCCTTCACCGAAGCAAGTGATAATAATATACAATACGCACATGAATCCAAACATTAAATTGAATAATTAGTCAGTTTTACTCACTTTTCGCAAAAACGTAACATCTTAAAGGAAATCTTGCAGTATTTTTCTACCTGTTGTATTTGCATACATATTTGAGTGGGTAACTAACTATGATCGCAGTTTATTGTAAACACTAGCAAGTTTTACTTTTACACCGTGCTTCAAAAACTACTTTAGACTAGAAAGAACCAACTTAACAAATACGTTGCAAAATATTTGAACCAGCTCAATCAATATTACTGATACAGATACTGTTAGTTAGTCTGCGTCATTCCCCTGCTGTGCAAAGGCCTTCTCCATGACTTCTAGTTGTTTCTATCTAAGGCTAATGTGGAGCTCTCGTCGTTGGTTTTGTCCGCTATCTTCTACGAGGTCTAAAAGTAGCTATTTTGGCCACAGCTCAATCAATATAATAATAATAGTCCTCCTGACCGTTTTCGGCCACGGCGGCCAATTACCCATCGGCGCGGGAGATATTAGTGAATAGTATTAGTGCTCAAGTGTGTGCGATGACACAGGTGCACTCTCTGTTCCTTTACTCTCATAGTCCGATGGGACGGCAAACCGACATGACCGGAGAAAGATCGAGCGCAGGACCAACGGCTTAACATGATTTCCGAGGAAAGGGGTATCATACCGCCAGCTTCCAAACTCCGGGCTACTACTGAGAAATTTCTAATGGAAAAACCCAGTAGCAGTTTTTGCCCGACCCGGGAATCCAACCACGAGCGACCTCGAGACTAATGGGGCAGTCAACAAACACAATATCATCAATATAACAGTGGAATAAAACAAAAGTTAGTTGAAGTTCACAGAATCGCACCGCAAGGCGTTTCCGAGCCATCATAATACAAGCAAGCTATTTGCATCTTCGAATCAAGTTGGATGTTATTGCTCATTGCTCATTCTCCTCCTACAGGGAAAAAGGGAGAAAAAGCCAACCACCTGGTCGTAAAACGGAGGGGCACACACCAGTTTACGAGCAATTTATTTAGTGATGTTTAGCAAAATGCTCTCTTTGTAAGCAATTGTGCTCGTTGCACGCAGTTCTGTTTATAGTTGGTTTAAATGCGTGGTTTGATGGAATTGGAATTGCAGGAGAATTGTTGGTTGTTATTTTTGTCACTTTAACATTTTTTGGTTGACCGTACTTTCCCAAGATATAACTTTGTTAATTTTATTTGTGGTCCCAAAATACTACTCAAAAATAATTATTGTATTTTTAGGTGGAATCCGGGATTGCGCCGGTTCCAAAAGCCCCCCGACCCGTTATTTTAGAGATTTTAATTCATATTAGACTTTAATGCCCATATTTAGCAAGATTAGGCGATACCATGTCGTAGTTTGGTTTTCAATCTCAATAGAGCTAATGGCTAAAAACCGCCGCTCGGGTTCTTATATCTTCAGGTTAAGCCGCGCTTGCCTAGGTTGGTCCGTGGATGAGTGACCACCAATTACATACCAAGTTTCCTCCGTGCCTCGTAAAGTACGTTAAGCTGTTAGTCCCGGCTGTCATTTGTAAATCTTTGACAGTCGTTACAGGTAGTCAGTGGCCCGAAAGTCTGACAACTAGTATTACCAAAGGGTAGGTGTCGCAGTACTCAGTAATAACTGGGTTGTAGAGGTCAGATAGGCAGTCGCTACATGTAAAATACTGATATTTAGCTGCATTCGGTTAGACTGGAAGCCGACCCCAACTTAGTTGGGAAAAGGCTAAACAGATGATGATGAGTTTGGTTTTCAATGCTTGGCTCAGAGAGCATTTCCAATCATACAATAATACAGGGTCATACTAAATTAGCTAGCGAAATATGACAGACGTGATGGATACTCGTATCGACAATCTAAACTGTATAAAACAAAAAAACAACACACGATGTTATTTTGAGGGGTTTAACAGTACCTACACCATGATAACGTATAATAAAATGTGTGGGGTTTTACCACGGTAGTAATCAACAGTAAATCCTGTAACAACTAACAATATTTTAGACAACAATTATTACGTAGGTAGAAAACCAACCAAAATATGTACGTCTCTAACATACCATAATTGTCTGTACGGAACTATACATAAGCTCTGCATCTGTACGAGTGAGCGCCAAAGATAAAACAAACTTTGGAGCAACACCGCACAGAGCTCCAATCCGATTGGTCGAAATCCTTTACAAACCGCTCTAAACAGCGCCCCTGCACTCGCACTCACGCGGAAGATAATGTCACTTTATAAGCATATTTCGGTATGTACCTATGTCTTTTTGTCTTAAGTTCAACGCTCATTTATAAGCACTGAAACTAACATTTATAAAATAACTAGCGACCCGCCCCGGCTTCGCACGGGTCAATGTTATACATATAAACCTTCCTCTTGAATCACTCTATCTATTAAAAAAAACCGCATCAAAATCCGTTGCGTAGTTTCAAAGATTTAAGCATACAAAGGGACATAGGGACAGAGAAAGCGACTTTCTTTTATACTATGTAGTGATATCCCGCCTGAAAGTTTAGGCAGGTTTAATAGTACACCCAGATTTTGCTAGTTATGGTTAAATCCCATGTAATAGAGACAAGCCTATTGCCATTTACCGGACACAAATCCAGACTCCGTGGCTGCTACTAAAATCCCTAATTTAAAGACTCAATAACAATTTGCTCGACCTGGGAATTGAACCCATGACCTGATGCTCAACACGCGCTAACAGTTACTGCTTGTCAGTCTTATAGGTATCATACCGAAACGGTGTTTCCCGGTTCCAAATCAGCAAGTAAACAGCAGTCACAGATCTTACGGACACCGCCCCGTTTGCCGCAGTAGTGATCTCACGTACGCAAGGTCGTCGCCACCTACAAGCAGCAGCAAGCACGGCGTCCACTCGAAGATACTGAACCGAAGACGACGAACCGGTGAGCCTAGGTAATCCCGTGCAGCGCCCATAAGTGTGCGTTAACCCTAAAGGGATCCCCGTAAGACCAAAAACACACACACAAAACAAAATTTCGCAAACAAAAACAAAAATAATCTGACACAAGACTGGCTGAAACATTTCGGTGCTCAACCGACGTGGCAAGTTTAGTAGGTCACAACAACTTGGGCGCTACAGATAACGTAGATTAATGAGCGCAGGATATGAAGTCTCGCGTTGAAAACTACTATTTTCGTTAAGATAGTTGGAAGGTGGTGTTTTCTTGAGTGCTTTACTACTTTGCAGATTAAAATAACATTCTAAAATATGTACGTATACATTCTTTTAAACTTCCTTTTGTTTAATTTGTTCAATAATATCATATTCTATTCTGTAGCCATTTAAAGCAAATATTCTAAATTCTAAATAATTCTAAACACGTTAAGCCCTACTTCAATATTTATTTAATTCTGATTTTAGTATTTGTTGTTATAGTGGCAACAGAAATACATCATCTGTGAAAATTTCAACTGTCTAGTATTATCACGATTGATGAGATACAACCTGGTGACAGACTGACAGACGGACAATTAAGTCTTAGAAATAGCGTCCCGATTTTACCTCAAGGGTACGGAAACGTAAATAGAACTGTAATGAAAGAATCGGTAGTGAAAACAATTTCTGCAGTAAACAACTAACATTCGCACTTGACCTGCAAAAACTAATTCAAAGAACATAGCCATAAACTGTCTGTTTCATTACTTAGTGTTACAGCTACAAAAGCACCTCTTTAACATCAGGTAACTATGCAAAAAGGTCCAGCAAGAAGATCACTAGCTTATAGCCAACTAACTTAGTTACGAAAGTCAACCAAAGGTTAACTCGGAGACCCGTAAAATTTCCCTCCGCCCCGTAAATGATAGCCAGAATTATTGGCACTATATTTTAAAGTTTAGACAGTTATAAAAGCCAATACGATTTCGCTATTACTTGGGAACAGCACTAACATTCCTCGGTTGTGTGACATTAATTCTAATAAAAGTTTCTACAGTTTCCAGAACTCTAATTGGAAAATGTGAAGGATGGGCTTTCCAGTTGTCAGTGTTAGTAGTTTAGACGCGTTAACACGACACTATTAAATTGAATTCAGGCTGCGACACAAATTGCGAAGCGAGTGTCAGACACTTGTGTGTCGGCAGTGGAAGTAGGTATTAAAAATACATGCGTTTGTTTTCTTTTTTAAGTAGAAGTCTTACGTAATGTGAGCAACTATTTGTATTGTAAGTCTAGATGTGAGGTTCGTTGGACTCTTAAGGTCAGACGTAGATCAAATATAGAATGCTTCTTTTAAAATAGATACTGTAAAATACTTCTAAGTGCAATAAAGGAAAATAAGAACAAAAAAATTGTATGGGGTAAATATGCGTCACATCAAGATAGTGGCACAGTGCTGACAGGTAGTACCCTCGCATTGACTTTATCAAGGCTCTTCCGAAAAAAAAACCCAGAAATGAGTAAAGGTTTCATCCAATAAACTTTTTCGAGGAATCTAAATAACATTGGCATCCAGTCGAATCGGATGCAACCAAATATCAGTCACTGTTTTCTGCTTCCATGCAATCGCATTTCGGATTTTGGGCACAAACAGTGACAGGGGACTCTCCCCTCTCCCAATGACCCAGTTATATCCAAACTACTGACTTAAACAAAAGACGACAAACATTTTGAAGTAATCACATGAAAATGTATCACATAACTGCGGCCTAAGATTTAAATCGATTAGATTCGCCCTACCAAAAAAAGTTAATTTGTCTGGTTCCCTGACTTGCTCACTCAAACTAAAAACGTTAACTATCGTCCCATGCGGGTTGTGCGTGTAAAGACTTTTTTAAACGTATGCTGTTACTTACGGGGTATCTTCCGTGATTGTTTATTATTTCAATCACAGAAGATATCACCTACGTGACAGTATAAGTTTATTTATAAACCGTGAAAGCTTAAAACAGTGTTTGAAACACATTTTTGTAAGATACGAGTATGGTGTGAAAGAAAGAAACAAAGAAAAAGTATTTATTGGCACGAACAGGACAAAAAATTAAAAAAATCATTAAATTTACGTTATGTTTAACAAAATTATCAAAGTAATAAAAAACTAAAATTAAACAAAAACAACGAAATTAGTCCTGTACGAAGCCAAAAGCATGGTGCTGTAACATTTAAAAAATGTCACAGCGCTGGTGAGAGCACACACACACATATTCTAACACCTATTTCCAATGGAGGTGGGCTGAAACTACAGTTACATATTAATTTCGTCACGTTCTTACTAGTTCATACATCTGGTCAGATCTAACGATGTTAATCTTTGATCCCACCCAAAACATAAACAAAAACAACATAATCTGTCGTAAGACAAGCGCCAATACACTCCGTCCGTCGTTCAAAAGTTTTCTGGGACGCGAACTTACACGCGAGTGACTTGGATTTGTGTTGGCCGGATAAGAAATACTTAAATATATTATTTTATTCACTTTACTTATATACTATTTTACTCTATACTCTATTAACACTAAAAATCTAAGAAGCTAGTGGCTAATAACTGTCGTTCGGATCGATCTTCAGGTTAAGCCGCGCTTGCCTAGGTTGGTCTGTGGATGAGTGACCACCCATTACATACCGAGTTTCCTCCGTCCGTGAAAGCACTTGAAGTCGTTGGTTCCAAACTCCCGAATGTCATTTATAGATCTTTGACAGTCGTTGCAGGTAGTCAAGGGCCTGAAAGTCTGACAACCAGTCTTACCAATGGGCATCGTATTACACAGTAGGCTGGGTTGTGGTGCTTAGATAGGCCATCGCTCCATGTAAAATACTGGTATTCAGCATTCAGGTTTGTTTGGGAAAAGGCTAGCCAGATGATGATGACTTAAAAACACTATATTAACATTTTATTGTTTTTAGTACCAACTTCATTATCTAGATAAAATGTTACCTGATAAGGCAGTCAACATTAACGTAACACACTTAACTCGAAACAATGTCTGTGTCGTACCTACTTAATTTAAAATAAACTGCCCTACTGAAGACATTTACTAAATAATTACAGCAATATGAATAATATGAACACCGACTATCAAAATTAACTAGAAGCACCAAATCTTCGTATGTTAATCGAATCCTTGTCATCCATCAAAGCAATCCTATCCAACGACCAACTAATCTAAGTTAGAATCACTCCAGTATTCAAATGTTACCGTGACCGCAGCCGATTATAATGATTAAATCCGGAATTAGAGGCCCTACGTCTTCTGGACCCCCATAACGCGTGATTGGGGTACTTTCGGACCCAACTTTGTATAATGTGTCGGGTGCGAAGTAATTTGTATGGCAATGAGATTAACATTGAGTAGGATTAGGCGATTTTAATTTTCATTTGGATATATTATGATTTTAGGCTCGCCTTCGTATGATGAAAGGGTTGGGTAACCCTTGCAGTGATTTACAGTGAAAGTGGGGTAATCATTTTGGGGATTAGGTAGAACGAAGTGTCTCGGTAGATAAATATGAAACTATTAATCGGATTGAGATGAACAATAGTCTACAGTCCGAAAACAAATGACTGCGGCTGATAGTTCGTCTAGAATATTCCAGAACAGTTGAATAATTTAGAAAGTTTTTACTGGCCACAGCTTTAATTCTACCTGTAACCCTATCTAATTGAAATTCCAGTCACGCCTAGGCTTTTAGATTGAATACTGTACATAAAATCGTAGCCTTACAGTCAGCAAAACGTGTTGTGAATAAACTTTTTGTTCGGCCTAGTGTGTTTAATTAAAATGCCACATAATGTTACAAACATAAAGTCACTTTTTTAAAGTGCGCAGTTACACTAGGCACATCAGTGATAACACTGAACCATAGTTGGCCTGGTAGTACGAAATTTCTATTAATTAACAGACCAGCTTAATATACTGGCTTAGTTACAAGTGGAACGATCAGCCCAACTATCAATCTTGCTAACTTTCTTTTTTGTGTTCATGATGGCAAGAGCTGTCTTCATATTAATAACTAGCACTATTGCTAACCTCCTCCGTTCCTATGAGGGCCTAGGCAAAGTGACATCAGTGGAGATGGTTCAAAGGCTACCTAACGGTTGAAGTCGTTGCTGAAAATACAAAAAGCTTTAAAAGCGATTGCTACTTATCTAGGCCATCAGATCAAACTCTCATTTAAAATTTGACTTCTTGCAAAAAATGTTACAAAATTTGGTTTTCGATGGAGTAGCTCGTGAAATCCTACTTTTTTTGTATTGTAAAGTCGCCCCGAACTAGGATGTTTTCCTGTGTCCTGGGTGCGTTAACAAACATTTAAACTCACATACATAAACAGCCAGACCCGGAAAATTTACCTGTAGGTCATACAAATATTTGTTCCATGCGGGAATCAAACGACACGCAGCGCAGCAGCCAATGATTCAGCTACTGCGTCAACCATGCCGTCAAAGATGCGTCTTTAGTATTGCTAAAGAGTTATAACAGTCAACTTGAAATACTCACATCAGAAACTGACTGCAAGGCCATGTCAAAGTAAATCCTTTATTTTATTTAACATCTTAGAGATACATAAACAAACCAGCACCATTTAATACCTAAGACTGAACTGAAATAGAGAGCGTGTTGGGTTGAAATCGGCTTATTATTATAAGCCGCCTCCAGCTTTCTAGGGAGTAAGGATTTAGGGCTTATTATTTAGGGCAACGGTATTTTGCTTGAGTCTTGTGTAAAATCTATAGGCAAAGTACTATTTGTTTATGCTAAATACATCATGTTAAATGTTTATTAAAGTTTTCAAAATAATATGTATGACAACAAAATTGCCTTAGTTTCGTAATAATAATTAACTATTTCAGTCGATCGTAGTTTTGCTGCTGAAATTAGACCTCTCCTAAGTTACCTAAGTTGCCTGTATTTTTAGAGTAAAAATATTTCTAATGTTGCCAAGCTAAACTATAGACGAGTTCTTTAATACTTACACCTTCATTTTATATCATCACTACATAGTATAAAACAAAGACGCTTCCCGTTGTCTGTCTCTATGTATGCTCAGATCTTTGATATTACGCAACGGATTCTGATGCGGTTTTTTTTTAATAGGTAGAGAGATTCAAGAGGAAGGTTTATAATATGTATAACATTGCACCCATGCAAAGCCGGGGCGGGTCACTGGTATGTACATAATAAAATACGATTTTCATGTTGAATGACCGAGTCAATACTATTCAAATCTAATTATGTCAAAGAAACCAAAACATGATTGCTGCACTAAACGAATCTGACGATTTCAATCTTTGCATTTCTGAATATTTTTCGAAGTGTCAAAATAATATATTACCTATCTGCACAATTCGTAAAATCTCAAAAATATTTTAATAAAATGAATACACAAATCTTTGCCATCTCCAAATAATATTGCCTCCTCAAACTTTTGAAACCGGCGAAAATTTTCGTCAACACGAAAGCGGAAGTCTTCGCCGGTACAATTTTAAAAGTTTATTTTCTTTTTCTTTTTTCTTCTGTTTTGAAATTTCAAAATTCTATTAGCAAGTTTTACTGTCATTGAGGTCGCGGCGTACTTTCTCAAAGTAATATGGGGTGTTTATTTAGCTTTTTAATAATGTTACTGATAATTCTGATCGTTGAATTAAATGATAATTGACTTTATGTACTGCCTTTATGAATTTGACTTCAACAAAATTTAACATTCTCTTCTAAAATGTAATAATTTTATTTGTTCCTTTGGATGACTGTGAGAAAATAAGCACATAATTATTACTGTATAAATTGTTTGTGTTATTTAAAACATCAATACTACATTTCAGCAAAATGCTAAGTAAATATAAATACATTACAGACAGTATGTACTTAACTATACCTGTGTCTTTAATTCCAAAAGTATATTTTGTGTCATATAAAATACACATAAAGTATGTTTTTCTTTAATACCTGTATCACTTTGAAATACTTACTTTCTTTAGTTAAAATATACATCAAAAGCAAAGAAAATGTAGGTCTCAGTTTGAATAGACCTGGTACTTATATAATAAGTAAATATTCTTAGAAACCTGAAAAGTATTTGTACCGCACTACTTGCTTATATTTTTAGTAAACAGTAAATAATATAAATATATTAGAGTATGCATTGCTACCAGTTTTAATTTCTTTAAAGAGGAGGATCGTGTTATTAAAAATATTAAACCTTTTGATTCCGTAAAAAAATCTCTGCACTGGACCGGATCCGGATCCGGACATTTGCAAAAACCCCCAGTCATTACACATTTTAATAGTTCTAATTTTAGCACCTACTACTTTGTCGAAAGTCGCCCCATGTTGAAAAGTCTGACAAATTCTTACCCCTAACCCCACATTTCAATAATATTTTCACTCACAATATATATTCTGAGATAAAACTTACTTGTAACAAATAAGGGACATCGTTCAGTGTATCTAGGACATCGTATACGTGGGTCCTACATTATTGCTCTCGATTTGAGCAATCTTAGCCAGCGGTTGTAATTCCTGAGGGCGACGACCGACCGACCGACCGACCGTCGGCTCCAATATTTATAAATTCCTCTGGATCTTACGTGACTGGCCTCTGACTTCTGCTTACTTGTTTGCTGGGATTTAGCCAATATTTAATATTGATATAAAATAACATTCCTACATTTGTGGTCAAGTGTGTAGCGGAAATGAAGAGAGTAATTGTTGCTGGCTGAACTTTTTCAACTCTGGGGAAAGACCTCCCGCCATTCCATTTACTTCCCTCGAATTGGCCAGAAGAAGCACCTTCTTCTGGCCAATTCATTAGAAAACCATTCAAGGCTTCCTGCCACATCTTTTTCGGGAAGATTATCATAAGATACATTCTCAAACAGATAAAGGACTATACTTAACTGTAAATAATTCTCTGATTTGGCTCAAAACGACAACAAAATTCTTCCTGCTCATTAATACTAATCCGTTTTCCTATAATTCATCTATTTATTATGCTACCATTTGTCTCAAGTCAGGAAACGTTCACACCAAAAATCGGTACTGCTCAGTATTCACGCCTCTCTATCAATTCAAATCGGCAATTCCCGAAAATTTCCGTATCACAAACGGGAAATACCGGAACGCTCTAAATAATTCCCTAACGTATACGGTCCATAAATTCCGCACGTTTCTCAAAAACACTTACATACAATATTCTCGGGTCAAATACGGATTTTCATCTATATCAAGCAAGTATGTGGATTATGTTGGGGCGAAGCAAAAATGTATGTAAATAGATGGAGGCCACGCTAAGACATTTTGAAAACAAATCTTCGTGCGCGTCATTTAAAGCGGCCTTGTGAGTCGGATTGAATTTACTTAATTATGAGCATTGCCTTGTTTAGGGATATGCTCTGGATTTGCGAATTTAATATTCTGGCTTAAATTAAAAGCGTTTTTAAAGTAGAAATGCTAAGTTGAAAACGTAAAACATGTTGCAGACATTTTCGCTTCTGAAGAAAATTGTTTAACAAACTCTTCAGTCAATTTATTTCTGTAATTTTAATATTGTTTACCTCACTGACCACATAAGTTGGTGTTGCAAGATGTTTTTTCTCATTTTTTGTTTTAATTTTTTCTACAAACTAGGCACAATAGAGGTAGGCGCTGATACCTATATTACAAGATATTAATCTTATAGTAACTTAGTCATTGTCTACTTTTACATATCTATAACACACAACTTAATTACCTTAGGATCTATTTTTATTGTAAAGCATATTTTTTGTAGCAAATAAACTATTTTTTTTTGTAATTAACCTGTCTTGGTTGTGTTATGTCTAGGAATAGAATTAAAAAAACCCTTGAGCGACCACAAAGTTGCTGTCGAAAAACACCTGAGTTGTTTTAAAAAACAGAGGATCTAGAGAAAGTGACATTAAAAAACAATTAAAAATTAAAAAAATAAGCGGATGTCAATCTCATTGAAAGTAGTAAAGTAAAGTAAAGTATACGAAACACTTCGGAAACGATTCCCACTTGTTTGAGCCCTCTCAACACAAAATAGAGGAACAAAATGCATTTTTAGGGTTCCGTAGCCGAATGGAAAAAAACGGAACCCTTATAGATTCGCCAAGTCCTTCTGTCTGTCTGTCCGTGCATACACGGAGTAAAGTGGCTGTGACATATCACAGCCACTTTACTCCGAAACTATTAGGACTACACTGTTGAAACTTAGTAGGTAGATGTATTCTGTAAACCGCTATAAGGTTTTTATACAAAAATAAAAAAATATATATAAGAAGGGGGGTCTCCCCATACATGGAACTGAAACTAAAAAATATTTTTGTGGAACTGAAACTAAAACCTATACGTGCGGGGTGTTTATAGATAGGTCTTTAAAAATGACATTGAGGTTTTCTTAAACCATTTTCTTTCAAAGACAATCGTTTGAAAGATAAAAACTTCCAAAGTGGCAAAATGTGTATCCCCCTCTAATTTCTAAAGTAAGTGGAGAAAAATTCTGAAAAAAATATAGGAGTATAGAACGTAAAAAAACCTTCAAACAAAATTGGTTTGAATAAGATTTGATGTTTATTTTTTGAGATATGGGACTTTTTCATCAAACTGCAGCAACAACTTTCTTTTTCATTAACATACTATGAAAAATAAATTTAGTTTTATTGATGTAAGTAAAACAATACAACATAATGAACGAATGCCTTCAAAATATTTTTATTATATTGTTTGGTGCTATGGAACCCTATGTGCGTGTAAGTATGACTCGCATTTGGCCGGTTTTTTCTTGATGTAACAGTAAAAGCAAATGACGAAAGTGATGTAGAAACGCGAAGTACAATTGATACAGAAAGAGGGAATGCAGGAAATTAAGTAAATGGACCTCTGGGTAAGTAACTCGCTGGCAATAACATAAGTCTCAAGGAGCTACGAGAATATATTGCTAAGGATGATAGATAGACGTAGTTAAGCTGTAATAATACTGTTGTAGTTCACAGAGCAGTATCTTAGCTTTGCATATGGGCACGTAAATAATCTTCCGTTGGGTTAACATAATATAGGGAAAGATGAGTTGAAGTAGATATTCAAAGCAAGTGTGTGTAATGTCAAAAATAAATCAGGAAATTGATAAATGTTGATTAAATAGCCCCTTTTTTCTTTTTGATGACAAATTGTAAGGTTGGTATCAAGCAAACATCGACTCGCTCAGTAAAAATAAGATAAATGAAAAAAAAATCTTTTGGCGACTACCGTTTGGGTTTGAATTTTCTATGCCGTGGATTCTATGATGGAACCAAAGGCTTACGAGAAACCGGACAATACGAACACAATCGTAATCTGATTGCAACAGCCAAACTGGCTGTTGCTTGCTCATCTCATTTTAATGTAACTTTTTTTTTTTAAATTGGGACTATGTAATTTTATTTCAAGACGTCACTGGAATTTGGGATCTCGGGGCTTTTGGGTTACTCTATGACATTTTGTGTATAGTGTTTGAAATCGTTTTGCATGGAACCCACACAATTTATTCATTATGTTGTTTCTATTTAAACGAACGGACTTAGGTTGCATAAACCAATCATTGTAATCTTCTTGATTCATCTAATGGCATCTAAACACCGCGTTATCTTGGAAGAATCTTCACCCATTTACAAAGGACTGTTTATCCCTACGAAGTTTTGGTGAACGCAATTCACTAATTAAATAAATGTTCCTTTAACTAGTTAGTTTAGAGTGACGTGTGGGTGTTTGTGGGCGAGTGATAGTGCTGGGCAATCATCGAATTGGCCGAGGCCGAGATACGAGGCTGGGAACAAAGATTTAAATGATTAGATTTGTTCTAACCGTGCGAAAAATCTCGATACCTTCTAAAACACTGGTTTGAGAGGGTATTGAGACTTTTACACACGTAGTTTTCTTTCAAAGAAAAAATACGGCCCATTTCTTCTAACAGCGGCAAGGCCTATGTCTCAGTAGCGATTACGTGGATTATATACAATTAGTGCCCGCATGAGAAGAGTGTGCTCATAAAATAATACTGGCTTTTCCTTGGCAATCAAGATAACTCACTACGTTAACGTGTGTGTGTGTGTCCGTCTGCGTCAGTGACCAAATAAAACAGAAACTTTACCAGCTTCTGAAACATTAGGGCGAATCTAATGGTTTAATTCTGCAACAGGGAACTGAAGGTTGGTAATTGTTGGATCAGCTGTTGACCTAGGGCCAGTTGTTGAAATCCAGATGGTGGATACTCTAGCTATTCTGACAGTTTGAGAACTGCATTTTACAGATAATATCACCACTAGGTTTTAATTGAGTTACACCTGTGACATCATCAAGAATATTTTTGTTGGCTGCTTTTGATGCCCATATTTTTTATGTCCACTAACAGTATATGTTTTATGTAATTTTCACTTCCTATTTCGCACCGCATGCCCTGTGCACTTAATTACCTTTGACTGCATCAGTGAGCGACGTCCGTAGGTCATAGCTGATTTTTGGGCCAAACTTGAACTTTTTGCCACCGATACTCTAAGAAGATCCTTGTTTTAACTTTGCAAAATAGTCATATTTCAATAACAATATTATTTTTTATCATTAACACTAGAAACGGTATATTTTTTTTATTTATATTTCTCTTAAAAAAAATCCTAAAAATCTTTCTCAGTCTGAACACCGATCGAGTAAAATCAAACTGATACATTGCAGGCTTGCGCCGTGATTTAGTATAACACTCCAAAATCCTTTTATATTCCTCGTTGAATAAGATTAAATACTTCGCATTCTTTGTATGTAGGAGGAAGAATCCAATTCAAGAGCGTAACACGTACGCAGTACTTTAAGTGCTTCTTTTATTCCTAAATCAAGATAGCACATAGACGTCACACACAAACGGTATTTATAGCTATACGCTGCGGGGTTTAACTATCAAAAGCTGAGGAACGTGAATAAGAGTGGTCGAGATTTTTAACCCTTCTTTTTGCAGTTTTCTTCTTCAACGTCATCATTATCGTTCTACACTTGTCCCATGTAATTTGGGGTCGGCGCAACACGTTTTTTTCTTCCATTTTCCCCAGTCAATCGTCACGCTATCTTCTACTCCTTTTTCCTTCATATCATTCCTCACACAATCTACCCATCCTTTCTTTGGTGAAGACCAAATTCTCCCTCTCCATACACCAACATTTATATTCATATTCCTTCTTCAACACGTATGCATCTAATGCTGAGTGTAGATCTCCTCCATTACACGCCACATTACCCGGTTCTGAGCTTCCCGTAAGCAGCCCTTGCCTGCCACTCTGACCTAGTCGTCAATCCATCTGGCTGAAGACCTGCCTATGATCAGTTCTGGGTCTAAATTCTAACATTTTTCTACCACATCTATAAACTGGCCCTGCATCTCGACATAGATAGCGATCGCAAAACAACCGAATTCGGTCACAAAGCCATGAAGATGCGGATTTAAGGTGGACGCGGATGCGACCCGCCGGTAATTGGCTTCCACCTTAGTTCGCATCGTTATGACTTTGCGACCGAATTCGGTTGTTTTGCGATCGCTTATCTATGTCGAGACTGCAGGACCTGGTCTGCAGCATAATTATTATGTCCACCATATGTGTGTGACCATTTGCAATTCTTCCACGATACCACTAGAGCTATGTCGGTTAGATTCGATTTTCTTCAGATGTCTGTACTTTTGATGTGATCACGAAGAAAATTAAAGTTGCAGTTTTTGTTCCTAATAAAAATTAGGTACTTACAACAGGAAGAATAATTTTCCCATTTCCATTTTTTAATGTCCATTTAATATACGTATAACCCACACTATTGTCCACGGATTAAAAAAAAAAAACTTAAAAGAGGAAAGGACGGACGGTTGCTTAACAAAATTATTAATGAAAAGAAGAGAAAAAAAAAGAAAAAGTAAGTAATTTATGAAAGGTTGTCGGTAAGTAAAGCTGTAACCATTTTTTGAATCGTGCAGTAGTAAACGCAAAAATATCGGTATCAGTAAAGTGTGTGTACAAGGCGGCGGAGAGGTGGGCCCGCTCACCTGCGTTTGTTTTGCACTTCTCAGTGTGAAAAAGACGAGGAACGCGCACCTCTCGCCGTATTACTACGTAACATAACTTATTGGTAAGTTCAGTACAATCAAACTTATTATTACAAATGCCATGCAGTATCATGGCCACCAGGAGCGTACGCCTGGACTCCAAACTCAAGAGATTGTGCTGTTTGATTAGTTCTAAATAAGAAGTTCTCGAGTGATAAAATGTATACTGCACGTTACGTAGGATTTTTTTTTGAACCATTTCAAGTCGAGTTCGAGTATTTGCCACAGAAAGGACTCCAAATAGGAACAGCATATTCTAACTGATAATAATATCAGTAAAGTGTGGGATCCAACTCACAAACTTTAGGTAGGCAGGCAAAAACTAAAACATTGTTTAAAAATTGGGCAAGTTCCGCATTATAATATATCATTTTCTTTGTTCATCTATAAACCTAACAGTCACATATTATAATAAATTTTTAGTAACAGAAAAATACCGACATTAAATCAGCAGGCCGAAGTAGTAGCAAACTTTGGTGTGCAGATATTTTATCTCCGGCGAAAAACAGGCCGCACTATTCACCGAGGACGAATCTGCACATCCCTAAAAATATCACCAAAGATCCCCTCACACGAATTGTGTAATTTACTACAATTCGGGATTTAATCAAGATGTTTTAAACACTTGATCTATTAAAGGTTCTTTGTTACTTTCGAAGTAAATGTTGGTTGTTTGTTGGGCCTTTAATTGCTGTTTGCATGAAGTTGATTACTTGGTTGTTAAAAAGTTTTATCGAGAATATGTTGATGAACAAGTGTTTTATGTACTGGTAAAAGATTTTGTGTGTTTCATTTATCTAACTTTATTGTGAAAGGAATTGGTTTATTAGATAATTGGTAATTAATGTTTCATGTAGGCACGTAGATATCACGTGTTTTAACAGCATAAACATAAGGAGCACCGCTGAGGCCGGCCTAAAAAGGGGTGGCGAGATGATCAGATCGTGCATTGCGATTGCGACGGCTGGTTCGAGGTGGCGCAGGAGAGTAGTACCTGGAAGGATAAGGGGGAGGCCTTTGCTCACTGGGACATACAAGGCAAAAAATCATAAGAAACTTAAACGGTTGAGACACAAATCCTCTTTCTACGTGAGAAATCCACGCTGGCCCAGTGCGGGTTGGTGGACGTCATACGTCTTCGAATTTTGGGTTTTAGGACAAGCTGGTCTCCACAAGAAGTTTTCTTTTACCGTTTTGGCAGCAGGTCGATGATACAATTTACACAAAGTAAAGTACCAACCTTCATGGGTTCAATTCAAACCCACAATTTACACGTTAGTCCGGACCGTTATCACTGGGACACAACTGGTGTTCACGGTTATTTCTGTTGTTGTATTTTAACAGAACTATAGAAAAAGTATTTATTTGACTCAATAAAAAAATTGAATAAAGAGAAAACAACCAAAAAATAGTTATTAAAAAAATAAACCCTGGTCCTGTACGAGGCCAAAAGCATGGTGTTGCAAAATTTAAAAAATGCCACAGCGCTGGTATTCTGATAGCACCCAAGTGAAATAAGGTGTAGAAACGAATATAAACATAAATTAACGTGACAATATAATAAGGATGGACATATGAAGAAGAAATATAAAATATATTAACTACGAGTACACCCAAAGTAACCTCAATGCTTCAATGTCCATAACCATTCCTTGTTTCCCAAAAGTACTTTAGCACGGAAACAATTTGAGCCAATTATGCAAATAGCATACACAATAGATCGCATTACCGATAGCCAAGTGAAACTCATCTCGATTATACATTCTGTTTGATCAATATTCCGTACTGCTAAATTGGCAAAACAATGCTATGATTTTGTGATATTAATCCTAAGTAATTGCTAAACTCAAATCCAGATTAACATCAAGTATTTTATTTGATTTGAACATATTTGAATTTTGGATGGTAATACGTATACTTTATAGTCGTTCCGTATAAAATGCTGGTATGCACTTGCATCTTGTAAGACTGAAAGCCGACCTCAACATACATGAGAAAAGTCTAGGCAGATGAATCCGTATAATATGCCTATGTATAGAAAGAACTGGGGGTCTAAAATCGACGCTTAAAAAAAATTAAAATTATTAAAATGGTCTTTATGTTTATGACCACAAAGTCCATTTTAAGAGTTTTAAATTTTTAACGTGATTCATATTATGATTCTGATAAAGCTTCCATTTTAGGCCCACAGAACGCGAATGAATACAATAAGATATGAATGTTTAAGAAGAAGTCTAAAAGTGACACCGGTGACTAAAAAGTGGTGTGGTAATCAGTTGTCATGTTATGGGCAAGTGATACGGAGGAATAAGGAAAATGTCGTGAGACAATTTTTGTGTATCAGAGTAGGGAAAGACCAAAGAAACGATGAATGGACTGTGTGAACGATGATATGGCTACGGAGGGGATGACTACTGGGATGATGATTAGTAGAGAAGTATGGTAGAAGAAGACATGCTGTAGCAGGCGAATCCGAAATACAATTGTAGTGGATATAGTATTTGCCAACGATTATGAAAGCTGAAAATGATACATACTTTTAAGCGTTGACCTTTACTGGTTTGTTTCGTAAGGATCAACGATTTTATGTAAATGGGTTATGGATGTTATATGGTACTTGTGGAACCCTAAAATCTTAAGGCATGCTCAAAACTAATACCTACCGCATTGACCTACCGCAGCGCGCCCGCCGACGGCACCGTGCGATTCACCTTCTCAGCAATACCGCTGGCGTGGGATCGAAGATTGTGCAATAGCAGTGATCAATATTGATTTAGTGTATTGGTGGACCACTCTTGTTTCTCATATCGAACATTTGTCACACATCCTGATTTTACCAATTTAATTATAATAATAATTATTGTAATTAACATCTGCGGAGGCTCTCGCTTGGCAGCTGGATCAAGGGCTTGATTCAGAAAGCAGTAGTTCTGGACACGGCGCGTATTGTTAGGAGGTTCCTCTCTCAAGAACCCTGACCATCGGTAGCTCGGACCCTGTTCCGATGCCGATGGGCTCCTATTTTTTATATTTTTAAATGTTTTTATATTGTTTTATATTAGAATATTTAAAAATGTAAATAATATGTAGTTTAATGAATAAAGGAAATTGTAATTAAATACATTCTTACATTCTTTAAGTAAATTATATTGGTTTCTTTTGCATCCTCCTGCAGCCGTACGTAATTTAGACATGGAGATATAATAATAGAGGCAGATAATTTTTATATTCCCTACCTGTTACTGCCTCGAATGTCACGTTTAGCATTCGGTCCCGGCTGTTATTTGTAGATCCATATCAGTCCTTACGGAGAACTCAGTAGCTGGCTTGTGGAGACCAGGGGGCCTAAAATGGCTGCGTTAAAAATTTAAAACTTTTAAAATGGTTTTTGTGATCATACCCATAAAGACCATTTTAACAATTTTAATGTTTTCACGTGTTTCATATTATGATTCTGATAAAGCAGCCATTTTAGGCCCCCAGGGGGATTACTATGACATCTTAAAGCAGGAGTAATTCCAGTGTGGAAAGGAGACAGAGCTAAACAGGTCATCTAGCGCCATCTCTTCGCCTGCCAGGGTTGCGGGACTGTTCGAAAGAGATACCGCGGCCCTGGAACACAAAGGGCAAAGGAAGGAACATGGATGGGTTTTAGTCAGTAAAAGTCTGACACTCCGTCCTGCTCAGCCCAGAGCGGGAGGGGTTATTTGATGATTTCGCATGGGTAAAAAAAAAAAAAAGGGGGTGTTACTATGACATCTTAAAGCAGGAATAATTCCAGTGTGGGAAGGAGACAGAGCTAAACAGGTCGTCTAGCGCCATCTCTTTCCCACACTGGAATTGCTCCTGCTTTAAGAGGTCATAATAAGCCCCAAATAGACAGTCTCTGTATGCCAAATACTCTTATCCAGCTGTACCCGGTTAGGAGCAGATCCTAATATAGTTGAAAAAAGACTAAGATAACTGATTTTAAAAAAAGGCTGTCCTCATTTACCACGTTGACATCTTTATTTATAGCATTCCTTTTCACAAGCTCCCAAAAACTAAGCCAAAAACTTACTAAGACCCTAACACTTACCATACTTCTGGAACCATCCAACCGCACACAATAAATTCCCGGCCATTTGTCGATATATACTCGTCGAATAACCAACCAGAAGCATCCCCACGCACGAAGATTAATCGACCGTGAGAAAAATGAAAGAGCGATGTTACCTTACGAACGTGTCGCCATTTATTATGCGAGTGTTCCATTATTACTCCGTACATACGGGTCGGAGGAATGGCGAGCGAAATACAAGTCAAGGTCAGGAAAAATGGTCTAGGATGGAGGATTTTATTTGTTGGATTTGGTAGTTAGAATGATGTGAAAAAGCTGTTTTTAGACAAATTATTGGTATTCTTATTAGTGTTACTGGCACGATGTAATTTAAGTTTTGTTGGCCCTAAACTTTAACATTTCTTGTGCTGGTACTGTTGAATGGTATTGAATTAAATTACAAAAAAATTACATATTAAATAAAATTATTACATGCAGAAACAAATACATTGAAAAGCCTATTCAAATTGGAGTGAAATGTTTATTTCAAGAGTCAATTAATTTAAAATGTGCCAACGAAAATTTTTTAAAGTGAATAGATTAATTTCTATTTCTAACATCGTAAGAACATTATCAGCCATTATCATTATCATTCATTTTTATCTTATCATATCAATTACACACTCCACACTTAGACACAAACTAGAACCAGAAATCGTTTCCGCACCAGTTGAATAAACCTATCGGTAACACATTATACACGCGTGATTTGCAACTTCGATATTAGTTCCCACTTACAGCCACTAATAAACGGCGATGGAACTATCCACAATCGCAAGTACGAACTTTCATGAATGTCCTTGAAGCAATCAACTTTGTTCGTGCTCACTGGATCATGAGTTGCGTGAAATTGTAATAGAGATCTGAAGTTTGTGGTGTAACTAAATTTCCATTGACGTTTGAAGTTTGCGGCGTCGGTGAAAAAACTGACTCGACTTAATTTTATATTTCTTGACCATCTCTTTTCTTTTTTACAACGTAAACAAAATGTTGTCTTGTTCTTGTTTTAGAAAATACCACGCTATTTAAAGTCTTGAAAGCTGTTTTATTAAGACTGTTTTAAACCTGATCGACGTCAATGAAACCCAAAAGCTTAACCTTAAAGAAATAATTCTATCAATGAAGTTGCTGGCTATGCTACCAAGTCGTGTGTCTCACAAACAAAATGCGCATTCCCAACCCGGAGAACAAAGGTTGATATAAATTCACACTAATATTCTTTGCGTTCATCATTGTTTTGTTTCCCACTACAAACCTAACTGTTATTGCTGCCAGCATTTTTATTGGAGCTATGTTTTTATATGAATAAAAAGGGCTTTGAATATTCTAGGTCCCTCTCGTAATGGAAGGACTTCTAACAGCAATTTGTCATATTCCTTTTTTGTGCCTATGTCGACGATTCTGAAGGTTTGGGGATGTAGATTGTATATGCGAATTGTAAGGAATAATCGTTTGTGTTGTTGAAAATATCATGACGTTATGTTATGTTAATAATCCTTGTATGAATTCAACTAGAACTTCTAAAGGAAAAATATTTTAACTATGTTTCGTACCTACCTATTAAAAATTACAATCTGAAGGTACAGAAATTTCAAGAAAATGATTATTAAGGCTTACGAAAACTGTTCTAGTTTCGTTATAATTTTGCCTTTTCATGATTCCAGCTTTAATTTCCTAGGAGGGTACTGTCTCTCGGATGTCTTTATTTGATTTCTAAGACCTAAAACGATAAGCCAGAATCATTTAGAGAAAATTGTCTCAGGCACAGTGTACAAATATTTCGCCGAGTTTGCTAAGCAGAGTTTACGTAGGATAGAAATTATTTCTTCATTTTGTTATTCTGGGGCGTTCTGGAACTTAATATTGTGTCTTTAAATTACTTGTTTGAATGTGTTTCTGAGTTTGCTCTATGATACCCAAGATGCTTGACATTTATTTTACTGGAATTGGGGCTTCAAATATTAGGTTCAGTTTAACCTTAGATTTTCTCATTTCAAAACGAATTAATGTTTCAA
The DNA here is from genome assembly GCA_947578425.1 of Eugnorisma glareosa. Classification (NCBI taxonomy): domain Eukaryota; kingdom Metazoa; phylum Arthropoda; class Insecta; order Lepidoptera; family Noctuidae; genus Eugnorisma; species Eugnorisma glareosa. The sequence continues at coordinate 20,565,570 of OX387961.1, forward strand.
TAAGATATCTGAAACTTCTGATGGGCCGAGGCTGAGGTCTATCTTTAGACTTCAATAAAATAAAAGTACTACTCGTGCCAAAAAAAAACAGTCAAACCGGGTTTTAGATTTTCAATAGTTTCACAATAGGTTTACAGATTAAATAAAATTCTAAGTGAGTCACAGTCTATTGTGAATGGTTGATCGCGAACTTTTTACTTGATTTTTTATTTAAAGTAATTGAATAAGAACTGAAATTCAGTAAAACTGCTATTCTCTTGAAAATATCTCTCGTGCAATAAAATCTTGACAGTAAGTGAAAATTAAAATATAATTTGAAAAGAAATATATCAAAGTCTACAGGGTGTAACAAGTCCCTTATCGAAGCTGTCAACCAAGCACTCTGTACATCAAACTAAGTCCTAGCTTTATGCAAACATTATTGCTGGGAAACGACTTTTTTTTTGGGGTGAATAATCACGTTTTGCGGTATATAGGACTCCATATAAAGAACTCAAACATTGTGCTGATAGATGGATTGATGGGGTGATTAGTATGGGCGTCGTGGAGGTGGTAAAACAAAAATGTTACATTAAAAAATGTATTTAAAAAAAACTTGTGAAAAGTTAGTACTTTGACCCCCAATATCTCCATAACTAGAAGGTTCCTAGGTATGGTAAATATAAAAAAAAAAATGCAATGACGAAGAGAACAAGTGCCTTTCGGCTTCGTTAAGGGTCTTGTTACACCCTTTATAAAGATACTCTAAAAGATCAACGATAGCCTCTCAAATAAAGACGAGATGACTTGAGTAATTTTCTTCTATTGTAAAACTAAATTGAGGTACATGACTAGTTGTTCAGGCTAAAGAATAAAGTGACTTGAAACTGAAAAAACATATGGAATACTAATACAAGGTCTAGTCACAGAATAAGAATTTATAGAAGAGATATTGTCTCTCTTGAATTTACTACTTTACAACTTTGGAGTGCATTAAGATACGTTTAATAAATTCTAACTTGTATCATCGCTGGCTATGAACTGTGGGCCAAAATAGCCACTTTCTGGAGCCCTGATACAGAAGGCGTTGTGGAAGACCTTTTAGAAGATGGCGGGACGATCTGGACAAGATCAGCGACCAGGGGTCCACATTGAATGGGACCCTGAATCGGAAACACTGGAAATCATGGGGTGAGGCGTTTGCCCAGCAGTGGGAGAACACAGGCTAACAGTATCAGTAGGCCTAACGTAATAAGACCACATTGGGATTTTTTTATTGCGACGTGATTTCATCGTCTACTGGCTTTTAACTTTCAACGTCGAGTCAAACATTGAGACCCAACAGAATACATCCTTTCAAACTCAAAAGCTTTTTGGAATTGCATAACGTCGTGTTCTATAATAAACCGGTCATACGGTCTTGCAGTCGTAAGAACGACTGCTAAGCATAAGGTCTTGGGTTCGATTTTCAAGTCATTCAAAGTATTATTGGGTTTTTTTTTAGGAATTTCTCTGGAGCAGCCACGTAATGTGAATTTGTGCTCGGTTAATGGCAATACACTCGCCCCCTATTTCATGGGACTTAATCATAACTAGCAAAATCAAAATTTGGATGTACTATTAGGTATATACCTCTGCCCATCCCTTCGAGGACTATTAGGTACTTTAATTATTACAATGTATATAAATGTTTATAAATTAATCGCGTGTTAGTGTTTCCGATAAATAGACGATGATTGCTGAAGCAAATACGTATACTGGGAGATTTGTAGGCGAACTTCGATTCGGTATGAATTCCTTATTCTATGGTCGACTGTAGAGAAAAGCGCTCGCTGAACGTTGATATATTGAGCTCGATATTATGTACGGTTAGGATACATTACGTTTGCTCTCCGTGGCTTAGAAGCACGCAGACTATTGGTGCAAATCATAAGAAATAACTAACTAACTTTAAAAAGCAGTGATAGCCTAGTGGTGTGACCGTCGGACTGCCAAGTCATAGGTCTCAAGTTCGAACCCAAGGCACGCACCACTGATTTTTCGGATTCATGTGCGTATTGTATAATTATCACTAGGTTTTTGGTGAAGGAAATCATCGTGAGGAAACCAGCATGCCTGAGAGACATATTTCTTGACGGCATGAAAAGCGAAGTCAGAGGCTCATGGGCGGCATAAAAACTCTGACACCAGGTTAGGAACTAACCACACGATAAAGAAAAATAAGAAATAACCACTTTACTTAGGAGCAAATCACTAAATTGGGGTCATCATTTAGAAGGCATTCAACTAGCTTTTGTCACAGCTTCGCTTGCGTTATGGTCGGAAACAATCCCACGGAATCGTTTTAAATATATCCCATGATACATACACTCGGGGATAATATAGATTCCTATATTAATAAAAGAATTTTCGGAATCGAATTAGTGGTTCTGAAGATTACCCTACATCCAGAGGAGATGTTTCAAATCGGGCTAAGTCTATGACAGGTACACTACATCAAAAAAATGAGAATCATCCGTGGAATTCGGGAAATATACAGATAAATATCAATTTAAAAATATTATCTGCTCTTGTCAATATGACTATTTTTTCAGCATCTGCATAATATGCTGTAATATGCTTCATGTTTGTTTATGCACAAAAATAAAGAAAGAAAACAAGGAAAACGAAGTTCTTCGACCCAAGCACAATACAATGTGATAACATAATATCGCCACGGGGCCACATAAAATGTGGTTCACTGTTCAACTAATGAACAGTACACCTTTGAGGATTACAAGTGTGAGGGGAACACCACTCTACTGCTGAAATATTACTTTTAATATTATGCACGGCCAAGATACATTGTACACGCACTCTACGTCTTGAAAACATGAGATGGGGTACAAGGTACGAGAGATATCGCACACCTAGATCTAAACTGAGATATTTAACAGGCTATTTATTATCTAGAATCAAATTAAACGGTATAACTTTCTTAACAAAAAATAAAGATATACGTTTTTTTCGTCTCCTGAAAAATGACAGTTTTTGAGTGGTCTCAGTTTAGATCTAGGTGTGCGATGTATGAGCGGTAAAAGATAAAGGATTTGATAGTTTTCAATCAGCCCCTAAACAATGATTTCACTCAGATCTAGCCTGTCCCTTTGCTGCCCTCCTCCAGCGACGCCTTAAAAGGAGGCTCGTACCCCACAGAAGAGCCGTTAGTGCGCTGTCGCTTAGTTTATAAATTTTATGTCCCTGGCTGGAGGCCTTACACTCAAGACACCTATAGGATAGTCCAGTTAAGCAGAAGCCAAACTCATAGATTGACCTGCGAGAAGCCATTCAAAAAGAAAAGAAAAATAGTATTTGAAAGCAAACTTTTGACATTTCGAAAGTTCTTCTGATTCTGAGCTTAGTATTAACTTTTTTTATAGAGCTTCTGAAATGTTACAATAATTATACATTCATATAAAACAAAATAGACAGCATTATGAAAGTGAACAAAATCTTAATTATAATGATGAAAATCAGGTATAATATTATTAAACTTACCTAGTTTGTGTTATTTTTTTTTTAAACTGTTTTGGCTTTAAAAACCCAAGAAAAAATATAACGTCATTGTTTTGACACCGCTTGATCTTTCAACTTCGACCAACCCGATATTGTACGAATAATACGCAATACCTCAACTCTGTTGATAAATGGACACACGTTACTGCGATAACATCAGTGATATGTTTCACGTTTTTCCTCTGTCACTTCACCCTGGGAGGGTTAGCCGAGATTATACAACCCTTGGACTTTGTTGCGGAGTTAATTGGAAAAGTCCTGGCTTTGATTTGATTGAAGGTTTTGTGTTATTGTTTTTTTATTGCTACGTAGTTAAGAATACCCTTATTGTTTTATTAATTGTTTTGTTTTAGTAGTAGCTCTTCTATCAAATTGTTATGATACAAACTCAAACCGTACCTTCTGTTTTCTTTATCATATGGTTAGTCATGCCTAACCTGGTGTCAGAATTTTTATGCCACCCATGGACTTGGCTTTACATGCAGGCGAGAAATATCGCTCAGCTATGCTGGTTTCCTCACTATGTTTTCCTTCACCGAAGCAAGTGATAATTATACATTACGCACATGAATCCGCACTCGAGACCGAGGGTTCGAACTCGAGACCTATGACTTGGCAGTCCAACGGTCACACCATTATGCTAGTTCACTGCTTAGCACCACCATTTTGCTTACTCACCGTGCCCATATCCCTGATGTTTAGTTATTGTATTATCAGCCCATTAGCAGTGGGCTTATGACAGGCCGATTATCAAATCAAATGAATAATGTTGTTCATAAGCTACTGCCATAGAAGTTTTGACAATATGCCTTAAATATTGTAACTTTGACTTCTCTTGAACAAGACGCAAATCTTCTGGACAACATATTATTAGCCCTGATCGTCAACGCCCTGTGCTCCCGATTATGCTTAGTGTTATCAGCCCACAAAGTTCCCACTGCTGGGATGGCTTTCTCTCTATGAGTGGGACTGGGAAGTAATTCGCCCCTAAGACGACCCACTAACCAAAAACTAGCTCAGTAGGTATGGTTGTTGGATGTCACATGTTTTGGGATTTCGGTTCTTTCAGTGTTGTTATAATAACTAATTCACTTTGCCTTCCCAGTTTAGTCAGAACCGTTATCAATGCTCTCTGTTTAGTTGTGTTTGAAACTATTTCTCATGTTGCAAAATGTTGTTATTATCTGATTTGTATCTAATAAATTAACATTTTATTAAAACTGGCTTCAAAAGCATATTTTGGATGACATGGTTAGAGTTTTTATTAAAACTGGCCTCTGGCATATTTTGGAAGAGCTAGGTCTAATTTCAATTAGTCTGAATAATAGTGTAGACTTTACGGTCTATTTTCATATATTTGATCCTTTTTGTCTCAAGTATGAAACATAGCGGTTCTGGGAAGGCATGATAATCTTTCGATTGATGTTGGTGCGTAGGTAGCCTACGATATAGGATTAGGGGATCAATAAGACGTCTGTCAAAGAAAGGGATACATGTAATAGACTCGATCAGAATTCCTTCTATATGAAAATGTATAATGTAATACAAAATATACTTGTTTCAAGAAGACCAGGCACATTTAAGTTCGTCTAGATATACCTTTCAGAATGAATGTATTATTTTTACTGTTTCGGCTTCTGGCTTTGGCGTGGTCAGTCTGGGGCCTTAGTCTGCTATTGCAATAGTGTCAGAATGGTCTATCATTGATTTAATAAGGCCCCGCGCAGACGAATTACCCTTTGTACGCACGTCAAACGAGTTTCGAACGCGCTTCAATACGCCGTGGGCTAGGGGCCTTATTAAATCAATGATAGACCATTCTGACACTATTGCATTAGCAAACTAAGGCCCCTGTGGATGGGTGATCTATACAGAGGTTCAGGCACAGGAGGGTAACTAGGAAAGCAGGTCGACCTCAATGGTCCCGGATTTTGTTTGTAGATCTTCAATAGTTGTTACTTTTTGTTGGTAATAACGAAGGTAGGAGAACCAGTTATAACAAGGGGTCTCGTATTATTTATTTATTTATCAGCACAAAATATAGAGGCTATCGCTTTGCATCCTGGTCAAATTCAAGGAGGTATCTATACTAGTGATTCTCAACCAGAATCTATAGTAAAAAGCGTAGGTTTATTTTTTTATTTTTTACGGATATTGGTAAGCGTAAACCACCCTCTAGTTTCCATACTTAAACGTTTGTGTTTGTGTGTGTTTATTGGGCTACAATATATAATATGGGTGATTTATACTTACCATGTTTCCGTAAAAAAATAAATGAAAAAACTACCCACAGTATATGTAAACTAGGGGTAAGGTTTACGCTTACCGATTTCCGTAAAAAATAAAATATAAGACCTACTTTTATTATAGATTCGGGTCGAGAATCGTTAGTATAGATACCTCCTTGAATTTGACCAGGATGCAAAACGGCAGCCTGTAGAGGCGGACATAATGCCATATGCATTTTCTACTAGCCAACCTGTGGGTGATACAGAGACCAAGTGTTACTACCCGGTACTAACTAATTAACTATGTCGTGGAGGTCAGATAGGCAGTCGTTCCATGCGTGTCAAATACTGGGATTAGGTTGTAGCCGACCCCAATGTGTTTAAGTTTTACTACTCATTTAAGAAATTGTCGCCTTTATTGATACTTATCGTAGAAAAGGCAAAGTTATTCTTAATGTTCTAGATTTCCGTTTAATATTGCTTAATGCTTAAGACCTACTTAAAAACACTTTCCAACTTACTTCTAAGCCATTTCACTATGCAAAACTAAAGTGGTAATTTCCGTTTAAAACAACCGTTAACCGATTATTCCATTGTTAAATGCTCCGTTGTAATATCACACCTCAAAAACCTAACAATTTGCACTAAATAAAACCTTTGTTAAAGTTTAAAACGCTGATATCACGGAACGGTTAATTCTATCTATTGTCTGCAAGAAAATTGCATTCCACTATTTCTATGAAAAAGTCCAAATTAACCGACTGAGCTTCGACAGTGGAAATGGGATCTAATGTTTTAGGTGGTACAGGTTGTTGTAGATGTAAAAGTTAGTTTGGTTTTTTGAATGCAACTCATTTAGTTATTAGACGCCAGACACACGTGGTTTATACGGACATGTTGTTTTCGCGTTACCTAGTGGTTTTGTGTTAAAGTTGGAGCTTTGTTAATTCAGTGTTTATCGTACTAATGTTGTGATGGTAAAAGTTTTTCTTTGCTTTGGATTTTGTGTTAGGATGCAACAATTGTTAGCGAATTTGAACACGTTAACAGAATTAATAATCTAAAGCGCGTTTGTTTTAAAATGAAGATGTTTCCTTCCAAGCTTCGTGCACCAAAACGAGGAATATTTGTCAAATCTTTTGCGCTAAATAAGTTAATGGAAATGAAACATACCATTAGAAATTAAGTTATTTATTCTTCAATATTGATATTTAAGTCCCTTTTTCTACACTGGAAGTAGTTTTTAGGGTTCCGTAGCCGAATGGCAAAAAATGGAACCTTTATAGATTCACCATGTCTGTCTTTCTGTCTGTCTGTCCGTGTATGTCACAGCCACTGTATTCCGAAACTATTAAGACTATACAGTTGAAACTTAGTAGGTAGATGTATTTTGTAAACCACTTTACGATTATTATACAAAAATAAAAAATAATAAGAATAAGGGATCCCCTTATAAGGAATTGAAACTATTTTTTTTTTTCATCAAACCTATACGTGTGGGGTGTCTATAATAGGTCTTAAAAAATGGGATCATATCGTAAGTCGTTTGAAAGATAGACACTTCCAAAGTGGTAAAATGTGTTATCTCTAATTTCTAAAGCAAAATGAGGAAAATTCTGAAAAAATGTAGGATTGTAGAACGAAAATAAAACTTTCAACCAAAATTGGTTTGAATAAGATTTGATGTTTAGTTTTTGAGATATGGGACTTTTTCATCAAACTGCAGCAGGAACGTGGTTTTTCATTAACAGACCTACTATGAAAAACAAATTTAATTTTACTGTTGAATATAAAATAATACAACATATGAATGAGCCTTCAAAATATTTTTATTATATTATTTGGTGCTACGGAACCCTGTGTGCGTGTGAGTACGATACGCACTAGTCCGGTCTTTTCTAACAAGCTCACTGAATCCAAACGGTATGTTGGTCTTAGAACACTTATTTACGTATTCGTTCTGTGTGATTATACTTCCAACGAATCTTATATTGTCGTGACGAGCCCTTTACAAAAACATTTTCCAACATTCTTACGCACGACTCATAATCATATCAAAAACAAGAACATGCTTTGATGTAACTTCGTCTTTCCTCGCTTTCATGTCACTCCTTTGACATCTTTTAACTTTGTTGCTTTACCAACATAATTATATACTTGATCCATTCAAAAATGTACTCTACTTCTCTTAAAAATACAGGTTATGTTTGGTAAATCTGTCATCTTTGTAAGAGCAACCATCGTTTATCTATCAGTATCCTTCCCTTCGTTTTAATGCAATACAATTTTAATGAGGATATATGCAAGGTCTTAGTCTTGTTTATATGAAAAGCTCTTTGAATTTGCGACGGTTTTGAAACAAAACGAAAATAATATTTCTCTGAAGAAGATAAATCTGCGGGAAGATATTTTGAAAGTTATCGTGATTTGAGAAAGTGATGTTGGTTTGATCTTGACTTTCTTTGGAATTTAAATAAAAAATAAAAACTGTTAAGACTTTGGATAAATCTTGGGTCTTTTAATTCCGTCAAATAGAAAAAAAAAAACATTTTTTCCGCGAAGATTTAAAATAATAAAGATTTAAAAAAAAATACATCATATACAGCGTGTAACAGAAAGGGTATAATCATATGGAATACTGTGGTACGGACCATCAAACTGAACAACTTTCTCTATGGGACCACCATCGAAATCGTAAAAAAATAATCAGCTGTCCCATACATTTGGGTCGAGTAGGTATTGAAATTTTGTATAGGACAGCTGATTATTTTTTTACGATTTCGATGGTGGTCCCATAGAGAAAGTTGTTCAGTTTGATAGTCCGTACCACAGTATTCCATATGATTATACCCTTTCTGTTACACGCTGTATACAGGCTATCGTTTTACATCCTGGTCAAATTCAAGGAGGTATCTATACTAATGATTCTCGACCCGAATCGATACTAAAAAGGGTAGGCTTTTTTTACGAAAATCGTTAAGTGTAAACCACCCGTATTAAAACGCAGGCCGTCTGTTCCTAGCCCAATAAACCCGCCGTCACGCACACAAACGCAAACGTTTATTCTACAGTATAATTATGGACAGTATTGTAAACTAGGGGTAAGGTTTACGCTTAGCGATTTCCGTAAAAAATAAAATATAAGACCTACTTTTATTATCGATTCGGGTCGAGAATCATTAGTATATATACCTCCTTGAATTTGACCAGGATACAAAGCGCCAGCCTGTATAAGCGACTTAACGGAAACTTCAGTTCATTTGGAAACACTTCGTCTTCCTAGCTAAGATACTAGGAAGTGGTGAAGGCCGTTTTTGGGGACAGTCTCTTGTAAATTTATTTTTTTCTTATTGCCCCACTCCTAGGCAAAGGCCTCCCCCTATTCGTTCTACTTCTCTCGATGGTGTGCTTTCTCTCGCTAATTGCTGATTATCAACCTTATTTTAATTCGCCTACTCAAAATACTATATACTCAATATACTTTTGATTTTGAAGCCAAGATAAAAAAATTACATATGAAAATTGTTTCAAGTACATAATTTCATCGTAACACGTAATAGATAGTTTCTACCAATTTTGTCCCGGAAAATGACACGTGTAATATTATCTACATCGTAAATCTTACATTAATGAGGGGTAACGTTGTTTCGAGTAAGAAGCCTCAGAGGCACGTGTATGGTTCTCATATCAGCCATATTCGAGACTTAAATAATTAGAAAGTACTCGCTAGAAGTTTGCTAATGGGTGAAGAGCTAATACCTAGATCGGTAATGAAATAGGTAACAGTATGAATGGTCTGTTATTGACACCGCTAAAGTAGGTAAATTAATGTTACAGCTGTGGAACAACTAAATGCTAACTTATTACAACCGATTTCTAAAAAAACTAAAACAGACGAAGGCGGTGGGTGACTTTTGTAAGTTAAATTGTTATTTTTTAGTTTTCAATTTTATTTGTGGTACATTGTAACTATTAACATCATCAACATGATGAAGTATATTAAATACCCATTTAAAGATGATATCTCAAAAATTACTCATCGAAACTGGACCATGGTACCTTCTTTATACCCTACAGAACGTAAAACCTTCAAAATAAAATAAAACATTTCTACGAATTGAGAAGCTTCTCCTAATATAGAAGTCGTTTAACAATACATGTCATTTTATTATAAATAACATGGAACTTAAACATAAGTGGCAAAATGTGGATGTACTGTTAATATCTGCGCCCTTCAGGTTATACAGTCGTCGTATAAAGGAATTGTGTAAAGAATACATACACACACACACACACACAACACACACACATTACATCACACACACACATCACACACCCATCATCATCACATTTCTACATGTGATTACAGCAGTCACGGCACAGCCCCTGGCTGGAGGCCTTCAATTCAAGGCATCCACAGGATTAGAACGGTTAAGCAGTAGCCAGCGACATAGGCTGAACTGCGAGATGCCATTAACAAAAAAAAAAAGCAGTCTCGGCACATTTGCTGTAATTTATTGAAGAGTTACATTGTCTATCTCTTAGGGTCTTCAATAGATCTTCACAAAGCTCGGAAGAGTACTCTTCTAAAAAATCCTACACATTTTTTGTGATAGGATTATTTACACCAACAAGTTATGGTATAACATCGTCAACATAGGCGTAATAGATTAAATACACATTATGGAAGTTACCTTAAAAAAATACTCTTCAGAACGTCAACAAATGAATGTGCCAGCTTTCCAATAAAAACATAATGCACGAAATCAGCCCACGTGGTTCAGAATTATTGCTGAACAAACACAAAAAAGAACAAAATGAAGAGTAATAATTAGTTATAAACTTTTTCCATTTCATTCAAGTACAGCAGTAGGTATTTTATGAAATACAAACCTTAACCTTTTGTTCCATTTAATTAAATGTAATTCAAAACTCCATTAACATTTTTCTTGGACAAATTTAAATTAGACAGGAAATAAACTTCTCAGTGAAGCTGTTGCTAAAATGACAGGCGTATTGATACAAATATAACTCAGTAATAGAACAAAACAAATTACTTCGGCCTCTTCCCCAATTTCCAATTCTAATCTGTCTGAACATCATTATGGAGACAAAGGAAACTTTTCACTTAGCACATAATGAAGGAAATTAAACTTAGAGAACTACTGGAATATTAATGTCACTCACTGTTATCTCCAAAGAATTTACCTTCGGCGATGAATTCTATTTTAGTACAAAGGTCTTTAAAATTGGTGCCGAAATCTGGACAACTGTCAGATTAATTAGGATAGATCAAAAGGTGCCGTGTAGCAATCAATTTGTGCTAAGACACTAAGCCTTATTCTTAAATTAGCAATCATAACAATACCCCTTATCGGATTGTCTTTGCATCGCCAACAGACCCTTATGTCTGACATCTATTTCCAACGCTGTAGCAGTCGTCCTCTTCCATTATCGTCCCGATTTTTTCCGTACATCCACTTTGATCAATAACCTCTCCTTTGATCTAAGTGGGCGTATCAAAAAAACTGACGAGACACGTTCTCTGACGGGTGGAGGGCACTTGGACACTGACGTCAAACTTGCGGATCTTTTAAGAGCCAACTCGTTTGGCGTTCAAAGTGAATGCGTCAGCGTTTGCGGTCCGACGCTTGAGGCCTCTCGATTCGCGTCATCCAAGTCAAAACGCGCTGTTGTCACGTCGCCGGCACGAGTGGCTTTCATGTTCTGATTTTTGTCACGAAATCCCTGACCAAGGCATTTTTGTTTTGACGTGTTGGCTGTGGATGGGTTTTTTCTTGTTTTCGAGGATTTGCCCTTATCAAATTAAAATCGTTTTGTTTACTCATTCAATTGATATATCATAGGTGTATCACCCTAGTTCTCACACTCGCTTAAATTCCCATTATGTTTTGATATCAAGAGCGACAACGATGTGGAAGCGTTAGAAATGGCACAAAGTAATGAAAGCCTGTGACAAGTGACAACACATGTCATATCTGTCACTTCTTTACATAAATGACATAATATCATATCAACGACGTCACGGATGGAAACCTTTTACAACGTTCAACTCATAAAAGTCGGATAAGTTTCTATTTTCGTTCACAAAACATAACGCAAATATTGTTTGATAAATAGTATGTCAAGACCCCAAATTATGTTATATTACAATTTGTTTTGGGCCTACAATATCTTGTGATTTATAGAATTTAATTTCCTTTATTTCTAAACTTTCATTTTGCTACCTTATTTGACAAACGTTTACTAATAATGGTTAATCTTTTGTTACAGGTACAGTACTGAAATAACTTGGTGAATAATTAACTAGGCTTAGCAGTGAATAAATCTTTTTTCGCTTCATAAAAGGTAATGTCATTCTTGATGTTTTTTTTTATTCGTGGAAACTTTTTTAAGATCTATGTTTTGTTCTGTTACTTTATTTTAATATACTAGGGTATGCGATGGCATGATCAACTTGGGTCAAAATATAGATAAAATTTTCCATCACTTCAAGATAAAACAAGCCTTGCACCAGATTACCGATGGGGTAGAAGAACTTATAAGAATAACATTATGAACCTATTTGTATTATTAACCATTGTTTAAGTAATACTGGACTGACACTCAATTCCCGAATTGGAAATTTAAAGTTGAGAACCTGTCAAATAGCATTGTTTGAAGCTATTTCTTTTGAAAATTCGAAATTTGAAGGTGACCTCTTCAATAAACCCTCGAAATCCAAAATGTTGTAACGTTTTCGTCGAATAAATTTAGAGCTGATTTCATATGAGCTTAAAATAGTTCAGATGAAAAGTTAGACAACTTCTCAATTCAGGAACCAAGCGTTAATCTGCCCTTTAACAATAAGCAAACTGATCTAATAATTTCTGAGCCCCCTAAGCAGAAACTTTAAGATTTTTATCGGCGTACTATTGCAACCTATTTTTAGTCTGCCCTTTAGTAGGGGGTCCTCAGAAAAAAATTAACTTCGCGCTCTTCCTACTATGAATTGACGCTCTATATCACTTGGCGACAGTGAAAAATCTTGGGCTTCGTTTCCATTCGACGAAACGTATCTACGGAAATATTTTATTCCCTGCTGTTCAAGAAAAGGAAAAATAAAATTTGTTTCGGTCGGTTTTGCTGCGTTTAGTTTTTAGAGGAAAATGGTGGTGGATGAACCTACCCTTTTTTATCAAGCGGTGAAAAATTCCTAATGCATAATGCCGTCCGGGGAGACGGTTTGGTTATGTGTGGCTTGCACCCACTAAAAACACCGCCGTGAGCCTACTGTCGCCTTGGCGGATAGGCCGCCTCCGGGCTCCAAACTCTTTGGCAATGCCCAATATGCTCACCTGGGACATTACCACAACTCATGAGGGCCGCGCAATTCGACGACCCTCATGATATACCCTAGATTAAAGATCCGTAGGTATGGTATTGGAGGCTTTTCAGGGGTAATAGTTCATTAAAGGTGGGCTCTCGCTCCATTGAAAGTTCGTACTACGCTAGGCCAGCTAAAAGTGTTACCACCGACCGGTCTACTGCCCCTAGGTTACACCTTGACTTTTAATTTAAATAACCGATCAAAATGTCCCATTGTGGCCCAGCAATGATTTTGTTATATGCCCATAGGCCTCTCTCCCTCCAAGCCAAATCTCCTTCGAAAGCGCTACTTTGTGCGATCTCTAGCCATATTCGCCCCGCAAACAAGATCAGACCGCCACACTACCTTTACCACGACCTCTAGTTTTGAACAAAGAAAATCGAAATAGTTCGTTTATTCCAAGAAATAAGCCTCTTGATGTTAATTTGGATATACTCGTCGAATAAATCCTAAGCATTAAATCAGAAGCTCTGGTAAAAGAACGGATCTGATGACCATTCGTCGCTGTGATAAAATATTACTTATTCTATACATCACAAATATCAATAATTCTTCCAGTACTTACTACGCACACAAAAAGCCAATAAAATATCGCACATAAAGCACTACACAGAATCCCCCTAAAATACCCCATTACATTGGCACTTTTCCCTTTTCAACCCAAAAACTATCACGCAGAAATCCCATAAGATCCCGTCTGGCTGCTGTCCAGTTTCTTTCTTTCTTTCTCTCATACTTCTCTTTCCTAATCACTTTCCTGAACACCGAATGTATCGAACTCGAGAAAAATTATAATGAGGTCACGTGCTCCACTTTTAAGTGAACTAAATTCAATCGCCTTATAGGAAATTGAATTTTGGCTTAGTTTTAAAGTTTTCTTGTCGGTCGGATGTATTTTTGTAGTTCCTTTTAGTTTTTGTGTTGTAGTAATGTGTTCTTGTATTGTACTGTTTCTTTTATTCTTGGCTACTGAAATGAAAATTCCGCGAGTTTTGTTTCTCTTTATTAGGTACCTAGTATTTTAAGATCACAATATTCAAACAGCATACAGGGTGGCCCAAAATTAAAATGACTGAAGCCTCTTTCTAACCTTGGGTTGCCAAAATTGTCGAATTTAAGGGAAACTGATGGATAATGGGCACACAGAACCGAGAAGTATTGTAGAAAATAGGAGGGGCAACAAGAGGGGGCCAACATCGGGCGATTCCGGGCCTGATGATGAATCTCGTGACACACCCCCATGTAGGTTCAACAATTATAATAGATTTTTTATGTGCTCTTTTGACCAATTTCTGTTTAAAATTTGTGTTTTCTTTACAATATTTATCATTTTTTGTTGTTATTCCCATGATTAAATACATAATTCAACAATCTTCCACATACATAATACGTGCAAAATCTTGCCCCCAGTTAATTTATAAACGAGTTAAACTTATCGTCTCCCACCTCATCGTGTACAGGGGTTGTTCCCTCAAGTGCCCGACGTCAGCTAACAAAGCGAAGTGTTCGGCTTCGAAACTCCACGTCAGGGCGTTTGAAACGCTCTCCACGGTGACAAGACGCCTATTTTATGTATTGGAGGCCCCAATTAAAGTATATTTTTGGACTATAAAAGATATTTTTACGGACTTGAAATTTTGGAGTGGGTTAAGAGTGTTTTGAGAGATGGGTGGCATTCAACGATGATATCTACTTTTTATTTCCGCTGTCATTGTACTAGTGCCTTATGAAAGTAAGCGATATTGCTGAACACAATATTTATGATGAACAAAATTGTGGCATAGACCTGTGACATTCCTGCGGTGAAAAACTCGCACCGTTTTTTATATTTCTATGCTCGCACTAGTGAGTTTACCTCTCTTTGAATGTTAGGTATATTGGTACAAATAGCCTCAGGTTACTGTGCAAGTTTACACTCGAATAATAAATAGGTAGGCAAGAATCATGTAGAAGTATTATTTTTCAAATTTCGAATGAAAAACTATCGAAGTGAAATAAATCCTCAAACTAAAACATAATAAAATCTAATAGCAATTCGGTAAACGTAGACGAAGGAGATTTCAAAGCTTAGTCTATTAGTATTAATCCTCATTAGCTATGTTTGTGTACTGCGTAGGTGTATTCAGCTTAGAACTAATACCTATTGTTCTCGAATTTAGCAGATATTTGTAATGATCTTAAGATCATCCTAATATATAGATGATAGTAGACTTATAAACACTTTAGAAAACCGATCATCTCAGAGTAAAATTAAACAGAAATAAAGCAATAAAATTAAAATATTTAGTTTCTTGAAAAAATCTACTTAAAAAACGATTTTGGGTTTCATGAGTTTTCTGAAATACGTTTAAGCTACATTAGTATAAGGAGTAAGATAGCTCGAGCACACGTGCAATTAACGTGGCCCAGTTACTGGAACCAAGTTATTTGAAGGGTATCATCGCTTCGAAAAGAACTAAGTAGTTACCTATTAGTGCTTATAAGAAATGCTTCTTATTTGTCTGTACTTAAATACTCGTCTTCGAGTAAGCGTATAATACTGGTTTTGTTAGTTATGACACTTACTTTGAAGAAAATTTCAGTCTGTGCTCAGAACGTCTTGCTTTTGAGATAACCCTATACTAAAAAAAGATTTATCGCAAAAGCAAGAGTTTTTCATGTGCTAAACATAGCCTTCCAAGGACAAACTATACCTACTGGATTTCAAATAAACATAATTTTTAATATTAAATTACAAGGAAAATATTTATAAGCAGTCCAAAGACTGGCCAAGATTTGCCAAGCAACACTTTTTGAAGGCAGAAATAATGATTATAGTTTGTTCCACAGCAAGCATGCGAATAATATAAATAATACTTATCTTTTGACGTTACTCTTCAGCGCGTCATGATATACTCGGTTCCCACTGCTGGGAAACAGACATCCTCTCTATGAAAAGAAGTGAGGGTTCAACTTCCTTATAACACCAACCGGTACAGATGTCCCTGATGTCACTGGCTCTTCTAATACAACTCCAATGCTCATTTTTTAATGTCAAAAACAGTGACTTCACTATTTCCTTCTATCATCACAATCTTCTGAACCTGGACAAATATTGTTTTATCGACTAATTCCAAACACAATCCTACTGTGGAGGGCCTTTGCAGGATATGCCCCACTTTATTTCCTGACCGTCCTGTACAAACAATTGGGCCTTCCAGAATTAAAACAAAGTTGATGATAGAACATACTAACCGGATGAAATTTAAGTCAATTCGACTTGCAAAGAAATGATATTTCTTTCGCAAATACAAATCGTCTTTTTTTCGCCGAAACAAATTAAGAGGTCATGTCTCTTTTAAGGTCTAGACATAATCTTGGTCAACTCACATGAGGACTATGCAGATAAGTGTCTTTGAGATGGTCTTTTGACGAAAATAACACACAAATTTGAGTGGTACTATCCAGCCAGTGTAAGCCTTTGTCAATTTTCGTGTAGCTCGACTTATAACAAAGTCAAAGAAGTTGGAGATCATTGCAATACTCTGCATAGTAACAACGAAAATATCCTCGTCGTATCGTGTAGGAGAACGATAAATCCGTAGTAAGGGCTTTGTATTTTTACGCTTACTAAACAGTACCGTTTGTTTTATCTTAGCCTCCATAGCCCGACTTTACGGAAAGATTAAGCATTATTTGCTCGGATTAACAATAAATAAGTTTTTGGCTTTCGTAAGCTGTATTTGAGTTTCATGTGTTGTCTGTCTGTGTGGTACTACGCTATCATGAGTGAAAATGAGCTGACTATTATGTTTGAAGTTTTGAAGTCAATATTAACACATTGAAGTTTAAAGACGGTGTCGTTTGTCGAGTCGCAAGCGCGACTGCTGAGCCTTAGGTTCTGGGTTCAATTCCCAGGTCAGGGAAAGTGTTATTTGATATTTCCATCAGCAATTTCGAGTCTAGATTTGTGCCCGGTTGATGACAATAGGCTCGCTCCCTATTACATGGGACTCAAACATAACTGGTGAAATGTAGATGTACCATTAGGTGCACCTCTGCCTAATTCTATTAGGATTACAAGCGTGATGTTATCAAGCTTTTTCAAATTTAATAATTAATTATATTTTTTTTTTTCTTGGCTTTTTGATGTGATGTTTTCTTGGTAAATGTGTTTGCTGTACCTATGCAGATACATAATTGCCACAGAGCTAGCTTAGTTTATCAAGAATGTACCTAAAGTATTAGTATGTAGATTATCATCTAATAAGCTGTATTTTATAATTTCATCAGTCCTTCCTTCGAGCAGTCCCTATAGTATTGATAATAATGATTCATAATTATAATAAAAAAACTAGCTTAATTAATAAAACTGCTGCTTGAAAACTGTTCGTTTTTCTGTTAGTTATCTATCTTCTTGCCAGTGCATTGTTATTCCGTTTCTCTATTGAGATCTGTGTACTTTGCAACCTCCAATGTTTTTTATTCATATAATATATATTTAATATATAATACCAGCCTATTACTGTCCCACTGCTGGGCAAAGGCCTCTCCTCAACAGAGAAGGCACGAGCATTGATCACCACGGGTTGGCTATTTCAGACTTTTGTAAGTCCAGGTTTCCTTCACCGTCCTTCCTTATTCTTCCTTGTCTGTGATGTCCAAGATAAACTTAGAAAGTACATATGAAATTGAAAAAGTCACATTGATACTTGCCCAGATTTGAACCCACAACCTCATGCATGAGAGGTGAGGCCTTAACCTCTGGGCCATCACGACACTTCATAACTTGCATTTTTCGCCTATAATCAGGACGGATCTTCATTCTTTTTCTCACTGAAAGTCAGATTTTATATCCATGAGTATTTTGAAGGATCCTCATCAAAAACGTTTAAACCTTCACTTCGGACACGACTGACATTATCTGACGTGTGACGAACGCCATTGTTCCTCCAACCCTTTGGGATTATCCGGATGTTTGTTTACACGTTCGTGGCCAGCATTTTTTGTTTCTATTATCATGAAGTGCGGTGCCTGTCGTCCTTTTTCAAATACGAATCGTTGGCTTTTATTACATAACTTATTTCTACAATTCATTCATTATTGTAAGTTATTGAGTATTTATTAAGTATTAGCGACCGGCCCCGGCTTCGCACGGTTGCAATGTCATGCATATAAACCTTCCTCTTGAATCACTCTATCTATTAAAAAATAACCGCATCAAAATCCGTTACGTAGTTTTAAAGATCTAGGCATACAAAGGGACAGACAGAGGGAAGCGACTTTGTTTTAAACTATGTAATGATTTGCATAAAATACCAGTAGGTAGCCTTACATCACATGATAAAAATAAAATTTCTAAAATGAAGTTACTGTAACAAAGAGTTTTTTTTAACAGTTCGCTTTGCTGCAGAGAAACAATCAAAGTTATAGCATGTTTTAATACTGAGTTGCTCCTCCGTACATTTTCTTTTAGTCATCGTCTCAGAATGATTCACCCCAATCTCTAGATATAATCATATTAACTACATGCCTTTATGTCCTCTAAAGGAGGGGCATCTCTAATGATATAAATTTTTAGAAAATGTAAAGCAATATCAATTAAACAAGGTGTAAACAGACTTTCCAGGAAGCTTTGTTCACCGAGGCTTGAACATTCTTGCGTAGAGTTAAAAATTTAATTGGATTGGGAGACAACTTTTTTTTGGGGTGCAAAATTACGGTTTACGGCAGGACTTAATGCGTCACTCAAACATTGTGCTGATGCATGCGTATTATATGAGGTATTTAAAGTAAAGCATTAACATTAAAAACTTGTTTTATTTTTTAAACTTGTGAAAAAGTTGGCACATTGACCTCCAATATCTTCGTAACTAGAAGTTTCAGGAAGGTATTTTGGACCATCAAAAAAAAATCGCATGGACGGGTAGACCAATTTCTTTTCGGTTTCGTCAAGGGTATTTTTATACCCATTATTAAGTAAACGGTAAACACAGCACACATAAATACTTGTACTTAAACAATGGGACCACAATAAAACGATTTTACCAACGTATGTAACTTAAGAGTAAATATTTTTCATACTTTGTTATGGATGTTCCATAAAATGCAATGAGCGTTGCTTTTTATTAGTACATCAAAACGAAACATAAAAATGTACTTGGAGATGTAAAATATGAGCATGCGTGTATAGTAACATAGTATAAGCGTTTGTGATGGAAATTATTTGTTTTAAACAGACAGGTAATTTGACTGCCATATTAGTCTAGTGGTCGCAAGCGCGACTGCTGAGCATGAGGTCTTGGGTTCGATTCCCGGGTCGGGCAAACTGATAATGGGCTTTTCCAACAGGAATTACTCAGTAGCAGCCACGGAGTCTAGATTTGCGGCCGGTTGATGGCAATAGGCTCGCCCCCTATTACATGGGACTTAAACATAACGGGTGAAATGTGGGTGTACTATTAGGTACACCTCTGCCTAACCCGCCGGGGATTACAGGCGTGTGTTGTTTAAAGGGTGAGCAAACAGGAATAAGAACAGATTTTGTTTTTTTTTTGTTTTTTGACCGAAAATCATATGATAAATGATAATGAATGATAAATGATGTTTATTTTGTAAATAGGTTTTTAAAAACACTTTTACACGTCTCTTTTTTTTTAACTAGATGGGGCCGGTGTTTCGTACCTGACTACTCTGAGAAGAAACAGCCGAAACAAACTCAGAGGTCATAGTCTCTTTTAAAGTCCAGACATAATCTTGGTTAACTCAAATGAGGACTATGCAGATTAGTGTCTGAGATGGTCTCTAGAAGAAAGAACCACACAGATTTGAGTGGACCTGTTCAGTCAGTGCAAGCATTTGTCAGTTATCATGTAGCTCGACTTATAACTCAAGGAGCCCAACGACACGATAATACATATAAGACATAATAGATATAAATGGATAAGTTTTGTATTTTGCATAAAATAGCATTAAAGTCGAGATAATCCAGAGGTGATTCCATCGCACTAATCATCCAAACTAATTAATGCCAAACTAAAATTCGAATTCCTATTAATCGCCAACAAGCCCGCCTTTTGCATCTCTGTTTACTAATATAACCCCACCGAATACAGCTACATCATTCAACCTAACATTATCAATCAGCTGCATATCTTTGTAACTTAGCCGGGTAATACCCTTGGGGCGTAGCAGCCCCATTTAACCGTGCAAATTAGCTACGTATACGTCCAGTACAGCCGTGATATATTTTGTCAATCTATTTATTATGTGTGAAAGTCAAAGTTGCTGTGGAACTGGCATTCATTAGCAACCTTTTTGAGGTCCCCTTGCTTTTTGATTTCGGGCAAATTGTGGGATTTTGTTTTGTAAGATGTGAAAGGGGGAATGCCTGTATCTGAGATTAGGTTTTTTTAAATTCCTTGTATCGGTTACAATCATGATTTTGACCTTAATTTGTGAGTATGAGTTCAATTTAGGATAACTAACAATTTTTATGCACATAAAACATTAGATGAATTATTTAGAATTTTAAAAGTTATTCATACAAAAAACCTGTAAGTTAAAATAAAGATTACACACAATAGTGTGAGTTTAAGTTGAAATGTCACAAAAAACATTGTTCACATTATAATGACGTTTTAAGCGTTCTCAGTTTGGAATGGCAAAGCGAAAAAGAGCACGCTAGTGCGGAACTTGAAGCACAACATGAAAATAAAGCTGCCTTAAGAATATTAGTTTCCTATATTTATTTTATAAGTGGCGACATTTACTTAAACAATACCAGCCGAGGACAAAAGGAAAGCTAGCGGAGCAAAGTCCTTACAAATTCCTATAACAACGCTTTTAATGAAATCCTCGACACAATATTATATTCAAGAATAAAGTGTTTTAAACGTTCTCTTAGATTGTGTGTTGTTATTAATTCGCGTTTGTATAATGCAACATGCATGTTTGTACAAAGGGAAGATTAGGACGAAACGTTTTCTATGCACACACGGCTTATTTGTTCACTAAGGTTGCTGGGGGAGTGAGCTTTACATTCTACGTTGTGTGGTATTTTCTAGATTACGTTTTCTCTTTCTTTATCGTGTGGTTAGTCCCTAACCTGGTGTCAGTTTTATGCCGCCCTTGGTCCTCTGACTTGGTTTTACATGCCGTCAAGAAATATCTCTCAGGCATGCTGGTTTCCTCACGATGTTTTCCTTCACACGAAGCAAGTAATTATAATACAATACGCACATGGATCCGAAACATCAGAGAGGCGTGTCTTGGGATCGAACTCGAGACCTATGACTTGGCAGTCCCACAGTCACACCACTAAGCTATCACTACTTACCTTGCTTACGCTTACTTTAAGCGTTGTTTACCCTTGAAGATCAACCCACGCGGTAACAATTATTTAACCTCTCAATTTAACATGTTTCGCTAAATCATTTTCACTCCTTCTCCTTGTCTGAAAACTTTTTAAAAGCAATTTACTTAGGCGCTGTACTCAATAAATTGTGGAACTCCAATTTGTGGTGACATGCCTCCTAAGGCGATGGTATCGCCTGAAGTAACTTACAACATTTATTACTTAACCGTGTGACCTACGCGATGCCTACGCGTAACGTACGTGTAAGTACAACAAATTGCCAGAGACGCCAAGTAATATTGAGTATTGAAAATGCTCTGTTCATTGTGTTTTCTCTCTGCTAGATGTTTTTATTAAAATACTCGGCTGTTGTGCAGAAGAGTTGTGTCTAGAAGTAGATGGTTTTTGTCTGAATGACGATGATATTGTAGTTTGACTCGTATTTTACAAGAGTAATTTAAAATGTTGGCGAACTGAGGTAGGCGTTAATGGATAAAGAGATTATAATAAGATGAATTAATTACTTGCCTACCTACCTATCTTACTTATCTATACTAATATTATAAAGGGGTAAAATTTGTTTGTAGGTTTGTATGTAGGGCTTAATCTCCGGAAATAATAATCCGATTCCAAAAATTTTTTCTCTATCCCCGAGTGTCTTTTTTTTTTTTTTTTTACCGATGGATATCATCAAATAACCCCTCCCGCTCTGGGCTGAGCAGGAGGGAGTGTCAGACTTCTACTGACTAAAACCCATCCATGTTCCTTCCTTTGCCCTTTATGTTCCAGGGCCGCGGTATCTCTTTCGAACAGTCCCGCAACCCTGGCAGGCGTCGGCCCTTACGGACCCCTTCCTGTTTGCTGACTCTCTTTGAGGCGCGCGTGGAACACGAACGCGCCGTCGACACGGCCTGTCGTCATAAGACGGACGGACGGCGAGCTAGCCCATAGATCCCCGCCCCCCGAGTGTCTTAAGGCACATTTAAAACGTTTCCGTCGGAGAATTTCCAACCATAACGCAATCGAAGCCGCAGCGAAAGCTAGTCTTGCAAAAAGTCCAGTTGTCGGTAATGATGATAAACATAGATAATAAACCTAAAATTATGAACCATCCTTATTTGGAAGTATATTTAAACAACAATTACTTTAATTCGCAACATTTAGTCACATTCCTCGGTGATTTCAAGTGTGGTGTCATGAGAGCGGTAAAGTAAATTATTTGCCAAACACAAAATAAACACATCAAAATATCGTCACAATGTTCAAGACGCGGTTAGATTATACCGTTGCCACATCTATCCCATAATGGTGATTTGTTTCCCTGATTAATTCTTCCAAGTTAGACAGGAAAATAATTTCTTTCATTTAGATAAGACTGTACTTATACTGTTTTTTGTTCCACTCCGAGATTAGCATGGGCAGTATTTTCCTCATGAAAAATATACCCCATTATTATGATCGAGATAATGTAAAGAAATAATGAGGAAATGCAAATATCTTATGCTAGTTGCTCTGACCTTTTAATAAGATATAGACCGTATAAAATATACTGGCTTATGTAACTGTCTGAACGTTCCAAGAGGCTGTCTCACTTTCATATTGTTTGATATAGCAATATGAATGCTTGCCGCGTAGTAGCGTTGTAGACAAAATACAATAACTTTTATATGAATTGAGATTAGGGTGTATGTAGTATAAAATATCAATATTTTTATTGGGTGTGTTACTATATTGAGTTAGTATTCAGGGCAAAAATATTAGATTTGGAGTACATCTATGTACTCTAAATCTAATATTTTGGCCTGTTGCTGTGCTGTCCTGTCGGTGCTGTTGTTAATTTTAATTACTTGAGTAAACTTAACGAAATTTTGTTTCATAATAAACACAACGTCTTTATAAAACGAATATTAAGATTCCAGACTTCTCCGTAATCCTCAAAAAAATATTATTATATTGTAAGATGAAAATTAAATAGTAAACAGAGGACATCGTTCCTTCGTCCTATCCATTTAGGTCACCAAAATTCTCGTTGTAAACTAATTTAATTTAGCCCAAACCATTTATCTTCATACTCGTGATTTTTCGAGCAACCAAGTTGTCTTACTTATTTAGGCTAAAAGTTTTAGGCTCATTAACATCCACGGACCAAGTGGGGTAGTTAGTAACAAAAGGCTAAGAGGGTAGTCGAGAAGCCGGGATAGCGTTATATTATTTTATTGGCACATTGCCAGCGGGAAGTCAGTTGCAGGTCCTTCGAACCGGATCAGAATTTCGATGGACTGAAAATACGCCGCACTTATTATATCAGCGAAGGATGAAGGCTCTTCTTATATTGTTTTGTAAATGTCATACAACGTTTTTTAGGACATAAATTTTCAAATTGTCGTTTTAATATCGGCCATAACGTGTTTCTTTATGCAAAACTGTTTTTTCATTGACATTGCTGAAAATGGTTTAGCTGCTGTTTTTATTCTCTCTTTTGCTATTAAACTGCTTACGTTTGATGTTTTGCAGACCTTTTATTTTGCTACTAATAAAAAAGAGAAAAAGATTCGAAATAATTTTATTTGTATAATCTTTAATTAACATCTGAGTGATGCTATTTCTTCTTTCCGATTTACTTATTCAACTTCCGAAATTATTTGAAATTATTATATAAGTCGAAAGTAATTAAAACAAACTTTATTTAATACGGATGATCAAAACTGAAACTAAATATTGAAAGGGATCCCGGATGTATAAAACTTTTTCGACTAAATCAAGGTACAATAACAAAATATAGTATTGCTGTAGCCCGGCTTGATTGTACAGCGGAGAAGAATGTTATTGATTCATTTGGGATTCATTTGGCTTTGAAGTTTATACAGATCAATAGAGCTAGGATCGCTATATATTTCTAGTGGAAACGTTTTCATCTATCAGAAATTCTTACTTTTCCGGCTCCACATTGCTATTTTTTTAATACCACAAATACTAACAGTCAAAAGCCTATCTGAATCGCAGCAATCTAAAACGTCGTTGAACGGTGGAGTGAATAAAATCGCAATACGGCCCACGTGCGCATCGCAACATAGCAAATTGAAAAACTAGCGGCCCAAGCGGTGAACCCTGCGAGACCCACTTACTTTGACCACCGTGAAATTAAGTGAAACCCAAAATTGAGCAATATCGATAGTGTCATGATGAATATTGGGTTTCTGTAAACGATTTCAGGGTTTTTTTTAACGCGTTAATTTGTCGTATACGGTGGTTTGATGTTTTTGTTAGATTGACGAATGCTTTGATTGGAAAGAACCGTTGCAAATAAAGATTCTTTGTCAAGAAAAACCACACAGAGGTGATTATTGGGGCCCTAGCAGTAACTATTGCTGACATAATTATACCTTTTACACAAATTTTAGTAGTAAAACAAATTTAAGTTGATACAAAATACCTACGTCTTTTTGCACAGAGTAAATTGATATGTTAATTGTTAATGTTTTTTAGATCTGCGCTCCTGGTATTCAGTAATTTCATAAAGAAGTGAATCCTTTTGATACGTTTGTCAATCCAGTTTGGAAACTCGATGCGACACTCGAAAGGTGCATAATTCACATGTTCCACACGCGCGGGCGTTAAAACTAAACCAACAGAACCTCGAAAGAAATTTCAGTTCTATTGACAGTACCTCACAATTCAAATTTGAATGATCTGAGGAGCATACAGCCTGCAGTTGTTTGGAAACTGTATTAAATCTTGCTACCGTAATTCACGGTCCATTTTAGGATAGCTAAGTTTTCTAGTGATCTTTTTTGAATTCAAACATTTGGAATGAATAGACGCCACACAGTTGGACTCAAATTGGGTTTTTCAGTTATTTTCAGACATGTGCAGGCTTTATACATTCCTGGAAGAACTGTGAAGGAAAATTTTTCTTTATAAATTTGTTTCTCTAGTAAGTACCCTAGTGCGTTTGTCTTTGTTGAATTTGTTTCAAATTAAATGCAGGCAAAAGCTTAAACATATTCATCGTTGTGTTTGTGGCTTTACTTAATTAAACTGTATTCTAAATTACACAGGTAAAATATTACACTATTAAAACGCAATTTCCCTCGTTATCTTAACGCTTGTTAAGATAAAAGCCATCCCATTACTGGTTTCCTCATAATCCGAAATGCGGAAATGAGCTTTAATAAGATAGCAGCGCAAGACAGATTTGGTTGCAAGCTATGCAAAATATTATAAGTTAAAGTATAAAAGCCGCATCCAGGGTGAATGCGCGGTGAATGGCGGTAGCGAGCGCGATAAGGTGTAAGGCCCGGACACCAAAGCGGAGACGAGCGGAGCGGATAAGAGGTGTGTGAAAACCGACCAATCACATTGGTTGAAATCTACATCGCGACCCTCGTATCCTTTGTGATTGATCGAATTTTGCACATCTCTCGTCTCTGCGTTGGTGAAGTCTGGGCCTTAAGGTGTAAGGCCCGGACACCAAAGCGGAGACGAGCGGAGCGGATAAGAGGTGTGTGAAAACCGACCAATCACATTGGTTGAAATCTACATCGCGTCCCTCGTATCCTTTGTGATTGATCGAATTTTGCACATCTCTCGTCTCTGCGTTGGTGAAGTCCGGGCCTTAAGGTGTAAGGCCCGGACAGCAAAGCGGAGACGAGCGGAGCTGATAAGAGGTGTGTGAAAACCGACCAATCACATTGGTTGAAATCTACATCGCGACCCTCGTATCCTTTGTGATTGATCGAATTTTGCACATCTCTCGTCTCTGCGTTGGTGAAGTCCGGGCCTAACTGCGCATCGCGATTTGTCGTATCGGGCAGTAGAAAGTTGAAGTATACAAGGTATATCAATCGATGATCCCTTGCTAGCTACAATCTTTTGCCATCAAATTTTTGAATTACAATTATCTTTATTCTCGTTGCCATAAGGACGCTGTCGGAGTAAGCCCGCGTAAGCTTCTCACCTTAAACGAAGCCAAAAGGAGGTTTCACGTTGCAGAAACTTATAAAGACTCTCATCCCGTATGAGTATCAAATATGAAATTTGCACGTATTTTATCGCTCAAAGGGGAATATTGCTTTTGAATAATCTATTAATAATAGATTCACTGCAGACTTTGAAGGAGATTTCTTTGGGAGTATTCATAGGAATTTTTGCTTTTAATTATATTTAATCTAGTCATTTATTCATGTCAATTTTTGTAGTAATTTAAATTCACTAAATTGAAAAGAATTCTCTGTTGTATCTAATTATTACAATTATCTTTCCAATTATATCTTTAATAATATATATCTTTTTTTTTAATTATCTTAATAATCAGAAAGTCTGTTCTCAAAACATCGTTAAGATTAATGATAGTAAGAATACAGGGTGTAACAAAACCCTTAACGAAGCCGTCAACCAAGCATTCTGAACATCAAACTAAGTAACTCTACGCAAAAATTATTGCTGGGAAACGACTTTTTTTTAGGGTGAAAAATCCCGTTTTACGGTAGAACTCAATGTAACGCACTCAAAACATTGTTCTGATGGATGGATTCAATAGTACGGTGGTCGTGGAGGTGTTTAAAGTAAAAATCTTGCATAAAAAACATGTATTTAAAAAAATTAAACTTGTGAAAAAGTTGGAACTTTGAGCCTCAATATCTCCGTAACTAGAAGGTTCCCAGGTATGGTCGAGAACAAAAAAACGATCGTAATGACGAGGAGAACAAGTGTCTTTCAGCTTCGTGAAGGGTCTTGTTACACCCTTTATAACAATAAGCAATAGCATTTAAATTATTGTGTTATTCTCTCTGTACAGTTCCGTTATCTTCATGACCTCCTAATTCTTTTCCATTGACATAACAAAATCTTTTCAAATTATATATAGTAGATCCTTTTCTGATGCCTTTTTGTGATCATTCCTCTAGTTAATCAACCGCGACCAGCATAGCAACCGTGCCCATTAGCAACGGTGCACCATTACCCAGATATTTATCGCCACCGGCAACATTTCCGTCGTCCTCTCCATCCACTTCAAAGACCCACTACATCTTCAGTTGTTACGCTTTAATCTAGTGTTGCTAAAGGAAGAACGTAAAGGTTTTTGCAAGCGGTAGACATTTTATGAGTTGTTACTGAAAATACTTCATGGGTGTGGAAGCATGTAAGTGTCGCATATGCTCAAGCTAGCTTCAGAGTTTCAAACACTGTTATGTCTTAGAGGACATTCACAAAAGAGTTTGCCTGGCTACGAACCCGGAATTTAAAAAAGGGCATGCCAACTTCACTTATTATAAGTACCTGATAATTCCTGACGACTACAAGATGACATGCTGTGCTGACTAGAAATTGATTGGAATCAAATGATGGTTCCTGACGAATGTTCCTACTTTTCGATTATAAAGGAAGTAACAAGACCCTTAACGAAGCCGAAAAGGTACTTGTTATCCCCGTCATTGCGATATTTTTTTTTGTTCTAGACCATGCCTGGGAACCTTCTAGTTACGGAGGTAACTTAATGCAATATTTTTACTTTAAATACCTCCAGAACCTCCGTACTATTCAATCTATCCATTAGTTCTACCGTAAAACGGGATTTTTCACCCCAAAAAAAAAGTCGTTTCCCAGCAATAATTTTTCCGTAGAGTTACTTAGTTTGATGTTCAGAATGCTTGGTTGACGGCTTCGTGAAGGCTCCATTTACACCCTGTAAATATTTCCAGACCAATTTGTACTTAGTATTTGGTTAATGTCACTCACAGTCCCTAACTTTTCCAAGCAGTGCACAGGGGGTTACCATGACGTCTTAAAGCAGGAGTCATTCCAGTGTGGCAAAAAGATGGCGCTAGACGACCTGTACAGCTTTGTCTCTTTCCCACACTGGAATTACTCCTGCTTTAAGACGTCATAGTAACCCGTCAGGTATTTGTCGCACAAAAGCCACGGTATATCTAGTTCTCACAACTTTTCTGCGACAAATCGCAAGTTTATAGTCCACCTAAACTTAGCTCCGACTCGCATTACAGCAACACAGCGGCCACCTTTACAAACGGTCTTCGCGGTAATTAGTTTTGTACAATTTTAGACTTTAATGCCTCGCTTGTCATCTGTTAGCCTGATAATGGCTTCCTGTGTTAATTTATATGTGGCGAGATATAAATTATGATTATTTAGCTCCGCACTCGGGGGTGTTACATAAGTTTTGGAAATAGGACCTTTATTTTCTATGTACCTAAGTTTGGAATTAATGTGTTGGGGAGAGGACCTTTCTAGCTTCATTTTATTTAATTTTGTGTTTGTGCTGGCTTTAAAGTTTAATTTGTAAAAATTGTGATGTTTTACTTTGTGGGTTTGTTGGGAAAAAGGATTTGTGGGAGCTAATCATTTTGCGTGCTTACGTTATTATTTTGTTATGTATATCTCGCCATTTAAGCAGATTTTAATCATTATATTTTCATCAGTACCTAGGTACCGGACATGACTATTATTAAAATTTAAAATGCAGAGTAGCATACCACAAAATATTTTGCTGCTAGCCGAAATAAAACCACATTCAAAATTACGACCACAATAATGATTATTGCAGTATTGTTGATGTGCTGAACAGCATTGCAGTACATGTTAATAACGTATGAAATCTCTAAAGGGCAGAGGTGTACCTAATAGTACACCCACATTTTGCCTTTTATAATAAGCCCTTTGTAATGGAGAGCAAGTCAATTGGATTTTTTTTTGTTTTTCTTATGGGAAATCATCAAATACCTCCTCCCGCTCTGGGCTGAGCAGGAGGGAATGTCAGACTTTTACTGACTAAAACCCATCCATGTTCCTTCTTTTGCCCTTTGTGTTCCAGGGCCGCGGTATCTCTTTCGAATAGTCCCACAACCCTGACAGTCATCGGTCCTTTCGGATCCCTTCCCGTTTGCTGACATCTCTCTGAGGCGCGCGTGGAACACGAACGCGCCGTCGACACGGCCTGTCGTCATAAGACGGACAGACGGCGAGGTAGCCCATAGCTCACCGACCACAGGCCCGCGCCTACGGTGGCCGGGGGCCACCACGTGGCCACCTCCTTTGCTAGCATGACTGCTTCGCAGAAGGAGGTGACGGCGTCCCATTCCGTCTCGCTCCGGACCAAGGATTGAACCAAGGCCGGACGCGAGAGGTCGCTGCCACCGAGCGCCGCTACAAGGACACGGCGATGCCCCGCCCACGTGGGGCAGACCTCCACCGTGTGCTCCACCGTGTCCTTAGATCGATCCTCGCAATGGTAGCATCCGGGCAGCCTATTTCCATTAAGCGGGCACAAATCCAGACTCCGTGCCTGCTAGTGATACTGAGAGATTCAAAACTTAACTTCGGTGCCCAATTAGCGGGCACTTATTTATGTCATTCATTATCTGAGAACAGACTACGAATTATCAAAAGTTGTGCGAGTAGAAAAAGTTCTTATTAAAAACCTCTATCCAATGGTGATATCTTATGGCCATTGGATGCCAAGAAAATCTTAACTTCGGTGTACAACTAGTCACGTATTTAGGTCAATAACTCACACTCACTCGTACAATTTCTCACTGTACCAATGGTGTATATTATCTTATGCGTATACTTTGAGGCCCACTATTAGAAATCCACTGCGAAGAAATCAACAAAGTAAATACATGTTCATTCAAATAAGTATAATCTGCATGTATTAATTTCACTTCAGTAAAGCAATGTTAATTGACCAATTTCTATGCGATTTCGTAGCACGATGCCTACTTTCGCACCTTAAGAGTGGCCAACCCGTTATACTTTTCATACAAACGCTCGTACGTGATTATGCCGTTGTTACACATGTATCTTTGATTTTTTTAACTACTAGGTATTTTGTGCACTTTATTATCTAGGTTTCTATGGTAGCAAAAAATAAAAAAGTAGAAACAAATTCAGTACAAGCCTCCAAAAATTGCTGTTTTGCACAAATTTTACCTGATCTTTGGCCGTTCATAATGTACTCATAAATTGTAAAAATAAAGAAAACATCTCGATAGAAACCTTGCATATGTAATGGAGATTCTTAATGACAAATATTTATTTCACACTTATTTTAAAACACGTATTTCCTGGAACAAGTTTAAGAAATTTTCGAACACTATTTTTCGTTCATTGTCATCGCGTTAGGCGGTATGAGGTGCGTGGGAGACGAGTTGTGCGGGGCCGGGGCGGGGTAAGACGGGGGAGTTGAAAGGAAATCGCCGCTGTGGCTCTGGATGAAACAACAAGCTTTTTGACCATGCTCGCGTTGACGATAGACGGACCGGGAAGGGCCCTCTTAACTACTTTTTCATAGTTTCATGAGCATCTATTAATGGAAAAACTTAATCCCACGATGACTTTTGAATTTGTTTGCAGTGTCAAACGAATGGTGTAACGTAACAAAATTCATCAATATCAAAATTGAAAGAACTCATTACGTACACAAAAAGTACTTGATTAGTTTGAAAAATGTATTCAAATTTTAAGGTCGACAGGAAAAAAAAAAAAAAAAGTTCAAAAATCGTTCGCACGTAACGATTACGTTTCTCGTTCAGCTAGGACCTTAGGTCTAACCGGCCCGGGTCCGCAGAACTTGCGAAGACTGTTTATTATTTCACCCACAGCTAAGGTTCTATTACTATTTACTTGTCTAAATAAACAAGAATGAACTGCAAACGATAAACACACCCACCTTTATCCTCCTTAAGTCAACTATTCCTATTTCAGGTTACAAACGGGTCAGTATTTGAATTTCATACACCGAGCGATCCGGCTTAGCGAGTACGGTGACCGCAAGTCTGACTTTTAATGAGACGTGCACTGAATTGTCCAGCGAGATGTGATTTATATAATTTAAAATTCAAATCTGGACTGGTGAATATTTTTAGCAGTTTAAGTAATACTGAAATTAGAATAAGTTCTAGTTGGATGGAAAACTTCTAAATTGCCTTAGCATTAAAGTCACTATACCTCTAGTCGTGTGACTTTAAGAACATCACACACAGACTGACCGAGGTGACGGTCTATGAAGCCGAACTTTTTAGCTGTGCCAATTTACCACCAAGTTGGGACCTTACCGTTATAATTCGTAAATATTTAAAGCAGTTTGGCATTCAATTAACTTTCTATAGTATCTAGATTTATTTTACAAATTACCATTAACACCAGTGGCCACACAGGATGGTAACCCGCAGATAACCCAGACTTAAATCACATTCCCAAATCACGAAAATCCCATTTAAATTCAAAATATAATACAATTAATAAAATATCATATCATGTGCAAACACAACTTGGGGCTAGACACGTCCGCGGCCGGATTAAACGTCCACGTTTTATTAAAATTTATGAGCACCCTACATTTTGATACCAAATTATGTTTCTATTAGAACAGTTCTGTCGTGTAGTTTTACTACTTTAGTACGATCATACATCTTTGTTTCCGTATCCTGTATTCATAATTTTAAAGTGTGGTTAGGCAATATTTAACTGTGTAACTACACGTTCTTTTTACTGCAAATTTTCAGTGAAAATTTTTGCGGGTTTGGTTATGAGTCTAGTATTTTTTAACTTACCTTGCGTGATCCATGTGCTCTTTGAATTTTTGGATTCTTAGGAACGCCCATATAATAATTCATCATCTCAACCGGTTTCTTTTCCATAGCTAGACCTCCATCTCAATCATCACGAATTTCTGTGACTCTCAAAAGGTCACTGGTTCAGCTAGTGTGCCTATTGAAAATTATTCAAATTACACTTTTCCAATGCTTATGCCTATCGGAAAAAAATGCATGACCCAATTTCAGAAGTGCTCAAATAAGTGTGTCACCGTTTTCGACAAAGTTGTGTGACAAACTGTGATTGCACGTGGCACACCCCTGGCTATGCTCAGGTAAATAAGCTTTTGAAACACGGCAATAATAAATTAAACTTTGGTGGGGTTTGCAAATTTTCCCATTAGCTATATTTGCTTTCCACGAGTATATAATATTGATTTATTTGAAATTTCATATCCATTCAAAGCCATTAAAATCTCTTTCATTTGCTTAATCTATATTATCGCATTGCTGGGAAAAGGCCCCGTCCAAGTCCTTCAAGGAGTTCTTTTCCCATGCCACCTCGATTCAGCTGTTACAGTAGGAGCCCAGGTCGTTTCCCAAAATCAAGTCAGTTCATGCCCCTGTCAGATGCCCGAGCTTCATCAATCGATTTATAACAATAGCATTGTGATCATTAAAAACATTAGTGTCATAGAAGTATGTAGTTCAATAACAGTTTTTACAAAAATAATCTGATCACATAAAAAAATATTTCCTGTAAAACAACAAAAAACGGAAAAAATCCCCTCTTCACTCACTTCCAGCACAAAAAAGCCACCAAAGCCACATAGTACATCAGTAATTTAAACTTAGTCTCATTTGAAAACCAATTCCGCGCAAAATAAGTTAAAACCACTTCATGGACGAGTTAGATCACTCAGCAAATCGTGGATATCTAAATAGAGTTTAATTCTGTCGCAAGCTCCGAAGCGGTAAAGTAGATTTGAGAATTTGCATCACAAGTCCAATTGAGTTTTTTAAGGAATTGCTGCTTTGGATTTCCTGTTTCCTTTCAGTAGGGATTTTAAATATGGTTCAAGTTTTCGTCGTTGAGAGGGAACAGGTTTTCGATAACTTTTGCGTTGTGGAAAAGATGGGTGAATTGGGTTTGTGGAGTTTGTGTAAGAAGCGTAAACAGATTTATCTTCAGTTGTAAAGTTTTTTTTTTTTTAAGTTGAATATTGTTCCAATAATGCAATCATTAATTTTAAGTTAGTAAGTAAGTTTAGTTTTAAAGGGCATGCTACTGGAATTGTAATATAGGATATCAAAGGGCCTAGACAAAGTGACAATCTACCCGCGATAAAGATGATGCATTGGATGTGAAACTACCAAAAGAAAGAAAAGAAACTGATTTTCTCGAGATGTTTTGAGTAAAGTCCAAAATATTGGTCATACTTACTATTATTATAACCATAAGTTTCTGAACTTCACAGCAAAATGAAAAGCTAAAGTCACAATAACAGAATACAGTCTCGCAAGCAAAACGCACGCACTTCATCAATGGCGGACCGGGGAGAAGAAGTAGCGAGCCAAACTTATCATCTGTTTAGCTTTTTCTCTACTATGTTGGGGTCGGCTTTCAGTCTAACCGGGTGCAACTGAATACCAGTATTTTACATCGAGCGACTGCCTATCTGACCTCCACAACTCAGTTAGTCCTGGGTAATACGATAATCTTAGGTAAGACTGGTTGTCAGATTTTCGGACCACTGACTACCTGTAACGACTGTCGAAGATCTACAAATGTTATTATTTAACCACGACCTCCTCAAGTAGTAAGCAACTGTAAGCAACTCTCCATCAAAAAGAAAAGATCATATTAGTACTAGCGACCCGCCCCGGTTTCACACGGGTGCAATGTTATACATATAAATCTTCCTCTTGAATCTTTCTATCTATTGCAAAAAAACCGCATCAAAATTCGCTGCGTAGTTTTAAAGATCTAAGCATAAATAAAGACAGACAGACAGCGGAAAGCGACTTTGTTTTTAACCGAATTTCTTCAAAAACGAGGAGGTTCTCAATTCAGTTGTATTTTTTTTTTATGTTTGTTACCTTATATCTCCGTCATTTGTAAACCGAATTGAAAAATTCTTTTTTCATCTGAAAGGATATAGTTCCCGATTGGTGCCATGGAAATTTCATCAAGATCGGTTTAGGAATTTGGTTGTTTTCCTCACGTTAGTTATCACATCACACGACGTCGCGTGCTGGCGCTTTGATGTACATCACGCGACGTCGCGTGATACTTGCTAGTTCAATTTGACACACTTCCCGATTTCTGATTGAGCTGAAATTATTGCACGCATGTGAATATCGCGACACAATGCAATATTATGATG
This sequence comes from Eugnorisma glareosa, assembly GCA_947578425.1. Lineage (NCBI taxonomy): Eukaryota > Metazoa > Arthropoda > Insecta > Lepidoptera > Noctuidae > Eugnorisma > Eugnorisma glareosa. Next base: position 20,599,997 of record OX387961.1, read on the forward strand.
ACATGGAGCTGATCTGATGATAGAGCTGGAGGATGGCCAAAAACTACTCTGAAACAAAACGACGCAACGCCATCGCCATCGAATTTGGACTCGTTTGATTTGTTTTGACAAGTACTTTAGTCCTAAATGGTAACCAGGCTGATGATGGAGCTGGAAGGTGGCCATAGGAACTCCGTTATAAAACGACATAACCCCATCGAGTTTGGGTTCGTATAATTCATCTTGTCGAGTACTTTGTCTCTAGATGGTACCCAGGGTCTGGTGATGGAGCTGGAAGGTGGTCACGGGTAGTCCGTAATAAAATGACTTAATCCCATCGAGTTTGGGCTCTTATGATTCGTCTTGACGAGTACTTTGGTCCTAAATGGTATCCAGTGTCTGATGATGCAGCTGGACGGTGGCCATAGGAACTCCGTAATAAAACGACGAAACCTCATCGAGTTTGGAATCGTATGATACGTCTTGACGAGTACTTTAACTAACTTCTAGTTACAATGTAAAAATTAATTCATGACAAGAATTTGTGTGGTAAACTACAATTAAAAAGGGTAAAATAAAAAAAACATTCTTGCGGAAACAAAACAGACTAAAAAAAAAAAAACACTAAAACGTCTAAAATAACTCGACTTTCGGAAGTCGGTGGCAAAAAAGATACAAACAAAGACACTGACTTCCGAAAGTCAAGTTATTTTAGACATTTTAGTGTTTTTTTTTTTAAGTCGGTTTTGTTTTCGCAAGGAAGTTTTTATACCATGTAGTGATAAAAACAAATAAACCCGACTGCTTAAAAATAAATGAACTGCGAAGCAAAACACACAATCATTTTAAATGAAACAAAAGTTGGAAGCAGGCGGGGGCCCATTCTATTTTCATAATTTTATATTAATTTTATTTTTGTATTATTAATTAGGCTGTAGGGCGTGCCAAATAAATGGACAGATGCATACATACGCTCGAAAAACATCAGCCTCCTTCTGACGCAGTCGTGTAAAAAGCAAAGTACTTACTTAAAATATGCATTCTCTGCAGAGTCTGCAGTGAGGCCTCAACAAAAAAAACCTGCATATTCGTTCCATATTGATAAGCAGAAAAATCTGCGTCATACGTCACTCTGACCAGGATGGGTGCGACGTAGATACATCGCGTGTCAGCCATTCACTCATGATTGACATGCGATTGAAAGACAATTTTTTGGTGGCTTTCGGTCCCTTTTGTTCACATTTTGTATGCATCCGAGCAGAAAAATTATTGGTCACATAGGACAGTTATGGGACTTGAGAAGGCTATCTACTAGTAATTTTAGGAAACCAGAAATCAAAAGCGGATCATTGAGTCCGTTCTTGACTATACAAGCAAGTACACAAGATGTCTTATCAGCAGGATCACTTCATTGAGGTTATCAATCTCTTTGCTGTGTGGTTTTGCACTTTTTTTAATAAAGGTGCCTACATTATTGTAGGTCCTTATTGTGGGTTGTGCCGGCTTCTCTGTTTCCCAATCGTTATAATCTGAATCTCTTCAAAGTTCAAGTGAATCGGTTTTTTCTAGGCAAGCGTGCTCTACTCTAGGCCGCATCACCGCTTGTGGAATTTGCTTCTCTTCCTTATTATTTCAGCAGGTCGCTCAGAATTCTGGGGGTCTAAAATGGCCGCTTTAGCAGAATCTTAATAGGAAAATAATATGAATTACGTTAAAATTTGTAAAATGGTCACAAAGTGACAATTTATAGTATTTTAAATGAATGGCACATCCGTATTAGTACATTTTTTTTTACAAAAAATTCTCTTGAATTTTCATGATATGTTAAAAATTAAAGTAAAAATAGAGAAGAACTTACTATTTCTTCAAATGCTCTAATATTACATAAAAAACAACATGTTTCCACGATAGCTCTAGTATTCAGCAATTACTCGTATTAACTGCGTTTGTGACTATTTTAAGATTTTTAACGTAATTCATATTAAGATCCTATTATGATTCTGCTAAAGGGGCCATTTTAGGCCCCCAATATTTTCTATTATTTTATCGACTAATTATGTGAGTTCGACTATATAGCTTATGCTTAAACTTCACTATTTTGCTAGTTACTGTGTTAAACACTCCGGCAATATGAAACGGAAAAGTTCTTCTTTGTTTTAAAGCTTATCTCGACCTAGTTTTATAGTTATTGCAACTTTTGAGTTTTAAAACTGCTATGGGGACTTGTTATGAAATGATTAATTGATTTAATTAGCTAAGCTTTAGAATTAGGTAATCGTCCGGAAATCTCTCAGGTTGGTCAAAAATTTATTTTCTCCTGGAAAAGTCATTTTTTCGAGTGTGTTCCGAGAATCCAGTAAATAACAGAATGATTGTTTTTCCCTGGTTACTTCTTACGTATAAACTTGTTCGCAACCTTTGGAATCCTATCGATTTATAACTCCGTGCTTCTCTCATAATACACAGGCGTCGTAGAACCATATAGGTAGAATTAATTTACTTAATATATTAATTCTGTTTGACTTACTACCAGATCCGTGCGTATAATAGCTTGAAATAGCTTAATTAACGATGCCGCAGCGAGTACAAACACCGCTAGGCTAGCAAGTTACGTAGGTACGCTCGTGAAAATAACTGTTCGCGAAAATATTTATTTATTCTATAGTTTTTGTTCGGAGAAAAAATTCCGAGGCTGCCAGTTATGATGACAAAGATGATGACTAGCTCTAAACCGATTCAGTTTTTACCATCAATTACCCATTCAGCCTTACGCCTTTGTATAACATTACGCATGTAATCCTCGAAGCATTAGGCAGAGGTATACCTAATAGTACACCCACATTTCACCAGTTGTTTAAGTCCCATGTAATAAGGGGCGACCCTATTGCCATCAACCGGGCACAAATCCCTACTCCGTGGCTGCTACTGAGAAATTCCTGATACAAAACGCAGTAACACTCACTTTGCCCGACCCGGGAATCGAACCCAAGACCTCAATCTCAGCAGCCGCGATTCTCTCTATAACTCTCCATAGACGCCATCCGCCCTTAATCATATTGTAAACATTTCCAACATACAACTCGAGAACTTTCAGAAATGGCGGAAGCCGATTTCAAAACTTCAAGCAAGCTGTCAGAACTTAAAACCGCGTCACCACATCGGTCTCTTTCAAAGCCGTTGTTCACTCCCAATTTCAGGAAGTTTAAGGTTACTCTAACATTATTAAACCTTTCGTAATACATACTACGTCTGCGGCGTCCCTCCACGCACAGGCAAGTTTTGACTGCATCAGTGTGCGGAAATCGTATAGCTGAATATTCGGCCATCGAAGCGCAAAGAAGAAGTAAAACCAACCTAAAATCCCAACTGCCTTCGGTGTTCGTCTGTACAAGTGTATGAGCAAGCCACCAAACAACGTTTCACGCGAAGTGCTTTCGTACGTCGCACGGAACAAACGCTCCGCTCGCTGTCTTATCGTTATAATACTAGTTTAAACTAGTTCCAGCCGGTTATATGGACCAGGGCTGCTACGTTTTGGCATAATTCTGGTTTATGGGTGTTCAGGTGAGAGAAGGCTCTGTTCGCTGGTTTTGGGTTATTTAAGACAGGAGTATACTGCTTAATAGGAAGTCTATTTGGAAAGGCTCAGTTACCAGAAATGGCATAAAATAGCTACTGTAAGATGTATTTTAATATAACATTATCATCACTTCAGCCGAAAGACGTCCGCTGCATGGTAGAAATTAAATTATTGAAAACTCTTCATTATGTCATCAAATAGACACATTTCCCGCTGACCCCACCAGTGAAGCCACGGGCGGTGGGGTTAACGGGAATACACCAGATATTTAAGTACATATTTTTAAGCTATAAAATTACAATTTCTTGTCTCTTTGAAACTAGGTTTTAAATTAATCCTTACTTACTTAACCTTACTAATATTATAAATGCGAAAGTAAATTTGTTTGTTTCTTTGTTACCTTTTCAAGCCTAAACCACTGAACCGATCACCCTGAAATTTTGCATATACGTTGTCAGGTGCACAGAAACGGACATAGGTTAATTTCATCCCGAAAAAACAACAATGACCTTTGATTTATGATAATAAATGGCGCCACGTGTTTTCGAATCATGTTTGAATTATATTATTACAAGCAGAGTACAACCCCAATTGATTGTCAAATTCTAAATTAACGCGAGCAAAGCCGCAGGCATAAACTAGTCTTTAATTTTCATTTGTATCACTGTTATTAAATACATATTCCAGTGTAGGAAAAATACCGTAAAATTACCCATTTTTTATAATGATGCTAAATACCAGTTTCTATCAAAGTAGTCTAGCCAATTCCACCTTCCCCGTAATCCGCAAATTCTTAAATCTATCTCCATTTAATTATGTGAAAATTTAGTGACGTATGAAGTGTAGCAGCTGACAGTACAGCCCTACATAAGCACAGTCAGTCTACACAGAACATACATTTTCGCCGGAGCCGCGTCGAAGTTTGTTGTTCCTAGTTAATTTTCTTTGTGAAAATTCTCCTCTTAACTTCATGAGTGTTAATCTTTGCGATTGAAGTTTTAAAGTAAATCCTCTTTGTACGTAGTAAGTATGAACTTGTGATGTTACTTACGTGATAGTTGTACCAAGAAAAATATTTAAGCATTTAAGTTTTAAACAAACTACAGTTTCGCAGCAGGAAATAAACATATTCTTTGTGGAAGTCTGCGTTTGTAGAAAAGTCACGTCTTAGCTCAGTTCTTTTTTTTTAAGACGGTTAAGGAATATTACGTCAGTAAAGTATGCAAAGAAAACTAATAAAGAAACTGAAGTATCGCTTTTGCTGTTTACTTTATTTGTTTCAGAAAATATGGTGATGTTTTAATTTTGATTTTGCTGACTTTTATTTATGACGTTTTAGATAACAAATTCAAATATAATTTATTGTCTGTTCCCAAACCATGAATTATTATATAAGAGCTTAAAAATAACGGTAAATATGTTTGTGATCGATAATAATGACCGTTTATTGAATTTAGTTTAAATTGTTAAGATCGAGATCCGGTTAGATTGAACCGATCCAAACATAGTTCAGCAAAGTCTATAATGTTAACAAATAATAATCAGTTCTGCAGATTATTTGTTAACGATCTATTTTGGATCCTATACATTTATTTAGATATAAATAGGCTAAATCCGTCCAGAGAGCAAAACGATAATACCCACCAAGTTTTTATCAACACATATCAATGCTACTTCTACCTTTTTAAATATTGGCCCGTCTATCGCAAACTCAGTCAACATTCCCAGTTTGGCTATTGGTATGTCCAATGGCCAGACTTCACCAGCATTAGTAAACACGTCACAGGCAATTCAAAAGAGGCTTTCAGGGACAAAGTTAGCAGAAACTCCAGTAGGTAAATACCTACGCTTTCGGACATTTTCGCTTCAGACTAAAAATAAAGTTTCTAGTTTTCCGTTCGGAGAGTTTAGTCTGCGGGTTGGGTCGCCGGTTTTTTTTGGGATACGACTATTGCCTAACTTGGCAGTCATTAGGGAATTTAGTATTTTATTGGATGTTTTGTTTGACAGCTACTTGGTAACAATTTATTGTAGTGTTTGTATTGTCCTCGGGGGAGACGTTTGGCGAATCAAAAAAATTAAAAAAGACGTGGATAATTAGATGTTGTTTTATTTACTTTTTATGAGTATTTCAAAACCAAATTCTTACTCAAATCTTAATGTTTTTATAGTGATGGAAGTTTATTATTAAAACGATTGTAAACGCAAAACAAACGCAACGATTGTAAGTCTGTAAGGTGACATCTGTTTTTAATTATTGACATTCCAATTCCTAATGTTTTTTTTTTTTTTAATTTAAATTATAATTATAATTATGTACCAATTTGCACGCCGCTTTATTGTTGTATTCCATCCTTAGGTGTGCTCATATTTAAGCAAAATAAGTGATTTCATTGATTTGATTGATTGATTGAAAATGTTCATTTTAAAATAAAATAGTTACAATAACTTACTCATCACGAATTGTATTGTCGTATAGCAAGAACCGGATAACCGGATTACTTTGGCACCTGACTGCGTAACGAAGGCGACTGAGCACTAACACAGTTCTACATAGTATACTCGTAATTACTTTAGTTTAACTTAGTGCGAGTGAGTGTTTTGTGAGTAACTGCAGCTGACTGATAAGAATGAGTTGGAATAAGATACTTACAATATTTATAAGCGATATAGCTTTTTAACCGACTTCTAGAAAAGAGAAAGTTATGTATTCCAATTCCATTTTTTTTCATGTATGTACAGTTTTGTTCAAAAAACTTTTTTTTTAAGTTCTTTTTTCATTTTGTTATCTTGCATTATTTAAGGGACTGAGTAGATGGTCTAGTGGTCGCAAGTGTGACTGCTGAGTACAAGGTCCCGGGTTTGATTTCCAGATCGGACAAAGTGTAATTAGGTTTTTCCCATCAAGATTTTTTTGTAGAAGTTAAGGAGTCTGGATTGGTTGTTGACAATAGATCCACCCCCCACATAGGACTGGCGTTATTGGTGAAATGTACGACTTCGGGAATCAGAATCGTGATGTCGTGTTCCGAATTGGGGGCCATGAATGCCTTCAAGGAACCTTTGAGTATAGATCAGTATACACAATCAAGAGCCTTGCTAATACGGTCTTATTCGAAAAAGCAACAGATCTGCATAATAACAGATGCCAATCGTAACCAAACTCTTGCAAAAGAATACACCTCAAACTAGTTCACCTAGCAATAGACCACAAACTTTGGCCTCGTGTATTTGAATACTAAGAATCCTGCAGCGTTTTGGCAAACCATCGCACGTGCTTCCACCAACCTCTTTCATGAAGAACTTCCTAGTATTAAGATTCTAACAAACTTTTGCTTGTTGAGCTTTTGATCTAGTGGTTGCAAGCTTGACTGCTGAGCATGAGATCCTGGGTTCAATTCCTAGGTCGGGCAAAGTGTTATTGGGTTTTCCATAGGGGATTTCTCAGTAGCAGGCACGGAGTCTAGATTTGTGCTCGGTTGATGGCAATAGGCTCGTCCCTTATTACATGGGATTTAAACATATGTAACTGGCGAAAATATGTGGGTATACTTGTTAGGTACACCTCTGCCTAGCCCTTTGGGGTGTTCTAGTGTAATGTTAAGTAATTTAATTTAATATGTTTTGCTTGTTTCCACTTACACTTAGCGACACCAAAAGGAATGCCTAAATGAGAAAGAGTGCATTGTTGGATTTTCAACTCTCAGCCAAGACTTGTAAAACATCTCATATTTAGGCAGTCATTTGTGTTTCTCTTCTTTAAATTGCTTGGTTGGTGAAGTGTACTAGTGCGAGTTATAGTTGCAGTATAAGTTTTTAAACATGGTAATTATGGGCCCCAAATAGCCGCAAACGGCAACGCGGCAGGCCCAGAAGCAGATGGCGGGACGAACTCGAATCTTTCCAAAAGGATTGGCAAATAACAGGACTGGATAGGGATAAGTGAAAAGAGGGAAGGGACACCTTTGCCCAGCAGTGGGACACAAATGGCTGATAATAATAATAAAATAAGTTTTTTTTTTTTATCGTAAATATCCCGTTTCTAGTGTTAATGATTATATTTGCAGTCCCTGTCGAGATTTCTCCAATAAGTTCAAATGCACGTTCGCTGATTAAATTCTAGTTATCAAGAAAGTTTCGGAATGTGAAGCTCATTCGCTCTGTTTGCATATTACTTGAAAATTTGCATTTAGAATACTACACCAACAAGTTTCCAAATTCACTAAGAGGACTAAAATTTTCTGTTGAAAAAAAAAACACATTATATCGTGGAATCATCAGAAATGGATATCTAAACGGGTTATTGTAGATTCGCCACAAAGTAAATTCGCCACGAAAAAAAGTATGTGTAAACTCGCCACAGTTCTATTTTCATGAAGAAAAATCCAGGTCATTATAATCTTCACCCTCAATTTCCTGCCCTAATATTTTTATTATATATATAATTATTGTTATTTAAATAATAAAATATTATATATAATTATTATTTGGGTTTGATACAGCACGTCCTCTGCTTTCATACTTCTCTATGCAGTCACCTCCTTTCTAGCCAAAATATCACTTATATAAAATATAATATGCCTTGTATTGTGTGCCGTGGTCTAGTATAGCATAATCAGCCTATATGTTTTCCTTCACCGTTTTTGAGAGCAGTGGTGATGAAATAAATTACACAAAGTAATGCGCCTGCCTGGGTTCGACCCCACGACCTACTGTTCGTAAGTCAGGGCCGCCACCACTGGGCCACCGCTGCTCTCTGGTTTAGTATAGGTGTAACCATAAATCTTACTGTAGCCATAATTCATCGTTTCATTGTCAACAGATACATTCCCAAAAACAGGAAGAACTTTAAAAAGTTCTTATCTATGTTCCCTATGTACAAAAATACGTCAAACGTCAATTTTCAACTGGCAATTTCACATGTTATTCTAAACAAAGAAATAAAATTTAAATGTCTGTATGTAATTTCAAAATAACAGTTTTTTGCTGAATTCATAATATAAAGTTTACGTTACTTTTACTTTTTTTTTATCTTTCTCTCTGTTTGTTCCGGATAATCTCCGACACAATTTTGACGAGACTTTTATTAGCAAATAGCTGATGTTATAAAAAGTAACTTGGGCTACATTTATTTTAGAAAAAAAAATGATTTCCGTGCAAAAATAAAACTCTTTAAATTGTTAATAAAATCCGATTCATAGAGGGAAGTAATATTTTTATAAGAATGTCACGCGGACGAAGGTCGCGGGCAACAGCTGGTCATCAATAATTCTGCAGCTTCCCTTGAAATTCCTAGTAATTATGCTACTGCTCTGCACTTACAAAGCGTTGGCCAAAACAATTGGCAAATGGTACCCAATCACAGAACATTTTGCTTTGTCCTCCGGCTCATTGACTAGCCGGCCTGTGGCTGACAGTCAATCATGGCTGAAGTTTAGAGCTTCTAGCTCAAATTGTACCAATGGAGGCTGCCTAGAAAAGGAGTTAGGTACTACAAATTCTAATGACATTCTGTTGACGTAATATGTGTAATTTAATGCAGCCATTGCCTACTTAAGTAATTACGCAATATCTACGTACTGATTTAGCTCATACATTTAATCAGCATAAAACCTGTAATTGCTTGAATATTCGGGACCTTTACACCGATTTGAAACTTTAGAACCAAAAGATTCCATCTAAAATAACATTCATAATATTTACTTAAAAAAAACGAAACCGCACAAGTCTTTTAAAAAAAACCAACCTTACCTCTATGTTTACCAAATAAACAGAAAAACATCAAAGCACTATTACAAAAAAGAGAAGAAAAAAAACGCAATCAATGACATCCACTAGCCATAATAAAAGCACATACTAATCTAGCAAAATGTGTCCTTATCCCAGTACAGGCCACGATGGCTGTTAGTGGAGCAAACTAGAAAACCGCATCAGAATTTCAAGATCTAAAACGAATCTAAGCAACCAAATAAATTTACCAGCAGCTACGGTGGAAGCAACTGCTAAAATAATAACCCAAAAGGGGTTTGGATCTGCCATAGTCGAGTAAAAACTCAAAACTACAGCAGAATTAACAAGTCCTTTAAAACCGAACCATTTAACTCTATATTTACCAAGTCAACAGCTAACGAAACAACAGACCACTAGGTATTACAAAAAAAAAGAAAATCAAAAATCGGTAAAAACAATATCCACTAGCCGAAACACCTAGTAAAAGCACATTCCGATCTAGCAAAATGTGTCCTTATCCCAGTACAGGCCACGACGGCCGTTAGTGGAGCAAACAAGAAACCGCATCAGAATTTCAAATGCCCCGTGATCCTTGGCTTTGATGTGGTGAAAAGAATTTGGCTAAACGCGTTCGTTGAGAATGGTCTTAAATGTGGATTTATGGGCGAGATAAAATTGTTTTTGAAGATGTTTTTATCGTTTGGTTTTGCTTGAGTAGATCATGCATTTAATATTTTGTTTTAGCGTGTTTGCTTTTTATTTTATTCAGGGGTTCATATTTTGATGTTAGTACATTGTTGATGATAGATGCTCTAAATTTAAATTCAGATTATCCAGTGAGGCATTTCTATTTCATTCAAACATACCCTATAACATAATACTTACGCCTTTTATCCATGGGAGCAGGCAGAAATTACAGCGCACCACCTCCTACGATCCTTTTGCTTTTGTTTTATCTACATACTATGTACATAGACGCGGGTTGTACTACGCACCAGACCTTTCTGAAAAACATCACCAGTAATGTACTTCTTTTACGCTTTAATATGTAGTGTGTTTTACAATTCCATATCAAGAGGAAATACACAAATTTCCTCCACTGCACCACCCACTCATACTTTTCATTACAAATAACTTTTACGACCGACATCAAAATATTCCTTTAAAAAATAGACCCAGTATGAACATGAAGCGCCTTGTAAACTACAAAAAGTACCCCACATAGTAATACAAAGGTAAATGCTATAACTGAATATTACTGAGGCAATAAGCAATTTATTTTTATTTTACGTGCAAGGCCTGGCCATATAGGTCCCGCTTTTATCACGGAATAAGGTTCTTAGCCTTTACACTAAGGCTTATGTTTTTGGGATCCTAAAGGCATTTTCCTGTGGAATGAAAAGTGGACGAAGAAGTTTTTACTGGAATTTTTCTATGAGGCACGTAATTTTGGCTGTCTGGGCTGATCTGATGTTAGTTCTATTTTTAAACACTACTGAATACGGTCTAAAATGATTATAAAAATGACTGAACATTAAGGAATTAGAAGGGACTGCCGCGTTCGTGTAGTGGTCATAAATGCTGAGCCTAAGCTCCTGGTTTCCAGTCTCAAATAAGTTTTTCTATGAGGAATAACTCTGATCTGTGCCCGGTTGCTGGCATTAGGCTCGCTCCCTTATCCTATATCAATAAATGGCGAATTGTGATTGTACTAAAGGTTCACCTCTGGCCAACCCTTCGGGCAAGCATGATGTTGTATTGCAAATTCTAGACAAACGTCAAAGACATTTCAATTTTACAAAAACATTTCAGTTACAGAAAAATAACTTCTATAGTACCAAAGTTTAGATAACATTTACTTTGCGTACAGAATCCGTTCAGCCAGACAAGACCTTTCAAAGTAATGTCTCGACTACTAAAAACAAGTAGTTTTACGCAGTGTCACATTTGAAATTCAGATGCGATATCTAGTTCGCTCTGACGTTGAATAAGGTCCGTGGTTCCGCATAGTTTGGACAATAGGAATACTTTTGATTTGAATTAAAACGCTTGAATACGTGCCGGAACGAGAATCTAGAGGTTTTTTGAAATTAAATGCATTTTCTGGGAATAGTAGAGAGATTTGATTTTGAGTGTTTTTAAGAGTTTGGTAGACCTGTCTGTGCTTTGGAATAAAATTAACTCTGATTCTGGATGTTATGCCAGTTTGTAAGTGTTTTGCCCTGGCTGGAAGCCTTACACTCAAGGCACCCACAGGGTTGTCCGGTTAAGCAGTCGACAACCTCCTAGGCTGAACTGAGAGAAGCCATAGACAAAAATAACAACGATGTTATGCCATTTGAACTGAAACGGAAACGCTGTTGCATTTAATTAAATGAGGTTCTGAAAGACCTGTACAATCTTTTGAGCAAATTAAATCCTAAATCTTTAATTTGTAGAAGTAGCTTCTAAATACACATAAACTGTCACTTATGTGATATCTTCCGTGATTGTCTTTAATTTTGAGCTCCCAATACTATAGACAATCATGGAAGATATCCCGTAAGTGACAGTTTATAATATAAAGTAATGAAAGTTTAAAACAGTGTTAGCTTCGAAATGTTACTAAAACGTTTGTCAAAAACTTAATTTAAATAAGTCAATGTTCCAACAAACGTCGTATTTTCTGACTTCCATAAATTACGACATTTTGTTTTTACTTTTTATGCTCGAAAACAAAAACAAAACAACATCCCACCTTTTCTCAATTTAAAAATGGCGTCTCCCTCGAATGGCTCACCCTTAACAAGCATACAAAAGCCACTTGGAAACAGACGTAACATAAATTACAGTATTTCTAGTTGTTCTGTGACCGCGATTGTTTCGGTTTTGAAAGCGGTTGCCGCGTTAATTTCACAACGCTTCTAATTACATGTTGCAATTGCAGCCAGGGTTGGTGGGCTGTAATTAGAGAGTATTATTTTAACTGGTAATAAGGTAAAAAACTTAAAGAGTCATTAGATGTATTTCACAGATTGAACTGTAGTCAGAGATATACCTGTACCTGCAAACATATCAAAGGCAGTGTGTCATAGATGACTTTCAATTCTTTCAAACTGAAATAAAACTTTATGTAAAATATAGTTGTTTCGTCTTTACTTCAAGAATTCTAGTTAGTTTCAAAGTCACCATTACTTACCACAATTTCAGACAAAAGATGCTTTGGCATTACCATTAATATTCAAAAAGTAACTTCGATTCATCACTTTTTAAAGAAACCTTTTGTTTTAAACTAAATAGGCAGAAATCAATTTTTCAATTGTTTGTAAAATCATCATACACAGTTCTAATGTGTACATTTTTTTAGCCACATCTCGTCTAACAAAAGTATTTTCTTATTTGAGGTCGTAGGAGGGCTACGACTTCAAATAAGATTCGTCACATTAAATCGTAGTTTCGTCACAGCGTAATTTAGAACACTTGAAAAAAAAAACTACTTTGTTAATTCAAGTGCTTACTTCAATTTTTTTTTGTGTCATCCGATCATAAGCCTAATAAATTTTTTAATAATTATTTTTTAATAGATGGCATCGAAATCGTTTGACAAATAAATCAAGAAACGTTTCCTTACCGATTGTTTCATGTCGGCAATATTGATGCCTAATGTTTCCAACATAACATTTTCAAAGTAGATTAAAACGATGGAAGAACAAAACGTGTTACGCTGACCCCAAATAGAATGGAATTTATGAGAAGAATGGATTTTATTTTCAAAGTAATTATTAAATTTCAAAATTCCCATCGCAGCCCTAACCTCAGGCACGTCCCGTACATTCAGATGTCGGGAGCACGGCTCGCCGCTATGTTATTCCGTCCTTACATACTTCTCCTGTTTATTTACCTTTGATTGTTCTGCCCACACCCATTCTTATAGCACGCTTGAATTTAAGTGTTTCCTGTTAATGTTTGATGATGGGAGTTATAATTAGCTTTATTGGTTTATTAGATGAGGTTTTTTTGTTTTAGCGTTTAGTAAGCTGGAGTTTGAATGTATCTTGAGTGTAGTTGGCATGTTTCATGGTCAGGTCTTGTATGGATTTCTAAATCTAGACGTTATGGAGAGCTTCAGACTATTCTTTTTCTGTTGCCACTTCAAAAAATGAAGGATGGCCATCAGCTCAAAATATTTCTCCTTGTCCATTGCAAGGTGAAAGAGCTCAGCAGTGCTCGTATGCCAGATTCATTAGCGATAGTTTCTCAACCAAACTTATAAAGGAGACTTTCAATAAAGATTAAGAAAACTTGCTAAATCCGGTAAATAGACTAGAACCAGTCTATTCTTAGGTAACTGATTTCCTAAGAATTGGATACTAGATTGTACAAATGGGTACTAGGAGTATAGGTAACGTTTTGTAGAAAAATACATTCGAAAACAGTTACAATTCTCTCGCTTAGCAAATCCACAGTCGACTTTGTGAAACCGAAACGTTTCTCGATAAAGACTGTAATAATGCAGGTTCAAGAATGCCGTACATAGTGCTTGGGAAAGAGAAAAGGTATTGAAAACTGAAACTTCCCTCACATTCAAGGAATGGTACGAGAATACTGAACAGTAATTGTTTCTGATTTCTAAATATTTTGAGTATTCAACACAGTGCTTGAATCATAAGTTTTATATTGACTGAAGATCATAGTTATGGCAAAATTTTGTATATCCTCTCGTCTCATTTGTATTCAGGTGTTTAGATTTAAGCCACCATCGGGTCGGCTTCGAGTCTAACTGGATAGGATATAATAAGGTTTGATATATTATTTAAAATTAGGTGAAGGGCGGCCTTTCTCGTGTTAGTTTTCATAAAATGATTTTTGGTATACATATTATGTTTATATATTATGTTTGAAACTGTTTTTCCGTCACCTCCTTGCCGCCCAAAGGTTCATTGGAAGACCAGCGTCAGACGGCCTCACCTGTCTGGCATGAATGCTGAAATGGACCTTTTTGGCGCAACCGTGAGGCACACAGCACATAATTACGTACAATGTATTTTCTCTTTGCTTGTTTTTTTCTCTTAATTTTTAATTTGTTTTATTTTGTATCTTTTTTTTATTATGTGTGCATATGTAATTGACGTCACATAAACTTTACTCTTTCTTTTTTTTCTTTGTATAGATCTGAAAATCTGTTCCTGTATTCAACACTATTTTGAGATAATAGTTATTAATAAAATTGTCCATAAACAACCGTCTATTAATTCACTCAGTTACCTGTTATTTCCAGATCATACCAAAAATCAAAACACGTTCAAAAGCATTCCTATTTTAACAGAATTCGCCGTCAGCAAATACGGCAACAATTTTCTTGAATTCAAAACGTTTGTCGATAAAGACTGTAAGAGTGTAAACTCACATACGAAGGAGAATAGGGTATCAAGAACTGAAACCTCCCCACGTTTAGGGAGCGATAACAAAACGGGAATCGAACGTCGGACTAACAGACGTACTCATCGGAAATTCTGATAGCTCTGTCCACTTGGGGATGTGAGCATTGCAGTTGAATGCCAATTTAGTTCCTTTGTTTTTTTATTTTATTTTTGTACTACCGGGATTCGCTGTTCTACATGTTAAATGTTAAAACGTGGAAAATAGACAAGCTTTCTCTCTCTCCTGTACGCGATCGACTTGATTCTGTAAACGGTGGAGTGCATTTTTTATTTTTGCTTTTTACTGGTGTCTTTTTCTGCTAGTTTTGGATTGTTGGGCTAGGAAAGATAGAAGTAATAAAATGTTCTAAAAGAATAGAGATAACAAGAGAACGCTAAATATGATCAGATCTGTTCCGATTGGTCACCAAATTTTTCCAAAGTCCCGATTCGTCATATAGAAAACAAATGAATTTTTATTTAATTTCGATGTCCCCATTCGTCAGTATAAATTTGCGTGTCAAAAAGTACAGTTAGGAAGAAAAATATAGTATGACTTTTAAATAAATTTATTTACCTATATGCGAAAATATGAAGTGAAGTGGAGTGACCAAAGTGTTCTTAATACTGCTCATTTTAGGACATAAATAAAGAATGCGGCTGAAACCGGAATCAGTGTGACTGAGAAAATAATTTAGTTATTAGACAAGTAGACGACCCGAATGGCGCAGCGGTAGTGAGGCTGCCTTACGTTCTTAGGGTCCCGGGTTCGAGTCCCGGTAGGAGCAAATGTTTGTGTGATGAGCATGGACATTTGTTTCCGAGTCATGGATGTTTATATGTATAATAAGTATGTATTTACAAACAAAAAAGTATCTATGTAGTATTATCAACTATCTGGTGTCCACGACACAAGCCTCGTTGCTTAGTGTGGCACCTAGATGGCGCTGTGTGTAATGTCCAGTGATATTTATTATGATTAAAAAAAAATGTAACTAATTGTAAGTAGACGGCAGCAAAAATAGAAGAAGATACAAGGACATGACGCTAACCTGCGACACATAACATCAACAGAAATGGTCCAAAGCTGTTGTAATAACTTGGTTGTCCGTCTATCGCATCTTTGCCCTTCACTCGAATTTTACAGCTCACTCGAGATGTTGAAAAACAGATAGACACATTACAATTTTTCACATTTTCTTCCATCTCACAAAGAAAGCCAAAACACAATTTATCATTTCGCTGCATCTCACACACTCGTAAGAGGATAGTGCAAAAAGCTCACCACGAAAGAAGATAATCTCAAAAACAATTTTCTAGAAGAAAATGAACTCCCATTGTGATTCGGTGTAAGGTTTTATTATCATCCTTCATGTAAATAAAAACTTAAGTTCGTTCAGGCCAACAGTGCCAGGTCGACGTCCCCAAACAACCTCTTGTAATATTCTAAATGAAATTCTTAATGGAAATATGCTGAGATGAAATATGAGTGGATGTACGTGGGTACAGCTTAATACGCGTATGATTGTATGGAATTAAAATCGGGTGAAAGGGTAGAAGGAACAGTGATTTTAGATGTAGTTAATGATATTGATGGTGAAGGGGAATGTGGGAAATTGAATGTGTGTTATGGCTTGGTATTAGGGTTGTAGTAAGAATAATATTTTTGGCAGATTGTATCACGGACACAATTAACATTATTATTACTAACGTGTTCGCTCACAATGGGCCTCATTCGAAGGCTTAAAGTCACCCAAAGGGCAATGGAGAGGGCTATGCTCGGAGTTTCCTTGCGTGATCGAATCAGAAATGAAGTCATCCGCAAGAGAACCAAGGTTACCGACGTAGCCCGAAGAATTGCCAAACTGAAGTGGCAGTGCAGGGCACATGCTCGCAGAACGGATGGCCGATGGGGCTGAAAAGTTCTGGAGTGGCGACCGCGAACCGGAAGACGTTGCGTTGGAAGGCCTCCCACTAGGTGGACCGATGACCTGGTGAAGGTTGCGGGGATACGCTGGATGCGAGTCGCACGGGACCGGTCAATGTGGCGACACTTGGGGGAGGCCTATGTCCAGCAGTGTGTTGTATTTAAGTAACAAAAAGTGAACTAGCAACACTGTCTTATGTTTTTTTTTATCTATACTCTTTATATGCTATTACAGTCTGTCGTTACTCGTTAACCGAAAGTGTGCGTTTTATTTAATAGGTTATGGGACGTCTTTCGGCTTAAATGATGATGATGATGACAATTACCATATAAATTTATGTAACTGCTGCTGTTGTAGTAATCACTGCTTGTAAACGAAATGTGGTGGTTCCGTTGAAACAATAGCAAGCAAGCAACATAACATGATTGGAATATAATTATTGTAGAAGCTAAAAATAGATATAAATATCTACGGAACAGAACATTTGGTTAACCACCATAGTATCCGCAAGCATCAACGACATTGTTCGAAGACAGATGGACGAAAAAGATTACTTCATGGAAAGGGCCTGTAGGCACGAGAGCTAGAGGCACACCGGCGGAGAGATGGCTCGATGAAATATTGAAGGCGGCTGGAAATGAATGGACTGAAAAAGCGAGTGACAGAACTATGTGGAGAAAAATGGACTTTATTCTATAGAGAGGTCCTGAGGAGTAATAAATAAATATTATTGTTAAAGTCAATTAAATTAAAGTCTTAGTCATAATTTTTTTAACCCAGAAATTATTGAAAATAATGTTATTTAACTGTAATTGTAAATTGAATTTTATTTGTCTAGGGCCATCTCTTTCCCACACTGGAATTACTCCTGCTTTAAGACGTCATGGTATGGGTACTACTGCTCATGAAATAACTTTAATTTAAATACCTCCATCAAACACAATGTTTTGAGTGCATTACATCGAGCCCTAGCGTAAAACAGGAAATAAAAAGGCTTATTTATTATTATTATTTATTATCCGAAAGCTTAAATTACAGGTGAAGCTAATTACGCGCGTTAAAAACGAACCCTTTGATTTATAATGAAAAATGCTACCCCTTTGCAAAACGAGCGCTAAAATTAAAATGTGACAAGGAGAGGATTAAAAATACTCACAAAACATTGCCTCATTAAAACGCTCATGGCGAACTAAAAGTCCCAAAAAATATACGCGAAAACAATCACTGAGGAGACGCGACAAAATTTCAAAGTTACTTCAAAGTCCTTTTGATGTGTTGGAGATAAAATTTCATATGATAAATAAAATTAGAGGGTGGCAGCTCGGGACGTATGCTAAGCGTAGCGTGTCATGTGTAATAACCGTGCAAAAAGAGATGGCTCAAGTGGCGGACCGTTACTATGGCGTTGAAAGTCGAGAATTTGTCGTGTGTTATGAGCGGTAATTTAGATATGTGTTTGGCTTTTTGTGGTTGCTTCTTTATTGTTGTCTGGTTTGGTTAATTATTTCTTACTTTTGCAGTTTATTTGCATTCATTTGCATGTTATTTTGTTCTTCTTGCTCTCGTCTCATTTTACTTGAGGTCGGCGCAACATGTTTTTCCTTATTCTCCCCTGTCAACTTTTACGCTGCCATTTACACTTTCTTCTTGTATGTCATTCTTCACACAATCCATCCATCTTTCTTTGGCGTTCCTTTTTCGAAAAATACTGAACATGTCATGATGTGACTTATCACATCATGACATGTTCAGTATTTTTGCTGTTATTTTTGATATTGAGCTTGAAGCTGGTACAACAGTCTTGGTATGACAGACCACAAGCGTGTTCCATAAGTATAGTTATCACACTTATGTGATAACTATACTTATGGCAAACGCTTAAAAAAAAAAAAACTAGTCTAGTCTAAAATCTAGTCTTGATTCCGTTGCAACTTACCAAACTAAAACTATCCAGTCTGTTATCAATAAAATATTCAGACAACCCGACTGTGTGAATTTGATTGACCTGCTTTGATTGAGTGCCTGAATCATACATACTTTGACAAATTCTTTATGCTCTTCTCAAAAGACTGTTGTACCAGCTTCAAGCTCAATATCTTCAAAATCATTTAAAGTAAAACAACATCCAAGTTCGCCTAGTAGTATCCAGACCTCTTTCTTATTGTCTTCACAAGTCTCAATAGTGACGACTGAAGTATCTGCAGCGGAAACATGAACGAGTTTCGTCACAATAGTACTGAACTTTTACCTATTATATTCAAGGAACAAAAGTTGACGTTTTTTGTTCATTCTCTCGTACACTGATGTGTTGAGTGAATTTGTTTCGATGAATGAAGGGTGTTGACGTGAATTTTGTGGCCTAAAATATTATGGGACTTGTGGAAAATTTTAAGGGGTAAATTAAATTGAAAATGCATACTGTAAATAAACATGGGAAAAGTAAAAGAACTGTGTCTTGGTAAAAACACTTTAGCATTTATTTTAACATGAATGATATACTGACTAATGCCCGGTACCCATTTATCCAATCCAGTAATCAAACGAGTTAATCCAGCTCAGAGCTGAACTGGATCATAGCGTCTATTTTATTAGGAATAAAGATATAACAACAATGCTTAGTCACAAGAAACAACAATGCTTGTTAATACAGCAATGGATTGGCCGTTTACACTATTTCACTGGCACTGGAATGGGCGAGCTCCAGCTACTTTTTCACTCCACTGAAAAAGTAAACCGTCAATCCAGTCACTGGACTGGATCGCACATTGGAATAGGTACAAGTACATTCCATTTCATATTATTCCAGCAGCATTCCAGCGCTGGATTCGACCTCTGGACTGGAATAATGAGAACCAGGCATAAGACGTGCTTATTTTAAATTATTATTTTTCCGTCATTGTTCTTAATTCATCTACAAAAACCATTGTTTCAAAATTTAGTTACCTTTTGTTTCATGCCCCTGTTTAAGACGTCGTCGTTTTCTGTCCAATATAATTATTTACGTTGTTCATAATGCTCATACACTGTTGTGTTAATTTGACCTGGTTCATTTGACCCATTTACTAATTTTCCACGCCTCCGCATTTCAATAATTATGCTTAAACATACTTATAATACACAGTGACCTATATTCGTGAATAACTTCAAAAAATTAAAACAAAAACCTATTCAATTTTGAACTTAATCTGCATGATGATATGCCGCAAGCTGAAACTTTCCACTAAAGTCGCCAAGACACCAGAATCAATACGATTAGTTTTTACTGAGAAAAAGTTTTAAAATCTGATAGAAATCTACACCAATAGAGTCGTGAACGTATAATAAGGACATTAGAAAAAAAACTTCATTCCGTCTAATATGGGAAAGAAAATCTGGAGTAGCCGGGAACAAACTTTAGAAGATATTCCAACGGATACCTAATACTTGATAAGAACATTCTCAGAATATTTAGGACGAATTTCGCCATAATATTAGCTCCAAATTCTTTGTGCGTATAACGAATACCAGGATATAATGACACAAGTGGAGATGCCCCTTCAACCATCGAATCAAACGATAATAGTTAACATAAAATTTTATGGGTCCAATAATACGATTATTAACTGTAACAATGCCTGGCTTTTAGGCGCGATATTACGAATCTGAAGTCGGAGAAAGTGAGGAAATAAGGATTTGATATTGATTTATTTGGATGATTTCATTATCTCATCTTCATCTTAGCGTTTTATGGGCTATTACTTAGATCTGATTCGTTCGGAATGGTTGCATTCTCATTGGGAAACTTATTATTTTTACTTTGGCTGATTTTATTGTTTATTCAAACTCTGTCTTTACAGACTTGCACAACTCTCGAAATCAATACTAAATATTCTCATTTTAGCAGCATGCAAGCGTATTACGTTTATCATACGAGACACCAGGAGTTGTTGGTAGTCATCGCATTTCGTTTTCGATGCCGTCATGAAAAAATGATACCCCACGACAGTCAATCAGAATATACTTCTAGCAAAATACCCTTCCATATTTCTCAATCATCGAAGCCAGTGATACATTTACCATCACAGAACATGTTACAACAGATACGACACTTCATACGGGGCCTATCAACGCGGTGCAGCCTCCAATAGCGGCAGATCATTTTCAATAAGTCCCCTCAGTACATAAAACCGTTTATAACTCATAATACGACAACGTGAGGTTCATAAACCAAGAAAATAAATAAAGGATAAGGCGACGAACGGATTCAACCAAAATCCTACACCTCATGCATATAAATGCGTTTGTTAAAATTCAAAATTGGTGTGACGTTGAATGGTTAATTTCGTTCGGCGATGCCTCGTGTGAGTACGTGTACGCCTGATTACATATAAACATCGTCTTCAGTCACGGTCTTGTGATTTTCTTACCCTTCGTCGCGTATATTTTTTCACATAAATAGTGGGTTTCAATAATGTTATTACTTCCTATCCTTTTCATCATTTGGAATAACAATGAAGTGATCATGACCCAAACTATGTTTTTATTAGCCACAAGCCCGAGTGGAACTATCATAAGCAAGTACGAAATTCCTTTTAACTTTAGATCGATGGTCCCCGTTGTTATTTGTAGATCTTTGACAGTCGTTACAGGTGTTCAGTGGCCGGAAATTCTGACAACTAGTCTTATTTATTTATTTAATTATTTTACACTTCAAGCACTAGTACAGAGGCGGACTTAATGCCATAGGCATTTTCTACCAGTCAACGTTTGGGTGATGCAGAGACAAACATTGGTAGGTGTACCTATGAATAAAGTACAAGGATATATAAAATACTATACATTTATATCAAAAAAATAATATATTTATATATATATATATATATGTGTAACGCGAACTTTAATTTTAAAAGATAGACGATTGGTTGCCATCCTGTTCCTGTTAGTCTTACTACGGGGTATCGTATTACCCATTAATAACTGGCTTATGGAGGTCACATAGGCAGGCGCTCCATGGAAAATACTGGGATTCCGGTATTGAATCCGGTAAGACTGGCAGACGATGGTGATATCAATCTATCATATTATTAATAATGGTGAAAATAAAAAAAATATCCATAGAGAAAATGATGAGTTTGATGACCATATCTTTTTGATTCACGCTGTATAACACTTATTAACTCAAATTATACTGGCACTTACGGGATATCTTCCTTGATTGTCTGTTATTTTGAGTTCCCGAAAATTCGACGCTGTTGCAAGCGCCACGGGTTGACTGGAGAATGCGGGTGGATGGAAACCACCAACACCTAATAACTCTCTTAATAACTGTCTTATACAAAGATAATGTGATTTATTACAAAAGCCAATATCAAATATCACTTTACTATACTCATTAAGTGAAGAGGGTGGTAATAACAGCAATATCCTGTTCATTAATAAAACCTACACCGACTGATAAAATACAACCACTATATCCTACCTTCGTCCCATAGGAATACGTAACATTTATCCGCGCTGCAAAGATACAGTTCACTCAAGGGACCGTACCAGATTAGCCTAGGAACAATTGTTAACATTAGCTTTATTAACGAAACAAATAGACTTAATGAATGCGGTTTCTGTTAATTTAATTATCTAAAAGCTTGCTGGGCGGCCTTTGTAGCCGTTTAGTTAGCATGATCGTGACCGCTTGTTAATATGAAAATGGCAGGGGTACTTTTCTTTGGGGTTTTCCGTCTTGTAATGTTTTGTCTTTGAATAATTTTGTTATTTTGCGCCGGTGACTGAAAAGTGGTGTGGTTGTCGGTTGCCGCGGTATGAGCACGATGCGGAGAAATGAGAATAGCGTCGTGAGAAAAGTTTTGAATTTAAAGGATGTAACAAGACCCTTAACGAAGCTGAAAGGTACTTCTTCTACCCGTCATTGCGATATTTTTTTTGTTCTTGACCATACCTGGGAACCTTCTAGTTACGGAGATATTGGGGGTCAAAGTTCCAACTTCTACACAAGTTTTTTTATAAGTCGCATCAGCGGTGGCCGAGATGCGAAGGCTCGGGTCTTCTTCGTGATCCGACATAGTTTTAGTAAGATGTGGGCACTGTCGTAGGCACGCGGACAAAGGATAATTTAAATCAAAATAACTTTATATATAATGATTTTACAACACAAGAAACAAACACGTGCGTTGGTACTGAGCGTCTGCCAGGACTGTCGGAGCTCGACTGTCGCAATACTCCGTCCCTTCTACAGTCCTCGCTGTATTTCTCTACCGACGATCATGTCCCAGCGGAAGGACGCACTTGCGTTCCCGGTAACGATATTAATAGTTCACAAAACTAAATGTTAGATGGCGCTGCTTTATATACCTTGGCGCCATCAATCCACGACATATTTAAACGATTATTTTAAGATTTTTACTTTAAACACCTCCGCGACGCCCGTACTATTCAATCCATCCACCAGCATGTTTTGAGTGCGTTACCTTGAGTCCTACCGTAAAACGTGATTTTTCACCCCAAAAACAAAAGTCGTTAAACAGCAATAATTTTTGCGTAAAGTTACATAGTTTGAAATACATAATGCTTGGTTGACGGCTACGTGAGGGGTCCTGTTACACCCTGTATGTATATGTTGATGGCTATAAGACCAGAGGAGGCCCGACAATTACTTCACAAAAACGTAAAACAAGATAGAAGAGTTAATGAGCATCTAGGAATCTACAAGGCCTACAATGTTAACAAACGATCGGTAAAAGATGAATCTGAGCAAAAGGTGTCTAGATGATTACAAAATAAAAAACCAACAATAATGTACAAAGCACTTATAATACCTGATTTGATTTTGAGAGTGCCCATGGAGTTTATTGCCCATTCATCTCTAATAGATCCACTCTTTGGAATGGGCAACTTCAGTTCCACAGTTGTTATGCCCCGTGACTGGACTGTAGCTTCATTTTTTTGTTTCGGACAAAATTCAAAAGTGCCTGTCACCGGTGTTTTTTGAAATAAATGCTTTGCGTTTGAATTTGCTTCAACTTTATGACGAACTGTCCGTCTTCTATACAGAAAAGTGGCTATTAATGGCGCATTTGAAATAAATGCTCAAAACTACTTAACTTCTACTGTTGATTTACATTAGCATTAGTTAAGTTGCGAGTTAAGTGGCTTGAAGTCTATACGTGAATTTTAACAATGAAAATATGGCACTTTCAAACTGACATTAATTTAGACGTTTAACTTGCTATTTTGACGAGACATACTACTTTACTAGGTAATGTAAATCAGTACAACACTTTTTCTTAGTGTTTATGAGTATTAGCTCAAACAATCTAAGAAAAATTGACGAACAAGTAAGCATAAGACACAAGAATACTTAAAATATGCAAAATTAAACAATTGTAGCCATACTAGTATGATGAACAGTCAGTATATTCGAGACAGTTCTGAGAGGCCTAGTATTATTATTTATGTAGGTACCTAATATTGTAACTGAGGCTCTTGGGCCTCGTCCTAGGCCGGCCTTGTCTGAGCCCATTAGCCGGCTACTCGGTCAGACTTGCTATATTGATCCAGTAACTTGTATCCTCAAAATATTAAATCAAACTAGAGGCAGAAATATATATTATCTAACAAACAAGAGAGCCTAGAATCCTAGACAATTGTCAATTGCTTTCAAAGTTTTCAAGCTTTTCAGTAGAAAATTACTTTATTTTTTTTGTACTTTTCTATCACACCCATATCACCCTTAGAATATTTCATTTTGTCTGTGCCAATCGCAAGAAACACTATGAACACTTACTGTGTTTTCGCTCTGGCGAAAAATTGACAAAAAAACACATTGTCATTGAGAGATACAATTAAGAGATGAGAGAAAGAAAGCTTTCAATGTGAATTTATGTGAATACTATGCCAGTCCAAACACTCAGTAAAAGTCAGACAATTGTAAATCAGCCAAATGGTCGTGAATGTTAATCTCTAACAAAACAAGCGACAATTTTCACAAACTTAAAAACAAACTGTTTCCCCTCGATTGGCTGTGCCCTTTAGTGACGATAAACAGTGATACAAACAAACTCGCCAGTGTAACACAATGTAACAACAAGAAATACATTGTCGGAGTCAGCATGTGCACTTAGCGTCGCTTGCTCTTTGTTTTTAAATTGTTAATGCACTAACTTTGTAGCTGTTGCGATTGTGAGGAAAGCTCAGTTTGCTTTAATAGTTTTCATAAGAGGGTTAGTTGTTTTGGATAAGTTAGGTTATGGAGTACCCTTTTTAATTTGTTTAGTAAAAATTTGGGCTATTTGTGCGTGGCTGGTGTGGGTGTAACGTATTAGGGTTTTCAGGTTTTGGGTTTAGTTTAGGTAAATGGTGAAGCAAAGAAATGAAGTAGAAATAGAAAGGAGAGTTTCGAATGCTTAGAAAAAAATTTGGAGCTTACTCGTATAAGAAATTATGATATATTACCATCTTAACCTATGCTAGCCAAACTTGGAAGTTCACACATCAAGCGAAAGCAAAAATCAGGACGTGTCTAAGAGGAATGGAAAGGAGTACCTATGTTAAAAATCAAAAGAATTCAAAAAATACCCTAGGTATAGTATACTTCGAAAGAAGACAAAAGTTACAGACGCTCTGATACATTGCAAAAAGCTTAAATGGCGTTGGGTTGGACACATAGCCAGACTAACAGATGGTCCGCCATGGATAACATCCTGGTAGGGTCCATCAGGCACCAGAAAGAGAGGCAGACCAGCTGCCCGGTGGACTGACGATATTATACAAGCGGCTGGCAAACAGTGGATGGAGACAGCGAAGAACAGGGATACGTGGAAATCTCTAGAGGAGGCCTTCACCTTCGAGAACGAGGGGTTCTTACATAAATAGTAATATATAGATATCTATAAATATAAAGTATAAGTTTAAATATACTCGTAATAGCATAGCAGATAATTAGAAATAAGTTTATTTTTGTATTCTTTAGTAAGAAATATAAGGCTTCTTTATTTTTTTTATAAATGGTCACTAGCATAAACAATAAGGTTAGCCATATATAGTTTAGTATTCAATATTGCTTTTATAGTTCTTCGGCACATTCTACATTTAACGCCTCATTATCATCATCATACCTTTAATACTCTACCCCCTGCTAGATATAGGCCTATCTTTGCTTCAACCACTGCTCACGTTTCCAGCCTCATCCAAGTTCATCATCCTTCTACTTGTACTTGTACTTCTACCTACATTTCCAAACCTCAACTTTTGAAAGAAAAAAAAAGAAAGAAAAAACATTTATTTTGCACCGACTACAAACGCGAATTACGTAGGCTATTGCCGGAGGACTCAAAAAAAACCGAATTAATTATAAACTAATTTATTTTAATAAAAGAAATTACAAATAATGGAAAGACAAATTGACTCTATCGATGGTGGATATGAAGTGCGCGGGCGCGGTCACGTAGACGGTGTCATCGGGCCTCGTGGTCTGTGTCAGCAGTTTCCCCTCGTAGCAACTGGGTCGATGATGCGCACGCGTTGTGCCTCGTGCCACTGTGTCAGCGCTTTACTTAATGGTGATGCGCGTAACACCTCCCCCCTCAGATCGACGACTATTTCAGATTTTGAGATGAAATATCGTCGAGAGTTTAGATTGATCATGGGATGCCAGCTGGTTCCGGCGGGTTTCAGATGTTTCAGGCTCGGCGTACATGGTTTCATCTGGAGTTGTCATCTTCTTCTTTCGGCGGATGTGGACTCGGTATGATAGTATTGCTCCCAATACAAATAAGGCCAGTAGTGTACTATAAAATGGGATTGTCGTGTGGTAAATAGTTGAAGCTGGTTCAATGTGGATTGGCTTCTGTGAGTCTATTCTATCTTGAATATCGTGCAGCCTCTTTAAGTTAATAGCACTGATTTGAAGAGGTGGCATGGTTGAACCTTCGTTGTCATCTGGCACGCTGCTTATCTTCATGGGTTGTCCAGTAATGTGGTCGTTAATGTTGACGATGGTGAACTCGTCTGTTCGTAGCTTGCAATTATGTGGAATGGTGGCTAGGAAGCTTCCGGTTAGGGTCATGGATTCTTCCTGTTCGCAGATTAATTGGACTTGAGTTGGTTTCGGGAACACGAGAGCGTAGCGGCGGTCATCTAACTTTTCCATTGCGGGCTTCGTCAGGCTAATAGTAATCGTGTTGCATGATTTGTGCGGTGTTTGGCTTCCAATGATATCGCAGATGCAGTCTGGATGGGTTCTCATTTGATGGTTGAGTTTTTCTTCGCAGAGATACTCTGAAGCTACCTTCGGGCATTCTGCCTCTATGTACGCATGAATGTTTCCAGTGATTGCTAGGAATGGGTAGGATGGGATGATGGCTTGCTTATTTCTATTTGGTACGATGACTAGCTTATACAACAGGAATTTTAGAGGAGACATAATGGGAAATTTAAATGCGAAAACTATTTGATTTCCACTATAATAAGCTAGCGGCTTAATGATGTCGTAGTATTCTCTAATATCTAATTCTAGTAGTTGGTCTTTATTATAAAGCGCGCTTAGTTTGCGTATCATATTGCTTAGTATTTCTGTACCTAACATGGAATGATGAGTATGCAGTTGACCGGAAAGTGCTATTGCGTTCTCTAACCTACTTAATTCGCTTAATAGACTGTCTACGTTATTGCTAATTATTTGCAGTATTTGCGAAAACTTTGCAAACTTAATGAGGTTGTGTTGTTTATACTTATCGGCGTCAAGTAAAATATGCAGACTGTCATTTAATTGTACTTGGTTTTCAACTAGTTTCGTAATAATTTTTGTATGCTCATTCATCAAACCTTTGCTAAGGCTTATATGATGATTTTGCTCAATAACGATCTGTTGCTGGTTATCATTAAGGGCTTTTAGGGCGTTATCATACTTAATGGCATCTGTATGATCCAGGTTTCCTGTAATGCTCTTTATTACGGACCCAAGACCATCTATTAGACTTCTCTTGAACCGATTTGGTTTTAGGCTTTGTAGATGAGATGAGGCTTTATTTAATTTCGCGTTCAAACTATCTATTTGGAGCTCGTATAAAGTGTGAGTGTAATTGTCTAGTCTATCTGTGGCTTTAGTAAGTTGGAGTTTTATTTCGTTAATATTGTTGTCTATGTCTGTTAGTTCAATGTTCTGCAGGAATGTATGATAATGAGTTATGAGTTTCATGGGCCCTAGTTTGAAGGGCAGTAGTCCAGGTCCGTTCTCAAGTCGTTCTAGATTGATCTCCTGCGCCCATGTTAGGCTAAGTGACAGCATCAGGGGTATCCTGCAACAATTTCGCGGTTTTAGGGACGCGCTTTAGTCTGGATTTAGCTATAGGTCCCTTTTTCTTGGAGGTATAAATATGGATAGGTAAATTAGCTAGGACGGTATCTTGGTTGTATCTGGGTGCGAGTTTAGATCTACTAGCGGAGGGATTACTGATGAATATTTGTTGGTCAGGTTCATACTCGACCTCATCCTCACGGGTCTTATTACGATTCTCTATAAGCGCCGTTCGATTAGCGAGAGACGTCTCATTGATTAGTTCGTATACTTGTTGCATACGTTCTCTATGTGTTTCTGTATATTGTTGCAGTAGGTGTCCGGTCAGATCTATGTCAGTCGGGTCTCGTGGGTCAGTGTGTCCTAGTATAAGGTCATATGGTTTACATCGTGTGAAAGAATGGATGGAACTGTTGTATGCTATGATAGCATACGGCATTAGATGTACGACTGGCTCATCTTTGTGTTTTAGTTTCAAAATACGAAGATGTTCCAGTATAGTGGAATGGAAGCGTTCAATATTACCGTTAGCGTTGGGTGAGTATGCGAGTGTTTGATGATGAATTATTTTATGAACTTTGCAGAACTCGGAGAACATCTGGTTGGTGAATTCGGTCCCTTGATCTGTAATAATGGTTAGTGGTAGGCCATGATGCGTGCTGAAAGTTAGTAAAGCTTGTATGATACTAACTGCAGTCCCATCTCGAAGGAGGTAAGCTTGACCGTACTTTGAGAAGGCGTCTATGAATGTCACATATTTTTCATTTTGTGCTGAGAAACTATCCATATGTATTATTTCGAACGGTCTGGTGGCCGGGGGCGCTATATTGAACTTCTGCTTTATAGGGCTCCTATCGTACTTTGCTTGCCCACATATTGTGCAGTCATTTATGAATTTGGTTATGTGTTCTCGCATCTTAGGCCAATAATATTTAACAGATAAAGCTAGAAAACACTCGTTGATACCACGGTGGTTGGTTTTGCCTTAGTGGTAGTGACGAATAATTTCTTGCTGCCTCAGATATTCTTTTACGTTTTCAAGTTCCCTTTTTGCCAATACCAATTTCATAGATGAACTTCTGAAATATTTTTGTAACAGAGGGATTATGTTGTACATTGCAAGGGGTGGATTTATTAACAGGGCAGTTTTGATCTTAGGGTTGACGTACTCTTTAATGGCGTTAATCAGATCTTCTTCCAAGTTGGATTCAGATAGCTGGACGGATGTTCGAGTGTGGGTGTCAAATGTCTTAATGGCAGTAGTTCGTTTTTTAAAGTCGCCTACAACGGTTAAGCATAACTGTCGGTGAAATTTATTCAATGGTTCATCGGTGATGGGTATTTCAAGTATAGGATTTTCGTCAGAAGTATGTGCTGTCAAGGTGTTGGAGTTGGCTAGGGAAGGTGGTCTGTCAGTTGCGTTTGCAATCATCGAACTAACTTCTTCGTTGTGGATCTCGACGCGAGAAAGGGCATCGGCATTGGTATTATGTTTGCCCTTTTTATAGATGACGGTAAAATCGTATTCGCTTAACTTTAACCGCCACCTGGTTAATCGTGAATTTGGTTCCTTGAGGCTCATGACCCACTGTAATGGTTTGTGGTCTGTTACTATTTTGAATTTGCGTCCGAAAAGGTAAGGCCGAAAGTATTTTGTTGCCCATACAATGGCTAGTAATTCTTTTTCTATCGTGCTATAATTTACTTCACTTTCATTAAGTGTCCGTGACGCATAAGCTACTGGTTTATCTGAGCCAATAGGACCTTGTGAAAGTATCGCGCCAATTGCAAAATTAGAAGCGTCTGTGGTTAATATAAATTCTTTTTCAAAGTCGGGATATTTTAAGATAGGGTCGTTGGTCAGTAAGGTCTTACATTTCTCGAAGCAGTTAATATAGTTTGAATCTAAAGTAACCTTTTTTCCTTTCTTTAGACATTGTGTCAGAGGTTTGGTAATACGGGAAAAGTCTGGAATGAATTTTCGGTAATAACCGAGGAGTCCGAGAAACTGTTTAATTTCTTTAGGTGTTTTAGGTATAGGGTAATTTTGAATAGCTGTGATCTTGTCTGGGTTAGGTTTTATCCCTTCGGTACTGATGACATGACCTAGGTATGCGGTTTCGAGTTTTAAGAACTCTGATTTATCTAACTGAATTTTAAAGTTAGATTCTCTTAACCTCTGGAACACCTTCTCTAGGTTGTTCATGTGTTCCTGGAGAGAAGTACTGAATACAATTATATCGTCAAGATAGACGAGACATATGACATTTTGTAGTCCTTTGAGTACATTATCCATCACTCGTTGGAATGTGGAAGGGGAATTTTTTAGTCCCATGGGCATCCTCATAAATTCAAAATGCCCATGTTCAACATTAAAGGCGGTCTTGGGAATGTCACTGGGGTCCATTTCCACTTGGTGGAACCCTGATGCTAAGTCAAGAGTAGTGAAATATTCGCACTTGCCTAGTTTGTCCAGTACGTCTGTAATATTCGGGATAGGGTATTTGTCATCGATCGTTTTTTCATTTAGCTTCCGAAAGTCAATAACTATACGCCATTTCTGTTTTCCAGAGGCGTCTCTTTTCTTTGGGACGACCCAAATTGGTGAGCTCCATGCGGATTCAGACGGCCTAATGATTCCCTGATCTAACATCTTCTCTATTTGTTCACTAACTTCTTGGCGGTGTATAAACGGATATCTGTAATTTTTAGTGTAAATTGGAATTTCATCTATAGTTTTAATGCTGTGCTTTACTTTGTTGGTGAAGGTTAATGCCTCACCTTCAATGTAAAAGACGTCGGCATACCTTGAACACAGTGCCAATAAGTTTGCCTTTTCCTCCTCGTTTAGGTGATCGGTACGTAACCGGGATGTAACATCTTTGGCGCGAGGTAATAATTGCTCGGTGCATTCAACATTGAATATCGTTGCCTGAGTGGCGTGGTCCAGTGAAAATATTATATCGTTGTGTGTTGGGTTGGTCACTTCGACTATACCGCGGCTATTAGAAACGGTGGTCAGGCATTCGGATATAATACAATTGCAAATTATCTGCTCTTCTACTAAAACCTCACCACCCGGTGCGTTAATGGGTAATCGTATTAATTTAGAACTTCCTGCTGGTATAATTTCCTCATAGAGATTTAAATTTCGAGAATTATAAATTTGGATAGGATTAATTGCGAACTGAGTTATAAATGTAAGATCTTTCAAATCTAACTTAGCCTCCCATTTGGTGAGTAAATCCATTCCTATCAAACCATCAAAACGATCGTGGAATCTGTACACGAATAATTTAATTGATTCCGTGTCACCGAATTCGGGAAAGCAGGGTAGGTTAATAGAGTAGTCACTCCTGCTTGTGGCATGAACGTTGGTAACCTCGAATGGATCGTAGTTAAGAGGTATGTGAGGGAAATAAGTCTGGATTGCTTCTGGACTAATGAATGATTGGTTTGCACCGGTGTCTATTAGAAAGTTAAGTGGAGGATTATGGATACGAATAAACGGTAATTGCCTTTGGGTTTGCAAGTTTAATTCTATCCTAAGCTGCTTGACTTCGGAGCTTTCTGAAAATCCTGACTGGTTGAGGGTTGCTGTTGATCAGCGGTATCTAGCTTGTCTTTGTCGTTAGTCACATCAGTCTGTCCCTGTATGACGTGGTCATATGTACAGTCGTCGAAATAAAAGTAGTCCTGGTTGTAAGGGTCAATATAAAGGTAGTCAGATAGGTCGGGATAATAATAGTCCTCCCCGTAATTTGAACATTCGTTCACATTAATATCGCGAGTTTTAAGATAGTTGGAGGGTGGTGGATTGCCCTGTAGTGCCCAATTCCAGCTGTTGGTAGCAGGCAAGGGCCTGGGTACGAAGTGGCTTACGCCGCTCATCGGTTTAGGACCGTTATTCGGTGGATATTGGTTTCTTGGGAGCGTTCTGAATCCAGGACCACCTTGATTATTATTAGGCGGTGGTGCGCTGAATATTTGTTGCGTACGGGTCGGGCCACGTGGTTGCATGTTATTTGGATTAAACGGCCTTCCAAATTGGTGCTGAGATGGCCAGGGCCGCGGCATAAACTGCGGTCCCTGCGGTCTAAACTGACCGGGCATGTTAAAAGGACTTGGCCTAAACGGAACAAACATGTTATTTGGATGGAATGGCATTTTATGACTAATTTCGCTCTGTTGATTCGGTGGCATTCGCGTTGAATGTTTTTTATCGGACAAGTTATCATTTCTGCTCTGTAGGTACATGGTGTTAGTCTCCTCATGCACGAACTCAAGAGCCTTCTCAATGGTCTCTGGTCTCATACACCTTATACGTGATCCTAAAGGATCTTTTAAACCACGGAGATAGGCCTGCAAAGTTAGTTTGCGATATAAATCGCGTTTTGCCGCAATAGTTGAATCTAAGGTATCGTGCAATGAAACGTATGTCATGACGGTGCTGAAAAGTCCCTGGCAACGCTCGTAAAATTCCTGCGGCGTGTCGGAACCCTGTGTAAGTAAAGCCAAATCATTGTAAAGAGCAGTCTCATCTCGCTGGTCGGCAAAATTATTAACGAGAGCACTACGTATGCCTGCCCAATCATTAGGTATACCGTTCGCGTTAATCAGACGGGCGGCGGGCCCCGTCACTTTGTTCAGTATGCCATTAATAAGTGCTATATTATTTAACGCTTGCCCTTCTCGGATGAATTCAGCTACTAACTGGTCGCACAATTTGACGAACCTGGTAAGAACATTCGGATTCCCATCGAAATCGGGAACTAAGCGGAGGGCTTTAAATATACTGTCTAAATCGGCCATCTCGGGTTCAATTACAGGACTGATATCGCGTCTAGAATCTACACTTCTGTTCCTACTACTAACTAACCTACTTGTACTAGATCTACGTGGATAAAAAATGTTGGATAAGGTATATGGAACTTATACACAAAAAGGAAGCAAGCAACCACTAAGAAAATTCAGCGGACTTACATGAACATTCTGGTCTTCGTTGAGCGGTATCGATGTCTGGATCTCCGGCGTAGTCTCGTTGATGATGTTCAGGATCTCCCGGTGCGACGTTGAAAGTCTATCGTAGCGAACGCGGTGCGATATACCGGTAATCGCAAGTACGACCCGGGAATCCTACCGGCTGCGCCAATTACGTAGGCTATTGCCGGAGGACTCAAAAAAAACCGAATTAATTATAAACTAATTTATTTTAATAAAAGAAATTACAAATAATGGAAAGACAAATTGACTCTATCGATGGTGGATATGAAGTGCGCGGGCGCGGTCACGTAGACGGTGTCATCGGGCCTCGTGGTCTGTGTCAGCAGTTTCCCCTCGTAGCAACTGGGTCGATGATGCGCACGCGTTGTGCCTCGTGCCACTGTGTCAGCGCTTTACTTAATGGTGATGCGCGTAACACGCGCAATAATAAAACATAACCATAAAAAATAGAAAAAGAACATCAAAGCAAAAAACAAAAAAAAAAAAAAAAAAAATCTAATATTACCTTCGCAGAGAATACTATTCTTCATCTAAGATTTTGTCTTGAGATCCCCTATGGTCACACCATAGAGAACCCTAGAAAGTGCATGTCTTTGGCTTTGGTGACACCATAGACAAGCGACGCGACATTTTGACACAACGAACTGAGAACTGAAAGTTTCGTTCATAGTATAACTACATTAGAACATGAATTGCTTTGTCGCTTAGGAATCGAGCTTATTATTGTGTCACCTGTCCCAAAATTACACTTTTGGAAATTCAATCAGTATAGATCTACTGCGACTGCTAGAGTTGCACAACTAGCCCATCACGTAATAGCGTAGCTACACAATTCTATCTACAGAAAATGAAAATGTAGTCCATCCGAGCGTTTAGCCAATTACCAGCGTAAACACACAGTCCACGTGAACTCTACAGCTTAAAGCATAAAGGTGATTCTTGCTTGTGTCAACCAAAAGTGTTAGGCGGTGAAATAACATTTCGGTAACGTGGATGTCTCGCATTTGAAATTCAGATGGAGTTTTTCAGGGCCAGTTTGGGCAGACGCCAATGTTTTGCGGTCGAGTTTGTTTTCAGTTAATTTATGGATGAATTTAGAATTATAAAGAGGTTATGAAAATTAAATCTGTGATGTGGTCCACATCATACCGAAGTTGGGTCGTAGTAATTTAGCTTGGGGATGTTTGAATAAAAGAGTGATTAATTTAACTTTTTCTCGTTGACGAGCTCTTTATTTATTGAACGAATTAAATATGATTCTAGGGAATTTGGATTAAAAGAGAGCTTCAATTTGGATGTCGAGTAAACAACGGACTTTATTTAAAAAATATATATTAGTGTGCTAGCCAATGATTTTATTTTAAATATAAAGAGGGGTAAGGGGTCGAAAAGGCCCGATGTCTTCCAGGGCTACGGGACTGTTCTAAAGAGATACCATGGCCCTGGAACTGGGCAAAAGAAGGAACATGGATGGGTTGGTCGTAGTCAGTAGAAGTCTGACACTCCCTTCCGCTCCACCCAGAGGTCATTTGATGATTTACAATACGAAAAAAAAAGAAAGCCTCTAATATCCAAAAAGCTAATAATAACAGAATCTGATATTTTTACACTATGGCAATTACACTAGAAGACACGATTACATCAAGTTACAAAACCATTATCTGAAAATGACTATGCAACCTCTAATAGCCATTTTTCTCTATCTATAACCAAGATAATGCAGTGCATGATTGATTGACGTCTCTTGTCGGCACTGTGAGACAAAAGCATGATATATGACCCAGAAGTATTGATTTGGGCCTCTATTAATATCCGTCGGTGTTAATAACTGGTTAAGCCAATATGGAATAGAATTACTACAGTAAGTTGTGTAACTTTAGATTGATAATGATATATTGCTTTCGAGTGCAAAAACTTCCAAGCTTTTGGATACTTCCTAACAATTGAGCTTGAATGAAAAATTGAATAACCGCTTCCTAGTGGTGGTAAGCTTATAAAATATATAATACTAGCTGTTGCCCACGGCTTCGTTCGCGGTTTTGTCGGATATTATCCCACGGGCACGTTGTTAATATATCTTAAGGCACACGGGGATAATGCAGCTTCCTATTAGTGAAAGAATTTTCAAAATTGGTTAAGTAGATCCAGAGATTACTCCCTACATACAAACTTACAAACAAATTTTACCTCTTTATATTATTAGTATAGATTAATAAAACTAAGAAACGGTGAACGGTATTGATTTAGAGTGATTCTCATCAATAAAATTTAAGAAAATTGCGATCAGCACATGTAACCACGATCAAGAGTTTTCACTGTCAATTTTCCAGAGCAATGGTGACACTAGCAACTCTTAAACGCGGTTTAAATGTCATGTTGATCACGGTTAGTTGCAATGGTGAAATAAGCCCTTAGTCTTTTAATTTATTTTGACGCAAAGAGTACTGAAGACATTGTGTAACGTTGTTTGGAATGCTGACGTTGTGTAATACCTAATTTAAATTTCTAAATCACTCTTGTTCTTTGTTCCAGGTAAATAATTGTGAACACATCAGAAGATTTTTAAACACCGTATCAAAACTTTCCAAGAATAATCGTAAGTCTAGGAAGGCAAACAAAGCCAAAAACATTATAAATTGCTGCAGAGATTTAGGTATGT
The DNA here is from genome assembly GCA_947578425.1 of Eugnorisma glareosa. NCBI lineage: Eukaryota > Metazoa > Arthropoda > Insecta > Lepidoptera > Noctuidae > Eugnorisma > Eugnorisma glareosa. The sequence continues at coordinate 20,635,563 of OX387961.1, forward strand.
AATATGTTAAATGTTGGGTATGTCAATAGGTACTTTGTTCTGAAAACGTTTAGGTAGCTTTTACCAAAATTTTCCTTAAGCAATGTGTGCTAACTGATTCCTAGAATTACTTTATAATTCGGGTTATTCAAATACCTACTCATTCTAAGATAAACATTCATTGTGTGCCAGATTGAGGGATTAAAGTCAACAAATATTGCTTTTTGTATTAAGCAGGTACACACGGCTACACATCAAGCTATACATTTCCAGTATAAGCTAATCTCGCATTGTACGGAAATCTCATACAATGCGAGATCAGCATAAACTGGAAATGTATAGCTTGATGAGTAGCCGTGTGTACAGGTAAATGTAAATATCTAAATTGTTATTAGTTACTATAAAGTTGGTAATAATCCAAGAGCTAACGAAGCGGGGGTTTTGTACCAAACTATTATGTTTCAACCCTTATTGATTTAATTTTATATATTTTACGTAAATTCGGTTCATAATGGTCTGGAAAGTTTTCCCTTTGATCTTTTTGTTTGGACCTGAATTATGGTTCTTAATTCATTAAGTTAAGTGGGCTCTTAAAGTTTATTACTAAGTCTGAAAAATAGTTTAATTGGATTTAAGAATTTTGTCTCTCGACCGTTTGTTTTGTTTAGCTTAACTTTAGTAATTAGTTTCGTTTTCAAATCTTCGAATTATTCTAATAAATTAAGATTTCTGAAAAACAATTCTCAATTTACTAAAGTAGGGTTGTGAATAAGAAAGTCAACATAAAACCTTTTTTTATAACCATGTGAAGAAAGCTGATCATCTTGAAAGAATATAACTATTATTCAATCACTAAGAAACCTTTTTTTACGTAATAAGCTTGCGTTTTGGAGCAACTCACCTGGTTTGAAGCGTTAATGTGGCCTAGGGTGGAGCACGAACTTATAGTTGTATTTTTTAAAGTACCTTCAACCTACGCAGCTAATAAGGTAAACCTTAAAATTAATTTGAATGAACAGACTTCTAAAGAAATATTGACTAAATATTTCGCAGGATACCTAACTTACCGACTTATTAATAAACTCCACCGCGATGGTAATGTAGATAACAATACCATCGCGGTGAAAAAATCTAAAAAACTAAAATTGCCTCGAGGCGTCAACTTGAATTGTTCTCCAAGCTTTTATAATTTACGTTAGAAAATGTTTTTTTAGGGATCTCTGTTTGCTTAAAGCGAACTCGCCCTAATTAAATTTGTAGATTTAAATCATTTGGAGGGACATTTTTTCCATTCAACGTTGGCGTGAAGCAAAGAAAGAAAGATGTGAAGTGAAAAATAAGGAAATTGTAAAAAGAGTTCTACGTAATTATCAAGTTAAAGAATAAGTCAATAAGGAATTTATTCGCTAATTGGCATTTGCTTGGAAATAAAAATACGAGTGCAGAGCTTAGCAATTATGTTTTTCTGATTTTCTATTTGTGTGTAAGATTTGTTATAATTTTTGCTTTGAGCTTTTTGAATTTTTGTGAGGATGCAGTTCTATTTCCTTCGGATAAAGAAGCGCAGATAATAAATGATTTCAAGTATCTACATCCCTACAAAATAAAATGAAAAAGTGCTTACAATAAATCTATTTTACTTACAGCTCCTGGCTATATTTAACATAGTTTAAAATAAAAGAGGACGAGAGAAAGCAATTTAAATATCACTAAACTTTAATTTTATGTCCGAAAATTCTCAAAGTGAGACACAACTTAAACGCCACCGGCTGGAAACAGTTTATTTCAAAAAGCCAATTTTATATTCCAATGAGCTGTGCAGAACCTTTTTGCTGTGTCGAAATTGTTGATCCAATTTTTCGGGCTCGCACCATACCATAGGCGGTAACGCGAATTCCCTCGGAGACTTAAAATATTTGTAAAATGGGGAAAGGCTGTTTTTCCCTCGAATATATTGTGGTAAAAGCCGTGAACCCACAAAATGGTCCTCACCTTGTAAAGTTCAACTTGAAAGGGTTACTTTTAAAGAGAATTGATGCCCAGTTGTTTGCTTGAGTAGCAACCAACTGCTTACTGAAAAACTTCATTAAACTGCACATGTTATTTACTCGTAGAGATTTGGCACATGCTTGAATAATTGTTAATTAACGTCAAAACGAAGGTACAAAATCACTACATCGTACAATAATATAAATATAAAACAATGCATCGTACGTTCAAAAATAATTCCACAACGTTAGAAAACAGGAAACCCAAACAACATTTTCTCAAATCTAACAAAACTATTATTTTACCACTAAGAAACTATACCTTTTCAAAATCACATTTAAAAATATTCCACCTTTCAAATAACATATTTTTCGTGAAAACCGGCAGGCTATTGGGTGGGTGAGAGTTCAACCCCCCCACCACCCCTTACCCACTTATTTTGTAATCTTTGCTTCGCAGCTCCTACCCTCATATTTGGAAAAATATACTTTGATGTCGAAAGTGGCGGTATTTGATATTTTCTTGTTATATCATAGGTTACTTGACAATAAAAGATGTACTTGTCATGAGTTTAAAAGGTTCTTTGTTGTTTTGAATAGGATTTGTTGGGTAATAGAGGAGTTGAAGGATTTTTTGCTGACGTTTTCGTTTCGGAATATTTATTGTAAACATATTTTAAGATGCCTTTTTGAAGTATTTGACTACAATGTATTTTAGGCGCGATTTATACACAAACGGCGTAAGGAGAAGGCGCGGCACAGGCATGATGCCGCTTCAAAACGTTTTCACACAAAATGTACGTAGGCGACGTGTCGTGAATTACTTAAACATCCTTTTTTTTTTTTCATAATAAATTCCAGCCTGCGCTGCTCCTGCACCGCGCCTTCACCTTATGCCGTTTCTGTATAATTCGCGCCTTAAAAAAAATAGTAAAACTACGTCTTTCTACTCTTTCTAATGTGGCTTATATTTGAGAAAGAGCTTTTTGTTTTTGTATTTTAACACCATTGCAACATGGTAAATATATACATAATGAAGTGATAATTAACGCCCTCATCTAAAGTAAGATTTACATAAATTAAATGGTTACTCATTTAATTTATGTAAATCTTACTTTCAATTAGCATTTATAATTTTTATACATTCACTGTCTTTCAATAAACTATTTACAAGTGAATACCATGTCAAAAAATATATTTATTTAACTTGTTCTCCGCATTTGAAAACTATGCGCATTTAATGAAAACTCTTCGGTAGCTCAATGCAGCACAATTTTCCGTTCTCATGTTTCCACATGAGCGGCCATGTGATGAACAGAAACGTTTAAGTTTCGACAAAATAATGTAGACTAGACACAAGCAACGTTTTCGTTCTAACTAAACGCAAGCCACGACAGAGGAAAGACACATAATATATTCAAGTATTTCAAATACTTCTTGAATTCAGACGAGGACAAAATATTTTGACTATCTTGAAAATGTGTTGCATTTTCTTAATGTGAGTAAAAATAGCTGATGCCATTAAAATAATGAGATGGTATAGCTAAAATTATGTTCTAAAGATAGTTATGAAAAAAACAAACAAAAGAAAAAAATAAAATATGGACCGAGGTGGTGTTAAATATTTCGTACCTATCATACTTGGTATCAGACCACTTTAGGTTTTTACAGGCGTGTTTTTCTCTGTAAACAAATAAAAACGAGATGTATCCTTGCGTCGAAATGAATTGGCTTTTTGTAAAGGATTTATTGCATTACGTTCGCTACATGTCACTATTTTCTTTTCATAGCCAATTGAGCGACACCGGGCGTGGGATTTTTGGTTTTGTGTGTTTACGGCATCATGACGTATTAAGGTCAATTTACGAATATCATTCGAAAGAAAAAAAAAACTGTTTAAATAAAATTGACCTACAAGTTTCAAGTTCCTTTATAATCAGCATTCTCCTGCCCTTATCCCAACTCATTTGTGGTCGGCGCAGCATGTCTTCTTCTTCCATACTTCTCTATTACTCGTCATATCATCAGACACAATGACACAAATTAATTTAAATATCAAAATAAATCATGGATAAACAGACTTATCGGTTCCAGAATAAATATCACTGTAAACGATACTAGCAAAAATAATGTGGATTTTTTTTAATTAAATCAGTTTTACTCTTAATGTGTATTATTGTACTCATTACATTTATGAGTTTAGTGATTTAAATAATTTTAGGGTGAATAAAGGGTGACCCATATGACCGTTAAACATCGATAACAATATTTTGTTAGTTACAATAAAAAAAATCTGGGACGTAATTTTTGTAACGTAATTATTTTCCAGTTAAAATTAAAACAGTTACGTAGTCTTTATGTTCGTTTCCAGATATTTTTTTAATGACATTTGCTTACGTTTTCTTTTGCTAATGTCAACTGTTATTGTAGTGTACACATTATAATTCTTTTATATACTTTATTATTTAAGCTACAGCTCAGTAATGAAGGACTTTGCAACAGAAAATGAAACACAGTATTTCAACTCAAACATATTAATTTTCTTTTCCACATTACTTGAAAAAAATTAAAAACACTTCAATAACACTAAAATAATAAGTCGTGTACTAACTAGCTAGCTGTAAAATCTAAATTACAACACTTTACTTCGCTTTTACTGTAGACGTGTTTACTGATCGGCGCGGCGTCTCGAACTAGAAAGATAGATCTAGATCGATAAATGACAACGAATGTCATAATGGACGAATAATCGACTAACGGCCGTATTCTATAACTTAATTACATATAACGGTTAGTTAATATGCCTTACTTTAGTAGCTATCATGAATATACAGGAATATATCCACGTCACTTATCTGTCTCTCGGAGGGTTGACAGTTGATGTTTCTTTAACTGTTTATCTGAGATAGCAACGTTCCGTTAAGTATTTGTAAGTTATTGAAAACGGCCGTAAGTGACCTTCGAGTATTAGTCGATTAAACAACTAGAGTGACCAGATGCAAGCTAACATTTAGAATGAATAATGGTTTACTAATAATAAACTTAATTCTCAATTCATCCTTTTAAAACACAGTATATTTGCCTCCTAAGTTGATAATTATTTTATCATCATTTCAATCAAAATGCAAACCGAGGTCGTCAAGCCTATTTCCTCCAAATCTCCCATTATTTAATTAATCCACGAAATTTTAATATGATTTCCTGTCACGCGTTTCTGGAGACGGCGAAAAGGCGTAAAGGCGAATAACGAACCTCATTCGTACATGAGTCGACAAGGTGACACAAATGGACTACCAATTTTATGATAACAACGAAAATTGCTTTCAAAAAGCCCAGGAATTCTATGAATAAAATTCCAGTTATACGACGGACAGTTTTGGTCCGATTTTAATATTTAAGGGCCTATGGGGTTGTTTGGATCAGTTGCGTTTTGGAAAAATAGAGATGGTTTTTCTATTTTATGTGGGGGGATAATACCGATGTTTATTTAAAAGATATGGACCATATTGTAATCATTCATATTTCCTTTTTAGTATCTGAAGGGTAATTTAAATTGAGTCAGGCACAAAATTTGGCTACGAGTTTGACTTTTGAAGACAGTCGTGTAGACAACAGGAATTGCTGGACATAATTTCCATTAACGTAAAATCCCATTGACATGAACTAATGTATAATCACAAAATATACTACTTATGTTACTTATCCCTCTGATAACACAATAAAAAAACCCAAGTAAAGATTACAAAGACAAGAAAAATTGGGTCATTTACTTTTGACCTTCTACTTTTCAATCCCCGACTTAATCCAGTCTCTTCCTACTTACCCCACGGATTTCCCCGGAGAGCCTGACCATTTGTATCCCAAAACTTTACAAAAGAAATCTAAGACGCAAATTATCCATTTCCAGCCTACTAGGCCATTAATAGGCTGTCAGTCCTCCTAAAATGTATGGCCTATTTCGAAAACGGGCCATTCTAAAACCCTTGTAAGTGAAGGACCGGAGTTACGACTGGGTGCTTCGATTACAGGCTTTTTCTTCGGCAATTTTATGTGGGGATTAGCGAAGGACGCAGGGTTTCCGACTGATCTGAATGGATTTCTGTCCCCGATTTTTATTATAGTCCTATACATCATTGTTAAATTATGTATGCTAGTTTTCATATTTATGGGCCTGTAGTTGTGCTTTTTATGGGATGGATTTAAGGTTAGAATTGATGTTCGAATCAGTCGGGTTGAAGAAAAAAAATGGAAAAGCGTTTATTCGTGGTGATATCCTAAGCATAAAAAGAATGAAGGCACACCATGTTTTGTCAAAAAGATGATTTTTTGGTAGCTATTAGTAGGTTTGCGATTACTAGTAGGTTTGCTAGAGTATCTAATATGTATATCAGTGAATGATGATTTCGTCTTTGGTGGTTTACTAAGTCTATGCATAATGCAGACAGTAGTTTAGTATTTCACTATAATAATACTCCATCGACTTGCGATACAGATAAAAATTGTGTGTTCGTCAAATCCAAATTATTTAAAATTACAAGTGTTATTATCATGTAAAGAAATTTGCACCTTTCATTTATTTCAAAAGAAAAACGTTTCTGATAATGGTACCAGTAAGCTAAAATAAATAATGTTAAGAATAACAGATGCTACGAGCTACGCCGTAGCTAGCGCGATGAGGTCAGTGCTACGCCGGCTTCTCGCAGCAGATAGCCGACTTGCTACGATTATTTTTATTGAATTTTGCAGCTTCTTCATCTTTGGTTTTAAAGTCGAAATGAAGAAGATGTTATTATTTATTCATGTTGTAATGGCGTCTGAGGCCCATGATAAGGTTTCGTTCTACCAGCGATACGATGACAGAAAGGTCAACAAATGTATTAGATTAACATCAACTACTGAAAAGCTGGATGCAGGTGGCACTGAACCGGACACGTTGGAAATCGACTGGGGAGAGCTATGTTCAGCAGTGGACACAACGGGCTGGAATGATGACTGAAAAGCTTATATTCGCCCTGGACTCTGGAGTCCTAAAGTTCTAAAAACAATTGCTAGTTAAGACCAGAGGGTCAAGAACAGCATAAAAATATACTTACAACCAGAAGGTTACAAGTAATTCTTGCCCCCAGCAATAAAGTGTTAAAGTTAAACGCCATTACAAGGTTATCTCACCTCACATATTTAAACCCCAGAGAGTAACACGACCAATTTAAATAACAGCCTCTAAAGGCCAAAAATTACACCAACACTTATCGTACGTTACCAAAAAAACGTGACTTTAATTCTGTGGTCCATATGACCTGGTAATTTTGTCTCTTGGGTCCAAAACCGTACAAATAAATAATAAACACAGGACAACGGTAAAGTTTACGCGCAATAACGTAATAAGAGTAAAAACACGATTATTTTTAATGTCCGACGCATGGGAGTAAATGTGAAGTGGGTCGCAATGGTGGTGTTACATTGTTTTTTGTAATGTTATATTTCTATTAGTAAGGGTTGTTTGCTGGTTTGCGTGTTTTTTTTTTTAAATAGGACTGACCCGCTACCCTTGGTTTTAAAGTGACTTAATTTTAGTTGTTTCGTAGCGAAAATTTCAATAACTTTTGTTTGAAACTAATAAAAAGTACAAAATGGCGGCGTTCATTCTATTTTCGTACCAAAAGATACTTCAATGATAATGCTTTCCTCTTCCTACTCGTGTTCCTTATCAAATGAATGAAAATAAAAATAATAATAAACATGTATTAAAATAAAACAGAAAATCTGTTTTATTTAGATACATGTTTATTTATTTTTTTATACTTACAACAATACATTCCAGATAAAACCATAAAAAAATATCAAGTTACACTACTGACCAAAATCACAGATCCAAAAAAAAATATTCATCAAAATAAAAAAAGCTCCGGCTATAAACATGACTGCTACTGTCTAATGGCCACATACAAACAACTTTTATATTAACGGCCCAACATTAGCACTTTCTTTTTTGCTGACAAAATGTTTAAAACGAGCCCCTTTTATTTCATTGCTGGGTACACTTCAAACAATGGCGTAATACGGGGGCTGTTTGTCCAGGTAAATGTTTTCAGGGTTCATTGGCGTTTGAATTGTAAATAGCGATACCATTTAAGAGTAAATGCGTGTTACTTTGTATGTGTGTTAAGTTATTATTGTAGCATATCATCATTATTATTCTTCGCCCCTTACCCAATTTAGCAGTCAGCGAAGCATAGCCTTCTTTTTCAACATTCATAATTATGTAAGCTCAAGCTTTTCTCTTTTTCTTTTTGCAGAAACCACAGAACGTCATCTAATGCTATCTTAACATACTCTTTTTCACGTTGCTTCGTCCACGTTCATACATTCAACATCGTGCTTGTATGAATAAATTAATAATCATATGGGTACATTATACACATACACATCATATAGGTACATAATAGAGATCAATGGAAGAAGCCATTTCTTCCATTGATCTCTATTAGCTTTGAGCTTAGAATGTATTTCTGATTAAATAAATAAAAACTAATTCGTTCTTAACAGAAGGGCTTCAAAACAGAAGGGTTCTGGTCCTGGTCCGGATCCTGTATGTAATGAGATCAATCTCAACACAAATAAACTTACCCACAATATTACCATTTATCTAATTGCATTCAATAACAGACGCGGCTGCCAGACGTAACAGCCATATGTAGGTAATTATGTCAAACGTGGCTGCATTAATTGCACCTTACGCATTGCAATACCTTAGAATGAGGTGTCATCAAATTGTATTGTAGTCACCATTGCATAATCACCCTATATCGTACCCACTGCTGGAACACTGGCTTCCTCACTGCGTGGGTTCGTGGGTGCCATTTTTCTTCGAATTTTTAGTTCTAGGACATGTTATTTTCCTCCCGATATTATCCTTATCCGTTTGGTGATAAAATAAATTACGTAAACTTCCAACCTGAGGTCGAACCTGTTGAAGTAACCGACGACACGTAATCCAGGGTCGAAGCTACGGTATCACAACTGCTTTCACTGGGCCACAAAATGCATCAAAATTTATAAAAAGGTTTAGAGCAATGAATTTTCTACTAAATAATAAACAAAACTGGCACACAAAAACAATTCAAAAAAAGAAAAGCTAACACAACACGAAGCTATTCATGATAAAACGAGTTTTTCTTTCCCCGAGAACAAACCAGCCAGTGGCAGTGTATTGTAATGTCAATTGTAGTACGAAACAAGCAGGAAAGACCTCCTTTTCAAGTAGGCTAAAAAAAGTAATATTCAGTGTCTGCCAAGTCATAAGCTATGGCAGTATCCACTCCGCTTCCTAATAACATTTTAATAATAAACTCGCGCACGGAACAAAGGGAATGCCTTCGCCATAGTGTGGGGGAATGGATGAGAGGTGGCGATAATGGTGTGAAGAAAACAAGATGTCATTTCTTTTCCAGAAAATGGTGTACAATCTTGAATACTAAGAAAATTGAAGAGATTATTGTATAATGCTGGATGCAGCTCACTTTCAGATTATAAGAATTTTTTGCCCGGATACTATGACATAGTAATCATCCATCACAGTCTCAGTGTCAACAAGCTAACAGTACAAATATAGAAGCGGGTAAGCTAGACTAGGTGGAGATTTCTTATAAGCAAAATACCTATTTATTTCACTCAGCATGTAAGTCTTCTTAACACTATTGCGCGACACCCGCTGTTAGCTTATGACATAAACGAAAAAAAGAAAAGAAAGGAGATTTATAGTGGATTCCCGCGGCCACAAATCAACCGTAGCCGTCAGAATTTGTGTGAATTTATACGATATATATGCAGTTTTTCTGGCCACTCACTGTTTCTTTGCGTAAAATTGTACCAAGAATAACGTAACGGCTCATTTTATTTGCACGACACTGTATTTTTAAATGTAAATGGTTATTTTTGGTTGCACGGCTGTGTATTTTTAGGGCTTACTCAATTAGAAGGAATTATGAGTGTAAAATGGCTATTTATAGATGTAAAAATGCCAGATGTGTTGTTTTTAAATTAGGCTTGTTTTACATTTTAATGTTGAATGGAAACCTTTTACGCAATTTTGGAATGGCACTAAATACTCACAACTAATCTGTGTTTCAACACAAGTGCTACAATGTATCTAGTTGAGTAGTACCCTACTAACATTCCTCAACTGTCCAAAAACCAATCAGTTTGCAAGAGAACTAACACAGACACTCAATTTGTCTCAACAAATCATGACGATACCTAGGAAACAAATTAGAGGACACAAGTGTCTTAGCAAGTAATTCGATCGTCGATTCATTTGATTCGTTCCAACTCGATGGGTCTTATCCTATTTGTGGATGGATTAAGTTCAGGAAATGGTTTGGTAGCTTTACCAGATTATCCTTAAGGATCTAAGGTATCAAGACACTTGGGTACGAATTAAGAGCGCCTTTTCTCTGAATTAGGAGAGAAGCTACGTCATCGTTCGTAATGAATTGGTGAGGTGGCTCTCTCATTTTCGGTAATTCAGCACAGAATCCGGAAATCATCTTTTTTAAAGATTGTGTGGAGATGGGCTTGCAAAAATATTGAAATGTATATTTTGTTTATAAGATTCTGGATATCAATAAAAAACTGAATATTGGTGGTGCCAGTTACCGAGTGTTAAAAACGAAACGCAACTGAGTTTGGCAATCTCAAAAGAGACTCATTCATTTCAATTTGGTACCAAATACATACGTATACATACCCTCATGCCGTTTTGCCATGGGGCTACTAGGCTGAAACAAAAAAACGCCACCTGGTTACTAATATTATCTGATATAATTTCATACTGGGGTATACACATTAGTGCTGCTTAAAGTAATTAAATAATAACAGCAGCTCAGATCACTCTTCAGGTTAATTCGTGCTTACCTAGGTTGTTCCAGGTGACCATCCATTATACAGGGTGAATTTTCAAGTGGTCGTGGATGGCCAAACCCGAAACTATGAGGAATAGCGAAACATGCTCATAGGAGTCTCGAGCCCGATTTGGATGAAAACTAAAACTATCATTAGATTTTTAAATATCTCTCAACTTTAATCATTGTTTGTGACTGAATAAACTCCTATTTTAAGAATTTACTGTGTTATTATTATAATATTTTCCCAGGTTTAATATTTTTAGCCTTCGAAGTATTGCAAGGTTTCTAGAAATTAATTAAACTGTTCTCAGATGAAAGCTATTGCAACCTACAATTCCACAAATAACTGATACGTCCTCCAGCTTTTATTGTTTCTAGTATTTTATACCTGGAATTCTCCACCAATTCTAAAATTATCCTGTATTCTTTTGAATGTAGTATTAAAACTTATTAGAAAATTAATTCATTATTTCAGTAACTGAGATGTATGATGTGTAATACATAGTGATGGTTATTTATTTCTTCTTTAATTTTTAAAATACTCCTCCTTTCACAACTAAACATGAAATGAACTAAGTGAGCTCCAAACTCCCGACCTTTCCATCACCAGTCCCAGGGACCTTTGTTCTCCAGCCGCTTTAAACAACAAAGTCCCAATTTCTTTAAGCAATCAAGCCGCTATAAGTTTTCTTTTTATCCACGATAGTAACAGAGAAACAAAGCAAAGTCATTCCACGTTAATGAAATTAAAGCGCTTTTTTTTCTTGAACAACAAAAAGTTTTTCAATTAAATGAACTCAAGTTCTTATTGTGTGTTAGAGTGCTTCTTTCTAAGGTTATTTAATCTTTCTTTTTATCGCATTTGCTTAATCTTAGGACTGGATTGTTTGCGACGCGTTGTTAAAGTTATTTTTAGTAGACTAATTTTCTCTATTTTGATATAATTGAAGAATTAACTACATTTCAGGCGGTTTGTCCTAAATCATTTCAATAATGATGTTATTATTTGATCTTTTTGTCATTTTTTCCCTAATATTAGACAGCCATTAACCAAATAACTAAGATTCTTTAAAACAGTGTCGAAACTTTACAACAGTAAGAAACTCTAACTTCTGATAATTATGATTGAAAATCCCCTTTTGCGAATACAATCAACTTCCGAGAAGGACTAGTGAAAAGTAGCCTTTAACGTAATATTCGGTACATAAGAATACCTACTGGCTAATTATATAATTTTGCTACAACATTATTATAATTAATGCATAATTATGGCTTCTGACTCTATTCAGTCTTTCAAATTATCTCTGCAAATTCTACTGACGGCACTCATGTCATTATTAATAATCCTTCTCTCAATTACAAATTTCAACATAAATATGAAACAATATACATGAGGCCACGCAAATGTATACAGTGTGCAGTGTACAATATCTTAGCGGTACACACGTCACACATTCTCCATGGCGTCACTGCGACTTTGCTAAACCGATTAGCTGTTCATGTGAGCGCTGATTATAGCATTGTGCTGGGTGAATTATTATGCAAGTATGTGTAACAATACTCTTGAGTTTGATTGTTTGAAATGTGGTACGTCCGTAAGATTAAGGCTTCCCATAAACCTATTCATATAAATACGGTGGCAATACATACCTACCTACTTCTCAAGTGAACGTTTTCAGGGACTGAAATGATCTTGAAAAAGCGTCTGGCAACATTAAGTTTCGACTAGGGTGGAGAATTCTGCAACAAACTGAAACGGTTTGTTTAACGAAAAAAAATCTGTCAGTTTCTTTTTTAACAGGATATTCTTTAATCCATGGTCTATGATGACCCTGCTAAAACCATCTTTATGATTGATAAGTTCTCCACAGTACCAAGAACGAAACAAAACAGATTTTCTCTCACGTTTTTGACAAATCAAAAACACATTTGGACAGATGGAGGTAGATAATTGACACTCAATCGTTTGAAAAGGGTGAAGTGTCTCATATACTACTATACATTACATTATACATTTGACGACCCGAATGGCGCAGCGGTTGTGAGGCTGCCTTACGTTCATAGGGTCCCGGGTTCGAATCCCGGTAGGGGCAAATGTTTGTGTGATGAGCATGGACATTTGTTTCCGAGTCATGGATGTTTATATGTATAATAAGTATGTATTTACAAACAAAAAAGTATCTATGTAGTAGTATCAACTATCTGGTGTCCACGACACAAGCCTCGTTGCTTAGTGTGGCACCTAGATGGCACTGTGTGTAATGTCCAGCGATATTTATTTATTTATTATTTATTTATACTCATCTGTGCCACTAACTGGGAGAATATAAGGAGTTATGTTATTAATGACACGTACATACATACTTTTACCTATTCAAATATAGCTATCAGTCGATCAGTATATTTATATAACATGCTGCTCATGAAATATTACTGAAAGCAGTCTGTCAGGCATTACATTGTTGTACAAAGTGGCGTGTTACTTTATAAGACTTTGCGTCGTTTAGGTTCTAACACCACGTAAGTCAATTTTCGGTGGTTTTGAGTGTTTTGACATTTGATGCCGTCTGCTAGAGAAGACACTTTGTTTCAGCCAATTGTTAATAAAAATAAAAGTGTTTTATTCAAATTACTTGGTAGTACGAGTATGTTGCATTACTAATTTCGGGTTCTTTAATTAATCAAAAGCCTGAAAATTGTTCACATAATAACATTTATTTGCAAGATTTTTTTTCGAATAAAAACTTAAAAAATACATTTGTTAAAACTGATTGAATACCCATTTAGAACCAACCGAAGATAAACTAACCTGTCCCACACATTGATCGGTGTAGAAGTTCACGTTACATATTCGCACGGAGACATCAAACATCCAACTTATTCAAAGTTTATTTTCTCTAGATCGTTCACCTTTGCTTACGCAACTACTTTGAAAGGAGTAATGTTATTTCAACTTCTTTATACAATCTCAAAATAGCAACTTCTGATATTGTTTTAGCAAAATATGAAGAGAAGATCTCGTTCTGTTTATTGAACGTTTTGTTATTGGATATCTAACTGTGCCTCAGGTTAATAACAATATGTTCGTATTTACTCCTGACAAGAATATAATGAACGGAAGTGATATCCAGGCCAACATTACAAACAAATACAAATTAAACTCTGTCTGTCGTTTCAGGCCAACATTACAAACAAATACAAATTAAACTCTGTCTGTCGTTTGCTCAGTAATACTGTTTGTGACGCCTACCTTAGTTGCTGAACGGATTTGGATGAAATTTAGCACCCGAATAGACCATGACTTGGTTAAGAATAACATGAGATTACCATGAGGTGTACCTAATATAATTCCCACATTTCTCCAGTTATGTGTGTATTATGTGTACGATGTAAAATGTTTCTATCATGGTGAACCAGAAATAAATGATTTATTTTTTATGTATGAGTCCCATGTCTTCACTAGACCAACGATGCATTAGGATACATTTTATCGTGGCAGTATGGTTCCCTAGGATAATTCTCCACCTCTTAGCGACTGAAACCGTGGACAAAAGCTAGTAATGTAATTGAAACTCGAGGCTTTCTCAATTTTATACCTGAACTGATAGGCAGAGATGTAGCTACACCCTTATTCTACGAGTTTTTCAACGTAAGTAACCATTTATATTTCGCCAGTATAAGTATATAATTATTATGTAGACAGATTACGTCTACTGGTTCAAGATGACCCAAAAACCCAAGAATATCGCAATAACACGAAGGGTGTAGCGAAATGGCTCCAGTAAAAGGCGTGGCTGGAGAGAAGGCGATGCACGGCGAGGCGAGTACATAGCACAGGGTTGCAAGAATTTGGTTTCCAGAGAACGTTAGGAAAGTTTTAAGTATTTGGAGATATGCGGAGCTGAGTGTAAAGATCCTCATCCTTCGTTGAAAAGAGGATCTTCTGGCCATACGGGTCTTGTGCTTAGTGGGCTACTTCCCTATGTATGTTAATCGTGCTTGAAAGTTTAATATGGCAATGTAGGATTTGTCTAGTTCGTAATGTATCGGAAGTTTAAATGAAAGTCCGTCAGTTTTGAGGTCTAAGAAAGAATTTGAAGATCCTAATATTCAAATTTTGTGTTTAGGCTGACGATTGAAAATTAATTTATACATGTCGTGTGTGTTTTTGATAATTCTACCCCCGAAGGGTTAAAAATGGGGATGAAGGTATGTAACTATGTTTGTCCGGATGGCAGCTAGCAGCAGATATATCTTCAACCGATTGTGAAATTTTGAACACACCTTTGGTTCTAGTGACAATATATTTTTATAACAGACATTCCTTAATGAATTCCTCCTCCTTCCTTCCTTGGCCAGGATCGTCTCCTCGAGAGAGAACTCTTCAACGGTTAGTAGCACGGAGACGAAACTTTGTATACGCGTTCAAGTTTGATAGATAAAGATGATTTTTATCATGACCTCATCCTGCAGCCAGGATCGTCTTCTCACGATGGAACTCCTCAACGGTTACTAGCGTGGACACAACATTTTGTATACGCGTTCAATTAAGATAGATAAATCTCAAAATTCCGGTAGTACTTCCCCATCACCAATAAACATCTATGCAGACAAGAAGAAGTCGATTGAATTGCCCCATACAGCGAAAAAATAACACTAGGTATATGTGCTCGATCTTTGTGAGTTACGATTTACATTTTACCCAGCTGATGAAAATTTGGTTATGAAAAAAAGGATCACTAAACGTGTGTTTATCTTCATCAACCCGTGTTCAAGAAGACTCCTGATCGAGATCATTAACATACAAGTTTTTAAGCTTGTACTACTAGAAGAATCCTTACGAAAAACATGTAAATCAAGTCCTAAATATTTAAACGATCAATTTTAAGGAAAATGTTCGTACTTTTTAACGTGTTTTAAACTACTTTTTGCTCTCAATAATTACATGGAGTTTAGTATTGGCGGTGTGCCCAAAAAAAGCTATAGGCTCCTCTGCTCACATGAAACCTAATAGTGAACTACATAATGTAACTGGAAGATTCTATATTCACTGAATTGCCAACCATCTTAGAGTCAACGATAGTAGGTACATACTACATAATATGCCTGTGGCTAGCCTGTAGGTAGCTTATATTTTTGACTACGCGAAAGTGCCTGTCGCGGGACTTAATAAAAATGGTAGTGTCTGTTTGTAATACCAAAATAACAGCTTTTTACTGAAAGCTAAGGAAAGTATATACGGTACCTATAACAAAACCCTTTTTTTTTCAGTTTTTGTATGTCTGTCTGTCTGTCTATCTGTTTGTTCCAGCTAATCTCCGAAACGGTTGGACCTATTTTGACGGGATGTTTACTGGCAGATAGCTGATGTTATAAGGAGTAAATAAAGTTACTTTAATTAAGAATAAGGATTAGGGTACCGTGCAAAAAAAATTCAACCCTTAAAATTGGTAGCAAAATTCTATTCAAAATGGAAAGTAATACTTTTTATAATAATTTCACGCGAACGAAGGTCGCGGGCAACAGCTAGTTTGAAATAAATGTTTTGAGTTGAGTATGCTTACAAAACTTCCTAGAAGAATAATAACGAGAAAATCAAGTATTTTGCAGAAAAAAAACGTTTTCAATGCAATGTTATCAAAGTAAGAATAAGTTGTTTCTGTCCCGAGTGCTCAGTCAAGCGGAAATCGCTTTCAAAGAGTATTTCTATATCAATACTTTCAACAGAATTGTTTTTCGATTGCTTATGTCAATCTTTAACATTTTTGACTTTCCTTTGTCGCTGATCATATGTCTCTTTTTTTAGGCTGTCTAAACCACTTCATGTGGAGATGATTTTTCCTAATTTTTTTTATCAATATCATTTGATTAAAAGAGTAATGGACATGAATGTTGATGGATGGAGAGGGAGAGGAAGGCCAAAGAAAAGATGGATGGATTGTGTGAGGACAGATATGAAAGAGAAAGGAGTAAATGATGCCGTGACGTCTGACAGAGGTGAATGGAAGAAGAAAACTTGTTGCGGCGACCCCAAGTGGAATGGGACAAGGCCAGGAAGATAATGACGATGATTTGTCTCTGCCTCAACGACAACAGAAAAGCATTTTTATCTCATACTAGCTGTTGCCCGTGGCTTCGCTCGCGTTTTGGTCGAAAATTCTTCCACGGACACGCTGTAAATATAGCTTATAGCACTCGGGGTTAATATAACTTCCTAATAGTGAAAGAATTTTCAAAATCGGTTCAGTAGATCCAGAGATTACCCCCTACATACAAACTTACAAACAAATTTTACCTATTTTTAATATTAGTATAAATTTAGAATTGATTAACGTTACCCACGCATAGTATACTCGGACCGAGTCGACTTGGATCTCGCAACTCGTATTGTGGCAACCCATACCCACTGTATTTTTGGCTATTTTAAAACCTTTTGCAACATTTTCGTACACCATGAAGCATACGTCATGCAATTTAAAATAACCTGTCACAACTGCATACATTTCTCCTGAAACGAGAAGTATTTTGCTAGAAGCAGCCCTGCACCGGCCCCAGGCAACGTTGCCAATCTCGCGACAAATAACATTTTTAAAATTGCAACTTTGGAAAATAGAGATACGGGGCTCTGAACCGTTTAATAGTGATTTACGACCCGATAAAAATTTCAACTTTTCACATTAACGTGTCAGGTTGCCTTTATTATATAACTTAGTTTTGCTACTACTGTAAGTAAAAATTATTGTGTTAAAGAAGAAAAGTTAAACTTTAAAAAGTAGTTTTCTTGTCGTAGGCGATAAGTTTCAAAGAGGATTATTGTGAATAAAAGTGCTGGTTTATTTAAGTTAATGGACCTCTAAAGAAAGAGGTTGTTGATCCAGAAAGAAAAAAGCTACCGCTTGATCGTGGAGATGGATTTTAAAGGATGGAACGAACGAAGTAATTATAAAGAACTTGACAACATATTTCTGAAGAACCACAAGCAGATAATATCCGCCTACCAAATGAATAATGGTTACATATCATTTATATTATTAATAACATCTGATCCACTCTAAATAAATACGACATTAGCAGTAAACCTCCACCGAAATATTTTACGATTTTCCTTTGTTCCAAAAATCATGGGAAAATTCCACAGCAAAGATGACGGATCTATTTCCCACCGATGCGGAGGCCAAAAGACCTCATAAAAATGGGCAAATATACTTCCGTATAAGCCTTCATATTGATCAAGCAAAACGCACTAGCTGTTGGTAATATCAATAAAATATTATGAGCATTTTTTGCATACTCGTCCTGACATAAAAGGAATAAGATTTGAGGGCCAACCTTTGGATGGACCGCACTTTGTCAATAGAAAAGATATGAACCCTAAAATATTTATTGAAAGTTGTACAAGGATACTGGAAGTAACAAATAATCCTTTAATAGATTACAATACATAATATTATGTATACCTAGTAGGTACGAACAATTGCGAAAAAGGTTTTAGGTTCAAAAAAGTTTGTGGCAACAATCTGAGCTTATTTGTTCCTTTGATCTTCATATACCTACCTACCTATGTAGCTCCTCCTAAATTTTACTTTTTATATAGGCATATAAAGACTTATGTAGATTGTCGTAAATCAAGGGTGGTACTTAGGCAACGAATACCCTAAATCGTAAAAAATAAGAAATAAAACTCAGTTCTCGAGAGCTTAATCTTTGCGACTGATCAATTTCTTCAGGCCTGTGATAAGTTTTATTGAGAGCCACCATTCTCAAACCCATAGAAATATTATCAGATTTTTTCGAGACTCAGCAAATACTAAAACGAATATCTGACACCATTCAAGCGTTATATATGTACTTGTTGGGCCCTATAACACTGTGGAACTTCCATTTACGGGCCCAAAGCAATTTGAACTTAATTTTGGAGGTCATAAAGTTGATTTCTCTTTGAGAACTCGTCTATTTTGATGTGATCGTAAATTACCAAAGGTAGTTTCGGTCAGCATGGCCTCTATTTTGAACGGGATATGGGCTATTATAGTTTGAGATTATGTTGAAATTATCTTTGTGATCTCCGTAGACCTAGATCGTTCACAGTGTTGTGATGCGTACATGTTTTATTACGAGGGTTGCTTGTCGATATCAGACGAAATAACATTTTATAGTAGAAAATTAGAAGGTCTAGACACACACACATAAACCTGTACCTATATTGAAGTTCTGAATATTGTAGGCGCTCATCATTTCTCAGATAATTTACTATGTGTTTTTATTGTGTCGTAAAAATAATCCAACATTGTAGAAAATGAGAATCCATGACAACGGGGTGAGACTTAGGAGCAA
The DNA here is from genome assembly GCA_947578425.1 of Eugnorisma glareosa. Classification (NCBI taxonomy): domain Eukaryota; kingdom Metazoa; phylum Arthropoda; class Insecta; order Lepidoptera; family Noctuidae; genus Eugnorisma; species Eugnorisma glareosa. The sequence goes on from OX387961.1 coordinate 20,654,767, forward strand.
CAGAGAATTTCACTTGATAACTTCCATTGTAGATTGGATTACCCTATTTTCAGTTTGTCTACTAGAGAGCAAAGAGACTAATATCAAACAGGATTCTTAAAAAATAATTCCATTTATGTAATTTTCCAAAAAAGAAACAGATTTCAAATATGATGAAAACGAATGAAAAAAGCTACATTCCCAGAAAACTTGTAAGCAATAGACAACATTTTGATCACAGAGTACGTAATCATTACGTCAGTAGCGTTCTCTGCGATGTACAATCATATTTTAACAATGTAGGTATTTTAATATAGTAGAAGCGAAAAATAACAAACCAAACATCTGAGCAAAAAACTGTTTCATGAGGAAACTATAACTCCCATAATTCACTCGCAATGGGCCTCATCAGAAGGCTTAAAGTCACCCAAAGGGCAATGGAGAGGGTTATGCTCGGAGTTTCCTTGCGTGATCGAATTAGAAATGAAGACATCCGCAAGAGAACCTAGGTTACCGACGTAGCCCGAAGAATTGCCAAACTTAAGTGACAATGGGCATTGTTCGCAGAACGAATGGCCGATGGGCGATCGCGAACAGGAAGACGTTGCGTTGGAAGGCCTCCCACTAGGTGGACCGATGTCCTGCTGAAGGTTGCGGGGATCCGCTGGATGCGAGACGCACGGGACCGGGGGACCGGTCAGTGTGGCGACACTTGGGGTAGGATTATGTCCAGCAGTGGACGGACTTTCAGCTGAAATGATGATGATGATGAATTCAGCTAAAACTTTACATAAAGCTCGAATCTAAAAGACAATTCAATTTCTAAACATAACATGATGAAGTACTAACTGTCTCAGCACTTGCGTTCCGTATGTAAAGTGGCTTAGTCCGCCTGGATGGACTTTCAATAGAAGTTTCAGACATGTCTCTGGTGCCAGAAGTGCGGTGTAAATACCTATTTATTACCGAGGACGTTTGATTTTATGAATAAAGTCATGCTGATGGTGTTTTGGTTATTTGGTTATGTGGGATGGTGAAATTTTGGTTGGAAATACGTTGATAGTGGTCTTATAGAGCAGTTTGACGACCAGTCTTACAAAGTGGTATCGTAAACCCAGTACTATACTAAGTTGTGAAGGTCAGATAGGCAGTCGTTGCATTTAAAATATTGGTGTTCAGCTGCATCTGGTTAGACGGGAAGCCGACGTATCCGTCAGAATCGCGGGTGTAATCATCATTAATTTAATTATGATGTAATTGGGCACTATAGAGCACAATCATATAGGAGTGCGCATTTTACGAACATCTATTTGTATGGTAAGTGATCTATTTGGAAGTCATGCACCCGCGATTCTAATGGATACAAGCCGACCCTAATGTAGTTGAGAAAAAGCTAGGCAGATGATGGTGAATGTTCTTATAGAGCAGTGGTTGGCAGTTGGATGATTGAAAAAGTCGCTTTTAAGGTCTTATTGTCACCTCACTGCCGTAGGGATTGTCATACTTGTGGACATTAAAGGCCAAAATTAAGCGGGACGTGAGAGGGAGAGAGCCTCACGTCCCAGCTATAAATGATAAATGATGTTTAAATGATAAATGATAAATGATGTTTATTTTGCAAATAGGTTTCTTAAAAACACTTATACACGTCTCTTTTTTAAACTAGATGGGGCCGGTGTTTCGTACCTGACTACTCTGAGAAGAAACAGCCGAAACAAACTCAGAGGTCATAGTCTCTTTTAAAGTCCAGACATAATCTTGGTTAACTCACATGAGGACTATGCAGATTAGTGTCTGAGATGGTCTCTTGAAGAAAGAACCACACAGATTTGAGTGGACCTGTCCAGTCAGTGCAAGCATTTGTCAGTTATCGTGTAGCTCGACTTATAACTCAAGGAGCTCAACGACACGACGAACAATACCAAAGAAAGGACATTTGGGTAGGTCGCTTATAGTACTCAAACTGCCAGACAATAGTGGAAAAAGATACACATGGTCCTCACATTCACAATAATCAAATAAAATTAATACAAAATACTCTACAAAATAAATGTCATTAAATGTGACCATTAACAATAAAAAATAAAAGTAAAATACTTAGCAAAGTAAGTATTCATGTCAAATCATTAAATATAACAATAAGAAAAATATAAAACAAAATAATAATAAAAAATAATAATAAAATACTAAAAGTATTCATGTCAAATAAATTAAATGTCACAGTGTATATGGGAAAGGAATCAATAATAAACAAGCGAAGTCCGAAATTTCGACATTCACAGAGTAAATTTAATTGGAGCAGCTTAATCCCAAGCCTTTTTATCTTCGAGATAGTGATTAATGTTATAGTAGGCTTTCAGACATAGCTTCCGTTTTATAAACGATTTGAATTTATTTAGGCTTAGTAATTGAATATGACTCGGAAGTTTATTGTAAAAACGTATACATTGGCATCTGAACGTACCCCCTATTTTTTTTAGCCTCGTTGCAGGAACAACATATTTGTGTTTATTCCTCGTATTTACATTGTGGATATCACTGTATTTTTTAAACAAATTAATATTTTTATGTGCGTACAAAAGGTTTTCATAAATAAATTGAGAGGGGACAGTAAGTATATTAATCTCTTTAAATTTTTCTCTGAGGGTGTGTCTAGGACTTAATTTATAAATTGAACGAATTGCCCTTTTTTGCAAAACAAATATTGTCTGAATATCGGCGGCATTGCCCCACAAGAGAATACCGTACGACATCACACTGTGGAAATAACTAAAGTAAACTAAACGGGCTGTCTCTAAATCAGTTAAATCACGAATCTTTCTAACGGCGTATGCTGCAGAGCTAAGCTTTTTTGACAATTTGTCTATATGGGGGCCCCACTGAAGCTTGGCATCCAAAGTTATGCCTAAGAACACTGTGTTATCTTCCGGTTTCAACTCTTCATTCTTGATTAGTACACTAGTTTCCACTTGTCTTACATGGGGTATCGTAAACTTAATACATTTAGTTTTTTTCTCATTTAGGAGTAGATTGTTAACATTAAACCAATTAACGACTTTTGCCAGGGCGCTATTAACATCGTCCGTAACTAGCTGCTGACGTTTGAGTTTAAATAAAAGAGAGGTATCGTCTGCAAACAACACTATGTCATGATTATCCTTTAGGAGGTAAGGCAAGTCATTTATATAAATAAGAAACAAAAATGGGCCAAGAATTGAGCCCTGGGGTACCCCCATTCTTACTACGGATCCGGGGGACCTTTTCCCGTTAACATCAACTCTCTGAATCCTATCGCTCAAATATGACGCTGCCGCGGGAAATGCCCTATTAGGCGTCGGGGGCCACGTGATAGCTCCCGGCCACCGTAGGCACGGGCCTGTGGACGGTGAGTAATGGGCCAGCTCGCCGTTCGTCCGTCTTGTGACGAAAGACCATGTCAGCAAACCGGAAGGGGTCCGATAGGACCGATGCCTGCCAGGGCTGCGGGACTGTTCGAAAGAGATACCGCGGCCCTGGAACACAAAGGGCAAAAGAAAGAACATGTATGGGTTTTAGTCAGTACCCTTCCACTCCGCCCAGAGTAGGGGGGTGATTTGATGATTTCCCATAAAAAAAGACCTAAATCATTAGTTGGTACTTGCACTTGTTTTCTTTTTCATTGTGTACTGTTGGCCTGGTAGTATAATGGCCCTGATTTAGAAATTGTAAGTCGCGGGTTCGAACCCAAGCAGGTATTTTCTTTGTGTGTTTAATCTCTCGCAAACGATCATCACCTGGAACCAAATTTAATAATCCCAAATAAAAGACGTCGATTTGTATTTGGGGTACTCAGTATCTGTTACTAATTAGTATCAATGTATATGTGTGCCATAGTTTGTGAATTTACCTGCCTTTCTGTGGATTACAAAAGAGTCTTTAGAATAACTGTCGGTTTTTCAACCTTCAGTTAGTTGACTCTTGAAGCTGTGTCAGTGACTCCAAATACCTGTATTATCCTTTCAATAAAGTAAACCTACAATAAACCACAAAACAATTTCAATAATAACTTCCTTTAATATTCAAACAATATGACTAAAAGCATCTAAAATTCATTGTATTTCCAAACCTGAACACAACATCAAAAACATTTCTAATCGAAAGTTTTCTAGATAATCAAACAATATCAACGCTCAAAAGCCTTCATCAATAAACTTCACGCTAATAATAAGTTGGGAGTTCGGCAGTCCTTTGTGAACACCTATCAACGTACAACCTCGAAAAGGTTATTTTAGACTGATGTAGGTTGCTCTTATCGAACAATCAATGTTACTGTTTGCTTGAAAACAAAGTAAATCAACGTCTTGTTGTTGAAAAGTTTCTTGTACGAGAATAAATCTTTTGGAAAAATCTTGGAACAGTCAAAACTGTAAACTGTCGAAATGTTTTTAAGAGGTTACTAAGACTGTTGGTCGTACTCATTCTGGCTTTACGTTGGTTGTTCGTTCAGTGTTTTGAATGATGAGTTCTTTGCAAGATTATCGAAAAGTCAAAATTCACGCAACTCAAGTGATCCTCTTAACTCTTTGTTGTTCCCACTGCTCGACACAAGATTCCTCTCTATGCAAGGGCCATGATACATCGCGCGGGTCCAATGTGGGTTTTGACTGTTGAAAATTCAGTTTACTAATCACCGGAGGTTGACGTTCCTCAGCATCCTTCACAAAATGTGTCCATTCATCCCCAGGTTTCGTTTTCTTCCAATATTCTTCACTTATTTATTAAGTACTTTACTTAGGCAAAACCAAATTAGGCTGATCTCTCATTGTACGGGTAGTTCATACAAAGCGAAGTCAGGTTATACTGGATATGTATAGCTTGATGTGTGGCCGTGTCTATGATATGTACATTCCTGTTCTTCACATAGTATTAATATTTTCCGTAACATTAAAAACAACACCCGTAAAACATTTGCCTTTTCCAATAATATCTTCAATAACGAGAAATCCCCAGATGTGTACAATAGCACAAATATAACACCAGCGTCCTCATTATGTTTCTCCATCAATACGTCGATTGTGTACAGCTGTACATTGATTGAATTCGTTCATAATTACTCTCAAAGGCATTGGCTTTATGAACCCTGTTCCTGTATTTTCTACCCGAACACGTCATTGTCAATAAAATCTTCATTAAAATCTCTTTGTCGCGATATCCGAACGGAAACTGCAATGATAATGAGAAGATAAGGATCGCAGTATTAATTAAGAGTTGTTTTAATGTTGCACGGTAATTTGGTAGTTATTATTTTCGATCGTTTATTTTGCAGGATTATATTGTTTGAGCAAGATCTAGTGCAGTTTTTAGCGTTTTATTAAAGGTTCAGTGACTTTAAAATTAAGTTTACGGAGTGACACAAACTACACTGACTACATAGTCCCCTAGGAAGATATTGAAGTTTCTACCAGCATGAATTCAAAACACAGTTTTAGCTCAAAATTAAATCTTCTTCAAATACAAATGTATTTAACTAATATAAAATGTGAATGAAACGTTACTTTAGGCATGGAAAGATTTCCCCATCGTAAACTCCATATTTTACCATCAAGTGATCAAAGGCAAGCGCATCTTTTATGTGAAACCTGATTCAGTCTTTTTCCTTTATTAATATAAGAAACAGCAAAGAACTAATATTAAAGTCAAACATCAGCATAATCATATACACACACGCCTATCGATTTATCGATTTAGCATTTAGATTAATTAGCGAAATCGCGCTACGGATAACTCCATACATCGGATAATTTATCATCCTCAAAGTGCGGATACGATTCGGTTATCGAAAATTGCACTGTGTGTGAAGTGAGCAGAACCGTTTCCAAACAGTGGCTTCACATCTGCTAGCTAATAACACAACTCAGTAACTCAAAGCATTTATTTCAATTAGACCATAACAGGCACTTTTGAATGTCAGAAAAACAAAGAAGGCGAAGCTACAGTCACAGACACAAGGCATAATAACTTTTGAAAGTATTGTAGTTGCCTATTCCAAAGCTTAGATCTCTATGGAGAAGAATGGGCAAGAAACTCCAAGGACACTCTTTTCAATCAAAATATTGTAACAAGATCTTGGTTACATCATTCATGTTGAGATTATACATATAAATGTGAGAACTATATAGAAAGACGTGCACAATAAGAGCGCCCAGAGTAAAAGATTATAATTATCAACAATTTAAAAACAAAGTAGTTAAAATAAACCGTGGCAGCTAAGAGATGACCAGTCCCAACTGATAGCGCCCGTTCACGAACATGACGCATTGATCAGCCCCATTCAGCTCAACCATATTGACGGGAACTAAACGACCCGACACACCCGCCACCATCAGCGAGACATTTGAGTGAGCCTGACATTCCTCAGCCACCAGGGCACATTCGAGTCAATGAAGCATAACTAAATGTAAATGGCAGCTTTACAGTACATAGTACTCACACATGTGTACATAGCAATAGCACAGAAAACCATAATTGTGTCTTAAGTTTCAAAGGTACAAAACATTTTATATCGAGACTTTCTGAAATATTTTATACAATTTTCAAAACCTGTATAACTTTGTTCATCAATATGTTGAACTTTTTTTTACATTCTTATCTTAACGCTTGATACCTTTTATAGGGAATATATTTTATTATAATATCGTCATTTTGATCATAAAAATAAATGTGTAATGCTCTGAAAACAGAGATAAAGTAACATCGCAGGTGATGTTACTTTAGAAGTTCAGACATTAGATTTGATACTACCTAGAACCGGTAATAATATTGAATGTCTTTATTTCAATCTATTGTTGAAATCTTCATAAATCCAGAAGTCCAAAGAAACTGCTTAATTGGACTGTTTAACGGAATTTTTGTATTAGATTCTGACCAAGAGACCAAATTGCCAGTCGGTCCAGATGAATGTTCATTCACTTAAAGTCCTCGTACCTTTGAAATACAGTTCAAGAACTGGTGGCTAAATAGCCGCACGGGTCGATGTTCAGATCAAGCTACGCTTGCCTACGTCAGTCGTTGGATGGAGAACCACCCATTACATACCGAGTTTCCTGTGTGGAAAGCATGTTAAGCTGTTGGCCCCGGCTGTCAATTGTAGGTCTTTGGCAGTCGTAACTGGCATTTGCATTGCCCTGAAAGTCTGACAGCCAGTCTTACCAAAGTATATTACCCAGTTACTGGTTTGTGGAGATCAGATAAGCAGTCACTCCATGTAAAATACTGGTATTCATCTGTATCCATTTAGACTGGAAGCCGACCCAAACATAGTTTGCGAAAAAGGCTAAGGCTAAAGGCTAAGCAGATAATGATGAATGTGCTGAAAGAGTAGTGGTGGGCAATTGCAACATAAAGGTAGTCGCTTTTGCCTCCTTGTTTTACTCATGGCCGATGATGGTGCGTAAGTCAGGGACGCTAAATCTGGATTGACTTGTTATATCCGGATACTCTAGATCTCCAAGAAGACACGTGCAACCACGTACAACCGCTAGTACAACCATAATTCCCTGTAAGTAAATGTTTATCATACGAGTCTATATTCACCGAGTAAATAAGCCAGTCTGTGCATATGTTATTAGCTTAATGGATACCTCAGTAATACCCGGATGATAACGTAAGAGGAAGGATTTATTTCCGTTTATACTTAGCACAGTTTGTTTCTTTTTGTTTTGTTCTTTGGCTTCTTGTTTTGTAGTATTGTTCATTAGTAGATTAGCAATGATGGTTACTTTGTGTTTTCTGCGCAACTTTTTACTGGAGGGATTAAGGTATCTGAATTTTTATATTTTATTATTATGCGCTTTTGCAGACTACTCTTGGGATAATATATTCCTTTTTCGAATGAATATAGTTATTAGTACTAGTAATGCTATTTATGATCTCAGATTTATTAAGCCCTCATAAAGGGTAGACCGAACCGAAGACTTAGCGAAGCCGAAAGGCACTTGTTCTCCCCGTCATTGCGATATTTTTTTTTTGTTCTAGACTGACTTTTTCACAAGTTTTTTTTTTTAAATACATGTTTTTAATGTAAGATTTTTAAAGAGACACCTCCGCGATCCCCGTATTATTCAATCCATCCAACAGCACAATTATTTGAGTGCGATACATTGAGTACTACCGTAAAACGTGATTTTTCACCCAAATAAAAAAAGTCGTTTCCCAGCAATAATTTTTGCGTAAAGTTACTTAGTTTGATGTACTAATGCTTGGTTGACTGCTTCGTAAAGGGTCCTGTAATGTTACACCCTGTATACACAATGTTCCTTGTCAGATCAGCGTGATCTTATATATCAGCTGAAACACGTCCACGAGCTGGACATTGACCTCTCCCAAGTTTCGCCACATAACTTGGTCCTGTGTTTTTTCCATCTAGCGGATTTCAAGGTCTTCACTAGATCGGTCGATCTTGTGGGCCATTCCCACTGCGCCTTGCAGTACTCAGCCTTCACAATTATTCATGTTCTTCAGCATTAGCGAATGTATGGGTAGTGCGTCGCGTGGAGAGGCCATGAGTGCCGCTCGTCGGCGCGGTCGGGTGGTGTCGTGTGTTATACATCAACGGATTCCATATAAGCCAATGCGACGTGAAATCCGCTTCACCGCCAGACCGCGCGGACAAACGGTGTCATGTGAGAATCGCCGCCAATAGGATCTGATGCCGCAGGTCTGTTTTTTTCAACTATCAACAAGAAAATGACATAAATAACCCAGTCATTTAACAATCAAAGGCACTTCTGTCATTCGCCAGAGGACCATCCTCGCCTGACTGCACTGTACCTACCTGTGGTTCACGTCCAGGAAAGCGGATGTAGTATGCCTTTGAAACTGTGAACTCAACCAATGAATCACACAGCTGGCTAGCTGGTCATTTGTGACCGCAGCCTTTACAAAAGTGTCTTGTAGGTACTTTTAGGGCTACTGAATTGAATGGATAATTTAGGGAGGCGGGTATCAATTTATTAGTCTGTACTCGTAAAAATCATTCAGTAAGCGACTGATAGACTATATAAAAAAACAACCTTTTTCAGTATTGTTTCTCTCTCTTCCTCTAATCCATCCAAAGGTTGTCTTGAAAAAGTTAAATTGCTTATAGCGATAAGACCGCCCATTGTGTCATCCTATATGAAATGTTTAGTATGGTGGATGACAGCTCTCAGCTGTCATAATCGTGATATCTAAAACGGAACGGAAAATATAGATGTGAGCGCTGTGAGTGATTATTTTGTAATTCGGAATGCGGCCTTAGTTGCTCACATTTTGCTTTAGGAATAGATACGTCAGAAACAGAGTAATGGAGTTTAAAAAAATCGTTGCCTCTTACCTCAGAGCAAATAAAGCAGGATTTTTTAAAGCCGATCCCATATCTATACTAATATTATAAAGAGGTAAAGTTTGTGAGTTTGTGAGTTTGTGAGTTTGTGAGGTTGTAGGGGGTAATCTCTTTATCTACTGAACCGATTTTGAAAATTATTTCACTAATAGGAAGCCCCATTATCCCCGAGTGGCAATATTTACAATGTGCCCGTGGGATAATTTCCGACCAAAACGCGAGCGAAGCCGCGGGCAACAGCTAGTGTTTTATAATGCTTAGTTGATGTTCGCTGACAGAAATTGCAGGCACAGCTTCTTCATTTACTTACAGAACATTGTCAGGTTCAATACCGCATGTTGTATTGAACGCGAGTTCTGTCTCACAAGTTGGAACTCTGGCCTCTTATGTAACTGTAAGATTTCAAATATGTTGCAGCTCTTTCTTTACCGTGTGGTTAGTGCCTAACCTGGTGTCAGGGTCTTTATGCGCGGGCCTGTGGACGGTGAGTAATGGGCTAACTCGCCGTCCGTCCGTATTATGACGACAGGACGTGTCGACGACGCGTTCGTGTTCCACGCGCGCCTCAAAGAGATGTCAGGAAACAGGAAGGGGTCCAAAAGAACCGATGCCTGCTAGGGTTGCGGGACTGATTGAAAGAGATACCGCGGCCCTGGAACACAAAAGGCAAAAGAAGGAACATGGATGGGTTTTAGTCAGTAAAAGTCTGACACTCCCTCCTGCTCAGCACAGAGCGGGAGGAGTTATTTGATGAAGTTCCATACGAAAAAAGAAAAAAAAAGGGTCTTTATGCCACACATGGGCCTCTGACTTGGCTTTACATGCCGTCAACAAATATTTCTCAGGAATATTAATTGTTTAATCATGGGAAGGTCCATAAGGCAACATCCACGCAGTAACAGTTATGCCAAAAACTAATCTCTGGAACCAAATCAAACAATTACTAATGACCAATGAATTGTATAAGTGAAGCGTAACAGACAAACACGCTGGCAGTCTTGTGCCAGTCGCCCGGATGTCGGCCCCGGTATTTGTGGCGTGACTTACGACCCACATCCGCCCGCCATATTTACTTTACTTACGCCACTTCCGCTCCCAAAGGCTTGCGTAATAGCTGTCTGACAAATACTTTGAGAATCGATTAGGTTTTTCGGTTAGTTGATTGTTTATTTACTTGGAAATGAATATGTTTTATTAGAGCTGACTTGGACAATTAGTAATCACTTCCAAAGGGTTCTATCACAGTTATTTCTGATAGAAAGAGATTGTGTATAGACACTCTGGCTCGACTCGAGCTAAGTCAGCGAGTTTCATAATCAATGGTGTCTTGTGTGGTGCAGTATACTTCAGAACTGTTCGTAGTTTGTACTTACTTAATCGGCCTATAAGGTTTCCACAGCTGTTCTGCTCCCAGGCCGCTTCTATGTGGGCTATCCACCACCACAGAAAAACCAAAATTTTGGTTTGATTTTAAGTATTACACTAATTATTCATAATACACAATTACACAAAATTTTGTGACAAACTTTGAAACAATACATTTAACTGGCATCATCCTATTTGAGCTTTAATACCTATATTAAACCATAATAACGCAACAACATGATCCACTCTCACTAAACACGATTCAATATCATCGCACGATGCATCTCCGGTTTCAATAACGACCGTCCGGTAAATTTCCGCCATAATTCCGATTCTCTAGAGAATTATCTCACTCAGTACACATTTCAGTTTAACATTAGGATGTTTTAGTAATCAAATATTCGCATAGGAGTCGGCGTAAATAAGCAACGCTTTTTTAAAAGGTGAAAAATGCACGTACTGTTTTATTGCAATGGATTTTTTTACAGATACGAAAATTCATATAAACGAACATCCAGACCCGGAACAGTTTATTAAAATAAACAAGGATCAGAAGATTCAAATAGTATTTCGTTAGTGCGATCATCAAACCCGTACAGTATTTCACGTTTTGATTGAAAAAGTAATTTAAAAAAAAAAACATGATAGGTACAGCATCCCGCCTGTTTCCAAAAACGAATGGGTACACGGGTCCTACCAAATTAATTAGACGTAAAAAAGGGCGAGCCAATGACCTAACCGGGCACGAATCCAAATTCCGGTCTGCAGGGACTGAATAAATCCTAAAGAGCGAAACTTAACAACACTTGGCTCCACCTGAAATCAAATTCGGCTAGGCAGCTAAGCAGCGAGCCCTACCTACACAAAGATCTATTTTTATACAGAGACGCATAATATACAAGGTACTTGGGTCCGTGAAACATTCCGCTACAAAAACGTATATTACACACTATCATGGATAAACAGACTAAGTGACTTTGCCCATTAAGGCATACGGAGAGGCTTAGTCGTCCATAAAATTGTGCCAAAAAGGTGCGGATAGGAAGTATCCGTTGGGAAACTATCGCAGTAATCCTGTAGACTGACGTGTTTTGTAAAGAATTTTAAGCATAATAAAAGTTTTAGTGGGTGTAATCTATCGCTTTTCAAAGGACCCTGACCCTGTTATTGTTAGAGGACACGTTTTTCATGAATAATATATGAAACTACAGGCCTACCGCCTACCGCTCTCTTGGGACGGCAGCTGAGGTGCCTGTCGCGAGAGTTCAAGGTGGCTGTACACTCTCGCCGACACACTCGACGTAGGGTGAGTGCGAGATTGTGCAGCTGAGCGAGGAACACCGAGGCTAGACAAGTGCTGCTACGTATACAATTGCACGCGCTTTGCGTCACTGCGTCTCGGCGAGAGTGTACAGTCGTTCGCCCGCTGACGGGCGTCAACATCCCTATAACACCGAGCTGATACCTCCGATACCTATAACAAAATGAGTTAAAGAAATGGGAGAACTTAGTATTAATCTCTTGAACGACTTATCCTATAACACGACGATAGAATTGGATCCAATATTGTCGCCATTCCCTTGAGACGCGATACTTCGACCCGTACGTTGTACCGTTTTTAGAAAAGATCCATGTTTTGTAGAAAACCTATAAATGGATGCTTTAAACGATAATTTTGACAACTACATTCCATTTACAGGTCACAATCTTGCTTTTCACCAACGTTACTGCCTCGTTAGTGTAGTGATCAAGCGTGACTGATGAGCATGAGGTCTTGGGTTCGATTCTCAGGTCGGGCAGTGTTATTGGGTTTTCCCATCAGGAATTTCTCAGTAGCAGCCACGAAGTCTGGATTTGTGCCCGGTTGAAGGCAATAGGCTCGCTCCCTATTATATGGGACTTGAACATAACTGGTGAAATATGGGTGTACTTTTAGATAAATCTCTGCCTAACGCTTCGAGGATTACAGGCGTGATGTTATGTTACATAATTTATGTATGGAAACCTGCGTTCGTGGAAACCTGCGAAGATTTTGGCTTCCTAATATTGAAACACTCATCAACGGCTGAACGGATTTGAATGTTTCACTTATCAGCTTTGGATGTTTTTTCTACAACGTGTAACAGAATAAACGCAAAACCTCTTAAGGGGTCATTGTACTTATCAATCTTAACATAGAACAACTTTCACTATGGGACCAATCCTGAAATCGCGATAGTTATAACCTTACCAAGTCATACCAAGTTACTAAGTTCGAAGGTCAGATAGGCAATCGTTCCGTGTAAAATACTAAGGTATTCAGCTGGTAGCAGGCCGACCTTAACATAGTTGGAAAAACGCTGTACTGGTGAATTTTATCTGTGATTACAATCTAGAATACACTGACTAGACACAGGAAGACACTGACACAAATAAGTGAAACCAGTGTGTGTTAACATTAGCGGTTTTCGTTGGGTTTGACTGTGAATGAGTCAAACTACTAGAAGAAAATAATCTCAGTATAAAATCAACAATTTCGTCATTCATTTTTTCTCACCCGACCATACTGAATCAAAATTTTTCAACCAAAATTATTATCACCATTGCCGTCTCAATAAACTATAATGATCACGCCTAAGTTGGCATCTACAGCGATTCCTTTGGCAATAAATTGGACGCTTCAAGGCCCGCCTTAATAACTTTTTGATAATGATATAGGGCGAGCTTTTTTCCAGCACCCCAAGCCTCACACTGTGGAAGTTTAACTGAATTTACTGGCAGTTTGTGAAGCTATAGATTATGTTAATATGTGTTCTTTATTGGTGGTATGTGATCTCTTTTTATAATGAGTTCTGGTGGATTGTTCTTTTTTGTATTAAAATGTTAGATAACGTTGTCGATTTTTAGTTGTAGGCGCTATGGACGAAGCTCATTAAACTGAAATGTGAAGAAAGAATCATCGATACGACGAAGAAGGATTACTTAGCCTATTTTTTTTTTCAAGTAATATTTGGTGTTAGTATAAATAATATTAGGTATTACCTACAAAATGTTAACGTACTATTTATTACACAGGAGTATTGTAAGCCAAAAGGATGGTTGAATGATTTTTCATTCTTGTTTGGCATTATTTAGCAATATTTACATGACATCGATTTTAGTTGTATCAGGATGATATATTATAAGCCCTAGTACATGAAACCCGAGAACCACCGTCTATTAACTTACAGTTCACCGTTCAAAATAATTGCCAAGAATCTTTTCTGAACCCAAGATCGTATGGTGATACCAAAGAGTAATTGGTGTGAAATTGTTCACGAGTTCAGTCAGCAATTTATTACTAATTGGGCTCCAGTGCAGCAGTCCTCATCCAATCTACATTGCATATCGACTTACGACAGAAATTGTGAGATTGCGTTTCAAAGAGATAACCGGACTCTGCTTGTCAATACCGTATATTAGTACTAAGGATATTTATTTCCGGAGTTTACTTCCTTTTATTTGTGTTAGATAAGTATTACTAACGACCCGCCCCGGCTTCGCACAGGTGAAATGTTTTACATTTAAACCTCCCTCTTGAATCACTCTATCTATTTAAAAAAACCGCATCAAAATCCGTTGCGTAGTTTTAAAGATCTAAGCATACATAGGAACAGACAAAGGGAAGCGACTTTGTTTTATACTATGTAGTGATTTGATTTAGCCAATTTAGTGTTGTGGTCACAAGCGCTCTGCTGGTGAAATCTATAGGAAATATAATATGAAATCTTAGGTTTGTTTTCCAGGTCACCCAAAGTGTCATGAGTTTTGTTTTTCACGGATTATAGGAATTTCTCTGAAACACTCCGAATTCTGTATGTTGTTGATTGATGTCAACTAGCGAAATGTGGATGTACTTTAGACACACCTCTGTCTAGTCTTCCAGGGACCATAGTACTGATGTTTCGTGTATAAAGTAACATAACATCACGCCTGCAATTCCGGAAGGCTTAGGCAGAGGTTCACCTCATAGTACCCCACATTTCGCCAGTCATTTTTAAGTTTCATGTAATAGGGGTGAGCCTAGTGCCCGCAATCGGACACAAATCCAGAATCCATGGCTGCTACTGAGAAATTCCTAGTAAAAAACCTAATAACAATTTTCCCGACCCGGGAATCGAACCCAGGACCTCACTGCTCAGCAGTCGCGATTGCGACCTCTACCTAAACCAAAAATGAGGTATTACAGGTGAGTCTACGTAAATTTTGCACTCTTGTGCTAAATTTCTTTTTAAAAATGTTTGTTTCTGGTTTCTATCAGATTTAATAATACCTTCTTATGACCCCTTCAGGCGAGACTAGTCGTTTATTCTCAATCCACAACTAAAATCAAAACAGTACCCATAATTGTTCCGAACTCCACTATTATAATTCAACATAATTCTACGTCTGTAACTTGTAATATTTACACAAATATATGTAAATAACAAGCACATTGTACTAAACAACTTTGGCTCCAGCATAGCGTTCATAAATCAGACTTATGTAAACGGGGGTGAGCCAAACTCACGGCCTGTTTGTCTGATGGGACGTTTTTTTTCTTCGCGTTTTTTTTTGTCGTATTTATTGTTTTGTTTCTTATGAATGACTTTTGTAAGTTATTGTTTTCATATTCGCTTGGGTGGTGAGGTTATCTGTTATTTTTTATGTGGATTATTAATGTTGTGTGTTTAATGTTCCGAAGCTATGGTCGTTGCGCATATACTAATTGTACTTCATGGCCTATAAACAGGGTGGAAACACTGTCAAACAAATGATTACCACGTATTCAGTACATCATTCTGAACCACTATCAGACCATCCTTTATCACTTGCTCCGGTGAAGGGAAACATCGTGAGGAAACCAGCATGCCTGAGAGATATTTCTTGACGGCATGTAAAGCCAAGTCAGAGGCCCATGGGCGGCCTGAAAACTCTGACACCAGGTTAGGCACTAACCACACGAAAGAAGAAAGAAAGAAAGAAGATTCTGGGATATTTCCTACAAATGTGCAATGACATGGTCAAAATGTACCTATGGAACAGCTGAATTTTTCAGAGTCCGTTCCACCTGTGTATAAATTTCTGATAAGTCTCTCAGTCGTCTTCATAAATTATCTAATCCTTTATCCTAGTCTTCCTAGTCTTCCTCTACATCAATCAACTGAGCCTATCGCAATTCCTCAAGTTCAAGTTGCTTTAAAAGCTTAATAAGTGCAATTTTCCGCACTAGTAAACCTAAATTTGTTAGTTCTGTTTGTTCCGTTCCCACAGACCAACAGTGAAAACTGTTTTGTGGGGCATAATTCCTAAGCTAAGATTTATTTTAAACTTAATAAAGAAATCAATAATAATATCACTAACTGTGCCACAACAACACTGTCCTCTGTCTATTGCATCCATTTTGTCCTAGCCACCATTCTAGGATGTATTTCCATCTAGCTGCTAGCTCTTCATCATTATTTTCAATATAAAACTCTACGTATAATTAATCATTCTCAAATTTATCATTGACTGTATCGTAAAACATTCCTGAAACATAAATTCCTGAATAAGAAAAATGAAACGCATATCTACAACTTGAGTAATATGTTACAACCAACTGAAACCCTTTTCAGATCATCAAATAAATATTTACAAACCATTCCCAAGTATATTTATCTATTTACACAACAAGTGTAAGTAGATAAATATACTTGGTACTTACGACCCACAAAACATTTTAACACTAAATCGCTTCGCCAAACAAAAACAAACAATTCTCGGTACTTACAAAAACTTGATTCTTTGATATTAGTTGTCGCCATAAAGGCGAACAGGCGTACTATCATAGTAAACCGTACGACTATATCACGAATAAAATACAAGCAATTATGAACCTTATCGCACTATAAATAAGAGCGTTATTGTCGATAAAATTATACAACTCAATTCAGAATAAAATGCAAACGATTATGAATTCTATACCATAGTAAATAAAAGCGATGGCGTAGACAATTGAAAGTTGTTCGGTGATTTTATCATACACGCCCGAATTGGCTGTCAGTGGCGAATGTTGTAATTTTTTTCCACCACTTCAATGTTTTTGACTTGTTTTTTGCCGTTGACTATTCGTGGATGGGAAAGTTTCAGATTAATTCTGGATATTATTTAGAAAATGAAAATATAGATAAAAGCTATGTCAAACTTTGTTAGGAATCTAGAAAGTTTTAGGGAATAAAGGATCGTACGTGACCTCAGGGCTTAATATAATTTCGTGAAAGGTTCTTTGCTTTGCCTAACAACTTGACTATGATCTTAAAAACGATTAAAAGTAATTTACTGTTAATGATTTGCTGGGCAAGCTTAAAGAGTTTTTTACGACGTCCGCGACGTCGTGTCCCACTGCTGGCCAAAGACCTCACCTTTCTTCTTCTATACCTCTCTATCCTGTGCAAGCTCTGGCTTTATTAGCCCCGCGAACATGATCAGGGGGGTTACTATGACGTCTTAAAGCAGGAGTAATTCCAGTGTGGGAAAGAGACAGATAATAGCTGGAATAACTCCTGCTTTAAGCTGCTTTTTGCTTCATGGTAGGCCACCAGATCGTCACGCCACTTTCGCCGCGGTTGACCTCGACAGCGCTGTAGAATAAAATTATTTACTTTAATCCTTACAGGTCGATAAGTACGTCGAAATACTCAAAACACAAGTTCAATAAAGTAGAAAGACCGATACCTAGTAATAGGTATTGTTATTACGTCTATAAAACCTCATATCATTGAATAGACTCAACTAAAAACCCACATATTCTATTAAAATATTTTAATAAACGTATATCAATATCAAAAGTACATCTTCAATAAATACAAGAATACATTTAAATAATTTTCATATCATACTTGTCTGTATTACCATAAAAAAGTAAAACTTTTCATATAAGATTCTCTACATTCGCTTCATTGCTTTTTCGAAGCATATTTTTTACTTCAAACCTTTATGAATGAAATATATTCATGTAACTTACTCAAATTTCTACCGCAAGTATTACTTTAACTTGTTTTATGAACGAGGTTTGAAATATGGCTTTTCACTATTTTCATATGAGTTTTAATGCAAAAAAAATATACCCTGTTGATCTTTCCTGGAACATTTGAATTAAATCGTAAAAAATAGAATATTTTAATAATTCATTAATTCTTCATAACAATCGAACTACAGTACCTATAGTTGTTTCAGTATCCATAGATCACTACATAGTATCAGTCAGTCAGTGTATCATCAGTCTCAAATAGTCAAGACCTTTCCCGGCCCCTGTCTTAAACTTTCTACATACACACACATACACACACACATACACACACACATACACACACACACACGCACACACACACAAGCACACACGTTCAATCTCGCACACACAATACTCTTCCATTCTTCCAATTAATAATGCCATGTTTTTATTTTGGTTTGATTTGGTTTTTATTTTATTTTTATATTTTATTGATTGATATTATTATTTTTCATTTCTGAATAATTGTAATTCCTATTTTCATAATTAATTGTGACTTGTGTCCTGCTGTGCTGTGTCGCGCTGAACAGTCAATAATTCCATCTACATTATCTGTGTATATTGGGCCACCAAGTGCGTAGTTTGGGGCCCACGGTTACTTCTACTTATCCACTATGTTAATTATAATTGTTTCTGTTTGTTTGATCCTAACTTGTGTGTGTCAATAAATTGATTTATTATTTATTTATTATTTATAGTATAAAACAAAGTCGCTTCCCGCTGTCTGTCCCTATGTATGCTTAGATCTTTCTAACTGCGCAACGGAATTTGATGCGGTTTTTTTTATTGATAGAGTCATTCAAGAGGAAGGTTTATATGTATAACATTGCACCCGTGCATAATTTAACATATTTTTACATTCAACATTTCGGTTTCGTACTACGTTTTTTTTCTATCTACATTATACTAAACTTCTTCATAATTAGACTACTAATACTATAGTAGACCACTATAACCATCAGTTTGAACTAAAACTTCTGGTTACACATCAAATATCACCATTCTCTTGCCGTTATCCCAATTCATTTGGGGTCGGTGCAGCATGTCTTCTTCTTCCATACTTCTGTATTACTTATCACCTCATCAGACACCTCCTTATTTGCCATTTCATCCTTCACACAGTCCATCCATCGTTTCTTTGGTCTTCCTCTACTCTTATACCCATCCACATTCATACTCAAAACTTTCCTCACGACATCAGACATCAGTTAGACATAATTAAGACACATCGCTGTTGAGACTTGACATGTGCCTTAGGTCTTAAAATATGTAAATATACATCTTAGAACATCGTAAATATAAATAAAACCATTAACGACATTGTATGCGCATCGCAAATGATTCTGTTAATAACTTTGAGCACTGTATCACTAAGTGTAAGTTTGTGATTAAATAACATATTATGTAAGTACCTATGCACGTATAGGATATAATAATATAGGTAATTAGGTACTCCTACACAGTTCTTTAAGAATGTGTTTTTAGTTTGATGCGTAAGCTAAGCGTAGGCGTAAGCATATTTTTTACCACAAAAGTATTATAAATGAGGTTTCATCGAACTTACTTCTGAATACATCTACCCCCACACACCCCTCCTTCTGTATTCATAATAAACTAAGAAAACATTCGTTAATTGTTATTTCTAGTAGAGTTTGGAAAACACTGTTTTAAACTGTACGGTTTACACTTACACATAAACTGTCATTTACGGGATAATATCTTCCGTGGTTATCTGTAATTTTGCCATAGCTGAACACCTACTCCAGTCAGGGCCCAATCACTGGATTGAATTTCACAAGCCACGTATTTTGTCAACGGACAAACATTACTTACCAAGGCTGACAAGAGAAGCAATTGAAATAAGAAAATATAAAATTTCAATCGGGAGGATGGCTTCAAATTGTCCAGTACGTGAAATCCAGTTTTGAGTATGCTCAAAAGTAGCAGCCGGCATCGTAATAAAGACTCCAAAAAGCCTTGTGATACTGTGAGTGTGTTTTGCTGTGACTTGATGATGAGTTCCAGTAGTGCGCGTAGCAAAAGACAAAGAAAGAGGGTAGACAGATTTGTCTGCTCTTAACAATTTATTTTCCATCCACCCGCACTCTCCAGTCAACCCGCGATCATGGCGCTTGCAACAGCGTCGGAATATCGGGAGCTCAAAATAACAGACAATCACGGAAGATATCCCGTAAGTGACAGTTTATGTGTGAGTTTAAAAAACGACTGCAATTTTAAGTAACATTTAAGCCAATTAATTAGATATATCTTCCCCCAGTCTGGTAAGCGTTCTGTCTAGGGACGTCGTCGCCGCCGAGGTCAGCCCAGAAAGAACTGGTGAGATGACCTAGACGCGCACTTCGATGACTGGTTCAAGGTGGTGTACTAAAAGACAGCC
Organism: Eugnorisma glareosa; assembly: GCA_947578425.1. Lineage (NCBI taxonomy): Eukaryota > Metazoa > Arthropoda > Insecta > Lepidoptera > Noctuidae > Eugnorisma > Eugnorisma glareosa. The sequence goes on from OX387961.1 coordinate 20,674,918, forward strand.
TAGAAGAGGTCTTAGCAGGGGGAAAATAATGCAAAAAAATAAATCATACATTACAACGGTACATACTTATAAGGGATGTAAAACGCCCTTAACGAAGCCGAAAGGTACTTGTTCTACCCGTCATTGCGATCATTTTTTTTGCCTAGATCATACGGAGATTTTAGAGATCAAAGTTCCAACGTTTTCACAACTTTTTTTTTAAATACTAGATTTTATGGTTAATGTAACTGTACTTTAAATACCTCCAAGGGCTCCAAAAAATGTGCTGATGGATATACATTCAATATATATCCATCAGCACATTTTTTTGAGTGCGTTACATTTAGTTTTACAGTAAATTTTAATCGTAATTTTTCAACACAAAAAAGAAGTTTCTGCGTAGGATTACCTAGTTTGATGTACAAAATGCTCGGTTGACGGCGTCATGAAGGGTCTGTTTACACATTGTATTTGTACGTGGTGTTTATTGCGAATAAAATAACTATGTATTTATTTTCTTCACCGAAATGGAAAACTTTTTCTCTCACACTTTAAGCCTTCTCAAATTATAATTAAATTAAAACCACATCCAATATCAATTCTCTACAAGAGGACTCCCCATTCATTTGCCGGGAATCTAAAGAAAAGTACTAAGATTGTACCAAGACAGAGTTTTCACAAGCACTCTTAAACTCTATCAATCCTATTTATCGGCTGACTCCAATAAAGGATTACTCCAAGCCAGATGAAACACAGGCAGTACAGCGGTGAACTTAGTAAGACTTCTTCTAGGATTAAAAGGATCTGAATGGTGTTTCTTTATCTATCTTTGGAAAGAATCTCGGGTCTCGAAATAAATGCTAAAATGAGGAGCTTTGGTGTTTATTTTTGGAATGGAAATTTAAAGAAGTTGATACCCTAGGCAAGTATATATTACATGAATGTAAAACTGGCCAAGTGCGAGTTGGACTCGCGCATTAAGGGTTCCGTAACATTATAAAAAAAAACTCTTTTGTTGTATGCCGCTATAACAACAAAAACAGAATACAATAAATATTTAAGGGGGGCTCCTTAAATATTTATTGTATTCTGCTTTCGTTGTTATAGCGGCAACAGAAATACATCATCTGTGAAAATTTCAATTATCTAGCTATCACGGTTCATGAGATATAGCCTGGTGACTGACAGCCAGACAGACAGACAGGCAGACGCACGGACGGACAGTGGAGTCTTAGTATTAGGGTTCCGTTTTTACCCCTTGGGTATGGAACCATAAAAACGTAACGCTCATTCTACGCTTTTGGCTAAATCTGCAATCTATGCAGATTACTCCACCACCTCCAAATCATTGTTGGTACCTAAACCAAATATTGTGTTCCAATAGATTGCAACATTATTTGTATAAGTTTACGGTTGAATTTTACTTGTAAAGGTTTTGTGCCAATAAAAAATTAAAAAGTTCCATCCTTCCTCACTACGTTAATGTTCTGAACTGCCCATCCATTCATTACACGTGCAATGACATCCAATATAGTCTTGGGTCGAACTAACTTTAATAATAACAATGTCACTGTAAACAAAGCTTCCCATACAGTCCATACAGCAAGTTTAATGCAACGCGAAACCAAAACCAACACGCCATCTTAAGTCCATACATTGTCAACTGACAACAATAAACTTGAATCCAGTAGTGAAGCTAACTTTAAAGTGCAGTTCCGAACGTGACCACAACCGTAATATAACATTAACATACATACATAGATTATCAGCTTCTTGTGTTCCCACTGCTGGGACACAGGCCTAATCCACCACGTGGGCCCAGTACTGGTTGGTGAAAGTCACATATCTCCGTATTTTTGGGTCTAGGCCATGCCGCAACCGCAAACAGTAGGCCAAACTCTATAACAGACCGAAAGTATACCACTGGTAGAATCCGACGAAAGCTTCCCTGAAATTTTACGTGTGAGAGCGATCGCAATGAGAGAGGCAAGGCGCGGAGGGCAGGGGTCACACATTTTGATGTGGTATTATTTGACTTATTGCAAATAATTTAATCATCTGGTAGAGTTGTTTATAGAAGATTAAAAAAAAATATTATATCATTCTTTTTTAGACAATTTTGAACTGAATTTCTCAGGCGAAACCTTCGTCTTCGCCCAGCAAAAGATCTTCTAAGACCTTCTTTAATAACTATATGAAAAATTAAAATGATTCCATAGAGATATACAAAGCACTCGTGTCGCTGCCTGTTTCACTGTCGGCTTTGCCGCTGCGGTTTGCAGTGATGTGTTCTCCTTTGGAAGAAAGCTGCCGTAGATGGCGACATTACCGCTTAATATCATTTTCATAGATTGGCATAGAACTCAGTAGTGTCGCTGCGATCTGTCAAAGCGGTAGCTTTCAGAACGGCACCTTTAATAAACTAGGGGTTCAAACCAACTCGAGGTTCCCTATTGATACGCTACCTAGGCAAGTAATAAGTTTCTTAGACTTAATTAAACTTGTCTCAGTGGCTTTAGTTCAGTGATTTACGTTGGTACAACACTGACTCGCAGGCAGTGGAGTTTTGAAATTAATTTTAAACCAGTTTCGGTAAATTATTTGACTGTGTATGTTAGCACTAATTTGGATGTTCATACGGTAGTGGCCGCGTTTGGAATGTTGGGATGTGGGTTTTAGAGCTTTGCCTTTGAAATTTTGAGTGAATGTGTTAATTTTATGATTTGGTTCTGATTATTTTCAAAGCTTTGGTCTGATAAAAAATTTAAGTAGTATTATTTAGTTCTAAAAAAAATCTTTTACTATGGACTTTTATTATTGAGCACTAAGAAATATAAGGAATTAATATGGATGTTAAAAATGTAAGAAATAATAGAAATGTTAAATAAATGAAATAATAATATTAATATCCTCAGTATGGCTCGCATTGTGAGGAGGTTCCTAGCTGTCTCTGGAGCCCTAACTACCGATAGTTTGGACCCTGCTCCCGACACCGGCGGACTACTATTTTTTATATATTTTTTTTTTATATGGATTTTTGGAAGAAATATATAAAAATGTTAAAAATATGTAAAGAAAATAAACGGAATATAATAATAATGTAATATATTTATTAAAAAAATACACAACACAAAAGAAGAAAAAACAAGACGGAAGCACAAAGATAATACTTAATTTGTTGTAAGAATAGTAAGAACGGTTCATTACCCCAACGGTATAAGTAGGTAAGTGTTCTACCAGTTAGAAGAATATTATAGGCCCATTTTGCTTGTGCATAAGTTAAGAGGAGATATGACTGCGATTTCTCCATACAAATTTTGACGAAATAGACGTTTCGTATTCTCCTTTTTGCTTCCTGAATAATGCCTCTAGATTTATATTTTTTTTTTTCATAAAATCAAGGTTTAGTATAGACACGTCCCTGTCATTTTCTTTTTTTCAGAAACTATTAGGTAAAGAAAATATGAATACTAGAAATGGGTTATTTACCATGTTTACTGTTGATTTTGAGTTCCCGATATTTCGGCTCTGTTGTTGTTGATATCCCGTTTCTAGTATTAATGATAATTTTAGTGACCATGACAGTTTACAAACTTATTTAGAAAATATGACCCTCCAAAATTGACAAAAAATGCCCCATTTTTACGGCCGTGATTAGAGAACAACCAAACAAATTTCAAAAGTTTTCAGCATAAAAGAAATTGATAGAAACCTAACCTAACCTATATTCTTTTTTTAAATATTAATGTCAATATAATAATTGAATCGGCTCAGTTTTCGAGGAGAAAAAAGGGGAATATAAAACGTCGATCTCGTCAAAATGTTTGTAATATAATCGGTCTGAGCTGCAGCTTATCGCTTTCTACGGGGGCAGGCTTGATGCAGCACGACAGCAATAGTTTCTTCAAATAAAAATTTCGTTTCTATTGTTTTTTAAAATTTTTTGCAGGCCATGTCCCCTCTTAAAATGACCATCCATTTCCAAAACCCTTGTAATTTGGAAAAACTATCTCAAATATTTACACCAAGCTTTTCATTACCACACACGGTAACCCAAAACCTGTCCCTTCCATAAACCACTATAATCCAAATCACACAAAACTTCATCCACATTAATTTACTACAAACCTATAAACTTTAGGGTCCTACCACAAAATATCCAAAAACCATGATACGGCCGTACGACCAGAAAACAAAAACACATCGTGGCCCTCGTGAGCGCAAATAACAAAAGTTAGTCCATTTTCAACCTGTCAACTACCACCTGGACCAAACATGGTCTTAACGACCAGACATCGGCCTCGTTAAGTGTGTAATTAAACCCCGCTCGTTCATGAGTCCATTCTTAGTCCCTGCAGGACTATTATAGAGAGGGGGCATTGATGTAAAGGGAGGGGGGTGTGTGTATATAGTCGAGTTTCTGTAGGAAGTTGTGCTTCGTACCGATGTGTTGGTGGGAAAATTTTCAATCAGTCTTTTTTATCAAAGTTTGTTATTAGAATCGATTTAAACAAATTGTTAGAGCTCTTATTTTCCTTAGTTATGAAAGCAACGTTGAAGTACTTTAGAATACATTTTCGAAAAGAAAATAGCAATTACCTTCTCTGTGTAATACAAGAATTCTTATCAGAGTAGTCAATGTCAAACTATTTCTTTCGTTCAGACAACTTAGCTAGTGAATGAAAAACTTTAAATGAAAAAAAAAATGATTCTAGTTAGTAGTTATTATATTTATTTATTTTCCTTACATATTATTTACATTTTTAGATAAAAAAATATTTAGTAGTTATTATTATTTATATGAAAAGATTAATTAATTAGACTGGTACCAGTCGCTGGTATAAGCTAGACAGAAATCGACTCAGCACAGTTCTATCTATTGAACATCGTAGTTCAGATCTGTGCTATCGTGTACTACTATTAGTATCTTATAAGGACAGATTCTGCTCACGGCCCAGCAGAGAGAGATAGCTATTATTGCTTGATTGCTTACTAACTTGGCTTGTAAACTGTGTCAATATTTGCATGTATAATTGTACCGTGAACCTACTGTTCTCTTACTGTGTGTCCTACTGTTTTTAGTGTCTTTTTTCCAGTCTGTTTAGACGTGGCATTCATAATTATTTGTTGTTTCCTTGAAATCAAACATTCCAACAAATCAAATCAAAATATTTTTATTTCACATAGGCCTAGATGGGCACTTATAAAACGTCGACAAAAAGGTGCACGGTTCGGGTTGGTCGTTTCCTATGGAGAAGAACCGGCAAGAAACTCCATGGTTACTCTTTTCAAATCATTTACTTTTCAAATTATTTTCACAACGTTATTGTTAGTCTGAAAATGCTCAAAAATCGGCTACACCCACAACATTTTATCGTATGTTTACAATAAATAGCCAGCGATTGTAGCCGACTGACCTCCGTTGCGTCATTTGTACCTTATTTTTGTACAAGTATAAGTCGTTACAGACGAGTAAAAAGACATCGTCTTAAATGATGTTACGTTTCTATCAATAATGTGTTGGATAAAATATTGTTAACCCATTTTAATAAACAATAAATAAGGAATCAGGTTTAGCTGATCAATCTTTCAGACTATTTGGTTTTATCTATATTAATAATTTAGAGAGGTAAATAAAGTTTGTGAGTTTCGAGGTTGTGGGGGGTAATCTCTGGATCTTCTGAACCGATTTTAACAATTCTTTCACTAATAGGAAGCTACATTATCCTCGAGTGCCATAGGCTATATTTACAACGTGCTCGTGGGATAATTTCCGACCAAAACGCGAGCGAAGCCGCGGACAGCAGCTAGTTTATTATATTCCAACATTAATTACTCTTAAAACCAAAAGTCATTTATTCAGATTAGGATAAAACTCAGCACTTTTTAAACCTCACCTTCGGCATCCTTCGGGTTCCTACTAGGTATCGTAGATAACCTTAATCATTTCTCCAATATTACATTTACCACAAAAAAAAACTATTAGCGACTTCAATTAGCTCCATTCAATAACACTTTTCAGCTACAAATTAACCCACTTACACAAAAAAAAACAATCTTATCCGCCGACGTATAACCAAGATGGCCGATTTCCGGTGCTAGCCGCTACTGATTATTTTCAGTGTGTTTTTCTTAAATGACGCGATCCTTGGCATCATCCTCTATTATATGACATTGAGTCAACATTTGACTCCGTATTCTTTTGTGCCAAAGTGGTTTCTAGGTACATAAGCACTCATATAATTTATGTAATAGATAGTGTTAGTATTTCGTCACTTGTTTTTTTATTTGGTGGAAGTTTGTAAATTACGAGTTGGAAAAGTCGGTCGTTTGTAAATTATGGCTGATGTTGTTGTTCTAGTGATCTTTTCTCTTAAAATTGTGTGGCTTTCATCTTCTAACCATTGATAGGAACAGAACGACATTTTAAATTCGTTTTGCGCTAAAAGTCATCATAATTATTCATTCTCTCAACTTACTTGGGGACGGCCGGCGCAGTATGTATTCTTAATCCATACTTCTCTATTAGTCGTCATATCATTAGTCACCTCCTTTCTAGCCATATCATCTTTCACACAGTCCATCCATCGCTTCTTTGGTCTTCACCTACTCGAAAAGTATTTTTTTTATATTTTGTGATTTTGTAATATTGTAACCTATGGCATTTACAAAAGCAGTCCCCATTATTATGTCATAACTTGTACATCATTTAAATATAGTAAATCGACATAGGTGGGTACTCGTAATACTTGGTAACAACACGAGACACAATACCAAAAATATTCAATATTATTATGTACTTAGTAACGTGAACAGATCAAAATGTATCTCAAACATCGTGTTATTTTATTAGTATTATCCCCCGACCACTTCTCGTGTTACTACAGGAAAATATCAGAATATTATACTGCCAATAAATGTTACTTTGAGCTAACTGATTCCAAGAAATGGTATAGGTGGTATATTTATGTTTTATTTATTTATTTTGTGTTGTTAACCTTCTTTTATTTATGTTTACACTTAAAATGTTTACTTTACTTGGTTATTTTGTATATTTTTATGTATTGTAATTATCTCTTTTATTTTTATAATTGTATTTACTGTAATTGGTTGTAAACACAACCGTTGTAATAAAATAATTTTATTATCCAACTACAACAGCCAAATAAAAATAAAATTAGGATAATTAAGAAGCTGCCTTGTTGGCCTCGTGGTCGCAAGCGCGACTGCTGAGCATGAGGTCCTAGGGTTCGATGCCCAGGTTGGGCAAAGTGTCATTAGGTTTTTTCCATTAGGATTTTTTTAGTACCAGCCACGGAATCAGGATTAGTGTCCTGTTGATGGTAATAAGCTATTACACGACTTAAACATAACTGGCGAAATGTGGGTGTACTATTAAGTACACCTCTGCCTAACTCTTCGTGCATTACAGCCGTGATGTTATGTTAGTAGGTTTTAGCCTCACTCACAAATAGCCATGAAATACTTTTCCAACCATGCAGAAATCTGGGCTATGAAAGAAGGCAACTTTGTATGTCTTTTTACCCGACTACGGCGAAGCCAAAAGGAAGGGTTATGATTTTAGCAGTCTATGTATTTATGTTTGTATTTACGTATGTTCCTCCGTAGCGCCTAAATTATTTATCCGATTTTGATGAATAAGGTGTCAGTCAATTCGTTATTATGGGCCGGGTAACATAGGCTACAAAGAAGGTAGTCTTCAGTAGTCGGGTTTTTAGTGGTAGTATACCACACAAATTCTTTTGATTATGAAAATTTGAATGTCCAAACACACTGGTCCTTATGATTCATCATTCTCCTGATTTATTTGAGGTAGATATGTATACTTCTTTCTTATTGCTTGTCTTCTTCTCAATAGTCACCCTCTTTCTAACCTGATGTAGTCTAATTACGATCGGTATGAAAACCTAGCGTGCTATTTTTTGACTACCTACTAGATTTCATAAGCGCTATTTCGTTACTATTCAAAATGAGCTACGTTTTTGTTCTTTAAATGTCTAGAAATAAGTTCTTGAGTTGTAAAGTTGTTGTGTTTTAAACAAATTAGCTTGCTGCGACAGTAGCCACGTTAAGCATAAGATGCGCGAAGGTCCTTTTGCGTTATCTAGGTATATTATATCTATATAAGTGCATCAAATACAAAACATACCAAATACACTGATGCAATGACTAATAACAAATTAATTTGACTAAGTCGTCTCTTGTTATTATGGAACGTCTTATAAGAACATCAATTTTAGAGCACTTATTTGTCACATAAATTATTTAGTTATAATAACTTCTAATGTTATGACAGTCATCTCTTATGGACATCTGGCATATGGAGACATGCCTAGACGGGTTTCAGTCAAACGTCTCGGCAGTTTCCTAGAAATGTATGACTAATGTGAGGAGAGACAGCCATAATGGACATTTATGTCTGGACTATGATTCACGTTTTTTATCTTTGTTTTCTGTCCATAATTAAACATATATATTACAGTAACTCTTACAATCGGGAGTAAAAAAGCTGTGTTTTTAGGGTTCCGTTGTTAAATGACAATAATGGTTGCGTATTTTGCCATTTGGCTACGAAACCCTAAAAACAAATCTCTTATAAAATTTTAATGTTCGTTTGACCGTCTGTCCGTCCATATTCAACCATTCTGCGGTACCCTTTATTGTGTTGTCTGACACGCACTTATTCGTTTGTATTTTTGAAATAGCACAAATGTCAATCTTATTCGTTTCAGCAATTAGTCTGTCATCTATCGATATACAAATGTCAATTTTAATGTCAGTATGTCAATGAGCACAAAAATCTTTCTACGCACTGACGTAAGGTGTAATCCTTACCTACGTCACAGGTACGAGTACATCCAGATCACCATTGATACAAACCATTAATAAGAAAGAAACATCTGTCTACCGAACAAGACCAATCACACGTGCTGCACAGACAACCATCCATTAACTCAAAGATAAAAGACGACCAACCTATTTATAATACTTTATTGCCGGTAATATTTGTATCGAGTTTTATTTATTAAAAACGAATGTATATGTATAACGGACGCCCAGAGCCGACACCAGACGCGTGCGATCTAAATATAAACTACCCGCGTGCTCAGAAAACAACAAGTCACAATATTTAGAAACCGACGCGGGAACGCACGCTTCTAGCAACCGTGTATTCCACGATCATTTCAAAAATGGAATCTTCGCGTACGTGACAGTGATTGTGTTTTTTTTTAAGTGTGAAGTGATGTGCTTACGGCAATGTTCTCCAACTTCAAACTGCCTATGCTCAAGCAAAAGTCTTCCAAAGAAGAACCTCTATACAGCTGCTACAGAAACGTTAAAACCAAACCGCCGAAAACTCCAACTCTGTCTCGCGTGAAGCGACATCAAAGACGTAAGTTTGACTATAAACAGCTTATATTTGTATAATGCAAAAATAAACACGGCTTAATGAGGTGCGGGCTTGTTTGTTCGTTTCGTACCAACAAACTTCAAAATTAGATGTTTCTGTTAATGGGATGCGTCGCGAAAATCCGGAATGAGCGATGCGGCTGTTATTTGTGTAAATTGGAGCCGAGTGAATCTGCTCTCAATCCGCGGCTGTACAAGGATTGTTTCCAGTGTTGACAGTTTTGATTAGAGAGGGGAAACGCAGGTGTCTTAGTTTGCATTTGAGCGCGCGTGACTGACGTACCGACTACAGACTAGAGGTGCTCGTTTATTCCGAGTTTGTAACGTCGCCACGCCGCCGCGCGCCTCTAGTGCACTAGCTTTGTAGATACCTCGGAATGTTTAATTGAATTAGAATTGCTTACAATCTAGCACTAATCTTGTAACGGAAAATTAGTTTTTGAATTATGTTACTTGTACGAATATAACCTACAATTTGTATGGGGTATAACTGGCATAATTTGGGTGACCTATTATATAGATAAGGTGTATAGGTAGGCACCTCTGCGTAACCCTTCGCGGTTAAGAGACGCTTAAGTATGGTATGTGTAAATGTATAGGACAAAATGTACAATACGTACAATGTACGTATACGGTGTTATACCATTAAACCAATCGAAATAGGAGCTACATAATTGAAGTCAAATTAGTAATCTATTCCCTTGATGGCAATCGGCCTCAATCCGTATTATTGCCTAGTTAGGCGCCTACAATCAATTATAATGGTGGAGTGATCAAGAACCATGAATCGAGGTACAGTTAACTCTCTCTATATATCTCTCTCTACACAGTTTAGAAGTCCTACTTCTGAACTGAAATTCTGTAAAGATAGCTAACAGACCAATTCGTTCAACATTGACATACGCTTTCCAGTTGCTTATAACAACTTTGACTTATCTTTATCTATATAGAATTTCAGTTAGTTTGAACGTTCAACCTAACAGTATGACCACTTTGAGTTTGTAATCCAAGGTGGCGCTGCATGTCAAGAAAAAATGCATCGATTTGTCAAACTTGGTACATTTATTTTAGTTCTGTGTTTTCACGTCTGCACAGATAAGTTGGTTGAAGTTTGCTGTTTTGTTTTTTTGTTTCTTTTGATCAAGATAACATTCTCATCGTTACCACCTATGTTATATCAACTCATGATTGTCATAATTTGCCTATAATGTTCCCACTGAGGGAGTCTGCTAGTGATAGTAGTATCATGAAAACTTTGTATGCTTAAATACTTGAAATGTCCATCTAAATGTATTTCAAAGTGTTTTATGACATTTCCTTATGACGTGCAAGAAAGTGGCTTAAGTGCCTAGTCCTGGGAGGTTAACATGCCCGTATATTTGATAATCTTACCGAGCAAGAGGTTATTCACGGAGAATGTTTTGAAAAAAAAAAAGTACTCGTATTCTTGCCGCCTCATTTCATTGAGGAGACAATGAAAAGGACATTTACGTTAGTTTAGTTGTCGCAAGCGATCCTGGGTCCGATTCCCAGATCGGACAGTGACGAATTTCTCAGTCTGGATTTGTGCCCGGTTGATGGTAATAAGCTCGTCCCCATCGCGACGTAGGACATCTGACTCTAATTTAACTGGCGAAATGTGGGTACACCTCAGTCTGCCTAACCTGTTATGTTGCGATATGTTTATGTGCAGATTCATTATTTTATTGAACGAACCTATTTTTTATTATCCTATCTGGGCAAAGGTCTCCCTTTTATCCTTCCAAACCTCTCCATCCTGTGCAATATCTGGTCTTGTTCGCCCCGCAAACAATATCAGATCGTCACCCAACGTATCACCAAAAAAAAATAGCATAATTATTGTCCCCGTAGAACGAAAAGTCACTAAGTCCAAAAATCGCGAAAATGAGTTTTGAATGTTACAAAAAAAAAGAGAAACACCATAGTTGTTTAAACCTGGTTCAAGAGCGTTAGTGCCAATAATCAACACTGACTGTTTACTGACAGTTCTTGAACGCAGTTTAGATGTTCAGTGTACACGCACAAAAGTACTTAACTCTCAGTAGGTACCAACACAATAACTCAAACTCACTTCTAATGATGATATCACTAACGAAATCTCTTTCTAATGGGGACGGCCGGAGTTGCGGCTTGCCCCAATAACGGTTTGTTTACTAGTACATGCCTATTTATAACTTGTTGCCGTAGTTATACGAGATAGAATTGATTGCGTTTGCGTTTGTACAGTCACGAACACAAATATGCGTACACTTTGCAACATTTAGAAGTCATATGCTGTCCCTGTTTTAGTTATAATTGAATGTTCTTAAAGAAAATAATATAATATAATGAATCCTTACTTATATTAAAATAATTCTGCCCTATTGGCCTAGTGGTCGCAAGCACGACAGCTGAGCATAAAGCCCTGGATTCGATTCCTCGGTCGGGCAAAGTGGTATTGAGTTTTTCAATCAAGAATTTCTTAGTAGCAGACACGGAGTTTGGATGTGTGCCTGGTTGATGGCAATAGGCTCGCCCTATATAACATGGGACTTAGACATAACTGGCGAAATATGGGTGTACTATTAGGTACACCTCTGCCTGACCATTCGGGGATTACCGGCGTGATGTTTATGTTATTTAAGTAATTACAATAACTACTTAAAGCGTCTCATGACGCCAGTATTTCCCCGAAGGGTTAGGCAGGGGTGTATCATTAATACACCCACATTTTACTAATAATGTTTAAAATCATTATTGTTTTATAAAAAAAAGATTTTGAATGTTGCTGTGTAAGGTAAGCTAATCGGGCGGGAGGAAACGCCCGGGTGTCACCACTGCGAGGATCGACCGGAGGACACGGTGGAGCACACTGTGCAGGTCTGCTCCGCTTGGGCGGAGCAACGCCGTGTCCTCGTAGCGGCGATCGGCGGCGGCGACCTCTCGCGTCCGGCCCTGGTTCAATCCATGGTCCGGAGCGAGACGGAATGGGACGCCGTCACCTCCTTCTGCGAAGCAGTCATGCTAGCGAAGGAGGTGGCGGGACGTGAGAGGGAGAGAACCTCACGTCCCAGACGCCGCGGGAGACGCACCGGGCGTCGGGGGCCACGTGGTGGCCCCCGGCCACCGTAGACGCGGGCCTGTGGACGGTGAGCTATGGGCTAGCTCGCCGTCCGTCCGTCTTATGACGACAGGCCGTGTCGACGGCGCGTTCGTGTTCCACGCGCGCCTCAAGGAGAGTCAGCAAACAGGAAGGGGTCCGTAAGGACCGACGCCTGCCAGGGTTGCGGGACTGTTCGAAAGAGATACCGCGGCCCTGGAACACAAAGGGCAAAGGAAGGAACATGGATGGGTTTTAGTCAGTAAAAGTCTGACACTCCCTCCTGCTCAGCCCAGAGCGGGAGGGGTTATTTGATGATATCCCATCGCTAAAAAAAAAAAAAGGGGGTGTATCATTAATACACCCACATTTTACTTATTATGTTTATAATCATTATTGTTTTATAAAAAAACGATTTTGAATGTTGCTGTGTAAGGTAAGTACTTACTTACATATTTGTGCTCGTGACTGTACATATTAGAGATTGGAACATTCTGTTGCCATGGTAACAGTTTGTAATGTGATACCTCCCTGATATTAATTAGGATCATATAAGGTGCTGTCGTGAAATATTATGTAGGTACATAGAGTGATTATAGCTGGCTTATTGTGAAAATAAAAATTGTGTTAAATCTCTTCATCTATCTAAACATCTATACAAATAAATAAAAATAAAATAAAAAGTTTCTGTTTGTCATACCAAAATTACAGCTTTTTACTGAAAGCATATGAAAGTATATACGGTACTTCAAAAATACCTTTTTTCAATTTTTGTCTGTCTGTTTGTTCCAGCTAATCTCCGAAACGGCTGAACCGATTTTATCGGGACTTTTACTTGCAGATAGCTGATGTTATAATGTCTAACATAGGCTACTTACATTTTAGAAAATAATTATGATTCCGCGAAAAAAATTAAAAGCCTTGAAATTGGTAACAAAAGTGGATTCAAAAAGGAAAGTAATATTTTTTTAAAGTAATTTCACGCGAACGAAGGTCGCGGGCAACAGCTAGTGTATCAATATGATACTTTTCTAACAATATCTTCGGGTTTTCGTTCAATAATTTTGATTCTATCAACAATTTTGGGTTTACCTATTACTTTGAGTAGTATCAAGACGTTCATACAAAATAACATGCACACAGCAACTCGAGAGAGCTTATGGTACATAAAAATTGTTCTATAGTTTTCTTCCATTTCCTGATGTTAGAAGTAACTTATCAAAAACTTCTGCTTACTGCCCTAATACATTATACAATCAACTAACTAGATAGCAGCTAACCGTTGATGGCATTAGGCTCGCCTCCTTACCTGGGACTTGAATATAACTTATGAAATGTAGCTGTACTAAAGGTACACCTCTACCAAACCTTGAGAATACAAATGTGATCTTACGTTATGTTATGTAAGTGTACTTGTTATGGTAAAATATTGACGTAAAGGGATACATAGAGCTCCCACTATTATGATAGTTTATGTAAATGTTTATGGGAACTGTTTGGCGAAAGTTTCGTGTATAGGAAGTGACTTAAGTAGAATTTGGGATAAGTTTTGTGTTTATAGGCTGTATTAGTTTATAGATTTACATTTTAACGATCGATGGGTGTCTTCATATTGGTGTATTGTGTGAGTTTGTAAGATGGTTAAGTCAGTCGGTGTAACAATATTTTTATTTACAATAGTGTCCATGGAATTTCTTGCCCATTCATCTCCATAGAGATCTACGATTTGGAATGGGAAACTACAGTACTTTCACAAGCCATATGACTGTAGCGTTGCTTTCTTTTTTGTTTTTTATTTTGTACATTGAAAAGTACCAGTAATGGTCCAATTTAAATAAATGTTTTAAGTTTGAGTACAGGAAAATATTTAATCGTTCCTCTAACAACTTGTCAATCCTCAAATGATGATCACCTTTTTTGATGTTCAACTTAATGTTTCTTTTTATATTAAATGGGTCTACTCTTTACCTCAATCTAGTTTGGATCTTATGCGTTTTCTTTGAGACTTTATTGTGCAGATGTGATCATTGCACTAAAAAAAATTACACATTATGTTTGCCCGTTATAATTTACAAGTTTTTCTTTTAGGCTTCTGCATCACGGATTGCCTATACCTACCATTACAAAATGGTGTACCAAAAATACATTAGCTGACAAAGAATAACGAATCGTCCTTGTAAACAAATAACAAGAAAAAATATTTCATTTCTAAACCACACATTCCACTCAACCATCTCGAGACACAGATTCACTGTACTCCGTATTCCAACCATAGCATATTGCTTCAACCATAAGACCATACAACGACAAAGCGTCAACGTTGAACTGGGGGTTTAAAATGGCCGCTTGAGCAGAATCATAATAGGATAATAATATGCATTTCGTTAAAATTCTTAAAATGGTCACAAAGTGACAATTCATAACATTAACCGCGTCTGTGACCATTTTATTTCATTCATATCATCTATTATCCTATTGATTTATATATTTCTGCTCAAGTGGCCATTTGAGGCCCCCTGAGCTCGCAGCCACTTGGTAATCACTAATGTCTTAGACATTCCGCGGGTGACCTAATGCGCTGGCTGGTCTAATGCACGCTTTATTGTGCTACTGAAATACTTGGTGCACTGTACTATCACTCTGAGATACTTGGAGAATTTATCTTTAAATTGTTTTGCATTAAAATATCAAGTACCTGTAAATATCGTGTAATTAAGGGCCCTTGGCCAATAGATATTTGCCACGGCCACGGTTTGGCCACGGTTTTTAATCACAGAAATTAAAAAAAAAAATGTTTTACGTACCGTATATACTTTCATATGCATTCAGTAAAAATCTGTTATTTTGAAATTACAAACAGACACTACAATTTTAATAATTTGCTTCGGATCACTAGTTCAAATTATTATAAAATCAATTATTAAAACATTACTTTTATTTATTACTCCGTTGAAAACAGCACGAACGAAAGAAATAAAATAAAAACTCCAACTCGTGACAAAGGAGAACGTAGAAATTGCTCGAGACTCCAGAGTGTCAATTCGCACTGTGAGGTTTCGCCACTCGATATCGTTTCATTGAAACTCACATACTAGAAATAGTTCTAGGTATTTATGTTAGTACGAGTACTGTAGGTTCAAATAACATCGTGTTTTCATAGGAATTGAACGGTTTCGATTCGATACAGATATTGGTCGAGTGCTGATTGGTTGATCGTCAATTGAATATGGAACTCTGTGAAGAGCGGTTGCGAAATAGACTGGTACTGGTAGAATTTAAGCTTGATGAAGCCCTCACGGGTTCTGCTCAAGTAACATTTACACTTTTGTTGTATAAGTATTACCAAAAATGATTTTCTTATTTAAAATTTGGTTCTTCTCGCTCACTGATGTTATGCTCGAATCTGAACAGTAATATTACAGGTGAATGCTCCCAGTGAGGAGAACTTTTAATGTAACAACTTTGATTCAGATATTTTTTAAAGAAACTTTGTGGATTTTAGTCACTAAATGCACGTTGTATAACTAAAGTTTATTAAAAACATCACAAAATATTTTAAACTGAGCTTGTCCCAGCTCATAAATCATCATTATGACGTCACGGGCGATAGAAAAATGGCGACCAGACTTGAAAGTGGTTCTAAATAAACCGCTATATTATATTCAAAGGAATCTGTCTGTTTGTTCGACAAAATACGATGTCGATTCTAGTTTTAATTTGAACTAATTAGGCAATGAGTTTTAATTTTTCTGTAATAATTCTCAACTTGAAAGAAAATGCATATTTCAATATAATAATTATAGGAAGTTTTGCCTTAATTGAAGCAATATTTTGTACATGTGTAACAATATAATAATAGAGCTCGTGGCTACCATAATAACAGCCGATCGGGTCGATCTTTAGGTAAGCCGTGCTTGCCTAGGTTGATCTGTGGATGGGTGACCGCCCATTATATACCGAGTTTCCTCCGTGCCTCGGAAAGTACTTTAAGCCGTTGGTCCCGGCTGTCATCTGTAGATCTTTGACAGTCGTTACAGGTAGTCAGTGGCCCAAAGTCTGACAACCAGTCTTACCAAGAGGTATTATATTACCCAGTACTAACTGGGTTGTGAAGGTCAGATAGGCAGTCGCTACATGTAAAATACTGGTATAAAGCTGCAACCGGTTAGACTGGAAGCTGACCCCAACTTAGTTGGGAAAAGGCTAGGCAGATGATGTGTAACAGTATAGTATTAACCTACTAAGGAGCTCTATACCGCTAAAAAGTTTCTATGGCCTAGTAATTATACCAACAATACAGATCTGCCTAGCCTTTCTCCAACTATGATAGGGTCTGCTTCCAGTCTAACCAGATGTACCTGAACACCAATATTTAACATGAAGCAACTGCCTCTATTGGAGGTCAGCTAGCAAAACCTAGTTACCCCTTAATTATGTCATTAATATCACATGAAATCTCCAGAAAATTATACAGCGAGTATAAGAAATAGGGTGTGAAAATAATCAGCTGTCCTATACATTGGAGACAGTCAATATATATTTTTTTAATTACGATGTTGGTCCCATAGAGACAGTTGTTGAGTTAGCATATAAACGTAAGTCAGTGCCCGTACATTTGTGATACACGCTATATTAACAGTGAACCATGTAATGTCCCAATACATGATTAAAGCCGAAACACGCAATGCAGATGCACCGCCTCTAGCCATTCAAGGCTTATCATGTACCTACTCTTGTTTACAACTAGTTAGCGTTGCCAATGAATTTCGTGAACCGAACCATTATAAACGTAGGTGCTTTATTTATTTCATTCAGTTGACACATTGCGTAATATAATGCAGATGTACAAAAATAAATCACAGACAGTCAAAATATAATTTTTCAGTAAAAAATAAAAATAAAAACTATCAATTTTATTCAACTTGGAGTGAGAGTTGGGATCCTTGCATATATACTTAAGGTTTTAAGTAGCTAAATCACCCTACCACATCAAGCCCTGAATGAAAATTTGTATAGAATTATCTCGCGTGAGCGAGTGAGTGAATATTAGAGAAAATACTGACATTCGTATTTATCATTCCATGTGGGATGTACGAACTCACACGACTTCTTCACGCGACCTAAGTACAGTGAAGGCACATCTAATGATTTAAATTATTGCTAAACACTTGTTTTATTTCAGTTACGTACATAAGTTACTACGTCGTCCGTCAATCACTTAAAATGCTAAATAATATTTCAAATCATAATTATGTTTTGTAGTTATATTTCCTTAGACAAAATTATAACCCTACGTTTACTTAGATATTACTCAGCACCTGTATTTTCATGATGGGACATGAAAATACAGGTGCTGAGTACAAAAATAAATATCGACATTACCCAAGCAAAACCATACGGCAAAGCAGTATAACCTCTTCCAACTGCGTCTATTACGGTCTGTCCGTCATTCAGTAGCCGTTAGCCGTCGAAGCTCGCCCCATCGAGAGGGCCAGTTATTTAAAGGAGATTGCGCAACTCGGCCCTAATTATGGTTTCATTGGACTCGGGCCACGGCGAAAGTCTGAAGATGAGTGTTATGAGCGAGTCTTTTTTCTTGGCAAATGGACGCTGAGAAAAATTCGTCGGCTTTTTGTTGAGGAAGTGGGTACTGGAATGGTTTTTGGGATTTTTTAAGTAGGTATTTGTGGTTGGGTTTTGTAAAAGATTTTGGCTGTATAACAGTTAACTATACTACTACTGTAGTGCAATAATAAAAAAATGAATTACTGAAAATGTCATAAAATTGTTGAACATTTACACTAAAAATAAAAGGGAAAGTTTAATATTTCATTAATATTTTGCAGTCTATTCCTTGTGAGTACAACATTTTCTATCTCTTCATTATTTTGGACAGGAATTTATTTCCCTTCTTTATCCAATAAAAGAACTCTTACCAACTCGTTTACTTAGCTGCAGATTTCTTGGTAACCTTCCACGTCATTAGAATACATTTGTAAAGCTATGCTCATACATTTCTGACGTAATTTCAATTCTAATACCTGTATAAACTTATTTTAAAAAATCAGCACAAAAAACTACACCATAATTATGAAGGTACCTAATAAAACGTACCAAGGGACATCACTGAGGCGCACGTCAAACTCGTCAACAGCCTTGCCAACTTGTAAACGACCACGGGTGCGGCGGTATCGAATAATTGTGCCCCCCTATGCCAAAAAGCAGTAACTCGACAAATGTAATTTTCGAGAAAATAGGGAACATTTGTGAACATACATTTCTCTTAGACAGTACAATAATGAAACATGCCTGTTTTTCTTACTGGGTATTTCAAAGTTCCAATAAATATATTATTAGCTGGATCGGATTTTTTTATTAGTCTATGTGATGCTAGATATTTCAAGCTGTCTAAAAAAGAACAGAATTTGATATTTTTATAAGAAACGACTTTTTACTTATGAGCGCAGGATACCAGACTCAAGACCTGTGACCCGACACTAACGTGTCGATCCAGAGACGTGCCTTGAAACCCAACGAGTATGGCCGAATAAAGCGAAGGGCATATGTGGAGACCATGTTGAGATAGGTTGGGGAAATGAAAAAAGGATGACGAGGAAAAATATTGGATGGCTTTCACAGGAGTTGTTTTTTTTTCAAAAAATACCGACTAAAGTTATTGCTGGCCTATTCTAGGTACATTTTTGTGATAAAAGTATAATAGAGGTTATATTACGTTGATTATGTCTTGCCTGGAGCAGCGGTGGCCCAGTGGTGTTGGCCTCGACTTACGAACAGTGAGTCGTGGGTTCGAACCCAGGCAGGTGCATTACTCTGTGTAATTTATTTCATCACCACTGCTCTCAAAACGGTGAAGGAAAGCATCGTGAGTAAAACCATATCCATCCTATAACCAAAAAAATCGAAGAAATGTGACATCTACCAACCCGCACTGGGCCCGCGTGGTGGATTATAGCCCATTCCCTCTCATAGAGAGGAGGCCGTGTGCCCCAGCAGTGGGAACATTATAGGCTGATTATGCTATGTCTTGCCTAGACATACTACAAAACAAACCGTTTTTCGTGTTTGTCTGTGAGACCGTATAGATCTTCTCTAAACGATACATTGAATTTTGATGAGTTACTACTGACTTCACTGACTGTCTGGACTTTTCACCCTTATGTTCTAAGTAATAAGGTTGAAAAGTGGTCGACTGTCAACGTCTCAGCATTTATTCTGAAACATCGATGAGTATTTTAGATTTAGCACTAAAAACTCAATATATTTGTCGGAGACGGTCATTGGTACGGGCTTAAAATGAATCACAAGTACACGGTGGTGACATCACGCAATCTACTTACAAGGCTACCCACACGACAGTGTCACTTGTTACAGAGTCAAGATGGTAAACTCTGAGCCAGAACGACAGTCAGTCAGTGTCTGATCGCGGCCGAGTTAAGATCTCTTGGAACTGTACTCGATTCATTGTGCCCCGTGTTATTGTGCTAAGTTGTAATCTCAAGTAATTCGTTAGTTTTGCTAGAAACAGTCTATCGCTCAGTGTCTTTTCATAGCACGAAACCCATCGTCTGCCCACATAATGCAGAAGCCTAGCGGAGTAAATCCTGACACCCCGACATATTAAATTTATTTCTTAAAAAAAATATACTGTGCACCCACCACTGCACCTGTGCAAAGTGAGGCGCCAGTCATTTTCATAATTCTATTTTGCTAACTCATTACGAGTAACACAGCTCCACCATTACACAACATGAACAATATTTTTCCACGAAAAGACAAGCGTCTCCGTTGCTTACAGCAAGCCTAAATCGTTTCCAGTTTCCAATTTTATAGCTCGTCCGTTTCCTCGCATCGACACCTCTGACACCAGATGTCGCCACGTGCTCCGTATAAATACATGCTTCCAGTCTCACGCCTAAAAGGACAATGGGGCATTTTAGCAGCGAGAGGGTTGAATAAAGATTGTTGGAAAAAGATATATCTTTTACCTTCAAGTGTAAGGTTGTGTAAAGGTATAAATTAAATTCGTTCAACTTTTCATGGCGTGGTGATGGTAGGTGGGTTAGAGTAGAGCCCTCACTAAATGGTTACTGTAAGATGGTAGAAGATATTCGGAATAACCCAAATTAAACAGTGGTCGCAAGCGCGACTGCTGAGCATGAGGTCCTAGGTTCGATTCCTAGGTCGGGCAGTGTTATTGGGTTTTTATTCAGGAAGTTTTCTCAGTAGCAGCCACGGAGGCTGGATGTGCGCCCGGTTGATGGCAATAGGCTCGCCCCCTATTACATGGGACTTAAACATAACTGGTGAAATGTGGGTGTACATGTTAGGTACACCTCTGCCTGACCCTTTCGGGGATTACAAGCGTGATTTTATTATAAAGGATTTTTAAAACTACTTCTTTATCCATTGAAAAGATGAACATTTATAAAATAAAGATCATCTGCATACATTTAAACAAAAACACACTTTTATCAATTTAATAAAAGTCAATAATAGCCATTTAACCAAAAAGCAGAAATCAAGAACAACGAACAGCCCTTCAACAAAAGAGTACAATCACCGACAAAAGTCACTCATAATAAAAATCACTCCAAATAATAAATATTGATATAATCCCGCATACTGATATGATGAAGATGGATAAGTGGGGAAGCATTTATACCAAAAATAATAAAAGACAATGGCTCAACGGGATTGTATTATCATAATAAGAGAACTTGTTGATAAACGTAATGATAGCCTCGACTATTGTCTCGCTGGTCTAGTTGGTTGGTCAATTGTTACTGCTGATCTCAGGCTTCGCGATCTGAGGCCTTGGTTCGATTCCCATGTTGGGCAAAGTGTTATTGGGTGTTTCCATCAGGAATTAGCAGCCTGGATGGATGCGTGCTCGGTTTATGGCAATAGGGTCACCCCTTATTTTACGGCTGTTTACTATAATGTCGGTTTGCTACAGATACACCTCTGCCTAACTCTTCGCCGATTACTGGCGTGAAGTTAAATTGATAAACGATCCGAACAGATTGATATGCAAACGTTACATGTAATTATTCAATGATGCGTATTAGATTAGCTTACTATCATGGTTTATGTAAATAATTAATTGGCAATTTACAATAGTAATTTGTGAATTACTATTACAAATTCACAAAGGCGAACATTTTGAACAGTCAAAATCAGTCAGTCGGATCTTCATAATTCACTACGTCACAGGTCTAATTAGGTGTATACAATGTGCAGATAAGCCGTTGGTCTTAAATTGGCTGTCATTTTTAGATCTTTGGCAGCCGTTACAAGTAGTCAGTGGCCCGAAAGTCTGACAACCAGTCTTACCAAGGGTATTAACAAGTACTAACTGGGTTGTGAAGGTCAGATAGGCAGTCGCTGCATGTAAAATACTGGTATTCAGCTGCATCCAGTTATACTGGAAGCCGATCCCAACAGAGTTGGGAATAGGTAAAGGACAGATGATGAATGTGGAGATAATCTAAAGAAGATAATTATTCTTCTAACAGTGAATGATGGCCAAGTAAAAGTAAGATTATATAATATACTGGCAACCCGCCCCTATTTTGCACGAAACTACCCTTCAAGCTGAAACCAACCACACACATTCACAAAATTTCATTGAAATCGGTTGAATGGTTTGGGAGATAAGCGAGTACCAGCACTGTTCTTTCTTTAATAATAAAATATAAAAAGAGTTGTACATCACATTCACATAACTAAAATTTATCTAGACACCAGGCTTATCCAAAAATATTCAGTTTAGTACCTACTAAAGGCTTGTGTATTAATTGGACAAACTTGACAGTGAGACATTTTTGTGGCCCCATTCATTTTAAATTGGCCTACAAAAAACTCTCAAAGCCTCCAATAACCACACTCTATAAAACGGCCTAGTAAAAACTTTTTTACTTCCAAAGTCCTGAGACAGAAAAATTAATGCATACCAAACTACGAGTAGGGGACCTACCACGACCTCTCACAGCAATATTATCATATTACTAGCGAGACTGTACCCGGTGACGGATTTTCATTTAAACATTCAACGGCATTTGCACCTGGTTAGAGGTTGAGCGTTCCAAAATACTTTTTAGCGGACGGCTACATCATAATAGTTATCTGTTACTGGCGGTATTTTCATACAAGTTTTAAAGTTTGATTTGCCCTTAAAACCTACTAGGTACTCTTCATGATTTAAGGTTTCTGAACAGTCTGCCTGTCTTATGGGCTTGCTTTACCATGTCGTAATATAGGCACGCCACTGATCTATATGCCAACTTTTAGCTGGATACGTCCAGTGATCTGAGCTGAGCCTCGATAGTTAGTCAGGACGAACGATTGCATACGAGTAAGTACCAGTATGAATTGCATCAATGTGAGAAAGAGATGCAGCTATACGTCTTGCCTAGCTCCATCTCTTTCCCACACTGAAGTAAGATGTGCTGGTACGGTCCCAGGTCTTGTAACAGGGCGGTAAATTATACCGACGACGGATGGTAAGTAATTGGGATTATGGTAATGAGTATAATGCACTGCCGCTGAGACGATTGTACGCTGCGCAAGATTTTTTACGGCCACCCGGAGATGAGTTATGTCTGCCTCGCTTATACAACTCGTTTGGTGAACTACTTACTGGAATTAAAATTTAACCGTGGGTTTTGTTGGAGTATGAATTTTGTGTCTCTATTGTGGTTACAAAGGAAAATGTGAATGTGTATTGTCGCGGTTGAGTAAAAGAAAAAGTTGGAAGCCATTTTGGTTTTTGATGTGTCTTTTTAATCTTTGAAGTTTTAGTTGTTGTTAGTTGTAAACGTCAGTGAGATGAAAGGTAAGCTAACAATTATGAATGTAGTTCTGAGTAATTGGTAGAAAGGTAAAGGAAATACTATTCATGCAGAGTAATTCTATGTGCAGTACTTACGTGGAGGCAGTTACATAGTAACTGTAGTTGTGATACATAGTACGTTGTACCTACTTTGCAGCTCAGAATATTCGAAAAAATCCATCATCTTGAGAAATAAAAATAAATATTTCATTTTTTATTTCGACTGAATATGAAAATGAAATATCAATATATTATCCTTGTGTAAATTTTAATCTTAAAATCATTCTGTAATTTTTGTCAGGGCTGCCAAATATAATTATGAGTAATCATATTCAAATGTAGAATATACCGATCATAGTCTAGAAATGTACTCTAAACTCGAAAAATATTTAATTCCAGAAACAACAGCGAAAATACTCGACCGAAATTTTTCTTCGAAAAACAATAAGTTACACTGCCAACCTTATAAAGAATTGTAACCACGTACAGTCACCAACAGTCTCATTCCGGAGACCATATTAAAAATTCCACTTGAAACACCGTTCCCACCTGGCGGCTTAATGGACCAACGAAATACGAATAGAATAAAATACATTGAAAATAAAATTTGGTGCCGTAGAAGCATTGAACTGGAGTTTATAAAAAAGTCTTTTCTTTCGCGGACACCCTACAAGGCGGTGTAAATGGATTATTCATTTGATTATCGGAGCAGTCGTAAAGAATTTCAATTTTGGGTTCCGTGAAATTTAATTTATGAAAACTCCTTTTCTTGACTGCAAATAAAACAGCTGGGATAAGGTTGGCTCAGTTCGAGTATACGGTGACTTGTAAATGTGTATTACGTGCATTTCACCGGTGTATTAGTGATGTGGAATCTGAGATGCATGAGTAAACCAACTGAAGTTGGTAAGCTTTGCATTCAGTTGCGAGTGTTACTGTTTACAATAAAACATTGTAAGATTTCAATGCAATAGAGGAACCAAATTGGAAAACACTTCATTTTAGGTCGCTACACCTAGAATATTAAGTAGTAAAACTTTCAAAATATTTTGTTTTTAGTTTTCTTCCTACGAGTTCATACATGATTAAGCAACACAACTTGTTAAACTGAAGTAGAGAAAAGTGTTACGCTCACTCTCGTGGGCTTTTTTAGAGTTCAGCTAATAACGTTCGATGACTTGGCCTTTATGTACTTACATGTGTTTTCAACTTTCTTTCCACACGTGTACTCTCTACTGATATCGTGTTCGTATATTTCTTCTATAATATCTTTGTTACACAAAATACTAGCCCGCGACTTCGTTTACTTGTTTTTCGATGAGGCAATTATGATCAATTCTAATTTATTGTAAAGTTTGACATAAAAAAATACCTAATAACAAAAGCCAGATTTAAATTAGGGGTAAAATGATGGGTATTATGGGTTAGGACTTTATCTTGGTTTTTGGTACTTTTTCTGTTATAATCAAGCTATAGCTAAAATAATGTGTGAGTTGAGTTCGGGTAGCTTATATTAAACATTTTAGCCACAAGATGGACTTAATTTAGTTTGTTAATTGCAATATTATAAGTTCTTTTTAATATATTATGTAGTACAAAAAACGTTATATAAATTATTTGCATATTATAGACACTTTAAATGAGATTATTTTATTTAAGTTTCTTAACTTTGTTGCCTTAATTGTTTTAATTAATACGACGACTTTTTAACAAGCGTTTCAATAGCGCTTAACAAAAAAAGTATTTCACTCACAACAAAGCTACTAAAATACGATCTTAATCAAGACTTCAACGAAACAATTAAAACGCTATTCTATGAAGTCGGCCTTACTAATTGATTGATTAACGAGATACCAAATAAGTTGAACATGCAATGCAATTTAAGCAATTTCTAGTTTACGAAACTGCTATACAGGGTGTTAATAGACCCTTCACAAAGTCATCAACCAAGCATTCACAAATCAATTATGTAACTCTACGCAAAAAATATTGCTGATCAATTACTTTTTTTTTGGGTGAAACATCACGTTTTTGATATCACTCAATGTAACGCACTCAAAACATGTAGTCACGTGTAGTATTTTTGTAGTACGGGGGTCGTGGAGGTATTTATAGTAAAGATAAAACATTCAAAACTTGTTTTTTTTTTAATTATACCTTGGCTTGTCTAGAACAAAAAAATGATCGCAACGACGAGGAGAACAAGTGTCTTTCGGCGTCGTTAAGGATACTTTTACACCCTTTATATCTAGTAAAACTAGGTTTTAGATTCGAAATAAAGGAGATGATAAACGGTGTTGAACGTTGTTATCTTTGACAGGCAAAAAAAAACGGAATTTTAGAGAAAAAGAACATCAGTCCAGCGTAACTGATGTCAAATTAAAAACCATTTATTTCAATTAAACCACTTTTAGAATGAAAATAAAATGACTATAGTTCCGCTCCTTTACTTCACCTGTTTTATTATGATGGCCGATGGACTTACTGGTTCAACAATAAAATTTATAGAATACGGAGCTTACTTTCCTTTAAAACCTCTCTGGTCAAAGTCTAACCCCCAGTTTAAAACGTCAATACGAACGTAACATAATTGACACTTGTGAGCAGAAAATGTCGCCTGTCAAGTCAGACAACGGATTTAGTCGTAGGAGCGACAATTAATGGTTGTGCATGACTGTACCACTACCACGCTTGATTTGACTCGCAATTGACTTTTATGAAATCTCTCAAGCGTGGTATTGTGAAGTGAGTAATTTATAGCTCATTTTTATTAAAGGTGTCGCGGATATTATTTATAAAGGATTTATTTTTACCTCTTGAGAATATTTTATTGTTCACACTTTATGACATTTAATAACATAACTAATATTTTTATTTTCATTTAGCTCACTTCACGATATGTTCGAATTAATAATTTATTTTTGTCTGTTAGTAGGACATAGCTTTTAAAATTACTCAAAATCTATAAATTATAGAAAGCAACATAAAAAATCTTGGAATCCGTGAATATAAAAATGTAATATTTACTCCACAAAATAAATTTAAAAACATAAACCTACATTTTTTTACCGTCATCATAAACAAATCGCCCATAAAAAACCCTGCGGCTATAATAAATATCATAGTTCAAATGCAAACTGAACCACACATAGCCCATAGGGCCTTTTTTGAAAAAACGGAACCCTAAAAATGTTGAAAAATAGGAAAGCAAACTTAGACGTCACATTTGAATGCGAGTAAATACGAGTGACGGTTGTTTTTACCCGAAACGGAAAAATACAAATTAAATGACTTCTATCAGTGGCTGTTCGTTATATAATGTGCATTTTGTGAGAAGAATAATAATTAAGCTGTTTTTAATATCTAACTAAAAATATATTGGTTATAAGGTGTACTTAGTAAAATATAACATCACGTTTGTTTTCCACCAAGGGCTAGGTAGAGGTGAACTTATATCCGGTATTGACATTTCTCCAAATACTCTTACAGTTAAATAATTTGAAATGTATGAAGCTGTTTGAGTGTATTTATTTTGTGCATTAACATAACGTAAAAGGTGGTAGGTGAACAATTAATAGTTGTGATTTAATTAATCTCTAAAATA
This sequence comes from Eugnorisma glareosa, assembly GCA_947578425.1. Taxonomy (NCBI): domain Eukaryota; kingdom Metazoa; phylum Arthropoda; class Insecta; order Lepidoptera; family Noctuidae; genus Eugnorisma; species Eugnorisma glareosa. The sequence goes on from OX387961.1 coordinate 20,701,885, forward strand.
TGAATCCTATAAAAAAATATAATTGGTTTTTTTCAATAAACAAAGCGACGAATTTTGATAATAATACCAACTTATACGGACATAATCATCTCGATATCAGTAAAAATATTACAAGCTAGTATGCTCCTATGTCTTATAAATATAGGTTTTGGCCGAATGGTAGCCAACGCGGTCTAAGAAACCAGGGCCGACCATAAGCGCGTTGGGTTGATGATATCGTCAAAATCGCGGGAAACAGATGGATAAAACGGACAGTATACAGAAGAATGGCGGAAAAAAGCGAGTTCTATAACCCAATAGTGGGTGATTCCAGGCTGAAATGACTGATGATGAACGGTCTATGTCACAAAACAAAAAACGAGAAACACAAACCCAAAGGTATCGAAACCGGAATTTAATTACTCAAATCTAAACTCACCAAACCAAGTTTATCTAGTACGTGGACCCTTTTCAAATGGACGATGGTGCCACCTTGGGGCCGCAAATAGAAATATTTATGGCCCCGGAACAACTAAGGCTGACAGTTACCAAATTCATTGTTAAGGCTTACTTCGCAATTGTTAAGGGGCGTCTGAACTTTTACGAAGTTTTGTATCGCTGTGCAATGTTTCAAGGAGTTTTTGGTACTGGTTTCTGTTATGGTCGTATTTCTTTGGATTAGTGAGTTAAAAGATTAAGATATCTTATTTTTTCCAATATTTTTAGGTCCCGTATTGTAAAATAAATGTTAGGTGTCATTTATCACTATGATATTTTATTTCTAAGTCAAAAAAGATTATAAAAAGAATCTCTTAGTACTTTGGCTAGACCCTATTCCTGTCATTGCCGCACATCATGCATGTGCAACATAGAAACAGAAACATGGCAATACGAAATCACAAGTAACGTTAGTAAATCTCGTCCCAACAGGGTTTCAATCTTCTTTATCGTGTGGTTAGTGCCAGACATTGCCAACTTGGTGTCAGAGTTTTTATGCCACCCATGGGCCTCTGACTTGGCTTTACATGCCAGCGGGAAATATCTCTCAGGCATGCTGATTTCCTCACGATGTTGTCCTTCACCGAACCAAGTGATAATTATACAATACGCACATGAATCCACAAAACCAGAGGTGCGTGCTTGGGGCATATATATTATAGCGGTGATAGCCTAGTGGTGCTACCGTCTGACTGCCAAGTCATAGGTCTCGAGTTCGAAATACATGCGCAACATGGAAACAGAAACATAGCAATACGAAATCATAAGTAACGTTAATAAATCTTGTCCCAGCAGGGTTTTATTTTGCAGGCTAATCTAAACGTGATTAAAAATATTCAGCTAATATCCAGAATTCTCAAATGAGCAGATGTGTCAAGGTCCCTGACAAAGAACAAGCATACTCTACCAGCCTATAAAACATAAACTCATAACACAATAACAAGACAACGTTAACAACAAAAGGCTATATTTGGACAGGCATCACGTAATCACACTTACCCTGATTAACTCCCAGCTTAGTTCTCACCCTAGACTTCAGTCCTAATCAACAATTCTCTTTGTCTATGACAAAATTCCTGAGCACGGTGACTAGGCGTTTAATCTGTGATGGCAAGAGGATTCAAAGGGAATTGAAAGCTGACTGGATTGAGTAAACTGACTGGATTGTGAGTGTGGCTTGAGTAAACTTAAGGTTTAGGGAAATACTGATGGTGACATGTGATTTAGGAAAAGGGTTGTGACAAAAATGTGTATGCTTCATTCTGACACTTACCGACTCCATGAAAATTTAAAATTCTTAAAATGGTCTGTATGGTTATGACCACTAAGTCCATTTTAAGAGTTTTAAATTTGTAACGTGAATCATATTATGATTCTGATAAAGCAGCCATTTTAGGCCCCCATGACTATTCAAGGGTGCCTGTAAAAGGTTTTGCTTCAAATAAATGTTTTGTGTAATGTTTTGTCTTTTTCTTTAATGTAATCTATTGACATACCACCTTAATTTTAATTGCCTGTTTACGTTAATTTTGTACGCCATAATATATATTATTATATATAGTATTATATTATTTTATATAATACATTATTTATATTTTATGTATTATGGCGTACAAATATTGGCAAAACATAGTGCACATATTTTACACCTTAAACTATATGTAACCATACATACCTAGGTTTACCAAAATAAATGATTGATTGATTGATGTTGATTGAGTTGATTGATTGATGTTGATTGAGTGATGTTTATATATTAATTTCAATATAGCTAGTTTTGTTATGGAGTATACTGAAGCATATCTCGTTCCCGAAGAACAAACATGATGTTTTTAATATCCTAAATTAGAGACCTTTATTATTCCAATTAAAACGGCTATAGACTGCTAATGCAAAACAAAGTTTACTTACTTCTCTTAGCGGATTGGGTCTCGTAGCAGAGTGGTACGACGTAGCCATAAGCGGACCAGCTACGGCGTAGCAGCAAAATACATTCCTTTACAGATAGCATTTAAGATCAAGGATGGAACAAAGTTGCAATTAGTTCTTAAGCGCTGATTTTAACCATGTTCGGGTGCGGAGTTAAGGGAAAGAGGTTTGTAGTATAGAGTTGGCAAAGTGAATGATAGACCGCAAAATACCAGACATCGAATAAAATAAATTAATCTAATATCAACATAAAGTTTATCGGTAAAAAATTATTAATTGTTCTGTTTTCTATCAGAAACGTGGGTTTTATTTGCATGGGCACCTTCTCTTGGTTCTGTGCAAATCTATTTTTAACACATACATACCATTTTAATCACAATCAACGGAGTTTAAAAATAAAAAGATGCATAAAAGTGGGTTCAAATACTTATCTGTTCAAAATTATTTCAGTCATGTTTAACTCTCACTTCAAATACACCCAACATACTTTAACTAAATAAAACTGCAGCCAAGCACAACTCCCCCTTAACTGGCAGAGGGCATCGTTAGTATCTATAGTCAGTAGCGACTATAGGTACATATGTATAGTCGCTCTCGAGGAACTTTAAGCCGGCCATCTGTTCAGAGTGCCGATGTCCGGCCTGTCTCGACGAACAACTTGCTGAATTTACCACTTGCAATCTTTAATTTGTCCGGTACAAGTCATGAGTGAGAGCGGGTTATTATTTTCTTGTCCTTATCCTATTTTGTTCAAGGTTGGTGCAGCATAACTTCTTTCATGCCATTTGTCGTCCATTAGTCGTCATGAATTGATGAAATGTGTGTATGCTTGGTATATGTTTTGAGTTGTTGTACTAAGAGGTATTATAGTTAGGGCATACAGCTCTTAATGTTTATTTATCATAATCAGCCTTTAATGTTCCCACTGCTGGGACACTCGGCCTCCTCTCAATGAGAGGGAATAGGCTATAATCCACCACGCGGGCCCAGTGCGGGTTGGTAGATGTCATATGTCTTCGAATTTTTGGTTTTAGGACATGCCGGTTTCCTCAAGATGTTTGAATGTACCGTTTTTGAGAGCATTATTTATTTAAATGTGATGAAATCCTACTTATCATGAATCTCGGTAGCAAGAAAACTCTGTTCGCAAAATTAACATGAAATCTAAAAAAGATCTCTTCAACGCGGTAATTCATTCTGTCAAACGGATATGTCCTTTCTTCACATGAAAATATTAAATGTAGCGTTTTGTATAATCGGCAATAAAACTACGTCAGTCAAATGACTAGCGTTTTAAACTAAATTCAATCTGCGAAAAGTTTATGTCTCAGACCACTGCCGAATCAGCGCAATTTTCTCCAAATTACAGTATTAAATATAATTTTGAACGCGATTGTACTAACGTTTCACAAAACACCATTCTATATTAGATTTTAGTCATTGTTTATAAGGATTGCTCCAATAAATATCTGTTACGAGCTTAGGAACTTGGAGGAGCAATTTTAATAATAAACGATGGCCGAATTGGGGCAACTCAGGAGTTTGGTATTGAATAGTCATTAGGTAGACGAGAAAATGGAATTAGGAAGGAAAGCGAAATGAAAGGAATATGGGCCCGTGAGAAAATTATTGATTTGCTGGAAATCTTAATCTGTTTTGTTGGAATGACTCAATCATAAGCAGAAGGAAGCCTGGCGGAATAGAAATAGGAGTTGAAGTTGTGGATAGAAAAAATAAACCATTCATCAGATTTATGAGTGACAGTTAATAAATGAATACTGATATCATTTGGTTTTATAGATGTGATAATGATTTGCATGTTGAACTACCGAACATGGACTTTTCAGTATAAACTGACACAAATGAAAGATCAACGAAACATTGTCTCAAGGACAGAGAGATTGTTGAGTACAGTTTGCTGTTACACATCAGATAGAAGGTCACTGGGCCCATTCACTTGAAGTAATCCCTGTTTCTCTTCAGCAGCAAACATCCTGTAATTCGAAAAATTGCAACTAAAGCTGACACACATGAAACCGATATCTTGAAGCCTGCCCCCATAATCGATACCTACACGGCTTCCACACGAACAAAAGCACATAAAACATCGCACACAATCAGCGTGCCATTCATTTAAAGGATATTCAAAGACAATTTGGGAGCATACGATTCATACAGGAAACGATTAAATCGATTAAAGCGAGTGCCGAGCAACGATGTCTGTAATCGACGATCGTGAATACCGATTCTTGGTAATGTGCCGTTTTGATTTCAACTGTAATTCATACCTCTGCTGCCTTTGCGATCGTTATAGTGACTTTTTGCAGTTTCTGTTTCGAAAAGTTAGAGACAGTTTTTTGCGGTTTGAATCGGAAATTCACTTGACGTTCAGTGTATGATTTTTTCGCAAATTTTCGCAGTACAACTTTACTACATTCCGATTTGATAGAAGTTTGGTGTTTCATATTTGAATTTATGACTTTTTTTAAACAGGCAGAAAATTCAAATTCAATTTTTTATTCGTGTAACATGGGAACGCTATGTTTAACCTAATAGGCATAGAAATTTTGGATATTTATAATACTAACATATAATATTTTCTTGCATTGTATTATTCAAATTATTATTCAAACTGTGTAAGCAATTTATTTATTGGAACTTCATTTGCTTTTGATGGAAAAAACTTCAGCGTTTGCAGGAATCAATATTTCTTGAACAAAAAAAAAGGTAGGATAGGCCTTTTCTTTACAGATCATGCGACCGATAATAATAGTTTTTATCTGATCTGAGACAGAATTGAACCAATTTTCTCACATTATACCGGCCACCTGGCTACTGAAGCCGTATATCATTATGATGGGCTATTTAATGTCGAATGTTTTCTGTAAATCTGGCCATTATCGGATTTACAACTCTGTTCGATTTAACGGCTTTTTTATTTTATGGTTTAACCGTAAATCGGCTTTTTTATGCAAAAACCACACATTGGTTCAACTGGGTTGTGGATTAACGCATCTGGATACGTCAAAATGATGTTTTAAAGACCGTTACTAATATGACATGGTGTTGAATTCTTGCATTGACCATCTTGGGTAATACATTTCCGAATGTATTGGGAGGTTAATATTCAGTATTGAACTATAAGCTAAGTTCATTAAGGTTCTTTACTCTATAGCGGGCATTGTGATAGTCCAACGACTTTTGTTTATATACTTTCTTTATTCGTTGTTTATAATTGGTGGAAAAGTACCCTTAACGAAGCCAAAAGGCAGTTGTTCTCCCCGTCATTGCGATCTTTTGACGACCCGAATTGCGCAGCGGTAGTGAGGCTGCCTTACGTTCTTAGGGTCCCGGGTTCGAATCCCGGTAGGAGCAAATGTGTGATGAGCATGGACATTGTTTCCAAGTCATGGATGTTTATATGTATAATAAGTATGTATTTACAAACAAAAAGTATCTATGTAGTATTATCAACTATCTGGTGTCCACGACACAAGCCTCGTTGCTTAGTGTGGCACCTAGATGGCGCTGTGTGTAATGTTCAGCGATATTTATTATTATTATCTTTGTTAGAGCATACCTAGGAATCTTCTAGTGACTGAGATATTGGGGGTCAAAGTTCCAACTTTTTCACTTTTTTTTTTCTAACACTAGTTTTTTATTATATAGCTTTCCTTTAAATACCTCCACGACCCCCGTACTACTCAATACATCCATCAGCACAAAGTTTTGAGTGCGTTACATCGAGTCCTACCGTAAAACGTGATTTTTCACCGAGAAAAAAAAGGCGTTTCCCAGCAATAATTTTTGCGTAGACTTACTTAATTTGATGTACAGAATGCTTGGTTGATGGCTTTGTGAAGGATTCGGTTACACCTTGTAGTTTAACTTCGTCGATAATAATAAATCATACCTGTACCACTGGTACTGTATAAGAACGTCCCTTATACGGCCGGCTATTGTTTTTCCTCAAAATATCATTATCGGCAACCTTTGTTCTCGTCAAAATCTTCATTGATGACAGCTGTTCACATATTGTATCTCGCTTCCCGGAAATAATATAATAGATATACAATCTCAAAGGTGTCAGCAAGGCCTTACAATATTCAGCAATTATGGAATATTCCACCCAAAATACTCTCCGAAATCCGACCTTTAAAGGTACATCGCTTCCTGACTAAATTGATGAGCCGATCCCTGAAACCGATACGTATAAGTTAGTTATTACACCAATTACCAACATTCTGCCGATATGTGCCTTACGGTACCTAATCTTCAGGACCAATCAGCTGGGGTTTGATCTAACAAATTTTGTAATACACCGTTGATGATTAGGGGAGAAGGATTTGATTTATGTAGGTGTAACTTTGAAGAGATATCGCGTGAGATTTAGGATCGCTGCTAGTGTAAGACAGTCATCACATAGTGGTAGATCGATCAGAGCGACGCACAATGATTGTTGACATAACGCCGTCCCGCATGATGAGAACCTCGTGAAAGCCGAGAAAGATAAGCAAATCAAGTACTTTCACTTGGCTCGCGAGGTTGTCGACATATGGGATGTGGACTCAGCAATCATTGTGCTGATAGTCGTATATGGCTTAATTGCCAAGAGCCTCGATCAATACCTGAGAAGGCTCTCGTTAGGCAGCTGGATCAAAAATACTTGATTCAGAAAGCGGTACTCCTGGACACGGCTCGTATTGCTAGAAGGTTCCTCTCTCTGGAGCCCTGGCCACCGGTAGCTTGGACCCTGTTCCCGATACCGGTGGACTAGTAATTTTTCTATTTTTAAATGGTTTTTTTAGATAGTTTTTTTTTAAGGAATATAAGATCTATCTGTTCAAACATGGAATCTCTTAAGGGGTCATTGTACTCATCATTATGAACAACTTTTACTATGGGACCAACCCCGAAATCGCGAAAAAAAAAAACATCTTAGTATTCATCATTGGACTGTCAGGAGGTCCTGGTTTTTAAATCAAAGAATTTTTCAGTAGCAGCCACGGAGTCTACATTTGTGCCCGGTTAGTGGCAACTGGCTCGCCCTTCATTACATGGGACTTAAAAAATAGGTAACTGGCGAAATGTGGGTGTACTTTGAGGTACACCTCTGCCTGACCCTTCGGAGATTACAGGCGTGGTTTTATGTAATGTTTTTACATCAGTCTCCTACCCTTATACAAACTTACATAAGTAAGTTTATGGGTATAAATATTCATACTCAAAACGCATGATCGCGGCTTGACTGGAGAATGCGGGTGGTTGGAAAATAAGTTGTTAAGAGCAGACAAATCTGTCTTCCCTCTTTCTTTGTCTTTTGCTACGCGCACTACTGGAACTCATCACCTAGTCACGGCAAAACACACTCACAGTATCACAATATCGGGACAAATATCGGGAGCTCAAAGTTACAGACAATCACGGAAGATATCCCGTAAGTCACAGTTTATGTGATTCATGTCACAAGGTCCTAACTAACGACTGTTGGATTTCTGTTAGACACTGTGTCAAAGTGATCTTGTTTCTGTATCGAATCAGGCACTTTGTCGAGATGCTCAACAATAGCCTCTTCATGGTCAAAGCTCTCGGTCGTTTTACCATTTGCGGAGTCCATGTTCTGCTAAATATATTCCGTCAACATGAGGTTACGCTTAGTGATAATTGTTTAACATCACGCCTCTACTTCTCCCGAAGGCTTAGGCAGAGTTGTACACTACGTAAATACTGTAAGAACACCGAAATTTAGCTATGTTTAAGTCTCATGTTATAGGCGAACCTATTGCCATCAAGATCAACTAAACAAGAATCTAGAGACCGAGTTGCTTCAGAAGCCAACAATACTTAAAACTGTTCATTTAAACTTATATTATAAATGTGAATGTTTGGTTGAATGTTTGTTACTCAATCACGCCAGAACAGCTGAACGGATATGTATGAAATTTGGCGCAAAGACCTAGATTATAGTGCGGAATAGCAGATAAGTATTAGGATTTTTCTCACACATAGACATCAAAATTACCACGCGAACGAAGTCGCAGGTAATTGCTAGTAATGTATCTTTTACATAGTTCCTTTCATTGTTGAATTGACGATTTATCCAAAAAGAGTATCACTCATATGTATTCCAAACATCCATGCCCTAGATACTCCTTCATTATGTAACTCGAAAATCACGTGAATCAACCCTCCTCATCAAACTAACGCAAATCAACAACATTCGTAATTAATTCTCAACAAAACTGAAGCTTCAATTTCACCCGGGGGTAATAATAATGTTAAAGACTACACGTCAGACGTGTGACGTAACGAGTGATAGTATAGGTAGGAACTATATTAGCTATACCTACCCATGTACATAGTGTTTGCGATTCAGTTTCTATGAATGCAAACAAAATATGAATTTTCGGAACTACAAATTTAATTCCAAGACTTAAAAAGTTCAAATATTTTCATGACGTTTTCAATGGAGTATCATTCCATTTATGTTTTGTTTTTGTATTTTTTTATTGAAATGATATTGATGTATGTACTTTATTCAAAAGAAATCAACATGTACATTATCATCATCATTTTATCATCACTAACATACATTTGATTTTATTTTTAGTGGAAATCAATTGTCAATTATTGTAAAAATCAATCATACAATTAGAAACAGGGATTTGGTTAGACTTTAGTTCATAGGTGCAGCCTACGGAGAACAGTCTACTTAGATTATGTAAAAGATCCTAAGTTTACTCACGTACTATAAGTACGCATTCATACCAATACATGAAAAAGTCAGTATCTTATGTGTGAAATATCTACGTTATTGTAAATACATTGTGCTGTCGAATCTATGTACTGTGTAGGTAACTGTTGAATTTCAAATCCAAATATCCATAAGATCTTTTATAATAAAACCAGTTGTTGCCCGCGGCTTCGCCCGCGTGCCATCGTCTGCCTATCTTGCACCTACCCTGTCTTTTCCCAACTATTTTGAGATGTTAGGATTAAAACGGGTACAGCTAAATACCAGTATTTGACATGAAGCGACTGCATATCTTGACCTCCACAGCCCAGTTAGTACTGGCTGAATTTTGTATTTTTTTTTCCAAAACCCAGGCTGCATATCTACAGTCAGTTGTTTTTTATAAAGCTGTGAAAAAAACCAGTCAGACAGAATTACTTTTCCGTTTATAATATTAGTAGAGATTGAATAATCCGAACACAAAAACATTTTCCATTGTGTTGAAAGACAAATGATCTGAATCAGAAATTCGTAGAAGTTGTTTCCAAAAGAATTAAAATATTAAAATAATCATGACTCAACTATTGAATAAGTCACTGAACTCTTGTGCGTTACACGAGTCAAATAAAATCCTTGTATGACTTATTTATTTATTTTGATTTAAAAGACTAGGAGCGTAAATCGTGGAGTTTCTTGCCGCTTCTTCTCATTAGGAAACGACCAACCTGAACCGTACACCTTTTTTGACGTTTTATAAGTGAAACTATGCCCATGAAAATATTTTGATTATGATTTTTTGACTCGTGTAACCTTTAGTTCACACTTTATCAACTGTTTTAAGCTTTAAAGAGTAAGCTAGTGTTTTTTAAGTGGGTGACAGTCCTTGTGACAGTAATGAATGACCTTTACTGGGGTTGGATTATCATTGGCTTATTAAATGCAATGCTCGTCTTATTGATATGAAACTCACCTCTCAGTTCAAAATTCCTTAATTTGATTAATGCCCATACATCGAGCACCAAACCCTGTATGTTATGAGTTACTGGTTTTTTGCTACGAGTCCACTTACTAAGCTGCAAATCTATCTGTAGTGTTACCCAGTAACCACAACACCATACCAGCCCCACATAAGCACATAAGCAGCCACTCCATGTATTACAATACTGGTCTTCAGCTGCGCCCAGGTAGACTTTAAGCTGGCCAGAACATATTTAGGAAAGGGGTAAGCAGATGATTATGATGACACACAAGGTATTAACGGACCATTCACGAAGCCGTCAGCCAAGCTTTCTTTTCATCAAACTACGTAACTCTACGCAAAAACTATTGCTGAAACAATTTTTTTTGGGGTGACAAATCACTTTTTACGGTAGGGCTCAATGTAAACTAATCAAAACATTGTGCTGATGGATGCATTCAATAGTACGGGGGTCACGGAGGTGTTTAAAGTAAAGTTATAACATTAAAAACTTCTATTTTTTTTAAACTTGTGAAAAAGTTGAAGCTTTGACTGTACTATTTATTCTGTGCTTTGACCCCCAATATCTCCATAACTAGAAGGTTTCCAGTTATGGTCCAGGTTAAAAAGAAAATCGCCATGACGGGGAGAACAAGAGCGTCTTTCGGTTTTTAAAACAACTTTAGTAATTATGATCTTCTGAAATGTTGCCCATGCCCAATATGTCGTCCGTAGTCCATTACATAATATCTCTCTGGGACTAGAAATTGTCACTACGATGTGAACAATGTAAACAAACCGAATACCTTAAGGGGCTAAAACAATATCCATATAGATAGATAACTATCTTAGAGCTCAAAGGGATCTTGGTAGGTGGATATGTCCCACCAATCCATTAGATCCAGTCTGTTGCTACAAACATTAGTCATTACCCGTATGTATGTATATACCCACATACGTACATATGTATATAATTCTTTCCCTTTGTAACTCCTGCACGGATGACCCAATTTGGATGAATTATGTGTCGTTATAGGCTAGAGTATCACCGGTTACATTAAAATAAAAAAATAGCGGATTTTCTTGAGATTGGAAGCAAGAAGCAAGAAAATCGAACCCAGACCCTCGTGCTCAGTAGTAGCGTTTGCGACAGCTAGGCATCGTTGTTGTAGTAGTCGTTAGGTGGCAAAGAAATTACGCCACTGACATTAACATATTGGGGAACGCCTTATACCAAATAACAGTACATAATCAACAATCACAATTTATTCTCTTGATTATATTCTTTACATTACGATCAACACCTGTTCACCATCCATACGAAAATCTTATTCATTCCCCTAACAAAGGAACAGCGAGATTTCCATTTTATTCCCAACAGTTCTAACCAAAGACCCTAACATTTTCTTAACGTGAATTATTGAAGGGGCTTTTCCGAAAATTGCCCCAAAATGAGTATGATAAAAAAATCTAGCAAAATTGTGATTCAAGCTCCCGCTCTAGTTATCCCAATTCGTTTCGCGTGAAAAATATTGAAATACAAGAGCATTGGAGAGACAAAAATATATATATTATTCTTTCTCTAAAGTATGAGCGGAAGCGATTTGATTAAGTTCTGTAATATGGAAGCGAGCCAATAGCGGTAATGAATGAGTTGTTTTCAACGAATTTTTGGTACTTCTTACTTAATAAATTATTCGGCTTATGTACCGTGTGGGTTTCCGTAAATAAATTAATGGTTCTTAGCGCCATTCAGTTAATGTTCTTGCTTATTTATACTTTGGTTGCGTTTTGTTTTTATTCGATTATGATTTTATGGAATGTCGTGGGGGGTCATTAACAAATATATCAAACAAAAAAAAAGAAGTTATTTCCAATGTAGTATGGTTGATTGATTTTAATGTTGTTTTTTTTACGCTCTGGAGTAACTTTATTGCGGGTTTTTATTTAATATTGGAGTTATAGAGAATTAAAAAAATTAAGGTAACGTGTAAAGATAACACACATTTTAATTTAATTTTACTTTCACATCTTTGGCTGTTTTTGATACAATTGCAAATTCATTGTTTTCAAACGTCTTCAACACCGCTAATCACCCATCACTCACACCACTTCCCCCGTTCACTGAGCTACTGAATTAAAGATAGCACACGTACCGTCTGCGCTGATATGATTCACTGCAAGTTGACTCATTGTGATGTATCGCACTACTAGTGACGGTTGCTTCGGACTTAATAAATTATTGGCGTTGAGAGATTGATGCTGTATGGCTTCGTTTTATGTTAGTATACGTCATTTATGTAATGTGTGGGGTATTGAACTGAGTCTATTGATAAAAGATTTTTGATGTTGTTCCGGATTTGTGGTCGTGTGTCACCAAGTGTTTGTCTACCAGTATTTTCATTACTCGAGTTTTCATTTTGATTTTTGTTTTGGATAATTTTGTGCCAATGTTCTTTATTTCTTGTCTTGTTCTTCAACAAATGATTCTTGTTGAGAGATTGACGCCGAAGATCACTTGGATGTCAATGTTAGGGACACACATCCCACAAGCTATAGCTTATAAAATATGCAGTAGATTGGACTAATCTAATTCCGACTATCTTTGATCCCCCAAGGACTGCGAAACTTTTATTTTTTGGAGTTATTTTAAGAAAGTACCTACTTTTCTTTGACTTCGTTTACCGAAAATGTTAAAAGATTCATTAATTTTCGCAAATTGTGCCTCACCTTCAGAAGGTGACCTTCAAAATTATTTCAAACAAAAACAAAATCCCGTCTAGAATTCTTTGAAACACCCCACTAAAAAATATTTCAAATAATCCGGCTTTCTAGTAATCCTACAATAAACATCTTCGATATTCTTAATAATGCTAGCAGTAAGTACGTTGCTTTTAAGCAGCAACCGTAAGAAACAGACAACTTAATTAAAAGTATTAAAAGCACCTTCAAATTCTCAACCCGCTGTTAAACTCTGGTTAACGGGTCGGTAACGATTGGGGAAGTTTTAAAACTCAATTCACATTGTAGAAGCGGATCACTTTAGCTGTGTAGAAGGATCTTTTGAATTGAAGATATGGCAAGCGCGCGATGGGTTGAAAATCATTTTATTGTTAGGTTTGATTTGTTTTTCTTTTGTGTTAGAAGTTTTGAAGTTACTGTTGCTTGGTGTTGTTTGGTCTTATTCAATCAATAAAATGATTGAGAGCATTTTTTCTGACTATCATTGAAGCAGCTATTGGTTGCTTGCTCGACGTGAATAATTAGTGCGTAAATATCGTAGTAGATCTACGCGGTGGAATCCCAACACCGGCACACAAACGCGTAACACGTATTCAGAGTACACATTCAGAGCACACATCACACAATACACACTCACACATACACACACATCCCATCACATTACATTACATCACTCTAAACCTCCCTACATGGCGAGTTTTCATTGGTAATGAAATTAAAAGCAAAAGCTGCTATTTCCACCAAAAATGCGATCCCTACACGTTTAAAATGGATGGAACGGCTGATTTTGATTTTGAAAATGTCTAAGGGTTTCTGCGTCGGTGTCACTTCAACCATTTATAGTTTCTGCGTTCAGTACATTATCCGAGTCCAGAAGATAAGGAACCCGCGTCTGTAATTTGTCCGTGTCGGTTTGATTGAACTATGAGTCATTCCTACCATTATACGGACCAAATATATTACCTACATACTATCTTAGCTTATACAGGGTTTGATAGAAATGCCTCTAAGTCAACCAGTATCACGACTCCCAAAATTTCCATTACAGCTCAGTGAACATATTTAAGATGGTAACTTTTAAAGTGAAACGCTTCACAAGCTGGACAAAGGCATTGCGATCGTGAGCCGATGCAGCGAGCATTCTTCGTGAACCTTCACTTTGTATGGCATACCGCGGTTCTAATGTATGGTAGATTTGAATACGGGTGATGCTCTTGCTCATATTGAATTTAATAAGGGTATATCTACTCAAGTGAAAATATTCTGTTAGAACGTCTGGTTTATTTATTTATTTTAGGATCTCCAACACAAGATATGTAGGAATATTCCATACCACTGAACTATATTTTAAGATTGGACTGCAGTGTTAAAAAAGCTTTATTTTCGGTTATGCTCTTTTAAATTCTTTACCATTTTGGTTATTAATTACTAAATATATAGATAGATAAACCATTTATTTAGTGCACACAAAGACACAGAAGCACAATTAAATGATACAATTTACATAAATATTGTTTAAATACCTATATAAAAAACAAGGTGGCAATACACAAAAAGGAAAACATAATCATACTAAGTCTAAGTAAGCCTTGATTTAGATTCTTGATTGACCCGTCTTCTTGTAGCGATAGTGCGTTGTTGCTTCTTGCGATGCTCTGAGTAAAATGTGGATGACACAGTTCAGTGGGTAATAATAATACATCGTACAATGTAGTACTTACAGTTCTGCTCACCCCGCATCTCAACAATATCAATCACTCCTCTATGCAGCCTCTTGTGAGCGTCACGTGTCTGCACCCGCATCGCATTTACATGTGAAATGCCTCAAACGCCATCATCACGTATATATCCTGCTATTATTGGCGTTTATGGAGATTTTCCTGCTGAGTCGGAGCTCTGATGGATAGGTGTAGTGTGGAGCTGTTAGTTGTCTTTGGTTCGAGTGGATCATCTGCAGTAGACAAAAGGGCTTTAAAAGATCTCCAGAAGTCAGTTAAGATCTAGTCCCATGTTAAAGGGGGCGAGCCTATAGCCGTCAACCGGGCACAAATGCTCCATCCCGATACTGAGAAATTCCTGATGGAAAAACCCAATAACACTTTGTTCGACCCGGGAATCGAACCCAGATCCTCATGCTCAGCTATCTCGCTCGCGACCAGAAACACAAGCATAAAACACACACACACACACAATATTGTTGGACCCTATCTAAAATGATGAAGGGCCTTTAAAACTAACTTGAAATTACTTATTATTACAAAGTATCCATTATAAACGAACAATTACTGGTAAGTAACAATACCAAAAGTTTACATACCTCGATAACTAATACCAAAGTTTAACACTATCTTAGAACGACGCAGTTCTGACCTTTTATTACTTTTGTTTACAAAATAGTTGGAAACGCTTAGTTTCTACAAATACATTGTCTGTCGTCGAAGAAACTATTGATAGATGGTAATGGACTTTGAACCGTTTATCACTTTGTTTAGAGTTGGTTTTCTTTTGCTTTAGAAGAACAATCAGGAGACTTACAATAAGGGTTGGGAGTTTGTATCTCTATTTTATTAAACAATAGCATAGTTTTCTGTTTGTTGGAAAGTAAGAAGTTGTTTTGAAGATTTCTCTGTTCAGTGTCAATAATTTTTAAAGTTTGCAAGACGAGAGACGATCTTGTAGTTCCCGATGTTTACAATAGCTTCTAACAATAATTAGCCTCTTTGGAGTGTTCCAGTTGCCAGAGGTTCGCTGTTGCCATAGGCTGCTTAAAGACTAATCTAGTTTACTGAGATACTATCATATCCTGTCTAATATCATAAACGCGAAAGTAAGTTTGTTTGTAACCTTTTCACGGCTAAACCACTGAACCGATCATCCTGAAATTTCTCATATACGTTGTCAGATGTACAGGAACGGACTTAGAGGACTTTTCATCTCGAAAAAAGTACTGTTCCCGAGGAAAACAACAATAACGTTCCTATGATAATAGATGGCGCCATGTGTCTTTCGAATCATGATAGAATTATATTATTACAAGCAGAATACAACCCGAATTGATTGAAAATTTACGCGAGATTCATTCTAAATTAATGCGAGCGAAGCCGCGTTCATAAGCTAGATCATTCATAAACTCACTACGTGCTGGGTCTCAGATAGGTACATACAAAGAAAGAAAAACACAAATTATGAAAATCTGTTCTTTGTTAAAATGCCTACTATTAACATAAAACTACTTTATTCACAATTTTAGCAATGTAAAATTATTACAACAATTGGAAATATTTATAGGTCATTCGGCTAAATACTTTAACATAACATTGAATTAATAAAATTCACCTTTCTATTTATCCCAAAAAGGGATTATAAAGAGATTATCTAAATGTTTAATATGTTTTATACGAAAAGCTTTTATTTGTAACGTTGTATAAGGGTAAAGGAAAATCGTAGCGATTGCCAATTTTCACGCACGACTTGGTCTGCGTAGGAGGAAATCGGCGGAATCGATGTTGCCTGCGTGAAAAATATTAAAGTTGGCCATACATTTTATAGTATACCGCAGTAAATAAAAATATAATAGGCTAGGTTGTGTGGGCAGTAGCTGAAATAAACTGGAAATGTTACCATATTTTACATGCATTGAGGTAAAACGTGAAAGTCTCAAAAAATATAATTCAGATAAGGATTCGATAAACATTTTGTGTATCATTGAAACGCCATTCAATTAAAAATAAATACTTATTAATGTCAGCGATTGACACCTAATGGTTACTACAAAAAGCTGTAGGTGTTTACTGTAAATAAAACCTAAATCACATAACACAGAAAGCCGCGAGACCTCCATTCCGCAGCAAAAATTACATCCGTCTGCCAAAATTCGCTCAAACCAACAGCAAATCAGATTCGCGTATAACAAATTTGATCGAACACACTCGATACCAATTGGAACCACCAAATCAGTTTATCCGTACCCTCACACCTTTAAAGGTTAACGCATAGTTAAAAGCTGCACGGAATCAGCATTTATATATACCAAAACTCACGACTTTATCACATGGGACAGAAACATCAGGACGCCGCCTGCTATGATCCTTAGATACTCCTTTCAACTCTTTTATGTTCACACATCTGACCTTTTAGACGAACAACACTAATAAGGTATGTCCTTCTAGGGCGTCCCTTACCCTCCGTTTGAGAAACTTTCTATGACCACAACCATAAATCTATGGTCTAGGCCTTAGCGGTTTTTCCTATAGAAATATCACTTGTAACAGGGCTGTGCCAAGTATTTTTCGTGTAGAATAAAGAATATTTTACCTATCTGTTACAACCGTAATCATATCTCCTCGAATCGGGATCAGCTAGTAAAAAATGATGTGAGGTGATGACCGGCTCAGTGTTTATAAATGTGCTTTGAGAATAAAACGTTTGGAATTTCAGTAAATTGCTAATATCGCCATATTAGCGGCACACAAACGCGCAATCAACCTTCATTAAGTGAGGCCTTATCATCGATGGCAACACCAACTGAATACGAACGAACGAATTATGCACTGTGTGCTCTAAATGAGAAATTTCATGTAGACATAAGTGTGGTGTTTATTGATTGGTTATCCATTTGTCATATGATCTAGTTTCGTAGAATTTTGTTTGGCTTTTGCCACAGGTCTGTTGAAGTGTTTAGTAGTACATCAACTAGTGCTCTGGGTAATTGAGCAATCAATCAGTTAAGTGGTTTGTATAGAAATTAAAGGCGCGTAAGTATTAATTCGCGTTTATGAGTCCTGGAGTGCAGACCGTGTATCGTCAAGCGAAGTGTACCCCACACTACGCTACCCAGCTACATAGATGAACCGACGTCTTTTGAAAGGTGGCTGAGCCAGACTGGAAGAAGACGATGGAAGACTAGTCTAGGGATAGGCCTATGTCCAGCAGTGGACTGTTGACTAGGCTGGATAGGCCGAGTTGATTGATTGACATATTCATTAACTTTACCGTAGGTCATAGTCATTACTTGACCAACTAAACTATCTCGGTATCTCAGTTTGGTCTTAGTGAAAAACATTCTAAGCATAGCATCTGGCTGTCATTGTAAAGCTCTTTCACGTTTCATTTTCTAACATAGTAGTACTACACATCACCCGTATAATGAGAAAACAGTCACCCAAATTGCCTCTGTAATTTATCGGTTAAATATGACGTACTTTGTACTAGTATCAGTACAAGGTGTAATGACGCTTGAAAACGCGTAAGTAGTGACAGGTTTGCTGGCTTCGAGCCAAACCAGCAACCGATAGGATACGACCGATACTTAGTTGAACGTACTTGTAGCCTGATGGCCATTATTTGAGCATTCTTGTATGGCATAGCTAGATAGGGACCTAGGATCCATATCGACTTGCAATCATAGGCGATTTAGATGAAAAAATATTTTTGTCCTCCGAAAAAAGTTGGATTATTTTTCACTCGTTTCGCAGTTCTTTAACCTCTGACAGTGATCCCAAAACCACTTTATTGCATTTAGAATAAAGCCCACTGCGATTTTGATAGTGATGCTAGATCAGGGTAAAAATTACGAAACGCGAAACTACCTGTAAACTACCGGCATGACTACGAAAACTGAAGAAAAAAATTGGATTATCCTATGAAAGAAAAAACAATTTGCAAAACAAAACGTTAATTTAAAATTCTTTAGAAGTGAACAGGGAACTAGGATAGTTCCCCATTCACTATTTTAATTTTATGATAAAATATGTAATTTAAATAATTGTTGTGATTTTTGTTATTATTTTTTGATTTTATTTTAATTTAATTTTACTTCTATTCTTTGATTTTATCTTTTAATTTTAAATTTTAATTAATTTATTATTATATTAATTTCAATATTTTTTAATTTTAATTTTATTTCTTTGAATATAATAATGTTGTAAATCCATTTCTTAAATAATTGTAATGTACTTAATTTTATTCTTGTTGATAGTATTGCAAATACCAAAAAACTTTAATAGATTTGAATTGTAAGTATCCTTTTCGGCTTAGTTATACTATAATAGTCTATAATATAATAATATATAAATATAATAATAGATAAGATAACCATAATTGGTGCATGTTGTGTTAGCCTGTAAGTAATTGTTGCACTTATAAAATTACTATTATGCAAGTATGATTTCAAATGTCCTGTGTAAACAATTGTTTGGCTAACCAAAAAAAATAATAATAATAATTCACTTGCACCTATCGTGACATGACCTAAAGAATGCTTTAAAAGCCGCCATCAACGAGGCCACCTACTGGGCTCAAACAAATCAATAAACGGATTTAAATCCGTCGACACGAAAAAGGAAAAACACATTCAAAATTGCGTTTCAAAAGTTACGATCTCTCAACTTAATCCATTTACAATCACAAACATTTGCAGTCAACGTTAAAATCGTTATTAAAATCGTGCATTGCTTGTTGTGATTGCATGTGAACCCGATAATACCACGCCATTACGTGCATAGCCAGCTTTGGACGAGATTCAAACAGCTCAGTTAGTACAGAAGTGAGTCGTTGAAGCCGCAAACTGCATGTTACAGGGAATAAACTGTGTCGTATGCTGATTTTGGATCCGGTCGTTAGTGATTTCGCTTTGAATAAATTTTATTACACCATATCGCCCCCATTCACAATCTCGGGCGAAGCGACACGCACGTGTGACACCTGATTCTGGTCCGATCCAGCCTGACCCTTATGGCACTCCCACAGCGATGCCTTAAGCCCAGGCTCGTCTCCCACAGGGGGTACCCTTAGCGAGAAGTCGCTTAGTTTTTAAGTTATTTGCCATACTCCCAAGGCAGTCACAGGATAGTCCGGTTAAGCAGCCGAAAACCTCCTGAGTTGAACTTACAGATGTTATTTTCAAAAAAGTCTGTGGTTTCTTTCTTGTGAATACCGTCGCGTAACTCGTGTTGATTTGTTGCATGCTCTAAGCAATTTTTTTTTACTACCCAGACGCAAAACGCGTGTCGCGTGGTCGTGTTGTTTGTGGCCAAGTGCTTTGAAATCGAGGGGAAATTTTATTAGAATGGAAACGGATTATGGCGATGTTCTGAATGGTTTCGCCATAAAATTAGTGGAGTTTTATGAGGTATATTTATATGGTAATGTGGTGGTGGGAATGGGTGTGTGTTATTGTGGCTTGTAAAATTCCGTCATGATAGAAACGCTATAAAGTGAAAAGTTCTGATTTAAATCACTTTGTCAAAATTGGGTCAGTTTCATCGATGACTCGGACGTGTAAGTGTGTACTAAATTTATATAATTAACCTTGGAATCCACTTTTGTTACGAATTTCCGGCTACTATATCAATATTTACCCAAAGAAAATCTCTCAAAATATTTTGCCTGCCAGCACTTTCCTAGAAATGTCGAAACCGGAATTTCACAAATACAGCAAGAAATTTAATTATCAGAAGACCTCAAAATGAACATACCTATAAGGAGTCATATGTGAGCAGCATATTAATATTTCCTTAAAGTTAATATACCTTTTAATAAAACAAGATCCAAACAAATATGAAATACTCATCGTAAATATTTTTGTATTACTGTAGAATTAAATAAATACAGCTTATGTTTGCGTTGTCCCAAATAAATATCCTTCGTTGGCTTTCGAATGTCGAAAATGCTGGTGTAAAACCGAATACTACCGACTATTGCCGACTACTCACGAACACTGCCGAACTGGTGTATCCGACGTGTACGGTGGAAATTGGACAGTTTTGGTGAAATTGGTCACTGCTGGCTTTATTCTCTAGATTTGTAAAATGAGGCTTGAAATTTTTAGTAGAACTTTGGTGAAGTTTAAGTTTACAAAATGCCTGTAACTATAGTTTTTGAATCACGAATCATTAAGTTTAGTTACGATTCGCCAGTTTCTTATGGACCTTTTTGAGTCTTATATAATTAAAACTTTTTTGCGAAACAATGAATTATTATCTTATTTATTTAATATAACACTACAGCACGAAAAAGTATTAATATTTTAACTTAACTGCGTACCTTGTAATCGTTTTAAGTAGGCATGTTTAAACTAATAAAACGTGCCTAAGTTAATGTTTAAAATGTTAGCTTAACTTTTAAGCTTCGCAAAAATATCTTCAAAAGAAAATACTTAAGTTAGAATGGCTTACACGAACTTGGCTAGGATTATGTACTTACTTCGGCAAAATGTGATAACTTTAAAACAAACCTTGAAACTGGCGTTTATAGCGATTTAATTGGATTTTGGAGTTTAAAGAGAATTACCTTATGAATCGTTCCCTAATAATATGTATAAGGTCCCATTAAAAAAGATGGACAAATTCCAAAGATATCCAAGCAAAAAAAAAAACACTAATTACAGTGATTTTATTTTGATCTAATGGATGTGTTTATTCTAGAGTGCCGCCGGTAATTTTTTATTTTAGGTCAAAATGAAATCACTTTAATCAGTGTTTTTTTGCGTGGATATCATTGTTTATACGTACTGAACGCTGTTAAAATTTGTCCATCTATTTTAATGGGACCTTATATAATATCGCTAAAAGAGCTGAATTTTACTCTATTGTTAGAAAAATATCGATGGTTTTGTAATAATAGAGTAAAATCAAGATTTAGTATGAACTTATTAATCGTAAATTTTTCGGATTTGTACGATTTTCTAATGTAGCTTTTAACAACATATTAGTACTCGCAACTCAATAACATCGGAGTTAACAATTTGAGATTGTCAAAAAGAAACGGAACAGAGAGACAGGAAGGATGATATTCGTAACTGCATAAGCATAATCAGCCTGTAATGTTCCCACTGCTGGGAATGGGCTATAATCCACCACGCGGGCCCAGTGCGGGTTCGTAGATGTCACATGTCTTCGAATGTTTAGTTCTAGGACATGCCGGTTTCCTCACGATGATTTCTTTCACCGTTTTGAGAGCAGTGGTGATGAAATAAATTACACAATGTAATGCGCCTGCCTGGGTTCGAACCCATGACTTACTGTTTATATATATATTTGTAGTCGGGGCCGCCACCACTGTGCCACCACTGTACCACCGCTGTTCCCAGAGCTGTTCGTAGCTGATGTGACGGTATATCTTGTTCTGCAATGCAGGGTGCATTTCAGAATAAGATGTATATGAACAAGATACATGAGCAAGATACCTGAACAAGATACAAGAACAAGATACGTGTCTGCCTTACTTGCTAATTTAAAAACTCTCATAACAACCATGATACCTAAAATATTAATTGTGTCGGCCGTGTCACTATTTTACTCCATAAACTAATGTAATAATCGGGTCCAATATTAGTATCAATGATTTGTTTTTTCTTGGGTAGGGGTACATACTTCTAGTAAAAGACAATCAGTAATACCATAATACAGATAGCGGATGTTGCGGATCCAAAAGATACATTTCACCGTGTTCAACGTTCTGCTCTATGCTTTCCCGTTTCCTGCACTATGACGGAAATTATAATTTATATTCTACATATTTTGTCTGTGGTTTGGTCCCTGGATAAATCCGCACATATAATAGATACTGGGTCATGGCATTGTGTTGTGGTGCGGGCCGGTTGTGACGCATTCTGAATTTGTTATTAGTTGATTATGTGAGGTTTTATTGGTAAAGCGTCAACGAGATTAAAGTACCTATGTACTGGCATTAAATTAAATATTCCTATGGGAATCAGAAAAAAAACATACGAGTGCTCTCTGAAATAAAAATTACTGGTATTTAATCGTTTGAATTAGATTCCTCTAGATACAAGTTTGTACGCTAGTGTCGATCACAAATCCTAAAAATGGAATAGACCTACCTAAAAGACAGCAATGTTTATCTGTCCGTCTGTTTCAGTTTGCAACTGATTTTCATAATATTTGGCACGCAGGTAGACCATAGTTAGACCAGAGGCATCATCAGCTGCCCAGCCTTTTCTCAACTATGTTAGAGTCGGCTTCCAGTCTAACCGGATGCAGTTGAATACCAGTATTTTACATGGAGCGACTGCCTATGTGACCTCCACAACCCAGTTAGTACTGGCTAATACGATAACCTTTGGTAAGACTGGTTGTCAGACTTTCGGGCCACTGACTACCTGTAACGAATGTCAACGATCTACAAAAGACAGCTGGGACTAACGGCTTAACATGCTTTCTGAGGCATGGAGGAAACTCGGTAAGTAATGGATGGACATCCATGGACCAACCCAGTCAAGAGCGGCTTAACCTGAAGATCGAACCGAGTGGCTGTTTTTTTTAATTTTAGCCTCAATCTCCTGGTTAGAGCAGGGTGAGGACATCATGTAATACTCTTTAACCCATGGGAGGCAAGAGCTAGCTAGTATGTACCTCATATTCTTTGAATGCCAGATGATAGAAGAGATAATACAAGATCATAATAGAAATCGGGTACCTGACACCCTGATAAATAGTTTTTTTTTTTTTATATCGAGGGACTAAACGAAGCCATAATATACCAGCGGTGGTTTGACTCCCGAGCGTGCGAGGGAGTCAATGAAACCGAGGGTATATTAAGTTGGCGTTTAGTCTCGAGGTGCAAACTGTACTTTTCACTTTGAGTGCGAGAAAAATAGTCAATTTAGTACAAAAACATTTAATAAATATTAATTAATAAAATAAAAATCACAAAAGATTTTTTAACTTGAAGCAAAAATGAATGTATTATTGTGTAAATGTGTTTTGTGACTGTATTTTTGTAACCCTACTAACATAGTGTAAGTCACAATTGTTACTAACCATTATGAATCATTGTAATCTGATATTAATAATAATAAATAAATTTAAAAAATGTCAATAAGGAAAAGCCATGGAACTAAAACTCTCAACATTTTCGTAATGAAGATGGTCCACACTCCACAGATAATAGTATATTTACTAGCTGTTTGAGTTTGTCTATCTCACATGAAGGAAATTAAAAAAGTAATTACTTTTCACTCCCTAGAGACTAATGTGGTAACTTTAGTCCCGCTGCGTAGGGCTATATTGGCGTACTTTTAGAGCATGAGAAGTAAAAAATATGTTTGTAATAACTTTCTAAATCACAGTCATGTTGACACATTGTTACACACCTTCCTATATCTAGACACTTTTCCAATGACGTGTCAGCATAAATCTTCCCGTTCAAAAATATGCGGGTCGGAATTCACATCCCTTTTATTTGTTTCAAACTTACCTTCCAGTTAGTAACAGCAAGATGATTGGTAGTAGTATTAGTATAGAAGTTTATTTTTTTTGCGACTTATTGCTTTTTTAGTTAAGAACCTTACTTTTCGGTTGGACCAGAAGAGTCTTTTAAGCATACCTAATAAAACTGCATTGATTAGAACCAAAATAAAATGGAGAATTAAAGTTTTGCTAGCTGACTGTAGTACTTTTCCAAAGTCTGTGAATGCAGTCACCAACGTTTTGTTCCATCCCGTCTCAAAAATCTTCACTGCATAAGGTTACCTTTCAACGGACCGGAGTACTAGACAACGTTAATTTTATCCTTGAAAATCTAGGTCTATCAAATTGCATACAATTGTTTACAGGCACGTAATATTAGAGAAAGCGGGATTCTGTATGTTTCTGTTTAGTGAGTTGAGTTGATTTGTACCGTTGTTTGCATCACGCCTGTAACCCTTAACCCTTAACCCTTAGTTAGGCAGAGGTGTATCTAATAGTACATCCACACTTTGGCAGTTATGTTTAAATACCATGTAATAGAGGGCAAGCCTATTGCCACTAACCGGGCAAAAATCTAGAGGTCGTGAGAAATTCCTGATTGAAAAATCCAATAACAATTAGCTCGACCCAGGACCTCATGCTCAGTCGCGATTACGACCACTAGGCCACCGAGGCAGTCAATTTACTCAGTAATAATGTATTCTACCCTTATTTATACCTTGTACATCCTTACACGAGTATGTACTAAATCAAAAACACGTGTACGTCTTACTTGTGATGAAGTGGTTTACATGAATAATTAATTGATTGAAACATGTTATGAGAAATTTAATTTATCATGTTCGTACACTCTATTTCTGCAGTAAACACAACATACCAAAACACTATTCTTTATGGTATTTACAGTTAAACGAATTCCAAGCTTTTTCAGGTATGTTGCAGAATACTAGCCATTCTGAAATCAACTTCATTAACAACTGAGAAAATTTGATATATTCATTAACACTATTATGTACTTAAAAATCTACGGTTTTGTAGTATTTAAAAAAAAAGAACTTTTTTTTGTCTGGACGTTGGAAATTAAATCGTGAACACAGTTATTCTGTCTTGACTTCATGCTACCCTCATTGTCGAGGCATGTGACCACATCTTTCGAATACAGCGCGTCTCCAAGCTATGCGGTCTTTCTTAGTGGGAACCGCTTGGTACAAGCTGCTTCCGACAGCCTTTCTAATTGCATTTGCTAATCTTGCTGGCGCCATCTTGAATGTGTTTTCCTTGTATTTAGAATAACATCACATGAGTTTTCTTTTAAACATGAAATTATTATAGATACTTAATAACTGTGGAAGGCTTGCAGAATCTCGCCGGTATCCTCAGTATGGTCTAAGCAACTAGAATCACACTTCGATATAAAATCATTATTTAGTATCAAGCACTTTTCATTACAAAGCTATCGAGGCAACTGCCTAGTGTCCTTACACAGATTATTTACCAAGAGATATTATGATAGACTGATAGATATTAAGTTTGCTAAATTGAGGTTTGTGTAAAAAAAAATGTTCTACAGTTGAATCATTCACACTACAGTTCAGCCAATATAATATTGTCTATTTTAAATTGGCTGCAAATATTGCTAGCCTTAAGTAAACTGTGAAATCTCAAACTCCAAGTATTTATTTCAATTAGATCATTACAGGGTGTCAAAGACAATCGGATGAAACTACAGTCCTATTCACAAGGCATAATAACTTGGGAAAGTATCTACTGTAGTTGCCCATTCAAAAAAAAAAGTAAAACAAACAAACAAAGCGTAGATCTCAGTCTATTGTACTAAACATTTGTCGAGATCTGTTGACAACGCAACTCAGACAAAGAGAAAAATATAAAAACAAAAAAATAAAAGTTTTTGATATTATAAGTTTCCAATATCCAAATTCATATCCCCAAAGCCTAAAATGTAGGCAGCCATGTGATAACAGATCGATAAAGAGTTACATACAGTTTTATATCGTTGGGAATATAAGTCCCTTGACGTGGGTGACACATTTAGACCGTCAAATCATTCTAAATGTAATATTTTGTTTGTATTTTATTAATTTTCACAAGTTGTGTGGTAATGGTTTATTGACAAATAACAATAGAATGGCAATTTTCTTAAATATTTTTGGGTAGGGTGTAAAGTAATTCAGTCTTTCCATGAAAAATACTGGTATTCATTTGCATTCGGTTAGACTCGAAGCCTATCCTAAAGTATTAAGGAGAAGGCGAGCAGATGATGAATAAGTAATACTCCATTGCCCATGGAAAAGGGAGAATCTACCGACGAGGCGGGTGCTATGGCCCAACAGTTGTCGTCTAATCCTAATCTCTCCTGCTCGGTGTAGGATTTGTGTGGCGTCAAGATGTCGCATAACCGCGTAGTTCGTTAGTATGTGGTGATTTAGATGGTGCCCACAGATGCCGACCACTTTACTTATGAACCAATCATTTGGATGACGTAATTAGCACTATACCACAGTAATTATATAGGTATATTTAAGTTTTAATTGAAATTTTCCTGTTCTGTCTTTTCTACACACTGTGTCTACATTTCTAATCAAACTTTCCTCTCGCAGGTCTGCTGGAAGAAATTTCTTATGAAATAAGCATACCTTTGTGCTTTTCTATCTTAATGTAATGTCCTGTTAAGTATTTTCTGTGTACATAAATAAATAAATAAAATAAATAAATAAATAAAATAATTGCTTTCAAAATAAATTTTGGTCACTATTCATCCATAATTTTATGACCTAAAAACTCCGATCTATCAACTTCCACGTTAACCGACTCGACATAATATCGACGAAAACACTCCAAAACAGTCAACATAAAAAAACAATACCCAACAAAATTGGATGCTCTAAAAGTTTTGGACACTAAAAATGGCCGCCCCTCTTCGGAAAAACTAGGTATTTTACATCGCACTACACTACTGCATGACTGGCCTCAGGAACTGGTCCCACCGTCGCGTCGGAGAGGAATCGATTACCTATCACCGATTTTCTCGCTCAATAAAAGTGTAAAAGATTCTAGGTCCCTGTGCAATAATAATAGTTCACTCCGCCCTCGACCCTTGCTCGAGCCAGTCGGCGATGCTGAGCCAGTTGTTTTAAACCAGCCCCTAAATAATCTCACTCAGATCCAGCCTGTCCCGGCCTTTGCTGCCCTCCCCAGCGACGCCCTAAGCCGAGGCTCGAACCCCACAGGGGCTTCCCTTAGCGCGGCCGCTTAGTTTATAACTTTGATGCCCCCGACTGGAAGCTTTACACTCAAGGTCCGGTTAAGCAGAAGCCAGTCTCATAGGTTGACCTATTAGAAGCTATTAAAAAAAAAAAGTAAAAGGAATATAACAAACATTTATAGCTGATCGCTGACTGTTCACATCGCCGCACCGGCGACTAGTCTCCATGGTCGCAGCGGCATAGAGCTATCAAAGAGAGTACTCGCTCAGCGACGCTCGCTTGGCGCGAAGAACACTCGCTGGGAAATTCTCGCTCCTCGCTCAGTCTATACGCATATTATCACCAATCTCACTCGCTCCTCGCTAAATGCCGATGGTGGGACCATGCCATGAAAAGTGCCATTTCATATTTATGAGCAATTTTGATCCTTTTATGAAGGTTCAAACAGCATCATGTTTATGACTCAGTTAGCACGCCCGGCCCGTACACTAGCACTTCAAAGTTTAGCATCATTGTTACTGTGGTGTAGTGTGAGACGTTTCGGAACTTGTGGGGTGGGATGTACACGTCTTTAGGATGACTAGGTTTTAGTTTTAGGGAAGTTTTTAGTGTGATACGTTTTTGGGTATCGTTAACCTTGTTGCTTGATAAACCGATTTCTTTTGGATTGATGAACATTCACCAATTCAGGAGTTCGTGGCCAAATAATAACAGTCACTCAGGTCCATCTTCAGGTAAAGCCGTGCTTACTTAGGTTGGTCCGTGGATGGGTAACCACCCGTTACATACCGAGTCTCCCCCGTGCCTCGGGAAGTACGTTAAGCCATTGGTCCCGGCTGTCATTTGTAAATCTTTGACAGTCGTAACAGGTAGTCAGTGACCCGAAAGTCTGACAACTAGTCTTACCAAACGGTATCGTATTACCCAGTATAAAATGGGTTGTGGAGGTCAGATAGGCAGTCGCTCCATGTAAAATACTGGTATTCAGCTGCATCCGGTTAGACTGGAAGCCGACCCCTACATAGTTGGGAAAATGCTAGGCAGAATGTTATGATGATGAACATTTAACAACTCGTTATTAAAATATATTCGTCAAAATGTTGTGCAAATAGTACTTGTAAAATGTAGACAGTGATATATTTTAGTCGAACTTCAGACTTGAAAAAATCGATTTAATTTTCTTAAAAGTATCTAAGTGATCATTAACTAGTACTACATATTTAATTTTAAGCATGCTTTTACGTTTATTACTCAGAAAGAGTGGTGATATTTATAAAATATTATTAGGTACCTTACCAAAATGTGCCCAGTTGATGTAATAGTTGGTAGCTTATTATAGCTTTAGGTATCTAACTTTCCCTATGGAGTGAAGTATCTGCACTTACTTAATCTGTGGTAATAGGATCGCCCTCTACAACATGGAAATTAAACTCAACTGGCCAAATGAAGAGCTCTGCGTGACACTTCCAAAATGTTAACCATGTTTATTCTCTTTGTCCCCAGGTCGCTCAGAACCCGGCATTGTACCTTCAATAGTGGGCTTCACAAAGGACTCTGTGGCTCACGAGTCAGACCGCTTAGCTCCAGGAGACAGGATCTGCAGCGTCAACGGTATCTCCACTGCGAGGCTGACGAATGATGAGGTGCTGCGACTCCTCGACAATGTTGAGGAACGGGCGTCGCTGGAGGTGGAATATTATATGCCTAATTACGGTCAGTTTTCAAATATTATATTATGACATATGCCTTTGGTGAAGGCGGTGAACATTATGGGCATCCGTTATGAAATAAGTTTACAAACACTCGCGCACGAAAGTTCTGTACCATTATCTACAGAAACATGATTTTTTTTTTTATATGGGGACCCTTTAATATTTATTTTATTCTGTTTTTAGTATTTGTTGTTGAATCGGCAACAGAAATAAATCATCTGTGAAAATTTCAACTGCCTAGCTGTCACGGTTCATGAGATACAGCCTGGTGACAGACTGCCGGACAGACAGACAGTGGAGTTTTAGTAATAGGGTTCCTTTTTAGCCCTTGCGTACGGAACCCTAAAAATAACTACACCTTTTGTGACATTTCGAGTGGGTTTGAATAGACAAGAGTTTTCTTTTCCCTAATTACAAGTAGATTATGAGCCAGTAGACATTGACCTCCTTAAAATGCTACCAAAGATAGTTTGAAATGACTTTTGTTTAATCACAAGCTAAGAAGCCTGGACAAAGTGACATTGTTAGCTATAACGACAATAGAAAAATAAAAATGTATTACGGTGTAGTTACATTTTACATTCCACATAGAAAAGGGTGGATCCTCCGCCCGAACGGGTATTGTGTTTTGTGAGCTACTGCATATCAGTTGTTGACGGGTATTTCTTAAGTCGCGGATAACTTTAATAGCGTGATTTAGAATTTTGAAGTTAGTTCTTCATTTGAGTCATAGATGGCGCTGTAGTACTGTTTGTGTTATGTTGCTGTTATGTAGTACTTCTTATATTATGTTGCACTTTTTGTAGTGACGCTACAGGACTGGCTGTAGTTTAGAAACGACCAGCTTATGACAATTCTGTTTAAAGTCGTTGTGGAAATACGAAACACTTTTATTTAATTTCTTTATTAACGATATTCCCAATTGTTTTCATTACTCTGTTATCTTTATGTATGCAGATGACTTAAAATGTGTTAAAATTGTTAAATCTAAAGATGATGCCTCTGCACTACAGAGCGATCTAGAAAGGCTTGTGCAGTGGTGTCAAGCCAACAAGATGTATCTAAATCCAAGTAAATGCTACCATGTTAAATTTACGCGAAAACATTATATGATAGACCAGGACTATTATATCGAAGGAGTAAAGATTGCGGAACTGGACACAATAAGAGACCTTGGTGTTATGATCGATCGGAAGCTAACTTTTATTCCACAGATAGACAATATTATAAAAAAGTCCTCCAAGATGCTGGGGTTTGTTATAAGGAATTCCAAACAGTTTAGGTGTTGTAAAACGAAAATTATGCTTTACAATTGCTTAATACGAAGTATGTTAGAATATTGTAGCGTGATCTGGCGTCCACACTATGCCACACACTCGTTGCGTCTAGAACGCGTTCAAAAGCGTTTTCTATGGCACCTCGAGCGGAATAACTAGAAAAGTACGTTCGTACAGTACAGACTTAAACATTTTAAAATAGTTTCGCTAGACAATCGCAGACGCATTAATGACGCAATGTTTGTACAAAAAGTAATGCACCACAAAATTGATTGCCCACAAATATTGCACACCTTTAATTTCCGTGCCCCCTCAAGAATTCCTCGCAGTGCGATTACACCATTCTGCCCGCCGCAGAGAAGAACGATTTTAGGCGCCAATTCCCCCTATGCAAGGTTATGCAAGGTTGTAAATAGCTGCAGTGATCAAATCGATTTGCACTTTGAAAGTTTGAGCAAATTGAAAGCCAATTTTTTCAAGTTTCTTGCTAAATAGATTAACTTTTAATTTTCATTTTAATTACCTCGCTTGATAGGAAATCTGTTTACGTATATTATGGACCAAGTTGTTATTTAAATAAATTATATAGACCATTTATTTAGACTACTATTTATGTAATCATTTAAAACTACATTTAAAACTAGCTTAATGTTATAAATTGTACAACTTCTATAAGCATGCACAGTTTACCTGTAAGTGATTGTTTATTATTGTTTATTCTATTGCATTTACATTTTTGCATGTTACTTTTAGCATACAACCTGTGTAAACAATTATTGTTGGTTCATGAACCAATAAAATAAATAAATAAATAAAAGCCTCTCGTATAAATTAAATCTTGAAAATATAGTTATTTTAATAAAAGCAATATTACCTGTGATAAGACATATAATATCAACAGGAATGATAGGCAAGAACATAAATAAGAAACTTGATTGAAATAATATGATATAGGTAGGTAGGTACTCCGAATATTCGATGTGATTTCTTTGATCATTGAACTATGAATGATTGTAAAAAGAGTATTACTATTATGAAATAAATATTATAAGAAATCAAATCTAAAAAGAGACAGTTCTGTCTTTGATTTGTTTTATTGGTTACATTTAGAACTATGTCTAGGAAAACGTTTGGATTATTGTCAACTCTAAAAATATGGCAGCTTAGTTGATTTTAGTTTGACAAAGTAAGTAATAGAAAAATGAAACGTAATTTTCTTTCAGAGCATTGTTATTTTATATTAAGATTATTTAAAGCTTTCTTTATCCTTAGCTTATTAGGAAATCTTAATCTTTAAGGTCAACCAAATTTTTATCTTAACCGCTGTCTTTTAACCACTGACGTAAAAAAGAGTTATAGAGTTCCGTACATCAGTCGGAATAAAACGGAACCCTTATAAGATCACATTGTAAGGATGCCGTATCTCAACTGGCAAAAACGGAACTCTTATAAGATCACTTTGTTGTCCGTGTGTCTGTCTGTCAAGACCCATCAAGCTGAAATAAATTTCAAATAGTAGTCTGTAGTGTAGTGTAGTCTGTTTGAGCCCTTTAAAGCAGTGAAAAAATCAAATTTGTAAGTCAACGCGTTCAAATGATTTATGACCGCTTCTGTCGCATATTTTATTTTTATTTATTTATTTATGTCGCATATTTTGCGATTTTACAATGGAATCAAAACCTATAGGGTTCTTCCCGTTAACTAGAGTCCGACGAATGAAAACCGTAAATATGTAGTTTAAAAAAACAAACCCACAAGTTTATACGGAACCCACACGGTGCGCGAATCCAACTCGCACTTGGTCGATTTTATTATTTTACGAATTGATAATCTAAAAATAATATTTTCAGAAGCTTATGCGACATCGGAAATGAGATGACGGATTAATTATTCAAGAAAAGCGAAATATTATAACCGTGATTCGTGATAGCTAGCAAACCTTAATACGCAAGTAACCATATTTTGATAATATTAATAAACAGAAGGCCGAAATAAAGATATATTTTATCAGTAATAACGTCGATAGAAAAATACATATTAAAGCACAAACTGAAAAACTTAATAATTAAAAATATATATATGGGACCACCACGCGGTTTCCTTTACCAATTGAAAGAAGAATCTCGTAAATCGGCCCAATAATCACGGAGTAATCAGTGTACAAACGTGAAGAAAGGTACCTACATAACCTCCTCGTTTTCAGAAGTCGGTTAAAAAAGTAAAAAAAATGTATTGGATTGACAATAATATTCAAAATTCAGCTACGGAAAAGCTCAGGATAATCCTGTTGATAATTGTTATAGTATCACAAAACGCCCTTAGTTCAATTTAACTTCAGTTTGAAAAAGACACATTTTATCTCGAAGTCACCTCGTTAATCTAGATCAATTATTTCTTATCCAATGTCGGCTTAGCTGGGACTGTCAATAGTGAAATTAAATATGCCTAGCTATACCTAGTAATTTTAAGTGATCTCTAGATTATTTTGTCAGACTATATAATGAGTTTAGCGACAGAACTTTATCGAAGAAATTCCTAGTATATAACATTCAGTATTGAATTAGGATCGCTGTCTTAATATTAATGTTGAGAAGTTTGGATTTTGAGATACTACAAAACTCTTGGTATAGTTAAATTAGATTTTGATTTACCGATAATTTTGTCGAAGATAAATAATGATAAAATCTTCCAGTATAACGTGTTTATTATTTTCACTTATTTTGGTACAAATAATAGGTAGAAGGGTGAGTTGACTCGTTTTTAGGGTTTCTATAAGCCTCCACTGTCCGTCTGTCCGTCCGTCCGTCCGCCCGTCCGTCTGTCCGTCCGTCCGTCTGTCTGTCAGCGGGTTGTATCTCATGATCCGTAATAGGTAGACAGTTGAAATTTCATTTCACAGGATGTGTTTTTCTGTTGCCGCTATAATTACAAACTATAAAAATAAATTAAAAACTAAAGGGGGCTCCCCAACTACGATACAAAGGAACCCTTTATGCGCGAGTCGGACTCAAACTTGGCCGTTTTTTTTTTCCATTTCTCGGACAACCCGTAAAGCTGTTGGTTCCGCATGCCATTCAAAAGTCTTACAGGTAGTCAGAAGCCGGAAGATCTACATCCAGTCTCATGTAGTTACTGCCTTGATAAAGTACTCGTAATCAGTTGCATCAAGTTAGACTGGAAGCTGACCCTGACATGGTTGTGCAAAGGCTAGGCCGCACCCATTATCATGTTTTCTTGAAATCGCTCATTTTATTCTATTTAATCACAAATTTGCATCAAAATGTTCACAACGCAGTTTTATATTCAAACACTATTCGTACATTATTTACACTGTATTGTGTCAACGACCCAGTTTCAAAGTATATTACCTAGAACAGCATTATGTACAAAGATATTGCTTTAAATACAAAAGGCCATTGGGTTGTCATTGAGTATGGAAATCCTACAAAGGCGATTTGTATTCGAATGAGGATAATAATATACATTATTAGTAACGAGTAGATGTTCTTATATAAGGAAGCATCTATGTACACATGATATTTGTATGTTTTCATATTTACAACATTAATCACACGTTACTAGATATTGTTTTTCTAGTATTGAACCATTTACTTACTATACATGGCGTGGTAAACGTCGCACATTTATTCAAATTTTGTAAATGTTGAAGATGTAAATATGAATGTTTACGCAAGTAATCGAAACTAAAACAAACACCATAAATTGAACTTAAATAATATGAGCATTATCAGCCTCTGCAGTTTCCAGTTTAAGCTGGGACAGTCCTCATCTCCCTAAAGGGGAATTGGGCCGTAATCCACCACAAGGGCCCAGATTAATCTGCCAGGGCTGCGGGACTGTTGGAAAGAGATACCGCGGCCCTGGAACGCAAAGGGCAAAAGAAGGAACATTCATGGGTTTTAGTCAGTACAAGTCTGACACTGCCTTCCGCTCCGCT
Source organism: Eugnorisma glareosa (assembly GCA_947578425.1). NCBI lineage: Eukaryota > Metazoa > Arthropoda > Insecta > Lepidoptera > Noctuidae > Eugnorisma > Eugnorisma glareosa. The sequence goes on from OX387961.1 coordinate 20,736,105, forward strand.
TAGAGTAAGATTCATTTGATGATTTTCCATCATCCGAAAACTAGTATCTAGTTAAATCTCTCCACAAAAACCCGTTAAATCCGCAAATATTGAAGAAGATATTAGTGTGTTCACAAGTATAATTGAAACTAAAACAAACATTATAAATTAAACCGTTTGCAATCGTACATCATTTCGCACAAGACAAGGGGACAATCCATTTTGCTACCGCCACACCTCTTTCTGCTCCCGTGGTCATTAATCCTGCTAAACAAAGTTCTAAGTCTGGATAATTTTAGAATTAATCTATTTTGTTTTTAGAAGACTAATGGTGATTTGAAAATATAGACATAGTTTAGTTATGAAGTAATTTTTCTAAACTTTAAAACTGATCTTGTTCTTAATTCAATTGCCTTTTTTTCTTTTTTGAATCGATGTTAAATATTAGTAGGTATATTAAATGAGGCCGAGTAGGTGGCCACACCAATTACATTAGTAATAGCCTTTTAAAAATAAAATAATTAATTGAAAATAGATTTTTAGTAATAACATAGTTGTTAGTAGTTTCAAGAACACACATAAATATTACACACACCGACATCAGCAAGACGAAAATTCAAGCAGTACGTAGCGTAGTTTTTGACGAAAATCACAATAACCAATTTTTATCCACTAATTAGACCTGAGGACACGCTTGAAGTGGCGACCAAAATAAGAAGGCGCCAATACACTTCTTCAATGCTAGATCAAATGAAGCTATCTATAGCGTGTAATTAAAATAAATTCTTCATCCCGAGAAGAGCTATTTATAGCGCCACCTGTCACATTGAGCAAGAACTTCCGATGCGACGTCGGATGAGCACAGAAATAGTCCATGGCGCTCATCCTTCCCATTGAGTCGTCCGCTGGATTCTTTAATTGTCATAAACAGCTTCGCATGACAACTGTCTCCATTTAAGTCCTCTACATTTTTCTTAGGATCGTATTTTGGTATCGAGTATCTTTCTCAGAATGCTTCATGTCGTACAAGTAGGTCTGCTAAAAATGAAATATTTGTTTTATTAGTTTTCACTTCAAGCCATAACAATCTCGAAGGTAACATACATGTAATCTAAGTTACCGCCTCGCCATTTCGATTTTTCCATATTTCTGACCATTTTTTGCTTTTCTTAATGTCATTCTATATTTAATCTTCTTTCCATACTTGTTCAATCGTGCGGTGAAACTTTGCAAAAAAATCAATATGGCGATCGGGTCACAATGCCAGCTTCTATGTAAAAAAATTCAAACACCGATAAATTGAAATTGAAATTCAGCCTGTCTAACTTTGATTCTGTACAAAATAATATAGGTAGTCCATTATCCTAAAGTAGTACGGACGAATTATGCCGCCGCAGTAACATTTCACTTCTTTTATTTTCAACATTTCCAGCGGGCCGCACATGGCCACAGTTGGTTAGGCTTCCATTTGTTTTAACGAAAGTACAGTGAAACTTTACTTTGTATAATTTATTTCATCACCACTGCTCTCAAAAAGGTAAAAGCAATTATCGTGAGGAAACCGGTATGCCATAGAATCAAGAATCGAAAACACACGTGACATCCACCAACCATCACAAGGCCCGGGTTGTTGATATGGCTCACTCCTTTAACAAAGACCTGTGCCCCAGCTTTGGAAACGTTATAGGCTGATTAATATGCTGCAGAGAAACTTATCCATATCTCCTTTTGTTTCAGCATCCCAAAATTCCCTATACATCACAACGAAGTTAGCAGAGGTTCCTGTCGAAAAGATCAACGGCTCTCTTGGTATCACCATCAGAGGTGGTCTACCGGAGAACTCGGCGCCTAGTGCTGACCTGGTGCTAAACAGCCGGTCTTTGGATGCTCAGCCGCTGGTGGTGACCCATGTGAGGCCTGCTGGTGCTGCGTATAATACGTCCAGGATAAAACCTGGAGATAGGCTGTTGAAGGTTGATCACGTAAGTTTTGCTTTGAAATGACTTCTGCAGTATTGAACAAACTTTACTTTGTTAAGATTTAAGAGAAAATCTCTAGTCTTTTATTTAAAATTATTAAAAAAAAAAACTATTTCAAATATGTTATGTCTTCGTTCATGCGTATAAAGAAAAATACCCTTGACTTAATAAGAAGTGCCAGAGAAGCCAGTATCAAATTAACAAGTAAACATAAACAAGAGAATAGACTTCAGAAAGGGCTTGATTATATCTTTTGACGGCAAGGTTGGCGCAGTGGCTGAGCGATTGGCTACTGCGCTGCGTGTCGCAGGTTCGTTCCTTGCACAGAATAAATATTTGTATAACCTACACAGGTAGTCGTTTCCTGGTCTGGCTATTTGTGTATGTGAGTTTAAATGTTTGTAAACGCACTCAAACGTTTAAAAAAAAACTAAAGTATAATTTTTTCTTCCCAGGTCTCCCTGACCAACAAAACCCTTTCCGAAGTCCACAACATCCTCCAAAACTGTCCACAACTGACCAGCCTCACGATAGAATACGACGTTTCAATCATGGAATCAGTCAAGTTGGCCACTGGTCCTCTTCTCATTGAGATCGAGAGGCCTTGCAATGAAGACCTAGGGCTGTTCCTGACCAATCAGAGGTGTTCTTCTGATGACGTGTACAGTTCAGGATCGGATACGTATCAGAGGGTTGGAACCTGTAATGCTATTTATATTGATAGTATATTGCCAGCCAGTATTAGTGACAGGTGAGTCTGATTTTTGCATTTATTAGTTTTTTACCGACTTCTTCAATAGGACATCTCCTTGCATATCGGCATTTGTTTTGGCTCTTTTATCGTGAAGGCATGCAATTGCTAGCATTAACTACCTAACTAACCTATTCTGATCTGTGAATTATATTATTGTCATTGGTATCGTATCAAAACTAACTGACGTTATCTAATTAGGTACTACATCCGTAAACCTGACCTACCATATAATATTATTGTTTTCAACTTTATGATGTGTAATTAACAACTAGATTCATAGCATGAAAGATTAGGTTTAAAGATATTTATTCAAAAAAAAACACAAAGTCACATAAATGAGAAAAATGCTTAAAATAAATTATATTTAAAGTTTGTCACAGACGTGACGGTGGTAATTATTATATTATGATTCATTTATATGAATGCAGATTTTAGGAAGGGATTTATTTGTGATCAAATATTCAGTTAATTTAGTTTTGAATGCAGTCTTTTGATTAAAGAACAATATTATTCCCGAGTCATTATCAAACTCAAACTCAAAGCATTTATTTCAATTAGACCATTACAGGCACATTGAATCTCAATAAAAGCAAAGCTACAGTCACAATCACAAGGCATAACTACTTGTGAACGTATTGTAGTTGCCCATTCCAAGGCGTAGATTTCTATGGAGAAGAATGGGCAAGAAACTCCATGGACTCATAATGATGAAAAACAACACCCTAAATCATGCATAGACATTATATTACATCTTTCTTAAAATACCGGTACCATCTACTAGAAGTCACATTAATCAACAAAGCCTGAAGTGGATGTCTCGCGCCACTGCATAATTAGTGAGGGGACCATAACTGATGAGCTATCGATATTTAAATTGGTTACAAGATATCGGCTTTAGCCTAGTTTCAGCTCACTGCACTTTGATACGAGGCAGAAAAAGTAAAGGGAATATTATGATCCTTCACGTCTCTTGAGTTATTATTTATTGGAGTAGATGATTTTTATCGCGTGTTGATATTTCCGCGTCATACACAAATGTTCACACGCTATTCCCATAAGGGCTAGGCAGAAAATGTACACATATTTCGCTAGTTATGATTAAGTTCTATGAAGTGGGCGAGCCTATTTATCCAGGTTACTTCTGAGAATTTTCTTATATCTGGGATTTTGTATTCAATTAGTGGTTTTGATGTTGACGTTTTCTCCAGGCGTATAGTAAGATAATCTCTTCTTTTTTCAAACTCAAAGAGGCTATCAAAACCTTCATCATTAGTTCAAATGGCCTGAAGGTCCTGAGCTCCGATTCCAGGAAAAAAATACATAGTTTTTGGAGTCAGCAATCCCATAAAGAATGACATGACAAAGGCAAAAAATGGCCCGCCTCTTAGAAAAACACTGCAGTGAATTTAAAAATAATATCATGAATCTTCATTCGTCATTCTATGGAAACCCTTCGCGCCTAAGGGATGTTTGACCCTTGTCAACCTTCGATGTCTTAGAGCGGTTCAATACCCAATTGTATTTTTAAAAAGGAATAGATTCAATATGTTGTTGTCATGCTCTTTGCCTTTCAGGGTGAGTAGTTTCTGCAATGGTGTTTTGATACCTCTTCAAAAGAATTTATAAGTTTAATGGATAACCAATTTCACAAGCCACACACTCGATGCGAACTGTCCCATTCTTTTAATGCTTTTATATCTAGACCAATCGGTGGAGATCTTCCATTAACTATCAGTGAATATTTTTTTTGTTAAGGCAATGTCCCTCATGCGTACATAAATAATGTCTTATATTTTGATACAGACCGAAGATATTTTGTAAATTAAGAGGCCTTATATGGAACTAAATAAAAATGATTTGATAAAAACAGAACGGGGAAACATAAAATAGCCGTAAGTCTTGATACTGACTCTGCTCTCTAGTCTTAACAACAACTACTAAAGTATGTATGAAAATATGTAACCAATGAAGTACTCACAACCCTATATTGTCCCACTTCCATATTTAAATTCAATGACATAACATTCTAGGAAAGATAAAGGTACTAGGCTTGCGGTTATTACTTCTTGAAAACATTATTCGCTGCAAAGCCCAAACAATAATAAAAAGAAGTGGATTCCCAGAATCAAGTCTTTAAGTTAAGCCAAATGAGAATTCCAACTCCCAATTCTCCAGTGCGATTATTTTAATCAATTAGAGGGGAAAGAAAAATTAATTACATTCCATTAATCGCTTAGAGAAAAATGTTAGCTTTCCGATACGAGTAGCTTCCCTTCAGGGGTTCCTTTATTAAGTTCGGTACTAGATATGAAATAGTTTTCAATTCTGAATAATTTGGTATATATTATATTATGCAGAGTCTTCAATCTTTACTTTTAGCGTTTTAATTACGACTAGAATCAGACTATGATTAAGTTGTATTTTAAAGGCGTTGATTTTTGTATATTATTTCATAGATTTAAAAATCTTATGGGCGTTTGACTCCCCTAAACAATAACATTCAGTTAAATTTAATTACTAATGATTAATTTTTTGCTCTAGGGAATGATTAAAAGAACCCTTGACTTTGAAAAAAATTCAGTCCAAGCAAAAAAAAACTAGAATTAATTCTATTTATTTAAAAGCATCATATTTAAGTAATTGACATTAATCACAAACTTCTATGACCGGAGGGTGCTAAACTCCTTACTTCGTACTTTAATAATATTGCGAGACACTTTAAAGTTCAACTAATGTTTTAAGAAACTCATTTTGCTTGAATTAAAATAGTTGATAACTTTTATTGTACAGCTTTGTAATTTGTTTATGAATCAGAGCTGCTGGTAAGATGAAAACTTTGTTGATTGCTTCTTTAAACTCTTTTGAAGCAGTTAATTTTCTGCTTTATGATAATAGTAAAATGAAGTTGCAAGTTTTGGAGCTGGGAATAACTTCTTTGCACTGATTCTTTCATATTTTCAGAAGTTTTTGTAGTATTAGCAAAAAAATCAACAAAAAAAAAACTACATAATTTTTAGTACTAGTGGTATTCAAAGTAACGAATTTTATTTTGACCAACGCATTTAAAGTATATTCAAAACCTTGTTTTCTATCGATCGTTATTTCTAGAGATGAGTCAACTATGACGATTTGTCCGACTAGGCGACTAATGGGCCGACTAATTGCTTTCGGTGGAGCTCAGAGAGCATCTGCAATGTCCATGGCGTTTTAAGTACCGCTGTCGCTTGCACAGCATAAAACACACTCGCTCGCAACCGACGTACGGTCATAGAAATTCTAAATTTAATTTTCTGTTAACCAGTTAAGTTAAAATCCGTGCGTGCAAATGAGATTCCACCCTTAGAGTAAAAAAAAGCATGTGTGCTTGAAAAACTTCGCAAGTACAAACAGTCAAATTAAAGCAACGACTGCGTGCAAAGACCAAAATGAAAATCAATAACTTTCTATTACTCTTTTATCCCCTTCGAAACCACAATCTCACACATAATTCCATTGTTCAAAGCTAATACCGTACTTAACGTAATACAAATAGAGATCTATTTAGAGCCGTTGATTGCAAGCCTAGGCTTCTAGTAAGCCTTGAGATCGCACTGGGCTTAAACTAAGCCAGGATAGAGAGATGTACAGGCGCATTGCGAATTTTTCAAGTATTTTATCTTTTTTGTTCTTCGGGCAAAGTTAATTCTGCGATAAAACTGTGTGGCCTTTGTTTACGACTTTTTGGTTTAGGTTGAGCTTACTAACCAACCAACATTTAAGCAAATATTTAATGGTCACTAAGAAAATAATACACAAAGGGGGGGGGGGAGGCCTTTACTCAGCAGTGCATGGGACTGAACGAACAATGATGATTATGAAGAAGAAATCATTTTCATTTTTCGAGGATAATTTTCTTGAGGATTTGAGGGTATGGAGAACAGGGTGTAAAGTTCTTCATCCCCCATAGAATAGAGAGGATCCTCCGACCAGACGGGTGTTGTGTCTGGTGGGCTACTGCCTGACAGTTGTTGTCGAGTTCTTCTATAAAGTATTAAATCGCGGATAACTTTACTAGCGCGATGTAGGATTTAGATGTATTTTGATGTTTAGTTCAACATCAACTGTATATAGATGGCGCTGTAGTACTTTTTGTTCTATGTTGCTGTAGTACTCTTTGTGGTGCCGCTACAAGGATAATTTGCTCGAGAGTAATTTTCTCGACGACAATTTTACCCTTATTTTTTCAAGCAAAAACCGTCATTTTCGACACATCGAAGTACAATAGGAGAAGGTGTAATGAAAAATTTAACAGTGACCAGAAGAAACCAAATACATAGCAAAGGATAATCAAAGGTGACCTCCACGAGTGACAATATTCGGACTCTGACAAAGCTTACCACAATTTTGATGAATATTTTAACCCCAGGATCTATTATTATAGTTAATGAAGTCAAGTTTAACATCTCTAATAAGCCTTCACATTCTAGATGCGGTGCCCTCCACCCCGGAGACCAGATCCTGGCGTTTGACGACCATGTCATCGACGGGAACAACTACACCGCTGAAGAAGTCATGTGCTATCTGGAGAACTGTGAGGGGGGGTTCACGAGGCTCCATGTGGCGCCCAGACATGTCGTTGGACATTGTGGAAGGTTTACTAGAGGTAAGCAATGGGTAAAATGTTTTAGATAGAAATAATAATCGACGATTTATAAGTCATAGGTATTTTGATACTAGTAACATTTATGAAAGGTCATTGGGGCTATAAACTATGATAAAACAGAAACATAATAATATGTAGATAGATAGTACCTTTTATTATGTATGCTACTCGAATTATTAGTATAAACAAGTACATTTAATGTCTAGCTATTGAAATATCAAACTTAACTTTTTTTTTAAGTTGTATAATTTTAACGAACTTAGGCTTGTAAGTTTTTATTTATTAGTTTAAATTCATCATCATCATCATCATTTTGACTTGGTAGGTAGCCTTTTTTTTTTTTTTTTTTTTTTTTATCGATGGGAAATAATCAAGTGACCCCTCCCGCTCTGGGCTGAGCAGGAGGGAGTGTCAGACTTGTACTGACTAAAACCCATCCATGTTCCTTCCTTTGCCCTTTGTGTTCCAGGGCCGCGGTATCTCTTTCGAACAGTCCCGCAACCCTGGCAGGCGTCGGCCCTTACGGACCCCTTCCTGTTTGCTGACTCTCTTTGAGGCGCGCGTGGAACACGAACGCGCCGTCGACACGGCCTGTCGTCATAAGACGGACGGACGGCGAGCTAGCCCATAGCTCACCGTCCACAGGCCCGCGTCTACGGTGGCCGGGGGCCACCACGTGGCCCCCGACGCCCGGTGCGTCTCCCGCGGCGGCTGGGACGTGAGGTTCTCTCCCTCTCACGTCCCGCCACCTCCTTCGCTAGCATGACTGCTTCGCAGAAGGAGGTGACGGCGTCCCATTCCGTCTCGCTCCGGACCATGGATTGAACCAGGGCCGGACGCGAGAGGTCGCCGCCGCCGATCGCCGCTACGAGGACACGGCGTTGCTCCGCCCAAGCGGAGCAGACCTGCACAGTGTGCTCCACCGTGTCCTCCGGTCGATCCTCGCAGTGGTGACACCCGGGCGTTTCCTCCCGCCCGATTAGGTGCAGGAACCTCCCGAAACATTGGTAGTTAGCCTCTAATTTTAATCTTGCTGAACACGATTACGCTGGAAAATATGGGGTGAAGAAAGAATATTAGGTACGCAATTGCATTTCTATGTCTCTTTACAATTTTGTTCCTGTTATCCAATTCCCTTCTTCTCGTGCAGTATTCAACAAATTCATGAACGTTTGCATACATTTCGCCACTATTCACAATAATTTAACGCCGGAACCACAAAAATGGATATTCATGACAGCAACAGCACCGACGGATGTCGAAAATTATTCACAAAACACTTGAGGCGAAATACCCTGAAGTAACTTTAATACCATTTCCCTGCTCCTAGAATTTCTGCAATAGCACCTTTCGTAAGCAATTCCGGAGGTATAATAATTACTGAGTTAATTCTTCGCAAGCCTGAGGCAACTTGCCGAATGACCGAACTTGGGAACTAGCTTCTCCAAGTCAGAAGCTTGTTCTTAATACCTGAGTATATTAAGGATTTGTGTGTGTTTAGAAATAAGTTTCAAAGCTTAAAAAGGGATACCAAAACATAGTTTTCATTGAAAAAGAAACGGTCAATAAAAATGTAGGAACAGAATTCACAATTTAAACTTTCCGCGTGTTTTCAAGATCAAACTCAGCAACTTGGCAGCAACTAAAACACTAACTTCGAAACCAAGAAAATTTATACCAGAAAAGGTCATTCAAATCTCCGCGCAAATATTTCCATAGCCTGAAAACACTCTGGAAATCTTCGGAAAAGGTTTCAAGATCTTCAAAACTTTACGAACTCTGGACATACATCCTAGATTTTCTCTCGTGACTTGAACCGCGACTAACAAGAACGAATATATGAGCATCAAACTTGGCTCGTATAACTCAAAAGGCTTAAGTTCTGATGTCTGTAATATGCTTCCACTAATGTACAGAGCAGGTACATTAATTCAAGTTTAAACTTCAGTTTAGACTTCTACCGTCAAGTCCTCTTTGAGAAGGTTGAGTTATTACGTATTTTTGAAGTTAGGACATCGATGCTGCCAAAATTAAGAAGTTCTGATGGGAGTTTTAGAGCAAATACGACTAGGGAATTGCAATTATGATAAAAGTATTTGTGAAAAATGTCTACCGATAAAAGATTTCTCATAGATTCATGCAAAAATTTGATGATGCATTTAGCAAATGCCCATGAAACTAAGCACACTTGCACACATACCAATGTACTCGTACAACACCTCAAATCAGCTCTCTATCTCCACTCTGGAAATTGTACCCAGAACCCCAAGATACATACTAGTGCTGTCTAGTTTGGGGCTCACTGGCAATCAATACTTTATTACTTATCTGCAGGTTAAGCCATCTCAAGTTTTGTACCCAGCTTACTGTATTACCTGGACAATAAACTACTTTCTATTTCACAATTTATACTAATGCGAGTTTACAGAAATCTTCAGTTACACGGAAGTGTAACTAATAAGACAAATAGCCCCTGAGGACCCCATTTTCTACAGATTTATATGAGGTGGGCTCTTTAGGGGACCGTTACGTTATGTTTTGTTTGTCCCAATTTAGAAATACCAGTAGTTGGACTTTTGAAATACGTATACTGCATAGTGATATAAACTGTATTTTATTCTAACCCGGTTGCTTTCATGAAAATAGAAAAGTATTTTTTTTTTTCAATAGCCTTGTTTGACAAAGTAGAAAATAAAATTGAAAAGTCAATTAGGTACACTTTGAAAAATTTTGTGAGAGAATTATGATGTCCTAGAACTATACATGTACGCCAGCAGTGGGCACGTACAGGCAAATAATAATTATGCTAAGTAAAACTGAACACAACAAAACAAAGCAAAGGAAAAACAACAATGACAAGACTCCATATAAAAATGTACACAGCAAATACCATCATTACAAAGTGACACTTTGTTTCAGAAAATTCAATATCGGGAACGTCGACGTTGAACGCCAAGAAGCATCGTCAGAGGAACTACAGGCAGAGCTCGATGCCTAAACTAGGTTTACAAGACGATTATGGTAAGATATTGGATGGGGTATCGATTGTATTATCATTATGAGCAAGATCGATCTGAAGTTGTGCGTTGAAGTAGCGATCGGTGCTTCGAGCAAAATGCCACTTGATGGAGTAGAGAATTTATGTTTTCAAGTGGGTTTCTAGGTAGATGTACTTTGTTATCATAGAAGCAGAATATTTAATAGATGGGAGTTAGACACCTATAACGAATAATAGTGACGCGTCATACTTATAGGCTAGACTAGGTTTGGGATTGTTGATGATGTCGATTAAGGTTAGCTAACTTTGGTGTTCCAAAAACTGGGTGTAGGTTTGGAGAGTATAAGAAATCAAGATAATGGCGGCACGGTTGGCGCAGTGGCTGACCAATCGGCTGCTGCGCTGCGTGTCGCGGGTTCGATCTCCGCACGGAATAAATATTTGCATGGCCTACAGGTAGTTGTTCCGGGTCTGGCTGTTGTTGTCTGTGAGGTTAATACAGGAGAAATGTGTAGGGGAATATATTATTCAAAAAAACGAAAATACTCTAATTCAACACAGACTAATAAGCACAATTATCAGCAATACAAATAAAAATAATATTCAATAACTTATTTTAGTTCGTTAAAGGCTAACACAACTGTCAATGAATTAATCAATCCTACAGGGATAGTTCCAGCAGCTTTAAAAAAAATATCTTGATTAATCAGTGTCTATAAATAATACAATCAAATTGAAACATTCTACTCGGACCACTATATTGAATCATAGTTAACCAGCTTAATAAATTAAACATCATAAATCATCCATACTTGGACTCAAGTGTATCGGAACTGGGTCGGCACTCGATGTTCGCTTACTGTATTTTTATTAATCGAGAGAGTCTTCACGTATCAAAAAACCTATAAGTTAGTTATTTAATTATTTGGAGTGAGGAGGAAGCTACTTTTTTGTATTTTGTGATAAATTAATAAAACTCAATGTTTGGACATTTTATCATAAGTATTACCGTCCAAATATGTACCTACAACTAGGCGGATTAAACATTTATTTCTATTGTACTATAGTCGACTAATACTAATTGCTTTATGGTCTTTTTCAAAGCGTTTCAAATTTCTAAATTGACTTTTAACAAGGTTTTCAAAAGGTCTTTCAACTCTACGATACATAGATTGTTACAAGTTTCTATACTTACTATTCAAATGAAAAGCATGTTCTTCAAAAATATTTTAAATACCAGTCGTCCTATCAATAAAGATACAACTGAAAACAACATCATTAGTCTGCCCAGTTAATCACCAATTAGGAAACTACAAACGATAGTTTAAAAACCAAAAACAGCACTTCAATTAATTACAAAGTCGGGACCAAAAATCCACAAAGTTAATGAAACCACATTTTCCTTCCACTATTACCGGAACCCAAACACAGTCATCGTAAACAAAATCAGGCAAACTTTCCGCAAACAAAGGGAAGGATAGGCGTAGTAATTAATTTGTACCAGAAAAACTGGCCACGGGCGAGACACTGAGGGTTCTGTACCATACAAAGTATTTAAGGATACCTGCTTTTCTTTAATTTATATAATTAACACTTCAAGCACAAGGTACAGAGGCGGACTTAATGCAGTCAACCTTTGGGTGATGCAGAGATTTGACTCTGCATCGTACCTATATATCTGCATTTTTTTAAATTTATTAATACTAAGATAAACTACAAGAATATATAAAATAGTATAAATACTTCTTATTACTTAGTCTTGATATGTTTAAAACGATGTATTCCCGTGACATACAGACGGATAGATAGATGGACAGACAGATGGAAAGAAGGACCGACAGACAAACCAAAAGATAGACTGACAAACCGGTAATCGAGTTCCGTATTCAGCCTTTGGGTGCGGAACCCTAAGCACAGAGTTCAGTATAATCTTCCTCGAATATTTGTTCAGGACCTGCAACTTCCTAGTTTGTTCCCAGTCCCTCGCACGTTGGTCTAAAACATTATGTTAATTTGACGGAGCACGTAATAGCCTAGTTAGGAGCTGACGTAGTGTCGCTAAATACCGTCGATTTCAATGCAGGACATTCGTGGTTTTCGTATCATGCTCGAAAACGTGCAATTTTGAGCTTTATCAACAGTACAATTTAGGGAACGAATTTGTACTGTAACTATTTCAGCGACCAAGCAATATTTCTGTGTTACGTGTTGACTATTCCTTTATTTATCTCTAGGGAAGTGCCGTTGGCCTTTTATAAAGATACATCTACTGTTGGGACATATTAGTATGAAAATAGGAGGCAAATACTGTTATAGTCTAAACACTCACTTGCATTTTCTGCTTATTACTTATCAAGGTTTACCTTTGGACCGGTGCCACCATTGTCAGTTTTGACATTCAGAACTTTCTTACAACCTCGGCAACGTTCTTAATGCAAAACATTCTACAGTCAAGTTAGACCACGTTTTGTAGTGCAAACCAAACGAAACATACTGATGCTTATAAAATTGTACAGTCGACTGTACAGCAGCGTGGTGACCTTTAAACCTTGATCTGGCCTATTAGTTTCAAGAGACCACGAGACCAGCCGTTACTGTTAATGACACCACAGACACGCGCCTTCTGTACCAACTTATTAACCGTCTCTCTAACAGTAGGTATTCTCCTCAACAGATAGTCAACAAAACTACATGAGTATGGGGGTCTGCAGAACAGAGTCCCTGAACATACAGCTGGAAGTTCCTCCTGGTCAGAGTTCTGGTCTAGCTGTACACGAAGAGAATGCTATGCTGGTGATATCCCACGTCGCTTCGCAATCACCGGCTTACAGGTAAGTGGTTTTTGATGTTCATTATTGAAGCAAGAGATCTTGTGTCCAAAATTCTAAGACTGGTATTTTTCTGTTTTAAAAACTGCGGTGTTACCCTGTACCCCAATATTTGTTTCTTTTTTTTTGCATATTGAGTACCGGATTAATTTAGATTTTTTAATAATTCAACAATACTACTCACAAATCCATGTTACGTTTTTTACGCTGTTGAGGAAACGAAGAACGAGCATAAGAAGCCTTTAGAATCCTTCTGATTGTGATTGTTAATATTTTACGCGGTTGGGGTGCTGCAATATTAGAGGCAAAATAATTAAACTTCTGTGCTTCTGGAACAATTATTTAAAGAAACCTTGAAGATACCCATTTCTAGAATGGGAGGAAAATATATTTTTTTAGCTTTGTATTCATTGATTTCCTAAACACCAACAAGAAATCTTCACCTTACCTTCTTTCCAGATCCGGCTGCCTTCAAATCAGAGACAGAGTTATGTCTATAAACGGCCACGAGAACCTAACAGTGGACGTCGCCAACGAGATCCTTCAGCGAAGGAATGATTCCCACAACCCTAAGTACTTGACCCTGAATGTGGAATTCAGTATGCCTAACACCATTGAAGCTTCCAGTGGAGTTTTTAATGTGAAACTGGCAAAGACTACTGCTGGATTAGGCGTTACTATTACAGGTTTGTTCTCTTGTCCTACGATATATTTTGTTTTTTTTTTTCAAGTCTTATCTTTATTCATCTTGATTGTTTTCTATCCGTTCCTTATCAATCACATAATATTCTCGATAGTTCAGTCCATTTACATGTCAGAACTTTAGAAATCTAAACAAATTCCTTCATTTATGTTACTTCTGGTTTGAAATTACTTAAGAGTTAGAATGTTGCAGCTTTTAGAGTACTAGGCTGTCATGACTGTTTTGAAGATAGGTTCATCGAAGTATTTTTGACAGATACCACGCTAAGCAACATGGCAGCACAGCCAGGCTGCGTTAGCCAAACAGACGTGCATAAGGCATGTCATGGTACGTTGGACTGAAAATACATTCGCTTACTGAATCTAACGTACTAGGCAAACATGCTGGCTGAGCGCCTATTCTATACACATACTAACCTGCCCAACTAATCACCCCTATCAAACATGGTGAACATTCAAGTGAGTCCAAAGAGAGGAACCCAGGACCCACTTGCCTCTTCTGATCGTCTGGTGACCTAGTACTTATTTCCACAGGGTGTAAACAGAAACTGCTTAGCAACGAAGAGCCCATGGTGATATCGGATATCAAGCCTGGGTCTGTGGCTCATCGGAGTGGAGCCTTAGCACCCGGAGACCAACTTTTAGCCATCAATGGACAGCCGCTGCATAATTTATCATTGGTAAATATTTAGATTTAATGTTTCTAGGTGAATTGTGTTACGTTATTATTCTTTCAATTAGACGATCTCAAGATGTGTTTTAGGATGATGTTACAGTATAAATTACGTGAATATGATAATAGTAAATTTAATATGATTTCGTCTAAAAAGATCTTATTTTCCTCATGCAAAATTAATTAATTTAAAATGTGACGGCAATTAATTTTAACGTCTCAGAAAGATACCAAGATAAATTAATTAACAACTTTTGCATTAATTATGTTGATCAAAGTGAGATCTAAACACAAATGTTTACACTACTTGAAGTGCTAACTCAAAGTAAGAACGTGAAATAAACGCGAAGCCAAATAAGTAATTACAGGAATAATCTCAGAGTCGTGTAGTTACTTCATGAAAATATTTAGGGCATCGTTTACAATCGTAAATTACTAAGAGTCCTATTGATCTAAATGCCATCCAATTAGATGAGATGCATTTTGCTTAGATAATGAGGTTAACAAGGTAGTCAATGACTAATCGAACCGCGATGAAAATGATAATTATTAACGAATAAAATCGCCTATTAATGTCTTTTATCATCATATCATATATAATATATTTATTCATAAAACAATTTACATTGTTTTCGAATGTTACAAAATAATTACAATTTAGATCTTAACCGAAGCAATAATCAAATATCAAATATCATTATCACTGATTAAGAGATACTTAGCGCATAAAAACAGAATTCGTTTTGTTGTGATCTTATGATCAAGCACATGGCGATGACTAAAGTTAAGACACAGAGTCGACTATGCGTAATGCTCAGACCACTTATACAACTTGCCTAGCAACAATTTTTTAATAATATTGACACTACGCTTGACTTAAAAAACTTCAGACTATCGTCGACATTTATTGCATTCCTAAAATCAAATCTTTATTACAGGATACAGCCTTCAATATTCTCCAAAATTCACCAGAAGACATAATAACCCTAAAAATCCGAAAACGCGACCTAACAGAAGACTGGTCAAATATTCACAAACACAACGCCAAATTGACTCTGCAAAGTTTTAGCAATATTGAAACTAAAGCTGTTGTACATAGTGGTGAAGATTCTGGACATCATACGGAGAGTCCTAACAATAGTGCTAAGGAGAGTGAAAGGAGTCATGGTAGCAATGACAATGGCAATACGGCTGTTTTTGCTGTGGAGCTGATTAAGCAAGAAACGGGACCACTAGGGTTGACTATTGCTGGGAGTGAAGATGTAACGCAGCCTATTCTATTGAGTGGATTAGTTGAAGGTATTGTAGTTTTTACTAAGAAATATTTTATACCCAGCCTTTTAATCGATTAAAGTTTCATAAAAAAAAAAAAAATTGTGTCCGTGAGTCCTTCGAGCCTGTTTTTGCATTTCGAAGTTCAATAATTTCAACGAAACTGTAGTTCTTGATACAAAATACACACATCAAAAGTGTCTAGGGATCAAGCATTTTTATGTGGATTTCTTGAGATTGAGATGTGGCTTTGTAATAAATTTATGATTTTATAAATTTATATGGATCCTTTTTGGTGCATTTCATAATTTGAATCAGGAACTGTGAATCAAATTCGAGTAAAAGATGAAAATCAGCTGTCAATATTTTCCCTATAAAAACATACAACGCATTGAAGACATTATTAGTGCTACTGTTTCCCTACTACTGATTAAAACCAACGTTATTATGGAGCGGCGACGTCATTTAAGCAGGGAAGAAATGCTCAGAGCCGTGGGAATGATAGAAGCTGGTTCCCGGCAACGTACTGTGGCTTTAGCTCTGAATACAAGTCAGAGTGTTATCAGTCGACTTTGGACACGTTACCGAAGCACTGGTACCGTGGCTGAGCGCCATGGAGCACGGTATCGCTGCACCACACGGAGACAAGACCGATACATTCAAATCTTAACTCGAAGAGCTCCAACAATAACCGCCATGATGTTAGCCGTGAGGCTTCATCACTCTTCAGGGAACTTAATTAGCGACCAAACAGTCAGAAACCGCTTGCATGAAGTGAACCTTCATTCCCGAAGACCGCTACGGGTACCACCTATAGCAATGCACAATCGTAGGATACGATATCAATGGGCTCTTGAACACAGAAATTGGGCAGAAGAACAATGGCGTTTCGTGTGCTTTTCTGATGAGTCTCGTTTTGGTATGAGACCGGATACAAGACGTATACGACACTGGAGAACCCCTGGACGCCAACAGCGATTAAAATCCTGCCAGGAAGTCCATCCTTATAGTGGTGGAACCATCATGGTATGGGCGGGTATTTGGATCGGCGGAAGAACTGAGTTGATTTGGATCAGAGGCAACCTCAACGCTCAAATTTATGCTGAGACGATTGTATCAGACGTCATCGTTCCTCTACAAGTGCAAATCGGTCCCTTATTTCAGTTAATGCATGATAATGCACGACCGCACACCGCAAGAGTTGTAAGACAGACTCTCGCCGCAGCTAACATCAATGTCCTGCCCTGGCCTGCTCAGTCGCCAGACTTGAATCCGATTGAGCATGCATGGGATATGCTACAGAGAAGAGCTCTGCCGAATATGGAGGGTATCCAGTCGCAAGAAGACCTTTTTTTGTTGTTGCAACGAACATGGGCGGCCATTCCACAGCGTGATTTGGATGAACTCATTTTGAGTATGCCAAACCGATGTTCTTGTGTTGTTAGTGTTCGCGGTAGAAACACGGATTATTAATTGTTTAAGTTACCCAATAAAATTTTAAGAAAACTGTTATTTCAGTCTTTTTTTCGAACTTTTGTGTTAGTGGTTCAAATGTCAAAAATCCCTTTATTAGGAAAACGGCAAATTTCTTTATTAATGCAAAGGTGACTTGGTTTATCGTTACTGTGACAAACGAAAACACTTTATTTGATGAATCCTTAAAGAAAATTTTAATTAATATCAATCAGGAGAAAAGTTATTGCAAAAATATATGTTGATCCCTAGACACTTTTGATGTGTGTATTTTGCTAAGAATCAAGTTTAAAATCATATCACTTTTGTATTTAGAACTGTGCATATAGCTTTTCTTTTGTTATAGCTTTAAATGTAGTTCGAAATTTAAAAAGGGCTTGGGCTTAAACTTTGGTTAATGACATACCTACTTTTACTACAAATATTGTAACTCACATGTGCAGTCCTGGTGCTAAATTCAGTCTTTTGATTGCAGGTGGTGTAGCAGAAAAATGTGGAAAACTAGCTATAGGCGATGAACTGCTCACTATTAATGGTGAAAGTGTACTAAACAAACCCTTGTCTGAAGCAATCAAATTGTTACAACAAAGTGGTCAAAGGGTACAGCTGCAACTGTGTAGAAAAGTGTCAGGTAAATGATCATAATAATAAGAAAGAGAATTTAAATGTATTGTAAATTGCACAAAAATACCAACTTCTCGGCCCACGAGATGGATTAGGACTAGGGTTGCCACCCGTACTTTATAATAAAGTATTGTACGTTATTTCAGGTAATTGTACTTTATACTTTATGTGAACAATAAAGTACACGAAAATACTTTATTTCGCATTATTTGATTTCTTTGGGATTTTGGAAAGTTTAGTTGTAAGTATTTTATCGTTAAACGAAATTTATCGATTGGTGCTGGAGTGATGTCTCCACTTGCCAGCGCCACATCACTTTTAAGCACTCGTTTTTAACTATTTCTGAACGCAACCTAACGTCGAATGTCAACAATGCCAGTGTCACTAATAATTTCATATTTTTTTTAAACTTGTTTAAGTAATTTCGTTTTTATTGTCTATTCCCGCCACGTCAGCATTCACAGAAAGAGTTTTTTCTATGAAGAATAGCAAATGGCGAGACGAAAGAAACAAAGCGTCTCTGAATTTGAGAAAACATGGAATACTTATTTACTTTAATTTAAATATAGCCTGTAAAGATGCTGTGCAATTGTTTAGTAGAGATACTAATTTGATACAAACTGCAAATAGCAATAAAAAATATGTTTTCAAATATATTCTTTAAAAAAAATGTTCTTTATTTTGATACTATATACTTTTTTTTTCTTGCTAATACTAACCAATGTACTTTATCTGCAAAAAAAAGGTGGCAACCCTAATTAGGACCCACCCAGTTGGAACGTTGTTGACTCATTAAACTATGCTGCACAAAAATGACCCTTCTTTACTTTATAAAACAGACCTACTGTGGCTGACTCCCTCGACTAGTTTAGTTTAAACTGCCTCATTGGTCGAGTAGTCGCAAACGAGACTGCTGAGTATGAGTTCCTGGGTTCGATTCCCGGGTCGGGCAAAATGCTATTGGGTTTTTTGTCAGGAATTTCGCAGTAGCATCCACGGAGTCTGGATTCGTGCCCGGTTGCTGGTTATAGGCTCGCCCCCTATTACATGGGACTTAAACATAACTGGCAAAATGTGGGTGTACTATTAGGTACACCTCTGCCTAACCCACCGGGAATTAATGATGATGATGTTATGATGGTGACCTACTGTGAATCTAACCTTCCACCTGGGCAAGCGTTGCCGTGGCCAACTTGGAAATCTCTAACAGACTTCGAACCCAAGTCGGCCAGAGTAAAGACAATCTCTGCAGATGGGGGTTCATGGACGGCTCAGACCTCAAGTGCGTATGCAGCGTCTCCCCACAGACAATGGCCCACCTTTCATCTTGCACCGCATGCCCTATCACCTGCGCACCTGATGGCCTACTGACTGCTCATCAGTGAGGCGGGGTCCGCGTGGCTGAGTTTTGGGCTAAGCACATTTGAACTTTTTGCCATCGACACGCTAAGAAGAAGACTGTGTATCAATCTACGTACTAGTAAAGATATTTCTTTTATTGCAAAACTTAAGTCTACATCTGTTAGAAAGAAACACTTTCTACCCAACTTGTAATTACAATTTACATAGATTTGAACACAAAGCAATTACACTATAACTCATATATAAAAACCATAATCTCCCGTAGGGTCGCTCGAGAGTGCAGAATCCAGTGCGAGAGACTCGAGTCATTCCACGTCAAGCCCGGGCTTATCCAATGACAGCGCTGTTGAGTCGTGGGATCAGAACACGCCAGTCAGGACCAGTGCGAACTGCGGTAAGACACTTTATACCAAACGTGCATAATCTGTGTTGATGTGATATGAATTATGATTAATTTATTGCTCTTTAAGTATAAGTTTATTTTATTTTTAACTTCGTATCTTAATTTAATAATGCAGATGATTTATATCCCCGTAAGCGACGAGACCCCCACAAACTAGATCTCGATATCCTTCCAAGACTAGCAAAATATAATTAAAGTTGTATATCTATGTGTTAAGATAATATAATAAGATACCAAGTCATCTCATGACGGTAAATATGAGACTATTTAAAAATAAATTGCATGAATGGTTGTGTAGTCACAGTTTTTATAGTGTCAACGACTTCTTTGACAATAAATGTTAAATATGCTCTTAAAAATTTTGTACGCTTATCACTGTTAAGTTAAAACATGTATGCTCTTGTTTTCTTTTGTATTTTACCATCTTTTATACCATGTTTTTAAGCAAATAAATATTATTCTATTCTAATTTTAACTTAGACACAACGATCGTAATTTGCTGGTTGATTTATATCATCACCATTCTCTCGCCTTTTTTAATTTATTTGGGATCGGTGTAGTACTCGTATCTTCTGCAGGTATAGTTCTCTATTAGTCGCCTTTTCAGTCACTTTTTATTGCCACATCATGGTCCATACAGTCCATTCATCGTTCATTTGATCTTCTCCTATAACCATCACAGTCATACTCAAAACTTTCCTCACGCGATTGTCCTTTTGATTTTGTTATTGATTATAATAATATTAATATTAAGTACTGACTGTTGCCCACGGCTTCGCTCGCGTTTTTTTCGGAAATTATCCCATCATGGGTACGTTGTAAATATAGCCTATGGCACTCGGGGATAATGTCTAATCTAAAGGGGATAATCTAAATGACAGATGTCAAATACGCTGTGTAGAAGTCTCCGTAGTATTTTAATTTCGTAAAAATAGTTAAAAGCTGTAAAATCAAGAAAACGCGTTACTAACAAGTGTTAAATAGACCAATTGTTAAGTGAAAGTGTTATCACAACGTAAATATGGATAAAAACATTTAAAAAATCAAGTAATATAGTGAACATTAATTCAAGAAAACAAGTGCAGAAACGTAATATTAGGACAGTGCAAGTAAAAGATACAAATTAACATTACATATAAAGTGATCAAAAGTGCCAGACAAACAAAAAGTTATTATTAGTTAACCTAAAGATTGATTAGTGAACAGTTCATAAATTGTTGGGTAGATTAACAAAAACCATAATTGTGTCTAACAGACAGACCCTACTTTCATCAAAAAAATCGATATATTCCGTAAGGGATCTCCAATGACGAGACAGTTATCAACTGCACGGGTGGCGAACTTGGTAAAAGCTGTACACGACTCCTCCATGCGCTCGGTCGCTGGTTCGAACCTGACTAGCGACGAGGCGACTTTTTGTGGATAGTGGATGTTTCATAGAAAAATATCACATCAATATTGTGCAAAACAACTCACAGCACAAAGCAACGAACGGAGCGTGATCTCAAAAAAGAAATCGAAATACATAACATAGCATCACGCGTGTTTTCTCGAAGGTGTCGGCAGAGGAGTATTGATAATATTGGCAATGGAAATGGATCTAGAATACATTACTATTCGTAGACCACAGAAATCGACCTCATTAGATAATATTTTCAAAGAAACCACGGTACTAGATACTACCATGCTGAGTTTGCCGAGCACATCGTTGAATGAAAGCGACACTACCCTGGATCTAAGAGATACTGTGAAAAGATTAACCTTACAACTAGAAAGCGCTCACCAGGAGATTGATAACTTAAATAGCGAAAATTTCCGTCTGAAAATGGATATTGGTCAGTATCAAAAACTTATTGAAACATTTAAGAAAGTAAACTTATTGGAGAGAAAAAGTATAACACCAAAGTCTTCACGCCAATTAAATTTATTAAGGACAAGCTGTTTTTCAACGCCTACAAAGATAGATTCCTCTCCTAAGGTGACTAATTATCCATCTGATACTGTCGAATTGGCACAGAATGATGGTCATAGCTGTGACAATTCTTTTAATTCAGCCTTATCTGGACGTATTGCTGAGGGAAACTTGGAGGTTGAGTCGCCGAAAGATGTCATCTGTAACTCATTCACACTCCCGGTCAGCTTAATCCAGGGTTCGCAACATGTTGATGAGTCTATTCCCACATCGCAGACAGAGTCTAATGGTAGATGTTCTTCTGCTGACTCCCAGCAGTCGACCATTATGTCTCAACCTCATTTGCAAAACGAAGCAACTCAGAAAGTCGCGATCTTCGCTGATCAAGCTGGATATGGTGTTCGTAAAATCCTTCAGTACTATCTGGGGTCAAAGTTCATCGTGACGTCATTTATTAAGGAAGATGCAACTACGGAGCAGGTTTTGAAATCGTGTGCAAGTATGTGTAAAGACTTTAGTAAAACCGATTTTGTCATAATATTAGCTGGCACAAATGACAACAATCCCATGAATATACAAACTTATCTATATTATACATTATGTCAACTAAAATCCACTAATGTGTTGGTAGGTCAAATTTACAAGCACAAGTTTCTAAATGTAAAGAGTGTAAATAAACTACTAAAGTTTGTGTGCGTTAATTGTACAAATTCTACGTTTCTTTCGTTACATAGTGATGTTTACAGGCCTTACGTAAATAAACTGCATGCTTGTAGATTAATACATAGGCAGATTCTGAATATAAATTATAAATACAATTATCAAACATATAATGAAAATATAGTAAGAAAGAATGCTAGCGTACAAACAGTTTCTTTCAAAAGTGTTGGGGTCCAGACTGATGATGTTGATACAGCGATAAAAACAAAAGACTTATCTCTGCAATCAGATTTTTTTCGTGAATAGTAATAGTGATATATCTGTAAAATGTACTAACAATGTTAATATTGTCCCAATGAACTGTACGAATTTAATAATCTTTCACCAGAATATATGTGGTATTTCTAACAAGGCAAACGAATTAGAAGCCTATATACAAACTCTTGGGACAAAAGTAGACTATCTATGCTTGACTGAGCATTTCTTAAGTAGTGTGTCAATAACTTCTTTTAACTTAGATGGTTACAAATTAGCGTCTTATAATACACGAAATAAGAAAAAGAGAGGAGGGAGCCTAATCTTAGCTCAAGCAGACAAGAAAGTAGAGAATATTTCTGCAATTGCTAGACTGTACGCTGTAGAGAGTTTTGAGGTGTGCTGCATAAGGGATACCACAACTGGAGTGTATGTATGTTGTGTATATCGTAACCCTAATGATAATAATTTTGATATTTTTATGAAGAAAATGGAACTATTGCTTGAGTTTTTATTCAATAAGAAATGCATAATTAGCGGAGATTATAATGTTAACTTGCTTCTGGAAAACAAAAAACGTGCAGAATTTTTGAGTTTGTTGGCATGTTACAATTTTAGATGTCTTTTTGATAGCCCCACTTTTATTCGCAACAACTCGTATTCCTGCTTAGACAATATTATAACGAACCTACAGGAAGAACAGGTATTAAGAAGTGAAATTGACCACAATGGTTTAGGAGATGGACATGGAGCACAATTATGTGAATTTTTAGTAGAAAATATGTTAGGAAATAAAAATAATCAATATTTAATAATTAATAAAAGAATCTTTAATTGCAGAAATAGTAAATCTTTTAAGGCCAGACTATTGAATGAAAATTGGAGTTTAATGGGAATTAATTCATTTTTGAGAAATTTTAATACCAGTTTTCGGAAAAGCTACAAAAAACGGGAAATAAAAATCAAATTGAAAAGGGGATCACAGTTAAAGTGGGTAACTAAAGGAGTAAAAACGTCTAGTAAAATGAAAAGAGTTTTATGCACAAATACTGGTTATCATGTTCATGAAAGTGTACTCAATTATAAAAATAAATATATTCGCATATATAGAAGAGTCATGACCAAAGCCAAAAAAATTGCGGTCGCAGAGAAAATTGACAATGCTAAAAATGTAAGTAAAGAAGTTTGGAATGTAATTAATGACCGTACAAATATATTTAAAAAAGTGCAACAGGAACCACTCTTACTAAAAATTAATGAACAAATCATAGACTCACCAACTGCCGTAGCTAACATGTTAGCAAAACAGTTCAACCATAATTGTGATTCAGATGAAACTAAGACGGAAGAAGCTTTATTGCTTCTTCAACATAGTTTTGAAAGGGTTGTAAATGATATGTCACTCACGCCTACTACACCCATAGAAATAACAAAAATAATTAAAACTATGACAAACAAGCACTCCAGTGGATATGATGAAATCCCAATTGCTATTCTTAAAGAACACGTAAAAATATTGGCTGGGCCACTGTCTACATTCATTAACAAATGCCTTGAGCAGGGTATTTTTCCGGAACAATTAAAAATTGCAAAGGTTGTGCCAGTTTATAAAAAGGGTTCAAAAACGGACCCTAAAAATTACAGGCCCATCTCGCTTCTACCCGCACTTTCAAAAATTTTTGAAAAAATATTGAAATCTAGGTTATTGACTCATCTTCATATAAATAAAGTTCTACATGATAGACAGTTCGGTTACCAGAAAGGAATTGGCACTGGAGATGCCATGTATAAACTTTTAGATGATGTGACTAGTAAAATAAATCTTAAATTAAAGGTAGCTGGTATTTTTCTGGATTTATCTTCCGCATTTGATACGATAGATCACAATCTACTTATTGCCAAACTAAATTATTATGGTGTCAGAGGCAGAGCCCTTCAATTATTTACATCGTATTTAAGAAACAGGAAAATGTATGTTGAAACCAGCACTATGGAACAAAATGGACAACGAAAAACATACCAATCATCCATGATTAATATTACCATGGGCGTACCGCAGGGTTCCATATTAGGCCCAATTCTGTTTATTATTTTTACTAACGATTTGATAAATTATATTAAAATAAAAATTCCAGACATTAATCTCGTAGTGTTCGCAGATGACACTAACGCTGTAGCAGGGGCGAAAAGTATTGGTGAGCTGACAGAAAAGGTCAATACTACGTTGGCAGCATTTCAGTTTTGGTTCAATACAAATAGATTAATAATAAATATTAAAAAAACGAACGTCATGTTGTTTCGGACCACTGCAGGCAATAAGGATAATATAGATATAACCCTCAACAATGAAAAGATTGAATTAGTGAAAGACGTCAAATTTCTGGGTATCCATTTAGATGATCTGCTGAACTGGAAAAAGGAGCTAGCACACATAGACTCCACTATATCATCTGCGTGTTATGCGTTGAGGAAATTGAGAGACGAAATAAATACAGAACAGTTAAAGATGGTATATTATGCTCTTGTCGAATCCAGACTTCGATATAGTATACAGTTCTGGGGGAAAAGTTACGGTTATAATCTTCAACGAGCCTTCATTCTCCAAAAAAGAGCAATTCGTACAATTCTCAGAATTTCACAAAGAGAGAGCTGTCGAACTCATTTTAAGCGTTTAAATATTCTAACATTGCCCAGCTTATACATACTTGTTTTGTTAGTTAATTTTAAAAAATATGTCCATGAATTCGAGCCTGAGGAAGAAAGAACAGCCAGGGAAAACACTCGTAGGAAGGATTTTAAAAATAGAGTTGTACCTAATTTCAATATTGTCAAGCATAGTCCTCATTACCAAGCTGTACAAATATTTAATAGACTGCCAGCTGACTTAAAAATCTTATTTTACACTAGCTCTTTTAAGGCTAAGCTAAAAGCATTTCTGTTGGATAACAATTTGTACTCAGTGGACGAACTGTAATTTATAATTCTAATTTTACTATTTAAAAAAAAAAGAAAAAAAGATATTAATTGTTAAATTTATTTTTGGGAATCATGTATTTTTTTTTAATCTTGTATGTTTTTGTTTTTAATTGTTGCTGCATGTTTTATATTATTGCATGCTTCTTCGGAATTTATATTATTATTATTTATAATGTATGTAATGTATCAAACACAATGTAAATTGTTCCTGATAAATAAATAAATGTAGCTTCCTATTAGTGAAACAATTTTCAAAATCGGTTCAGTAGATCCAGAGATTACCCCCTACATACAAACAACTTACAAATTTTACCTCTTTATAATATTAGTATAGACAAAGATACCACCATATTCATAAAAGATACAGTTTATGTTATAGGAAACTCAGAAGTTATAGAATACGCAGTACCAGACAAGACAAGAATGATGGACAAACAGCCTTACTCCCCAACCGACGAAGACAAACTCATGGCTTCAAACTTCAATTCAGCAGCACCGTACAGCATCAACGACTTGCCACTACCAAACTACTCCCTAAACAACTCACTGAAGACTTTCCACTACGAAAACACATGCATCATTCCTGAAAATACATTAAAAAATAAACAGAATATTACAAGAGAGGACGATGTTCAGCAAATAGAAATTCTAACTTCAAACATGAAAGACTGTCAATTGCACAACATGGAAAGGTCTTCTTGCAAATGTGACTATGTTCAAATGGGTCCTTATGGAATAGTCTCACCGAAAACAAGAAGACCCAATTGGGATAGTGATTATTTAAATAATGGAATATATACCGTGACCACGCCGCAGAAATCGCCAATGAAACCTGGAGTCCCAGGAACCAGTTTTCAATTTTCAACGAGTCCCATTTATGAAAATGAAGTACCAGGTAATATTCTGTTTTGCTAATTATCATACCGGTTTCATTTATTTTGATATTTGGGTACAACCTATTCCTATATATACCTCACTCATTAACGTAGTCGAATGTTGTAACACTGTTAATTTGACATATAATTTATTCTGAATTTAGATTAATGATGCACAAACATATAAAATGGCTTTTCAATCTGATACATATTAAATATTTCCAACAAAACAGTCACCATTAGCGTTTGATCATTTGTATAAATAAATATTAGAAGCTTATTTATTCTTTAAATGTTTTGATTTCATTAGCGATTCGCGATTCTTGATTCCAGGTTCCATTGTAAAAGTAGTTCATAAGAATAGTAAAATGACCCCTTTGTTGGTTGAGGGTTAACAAAAAACGAATGTTGTAAACGGGGGGCTTACTATGATGTCTTAAATCAGGAGTAATTCCAGAAGAGTGAAAAGTGGGAAAGAGAGAGAGCTACACAGGTCGTCTAGCGCCATCTCTCTCCCACACTGGAATTACTGCCACCAGGACTGATAATGTAACGATCATTTCTATCTTCACAGGCCTCTACAGTACTGAAGCAGTATCTCCCGCCAGAGGTTCCGTGCATCATGTGATCCTGTACAAGGATGCCATCTATGATGACTACGGCTTCTCAGTGTCCGATGGGCTGTATGAGCGAGGAGTGTATATCAACCGAATTCGAAAGGGAGGACCAGCTGATATTGTTGGTTTATTGAGGCCTTATGATAGGATTTTGCAGGTTAGTTATTTAACAAAAATGCTACAATAAGATGAACACATGGATCTACGTAATACTTAACTCATTGATGTAGGAAACTCTGGATAGCGACATATTACTTATTATATTAACTACAGTCCAAACGCAAGATATTTTGCTTATTACTACACGGTGGTAACGATTCATCAAAGAGTAACAAATGCTTCAAAGATTATCATTAACATTGAAAATTATAGTTACGTTCTACAATATTCCATCATATAAACACAAAATCTGATCATTTTCTTATTTCGCTGAGTATACCCATTAAATTAGCAATATTTTAGAGAAAAAAATTGAGATCTTACCTAAACACGGTTAGTGAATTGAAAAACAAAGTAAGGTATCGCCAAAAAATTCCAATAGACAGATAATAATTATATTATACTTTGTTGATTAAAATTAGTCCCAAAAGAATATTCTAAAGTCGTTTATAATACAGAATTTGACTTTGCTGTATAAAGCAAAGTTATTTTACCCAATTACGTCGTACAGGTGTACCTAATGTTGTGCCCTGTTTTCGACCTCGCGTTATTTAAAACCCAAGTTTTAAGGTCTTCATTTTTTAAAACCCTCATATACCTTTAGATATTATCTTTTATAATTTTGTTACGGAATTTGTGTTTATTTATACCAGTACTAGGAACATAAGGTATAACAGTTAATCTTCCATGATTTGGAAAGTTCTTATTTATTTTTATTTTAACACACAGACTCTAGAAAAAATATCTGTTTCATAATCTCTTATGGAAGTTCCTTTCATCTTATATTTTTAAAATCCTTAATATGTTCATCATGGCTTTGATAACTTCAACAATTCCGGCCGCATCTTATTATTATTG
The DNA here is from genome assembly GCA_947578425.1 of Eugnorisma glareosa. NCBI lineage: Eukaryota > Metazoa > Arthropoda > Insecta > Lepidoptera > Noctuidae > Eugnorisma > Eugnorisma glareosa. The sequence continues at coordinate 20,764,106 of OX387961.1, forward strand.
ATAGGTTTACGTTAGACCAGTATCTATAATTTATGGTAAGTGATGAATGTGGTTCTTCTTCGCGCACGCGAAGAAGAACCACATTATTTTGCCTATTAGTAACCTGAGGGCCTACACAAATTGTCACCGCTTTCAAAGAATTTCCTCTTTCGACAACAGTTTTCGAGAAGATTGACATGAACTTTTCGATAGCTTCATCATCATCATCATTTCAGCCGAAACACGTCCACTGCTTGACATAGGTCTCCCCTAAGTGTTGCCACATTGACCGGTCCCGTGCGACTCGCATCCAGTGGATCCTCGCAACTGATAGCTTATGTCAATCTAATACATTTTTGACTTTCCATCATCAGTCCCGCACAGGGAGTACCACTTTGTCGAGGCCTTAGCTATGTTCACTCCCTACTGCGGTTAACCAGCAGCACAGGTTCTATCAGGGTATCGTATCTTACTCTGTAATGTTTCCGTACCGGTTCGAAGATCGCTTTCAAGAAACCCTGGCTATAGCTTATTTCATGCTTCCCAGGTGAACGGAACAAGGACAGTAGACTACGATTGCTGCCTCACGGTGCCTCTCATCGCGTCTGCTGGTGACCGGCTCGAGATTGTCGTGCAGAGGCTGGTCACTTCCAGGGTAAGATTGATTTATTATTGATGTTAGTGCATAAGTGAATTGAGTGGAAGTGGTTTCAAGAAAGTTCACAACTACTATGTATAGCATTGAGTTGATGCAATAATAAAATGGCACAAAGTTCAAGAAAACAAGGATTCAGACCGCCCAGTATTAAAACAGTTTGTCTGTTATCAGTAAAATATAATATTTTATATCCTCCTTCGGTTCCTGGTTAAAGTTTGTCGTAATTTCCCTCACACCGTGTATGAGTATTTACGTGCATTTAGTGGATAGGCTCAAATGAAACAAAACAACACAACTTTGCTATGTACTAATCTTAAAACATGCTTTATCGTGGGTAAAAGAATTGCTTACAATATCAGCTTTCTCATCAACACAAGACTTGTTATTTTAGACAAAGCAAACAATGTAACACTACGATTGTAAAACAGCTGCTTTTGTGCAAATTTTGAAGCTTAAAGCGCTTTTCTTGCTTTCCGGATAAGACTAACCAACCGAGTTCTAGCGCCGCATAAAATTCTCTTCTACCCTCATTTTCCAACTTTATTTCAAACACCAAAAATGTCCAACACTCTCTCAGTATAATATTTCACAGTAATCTAAAAAGCACAAAGGAATTCCCAAAAGCAACTGTATATTTTACGTCTGCGAACATATTCAAATATGATGCATGTAAAATTCCTTGTGAACCCAATAATGTGCCATTTTCATACTCGAGTGACAAAGAATTTGTCGCCTCTGTGAACTAATCACAATTCTTTACTTTATGCTTCGAGTAGATTGATTCTTTTGACAACGACAAATAATGTTACGCCCTCGTCTTTGTACGAAAAAATTAAGGAAGAGGTTATAAATTATTATTTATTCCCAAAAAGCATAATCTTTTAATGTTCCCACTTCTGAGACTGCCTCGTTGGTCTAGTGGTCGCAAGTGCGACTGCTGAGCATGAAGTCCTGGGTTCGATTCCGAAGTCGGGCAAAGTGGCATTGGGTTTTTCTGTCAGGAATTTCTCAGAAGCAGCCACAGAGTCTAAATTTGTGTCCGGTTGGTGGCAATAGGCTCGTCCCCTATTACATGGTAGGTACTTAAAATAACTAGCAAAATATGAGTGTACTATTACAACTCTGCATAACCCTTCGGAGATTAGAGGCGTGTTATGTTCTGAGATTCGGGCTTCCTCCCTTTGAAAGGGATTGGGCCTAAATCCACCACGCTGGCCCATTAGGCATTTGTGGATAAATGTACCTAAACTTAAGTCTAACCCCGTATACCAGCTTTGCTAAAATTAATACTAAAACAAAACCCAATAAGATAGGATCACATAGTGGGCTGCTAAAACCAACCCTAAGTATAGAACACCTAAACCCAGCAGCATGTGAATAAGGGGTGAATATTAATTACATTAATGAATTATTAGGGGCAAAGGTGGGCTTAAATTAGGCTGTCACGATCGAAAACCAATAATGGGTAGTTTTGGAAGCAGATCTTATTACATAGCCGGAATTATTGGATAGGGAAACGTGCGATGGATGTAATTGAGAAATGTTTGTCACGGCGCGGTCTAGAGTTATTATCAATACTAATATAAATGCGGAAGTAATTCTGTTTGTCTGTTAACTGGTTACGACAGAACGGTTGAACAGAATTTGATTTTCCTTATCGTGTTGTTAGTACCTAACCCGAGAGCCCACGGGCCCAGACAGACCTCTGATTTGGTTTTACATGCCATCAAGAAATATTTCGAAGGCATGCTGGTTTCCTCACGATGTTTTACTTCACCGAAGTAAGTGACAATTATACAATACGCGGCCTCGGATTCAAGGCCTAGGACTTGGCAGTCCGACAGACGGTCACACCACTACTATCACTGTTATACGCACAGACACGCATAAAGATTTTGATAAAAATCTGGCGGACAGGGACACCATGATCTAGGCACATGTTACCAGGGGCACATTTTTATCATGGTGGTACGTTCCCGTGGAATAGTGTATAATCTCGAAGGTGCATTGAGCGCACATTTACCATTTTACCATTCAGTTAACGGTCAAACGCTTGGTGTATGTGGAAATGTTCACAGTTTCGAAGTTGCGTTTTTGCCTATATGTCTAAAATTTTGCGTTTTGTTCCAGGAACTGAGGAACCAGCGTCTCGATGACAGTTCAAGCCCAAGTGACAGTAGTATTGTGACTAAGACGATTTAGTGTATAACCCGACTTTAGTGAAATCACACCAAAGACAATGAAAAGTTTAGCTTTAAGTGATCTACTTCGTACAGACGTGTTATAATTAGTACTTAACATTATTTTAAGGACTGTAAATAATGAGTATTGGATGAATGATAGTTAATAAGATTAGTTAAGCTTTGGGCCTTTCAAATTGAAGTTGAGAACGGATAAAAGGCTTATGAATAACGTGTTATGCCTTAAATAATTTTCATTTAAACATAGGGCTGAAGTGTGCGTAAATTTAATTATGTAAAATAAATTTTAGGGTGCATAAACTTGAGAGGACGTTGAGTCAAAGCTCCGAAAAATTTTGAAAGGCAAAATACTGGCCGTATTTGCGATTTTTTTTTCGGGTAAAGCCTAAATTATTGTAACTCAAATAAATTAATTGTAAAATTTAAGGCGTTCATGTTATTTTATAGAACGGTGCAAATAATAATAAATGTAAAATATTTTAAACTAACTAGTAACGTATGGAATAGCTATCTATAGGTCAAATTTGAAGCTTGTTCCTTTTAAGAATGGACATGTATGGGTTAGAAAGGATTTAAGGACCAAAGGTCGAAAACATCAGAATGTGGTGTCATTTGCACGAGGAAAGCAGTGTAAGTAAAATAATTTTAGAGAAGCAATGTTGTTTGTCTGTCTTTGCTTGATAATAAACATTTTTTATATAAAATAAGTCGTATTTTTGGCTTGTAAAATAGCTTGCCCATTAATTGATTCCTGATGTTTAGAATGCTGAATAATTAGTGTGAGCTCGTTTACATTAGAAATAAAATTATAATGATCAAAAAATAATGAATGAATACCCTCAAAATTCAAATACTCCATATTCATTGGCTAATCATAGATATATTAAAAATAATAACTGTATATTAATAAAAATAATAAATTAATCGCCAAAGACGATTTGAAAATAGTTAAAATTATTATAATAAAATCTTAGGCATCGATTAATTAGTTAATTGTTAATAGATTTAAATGTTGTTTTATAATCCCGTAATGTGCCTATGTATTGTAATTATGTAATGACACTAAACTGAATACATGACTATGTGGTAACTCGTTAAAAAAAAGAATGTCTTTGAAAATAGACAAATAATTGCACAATTTCGGAAAGAAACCCTTTTCTGTATTCATTTTAAGTCGTCTAAGCGTTATTTTTTATTTTTACCAAAGATGTTTTCAAAGAATTTTTCATCAGTTCTCCCATTCAAAATTATACGTATTATTCTAAATTAAATAGAAATATATAAACGTAAATTAAAAAGGTGATCGTTGTTTTTCAGGGTTTCTGCAAAAGACGTTGGTAAATTATTTTAATGTTAACAAATTAAATGCCGAATTCACGTACGTTCTAAAACCTCGATCTTTAAAGACTTCTCCGTAAAACTTTGTTTCACTTTGATGAATAAATGAAAATAATCAGATTTTATAATTCTTATAATTTGACGTTTTCATTTAAAATGTAATCAGAGTTTTGGTTAAAAATTGTTTTGGTAACTAATATTAATGATGTAGTAAATAATACATATTGAATTAATAAATAAATAAATCCGTACATAACTGTAAATAATAATTAACGAATAACTGTGTAGCATTACTGTTGTTGAAATCAGACTGATAGCGATTTTAAAAATAGTTATTTAGATCATGTATAAATAACTTATTAAATGCCTAATAGTAAGGGTGCAAATATTATCTGGTCTGTTTCTAGTGAATTTGTGAACTATCTCTACTCACTTAGATATTTATCGTGTTTTATTCATTTTAATGGCATTCATTATCTTTCTTTAATAAACAAATCTATAGAAAATTAATAACTTCTTTTTGGATTTTTTGTTCGCTTCCATCCTTCAATGTGTGTAAATAAAACAAAAAATGCTTTTTATTTTTTATTTAATCTGATTTAATAATGCCAATAAAATTGAAATTGTGAATAATACATAGAAAATAATTCGTAAGGATTGTTAACTTAAAAAAAAAAACTTAGAAAACAGAAAGACTTTGTAATCTAATAGGAGTTATTGAATAGATACTTACGAAGTTTGTTGTAGATAGAAAAAAATATACATTATGAAATTGAGTCTTTTCAAACACAACATTAAGTCTTGTTTCCTCTATCATAATAATTTTTCCTAAAAATCTTTGAATACATATTTTTATTTAGTTACATTTTCGATGTTAAATTACTATCTCTCAATTATGAATGACATCCAATCCTAGTAAAAATAATTCCAAAGAAAGAGTAATACTAAAACCATTAGAAATTAAAACAAGGTCATTGTCATAAATTGTGTAAAAAGTACCAACCACAGAAAGTACCAAAGTACCTACCTACCATGAAAACTTAACTTCTTTTTTTGAGTCTCAGAATAATTCAAAATCCCAATTTATTGTAAAAAAAAAATGTTCTTAAATTGCTTTTTTATTTATGTACTAGATAAATAAGCTAACAGTAAATTGTTTGTAGCGTGTTATTAAATTTTTTATTTAAATTACATGTTGAAAAAAACCATAAATCTTCATTACAATTATTGGCTAAAATACCATTCTCCCATCCATCGCTTAATACCTATTTAGTTCATGAACGTACATTTTCTTGTATCGTAATTACGTATGTAGATAGTTTGTAATTTTTTACATTTTATTTTTGTACCCTTAATTGTAAGGATAATTTATATTATTGTCAATTAATGTGTAATTAATTGAAAACATAGAAGAGAGCCTAGCTACAACACTCTTAATAAAATGATACGCGTGATTGAATATTTGTTATTTTATTTTTTGTTATAATCTCGAACGTACCACTTCCTCTACTTCTTTCTCTTCTGGTAGCGCACTATTGTTCCTACTTACTCCCTAAAGAAATGTAATGAGCTTAGTAGGTGAGTACGAGTATGTTAGTTCACAAGAAAATTATTTTCTAGAAATGTGTCCTGAGAAGTGCAACGGGTCACGTAAGTATTTCAGTATACAGAATAATTTTTTCAAGTGGGTGTGGACGGCCCTATCGGAAAATCGAATTCCATTACTTCCCAGAATTTGATCCTTATTAGCGACACTATCGAATGGCGTAATAATACAGTGTGTGTTTTTTTTTTCAAAACCAACTGGCTAAGAATATTGATTTCTCAAAAATCCATTGATGCAGTTTTAGTTTTTATCAAAATCGGGCTCGAGACTCTTTTGAGTATTTTTCGCTATTCCTCATAGTTTCGGATTTGGCCATCCATGCCCACTTAAAAAAATCACCTGTTTACAAAGACTATTTCAGAATATTCATACCGTATGCAACATACTCTTACATGCCAATACGGTGTTAAATTGATAGCTTTTTGGCGCATCGTCTCAGACGGAATACTATTCTCCTTTGTACCACACAAGTGAGGACATTGTCTCTTTGACCATTATGTACAAACATAATTTTGTTTAATAGTCGTTATCGACAAAGGAAGATCTTGGAAATAGTCTGTGTTGTCGATTCTATACAATTTGCAAAACACCTGACTATGACAAGAAAGTAATAAGGTAAATGAATTTTAGATGTTTTTTAGTATTTAGAAATTCTTCATGGATAACTTCCGTCTGGGTAGAACGAAAAGTTTTTGTCGTGGAGTGTATATTTCAGGTAATTTCCCCCAATTTCTAAAACTACACTAATTTTAGGACGTCCTTAATTGTTTCTTTGGCTGTATCACGCCTTAGGGCCGGACTCCAGAGGAGATGGTGTGGTGTGGTGGATGTTTTGTAAACCACCAATCGAATTTAGTTATGTACACTTCTCATTTCCGCTTAGCTTTCGTGGAAACGGTTGAGCAGAGAGGAAAGGAGATGTCTCGTTATCAGAAGGTCTGAGAACGAGCTAAACACGCTATTACTAAATATGACAATAAACATTTATACAGACTGTAAGTATCCTTCACGAAGCTGTTAACCAAGCATTATGTACATTAAACTAAGTAACTTTACGCAACATTTATTGCTGGGAAACAATTTTTTTTGGGGTGAAAAATCACGTGTTATTGTAAGACTCAATGTAACGCACTCAAAACATTGTGCTGATCGATGGATTGAATAGTATGGCGGTCGTGGAAGTGTTAAAGTAAAAATCTTAAGTGTGGTTTAGAAAAAAAGAATGATCGCAATGATGGGGAGAACAAGTGTCTTTCGGCTTCGTTAAGGGTCTTGTTACACCATTATACTAAATAAGTTAGCAATCTACATTTGTAAAACCGGTTCTTAAATCCCACCATTGCTCATTCAGTATAAAGTTTTTTGCTACCCGGAAACTGCTTGCAATTTTCACGAGAAAGTTTTATGCAAGCTCACGATTTTACCAGCACTTTCTAGAATAAAAATCGACGTGTAAGAATCTACACCTCTATTTTGTCTCGGCAAACTAGAACTCGAGAAATAGTTCCGATTGAACTTACATGCGGGTGAGAACTAATTTATTTTACAAATCCAGATAAGATTTTACTAGTTTCTTTAGCTGTTGAATTTCTACTTCTACACATGGCATACAAATTAAATGTCATTTTATAGATATAATCTGGGGGTCTAAAATGGCCGCTTTATCACTTTTATCGCTTTATAATTTTTTAAATGGTCACAAACTGACAATTCATAATATTAACTGCATCTGTGACCATTTTAATAATTTTAACGTGATTCATATTATTATCCTATTAGGATTCTGCTTAAGCGGCCATTTTAGCCCCCCTGGTCAAATGGGTCCATCCCAAACAAAATGCCAGTGTGCAGGATATGCTCCACCTCCTGTCCTGCCCATCTGCACAACCACTTGCACCTTTCAGGATTTAATCACATCAAATGTTGCAACACTGTGCAGGACATACCTACTGGTCTAACACAATTTAAGTTTCATTGACACGTTAAGAATAAGCTATAATAAATAAGAGCATAAATCAAGTATTGTGGGGTAAAATAACCACTGATTAGTCTCATTGAATGTTAGGTGAGATCGTGGCAGACCAAGATGGAAGGTCCAACATAATATTGTCGACACGCCGACGACACCCTTTTTTACAGAAGAAACTAAAAACTGTTTTAAAAATCCAACAAGCATATCGATGGTCCTAGATTTGTCTGTTTTACTGAACATGCGTGCTGACTATCTATCTCAATATTTTGCCGCTATATAGCAAGCTAATTAATTAATCCATTTTGATGAAAAAATGTGCCAAAAAATGAATGTTTTTTTTTAAATATTCATTTGGCCGCAACTCGCCTGATGTGTAGTGATGTAGTGGCCTAGAGTAGAGCACGCTTGCCTAGAAGAAATTGACTCAAACTTTGGAGGGAATTCGATTATAATGATCGGGAAACAGAGAAGCCGGCAGTAGATACAAGGTCCTGCACTGACGCTGATGATATGCTATTCTATTCTTTCAACTTATAAATGCCTACTACGTTGGATTCATCGCTCCATAGTTGACCTACTAAACAGCCGGACTATTCATATCTTGAGAGGCTATTAAGGTCATTCGTCTTCATAATACGCCATTAATTCTGTTGTATAATCTGATAAAGTTAGTGTAACTGTTATGGATGTTACTGATTTCTTCCATTTACTATTATGGGATTGGCAACTAATTTTGAAAAGCTATAAAGATCTTTAACGGTTGGTTTCAAAATAAGATAAAACTATTTTTATAGCGAATTGTTTCACAGATAATTTAAAACGAAACTCGCCTGAATTTTAATACCTACATGATAAAATAAAAGAATGGTAAAATGATCATAATGATCAATAATAAAGATTGACGATTGAATCATTTGGTGCGTAGCAGACGATTTGCTACGCAAGAGTACTACGCAACAGCTACAAGTGCTACGGCGTAGTAATATCCTTCGATGGAGGTTGTTCGTATGAGTTGCTAGTATTTATTTGACTACTGAACTACATGGGTCATATTATTCTTTTGTAGAATTACTATCCTTAAAGGTATATCTACAAAAATACTTTGTCTATCACAATACCCACACAAATTACACTTTTAAGAGCGGCCAACCGTTGTTACACATCTATTTTTGATTTTTTTGAAGTAATGTGTATTTTGTGCACTATATCTAGGTTTCTATGGTTGCAAAAAAATAAAAAAAAGTAGAAACAAATTCAGTATAAGCCTCCAAAAATTGCTGTTTTGCACAAATTTACCTGAACTTTGGCCGTTCATAATGTACTCATAAACTGTAAAAATAAAGAAAACATCTCAATAGAAACCTTGCACATGTAATGCAGATTCTTAATGACAAATATTTATTTCACACACTTCTAAGACTTATTCAAAAACACGTATTTCCTGGCACGTGGTGGTGGTTTTCGGCGATGGCGGTATGAAGTGCGTGGGAGACGAGTTGTGCGGGATCGAAGCGGGGTAAGACGGAAAGTTGTTGTTAGTTGAAAGAAAATCATCGCTGTGGCTCTGGATGAAACAACAAGATTTTTGACTATGCTCGCGTTGACGATAGACGCGCCGGGAAGGGCCCTCTTAATGAAACCCAAAACTCTGTCACATAAAGTACCACAAGCTTCCCTTTACACGTATCCAATTCACCATAATAACTCGCAACAAAACGTCATACGCAGTCATGAAAGAGGATTATAAAGCCGATAAAATAAAATTATAAGTCACCGACAGTACCGTATAATAAAATTGCCAGCGGAATTAATGGTAATCCAGTTGGCCGCACCGATTAAGCAGTGATTCAACCGGGAACCGAACGCGTGACCGAACGCAGTTAGGTTGTGGTGTGACTCACTCTCAAGGGATATTATTTTTAAGTGTTTTGGAAACTGTTTACTAGTTTTACAGTATCATTAAGTTTCAGGTGTGATTTGTTAGGCAAAGAGTCAGTTCGGTCTGTGGATGGGTAACCATCTATTATACAGCGTGTAACATAAAGGGTATAATCATAAGGAATACTGTGGTACGGACCTGGCTAGACCTAGCTGATTATTTTTTTACGATTTCGATGGTGGTCCCATAGAGAAAATTGTTCAGTTTGATGGTCCGTACCACAGTATTCCATATGATTATACCCTTTCTGTTACACGCTGTACACATCGTGTCTCGAAAAATAGGTTCAGCTGTTGGTCTCGACTGTCATTTGTAGATCTTTGACTGTCGTGACGGGTAGGCAGCGCCTCCAAAATGTAACAATCACTTAATGGGTTTCTTATAATCCTGCAATTGACAACCCAATTACTGGATTATAAAAAACCCAGTAAGTGTCAGGTAGGCAATTGAACTACGAAAATTAATACTTAGTTTTAAAGGCTGGATGGAAAGCGAGCCCAACATAGTTAACGAGGGGAAAAGTAAATGATGATATCTGCAGAAGTCATAATTTTATCAGTGATGAAATGCATGACATTATCCTCGTAACAAACATTAATGCTTCGTTGTTTAGGAGGCTGATAAAGTGTCTGGTAATGAAATGCGGTAATAATCTACCGTTGAAATTATTTCCCATCTAAACTAATCCGCTCCGCTTATACAGATGTAACTTAATACGCTGTAACACAGGACACACCTCAGCGTTACTATTAATGGCCTTTATCAATTTATTTTACAATTTAGTTGAAAATTAAATTCAGGATTGGTATTTTTAGTGACCCTAAGAATATTGTGGTTTTTTTACACCTTCACTGCTGAACACACAAAATCAGCCCGATACGGTGCTTACCGCTGCTGCTAAACTTTACCTTTCTCGCTGGTGCCACCCACCACTATCTTCAAAGTTATAGCGCTTTTATCTATCCTAGAGGTATCAGGTCATCAAGGACTGATACGCACTGTCGAAAAGGTTGATGGATGCGCATTCCGACCGCCACCGCACCAGATCAAAGTTTTTTTGCCGCAGCTAGTGGACCAGTGACTAAAAGGACCAGTGATCATAAGCACTCAATAAGAAGTGCACTACATGAGGACGACAAACGGATGAGCGATTAACGCTTGTGCGACAAAACTGAACTGCGACTTACCTTACTTCGAATGCAAGTGCGTAAATGGAAGCTCGACACCACACTACTACCCAGACCTAGCTGCCCCAGGCTTTTATAGGTTATCGGTGCATTTAGCTGGGGTGCGCATGACTTTATTATCATCTGCAGAGGCTTTACCCAACTATGTGCAATGTGCATGCAGCTGAATACCAGTATTTTACATGGAGCTACTACCTATCTGACCTCCACTAGCTACTACCTATCGACAACCCAGTTAGCACTGCGTAATACGATACCTCTTGTTAAGTATGGTTGTCAGACTTCCGGGCCGCTGAACATCTGTAACGTCAAAGATCTAAAAATGACAACCGGCATCAACGGCTTAACGTGCTTTCGGTTATATGGAAGAAACTCCACAGACTGACCTTGGCAAGGACGGCTTAACTTTGAAGATCGTGCAGCTTATTTAGCTACCAGCTTTTTCCTCTTTAATCCAACTACATCTTAAGATTTTCTTCACAAACGGTCAGTGAAACCCGCTCACCGCTAGTACCCAGTCCTTACCCTATATGTCGCGACCGGCGGTCGTTAGCCGCACGTCAGTCAAGGGCAGTGAGACGTGAATTTTGATTGTGGACACGGATAAAATGATAATAAGCCTCTGAATTAGAACCGGCATGTTCCATAATAGTCTGAGCTACGGGAGTGCTGGAATTTTACGGAGTTTTGTAGAAGTTGTTCAGTTTTAAAGTTCGATATTATAAGGCAGCCACGAAGCTTGGATTGCTGTCCGTTTGATGGCAATAGGTTCGCCACTCATTACATGAGACTTGGAGATAACTATGAAATTGTATGTGTGTCTATTAGGTACACCACTGCCTCTGCCTTAACCCTTGGGAGATCACAGTTCTGCTTTATCGTGTGGTTAGTGCCTAACCTAGTGTCAGAGATTTATGCCGCCTATGCTTCTCTGACTTGGCTTTACATGCCATTGAGAAATATCTCTCAAAAATGGTGATTTCCTCACTGATGTTATGTTAAAGATAGTCAGAGACCTCTGAAGTGTTCAACCACCCAACACTATGGCGATTCTCACACGACACCTCACTCGTCCGCGTGGTCGGGCAGTGTATGTTAGGCACCAAAGTGACGTTTGAAGCTAATGTGACGTGAGATCCGCTTCACCGCCGAACGCGTGGACGGGCGGTGTCGTATAAAAATCTTCTAAGAGCCTGTACCTTTGACAGAAGTCATACATGAAATCAAAAAATTTGAATAAAAAACTGATAGAATCCAACATTGCTTAGTCAGTAAGCAAAAATACTTCGGTAAAAATTATAAAATCTTAACAACTTTTAAGCCTTTTTTCATGAAGAAAATAAAGTTAGAAACTCACCGGCGAACCTATTACTCCATTAATAAACCGCAATCATCGTTCGACCGAGAAAAACTTAACTTTAAGTTGGTTAGATGCAAATCCTCACTATAAATCGGCGAAGCGCGGACGGATCCGAAGCATTAATTTGTGGTAAATCGCGTGGAAAATGGAAATTTTGTGCAGCCTCCGGCTTCCAAGGTTTGACAAACTTACGTTTTCCTTCACTTCGACCTTCAAACTTCACACCACCATTGAAAAATCAACCTTAGGACTTTACTTCAAGGTGTTGTTTTGATATGTGTCGGGTTACGTAATGGCAAATAGGGTAACCAAAAAGCACGGTCGCGTGAGACATGATGAGAATATGCGCCGCGTTTTTAATGAGGATTGCGGATTTTATTTATAAATATGAACGTAAACAAGTTTATTAAATTAAATGTTAACGAGTGTTGGATTGTGAGTGTTAATACTAACTAGCTAGTTAGGTACTATTTACTTTCACACCGTCGGCTCTTTTAGAGGGAGACGAAATAGGAATAAAACATGGTTTTTTTGTGGATAAAGCTAATTTAATGTTCTAATAATCAGCTTTATTACAACATGATGTTATAAGTATGTGATGACTATAAGAGTGCAGAAAATCCAAAGATACAATAGATGGAGTGTGTGAGAGACTTAGAGATGTCTTGGTGGAGCGTCGCCCTACAATCAAAACAAAGAAATCGAGGCAACAATTTCAAACATGTGTGCGTGCGGCAGCGTGTTCGCGGGGCACAGAGACAATAGACGCACAGTGTAAACACTGTGCGTCTCTATGTGCAAACTTATAAGCCAACAGTTGGCTGATATTTTTTGACACGTTATCGCAACTTTTGATGTTTTATCTAGACATTATATATTCAAAAGTGTGAGATAGTATTAGGGCTATACAGAAGAGGGCGCCAAAGGTGAGATGACGACGAATAGATAACTAAGTATGGAAGAAGAAGCAGACAATTGCTGTGAGCGCGAAGCTTTTCGGTACCTTTTGTGAAATGTACCGACATTCGGTACATTTTTGACATTTGCACCATCGTTGTCGCCTAGTATAACTGTATAGGCCCGAAAGTCTATTAAGTCTCTATGACAGTTAGATTGATCAAACTTGGTAATATTTCGATTCACTGGGAACTCACATAACATAACAATACGACTGTAATCCCTGAAGGGTAAGCAGAGGTGCACACACGGCTACACATCAAGCTATACATTTCCAGTTTATGCTGATCTCTCATTGTATAGGATTTCCGTACAATGCGAGGTCAGCTTATACAAGAAATGTATAGCTTGATGTGTAGCCGTGTGGACCTAATAGTACACCCACATTTCGCCAGTTATATTTAAGTCGCATGTAATGGGGGCGAGCCTATTGCCATAAACCAGGCACAAATCCAGGCTCCGTGACTGCTACTGAGAAATTGCTGGTGGAAAATCCCAATAACAATTTTCTAGACCCGTTAATCAAACCCAGGACCTTATGCTCAACCGTCGCGATTGCGACCACTAGACCTACGAAGCAGTCAACTGGATCTGATGAGCTGTCACTGGGAACTGTTGTCAAAAATAATAGTACCAAGCACAGCAATGATGAAATGGACTCTTCTAAAATAGCTCGAGATACCTGAAACCTGCTTAATTAGCAGCCTTATTAAAAAACCGATAGCTTACTTAAATAGTATAGTGACAGTATACTCCTAATCTTAGTATAATAACGTTTATATCCAGAACTGGGAAGCGGATAAGTCAGGTGAGATTTGCTTTAAGCTTTAAGTATTAACGCAGTTAGATTGTTTACCGGCTGAGCTAGGAATCGGGAAGATACAGGAAGTGGCCATCGCCACTGATACTGCAAAATAAATTATTTAAAGACAAAGTAAAGCAGTAAACAGACGTTAACGTTGTGAGGAAATCGGCATATCCTATAACTGAAAATTCAAAGACATGTCACCTTCACAGGTCCACGTGGCGGATTACGGGAAACTTTTTCTGATAAAGGTGTTCCAGCACTGTGAACTGATGCAGAATAAGGAATAAGAATCTGAATTGCCGATGCAGAATTAGTTCATTCTTCTTCTTCTTTCTAATAAAAGCCCGAGACGTTGTATCTTTCCTGACATTATGCAAACACTATATCTGGAAATACACAAACTTTTTATAAATACACAATAAAGGGTGGAACAAGCCCCTTAACGAAGCGAAGCTTGTTCTGCCCATCATTGCGATCATTTTTTGTTCTAGCCCATATTTGGGAACCTTCTAGTTACGGAGATATTGGTCAAAGTTCCAACATTTCACAAGTATTTTTTTAAATACATGTTTTAATAAAAGAATTTTACTTTAAACACCTCCACGATCCCCGTATTAGTCAATTCATCCATCAGCTCAATGTTTTAAGTGCGTTACATTGAGTCCTACCGTAAAACGTGATTTTTCACCCCAACAAAAAAAGTCGTTTCCCAGCAATAATTTTTGTGAAAAGTTATTTACTTTGATGTACATAATGCTTGGTTGACGGCTTCGTGAAGAGTCCTGTTACAGCCTGTATAATTTTAAATTGAAAAAAAAAAACTTAATTTTAACACTGAACTTTATTTTATTTTTTTAACTTGATTTTATTATTGAGATACATATTCGGAGGTGGTGAAACGCGGTTATTGTAATGAGAGAACCTTGGAAGGGTCCAAGTTCAAGGTTTGGTAGACACAGAACAACGAAGTGACCTGCAATTATCCTGAAGCACATCCAGTAACTCTAGTTCTATTGCCCCGTAAGAGGCTTTAGTTCCCGAGGTGTGAGTTAGCACAAATAATTAGAAGGAAAAGGTGAACGCGTTCGATAGGCAAACTTAGTATATAGCGCTTATATACATCTTATGTAGGTTCATTTTACTTTGTGATTACTTGTCAGAGGTTCTCTGTGAATTGGCTTTTGTATTTCCTTGGATAGATTTTGAAAGTGTTAGCTGAACTACTTCATTGAAATATATAAGGTCAGGTTTATTATCGTTATTCTTCAGGTAGTAAGTGCTAGTTTTATTTCTAGTTTACACATAAAACATTACCTATAAAGACCAAGAAGGTAGTTATATTCACCTTGGTTCAATCCATGGTCCGGAGCGAGACGGAATGGGACGCCGTCACCTCCTTCTGCGAAGCAGTCATGCTAGCGAAGGACGTGGCGAAACGTGAAAGGGAGAGAACCTTACGTCCCAGCCGCCGCGGGAGACGCACCGGGCGTCGGGGGCCACGTGGTGGCCCCCGGCCACCGCTAGGCACGGGCCTGTGGACAGTGAACTATGGGCTAGCTCCCCGTCCGTCCTTCTTATGACGACAGGCCGTGTCGACGGCGCGTTCGTGTTCAAACAAACATCAAAATTTGTAAATGAAATACTGGGTTTCTATCATCATCGAAAGGTAACCAACTTAAAAGGGAGTAACTTGAGAAGTCCCAAGTCCAGGTCATGTCACTGGCAAGAATTCGGTACCGTGTTATCATAATCTCTAGCAGAAATGTCTAGCCATTTCCTACACAGTCTTTTTACAAGAACCTACTACGTAATTCACTAAAACATTCCATAAACAATTGGACTCCCGCCAACCAACCGCCGAAGAAAAGAGTAAAAATCATTTTTGAAAATGGAAAAAGTTGAAATAGTTCTTTGAAAGCTGAGCTTGGCAGTAAGTGGGGCGTGGGCAGTGTCCGACATGACCATCGACTGTCGTTAAATCCAACTGCAAGTGCTTTTGAAGTAGTCTCTCCATGTAAAATACTGGTATTCAGCTGCATCAGGTTAGACTGGAAGTCGATCTCAACATAGTTAGGTAAAGAGTGATGAATGGCTTTGGAAGTAGTCACTTTAAGGCAGTGCAAGGTAGTGTTACAAAGAGAACCTAAGATTGAAAAACCTAATTGTGGCTGCAGTAAGAATGCTGTGTACCTATTAAGTATTGAAAAGGCTGTAAAGACTTTTCGTCTTTGATGCTATAAATGGGAAAGTTTTAAAAAGGATTCATTGAGCGAAGCAATTACTGCTTATTATGAAAAGATACTACGGTTCTGGAAGATTTATGAATCTGATAATGAATCTGTAATAACAGGGCGCTGGTTAATTCTGGCTAATTATAATTACGAATACAACATACATAAATTAAACAAATCAACAAACTCCTTGATTAAATTTCGATTGGGAAAGTCGTATGTTTTTCTCGTTCTATTTTATTATGCCAAAAAGAGATAGACATACGACTTGTCGAAACGAAATCGAATAGAAGGGTTTGTGATTACGAAGACTGATCTACTGATCAACGTAGTATTACTTCTAGTTGTTTTCAAACGAAATTGGTGCTATTACACTTCTCCAAATAAACACCGAGTTTTAAAACACTGAAGTAAATACACCAAATCTGTCTGCAAAATAAACTCCGCAAATACACCGCGTCGAATCGCACAAAATTATCCTCCGTGTAGAGTGTAATTTAAAACCGAAATTCTTCACTAGTCTCATCTCTTTGGAAGAAAATTAAACCTCTCGCAGAATCAGGCAGGTAATTTAATTAAAATTCAATTCGATTGAATTGGACCACCTAATCCGGTTCATCTATATTGCCAGAGCTGGATCTAGGTAGGAAATATGTTAGGGTCTTAGCAGACACGACACTTTCGGCCAATTGGTGTCTGTGTCAACGCTGCATCGTGTCTTAGCGAGTCCTTACGTTCGGTTTCTTAATGCCGCTGTTAAATTGCTTGGCCACAAGCAACAAGCTCCAGCAACACGTGGAGGAGTAGTGGAGACAAAGGAAAAAGTGGAGGTATTCCTAGTGTGGGGCTACATTAGGAATTTCTCCTGTATGGAGCGATTACACAAGCATTTAAACTCACATTCCACAACAGGGGGCCCGACAAAATATTTGTTCCGTGCGGGAATCAAATCTGCGACACGCAGCACAGCCGCCAATCGCTCAGCCACCGCGCCAACCATTGAATGGAACCAACTGTGACGCATCCTGTGATGTGACAGTACTCTCGCAAAGGAAGCAAGAGACGCAAGTGTCGCATGACACAACCCGCATCGCCTTAGGCTTGGGGGACCTGAGTTCGGATGCCAATGTTCTAAAATCGACTAATCCGCTGGTCACTGAAACTATGGCTGGATTTGTTAGACTTTAAGCATATGACTTGGCTTAGATCCCGTCTCTCTCTTACACTTGTAGTTTGCCAGTTGTAGGACAAAGACAGTAAAATTGCAAAGCCAACGTGTTAAGTAGAATTTATTAATCCCTGCCTTAAAGTATCGTGTCTGCGCGCCCTTAGACTTGCTTTCCTTTACTTGGCACATGCTCTTCGTGCAGATTTTGCTGTGCAGTTCGTTTATTTAGTTTTTTTTAGGTTATCTTATCTAGGAATTGAAGAAAAACATTGAGTAACAGATGTTTCTTGCTGAGTGGGTTTTTGTACGAGTTTTCTGTGCGAACTGTTTTGAACAAAGAGCTAAGGTGGTATTGCTTGTATTGGAGCTTACTTTTTTAAGTTAAATTCTGAAGAAAAACTAACTCGTGTTTTATGTTGAGAAAAGTAACGATTCAAATTACTTGATATTTTTTATGTTCTCAGAAAAACAGTCGATAAATGTTGAAAAAGCGACTATGCTAAATATGAATTGCTTATTTATTCAATGTCAACTTCGTATTAACACCACAATCTATAGTGTCTCTATCATCCCCTCCATAGTGATCCATTTATAAATAATTACGTGGTCCAAACCCGCCAATGGCCTTTAACGAGCCGATACGATGACAATGATCATCAAAACGTAGGTGCTAATTTAACCACTGCCATCTCTAATCCGCCCCTGCAACTAGTGATGCGAAACCGCGGGAGCTCACAGAAATTAATCGCGGATTCGGGACCCGGGAATTAATTCTTAATCCGGTCCAAATGAGCGCCTCCCCGATTGTCGGCCACTTAAAGGCGAACGTGTAGCCAATCAAAACTCCTACAAATGGCCGACTGGAGAATTAAGCGTTATGTGTGATTTAGACGCTTGTTGGTGAAACGGGCGAAAGGGAGCGATAAATGTTTCTTTAATGGAGTTTAGGCAGGGTATACATTGTTTATGTTGATGTTCTTGGGCGGAAGATTAGAAGATGAAACGTAATTGAAATAGAAGGTTTATTGTGGCTATACGCTGGGTATGAACTACGCTTATATCTACACTAAGATTTTTTAGTTCAGCACTATTTTGTTAAGTTTGTTTTGAAATGATACCGTTACTATTCACTAATTTTAATTAGGAACGATCATTTAATTTTATCACCAAACATATTGAATTTATTTAATCATAATTTAATTAAAAATGATGAAAATGTGAAACAGACTATCTGATACCTTTGTTACATAGCAAAGTCGTCTCTTTTCCCGTGAAAGTTTTGGCAGAGTTTAATGTAGCTATATAGTCATACACCCACAGTTTAGTTTAGTTATGTTAAGTCCAATTTAATGGGAGGTAAGCCTACAGCTGTCTTCTTCTTCTTTGTTTGTCGATAAACTCAAATAATTCTCGACCAGTATATAGCCACCTGCACAGCTCTGTCGTTGGCTTCGTTTAAACAGGGGCTCGAAGGGGCAGGTGGCTGTGCAGGATGGGCAAGAAAGCAGGTGGGGCATATCCTGCAGAGGAGCTCGACACTGACATTGTATTTGGGACGGATCGATGATACCCCATTTGGCCAGATTATTTCTACAGTGGCCAACCTGGGCCCGCAAACGGTTAAAAGATTTCCAGATTGGCCACTGCAGTTCCTGTCTAGGAGGAAGATGCTATCAATCAAGCACTAATCCAGACTTCGAGCTGCCATTTATATTATAAAGTCAAACAAAACTCGATGCAAAAAACTGCTCGCCAATAACTTGTCCAGAAAACGACACCCATTAGCCGAGAACGACATTCACAAGAAACGCGAAGTCGTCTTCTAAAATAATCTGCAGTAACAATAACTATTCTTCACCCAACTTAATCCCTCGCAGATATGAAATTTTATCTTCAAGCTCTGAAGCATTGAGATAATCTTACGACTTGCATTCACTTTAATGGTGGATTCTACTTCGGCTAAACTGACACTTTAAGTAAGATCTATTTGATATTTTTGAGTCCTACCATTAGGCGTTATTTATTTTGTGAAGTTTGTTGAACTTCGATACGGTAAAGGTCATTGAGATCAAATAAAATATAGTGGGTAAAGGATAAGGCTTCATCTCTCATGCATGAGGTAGTGGGTTCAAATCTGGGCTGGATGCAATGTGATACTTTTAATTTAAAATTACACGTTTATCTTGGAAATATCTGACCTATTAGTCTCTATTATCCCCCTGCAGAGCAAAAAAGGCCTTCCTTCTTTATTTACACTTTTAGCAATCTAGTGCTATGTTAGGCCAATCCTTTAAGAACGAGTCCAGTTCATCCCGCCATCTCCTTATGCGTTATGTATGCCACGTAGTCGTTTCCTGCCAGTTGGCATCCGCTGTGTCCTTTGCCCATTGCGCCTCCGACATGCGGTAGATGTGGCCATGCCAGTTCCACTTTAACTTCGCAGCTGTAAGGCCACCATCAGCTATTTGTGTTTTGAAGTGAAGTATGGAGTTTCTGATGCAGTCCGTCTTCTTTTTCCCAGATAAAACACTAGGAAGTAAGCAAGGAAGTAAGAACTGGCGTTTTGGGGGAACTAGCTCTTGTAAACTTTGACTTTTAAAAAAGTGCTCTAATTGATAAGCCTTATTTGAATAAATTACTTTTGATTTGACACATACATATACTTGTCGGATCCGGTCATTAGTATGGACTTGGAATTAATCGCAAGCACGCCAGTGGTGACATCACGCGACCTACTTACAAGTCTACCCACACCACAGCGTGCTTCTACAGAGCCCTGATGTTTTAAGCTCGTGGCGAGGACGACATTGAATGTCTGATCGCAGCGGAGTTGAGACATCTTGGAACTACCCGATTCATTGTGCCCCGTCTTATTGTGTTAAATTGTAATTGTAATTTGTTAGTTTATAGAAACAGTGTCTCGCACCCAGTGTGTTTTTATTGCACGAAACCCATCTTCTGCCCACATCATTTACGAGCCCAACGGAATAAATTCTGACAAGCCGACATACTCAATAAGAAAAATATTATTTTTAACTATAATATACCAAACCTTTGTTTTTCAATGACAAGCCCCTGTATTACTCCTCCACAAAAAAGGGAAGCCTTACTAATGAGCCAAATATACACCATCTGGTAAACCTATTATATTTACAAACGATACTCATTAACTTTTATCAAGCAGATTACAGGCCATCGCGCCATTACGGCAAGGAGATTGAAAACCTCAACGAAATTAAAACAGAACCATTTTGCTCGATAGCTTTGAAGTCAATATAAGAGGGTAAGAATATACAGTAGGCCCATTCGCAGAACCGCGCGAAAAGACTATAGGAAAAATAAACACACAGGAAAAACCAGCCAAGTGCGAGTCGTACTCACATGCACACAGGGTTCCGTAGCACCAAAGGATTTAATAAAAATATTTTGAAGGCTTATTCATATGTTGTTTTATTTTACATTCAACAGCAAACCTAAATTTGTTTTTCATAGTATGTTCATGAAAAACAAAGTTACTGCTGCAGTTTTATGAAAAGTCCCATAACTCAAAAACTAAACATCAAGTTTTATTCAAACCAATTTTGGTAGAAAATTTTATTTACGTTTTAAAATCCTACATTTTTTCAGAATTTTCCTCTTACTTTAGAAATTAGAGGGGGGGGTACACTTTTTACCACTTTGGAAGTGTCTATCTGTCAAACGATTGACTTTGAGAAAAACTGGTTTTAGGACCTCAATGTCATTTTTAAAGACATAATATCTATAGACACCCCGCACGTATAAGTTTGATGAAAAAAATATTTTTTTGAGCCACTCATTAATCTTTTTCTTTTTGTATAAAAATTGTAAAGTGGTTCACAGAATTCATCTACCTACTAAGTTTCAACTGTGTAATCCTAATAGTTTCAGAATAAAGTGGCTGTGATATACACGGGCAGACAGACATGGCGAATCTATAAGGCTTCCGTTGTTTTGCCATTCGGCTACGGAACCCTAAAAAAGAAAGAGATAAGGCTTAACTCTGATTCAAAAGAAAACGCTCTGCCATTAGAACAATGCTTTTCGAGATATTTAGACACGTTACAAATAAGTTAAGGAGGAAACGCCAGGATAGCCACAAAATTCAAATTTTCTTACGTTTTTTGCAATTTGCCAAATTGCGCGGGCGCTTCCACCTTAAGCTAACATTCGGTATGGATCGTGCATCAACCGAAAAAGCACAGCATAAAACCAGCAGCATGAAAATTTGGGATCCCGCTCTGGACTGAGCAGGAGGGAGTGTCAGACTTTTACTGACTAAAACCATGTTCCTTCCTTTGCCCTTTGTGTTCCAGGGCCGCGGTATCTCTTCCGAACAGTCCCGCAACCCTGGCAGGCATCGGTCCTTTCGGACCCCTTCCTGGGGCCTTAGTCTGCTATTGCAATAGTGTCAGAATGGTCTATCATTGATTTAATAAGGCCCCTAGCTCACGGCGTATTGAAGCGCGTTCGAAACTCGTTTGACGTGCGTACAAAGGGTTATTCGTCTGCGCGGGGCCTTATTAAATCAATGATATACCATTCTGACACTATTGCAATAGCAGACTAAGGCCCCTGTTTGCTGACTTTCTTTGAGGCGAGCGTGGAACACGAACGCGCCGTCGACACGGCCTGTCATCATAAGACGGACGGACGGCGAGCTAGCCCATAGCTCACCGCACTTGATGGCTTACGGCCCAACTCGTTGGAGGAAACCCGTCAGAACATTATAAGTTGATCATGCCACACACGACTGATGCATGTTATGCAGAGCCTATGGCTTTTTGTTGTATTTATGATGGTCCTTCTGAGTTTAATTTCTGTATGCATATTGAGGGGAAAGCAAAGGTCTATTTAATCTGGACGCATTTACCTGCAGATTGTGGCTAGGGCGCCAATTAGCTGGCCTTCGGAGATTGAGTGATTTTTTTGTGGAGCTCGGGAGGATATTGGAACATAAAGTAACTGTCGAGGGTGAACGTAGCATTTTATTTGGACATTAGGTGTAAAGGAGTTTAGAAGTTGGATTGAATGTTTATTTCAAACATAATGCCTAGTCTTTTCTCAAGTGTGACGGGGTTGGGTTCAAGTCTAACCTGGTGCAGCTGAATACCAGTATTATACGAGTACGTGGAGCGACTGCTATCTGACCTCCATAACCCAGTTAGTACTGGGTAATACGATATCCCTTGGTAAGGCTGGTTGTGAGACTTTCGAGCGTCTGGCTACTTGACAGCCAGCGCCAGGACCAACGATTAACGTGCTCGGTATGTACCATATTAGGTGGTCACTCATCCATGAGTTTAGTTCAAATATGAACCAAAAAAAATACACTTAGGTAGTTGAATTTCCTCTTCAGGTTCCTATAAGAGTGAAAACAAACTTAGTTGCATCCCCAATTGTGTATTGAGAAAGTAGAATATCAATTTCAATACACACTTTCGAGTTAAGGTGCGGCCAAACTGGTATGAAAAAATTACAGACGTGGCTTTGGACACGGACATCTCCAGGCAAGTACTTACTGAAGTATCTATCAATGTCTGGTGTCCGCAATTTTTCCGCAGTTATAAACACACAAAGTAATTAATTTCAATTAAACCATCAACACGCACTTTTAAATTGTCAAGGAGTCGGTCAGCTATTTAGAATGATAAGCTACTTGTCACAGATCTCTTTGGGGAAAAACGGGCTTAAAATTTCATACCCAGTGAAGCCTTGAAAGTGTTTTAGGTATGGTGCCTGTAATCTATAATAAGGTTCCAAATATATTTAAAATATAATAAAAAATATTTAAAAAAACAGCTGTCATATTTTTGAATGTTAAAAAATGTTAATAGTCTGTATGAGATTTCCTATCAGATAAAATACAGCGGTATTATTATTATGTTATTTTAATTTAGATTTGATTTTTTGTCACAAGATAATTTATTGAGTTTTTGTGCAAGTTTTTAAATTGGGAGTTGTATAATTGTTTATAAGTATACATTTTTGCATGCCAAATGGTAGAATGTACCAGGAACAAATAACCACTACTGTAACAACTCATGTGTGTACGTAATTCAATTCTAATAAATTATTATATTCTATTCTATGCCTCTAGGCCTAGTGATCGCAAGCGCGACTGCTAAGCATGACGTCCTGGGTTCGATTCCTGGGTTGGACAAAGTGTTATAAGATTTTTCCATCAGAAATTTTCTAATTAGCAGCCACGGAGTCTGGATTTGTGCCCGGTTGATGGCAATAGGCTGGCCCACTATAACATGGGACTTAAAACATGACTAGCGAAATGTGCCTATTCATTTGAGGGCTACAGGCGTGATGATATGTTATATGGAGCAGCCAAAAATAGCCCTTAAGGTGACGAAGGTGTTATAGACTCGACAGCACAGTAGTGAATAGTACAGATCTTCGGTAGGAAAAAGACAGCGTTGACCAATCAATTGCAAAAAGTAATCACACGTACGTAGTAGTGAATAGTACAGGTCTTCAGTAGGAAAAAGACAGCATTGACTAATCAATTGCAAAAAGTAACCACACGTACGGTCGTACAAGCCATTTGGTATACACGCAGAAATATTCACAATCCTAGTACACTGACAATATTGTTTGCAATTTTATTTTATAAACCTTATGTCATTAAGAGTCAGTCTCTTAATGACAAAAGCTTTATTAAATAAAATTTGGAAAAGTATACGCTTTGGCATTGGATTGTGAAAAGGGTATTGTCTGAACTTGGCCATTTTTAAACACAATGCTATACAAAAAAATAATTAACCAATATTTTAAATTCTATTTTAGTAAATATCTGATGCAAATAACTTTGTGTTAATTAGCACTGTAAAAAAACATTTTTTTTTAGTATCTGATTTGATGTTACACATGAATCGGCTTTGGATTTGGTTTCAGTGTTGTCAAACCAAAACTCCATAAAACAACAAATTCAAATCGATTTAAAATACACTGCAATCTCTCCACTCTATTTGACATAGTCTTTGTTATATCAGTTAATTAAAAATGTTATTAAACCATTTAGATAATTTAGGTCACAAACAATGATAAACTGACGTTTTCTACATTATTTCTGGAGAACCTAGAATATTTTGTTCGATTTCAAATGGATCGATATATAATTGTTTTTTTTTATATGGCAGCACGATGCTTATTTATGGGTCTTTGTTACCTGAAATAAATGGTTTATTATTATTATTATTAAAAAATGTGTGAATTTGTCAAAATGACAGCTATCATTCGCTTTGTTTTTTTGCATCGTGAATGTTGTTTTTGTGAGTTATACAGCGACTACTTTGGTTTTATTTTTTAAATGGATTCCGAATCATATATCTTGATACAAAACTAAGTTTATATCCTAATTCTTGCTAATATGAGCTATTAAATCAATCACATATTATTTGTTGAACTGTTTGTTTATGAGTGGCCAAAGGCCTATAGAAATTGGTCAATCCCCTTTCCGTGTGTATACCAAATAGCTTGTTCGACCGTACCTCACAAAGTTCTACAAAAAGCAGATTATTATCATCTGTCTTCATCAGTCAGACTATAAGGAAAAACTGCTATTAATTTAGCCAACCCTCTACCACTGTGGGGAAATAATATCACACAGAATGTCAGCGTCTTGTTTCTTCACTAATCCTGTATGAGATAACGAGGTAAACATCCGGTTACACTGTTCTTATGTGCCTTGTACGAGGTTAAAATGGTTCAGGCGGCTGGTGCGGGTTAGAATCGGAGGGTATTTTGTATAGTGAAGTATCAGGTATTTCCTGCCAGGGTTGCGGGACTGTTCGAAAGAGATACCGTGGCCCTGGAACACAAAGGGCAAAAGAAGGAACATAGATGGGTTTTAATCAGTAGAAGTCTGACACTCCCTTCCGCTCCGCCCAGAGTGGGAGGGTTCATTTGATGATGTACCATGAGTAAAAGAAAAAAAAAAGTTTTAGGTATTTTGTATACGAAAACATAAAAAATGAGGCTTTGCATTATAATTTTCGATGTCGATGCAATTTTACATAATAATGCTAAATATAGCCAACAAAATAAAAATCGCAATCAAGGTGAAGCTAAAATAATTAATTAGTTAGCAGAGCTTCATAGATGCGACGTTGCTGTGGTGTTTTTTTTTTTACTATGTTTAGATGAATGTGTCCCTGAATTTTGTAGTAATTTTAACGTCCCAAAACTATTCGTCAACAGAAGGCTTGTAGGATCAATTTAATCATTTCTGTCACTGTATATTAAGACTCAGTACCTGGGCAACCGAGCTTTGCTCGGGTGAAAATAGAGAAAACATTTTTTCCTGGATATGAAACCTAGCTGGATCGATTTTTCGCCGCCGTAAATCCGTATTAATGCTAGTATTGCACCTTTCGACGAAATTGTTAGAGCCGTTTTCAAGAACGTGATTCCAAATACAAAATATTGCTGATTTAATAGTAAAGAATAGGATAAATCCGACTGACTCTAATCAAATTAAAAACCAGTAAGAAGGAAACTGCTAACTTGCGATCGAAAAGACGAATCGGAAAGGTCGAAATCGATTCGAAAAAAAAAAAACAATACATTGCGGTGCAAAAAAACTTAGCCCCTAGGGATTCAATCCGGCAAAGTAAACAGACGTATCTCTCGGGTCTCCTGTTTTTGTAACATCTCGTTGAAATAATCAGTGAACTTAGTTATGTGGATTGACAGGACCACCATCTTTGTTGTGAGTGGAAATAGAATTGTGTTTTGTTGAAGTGGTTTTGCTGTGCTACTTTTTGTGGTAGAAAGTGTAATGTAACTGTCTCATTGGAGGGTAGACGCTTTCATAGAAAACAAATCCCTGCAATTACTAATTTTGAACTGAAGTTATTCTATGACGAGTCGGGCATAAGCCTTCTAAATGTACCCACTTTTAGATAAAAAACGCATCGAATATCTCCAATTTTTTTAGAATGTTAAAAGGTTAAAAGTTAGCGTACTATACATGAATATCAACACGGGATACTTATTTATTCAGATTCAGGGAATTATAATAAAATAACATCACCCCTGAAATCCCCGACTAGGCTATGCAGAGGTGTACCTAACAGTACACCCACATTTCACCAGTTATGTTTAAGTCCCATGTAGTAAGGGGCGAGCCTATTGCCATCAACTGGGCACAAATCCGGACTCTACGGCGGTTACTGAAAAACCCCAAATGATAAATCCAATAATACTTTGCCCGACCCGAGAATCGAACCCAGAACCTCAAAACCACTATAGCGACGAGGCAGTCAAAAAAATATACATAATTAAATTATAATCAAAAGCGTTATTCATTCATTGAAATTAATTGCCAAATTAAACTCATTCTCAGTATTACTGAAGGACTTTATGTATTACTGAAGTTGTTTTAATCAGGAAATCATTATTATTTTATGCCACCATATCGAGGCAAATACTGGATATTTTTCATTTTCTGTTTGTGCTTATTTATTCCAAAAATTACAAGTGATTTTAATTAATCAATTTGATATTTTTTATTGTACATTTTTACGGTTATTTGGGGTAGACCCTAGTTTTTTTAATTAGCTTATTATACACGTTTTCGTATTCATTAGGTACGTCAAAATAATTTTACCATTGAAAATACATTCGACTTTGCCATTATGACGTAATGAAAGAGAAGCTTACCAAATTTCTTAGAAATACGGTTTATAATATTTTCGTCTTTAAAGAGATTATGGTATTAGTGTCCTTAAGGTTCTCGAGTATAATAACATTTCGAAAGTACTTTTCTTCATTTATGTAAAGTAAAGAACATTGATCCCTCTTCTCTTACATTATGAAAGAAAATATTGCTAGTACAATTTTAGCATTATTAATAAGTATAGTTAAAACCTAAAGGAAAATTTAATCATAAAAGTCTCCAAGAACAATTTAAAAATGTACAGCACTGTCTCGTCTAGAAAGTCTTATTCATAAGCAAGAGGATTTTAGTTTATTAATTGATGACCGACACGCTGCGAAGATCGAGATCGAGATTGAGGAGGAGGTAGATCCTGGCATAAGTAAATCAGTGGACCTGTAATCGATGGTGGGCTGACGATGATGATGAATTGACCATCGTCCTTTAAAATACTAACTAACAGAGAAACCTACATTCCGATCGTGAAATTATTGGTTCATCTGTCTAGACTTTTCCCAACTATCTTGGGGTCGGCTTTCAGTCTAACCGATGCAGCTGTATACTACATTTACATATTTTTACTATATTTTACATGGAGCGACTGCCTACCTGACCTTAACAACCCACTTACTACAGGGTAATACGATATACCCTTGGTAAGACTGGTTGTCAGACTTTTGAGACCACTGACTACCTGTAACGACTGTCAAAGATCTACAAATGACAGCCGGGACCAGCGGCTTAATGTGCTTTCCAAAGAACAACGTAATGGGTGGTCACTCGTCCACGGACCAACCTAGGCAAGCGCGGCTTAACCTGAAGATCGACCCGAGCTCCTGTAATGATTGCATCCACAAAATAAAAACGAATCAAGATCTCACAAAAGAATACCTTGTAAATAATTATGCCAAAAGTTAAATAAAAGAAACCTCCAATGAAAAGATAAAGCATGATTTGATTTCACAGCCGTTTTTCCACCTGCACTACGGGCCACTAGAAAAAAAGAACAAAAACTTACATGAGCGATGGAGCGCGTAACCCGGTTGAACCCGGTCGGACTCGCCTGTAACCCGGATAATTCCCAGTAGAGTACTACTGACGGCGCAATCTTCGTTTACATAATGTAAAGTCTATTTTATGCAGCGTTGTAACTGTATACATACTACGAAGCGTCAAGGATCAGTGGCCGATTGGTTGACCAACTTAAATGCTGTAGTAATAAAGGTTAAATCCGCTTGCACCATAATTCATTTAGTGCGTTTCGAGTTTAACGTGTATAAAACATTGCTGATTCTATCAATCTTTTAAAAATATCGGAGGCAAATTAATAAACGTAATCACCACGCCTGTAATCCCGCAGGGTTAGGCAGAGATGTACCTAATAGTATACCCACGTTTCGCTAGTTATGTTTAAGTCCCATGTAATAGGGGATGAGCCTATTGCCATCAACTGGGCACAAATCCGTGGCCGCTACTGAAAAATTCTTGATGGAAAAAATACTTCACCCTATCCGGCAGTTGAGCTTGCAATCACTAAACCAACGTGGCCGTGATGATGATAAATTGATAGGATTTTCCTTGATATTATACCTGTGCTTCTTTTTTAACGTGTGGTTCGTGTCTAACCTGTTGTCAGAGGTTTAATGCCACCCATGGGCCTCTGACTTGCCTTTGTATGCCGTCGAGAAATACCTCTCAGGCATGCTGTTTTCGTCAAGATGTTTTCCTTCACCGAAGCAAGTGAAAATTATATAATAGGCACATGAATACGAAAAATCATACCTATGCTCACATACCATGAGTACCTAAGTGCTTTACTATTTTCATAAATAAAAGTTGACCTATCCAATAAATCTATACACTCCAAATAATCAATTTTCAATAAGAAGTGAACAGCTAATCGAAAGGTATTGAGCCGCTCCCATCGGCGTTAGCGTGCAAATAAATTTCTTCGCGATCACCCCTAACGGGGGCTCGGCAATTTATTGGTAATTCAGTTGGAGCTAATGAATTAAGCACCCAAACATTAGTAGGTACTGTAAAAACAAATGCTTTTTTTTTCAGGAAAATTAATAGACGAATCACGGGTTTGTAGAATGATCATAGACGTGGCGTGACGGATATTTTTTGGATGATGTATGTAAGTATAGATGGTGTGTGCATGATGGCATCCATGCTGTCTTACAAAACTCGAGAAAGCTAAAAATCAAATCTCAATAAATCATAATACTGGTCACGAAAACTGTTTTGAAATGGGAAAGAAAACGAGAGAGTACTGGAACAGACTAGCGCGATTATCACAAGACACCGCTCATCTGCGCTGTCGGGCGGTGAAGCAGATCTGACGTCGCATTCGAAATCCGACTTCCGTTAGGCGCGAATTATACACAAACGGCGTAAGGTGGCGGCGCGGCGCAGGCATGATGCCGCTTCAAAACGTTTTCATACCAAATGTACGTCGGTGACGTGTCGTGAATTACAGTCAAGGGATGCGGCACAGCGGCGGCGACCTCTGTGGCGGCGACCTCTCGCGTCCGGCCGTGGTTCAATCCTTGGTCCGGAGCATTCATGATAGAACAAGAAGGCGGCGGAACGTGAGAGGGAGAGAACCTCACGTCCTAGCCACCGCGAGAGATGCACCGGGCGCCGGTCGGTGAGCTATGTGCTGTGCTGTGTTTGAAAGAGATACCGTGTCCCCGGAACACAAAGGGCGATGAAGGAACATGGATGGGTTTTAGTCAGTAAAAGTCTGACTCTCCCTCCGCCCAGAGCGGGAGGAGTTATTTGATGACTTCCAATCCGGAAAAAATAAATAAAAAAGGGACACGACACAGGCACACCGTCCTTTTTTTTCGTTAGATATTCCACGCCTGCACTGCGCCTGCACCGCGGCGCCGCCTTGCACCGTTTCTGTTTAATTCGCGCCTTAAACACGTACACCGCCCGACCGCGCGGCGATCGTCGCGGCGCCAACACATATACTTCGCCGCCTCCACCCGGCCGCGGGGGCGGGCGGTATCGTTTGAGAATCGCCTAAGTAGGTAGTACATACTGAAATATTGACATAACATTTTTTTACCCTTTATCATATAGAAGTTTTCTTATATTATAGACGACTATCTGTTGCCCGCGGCTTCGCTCGCGTTTTGGTCGGAAATTATCCCACGGCAACGATGTTAATAGGCTATGGTACTAGGAATGAGTGAATGACTGAAATAATTTTTTAAATCGGTTCAGTAGATCCAGAGATTACACCCTACAGCCTCACAAACTTTACCTTTTTATAAAATTTGTATAGATAGTATAGACTACCTGCTAAGCTAATGATATCAATCTTTTTTTGGATAAATGCGAGTTTTCAGTTCAAAAGATAATCACTCACTGGCAAACCATGACTTAAAATAGGACATAGTATGCTCCACTAGACCGTTCCCAATAATCCAATAGTCCTATTCCAATACAAAAAGATCCTCCGCAAAATGTCGACCCGTATCTCCACTATTTTCACAATAAGACCATTACATTCAACCGGAGGGTATGGAACACCCCTTAAGCGCTGAAAAGCCGTTCCATGTTTAATTTCGTTTAAAGGGAATTAAAACGTTTTCATAGCGGAATCTCTTGCTTAAATTATTTTATGAAAAAAAATTGTTGGGGTATTTCAAACACAGGAATTTGCTAATTCAGTCTGAATTGAGTTTATTTATTTAATTGTTTCCTTGTTTACGGCGGAAAGTTTTGTTTGTATTTTGTATTGAAATTTCTATCTTAGTAAACTTTTGGGGCTTTACTCTTAGGAACTGTGTGTGTATAGAAATTGGGCTGGCTTAAATTAGTTTTCATCTTCGCCAGAGGGAATTAAAACTGCTAAGTAGAAAGTAATTTATAGGCACCTTACAAGTAACAGAATATGATAATTAAAAAAAAATGTTACACGTATAATTTATAATCATCATCACGCCTGTAATACCCAAAGGTTTAGGCAGAGGTGTACCTAATAATACACCCACATTTCGCAATTTATATCCGAGAAAGGAGACAGATACGCTTTCATACATTCTTGGGCCTGACCGTATAAAGATGAAAGTGGCGTCATTTATTAGCTTATATATTATCAAACCATCACTGAAAATTCTACGGATTGTGGCAAACCCATGGCGGAGTTATAAAATATTTAGTAAAAGTAAGGTTATACAACAAATTTTCAAGAAGCAGCTGATTTTTGAACTGCGTTTGCTGTTTTGTAAAAAATAGCGCTTTTTTAAACCCTATCTGATCTTCTTATAGTTTCGCCCAGATATCCCCGACTCCTTTAAGTCATCAATAGAAATGAAATAAACACTAAAGAGTTTCTGATAAATTAAATTCTTAAAATAATAATGCTCAAAAATATTTTAAGAAACTAAGAACATAATACGAGTATATACGTAGTTTCTTTCTTTCTTTCTAAAGTGTCTTTGAAGAAACTACCGAGTTTCTTAAACCAAGTCTCGAAAATCTACCGAATTTTGTGAATTCATTAGTTTTGAATGCTACTTCACAGTGGTAGTTATTAAAATTAGGTTTATTTTAAATTAGACTTGAGATAGAATGAACGAATATAGTCACCTGCTCCCGGTGACATAGCAAAATATTGGAAAGATTAATTTTGAATAATACAAATGTTGTGTAAGTGACAAAAAAAAATGCCGGCTCCACCACCTATTGTATCAATATATTGTGCTGTAATGAGGTCAAAAGTAAAAAAAATAAACCTCAGTTGATTACGGGTGAACGATCAGTGGTTGTAATTAGGTACTTGAAATTATGTCAAAAGAAATAATAACAGAATAATAACATTTAAATGATTGTTTTTTTTTTGTGATTTGTGATATCGACACCCTGCTCTCTCTCTTGCTCTGTGGAATTTCGGTTCTAGATCATTTTCATTTGGCATCCTCATATTCAAAATTATATTCCAGAATTTATCACAACAAAAAGGTTACGATCTACCTCAACACAATGTAAACTTTTCAAGAACATCTCCGCCCCAGTACCGGTAAATTCCACCCCAGTTAATAGTTTCAGTTATGATATCGAAAGTGGCATAGCACTCCGCACTCGGTATCTATCTAGCGCCGCTACCTCATGCCAAATGCAACAGAACACTATATCTTGACCGCATTCTACTGCGTCCACAATTTATTATTTTCTTTTAAAACTTTTGGCACAAGAGTCATAAACATACGGTCTTCCACAAGTTATCTTACTTCAATGCTTAAAACTTTGCTAGTGGTTTTAGAAATTGATGATTTAGGAAGACTTTAATATCGATGTGAATGGTTTTACCTAAGTCAGTTTATGGGTGAAGTGGTGAAAGCATGTATGCTCCAATTTTCTATGAACCATGACCTATGATTTCTAAGCCATTAACCAAGCTATGAACAAAATATAAAGGGTGTAACAAGACCCTTAACAAAGCTGAAAGGCACTTGTTCTCCACGTCATTGCGATCATTTTTTTGTTCTAGACCACACCTGCAAATCTTCTAGTTACGGAGATATTGGGGGTCAAAGTTCCAACTTTTTCACAAGTTTTTTTTTTATACAAGGTTTTAATGTAAGATTTTTAGTTTCAGCACCTCCATGACGCCCCCCATACTATTCATTCCATCCATCAGCACAATGTTCTGGGTGCGTTACATTGAGCCCTACCGTAAAACGTGATTTTTGACCCCAAAAAAAAAAGTCGTTTCCCAGCAATATTTTTTGCATAAAGTTACTTAGTTTGATGTACATAATGCTTGGTTGAGCTCGCCGTCCGTCCGTCTTATGACGACAGGCCGTGTCGACGGCGCGTTCGTGTTCCACGCGCGCCTCAAAGAGAGTCAGCAAACAGGAAGGGGTCCGTAAGGACCGACGCCTGCCAGGGTTGCGGGACTGTTCGTAAGAGATACCGCGGCCCTGGAACACAAAGGGCAAAGGAAGGAACATGGATGGGTTTTAGTCAGTAAAAGTCTGACACCCCCTCCTGCTCAGCCCAGAGCGGGAGGGGTTATTTGATGATTAATCGGAAAAAAAAGAAGGGCGTTGTGAAGGGTCAGGTTACACCCCGTATAGGAACTCGGCTATCTGAATATACCTCAAAGGAGATGACTTTTATGAATGATAGCATTCCTGAGGACGGTCGTTTTAAAAATGTTTAAAAATATTGCTAATAGTTTGGTGCTACGGAACCCTTTGTGTGCGAATCCGGCTCGCACTTGGTCGATTTTTTACTTTTCTATTATCGTTATCGCTGATAGTATGCACTTTGACTATACCCTCAGAGCCACATCATACACCATCACCTGAAACACCAAGGATATTGTTGGTCTTAAAAAATGTCATGTTCCTGCCATATTTTCTCTTAACTTGAACGAGCGAAAAAATATTTTAGGAAAACTTATATCAGCTTTAGCGCAAAACATGTACGCTCCAACAGGCGCGTATTATCACATCGGTGCGTATTATATTTTTGTTTACCTACCCTCACCTAAGTAAATGTTGGGGTTTGAATTTTGGAAATAAACACGTCTCACCCTTTTACGAGGCTCCCAAGACTTGCCGCTTACTGTTGCCTTTCATGAAATTGATGTTGGAAATATGCGGCCTTTTTAACTGATGCTGCGTACTACATTTTTTTTTGTTTGGCTTAAAAACATCTTGTTTGACGTTGTCAATTCTTATTGAAAAAACCGGCCTTTTGCGTGTCGTACTCACACGCACACGACCAGAGCACGAATTAATATAATAAAATATTTTGAAGGTTCATTCATATGTTGTATTGTTTTACATTCAACAGCAAAACTAACTCATAGTTTGTTAATGAAAAACAAAGTTACTGCTGTAGTTAGATGAAAAAGTCCCATATCTCAAAAACTAAACATCAAAACTTATTCAAACCAATTTTGGTTGAAAGTTTTATTTATGATCTACAATCCTACATTTTTTCTGATTTTTTTTCATTTTACTTTAGAAATTAGAGGGCCCCCTCTAATTTCTAAAGTAAGAAGAAAAAAAACACTTTTTACCACTTTGGAAGTGTCTATTTTTCAAACGATTGACTTTGAAAAAAAGTGGTTTAAGGAACCTCAATGTCATTTTTAAAGACCTATCTATAGACATCCCGGACGTGTAGGTTTAATGTTTTTTTTTTTGTTTCAGTTCCATGTATGGGGAAAAATAATAAAGATTAAGGATAACAATTAAGGGTCCCTTAATCTTTACTATTTTTTTATTTTTGTATAAAAATCGTAAAGCGGTTCACAGAATACATCTAACCTACTAAGTTTCAACTGTGTAGTCCTAATAGTTTCGGTTTAATAGTGTGACATACACGGACAGACAGACAGACATAACGAATCTATAAGGGTTCCGTTTTTTGCCATTCGGCTGCAGAACCCTAAAAAGGGGACCACGTCTTTTTGTCTTTTTTTTTAACTACAGCAAAACTCATCGGGAGTCGTAAATTTTGTTTTGGCCTGTTCTATATAAACAATAGCGAGATCGAGTGCATAGAGTGTATTTCTAAACAATGTGCCATTTTTTGAATTTTATGAATTTAATCAACAATTTGCCAAACTTTTATAAAAAACTTTTCTAAATAACCAAAAGACAACCTTGACAATCAAAAGTGTCTGTAAATTGTTTTAGGAATATGTACTTTAAGTTAAAGTAAGAGGAAAAATGTTCCTATTAAATAAATCATCTTTTAAATACTATCCAACTGTCCTCTGATTTCCCATTTCCACTTACGGCATAAACCCGTGAAAAGCTCCATGAATCCTCACCCCAATCACATCAGTACTGGGTCGTACAGATAATTGAATAGTGGAAATCAGAGGCGAAATAAAATAAAATTGCCGGCTGCAATTATTTGCTGACCTCTTTGTAGGGCTAAGGTCAGTTGGTCCTGCTGTCACACCAAAGCGTTGACAATGGAGACAAAACTTTTTGATAAGAATGCACTGTTCAAAATATTTTTTCTTGGAAAATTGGAAGTAGAAGGAAATGGGGGGGTTGGGGTTGGGTTGGTAGGAGGTTGGTGGTGGGTTGGGTTGGAGGGTGGTGGTGGTGGTTGGGGTTGGTGGTTGGAGGAGGTGGGTGGGTGGGGTTGTTGGGTTTGGAGGTGCGTTGGTGGGTGGTTGGGTTGGTTGGGTGGTTGGTTGGTTGGTTGGTTGTAGGGTGGGTTGGAGAGGTGGTGGTTGGATTGGAGTAGTTGGTTGGAGTTGTTAGTAGTTATTAGGTAGAAGTAGGGGTATGCCTTGAGAGTTCGCCTTTTCAGTATATTTATAGATTGTGTT
Organism: Eugnorisma glareosa; assembly: GCA_947578425.1. Taxonomy (NCBI): domain Eukaryota; kingdom Metazoa; phylum Arthropoda; class Insecta; order Lepidoptera; family Noctuidae; genus Eugnorisma; species Eugnorisma glareosa. The sequence continues at coordinate 20,799,521 of OX387961.1, forward strand.
ATGTCTACCGATAGCATAAGCGATTGTCAGAGACTAAAATGGTGGCTTTACAAAATTCAAAAACATTTTATCTAACAAAGCAGTTTACCATGAGTCAGAAAGTTTTTCAATACGATGCCTTTGCTTTTCTGGAAGACTGATCATTATTTAACATTAAAAGCTACTAGAACATTTCACAAGCGTTTTGCATATATTGCCATATTCGATTATTAAACAGTAAGGGTTCGAGGCTAATTTTGAGAAATCTGCTCCATTCTGGATACCTTACCTTAACCTACCTGTTAGTTCGTGGCTAAAAAATAGCAGTCACTCGGGTCGATATTCAGGGTACGCCGTGCTTGCCTAGGTTAGTCTGTTGATGGGTGACCACCCATTACATACCAAGTTTCTTCCGTGCCTCAGAAAGCACGTTAAGCCTTTGGTCCGGCGGTCATTTGTACATTTTTGACAGTCGTTACACGTAGTCAGTATAGTAGCCCAACAAGTCTGGCAACCAGTCTTACCAAGGAGTATCGTATTACCCAGAACTAACTGGGTTGTGGAGGTCAGATAGGCAGATACTGGTATTCGACTGGAAGCCGATTCCAGCATATTTGGGAAAAGGCTAGGCAGATGATGATGATTCGCTTTTTAAACTAAACAGTATCACTCAAAACAACACTCACAAAAATATTCCAACTACCCGAACTGTTACACTACAGTCTACGCCTCCCCCATTTCATGTTAAATGAGTTCCCTGTTTATGTAATGGAGACCCCGTCGGCCGTAATTGATTCCGAATTAATCCGGCCCAGTGATAAAATTCACGTTTTGACCGACAGTCGGCTGGGGGAACCAGTCGGCTGGGGGACCGCCCGTCATTATGTAGCTAAATCTTCGTGAATACTGTCAAAACTGGGGGCTCGCGTTGTAAAATTGACGCTTGGTTTTGTTCAGTAAATTATGTTGGAGGTTTAACATGTGAGGAGTTATGTTTGTGAATATCTTTTTGGATTGTTAGTTTATCCACATCTCTTTAAACTTCATCATAGTCACCTTCAGCTTTAATCTACATAATAATTTACACCTACGGTATTTCATGTTCGTCAAACGTTATCATGGTTAGTTTTTTTTTTGTTTTACCCGTCACGGACACACGCCACCACCACAGTCGACTTAATTGACCTTGTCAACACTCCAATCAATAGTCTGAGTATGTATCGAATCGAGTTCCAGAATAGTTCAAAGCAATGCACACCCGAAACCGAATATGCCTATCTCATACACCTAGCTATCTATTATAACAACTTAAAATGCCAGTCAATGTCTGGAGCATTACCGTATAGATTGCCTTTCGTATTGGAATGACATTTAAGTAAAACGTCCTATGAGCACAATTTCCTAAAAGCAAAAACACCAGTGAGCAGCTCGCCCTGTTAGCAACATGACATAAAAGCAAATAGTCTTATTATTTTATGGTATGCGTACTTTAATCTCTTTAGAGTACTGGCCATGCTCTCCACTACGTATGTACATCTGTATACTTTTTTATCTGTTTACCTTTGACTGCCCCGTTGATCTCGCGGTCGCAATCGCGACTGCTGTGCGCGTACGCTCATCTCTACTCAACGTACTTCTGTCAAGTCACAGCATAATATTATTCTTGTATATTTTGAATGTCTTGCTGCCTCTACAGACATTCGTCAGCTCTAATAAAAACAAACAAACCCTACCATCTCATCACTCAAGTGACACATTGCATCACGTATCCCTTTTTTGCACTCCGAAAAAACTTTGTCAAACTACAACTTCGAAGGACAAAAGTCCCCCTCGTCCAACCACATTATCTTGCAAAAGTCACGTCAAAAAACCTTTATAGCTGACAAAAATAAAGTTTCCCCATAAAATAACGTTACTGGAATATCGCGGGCGTTAAAAACTGTTTAATAGTATCGCAGCGTTGAGGGGAGGCGCGAACAAATCGAGCGAGTTGGAACACGGCCTCGTTCAGACCATTACCACTAGTTCCGACAACTCGTTACAGACTCAAGCGCACACAGAAAAAGTTTTAGAGCTACTACTGAAACCGACCGCGAGCCACTGTAGAGAGGGATGAGTGAATCAAGTCCTCGTTTGTACGTGTTGGATGGTGAGATTGAGATTTCATCGCATAATGTTGGATGATTTTCGGATTCTTGGTTGCACTGTAGTAAATGGTGTGTCTGAATATCTATTTCAATAGTTCAAAACAGAAGAACAAAATATAATCTAGGAAAACACAGTACCAGTATCTACATTTTGTACCAAGTATAATCATTATACCAAAGTAATTAGGGTTGCGGTTTAGCTAGTTCAGACTGCGCAGGTAAATCAACCCTGTATATGTGACGTTAAATTGTAACTACTGTCGACCTGTAGGTAAATCAACGGGGCGAAGGAACAGAGGCTCATTACCATAGTGGTAATGCTGCCAGCCTTCAGGGCACTTTCCCCGTTGACAGCGATGCGGACGATTTTTTGACGCCCTTTTATTCTTATCTGCTTTCGATACATGTACCTACATTGTTTCATTATTATTTTATTAATGTATATAAAATTTCAAAACAAATCCGAACTTGACTCACTGCTCTCCAACTGTGGCTCGCTCAGTATTACCGACCTTGCACTTTTTATCAGTGATTCACGCCCTGAAGTACAATTTGCAACATGGCGTCCGAAATAAGTTGCAGCTCCGTACAATATGTACGTGACTTACATTTTACATTTTTCACAGAAATTCCCTTGACAATGTACCGTACAAATATAAATCAGATGGAAAAAGTTGCAGCTTTTGGTTAAGGAAAAAATGCTTTCGTAAAACATCCTTTTGGATGGATATTTTCTAGCGGAAAAATCCACAATTATGAATAAAGGCCCTATAAGCTTCAAGTATGAATGGTTTTGCTTTCAACACTTCATGTGACATTCTGCTCATTTGTTTTACAATTTACCAACACCTATGATAGTGTCGCCTTCTAAGGTATTATGTTCCACTACATGCGATTGTTTAGAAGCAATAATGCAACAACTGGAACCTATAAAAAACCTGGGTTTTTATGTGTATTTTCTAAACGCACTTTTGGTTACAACAACCTAACCTATAAATCCTTTCACTACGGGTGCATCTGTTAGTACCGATATTGAAATATGCATCAGACACCCTACTAGGAGGTCAATCCCGCCAGCATCTCTAACACTTTTACCAAAGCATGTAATTGAGCTATACTCACAACATTCTTGTTAATATCACAAAAAAGAAAATCTACACTTCGTAGCCTCGCGTATACATCGCGTCGTGATACATGTTTTCAACTTGTAAAAGATACTGAAAGAAACATGTTATATGTCATACATGTACCAATGATACGTTTATTGACGTTGTTTCAGATATGTTTTGAGATTGTTGACCTTTTCGATAAATTGTCAAATCTTTACAACGAAGACAGAAAATACGGAGTGATTTTTTCATGTGTATGGCCAAACCCAGAACTATGAGAAATAGTAAAATACTCAAAGGAGTCTCGAGCCCGATTTCGATCAAAACTAAAACCACATCATTGAATTTTTGAAAAAAACTTTCTGCGGAAACAAAACCGACTTCCAAAAAAAACACTAAAAAAGTCTAAAATAACTTGACTTTCAGAATTCGGTGTCTTTGTTTGTATCATTGACTTTTTGCCACCGACTTCCGAAAGTCAAGTTATTTTAGACTTTTTTAGTTTTTTTGGAAGTCTGTTTTGTTTTCGCAGAAAGTTTTTATTTTATTTTACCCTTATTAGTTGTAGTATACCACACAAATTCTTGTCATGAATTAATTTTTACATTGTAACTAGAAGTTAGTTAAAGTACTCGTCAAGACGAATCATACGAGCTCAAACTCGATGGGGTTTTGTCGTTTTATAACGGAGTTCCTATGGCCACCGTCCAGCTCCATCATCAGACACTGGATACCATTTAGGACCAAAGTACTCGTCAAGACGAATCATACGAGCCCAAACTCGATGGGATTGTGTCATTTTATTACGGACTACCTGTGACCACCTTCCCGCTCCTTCACCAGACCCTGGGTACCATCTAGAGACAAAGCACTCGACAAGATGAATTATACGAACCCAAACTCGATGGGGTTATGTCGTTTTATAACGGAGTTCCTATGGCCACCTTCCAGCTCCATCATCAGACCCTGGTTACCATTTAGGACTAAAGTACTTGTCAAGACGAATCAAACGAGTCCATACTCGACGGCGTTGCGTCGTTTTATTACAGAGTTCCTATGGCCACCTTCCAGCTCCATCATCAAATCAGCTCCATGTCATAATATTGCAATGTCTCGCGATATACACATGCGTGCAAAATTTCAGCTTAATCAGACATCGGAAAGTGTGTCAAATTTAACTAGCAAGTAACACGCGACGTCGCGTGATGTACATCAAAGCGCCTGCACGCGACGTCGCGTGATGTGACAATTAACGTCAGGAAAACAACCAAATTCCTAAACCGATTTTGATGAAATTTCTATAGAACCAATCGGGAAGCATATCCTTTCAGATGAAAAAAGAATTTTTCAAATCGATTTACAAATAACGGAGTTATGAGGTAAGAAAAAAAAAATACAACCGACCTGAGAACCTTTTTGAAGAAAGCCGGTTAAAAATTAGATTTCGCTATCAAGGAATTGAACTCGTTGATTTTGGAAAAAACACACTTTATTATTACCCCATTCGATAGCATCGCCATTAAAGCTACGAAAACTGTTTTTCAAAAATCCAAATGCAGTTTTGGTTTTCATCAAACTCGGGTTCGAGACTTTGAGTATTTTTCGCTATTCCTCATAGTTTCGGATTTGGCCATCCACGCCCACTTGAAAAATACACCCTGTATGTTTCATGTGTAAACGCGGGCTAAACAGCTCTCCTTATTTATCGAAGTCCGAAGCTCCAACTGACCACTGAACCAATACGTGTAGTTCATTACGTACAACTAATGTCCTAACTTTTCTTGATGAACTAGTAAACTTGTGCTGGTCTAGTTCTAATGAATTGGTAGTACAAAACATATGCTTGGAATTTACAGCAGTGCTTTGTTTTAAAATCCCTGCAGTTCTGTTTGTTTCGTAGAATGTGTAAAGAGAAACCGATAAGCACTTACCATCACACAGGTTTCCTAGGAATATTTTTTGCGTCGTTACTTACTTTCATATATGAACGCTTAGTTGACGACTTTTTTTTTTGGTAATGGCATCTCGCAGTCCAGCCTATGAGGCTAGCTACTGCTTAACCGGTCTAATCCTGTGGATGCCTTGAATTTAAGGCTAGAGGCCAGGGGCAAAATAAAATTAGTTGACGGCTTAGTGAGAGGTCTATTTATACATTGTAAAGTACAGCCGCGTTTTGCCAGTTATTTATGAGTCCCATGTTATACATAGAATAGTTGTGAGTTCGATTCTTAATTTGGACAGTGTTATTGGGTTTTCTGATGAAAAACTCTGTCAATTTGTACATTGTAAGTTCTTCTGATCGAATTACAGTCGTGACAGCCAATCTCAGTGGAGACAGGCCATCGACGCAGTTGATATTTTAGAGCACATGTGTGTACATAAACACAGGTGCAATCCCTCTTAAATCACTGTCATAGGCCCATCAGGTACAGTCTAAGTTCCGGTTCCAGTAGAACGGTTGTTTGTAAACCATTGTTATTTTTTCTAGGGGTGAGTCCACAATATGTAACCAAAAAAACATGTTAAATGACATAGTATTTTTACAAATTTGAATAGAGAGATTAACAGAGTATATGTATAATCATCAGTTCATGCCTAATCCCAGAAGGATTAGACAGAAGTGTAAATAACGGTACTCCCACATTTTCCAGTTATGTTTTATGGTAAGTCCTATGTAATAAGGGGCGAGCATATTGCCATTAACCGGCCACAATTCCCGACTCTGTGACTACAACTAAGAAATTCCTGATGATAAAACTCAATAACACTTTCACTGACCTGGGAATCGAACAGGACCTAATGCTCACCGGTCACGCTTTGCGACCGACCAACGGGGCAGTTATAATAATATGGGTGTGTTATACTTAATCATGATGCATCTTAACAACTATAATTTATGAATCAAAAGCAAGTGAAGAGAACGACTAGAGTTTAAATAACTAGTTTGACAAGCGTGAGTTTTACCGGAGTAAACTTCCAGCAGTCCACTGCACCAAGACATGTAGTTCATTAACATGAACTCAACTAATGTCTTAACTTTTCATGATGAACTTGCGGAGTTGGGCGTGTGTACTTATGCGGGAGCATCTAACTGTGCATTGTGCAGTGGTTGGAACTAAGCGTGACATTTTCAGTGTAACTATGTAAGTAACTGAGGTTTATGCTACTTTTCGATTTTATGAAGTAGCTGTTTTGTTTAATCTGTGGTAATATTGAGGTGCAACTTGATAGTAATACTATAGTTTAGATGTCATTGAAAATTATTATAAAGGGTCAAATTAAATTAGCTTACGAAACTTCACGCGTTTGGTTATCGATCAAAATATGATAATTAAAAGAAACCACAGCTAAATAATTATAGTCACTTATCAAATTTTAAAGCCGTTTTATATTTATCGTTGTAGCGGAATATCATCCTCACAGTTATAACACAACATGTAGGGTATAGTGACATTATTGTGTTCAAACAAACTTTTTATATGTACCCACTATCTATTATTTTTTTATAACAGATTTTGTATATAAGAAACCGAATTTTGGAAATAAATTCATTACCATACTCAACCTCACCACAAGTCTCATTTTCTTATCCTGTGTAACTTAACATCGTTTTTAGACATCGATACTCCTCACATCTGAGGATTTTTCATGGCTAATGATTTTGACATGAAAGGTAACATAAACCTAGGCCACAAGGTGGACCTAGAAATAGAACTAGAAATAAAACAAAAATCTGACTAAGCTGAAACACATTCAGCTACCACTAAAACCTCCAAAAATACGTAGAAATTTGTAATCCAAACAAGGATCTAATATTCTCTTTAACTAGATAAACCAGCGAACTTTCACGTCTGAACCTAACTACTAGGTGGTGTACGAACCATGCGATTTTAAGCTTTTATGCAAGTTTGATGTAAGGAACGAAGTTTGTACTGAGTTCTTGTTAAAATCTAGTGCGCCTCTGACAGTCCCAGTCTGATTCTGAAACTTTAATCCTTTTTAGTTAAATCGTATAGAGGAAAGGAATTAATTAGTAGATTTTTAGTCTTCTTATTTCATACTCATGGATGGACTGTGTGAAGGATGATATGGCTAGAAAGCAGGTGACTGCTGAGATGACGAGTAGTAGAGAAGAATGGAAGAAGAAGACATGCTGCGCCGACCACAAATGAGTTGGGATAAGGAAAAAAAAAGAATAATGCGAAAATAATGATGAGAGAATGATGATTTCGTACTGATGGTACGTCTTGTCAAAGATTTCTTTACTCGTTGTATTAGATTTTTTATTATATTTTATTATGTTATTACTTGATTCGCTAGTAAGCGGCCACGTTGATCGGAGAATCAGTGGCGTTTTTATATCCTCTTATTTGCATGCAGACACTTTAGCAAGTGGGCCCAGGTTTAGTGAAGGGCGCAACATTTACTGAGTGCATCGAAAGAAGTTTATTCTATAGTATCTCTCAATTCGGATGTTTTTTTTTTTTTAATTTTATCTGAAAGGATATGCTTCCCCATTTGTCCCATAGAAATTTCATCAAAGCCGGTTTAGGAATTTGGTTGTTTTCCTCACGTTAATTGTCACAACACGCGACGTCGCGAGATACTTGCTAGTTAAATTTGACACACTTCCCGATTTCTGATTGAGCTGAAATTTTGCACGCATGTGTATATTGCGAGACAATGCAATATTATATAACATGGAGCTGATCTGATGATGGAGCTGGAAGGTGGCCATAGGAACTCTGTCATAAAACGACGCAACGCCGTCGAGTTTGGACTCGTTTGACTCGTCTTGACAAGTACTTTAGTCTTAAATGGTAATCAGGGTCTGATGACGGGGCTGGAAGGTGGCCATAGGAACACCGTTATAAAACGACATAACCCCATCGAGTTTGGGTTCGTATAATTCATCTTGTCGAGTGCTTTGTCTCTAGATGGTATCCAGGGTCTGGTGATGGAGCTGGAAGGTGGTCACAGGTAGTCCGTAATAAAATGACACAATCCCATCGGGTTTGGGCTCGTAAGATTCGTCTTGACGAGTACTTTGGTCCTAAATGGTATCCAGTGTCTGATGATGGAGCTGGACGGTGGCCATAGGAACTCTGTTATAAAACGACAAAACCTCATCAAGTTTGGGCTCGTATTTGTCTTGACGAGTACTTAAACTAACTTCTGGTTACAATGTAAAATTAATTAATGACAAGAATTTGTGTGAAATACTACAACTAAAAAGAGTAAAATAAAAAACTTTCTTGCGAAAACAAAACCGACTTCCAAAAAAACACTAAAAACGTCTAAAATAACTTGACTTTCAGAAGTCGGTGGCAAAAAAGATACAAACAAAGACACCGAGTTCCGAAAGTCAAGTTATTTTAGACTTTTTTAGTGTATTTTTGGAAGTCGGTTTTGTTTTCGCAAGAAGGTTTTTTTATTATCCTACTAAAACCAAGCATTTAAAGGCATGGTGTGTCAATTTAGTGTCACCTAAGGGATTTGCATAAGACTCATTTTTCCAATGACTATAGTTATTTCCCTTTAAAACTAACACCTACGAAAGGTCGTACCGCATTAGTAGGAGTGCTAACTTTTCAGGAATCTTATCCTTTCTAATTCTTCTTTCCTTTTTCTAGATCTTTCCGTTCACAACATAATTAATTCAACACACAACAGTGAACGAAGCAACACTTTCAACAACAACTTTGCGCCGAGATTAATACGAATATGACCTATTAAGTCCTGAAACTACGTGTGAAGAATCTCGTACGTGACCGGGAATTAGAGTAAGATAGAATATCGTTCTATCCCTCTCTCTAAGAAGTACTTAAACAGCTTAATAAGTTTCGGATGTTTGTTAGATTGCAACGCAAAATGAATTGAGAAACAGCCTCGAGTTTTGGGTGTTGTTCTCGTTTGATTATTCTATCGTCGTTTACATAAAGTTTGTTTTATTTGTTGCTTCGTGTAAGGATTGAATGATTATCGTTCTAGATAGAATTACAGGTATTTAGGAGTTTATTTAGAAAGAAGACGACTGGTGTGATGTGAAAATAATTCGAGCATATCAGTGTATCTCATCAGTTATTGGAGTTGATCGGATATAAGGGGTGTAACAAGACCCTTCACAAAGCCGAAAGGCATTTGTTCTCCCCGTCAATGCGATTTCTTTTTTGTTCTAGACCATCCCTGGAAACCTAAGTAGTTTCGGAGATATTGGGGGTCCAAGTTCCAACTTTTTCACAGGTTTCTGTTTAAATACGTGTTTTTAATGTAAGATTTTTACTTTAAACACCTCCACGACCCCCGTACTATTCAATCATCCATCAGCATAATATTTTGAGTGCGTTACATTGATTCCTACCGTAAAACGTGATTTTTCACCCCAAAAAAAAAGTCGTTTCTCAGCAATATTTTTTGCGTAAAGTAACTTAGTTTGATGTACATAATGCTTATTTGACGGCTTCGTGAAGGGTCCTGTTACACCCTTTATAATGTAACACCTGATCATGATAATAAGAACAATATTACACTAAAACTGGTTCTGCAAATGAAAATGAAAAAAACCCGACTGCGTAAAAACTAATTTTAAAAAATACGTGAAAAAAATAATTTAAATAAAAATAAAAACTAAAAAGAAAGAAACAAGCCCAGTAGTTTAGAACTGTTAAGTACTACTAAATAACTACACAATTGAAATAGTTTTATAATCGATACACACATATAAACAAATCATAAATTCTAATGCAGAACAGAACGACTCACAGTCGGGGCCCATTCAAATTTTACTGAGATGTTTTTAAAATACCTATTCAACGACCCCCCACTTGACATAGTTCATCGACTTTTCATTTTCACAATATGGCGTCTGGTTGTCGCTGTGGTGAATTTTGATTACTGTCATGTCTTTAGCGACACTCGCAAGGTTAAGACGAATCGATTGACGTAAGAATTATCAAAATCGGCCTACGCATTTGGTCTCTAGAACGCCACATAAAAACATACATACATAGACTGAGAAACACATTACCCTCCTTTGCGTCGCGCAGTCGGGTAAAAAGAAGATACATGTGAAAGTCTGTGAGCATGTATGGATGTATGTTTACTACTCTTTCACGCAAACACTACTGAACGGATTTGGATGAAATATAGCACATAAATACTTTAAAACCTATATTAACACATAGGATACTTTTTGTCCTGGTAGTACGATGCCGTGGGACAATTACCAAAGTCAACGCGGGCGAAGCCGTGGACACAAGCTAGTCAACAGTATGCCTCAAAAGATTAATTAATGTATGTCTTGCTTTAATTATTAACTATCGACCCGCCCCGGCTTCGCACGGGTGCAATACATTTAGACCGTCCTCTTGAATCACGCTGTCTATTAAAAAAAACCGCATCAAAATCCGTTGCGACTTTGTTTTATACTATGTAGTGATTAATTAATTAAAGAGTAGGTGAGTACCTAATGATAACTTATAAGACAGAGACATTGTCTGCGTGAGACGAAACAAAGCCTGCTAGTTATAAATGATACTATTATTACACTTGGGGCGTAATCAAAGTTTATAATTACAATGCTTGTGATTAAGATTTACGCTAGATTGTCATTTATTAAAAGTTTGATGAGCGTAAAGTTATTTATTTTAATTGAATACATTCGTTCTCTTGGGCTTTTGTGCAAAAGTCTTTTACTTAAAATGTGTTGGGAACCATTACCTGATTTTATTTTGGGGCACACATAAGCAATTCATGCATTACCTACTAAAAGGGTAAGCTAAAAGAATACTGAGTCTACATAACAATCATGTAATTGAGGGCGTGCCAATTACCATCAACTAGGCACAAATCGAAACTACGGGCTATCACTGATAAATTCCTCATGGAAAAACCGAATATCACTTTGCCCAATCTGGGAATAGAACTCAGGACCTCGTGCTCAACAGTAGCGCTCCGACCATAAACCCACGAGGCAGTTAAACTGAGACTAATTTCCTGAAATACGCTGAAAGGTGTAGGTATTATCTACTTTTGCAACTAGATCTAAACTTACAACAGGCTAAGTTGACTGTACATATTGTGGGTCACTTACATATAAAAAGTACTGATGATATCCGAAGTAAGCATGCTGCGATAAGAATAACGTATTAAGATTTTTTTTGATTTGGCACAATGCTATTCAAAAAACTAGTCATAGTGCGCAAGTATAAGCATTGTGCTGTAAAATCGTTTAAAGACAAGACTAGCAAGAAAATTCAGTTTATTATCTTGAAGACTTCTTTTACAAATTTAAGGCTGGCCTGACCCTGACCAAATAACCTTGAGCATTCGTCCCTTTTCGCCCCCCAGCGCGTAAGATCACGAGATAGAAAATAGCAATATAAGTGAGTACGCTCAGATTTTGAAATAAAATCTTTATAAAATCAAAATTAGGAGTTTAGAAAAAAAAAACTAGCGTAATGTTTATTATTAAATTGCCTACCAAATAGTGTAAAAAGCAAGTCTAATCCTGTCTCATTTCTGTGGTTTTGTTGTGAGGAGATTAATTTTACATTTTACTACTCAAAAAAAAACAAAACTACCATTTTGGAGTCAAGAATATGCAGTTTCATAATGTTTTTTTTTTATTAGTTGGTATTTCTTTTGAGTAAAGAGTAGAAAGCTCCAAAAAAACTGCACAAAAAACGGCTACCGCTTCGTTTTGCTCGGGGAGGCGCCTTAAAACAAGATATAATACCCGTAGTACGCAAAACCAACACCATTATTATAATGAACACATGTTCTAGTGATGTGAAAAGAACGCGTCGTGACAATGACTTATGATGGCACAACCCTGGCAATATAAATCATCCTTCGAACCCCATTTGTTAAATAACATAATTTATCTATGGCTGCATCGGAAAAGTGTGGTATTTCCAAAGAAAATTAACATCCATCTGAAATTGTGGTATCACCTCATCGAGTTTCTGCTCGTATGATTCGTCTTGACGAGTACTTTAACTTACTTCGAGTTACAATGTAAAAACTAATTCATGAACAGAATTTGTGTGGTATAACTACAACTAAAAAGGGTAAAATAAAAAAACTTTCTGCGAAAACAAAACCGACTTCTAAAAAAAACACTAAAAAAGTCTAAAATAACTTTACTTTCGGAAGTAGGTGGTAAAAAAGATACAAACAAAGACACCGACTTCCGAAAGTAAAGTTATTTTAGACTTTTTTAGTGTTTTTTTTTTTAAGTAGGTTTTGTTTTTACTCTAAGTAGATATCACTCATGATTTTGTACATTCAACATTATATTTTATCCTGACATCCGCGAACATATTTAACTAACCTCCAACACATTTGAACAATAATTACTTGCCAGTCTTTTGTCTAACTTCGAAAATTATCTAGAACAAAAATGACTCACCAAATCCACACCTCGTAAAAAGTTGAGTACGGTCGGAAAACAGGAAAGTATTTAAATGAGAGTAATTATGCCTAAAGTTTAAGCGAGTTTGCCTGACTTTTAAATATAGGTAGACCTTTATAATGCTAATTAGGATGGTATATGGATCTCAGCTTTGGGACTAAAATTGTGCCTAATGAGTTGGTTTTAGTCTTGTTTAATTTTCAATTGAAATAAATGGTAAATGAAAGGATCATTGGGGCTTCGTGAAAATCAGGGGTTGTCAACCAATAAGGCATCGGTAGGTGTCGGGTTGGTATAAGTAGGTGGTAGGTGGTAGGTGGTACCTATTCGTTTACTATACACAATCGACTTTGCATAATAGTAGATCTAGCAGAGAAAGAAAAAAAGGAAAATTATGTTCATTGACAATATGCATAAAGTTATGAAGGATCGTGAAAATACATTTGCTCTGCGAAGCACTTTTTTGCCTCAACATAAATGATCGCCATCGATTGCTGAAAGGGCAAGGTAAGATAATGTAGCTGTATCATAACTTCCACCTACTATCCTTCTCTCGTGCCCCAAAACATGTAGACAAAATGACTTCTGCGCTGTTACTGACAACGTCGTAGACCTGGCGAAACTATGGACCAACAATTGAAATTTTGCCGTGGCAGCTGCATGAAGAAGAAAAAGATAAACGAGTAATTATAATACTAATAAGTTGTGATTATTGGTAACAAAAGTCAAGAAAATTATCCCAGCAACATTTACTATGACAACACGAGTTTTTTCTCAGCTTTGATAAATTATGAAGCTAAAAGTCACCCTCACCCTACAAGCGAAATAGAGCATAAAGATAATAATGAAGTCATAATTTTATCACAGCCCGAAAACTTGAACTTCCAAACTGCGCTTTATAGCCGACAAATTGTCGCAGAACTTGAAAATTATGGATCATCACAATGAATAATTTAATTAATGTCTTTAAATTAAGATAAGTTGCTGTTACAGCCAGTCACGAAAAGATTTTAATACTTATAAATATAACGCTTAAAAATAAAAGGAACTTTTTACTATTTTTCTTCAATTTCTAAAATAAAGGAAAAAGACGTGATGTCTTCTTCTAATTAGTTATTTATGTCAAGTGTCCGGAAACGCTCCTCAAAGTAACATTTCGTGTTTTATAAAACATCACAAAATGAAAGTAGCTTCGTGGGGTATTAAAGTATTCATATAATTAACATTGATACCGAGGCCTAAAATTTACTACTGTATCATTTTTTTTTAAACTTTGCTCCACCCTAGGAATTTCTCCTTAAGGTGCGTTTATAAACATTTAAAATCACATACACAAACAGCCAGACTCGGAACAACTACCTGTAGATTATACAAATAATTGTTCCAGGCGGGATCGAGCCCGTGACATGCAGCGCAGCAGCCACGCCAATCGCTCAGCCACTGCGCCAGATAATTACATCAATTCCTGTCCAAAAACAAAATCGATCTGCTATCTCACAATACAATACAATACAATACATTTCCCATTCGACCCCACAAAGTGGACAACACAACTTCTAAACTTCGATTCCGCACCCCAGACTAACCGCAGTTCAAACCCATTTACTTTGCATCGACAACAACACCTAAACCTCTCGCTGTTTTTAACAACGATCACAATCCTAGAACTCAAAACTAAAAAGAATGTTTCTAACAAGGCGCGCTGCAGTAAGACTTTTCAATTGGTCTCCCAAAGAACTGTACCGCGAGGAAACTTTCTCGTAATCTTGTTCACTTTTGTCATCAAATGTCGGAACTTTCGCTTTGGGGGAACTTCGTGTAGTATCGACATGACACGAGGTAATGAGAGCGAGGAGGTCTCTTTAATTTTTTCGGAGAATCTGTTCGTCATGGTTGGAATTTTGTAGTCCTATTTGATTGGTTTTAGAATTCTAGAAGGTAGTTAGAATCTAAAATACTTACAATACACAAATGAACATTTCACTTGTGGATATGACTTCAAGCCAGCAGGTAGCATACAATTGATTTACGCCCCGCCGACGTCCTATTATTTTTATGTAAAGTAACCTAACACGAAGGAGATGGTGGGTCTAGTGAAAGAGCGAAGTGAGCGAACTAAGACCCTGCCATCCATAACAACCATGCTGGGTTGTATATACAAGAACTGACATCGATGGATGATATGGTGGCTAAGATAGTATTTTTTAGACATACTTTGATGGTGACTGACCTAGTAATTCAAAGGGCAATGTAGTTTTTTTGTAACGCTATTAAATAGAAGTCGTCTTAATTAACACCCAAATCATAATGTATTGGGTTTAGAAAACAGGAATAAACTACAAAATAAATTAACAAGCCTTACAGTTCACAACAACGTACTAGGACAATAATTAAGTGCCACTAAAATTATCCAGCCGGAAACTATACAACAGCGTCAGTCAATGACGGTAAATGTCAAAGGGGTGTTCCCTCGTAGTTACCTTATAGTTGTGAACGAACTTGTAATGGAGTTGTTATCAACATTAAACGCACCTGGCTTGAAAACCGTTGGAACCGGCTCGAACGGAAACCCGTTTGTGTGAAATTAGAATCTGGATTTTGTTTAGGTATTTTATATTATGCTTTGTTTATTTCAGCAAAAACCTCCTCCCAATTCTAATTTCACACAAAAGGGGATTTTCGGTTTGGTCCTTGTTGTGGATACCTATGGATAAGACGATTCTCACACAACAGCGCTCGTCCGCGCGGTTGGACGGTGAAGCGGATCTCACGTCGCTTTGGCTTGTATGAAATCCGTTGATGCCTAGCACACGTAAACCGCACGACCGCGCGGACGAGCGGTGTCATATGAGAATCGTCTTATCCATAGGTATCCACACTATAAATGCGAATGCCACATCATCTGTCTGTATTTTACCTTTCAAGCTTTAACTGCTGAACGGGTTTCAATGAAATTTAGTACACAAGTAGGCGTGGGTTAGGCCATCGGATATATTTTTTTCTTGGAAGAATGTTCGTGCGGGATAATTCCCGATATCCACGCGGGGAAAGCCGTGGATAAAATCTAGATCTATTATATTAGACTAAAGCCTAATAATTAAGTTTAGTAAAAGCACTAATACTTTATAGGCAAAATTCAAAGAAAGGAGTGGTTTCAGCCGTAGGCGTTTGTCTTGTAATCTACTGTAATTTATCTTTAGATCAACTAAAACAATTCTTAGAAATCCAACCTTCAATCTTCAATCAGCCTTAATTAGTTTTCAACTAAATGAGCTGCATGTCAAAAACGATCAAGAAATTAGACTAATTATAAAGTACCCCAAGTCTTCTGAAACCATTCACAAACAAAAAAGATACGCACAGAAGGACTACTCCATAAACATGGCGAATACATAGTCGCATGCGCGACACCTCGACGGCCGGCCGTTGCCAAAGGCAAAATCACAACCAAAGGTCATTTATATAAGCTAGGCTGAGAACTAGCACTTTTGGATCGTCAAAATTGCCTACTGTCCCCCAAAAAGCACACCTTTCATCACTTTGGTGCAACAAACTCCCGAAAATGGCAAGGCAATATTGTCAATATTTTGTAAATAAACCCAACGTGACTCCATTTACTACTTTATAGAAGAAACTGACGGCTTTGGAATATTCCTCTTCAACTCAATTACAAGCAGGGATGTTATGGAGCTCCGTAACCGTATCTGAAACTATCGGATATCCGAAATAAAAAAATACCCGTAACCGTAACCGTATCCGTTTCACAATTTTCGGATAGTTTCGTTATTATTAAAACATCTCTAAATAATTACTTACCTATATGACTGATTATAATACCAAATGATAACTTAGACTAGATAAAACCTATAAATAAAACCAAATTATTACATACTATTTGTGTTTATATTTTACTTCAATCTAATATCCGTAACCGAGACTAACGGATAATCCGAAATAATTACATATCCGTTACCGTATCCGAAACCGATAAAATTTTATTCCTATATCCATATCTGTATCCAGATCTGAAATATCATAACCATAAAATCTCTGATTACAAGGCAACAGATACTTTGCAAGACTTGCTGACCAGATTTTCAGGTTTTACACTCAAATCAAAATCAAAAATCAATATCATTTATTTGCATAAATAAGGTACAGAAGGTTGGTAAAAAATTACAGAATTGTTCTCTTATTCTGCCTTTAATTTCGGCGTGCAAATATAAAATTAAATTAAATTACATATTTCATTTAAATGAATTATGCATGCAGTCTTTAAGCCGATAATCCCATTAAAATTGTATTATTGAATTAAATAAATGTCAATATGAGAATAATAAAGAGAAAAAAAAAACACCTAAATATCAATAATAATCATGTCAATAATGGGAGACATTCGCCACACAATAATAATAACAATGACAATTTAAAATGAGCGTGCAATTTACAAAACTTACAATTTATAATCTAAAAATCCATGTACACTATAAAAGCATTTTTCAATTAAAAACCTCGTCAAATTATTTTTAAATCTAGGAAATGGTAGCGTTTTCATGGAATTTGGTTAAACAGTTTTATGCACACACTACCCGTAACGACTATCAACTATCTCTAAATGACAGCCAGGAACAACGGGTCAATTACTGTCCGTCCATCCTTATCATCGTCATTCTCTTACCCTTATCCCAATGTACATGGATCAGTAGCAGCAAGTCTTAAATCATCCATGTATCTCTATGAGTCGTCTTCCAGCAGTCACCTAAAGCCTGGTGTTTTGTACCTCTGAACACACCTTGAGCCGTTGGTCTCAGACCTTCTGTACCACTATTTCATGCCTTAGGCCTTCAGGGCTCCGTGTCAGATACACTTTAGGAAACTTACAAACATTTCAATAGTACAACTTTGATTAACCAGTTCCATGATAACTTGGTCCTAAGTAACCGCTTGGAATTTTGTAATTTAATTTAGTTGTGTAGTCTAAATGTAGTGGATTTAATCGAGTGATTAATGGTGTCAATGTAACGATTCGACCGTAACGATTTACTTTGGTGGACGTGACAGATACGTTGACTTGTATGATGGTGATAATTTTATAGTCCTAATAATATTACCTTTCATATAAATGTATAATCGATCTTTCTCAAGTCAATTAATATGAACTTTCCTAAAATTATCATTAACACTAGAATCGGAATATTTACGATGTTTACTGTTCAGTTAACAGAACAACACATTCAATGAACAGTGAACATGGTAAATATACCGTTTCTAATGTTAATGATAATTTTAGGAAAGTTTTTTTCAATGTATTGTTCTGTTAAATGAATAGAAATAATGTTAATGTTAATATTAATGACCATGATAGTTTAAAAACGTACATGAACTTTCCTATTCACTTACATTGTAGCCATACATAGGAAATAGCAAACCTACATTTATATTTGTTTAATTTCAGGAACTGCATGAGATTATTAATTATATCTTATCCTCATGACGATGTTTCTATCTACTATGAACAACTGTTTGCTGCAGTTGGATGGACCGACGACCCTTAAAACGTGAAAGACAGACTGGGAGAGACCCATGTCTACCTATGTCCATATCGTAGTCTAGTCTACGATATGGACATGATTATCTGCACGACAAATTAACATAGATAATTTTAATCACCAATCAACTTGAACTGGCTACCAATAAAATAAAATTACAATTTATAAAACAGCTGTAATAATAACATTTAATTACTGTCATTAAAAATAGGTAGCCAATAAAATAAATCCATTCATTATGCCACCCTGTCATTTGTTTTAATCACTCGAACGAGCGCCACAAGTTATCTGGGGTATTTCATTTAAATGCAATCGGTCGAAATTGACGGGAAATATTAATTAATATTATGTTTGATTGGAAGCAACCGACTGAAATATTATGTTGAATGATAAACCTATTTAGTCGGAAAGTGTTCAGTGTGATCTTTGTTTCCAAATTAGTTTCATTTGATGGGTATGTGTGCTTGAATGTGGAAAGAGCAAAAGACGTAGGTAGGGTCGTAGGGATCTTGATACATCCTGTTTTAAAGTGTCTTCTTAATTATTTTGTCGAAAACTAGTAATAGCTTTCGTTCAACAGAAAATATTATACTCAACAATGGTTCAAAACTTTACTACGCTCAAGATAATATTGCAATAGGTACTTTGACGGTCTCGACAAAAGTTAGCATGTGCATAAGACTAGAGCACATAAGTATGTGCAACTTATAATTGAAAAGAAAATTGCGAAAAAAGTTCTGTTTGTTAAAGTCTCTAGTCTACTCTCTACCACCAACCTTCTGGTAGTACCTGGTGGTAGAGTAGACGTGGAGCTGTTCCAAAGACGTTGGCACAATCGATATCGTGTCCTGCGTGTGTTTGCTAATTACAGGAACCGATGGACACTACTGAAGGTGCCCAACTCGTGACCATGCTCTGGGTCGATTCAACTTAGACTGCTAGCGTTACGCTACAAACAAGAGATAGTACCTACTCTAAGTCAGACTTTATCAAAAATTTCTGATTCAACATTTCTATTCTCTTTAAAAACCAAGGTATTTAGAACCACATGACTCACACCAGTGAGTCAGAAGGGGTTAACAAATCGCGTGTGGATTATGACGCGCAACTTATTAGCGCTAAATGTAAGGGTTATGGCGCACGCAACGCATTTGCAGTATTAAATTAGTGAGTAGGGTTAACTGACAGACTTGTTACAAGTTACGGTGCGTGACTAACTAATACAATGTTGTTTGTAGAATTTAAGAAAGAAAGCGCACAGCAAAACTGATTAATAAAAATAAATCATAATCCATACTTCCTTACTTTATATTTAAATGGGAAAGTAACTCTGTTTGTATGTTACTAGCCGACTAAACGGCTGATCGGATCGTTATGAAAATTATCGAGAAGATAGATAATATCCTGGTGAAGGACTAGGCTCTTTTTTTTTCTTACAATTATACCTACATCAAAATTTCCACGCGAACGTTGTCGCGAGCAACAGCGAGTTATTATTTCAAATAAGCTTCTGCCCACGTGTAGAACAAATATCTATAATTTTACACACAGTATCCTATGGCACTCATCAATAGTGTAATCAGAGAAAGATGATTTAGAATTACAACAGAGCTTCAAGAGATTACTCCACACAAACAACTATGTTTACCTCTTTGTAAAATTAGTTTAGATTATAGTGAGAACCTACATCGAGTAATTTTCTATTTCAGTGGATCATCTATTCGGAAATTCTAACTCGTCTACATACAGAGTGTAAACGGAGCCTTCAAAAAGCCGTCAACCAAGCATTATGTACATCAAACTAAGTAACTTTACGCAAAAATTATTGCTGGGAAACACTTTCTTTTTTGGGGTGAAAAATCACGTTATACGGTAGGACCCAATGTAACGCACTCAAAACATTGTGCTGATGGATGGATTGAATAGTACGGGGGTAAATCTTATATTAAAAAAAAATGTAATTACAAAAAAAAAATGTGAAGAAGTTGGAACTTCGGCCATCGCTTGATTAGTACTCTTGAAACTAGCCCAAAATGTTGCCATTATCTGTATGACAATCGTTTGATTACCTTTTAATTCATACAGAACAGACATGTTTTAGCAGCTGAAAACCAGCTTTATTCCAAGTTTTATCAACTTTTCGGTAACAGATATGACACTTCATTTACCTCACGTCCCGGTTATATCGTGCGACGAACCGATCTATCCACTTAATTAACTTTTCAACGCGTCTTTTGTTTAAAACCGCTACATGTATGCTTTGTTTATAATTAAGGATTTAATCCGCTTTGATTTAATTAAAATTAGCTGATAGAAGGTTCGTTATTTAACACGTGTTATGGCTTACATTTGTAACGTTTTGTACGTGCCTGTGAATTGATAAAACATCAAATCGCACTGGGCCCTGCGTTTTTTTTTTTAAATAATAAATTGGCTTGCGTTTGGCCGCAACTCGCCGGTTGGATGGCGTGGTGGATTACAGCCCACTCCAAACGGAAACCTGTGTCCCAGCACTTTAAAGCTAATTATTTATTTATTATTTATAACATTTAGTACAGCTTAAGCCATTAAGACTAAATTAATTCATTGATTATGTGGGGTCTTAGTTTACTATTGATCTGTTTTTTCAGATAGAACGCAACCCTTGATTTTAATGCGATTATTTCATTCACTATGTGTTGTATAAACATAAGCACAAGCTTGTGTAAAAGAGAGTGGACCGTATTTCACCTAGTACGGGTTGGTGGAGGTCACTTGTCTTCAAATTATCGGTTCTAGTCTAGGGCATGCCGGTTTCAATCCTAAACTTGTAATACGTAGCGACCTGATACAGCCAGGCGACGCGGCAGACCTCGTAAAAGATGGCGGGCCGAGGTTAAAACTAATGTCCACTAGCCATGGCTAGCTCCAGATTGAAAGAACTGGAAGTAATGAGGAGACGCATCGTGGAGCTCCTTGAGTTGTGCCAAGCTACAGGATAACTGACAAATGCTTGCACTGGGTAGACAGGTCCACTCAAATTTGTGTGGTTCTTTCTTCAAAATACCAAGATACTTATCTGCATAGTCCTCATGTGAGCTGACCAAGTTTAAGTCTAGACCTTAAAAGAGACTAGGACCTCTGAGTTTGATCGGCTGTTTCTTTTTAGAGCGGTCACCGAACACCGATCTCATCTAGTTTAAAAAAAAGACAACGTGTAAAAGTGTTCATAAAAACCTATTTACAAAATAAACACATTCACACATTTAATCATTTGACCAGCAATAGGATGATGTCATTTTGTAATTTTTTATTCCAATAAAATATCCAAGCAATACGATTGCTATCCCAAAATAAAGCGGCCATCATAAAAACAATTACAATAATGAGCTTATCAAATAGACTGCAATGTTCACGATATTGTATGAACCACTCGTGGGCTATCGAGTTAATGTGTTGATGTTGTTCCAAAATGTTTGTGCCTTTATTGCAGGTTGATAGAGGTGACTATTTGTTTTGGAATGGACTTTAAAAACTAAAATAACCTCTTACAAAGGATGTCTAGTCTTTACCACTATATATATTCCTAACTGATTTAAAAAAAAGGAGGAGGTTTCAATTCAGTTGTTTTTTTTTTTTGTTACCTTCATTTATTATTTTATTTTTATTATTTCTATGTAAAGGATATAAGTACTTTCCGATCGGTCCCATAGAAATTTCATCAAAATCGGTTCAGTAGTTAGGTTTTTTCTTCTTGGTCTATGTTGACATGATGGTCCTTAATAACTTCTAGTTACAATGTAAAATTGATTCTTGACAAGAATTTGTGTGGTATTTAGGTAAAAATATGCATCCGAATATCGCTCCATGTAAAATACTGGTATTCAGCTATATCCGGTTAGACTGGAAGCCGACCCCAACATAGTTGGGGCTAAAAGGCTAGGCTGATGACGATGCATCCGAATATCCGATCCCTATACTCATAACAGATCAGGGGGCCAAATAAATAAATTGAAAATTATTAAAATGGACTTTGTACTCATAACCATAAAGACCATTTTAAGAATTTTAATTTTTTAACGTGATTCATATTATGATTCAGATAAAGCTTCCAATTTCCCGCTGGTAGTTGTAGAAAACATCTCGCAGTAGGTAAGCATAAGAAAACGATATTCAAATTTTATAATACAAAGGTAGGTACCTACTGCTTAGTATAAAGTATTCAGACTCTGTCCTTGTAATTATTGCTACAATGCTTTTAGGCACATAAGTGATAAGATAAACGTTTACTTAGTCGGCGGGCAAACACAACAAGAACGCTTCTATCTATTCTATTCTAGGCAGGCGTTTTGGGCCTGTTTTACGTAATTTTGACGTTCTGAAGTGCTATTTCGTTTTTTTTTTGACATAATACGTACGCTGATAGTAACAATAATTTACTCGATTTTTAGAATTTCAAGACCGTCACAAGTGCCATATCTGCCATAAACTCAACAGGAAATTCCTGTAAACTACTAATCATCTGATTGCCAATAAGATAAAACTAAAACATTGCTATTAACAAATAATGAACTTCCCATAATTCGCACATGAATATCGCATAATACAATAATATCAGATCTATATCGAACTCCCCTATGGCGCGTAAATTACTTTCGCACGCCCGCCCTATGTATTTAATTTTAAATAATCAGGTCAGTGTGGATACCGGAATAATTTGAGGAGAATATTCTGAATGAACTCCCAAATTGTTGGGGAATAATGTGTGTGATGAGAATGATAAATGAGGTGGGATATGAAAGAATATAGAAGGGGATAATATGAGTAGACAGTAAATTATGTTGTTTTAAGGGTTTGTTTTGTTTCCATCGTGAAAGGGTGTCAAATACCTGGAACTCAACTAGATTCAGCGGACTTCAATGATGAAGCTGAATATTAATTGATGAATATCGATACAAATCAAAATCTTGATTTGGATGCCCAGGTTGTCTAGATTAATATTTGGTAGGTGGTTGGAATCTTTTTTATTTTATTTACAACATTGGTTCCCAACCTATGTTCCGCGGGCCACCGGTGGTCCGCAGGAGCTTCGAATATGGTCCGCGAAAGGTTAAAATGTTATTCGTACTTTTTAACTTGCACAGAAGATGCAAGCTCAACCCAACCTAATTGACAACCTATCAGAGGTAAGGTGCTAAAAATTTTTGAGCTTGCTGGACCCGCTCTTGCAAGATTCATAAGCATTTCTACAGAAATCGACTAACTTATTCCTATTTCTGTTTGAATGACTGCTCAATTTTTCGAGCCCACTTCGATCGCTCTTGTATCCTTCAGTATCTTAATTCTAAAGGTTTTCATCTCATTTTCCAATTTTTGCATGTGAGTTAAAGATTCAGCTGTCGGTGTCCATGTTTATCTAGGACCTCATGACCCCTGCTAACAAGGAAAACACCAAAGTGGTCCCTGGTCTAGGAAAGCTTGGGAACCACTGATTTAGAACAAGGTTTTAAGCTTTTGTCGTTGTGATCCACCAAATTATTAGTTGCATTGTCTAAATCGTAAGTAAGTATAGTATAGACTCGCTTCACGAAAGCTGGTTCAAGGAGGCGCAGGAGTCTTCTCCTAGTAATCTTGTACTTGAAAGGATAAGGAGGAGGCCTTTGTCCAGCACTGGGACATTCAAGGCAATTGAAAAAAATATATAAAAGTACTTCAAAAATCAAACACCCAAAACTTAATCCTCCTTTACACACCAATACCTATTTACATTTATAATACCTATATACATATTTTATCTATTACTCGAACGCACTAAGCCGACAGATTTCAGACGATGATACTGGAAACTTCTATTTATATTAAGAAGTTAGATAATTTCGTTATCTCGATTTAGACTCGACTCCGATGTTATCTCGGCAGTAAAAATGTTGTTACTGAAATAGTTTGTTGGAGATAATTAAGGGTGAATGGCTCAAGTTGTTGCCATTGAATGTGTATTTTCTATTGTGTAAGAAAATTAGGAACGTTAAAGCATTATGGCGTTTGCAGTTTGATTTTATACACCATGGCCCTAACAGCCTATCCCGCCCATTCCTTGCCCTCTGGCCGTACTCAGTTCTCTACGACTGGTTGTTTTCATAATCAGCCTATAATGTTCCCACTGCTGGGACACACGGCCTCCTCTCTATGAAAGCGAATGGGCTACAATCCGCCACGCGGGCCCAGTGTGGGTTGGTAGATGTCACACGTCTTCGATTTTTTTGTTCTAGGCCATGCCGGTTTCCTCTCGATGTTTTCCTTCGCCGTTTTCGAGAGCAGTGGTGATGAAATAAATTACACAAAGTAATGCGCCTTTTTTTTCGGATGGGAAATCATCAAATAACTCCTCCCGCTCTGAGCTGAGCAGAAGGGAGTGTCAGACTTTTACTGACTAAAACCCATCTATGTTCCTTCTTTTGCCCTTTGTGTTCCAGGGCCGCGGTATCTCTTTCGAACAGTCCCGTAACCCTGGCAGGCATCGGTCCTTTCGGACCCCTTCCTGTTTGCTGACATCTCTTTGAGGCGCGCATGGAACAAGAACGAGCCATCGACACGGCCTGTCATAAACGGACGGACGAACGGCGAGCTAGCCCATAGCTCGCCGTCCACAGGCCGCTCGCCTACGGTGGCCGGGGGCCACCACGTGGCCCCCGACGCCCGGTGCGTCTCCCGCGGCGGCTGGGACGTGAGGTTCTATCCCTCTCACGTTCTGCAACCTCCTTCGCTAGCATGACTGCTTCGCAGAAGGAGGTGACGGCGTCCCATTCCGTCTCGCTCCGGACCATGGATTGAACCAAGGCCGGACGCGAGAGGTCGCCGCCGCCGATCGCCGCTACAAAGTAATGCGCCTTGGTGCGAACCCACGACTTATTGCTCGTAAGTCCGACTGGTTGTTTGGCCTTTCCTTAGTCACTTTACTTTGTGTAAATTACTTCATAGCCACTGCTCTCAAAAACGGTGCTGGAAAATATGACGAGCGGAAAAAGCAGCATATTGCATATTATAGTTGACTGCCAGCGGAAAACGTTACAGGCTGATTACGCATTGATGAAAATAAAATAACATCACTCCTGTATTTCCCGATGGGTTAGGTAGAGGTGTACTGAACAGTACACCCATATTTCGCTAGTTATGTTTAAGTCCTATGTAATATGGGGCGGCCCATTGCCAGTAACCGGGCACAAATCCATATTGCGGGGCTGTTATTGAAAAAACCCAAAAACACTCTGCCCGACTTGGGAATTGTGCAGGCAGGACCTTGTGCACCAGTCGCGCTTGCGATCGTATTATAACAATATAGGACTGTCACTCTTACAGCACTGGAAGTCCACATAAAGTAAGTGGGATCTACAGCTCAGGCTGAAGCATAACTGTGAAGTTATTAACTAGTCATAAAGTCGGGGAGTTTGACTTAACTTGGAACTTAATAACTAGAGCAGGGAAGAGAGTATATAATCTTAAGACTACATCGTAATACCTAGTTGAAGATTAAAGACGACTCATGTTAATAATATTAAAGGCAATTATGACACAAAATTAAAAATATTGAATTAAATAACCCTCAAACCATCTCGACAGAACGCCACTATATTCCTAGACTGGTGAGAGAAGCTATTGAAATAACCAAACATAGGAACTTCAACCGGGAGGATGGGTTTCAATTGTTGAGAGCCTGGAATCCAGTGGTTTAGCTTAGTAAAAACCGAAAAAGTCCCGACAAAAATTCGCGAGCGGACGTAGTGAATTTCATGTGTCGGGAACAGAATCGAGTTGCGAGTGACAGTGGTAGCGGTACCTACTGAGTGCAAAAAACGATCAAGAAAGAGGGTAGACCGATTTGTCTGCTCATAAACACCCACCCGCAATAACTTTAGTTTATACGTGATCATGGTGCTTGCAACACCGCTGAAATATCGGGAACTCAAAAAAAAAAAAACATAAAAATCGGTCGAGCCGTTTCGGAGGAGTGAGACCACAAACACCGCGACACGAGATTGTTATATAAACATCAAAGAAGATCAGCTTACAATCTAACCGAGTGAAGTTGAATAACAATATTAATCTTGAAACGGTTGCCTATTTGACCTTTACACTTACATTACTGGGTAACACAACACTACTTAATACTTCGGAAATACTTGTTGTTAGACCCGTAATGACAGTCAAAGATCTATATACGAACGACAGCGGGGACCAATAGCATAACGTACTTTCCAAGGCACACCCGTCTTGGTATGTCAGGAATGGTCCCCCATCCACTGACTGACCTCGGCATTTTCCATGGCACGGAGGGTTCTAGATTACGTTACCTACTTGCCCGTGCGTTGCTTATACTTGAAAACTGACAAGTATTGCTGTTATTGTAGGTATCATTGCTGAGGGGTTTGCTCCGCTAAATCTTCATCCCAACTAAAACACTAGAAAGTGGCGAAATGCAGTCGTTTTGGGGGACTGTCTCCTGTAAGCTTTGACGTTAAAAAAATACTGATTATTCAGCCTAATTTGATTAAGTGACTTTTGATTGATTTGCTTATTCAGCAAAGAGCCAAGAAAGACAGAAGAATTGAAAAAAATCGTTGTAACCAACATTTGACGTAGTAAAACTACACTAGGATTCCTGGCGTACGATCGAGAAACGATAAAGTCACTTTAAAGGTCCTATCGCGGTTTTAAAACTCACACTTACTGCCAAACGGAGCTTCGAATGGTGCCAGAGAAACGTGTATAAGACTTTTATAATTTCCACTGTGCAGTTCTGTTGGAAAAGAATTTAGGTACGAGGCTGAAAGGATATGGTAATGAGATTCTGGAGGCATTTTTCAGTTTTAATGACTACTTGAAGAATATTTCAGTTATAATTACTAGGTACGACATTGTAGCCAACGTGGGATCCTGGATGAGGCTTGCACAAGAACGTGAAGCTTAGCACAACCAAAGAGAGGCCTATAGCCAGCGGTGGGTGAAGTTTGGCTTTGGAAGATGGCTGTATTTGAGAAAAACTTAATGATGCTGACTTTAAATAATGTCCTGGCATCCAGAAATTTGGAGTAAAAAGTTATGAAGTTAATTTAAAGATCAGCCATCCTTCTTCCATTATTACATAATTATAATCGCGAAAGTAAAACTGTATGCTTTTATGTTACCTTTTCATACGTAAATCTCAGCACCGATCGTTATAAAATTTGAAGTTTTGTTTCTAGGGTAAGTCGAAGGAGTTTTCAACCCAGGTCGCAGACAAAGTCGCTACCTTATATTAGTTAATTTATAAAATAAAGACTAGAAAACCATTAATTTAGTTTCTCCCAAAAATAACAAACACCTGATCCGTCTATACAAAGCAACGAAACATTACAGTGTTTTGCAAGGAACGAAAATAAACGAGACAAAAAAATCTGAGAAACCATAACTCATCTTCGCTGGGGTCGGTATAAAACAGGTATCTGATTGTGGCAGGCCCTTGTTAATCATTTTATTCTTCACCAGAGAACACCTCAAACATTTTGTCATTTTGGATAATGTCCCAGTAGTCAGAAATAAAATAGTGTCTGAATAATTTTCATATAATTTTTCGTGGGGTTTTTGTTTCCGTTTAGACGTCAGAAAGCAACTATTCATTTTTTAACATCCTAAGAGAAGACTCTAAGTAATGAATTCCTGCTTTTTGCTTCATGTCTTCCTTTGTTACATTTTTTTTATATCTTTTGAAGAAAAAAACTACTATGAAGAAAATTTTACACGATATATCGTGAACGACAACGTGTACGGTGTATCATAACAGCACGCCAAACAAAGACAAATAATGTCAGCTCTTGAACATACACTTCTCTCTTGATCTCCAATTCGTCCACAACTCAGAAGATAATAACATATCGCATATTGGCATATTATTATTTGCGACAAGCACAAATTAGTATCACTCAAAGATATGAATAAAGTCAAGTCAGACAAAGGAACATAGAAACTAAAATTAAGTAAATTAATTTAATTGGTAGTTATGTGTTTGAGCCGTTTGGGGTTTAAACACTCGGGCCATGGGGTCCGAGTGCCCACCTAGTATTTCGGGAAATCGCCAAACGGTTGGTCGACTCTTCACGTGACCAGAGGTTGGGCCTATTTTTTGGCCAAAGAATCAGCAATGCGATACAACGTGGGAATGCTGCCAGCCTTCTGGGCACTTTTCCTGTTGACAGCGATGAGGACGAATTTTTTGAAGCCCTGTAACCCTTTTGATACTTGTACATATTTTGATTACTATTAAAGATAATAGATTTGTAGTTTGTAAAAAAAAAAGTAAGTATTATAAGGAACGAATTATAATTTTAAAAATTGCACGAATTTACGTTACCTTTACACCATACATTCATACTTGTCCCAGAAAATAATCAACAGTCAAATTACCCGATTGATACACAAAATCGAGCCATCAATCCAACACGAACATGAGGTAGGCACACCCATTCAAAGGCTTTCAGGAGTCAGTGAACCCAGAACTCATTACGGCCCTATCGCTAATATTTGGGGCCATCCATCTTGTATCAAGAATACAGGAGCCCATCAAATAACCATTACCTATGGAAATTTAAAAGCGTTTCCTCGCTTGAAGCAACTTGATGGCTTGACATGTTGCGTTTTATTGCTTTCTGTTGATGGGCTGATGATTCAGGTGGGCTGAGTTCTATTTGGTAATGGGAAATGTTTTATTGCTAATTCAGCCAAGACTTACCAAGGGGTTTCATAATACCGAGTCTCTGGGCTGTGGTGATCAGATAAGCAGTCGCTCCATTTAAAATACTGGTATTCAGTTGCATCCGGTAAGACTGGAAGCCACTGTTGATTCTGGCTTTGAGAAGTTACATTGGTTTTGGGAATAGTGTTGAGGCTTGTCCAAGACTGGAAGCCGACCCCAACATACAGGGTGAGAATATTGGCTACTTCTATTTTAGAATAAGAATTAAGGTTCCGCGCAAAAAAAAACGAAAACCCTTGAAATTGGTAACAAAATCCGATTCAAAATAATTTTAATAGTAATTTTACGCGAACAAAGGTCGCGGGCTACAGTTAGTCTTTCATAAAACCTAAAAACAAAGACCCCACAGAACAAAAATCCTCTCCCAGCAAGAATTATTTCATTCCTAAGCGGATTGTAACTATAGGCTGACAACACACTAGTGCGACAGCGTAGAAAAAGAAATATATCTATTACACATCAGAGCTAGACTCGCCGAGTTACCGCACCCACTGGATTGTATTTTAGTGAATTAAGTCCCATTTAAGCCCAGGGGAGAGTTGGTAGCGGAGGCGAAAAGCGACTTTACATCTTAGAAAAATGCAGGTTGGCTACACGATTACATTTGAATTATTTGAGAGCATTTTAGTAGTTGTACAGTCGCCAGCACATCAAGACAAGTTACCACAAACTGTCAAATTTTTTCAAATGATTTTCACTACTTACATAGTATAATACAAAGTCGCTTCCCGCTGTCTGTCCCTATATATGCTTAGATCTTTAAAACTACGCAACGGATTTTGATGCGGTTTTTTTAATAGATAGAATGATTCAAGTGGAAGGTTTATACGAGTCGCTAGTAAACAATAAAATATTGATGGTTAAGTTCAAAATCGAATAGATATATTATTTAGGTGCGTGGCGAAAATCGAAACACACTGTGCCATTTTTATTTAAATGATTTTAATGAATCACCTTGAGAAAAATAAAAATCATCATCATATTATCCGAAAGACGTCCACTGCTGGATATAGGCCTCCCCTAAGTGTTGCCACATTGACCGGTCCCGTGTGTCTCGCATCCAGCGGATCTCTGTAACATTCACTGGGTCATCGGTCCACCTAGTGTGAGGCCTTCCAACGCCACGTTAAATAAACCCACCACGTTAAAAATAAAAATGTATTGGTATACATTTTTATTTTTTGAAAGGACGTGGCAATTTTTTTTGGGGGGCATTGTTGGTACAATGCCCCCAAAAAAAATTATTCAAGTTCCAAACAAGAAGTTAACGTACAAGTTAAAAAAGTTTATTCAAATTTTTAAATGAATAATGGTATGTGGATACCCATGGCAAGAAAAATTTAACCCCATCAGACAACCATAATATATGATCATAATAAGACTGTTTAGGGAAAAGAAAAACCTTAAATATCCATCACTTATCCAATCAAAGTCTGATTTAAACATTTATAAAGCACATTTTCCTTATCCGTCTAATTCCGCCATCAGTGAACCCACAGCTTATACATAGCCGGGATCGTTCAGGGATTTACCAAGGAATTTGTACGCGGTTCAAACAGGAAAATTAAGGTATTTTTTTATATAATAAACGCGGCGAAAATAAGTTTTTTATATAATATTCTTGGAAGATACGAGATTCTTTAAAATACCTTATCTTTTCGACGCTCTTTTGATTAAACTGATTTTAGAGAAAATACTGAGTTAAAAGAACAAATAGATGACGCAAACATGAAAGATTTTGAGAGATATTGTTATTGTATTTTTGGCTGAAATGTATGTAAGGTAATTAAAGATATTATGATTAATTAGAGACCATGCAATAGACGTTTTATTTTGAACGGTGTTCAAGCGTTGTCAGTGTCAGGATTCCATAAAAAATACGACAGCTTTTGAACGGGGTTTTAATTTGCTGATCGCGTTCAGTTTCTTGAATTTTTGGTGAATTTTTTCCTTAGCAGATGGTTGTTAGAATCGGCTAATTAATTAAGAAAGTAATCTCTTTGAATTAGTTTTTTATTAATGCAAGATTGACATAAAATACATTCCTACTCACTTATCTAACTAAAACTCTAAATATTTATTTGAATTAAACCATTAAAAAGACTTTTGAATTGTCAAAGTACATAAGTTTCAGTCAAAAACAAAAAAGTGTAGATCTATACCTATCTATGGAAGAGAACTCGCGCAAATTCATGTTACATCGGTCATTTTTTGCATCATCATCGCTGGTCATGGATGTAACCCGAATTTGCAATATTTTTTAGGTTTAAAAGAGTCCTCATGGAGTTTCTTGCCCGTTAATTATGTGAGAATTATGTAACGAGCCGTGCAGAGCAGATCCAGGTAACCTGCTGTTGAAAACTTCCCTTATGTAACAAGAGTTAGAGCTTCATTTAGTTCTACACAGTAGGTCAGCAAGTTGTATTTTATTTCGAACTAACCAACCAGTATGTTTAGCGACAATCAGCAGTGTTTATGTAACAAAGGTAGCTCCACCGTCGGTTCGGAATACCTACTTATTTTTACTACATATTTACATGTGACTTGCTTTTGTTTTATTTATTGTAGCCTTTATCTTTGGTGTACGATTTTGTTTGTCTGTCAGGGGATCTAGAACTATTTTATCTGCATATTTTGTTTTTCTTTTTTAGGACTGGTGGGGGTATCTTTTGCAATACTTTTTTAGAACCTACGTGAAAACATGTAACTGTTCCAGTTGGCAGCATTTAGCTCTCTATCTCTCCAATTATCCCACGTCTGATGAACCATGTTTACCGGGAAAACATTAATTCCCGATGTCTATTAACAGATACATGGATTTTGCTTCTTATTTTTCTACAAATATAACCATGATTTTGCGAACTACACCTTTTAATCTTTTAAGAATACAAATAACGTAGAAATAAGTCAGTTTACATCAAAACCTCTTCTTTGACCTTTAAAACAATATTAAATAAGACGAGTTTAGCATTCAGGTACCAGAAGCCCAGACCTTCGAAGGTCTATAGTTTCGAACTAGACAACTAAACGGGACAATCAGCAATATTTGTTCTCCGCAGTCAATTCGCCTCAGGTTGAGACAAATATTTGAAAGGGTGTCTTGCACAACAAATTAGTAGTTTCGCTATTTGTTTGGGCTGTGTTTGTGTAAGTCTTAATTTGGATCGGCGTGGTTATTTTTTCGTTTTATTATTGTATTGGGATTCTGGTGAGTAATATTGCGTGTAATTAGAGATAAATAATTAACCATCGGAAAATTAAGCATTATTAATGACTGTTTCTTTCTACCATTTTCAAATCAGACACTGAAGGGGCAATGTATAAATTCATGATTAATGTTTCAATTGCATTTACAGACGAATGACCCAATACATTATGAAAGGAAAGTCCAAATTGATTCTCAGGCATTTATTTTTGTTTGAAAATAAATAATAATCACAACGCTAATATCATTATTGGTTTACATTCATTACTTTTTATTAAAACGGTGTACATACCTTAATTCTTTTCAAACAGCACTTAATTCTTTTCAAACAGCACTTAATTCTTTTCAAACAGCACTTATACCACAATTTCGGATTTTACGCACTCGTAGATTACTTATTTTTCGTGTTTATATCACGGGTTTCACAGCAAGACTGACTCGACGCCACTGGCCGTTGCGCCCGCGCTTAACAATCCCCTCCACTACTCGGTGGTAGGGCGCAACGGAGCGGCGAGCGAGTAAGTGTTGCCAGGATGAAAATAGAAAATAAGTATAATAACTAATTGATACATTTCATTATTTTATAAGCCGTGAACTGAAAAACATTTATAACGATTCCTAACAGCTCGGTCATCCTGCAGTTTTAGCGAGTCCCTTCGCTTTAAGTTACTGATAAGTTAAGTAGTCATTTATCTAATTCATTCAATTGAATTATTTAAATAACTTGATTTTAAAAAAAAAAACAAACAAAACTGAAGCATAACGGATAAATGCATCGTGTACAACAGTAAACAATTGTAAATAATTTAGTTACGAGTATTCGTTATTTAATCACACATATGTACTCGCAGGTACATTAACATAGGCAGTTTAAGTAAACAACTAAGAATGATAAGTTTTACGAAGGCAAATACCTATCTTAGTCTAGACAACTTAAACTATCTTAACCAGGTATCTTAATCTAGGCAGTATCTAAATCTAGGCAGTATCTAAATCTAGGCAGGTATCTAAATCTAGACAGGTATCTAAATCTAGGTATCATAATATAGGCATCTTAATGTAAGTAAATTAACAACTTTTTTTTAACATTTTATAATATTTGATTTGACCAAGCGTGTAACTAAGGTTAACAGATAGGTAAAAGAGAAACAAAAAGAGAAACAAAATTACGCTTTTAATCGCTATCAGATTTCCGACCATCATTTTGAGATATAACGCCATCATCAGAATTTTCTGAGGAATCATAATTTTTATTGAAAACTAACCAAGGTTTAAGTTTATCTATTGCAACAATATTGTTGTATATGGGCCGGCCAGGCTTGCGTGTCAATGGCGTGTCTTCGATTGCCAGTCTGTCATTAGGTAGCAGTTTAGTTACGCGGTAAGGACCCTGATATTTATTAAGTAGTTTTTTAGATTTTCCGTCGCTAGGAACCTCTCTTTTTACACTTACGAGATCGCCCACTGTATAGTCATGTTTGCTTTTTCTTTTGGAGTCGAATCTAGCTTTATCTTTTTGTTGTTGTTCTATAATGCGCGCACTGGCTTGTTCTCGAATTTGATCTAAATTATTGGTAGGCGCATCCCTAGTGTCGTCTATGATGTCACTAAGTACGTTTTCGGAACCACTATTAATTTTGAAACCAAACAAGAGCTCCGAAGGACTTTTACCGGTTGTTTTATGAATAGTAGTATTTAGCCCTATTTGAATGTCAGGTACGTATTCGTCCCAGCTTCTATCATCCTTGCCATGAGTTTTGGCTGACAAAGCGTCTAAAATTGTTCTATTGAACCTTTCGACTTGGCCGTTAGCACGTGGCGTGGCCACTGCATTGAGAATATGCTTAATGCCGGTAGATTTTGTGAATGAACGGAAGCTGTTACTTGTGAACGATGTTCCCTGATCTGTTATTAATCGAGTAGGAGCACCAAAATAACTTATGTGCTCCTGCAAGACCTTGATCGATGTGCTACTTTTTGTATTTCGAACGGGTGTAATGTTAATAAACTTAGTAAAGCCATCTATAATCACTAAAAGATAGCAGTTGCCCTTTTTACTTTTAATGAAGGGTCTGAATGGTGTGGAACGGAACCACAACTTTTGGTATTGGGTGTAATTCGCCCTCTTGCTTGCCTGAAACCCCCTTATGATATGCGCATTCTAAGCAAGACCTAACATACTTTTTTACGAATCTGCGCATTTTTGGGAACCAATAAGACTGTTGTATCCTAATCAGTGTCTTTTCAAAACCAAAATGCCCTACGTCATCGTGGTTCATCTTTGCGATCTGCCATCGAACACCCTTTGGCACTAACCACCGAATATCGTTGTCCCCTTCCCCCACGATACGATAAACCTTGCCGTTTTTGAGTTTATAATTCTTTAAAACCTCCACGACTTTTACAGCGTTAGGGTCGTTTAAAATCTCTTTTATCCGAACCACTTCGCTGTCACTTGACTGAACAGTTGCTATCCAGTCTTCAGTGCCTATGTTTAGAACGTCCAAAACATGAAGTTCTTCAACCGCATCCCCAACAGGGTTCCTACTTAGGGCGTCTACGTGTTGCATGCGAGAGCCTGGGCGGTACTCGATTTCACAATCGAATTCTTGGAGTTGTACCCACCACCTAGCTATACGGGGAATAAGGTCTTTCTTTGTTAAAGTCGTTCTCAGGGCATTACAATCTGTCAATACTTTGAAAGGCATGCCAATGAGGTAGACTCTGAATCTAATTAGGGATGATACTACGGCGAGTGTCTCCAACTCAAACGAGTGATATTTTTGTTCGTCGGGAGTTGTCTTACGACTAAAATAAGACACTGGTCTCAATAAGCCGTCATCATTCTTTTGTAATAGGATTCCAGCTATGCCATGCTTGCTGGCATCGGTATGAACCTGGGTCTCTCTCTCAGGATCATACAATGCCAGTACGGGCCTTTTAGTTAGAACTGACTTGAGTTGCTGGAATGATTCGTCTTGCTGTGGCCCCCAAGTCCACTCGCTATCTTTCCTAAGAAGGTCCGTGAGTGGTCCTGCAACAATAGCAAAGCCCTGGACAAACCTCCTGAAAAAGCTAGCGAGTCCAAGAAATTGGCGCAGCTCATGCTGCGATTTGGGGGCGGGAAATTTGGATATTGCATCAGTTTTCCTAATGCCAGGCTGAATTCCGCTCGCGCCTATTTGGAATCCTAGGAAGTCTATAGAGTCAAGGAAAAACTTGCATTTAGCCAGTTTGAGGGTAAGACCTCCCTTTTTTAAGAGAATCAAAACCTCCTCCAGTCTGGACATACCCTCTTTAAAAGAACGAGCGGGGATAAGGACATCATCCATATAAACAAGTGCGTATTTGGATTTTGCGTCCGTAAGAATTTGTTAATTGTTCTTTGGAACACAGACGGAGCATTTACTAAACCAAATGGCATCCTTGTATATTCAAATTGGCCATCAGGGGTCACAAATGCAGTCTTATCCTGTGTTTTTTTTTTTATAGGAATCTGATAATACCCAGATGCTAGGTCTAAGGAGACAAACAAAGTGTTACCAGAAAGCCTATCTAGCTGATCCTCGATAATAGGAAGAGGATAGTGGTCCTTTTTAGTACGTCGATTCAATGCTCTGTAATCTACGCACAATCTTTTTTCGCCAGTTTTCTTTTTGACCAGTACGATCGGGCTCGCGTATGGCGATGAAGATTCCTTGACAATTCCGGTGTCCAGCATTTCCTGAACCATTTCTCTTACTTGGGCTCTTTCACCATAAGACAAACGGTAGGGTCTGTAAACCACTGGGTCGGAATCCTCAAGTTCAATCTTCATCTCCCCCGCAGTTGTAAAACCCAGATCTTTTAGGCCTGAAGAAAAACAATCCGAATATTTAGCTAGAAGCTCCTGTAACTCTTTTTTTTGTTCAGCAGAGAGTTGTTCGCCGCAATGTACAGATTCTTTTACCATTTTATCATCAAAAGACACAGGTAGCACGTCTAAACTACGAGTTACAGGGACAGCACGTGTTATGAGTGATCCCTTTTGCAATGTAAGTTCGTTGCTGCACAAATTGTGAACTAGAACTTTCCCTAGACCGTTTTCAAGTGTATACGCACCAGGAAGCAAGTAGTGTTCTTTGTTAACCTGTCCTCGTACGTTACCGTTCACAAATATTGTACCCTGAAATCTAGTAAGACTTTCAACTGGTACTGCTTCTAGCTCGTTAGGTTTTAGATTTGTATCCATACAAGCCATTAGAAAAATTTTGGTATTCGGACGCTTCTCGAAAATAATCTGATTGGCAGTTTTTGTTATCGTGATGTTTGGTTTCTCCGTGAAAGTGTGCCCTAATAACACAGGGTGTTTTATAATTGAATCATCTACAATAAGAATTTTAACCTTTTCTTCTATACCTTGTACTAAAATGTCAACGTGAGCCTCTCCTAGTGGTTGTACATGATAACCACCTATACCTCGCAAAATTGGTAATTTGTCAAAATCGTAATCGAGACCCAATTCTTTCGCTATAGAATCTTTAACGAGCGTACACTGACTTCCTAAATCTACATGTGCAATTAATGGTTTTCCATTTACTTTAATTTCTATCAGATATTTTTCGTTAGTATCTTCACTATTGTCTAATAAAGCAACTTGTTTTTCTCGTGTAATTTCAGAAGTTGGTTTCTTTTCATTTACATTATTATTTTGTTTCGTCCTACAATACAAGTCTAAATGCCCTACCCTACCGCAAAACGCACATTTATTAGGCGGTTTACCACATTTGAAACTTTTATGGCCGTCTTCGTTACAATTGTGGCATTTTATTTTACTGGAGAAATCGTGAGGTTTAGATTTATTCGTATTCGTTTGACCCTTCCGTTCTGATTTTGCCTTTTCGGAAGTTTCCCTACTGTGCCCTGGTTTTACGGTCTTTAAATATTTAAGGACATCTTCTGGCTCCTTAAACTGGGCAGCTTGTGCTCCGACCCTAATAGCACGGTCCTCGATACCATGAAGTAGGCAATCAACAGATTTCCTACCTTTAATTCCACATCTGTTAATCAAATTAATTTTGGAATAATAATAGTGTTCTAGTGAGTCCCCATAACGCACGCGTTTGGCCAGCATTTCTGTTAAAAGTTCTGCATAATCATCTCTACAAGGAAACGACTCTATAAGCTTTCTTTTCCATTCACTCCAATTGTAAAGTACTGTATCTAGCCCCTGGTACCATGTTTTAGCTATGCCCGTCAATTTCGGTAGTGCAAAATGTATGACTTCGTGTTCATCCCACCCATATATTTCGGCGCATTCCTCAACCTTTGTGAGCCAAGTGACTATAGTTTGATCCTTGGATGTTGGATCAAATTCTGGCAGGACGTTTGTCAAAGAAAGCTTAGAAGTCGATGACCCTTTAACATTACTGAGTATATCTAAAAACTTATTTAAAATATTTTTATCATCACTAGGCATATCTTTAAAATTACTGTTCACGTTCTTGACTCGCGAGTGACGAGACCGAGAACGCTGACGTCGTCGCTTCCTTATATGCGTAAGATCGTCTTCGCTATCAGAATATTGCCGACGCCGACGTCTCCTCATTCCGCGTACTTCATCCTCAGAACTATATGACAATTCGCATGAGCTACTATGATCATATCGCGACCTTCTGTAGATCCGACGTCGTGGACGAGATCTTTGAGATTTCTGTCGCCTATAGTGAAGGGCTTCGTGCCGACGACCGTCTTTTGTACATGGGTTACTTAGTAACGTTAAAGTTGCCGAGTTTTGATGTCGCGACACCTCCCTACTCGGGCTTCGTGAATTAAAGTTATAAGAGCGCTTGTGGACTTGCCTTTCTCGAAGACTCCCATCCACTCCCTCGCTCTGGCCTTGTTCTAAGCGTTTGTGGATTTGCCTCTCTCGTAGGCTCCCTTCCACTCCCTCGCTTATGACACGCTCAGGAGTCTGCCTTCCTCCGCTTAGATTATCGCGGTTATGGTTAGTAGGCTCACCCTCCGACACAGCGTCTGATGTAGTGTTATCCATGAATCTGAAACTTATTTTATGACCATAGAATAATGTTAAGGTTCTTACCCTAAGAAGGTAAGGTAACATTAAAGTAAAGTAACGTTAAGGTAAGGTAACATTAAGGTAAGGTAACGTTAGGGTAAGGTAACATTAAGGTAACGTAACATTTAAGGAGGTAAGGCAACATTAAATTAAGGCAAAGTTAAGGTAAGGTAACATTAAGGTAGGGTAACATTAAGGTAACGTAACATTTAAGGAGGTAAGGCAACATTAAATTAAGGCAACGTTAAGGTAACGTAACATCAAGGCAACGTAACATTAAGGTAAGGCAATATGAAGGTAAGGTAACGTTAAGGTAAGTTAACGTTAAGGTAAGTTAACATTTAGGTAAGGTAACATTAAGGAAGATAACATTAAGGTAAGATACTATTAGGTAAGGTAACATTAAGGTAAGATACCATTAAGGTAAAGTACTATTAGGTAAGGTAACATTAAGGTAAGGTACCATTAAGGTAAGGTACCATTAAGGTAAGGGACCATTAAGGTAAGGTACCTTTAATGTAAGGTAACATTAAGGTAAGGGACCATTAAGGTAAGGTACCTTTAATGTAAGGTAACATTAAGTTGATGATGAAATGATAACAACGTGGTCGTGAAGTGCTTAATATTATGGTTAAATAATGTAATGCACGTACGTACTTACGCCGTACTTACTTGAAATTATTTAATGGCTATTGAAGCTAGTAACTCAGGCAAAATACACCACCCAAAGGGAAAGAACCATCGGGGTGTCCCTATCTAAATCGATCCTTAATTATCCAATCACTCAATATTATTACACATTACACAAAACCAGTGTACTATGCTATTCTAGCCCAGTAATTTAAAATGAAAAGCACTTGCCAATAATTATGCTACCAGGGAGTGCCCCATCAGAGCTTAACCCTATGGCATAATGCTAATTATTAAAAAAAAAGAAACATGGAATTTATTGAAAAATTTTAAGCATTGCAGCACCATCAAAGTAATTGTCTTCTTATTAAATGCCAAATTTTAAAAATCGAGAATCAATTAGGGATCTTAAAGAAAATAAAAGTAAAGAAAAACAAACAAGAAAAAAAAAATGTGGGCAGGGATAAACGGGTAGTTTGCAGACAAAACTATTGAAGCAGAAACCCGCTTATCTCACTTCTGAGATGAAAGGAAAGTCCAAATTGATTCTCAGGCATTTATTTTTGTTTGAAAATAAATAATAATCACAACGCTAATATCATTATTGGTTTACATTCATTACTTTTTATTAAAACGGTGTACATACCTTAATTCTTTTCAAACAGCACTTAATTCTTTTCAAACAGCACTTATACCACAATTTCGGATTTTACGCACTCGTAGATTACTTATTTTTCGTGTTTATATCACGGGTTTCACAGCAAGACTGACTCGACGCCACTGGCCGTTGCGCCCGCGCTTAACAATCCCCTCCACTACTCGGTGGTAGGGCGCAACGGAGCGGCGAGCGAGTAAGTGTTGCCAGGATGAAAATAGAAAATAAGTATAATAACTAATTGATACATTTCATTATTTTATAAGCCGTGAACTGAAAAACATTTATAACGATTCCTAACAATTATGTATTGACAACAGTCGCCAACTGCAGACCTTCCTGATCGCTGAATGTCGTCAGCAGTCATTGCCTGCATGTGACGGCCTTAACTGATATAATTGATGGCATATGTTGCCTGTCTGCTAGTGCTGTCAATCATAAGTAGTAACTAGTACTAATTCAAGGGAAAGGTAAACATAATGTGAATTCGAACGATATAAAATATGCATTGGCTCGAGTATGTACTTGGTTTTGAAGACTTTATTCATGAAAGTTTCTTGTTCAAAAATAACAAACCAATTGCGGGTAATTTAATTTTCGAAGTATTCCATTCAGAGCACAGAATAATATGTATAATTATATTGTCTGGACGGCGATCCATTGGACAATGGTATGTGGTATTCTACGTTTTCTGTAAAAGATTTAAAAAAAATATTTTTTCTTTTCGTTCGATTTTACGTTACGTCCACTCTGAGCGTTCATGCTAGTCCCGCAACAAGCAAAACAAAG
Source organism: Eugnorisma glareosa (assembly GCA_947578425.1). Taxonomy (NCBI): domain Eukaryota; kingdom Metazoa; phylum Arthropoda; class Insecta; order Lepidoptera; family Noctuidae; genus Eugnorisma; species Eugnorisma glareosa. The sequence goes on from OX387961.1 coordinate 20,839,822, forward strand.
GACGTAGAACAAAGAGATGCTCAGGGTTACCAACATCTGAAGATCGAATGAGGAGCATCGTCAAGAAGTTCTCTCCTTTTAAACAGCATTAGAGTGAGTGTAATACGGGTCTGTTTTTATTCTGAGCCACCATTAGTTCGTAGCAGATATTTGGCCACAAAAAAGATAAATCCACAAAAGTCATACTTCATACAAAGATGAGTGACTGAAAAATTACTACCGTGAAAAATACAAAAATACCTAGTACAAATCTCAAGGGCAAGATAAATGACACCTTAAAAACAAGATCATTTCAGATATTTTGAAGTAGACGCAGAAACAAATAAAGCTCGCATCGCCATGTGGAAATGAAAATAGACTTTTTTTTTTTTTTTACCGATGGGATATCATCAAATAATCCTGATAATCCTAATAATCCTGCTCAGCCCAGAGCGGCTCCAGCTGAGCAGGAGGGAGTGTCAGACTTTTACTGACTAAAACCCATCCATGTTCCTTCCTTTGCCCTTTGTGTTCCAGGGCCGCGGTATCTCTTTCGAACAGTCCCGCAACCCTGGAATGAAAATAGACTTGAGCTGGCCTTTCATAGTACGGAGTTTCAATTGAATAATGCCGTGCTTATTGTATCGAACATCGAGAAAAGTTTAGAGTAAGATTGTGGAAGACCAAAGAAACGATGGATGGACTGTGTGAAGGATGGTACGGCAAGAAAGGAAGTGTTTGATGAGATGACGAGTAATAGAGAAGTATGGAAGAAGAAGACACATGATGCTGAGCCAACCCCAAGTAAATGGGGATAAAGCAAGATTTATGCTTATTCTGATATCTTCACGTGACGTGGGGCTGAACCAGTAGATAATAGTTTATAGGTAGTCGAAACTTCTGTTGTTATCTTCATTTATTTATTTACTAAGAACATTGTATCCATTTTGTTCTGTTCCCTTTTATTTTAGTGAAATCTCACGGGTTTTGATGATTTTTCCTTATTTCTTATACAATCTTTTGTTTGTGAGAAGCAAGTTTCTTTCCATTGTTTTTATGTTCGCCTTTATTTTGGCTCGTTTTGTTCAGATTGGACTTAATGGGAGTTTAGTGACCTCATCTAAGAATCATTAGACTGAGGAAGCTAGGAGCTCTCATATTAAATGTTACAGGCCGCAGGGGTTTAGTATGTAAGTAAGTTTAGAAACCCGCTATAGTTGGGGAAATTACCCTCAAAATCACGATATCGGGTTGTAGCAAAACTTTATCTGGTAGGTCAATGCTTCTGCAACTATCACAATAAAAGGCAGATACTATGTTCTAAAGCTACTAGAAAATTGGTTTATTTAAATGTCATCATCATCATCATTTCAGCCGAAAGACGTCTGCTGGACATAGGCCTCCCCCAAGTGTCGCCACACTGACCGGTCCCGTGCGTCTCGCATCCAGCGGATCCCCGCAACCTTCACCAGGTCATCGGTCTACGTAGTGGGAGGCTTCCGGTTTGCGGTCGCCACTCCAGAACTTTTCGTCCTGGAGTCGTTCTTTTTGTTTTGGAGTGGCGACCACTGCCACTTAAGTTTTGCAATTCTTCAGACTACGTCGGCGTCGGTAACCTTGGTTCTTGGTAAATGTAATATTCTACCATATTATGCTAGCCACTAGCCCAAGATGGAGAAAGGATTATAGTTAGGGAGGCCCCTGCAGTGACACAACACAGGTATTAAATAACAATAAATGTTTACATTTCAACTATGCAAGCGTAGTTAGGCATTATAGTCTATTTTTTAATCTCAGAGACTAAATTGACACATGCAAATGTCAAACTTACAAATAATGCTGCCAGCTCTTTTGTGTAGTGTTGTACCTACGATACCGGTTTGTTGAATCGTAACTTTTTGTATTTATTAGATGATTAGAAAAAATATATATAGATGCCATCAGTGTTATTAGTACACGGTAAAACGGATATATAAACCCTTTCCTCTTACAAAATGGTAGAACTTTAAAAAATTACGGCTATTATTTTAACTTGACACTATACAAACAATTACAATTTTAAAAATAATTATAATAATACGGCAGTTAGTGTATGATTTTGAATACGGCAACCCTAAATATAACAGGAACAACACTGGACGCACTTTTATTTACCTAAAGAAACGATACTACTGATTTTCACTATTTAAGAATTGCAAAAAACTGGCCGCCCACATAATGTCAGTTTAGTCTCTGAGATTAAAAAACCAAGACTATATATAGGTGACACCTAGTGTTCATGAAAACAATTAATAACTGTCACTATTCAAATGAAGTACCTGAAGTACGTGGAACTTACTTTGATGCATATTCCGCCATCGTATCCATCAAACCTTTAAAAGAAACAGCATCCAAAATCACTGTTAAAGATAATCAAATAAGCGAGGAAATGCGAAAAACGTGTTCGTTTGTGACGAAACCGAAATGTTCATCGTCATTCGTTATCCGTTGACAGAGGAGTGAGTGAAACGCGGACGATTTAATTACCTTCCCTGTTGAACGTTGCTTGGAATTATTTATGATGTGAGGTCTGCATGCAGGATAGTAAATTTTGAATTTGTTAGTGCAATTAAGACTAGATATGAAAGTGTAGAAGTTTATGAAAATTAAGATAATATGAGTAAACCAAACTGGAATATTATACGTAATACAAACTGTCTCGTTGGTCTTGTGGTTGCAAGCGCGACTGCTGAGCATGAGGTCCATGGTTCGATTCCCAGGTAAGGCAAAGTGTTACTGGGTTTTTCCATCTGTTTCTCAGTAGCAGCTACGGAGTCTGGATTTGTGCCCGGTTGATGGCAATAGGCTCGCTCCCTATTACATGGGACTTAAATATATCTGGCGAAATGTGGGTGTACTATTAGGTACACCTCTGCCTAACGGGGATGACAGGCGTGATGTTATGCTACAAACTCCACTAGTTTGTATACAGGATGAATTTTTCAAGTGGGCGTGACAGGCCAAATCCGAAATAGTGAGGAATAACGATAAATTCTAAAAGGAGTCTGGAGCCCGATTTTAATGAAAATTAAGATTGTATCATTGGATTTTTGAAAAATCGATATTCGTGGCCCGGAATCGAAAGGAATCCGTTTTGAAAAAAATATATATATACTGTACTTTGCACCATTCGATAGTGTCGCTAATAAGGATCAAATTCTGGGAAATAAATATGTAGTATGCCGAGTTCATGTGCCCCAAATCTACTTAAGTCGCGAGTTAATAGGCTTCTTCTGGGTTAGCTCGTTCCATTGTCGACGTTATCTAGTCATATCTGTCCGCAGAACAAGATAGAGGTCAAGAGTAAGCCCATTTGACGACCCGAATGGCGCAGCGGTAGTGAGGCTGCCTTACGTTCTTAGGGTCCCGGGTTCGAATCCCGGTAGGAGCAAATGTTTGTGTGATGAGCATGGACGTTTGTTTCCGAGTCATGGATGTTTATATGTATAATAAGTATGTATTTACAAAACAAAAAGTATCTATGTAATATTATCAACTATCTGGTGTCCACGACACAAGCCTCGTTGCTTAGTGTGGCACCTAGATGGCGCTGTGTGTAATGTCCAGCGATATTTATTTATTTTATTTATTTATTTAATATTAAAAAAAAAACTTATTCTGTTCTTATAGCAATATTAATCATCGTTCATTATTCACACAGATCCGAAGTTTAGAATTATTTTTGTCTCCGTTTCATTGAAGATATTGATTATTTATTTCCTTGTATTTATGTTAATTTCTGTCTCGGATGAAGAGAGGATGTAAGTAGCTGTCACTCAGGACTGTTTCATTGTAATTTGGAACGTAATGGCATGTCACCTGTTCATTTTCATCTCCGTTTTGGGGTGAGTAGGAATGCTGTTTGTATTCCAATAATAATGAAGGTGCAAATTACAAGTCTAATTTATTATTTTTAAATTCAAATGAGTTTTAAAGGTTTCTTAATATATATTTGTTATTTGCTTGTAGTAAAAAAAAACAGTTTTATTTCTTTTTTAATTTTGACTTTTAGTTAGAGCAAAAGTTGCTTCCCTCTTTTTTTGGGAGATGTTCAGTAACGTTTCATTAGATAAAAGCTCACTTACTTTATATTTTTACTAACTGAATTCTATCAGCGCTACAATTATAATACAAAAATACATTCTTTCAAATACCCCATAATTAACCTCTACCTTTTTCTGAAACGCCACCTGCTGCGGTGCTCACATACTCCTTTTGCTACGCCCGTTTATCTGATCAAATCTTTAGCAGAATCATAATAGGTTAATAATATGAATCACGTTAAAATTCATAAAATGGTCATTGGCGCACTTAATATTATGAATTGTCACTTAGTGACCATTTTACGAATTGAAACGTAATTAATATTATTATCCTATTATGATTCTCCTAACGGCCATTTTAGACCCCAAGACCTTTCTGAAGAACATCACCAATGACATAATAATAATTAACGTGAACATAAAGTCACCTCCTCTAATAACCCTCCCCACTACTTCCTGCAGCCTATTCATCTTTAAACCTCTCAGATATTACGACACTTTCACAATATTATTTCAAAAGACCAATGGCTCCTTAGACAAAGCCGCTTGCAACCTCTTTGCCTTCGTATCCTTTAGCTTCGTCTGTCTTTAATCCTTGCTTAACTACCACCTTACCATTACTGCTCCACCCACCCTTACCAACTACCAAATAAAGTTTGATGTTGCGTATTTCAGCACTAACCCAAATGTTGTGCTGTTAATGACCATCATACAGATGAAAATGTCTCTGTTCCCCAAGAAATAAGGTTCAGTGTTCCTTGTTACAGTTGTGTAGCTAGGGTTGTCTCACGTAATGAGCAGTATTGACCAGTGTCTCCATAGGGGCTAGCGACATGAACAAATTGTAGAACAATAGACAATTTGGGTATCAGGGGGTAGTTCTGATTGTAGGTGTTAGAGTGAATTGTGGCAATGTCCTTGGGGATATTCTCTAGAAGGTCGAGTAGTAATTGGGAATGTTTTATGTCCTACAGTTGTACCATAAAAATAAGTTCAATCATCATGTTTTCTCGGAAGAGGTAGACAGGTTTTGCTACTCCTTTCAAACGAAACTCTGCATTTATGTCCAGTTAATGGCCTCAGACTTACTGCCACCACTGCCTGTTAGCATTAACTGGATATAAATTCAAAAACCTACCGAAAAAATAAAATCTAGTCATTTTATTTTTTTAGTAGTTCTAGATAGAGGCGTACTAGAAAGAAACTACTGAAAGTTTCCCAAGTTCAGTTAATTTTATTTCTAAAGTAGTACATAATATCACGCCCGTTTTTCTTATATGGTTAGGCAGAGGTAACTTGTACACCTACTCAATCTAAGTTCACAACCCAACATCACCCAGAGATGTTTTCCTCGTGCATACACGTAACATTTTACAGCCAACATAATAAATGGCCGAACCGATAGAGACAAATCGTATTTGTCTTTGCACAGACTCCGTCGATTCGAAAAAGTTTTGGGTGGTAGTCGCTATCTCTTATAGTGGGTATACAACTAAACAAGTGCAATTAATGGGCAAAGAAGGCTAAAGCTTCGTCGTTGTTAAAGTTTACTTTCGGTGAGTGTTCTGAAACCCCAAGGTTGTAAATCTTATACCGCTGATTTTCATTTGCTGTAGTTGTAAAGCAAATGAAAATCAGCAAATAAAATTAACAGTACCAAAGTTAGTTTAATATCATTAAAAATAGAACGTATTTTCATTTATTTCAACTTAATTGTCAACTTGATGAGCTTCTGACTCGTATCCGGACGGGTCAAGCTACGCTTGCTGATGTTGATCCGTAGATGGGTAACCTAACTACGTATTGAAACTCCTCCAAACCTCAGAATGCACGTTAAGCCATTAAATTGGTCCCAACTGTCCTAAGTAATCTTGACGATTCGTAATGGGTAGTCAGATTCAGAAGCCCGCAAGTCTAACCATACGTTTCAGACCAAACGGGTATCGAGTTACTCAGTAACTGGATTTTGGAGATCAGATAGGCAGTTCTACATGTAAAATACTGGTATTCAGCTGTATCCGATAAAACTAGAAACCGAACGCAACGCAGTTGGGAAAACGCGAGTCATTTATTGTTTTTTTTATTTGAAAAGTTTACGTTCGATACAAGTGAAAAATCCCGTCTGATCCGAAAGAGGCATATAGGTATACAAATGATTATTCCAAATAAAATAATAATCATAAAATATTCATGAAAGTAAAAGTATTAATTAATTTTAAAATGCATATTTTTTGTCCCAAATTACTACCGTTTGTCTAAAATCTAACAAACTTCTAATTTGTGACAACACAGCATTAGTATGTTCGATCGTCAATTGTTTTTTTATGACGTCACTATCCGAGAAGCGACCGCTCACACCAGTTGTCATTTATGATTCCCCATTTTAGTACATTTTATTTAATTTTCATCGGGGTATTTTTTTTTACTTGTTCTCCAAAAAGGATTACATAATTAGAATCTAATCTCGATACCTAATAATACCCTCAAGGATCGGACAGGGTTTTTATAACATACTGTACAGCCATTCACATGTTCTTGCCTGACGACACAAAAAACTGCTATCGACAATTGGACAGGAAAACTCTTCGATAGCGAATGCAATCCTCATCACATCAACATAAATAGATCCATACACCACCCCCTTATCCCACTTATCACCAAACCGTTTTCACCGTATGTTGCCCGTACTTACGATACAGAACACGTGTCGCACTTTGTCCTCAATCAGCATAATAGGTGCAGCTAATTGCACCTCATCATTTGTGTGTACTCCCACGGGGAAAGCATATTGTGTTGCCAGTTGTGAAGACTTGGTAGGTACTTTTATTTTTTCACTTCTTTACTAAAAACTGCTAATTGTGAGAAATCTGCTCCATTCGGGATACCTTAGAGGAGTTCGTGGCGAAAAAAATAACAGCCGCTCGAGTTGATCTTCAGGTTAAGCCACGCTTGCCTAGGTTGGTCCGTGGATGGGTGACCACCCATACCGAGTTTCCTCCGTGCCTCGGAAACCACGTTCAGCCATTGGTCTCAGCTTTCATTTGTAGATCAATGGCAGTCGTTACAGCTAGTCAGTGGTTCGAAAGTCTGACAACCAGTATTAACAAGGGGTATCGTATTACCCAGTACTGACTGGGTTGTGGAGGTCAGATAGGCAGTCGCTCTATGTACAATACTGGTATTCAGCTGCATCCGGTTAGACTGGAAGCCGACCCCAACATAGTTGGTAAAAGCCTAAGCAGATGATGACGTCTCTGATAGCTTATGAACGAATGTGTCTTCTACTTACCAGAAACACATTCGGAACTCAAACCTCACAGACTACCAAGTAAGCCAGTCTCAATTTATAGGAAACTTCAACAGAAATACATCCCCACACTAACGCGGCACTCTGTCCGCAATCAACATAATAGGTGCAGCTAATTGTTCGTCATTTGTACCGTGACCTCTCGGCTTCGGGCCCCGTCGGAATTACTCGTTCATTGTCGTCGTCTGTGGGGAGCGATGTATGTGTAGCTGATGCAGGTTCCTTTGAGGGGATAGATTGGTGACTCTTTTCCCCTTTTGTTTTAAGATTGATTCAGTAACTTTCATTACTATCAGTCTAGCTTGCTCAAGGATTGTTATCAGCGTTCTCATTTTAAAATTTTCGGTGGTTGTTTTCATTCGTTCAATAAATAAGAAGATCAGATTACTGAAAATTAGACTGATTGATGATTTGGACTGATTATTGGAAAGTTTTGAGTATGACTGTGGATGGGTATAAGAGAGGAAGACCAAAGATTCGATGGATGGACTATGTGAAGAATCATATGGCTAGACAGGAGGTGTCTGATGAGATGACGAGCAATAGAAGTATGGAAGAAGAAGACATGCTGCGCCGATCCCAAATTAATTGGGACAAAGGCAAAGCGAATGATGAGCAGATTACCCCGTATTTACACCATGGTATAGAACATACTTCACTAGTGGTGTCTACAAGTTTTGTTCAAAATAAGTTGCAAAGATTTGATTTAAAAAAAAATGTTTATTGCTTCAACTTAAATAACTTATTCTAGTTACAATGGGGAGAATCCTTTTAAGCAAATAATTTGCTTGTTTTATGATGCTCCGCACTTCCCAGGTTACGTAATTGTGTTAAGTTATTGAGCCTGATCAAGAAATTATATAAACTGATACAAATAAAAATGAAAGGATAAAACGCTCTGGGATGTGGGTATGTGTGTAGGAGATGGTGTGGATGAAAAATACATTTAAAAATCTTGTCAAATGTGTTTATGGCAAGTATCTTACAAGCCACGCCGAAAGTCAGTATCACAACTTGTACATGTGTTAACGCTGTGTAGTACACCTATGTATGCTGATCGTAGACAAAGGCAGGTCAGATAAACATGAAGGACCAATCGCCTCAATCTGTGTCGTACACGGAACATAATGTTCCGGGGCAATCGGCCATTAACGTTACGAAGATACCTCGAACCAGTCATTATATTCACTTGAATCTGATAAATGGACCTGAGTGAGGTCGGCTGTGTAATTAGGGATTAGTTTTGCTTAAAACCCTTGAAATTATTAGCTGAGTTATTAATTATTTGTTCTTTTGCCGCCTGTCGATGGTAAAGAAAGTTTTTGTACAGTATGCTGTTATAGTTGCACTTTGACTGCTTTGGTGTCGTGGTCGCCAGCGTGACGGCTGAGGACGATTCCCGGATTGGGCAAAAAGTGCTATTGGATTTTTTCTTGAGAAATTTCTAAGTAGTACCCGGAGTTTGAAAGTTGGAGTTATGATACCCCCGCATCTCTGAAAGTACGTTAAGCCGTTGGTCCTGCGCCGTCTTTCTCCGGTCGTGTCGGATTGCCGTCCCCTCGGACTATGAGAGTAAAGGAACAGAGAGTGCACCTGTGCCTGCACACGCACTTGTAGATTAAAATATGTATGAAACGCGCCGATCGATGGCTAATCTCCGTTAAAATTGGCCGACGTAACCGAAAACCAGTAAGGAAGACTATTATTATTGTAGGACAATATTAATTGCATTCGTTTATTTGCATTAGTTAATCTTTTCTATTTCAATTTAATTTATTTTAATTCGAATTCATCTGGACTACACAAATCCTACTAACTTAGTCTTAAGATAATTAATTTGTTACTAACAAAATATGGACATTATCTATCTGAAATGAAATAAACAATTTTTTTTATTTTTATTTATTAATATATTAATAGTACATCAAAAACGATACTATATTTTACATTCGAAGCACTTAGCTAGACAAAGAAAAATATTTGTAAGCGTTTCGCATTTCTACAAAGTAGATTCAGGAAATCCAACCATGAGCTTATGACAATCCAACACACTTTTGTAATCGCATAAAAAAACACTTTCACTCACTTAAGGTACTATCAGCATAACATTCTGCTGGTCATAGGTAGATGTAGTACATACTATCTTCACAGGTGGAATCTTTCAGTTTTCCTTCTCTGTACAAAGACATGGTAAGCTTACAAGAAAGCCTACATACAACGGAATAGTCTAGCTGAGGTATCACAAGATCCCACAAACAAACGTTTTGTGTGCCTTATGTCTCAACTAGACAAATTGAGGCCCGAAAATGTAAGTACACACATCAAGCTATACATTTCCAGTTTATGCTGATCTCGCATTGTATAGGATTTCCGTACAATGCGAGGTCAGCTTATACTGGAAATATGTAGCTTGATGTGTAGCCGTGTGTACAAGATTCGTTAGGACAGTTTATAGTCAGACATCAATATCGTATAAGATGACATAAGATGAGCATGAGGTCCTGAAATTGAAATATTATGCAAAAAATATTTAGTGTTCGTGTTTCGCGGAATTAACATTATTAACTGCCCCGTTGGTCTGGTGGTCGTAAGCGCGACTGCTGATCAGGATGTCCTGGGTTCGATTCCCAGATCGGGCAAAGTATTATTGGGTTTTCCCATCAGGAATTTCTCAGTAGCAGCCAAGGAGTCTGAATTTGCGGCCGGTTGATGGCAATAGGCTCGCCCCCTATTATACATGGGACTCAAACACTACTGGCGAAATGTGGGTGTACTATTAGGTACACCTCTGCCTACCCCTTCGGGTATTAAAGGCTTGATTTCACTAATGTAACATTATTACATTGACTGTACAAAACAGCATCTAAAACATAACAACAGGTGAGAGCTATCGAGAACATTACCCACAGTAAATAATTGATAAATTAAAGCAGTAGTCCAATTATAAATGCTAATCCAATGTAGTGATTGCTGTTAATTATGTTCCAATAACATTATTTCAAATACTTTATACCGAAATTGTGACGCTTTCCACACCACAAATTGATTTAAATATTAGTTTAATTAAAGTGAATTGTGGATTTACATTCTCGATATTATGTGTTGCGGTTATTATTTATGATAACATAACTAGTTTTTGCCCACGAATCTGTCTGTTTCAGAAACTATTCTAAGAGGCCGTTTATAGCGTGGTATGTATCATAGGATACCTTTATCCTGGTATTAACACTGATTTTAATTTATAATTACCATTATGGTAAGTATAAATAAATATTAAATATATTTATATAAATAACCTAGATAATAATGGCAAAGTTAAAATCATTTGATTTTGTGTAGCAACAATTAAATACCGAATTAATGAAGCATCAAGTTATAACCATGGTTTTAAATACCATATTGTTTGTGGAACATTAGCATATCTTCTGTTATTATTTATTCTATATTATTCTACCAATTACTATTACCTAAATTGCGTGTGCTACCATAGTTACTAAGTTAAGACCTTTGCCCACGGAGACTTTTGCAGCGATATAGTTAGTAGCGAACTGTTTGTTACCTTGACCTACGTAAACGTCGCTTATTTAACACCTACTCTAATTAATTACGTTCCAATAAAAATTCAATCGGAAATAATAAATAGTAATTATAAAAGTAAATTTTAATACAAACAATTCTTTGAGTCTCTGAAATTGCATCATCCTGTTTAAATTTCTTTCAATTAGTAATTTGGCATCGACGCGATGTCTCACCCGCGCAATCGTTGTTTTTATAATATTTCTTAGTTAGTTATTATTTACGAACTACCTTACATTTTTTTATAAACTATGTGATAACCGTAAATTAAAAAATATTATTTGCTATGTTAGTATTAAGTTAGTATTAAGAACTTAAAAGTGTTTCAATATCCGGCCAAACCTTGAGGTTTCAATGATGTTTCTGTTTATATTTTGTTTTCATTAATAAACAATAAAAAAGAATATAAAAGATTCTGTATCGCGATGCTGTCGCGCTGCAGCCGCGATATAAATGCGATTAAGCATCGATAAAGCAATACCTCCGTTCTCCACTCTTCATTCCCCCGATATCGTCAGTAACAGTCGCGTGTATGTGTCGATACAGTAGCGATGCTGATGTTCGTTTGCATCGTGAAAATGCGACTACTTAAAGACCAGCGACGTTTTCTCGAACGTTCTCTGGAAAATTAAACTAGAGCAAATATTGCCGTGGGCGAAGGCTCTGAGATGATTGTACCCAACTATTAAGGAGAATCCCCTTTAATAGAATCGAAATAAGTTGATATTTTACCAAGAAAACAACACGGCATTCACTGAATTTGAAGAGGTAGCCTAATTAATTTGGTCTCGCACTTCAAGGCCTACTCTGTCTATTGTTGAAAATTCTAGCACAAAATTAGAGTTGTTTACCCCGACGGGATAGACAGAGATGTACCTATAGCTGGTAGCATGCAGCAATGTATGATGTACGTACATGGCATAATATATGTATATGTCGGAGATGTCAGGATGTACTCCGCTAGGCTTCTACATCATGTGAGCAGACGATGGATTTCTGCTATGAAAAGACACAGAGCGACACACTGTTTCGTTTCTAGCAAAACTAACAAATTACTTGATATTACAACTTAACAAGATAACACGGGGCACAATGAATCAGGTTCAGTTCCAAGAGGTCTTAACTCCGCCGCGATCAGACACTGACTGTCGTCCTACCTCAGAGTTGTAACTATCAGGGCCCTGTACCAAGCACGCTGTGGTGTGGGTAGACTTGTAAGTAGGGTACCACCGGCGTGATGTCACCACCGCGTACTTGTGATTCATTTTAAGCCCGTACCCATGACCATCTCCGAAATATACTTAATGAATGATTTATTTACTAAAATTTTCTTAACGCTATTAGATACATTGCCACACAAAACTGCTTACGCCGTTTAACTGTGAGATCGCTGAGTCTCTCTTACAATAAACTTACTATAAGGAACATCTATAACTTATATACTACCTATACTTACATGGAATCTAACAAATATTTTTTTAAGTTTTCTTGCGAATTTTACTTTACTATCTTCTTGTCTGATGTCAACTAAAAACATACTTGTCTGTTTAAAGCGTTGCAAGCCGACTTTCTGAGAAGGAAGTGGCACGAGCGGGCGGTTAACACGTAACGTAAATACGTCGATACTTGAATCGAAAATATTATTACCCTATAGCATTTTAGTTAAATTATTTGCAAGGAGGTCAATCAGTACTATCCATAGATATGAATAAATTATCCCCATATCGATTTTTTTTTAACAACTGATAAACAAATTATATGCGGCCCCAGGCTCAGAACGATATACTCCATCATATCTGAAAATTTGGCTGGTCGTTGGAAACTAACCCTGTATTGCTGAGTCATAATACTAGTCTCTCATGTACCTCCTATCCCGACTTCTATGCCCTAAAAATTGCACTCAAAGTGGACGGACTGCAGTGATCTAGGATGTGTTCAAAGTATCTACTCACCTATTTACATGAGAAGAAAACTATCATTCCCCTCATCTTGAACTTCGAAACACACGGCTTATGTACTTAAGTCAATTGTATATAACACCAGAGACAGATAGCATCGCTTGTCTTGTCGGCTATATATTACATAGGAACGTGGACGGCTGTAGTGCCAAGTATTTACTACTATGAGTTATGTTTCGTAAACGTGTGTTGGTGTGTATCTGGTTAGCCTTGATGGAGGTTATATTTCTTCTTTTAATATTAGTAGGTAATTGTGAAAAGGTTCTTAATCTTCCTCTGATTTAATTTGCCATTAGCTGTTGCCCGCGACCTTCGTTCGCGTGAAATTATTATAAAAAATATTACTTCTATTAAAAATATTCTTTTTGAATCGGATTTTGTTATCAATTTCAAAGGTTTACATTTTTTGCACGGAACCCTAATTCGCATTCTAAAATAAAAGTAGCTTAAGTTACTCCTTACAACATCAGCTATCTGCCAGTAAAAGTTCAGTCAAAATTGGTCCAGCCAATTTGGAGATTAGCCGGAACAAACAGACAGACAGACAAAAATTGAAAGGAATGATTGTGTTTTTGTTATATGTGCCGTACTTCAATTTTATTATTTGTATAGATATATAACTACCTCTTATATTTGGTACGAATACCAATGCATCTAAAATTAATCTACCTTTACTTTCCTCCTTCACGGTTAAGTCATCTTTTCATACAGAGACGGAAAGAACATTGTAACTAGAATTCATGAAATGAAAATTGATTTTTTTATGCATCAAAAAAGCAATTTCCCCGGAACCTTTTCTTTCAACATTCTTTTTTTATAAACAAACAAATGAACTCCAGAACCCACCAACAACTGCTAACTCTTATAACACTAACAATAGCTACAAAAAACGCCACTTGAACAGTCCTACAAAGAAAACTAGAAAAGCGCTACAGACTGCCACAGCACAGTGGACTAGTACTTACTAGTAGTACCAGTAGCAGCATTACCATAGCGTATTTCAACTAGGAACAAATTATTGAAATCACGGCTCGTGCACACACACGCAAAGCGATATAACAGTTTAGTTGTGAATTAGTAGAGGCTGTATCGTCAAGAAAAATTTATGTGAGTAGTGACTTTTAAATTTATATATTTGTGTACCCACTTAGTAACGTTTAAATTAAATACAACCCGAGTAGTGATACATAACAAAAACGTTTAGTTGACAGCTGTCCACTGCTGGACATAGGCCTCTACATTCAATCGCACGCCATTGAATTTTTCAATATGATTCTCGGCAACTCTCATGCAGCTTCTACCAGCCCTCCTTCGAAGATCATCGCTACACCTAGCCTGAAAGCGTCCTACCTTACATTGCCGATGACGCGACTCAAGAACGCGTTTACGCGCGTTTGTTTCACAAAAGGTGTTGATTAACTGGTCATCTTTATACTGTGACCGCAGTCTACCACAGTGTAAGTAAAAGCTTTCGCGGCATAATAACCGGTTCTAGTGTAAGGCTGTGCATTTTTCACTCTGTGCCATTATGCGCGCACACGACGCCCGTAATGAAGTGGTATGGCGTGACGGCCTCAGTGTTACACTACGTGACCAAATGGCGGAGTGACGAATTAGATGCAGGACGAATAGCGAGACGGGATTTTTGAGGTTTTTAGGTAAAGAAAGAGTTGCGTTAAGTGATTTCAGCTGAAGAATGGATGATGGTACTATTCAATTCCGACACCATGTAATGAAAATATCTTTTTTTAAATTGAATGAAAACGTCGTTCTTTTTAAAGGTTGATAAGTTACCAAACAATATTTAATCGAGTAATGTCATGTGTGTGTGTATGTCATGTGTGTGTGTTGTGTTGTGTAATGTGTGTTTTATCTTAGATAATATGTGGTCAAGATACAAAAAAAAGTTTTGAATTTGAAGAAATCTCATAATTTTACAAAACCAGGAAAACAGGGTTGTAAAACATATCAAAGCTACTGGCGTTTGCTGTCGTAATACAATTTCCGACATCTTCGTCGCTGGTAGAATATTATAATGGTGTCTTTTTTTTTTCGGATTTGAAGTCATCACATAACCCCTCCCGCTCTGGTCTGAGCAGAAGGGAGTGTCAGACTTTTAGTGACTAAAACTCATTCATGTTCCTTCCTTTGCCCTTTGTATTCCAGGGCCGCGGTATCTCTTTCGAACAATTCCGCAACCCTGGCAGGGATGGTGTCTTAGCACACTGTTTTCTTCCAGATACTTGATAGATGTGGAATTGACGTTCAAGTTTACTTAACAAGTAAATTTTCTTCTATGTAAATGATAAATGATGTTTATTTTGCAAATAGGTTTTTAAAAACACTTTTACACGTCTCTTTTTTAAACTAGATGGGGCCGGTGTTTCGTACCTGACTACTCTGAGAAGAAACAGCCGAAACAAACTCAGAGGTCATAGTCTCTTTTAAAGTCCAGACATAATCTTGGTTAACTCACATGAGGACTATGCAGATTAGTGTCTGAGATGGTCTCTTGAAGAAAGAACCACACAGATTTGAGTGGACCTGTCCAGTCAGTGCAAGCATTTGTCAGTTATCGTGTAGCTCGACTTATAACTCAAGGAGCTCAACGACACGACGAACAATACCAAAGAAAGGACATTTGGGTAGGTCGCTTATAGTACTCAAACTGCCAGACAATAGTGGAAAAAGATACACATGGTCCTCACATTCACAATAATCAAATAAAATTAATACAAAATACTCTACAAAATAAATGTCATTAAATGTGACCATTAACAATAAAAAATAAAAGTAAAATACTTAGCAAAGTAAGTATTCATGTCAAATCATTAAATATAACAATAAGAAAAATATAAAACAAAATAATAATAAAAAAAAAATAATAATAATAAAATACTAAAAGTATTCATGTCAAATAAATTAAATGTCACAGTGTATATGAAAAAGGAATCAACAATAAACAAGCAAAGTCCGAATTTTCGACATTCACAGAGTAAATTTAATTGGAGCAGCTTAATCCCAAGCCTTTTTATCTTCGAGATAGTGATTAATGTTAAAGTAGGCTTTCAGACATAGCTTCCGTTTTATAAACGATTTGAATTTATTTAGGCTTAGTAATTGAATATGACTTGGAAGTTTATTGTAAAAACGTATACATTGGCATTTGAACGTACCCCTATTTTTTTTAGCCTCGTTGCAGGAACAACATATTTGTGTTTATTCCTCGTATTTATGTTGTGGATATCACTGTATTTTTTAAACAAATTAATATTTTTATGTGCGTACAAAAGGTTTTCATAAATAAATTGAGAGGGGACAGTAAGTATATTAATCTCTTTAAATTTTTCTCTGAGGGTGTGTCTAGGACTTAATTTATAAATTGAACGAATTGCCCTTTTTTGCAAAACTATTATATATATATTTTTTTTTTTAAACTATTATAAAAACTATATATTTTTATAAAACTATTATAAATATTGTCTGAATATCGGCGGCATTGCCCCACAAGAGAATACCGTACGACATCACACTGTGGAAATAACTAAAGTAAACTAAACGGGCTGTCTCTAAATCAGTTAAATCACGAATTTTTCTAACGGCGTATGCTGCACAGCTAAGCTTTTTTGACAATTTGTCTATATGGGGGCCCCACTGAAGCTTGGCATCCAAAGTTATGCCTAAGAACACTGTGTTATCTTCCGGTTTCAACTCTTCATTCTTGATTAGTACACTAGTTTCCACTTGTCTTACATGGGGTATCGTAAACTTAATACATTTAGTTTTTTTCTCATTTAGGAGTAGATTGTTAACATTAAACCAATTAACGACTTTAGCCAGGGCGCTATTAACATCGTCCGTAACTAGTTGCTGACGTTTGAGTTTAAATAAAAGAGAGGTATCGTCTGTAGCCTTCAACACCGGAATTTTCATTCAAGCTTGTTTACTTCCTTATTATTATTTCAGCAGTCAAATCGCTAGCTTCCTTAGTTAATAATAGACGGTGCGTAATAAATAATTTTAATTATCCCATCGCACCCTTTGGCCGTCACGGCGTCGTTTTCAGGACGCCCACAGTAAATAGAGACGAGTAATACTGACCCTTGACTGGAGGAAAGACACACCCTGTATAACCGTTAAATACATTTAACATGCACAACTGATTAGTTTTAACGCAGCGAATGCTCTCAAAACGCTGAAGACAAACATTGTGAGCAAAACGAGCACTAATAGAACTAAAAATTCAAAGAAATGTGACATCTACTAAATTGCCCTGTGCCCTCGTGATGAATTACGGCTCGCTTCCTCTCAAAGAGATGGCGGATATATCCCAGCAGTGGGAACATTATATACTGATACTGTAATGTTTCGTTCCGCTGAAATATCGATGATGAGTGAATTACAGTGGATTCTCTTTGAATTATATCTTCTTTCTTCTGCGCTTGTCTGTTCTCGACTAAAGACAAGTGCACACAATATAAAATAAAATAAGAAAATAACTTAAAACTAGGTCGGCTTCTAGTCTAATTGAGCCCAGTTGAATACGCCCAGGTATTTCTGATGGAGGTTTTCAGACCTCCTTAAAAAAACGAATTCAAACAACACAATACAGCCGAAACACTGATAAGATACGGCTGACATCAAGTAACCTCAGAACATTGCACTCGCTTTTCCAAGAACACCTCAAAACACAATCAAGTCATGTAAATTACCAAGAAGACGCCAAGACTCCCAGTCCATTTCCAAGTCGTAAACAAATCTAGTTATAATGAATTATGATCACGTAGTGGTGGTGTTGTCGCCGACTATACGCGAATTAATCTCTGGCAGCCCTCCGCATTCCTCTCACGTCCCCTCCTGCACAAATAAGCAGACCTCTACGTGACTCTCTTCAAGTACTAAATGAGTTAATGTGGTCATTATTTTTTTGTAGTCTGTGCTTCGTAGAATGGAAGATCAAATTATTGTAATATTTTTCAGAAAAAATCTAATATCTGCTTATTCATTTCTCGTTTGACTTTTTTCCTTTCGTTTATGTTTTTCTTCAAATCATGCTGTTTTTGGCAAATTGAATTAACACCATCGGCGTCTACCTAAGCTTTTTCCGCTGTTGGGGTCAGCTTTCAGTACCTAACCAATTGCAACTGAATACCAGTATTCAACATGGAACGACTGATTACCTTACCTCCACCAAACCAGTTGCTGCTTTACGTGATACCGCTAAGGAAGACTGGTGGTCAGACTTTCGGGTTCGTGTCTACCCGTAATGACTGCCAAAATCTACGAATGACTCGCTGGACTAAGTGCTTGTCGTGCTTTGAGGGTGACGAGTTTGGTTCTGAAAAATACAAAACATTTTTGATACAAATAGATAAAGGATGTAACAAGACCTTAACGAAGTTGAAAGGCACTTGTTCTCTCCGTCATTGCGTTTTTTTTTTGTTTTAGACCATACCTGGGAGCCTTCTAATTACGGAGATATTGGGGGTCAAAATTACAACTTTTTCACAAGTTTTTTTAAATCCTTTTTTTTTTATGTAAGATTTTTACTTTAAACACCTCCACAACCAATGTACTATTCAATCCATCCATCAGCACAATGTTTTGAGAGTGTTACATTGAGACCTACCTATACCTGAGTTTGATGTACATAATGCTTGGTGGACGGCTTCGTTAAGGGTCTTGTTACACCCTGTATAATTATCATTATGATTTCATTGAACTCAAAATACTCGTATTTCAAAAGAGCCTTTGCTTCGACTCAATTTTATAAAGCTTTTAAATCCCTTGGAAAACACAATTAACACCGTCACGAGACATTTAATCGATTCTTCGATTAAAATCAGTTCATAAAAACATCGTATTTCGTGGCATGTAATCCAATTAAATCCCTTTCTGTTGTGATCCATGGTTTCGTTTTAATTTGAAACTTTGAAGGCTGTCATTGAAAATTAATATTTGCGTCACTTTAAGGTATTTTAGGGCAAATATGGTAGTGTTCAAGAGGTGCTTCTTATTTCACGAGGAAGAAATACCACCAAGAGGCTCACCCACTATTACGTGGGATTTAAACATGGCGAAAGCTGCGTGTACTGTTAGCTACTCCTTTGCCTAGCCCTGGGAATTACCGGCGTTAGCTACTCCTTTGCCTAGCCCTGGGAATTACCGGCGTTAGCTACTCCTTTGCCTAGCCCTGGGAATTACCAGCGTGGTGTTATGTTGCTCTAAACTAGCGACCCGCCCCGGCTTGCGCGGGAGCAATGTTATGCATATAAACCTTCCTCTTCAATCACTCTATCTATCAAAAAAAACCGCATCAAAATCCGTTGCGTAGTTTTAAAGATCTACGCATACATAGGGACAGACAGCGAGAAGCGACTTTGTTTTATACTATGTAGTGATAATTTAAATGTAACACTTCGCGGCTTCATCATCATCATTTCAGCTGAAAGATGTCCACTGCTGGATATAGGCCTTCCCCAAGTATCGCCACATTGACCGGTCCCAAGCATCTCGCATCCATAGCGGATCCCCGCAACCTTCACCAGGTCATCGGTCCACCTAGTGGGAGGCCTTCTAACGGAAAGTCTTCTAAGCGGCTGAATTTCACTCAATTCCAATTATACCAATAATCTGTCTAGTTACTACTTCACTGATACTACAATATTATTAATTGATATTTAAATTTTTCTATTCCTCGAATTAAAATAGCTTTTAAGCTCTGTTTGAATAGAATAGAATAGAATAGACGTTTATTCGCTAATGGACAGCAGCAACACAAAAGCAAGCAAGCAAGCTTTGTTTTGCTGCACATATTTGGGAATAAACTTAATTAATACGAATTCGACATTTTTCAGATAATTTTCTCCCTTTGGGAACAGATTTTTGCTGGAAATTTCTACCTACATGAAATCCTTTTAAATATCATGTTATTACGATCTGTTTTGATTTCTAGGAATTCTTCGGTTTCGTAGGTTGTTTTGTTTTTTTGGAGGTGGCATCTCGCAGTTCAGCCGTTGATAGACAACTGGTGTTATATATCTTTTGCTCGCGGCTTCGCTCCCGTTGTGTACGGAAATTAACACAAGGGAACGTTTTAAATGTAGCCTATAACACTCGGGAATAATGTAGCTTCCCGTTAGTGAATGATTTTTTGGAATTACATCAGTAGTTCCGAAGATTACCCCTACATACAAACTTGCAAACAAAAACCTCTTGATTAGTATTCGTATAGATTAATTAACTCCTAGATAAGCATAGTTGGAAGAAAACACCAGAAGAAGTATATAATATGTAGGTACCTATATGCCTCGAAAATCTATACGTTTTGAGGGTCACGGCCATAAGAGAAAAAGGTTCAAGAGCAATCGGCCGAAAACTTTGAGCACGTTTGACTTATAGTAGCTTAGTTTTATTTTTCTTAGGACCTCCTTTTTCGCGGCGGTCAAAAGAAACATACTATTTTATTAACATAACATCACGCTTGTAATGTCCAAAAGGTTCGGCAGAAGTGTACCTGTAGTATGTTAAAATCTTCTACATTTAATTTTAAGTCCCATTTTCCATCTCGTCACCAATAGCCCGACTTCACCCACTGCTGAATTCAGGCGAGTTGTTTTGCTACACCCGGATTTTCCATCTAAAATATCTATAAACCATTTAATTTTTTTATATTTACTACAAATAAAATTTGAAAACTAATACGTAATTATATCAATGCCAAACCAACGATTTCCACTAAAGTCCTACTAAAAATCGACTGCCTCGTTGGCGAGTGGTCGTGAGCGCGACTGCTGCGCATGAGGTCCTGGGTTCGATTCCCAGGTCGTGCAATGTGTTGTTGGGTTTTTGTATCAGGAATTTCTCAGTAGCAGCCACGGAGTCTGAATTTGTGTTTCGGTTAATGGCAATAGGATTGCCCAAAGGGGGCATGGAACTGAAACATAAATAGCGAAATGTAGGTGTACTATAATTGGGTACACCTCTACCTAATCCTTCGAGAATTACAGGCGTGATGTTATGTTATTTCAAAAATAAACTAAAATAAAATAACACATAACGTAGTATCATACACCAGAAATCAGAGCACAAGTGACCAGGAGCACATAAATCAGTAGGAATTTAAACTGCGTCCGTGCCTCTCTGGGGAGTACACTCGCGAGATGAGGGTGAAATACTGAGTTAAGAGGTAGAAATATGTTCCGAGGTGGAAAAGTTGGCGAGTATGTGAACACTAGCGTCCTCTAGTGGCGTGTGATGAATTCTGAATGGATGGGGAATTAATGGGAGGTTTTATATAGTGAAAAACTTTATGCACAGACTTTTTTTGTGAGTTGTGTTTTGTCTAACATTCAGAGTTAATACATTTATCTGATTTAGAAAAGAAAAAGAACTACATTTTAAATGGTTTAGCGCTAAACTTAAAGATTCGTGGTGGAATTGGGCCTTAGTGTCGTCGCTTTATATTTTTATGGATATTTTGGACATGGACTTAGTAGCCTCTTCAATGTTTAAAATGATAATACGACATCTTTTTGTTTTTCAAATAAACTTTACCCTTTAATTTGTAAGAAACCAGAGGCCCATAGCTTTCACGCACAGGTCAAGATGGCTGCCTGTAAATTTGAATAATAGAACGCGATTAACAAGTCAGGAATCCGAATTGAATGTAGGTCAACAGTCAATCGGGGTTCAGAGAATTGGTGACGTCAGTAATTAGACCAACCAATCGAAGCCAATTACAGACATTACGGTGACCAAGTAGAATTCCTCCTTTATCTGGTCTTGAAATGCTCGACCTAGTGAAGTATCTCCGATACTTTTTTATCGGTAGCAAGGTGGAAAACCATTTTAACTAGAATTAAAAATTTCTAGTCATAACAATTGAACATCAGGGTCTTTCTTTGACGTAACTAAAACTCAATGATGATAATTTGCAGTCATTTTCATTTCTATAAACTTAACATTAAAAATATTAGACTTGGGAAACTAGTCATCATGGGAATCATCAGAGAGCCTAAACAAAGTGGAACTCTATTAGTGATATCAATTATGAAAAAATCAGAAACCTACCAGCTAACATAGGCTATCAAAAAGCTTATGCCAATTTAATTGAAAGTGCAAAACAGTTTCAAAACGATTGCCATTTGTCTAGACACTAGATTACCACGACAATTCCGTAGAACCCCGTGTACTTAACGTTTACCAATGCATAAGTAGACCATTATGTAGTGAGGCCACTCAAATTAATCGGGTGTCCCATGTCAAGCATTTAACCGCGACGTCTGACACTAGATTAGGTAATACCAACATGTCAACACACTCACTACACGTCATGTCGTGCGTCTATACAACTATAATGGACTATGATTGACCATCAACAGCAAACAATGTTGCTTTAGATAGAAAATTACGCTGTATCCTGCAAGAGTTAAAATTAGACTTAAAACAATCAAAACCTATGTAACTCTAATTAACCGACTTCAAAAAAGGGAGGAGGTTATTTTACCGATACTTGTGCCCGATTGCAGTAACCCTAGGCGACATCTGAATGAATGTGTAAACATTTTTGCATTTTTAACCCTCGGTTCATCGCCGAGAGCTAGAACAGTACATATTCAAGTTTACTCATAAATCTATGTACTAACAGTTATTAAATACAAGTTAACTGTAATTTTATTGTGAAAGTGTGTGAGTGTTTGTTAACCAGGAAGGCTGACCTGCCGTGATACAGTCTTCACTAGTACGGAGGTTAGTGCGAATCAACATCAAACAACCGCATAACCCACACAGGTATATAAAATTAGTCGTTATATTTGTTTATTAGCAGACACAAATCACAGGATTGTTGCGATTTAAACATAAGGTTGTTCTTTAAATTGTCAATAAACTTTTAAACTTTAAGTATTCATGAAAACAGGCATACAGGGTGTTATCTTTGCGGGACTGTTCGAAAAAGATACCGCGGCCCTGGAACACAAAGGGCAAAGGAAGGAACATGGATGGATGTTTTAGTCAGTAAAAGTCTGACACTCCCTCCTGCTCAGCCCAGAGCGGGAGGGATTATTGATGATTTCCCATCCGAAAAAAAAAAAAACGGGTGTTATCTTCCTCAAGCTGTGTCAAAGCCCCCCGTTCTGTGCCTTCCTGGTCTACCTTTCCAAGCTCGTCGGTCCATCTAGCCACTTTAACTCATCACCATCTTCAGCCAACAGCAGTTCACTGCTGGACATAGGCCTCCATCTTCATCCAGCTGCTATGTACGTCCCATTATTCTTGCTGATTCACGGTTTCCACTCAAGATCATGTCTACCCCAATGGTCATCTGTACTAATAAGGCCAGCCAATATCACTTCAGTTCGCCACTTAAACTAGACGCAATCAAACAGTAGTATCTCCGCCATCCTATGAATATTTTCTACCACTCTCGGCTAGGAATGGGCCTGGAGTGGAACTGTTACAGTAACGGGAACATCACTGCGAGCTGCGCCCAACGATAAGTGATATAACTGTTTGGTATTGGTGTTTGCTTCAATCAAAGTGGACTGTATAAAGGTATAAAAGTTTAATAGCTAGGTACTGCAGCAGTTGGTAACGTAACATAAATAGAATAAACACCCGCCCGTTCGCTCGCGAGATGTAACGGACACTGGCTGCGGCCGGGCGGCGGTGGAGCGCGCGCGCGCCGCGTCGCCGTCCCGCGCGTCTCTCCCTCCCCGCTGTCGCCTGTCGCGGCACGATGCGTTCGCGCGAACATGCTCCCCGGGTTGAAGAATTCTTCAAACAAGTGGTAGCGGGCATATGTTGTTGAAGGCCCGCCGAATGGTTCCCTTCTTCGTCTTCAACTCAGCGACCCTCACGACGCCGTCGGAGCCCGGGTACACTTGCACGACGCGACCCAGCAGCCAGCAGAGAGGTGGAAGTGCCTTATCCTTGACTAGGACGAGGCTCCCCACCTTCATGTCGCCCGATGTTGTATGCCACCTGGTTTTTTGCTGCAGCAGAGATATGTATTCGGTATTAAATCTTTTCCAAAAATGCTGCTTGATGTATTCCACCCTTTGGAATCGCTCGAGTCGACTAATGTTTCCGCTGTCGGTCATCTGTGGATGCGGAACGGACGTGAGTGATCTTCCAATTAAAAAGTGAGAAGGAGTTAGGGCACAGAGATCAAGTGGATCAGGAGAGCAAGGAGTAAGAGGTCGGGAATTGAGGATAGCCTCTATTTGAACTAAGCACGTAGCCATCTCCTCGTACGTGAAGTGCGTTAGTTTGAGCAGTCTCTTTAAGTGATGTTTCGTGGAACGCACCGCGGCCTCAGCAACCCCATTAAAATGAGGGGAGTAGGCTGGCGCAAATTTAAATTGAATTCCTTCCTGTGCGACATCATAAGCAATATTTGAGGTCTGCAAAAAAAGACGTAGTTGATTACAAGAACCGACAAAAGTTGTTCCGTTATCGGACAATATGCTACGAGGCTTGCCACGGCGCGCAATGAATCTATTTAAAGCAGCCATGTATGCTTCTTTTGTGAGATCAGTGACAAGCTCCAGGTGCACAGCCTTGACAGCGAGGCAGACAAAGATACATATATAACACTTTATAAGCCTGCAGCCTCTTCCTTTCCGGTCAGCGATCAGTATTGGGCCGGCATAGTCAACACTTGAATTTAAGAATGGAAATTCTAGATTACTTCGTGAATTTGGAAGTTGTCCCATTATTGGTTGTACATTTTGAGCCTTGTGCCTAAAGCACACTACACATTTTTGAACAGTGACTCTAGATAAGTTTCTGCCCCCCAAGGGCCAATAGTTTTGCCGAATGTTTGCCAAGAGCAACTGAGGTCCGGCATGTAACAGTTTTCTGTGAGCAGTTTGAAACATGATTTTAGTTAGATGATGCTTACTGCACATGAGTATGGGATGTTTCACGTTGTAATCGTAAGGAGAATTATTTAGCCTGCCTCCGACACGAATGATGCCGTCGGAATCTAAAAAAGGAGATAAAGATATGAGCCGATTTTTATGAGGCAAGGGTTTTTCTGATTTTAAAATGGAGTATTCATCCGGAAAAATTTCTAATTGTGCATTACGTAAAATACATTTTAATGAAGATTGCATTTCCTGATTAGACAGCCACCCTACCAACTTATTACCTTTATTTTTTAAATTGTAAATATACCTTTTAATGTAGGCCACAATTCTTTGCAAACGGTTAAACTCTGAATATTTATGAATTAATTGTTGTATTAATGTTTGATTAACTGGAATGTGGCTATTGTTGGACTGATTTACAAAATAAGTTAGTTCAGGCAAGTCTTGTTTTGCAACGTCGTTTGGTGGTTTCGGCCACAGGCATTCATCCTGCAACAAAAATGAAGGGCCTGCCCACCATAAACTAGAATCGCTGATATGATCAGCCTTCACCCCTCGAGAAACAAGATCCGCGGGATTGTCTCGTGTTGGCACATAGTTCCATGCCGATCCAAGGGTGGTCTCCTGTATCTCATTAACACGATGCCTGACAAATGGCTTAAGTTGTGTTGATGGTGTGGATAACCAGCTCAACACTATTGTTGAATCACACCAAAAGACACATCGTCTAACTGGTATGGTAAGGGATTCTTGGACCTTTGTACACAATCTTGCACCTAACAGCGCCCCACATAGCTCTAACCTGGGCATCGTTGTTGGTTTTATCGGGGCTATGCGATTTTTAGAAGCTAATAAGCGTACCATGACTGCATTACTGCTATCAATGCTGCGTATATAAACACAAGCTCCGTATGCTTTTTCACTGCTATCTGTAAATATATGTATTTCATTAATGATACAGTTATCACATAAGACCCATCTGGGAATATTCAAAGAATTTAAATGTTTTAATGCATCTACAAATTTTGACCACTGATCTGCTATATCCTGAGGAACCTTATCATCCCAATCACATTTGTTGACCCATAACTTTTGCATTATAATTTTAGCTTCAACTACACATGGACCAATTAACCCTAACGGGTCGAAAATTTGGCTTATTATCGATAAAATGTGTCTTTTTGTTTTTGTTTTGTGAATGTCGATGTTAATGGAAAATGATAAGACATCTGATTTGCAAATCCACAGTAGCCCCAATGTCTTTGATGTGTAATTATTTGACAAATCCAAATCAAGGCAAGAGTCATCCTGTACGTCTACTATGTGTTTTAGAATTTGAGTACTGTTTGACTGCCACTTTCTTAAATTAAATTTCGCTGAACTGAGTATTGTTTTTATATTCTGACAAAGTTCAATAGCGCCGTTTATAGTGTCTGATCCACTTAACAAATCATCTACGTAGAAATCACGTTGGATGCTACTTTTCACGTGCTGATTATCTGTGGCCTCTGCAAGGCTTACTAGGCACTTGGTCGCGAGATAAGGCGCAGACGCCGTCCCATATGTGATTGTATTTAATGTGTAAGTTTTGAGTGGCTCTGACGGATCTTTCCTAAATATAATACGTTGTAGCGATCTTTGACTGGGGTTTAACTCGACAGCTCGATACATTTTTTCGATATCCCCTGAGATTACATATTTATGTTGTCTAACTCTCAATAAGATCGAGAGTAGATCATTCTGTACAGTAGGACCTACATATTGAATATCATTTAGTGATAATCCTGAAGTTGATTTTGCTGATGCATCGAAGACTGTTCGCAGCTTTGTCGTTTTACTTGATTCCCGCAGCACCCCGTGGTGTGGCAAGAAATAACTAATATTATTTTTATCACTAACTGATGAATTGCTATCCTCAGTCATGTGACCTAACATTTCATATTCTGTCATGAATTCAATATACATGCCTTTATAAATCGGATCGCGTTCAAAGCGTTTTTCTAATGATATAAATCTACGTTTAGCCGCAGCGTATGAGTCACCAAGAACGCTCGGACTGGCCTTAAGTGGCATAGTAACAACAAACTGGCCATTTGAGCCACGGACCGTATTTAATTTAAAACTTTCTTCGCAAGCGCGTTCCTCTATAGAAAGGCAATGCTTAGGTGATATTGTATCAAGCTCCCAAAATTTATTCAAGTCAGGGCTAGTAATTATTTTAGAGAAATTACACACATGTGTTTGTTTATGCAAGCTAGCCGGTACAGTACCTGAAATTAACCAGCCTAATTTGCTCTCACACAACTTTGGTAATTGTTTTCCTAAATTGATGTGATTGGCCTGAATAACATCCCAGAATAGTTCAGCTCCTAACAGGATATCAATGTCTGATGGAATGTTAAAAGATGGGTCCGCTAAAAATAACCCTGAAGGAATTGGTATGTTTTCAGTATTTATATAGGATGCTGGCAATCTTCTAGTAATTTCAGGCAGAATGAGACAGTTAATATTAAAAGAATAATGTTCATATGTGGACTCAATAGTAAGGTTGCAAGAATGTGTACTGTTACTGGTCAAACTATTTATACCTGTGACCCTAGAGGTAGTGCCAACTCGAGACAATCCCAGATCCCTGCAAAGCTTGTCAGTGATGAAGTTGGCTGTGCTGCCGCTGTCTAGTAGGACTCTGGCGCTGAACCTTGCGCCTTTGTCACTCACCACCTTCACCACAGCTGTGGACAGTAAAATGTGCTTCTGAGAAGTAGGCTGTATATCAGCTGAAAGTGACACATTATTATAGGATGTACTAGGCATAGGGTTACTTTGTACTTGAGTATCTAGCTGATCTAAATGCAACAAGGTATTATGACGGTTTTTACAGTACTTACAGCGTGTGAATCTACAACGTTTTTCTGTATGGCCAACCCGTAAACAATTCATACATACTTTGAATTCTTTTGTTTTCTGCACTCTTTCTTCTACTGTTAATTTTTTGAAAACATCGCATGAATAAAGAAAATGATTTTGAGAACACATAGGACAAATAATTTTATTTTTGTCTTTCTCATAATTGTTTTCTTGTTTTTGTGAGGTAACAATAAAACTTTTTGATTTATTACTGCTGTTTGGTTGCACTTTATCTAATTTTTTATTTTCCTCTAATGTCTCTAGTAAATCGGCCTTGTTGTTCATAAATGTACAAAACTGAAGCAATGTTGGTGAGTTGGGTAAAGTGTTACGGTACTCTTCCCAATCCCTACTGGTAGTACTGTCTAATTTTAATGTCATTAAGTATATAATGAGAGTATCCCGTGTAGGCTCATTCAACAATGTTAATGCTCTTATGTTTGTATTTGTAACATCTACAAGGCGGCGCAACGCCGCACTGGATTCATTGGTAATAGGCTCCGTGTTAAACAGTGCCTTGACATGATTGTTTATTAACAGGCGGCTGTTGTTATACCGCTCGCACAATAAATCCCAAGCTACCCCATAATTTTCATTTCGAAAGTCTATATTTTTGATAATTTCAGCAGCTTGTCCCTTTAGGGAAGCACGTAGATAGTGAAATTTATTTATGTTATCAATGTTGTTATTATTATGGATCAAGGATAGAAAAGTGTCCCTATATTCCAGCCAACACTGATAGCTGCCATCAAAACGAGGTAAATCGATTTTAGGCAAACGTATAAAGTTATTCTTTGTCCCACCTGTCACCTCGGAGCCTGATACGGAACCTGCAGAAGTCTTGTCCTGCTGTCGTTGCTCTCGCTCAGCAGAAATAACTTTCCGCGCCGTGGCAACCAAGTTGTGGTAACTTTCTTCAAACTTGAACCGATCCGCGTAGGCATCGTCAGGATTGTCCGATAACAGCTCAATCTCGATCTGTAATGCATTAAACTCATCATATAACTGTTCAAATTTACTAAACCGACTTTCTAGATCGAGTACTTGCAAGTCAGACAATCGATCACTATTTTCCAAAATGTTGAGATAATTATTGAAATTAGTAAGCTTAGCCTTCATCGAACTGCGTTTTTTGACTAGTTTCTCAGCCATTTTGCAATATGGAAAGAACGAACAATGAGAGTTGAGGCACTTTTATTTTAAGAATGCAAAATATAGGCAATAATTAGGCGCACTTGCAAACACACTCAGCTAATGCGGTCTAACAGCTAATTACATGCATAATAGCCGTTATCTGTCCCGCATGCGATGTTCGTTGTAAATAAGCACGGATAAAAACTATTTCGTGAAAAATATGCATAAAAAAAAAAATGGCGTCAATACGAGCGCCACTCGCTTTGCAAAGCGAAGTGAGTTAGAAGTACCTACATGCGAAGTGATTAGCTTGCGCCAACTCAAATAAAGGGAAATGGGAATGTGTTTGAGTTGGATTTAAAAGACGAATGCACTAAACGCACGGAAGTATGAACTAGGTAAAGGAGGACAAATTGGAACGAACTCACAACACGCCGTTGTCCTTAACCAGATAATCAAACAGCGATGCCACGGCACAATAGATAGGCGCACGTGTAATTCACTGGTGATCGTGACTCGTTTTTTCAAATCTTCGCTCGTAGACAGCGACGACGCTACGACACACAATAGATCGGTGCGCGTGGCTCGGGTCAGTCTGCGCCGCCAACTTTTGCAGTTTCTTCTCGGTAGATACGACGATTCTTTACCGGTGGAAGGACCAATGTTTGGTATTGGTGTTTGCTTCAATCAAAGTGGACTGTATAAAGGTATAAAAGTTTAATAGCTAGGTACTGCAGCAGTTGGTAACGTAACATAAATAGAATAAACACCCGCCCGTTCGCTCGCGAGATGTAACGGACACTGGCTGCGGCCGGGCGGCGGTGGAGCGCGCGCGCGCCGCGTCGCCGTCCCGCGCGTCTCTCCCTCCCCGCTGTCGCCTGTCGCGGCACGATGCGTTCGCGCGAACAAGCTGCTATGTACGTCCCATTATTCTTGCTGATTCACGGTTTCCACTCAAGATCATGTCTACCCCAATGGTCATCTGTACTAATAAGGCCAGCCAATATCACTTCAGTTCGCCACTTAAACTAGACGCAATCAAACAGTAGTATCTCCGCCATCCTATGAATATTTTCTACCACTCTCGGCTAGGAATGGGCCTGGAGTGGAACTGTTACAGTAACGGGAACATCACTGCGAGCTGCGCCCAACGATAAGTGATATAACCGACGTTTTAACGAGTAGGCCATGAAGTTAGAGGGAAAGTGAGGTTTGTTAGAACACATAGTATGAAAACCAAAAATATATTTTATCAGTGACAACCACGTTGAAAAACTAAATACTGGTATTCAACTGCATCCAGTTAGACGACCCCAACTTAGTTGGGAAAGGCTAGACAGATGATGATGAACCACGACGAAAAGCATGACGCAGTACGAGTAAAAATGTACTGTCAGTAGGAGTTTAAAAATAAATAAAACTATTTTGCTATACCTAAGTAAAAGTTTTGTCAGTTTGTATAATAGTATTTCTATACGAGGTGAGAGTCTAGTAAATAACAAGAAAAATATACTTTAAGTATACTTAAGGACTACATATTTTGCAGGGCACGCCACAATAGTGGCGATAAGTCCCCTCTTTGAGGAGTGGCTAGAGAGGCGCCACGGCGCCCTCACCTTCCGCTTGACGCAGGTCCTCACTGGACACGGTTGTTTCGGGAGGTTCCTGCACTGAATCGGGCGGGAGGAAACGCCCGGGTGCTACTATTGTGAGGATCGACCGGAGGACACGGTGGAGCACACGGTGGAGATCTGCCCCGCGTGGGCGGAGCACCGCCGTGTCCTCGTAGTGGCGATCGGCGGCGGCGACCTCTCGCGTCCGTCCTTGGTTCAATCCATGGTCCGGAGCGAGGCGGAATGGGACGCCGTCACCTTCTTCCGCGAAGCAGTCATGCTAGCGAAGGAGGTGGCGGAACGTGAGGGGGAGAGAACCTCACGTCCCAGCCGCCGCGGGAGACGCACCGGGCGTCGGGGGCCACGTGGTGGCCACCACGTGGCCAGCAAACTCAGCAGGAAACAGGAAGGTGTCCGAAAGGACCGATGCCTGCCAGAGTAGCGGGACTGTTCGAAAGAGATACCGCGGCCCTGGAACACAAAAGGCAAAGGAAGGAACATGGATGGGTTTTAGTCAGTAAAAGTCTGACACTCCCTCCTGCTCAGCCCAGAGCGGGAGGGGTTATTTGATGATTTTCGATAGGAAAAACAAAATATTTAACCCTACCAGGTTTAAAAAAAAAAAGCCTTCGTTAAGTATAATGCCCAAAAAAATGGAGTGTACTCGTAGACTTCTAAAGGTGTATTTCTCTTGCACTTTGTTCTCTCCCTAGTTCTTTATTTTATTCCAAAAGTTCAAGTAACTGCGTTTCAACGTAAATAAAGCCAAATTGTCAACTAAAATTAAGCCCTTTCGCACACACATACATCAAAATTTAAATCTGATTTTAAACCGATTAACGAATTTATATAATGTTTGACTCGCGCTACTAAATTACGTATTTAAACATTGAACGTTAGCTGCAACCCGTGTCGAATGCGAAATCACTTTGGCAAATTAACTGTAAACGATTTTATTTAAATCATGTGTACCTTGGACGCCATGTTGTGGCAACACCTAAATGGAACGTGTAACCTGATTGAAAAAATAATTGTATGTTTTAAAAACAAACCATGAATGACAAAAGACGGTGAAGGAAAACATCGTGCGGAAACTGGCATGTTGTACACACGGCTACATATCAAGCTATACATTTACTGAAAATGTATAGCTTGATGTGTAGCCGTGTGTACCTACCAAAAAATCTAAGTCATGTGACATCTCCCAAGCCGCGCTTGGCTAGCTCGAGCCTTCTCATAAAGAGGAGGCCTGTGTTCAAGAGTGTGCACGTTAATGCTGACTCTGCTGTACCGTGAATTATGTGATATCATTTAGAAGGAAACCTCAAACGCAATTTAGATGACATCTTAACTAGAAAGTTGATGCCATAAGTGGCATAAACTTTAATTTCAACCTTTCATTTTGTGGCTTTTGTAACGAAGCCATCTCAATGTCTCGTCCATCACCATGAAACCTCCACAAAAGCTGGTATGTGTACGGTGAAAAGAACGTTGGCCAATAAATATTTTCAGCATCACTCAATCACTTCACACGTCCATGTCAGTTTTGACAACCGTCCACCACAGACATGGACTGTGCTGATGAATCAACTGTGTAATGCGGTAAGTGGTTTGTGACTGAAATGATTCATCAATATTTTGAATTGGATAAACTTGAGTTGGATAAACTTCCAAACAGCAATAAAAAGTGTAACAAATTCAACCTAAATATTATTATGTTTTGGACACAAACAACTTACATTAGAACCCGTATCTAGAAACAAATCCAAATGATTACTTGAATAAAAGTAATTATTTAAGATACGATGTTTATTCTGTAGTTCAGTAATTGTTCGAAGTTAGAACTGTCAACAGTTAAAATTCTTAGCTTTGCTTTCTTTGACGGCTCTTCGTATAAATTCTTGTCTATTGCATAAAAATGTTTGCATAACTAATTACTTAAACTCAAGGAATTACTTTAACTTAACATAGATAAAAATCCACTATCTGCACATTTATTTCAACTATAGGTGTTTTACTTCTGCCAGGGTTGCGGGACTGTTCGAAAGAGATACCGCGGCCCTGGAACACAAAGGGCAAAGGAAGGAACATGGATGGGTTATAGTCAGTAAAAGTCTGACACTCCCTCCTGCTCAGCCCAGAGCGGGAGGGTCATTTGATGATTTCCCATCCAAAAAAAAAAAATGGTGTTTTTACTTTTGCTTACTAGATTCCTACTAGAATTAATCCTAACTAATCAATACAGCTTTTCTATGTGCGACGAATGATATGATATACGACTATGTGATATGTTCACTTTCGTTTAAAAGGATA
Organism: Eugnorisma glareosa; assembly: GCA_947578425.1. NCBI lineage: Eukaryota > Metazoa > Arthropoda > Insecta > Lepidoptera > Noctuidae > Eugnorisma > Eugnorisma glareosa. The sequence goes on from OX387961.1 coordinate 20,872,564, forward strand.
TCGATACCGTTATGACTACTTGGCTGTGCTCATAAGCATAATCAGCCTATAATGTTCCCACTGGTGGGACACACGGCCTCCTCTCTATGAGAGGGAATGGGCTATAATCCACCACGCGGGCTCAGTGCGGGTTGGTAGATGTCAGATGTCTTCGATTTTTTGGTTCTAGGACATGCCGGTTTCCTCACGATGTTTTCTTTCGGCTGTGCTCTTATTTTTCCCTTTTATGCCAGTATTTTTTCTTTTTCCACGCAACTCTCCGTTTCTCTGGCCCAACACCGCTACAATCTCTTTATTAGACTCCAGTTAAATTTGCAAATGGTACAAGCTATATAGCATTAAGGGCGTAACGACACCGATATGCATAATTAAAATGTCTTAAAGTGTTTGACGGAATCTGCTTAAGTGATATAAATTAGTACAATAAAATTGTTACTTTTTGGGTAAATCCACAATTTAATTCCGTTTTGGTGTGAATAGAGTTGTAAGTTCAATGAAGTGGTTTGCAGTGATTGAATTTAAGATATTCTTTGGTCTGATTCTGCATAGTTGTATATTTGAATACGGACGAATGAGTGTACTTGAATACGGATAACGGTCTGTATGCTTTTTGTATGTTAAGGATCTACGATGGGTTGGTAAGGTATTATTAGGACGAGGAATATATAATATTCTGGACTTGAAAGAGAAGTGTTGATCGTCCGGCGGCGAGATGGGCATACGACATTATTGCCATTGCGGGAATATCCTGGATGAGATTGGCACAAGAATGTGAAGCTTGGCACAAGCAATCAGAGGCCTTAACAGTGGGTGAAGTCGGCCTATGGATGATGATGATGATACATTAGATAATGTTCTAATACAAGTTATATGTATACAAACATAACAAACATCGAACTTTCAGATTTCTTCACAAAGTTTTCAGCCACTGTTGGTCCCTGGTGTCTAATAATTATTGTCGCCAACTTCATAGCAATAAAACATTCTATCAGCGAGGAACGGATAGAAAAGACAAAACTTATATCAATCCTGATCCTGTCTTGGAAAAAAATGCTCTCTTATATTTAGTACAGATTGCACGAGTAAAGTATTCGAAACATAGAAGCGTTTCCTTTTAGACATAAAGATCCCGTGAAAATTACTATGAATAGGCAATTATTTACCTTTTGTATGGCTTCATAAAGGAAATTGTTTTCATTGTAAACGTATTAGTTCACTTTAATAACATACTTAAAAGCATTGTTATTATACTTGGTTATTTACAGAGATAACTTGCCGCGTATTGTTTAAATATCGTTCGTTATAATTATTAAATACAGCATGAAGTTAACCGCATCGTAAAATTTAAAGGCTGATGTTTCCATACATATAACGTTCGTGGTTGTATTGCTCTTAAATAAACCAAATATTACTTATTCCTACTACCATTTTTGTCAGCTGAAAACAGCGTTTAACGTTTTTGTTTTTACGGCAAAAGATATATGAATAGGTATGGGTTGCTGTTATAGCGTACTTTTTTGTTTTTATATAGCCAAAAAAAATCTAAACAAAATAAAAAATAACAAACCGGCCAAGTGCGAGTCGTACTCACACGCACATACGGTTCCGTAGCACCAAACAATATAATAAAAATATTTGGAAGGATCATCCATATGTTGTATTGTTTACATTCAACAACAAAACTAAATTTGTTTTTCATAGTATGTTAATGAAAAACAAAGTTGTTGCTGCAGTTTGATGAAAAAGTCGCATAGTTCAAAAAATAAAAATCAAATCTTATCCAAACCGATTTTGCTTGTAAGTTTTTTTACGTTCTATAATCCTATACTTTTTTCTGAATTTTCCTTTTACCACTTTGTAGTTCTAATAGTTTCGGAATAAAGTGGCTGTGACATACACGGTCAGACAGACAGACTTGGTGAATCTATAAGGGTATCGTTTTTTGGCATTCGGCTACGTAACCCTAAAAATACTTGACAATCTCGAATAAAATACAATATTTTATATTTTGTTAATTTTAAAAAGGACACAGTGACGACGATATAGTGAACATTTTATATTCAGCTATTTAGTCAGCATTGTTCTTTGTCATTACATATTATTTTGACAGCGGCAAAAATACCTATTAAAAATCTCAACAAAAAATTCGCTCATGCCGTTTTAGCCCCAATTTCAACTCCAGTACCTACCTACTCCAAGTGTGTACGAATATTTCACAGGGAGCTGAGTTGACGCCGCTCTGAGCACTCGAAGCCAATGAATACATGATTACCACATCACTGTAGCAGGTTTACCTCTCTGAAGGTATACCGTGTCACAGGGAAAGTGCGGAACCTTGTGAATACAAAGCTAGATCGGTTAGTGGTGGTGAAATTCTTGATGATGTTTTAGAGCACGTATCTTCGGTTTTGTTGGCTTCTGTTGTGTGCAGTGTTGGTACAGTGGTTATGGTTCCTATTTACTTAACGTAGTTACTAGTTAGGTAGTTAGTAGGTAGTTAGGTTAGGGTCAAAGCAGAACTTACTTTGTGTTATTTATTTTATCGCTGCTTCTCTCAAAACGGTGAAAAAGAACACCGTGAGTAAATTGGCATGTCCATAGAACCAAAAATTTGAAGACAAGTATAAATATAAATATATAAATATCGCTGGACATTACACACAGCGCCATCTAGGTGCCACACTAAGCAACGAGGCTTGTGTCGTGGACACCAGATAGTTGATACTATTACATAGATACTTTTTGTTTGTAAATACATACTTAATATACATATAAACATCCATGACTCGAAAACAAATGTCCATGCTCATCACACAAACACTTGCTCCTACCGGGATTCGAACCCGGGACCCTAAAAACGTACGGCAGCCTCACTACCGTTGCGCCATTCGGGTCGTCAAATCAATCGGTCGTCAAGTGACGCGCGTGTGCGTTGTTCGCGCGGATGAATTATGGCTCACCCCCTTTCACAGGGAGGTGACCTGTGTCCCAGCAGTGGGAACATTGCTGATTAAGGACAAGGATACAGATTTCGTCTCTGTTCGAGCGTGTACACCATTACCCCACCGAGTAATGGGGATTCATGGATCATCAGCATCTTCAAAGACAACTCCGAAACCATTCACCCATTTCGCTTAAATCGTGAAATGCAATAAATATTTCGCTCACATATCAAAGAATTTCTGGTAGTTCTCGAATTTTCTCGAACACGGAGGGCGGTTGCACCGGAGCGGATCCAATGAATATCTAATCAGCCCATATGGTGTGATCTGAAGGAATTGAATGCACGACTCAGCTGTGTTCCAAATTATTTTATTCTCTGTACTCTATATGGTAACTTTTTGGTTGTGTGTGCTTTTTTTCGGAATATATTGAGCTTAGTCAATTAATATTGTAAAATTTTCATTGTTCAAAATCACCGAAGTGCCGAACTTGATTAACCCCAATATAATATAACCCCAATATAAAGGTTAGTAGGTAGGTAATATGGTAGGTTTGTTCGTCAAATACTCTTTCTCAAAAGACATGCTTTTTTCTCCTTGGAATTAGTTTTTACTGATACAAATACCGGTTACCGGCTTAGGTTACTTACAAATTTACATTTACAAACACCAAAATATTTCAAGAAATTACAAATACTAGTATTTTACCCTGAGCGACTGACTACAAAATCCAAACTGATATCCAGAAGTTTATACATCGTCGATTCTCTGAATTCGTAGTGTATAAATGATGTACGTGTATAACCGAAAGCGCTGGATCTCGGAATCTTCACCCATCTCCAAACTACATCAAATCCTGCTTTGTAAACTCAGAGCTTCATCAATTCATGCAGCCATGAGCAATAGCACTGCGCAGGTATAATAATTGTATCGTCAAAGGACCGCCCCTGTAGGAATAAAACTGATTTCTAAGATCTATTCGTCGATGTAGCACTAAGGAAGGTCCAGGACGCTGGGTGCAAACAAAAGGACTCAAATTGAATTGATCAGGATGAATTGCTAGTTGAGCTGTTAATGCATCAATTAATGAAGGATATCAAGGCACCTTCACATTCTAATCGCAAAAGAAAATTAATGAATATTTCGGTGTTATTGAAATAAATGTAACGAAAGACATTAGCGGAAATAGTAATAAATTAATCGTGAGCGTTCATACTCTGCGAAGCCAACAGACTGTTAACAAGATTAAATTGCTTGTTTCTTCAGTACCGGAGAAGAAAATAGCAGAAAAAGATTTGAAATTATTTTATAACATTATGGAAAATGTCTAAACCTAAGCTGCTGGGACTAGCCTCAATATTAACCATAACTGCTTGCTAATCGGTTCATATATTTGACAAAAATAGTACGATACATATTTTTGTGTCCGAGATACTTAATATTTTTTCTCACAGAAATGATTACGTAACATTTATGTAGAAGCACATAAAAACCAAAATCAAGCAACAATTTCAGTTCCCAACCTTATAACGGAAAGGTAGCAAAACTGTTTACATTTTTATGTCTCAAAGCAGATAGTCCACAGGCTTGCACGACATAACTCACAAACTGCTGAAGTGTCACTGCATGTAATATGTTCCATTTTGCTACAACTGTGGCATGTGTCGGCCTTGTCTTGTCTTGTTCTTGTCCGGACTGGTTCCGTTGAGGGAATAAATTGTGGTGGAAGTTTGTTTTTTTGGTGGTAAAGGATTTTGCATATAAGTGTCTTGTTTGCCATTTACTTAAATTATCTATTCTATTCTCCTAATGATTATGCTTATAACCACTGTAAGTTAAATGTTTATATTTTAATGATCATTAATTAGTTATTACAGTAGTACCTCGTGCTACTCGAAGAGTGTAAATTCAACATTTTTAATATTCCCAAGAATGTCAGAATCTGGTTTTACAAAAATTCCAAGACTTTTCTTACAACGTTCGTTCAATGCGAGTCTACATAATACTTTTTTGAGTAGATAAGATTTGGTTCTTCAAACAAAATCTAGACAAACACTTTACGCAGCTGGGAAAGCAAAAATCTGCCAGACAACAGTACAAAGAAACTCAGACCACACTCCAATATCTAATCTAATAGGATTATTTCGGAGACAAAAGGTAAGTATTCTCCAGTATAAAAGATAAGCCTAAGCCTGCTGGGTATAAGTAAGTGGATAGTGATTCAGTAGTAAATAATGAGCGTTTGAATGCTGCCAGTAGAGCTCTCTTGAAGGGTGATATCGCTTCGCTCAGCCGCCGGGGAAAGACGACAGTATTGTTAGTGGGAGGGATTCAGAGAAACGATATTCTGAATGCCTTAAAGGCATTTATTTTATCAAAAATGTTATTATAAACCCACTTATTTCCTCATGGGGGTAGGCAGAAACTACAAAATGCCACCACGATCTTTACATATTTATTGTGGTTCGTCCACGTTCAAACACGCACGCGTTTCCACACACATCTTGTAAATCCCTTTTGTTAGTCGCTTTTTAGGGTTCCGTAGCCGAATGGCAAAAAACGAAACCCTTATAGATTCGCCATATTATGTGTCGGTCTATCTATCTGTCTGTCCGTGTATGTCACAGCCACTTTATTCCGAAACTATTAGGACTACACTGCTGAAACTTAATAGGTAGATGTATTCTGTAAACCGCTTCACGATTTTTATAAAAAAAAATAAAAATAATTAAGGGGTGCTCCCCCCTTACATGGAACTGAAACAAAAAATATATTTTTTATCAAACCTATACGTTTGGTGTATACAGCGTGTAACAGAAAGGGTATAATGATATGGAAAACGGTGGTACGGACCATCAAACTGAACAACTTTCTCTATGGGACCACCATCGAAATCGTAAAAAAATAATCAGCTGTCCCATACAAAATTTAAATACCTACTCGACCCAAATGTATATAAAAGAATAGACACAGTCTATTTCAGTGTTCTCTGATTTTTCGGATTCATTTGCGTATTATATAATTATCACTTTGCTTCGATGAAGGAAAACATCGTGAGGAAACCAGCATGCCTGCAAGATATTTCTCGACGGCATGTAAAGCCAAGTCAGAGGACCATGGGCGGCAAAAAAACTCTGACACCAGGTTAATCACTAACCACACGATAAAGAAAGGAATATTGAAGTGTTTAGTTATAGAGAAGTTCAAATAAATAAAATTAAAATCGATTCAAATTCTCTCCTCAGCATAAGAACATTGTTTTTAGCGCATCGATGTCAAAGATTTAATATTGAAGCATCGCTCGCTCTTGCCACTGTGTCGGTTGAATTATTCATCACACCTGGATCCTGATTTTAAAACTATATTTACATTCGCAGTTTGTATGTTGACTCTTTGAATGGCGTAGTTTATTGAAACTGCATGTCTTTGTGATGTGGTTTCTAAAGGAGCAAGACTTTTGAATCATTCAAATGATAATTCTCATGTGACTTCGTTTGTCCATAGCTTTCTGCATATCTGAATCTTTTAAGGAATTTTATTCAGCGATCGGCTTTTGTTTTTGTTGCTTTTTCGTTCCGTATTTCCAAGCGGGTAAACACCAGCGCACATGCACGAACAATGAGGTTTGCGTGCGTTTAGGAACATAGTATCAAGTATTGACACATTTGGAGATAGTTTCGAGAGGGAAGTATTCACGACGTGGTTTACCGAAGTGTATAACGTAGTTGCGTTTTTTTTCAGTTTGACGTGTCCATAGCTGTTTGAGGTGCGTATTGTGTATGGTTCGCAAATAAGGATCGACATTTACAGAAAGTAAGAAAGCTTATTGATTTCTTCAACTCTTAAACATGAATATTTATAACAGCACACTACATCACCACAAATCACAACATTTCTCACAAACGACATAGACTAAAAGCCTATTAAAACACTGGTCCTATACGACAATATCGAAAATGATTACCGCACTAAACCGCGTCAATACCAACACATCATAATCAAATAATTTGCACTATCGACTAAAAGCATATTAATATGAAAACAGGCTCTAAAACAATTACATTATTGGAACGAACAGTAAATATTATGGTGGCGTACTTGGAACCGTCCGCGCCAATATTTATGTACCGGGGAGTCGTAACGCAAACAGTCGTTAAGCTGAAGGTGCACTAATAGCAATCACATTTGTAATGGTTATGAGTTTTTCCTTCTACGGCTATGTGTTTCATAGTAAGTGCACTTAAGGGTACACTAGCCGGTCAAACTTCCATACATACGTAGTATGGCGATTACTCCACTGTTTGATGGTGTACGTTCAAAATAAAAAATGGTATCAATTTGTCTCATCATTATCTAGCCCTTTAAGGTAACAAAAACGTAAAAAGAACCTATATTTTGAAAACTAAAAAAGAAAAATGTTGACAAATCGATATAATTTTTTATTTTGGACGAACGTTTTGTATGGAAGTACGACCGACTGTACCCTTAAGATTCAGGTTTGTGCGGTTTTTCAGTCATGAGGAAGTTTGTGTCAGGGCAGTGGCAATCTACGATTATGCCGTGTTTTCGAAAAAATCTGTTAATTTTACTAATATTTAAACAAAGACAATACTGATACTCTACAGACACCGTCTCTAACGTCAGCTCAGAAAAAATGTGCGAGGAATTTACTAGCTGCATTGAAAATAGGACCGTGTTACCATTTTTTAAAGGTGCGCAACCAAGCCGCGAGCATAATCTGGATTACGCGTGATGTCCGCGTCAATATTCATACAATTTTTTTCTTTACCAATGGTGATACGGTACTATTTTCAATGCAGCCAGTAAATTGTGCGTGTTTCCGTTCTGTCTAAAGCGTTATTGCTATGGAATATTGACAGTATTGACACTGACAGCTCTTGACGGCAGTTTAGACGTTCTGATAGCGCATTGTATTAGTGAAAGCCTCTCTAAACCGGTGAGGCAACTTTTTATTTAATGCCATACGCATTTTTGGTGAAGTTTGATGATATTTCACATTCTTTAGAAAATAGTAATTGAAAATGTTAAGTATTTATAAATATAGGTATAGGTACATTGTATTGGGTCTATACATCTTACAACAAAAGCAGTAGTAAATCTAGCTAGCACTACAAATCCTGGCGAAGCAAATAGGTGTCTGTACAATATATGAAGCAGAATGTACCATGGTTTCAAATATATCCTGGCTTGACAGGACCGTCTTTTAAACCTTCACTTCAGCAAATAGTGAATGAATCATTCTTAAAGCAGGAAAGTGTAAAGCGCTTGATAGTCCTGCAGGGCTATTGCGTATCTCTGTTGACAGTTCATAGTGATCATCACTTGGCGAGTTTTGATATACAATGACAGTTCTGCACGGGTAGCATCAGTTGAAATCAACAAAAACGGTCATTGTATATCAAACCTCGCAAGTGATGATCACTATGAACTGTCAACAGAGATACGCAATTAGCCCTGCTGAACTTATAATAGCTCATAACTACATTTTCATCCTTAACGTCTCCACTGTTGGGATTAAGCTCCCTCTAGCAGCGAAGAGGTCGCTGCTAGAGGGAGCAGTTAGTAATCCAACGGGCTGGTGGATGTCTCAAAGTCATCAAAGTTTTGGTTCAAAATCATGTCTTTACGTGAGTTTCAGTATGATTATACCAATGATTGCAGTTACTTTTGGCTGATTGATAGGTTGATTGCAATGTTTTTTAAGACTCAGCGTTTGAGCAGTTCCTGTTGTGTCGCAAACCTAACAAATGTACTAATAACGTCAGTTCATTATACTCGGCATCACAATACTCATGTTTGCTGGTCTTTGCCCACTCTACACTGTTTCGTTAAAGTCTCTCTTTGTAGGTACAATGTACACTTCCCCATTTAATTGTTTGAAAATTAATTGAAACTCGTATTTGAACATCAAAACATGTTCGTGGAACATGTTCGTTCGTCAAATGTCAAAATTGTTTATGGAATGTATGGAACATTGTTCGTAGGAATACTGTATGAACCGACCGGGACAAAGTTGAAAATGAATCCTTGAAAAATTTTTTTTTTTAATTTTGTTTTGGGGTTGTAATTTCAGACTACCTTTTTTGTTGGCAGAATGTGCTGGCTTTTACACAATACCTGGCGTACTTAGAAAAGAAAAATTAGATGGAACTAGATGATGCCCGCGGCTTCGCCCTCGTGGATTTCGATAATTGTCCCACGGAATCATACTACTGGAATAAAAAGTATATTATGTGTTAATCTAGGTTACAACATATCTATGTGCAAAATTTCATCCAAATACGTTCAGCAGTTTTTGCGTGAAAGAGTAACAAACATCCATCCATCCATCCATCCATCCTCACAAACTTTCGCAGTTATAATATTAGTAAGTAAGAGAGAACTGAATAAACTCTCACCAGCGTGTGCGAGTGGGATTCGGAATTGGACGCTCCACCGGAGCAGGAAAATTTTAATCAAAACCAAATGAAGAAGACTGCCTAACTAATGATAAGCACAGATACAAGACAATATCTAGAGTGCTTTCACACATTATAGAGGTACGAAAATTTTTATACAATTGAATGAGGGGCGCGGTTGGTCTATATTAGTGGAATTGACATAAGGGTAAAGACATCATGCCTGTAATCAATCCAACGTAATGTACCCACACCCTCATTTCGCCGGGTATGTCCAAGTTCCATATTTATGTACCTAGCTTTAAGCTCTCTGTAACATCTTTTATACAATATGGAATGCAAAATAAATGAATATGAATATGAACAAATCCAAACTCCGTGGCTGCTGCTGAGAAATTCCTGATGGAAAACCCAATAACAGTTTACGCGACCCCGGAAACGAACCCACAGCACGACTGCTCAGTAGTCGCCATTAGTGAAATTGTACTGAAAAAACAAGACAGCGGCGGCGGCGGTCCGTATCTAGTTATAACTATACCTTGCTAATATACTGTTTCACGCTAGCCACAAAAGTGCATTTAGCTTTCACAAAACTTGCAACCATTTTCGATCACGGTGTATACAAAATTACTCACATCACTTTTTCATGACGTATCACATTCATAAAAGCTGAATCCTTTCCATATCATCAAACATTCATTAACTAATCCCATCAGATACGACTAAACCATCCCTAACGACAGTTCACACAGATTTGATAACGTGCCGCCAACATGCATATTTCAGTAGCATTTCATCTAGTGGTTTTTCAGCCCTTAAAACTTTCCCGTTGGATATTCCCATGCCTGAAGTGAGGAATTTCAGAGCACCCGCTCTGTTCACACGAATCCATATTTTATTAGTACCGGTTTTGATTTGAATATTTTAGTGTTTGACTAAAAATGTTCTAGGTTTAGATGAAATGTAATTATGTAAGGAATTGTAATACCTTGCCATGTAGTTTTTCTTCATATAAAACAATAATGATTTTTAGATATAGCCAGGGGATATATAAAGAGTTAAAAACACTCTGAACGTAGCCGAGAGCCACTTGCTCGTCCCGTCGTAGCGATGTTTTTTTTTTCTGGATGTTACCACGAAAGTTTCTAGTTACAGAGATATTTAAAGTCAAAGTTCCAACTTGTTCACACTATGTATACTTTAGATGCCTCCGTAACCCATGAACGAGCATCGCCACATGATATCAATTGTTGTACTTTTTACCTGAACAAGCAGTTGCTAATTCACCGATTATTCATGTACAGTCGCTGACTAGGCTATTACGCCCGCCACAATTCACCTACTTTAGGTATTATATATTTTAATGTTTTTTATTAATAAACGGTCAATCATAGACGCACACAAAACAGTGATTTTATTTCCTGTACACGTCTCGTGTGATTCGTCCATCTGCATACTACATCTCAGTGTGCGTAGCTAATGCCCGTACAACCCCTGTTAACCCCCCCCTATTACCCCCCCCCCCTGTTAACCCCCCTGTTGCTATTTAATGCACCCATCAGCACAATGTTTTAAGTACACTACCGTGAAACGTGATTTTATACACCAAAAAAGATCACTAAACAAGCAATAATTTTTGTGCAGTGTATTTTGACGTTAAGAATGCTTGGTTGACGGCTTTAAGGGTCCTTTTACACCTTTTATCAATAGCAATCGCTTTCAAAGCGTTTAGTATTTCTTCAACCACATCTCAGAAACCGATAATATCGACAAAGAGAAGCCAAAATTTAATTGGATAATATAGGTAAACCATGCCAATACATTTTGGTTTTACGCTATTGTTAATTCTATCTAGTACAATGTTTCTTTGTCCCGTGACTTTGTCAGTCGGTTGAAACAAATGCAGTTTCACTCCCTTGCCAAAACAAAACAATGCTGCTGAGCCATAGAAAATAATGACGGTGATACTACCTACCCCCGGACAAGACTTTTCACAAAGAGCCAAAGCTATTACGTGTACAATGAGCGCTTCCCTAATAAAATTAACTAATGGGGTCAAATTAGGGGAACGGCACGATAACACGTTTACCCAAAACCAACGGGGTTCTGACGACTATCAGATAGAGGGACGTAAGAAAGGAATCGCTCTTATACAGTTATCATGAACTCTAAATAAAATACGATCACAATCTGTAAATTGAAAATCGTGTTTATCTAAATCGTCGTTTTCAAATGTCTTAACGCGTAATATCACACCGCACGCAATCCCCGAACGGTTAGGCAGAGATATAGGTACCTATACAACACCCACATTTCAATAGGGAGCTAGCTTATCACTTAGCAAACGCTAATCTAAGCCATCAAGCTGTTTTAAATTCAAGTGAAACTTTTCCTAAAACAGCTAAGAAAAAAAAGGAGATGCTCCGTTTTGTAAATTAAGATTAGATCATATTGTAATTTCTAAAAAAAGGATGATCTTTTATGAAACTCTCACATTAACAAGCCAAACACAAAACAAGCAAATATTCAGGTCAACAAAAAATACGTTTAAAAAAACTCCAAAAATTACAATAACCACCCACCGTTGCTTTTCCAAAGAAGGAAAGCTGACATTTTACGATATTTTAAAGCTAGGTGCTTTTAGGTACAAACTGGGTAACATCGCTTGCATATTTCTCCGAGAATAACAAGTTTAAGATTCAGTGAAGCCACGACACGGGTACAGGTAGAATGGCTCGCGGCAGATAAATTAATAAAATGCTTTAGCTACGGAGCCGTCGACGTGATGAATGGAATCATGCCGGTTGTTCCGCTCGCAGGCTCGTGGGGCCAGGGAAACTGAGGTGAGTAAGCCGATTTGGGTTGTTGCTACTTTTTACCAGGGGTTATTTTATTGTAGAACAAAAATGCAATCTTGATCCGTCTCTTCAGGCTTGGATTTTTTCGGATTCATGTGCGTATTGTGTAATTATCATGGGGTTTGGTGAAAGAAAACATCATGAGGAAGCCAGACATGCCTGAGAGATATTACTCGATGGCATGTAAAAAAAACCAAGTCAGAGGCCCATGGGCAGCATAGAAAATCTGACACCAGGTTAGGTACTAACCACACGAAAAAGAAAGAAAAATGTGTCAATGGTACTCTAAATTGAGTCGACCCAAAATTATGATAGGTACGAGTTTGGCAGCTTCAGTAGCCTCCACCAGTTTCGTGTGATGTTAACTAACACTAGTTTGTAAGCTCTCAATTCTACTAACAAATATTGATATAATGTTGGGATGAATCTGAAATAATTATAACTATTCTTATTTATTTTTGGACACATTCATTACTTTTTTAAATATTTCAATTTAAAGTAATATAAAAAGACATAAAAAGTAGCCCACCGGTATCGGCCCTGATCGCCGCCAGCGGTCAGGGCTCCAGAGAGAGGGACCCCCTAACAATTCAAGCTGTGTCCCGGAGTACCGCTTTCTGAATCAAGCCCTTGATCCAGCTGCCTAACGAGTGCCTCGTCAGGTATTGTTCGAGGCTCTTGGCAATTAAGCCATTGGCTGTAACGACTATCGGCACAATGATCGCTGAGCTCACATCCCACATGTCGACAACCTCGCGAGCCAAGTCAAGATACTTGATTTGATTATCTTTCTCGAGTTTCACGAGGTTATAACTTATATCAAAATCTCTCGTAATCCCCGCTCTTTTCCTGTCCCACCTGTCAGCGTGTGAGGTGAGTTAGCTGGGTACCTGTCGAGACTTCCGCGCGGCATTGTATGCACTCGTATTTCATGCCGCTGTTGCTTCGGCATTGTGCGCATAGATGTAAGATTGTTTTGTTCAAAATTATGCTGTCACTGATTACACGGAGGTTATGGGTTTGGATTTTCGAGTGGAATGGTTCTGTGGGTTTATACGATCACTATGATAAAGTTTGTTAAACAGAACTAGGTACGTTGTCGGTTTTGTTAGTAAGTTTTGTGTACCCGAATCTATTCAAGGCGCGGTAATAGGTTTCTTTTGGATTAGCTCGTGCCATCGTCGACCTCATCTCTGTTCTCAGAACATGACCTCAATCTGAGGTCATGTTTAAATAAAAAAAGCGAAGCATTTAACAAACAAAATGTTTGATTGTTTTTCATGATCCAAATTAATGGACCTCCAGGGCTATTGCGTGTCTCTGTAGACAGTTCATAGTGATCAACACTTGACGAGTTTTTTTAAACTATCTCCAACTACTTCAGACTGTGTAACAATTCATTGTCTCCACCAATTCCTTAATTCAACTTGAAATTCCAGCCGAATTAATCCACCCTAATCCTCACTCGAACACACCTCACTATCTCAATGTAAACGGACAGAGGCACTTAATTGAAGTCCCTAACTCGAGACAAGCCAGAACAAGTCCCCCGACACGTTGACATGTAAACAGGCTAATTTCAGAGACGGACGTGTGGCTAACTATCTTGCTGAGTGAGCCATATTATTATAGGGGCAGGTAGAGAGAATGTTGTGTTGGAGTGAATATCATATGCTGCTACCAATAGGTAGGTGTAGTGTATCTAATAAATATAAACTGATCCGTAAACACGATCTCACACCCACAAGTAGTTAGGTAACAAGCATCACGCCTGTAATCACATTTCGCGAGTTTTGTTTAAGTCCCATATAGGGTAGGAGCGAGTCTATTGCCACCAACCGGACACAAATTCAGATTCTGTGGCTACAACTGTGAAAAAACCCATTCACAATTTTCCCGACCCGGGAATGGAACCCAGGTCCTCATAGTCAGCAGTAGTACTTGCGACCACTAGACCAACTCACAGTCACAAATGACAAGTAGTTAGGTAGCGGTGTTCCCAAGTTCATATAACCCCAATCTATTTAAGTCGCGAGTTAATAGGCTTCTTTTGGGTTAGCTGGTTCCATCGTCGACCTCATCTTTGTCCTCAGGACAAGATTGAGGTAAAGAGTAGGCTCATTTAATATTAAAAAGCTATCACAAATGTCAACTGTCTGCCACCACGAATAATGGCGAGAAGTTGGAAGGATAGCGCATCCTGGACTGGGGCTTGGTGGTGATTGTGAGACTGTGATTTGCGAGTAAATTGTGTTATCAACCTATTAGTGGATACTGGTAGGTACTAATAATAAGAAAACAATATAGATATTGTCATAAAAAGGTTTTACATTTCCATTTGAAATCCTGACTCCTGAACTAGGTGAGACCTGTGTTACAGGAGTCAGTATATTCAGGTTTCGTCAGTGTACTACTTCTGTATTGACGTATACTTCGGTAAATACATACAAAATCCTGTACATACAATTTTTTTTTCAGATTGATGAGTATATACTTATGATTTAACAAAAGATTGACAGTAATCATAAATAAAAGACATGAGAAGTGCAGTAATTTCATGTTTCTGTAAACAGATAATAATGCTTTCAGCCATTTGTTTAAATGCAATAGTTGTTCAAAAATGCATGTCAAAAATGCATGCTGCATTTTCTTTTGGATCAGCTTCTGCATTTAAAATCTTATTTTTCTGGCTTGTTCTCAAGGTCTGGTTTTGCTTATCAGAAGTTTTTACCTTCAACTTAGTTTTCCTTTATTTCATTATTGAAACCATTGCTACTCAAACCGAAAACAAAGGTTAAAAAACTTGAACATGAGAAACTTTAGCTTCATAACAGTTTAGCACGATAAAACAACAATACAAATATTTAGTACACTGTAACTAACAAACAATATTAAAATTAAGTACCCTGAAGTCTTTGTTAGTACAGTCACTTGCAAAAAGATGTTAGCAAAATTCAAAATTCCGGAGCTTCTCGCAATGTCGATTCAAGAAACACGAAGCAATAGTGCTTTAAGCATAGCTCTATTGGCGCACATGTATTACCATGCTAGGAGAGCGTTATGGTTAACATTTGTGAAATTGTTAAAAATATTTAAAAAAGATGGCGGCGTGACTTCCAATTAAGCCGACGCCGACGCGCCTTAAAAACAAGCCAAACTCAACCTAAGTTTTAAAAACATTAGCGTTGTAGTTATGTTTATGCACCAACAATTTGCCATAAAGCAAAAATCCGATCAATACTTGTTCAAAGTGTGTACGTGTTTTAGAACGTGACTGTACAACCAAGACACGTTTCAATTTTATATAAATTTTGTTGGTACGTTCCCAGAGGTGACAATTTAACTAACTCTCTTGAGCCCAATTAACCCATTGCGTGAACTGAATTGTTTGAAGATAAGGAACGACTGGCTAATTTAATTTCGGTTTTAAACTCTTGGTTTGAATGTAATTGGTTGAAAAGGTTGGGGATTGAAATAATTAATGATTATTAATGGTGTGAAATTATTTTTTTCCTTGAAACTTTTAACAAAATCGGATCCAAATACGGATGAAACATTTTTATAATAATTTCATCGGACGAAGGTCGCGGGGCACAGCTAGTTACGAAAATAAACGTAAAAAGAAGCAGAATTATTCAAAGATTCACGTAGGCATTACATTCTTTTAGTGGCCTCATACTGTGGGTACTCGACGCCTGCTGGCAGGATTAGGCTACACTAGCTCAAGATACAGAGATTGGAAAAGATACAGAGAAGTCAGTTACGACACAATGTGAAAAGGCAGACAATAATGCTACTTAATTATTATTTTCACAGAAAATAGGAGACAGAAACTAGGAGACTTTCAAAATATTCTCAAAAAACTTGTCAGCAGAACATTACGAAATAGCCGATAACCATGTTCTATTTAGGAAACTTTCGCTTAACACTCGTTTAGGAAAAACCGTATTTATAGACGGATAAACTTGCCACAATGGTGTTTCCTAGAGACAATAAAACCCTGCAGGCGGGTGTACGTAACCGCTGGGAAATCACTAATAAACGCTCTTGTGCGTTCTAGACAATAAGGGCTGAAACTGACTGGAGGTTACAACGCAAGGTTGGTGGATACTTTTTACAGTTAAGTGACTTATGCTAGCTTTCTATCACCAAGCAGCAGCTTAGTGAACACTGAAAAAGCCCTGCGATGAGAGTTGAAATTCCAACAGCGCTATAAATTCAAATTCTTTATTACGAATTTTGAAAATGTTAACAATAGGTAGGTTCTTAGAACTTAGTTGCCTGTCAAGGCATTGCAATTTAAATGAAAATAAAAACTAAAAAAATATGAAATATACATTCAATATTACAGTTATATACGGTTTACATTATATTGATAAAAGTAGTGTAAGACGGGCAGTAGAGCTGACTACACTAAGTTTATATCATCAGATGACTTATTAAAAAATAATTATAAAGAGGTTATTCAGTTTTTGTATAAAAATTAAGCCAAAACAACAGCAAAAGCCTCTTAAAAACTGCTGCAGATAGCGGTCCCTTTATAAGTAAATACGGTACAGCTTAGTCAAAAGACCAACCATCTAATTAGTTAGCGAAAAATATTCATACATTTTTCATGCGGAAATGTGGGATGCTTTCAAAGGATTCAGTCCTTTTGAATGCCCACATATCTTTAAAAAAAAACAAGTGAGTATATACAAACATGCGTTCAGCTATGCCTGGGCTAAGGAAAATTTGATATCTTTTTTTCATATTATGAGCTGTTTCCGTATAGGTCATGCTTACACAAGCGTATAGAAACATCAAGATAACAATAACAAGGATAAAAGAACAAAAAGAAATAAATTAGCATTAAATAAGTTAACATTTCAGCGTTCCGACTGCCAAGTTTGTCCGTGCCCTAAAAATATTTCCAAAAGACGCTTGTTGTACCGTTTTCTCAAATAATACTGAATATTGTATTTACTCGTTACCTTTCGGTGATATAACTGAGGATTTTTTCGTTTATACGTGTGTATTGTGTTACTTTTATATCTCTTGAGATAGGGAAAACAATAAGGTCGACTTTTGTGTGGCAAAACTAACAGTTTGTTGCAAAAATACTAGTAAAATGAGCATGTACCTGCATTTCCTTTTAGTAATCTAGACATGATATTCATATTCTTCAGATAAGGATTAAAATCAATTCATATTATGGTCATCATCATCTGCCTAGCCTTTTCTCAAACTATGTTAGGGTTGCCTATCTGACCTCCACAACCAAGTAACTGCGTAATACGATACCCCCTGGTAAGACTGGCTGTCAGACTTTTGGTCTTCTGGCAACTCTTAACGACAGTTAAAGATCTACAATTATGTCAGCCGGGACAAACGGCTTAACGTGCTTTCTAAGGCATGGAGGATACTCGGTATGTAATGATGGCCATCCATCCACGGATCGACCTAGACAAGCACGTAACCTTGGAGATCGCTACGAGCTCCTCATAAGGTAATCATAAATAACCTTAAAATAACTTATCGGCATTTCAATTCAAATACATAATTGATTTCTGACATAGATCCAAAAGCGGATAAAATTGCAAAAGCATTTAAAAAATTAAATACTCTAGCAATTTTAGTTTTAAATAAAGACACGTGCGAGCGTTACTGAATTTGTAAACGTCTTTATGTACGGTCCACACGACGGCTAAAACAGTAACTGAAAATGTATGCATACTAATTTGAAAATGGACCAATTATTTCATTAAAACGTAGGTACACCAAGCCAGAGAGAAACGGTGGCCCAGTGGTGGCAGCCCCGACTTACGAACAGTAAGTCGTGGGTTCGAACCCAGGCAGGCGCATTTTCTTTGAGTAATTTATTTCATCACCACTGCTCTCAAAAGTGGTGAAGGAAAACATCGTGAGGAAACCGGCATGTCCTAGAACCAAAAATTCGAAGAAATGTGACATCTACCAACCCGCACTGGGCCCGCGTGGTGGATTATAGCCCATTCCCTCTCATAGAGAGGAGGCCGAATGTCCCAGCAGCAGTGGGAACCTTAAAGGCTGATTATGACACCAAGGCTATC
Source organism: Eugnorisma glareosa (assembly GCA_947578425.1). NCBI lineage: Eukaryota > Metazoa > Arthropoda > Insecta > Lepidoptera > Noctuidae > Eugnorisma > Eugnorisma glareosa. The sequence goes on from OX387961.1 coordinate 20,890,854, forward strand.
AATTAAGAAAACAAACAACCATTACTAAGAATTCAAGGAAAAATGCATTTCCTCACCTTTCCTATTAACAAACCAACATTAGTAGTTATCATCGATCGTCGGTGCAGTCGACTTTAAACCAACATCCGCACAACGTGCAAACAGTTGCAAAAACGTTAATGGACAGCAAAAAGGATTGTTACGTTGGCTCCTCGTATAATATAAATGAAATAAGATAGTTTAGGGTTCTAAGTTATTGTGTAGTAAGGAAAGGTGGTCTTTATGGTGGAAAATATAAATTAAAAAAAAACGATTTATTAAAGGATCAGCTAAACCGAACTCTGACTTTTACTTTACGCCAGTTTGACTGCGCTTTTACTAAAGTACGTACATGTAAATACGTACGTAAAGTACGTAGTAGTTTTAGTAAGTACGTACGTAGTACGGACAATTTTGGGACCGATTGTGGACACCGCACACTGCCAGAAACTTCAGTAAATATTATTATTTCGATGTCCGTGTCTGAAGCTGCGTCCTCAATTTGTCTTTTAACTGATCCTTTATTATGTTATGCAGCGTGGAAGGGTCATCGACGCACAAATGGTTGCCACATGTTCAGTACAACATTCCAAACCCCCACATAAAAATGTCACCGGTCGGACCGTGAATACTTTATTCTTATTCTTCATTGCACTCAAAATCTATATAAATAAAAAGAGAAGTCCTGACTGACTGATTGACTGACTCATCAACGCCCAGCCCAAACCCTTGGACCTAGAAAACTCAAATTTTGCACAGAGGTTCTCTTTATAATGTAGACAAGGAATAAGGAAGGATTTTTCGAAATTCTACCCCTAAGAGGGTGAAATGGGGGGTTGAATTTTCAGTGAAACTTTTTATTCTCTGGGTTGATTGACTCGAAAATTGGTATACACACTCTTAAATTAAAATGATGAAAACCATCTACTACTGGTTAGGGTTCCATGCCCCAAGGGTAACCAAAGAGACCTTTTTACGACGGATATTACGAAGCCTCCGCTGTCCGTCTGTCCGTCCGTCTGTCTGTCAGCGGGCTGTATCTCACGATCCGTAATACGTATAGACAGTTGAAATTTTCACAGATTGTGTATTTCTGTTCCCGCTTTAACAAGTACACGTACACGTCACTACATAGTATAAAACAAAGTCGCTTCCCGCTGTCTGTCTGTGCCTATGTATGCTTATATTTTAAAAAACACGCCACTGATTTTGATGCGTTTTTTTTTAATAGATAGAGTGATTCAAGAGGAAGGTTTAAGGATGGATGGACGTTTGTTACTCTTTCACGCAAAAACTACTGAACGGATTTGGATGAAATTTAGCACACAGATAGTTTATAACCTGGATTAACACATAGAATACTTTTTATCCCGGTAGTATGATCCCGTGGGACAATGATCGACCTACACGAGGGCGAAGCCGCGGGCAAAAGCCAGTAAAAAATATACATACCAATTGCAATATTATAGCCTAAGTAAATGACGAGCTTAACATTCCTAAGGAACAGCAGATTTTTTTTTAATTCCCTATGAAATGTTTTATGTGGACGTGATTCGGAATGATATACTAATCACGTGGTAAACCCTTCCACCAAGTACACAGGATGATTAAAAAAAAAACGGTTTCGATTCCTGGCTAAGGATACTGATTTTCCAAAAATCTAATGATGCAGTTATAGTTTTCAACAAAATCGGTATCGAGACTGCTTTGAGCATTTTTCACTATTACTCATAGTTTCGGATTTGGCCGTCCACGCCTACTTAAAAAAATCACCCAGTGAACTTGCAATGCCTAAAGATGACCTAACACTCCTAAACCGTCCAGTATTGAATTCTTTTATTTCCCTTATATTTTTCTCCTACTGTCAAACCGCTTTATACACTATCCTACTTACGGAAAACTTTCGCCCATCACCCAAAGTGCCTCGATGTGCGTGTCAAACATGTCATGTTCGTGTAAACAAGACGTTGACGAGACCGTGACGACGCCGTGACGAGACCGTGACGAGCTTGTGACAAGTTTCCGCCAGTCTGAGCCCGTCTAAGTACGTACTTTAAAAGCTACTTACAGTCACAAGGGTCTTATCAGTTGAAATCGGGGGTTTTGTGTAAGACATGAGTGAACAGCGGTGTGTACTAAGAAAGTTTGGTTTAATAGTAACTTGTGGCAAATACATCATAGCATCACGGCTGTAATGCACGAAGGGTTAGGGAGAGGTGTACCTAATAGTACACCCACATTTCGCCAGTTATGTTTAAGTCCCATGTATTAGGGGGCGAGCCTATTGCCATCAACCGGGTACAAATCCAGACTTCATGGATGCAACTGAGGAATTCCTGATGTAAAAAGCCAATAACACTTTGCCCGACCTGGGAATCTACCAGGACCTCATGCTCAGCAGTCGTGCTTGCGACCACTAGAATAACGTCGAGGCAGTCAAAGAATATTTTAGTACCAAATTATCTTAGATCTTAGATCGTTGGTATGTTCTACGTAGTTGCCTGGACTAACGAGGCAGACATGTTCAACTTTAAGGATCTAATTATCCTAGAAAAGGCACATAGAGGAAGAAGCGAACAGTGGTCGTCTCTTTTGATAATTACCCATATCAAATCGTCTTGCTCCAGTTGCTTAACGAAATTTTCTTTCACTTGTCAAGCTAATGCCAGAGTATGAAGCACTTAAAGCACGTAAACCAACATTAAAAAAGACACAACAAAATATAATCGGCCAATTGCGACTCGGACTCGGACATGAAGGGTTCCGTACCATAGCAGTAGGCGAGCCCCCTTTAATTTTTAATTTATTTTTATTTTTCTTGTTACAATAGCTTTCTTATTGGTTTTCCTGTAATCTATAGGCTATTAAAAAAAAAAAGTATTTTTTTCGCCTATTTTCTTAAATAACTTCTATGGGATTCCGTTTTTTTCCTTTTAAGGAACCCTAAAACTACATAATAAAATAGCTTTCATCTTTAATTCCAAACACGAATAGGTGAGCCTATCTTACAAAAATTACACGTAAACTATCAGAAAAACGCTATCATAAAATAAGTAATACATCACACTGAGAAAGTTTAATTTCCCTAAGGAAGGAGCTCGAGGCAGAAAGACTTGATAACATGAATAGAGTAAACGTCGACTGTTTACTAAATAGCGTTGATCAGTTACTTTACTTGGGGCGTTTAAATGATAGAGACAGCTAGGTTTAGTTTTGTATCGTCTTCTCTTTCACTCCTGTTCATACCAGCTATGCAAAAATAAACTCGTGCTCGTGAAAAACGTTAAAAGCTTGCCTAGTGATATTTCTGAGTGATCATCATCAAAATAATATAAACCAGCCTTCTGCTACCGGAGAACAACTTTTCTCTGTTGGGTAGTGACCCAGACCCAGAAAAGTCGACCGACCCACGACCACGACCCACTGGTCGTGGTCCCAAGTGCATATTGATGGATGCTACCTAATGATCGATTCCGAATATTTTCAACCTTCACAGTTTCAAAAACTGTGGTGATGTAATAAAAAAAGGAAGGTGCTTTCCTGGCTTTGAATTCCCGAATATATTCGTAACTTGTGACTAAAATATGTATAATAAAAAATGTACATTGTATGAAGAGCCATCTGGCATCAAAATTAGTCCGCATTACTGTTAACAGGGAAACTGCCCAGAAGGCTGGCAGCATTGCCACAGAAATAGGCCAGCGCTCTGGTCACAAGAAGAGTCGACCAGCTGTTTGGCTATGTCCCGAAATACTAGGTAGGCACTCGAACCTAGGTGGGTACACTGCCCAAAACAGATAGCTACCAATTAAGTTATTGGAAATGACTAAATGATTGTCATCAGCACTACGCCTCTAAGAACCAGAGGATCTTTAAAATGCTCCCTTAAAACATATATTATTTAACCAACATTAACAACACAGTCAGCTTATCTGATATCCACCTTATAGAACTGTCAATAAAGCCCAGCTTTAGCTTGCACTTTACACCATACATTGTCTTTACCTGCAATTTCGTCAATACCCAACAGCTAAGTTAAACTTGCGAACTCCCCGGTGATTACACCCAAAACTATGCACATTACCACTTGCGTTGTTTATGAACTGAAGTTGTCCGAGTTTCAGCGAGTTTCGGCCAGTTGCAGAACTAAATTGTGGCAATTATCATTTGTGTTGAAACTGCAAAATTTGTAGTTGTCTCACAAATCTTTGTACTCGTGAGCACTTTTTAAAGCAGTTTGTCTGGAAAAGTTCGCCGAAAGAAACTCAAAAAATGCTAGGCTATTTTAGTTTTGTTATTTTTCTTCCTGTTTAATATACTGCGTATCGATAAAAATTACAGGTATTTATGATTTCCACGCTTTTTACAATTTAACAGTCGGGATCAGCTCAGTGGTGGCTTTATAGGTTGATAAGATTATGCTATGCGACTGTCTTGGTATGGACTTGTGATGAGGAGGGACGAATTACATTGAGGTGTAGTATATGTATGTACTTAGTACGTAAGATCTATGTTATAAAATGTATTACATTTGTATTAAGAGAGTAGTATTAAAGGCTGATCGATCGGTAACGGTTGTTTCAATAATACGAGTTCCCTACATGGCGACCCTTGCCAGTTATGGGGCGCGTGACGTGATCACTGTCGGCTTAGTGTTACGGCTCCGAAACATGTAAAACAAAGAAGATAATTACGGCGTGATACAATATAAACGTATTCTTGTTTATTCAATTCGGCGAAAATCGGTTCACAATGTGTCGATCAAATGTGGAAAAGGAGACAGTTTTCTTAAACCAGAATGCTGCGGGTTCGAACAATGCCCATGTCGAAGAAATGAAGATGCACATGTCAACTATCAGTATTGTTCTGCTGGTAATTTGTACACTTTTGGGTCTTGGCGCAGCGTATTTTGTGTATAAGCAATATAGAAAATGCCACCATTCATGGATCAGGGAGCAGATTGTACAAAATAATTTTCGGCGATCGTTGAACCGTTCCAGAGGAAATCGTGGAGATGATCGAGAGGTTCATGTCCCAATGAAGTAGATGGAAGCAAAAGTGCAAGTGCTTATTTAGTGAATGAGTAGTGCGGTTTCAGTATTATAAAATGAGTGAAATAATGAGCGTTAGTGATATAAACAGTTACAAACAAAGTAAGAAGTAACGTAAATACAAGAAGAAGGACGTTCAGGATTTTAATAGTGACTTTAATACTTATAGTAATAACTGTGTAAACGTGTTCCAGTTTCACCTTCTGAGTTGTATTTACTATAGCGAGCAATTGCATTCCAATGTATCAACTTACACCTTTGTCCCCTACTATGGTAACTCACTACGAGAATGTGGTATGTAATTTAAATAATAATATATAATTGTGAGTTAGGGAATGGAAGAAGAATTACTTAAATGTTTAGACGAACTCACTATAATAAGGAAATATCTAATTAAGAAAGGAAAGTCTCGATTTAAGGGTAATGTTATAAAAATAAATTAACAGAGACAGAAATAATATTTGAGAAAAGTAATAAACTAATACAGTTGTTGACTACTAAGGAAGGAATAAAAACTGATATTTTGACAAGACTAACTTCAATAAGAGATGAAATAAAATCGTGTTATTTACAAATAGTAGAATTATGTTCCGAAACTAAGGAAGATAGTAGTAGTGGAAGTGATTTTTGTGACGTAGACTCAAATCTAGAAGTAACCATGGAATTCGATTTAAAAACCGCGTGTAGTTTGATTCCTGTAATGAACAGTAAAGAAAATAACATCAAAAGTATCATTGACTCTGTAGAAATGTATGCAGATATGTTATCAGAAGCAGGGAAGACATTACTTATAACATTTGTCTTGAAGAGTAGACTCTCAGAAAATGCTAAATTACGAATGAACAACAGTTACACATCAGCAAACGATCTTGTAAGAGACTTACGTTCCGTCTTGTTACCAAAAAAGTCATTTACTGCAATACAATCGAGGTTGCAAAACACAACACAAGGCTGGCGCACTGTCGACCAGTACGGCACGGAAATAGAAAAACTATTCACGAATCTTACAATATCGCAAGCAGATGGTAATTCCCAGAATTATGCTGTATTAAAACCTTTAAACGAAAAGCAAGCAATTAAACGATTCGCAGATGGGTTGAGTGATTCCCGGCTCAGTACAATTATTGTTGCACGTAACTACGACAGTTTGAAGGACGCAATCCAGGCGGCGAAGGACGAGGAGTTGGCAGTGGCATCAACTTCCAGAGGTGAAAATGTCATGCAGTTTTCATGTCGTGCTAGAGGTAAGTTCCAAACTAATAATTCTCGCCGACGGCAATCCTATAATCGTCAACCACGAGGACAGCGAGGATACTATCATCATCAGAACTGTCATCAAAACTACAATAATTATGACAGAAGGAATTTTGGACAATCGCGTGGACGATCATTTTATCGTTCCCGTGGAGAAACTCGAGGTACATTCAACACAAATCGTGGACGAGGTTACCAGGTATCCAGCAAAAATCAATCGAGTTATGAAACTCATGGTAGTGGTAATAGTAATGGTAATCGTGTGTTTTATACGGATCAATCTAACAACAGCGAAGCTGTGACTCCTAAAGCAGAGGAAATGCAGTTTTTTCGATCAAAAACATAACATTTTGGCGTTGGCAGGCAAAGCAAAATTTATAACCTTATATTTTGGCAATAGAAAGTATTTTTGGTTAGTAGATACGGGAGCATCCATTTCCATAATAAAGAGAGTCGCGTTACCAAATAACATCACCATAATTAAAGATGAGACTATCATAAATGGTATTGCGGGTCAAACTCAAGCAACTGGATTTATTAATCTTAGCCTGACTCATCGTGATGAGAAACAATACGTTGACTTTAAAGTCAAGTTACATGTTTTCGATAACATACCATTAAAGGCTGATGGAATTTTAGGTTTAGATTTTCTATGTCATCATGCATCGAATATCAACTTGGAGACTAACATCATCACCTTGTCTAAATATGGAAAGGAATGTTTATTAACGCTACGTGACACTGTAGATTATTCAAACGAAGTGTTACACATTCCAGCCAGAAGTGAATCAATTCAATATTTACTCTTGAATAATAACTCAAATAATGACTGTATTATTCATAGCAAGCAACTGACGGAAAATGTTTTTTTAGCAGGATGTATAGGGACAATTAAAAATAATAGATTAGCAGTAAAGATATTAAACACCAATGAACACGATGTCACTTTACCAATGTTTGAACCAGAGGTTTTTTCGGTACAAGATTATGATTTATGCGATTTTAAATATAACTGCAACAGTTTAGAGAGGGCGAAAACATTATTAGGAATTTTGAAATTAAATCATCTTAACGTGGAGGAAAGCAAATCAATACAAGAGTTATGTGCTAAGTATTCGGACGTGTTCTTTTTACCCGGTGACAAATTAACAACTACAGACGTTTATGAGCAATCAATAACCTTAAAACCGAATACTAGTCCGGTTTATGTAAAGCAGTATAGGCTGCCACATTCCATGAAAAATGAAGTAAAGAAACAAATACAAAACATGCTTGACAATGATATAATAGAGGAAGCAAAGAGTGAGTGGTCGAGTCCTATTTTATTGGTACCAAAAAAAACTGGAAACGACAAAAAGTGGCGACTAGTAGTCGATTATCGTAAACTTAATGACTGCATTGTAGACGATAAATTCCCGTTACCAAATATTACCGAAATTTTGGACTCACTCTCTGGGTCAGTCTATTTCTCACATTTAGATTTAAATCAGGGTTATTACCAAGTAGCTTTGGATAAAAACAGTAGAGAGTACACGGCGTTTACTACTGACACTGGACAGTACCAAATGAAGAGGTTACCGATGGGCCTCAAGACAAGTCCAAGTGCTTTCAGCAGAGTAATGTCAGTAGCTATGTCAGGATTAACTTTTGACCGATGTTTTGTATATTTGGATGATTTGGTAGTTTTTGGTAGAAATTTAGCTATCCATAACAAAAACATGATGGATGTATTAGAAAGACTGAGAAAAATAAATTTGAAATTGAATCCAGAAAAATGTAACTTCTTACAAAAAGAAATTCTTTATTTAGGTCACTTAGTATCACAAAATGGAGTCTTACCCGACCCAGCAAAAACAGAAGTATTACAAAAATATCCCACACCGTCTAATACAGATGAAGTAAAAAGATTCGTAGCATTTTGTAACTATTATAGAAAATTTATTAAAAATTTCGCGGAAATAACCTATCCTTTGAACAAATTAACCAGAAAATACGAAATATTTAAGTGGACTGAAGAGTGCCAAAAAGCATTCGACACGCTGAAGCATGCTTTAACAACACCACCAGTTTTAGAATTTCCAGATTTCTCAGAGGAAAATGAATTTGTAATACAAACGGATGCATCAGGTACAGCTGTAGGAGCAGTTTTGTGCAATAAAAATATGAAACCGGTAGCTTATGCAAGCAGACCACTTAATAAAGCTGAACTAAATTATCCAACCATTCAAAAAGAATTAGTTGCCATTGTGTGGGCTGTGAAGTACTTTAGACCATACGTATACGGTAAAACATTCACAATTATGACAGACCACAGACCATTAATATATTTATTCTCAATGAAAGATCCATCAAGTAGGCTAATTAAATTAAGGTTAGCGCTAGAAGAATACCATTTTAAAATAATATATGTGAAAGGTAAAGATAATAGTGTCGCAGACGCATTGTCTAGAATAATAATAACATCAGATACCTTAAAACAAATGAATGAAGACATTATGTTAGTGATGACTAGAGCGCAGAAACGGCGTTTAGATATAGGCAACCAAGTAGATGACACACCTGTACTTAGCAGACCCGACGAGTCGTGGCCTGATCAACCACACGTAGTTGAGGTGCTTAGAGTGCCAAATGAGTCTATAGAAATGACTTTTATAAATAATGAAGAATTAATGAAATTAAGAAGACAAAAAAACATAGACGCAGAAAAAATATGTTTTATTTACAGTCATCGTAAAAAGACGTTGTACATTAATCTTAACTTTAAAGCACAATTTACGCGAGACGAATTTGTGACTCAGTTAAGTGAATTTTGTAACAATATGAATATAAAAGAACTATGCATTGTAAAAAGTAGAGAATATGAAAGTTTTATAAAAGACTTATTGAAAGAAATAAAAAATAATACGGATTGGACCGGTCCACGAATATATGTATTAAGAGGAGTTAAAAGAATTGACGATGAGGAGAGAAAAAACTATATTTTACAAGATTTTCATCTATTACCAACTGCAGGTCATGCAGGTGTACGTAGGATGACCAATAATATTAAGAGGAAATTTTACTGGCCAGGCTTAGATAAAGACGTACAAGAATTCGTTAGCAAATGCATAAAGTGTCAGAAAATGAAGCATTGTAGATATGTCAAGGCGCCCATGGAAATAACTACAACTGCTTCACATGCTTTTGAAAAGATTTTTCTTGACATTGTAGGTCCATTAGAAAGGGATATTGAAGGAAATTGTTATATTTTAAGCCTGCAGTGCGAGCTAACTAAGTTCGTAGAGGCATATCCATTAAAAAACAAGGAAACGGTAAGTGTAGCTAAAACATTAGTTGATAATTTTATACTAAGATTTGGAACACCAAATACCATTGCGACTGATCGTGGAACAGAATTCGTGTCTTCAGTAATGGAACAGGTATGTAAATTGCTAGGAATAAACAAATTGACATCCACTGCTTATCACCACCAATCTATCGGTGCCCTTGAAAATTCACATAGAAATCTCGGTGCTTTTTTGCGAATATATTGCGATGGAAAAAAAGAAACATGGAGTCAGTGGTTACCATTTTGGTGTTACAGTTTCAATAATACTGTTCATACGGAAACAAAGTACACACCTTTCGAACTTGTATTTGGTAGAGCTAGTGTATTACCATGTAGAGTAAGTCAGTATATAGAACCCTTATATAATCCAGAAAGTTATCCTTTAGAACTTAAGTATAGGTTACAAGTAGCACACCAAGATGCTCGTAAAAATTTAGTTTTAAGTAAGCAAAATCGTAAGTGTACTTATGATAGAAAAGTAAATAATGTAACGTACAATAATGGACAATTAATTCTTATTAAAAATGAAACAGCTGCTAAATTAGATCCCCAGTGGGATGGCCCGTTTGTTATTTTAGAAGATTTAGGTGTTAATGTTCAGATTTTAAAAAACAACAAACCTTATGTTGTTCATAAAAATAGGACTAAACTATTTAGAACGTAATCATGTAACCTAATAAGCTAAAAAAAAAAAAAATAAGATTCATGTATAATCAATTTTTTTTTTTTCTCTCGCCCCCGAGGTGAGGTGTAGTATATGTATGTACTTAGTACGTAAGATCTATGTTATAAAATGTATTACATTTGTATTAAGAGAGTAGTATTAAAGGCTGATCGATCGGTAACGGTTGTTTCAATAATACGAGTTCCCTACAACATGATGTGACTAAAAGAGTATTGAATATAAATTTTGAAGGATGGAGAGTGAGCAAGATCAATGAAACGATGGATGGATTGTGTGAGGAATGATATGAAAGATAAAGGAGTAAATGGTAGCGTGACGGTTGACAGAGGAGAATGGAAGAAAAAAACGTGTTGCGCCGACCGCAAGTAATGTGGGACATAATGGCAGGAAGATAAATGATGTTTATTTTGCAAATAGGTTTTTAAAAACACTTTTACACGTCTCTTTTTTAAACTAGATGGGGCCGGTGTTTCGTACCTGACTACTCTGAGAAGAAACAGCCGAAACAAACTCAGAGGTCATAGTCTCTTTTAAAGTCCAGACATAATCTTGGTTAACTCAAATGAGGACTATGCAGATTAGTGTCTGAGATGGTCTCTTGAAGAAAGAACCACACAGATTTGAGTGGACCTGTCCAGTCAGTGCAAGCAATTTGTCAGTTATCGTGTAGCTCGACTTATAACTCAAGGAGCTCAACGACACGACGAACAAAGAAAGGACATTTGGGTAGGTCGCTTATAGTACTCAAACTGCCAGACAATCGTGGAAAATGATAAAAAACGAACAAACAAAAAAAAATTACCCACATGGTCCTCTCATTCACAATAATCAAATAAAATTAATACACAATAAAAAATGAAAATAAATGTCATTAAATGTGACCATTACAATAAAAAATAAAAGTAAAATACTTAACAAAGTAAGTATTCATGTCAAATCATTAAATATAACAATAAGAAAAATATAAAACAAAAAAAAAATAAAAAAAAAATAAAAAGTATTCATGTCAAATAAATTAAATTAAATGTCACAGTGTATATGAGAAAGGAATCAATAAAAATAAACAAGCAAAGTCCGAAATTTCGACATTCACAGAGTAAATTTAATTGGAGCAGCTTAATCCCAAGCCCAATGATATGCTATGGTATGACTAAGACACAAGTCTCCTCTCTATGAGGGAGATCATCATACAATCAGATTTGTATTACAATGGTGTCATTTTTAACTGTATTTCATTTTATTGTTGACCTTCCTCGTCAGCAATCAAATCAAATAATCATTACACAACATCAAGATAGCCTACGCTTCCAACCTTGCGAGTTGCAGGATTGAAAGCTACAGAGATTGTCCCCTAACAAATCCGTACAAAACGAAGACAAAAGAATTCTCCTTACGTTTCTGTAATAGGTCCCCAAAACAGGATAATCCCCAATTGTTTATAGTTACCCCGTAAGTAATCGCGTCGCGGGTATCTGTGGTAGCTACGGGTATTATAGACTTTAGTACTCTATACGTATACTACGTACTGAATTCTGTTTGCTTTACCTCGTAATTAATTGGCCTTTGCGTATATTAGGTAGGTACCTTGTGTACAAGTTTCAAGGTACTTTCAGATAAACTAAATAATATGTCAATAGGGAATATGCATGTAATTTTTTTTTTCACTTAAATCAATAAAATGCAGTACCAAGAAAATAATTAAAAGTTAATTTCAACTACAGCTACTAAAAAATATTAAACTCCTACCATTTTCTACGACAGCAACGGTTCAAACGTCCATGACTGTCGCGGCCAGTCATAGTATTTGATGTCACTTCCCTGAATCTGCCTTGTTTCAATCGAATTTTTTGCCCTTAATAGAATAGTTTTACTATAATATAAGTACTTTATTTAAGCAAAAATTGCAATAACAATATTATAGTAAAGTCTAAGTGAAACTTTAAGTACTTTTCAACTAAACGTGTTTCTATGACACATAGGATTTGACGTCACAACCGGAATCTATGCGTTTTGTGTTTGCGTTTTGTATCACCAAAAACACACTACATAAAATATTTAATTGTAAAATAAGTGTTTTATTAGAGAATTAAACAAGTGAACCACAATGTTTTTAAGGGCCAATACAAAGCATTTTTAAGAAATAAAAAAAGTTTTGTATTTCTTGCATATACCCTATTCTCAAGCTCTTGCCAGGCTTCACCTGCGTTTTAATGGGAAATCATCGTTCGTGTACTCCCGGGACAAATACTCCCAACTTCGTACGTCATGGTCTAATTATTTCGATCGGCGGCGGCGACCTCTCGCGTCCGGCCTTGGTTCAATCCATGGTCCGGAGCGAGACGGAATGGGACGCCGTCACCTCCTTCTGCGAAGCAGTCATGCTAGCGAAAGAGGTGGCGGAACGTGAGAGGGAAAGAACCTCATCACGTCCCAGCCGCCGCGGGAGACGTAACGGGCGTCGGGGGCCACGTGGTGGCCCCCGGCCACCGTAGGCGCGGGCCTGTGGACGGTGAGCTATGGGCTAGCTCGCCGTCCGTCCGTCTTATGACGACAGGCCGTGTCGACGGCGCGTTCGTGTTCCACGCGCGCCTCAAAGAGAGTCAGCAAACAGGAAGGGGTCCCTAAGGACCGATGCCTGCCAGGGTAGCGGGACTGTTGGAAAGAGATACCGCGGCCCTGGAACACAAAGGGCAAAGGAAGGAACATGGATGGATTTTAGTCAGTAAAAGTCTGACACTCCCTCCTGCTCAGCCCAGAGCGGGAGGGGTTATTTGATAATTTCCCATCGGAAAAAGAAAAAAAAATGGTTTAACTATTTCAAAGAAATTCTTTCAGCCGTTTAGACGAGTAAAAGTAGATAGACAGTCACATTAGCATTTATTATATTAGTATGTATAACGTCAGGATTTAAAATAAACCTACAGAATAGTAGTATCCAAAATGTACTTTATCTCTCAAACAAATAAAGATGAAGTAGACTTGAATCGTCTACATTGTCGCCTCTCCGTACCTCGAGTGCATAAAATATTATATCTAAACCAGTTTTCTAGTTTTCATGACATTTTAAGATTTTTGCCTGTAGGTAGGTACTGTCTGATACCGTATCTATTCCTAGTGAAGCGATTTTTAAGTAGCACGGTAATTTCCTTTGCCGCTCAAAAGAAACATAGCTCCGCTGTAGCATTGTTCATTTTTTCAAGAAAATATAAAGCGCATTGTCCTTTGAACACAAAGTAAAATAAATACGATTGCAGAAAGAATTCAACCAAGAAATGTGCATTGAATACAGTACGGTACTCGTTTTTGTCTCTCAAAGTTATTAAATTTTCTTTCACCGTTCAGTCCTCATTACTTTACGGCATCTGTTCTTCGTAGACTTACTACAAGTCCGCATTACACGTCTCTCCTCCGAGACTGAACCAAATGTAAACTTAATAAGATAACTAACAAAGGAGCTACACAGTACATAGTAAAATCGGACGACCAACAGAACACACATACACAAAGACACTTGTTTGTAACGGTCCCTAAAGATCCGTGATTGCTGCGCTGTGATCACCACACACTATCTACACTTTATCAAACGAATACAAACTTTACGTCTTTGCGATAGGGGTATGATAAATGCAAATGTAAAGGTGTATTTCAATAAGCATCAGTTCACTATTCCAGGCACGCGTTCGCTCGCGACACGGGAAATAATGGGGGGAGGTGGGGGGTGGTAATGACCATCGGTCTTTAAGAGCCGGTGTAAATTCCCAAGGGAAATGCGCAGTTATTTAGGATACAGCACTAAGTGACGGCGGCCGGGAATGCCCGAATTACCTCATACTTTGTGAGGTGAAACCCTGTAAAAGGTTACCTGGTCGTAAAACGGGCTTATGTTCCGGCGGCGACTGCTAAATAGTCGGAGAAATTTTTTAATATTTTTCTTTTAAAATGTGAAACTGACGAGCTTTTTTTTTTCTTTTTCTTGTGCAATTTTTATAACTCCTCACCGAGTTCCAAACGTGCTTGCTGTAATGTAGAGGTCGAGATATTTTTATGACGGATTTTAGCAACAAGGTTACATCTTTTTAACCAGAAAAAAAAACGAATGTAGATAAAAAACAGTTTATTTTACGGAAAGCTTCGATAATGAAGGTGTAGGAACTAAGTGCTTTATCCCAACTTTTTGGTGGTTATGATAATAGATGAACAGTTCATAATCATATAGTTACAGGTAATATTGTATCATGTCTCTCCCAAAAAACATTCATATCCGAAGAATTTTTGAAGACCCACCTACCTCACGAAAAGCCAATAAATTTCCCCTGCAGAAGAAAGCCAAGGGCTAACCTGACCTGCGATCTCTCTCCTGGGACTAATAGAGAATTCATTATCCTTTGTTCCCAGCTACCAGCCCTTTCAACCTTGCTACTATGGCCGATAAGGGCACTTTGATAGGAGTACCTCAAATTTTCTAACTGGTATATGCGCTAAAGCATGAAAATATGCAAATATGGGCGCTGAATTAAAACTATAACTTGGATTGTTTTGGTCATATTATGCGTTAATGTTGATGAGGAAACTTAGTATTGTAGTATTGTAAAGCTGGCTTGCAGCATTATTATCTTATCATAATGTAACACTGTAATCCCGAAGAGCTAGGCAGAGGTGTACCTAATAGTACACCCACATTTCCCCAGTTATAAGTCTCATGTAATATGGGTCGAGCCTATTGCCATCAACTATTTAATTATCAAACCTTGACGAGTACAAACAATTTCTTTGCGGTGCTCACGGTTGCCCAATGGTTTTGGTAACAGTTTCATCACAATAACTAGCCAAATAAAAAGTCACATGTTTCTTGGAGTGCGAGTAAACGTCCCATAATTAAATTGTAGTATTTCTCCATCTATGTATTTTTATCTCTTTACTTTGCACTAGCTGTTGCCCGCGGCTTCGTTCGCGTTTTAGTCGGAAATTATCCCACCGGCACCGGCACGTTGTAAATATGCCTATGACACTCGGGGATAATGTAGCTTCCTATTAGTGAAAGAATTTTCGAAATCGGTTCAGTAGATCTAGAGATTACCCCCTACAACCTCACAAACTTTGACGACCCGAATGGCGCAGCGGTAGTCTGGCTGCCTTACGTTCTTAGGGTCCCGGGTTCGAATCCCGGTAGGAGCAAGTGTTTGTGTGATGAGCATGGACATTTGTTTCCGAGTCATGGATGTTTATATGTATAATAAGTATGTATTTACAAACAAAAAGTATCTATGTAATAGTATCAACTATCTGGTGTCCACGACACAAGCCTCGTTGCTTAGTGTGGCACCTAGATGGCGCTGTGTGTAATGTCCAGCGATATTTATTTATTATTATTATTAAACTTTACCTCTTTATAATACGAGTATTAGTATAGAAGTATAGATTATTTTGTTTGTTTAAATGTATTTATTATTGTATTTTATTCTTGGAAATTTTCGGTATTATTGTACCTACTATGTTTTGTCTCTGCATCACTATAAGGAAGATTGGTAAAAAAGCCCAAAGGCAATAAGTCCGCCTTTGCACAGTGTTATTAACTTAATACATTATGAGCTTAAAGATTAATGAATAAAATAAATAAACGGTGACACGGTTGGTTTGTACGGAAGATGATCCCAATGCCACCTCTAGCACTTGCGTTCGCAGACCCCAGGGTCAGTAAGTACCTACTAAGAAAACTTTCTCGTTGGTCTTGTGGTCACAAGCGCGACTGCTGATCATGAGGTCCTGGGTTCGATTCCCGAGTCAGGCAGTGTGATTGGGTTTTTCCATCAGGAATTTCCCAGTAGCAACCACGGAGCCTGGGCTTTTCCCCGGTTGATGGCAATAGGCTCTCGCCCTATGACATGAGAGAATTATACCGAAATGTGGGTGTACTATTACGTACACCTCTATCGGTTAGATGGTGTATCGAGGATTACAGTCGATAAAATCGGCAACATTTGGGTAATCCTTCAAGATAAAATATATGACTCACTATTCACGATACATTTATTGCAAAACCTTAATGATGATAAACTATCACCAACAGGAAATAACATCGTAACTTGATCTCTATAATTAATACCATTTTGACCCTCGTCATATAACCATTATTCATGATTGTTTTGTATTTTCTTGTTGTGGTTTTTATGTTTTATATGTCTGTGCCGGTAATAGACGTCACATATATCTATCCAATTGAAATTAAATAAGATCATTGCCTCTCCCCAGTGAGTAAAAGGGTTTTAAGCCCATTTACACCACACTGTATGCAATGTTTTGAACGCTTAACATTTTGAACACAGTAATCTGTCTCAAATAGAAAAAAAACCAGCCAAGTGCGAGTCTAACTAGCGCATGAAGGGTTCGCTATCTTAGTAGGGGAGCCCCCTTAATAATTTAATAAATAATAAAAATTGTTAGCGGCAACAGAACTACACATTCTGTGAAAATTTCAACTGTCTACCTATTGCGGATCATGAGATACAGCCTGCTGACAGACAGATTTTTGGATCGACGGACGGACGGCGAAGGCTTAGTCCCCTTCGGGTACGGACCCTAGAAAAACGATGTTTTAAACACGGTAAGTGCTAAATGGTTTTAGTCATTCCTGATGAAGGTAAAAGGATCCATTGAAAGGTAGAAGCAATCATGTATCATAATATTAATCGTTGCTATTACGAAACGCTAAACAAGATACAATAAAGCGACATCTAGCGCGCCATATTGGAACAACGAATGGACCAAGCTCCGCTCGGAAGTGAAAGATGTTTCCCAAGGCTTTACTTACGTAGTTCATATGTGTTTGTGTAGATGACGCGATGCCAGGTTTATTATAGAACTACTAGTCATACCAATGTGTTAACACACCATCTCTATTGCATGGTTCTAATACAGTCTTCGAGTGAGATGGGCAGAAAATTCAACACTCGTTGAAGTTGAAAGCCAACGTAGAATTTCGCTCAAAAATGTTTTCTTATAACATTATTTATTTCTTATCTTTGTTTTTCGGGTGGTTGGTGCCTTACCTGATGTCAGAGTTTTTATGCACCCCATGGGCCTCTGACTTGGCTTTACATGCCGGCGAGAAATTATCTCTCGAACATTCTGGTTTGGTTTCCTGACGATGTTTTCTTTCACCGAAGCAAGTGATAATTATACAATAAGCACATGAATCCGAAAAATCCGAGGTTAGGTTTGAACTCGAGACCTATGAGCTGGCAGTCTAACGGTCACACCACTAGGCTATCACTGCTCAAAAAATTATGTACCCAGCAGTGTCGAAGGTTCCATACAACTCGATTCCTACCAGCTTCCCTTCGAAAAATGGCACAGTCAGTATTTTATAGACAAATAATAAAATCACATAATTATGTACTCCGGCTTACCTTTTACAAAAATTTACCCTTCGCTACTGGTACCTAATGTAGGTATGTTCTGCTCATTCTCAGTAAATAAATTCTTCAATTGCCTTGGACTGTCTAACAACACACAAAAAAGCTTTTCATAATTGTTCATATTCATCATGCTTGACACAAAAAGATTCTTTTAATATTATCTTAAATAAATGCATTTTAAAATTAACATAATACGAGTAGTTGAAAAATATTCAAGAATAAGATTCTATGGAGTATATTTTACGTATTTTTTACGATTTCAGCAATAAAACCATTATCTTATTAGGAACTAGCTTTTGCCCACGGCTTCGCTCGCGATAATTTAGAATTTGACAATTAATTCGGGTTGTATTCTGCTTGTAATAATATAATTCAATCGTGATTCGAAAGACACGTGGCGCCATCTATTATCATAAGAACGTTATGTTGTTTTCCTCGGGAACAGTACTTTTTTCGGGATGAAAGGTACCCTAAGTCTGTTTTTGTACTCCTTACAACGTATATACAACATTTCGGTTTAGTGGTTTAGGCCTTATACTGATACTGATACTGTTAGCCTGCGTCATCCCACTGTTGGGAAAGGCCTCTCCCCATGAATTCCTGTACAACTGCCTGACAACGTATTTATGCAATTTTTCAGGATGGTCAGTTCAGTGATTTAGGCGTGAAAAGGTCCTGCCAGGGTTGCGGGACTGCCCTGCGGACTCTCCGTCCGCATACCGGCCCATCGTGTTGCTCGACGAGGTGGGCAAACTCTTTGAAAGAGTCATTGCCAACCGCCTCGCCGGGCACCTGGCGGAGATGGGGCCGGATCTTGCGGAACACCAGTTTGGTTTCCGCAGGGGGCGCTCGACGGTGGACGCCATCATGCGCGTGAGAGCCCTCACGACGGGGGATGCAGTGTCCCGGGGTGGGGTGGTCTTGGCGGTGTCTCTCGACATCGCCAACGCCTTCAACTCCATGCCCTGGAGCTGCATCAGGGAGGCACTCCGGTATCAGCGGGTGCCGACCTACCTTCGTCGTGTGGTCGGGGACTACCTGTCGGACAGGTCTGTCATTTACCCTGGTCACAGCGGAGAATGGAACCGGCGAGAGATGTCGTGCGGTGTTCCACAGGGATCGGTTCTAGGGCCGCCCTTGTGGAACATCGGGTACGACTGGGTGCTGCGCGCCGACCTCCCTGACGGCGTCAGCGTAGTTTGCTACGCAGACGACACGCTGGTGCTGGCACAAGGGAGGTCGTACGAGGCGGCGGCCGAGCTAATGACACGCGGGGTTGCGATGGTCGTGGAGAGGATCCGGCAATTGGGTCTCGATGTGGCATTGCACAAGTCCGAGGCCATGTGCTTTCATGGGCCTCGGAATGCGCCACCGTCGGGATCCATGCTCACGGTAGGAGGGGTTTCCATCGGCGTCGAGCCGACGTTGAAGTACCTGGGTCTCGTCCTCGACAGCCGGTGGAACTTCGTGGAGCACTTTCGACGTTTGGCCCCCAAACTGGAACGGGCCGGGGCTGCCTTCAAGCGGCTCCTGCCCAACCTGGGGGGTCCAAACGCCTCCTGCCGGAGGCTCTACGCGGGGGTCGTGCGGTCCATGGCCCTTTACGGGGCCCCGGTGTGGGCGCGTTCCTTGAGGCGGCGAGCCGCCCACTACCTGAACGCGCCCCAAAAGGTGGTAGCCGTAAGGCTGGTCCGGGGATACCGCACGATCTCCGGCGAGGCGGCGAGCCTCCTTGCCGGATTGCCGCCATGGGATCTGGAGGCGATAGTCCTCGCGCGCCTACACGAATGGCGCGTGGAGGCACTACGCCGGGGGGTAACTCCGCTGCCACGGCAAATTGTCGCTCAGCGGACAGACCTCCGGCGCGATCTCATGGCGACATGGAGAGAGCGACTATCGCAACCCCGTGCAGGGCACGCCACAATAGTGGCGATAAGTCCCCTCTTTGAGGAGTGGCTAGAGAGGCGCCACGGCGCCCTCACCTTCCGCCTGACGCAGGTCCTCACCGGACACGGTTGTTTCGGGAGGTTCCTGCACCGAATCGGGCGGGAGGAAACGCCCGGGTGCTACCATTGTGAGGATCGACCGGAGGACACGGTGGAGCACACGGTGGAGATCTGCCCCGCGTGGGCGGAGCACCGCCGTGTCCTCGTAGCGGCGATCGGCGGCGGCGACCTCTCGCTTCCGGCCTTGGTTCAATCCATGGTCCGGAGCGAGACGGAATGGGACGCCGTCACCTCCTTCTGCGAAGCAGTCATGCCAGCGAAGGAGGTGGCGGAACGTGAGAGGGAGAGAACCTCACGTCCCAGCCGCCGCGGGAGACGCACCGGGCGTCGGGGGCCACGTGGTGGCCCCCGGCCACCGTAGGCGCGGGCCTGTGGACGGTGAGCTATGGGCTAGCTCGCCGTCCGTCCGTCTTATGACGACAGGCCGTGTCGACGGCGCGTTCGTGTTCCACGCGCGCCTCAAGGAGAGTCAGCAAACAGGGAGGGGTCCGTAAGGACCGACGCCTGCCAGGGTTGCGGGACTGTTCGAAAGAGATACCGCGGCCCTGGAACACAAAGGGCAAAGGAAGGAACATGGATGGGTTTTAGTCAGTAAAAGTCTGACACTCCCTCCTGCTCAGCCCAGAGCGGGAGGGGTTATTTGATGATTTCCCATCGGTAAAAAAAAAAAAAAAAAAAGGGTTGCGGGACTGTTCGAAAGAGATACCGCGGCCCTGGAACACAAAGGGCAAAGGAAGGAACATGGATGGGTTTTAGTCAGTAAAAGTCTGACACTCCCTCCTGCTCAGCCCAGAGCGGGAGGGGGTTATTTGATGATATCATACCCAAAAAAAAGGCGTGAAAAGGTAACAAACAAAGTTACATTCGCATTTATTAGTTAGGATTTCGAAAGAAAACTTAGTTGCTTACTTCTCTGAGGCGAATCCCGCACGGGTTTCAGGGGGAAATTCGATTGCGCCGATTCTGTCAACTAACTTGCATAGAGACTGTTCAATTTGGAACAAATGACTCTCTAATGATTAAAACAATCGATGTTATGATCCCGCGAATGTTTAATTTATTATTATGTAAATAGAACTCAATTATTTTTTTGTGCTAATCATTGATAACCCTGTGACATGATGCGTCAATTATGGATAACGAGAGATAGAAGATTACCTACACTAATTCATACGCATGTTTATATTTAGACTTAGTTAAAATTATAGTGCAAACTTTTTTTTTACATTGTATAATATATGATTTGGCATTGAATTCCAAATTGGGGAACCCAAGTTCTTTATGAACATTAATTTAATACATTTATAGTCACATTTTGTTTCCGCATATATTATATTTTGCAACCGGATTTTTTATACTTGCCTAGCCACAATGTTTGAGCGTAATGAGTGTTTTTATTATTGTCAGTAGTATTTTGTTTTTGAACTGAAACACAACACGTTCGATTTTTATCTTATTTTTTTAAACAAACTTTTTTATTTTTATGACTTCACTTTTAGTTTAACGTAGTGATTTGGTCTGTTTTTTTATTTATTTAAAAGTTATTTTAACATTTTTAACTTTAATTATTTAAAATAAGAAAAATGATTTGGCAGTTATTTGTGACTGTGATAATAATTTATGGTTTAATGTTACGGTGGAAAGCAAGGCATAGGATAAAGTTCTCCAAATTATATAAAAACAGTGTAAGGTCCTTACCGATACTTGGACATTCGTATTGGTTTTTAAAATGTAAAACCGATACTGGTAAGTATCTTTTGACTATTTTAATGCGATTTTTATAGTCTGAATGTATATTTTAAGTACTAAGCTTATTAGAGTTGGCACAATCATGCCTGTTAAGTAAGGTACCTGAGGGTAATAAGGCCTACCTAATTTCGATTCGCTTTATTTATTTAATACTTTAAAATAACTATTTTTTAAGGTCGGCCAGTATTGCTTCTTATAAATTTAAACAGACGTAGACATGAAATATATGTATATAAGCGTTATATTTTATATTACAATTTAAACAAAAATCACGTACAAGGTAGCCTAATAAGGCCTGGGTACTTTATTAACGCCCTACCCTTTTTCACGTTTTCGGAAAAATGTAAAACTATTAGAATTGATTCACTAATAATGTTTAAACTGTACGTACTCATCGTTGTTTATTTGTATTAGGTATTATTATTTCTGTGAGAACAAATTTTTAAGCAAAATTGGTTCCCTTTAATTGAATAGGCTTAATTGCGCGATGCACATGGGCCTTATTAGCCGCAATTTTAATAAGTCTAATTATTAAGAAATTGTTGAGATATAATTTATGTACTGAATTGGTGTTGGCTTTTAATTATTATTTTGTACGTTCCCTTTAATATCCCAAACGTTTACACTGTTGTAAGTCCATTATTTTTCAGATGGGCGTTATTATACTCCAGACGTTATTTGCCTCTACATAATAATATATTTACATTAATATAAATTCGAATTTTAGATAATTATGACTAGCAGTTGCGCGCGACTTTGGTCCGCGTAAAATTATATTATAAAAATATTTTATTTATTCTCTATTTAAATCGGATTTTGTTAACAAGTTCTGGGTATTTTTTTTTGCAAAGAGCCTTAATTCTTTTTCTACTTATATTTTAAGTAGCCAACGGCACGAGGATGAGGAACAAAAGGAGTCACTCCTTTCCTATTTTGCAAATAGCTGATGTTGTAACAGCTATCTGCAAGTAAAAGACCCGTCAAAATAGGCCCACGAATGGTACGCCTCGAATGGCGTAATAATACAGTGTGTTTTTTTTTTAACCAACGTGTTTATTTCCTGGCTAGGACTATTGATTTTTCAAAAATCCCATGATGCAGTTTTGATATGCATTTTTCGCTATTCCTCATAGTTTCGAATTGGGCCATCCACGCCCACTGGGAAAATTCAACCTGTATATACCACCTACAAAAAGGTCAAGGATAATACAACTTTTGCGATTTGTAAAAATAGAAGCAAATGGCACCCTTTGATTTTGTAGATTTTATGCTTATATTTAAGTTAGATGGACGAACGACAGTAAAATATAGCCATGAGGGGTGGTCTCAGAATCAGCTGCCGAGACTCAACAACGCTCTGAGATTAGACAACAGTGACATTCTATCAGCACTAATAAATGAAGACACAGTGTAAAGCGATCGCAAAACAATGTATGGGACTGGTATTAGCTACCAAAAGCTTACTAATTGTGACAATCACATAACACCACGCCTGTAACCCTCAAAGGGTTAGGGTTAAGCAAGTGTCGAAAAGTGGGCGGAGTATTAGGTACTCCTGTACCTAATACTACGCCCACTTTTCGACACTTGCTTTAGGTCCCACGTCATAGGTGGCGAGCCTATTACCAAAAACCGGGCACAAATCCAGACTGCGTAGCTGTTACTGGGAAATTCCTTATGGAAAAACCACATAACACTTTGCCCGACATGGGAATCGAACCCAGGACCTCATGTGCAGCAGTCAGTCCTGTTGACTAATAAACATATTACTTAAACATTAATAGCGATGACTGCTTGTCTACTCCCAGTAGATTTTGATAACCCTAGTCGATTGAATGAACGGTGCCGTTAGGCGCATTCTATCCTTTCCTTATATGCGTTGTGGAGAGGTGTGAAAATCTAGATTAATGCTTTTCCAGATCGATGGAAAATACTGGAAATGTTTGGTCGAGAGGCGCTGAAGCAGGGTGGAGTGACAACATCATGGAACCTGCACAGGCTTTATTTCCGTAAGTATCTATCATCTTTGACGACCCGAATGGTGCAGCGGTATTGAGGCTGCCTTACGTTCTTAGGGTCCCGGGTTCGAATCCCGGTAGGAGCAAATGTTTGTGTGATGAGCATGGACATTTGTTTCCGAGTCATGGATGTTTATATGCATAATAAGTATGTATTTACAAACAAAAAGTATCTATGTAGTAGTATCAACTATCTGGTGTCCACGACACAAGCCTCGTTGATTAGTGTGGCACCTAGATGGCGCTGTGTGTAATGTCCAGCGATATTTATTTATTATTATTTATTTATATGTTGCCTGTTACCTAGCGTTGGGGTCGGTTTCTAGCCTAACCGGACTGAGTAATACGATACTCCTTAGTAAGATCGGTTGTCAGACTTTCGTGCCACTAACTACCTGTAACTATTATCGAAAATTTGCAAACGATAGCCGGGACCAACGGCTTAATGTGCTTCCCGAGGCACGGACGAAGTTCGGTATGTAATGGGGGGTCTTCCATCCACAGACCAACCTAGGCAAGCACGGCTTAACCTAAAGATTGACTCGAGCGGATGGTATTATTTAGCCTCGAGCTTCATGATTTCCTTTACTATCTAAAGGGTGTAACAAGACCCTTAACGAAGCCGAAATGCATTTGTTCTCCTTGTCATTGCGATATTTTTTTTTGTTCTAGACCATTCCTGGGAACCTTCTAGTAACGGAGATATTTGGGGTCAAAGTTCCAACTATTTCACAAGTTTTTTTTTTTTATATGTACATTTTTTTAATGTAAGATTTTTACTTTAAACATCTCCACGACCCCCGTACCATTCAATCCATTCATCAGCACAATGTTTTGAGTGCGTTACATGGAATCCTACCGTAAAACGTGATTTTTTTACCACAAAAAAAGTCGTTTCCCAGCAATAATTTTTGCGTAAAATTACTTAGTTTGATGGACAGAATGCTTGATTGACGGCTTCGTTAAGGGTCTTGTTACACCCTGTATTCAACTCAAAAATAAATAGAAACAAGACAACAAACCTATTGTAACCACAATGCTGGGACATAGTCTTCCTACTTGTGAAAGGAAGTCGGCCAGTAATGGTTTGTGAGTTTAAAAAAAAACCTCCCAAGAAGTCCCTATTGAAACTATAAATTTTTCTGAAAAAAAACTCAAAGACAAGAAATTATAATGATTTGTTTATATCAACACAAAGATTTATAGTAATCAATAGATGCCAAAAGTAAGTAACACTTCAACAACAGCACGTAGTACTTTTGTTTCAAATAACTTCTGTCAATACGAACAATATAACGAAAGTCGTTATAGACATGTGAATCGTGTGCATATGATCACCAGGTGTGTTCGCACTGGCACCTCTACAATTAGCTCCTATGAAAGTACGTAGTACATAGTTATTCTACTTTTTCAGTTGTAGCAGATCCAGAGGTCGCAGAATGTGTTATGAAGCATTGCCTTGAAAAGGATGACGCGATGAAACTGACGCTGACTCTCGTTGGGAACGGTAGTGCAGTCGCTGATGGTAAGAAAACTATTTAATAAATGTTAATAGTAAAACATTCCCGTAACCTTCTGAGAAACGGCGTATCGGCAAGTGTATGACGCTCCCCAGCTAAATGCACCAAAGGCCTTAAAAAAGTTGCTCGGAAAGACTAGATGCCTAGATGCAGAAGACAAAGGACAATATTTTATGGTGCAGCTTGGGAAAAACTTAAGAATCCAGCAGTGGACTGCGAAAGGCAGACATTATTGTTAACTGAATCCTTCACTAAGGTTTAGTATCACCTTCCTGTAACTTAAGACTTTGATGAGGCCTGTGGATAGGGAGACTGCTTGTGAGACTGTTGTTTCCAGAAATCTGAAAGCCAGCTTTCCATGAAGTTCCCAAGAAATAATACGCAGAATCATTATAATAAAGTAGTTGTCCCCATTCTAGAAGGCCATTCCACGCGGCAGGTAGGTATCTATTCATGAGAAGGTCATACTTTGACGTGGTTCATTAATATATTTCTCATTATTTTTAAGTTCCTTGAATAAGATATCGTTACTGTAAAACGACTATATTTCACGCATATAAAGATATTTATTGTAATTTATTCTGTAAATCCTTTTGTCATATATCTTTCATTATTCCATGATCCTTTCACTTTTTATTAGGCATAAAAATCATGATGTTTTTAATATCCTGTTACATTAGCTTTACTGGAAACTTTTTATGTAATGAAATCCGTACTGAATATCGATGACAATGTCCTATCGGATCCTCGTAGACTCTGTACCGAGGTTCGGGTTCGTAGATGGCGAAACTGCTGTATAGGGTGTACACTTACATTTTAGTTTATTAAATAGCCCGTGGTCGTTTTCTTTGACTCAGATGGAAACCAGTCGTGTCGCTGTTACATTGTTCCTCCTGAACTTCGTCGTTCTCATTGCCTCAGCGCTCTTTCGGTGGTCACCACTCCTAATTCTGGGTTTCAGGAGTAACAGTGGTTTGAGAATAGTGCAGCGACCATGGTACAAAAATAAAAGTCTGTCATTGCGATACATTGACTATGCCTTTGCTGTTTGGGGTGCGTTCTCCTGCGGAATCGTACTTTAAGAGCGAGTAAGTTTTACATATTTGCCACACGGGCATCTGGTACGAGCGTGAATGGGCTTAAAGCGCGAGCCACGAAAGCCGGTCCCCACGCGCCCATTTACCCTGCCGGAACACTCCGCAATAAGCGCGTATACGTGCGTAAGCTAATACGAGCTTAAACCCGCAGAAAAATATGCTAATCTAAAGTTGCCCTAACTTTCTTTATATGCATCCACAGTACCGATCTGGCGTCCACGTCGCAAGATCCTGGTGCCAACCTTCAGTCCGAAGAATCTCCTCAAGTTTTCGGAGATATTCTCAAAGCAAAGCATGATCTTGGGAGAACAATTGGCGAAGGTGGCGGGAAATGGAAGCCTTTCCTTGTCTCAATACGTTATGGCGTATGCCATGGACTCTGTTTGTGGTAAGTGTACTTTTTCGGCCCATTCCAACCCTTCGGGAAAAAATTGACAATGATTAAGGCAATTTGGTAGACAACTCCTAGTTTTCCATTATTTTGGACTCTGTAGCCTTCAGGTACCACCAAAACTACAAGCACTGCATCGGATCAGAAACCCCTCTCCTAATTTTTACTAGGTGATCATAGTGTCTATACGATGTCTATGATTTTACAAGTATGTGCTGCAGTATGGAGCTTCAGAGAAAGAAAGGTGGACGGCTCGAGATTAGGCTATAGTGATCCGGTGCATTTCTCATACGTGAAACGTTAAGCTACGCCGTTTGCCTGTCAGTCAGAGGGATGTATATATTTTAAATATCTCATGAATGTATGTACGCTTAGAGAATGTTTTAAACTGACCAACTCTACTTCTATTTACAGAAACAGCTCTTGGCATCACACCTAACTCCCAAAGGAACCCAAACCAGGAAGTGCTAGGAGCATTCACAGGGGCTTGCAAACTGATATCAGATCGCATCTTGAAGCCCTGGCTTCATTCAGACCCGCTGTACAAGCTGACGCCAGACTACACACACTTCATGGAGTATAACGATGTTATCTCCGGATTTATTGATAAGGTAAACATGAACCATGAAGAGCAGTGATGACAGGCTATCTTATTTATAAAATTAATTCAGAACTTCAAAACTAGTTGCCCAGACGCTACCTACGGGAAATAAAAATAGACCCATAAACTAAAAAGGTAGATTTTTATTGATTCCCCCCGTTTTAAGATTAAAAGTACCGGTTCCTGCAGGTGAGTTATCCATGGCATAGTTTTTAGTGTGCTCCTAGCGCCCGAGATTTCTATTATTACCTAATGTCTTTTTTTTTTGAACACATACAGCACAATTTTTTTTTATATGTTACAATTGGCTTCATCTTCCTGCTCTTGCCTCATGTTACTTGAGGTCGGCGCAACACGTTTTTTCTTCCATTCTCCTCTTTCCACCGTCAAGCATTTACTCCTTTTTCTTCCATATCATTCCCCACAAAACCCATCGATCGTTTCTTTGATCTTCCTCTCCCTCTCTATCCATCAACATTTATATTCATCACTCATATAGTCACAGCGTTTATTGTGAGATACAGTAGATTCAAACTAAAACTAGAATATTTACCTAAAATATGGTCTGGACTGAAAACTGACTCTCTTGACGCCGAAAGTGCCTATATGTACAATTCCGAAATTGCCGGCAACTGTATGCTGCGAAATCTCAATGACATGATTGGTGTCTGACCGAACCTTCAGTTACGGCATCCAATTAATTTAAAATTTTTAAAATATTACATTATTCACTGTTAGCCATTCGGCCGAAGATTGCGGCGAATAATCAGCTTCGACTTCAGCCAAAACTCCACCCTCGGTTGGACACTAGTACTTGACTAGTACAGTAGTTTCTATGTAACTATGAGAACTGCGACAGCCTGTCGCAGTTATTCGACAGGTGGCAATGTCGCAAACGCAATCTAGGGAAGATTTTCGTCGAGTAACATGAAATCACGTTGTGTGCCATCAAAACTGTTCGTTTTACGTCTTTATTTTTCAGAGGAAAAAAGTGTGATATTAATGTTTAGCAAATCAGATAACATTTTTACGACGTGGGTAAAAATCTTTATTTTTTTATCAATCGTATTGTAGCGCCTACAAATACTTTCATGGCAACTCCCTTGAGGTAGTATAAACACTTTTGTTTACTGTAACCCAATGTTTACTCTTGTGTTTACAGTGTATCAAAAATAAGCGGAGAGAAATAGCTGAAAGAAACAGTTCCAAGAAAAAAGGTGATGAAGAAGGTAAGAGGCACCATTAAACATTCTCAAGTTCTTCTTCGGATTCGGTGTTATTGCTGAGCAAGTATCGGAATTGCTTTATACTTGTTGAGTGGTTCCAAAACATTGATTCAACATACAATTACAATACTCTTGTATCTTCTTACAGACGAAGACCGCTTCAAAACGTTCCTAGAGCTCATGATCGAGTCCTCAGGAGGAGACACAGGGTACAACGACACAGAACTTCTTGAAGAAACAGTGGTCATCTTTACAGCGGGTACTGACACGTCTACACTTGCGTCTTCATTCACCAGCGTGTTGTTAGCTAGACATCCTGAAATACAGGAGAAAGTTTATCAGGAGTAAGTCACCTTTAATGGGAACGTTATAAAGGCTAGTTGTGCTTAAGGCTTATCAAACAATGATTATTTATAAACAGGTTAAGAGATGTCTTCGGCGACTCACAGCGTCCCGTCACCGCTGATGATTTATCTCGTCTCAAGTATATGGATGCTGTAGTTAAGGAAAGTCTGAGGCTGTACCCCCCAGCATCATCGCTATTGAGGAAAGTTGACAAGGATGTTGTACTTCGTAAGTATTATACCAAAGTCGTCTGGCTGTCTGATAAGCTTTCAAGATGTACTAAAGAATAATGTGGGCTAGATTAAACACTGTGAACATAATCTTAAAGATGAAATCGAATTAGCTTCTGTTCCTGCAACTTCACCGGCATTAATATAAATATTATGCTATAAACATATTAATAGCATATATCTCGGAAACGAGACACTTTAGATGATTATGTCTTATACATTACGCCACCGCACTTCAGCTTGTAGCGGAACAAATTTACCAGCAACACAGTATTGCCACACAGGGTTTACTCGTTTGTTGATACCAGCTATAAAAGAATATTGATTTTATCTGTAGCTGCTATTTTGAAAATGAAATGGCGGAAGATAGGCATACCAAGCTTCATACAAAAATATTTGAGACCCTTCCAATACCTACTGCACCCAAACGTCACAGCTAAATGTGATAGCTGCCAAGCTATATTGCAAGTAAAAGAACAAGTTTTTTTTTTGTTATCTTTTTTATGAGAAAATGTTGTGAGTTATGTATGTTATTTGCCACCTTCTCCTTTCCAGCCTCAGGAGACATCTTACCTGAAGGCACGGGCATCATGATCAGCCTGTTCGCCGCCCACCGCAACACCAAGTACTGGGGAGACGACGCGGAGCTGTTCCGACCTGAACGGTTCATCGACACGGAGCTCTCGCATCCTGCTGCCTTCCTCACTTTTAGTCATGGACCTAGGAATTGTCTTGGTGAGTTTTTTGTTGTACTGATTAACGACCAAGATGCTCAAAAAGGTACTATCCAGTACTGGTAATTAGAAATTCAGCTTTAAAGTAATCAATCCTTTGGTTGAGATTACCATCTTTAGTAGAAATATTGGATCACAGTTAGTTTCGAAGGGGATGGCGGGGTCTTGAGAGCGAGCGAATCACTAAAATGACTTTGATTGAGAGCTGTTTGATAGATGTTTAAGTTTTTAAGACCTTTTTATTCTTAGACTATGAAATATTCGTTCTTGTAGTTGAAAATATGCTAGAAAATACCACTATTGACCATTTTCCACTCATTTCTTTTTCTTTTGCTCCAGGCTACCGCTACGCAATGTTGTCAATGAAGTCAGTACTAGCAACAGTTATTCGGCGATTCAAAGTGTTACCTCTCTCCGAGCAGGACTTAGGAAAGCCATTGGAATGCAAGTTTGACATCATGTTGAGGGCTGCAGACGATTTCCAGGTCATATTAGAACCTAGGATTGGAAAATTTTAATATTTTAATGTGATTTAGTGGTGCTACACATATTAAGTTCCGGTTAACACCTTCGAATACACAGTATTCGTTGAATAAAAAGGGCGACCCGAACCAATTACTATGGAAACATTTTATTTGGCATAGTCTCTCAGTACCGATCGGCAAGCATCAAAAATCATCTGCCTAGCCTTTTTCCAATGTTGGTGTCTGCTTCCAGTCTAACCAGATGCAGCTGAATACCGGTATTTTACATGGAGCGACTGCCTATCTGACCTCCACAACCCAGTTAGTACTGGGTAATACGATACCCCTTGGAAAGACAGGTAGTCAAAAATCGTCTACATAGACATATTGGATGCTGCAAAATCATGCCGAGCCATACATTTGAGTCTAGCACCCATTTACACTACTCGTAGTTATGTTTACAGATTTTGTTAGATTGTTTAAAATAGTATAATAAGTTCCTACATTTTTGTTATTGATTCCTTAAATATGATGTTATGTAACTGTTATTGTAACTGATATTTTCGTTAACAATAAATATATTTTGAAAACAATTGTATTATTCATCGAAGAGTCAGTAACCCCATTTTACTTTATGGGAAATCGCTTTAGACCACAAAATAGCAACTTCATTACTAGTTGTACGGTCTAGTAGGCAGTGGATCCAGGTTTTATTGCGTTCCTTGGTAGTCTGTACAATTGTACATAGGCTCATTTAGTTCGATGACACATCGATCGAATAGGAAACTATTAGTATCCTGGGAATCAGGTTTGTTAAGTAATCTATTCTAACTAAGGGCACGAATGTGTTCGTACTGCTTTAAGAAATAATTGGTTAAAAAATTACGAAGAATATGCCCCATACAAGAAACAAGAAAGTGAGTTCCGAATTTCTTTTGTTTGGAACCTTAAAATTGCTTCAAGGGCTCATACTCTAGTTAAGAAAAGGCTTTTGTCCTGCAGTGAATCATATGAGCTGGTTATTAAGAAGGACAACCAAAATCAACGTGATTTGTTCTGAAAAATAAGCTGCTTTTATACCTCAACAAAAATTAAATCATTCTGCGAAAAAAAACCTGGTCTCTTTGTTTGTTTCATTGACCTTTTTTGTCACCGACTTCCGAAAGCCAAGTTATTTTAGACTTTATTACTGTTTTTTTGGAAGTCGTTTTTTTTTTCGCAGAAAGTTTTTTATTTTACCCTTTTTAGTTGTAGAAATAAAATTCTTGTCATGAATTAATTTTTACATTGTAACTAGAAGTTATTAAGAGATCATCATCAAAATAGCCCAAGAAGAAAAAATACGTATTAACACGTTCATTGCCAAGTCAAAATGCTGAACTTACCAAGATGGCCAAAATACAAATTCGTTGAATGTCTACCCTAGTGGCATAAACCAAATACAGAACTCAATACGCTGCGGCCGCTATTTTATGCCTCGTACACACGGCTACACATCAAGCTTTAAATTTCCAGTTTATGCTGATCTTGCATTGTATAGGATTTCCGCACAATCCGAGGTCAGCTTATACTGGAAATGTATAGCTTGATGTGTAGCCGTGTGTACATAATTGAGGCACCAACACGCGACGTCGCGTGTACATCAAAGCACCTTCACGTGACGTGCCGTGATGGTGTCAATTAACGTGAGGAAAACAACCAAATTACTAAACCGATTTTGATGAAATTTCTATGGGACACATGTAAAAAGATTTTTTTTAATCGGATTATAAATGACGTAGTTATGAGATAATAATTTTTTTTTAAAAATACTACCGAATTGAGAACCTCCTCCTTTTTGAAGCAAGTCGGTTAAAAACGCACGGACCGCTGTTAATGATAATTTTAGTGACCATGACAGTTTAAAAACTAATATAAAAACACACCGACAACTAAAAACCAATACCTACATTACTATCCCATAATCAGTTCTTGAACCCCACAACACAAACGTAAACTGCAAGCAAAAAACTGCCACCTTACACCGTCATCCCAACTCTCCATTTGTCTATAACAATAAGGTTGGTAATCAGCTCACATAAGTGCAATAGTATAGTGGCACAGTGGCTACAGTTCCGGACATCAGAAGTCTAGTAGGTCCCGACAAGACAAGTTGCTATTTTATTCTGGACAGGGGTGCTGCAACCTTGGTATTGATACGTTTCTTAGGCGAGTTTATACTTGAAGACAAACCTGAACAGAGTGAGAGGTTTTCAAAGTCATTTATTCAAAGGCTAAGAATGGGATATGAATAGCTGGTTCCAAGCATCGTCATTGGTTGAAAATCTGGTAATCCCATTTTATATTTCAAAATATCTTGATCTTATTGGTCGGCTTGATCTTATTCAGAACTAGACTTTGTCGCGCCATCTATAACATGTTTAACGGCCACATAAAGAACGTCAAAATAACATAAACTTGTCCTCTAAACCGCCACACAGTGGGCCCATACTGAAAATTAGTGGACTTAGGCAACAAAGTTACCATATCGATGCGATTTTTTTTTTATATGACGTGTTATAATATTCCTGACAACTTTTATTCTTATAAAATTTCTTCTAAACTTGATAGTTTGTCTTGAAAAAAATTTATTAGATTGTTTTGTATGGAGCGAATCACGTTTAATTTTTTTTCTTCAATTGTACTAATATGTTGGGTATGTGGCGTGAGTATATGATAGCTAGGATCATTCTCTATCCACGAAAAAAAAATCAGCGCCGGCCATCTGCGGCAGCGCGAGTAATCATTCAGTAAAAAAATAATAATTTGGAAGAATTTTTTTGTCATTTAAAATAAATTCAAAGCATATTTTTTGTCTCATTTGGCTGTTTTCACCTTCTTTTTAGTTAAATAAATAGTTTTAATAGCGCATACGTACTTAGAACTAGTAATTCTGGTAGAGATTTAGTTATTATTGCATGTTATCGGTACAAATGAGTCATCAATCACAATGCAGGTGATCTGCATTGTGATTGATGACTCATTTGTTTGTGCGCGCATAACTAATGAGTCATCGAAAAATGCTCGTGTCTGATTGGCTGTGTTATTTTTTAACTGCACGTTATCTATTGTTGAATAAATATATCGTAATGTTTCAGGTTATACTAATTTTGTTAATGATAGGTGAAATAATTTAAATTTGTACGGGCAAGTCGTTGATAATTATCTACATAATCAACGGTATGTATATTATTATAGTATAAGTTATCGTACGTATGATCAATATGAAACTGTGAAGTAATTGTAGCCCTGAAAAGGGCTGTTTGTCATATTCCTAACCCTGATGGGCTTTTGTGGGAATAATTTAGAGCCGGATCACATTATTTCTTGTTCCAGAAGTGCTAGTGGGTCCGGCAAATTTTCGGACTCTGCTATGAGGCATTCTTCTTCCTCCATAATTTCACTGTCACAGGGAGGCTCAGTAGTCTGTAACAACTGAGTTGCTTCAGGCAACAACTCATTATGAACCTGTTTCATTATTTTAGGCCTTATGTAGGATATGTGGGGATCAGAGCTTATTAGAAGTCCATAGAGGATGTCTTCGTTTGTTGCTATTCTCCCCGTTTTCCGAGTGTGCCTCTCCCTGACGTTTCTGAAGTCCTTATTACGGGCTTCCGAAGCTTCTTCAGATAAGGTACCTAAAACGAATAAGTACATACATTTTAATTTCAAAACGCAATCGAGTCAAATAATACATCAAACTATATTTATTTTTTACTTACCGATTGGCAAAACACCAAAGTGGTTACAGATGTCTGCACCGTGCATTAGAAGTTTATGTTCACTAACTGGCATGTAGTACCACGAATAGTGTTGCACGTACACATCAGCTGTTTCTCTACAGTATCTTCTAAATTTTTCACAGTCAATGTTTTTGCCTGATGATATGGCTTGTAGAATAACGGAAAATCTGAAAATCAGATTTTCGTCAATTCCCGTTATTCTGGAAGATCTTTTGTAATCTTGGAAAAAGCGCCTCGCTGTATTCCCGTCGTTTGTAGTTCCAAAACCCTAAAATGGGAAAACAATACTGTAACATACAATACATAGAGATATAATTCACAAACAACATAAAGAGAGCGAAAATTAAATACATACCTGTTTGACTATATCAATCAGCATTCCAGGTTGCTCACGAAATTTTTCTGTGTGGTATTTTTTTTAGCTTGTTTCAAAGCCTTATGTTCGCCGCGAGCAGTCCATCGTTGAAAATCCAGATTATAAGATATATGGAGAAGACATTCCATACACCGAATCTTCATATGCAGTGAAGAAATTCCTTGTTTGTAAATTTCTTCACGAAGTGGTTTAGAAGTCAAAGCGTCTAAATTATTCATCTCACTCGGTTTTGCCAAGCAAATGGGACACGTTGCATATGATGGTACTCCAGCAATAATATTGGCCACTTTTCCATCAATCATGGTCATATGCAATTCATGTGATACAATAATATTTCCACACTGTGTAGATATTCGTTCATCAATTTGTTTTTTCATCTCAGACTATTCAGACTTTACAAAGACAGCTGTCTCCGAAGTGAAAGTGAACTTCACTGGTCGACAGTACAGAGTTGAGCAAGGTGTGGGGTTCTCCCAAACTAGATTTTCATTCCCAGATGATGGCCTAGTAGACACTAGCCGAAGAGGGACGATGCTTATCATGACTACTGATGAATCATCGAACTCTGTAGCTGTGTTTGACGTTTTCTGTTTATAGTTACCCTGCGACGAAGAACCATCAAGTCCCCATTTCCAGGTCAACTTGAGTTCTTCATTTTGAGACCTATCAACAGTATTTATATCAAGTAATATCCTCTCCACAGTGTGGTCCAATAGCGCTTGCAATTTAATGTGAGCTCCGTTTTCGGTAATCTCCATACTCTCTTGTGGTGGGTAACATCTTTTCTTGGCATTTACAAGCTTTGGATAAGATGGAAAGGCAGCACAGTTTTCTTCTTTCAGAAATTGTCGAAGAGCTAAGTACTTCCATTTCGAGAGCGCAACTGATGTATAAAGAGCTACTTAAGCTCTGCTTTTTGAATAGTCTCTCTTCTACTTCGGATAGCGCATCTGGATTACTGGAAAGGTATTCGACCACTTTTGCCAGATTCGTTTTGCCGTTGTCTTTCAATTTTGTTATGTACCAGTGCTGCAACTCTTCCTCGGAATTTTCTTCTACTATGGAAGTAGAACGTCTTTTCTTTTGCTTATTACTTAACTCTTCGAACGGTTTTCTGTGCTCCTTTTCTGTAGATGTTCCCGCTTCCGCAGTACATACTGCAAGAGTAGGAACATGGCAATCTATATCCACAAGCTCAGATAAGGCTGCGTCCGAAAAGCCCATCACACTTCTCAGATCAACACTGTCACAAACAGGCCAGTTGATGTTTTTTTCCAACCACTTGCGATTAATTACACGATTCATAAAAGTTTTTTGATTTCTACTTGACTCTATCCACTTTTTATTTAAATTTACACAAAAAAGTCGACAGAACTCCTTGATTCGGTTCTTGTCTTCTTCAGAAACTTCGGTAGTCAAGACAGAAATGATACTTTCATACAGAAACATATGATTTTTCAGATCACCGCCACTTCTTAATTTCACAAAAAGATCTAGGTTGGTACAAAATCCGGCCATAGTTCTAATGTAAATATAAAAATACAAGTATTTCACTGTGTTCACAAACAAGCGACAAGAGCGAAAATAGATGGACTTAATGAATGTCTTTATATTTATAGTTAGTGTTAATTACTCAAGTAGTGGACATAACAGTGAGTGAAAATTATTCAGCTAATCAGAGACGAGCATTTTTCGATGACTCATTAGTTATGCGCTTAGCCGAGTGCACAAACAAATGAGTCATCAATCACAATGCAGGTGCTACCGATAACATGCAATAATAACTAAATCTCTACCAGAATTACTAGTTATAAGTACGTATGCGCTATTAAAACTATTTATTTAACTAAAAAGAAGGTGAAAACAGCCAAATGAGACAAAAAATATGCTTTGAATTTATTTTAAATGACAAAAAAATTCTTCCAAATCATTTTTTTTTTTACCGAATGATTACTCGCGCTGCCGCAGATGGTCGGCGCTGATTTTTTTTTTCATGGATAGAAAATGACCCTAGCTATCTTAAACTCACGCCACACACTCAACATATTAGTACAATTGAAGAAAAAAAATTAAACGTGATTCGCTCCATACAAAACAATCTAATAATTTTTTTTCAAGACAAACTATCAACTTTAGAAGAAATTTTATAAGAATAAAAGTTGTCAAGAATAATATAAAACGTCATAAAAAAAAAATCGCATCGATATAGGAACTTTGTTGCCTAAGTCCACTAATTTTCAGTATGGGCCCACTGTGCGCCGTGTGCCTTTCAACACTTCCTTGTGGCGATGAGCAGGCCCGAAAAACTGTTCAGCAACACATCTGTCTGTTAAGTTAGAAACATTAAAGTAACTTCCACGTGAAGCGACACCCTGGTGGACCGTAAAATATCGGCCCCACTAGTCCCACTACCACCTTTTTCACTCATGTAGGTACTTCATTTTTTACAAGCTTTTACAGTAACAGTTGGCAGGAAAGGGAGTTTGTCACAAAACTGACAAATACTCGTAAGTTTATTATGAAGGGGTTGATATCAAACGCAGAAAAGGTACGCCAAACATACATACGGGCCGCAGTATGCCAGATACAAGGTGTAACAAGACCCTTAACGAAGAATTCAACCAAGAGTTAATACATCAAACTAAGTAACTTATCGCAAAAAATATTGCTGGACTTTTTTTTTGGGTGAAAAATCACTTTTTTCGGTAGGACTCAATGTAACGGACTCATAACATTGTGCTGATGGATGAATTGAATAGTACGGGGGTCGTGGAGTGTTTAAAGTAAAAATCTTACATTAAAAATATGTATTTAAAAAAAAACTTGTGAAAAAGTTGGAACTTTGACCCCCAATATCTCCGTAACTAGAAAGTTCGCAGGTATAGTCTAGAACAACAAAAATCGCAATGACGGCGAGAACACGTGCCTTTCAGCTTCGTTGAGGGTCTTGTTACACCCTTTATAATGTACATTCATAACATTATGTATGTGCAAACTTCTATTTGGCCTTCTTCTACATATTACTTGTGACTACTCGAATGGATCAGCTGTAAGTTTTCTTAAAATTAATAAAATAAAATAAACTTTCACCCCGAAGTACTGGTTGAAACTTTACTCTGCGTTTATGAACAAGTATAGTGTAATATTGTACATACATAGTTTTATTTCAAACTTTCTTTTAATAGGTACACATATTATTATTTTCCCGAAAATGCCCTTCAAAATAAAAGTAACCAATATAGAAAAAGTATCCCTATCAAGCTAGTGGCCACCCCTGTCTCAGTTCAGGCGAGTTCAGTCAACCTGCCGCGCGCTTCCCGGTCGCATCTCGCCACTCCTGCGCAACTAGTCGCTCCGTGAGCGCGATCCACGGAACACTATCAAGGTGAGTCATTTTATTTGTCTATTCCTGAGTTTTTACATCAAATTCTCTAAAATTTAAAGGGGTAAAGACGCTGCATAAGATGCGTTAATAATTACATAACTTTACTAGCTGTCGCCCGCGGCTTTGCTCGTGTTTTGGTCGAAAATTATCCCAGGGGTATGAAAAATAGACAGTAGCCGATTCTCAGACCTACTGAATATGCATATAAAATTTCATAAAAATCACGAGTTTCGGAGGAGCATGGTAACTAACATTGTGCTACGAGAATTTTATATGTATTAAGATGAAGCGGTCACCCCTTGGTTACGACGATAAACGACGATAGGAGGGAATTTATTGGCTTGTTAACAGGGTCTTTGGTTTTCATATTCAGGAGTGAAGATTTAGGTATTATACGGTATGGTAGGGACATCAACGTACAAAGCATTACCACGTATTCAATTCATCATTTCAAACCCCACCAATTAAAATAATTTAGAATCACACGATCAAAATGAATTGAACAGCCGTTTGTTTTTAATAACCGACGAATAATTTACTGTTTTTTTTTATCTACTATGTGGATTTCGGAATGATGTACTGAATATGTGGTTACCGTTTGTGCTTCGGTATCCTTGCCACCCTAACTAAAGATTACCGATTACTAGTATACTATCAGACAGTCGGTACACACGGCTACACATCAAGCTATACATTTCCAGTATAAGCTGACCTCGCATTGTACGGAAATCATATACAATGCGAGATCAGAGTAAACTGGAAATGTATAGCTTGATGTGTAGCCGTGTGTACCAGTTATTAGAAATTTATTTTGTAGTATATTACAAAAGCTGTTTAACTTGTGATATTGTGAGTTGGTATTTTTCAAACTATGTAGTTAAAAATTAAGGAATGCCTTGGATTACCAGATATTCCGCAACGTTACAAAACTATAATGACGTTTTTTATCATGCTTACATCAATAACTGTTAGAAAGAAGAAGAACATAAAAACGGAACAGTCTGTTCCGTCATGACCCCCGTCAAATACGAGGCTTTCGGTTACTTTGTGTTTTTTATAAACACAAAGTAGCCAAAAGCTTCGTATTTGACAATGTAATAAATAGCATATTTTTTTATAAAAGTTCCAAAATCAAAATCAATCTAACTCACTATCCTCTTCATGGCCTTGTCTAATGTTACATGGAATCAAGGTAACACGTTTTCTTTCATGCTCGTACATCAAGACAAAGAAACTATACAAGTCATCCCAAGAAAGTTAGATTTCTAAGACTGTGGGTTCGCCATCGTCGCTTAGCATAAAATACTTTGTTCAATTAAATGTACTTGTTCTTCAATCCAACACTTCTGCCGACCACAAACCGGCTTGTAGGCCAGTAGGCCAAATTACTTTTATGCGTAACTGCATTGTCGCTGTAATAAAGAATATTACAAGTAGGTAAACCTATTAAAGAACAGCAGTAGGTAGTATAAAATAATGGTGCAAAAGCTTGAATAGCGTTTAATTTACCTTTGAATGTTGGAAGTTAATAAAGTCAATTTTCTCTTTACAGATGCAGTGTTTCATCTGTGTCACTTACATGATCATTTTATGCGGTTCAAGTCCAACAATAAATCGAGAAATTGCCACAACTCACGAGAAACGTTCCTTATTCCGCGATGTCATAGAATCTCTGAGAATCCACTCTCAGTTACCTGAAGATATCAATCAAAATGATGAAAACAATTTGTCTGCTAATTATGTAAGATACGGATATGAGAACGAACCCTCTTTACCAAGTGACGCTGATTATATCCCAAGAAGAAACGATAGAATTGAAATGCCATCGATGAAGTATCGTTTTCCTAAAAGTATCAACACCAATTCAAGTGATGAAATCAAGTCTAGAGAAGAAGTAGTGGTGTTTATAGATACTAATAGGCATAAAACGACAACCTCAAAACCTAGAAAAGACAAACGTCCGCCGCGGCCAACTTATAATAGAAATAAAAACCCGAACAAGAATAAAGAAAACGAAGATGACGTTAATACAGATAATGCTGATAGTGAACTGGAAGATTTTACACCGCTGACTAATACAATGGCTGGACAAAGCCAGATTGGGAACAGGGAACAGCAAACAGTACTGAAACCAACAGTCATTGTCAATATTCGAGGTACAGTCACACACAGAGATAGCGATATCAGAGTCGAGAGCAGGGACGAACCAATCAGTAACAGAACTGAACCAGTACAGAACATATTTAACATAAACCAAGCAATCAAGATTGAAAGAGAAGGAAACAAGAAAAAGCCTTCAACTGTGAAACAAGAAATCAAAATGGTAGCTCCAGATGAAAATGCTAAAGTTGAGGAAGACATGATGATGTGTGAGACAGCTACATGGAAACCAGACAAAGGCCAGGAGTCTAGGAAACTTGACAGTGTTCTGCAAATCTTGTTTTCCATTTAAGATGAAATTTTCAAAAAACGTGCTCTTTCTAATGTTCGTTTATGGCAAAAGCAAAACGTTTTATGGTTTTAAAATTGAGTATTGATTGTGATAAACTGAACACTAGTGATAAAATGCTCAATAACGATTTGTCTTAAATCTTTTAACATTCGATTAAGATAAGAATCAATTTAGTTAAATCTTAATTCAAGTGTTTAATGATTATAATTATTGTATCTAAAAGTAGGTGTGTATCATTGAAATCCATTATTCATCTGATTAATGATTCTTTATATTGATAAAGTAGTGTCCATTATAGGTTAAAGCTTTTAAGATTATAATTAATTACAGTTAACATTTCATCGTGCCTTTCACTCCTATAAAGTAAATAACTTAATTTGAAAAATATAAAGGTACAGCGTTTATGGTTTTAAAGATTTATTGGTAAGTCTTAAATTAGCTAAACATGAGCCTAAACCAGTAAGAAGTTATTTATATCTGTTTCAAAAGTTTACTGTGGATAAACCGTGCAGAATATGTTTCCGAGAAGGGCTATCTTCTTTCTAATGTATTAGACACAACTATCAATAAAATACTTCTCTTGAACCCTTTTATTATAATACCCTTTCAACCTTGCCAACATAAAAAAAAAACTTTCAGTTCTTACAGTTAATTATAATGATATTTCGTCAATTTGAAAGAGGCATTATAAATGGTTCTCTTCAAATTGTTTTTACTTGGAATTCTGTGTTATTACATCACGGTGATTAAAGAATATTGTTGATTCAAATTTTGAACAAAATTCTAAGTTTATATTGTTATCGGTGAAGGAAAACATCGTTAGGAAACCTGGGACAAATATTTATATAAATCTGAAATCGTCGATTCGCCTCGGCTAAACGAGGTGATCATTTCGGTGCACCTGCTCTCTACCTATCTCTCTAGAGTCCTGCAGGTGGAACAATAATGGGCTGGTTTTATTTATTTTAATGTCATTAAACGACTACCACCTTCTTTATTCACAGTTTTTGTAAGGTCGTCGACCGCTATGGCCTTATATAATATAACAACATTGTTAGTTTGTTACTCTGCCAGCTCATAAGGCAATTTCTCATCAACTATATACTGTTTGTCGTCAGTGGGCGCCTTATGACTTACTTTTGCGATTATGACGTAGTCACAGCTTTGAACCTGGCGATCGTTGTACTTATCATATTTTTGGAACCAATGATTATTGAAATATGTTGGTGTGTTGGTAGTTGTTATGGTTTTTTCATTTATAATTAAAATAAATTTTGGACCGACTATCTTAATGACCAGATACGATGTTTTAAAATGAAGGTTGTAATGTTCGAAAGAGATACCGCGGCCTTGGAACACAAAGGGCAAAGGAAGGAACATGGATAGGTTTTAGTCAGTAAGAGTCTGACACTCCCTCCTGCTCAGCCCAGAGCGGGAGGGGTTATTTGATGATTTCCAATCCGAAAAAAAAAAAAGGTTGTAATAAAAAACAAAGTTGGAAAACCTTTTCTTTCCTGCTTTTACAGGTTTGTTTTTTACCGGAACGGATTCCAACTATTAATTGCTGCAAATGACAACCAATCCGGGAGAAGATTATTAAATTGAGACTACACACACTTCAACGGGCTTTTAGATATTTAGATATCCAAATCAAATTTTAATTAAATCCGATCTGACTGACAATCATTTCAAAAAGTATTTTTTAGAAGCCAAGAAGTTCGGAACTGGAAACGAAATATTCTTATCATAAAAATAATAAAAAAGTTTAGCAGAAACTATTCAAGTGCCATTTCTGGTTCATAATCAGCTTCATTCTTTTATGTTTATTACAATGCACCGTTATCATCCTACGCTTATGACCAAAATGTCACAAACTATTATAATATTAGCCTTGTATTGTATTGTATAGCGGGCTGGTGCCGGCAACTCCACGTCCAAGCGCGTATTTTGCGTGCGGTAGGTAATATTAGCCTTATTTAGAGAACAATCAGTCTTGAATGTCTTTTCCTTTTAAGATTAACGTAACAAGATTTAAGCTTCGTATTTGTTAGACTCAGGCATCAATAACGGATATGTTTTATTATAATCTTCTATTAAATTGTTTTAGTCTTCATTTTCGTACATAACGATGATGATGGTGGTTTGTAATTGAAACTTATCTTTATAAATTATCGATATAGCTTCCAGGTAAGCTAAAGTAGCAGTGGATCGGCTATGTTTGTCGAAGGACAGGTGGCCGGTGGAGCAAACGAGTCATCGAGTGGATACCGCATACATTTCGGCAGTTGTAGCGTGGGACGCCCCACAGCTTGATACACAAAATTAAAATGGTGGTTGGGACAAGTATGTGCTCCGTATTTTGGCAAAGCTCGGAAGGCCTATATCCAGCCATGGACTGCCATAGACTGAGTTGATTAATAGATATA
Source organism: Eugnorisma glareosa (assembly GCA_947578425.1). Classification (NCBI taxonomy): domain Eukaryota; kingdom Metazoa; phylum Arthropoda; class Insecta; order Lepidoptera; family Noctuidae; genus Eugnorisma; species Eugnorisma glareosa. The sequence goes on from OX387961.1 coordinate 20,933,407, forward strand.
ATTATACATGTACCAGAATGACAGAACAAGATTTCAAATGTCAATAGAGCACGATATAATGTTTGAAAATATTACAAGGAAGTGTCCAGGTCTTAGCCGGTGCTGTCATCAATCGAATAAACTAAAACAAAGCCAAAAAACCTTCATTAACATACTCACATGTTCAACACTTAGTAATCTAGTAACACAAAAAAGTATTAAATTCTTTGACATCATGTTCCTATTTGATTATAGGATTAAGCAGTCCAGTAGCGGTATACCGGTACCGCACGCACACATTGTGAAAGCGGCTCTAGAAAAATGGTTAGGTACTTCACTCCATACTTATGTAACAATGTCCCTGAACCTTTACTGAAATACATCCAGTGTCCTTGTCCGGAACCGTGTCCTCCATTTGTCCGTACCGGTTTGCCCAATCTATCAAGTTACCATCCAAAAATCAAGCTGTTACTCCGGTCTTCAAAATGTCAGCGACCATTCATAATATCTTCCTGAAGTAGTATACCAGTCTCTTTGCAAGGCCGATTAGCATCAAACACCGATCTAATTCCTTGTATGTCGTTAAAATATATAGAGCAGGCTATGAATCAGAGGTATCGTGAAGAAAGAAGGTAAATGTCAAGGTATTAAAACGTACAGCTTCATTCTGATATGCATTTCTATGATATATAACGATGGCAATGTAATAAAATCGGCCCAGAATCTGGTGACGAGAGCATTGATCATTCCTGTAAGGTGCAAACAACAGGACACAATATTAAGTGTCTCATCGTTTGTGGAACAGCACCATTTACACTCCAGGGCAGAGTCATCTATGAATCCCCTGGACACGTTTTTCTTTTAAGGGCTATCTGATATGAATTATAATTGAATACCTACCTTCCAGTTCAGCTAAGTAACCCACCAGGACTTGAATGAGGCAAACGACAGAGCTGTCCAGGTTGCTACATACTGGTCGGACAAAATCTTAGTCATCGATTCGCGAAGAAGAAGAACCTGTGGCAAATTGGCAACCCATGTCCAGGTGGAAGATTTTAAGCGGCTAAATGGGTTGGGGAGGGTAGATATTATTTGGGCACGACTCAATCGATTACCCTAATAAATTCTTTATTTTTACTTAATGGGTTATTTTGTCTCAAGAAACAAGGGGCCTCTTTTATGAAGTATGCCTCAGCATCCGTCTGAGTTCCGCCCCTGACGGATGCTGAGGCATGCTTGATAAAACAGTTTAATAAACTCCAAAACTTTCAGATAATGTTGCCTTCACTAATAAAAAGTATAATATGACTTAATTCATGCACACTGTTAATTTTTCAACTCGGTGCGCTAATCCAAGCGTTCGCTAGCATTTGTTATCTAGAATCTTCAGGAAGGTAAATTGATATTTTCAATTTGAAATTAATTGAACAAGCAACAAATCTATTTTGTTCTTTAATTTGTGATAAATTAATGCTAAGTTCTTTGAATTTAAATTGTATTTCATATTCGATACTAAACGAAACGGTATATTCTGTAATAGTTAAGTTAGATATGGTGTCCGTTTTTGAGTCTTTAACGTTCGATGAAAGTAGAATAAAATATATAGTTTAGAAATCTAAATTGAACTCGGAATGGAACTCGGTTAAGATGAGGATACTTGAATTTTTGGCATGTAGTTAAATTCAGATCGAGTTCAGACTACGCAAAAGGTAACACCAAGCCTTAGTATCTCGTCAAGGATAAACTAAGTGATTCCAAGAAAAATCTTTTCTACACCCCTTATTGGTAAGACATAAATCTGTCAATGAATATTGTGCATTTGTCTGAAATACCTGTAGATTAGGACAGATGGTTCTACCTCTCAAATTAAAAGAGGATGATAATTTTACCGATGTGGGATTTCCCGATTTTTATTTTTATTTTGACGAATAGGTTTCGGTGAATAATACTCAAGAGCTTTTGGATTATAGAAACAAAGACAGAAAAACAAATACATGAGAAGGTATCATACGTATCTAAACTCACGCCAATTACCCATGGGAGAAGGCAGACGCTACAGAACGCGAGCTACTGCTACAGTTACGTACATACTCCTTTTCCGTCGTCCACATTCATACGTTTGGCCATACACGCACGTCACTCAACAAATAAATATAAATATAAAAGTCACCAATTTGGTGTGACATCTTGCCACCGAGCATAATAAGGTGTACAATAAGAAAGAAAGAAAGAGTAGGAGTATAGTGTAATGGTTCATCAATTGGTATCATCTTGAAGGCTGGCTGAATTCCGCAGAACCTCTTAATTGGCAGCTGCTCCCATGTGTTCCGGTACGGGTCTACGGGAAAATAGTTAAATCTTCCAATAAGAAACTATACAGATTGGGGTGAATTTCGATACAGGTTTTATGTTTAGGGAAGTTTTAAAATTTTAAGAATTTGTAAATATACAATCCTTATAGGAGTTTTAGTACACGTTCTATTTATAACGGAGATAAATATTAAGATCATTAACCTAATAAAATTACGAGTTTCAGAAACGAAAAGTCACAAAAATAGGTTAGGTATCATAAAAGTCATCACTCTTCTTTAAGCATTCGATTTAATCACCAAGGTTGATGAATATGTATGAAGACTTTAAAAAATCCTTTGCGATCAGTCATTCAATTACAATGTCCTGTTAAAATGATCTAATTTCCTGTTTTGGAAGAGCAACGCACTTAATTAAAATTATAAATCAAGTTTATACCGTAGACGTAACGAAATCATGATGGACAGAATCATCAAAGATAATAAATTGTCTAAAGAGCCATTTGATGAAAATTATACTTACATAGAAGAGCAATCAATTTATTAATCAATCAATTTTGGCAATGTCCATTATAGGACTTGAAGAAATAAAGTTGATTGTCCTATAACATTTCGGGATACTTGCTCAGGGTATTTATGACTGTCAGCAGCAGCCCAGGCAGCCTTTTATGAGTAGGAGTTACATCAGTTTGTTTCCATTCTAACATCTAAGATATGGAATGGAGGAGTTCCAGCCAAAAGCCTTGAAACAGCGGTTTTTCCTACGTCCTGAGGATCAAGAATTTTTGCACACGGCTTGTTATTAGAATTAGAAATTGTACGTGAATTAACTAGAATGTTATACTGACTCCCTTATATGTATAACTAGCGACCCGGCCCGGCTTTGCACGGGTGCAATGTTGTGCATATAAACCTTCCTCTTGAATTACTCTATCTATTAAAAAAACCGCATTAAAATCCGTTGCGTAGTTTTAAAGATCTAAGCATACATAGGGACAGCGGGAAGCGACTTTGTTTTATACTATGTAGTGATTATTTCCGTCCTCAAAAACCTTACTTTTTTCTATTTCTATTTAATAGAATTTTACATCTGAGATTAATGTGTGGTATCATTCAGACGTCAAAACATAATCACAAGTTAGCCAGTATATCCTGAAACTTCAGCTTAGCGCTGTTTGAAAACGCCAGTCAAACATGTGTCTAATTTCATACTCGATACTTTAGTTCCCTATTTCACCGAATCTCAATATAAATTGACACGTAATTTATTACGAAAAAAAATTTACGAAACGTAATTTATAAAAAACCGCTACATGAATTCTAAATAGCTTTACCTAAAGAAACACCAACATTTTGATAGATCATGCAGTTATCAATAATAATTAATAATAATTACTACTTACATAAACAAAAACTCGACGTTGATATTTGGGTCAGCAGTCTTTAAAGTGCAAGGTCAAGTTCAAGTATAGTTAATTTAAAAGTGATTGTAATACGGTATTCGATGGTATCATAGTGGTGGGCGGGTGCGGTACCGAAATATCGATATTTTTAAGGGAAATGGTGATTTTGTGTTGCACTTTTCTGATGCCGATGCCGTCATTTTTGGTAGCACCGTTTCCCCATCTAAAAAGGATCTGTATGATACTTTTCAGATGTGTTAGTGCATGACCAGACTGAATCACTTTTTCAAGTTTAGAAATAACCCAGTAGTGATGTACATAATTTATATAATACACCGTCAAGAACATAGTCAAGTTAAATTTTGTTGGAATCTGAAATAGCTGCCATCTCCTTTTTTCTGTTTTCGTGGCTGTTGTTTTGTAATGTATTCTGGAATCCAAAATGGCGCCATTTAGGAAACTAATTCTAGATAAATCGATTTTCTATTACTAAAAACTTTTTCCAGCTGCACATGGTCGTTGCTATTAAATGTAAAGCGTGTATGTTTAATGAAGTACGTAATAAAATTTAATTGGCAAAAACTTATTATAAAATAGCTAGACATCGTAAACATAAAACACTCACGAAATTGATCTGATTAGTTTTTACCAAACATGAATAATATAACCGCTGTCAATTCAACAAAAAACTAATTGTTTAAATTATATTACCGACAAGTCATCACAATTAAAAAAGGTTCGATATTTCTTGATTAGCATACAAATTACTAGCTTTTGCCCGCGGCTTCGTTCGCTTAATTTAGAATTTGACAATCAATTCGGGTTGTACTCTGCTTGTAATAATATAATTCAATCATGATTCGAAAGACACGTAAGTACCATCAATTATAAGAACGTTATTGTTGTTTTCCTCGGGAACAGTACTTTTTTTCGAGATCAAAGGTACCCTAAGTCCGTTTCTGTACACCTTACACCGTAGATGCAATATTTCAGTATGACTGGTTCACTACTTTAGGCGTGAAAAGGTAACAAACAAACTTACTTTCGCAATTATAATATTAATTAAGGTTAGTATTAGGATAGGATAATTAAGCCTACATTTCCCACATTATATCGACACCACATCGAATCCAACATGTTGACGGTTAAGAATAAAGAAAAAAAAACAATCATAACATGTTTTTTTTTATATTCTCAAATGAGAATTACTCGATTCCGCTGATATTTTTAGTAAAACATCGATTAATTTGTAGTTTAAAGAATCAATTTAATAGGTACGTCCACTTTCTCAACTCGCATCCCTGTGTCGCAGTCGCAGTACTAATGTAACTCGAAACTTACGAGTATCGATAACATCTTAGTTGTTCTCGTATGTGAGACTGACACTATCTTTTGTTTTAAGCTTGTAAGGTAATTCTCTTTTGTTTTATGTGACTTCAGGAGTAAGTTGTGTGCTACGTAAAGGTCATTTAGGAATAAAGTGAAAAGTTTTAATGTACGTTCAAAAGACATGTTGATCGTAAGCAAATTATGTCCATCTAATTGAACTAAATGAAAGATGGTGATAAATATAATGTAATTGACTATTTCGAACATTATCTTACCTTGTTGTCGTAGTAACACCGCTGTAGAAATATACATAGATAGGTTTTTTTTCTTCACTTTAGGTAAAATGTCTAGATCAAAAAAGCTGTCTCAAATGCTACACAATATATTTACTTACTAAACTAAACTTAACTACTTTATTGTCATTATCATCATCATAACAACCAAAAAATATCCCCTGCATCCCTCAAAATTGCATTCCAAAAAACGAATTTCAAGTAAAAAAATAACTCTACAGAACTCACATTCGCTCAAACACTTTTACATTCGAGAACCAAACTCGTGGTACAGTCATTTTCAAAGCAAAGCAAAAAGCTGGCGGCTCGGTTCAAGTTTCGAACTCGCCAGTGGACAGCGCGAGTGACCGCACGTGTTCCATATTCAAATTTTAAATACCGATACTCGATTATTTGGTAGTAACGTGTTTTATTTATCGATAATATTATACCAGGAAAAATGATGCGTCCTTATCTTTTTGGAATTTTGGTGAGTACCTTTTGAGTATTTATTGTGAGTTTGAAACCTTAATTATGAATATATTATCTTTTTTTATATTCAATAAAAATAAGGGGTCGAAATAAAATGCACTTTAAAAATAATAATAAATAAAGGTTCCCCAATTAACAATAATCATTGTGGCTTTTAAGTTGTACTTAACTTGTCATTTCTGTTGTTTATACTTTGGTGTTTTACTTTTTAAAATAACATTAAAAAAAACATTACACCTGTACTTTCCGGGAAATCAGGTAAAGTGTTCCTAAAATACGCCAGATTTCGCCAGTTCTGATGCTTTTAACTTCACTATCACTACATAGTATAAAACAAAGTCGCTTCCCGCTGTCGGTCCCTATGCATGCTTAGATCTTTAAAACTACGCAACGGATTTTGATGCGGTTTTTTTTAATAGATAGAGTGATTCAAGAGGAAGGTTTATATGTAAAACATTGCACCCGTGCGAAGACGGGGCGGGTCGCTAATTAAAATATCAAATTTAAAAGAAAATCACATTCGCCACTTCAACTGTCAATCAGCTAGTCAATCAGTCTGTCACCATCTGAACGTAATAAATAAAAAAAAAGTTAATCTATGTAAAAAACGAAAGGTTCAAATAAGTAACGGTTCACACTTGTCTTCAACTAGTCTTGCATACTTGCATGACTATGTGAAGACATAAGTGTTTACAAATGTTGTTAGCATACAACACTCGCTATTGACCGTTTTACCTAGTGAGAAAATTCAAGTGCTCTGCTTTATTTGTTTAAACTTTTAAGGTTACAAGCAATTTTAGAACGTTAATTAATACCATCATTACATACCAAATCACATACTAATTCAAAAACTACAATACTAATTCAATCTGTCAATTCGATGATTGTCTTTGTGAAGTTGAATTCTTAAAAACATATTTATTGAATCAACTTACTGAATGTAGTACAGTTGCCAGCACATCGTGTTACCACAAACTGTCAAATTTCTCCAAATGATTTTAAACTATAAAAGGTTGTTGGTTAAGTTCAAAATCGAATGAGAAAATTTGATAGTTTGTAGTAACTTGATTACTCGGAAAAGCTCTCCTGAAAAATGTATAAGCCGCTTATTTTAAGCATATGGTATAAGTATAAAAACTCTAGAAATTTAAGTTCATTACATTTCCATAGCGTGGACGGTTAAGGGCAAAGGGGTTTTAATTCCACGAACATAAGCCTAATTGACCCCTCAGCTAAAGCATAAATAAAGCATGAGGACGGATCATTATCTAGGAATTAAAAGCAGACTTATTACCAATTTGTAAGGTAATTAAATACTATAGTTGAATGTATACATAAATATATTGTGTAGGTATATCATTCTGTTCGACTACTATATTAAATCTGCGAAACTGCTATATTAAAGAGAACGGGTTACTTAAACCATGGACTAGTATGTACGTGGAAGTTGTATGAAAAAATTGTAAATGTCACTATTTGTTCTAGGTATTGCTATTTTTGTACATGCCGTTCGAAACTGTCGCTCCTTATGATCAATATCATCTTACATCTCTAGCCACTGACAAAAACAAATAGGATTAAATAAAATGAATGAGAACGTAAAATATGGGACTGAAATTTTAAAAATGAACACTTTTTGTTTAACACAGATAGTCCAGTGTTCCCGTCATCATATAAACGTAGGTATTATTATTATATTTAACCTAAAAATATGATAAAACCTTCTTTTACTGTTAACAAACATAAATTATGATTCTCTAAGCCAAAATATTTAACGTTTGCTTTGGATAAGTCTTACTCACAAAGCTAAAACAAATGTATTTACACACTTTTACCGTGACTTGTGTTTTAAGCCAAAATTGTATTTGTCAAGATCATTGACATCAACACTTAAACAGTAAACAAAGGTTTACGATTTTTTGGCCTTTTGTCAGTTATGAAGTTCTTCCAAACGTTATGTACAGACACCAGCACAACAAGCTACTACAATCTGTCAAATTTCTTTAATAGATTTTCAACTTTATCGCCAAAGCATTAGGTCTAAGGTTGATTGAGAAAATTTGAGAGTTTCGGGTAGCTAGATGTGCTGGCAACTGTACATCATTATCTTCCTAACCTTGTCATCGTCCCACGTTACATGAGGTTGGTGTTTTTTTTTTTAATTCTCCCTTGTGAACTGTCACGTTAAATGTTACACCTACATACACATAGTCTTCAGCATGTAAGATTCTATATTGAGTTAGAGTTGTTTTGGTAAATTACCAGTCCAGATTACCCAAAATGCATTTATTTATGATTTTCAACAACATGATCCACAATTATATTTTTTCTTGGAAATAAGAATCCCAGGCTTCCCTGAGATTGTGATTTCCGTCAATCGAGGTCAATCGTCATTGACCTCTAACCAAAGTCTTGTCCAAAATAACGTGTAAATCACATAAACGAGCACTTTCCATCTATTATCTCACAGCTTAACTTGACTTACACTGGTTCTATGACATTATAAACGTTGCGTGCTTAGACATTGCCCTCTTTACCGTCCATTTCCAACTTTCCATTAACATCGAAACTTGTTTTCAAAATAAATGTCATAAATATCACTTTTACTAACGTTTTGTACTATGCATCATTAGCTAGGTAGACAAAAATAACAAAAGAAAAAAAGAAACAGACCCATCACTAATTTCGCATGTTCATCAATCTGAAATTCTAATTTCAAAAGGTGTAAAAACAAAATAACTGTTCTTGATCGACATGCGTGATGCAGTAATGATGTTCGATATCGATATCGAAAAATCTTTTTAATTATTTATTCTGCGATATTTATGAAAACTCGAATACCGAATAATCAAAATAAATAACTAACAACCTGCTTTCCTTTTACGACCTATCACAAATAAAATATGGAAATAAGCTAATGATTTCGTATTAGACATTTTAGTATTATTCGATATTTTTTATAAAATAGATATCGTCCATAAGATTCGCAAAGGTTGTGCCAAAAATTATAATTTATGTAAATTCGATGTTTTCTATACCTACATGACAACAAAACTTTGTATTCAGATCACTCATAAAGTACTTAATGGTCGAATTTTGTTAACACTTTCACTGTTACCAAATCAATTGTGCACAAATGTTAACCATGTTTTACAACACGTAAGTTAAATGTATAAAATGTGTGTAAACAAACAAGTTACTTTTATGTTTCTGTTGAATGTCTTTCGGTACACAAATCTCTTTTGTATATTAAATGTTATCGAGGAGGTCTTCAATGAGTAAATGCGATTATTATGTTTAATCCCTTATTTTCTTATCTTTCTTTCTTTGCTTACCTAACTTTGACGATTCAATATAATTTTTTCTGAGTTCCATTTAAGCTATATAAAACCAGTTTATGCGGATCTCTTATTGTACGAGAAATCTATACAAAGCGAGGCCATTTTGTACTGAAAATGAATAGCTTCGTGAGATTTTATTAGCTGTTATTATATAAGATCAATATATCGATGATGATAGCGAATTTCACTATAGCAGGCATAGCAAGCCTGCCTTCTTTAACTCTTAAACAGGCATAAAGATCGTAAATTGGAAAATAATGCCAAATAGGTATTATTGGTAGATTTTTTTTTTATGGTCTTTGAATATGAGTGATTGTATACACCTACAGCTCTCCAAGTTCATTTAACCTCATTTAGTGATTTTTTCATGAAATAGTTATTGAATGGTGTTAAATGAACTTGGAAGGTTATGATGGTGATGGTTTGAATGATTATAATTCTGTGAGTCCAGAAGTGTTACTGGCGCGATTCATATTTTCATCAACATACAACCACACTGACCTGCAAATTGCAATTAACGTTAGCAAATTTAAATTTCGCGGGCTACCCTTGCGCTTCCACGTTAATTTTGACCTAAAACTTGTAACAACTCTGAAGACACTTAATATTCACCACCTCTTAGTTCAAACTGAGACACACAATAAAACAATTAAGATTTACAACCGATACAGGCTTGAGACAAGATCTAAGATTAGCTACCAAATTGGTATGCACGTTTAGATATGACCGGTTTGTCCTTTTAAGTTAGTCGGAACTAAGATTAGTTCTTTGTGTTACAAGATTTGGTCCGTTATAGCCTTTTATGACCAGATAAGACTAAAAAAACATATTTTGTGTGCTACTGTTTTTAACTATAGTGCGACATTGATTCTCCTCCGAATTCACAGAAAGGAATGGATGCATGAACTGGCATTGATTAATACGCAGTCGATACCGGTAGTCAGTAGCTAACCAATCTTACCAAAGGGTATCGTTATCGAGAGTTGCTAGATTGTGGATCCATGTAAAGAACTGGTATTCAGCTGCACCTGGTGAGACTGGAAGCCAACCCCAAGATAGTTAGGAAAAGGCTAGGCAGATGATGATGCCATTGATTCTTTTCCGAATTTACAAGGCTATGGTAGTTCTAGCTTATTTAGAGTTTGGAACGGGCACTGATAAATAAGTTTGCATACTGTGTTCATTTCATAGAAAGTGACATTGATAAAATCTTTACTAATTACCCATCTTTTGGGTTATATGAGATTTTTTATTTAGTTAAATGTTTTGCCTACAAAAAAACAGATACAAAGGTGGCCTTAGACATTCTCTACCAATCAACTAAGGGATTATTGACGCGTCTTCATCAATCACCAAATATTAAGTTGATATTTCTTTGTATTTAAGATTTCTTATTTTGATCTGAGATGCAATGTAGGTTTTGAGGAAGACACTTTCAAAAGATAATGTAGATGTGACCTTATCTAAGTGCCCTGTTTCCTTTTCGCTTACTGTATGGTTATGTGGAGTTTCTAGTGGGATCGTAGATAAGAACTAGTTCATATTCAAGATTAGTATGACCTTCTGCGCTTCAAAGTTTCATAGTACTACAGAGATAATTTGATTATTTCCTTTAAAGGTAATGAAAAGCAAGACTGTTAGTGAAAAGTGCGTGTCACAAAACATTGTCTGCGATTTACGACATAGAATTAAGTGATATGATGGTTAATTCATGGTGTGAAGAATTTCGGTACTTGAAATTTATTCATTACTAGATGTTGCCCGCGGCTTCGCTCGCATTTTTGACGAAAATTATCCCACGGGCACGTTCTTAATATAGCTTGTGGCACTCATGGATAATGTAGCTTCCTATTAGTGAAAGAATTTTCAAAATCAGATCAGTAGATCCAGAGTTTACGCCCTACATACAAACTTAAAAACAAATTTTACCTCTTTATAATATTAGTATAGATTTGCAACCATAATGAGTTTCACTCTGTATTACAAATCTCAAAGAACTATGATTCATCTGTCTATTCAAAAACATGTACGTTGGCCTTTCGGAAGGTATAAACTAGCGACCCAATCCATTAAGTCAAAAAACCGCAACCCGTTACTTTTAACCGCAAACCATGATCATCATTATGACTGACATTCTGACTAATTACCGAAACAAATAAAAATACTGGCCACTTAGATAAGGGGGCAAGTAAAACAAAATCAAAGATGGCCCCCGGGAAAGCTGCACTCACTTCTAACTAAGTAGCGTTTACACAGTCGTTCAACTATAGCGGCCCAATTTTTTGTAGCCACCAATTGGCAATATGTACAAATAAGTAAAACTAACGGTAACACTGCCAAATACCAACACAATAAGTGTACACGACCTAGTAATTTCCTTCTTAGGTGTACGCTGTTTGAAATGAGAAGCGGTCTCGTCGTTGACGCTGCGGAATGCTTGTTAGTGTTACCTTTAAGTAGCAGATTAAAAAATTATGTATTTTTAATTGTCATTGTATTGAGTAACTTTGTACCAATAACATCTCCCAATTCTTAACTGGCAACATTTTCTAAAGGATCGTAAGCGATATAATTACTACAAAAAGAAAATGATTCATTTGACGAGACTTGGTTTATACGGCAAAAGGAACATTGCAGTACATTGCGGTACATTTATGAAACTTTTTAGGACCTTCAAATTGCCCTGACAAGTAATTTTCTATTCAATCAATAATGTTAAATTACTTTTTTAGAGCATTGAATCTTTAAAGACGGGCGTCATTTCAGAATGACGTAAATACTACCGAGTTCACTGACAGTCTGCCAGTTTTCAACAATATGTCCTATTTAATAAGGTTGAAAAATGCTCAACCGTCAGTTAACTCGGAAGTAAGTACAATGTACACTTTGATATTATGCACTACTCTTAAAAGTTAGTGTAACACGAATATACATCACGCGTGCTTTCTCGCCGCCTCTTCGCTCAGCTTTCGATGTGACCTCGCCTCTCTCGAGCCGATCGCCAAAACAGTATCAACGAATGACACAGTTACCTTTATCGACACATTATCCGTATTTGTTTTCCGTTATAATTTATACTATTTCGGCCATTTAAACTCTTCTTTACGATGCTACTAAAATTTTATGAATAAAATTGTATGCTATTTCATCGTCTCATTTCTGTTATAAATCAGAAATGAATGTGCAAATTACGATATAATCCAACACTATTAGCATTATGACAATAAATCACCGAATTAGTTATTTCACTAAATTCTTTATTAACTTATTTATTTTTTCTATAACATAAATAGCTATGAACAATTTACATTCTTTACGGCAAAGTAGTTAAACCAAATTCAAACACTTTTTTCACAGATAAGATATGATAATTTATTTGCGTAAAACATGGTATACAGAGGTGTTATTATAGCATATGAGATCATACATATTTTGCTTAAAATTAAAGTATGCAAACTTACACGAATAAACAAATTTGTATTGACAAACATTATAATTTATGTTCAAAAAAATCCTTGTTACTACAGATTTTTTTTTCATTCAGCCATTTATATAATTTAATTTTGAATAACCTGCAACTTAATGTGTTTAATACATTATGTAATTTATGAAAATATTGACGTGATTGCCTTGTTTTCGTCGATATGCTATCTTGGAGAGCGTAACTGCCGTACTTATTCCAAAACCCATCCAGACTCCTTTACAGTACCCATTTCATACCCAATTGATTGCCACTGCCAGTTTTATCGACTCAAGTTCGTCCCTGCTCTTCATTCCAATAAAAATTCTTCCCAGACAAGACACCAGACCTATTTAAAAGCCACACCCTCTTATCTTCATTACATAGTAGGTACATAATAATAGGTTACAAGTACAAGTAAAAGGTAAACAAGTGTTCATTAAAAAAACTACCATGCAATTGTTTGTAGGAACATTGAAACCGGTAAATAGTGAGGTGCTTCGGCGCCGGACGCGGAGTTTCACTTCGATCTCTTAGTTTCACTTTCTTTTATTCTAGATTAGAATACACTTAAAAATATCAGATACATTTTAAGTTTTCACCATCTTGAAACTTCTTCCCTACATTGAATGCAGAGTCAAAGTAAATTGGCTAGTGATACTCCGCGAACGTGATGGGTATCGATAAACAAGATGGCATAAAATAAAAATTATGATTAATTGGCTGACATTTTAGTTAATTGATGTATGATTTCATAAAATCGGTTTTGCCATCGTATTAAGATATTGATACCCATAACGTACGTGAAGTTTTTCTAGCAAATTATATTATTAATGACCCTATATTATCGAAATAAAAATAATACATCTCAAGCGCTGAGGTGAAAATCAGTCTAAGTCGCTATTTAAATAAACAAGTGCCCTAGCACTTGTTTATTTAAATAGCGCCTAGACTTATTAAAAAAAAAAGGCATTAATTCATAGTTTTAAAATAGTTCTACTTTGAATGTTCTTTATGAATTGATTTGTAGGTTACGTCAATAAACGGTTATGCTATTCTTATTGTATCAATTTGTGTTTATGGTTATTTAACGCATGACTTTCTCTAGAAAGTGTATCGGAACTGAATGTGATACGAAATAGAGCTAATGAATTTTTGTTTGTCAATACTGATTAAGTTTGTAAAAACATGTGACATGGCCCTTTTTCTTTCAAATAATTACAATTAAATGTTCAGAATGGTATCTCATTCTGAACTTATTTGAAGGAAAAGAAAGAAAATATATTTATTTGGCACATGTCACTAGTGCACGCTATATAAAATAAAATAAAACTTAAATCTAACAAAAAAGATAACAATGTGTGCCTCACTGCGCCAAATAGGCCCAGATCAGCAAAATTAAAAAAAACATCACTGTTTAATGATTTAGGGATTGCTACCTGATACCCCAGTAGTGAAGTGTCCATTACTGCAGTTCTTTCCTGTGGGTAATCAAATCGGCACTATGTTTACCATGGTATCTATGCATTTTTTCTGTAACATCTCTTAAATATTTTATTTTCTGATTTCAGGTGCTATTCGCATGTTCCTGCCTGGAGGTATCATCACGGCCGTCAAATAATGAGTAAGTGTCACTCTAACAAAAAATAATAATTAATAACGTTAACGCTACGTTTAAAGCAACTTTACATATTGTACACGAACTAATAATAATTAATTTTATTTTCGAAACTGATTTCATTGCATCCATTGGCTCCTTAATCTCATCATCAGGTTCAATTATTGGATCATTCCCGCTAGTTCTACTACACAGTTCTACGGTAGAACTAATGGGATTTTTTTTTCCATGACATTTTCAATAAATGTGAATTGAACCTCAACTCATTTTGTTTTACAATTTCAATACAGCAAAAATTGATTGAAAAAGTGTATCATTCCTGAATTATTTTCGTAAATAAGTTCAATGATGTCAGTTTCTAATAAAATCTAACGTGTATTTTGTATGTATAAAATGACTGAAAAATCTGCTACGGTTTTGTTAAAAATATTAACGACGGTTTTACAATAGTAGAAATGCACATTTATGTAGAACCAGCACCACTAACTTATGTAGTAGAGCTTAAAAAATATTTGTGGAAAAACTACACGGGAACCGCAGTAGTTCAGGTATGGTTCACTTTAATTACTATGATCTGAGCTTCAACACCGCTTTATGATTTACACGCTAAAACTATAATGCTTATGGATAAAGGTGTCATATATGTTGTTGTTGTTAAAGAAATATACACACAAATACTTACAATAGACGATGTACATTGCAGGGCAGCGACATCTGTTGATGAACTAACAGAAGCTTCAGTGGGACAAGAGAGGTCACTAGCTTATGATGAAACGAATAGAGAAAACGAAGATACTAGTAGAGATATATTGGAAAAGATAAAAGCTATAAATGATGCTCTCAAGAAACCGAGCAGGCGAAATCAGTTAAAATGGAACGCTCCGCATCAGGCGGGAGGAGAATACGTCCTCGACAAAGAAATATTGGAAAAACTCCAACAAGTCATAGCTTCTGGAAAACTGAACCAAAAACCTAACAATGTACAACAACAAGAGAGTAATACTATCTACAATGAAGATCTAGACGATACCAGATATTCAAGACAGCTGGCTTCTTTACTGGCTGGGAATCAAGCCCAAGCGGCAATGCCTGGGCCTTACATAATGAACATGCCTGTTCTTGTCATGCCATCTGTAAATAATATGTACAGTAACTATATTAATCCGATGGAATACGCTACAAAAATGCAAACTCGCCAAGATGGGCAAACATCACCTTCACCCTTTCCTTCGTTTCCATCTCTGCCACCTTTTCAATGGCCCTTTGCATCACTATTTCCAGTTCTTATAAGGGACCCATTGCTCAGTATTATGAATGGAGGGGGCTGGAACAATTTTATTGAATACGGTCAAAACGCCGATGTTTGCAGGAAACAAAAATCAAATGAAGCAATTATTGAGGAAGTAATCCAAAGTTTGGATGAAATTGAAAAATCTGGAGACCTTATTGTGCACCCATCCAGACAAGGAAAATCAAGGCAAAAGAGAGCAGTTAAAAAACGCACTGTTGCTCATGGAAGTCAGTTACAAGAAATTGACCCAGCAAAACTAAACAAATTCTTTGCTCTAAAACCTAGTTCTACTACAGCAAAACCTGGGAAGCGAGATCCTGCTAAAACACCAGACACTAAAACCGTTGGTGATAATGATGGAGACGTGCGACTTAACTTTTTTGATTTATTTGGTAACAAACATTCGAACAGGCAGCCTTCTGGGCCCGGTTTCTTCATTAACAGACTGAAAGTAAGGCGTGGGGGAGTAGCCATCGCTGGACCAGGAGGAGTGGCGACCGCAGGAAGAGGTGGGACTGCGATTGTAGGCCCCGGGGGTCTAGCATACACCCAACCAGGAGGACTAGCTGTAGCCGGACCAGCCGCACGAATCGTAGCATTATCCTCCGATGCAGACCTCACATCAGTCGCTCATCGTCTACACGAACAAAGTAAAATAGATGGTTCTATTGCACAATTATTACAAGCTATACCCGAAGGAAAAATTGTTGCTACTGGTCCTATTATTTATTACCATCCTTACAACCGATAATCATTTCTTACTAACCCACATGTATCATGTCTTCCTTCTCATTAAACTATTCTCTTTCTCACTTATTAGATTCTACGGACGAGGAAGGCGAGGAGACGGAGATTGGAGCAGATCATTGAAAAGTTCAGATCAATACATATACAATGGCATGGATTTTCAAGAAACGCCCTTGACATTAGAAGATACGACATTCATGCTGCTTATAAAACCAATAGCTCACGCTCTGAATTCGCAAGGGACGGCTTTGGCGAATCCTATATCCCAAGTTATAATAGCGAGGAACCAGAGTGGAACTATACTCCATGCGCCTCTAGCGACTGCCATAGCAGGACCAGGGGGCATAGCCCATGCACAATCAGATCTTTATCTATACGAATTTTTAGATCAATGACAAATTGATTTTGTTATATCATTAACTAGGCAGTAAGAGTAAAATAATAGATTTAGATTCGGAAATTACTTTTGACTGCCAACTTAAAAATAGTTTTCGAATTGAATGTAATTTGGAATAATTTAAGATTGATGTAAAAGACGAGAGTATAATAAATGTAAATTTTATTTGAAGTCATGTTTGTTTTATTTTATTTGAAACACTTGTAGTAATGTCAGGGTCAGTCGGATTATATTATTGTTGAAAGATTTTAATAAATCATAATCATTCTCCTGCCCTTATCCCAACTTATTTGTGGTCGGCGCAGCATGTCTTCTTCTTCCATATTTCTCTATTTCTCGTTATCTCAGCCATCACCTACTTTCTAGCCATATCATCTAACGATTTTAATAAATATCACAAATAATTCGTATTAAAGTACAAGATGATCAAGTTATTTTACCATGTATCTACAATTAATGAATAGCTGCTGCTCTTATTATAATTTCAATACTGTAGACGAATCTCACCAAAGTAAAAGTTCGTCAACCAGCAGACCAGTCCAACAACAGAATTATTTATAAGTTCTGAATAATAAAATTCAAGCTCGTAAAATAATTAAAACATTCTTGTGATAGGTCACTAACTTAAATGGATTAGATCAGATACAAATATAACGGTCATGCTCAAGCGAAACTATGGCAGAATTGAGCAAATTAAGTAGAATTCCTGTACACCCACATATTCCCAAATGTGGACTTACTGTTAGTATGTTGAGACTGTGATTCATAGTCTTGTCTAGATAATACTGTTATGTTTATATACTAAGTCTACATGTCTAATTCAAGCTAGACAAAATTTTACCCATAATATTTAACCTTTATAGGGCAACAGTACAATATGTACCGTTCTACGGCGGAGCCAAAGGTCAATACTTGGAAATTAAAAAAGATAACCTTGGCAGGATAACAGGGGAGAAAGTAGTATCAGAAGAGAACATCAGCAGCGAAAATATCATAAAAAACAGCGATGAAAACCTCCTTGCTAAAGTCATGGCTAAGAATTTGCAAAATCTTAAGACACTGTCAACGAATCTTTTGAAACTGCATAATCTTGGTCGTAAGACTGGGTCCCTTGGAAATATGGAAAAAAGTAGATTTAAGACTCAATTAGCGTCCTTGGGTGAAGCTGCTTCGAACATCATTAAACTGATTGAAGAGGTCGATGATGTTGATAAGCTGTTCAAGAAGAATTCTAACGTGAGGCGTAAGGATGAAGAAGAAGATGATTATGTAAGTTTATTCACTAACTTTAGAGTTATAGACGATGAACTCGTTGATTATAATAAATTAAAAATGCAATACATATACATCTTAAGTCCCGTAGATTTTATAAAAGGCGCGTGAAGAAATGAAAAGGCTACTATTAAATTGTTGATTCCTTTCGTGAAATAATAGCAATATGTTGCAAATTGCCGATGCTGAATCTAGGCATATCTTTTTTGTAAAAGAAGCTGTTGTGTACGGATAGTTTCATTCATTAGCTGAAGCAGTGGTTGAACTGTGAAATAAGCACGTAGCTTGCAAAACTTAAACCATATATTTCTTGAACAATTGAGTTAGAAACAGAACATTATGATAACATTCATTTTATTCAGATTGCAGAAGAGGGCGTTGGCATCGACGCTTCGAATGACGAGAATGAAGACAATTACGATTCGGACTTCCTAGAGAAGGGAACCATTGCTGAAGCTAAACCCGTTGGTAAGTCATTCCACCGAAATACATTCAGTAATTGAGTACAAAACGCGCCGGTGCTGCCAACGAAATACGGAAGTAAATATGTAAACTAATAGCGCTGCTCAACGATGTGTGGACGGTACTACATAACACTGGATGACTGGACACACAGTTTAACTTGGTAGTGTTTATTGTTGTCGCTAGATGTCGCTACTGTTATGACCAGTCTTTAAAATGAGAATGGTCTTATTTAAAGTAGCTTTAAAATCTGGAGTTCGAATCTGAGATCCTATAATAAAAAGTTTGATATACGCAAGGGTTTATGTCGAAATTATAACGTCATGGCCTCATTGGTTTAGTGGTCATAAGCGCGTCTGCTGAGTATGAGGTCCTGGGTTCGAATCCCAGGTCGGGCAAAGTGTTATTGGGTTTTTCCATTAGGAATTTCTCAGTAGCAACACAGAAGGCAATAATGGCAATTAAATATAAATGGCGAAATGTGAGTGTGCTATGTTACACCTCTGCCTATCCCTGCGAGGAAAAACAGGTTCGATGTATGTTATGTTAATTAAACATTATTTCGAATCCTTCCAGGTCTCGCAGTCGTCGGTGAGCACGGCCTGGCAGCTTCAAGACCGCAAGCTACGGCTGTGGCCGCATCTGGCGTAGCGCTGGCCTTGCCCAAAGCCACCGCCATTGCCGGCGTAGACCCCACATTGTTGGGTATTAACTTCCACATGAATAATTATAATAGGAAGATTAAAAATTAGAAGAAGTGACATTTGGATGTTGGGGTATAATGTCGTGCCAATTATTTATTAACAAGATTTTGATACACTGGAGGAATACGTAAATAGATCTATCTCTATTATCAAGCCACATCTCCACTAAAGGCGAAGTTGGCGATCTGTAAGGCTTATACAAATTGTTATGCTATCAGTGTTAAAGTTGTAGGAAAAATCATAAATGTTAGTGTAAAAAAAATTGAACAAAGATGTGACTCGCTACTAGTCCTATACTATGGCTGGGATTATTATCATCACTGTGGTAGGTTCAGTACAACCGCAGTCACTAAACTAACAGTCGACCACTTTTCATCCTTATGCCATGAGTAATAAGCTTGAAAAGTAGTCGACCGCCAGAAAGCGCGGTAGTAGATACTACGTGCATATAAATAATAGGCGTGACACTATCTACAATATGAATTAAGTTTGTCGATCTCGACTTATTGGTCATACATAACTTACTTTAGGTTAACACTGGTACCTAAGTAGTTGCAGTGATATCTAAGCCCGTTTTCACCAATACGGCGACAGCTAAAGCTACCCTGTTGATTTTCAACTCACCAAAATCCAACATTACGCAATTAACATAACACCACGCCTGTAGTCTTCGAAGGGTTAGGCAGAGGTGTACCTAAAAGTAGTAATGTCCAATGTAATATGAGGCGAGATTATTGCCATCAACCGAGCACAAAGCCAGTCTCCGTGGTTGCTGCTGGGAAATTCTTGATTGAAAAACCGAATAAGCAAAGCAAAAGGTAATAACTCTTTGCCCCACCCGGGAATCGGAGCGAAGACCTCGTGCTTAGCAGTCCACTGGTCCAACGAGGCAATCAATTACGCAATTACTCAGGCATTATATTTAAGTGTGACCTAGTGCCAGGCACAGCGGACATTAGACATGAGATTTTACCCTCTGATGCAAGCTCTCGTCACAATATTTACCAGGAGACATTGTTTACCATTAGAATTAGAATTGCAAGTATTCATGCAGATGTTACAAATTCAAACCAGAACTAGAAAATTAATCGACATCAATTTCTACTCCACAAGGTAATGAATTTGCACGTCAGCACATACTATAAAAATAAGGTTTGCCATAACTGTACGAATGAGTGTGATAGTAATGTCTTTTGAAGACTTAAAATTGTATTTATTATTTATTTATACTTAATGCTAATAAACTTTTCAATGCGATTGTCGTTTCATTTACTTACATCAAGACTTAATCAGCTGAAATCACTGTTTGACAACATTTGACGAGCTTGCTCAAGAGATCTTACACCCATTGAGACATAGTAAGCACAAGAAGTTTATCAAAATGTCTCCCCATTATCATTCGGTATTGGACAATAACGTTACCGAGGCCTCTAAAAAGTTAGCTGGATGTGGAAGACGGAGTGATACGGCCCAGCCTTGTCAGGCTTCCGTGGTAGCGGCACTCGCATTAGATCCCGCTGCCCTCCGACGCAAGTGTGCGAGGCAACACCGGTGTGGCTTTAGTCAGTACGAGTCTGACAGAGCCTTCCGCTCTCCCCAGGGCGTAGGACATCCATTGAGGATTTCAACATAGAGAAAGGCTTGTCAGACTGTCCAGCACCACTGCTGAAACCTGTCTGAGTTCTCCATCTAGCAATGAGTAAGGCACATGACTGGGCCTGACGATGACTAAACCGTACGTTTCCCCGTAAATCGGTTATATGCAATGAATGAAATATTGCAATGTAAAAGCAGTAAAACCCGAGTCACTTAGAGGGTCTAAAGGGACCCATCACAACACAAAGCCGTCCACCAAACATTCTGTACATCAAACTTATACATTACGCAAAATTTATTACTGGGAAATGATAATTGTTTGGTGTGTAAAGTAGTTTAGACGCTGCGGTGGATTATAAAAATGTTTCAAACATAGACACACCTACATAGACTGCTAAAATCATAATCCTTCCTTTTGGCTGTGCCGTAGTCGAGTAAAAATATAACTACAATAAAAAAAAAAGATGTAAAACCATGAACAAAAAAAATAGGGAACTCCCAAAGTTGATCGTATGTGACCCGTTTCATGAGTCAGCCTCAATCTCTCCTCCTAATAATATGCGGTGCACATCAGTTGACATCGCACTATTTAGATAATCTTGACTACGTGATCAGAATTTTATTCCCTATGCAGATATAAAAAGAATTTCTTGTAAGAAACATAACGAGGAAGGATGGTTCACCAATTTATACGGAGTTTTATAAAGGTTGTAACAATACCCTTAAAGAAGGCGAAAGGCACTTATTCTCCCCGTCATTACGATTTTTTTTTGTATTGTACCATACCTGGGAACCAAATTACGGACATATTGGAGGTCAAAGTTCCAACTTTTTCACAAGTTTTTTTTTTTGAATACTAGTTTTTAAGGTGGTTACTTTGCTTTAAATACCTCCATTACCTGTTTACTATTCAACACCAGGGGCGTGCCGTCCATAGAGGCAATTAGGCCTAGCCTACCCTACCATTCCTACCAACAACGCAACAAATGCATTTATTATAACTATATTAATAAAAAATAAAAAACTCCTGTTATAATACTTATAGCAACTTGTCGCAGCCGTGTGACGTAACTGATAAATACTACGACGCTCGCTCCCGGCCGTCTAGGCAAGGCCGCAGCCGGCCTAATTTCCATTGATAAATTTACGCACACTGATCGTTATTTTCGTGTATATGAACGGCACACATAGTAAATAGGGGCGTAAACTCCTGCGAGTGTAGCTGGCTAGCTGGCCACTGATTGGCTGCCCCACAAAGTATTATCCGGCTAAAACGGTATGCAGTGATGCAATTATATTTGGTAGTGTTTTTTTATCGACAAAATAACAATTGTATTTTTCTTAGAAGCCATATTTGTTTCATGTGACTAGCAAAATTTATTTCGCGATCTTCAGTGTTTTGATTTTTATAATATCTGACGTTTGTAATTCGTTTTGAAACGTATAGTAGTGTAAATATTATTTGTTGTATTTGTTTATTAACTTAGAAATGGTGTTCTGTTGTGAAGTTTGCGCTGTTAGTGTGTTTGTTAAAAGTTAAAAACAGTAAGTATTCACAATCGTTTAATGATAAGATTCAAGTTGTGTCCAAAGAAAGATGTGTAGGTACCCGAATTACGAGAATTAACCTAAAATTCATCGTCATTTCAAATTAATCTTTCTTCTGTTTGCATTGTCAGAAAATCGTGATTTGAACCTTGATTAATGCGGAGTTCTTGTATTTATAACTTTGGTTTTAATAGGCTTATTTTAAAGGTTTGTTTTTCAAATATTCCGGTCAGAAAACTCGACCTTTTTTTTTGTTTACAGCGCTCTCTGTTTTATTTTTTAGAATTTTTTGTAGCGGAGCGACATCCTTCGTTCTTGTATTGACAGAATTCCATTGATATTCCTGATATTTAAGCTAGATGGCGTTGTTTCTCATAAGTGAACATATCAATAGATGTGAGTACTTTGAGGGTAATCTTAGCGTGGCTGGCCTACCTTCCGCGGAGAACCACTGCACGCCACTGTTCAACACAATACATCAGCACAATGTTTTGAGTGCGTTACATTGAGTTTTAGTAGTAAAACGTGATTTTTCACACCAAAAAGAAAACTCGTTTCCCAACAATAATTTTTCCATTGAGTTACCTAGCCGTCAACCAAGCAAATACTGCTTGGTTGACAGCTTCGTGAAGTTCCGTTTACACCTTGTAATGTAGGCTAAGCTGGCAAAGATGGAGTAACAATACCACAACTAATACAAACGCGCCAGCTCCTCGGAGAATTAGTGGTGGTAAAAGCCGTTGTTTCTTTTCTATCTCGATATAGGCTCAGGGGCGTTACTGTGACGTCTTAAAGCAGGAGTTATTCCAGTGTGGGAAAGAGACAGAGCTATGCAGTCGTCTAGCGCCATATCTTTCCCACACTGGAATTACTTCTGCTTTAAGACTTCATGGTAGGCCAACAGGGGTATGTGAAACAGCAATCTAAAACGATGAAAAATTCTGAACGTATTGTAGACCAACGTAGCTTGCGTACTGAGTAGAATTTAATTATATCGGCACACTGACCACAAAATTAATCGATAACCTATGCAGTTCCTTATTACGGCCTATTATATATCACCAACTCTAACTATCTACTTAACAAAAATAATTTATGCTTCATTAAAATTTAATGATCATCTTTTAGTTTCCTGAGTAAACATTAATCATTTTATTTTTATTATATAATTATTTTTATTTAAATTAGCTTATGTTCATAGTTGTAATATATCAGGTAAATACGCATTTGTATAATAATGTCAAATTATATTTGCATGCTTTAGAAAGGCAAAATATGGTTTGTGCCTAACCCACCAATTTTAACAACTGGTAACACCTGTATTTTATGCAAATAAATTATTCTTATTCTTATTCACAAAATTAAAACACAGTTATCTACGTTATTCTCTGTGTAAACTTTCATTTCCATGTAACAAGGAAAATTACAATAATCGTAAATAAGTATAAATCTCTTACAGGAAATAATATGCATACAATGCAATAGGTGTAGACAGTGATTCAAGTACTACACTCATATAGGAAATCCCTGTGCATTCAAATTTCTAAAAAATGCATTACTAATAAAAACGATGATTATGTGGCTGTGTCACTTTATTTTGTAAGTAAAAGTGCAAGTCCCGTTATTTACGTCTTTTTCTTATATGGTATTTTGAACACAGTAAAAAATTTCAATTAATTAATCCACTGAAGTTTGGGATGAACCAATGATTATAAACTCTGTCAAACCAAAAGCAGTCAACTGCAGGGTAATTTCGGAGCACACTGGCATTTCCAACGCTAGTCTTTTAACAATATTCGTTGCTTCGGAAGCGATAGAAAACGCATTAAGTTCGGCCTTTGTACAGTTTTACTTGTGTATAAAGTTTTAATAAAACTGTGTAGAAGAACTAGTGGGAATGATCCATAAATAAAAGGGTTCTACTCAATTATGATACGGGTACCTTAAACTAATCAGTGAAACTACTCAAAGTTCGGGAAAAAATTACAGTCTGCAGCGATTTCCAAGAGATTTTCATCCAAACAAGTACTTGAGACCCTAGTCACAGCCTTCCATACATATAAATACGCCCACACCTTGTTTATTCTAAAACCATAGATTTTAGTGCGCAGTAAAATTAATTAATACGATGTTTATAACACAAACTATTACCAATACCACGTGTTTGTAATATTTACATTATACAGCAGCTAATACGCGTGTTACACTTTTTTTACTTACGCTGCTGATTGTTAATAGAGCATTTTACATAATTTACATGATCTTAGAGTAATATGAGCATAGTTTTAATGTAGATGGTGTCATTGTGCTATACTTAGGTCCATAATGATTCACCTACAGGTAACTAGCGACCTACCCCTGCATCGCTCGGTTTCAAGGACTTGACTTGACTTGACCAAACTTGGAGATTAGTCTTTCTTCTTCGTGTCGATGATTCCCATAGCTATTAAATTAAATTGGTTTCGACCAGAACTCGGCCACATCGACGGCGTTGGAGGTGGTTTCGGACAGGTCTCTTAAAGTACAGGTGGAGTGCACAAAGAGCAAGTCAGGAGGTGGGCCATGGTTTGGGATGAGAATCCGCAGTCGTACTCAGCTTTATCGGAATAACCCCACCGGAATAAGTTGTACCTGAAGCGGCCCACCTGGCTTCGAAGTCGGTTTAGATTCTTCGAACAATCGAAAAGATATTAAAGACCGCATTACAATCCGCTGAGAAGACTTGAACAACAACGTTGTCACATGGATGGACGCGATCGAGAAGCGACTTGTTCGTATAATGCTATTTATTTTTTTCCTGTATCGTGGGTGCGTTTAAAATCTTTAAAACTCACATACACAAACAGCCAGACCCGGAACAACTACCTGTCGGTCCTACAAATATTTTTACCGTGCGGGGATCGAACCCGCGACACGCTGCGCAGCAGCCAAAAGCTCAGCCACCTCGCCAACCTTGCCATTGTTTACCATTTATCAATCTCTTGAAACGAAAACTGTTGGCAGGAAAATCATTTGCAATATTTGACGAATATGTTTGAGAATCTTGGCTGGCTTAAACTTAAGATTGGCTAAGCGACCCTAAGAGCGCAGCCTAAAAGACCCTCTACTTAGCCGAAGACCACACACGAAACATGCAAATCCCTTTCTGGAGTCCCCAGTAATCCGAATTGATTCAGGGCAAACAACACCCTTTGACGCATATAGACCCACGTCATTTAAACATCCGAGCCAAATCACGCTGCTGCTTAAATACGGGAACAAGGTGGGTGACCGCAAAACAAGTAAAAATATTAACTCTTCACCTTTGTGTGTCAACAGTATTGAGGTTCAGAGGAATACTGACTTGCATTACGGTTCTAGGAAAAAACTTGCATTGTACTGGTTTACTTACGTACTTCATTCTGGTTTACTCACTCTAGAAACAGTAATAAGTGTAAAAATACCTATAACGAAGCCGAAATACTTGTGCGATAAGCCAAGTCCATGGGCAGCATAAAAACTCTGACGATGTGTGTGCGATTTTGTTCTTTGTTCTGGAGCATACCTGGGAGCCTTCTGGTTACGGAGATATTGGATGTCAAAGCTCCAACTTTATATATATATATATAACTATATACTTTATATATATAACTTTATATACATTTTTTTAATTCTATTTTTTAATGTTACAATTGTGGAGGACTTATAAGTATATAAGTCCTCCACATGACCCTCTGTACTATTCAATGCATCCATCAACAATATGTTTTAGCGCGTTCCTAGTACTTGTACCCTAAAACTAAAAGTGTTTCCCAGCAATACGACTATAACTACCACTTTGACTTTGAATCTCCTGAACATGGTAATTTAAAATGTACTTTTGTAAAGATTTCGATGTGGGGGTTCAGAATGATGTAACCATTAGTTAGTCGGTATTCTTTTCACCCTGTATATTTAGGCATTAATTTAGGTGACGTTTAGTATCATGAAATTAGGCTGCTGTTACCTAAGTATTAGTTGCACCGTTATAACTTAGGCACTCCATTTAACACAGCCGTCTTCAGACTTCTCCACTATAAAAGGGAGCAATGAACAACCTAGAGTTGACCGCTTATTACCGTTTCTATTATTTGTTACTTCACAAAACTTTTACATTTACGTAATTTCCATAAGCAGTCCGTAAAGAAAGAAATATGGAGTTTGTTTTGTTTGAGTGGTGGTTCAATGACACAATATTATGTCAAACGAATATTTGTGGGAAATGAATGTACTCGTAAATGATGGCTTGATTGTCTCTATTTTGTAAGTGGTTGTTACGAGGTAACTTATCAAAACAATACAGAGTAGAGTGGTGATAGACTGATTCTAATTCTGATTCCGATTCTAATTCCTCTAGTTCTTTTATTTATTAGTTTTTCGTTTGGAAACTTAGTTACTTTGATAACCATTGTTATAAATAAATTAAAAGCATTATTTCATTTATTGTAAATGTGAGTGCCATGTAGACTTTCTATTACGGTTATCCTAATATTTAAGGTTTTAATTGTGTTTTTTTTTTCTTTTCTATCTCTGCATTGTGCTCACATATAGAAGCAACAATGCTGTACCCAAGTCTATGTCATATCTAACTTGATTTGAAAAGAGTGTCCTTGGAGTTTCTTGCCCATTCTTCTCCATGATATCTACTATTTTCGAATGGGCAACTACAATCCATTTACAGTTATTATGCCTGTGGCTGGACTGTAGGTAGCTTTTTTTTTACTATGCAAAAGTGCCTGTCACGGGCCTATTTGAAATTAATACTTTGATTTTGAGTTTGATTGTCTAGTTTTATCAATGCCAATTAATGTAAATATTAACAAAATGTACAACAAAACTTGTATTTTCACAGAACTGGAGGTATTTTTTAATTTGGTGATCTTAAAAATCGCGATATCTTAATTCTACAATTGATCTTGTAGGCGTTATTTATTAGAAAAGAATAAAATCATTTATTTGTCAGAATATTGTACAAAGTTGTTATTATTGACAGGCAGTACCTACATACTACCTTGAACTGATTCTATAGCTAGCAGCCGCAGGTCATTAAATACACTTCTTCTTCATCTTCGTGTCGATGATTCCCATAGCTATTACATTAAATTGGTTTCGCCACATCGACGGCGTTCGAAGTGGCTTCGGACAGGTTCCTCAACGTGCATGTGGAGTGAACAAAGAGCAAGTCAGGAGGTGGGCCATGGTTTGGGATGAGACTCCACAGTCGCACTCGGCTTTATCGGGATATCCCCACTGGATCAATTTGTACCTGCAGCGGCCCACCTGTCTTTGAAGCCGGTTTTGAGTCTTCCAGGTGGGCTATGGCAGTTGGTGAGTTGGTGACCCGCTGGCAGCTTTTCTGCAGGCTCAATTTAGTGAGCCGGAGGAGGATGTCTGAGGAGCCACAACTTTTTCCGAGCTTCACCAACCCTATTATTGTCTATTAAATACAGTACGGCTACTAGTTATATAATCATTTTAATACTTCACAAAAATATGTACACCACCAATCAGAGAAATATTTTTGCCGGTTGAAATATCATGATGATTGCACAGCTATGTGTGCTGCTTGGGAATTGCCTTATATAGCAATAGTTTATTTTTTGCCCTACCACCTGCGCACCTGACGACCTACTCACTGCATCATTGAGCGGGGTGTGCGTGGCTGAGTTTTGGGCTCAACAAATTTGAACTTATTACCATCGATACGCTAAGAACAAGAATCGTTTCTTAGTGTAGCTTCACGACTTGTATAACAAGGGAATTAGCCATAATTCAGCTCGTGGACCTGGTGTGGGTTGGTGGATGGAACATTTCTTCGTAGTTTTGATGTTTGGAAATGGTGAAGAAAACCATCGTTTTGAGGGCAGTGGTGAAGAAATAAATGACACAAAGTAAATTACCCTTCGAAACCAGGCGTTGAGATTTACGACCCATACACAGCTCATATGTTGCAAAAGAAGATGACCAAGATGAATATAATTAAAGGGTCCCTTTCTCAGCTTCAAACTATCGTTTTAGAACAATAGCAGCTATAGATTCTCCTATGCCTAAGTTTATACCTATTTTGGCATCCTGCCAAGTAAAACCATACATGATGAACCAAGGAGACTGTTTGTTTGTTTGTGCATATAATCAGTCTAATAGTCATCGCTTACTTATCTTTCAATATATCAATGTTTCCTATTTGTTGTCAATGTGGTGATGAAGATGTATGGAGCGTCATGGATCAACAATTTACTGTCAGTAATTAAATATATATTCTTTGTGTATCATCAAATACCAAACATTTAATTAGGTAGCTTATGCGGTTTACCTAAATGTCCTTTCTTTGGTATTGTTTGTCGAATCATTGAACTCTTTACAGACACACGCTTGCACTGACTCAAATCTTTGCGGCTCTCAGAAAACCAGCTCAGATACTAATCTACATAGTTCTCCTGGACCTTACAACAGACCTTCGAGTTTGTTTCGGTGTTTCACCTCAGAATCGACAGATAGAAAACACTGCCACATCAAGTCTTTAAAAATAATATAATTGACTTTTAAAAGTATTTGTATAAAGGAGTCTACCCACTACATCGTACCATACCATGACCGTGCTATGAACGTAAGTGTCAGGCACGGAAAGATACATGAAACATGACAACATGACATGGACTACTATGCCCACTAGAACGAATCAGCGTATCATACCCATATATTATATATTATATTGATTCGAAAACGAAAAAAGAAGTAGTACTTTCATAAAAGCATCGTAAATCGACAAAACAAATCTGATAATAACCAAAATCGGAATCCTAAAACAGATGTGGCATACATGGGTTAAGGGGTTTAGAACAGTCGTCTACGGTAAACTTTAATTCCATAAAGGGTGTTGTAACCAGACCCATAGAGAAGCCGGAAAGCACTTGTACTTCCCGACATTGCGATCACTTTTTTGTTCTAGAGTGTGAGAATGTAGTCCATACCTGGGAATCTTCTAGTTACGGAGATGTTGGGGGTCTAAGTCCCAATTTTTCACAAGTTTTATTTTAAATACATGTTTTTATTGTAAGATTTTTACTTTTAACACCTTCACGTCCCCCGTACTATTCAATCCATCCATCAGCACAATGTTTTGAGTGCGTTACATTGAGTACTACCGTAAAACGTGACTTTTCACCCCAAAAAAAAAAGTCGTTCCCCTGCAATATTTTTTGCGTAAAGTTACTTAGTTTTAGGTACATATAATGCTTGGTTGACGGCTTCGTTAAGGGTCCTGTTATATCCTGTATATTATTTGTATTGAAAAGTATGAGAGACCATTTTTTGCGTGACGCGTTCTTAGCATGGTCATAGTATGCTATGGTGTAGTGAGCAGACTCCTTAACATCCTTTTTATAATATTTCTTATCATAAGAAAAGTAATTCTATACCATGATGAAAGGCCGACCTGTCCTGGGATTGTCTGTAAATCAAGCTACTTAATTATAAAAAAAAAAAAAACGAAAATGACTAGGTATTTTATTATAATATTGCACAAGAAAATCTGACTACGCGTGAAATGTGTCGAGGTCGAGGGTTCGAACCCAAGCTGGTTTTGATTTTTTTTTCTCAATACGTTGATAAAACAATGTGAAAATATTGGCTTGTCCTACAACCAAAAACTGGGCCCGCGTGGTGGATTATTGCCCAGCAGTGGGAACATTTTATTCCCTTCTACGGCTGATTATGTTTCCTTTCTACGAAGGATCACCCACGACTCTAGCAAGATCTAGTACTTATAACTCAACTTGGCATGGAAGCAGTTGGATATCACTTATCTAGCTAGCCTAGATCTTCCAGCTAGTTTTCAAGCTCGTCAACTTAAATCGTCATTCGACTATAAAGTTTCGTTTTCTGCCGTATTTTTGTGAAACAGTAGCTATTTAGATCATCTTTATGGATATTTGGAAAGATCTGCAAATATTTTGAGTATTGTTCTAGTGTCTCTTGCAAATTGACCTAGTTTCATATTCTTTATAAGCATTTTTCTACATGACTACATTTTTTCCATGGAAATGAGTTTATTAACAGAGAATGTAATAACGTCCCGTTGCTAATTTTGTGGGTCTTTTTTCTACACTGTATATCGCTTTACCACTTATAAACAATATTCAAATAGGATAGCAAATTCTTTTGCCACACCTGTATAGAAATAAAGTGTTATTGTCATCGGTTACTGCTCTAAGAGCTCCACAACCCATTTACCTCAGTTGATTCAAGAACTCGACACGAAAGACTATGCCTAATATAAAAGAACAACCGAAATAAAATATTAACTAAGTACATTTATTTTCACCAAAGTCATCTACGAGATATTTGGTTTTCTGATTTTGGATTGCGGATAAGGTTTTAAAATTAAATAATGTACTTAGTCAATCGATTTAATTAAAAAGCTATCTCAACAAACTCATTTGCATCTCCTGAAACTGTTGAAACAATTATATTATCTTAAATCCCGAGTAGGTACTTGTGCCATAATCATTAATATGATTATGGCATATGGCAGTATCTGATCTACTAGTTTTGTATCCTGTGTGTAATACACAGGATACAAAACTAGTAGATCAGATACTTTTGTATCCTATGGATGACCATTCGGAAACAGATTTTTCCAAAAAGTTCCCAGAAAGTCAGGTGTATACTTATCCCTATAGCGCGCACGCAACTCGCGCGTCTCATATAAGTGTGTGCTGACCGGCGTGTGCGCATTGTTGCTCTGAACATTATAGTGCGCGGGTCAAATCGTGTTGTGAAATATGGCTGTTTATTTTGTAAGTTTTTTTTCATGATTTTTATTTTTAATGTAACGAAAATTAACAAAATTGGTGAAATGCTTTTGCTTCTATTCAAAATTAAAAGTATGTTTTTTTAATTCTCTAAAATATAATTAAGAGCACTTGCTCTTAATTATATTCGTGTTACCTTTTGTGAAATTAAAAAAAACATACTTTTAATTTTGATTATGTCGTACGTATTATACTGTCGATTTTGGAAAATTCCTCAATACCAAGAAAAAACATTGAATACTTTTTTCAACTAAATAAGAACATGAAAAAAGTAAAGAAAATAGCTGTTTACCTGCCCCGGCTTCGCACGGGTGCAATGTTATAATCCTTCCTCTTGAATCACTCTATCTAATGCCGAAAATTGCATTTAAACCCGTTACGAAGTTTAAAAGATCTAAGCGTACAGACGGCGGGATTGACTTTATTTTATATTATGTAATAAAGAAGAAAATATACTATAAACCTTACAGGTTCTTTTTTTAAGTCAAGAAGTTATAAACCCTAAGCGAACTTTTGAAATAAATTTTGCCGGTTCATTTTGGGGTCTATATTCTAGTCCTTAAGGCCCCTTTTTAGTGAACTAGAAACGATTTATGCTATTAGCTTAACTCATGACTGCCTCTTAGTGCAGTCGTTATAAGCGCGACTGCTATGAAGGGTTCTGGATCCGATCTTCGTTACGCTCACAAGTATGATTAGGTTATTCTCGTCATTTATTCTTACTTCGTTTACCTCATAATAGGACTAGAAATGTGAGTCTGAAACCACTTCTCCTTATCTCTTTGGAAATTATGTTATGTAATTAACAAATCTTCCTCCAGATTTGTTTTCATAACAAAACACAGACTATTGTCAACAATCCGTGTTAGGTGAAACACCTTTGTATATCCCTGATACAGTTTTTACGTACAGTCAGGGTAACTTGAATCTGACCACCGTAAGGATTATTCCTGTTTGTAGCGCCCGGCCGCGCCGCTATAAATACTTAAAAACTTTCTCTTCCTTGGTCCTTTTTTTTAATTGAATTTCTATTGGTCGAAAATGGGTGGTCAAACATCTGTGAAGAGCCTAATATTTTTTAAACATATCATTAATTTAATAAAACAGCGAGCTTATTTTTCGGTCTACTACAATAGTACCACCAATAGGACCAATAAGTCCTCATAAAAAGGGTACTTTTTTTGTTTTATTACTATTGGTCCGCACGGTAAACAGATGTGAACATCGTGTACACGTATGTACATATTAGTTTCACCTCGTCCACGTTCATAAATCTGGTAATACACGCATGCAGTTTTTAACAACCCGATTATAGGTACATCTTTTTTGTTATTACTTCGTCGCTACAAATATTATATGAAGATTAATGACAGCAAAAGGATTTAAAAGTGTATCTCTTTTTGTAGTTTTTGATAGTACCTACTACTACTGCTATTTTGAAGTTCTTCAATCTAAGGTTTTTGAGAAGAATCTATTGATACCTTAATCGTCGAAATCCATCCAGCCATTTGGAATATACGTGGTAAAAAATCAGAAAAAATCTTCAAAATCGAAACCATTAGGATGATCAAAAAGTATATCTAGCAGAGCGTGGTTTCGATCCACGGACCTCTGGGTTATGGGCCCAGCACGCTTCCACTGCGCCACTCTGCTCTTGAAAGCTAACGCTGAACTTCAGGACTGCCTTCTAGACAACCTATAAATATACATTATTTGGCAGAGTTCCAATAAAGGCGCGCAACTAAAACGCTCTTTTCACATAAGTAGGGTAGGTAGTGTTAGTATTAAAATCAACGGTTTGCATTATAATTTTTATAGGTGATTTATATAAGAAAAATCAAACCGTCACATGCTGACCAAACCAAAATAATCTTCTAAACAAACAAATGACGATCTAATTGATGCTATAACGCTATAACAATACACAATACAACAACATACAATAATATTTACGATTACTGGCTGCTACATGCCCCTCGTTCTTTTGATTTCGTATAATTATGACATGATAAAAATCTAACGACAAACATTATTTCATAGAATGCAATCTAACTGTTAAACATTGTTATAAACATTAAACGTTCAGTCGATTACCTAGAAAACCACAACACGAATTTCCTGCACTCATAATCGGGTCGCCTAAGAGTAGTATGTAGCCACAGCCAGCGACGCGCGTCCCTAACTGTCCTCACACATAATTACGACCAAATTACACTTTTGAGCTTGCGTTACACTATGTTGCAATAAAAGGAATCATTCAGACACTTACTTACCTCCATGCCTCGTGTTTAAGTGCGTGTGACAGTTTGTGTCATTGTTACTTACGTTTTGCAAGAATTTCGCAAGTCGACCGAAGTGTTAGGGAAAATGTCGGTGGTCCAAGTTATCTGATGAATGGAACTGGTTGACTCGTTATGTCGTTTTAGAGGACGAGGCGAGGATTCTAGTTCGTCTATTTTTGTAATGTGGCGAAATATTAAGGATTTTATTTATGACATTTTAACTGGAGGTACCTATGTGCTGTGCATGGCATATATAAATTACCATAGCTACGGAATGGAAGTAGCCAGACTCAGAGGCTGAACTGCGAGATACCATCTCCAATTTTTTTTTTTTTTTTGAATGGACGGAGTTGAACAAACTTAACTTATACTTGCCATTTGCTAATAGAGTTTCACATTAGTAAAATTTTCAGTAATTCGGAAGACGCTTATGTCCATTTGCATAATTTTCAGCCATTTTATTTATTCACGTAATCAGGGGTCATCTTTGGTAACCTGATTAACTTTTACTGCATTTATTATTATTATTAAAAAAATACCCGTCAAACAAATTAGTTATTTTAGTTGTATTTACTTCGCACTTAAAATAAAACTATAACCACTCAAACAATAACTTAAATTCCCATCGAAACAATAAGCTTGCTCAGACAATGCTCCGATACAATTAACTTATCAACCTTGTATGGTTCTCACTAGTTAAAAACCAGCCAAGTGAGAGTCGAGCATGAAGGGTTCCGTACCCTCTTAGTAGGGGAACCTATAATTTTTAATTTATTTTTATTATGTTTTGTTAAAGCGGCAACAGAAATACACATTCTGTGAAAATTTCAACTGTTTACCTATTACGGATCATGAGATACAGACCACTGCTGTCAGTGGTCTGTATCTCATGATCCGTAATAGGTAATTGTAATAATTGGTTTGTTGATTGGTTAATTGTATCTGTCTGTCCGGCCGGACAGACAGCGGAGGCTTAGTTAGAAGGTCCCGTTGGTTACCCTTCGGATACGGAACCCTAAAAATCAGTGAACAACTGTAGGACAGAGTTGAACGATCCCTTGACGTGTCACTCAGACGAAACTGTGGCGCCAAGGTCAAGGACGCTGTGTTATATGAATTTTATATTACATACATAAAAGTTATGTCAACTTACGGCTTCGAGGAAATCTTTTTTGAGGAATCAAGTTCAATGTTTTTGCTCTTAAAGAAATGAATGTTCTTAACTGTAGTATAAAATCAAAATTACGATTTTTTTTAGTTACAAGCACTACTGCTGAGCATGGTCCTGAGTTCGATTCCTAGGTCAGGCAAAGTGTTATTGGGTTTTCCATACCTGCCTGTACCAAAGGTACCTTTACGCCTCCGCCTAACCTTTCGGAATACAGATGTGGTGTTATGTTCATAATATTTTATTGCTTCTTCAAATTGAACTTAAACTGTCACTTGCGGGATATCTTCCGTGATTATTCATTATTTTAAGCTCCCGATGTTTCGAAACATCGGGAGCTTAAAGAGCTTAAAGAGCGCCATGATATCCCATAATTGACATAAGTTTAGTTTTAAGCCGTATTTCTGCAAATTGTTCTTCAGTTATTTAATTTTCTAGCATCATTTTCTTGTTCTCTGCTCATCTCATTGGACAGTCGAACAAGACTACTCCCAATAACAGCAAGGCCAAAACATCACATCGTATGTGACAAATTCCGTTTACGATTGCAATGGCCACGAGTCCACGAGCACAGCCTGTATGATATAGTAAGTAGGTGAAGGTCCGGACGTCAGTCACATACTAATGTGACGGCTACTTACTTACCGGCTTCCTTCCGTTTCGTGTCATCAAATTACGTAGATGTGATGTGTGTCCGGTGAGATGATGATAGGATGCTGTGTATGACTTGGTCTTGTGGTGTGGCTTATCAGTGTTGCCGTTTATTAATGATTAGAACTCCTTTTTTTTTTTCGTTTGTGAAATCATCAAATGACTCCTCCCGCTCTGGGCTGAGCAGGAGGGAGTGTCAGACTTTTACTGACTAAAACCCATCCATGTTCCTATCATCGCCCTCTGTGTTCCAGGGCCGCGGTATCTCTTTCCAACAGTCCCGCAACCCTTAGAACTCCTGAACTGTTCTTCAACAGGTCAGACTTATACAATAAAATAAATAAACAATATAAATACATAAAATGTAGACACAATACACAATATAACGTAATACGTATACACGTATACGTATATACGTTAATGTTTTCTCCATTGTTTGTCCTTTTATTTTAGTTTATTTGTGTAAATGTCTATTTACACATGTATGTATTTTTTGATATATATGTATAGTATTTTGATATATTTTATAGTATTTTATATATCCTTGTAGTTTATTCATAGGTACACCTACCAATGTTTGTCTCTGCATCACCCAAAGGTTGACTGGTAGAAAATGCCTATGGCATTAAGTCCGCCTCTGTACTAAGTGCTTGAAGTGTTAAATAAATAAATAAATATAATGTAGGAATTCGCATTGAACACCGCGCTCATTCACTGGTTGTTGGAGTTTTTGAACAGTTATTTCAGATTCCTTCAATGGAGTTTCTTCACCCATAAGAACAACATTTTTAAAAGTGCAACATTGCGAATACGAAATTTATTTATAATTTAAACAAACGCAGTTTCAAAACTTTTACGACAACTTATGCATTGACGTCACATTCTCGTAAAGGGTCTAAAATCTAAATAAGCAGCACACACAAAAATCTAAAATCACAACTAGGAAGTATTCATACCTCCGACTTGCAATTACAAAGTTCATTTAACTTTATTCGACCATTTACACCCAACACATAAATCACACAAGGCTCTTATTATTTCAAAGACACCACGATTCAATAAAGATGAATGCAATACACCAATTACCTTCAATTAGTGAGAAAAATCAACAAAGATCGGTCTCGAAGCAAACAGACTGAATATGTATGTATGATAGGTAATTGATTCGGATTACCATAACTAACTATACTCGGACGAATACCTATGGTAATTGAGTAAAGTTCATTAAACATGATTACAATGATGTGTTCATTAGACAAAAATGTCACATCGTCCACCCCACAATGGGTCCGCGTGGTGGTTTATAGCGCTTTCTCTTGGAGAGGAGGCCTGTGTTGCAGAAATAGAAACATTATTACAAGCTTTTATATAACTTGCACTGTTCGTATGTGTGAATGTTTGTAAGTTTTCCGCTTCAAAATTTGAAAACCATTTTTCGTCCCCTTAACCGATTAAACTGAAATTTTGCACACACCTTTGTTTCTGGTGACAATACCTTTTTATGACAGACATGACTTGATCCTGCAGCCAGGATCGTCTCCTCACGAGAGAATCCTTCAATGGTTAATGGCGTGGCTATGTAACACGAC
This sequence comes from Eugnorisma glareosa, assembly GCA_947578425.1. Lineage (NCBI taxonomy): Eukaryota > Metazoa > Arthropoda > Insecta > Lepidoptera > Noctuidae > Eugnorisma > Eugnorisma glareosa. The sequence goes on from OX387961.1 coordinate 20,970,148, forward strand.
AGTGTGGTAGAGCCATCACCCCTAATCTTATACTAATATTAATTATTATCTATACTAATATTATAAAGAGGTAAAATTTGTTTGTAAGTTTGTATGTAGGGGGTAATCTCTGGATCTACTGAACGGATTTTGAAAATTCTTTCACTATGCCATAGGCTATATTTACAAAAGGGAGAATTTCCCGTGGGAGAATTTCCCGTGGGAGAATTTCCGACCAAAACGCGAGCGAAGCCGCGGGCAACAGCTAGTCTTGCAATAAGCCTATGTTTAGACATAAGTACTAGAAGCTCAGCAATAAAATTAATAGTCTTGCGTGATTCCCATTATGCACTTTGTGTATGCAAGCACTACTTCCGACTACAAAATGATATAAATCGGAGAGAAATCATGTTATTTCCCCGTCCATTGCACTGGAACCGTTAAATAATATTATGTTACGAATCAATTGGTAGTGCGTAACCGAATTACAGGCTGATTACAATAACTGCGTGTGTAATTTTACAGTTGTTTCCTTGTAGTGAAATATTGTTTTCTAGTCTATAGGTTGGTTACCAGACAAGCAGACTTATGTGCCATACATGCCGAAGCCGTCGAAAGTCTTGTCAAGGTGTAGTCGGGGCAAGCGACGACGACCGACGCTAACGCTCGATGATTTGAAAAGAGTAACCATGGAGTTTCTTGCCGGTTCTTCTCCATAGGAAACGACCAACCCGAACCGTGCACCTTTTTGACGACGTTTTATAAGTGACCATCTAGACCTATGTGAAATAAAAATATTTTGATTTAGATTTTGACGCGGTGGTACTCGTCGATGTCGGTGTCGGTGTCGGTGACGTGGTCGATGGGGTTACGTGCGTAGGGCGCGCTGTACATGGTGGCGTAGCGCGTCAAACAGGGTGAATAGGAACACAGCCGTGAATCGAGACAAACTTGAAAGGGATTTTAGCGTTGAATTGATATTCAAAAAGTATTCTATTTTATTTACTTAGTTATACTTAAATATTTAAAGACTTTATTGGCAACATAACTTATTAACAATGTTAAAATCCCTTTCAAAGTTTTGTCTCAATTCACCCTTTTTTTTTCGGATGGGAAATCATCAAATGACTCTGCCCGCAGCTCTGGGCGGAACAGGAGGGAGTGTCAGATTCACCTTTTTTTAATTTTATTTCGTTTTATTCGGTACCTTGGCACTCGCTAACTGGATTGTCGATGTTAGATAGGCAATCGCTTCTTTTAATAAAATACTGGTATTCAGCTGAATTTCATATTTTGATTTCTGTGTCCATTCTCTTCTGTCTCATTCTTTGACTGTTTTAGCAATACGTCAGTTATTCTACTGTAGTCTATTACTGATCACTAATTCATCCTTACACCATTTCCTACTAAGGTAATCCCAGTAAATCTTAGACAATCCTTTATGTACGTTAATACCCAAGCTAATCTTAGTTAATTGCACAGTTAACGATCATGAATAAGCCAATAAAAGTCCATACAACTTGTATGGCATGTCAATCAGCTGACACAGGCATGTTTTTCTTTGTACCATCATCGTTTAAATCCGTTTGTTACATAAATCGTTACAAAATAAACAACACACGATCATTGATTGAATGAACTGATGATTAGCTGCGATAGGCATTTGTTTTGTAATACATGATTGTAATCTTCTGAATTGATTTGCAATTTATGTACTATAGTGATTTGATTTTTTAATTCTGTGTGGTCCGGTCATTATCATTATAATATGCCTGTTATTGTCAACCTTTGATTTTTTCACTTACAGGAAAGTGTGACTTTTTACGTAAAATATGGTGCGTCTTTCAAAAATAATAGCTAATATCAAAAACATTAAATTGATCATTCTCTGAAGAAAGTTTTGTGAAAACCAAATGTCTTTTCGAGCATTGTATTTTGGAGACTTTTACATCAAAATGAAATTGAGAGGCTCGGGAATAATCTTCAAACTACTAAATAAGTGTCGTATAAATGCCGTGAGAAAATCTTCTCTTCATTTTACAAAATATTATTGCATTTCAAAGAACACAGTTTATAAAATAAATAAAGCAGTTATAAGGAAACAAACCACAATTAAACAAAACAAGGAAAATGTATAACAATTATAAATTCCTAATACATAGGTGGTAATGAGTCGAATTTCGCGTGTGTAACGATGACGTGTCCATGTCCAGTTGTCCATGTCATCTGCATGCAATAACCTGACCTCAAAGATGACCTGTGCGAAGGCTTGATTGGAAGACGTATGGAATTGTAAGTGTGTATGTAATGTTGAGATGCACTGTTGATACAACGAGGGGATTTGAATATGTCCTTCGTTTTGAGGTAGGTTTAGAGATGGGGAATTGCGAAATTATTTTCCAAAGTCGTGTTCGTTGATCAGGAAATTATATTTTGACGCAGACAAGAAGAAAGAAAAAAACAAAACATTATTACTAACGATCTTACTCAAAGATGTTGCATGGCTTGTCATTAGACAAAAATAATACAAAAAATGTTAATACTTTAAATGTGTCTGTGTCTGTTAAGTTTAAGAGGAAGATTGTACCTATTTGTTCTCTTACTATCATAACGCATAGCGATAGCGCATAGTAATCTTGTTGATTCAACTTAAACTCAACATAGTAAACAAGCCTGATTCATTCATTCAGATCACGCATGTTTCTACCAAGTTTGAACAGCATCTCCTCAACACAAACAAACTCCCACCTCTTCCTGCTCTTTGTGCAACTCCACCTTAACTTTGAGATATGATACGCTAACGACCGCCATTAATGCGGCAGAGTTCTAGTCGAAGTCCTATTAACAATAATATAGGAATCATCAGTGGCCCGAAGACTGACAACCAGTCTTTCCAAGGGGTACCGTATTACCTAGTACTAAGTAGGTTATGGAGGTCAAATAGGCAGTCGCTCCATGTAAAATACTACTATTCAGCTGCATCCGGTAAGACCGACCCCAATAAATTTGGGAAAAGGCTTGGCAGATGATGAAAGGAATTATCGACAAGACAAACAATAAGACCGACATCTACCCTGTATAAGAAGCTCATATAGACATCAACATAATTAAGTGTTTCTCTTTTATTTGCAGTACCTTGTAGCAGCAGTGGTGGCGGCAGTGAGTGCCGCTCCCCCCGGCGCGCAGCAGCGATACCCGCAGCAAGCGGGGCTACACCAGATTAATCCGTAAATACCTTTACCATACCTATCATAGTTCCTATGTTACTATTAGCTTCCTATGACTTCTTATGGTTTCGATCCAGGGCTAATATGACCACTAGTATCTAGTTGGTTTTGTTCAGTTCGTCCCGCCATGCGTTCGGTGCGTTCATTCTTCCATTGCCTTCCTTGCTCCTATGTGTGGTAGCAATAAAGTTCTCAACGTAACGACACTTTAGAATGTTCTGCACGATCCAGGGTATTGCCCGAAAAAAATATCCGCCAAAACCTTGTTATTATGAAAGTTCTGAATTGATAACTGATGTAGGATCAATTTCTTTGACTTACTATTTTTTGTTAAATCATTGTTCTTAATGTTATTCTTTTGTTGAGATTGAAGGCCTATAAATTGATTTGTCTTGTTCTATTACAGACTGGATTACTTCTTAGAGCAGCCAGTAGATAACTATTACAGACCAGCTGAACAGAAGCAAGGTAAGTTTTATAGCATAAAAACCATATTTAACCAGCCAGCCAGTCCTTTCCTTGATAATGATAACCAAATGAGTCAAAGTCGAAGGATTTTTTATTTTACGTTGTTACTCACCTGCATGTTTATGATTGCCATAAAAAATATTAGGAGGAAATTACTCATACATTAGTCAATGTTGCATTTATATGACTCTAACTCTCCGTGGCGTTACTACAAAATGAAACATTCCTACTATTGAAAAGAGTTTACTATTTAGTAAAACTAATCCTTTCAAAAAATTAACCTTCTTGCCGTTATGAAAAGACATCCTTTTAGCAATTTACAATTTAATCTTAATTCTATTTTTAAATATTTGTATCTTTCTTGATTTACAAAAGATTTAATTCACAGCTTACGTGTCAAAACGAGGGGGAAATGTCTCAGGAAAATATATATAGCTGTCAATAAAATCCTAAACATGTGTGGTGAATTTATAATCACGATTATCACGATTATGTCACCATGACAGTCATGTCCCTCGTTGAGGATCTGAGTCGATACACCTTCCTAGCTGCATAAGGAAAACAAATCATTGTTTCAATCATTGCATCGCACTGCAGATTGTGTGTTCCCTCAACTTATCTACTTGTGTTATTAGTACTAACTATGATTTTGCACCACACAACTTAGCCTATCGCACTAAACTGTGATATGTGGGTCTCTCCAGGGCCGTAGCCATACATTTAGGTTCAGGGGGGGTTTGCCCGAACAAAAATTTTCTATTAACAACTTTAGAAAAAAAATGTCAATTTTTTTTAATGCTTCTCATTGAGTCTTATCTAGGGTGATAAAGTGCGGGACAGTCGAATCGTCCCTTGATGAACCTCAACATCACAATCACGGGTACTGAAAGAGGAGCATCTGTATATTCATGTTTCTACAAATAAATATCTTGTCTTGTTCAACTCTACGAAAACAGCACTATTCCATCCAGGATAATTATGTATACGCAAAAAATTAGCATTCCACCTCGGATACTCTTCCAAGCTGCGACACCCTCCCCCCACCTTCTGCATCCAGGCTGACCCAGGCATCTTTGAATGGCTGCATCTTTGAATGGCTGCACCTTTGGTCCCAAGCTGTGCTTGCCAATACGCGCCGATTGTAGAGGCTTTTGAAATTGCACAGTTATATATCAATCTTATAGCTTTGTGCAGTTAAAATAAGATTATGATGTATGTCAATTCCAGTGAACGTCAACGGTCCAAACAGCGCGCCAGCACGACTGGAGTCTTTGGAGCCGGACAGTGAAGTGGAGCTGGTACCAGGAGTGCAGCAGCCACAACAGCCTCCACAACAGGTATATAACAAATCAATATAAATTGCGCATGTTTTATCCAAGAGTTGGCTGATATTATTGGCGCCCGCTGTTACTGATATAACTGACGATTTATGTTATTGGACTACTAGTCTGTGTCCACCTAAATTTTGACAAAGTTAGGACTAGGGGACAAGTCTTTTGCTTTTGCTCCTGAGAAATTCCTGATGAAAACACCCGATTACACTTGCCAACCTGGAAAACGAACCACTGACATCTCTCAGACTCTCAGTTGGCTATTTAGAGAGTAGTGTTTGAAACCACTAGACCAAAGGAAATAGCAAGAGCCTTAAGAAATTAAACAGCAAACTGACGAAGATCTCGAAAATTGAAGCTATGTTTGTTTTTAGGCACCAATTTGATAATAACTGTCTATATAATTTGATGTACTTTATTTTATCATTTATGTACACACAACACTTTGTCTCTTTTTAATATCTAAAAATACCCTTTCTCTTTTATTTCCAGAATCCAGTAGCTCCAAATATACCTGGTTTAGTGCCTGGACAAAGAGTGTTTATAGTCCACATGCCCATACCTGGATACAGGTAGGAATCAAATCGACCCACTAAAGATACATAATTAATGAAAATATGTTCGTTTCAGGAGAATTTCTTAGGTGGAAATAAAGTGCATTCATCAGCCAGATCAACAAATACGAGTACAACACGAATTAAAGAACTAAAAGCAGATAAGCCCCGAATCTCTCAAATAATGAGATGTTACTTGTTTCAGCCCCGGCAGCATTGGAGGATACCAACCTGTCTACATTGTTGCAGCAGGGCCTCAAGGAAATGGCAGATTCCCTGGAAATGGTGAGTTTATATTAAAAAAAAAAAACAAATGGGTGAAAACATCGTGAGGAAACCAGCATGTCCTAAAAGCAAAAAATCGAAAACATTTGATATCCACTAACTCACAAATGTGCCATTAGTTGGAACATAAGATCTAGGCTATTTATGCTCATTAGTTTTAACTATTCTCTTGATGATTAATTAGAAAATTATTTCTTCGCCAGGTTACCAGAACGCTGTTCTCCTGGACCCACAAAGTCACGGCGTCCTGAATCCGTTCGCGGCTTATCCCAGAGGTCTAGTTCAGCCACAGATACTGGGGGCTCCTGTCGCCTACCCCAACAGACCTTATGACCTCATATACCAAGATCAAGGACTAGCTAACCCGTGAGTACCATCCTACTTCCTACTAATAATATAAATGCGAATGTGTGTGAGGAGATATGGATGTCTGAATGTCTGAATTTTTGTTACTCTTTCACGCAAAAACTACTGACCGGATTTGGATGAAATTTGATACACAGATAGTTTATAACCTGGATTAACAAAGAAAATTTTTATCCCGGTAGTAGGCAATTACCGAACTCCACGCGGGCGAAGCCGCGGGCATAAGCTAGTTTATAATAATATTTCCACGAGCCTCTACGAGTTGGCTTCGAGATCTCGTGAGCCTTCCAAAAAACTGGAACCCCATGACCCCGGAATATGTAAATATAATAACAATGTCCTTCTGAACGAATTCCGGTCATGGCAGCCAATATCTACGGAGATTAGTCAAGTACGCAGGAGATTTACAATAGTATACAAGTGTGTACGCAACGCAAACACGGGTGCTCTCTCTGATGCTTTACTCTCATGCTCAGATGTGTGAGTACCTACCATTAGTTTGTGGCCCACCAGACATATAAAACCATAATGAATGGTTATTTGAAGAAAATACAATTTTTATTGATTGCAGACCAATTTCGAGATATAAAATGGTAATTGACTTTTAGATTTTGAAACTAAAACTACTATCTTTGTCTACAACTTTCTACATTTGTCTTTGATTGTTCTTACTAGAATTCATAGTGATAATCTATACTCAAAAAATCTAAAGGTGAAACAAAAATATGTACATAATGGTCTCAAAAAATATAAAATAAAATAAAAGATTTATAATAAAATAATAATACCCGATTTGCCCTAAAGAAAGGACCTTTTGTTGTAAATATTATTTCAAAAGGCTTCAAATCTTTATGAGAAAATTGATATCTCGTTTCTCTTTTACAGCGCTGGTCAACAAATCCAAGGTGAACCTGGCAGAGGACCCATTCACTTTTCCCAAAATGTCGGACTCCAAGGACCTATCAACCACGCTGTCTATCCAGGACCAGCTGCCCAACTTGCCCACCCAGGTCAAGCTCATGCAAGAGCACCCAACGGTCAGAACTTTTCTAGTCACTAAGCCTTTGATAGCAACCATAAACAATATGTTTACATTGTTTATGACATTGAGATCATGGATGAAGAAACTGTCTAACTCTGACTATCGGTAAAACGAAAAAGCAGCTGGTAAACGCTTTGCATGAGTATAATAGGTAGTAAAAGTACATACAGATCCAGCATCAATAATTTAGACAGAGCAGTACAAGACCTTAAATCAAATTTGACAATCTTAACACCAATCTTAACCAGCAAGGGCATGCTAACACAGGGTTGCGGGACTGTTCAGGGTTGCGGGACTGTTCGAAAGAGATACCGCGGCCCTGGAACACAAAGGGCAAAGGAAGGAACATGGATGGGTTTTAGTCAGTAAAAGTCTGACACTCCCTCCTGCTCAGCCCAGCGGTAAGGGTTATTTGAAGATATCCCATCGGTAAAAAAAAAGGGGCATGCTAACAAGACAAAGTATTGAAGAAGATAGATGATAGAAAGATGCTGATATTGATCGTCTTCTCATTCTAGGTGCCCCAGCTCAACTGAAACAAGAAGGCGAAGACACCAAAGAAGCTATCGAAGCCAAATCGAACCACCGAGCACAAGCCTTAACACGAAACAAAGCGTAGCGCAGCGCAGCGTAGAGTAGCACACCGATAGCAATTAGTTTAAGATAATTAAACAAATTGAAGTATACCAGCTCAAATTTTCGCTCAGATGTTACTGCACAACAGCACTGAACGATGTGATTTTAGTTCTAAAAGTATTAGATGCAGATGATGTATTTGATGTAGGTAATTTTATGTTCGTTACCAGTTTGTTAAATAACATTGCAACTATGGTTTCTTATATTTATTACGAAAATTAAATGTTTGAACCTTTATTCGAGTTTTTGTCATTTTCCCAACATGGTTTGGAAAAGGCTAGGCAGATGATGTCTCTACAACATTTTTAAATTTCTGCATCTTTGCGTAAATTTACAATATTTCCTATCCCTTGACCCCCACTATCCGATGGACCGTGTAGAATATGATATGGCTAGAAACTGGGTGACTGATGAGATGAGGACTAATAGAGAAGTATAGAAGGAGAAGACATGCTGTGCCAATACTGCCAACCCCAAATAAACTGCCAATTCAAAATTTTGTGGTGTAATAAAAAATTTGAATATGGACTGGGCTAAGAACAGGAGAACGATAATGATCCGCACATTTTTTGACCATTTCTCGAGTTGTTTACGTCTTTCTTTGTAATAAGGCCAGATTCGTGTCCAAACGTCATTAATTGACAGTAGGTTGATATTGCAATAAACATGGCCCAGCGTGTTCCCAACGGCCTTTAAAGTACAACCTGTTACCGGTCAGGCAATATTATTTTTTGTGACAGGCAGAGAATATTTTTACATATAACATAAACTCACACCTGTAATCCCCCAAGGATTAGGCAGACGTGTATCTAATAGTACACCCACATTTCGCCAGCTGTGTTTAAGTCCCATGCAAAAAGTGGAAGCCTATTGCTATCAACCGGGCGCAAATCCATCCGTGGCTGTTACTGAGAAATTCCTAATATTTTTACGTTTGGTATAATATTATGGTTCAAAACATAACATAGCTGTAATATCCGAAGGGTCAGCACCTATATTTCGCCAGTTATGTAGAAGTCCCATTAAAATTGGTAGCGAACCTGCTCGTGGTCTTAGTTGGTTCATAAGTATGCAATGGGCTTTTTAATGTAATCCATAAACATACGAAAGTATATGATATCAAATGTAGATATGGCCATAGAGATTGAACAAATGAAGAAGTAGGAAATACAAGTCACTAAACATATACTGTCAATTGTATTACCCCGTTCTCCCTTAACTCAACTCTTAAGTAAACAGCAATTTCCATAAAATTCCTTAGAAAATCAGCACTAGCAACTGTACTGCTAATATGGAGCGACATCGCCCTACTATCGCCAGGACCGGTTGCTTTCTCCTATAATATATTAACAGCAATGCGAATTACGGTGCTATCTATCAGATAAGTGACTAGTACTACTGGTAAAATTGCCCGAGATTTATTATCAGGGCCTTTTTCCTTTATAATGTGAAAAACGGTTACATTAAATATGTCAGCTTCGTTCTTGCATGCAATAAGATTGACGATTTGAGATCGTGGGTTTTCGTTTTCAAGTCGGTGTTGTAAAGTATCGTAATTTGACGGGTTGCAAATCTGTAGGGATTGTCTGCATAAGTTGGATTCTTGGGGTATATTTTATGATCCTCTTGATCTTTGTTAGTCGGAATAGTAACCTTTAACTTAAGTGACAGATGTATTGGTGGGGTGTTTGGAGCGGCCGTTTTAGAGGTCTTTATTCTTATGTAATTTTAATGATTCGCAGTCTAATTAATAATAATAATTTTAATAGTTTGGTTTTTACTCTGAACTTGAGAAAAGATGTTGACAAAAAAACTCAAAATGATAGATTAAATTAAACTTAAGTACATTTGGATACAAGTGGAGAAACTTTGACATTGCAGCTGAGGTTGAATTCACTCGTGTTATCTTGCCGAGAACTGCAGTGACAAAAATGTTTTTAACAAACGACGTATTTCAACACACTTAAGAAAAAATAAAAAACAGATCGAAAAGTATTACTGAAAAGTAATAATTCCTGGCAGGAGACCTATTTCATAATACAGTCTAAACAGACTAGGATGGTGTTCAAGAGTAAATATTTAGTACAAATAGAGGCTCATTGAAAACGACTTCCATGTCAAAGTCAAACTCGAAAGCCATCAACATCGCCGCAAAGTTGTCAGCGTAACGGTAACATTTCAGAGAGTGTGCTTTGGAATTACACAATCTAATTCCCCCATCCCCATATTATCATCAGACGAGCAGAGCATCACCAGTACCACTGTATGGTTGAAGTTCCGCGGACCCAAACAAAGCGCTATGCTTTCACATTTATTGTGCGAAGCGCCATTGCCAGTCTGTTGGAATTCACTGTCGGCTTCGCTGTTTCCCGATCATTATAATCTGGATCTCTTCAAACTTCGAGTGGATTGATTCGTCTAGGCAAGCGTGCTTTAGGCATATCGCTAGGTCTCATCGCTTCAAATCAGACGAGTTGCGGGCAAACGCAAGCCTATTTAGTTTTTTTTTTTTATAAAGCTTTATTACTTAATTATTTAGACCCTTGACAACCTCGTGCGCAGCATCAGATAAAAAATATTTTGAAACTTCACAGCTTGCACAGGACAATAAAAAAAATCCGCACAGGAAGTTATACTTTCCATAAGCCTCAAAAAACGAAAGTATCCAAAAACTAGTTTCTGCCAAAACAAAACGTTTCAACCAATACAAAACACCAATAAAATAATTAATTTTAATGAACACTGCCTGAAGTGAAACTGCCATCATTAACAATATTAATACTTCCTCGTGGAGTCTAAGTTTTATCTGTAAAACTGCTACCGTTAGCACTTAAGCTGCATTTTATCGTCTCTAACGGAGCCTCATCCTGTGGTGGCGTTCAATCCTATAAAGTATAACATATACCAACTTACATTTCCTCTTCAAAATCATCCATATCACCTCCATCCCTTTCTAATAAGATAGAAGTTGCGATGCCTAACAATTCTTCAGCTCCAAGTCTAAAATTGTCAGTTTCCAAGAATGGTTAGCAGTTTATGATCTCCAAAGGAATCGGACGTATAATTATGGCCAATTGGAAATGTGATTGGACATAAATAACGGATAATTGACGGAAGATAGACGTGGATGGTTTAATTCAATTAAATTGTAGTGCAGTTTCAATTATTGTGTGTTCCGCCATTAGTCTTTTGCGCTGGAGAGGTATTTTGCTGCCGTTTGCGAATTTTTGTGGTATAAGATGGATGTGGATTTTTTTAAAAGAGATGATGTTTTCTGAGTATTGCATGGGAGTGCCGCTAAGCTATTTATTGAGAGTTTCAAAATAATTCAATTTTCTATAAGATCTTTTCAAACAGCACATTTTTATTTTTGGAATCAATGACACAGCTGTTAAAGAGACAGGTGTCAAACTATGAAATGTCGGCTACGAGTGTAACACGGGTAAAAAAAGCTTCCCGCGTGGTACTACTGAATCGCTTGGTTCTACGCATTAATGTTATATAACCTCATAGGTCCTACGGGTATTTTTTTCCCCTGGGTACTACTGGTAGTATAACTGGTAGTACCACGGGCAACAAACGAGAAAAATAACTGTGACCTGATAATGGTATTTAATTTTGCGTAATACTTAACTGTCTGCCATTCTCTTAACATGCATTTTTACCAAAATAATAACCGTAAAGCATATCAAATTACACACACTTACCATTTTGCTAAAATAAAAAGCCACAATTCGTTCCAGCTAATTGGTCATCAAAATTTCTATCATTAAAAACAAATAAAAGCTAAGAACAATAGCAAAAAGCCCACAAACCGCATTTTGTTTATTTTCATTGACCCACATTGTAGTGACCTTGATACTGCATCATTATATTACCATCAATCACGTACACGAGCTGCGCATGATGGATGCCCATAAATATGATTTAAAGCTCTATGTGCAGTAATGTGCAAATTATATCACCTCCAGCACAAGCAAATCTGGTTCTTAGAACTTATGTTTTAAGGTTCACTGCTTCAGCACACCACTGACACTGTGGCATCAGTATCTTTTTATTCAGACTTTAATAGTTGATTCAAAACCAATCAAGCTTGAACTATATCTATGTGCCTGGACACCTAACTCAAAACTACATTTTGTGAACAACACTCATCAACGAAGTTCATCAAATTTTGGGCATCTGATAATGATGACTCACTTGAATTAAGATGGAATCGCTTTCCAAAGGAAAGGTGTCGAGAGATCGTTGCAATTATCAGACGTTCGGTACGATGCGAGGCAATTATGATCTTTTTGCCGTGGACCCGTTATCTTGGCTTAGATGCGCGGCAAAAACGCAACTGGCGCAGTGTGGAGTCTTTCGCCGCCGTGGGCGCACGCTACCGCCTCGCGAACTTACTGAGACACTATGTCACCCCGCGCACTGTTCGTACTCGTCGCTATAGCCTGCCTCTCGCAGGCAGCGGCCCGGCCGGTCAAGAAAACCCTTAACTTCAACATGTTTTTGCTCCGACCCAAAGAAGGAGCGTCTGACAGATTCTTGCTGTCAACCGACGGGGTGTCAAGGTTTGGGCCAATATTGGAGATGTTCGTCCAACGTTTCCAAGGGTTGATGTCCGTGAAGTTGCCCCAAGATCAACTCAACGTTATATCTGTTCCTGATGGAGCGTCAGGAGTGAAAGGTGAGGTGCCTGTTGGTAACAATGCGGAAAACGAAGTTGATGGAGTACAAGAGTCCAAAATGCCTGGAATAATGGTAAGGCCATCACGCTCCAAGCCTGGGACTTACGAAGTTCAAATAGACATGGTTGTAGACGACGGCCAGCCTGATGAAAAGTCGACGTAGGCCGCTGACGCGCATGAAGGAGATTAGGTCCAAAAAGCACCGATGTGGAAGCATGGAGACGAATGAGTACGACTTTATAATCAGAACATGTTCGATAGCTGTGGAGATTTAATACAAAATAATAATATTTTATATCAATAAGTAGTTGTATAATCTCGGTGTATGATATAACATGTTAAGTAATTTTCGTGCTAGTAAACAAAAATGTTGTTGGAAAAAGTCGTTTCGTTAGAAATGTCAAAGAATTGTCACTTCCGTAGACTTTGGTGTTAGTATCGTGATATCTTTATTTCTGCATTTATTAATATTAATTTAGTTTGTAAGTTGAAGTCGTAATTTTATTTATTTTGTTTCTTCTTGCCATATCAATAAGGTTTAGAGTTCGTAATAAATTATTTGACTATTTTCGTATTTTGTTTGTTTTCTTTCTGATTGTAAAAAAGGCGCTTTATTTTGTTATTATGTAAGGCTTTCACATTTTTTTTTGTTTATTGAATCATTAAGTTATTTATTTAATATCTATTAAGCTAGTTGTAATATTTTTTTTGCCTCAAAATTTGGTTAAAAAAAATTATGTAACTAACTATTTGGCATTCCGTTAGTTCGATTTTGTTTGTAATTGTTTCAAATCTACTTACCACTTTAATGTTCCGAAAACCTAAAGAGCTTATAGTACGAGCTTTTAGTTTCACTAAACAAATGAGCTTACACTCTTGTCAAAAGTAAAACTTGAAGATAGTTGATCCTCAATTTGTTACCATTTTCCCGATCTTTAATTTCTTACAATCTTCTACGACAGTCTTGATAAACCTCATCATTAGGAATTTCTCTAAGCCTTTTAAGTATCACGGACTATCTCTTCCTTTTTCTGCAAGCTGTACCAGTCATCTGACAGAATAATTTCAACTACACTAACTGAAAACTTCTCTCAAATGCCTGAAATTACTCATAACTTGCCATTTTATACAGAAAATTAGCACATACTTGAGTTTCTTGAACCCTGGTAGACAACATGATAATTATGTCATTTATTAGCAATGCTAACTGCTGTCAAGACCTTTCTTGATTACTTTATTGTTCTTTATACATACCGTTAGGTATTTGTTTCAGAAAATGGTAATATTTGTAATTTCTGAAAAGAAAAAAATTGCAAAGCCATTTGGACAAATAATCGTCCATTATGCGATGGCATGAACTTTCACGTAGTGCATAGATATACACACAAAAGCCTAACTAAGATGTCTATAGATTCTTCTATTGTTTTCAGGCAATTTTATCAGTAAATGCTTTTCGAGACGTTATTCCTTCTTTAGTTACGACCAAAGAAGACATTCAGCAGTGCATCGAAGATATTTTGAATATTTATTAATAAAAAATAACAGATTAAAATCAGACCATCTCTTCCTTTGTAAGCTATGTCAAGTCATACACATAAGTATCAACTTTCTTTAAACTAATACATCATTGACTATGAACTGACAGTTAAACAGTCGGGACCCATTATTGGGACGATTTAAGCCGGTCTTAATATATGTTAATGGGTCCCGATTGTTTAAGTCGCTATGTTCTATGCTTTTTATATTATTTTATTTTTTTACGCAGTCGGTTTTTTTAATTTTTTAAATTACCGTTTTTATTTTTATATACACAGTGTCTCTCTCTCATCTCTCAAGCTAAAATCCATCGAGCCGTTCAGGCCACAGAGCGCGCCAAGCAATTATACATACATACATACTCTCGAAAAACATAACCCTCCTTCTGGCGCAGTCGGGTAATAAAGAATACAGCATGGCGAAACAAGAGGGCAATGACTAACTGATACCCTATCAGTAAGTAATAACTATTATGGAAAAGTTAAAAATATATCAATTGACATTAGCTTACGGAAAGATTAATCCTGTTAAAAATTGTAGTCTAAACACGAATCACTTTGAAATAGCGATTGACACTTACATGTACAAATTTATATAAAAGTCTATTGGACAATAGTGGTTATACTTTAAAAATATATATGTAGACTGGCCCTGTATAATTAAAGACTAGAGCCATAACTTAAAGCCTAGAACAGTTAGTAATAAATAACAAAATAACAGCGTTGCGGCTGCCGAGATAAACTAAGGCCTAACACATTAACGGTACGCGCGGCTACTCAAGCCGCACCAAATTACTACCGCGTACTGATTGTGTTGCGCACCTTTTTTATTTTATGTGGTTTTTTAGGGTTCCCTTTTATTATATAGTCCCGTATCTACGACGATGAGATTATAATCTGCACTCCATTTCCTGCAATTCTGTAATTTTTGCAAAGGTAACTAAAGGTGTTGCAGTTTAATTTATGTACATGAAAATACAATGTTGAAGTGCACATTGCTAAAATTCCGAGGGAAATTGAGGGGCAATCTATGTTCAGCGATGTGGGACTGTTCGAAAAAGATACTGCGGCCCTGGAACATAAAGGGCAAAAGAAGAAAATGGATGGGTTTTAGTAAGTCTGACACTCCCTGCCGCTCCGCCCAGAGGGGGAGGGGTCATTTGATGATTTCATAACCGGAAAAAAAAATGGGCAATCTGTCATGAAATAGGATAGGAGGTACTTTCCTCTCTCCAATACCTTTTAACTGAATAGACTATTTCGTAAATGTCTTTTCAGAAGAATTTATTTCTATAGAACAGATGTAATGTTGCGCCGACACCAGCGAAAGTGCAGTAAACACGGAAGTCATACGCACACTATTCGCATTACAATTAGGTGCATCTCTGGTCGGGAACACTCGCTAACATCATGAAAGCATGATTATGCAATCGCCATAATGTATGCACAACGGTGCATGTAGTTCCTCTCGTAATAAAGTACTCTATACACGGAAAAGACAATAGAGCAAAGTGTATTTTGTTAACCCTATGGCGGCCTAGTTTTGGAAAAGGCCCTTTTTTTTGTTTTATTTTTTCGGATTGGAAATCATCAAATGACTCCTCCCGCTCTGGGCTGAGCAGGAGGAAGTGTCAGACTTTTACTGACTAAAACCCATCCATGTTCCTTCATCGCCCTTTGTGTTCCGGGGCCACGGTATCTCTTTCGAACAGTCCCGCAGCCCCGGCAGACATCGGCCCTTGTCCTTGGAAAAAAAGCCCCTCCGCTACTATTTCCAATTCTTTGAATACCGTGCTGTTTTCTTCAAAGGAGAAAAAAGTACTTATTACTTTCCTTTGCCCAGGTGTTAATTACGTAGATTATTTTAAAGAGGATATAATATTACGTCCAAACGGATTTGGGCAATCGAAGAAGGCAAACAAGTTGTATAATCATATTACAATAAAGATGAGGTTGCGGTGGTGAGGTAGTAGTTTCTTGATGTTATTTAAATTTTACCTTCATTGTGAAAGCACTAGGCCGCATACACACTACTTGGGCCCACAGTACACAAAACAGATAAAAAATTGAGCAGTTTTTTTAAACCACGTCAGCCTTATTTGATCAAGAACACCTCATTTAGGGCTACTATCGAACTCATTCAACGATTCTTTTCAATAAATCAATCGCCCGGAAGACACACATATCTATAATAGTCCGATTAATACGGTGGAGTGTAATAATATTATCATACATTGACAAATACGCAACGAACGCGAAAGCTGTACGCATCACGCATTCTAATTCGGCGCAGTTTAGCGTGACAAACCAACGTGATTTATGTACTTGTTTGAGAGGACCAAGACAAGAAGTAATTACTTCAACGGCGTTCCGTATTTCGACATCATCATCTGCCTAGCCTTTTCCCAGCTATGTTGCGGTCTGCTTCCAGTCTAACCGGATGCAGCTGAATACCAGTATTTTACATGGAGCGACTGCCTATCTGACCTCCACAACCCAGGTAGTCTGGGTAATACAGTACCACTTGGAAATAGTAGTTGTCATACTTTCGAGGCACTGACGAGGCCGGGACCATCGGTTTAACCTGCTTTCAGAGGTGCGGACGAAACCCGGTATGTATATCGATGGGTGACCATCTACAGACCGACCTAGACATGCTCGGCTTAACCTTGAAGATCAACCAGCGCGGCTGTTATTATTTAGCCTCGAGGTCCTCCGTATTTCCACAATAACATTCAATAGGATTGACAATAGCTTTTTGGTAGCTTATACAATAAAGTAACATTTAAAACCATTAGCCAAGTTATTTGACTTCGGCGATGGAGCAGCCCTACCTAGACAAGACTAATGTGGATGTGGCCGACGAACCAAGAAGACGTCGATTGCAATTTATTGCGATGGATAAATGAGCTTGTTTTAATACGATAATTAATCATATTTTGACAGTACTGTATTTACATGTTATTTATAATAAACGAATAAATGATTTTATTAAGTAACATTGCCATCATCGACTTGGTTGATAAAATATTTCTGACCTTCTGATCGTCTATTCTTGGGGACCCGACCGTTTGATCAAATCCGTAGGCTCCACTACTTCAATTTATCCTCACTTTGTATAGAAAATATACGAGTTCATCCAGCAGACGAGACAGCATTGTGTGCCATAAACAAAATGGTATGAAACTAATGCACGCAAGCATGCTTGAATTGTATTTCAGCGATCCTATTGGATTAAATAGAGAACTCAATGTAGCTTTAACACTATGTATAAATATAGTAAGTCTATTTCTACATACATTTCATAGAATTTAAGTGAATGTAACGACATGGAGAAGAAGAAGGCCTACACCCAGCATTCGGTGAACAATGGTTGAGAAGAAGATTATGTACAAACTTCACGTAACAATTCAGACATACTTATAATCCACGACTCCCTTTCAATAAGGATGAGGTTTGATAAGAAGATAAGCACCTCTCGAAAAAATAAAGCACTGAATTAAAACGAATTCCTTTCTGATCTTGGGTAAGTAACAAAACACATTACCAGCTGAAAGCTTTGAGGAGTTCTTTGATGCCCTTTTATAGATTGTTGTTAGTTTAAATGTATGTAAAGTTTTGAATTTATTAAATTTCCTAAATTCGTTTCTGGTGTCCAGAACAAAAAAATATAGTGTATCTTGGACCAAGAGCTAGCGAAAACGATAAAGATTTACAAACTAAAGAAGAGACTGAAATCTTTACATTTCCACCGTCACTTTAAATACACTGTCGTGTAAAATTACCATCGCAAACATTACCACAGGTTGTTAACCCATCAACCACTACCGCAATAATCTTTTGCCTGCAATTAGCTATTACGAGTTGCGGAAATGACAAGTTATGTGCTTACCTAGCGCATGTTTTTCAGTCATTATATAATCAGCTTATACATTAACATACATAATATCACGACTGTAATTCCCGAAGGGTTAGGCAGAGGGGTACCTGTACCGGATTGATCTGTGGCCTGCTTTCCGGGCCTTTTTGAGTTTAATTTTCGGGAGTTAAAAATCAAAATGCTTTGACGTTGAAAACCATAATGGCGTGTGTATTCAAAATTAAAATGGTTACATTGATCGAGGAGAGTGGAGTAGGAGAATGCATTAGCCAATGCCAAGCGGTATTTATTGTATCACGTGATATTTAAGCGTTTTGATTGGTTCGGAGATCTTGAAGGTAAATATGAACAAGTGGGAAATGCACGAAGATTAAAAATAGTTAACGTAATCCTAAACAGTACCTAATACACACACATTTTGCCAGTTATGTTTTTAAGTCCTATGTAAGGTATGTAGGGGCGAGCCTATTGCCATCAACCGGGCACAAATCCAGACTCCGTGACTGCTACTGAGAAATTCATAATGGAAAAACCCAAAAACACCTGGGAATCGAACCCAGGACCTCATGCTCATCAGTCGCGTTTGTGACCACTAGGCCAACGAGGCAGTCATTTTTTTTTTAAACCTTGGCTTCAAAATCGCATAATACATAGCTAATTAAATGCTATAAGATACTCTTTCTATATAACATCACGCCTGTAATTCTAGAAGGGTTAGGCAGACGTTTACCTAAAACCACACGCATATTTGGCCAGTTATTTTAAATCCCGTGCAAAAGGGGGCTAACTACATAGTTGCCAGTAACTTGGCACAAATCTAGACTATGACTGCTACTGAGAAATTCCTGATGGAATAACACTTTGCCCGACTCGGAAATCGAACCCAGTACCTCATGCTGAACAGGCTGTCATGCTTGCGACCACTCGACCAACGACAGCGAGACATTTCTATGTTTGTATTAACTGTCTCCTTCTCGCGTCGATTACTTATATTTCGTGATCATCATAGCTATTCACAAACGCTTCGATTCTATTTCGATTCGAAAAGTCGTGTACTGTCTCGCTCGCTTTCGTAATGCCAAAAAACATAGCCATACGACTTGTCGAATCGAAATCAAATCGAAGCGTTTGTGAACAGCTGCATAAGCCATCAGGAGCGGCCATGACAAAGTGACATTCTAAACGAAGATAGTAAAATCAAAACATTCTTGAACTTACATAAGCTAGCAAAAAGCTAAAGTAAATCTATATGAGAAATCGTTGTAGAAATACGAAATCCTTTGAAAGCTAGTGCCATTTGTCTAGACCCTTTGAGCAGCCATATAAGTCCGAGCTCGAGAGATATCATGGAGATGGTGCTCTGGGATGAGTCAATGACACCTATATCACTTGAGTGGATTTGCATTAATATACCAATCTGCAATACTGAAAAAGAGCATTGAAACTCTGTTTTTTTTCCAGTGCCATTGACCTGCAAAATATGAAGTAACGGCTTCATAATGATGACATGCAGGTATGTAATTTGTGTAATAAGCACTTAATGTTTTCATACAAAACTAATGAGAAAACATTAAACGTTATGCATGATAATATTTTACCTCGGATTTAAAAAAAGACACCCACATAATATCTCTTTGTTTTTTGTCTAAGTTATGTTTCACATTTGCAAAGATAAACGTTTGTTTTATTCGTAAAGGGTGTTCGATTTTTGTACATCATCAAGCAGACAAAATAAATAAAATAGGTACCAGAACAGTAAGACTCCGGCACAGGTTGGCCGAAGAAAGGTATATCTGCTGGTGGAGATTCGTAGATGAGTGAAAATGCTCTTCCGTAAATGATAGGGCACTTAATATCGTGTCGTGCGTTGTTGTTTACTCATTATTGGAAATGTACTGAAGGCCATCTGAACCGGCTCAGTTTAGTTTGCCGACATTTTGGTCGACACCTCGACACACAGAAGATCCAAATCATCACCTCATCACATCATCACCCAAGTCTCTCGAAAATTAATTGAATGCCGTCAGCTCGATACGGCATGGAACCTCGTAACAAAGTTTAATCATGGATACAGTTCATAATCCTAAACCCCAAAAGTTGACTACCTGTAGTAAACTCTCCAGTGGTTAACAATCTACCTTTCAAGTGACATAAATGAACAGAAAATCAGCTTTTTTTAAAACCGACTTTTTAAAGCTAGGTCTAGAATCAAGTCCCGTTATACAGTGTCCGAAAACCAAGTTTAAAACCTAAAATTACGAATTCAGATCAGATCAAAGCTTTACTGCTAGATGCAGAATTCCGAATTGATTTCTATGACAAACCGATACTTCTAGATCGTTTTTCTAGTCAATCTATTGACATTCAATACGTTGACGAATTTAAATAGAGCTTTCATTTTAGTCTCATGTTTTTAAACATTTTGACACCCGAAATGATGCAGTAGAGTTTTCGGTTTCTGCAGATGTTTCTTGGGTTCCCCGCCAGTTGGGGTTTTTTTGGTACTCAGTACCAAAGTACTAATAGTGATAGCCTAGTGGTGTGACCGTCGAACTACCAAGTCATAGGTCTCAAGTTACACCCAATACTCGCACCTCCGATTTTTAACCGACTTTCTTCAAAAAGGAGGAGGTTCTCAATTCGGATGTAAT
Source organism: Eugnorisma glareosa (assembly GCA_947578425.1). Lineage (NCBI taxonomy): Eukaryota > Metazoa > Arthropoda > Insecta > Lepidoptera > Noctuidae > Eugnorisma > Eugnorisma glareosa. The sequence continues at coordinate 20,990,787 of OX387961.1, forward strand.
TTTTTTTTTTTATTTGTTACCTCATAACTCCGTCATTTGTAAACCGATCTGAAAATTTCTTTTTTCATCTGAAAGGATATGCTTCCCGATTGGTCCCATAGAAATTTCATCAAAATCGGTTTAGGAATTTGGTTGGTTTCCGCACGTTATTTGTCACATCACGCGACGTCACGTGCTGGCGCTTTGATGTACATCACGCGACGTCGCGTGATACTTGCTAGTCAAATTTGACACACTTCCCAATTTCTGATTGACCTGAAATTTTGCACGCATGTGTATATCATGTAAGACAATGCAATATTATGATGACATGGAGCTGATCTGATGATGGAGCTGGAAAGTGGCCATACGAACTCTGTAATAAAACGACGCAACGCCGCCGAGGTTGGACTCCTTTGATTCGTCTTGACAAGTACTTTAGTCTTAAATGGTAACCAGGGTCTGATGATTGAGCTGAAAGGTGGCCATAGGAACTCCGTTATAAAACGATATTTATAACCCCATCGAGTTTGGGTTCGTATAATGCATCTTGTTGAGTACTTTGTCTCTAGATGGTACCCAGGGTCTGGTGTTGGAGCTGGAAGGTGGTCTCATGTAGTCCGTAATAAAATGACACACTCCCATAGAGTTTGGGCTCGTATGATTCGTCTTGACGATTACTTTAACTAACTTCTAGTTACAATGTAAAAATTAATTAATGACAAGAATTTGTGTGGTATAGGTACTAAAAAATAAAAAGGGTAAAATAAAGAACTTTCTTGAGAAAACAAAACCGACTTCTACTAACTACTTCTTTCCAAAAGTCAAGTTATTTTAGACTTTGTTAGTGTTTTTTTTGGAAGTCGATTTTGTTTTCGCAAGCAAGTTTTTTATTCGGATTTATGTGCGTATTTTATAATAATCATTTGCCTTGGTGAAAGAAAACATCATGAGGAAAACAGCATGCCTGAGAGATATTTCTCGACGATATGTAAAGTCAAGTCAGAGAACCATGCGGCGGCATAAAAACTCTGACACCAGGTTAGGCATTAACCATACGATAAAGAAGAAGATTATTCAGGATAACACGCAGCGGAAATCGAACTCACGCCTCTTGCTCGCCAATCGTCTATACCACTGAGTTGTTGTTACTTTTGCAGCTAGTTGTTTAGCGTAGTCGTAATTTATTATTTACTTAAACTTCATGTACATAGGGGTACATAGGCGGAGTTAATGCCACAAGGCAAAAGGGCGTAATTGATCGAGTTTGCTCCGTAACATGTTAAAGTTTTGATCAATTCATTAATCAAAAATTTATAATTTTGTGCACACCATTTATAATTTTACCAGACAATGAACCCCAAAAAAGAAAGCTATGCCCGCCGTAAGGTCAGGGCTGAAGAGTAGGTCGCTGTCACAACTTGAATAATAACTCAGCACCGAACGCACATACAGACATACACTTCCTTACCGGCAGACAAACGGTCGCACCCGTGCATCCTTGGCAAACGAAAAAAATTAAAAAAAAAAAAAAAAAACACTATCGAGCTGTCAATTTCTTATTGCCGCCAGAATAATATTTGACGTTTCAATTTTCTTTTTGGCATAAGGAATAAGTTTGTTCATCCTGTGTTTTGTTATCAAAGTTCAATTCACAACGGTCACGTGTGACATAGAAACTGCAAGGGCCTTTGAGTTGGAAACAGCCAGATAAACTCTTAGTTCTCTAAAGTAGAGGACTATAGAGCTAAATCAACAGCTTCCAAAGGACCAATCACACAGTGCTAAAAAAGTGCAAAAATGAATCCCAAATTGGTTGTAGTGTTGTACCTGTGCATTGCTTCGGTGTTCAGCGCGCCTATGCAGCTGCCGTACCTCCCAATGCAGTATGGGATGCAGTCGCAGATTCCCTTCTTGAGAAATATGGTTCCGAATTTGCAGTCACCTCCGATGTGAGTATTCCTTGTATATTTTGTTATAATTATCTCCCTGGGACGTTTAACCATCGCTGACGAAATGTGGGTGTACTATTAGGTACATCTCTGCCTAACCCATCAGGGATTGCAGGCGTGGTTATGTTATGTTATCTCCCTAGTTTTTAGGCTCGATCCCGATAAAGAATATTATTAACATATTATGTGAGTATGATTTATGTTTGCTAAGGAAACCATAAGGGTGCGTTCATATGACTAACTGCTTCAACAAATTCAATTTTCAAATACGACAGTCCAATTAATTCACCATTAATTTAGTGAGTACCTTTCTGCTTCAAAGCATACATCCTGAATCTTCGTACGCAGAAAGTAATAACATTACTAAGAGACAGTTTTAATATAAAATAGTTACTAGGTGTCATAGTGATCATCGTTGTTGTTTGTAATCAAGATATTCACAGAATTTAGGTGTAATTTGCTAGATGTTTACCGAAGTCACAGTTAAGTTAAACACGTTGTTAAGAGGACAAATATGATACGAAAAAACTAGTACAAGTAAAGTTACCAGTTTTACGGTTTGTGTACATTTGTTGTTCGCAAATTGGGCACACCTTGCTGTGCCTAGTTTAGAATCCGAGCTTGAAATCTCTCCCGGTACTAGTACGGTCTAGTACAAAAAATTTATTTGGACATCATAAAATATAATAATATCACGGTATTCTACAGGCAATGCATAAAATTCACACATACTTTCATCAATTATTTCAGGTTGCCGCAACAGCAGCAGCCATTGGTCATCGTCCTGCCAAACGCAGCACCTAATGCAGAAACCGACGACAGATTCCAAAACCTCAACGAACAACTAGCGAATGTCAACCTCAAAAGTAACAACGGACATATAGACGAGAACAAAGATTCCATCGTTGTAGATGCTAATTCCAAAACAACAGAAACACAACCTAAGAATGCAGTAGTATACCTCCCTGATGAAGGAAGGTACTCCATTGGACAGATCATCACGTACATCCCTTTCCTGCCAATAGAGATCAATGTACCTGACACGATCTCTTGGATAACGAGCCTGCTCACTGGAGGATGGTTCAGACCGCAAGGACAGATGCCAAGTGGAGGAATGAAGACAATCATGAACAGGGCACAGATGCCAGTAATAGTGATGCCTTATCCTGGACCCATGCCTGGTTTGAATCAGTGAGTGGACCGTGTGGTGTGAGTGAGGAAGACTGATTGATATTGATAACTTTAGTGATAGTTGCTATGCGGAATCGCTACTGTTGTAGTTATAAGAAATGGTGGTAAATAATGGTTGTGTCCATAATATATTTAGTAATTTTAAAGATGAGTATTTATTTGATTATTATCTACAAGCATTAACAGCATAATGCTTGTATCATCTTTGCTCTGGCTTATAGATGGGCCAACAAATTTATTTTTGACTGATTCAATGAAAGATACGGGTAGCCTAAACACAATAAAATTGCAGGGAGAGGAGGTATTAAGACATATTTTATGCAAAATGCTTTATTACTTTATAATAATAATCATTACAAATTGCTGTCATAAACTGAAGCCTTAAATAACATACATATATTTTACATTATATCTAAGACGTTATGGTAACAAAACTTAACTTTTAACAAGGCTGAGTTCAAGAGTCTAACCAGAAAAAAACCAAACGTTAAAAACGAAAAAAAAAACTGACTTAGTGCTATTGTAAAATTTTGTAGTGCTAAAAAGTTACACTATCAAACTCCAACCTTGCTGCTAGAAATTACAACCAATCCAAAGTAGCAAATGATAAACCAAAGAGTATTAAAAAATTACAAACAAACCAAAAAAAAAACAGAATCATAAATCAAAATTCCACTTTCAATGTTGCTACTTCGGATCAAATAAGGAATAACGATAAAATCGCTCCTAAAATGGCAACGTATTGTACAGTACCCGATAATCTAACGATAGAACATATAAGTACACTCGTAATTAGGTTACTAGTGACATACAAACTACCTCATTAGACTATCGGCTATCCAAGAGACTCATAAAATTAATATTTTCATGACCGTTTTCGTTTTCAACCTACTGAACAATCAATGGGCGAAATCAAAGACCCATCGAAGGCCTAGAAAGTTTTGTACCAATTATAGACTGGACTAGACGATACGTACTAATAAAATTGAAGACAGGTTGTTGAAACTATAGCCCAAAAATAGTTTCTATAAATTGTCCAAAACTTTCTAACTTATCAAACTAAAACACTTTTGGACAAAATCACAATTATAGAAGATATAGACTTAAATAAAAGAGGTTTTATCCAAAAATGTCAAGAGTGAGTTGTTTATTGACTGCTGACGCCAACAGTGTCTTGGTCTACTGGGTAGCCGGCGTTCTGCTCGTTCTTGGGAACGATTATGGAGACTGGGTAGTTGAAGCTGTAGAAGAAGCCGTGAGGAGGACCCTGGAAACAGAAGAATACATAATTATATGTTAATCGCTCATATAACTTTTATTGTAATGGGAATGGGGAATGTAATTTTAAATTGAAATAAAGGAATATTAGTATAATAGGAATAGAAGAAATCCTGTGGAATATGATTCAAAATCGACGACCCGAATGGTGCAGCGGTAGTGAGACTGCCTTACGTTCTTAGGGTCCCGGGTTCGAATCCCGACAAATGTCCATGCTCATCACACAAACATTTGCTCCCAGCAAATGTTTGTGTGATGAGCATGGACATTTGTTTCCGAGTCATGGATGTTTATATGTATAATAAGTATGTATTTACAAACAAAAAGTATCTATGTAGTAGTATCAACTATCTGGTGTCCACGACACAAGCCTCGTTGCTTAGTGTTGCACCGAGATGGCGCTGTGTGTAATGTCCAGCGATATTTATATTTATAAAATAAGAAGCTGAATGCACCCTGTCAGTTTGTGAAGGGCTGTCCCTTACATCCTGTATATCAATTAGTTCGTATGTTGCGGTCTCGTAGATGTGTCCACATACTCAAGGTAATTTAACAGGCGCCTGTTTAAAAAATGCAGTCTTGCACTTAGGCGTGGTTCAGAACTCGCACGCACAAAGAGTCATAGCCAGCCTAGGCCTCATAAATGCTGAAGCGACTGCGGTAAACGTATATTGGTTGTTATTTGTTTACATCAATCCAATTTAATTTATAGCAATCCTCCGACTATGTATAGTTTATTGTAATTTTAAGAAAAAATATTGACACTTACAGTAGGTTCCGGCTCTTCGAATTTGCCATCAGGGCCAACCCGTTGCTGTTGCTGCTGTCCCTCGTACTTCTGTTGCGCGTATTGTTGTTGCTGATTGTATTCCTGTTGCTGGTTTCCTTGGTAGCTTTGGGCCTGAGCGAATGCTAGGGCTTTGCCATCACGAGCCTGGTATTCCTCGGGGGCAGGGGTGGAGACCAAGACACCTTCGGGGGCAGGGGCGGAGACCACGACACCTTCAGGCTCCGAAGCCTGGCCTTGGTAGTTGCCGTATTGCCTGTGGGGATAAAAAGAATTTAGATATGAAGGTTTTAGTAAGTTGTAAACTATAATGCCGTGTTTTGATTCCATTATTGTAAAGAACATGTTAAAAAATAACTTCCGGAACCTTATTCCGTTATTCCTATTGAATTTGTATAATCAGCCTAAAACCTAACAATTACTGGGAGTTAGACCTAATCTCTGAGTCGGAATAAAACAGGCAATTTTACAATTTATATTATCCTTTTGGATATTTAATTGGCTCGACAACACTTTCACCTGTGGTAGCACAGCAATATAACAATTTCTAGAGTGAACAAAACTGCTTGTGCAAAAAAATGGTATGGAAAACACGTTCTGAATACTCACTGGAAGTTGTTAAGTTCTTCGGCAGTGGGTGCCTTGGAGTTGGCTGCAGCTGCCTCATTCCATGCCTTCTCGAAGGCAAGACGAGCTGCTTTCAGTTCAGGGGTCTCTTCTGCGGGCTTCAGCACTACCTTGGGGATGTTGTCCTCTTGGTGGAAGCCTTGGCTGTCAGCGTAATAACGGACCTAGAAGTTAAATTACTGTGTTAGTCAACATTGTACTTTAAGAAACAAAATCAAGAAGTGCAATTCCTTTGCTGCTGCATATTGCGGTAGTGGTCGGTTGACTTCGGAAGTTTAAAGAAAAACACATTGATTTCAATATAATTGGCATCACCTTTACTGCCAAACGTTGTAATCTTAAATCGAAACGCGTTTCTTTTCTAAAGTGACTTTTTTTTTAATTTTAGAGGCTTTTCTGCATTTTACTTTGAAGTTCTTCTGGTTCTGGTAAGCGATTTTCACCAATTAAACTAACTGCGATCAGCAAAAAATACTAGTTTAAAATCTGATGATTATTGTGAAAGTTCCAGTTGAAAACCAGTGTCGGGCACTAGGTACTCGGCATCTTGCTGAAGTGAGCCTATTTGGCGAAGCCGTGAGATAAACACAGGTTTAAGCTTTTCTGATATTTTTTTTAATGTTGGGATTGTTGGGTTCACTTGTGGAATGTGCCAAATAAACCTATTTTCTTTCTTCTTTTCTTTCTTTTTATGTTTGACACCGACAGTTCTTGAACGCAAAATGGGTTAATCGCGTTCAGTTACATTCATGAAATTCGTCCTTAATCATCATTATCCAGTTTACATCATTATAATATTTACCTTGATGAGATCCTTTTGGCCGGGAACCTGGTAGACGTATGATCCAGAGACAACACCGGAGCCTTCACGGTTCTCAACCTTTGAAGACTGAGGAGTCTCGTAGCCGTAGGCGTATTGACCTAGACCGTCCTGACCGTGGTACTGGGCTGCGTTGTAGATCTAGAAAATATAAGTGCGGTATTAGTATGATACAGGAATTAACAGTCAGAGAATACAAGTTTTGACCGATTGGCATGGTTTTGTCAACATGTTCCACCTTTGCTTCATCATAATGCTTCGCAGCCTTACTGCACTTACTGTTGAGGATATGCTCCCTGTTCCACGATCTTATCCACCTTTCAATCATCAGCCCGAAGTTTGTTTATGAAGCAGAATGATTTCATCAAATGTTTGACAAATGATCATTTGCGTCAAACGACACATGCGTGTGCCACTTGTATCCGTCGCATCGTGGTGACTCGTAGCTTGCTCTAAGCAATTTCTTCGGTTATTGGCGGATGCTTCTATGGATATGATAAATAGATAGAAGCATACAAAAATATCAATATTTACCTCCTCAACGTAGTCGTCTGTGTTCTCGATCTCTTTTCCGTTCTTCCAGTAGTGGCCAAAGGTTGGGCCAGCCTCAGCGGAACGAAACGCTGGGGAGTCGAAACGGACCTATAACAAAAAGATATCCAATTAGCATTCCATATTTAACATATAACAAAATGGTATATATATGTATGTGTATACCACATTTCGCCACTTATGGTTAAGTTCCATGTAATCACCGTCACTCGCCCTCTGAGTCTATTGCCATCAACCTAGCATAAACTCAGACTCCAGGTTTTTATTGAAAAACTCAATAACAATGCCCAAACTGGGAATAGAACCTAGAATCTCATGGCCAGTAGTAACTCTTGCGATCACTAGACCAACAAGACAATGTAGTAATTTTACATCAAATTCGTTACCAAAAGTTTCGTGAAAAGCAATCATTATGATTGCTTACGGTTTTATACGTGCAAGTTTAATTTAAACTTGTCAGGCAATACCGAATCATGCGTGTGAGATAAACCGTAAACGATCATGTTTATTGGGGCACCAGATATGCAGAAAATATTTTTAGGTTTGTAATAAATCCTGCCCTCGTAACTGAAAACACAGTAACTTCAATGTAACAGTTCTTTACGTTACTGTTTTTTTTTTGTTACGAGTACTGAATAATAATATCGTGTATTACACGGTCCTAAAGCCTCCATAACCATACCTGTACAACGGTCTTTTAAGGGTATTTTTATTCTGTTTTATTTATTTAAAGCGTGCTGAAATCGGATCCTACAACGCCATCTTGATTTTTACAATACCTACATTTTACACAGGCATGTACTAACACCCTGTCAACGTCATTTGAACGCCAATAGATCCTTGTAACACTTTCGATATCGAAATTGAAGTTCTTCATCATTTTTGCCACTTGAGTAGCCTCGATAAATCGCTACTAGCCTTGAAGACTAGATTTTTATAACAAAATGGCTGAAACTAGCCTATACCCTATGGCAAGTACTGCTGATATCAGAATATTATCTTTAGGTCCCGTATAGGGGATGCCGAACGAGCTATCGGTTCCATAGTAAAACCCGGGAAAAACCAGTTTTACTATGGCACCGAAAGCTCGTTCCGCATGCCCTAGTCCCGTAGCGTCATCCCGGGACATTGTGCTCCAAGTTTTGCTTCATGGCTAGTACTGCTGACTAACAGAAAAGTATCTTAAGGTAACTCACCAGGGGCAGGACAGCGGTACGTCCAGAGAGCTGAGGCTCGTTGAAAGGCAGCTGCTTGAGGTACCCCTGTGCCTCTTCAGGCGTGATGTCATTCTTGAAGATGAAGTTGGACTGGGGCGCGCCTGAGGCGAATACCACCTGGAAAAAGGAAATCAAGATTTAAGTATGGGTATTAGCAGCTGGTTATGAGAAAATTGTTATGTTTTATGTAAAACATATCGTGATAAACTAGGTCAAAGATAAGGCTAAGGAAAATACTGGAGCAGTAGATGTACCAACTTCCAAATAGTATACTATTTTTATACAGGGAAACGCATTAGACGTTATGAGTTTTATAAGAGCAGCTTCAAATGCTATCGAAGCTACAACCTTCCCAAAAAATAGAAAAGCTGTTTCTTTAGCGCAATAAGTAACAGTGCACATTGCTTCTTCCAATTTACATGACAACGTAACAGCTGATGAAAAAGTGCATACCAATTTATCAAATACACTCAAAGTTTCGTCAACCCTACTTACCAATAACAAGATAAATTACAGTGCCAAGCAGGATCCTAATGTGTTTCAAGGTTACAGTATTACAACGAGGTATAATAAGAGATGATCCCAAAATAATAAGTTACTACAAAGCTGAGTCATCAGCAGGCTCAGCCGGTCCATTCACAACCGGACTTTGAAATTGATATTAGATGATTAGCTGTTTACTTTGAGATGATGATCTTATTTGTTTTGTGAATAAACATGATGCTTGAAATAGTTAACATTAATGACGAATGTCTCACGAAAACACTTTAATACATAAGTGAAAAGCAACTGTTTACCTAGCAGCTAACCCGTTTTAAGGATCTAGCGAAATAGGTTGTAGTTTTCAACCAGATTTTTTTTTTACATTTATTTTCGCATAGTGAGCCTACTTTGTTCCCTCTGCTGGAAACTTGTCGTCGCTGTGAGACAAAGTGGGCTATACCACGCGAGTCCAGTGCAAGTTAGTAATGAATGCCACAGGTCTTCGCCCGCAGTTTTACTCACTTACTTTTCCTGCACCGTTTTGAGCATTTTCGCAAAATTTTGCAAAACTGTGCTCTAGTGAAATTGCAAACCATTTATTAGCAACTTCACTATGTGCAACTTGTAAAATTGTTACCCGCAAAAACAAGTTAAGATAGATAACACTACAAACTACTACTTACATCGATGAGCATACCGTGACCTTAACATAATTCATGCTCATTTCACATCAGCATGAATACTGATGACGTCATGATATTCATATTGACACTAACCATTTTACACATGTATGCGGTCGTTGAAATCCAGTATATTTGGGGACTATATGATAATCACGCATATAGGTACCTACACTCTGAAATATAGCTCAAAACAGTATATTGAAAACATCGTGAGGAAACCGGTAAAACCGAAAATTCGTCAACATGAATGTGACATCTACTAAACCGAACCGAGCCCGCGTGGCGGATTATGGCTTACTCTCTCTCGCATATATCTCTGTCCCAGCATTGGGATCATTATTGACTGATTTTCAGAAAGTAATACGGGGAATTCCGGCTATTACATAGAAAGTCCTAATGGACCAACCCAGAATTTGCTTTTGCGACTACTACTAGAACAAAGAAACTGTTGTAGTGATGGATTTGCTCGTATTGGTCACTCAAATTCAGTTGGTACTAAAGGATTCAAGTTTTCCACATTCATACGAGTTACCACGAGTTTCACTAACAAGACGAATAAATAAGATGAATGATGATAGAAGGGAATTAATTAACAAGTACGAGTACTACGTCTGATTTTAATACGTGTTTCTTATGTTAATTTTAGATGCAGGATGTTTTGATGCAATGTTACATTTTGATAAATATGTGTGGTGAGATCAGCGCCCTTTTCGTTGTTTATTAATCGGCCTGTCCGTCTGTCACATTTGTTTATTACGTTGCGGAGTTAAGATTATTCACATTCATTTTATTTTCTACGTAAGTAAGGATCGTAACGCTAGGGGTAGCTTTATGTATGAATTCTACGTTTAATATGTTTAATTTTTTAATCTTTATTATTCCTTCCACATCGTTGCTTAAAGTCATTATGTTTCATTTATTTTCTATTCTTATCATACAAACTCGTTTTTTGTCTCATGTGCTAAGCTTTACTTGAAAAACGTGTTATTCAATTTTCAACTTTTATTCCTGTACTATCAATTAATGATTCTACAAGAAAAATCTTCTCATATATTATAGAAAAAGAACATGGTCGTCTTGTTGTTAGGTATAAAATAATGGATGCAATAGAAATTGAATATCTCTCTGTCAATAAACCTTGAAGTTAATGCCTTACAACATAAAGTTATTTCATGAGTATATTTTTATCACAAAACGAGCTATCTTCTTTAATCACACTTTCGACATTGTCATCAATCTTATAAGGAGTTTATTGCTTTTTCTCTTTAATGTAAGATTTCTATAGAAAACTTCTAAATCGTTTAGACACTTTATTGCATTAGCTGATGGCCTTCCATACTATAAATAAAGTATTGTAGACTATGTATGGTTGTATTATTATTTGTGAACTTTCAACTGCATCCATATTTATTGCGCCAGTACTCTTCTTTATTGTATTGACCTCATCATCTTCCAGGTCTTTTCCCATATTATTTGGGGTTGGCACAACACTTTTTTGCCATTTTCCGTGTCAGTCACGTCACGCTCTTATTTAGTCCTTTTTCTTTCAAATCATTCATCATATAACCCAACCAGCTTTTTTGAATTACCGTATCCTCTTCTTCATTGAAATTTGCCTCATTGCCTTTAATTTCAAAGCTTGTTGTTTTATCAGATTTATTTAATGCGTTGGTTTTTATCGTTTGCCTGTATTGGTTGAAATCATTATTTCCGCAAACCACTACATTTATCGACGAAGTAACTGGACATCATTTACAAGCCATTTTTATGGATGTGTTAACAACGTCATATTGTTCTCAATGCTATTCTGTAATACAGTGATAATATTTACGTTATGCATTATAATAAATTAACTTACAACCTTTGAATGTCTGCATGGAAGGTCCATGGTTCAGAAAGTGATTCTGGTGTCTTTTAAAGTGATAAATGACCAAATTATCTTATTAATAATAACATCCTTACTTTCATTGATTGCCATTGCTGCATCTAGAATACTAATCGTCCTATACATACACACGCCTTTTTCTTAAAGGGTAAGCAAAACCTACAGTACACCACCTGCTACTATCCTTACATTCTCGTCTCGTCGACATTCTTAAATAGGGTTTTTTAGCGTTTGTTTTACTAAAGAAGAAGGGCAGACTTCCATGCATTTGGGTAATTCAGTTAGACTTTGCAGACGATATAATATACTCGTAGTACTAATAATCTCAACAGATAGATCTCGTCCAGACTAAGATGAAATGTAATCACAGCGTAATTTTACTATGCTATAATATCGTGACTTTCTTTCATTGCTCCATCACAATCCAGAAATGCTACGTAGTCCTCGCATATCTTATCCTTATAAATCTTATAATGATATCATTACTATGTTCTTTGTGAACTTAGTAACAACATTATTATACCGTTCATTACGTTTATGTGCATCACGTTCTATATTCAATTTATGGGAGAGATAGTTGCTTAGATACTCATTCGTTTAAAGTATGACCACGTTATGTGTGCAGTTCAAGGTGACGTTGCTAGTCAAGAACGTTTGCATCGATATGTCAAACTAGTTACATTTATTTTAGTTCTGTGGTTTCCCGCCTGCACAGATAAGTTGGTTGAAGTGTAGTTCAACGTTCCCTACATTTTCCTCTTTTCCTTGCACTGTTGCGTGGATTGGTCATTTCGTTTCACATCTCGTGGGTATCGATGTCTGAACTTGAATCGTTTGTTTCTCATAATCACCACGCTTAGTAGAATTGGGGATTTCAAAAGATTCTTATACCGCCAAAAGTGCCTTGGGCTGTCTTCATATTTTAAATAGCCTGTGATCTTGGTTGATATACTGTATATCCCGGTCACAAATTCCAGGTGATGTATTATTTAGGTCCACAGTCTAGAAATAATAAAATATCCACAGTATCGTGGAAATTTTTCTCAGTCAGTATTGCAGTATCATCGTAACTTTAATCGGTTTGAATGATCTTTGAACATAAGAGAAATATTATAATCAATAATGCACGTCATATCAGATTGTTAGCAAAAACTAAATCCGATGTTAATGAAATAAAATGAGTTATTATTAATTTATTACATTCTGGAAAACACGCGACCAAGTTTCTCATTGAAAAATAAATGAAACGATGACCGGTGACATGTTTTTTTTTTAATAAGAAGTAGAATTGAATATAAAATTGTATTATTTCGCATTATAATGCAGTAGATTTTCTGTTATAACAGGATCTGTGTCAAGTTTCCTTAGACTAATCATTCATTAAAAATAATGAGTTCATCATGCATTCCGTGTCATTATTTAAATATTGTAGAGGCCTCATTTGACGGTTGTTTTTTTTTCAGATTATAGCATAATCAGCTAACGTAATTAGCCTACAATGTTTCCACGGTAGTGCCTGTAACACATGGAAATAATTCACCAAAGCGGGTTGGTGGATGACACATTTATACGATTTTTTAGATTCTAGGACATAGCAGTTTCCTGACGATCATTTCTTTGACCGTCATATTCAAATTCTAAATGACAAGTTTTCGGAAATAGCCTCTTTGAAAATAGTCTTTCTTTCAGTAACAAGAGCAATATGATTGCCACACGCTATGTTTTACTGTACCTACCTACTTACTAAAACATACACTAAATGCATGTTGTATTAGCACAATAGTATCTGTAGAAAACTGACCGACTTTGCTTTGAACACAGCAGCCTTAGCAGGCTAACATGAGGCAAAGGAGATTCGCTACACTTCGTGACTAGGAGATTTAAATGTTATTGTACCTCAAGATTATTTCTGACAACTACATCAGTAGAAAAACATTTTCATGTATCGGTAATTAAGTTTTATCATATTTGTATTCACAATGATTAATTGTAATGATTTTGACGAAACCATAAGGCTCAAAGAAAAACTTATTTTTTTAAATCCCAAAGGCGTTATAACGTTCATCAATCTGTACAATTCTTAATTTGAATACAAACATTTGGCAATAAAAAATTACGCATATCAATTTACAATAATTAATTTGTTATTTCTTTACAAAAGTATTCAGTTACAATGACGTGATATTTTAGTTTTTATTCTATTTTGTTTGAATAACTGTTATTATGTATTTATATCACAAACAAGACATCGTTAGGGAATTGAAAAAAAAACTAACCAAGATAATTGCAGGTGTAAAGATCATCAGAATGTAATAATATCAATGTACTAAAAAAGCTTCTACTAACGACCAATTTTATAGCTGCCTATAAAAACTATCAGAAATCCATCCAAGACCTTAATGCCTTGTTACGAGAGAATTAAGCTGATACCTATATTCGAACCAGTACAGCAAATTAGGACGCTAAGGGCTTGCTAGATTTTCGTAGGAAGCCTAGATACTTTAATAGATCATATCTCGGAAACGTGACACTTTTGAACTTTTCGTCGCATCCAAAACTTGTTTGTATTGATACCAGCTATCGATTAATATACGAGTAGGTTGTATGCATGGCCGCTACTTTGAAAAAAAAAACAAAATGGCGGAAGTTAGGCCGACCATTTAGAAGCGTTCACGTCTTACGACATTTCATACAAACTTTGAACTCATTTGTTTTCGAAATGACTGAACCGATTTTAATGATATTTCATACGCATAAGCAGGACACATAGGTCTAAAAAGTTGATGGAGTACATTTTCGATAAATAGTGTTACACCAAAATTCGACCGATTTCAGATTTTTTTTTAAAGTCATTGCGAAAATGTTCTCTGTACTTTTTTACAACCCTTCAAGCTCGGCTTGCCCCTACAACCTAGTACTTTTCATGATGTTAGGGTTTCTGAACAGTCTGCTTGTCTTATGAGCTTGCCATATTGCTCATTCGCCTTAAGAAACGCGTAATAGTAAAAAAGAACTACGACTCTTTGTAAATACCCAAAAACCGTTTAACAATAAACGAAAAAAAAAGATCAGGTATCATTTTCATGTTTTTTACAAAGATCACTAATCGTGCGGTTAACGTTACACACGAACATATTGTACGTATTATTATACTTAGATAAAACACGTTGGTATTTTTTATAGCCATTTACATAAATAATCAATAAAGTTTAAACATATCTACCGATGACTTATATTTGTCTTCTCATCTGGGAGTTAAGATTATAAATCAGTTAGCTGTTACTCACGACACATTTAAGTGCTTTTTGGTTACTTATTAAATATTAACGTAACATAACATTACGCCTCTAATCCCCAAATGGTTGGGCAGAGGTACCTAATGGTTCACCCACATTTTGTCAGTTATTTTCAAGTTCTATGCCATTAGTGGCGAGCCTATTCCTATCAACCCGGCACAAATCCAGACTCCAAGGCTCCCGAAGCCAGGGCCTCATGCTCAGCAACTTACATAATAAATACTAGTCTTGATGTTTTATCAATTGTAAAGTCGAGACCTTCGACACGGCTCAAACAAACAAGTCTAGATTTGCTTTGCTTAAAACTAGACCTGCGTTAATTGGCTTAGCTAATACATGACTAATTATTATATCTATAATACGGAAAAATAGGTTTTCTTACTCAGCACGGCAACCAAGGTCCAAAAAAATATTTGCCAGTCAAATTCCTTTCCATTGGAATCTTCAGGGTCATGATTTTCAAATTAGGTAAACTAGCTCATTAGAAGAGTTCGCCGCGCGCCGGCAAGAAAATCTTAATACTCATCCAATTCTCGTCGCTGTTTGAGCTCTTTTTTTTGATGATTATTATGTCTGCATTGCTAATTACTTCTTCTATTATAATATAGCACCTGCAATGAGGGCAAGAGATAATGATTCTATATCATTTGCATTTCTGTTTTCTAGGCCATTACCAGTAGGTATGTCTACTAACAATTTTTTGTCAATATCTTATTTTATTTCTCTGGTATTCTTCATTCATATCATCTTCTAATCTATAATAATACTAGCTGTGCCTGCGACATCGTCCGCGAGGACTTAGATGTAAATAAAATAATTAAATAATCTTGAGTTATAAATAGTGTAACTAACTCGACTTTCTTTTATAAAGAGGTAAAGTTTGTGAGTAATTTGTAATCTCTGGATCTACCGATCGAACCGATTTTGAAAATTCTTTCACGAATAGGAAGTTACATTATCCTCGAGTGCCATAGGCTATATTTACAAAGTGCCCGTGGAATAATTTCCGACCAAAACGCGAGCGAAGCCGCGGGCAACAGCTAGTTTCTAATATTTTAATTTTGTTTTATCCTGTGCGACTCTAATAAATACTTTTTCTTTCTTTCTTTCTCCGGGCGCAGCATGTCTTCTACTTCCATATTTCTCTATTAGTCGCCATCTCAGTGGGTAGAGACCACCTATTTTCTTTGGTCTTCTCCATCTGCCTAGTCTTTTTCCAACTATACGGATCACCAGGCGACTATCAGTCTAACCGTAATGCAAGTAAAAACCGTAAATCATCTCCTATCACCAAGGATACAACATGATGTAACGCCATTCAAAGACTCCACGTAATAAATAAGCAGGTGGTCAAGGCGCGTTACGGTAATACAACTTGATATCACCACAAAGGCCGAGGATTTAGTTCCGTAATTATGAATAATAATAATACCAAAACTGGCTAAGATTACTACTAGATACGTTATAAATAGGTTTGCTAAAACATTGATAGTAGAAATACTACGGCAAACGCATAGTTGTGTCCTTGAATTGAAATAACTCATTTTGATGAATCGACTGGAGACTTATTTTTTATCTTGCTTTTGATTGTTATCTGTATGTGTTACAGTATATCGTAAGAATAAACAGAGCATGTGAGTCATGTGATTTCCGGTTATATCTAAAAAGATTAACTAGGATTAAAAGATACTTGGCTAACAAACTTAATTTGATAGGTTTATTTTTTTTCTCTTCATTCTTTATAGATAATTATACTATATTCAGGAATAATTTTGTTAAGAGTTAAATTATCAGTCGTGTCTAATCAGACACGACTGATAATAACATAAGAACATACATCTGAGGAAAAAAAACTAAGCTACCTTAGATACCTACCCTTTTGGATAGGCCATTTAATAGACTATCGGCACAGATTAAGTAAGAACTATTGGTCGTTTTCAATAACTTACTAACAGCAAACAGAACGTTGCTATCTCAGATAAACCCCCCAGAGACACATAAGTGACGTGTATAGAATATTCCTGTCTATTCATTGCTAACTTTGTTTATAGAAACACCGATAGCTACTAAGGCATATTAACTAACCGTTACACGTAAGTAAGTTATAGAAAACGACCGTATATCGCGAAGGTTGCTCTTTTATGTCTACTTCTAGTTTTATTATTTCCTACAAGTGACCCTAATTAGGAAAACCTATTAAGAAAAAGATGAATAAAAACTACAGATTAATTCAGATTACCTACTGTAGGTATTTTTATCACTTAGCGATGACCTAAGCTGCGGTCAAAGTAATTCAATTCTAATCGATTTATATCATTATCTTTTATTTTCTGTCTCCAAGCCTTTCTAATCCTAAATTAGATATCATGATAGAGCGATGAAATATTAAAATAAACAAGTATAATAATTCTGTTATATACAAGAAGTAATATTCACATGAACCTACATATTAGAGATATGAGCTATGAGGATGTATGAAACTATTTCATTAATCTTCCAAGTCAAATCTAATAATAGCATTTTAGTTGGGAAATTCCCCTGACACGTGTCTGAACATGTGTGAACAATAAAGCAAGAAAAACAGTTAAAAAATTTGCAATTAAAATAATCTATGTTTTGTTCGAAAATACTGAGATTTTTCAAATTGTTTCTTTAATTTTATAATACTACCTTGAGCAAAGTAAACAACAGTAGAATAAACTGGTTTTTTTTCGGATTCATATAATAGACATTTAGTTTCTAGTACTAAACTAGAAACTAAATGTCTGGGAAAGATGCAAATCAATTATTTACTTGAAACTTACATTATAGATATAGCAATAAACGATTTGAGATTTGAACTTCTGTTCGGAAAAATCTTCACTATTCCAGTATTTGTTTTCGCAAGACTGCCTCGTTGGTGTAGTGGTCGCAATCGCGACTGATGATCATGACTCCTGGGTTCAATTCTTGGGTCGGGCAAATTATTATTGGGCTTTTCCATCAGGAATTTTTAAGTAGCAGCCACGGAGTTTGGATTTGTGCCCGGTTAGGCTCGCCCCCTATTGTGGGAGTGCTATTAGGTACACCTCTACCTAACCTAACCTAACGCTAAACTATCTTTAAGGAGTAAGTATTCAAGAGCTTTTTATCCACAAACCGCCTGTCTTCCATCTGTTTTTGTTACTAGTTTGACAAACTCTGATCTCTAACCTTACCAGTTCCTGTATCATTAATTATGATAGGTAGGTACCAACTTTATCGAACTCTTTTTCTTATAACTAAATTGATTACAAGCTCATTTACATGATGGTCACATTTGACACGGTTGACCTTTGTATTTTTGGAAATATATATTGTGTAGCTATAATATAAATAAGACAGTTTTTGTAAAAATAGCCGATTTACGTAAATGTATAGTTGCTTCTTGGATACATAACTGCTGATCTCAAGAATAGGTTTTCTTTCTAGTGCCAACTTTACTACTGCCAAGGTCCATCTTGCTGCTATTATGTATACTGGTTCTATTTACTGCGTTATGTGCTTGCTTTTACATATCTTTCTGATTTCCTCGAATTCTTGCAAAGAGTTTCACTGATTACCTTGGTTGCTATTTAGTGTCCTATATTTTCGCAATCTTCAATACAAACCATCATTTTTAAAATGCTGGTTAGAAAATTGAAAAACTACCAACAAATTAGACTCTCTCTTAACCAAAACATACTTCAAATGAATCAAAAAAACAGGCTCTAGTAAAAAACACTTACACAAATATACGTAACAAGTTTGATTTAAAGGTTGTGACGTAAGAGCTAGGGAAAGGTGACTGGTGCCACAAAAAGCACAAATCACTGCGTGGCTCAAGAGTCAAGAGCTTCAAACTGGTTTGGAGCCGTGAACTTGAACGGCCAATAATGCAAGCAAGTTACGTGGCTATGAGAACAGCGGACTGCGTGGAGTGGTTTCTTGTAAAAATATTTTGTTAACGAACTTCACCTGTGAAGTAGTAATAGGAGAAAATACTAGTGATAATGATATGAACTATGCAAAAATTCAACAGTACTGTACTGCCTTTTATCAAGAATGCCTCTTAGTCTTCAGTGACTGAGTAACATTGGTTACCCTCTATGAAGTTCTGAGCCTTTAGTTGAATAAATCCGAGAGTCTTGAATTGATTTGGAAAATTTGGCATCTCTCTGACTACAATCCATAAAGCTAATCCCGATTAAATCGGAAAAGTAATAAAAGATTTTAGAATGAAAAAAATGTGACCCGAAAAAAAATGTGAGGCGAAAAAAACTGATTTTGTGGCTCAAGACCGCCAAAATTCGACCTTGTATAATCAATTAGCATTCTGTGTAAGTAAACTTAATTCTAGACCAGACCGATTCCAACGGTTTACACTGAACGTGGATTTTCAATACGGAACGATATCTAAATATAAATAATCTAAAGATTGAGGTTAGAGTATGGACTAAGGGCAATAGATTTTTATGGAGATACCTTGTAATAAAGCTTAGAGCATAAGTACCTCCTACAAGCGAGACTGTGAACAGAACTCATTTCACAGGTGGCAAAAGACAAATATAATATCATAGCGTCTCTATATGAAATAGTCACTGATTTTGTTCACGTAATTTTTGTAAATAATGGCATGATGAATGACGTAATGATGCATTAGAAGACAATTGCAATCATGACCTAATGCACTTTAATTCGAACATCAATTAAAATTACATTTGCATAAAGTTAGTGTTACAAATCCTGTTATACTTTTACTCTCATTAACCTTCTTAGTTTCAACTCATTGTATTCTAATTAATTTGTACTAATGACTTGCCGTGCTTCGCATAGTTTTTAAGATTTTCCGTAATACATTATGTAAAAGAAGTAGAAAACCGCATTGAAATCCACTGTAAAGTTTTGAACACTATAAAAGCGAGTGTTTTGTAGAGAACCAAACTTCAAATTAATGATCTCGCTCACGAATTCCCAGTTCTATATAATAAAATTGATCGAACCTATCAACCATCACGAACATCATAATAGCAGGATCGAACCACCCATTAGCCCCAAGGTTCGCCCGAAGGTCTTCAGGAACAGAACGATGGCTCTTATGAATATGAATGAGCTTCAAGAAATAAAGCGACCTGTCTCCTTTATCGCGTTTATCATTTCAACACTAGCTTATTGACAGGCAGATAAAATAGTGATATTTTCCTTCTTCCTGAGTAGGAATGGAGGTGATGTGGAGAAGACATGCTTAGATGATTTTCATATCGAATTCGAACGTCGTTACAAAAGACTTCGACTCTTCATCACTGGCACGATTAATTGCATTTTGTTCAAAATTCTGATAAGGCAGAGAATATGGCATTCTGACCTCTCATAATACCCACTTCTAAGATTTAAACATGTCATTGTCGGTGTGAATTTGAGAGCGTCTTTTCGCGGGTATTTTTAGATAATGCCACACTTAGGGCATGCGCAGACGAGGGACTTTTGTCCGCCGAAAAAGTAATGAAGTTCCTGTTCGTTGGTTTTTGTGTTGTTTTTTCATCTATTGGTTGTTGCAAATTGTTCGCGGACAAACTCTCCATCATCTGCGCTGGCCTTTATGACTACTACACTCAAAGGTACTTCTATGAAGGCATATTGTTGACCATGCATCTCTCGGATAAAGCTGCCATAGCTAATGATCTCGGCGATAGCTCACGACAATACTCCTCGCAAATATAATAGATCTTGCTGCCTTTCTCTTCAATATTATCGCTTACTTACCAGTCACTTCCACCTCAAAATTACATTTATAAGAAGTGATAACACAACAGCACAATGCATAATGTTCAAGTGAAGATAAATTGTAAAAAAAAAAAAACTAATTTGGTACGATTTCAAAATATAAAGATCAATGTCCACACAAAAGAATGAGAGCCAATACCTAATGAATTTGGATTCCAAAAAACTTAATTCAATTCTAGATTTTGCGGCAAAAACTGATGCGCACTGTCTGAGTTCCGTACAAAATAATAATACCTGCATCTATAATCTCATCTCATCATATAACGAGCTACTGCCAATTTGGCTAAGATTCTTTTTCCGGTTGTCATACAGGTGCTTTCGATACAAACTCATTTGTAAACAATATTGCTATTTACATTTACGTTTATTTTCCTTTTTGTTAAATGCAAATAACCAAACTTATACATAAGTTCATTTAACTGCTTTGAAATTATATTTGCTCTATTTTAAATAGTTTTCAAAACAAGTTTTTAAAGATTTCTTCCTGATTTGTTTGACTGACAGTTTGACATGGCTACACAATAAAAGAAAGACTGCAACGGTTTCACGGACGGAAGCCAGACAGACGGAATATGCATACGATTTGGTATTTCATATTTTGCAACGGTATTCTAAAATCAATGATGAGCTATGTTCGCTAATGGTTTTTGTTTAAAAGGTGATTAGTTTCTCGGATATCCACGAAATATTGATTGATGTTCTTATTATTGTAATGTACAATAATAAGAAGGTTAAATTCGTGTTGTTTTGATATCACAGTAATTATAAATTGTAGTAACCTGTTATTAAGAATGATGACGTCATTAACTTTATGAGCCTCAATTTCACAAGTTGATAAATAAATGAGGTATCGTCTTCATTGTCCCTCTCAGATAATTATTCAACCTATCGATATCAGGAATGGAAATCAGGAATGGTTGTCAGAAATGGGTACCAGATATTTGGTATTCCTAAAATACTAAAAACCTTTATGGATACCTAAAACATCAAATTAAACTCTACCCAGACTAGGAAAGCGCTAGGTACTATAAGTATTGTTTTATCAGATTTTTTGTAAACAAATTCAAAGCTGTTTCTGATTAGGCTAAAAAATAAACCTAGCCTTTTCCCAATAATTGGGAATAGCAATAAATACAGTGTGCTGCCACGATGGTATATCAAATTCAAACCACGAGTCTCTCAGAAAACTTGTCATACCACTTACAATTCCATTCAACAAAATAGAGGTGCAAGTATTGTCCTTATCCGGAACTCATCCTTAACAAAAAGAAGAAAAAATATGCGTTTCTCTGCTCCAACCTCTGTGTTATTACCTCATTAACACATTACCTTCGAAGACACTTGTTTTACAACAAGTCGAAGTAAACAAAAGGACTCGTTTTTAAAACAAAAACATGTTTTCTGAGGAAAATATTCGAAGAATAGACCATAGCAGAGATGCTTTACATGAATATTAAGGAAACCACAACTAATATTTAGTTTATCTATTTATTTCAAGGAGCGGAAGTAAAATTAGCGGGTTTTAGTTGGTCGGTTTGGTTCTTTCTCAGAAACTGCTGAGGTGCGATTTCGTCCTAATGAATTAGTGACATATTAGATTATTATTTGGTCATAACAAGGTCGTCGTGACAAATTCGATCAGAATAAGGTATTTGCAGAAGTATTTGTAGTTATTTCTGCGTTTATTCTTTTTATTACCCATCTCTTGTTTATTTTACGAACAAATCAGTTCTTTTTGGTGGTTCAACAAAGCTAGTCTAGTCTAGTCTATGGTTCCAGTTCCGTTTGGCATAAGTATTCTACTCTTTGGTTCCAGTCCTCCAGACTTGTCAATATTGTCACTTGGCAAGGAAAAATGTCAGAATTCAGCCCAAAATTATTGTGAAACAAATCTATTGTTACTGGTTTCTATTTGAAGATTCAATATTAGGTACGTGGAAATTCACTTAATAACTATATCCAACCCACAGTTGCCGCTGCTGAGCAAAAGCGTTTATGGTAGATGTACCACATCGCCTGAAAGAAGGTGATGGATGCGTATACCGCACAACGTAACAACAATCCCAGCACTGGCCTTCTTTCCTAGTACGAGGGGAAATGCACCTCGCGGGCCAAAAGTTGGCAACTTATGTTCACATTACATAATTTAAGGACATTTTCTTCTCCACGATGGTTTTCCTGAAGAGCAAAAGGACACGACTATTTAGGCGCATTTGCAGACTTGCTAATACCAAATCTAGGCAATAATTTTAGAATGCCACTGATTCCGCAAACAACGTGGCCACCTGCTAGGCTCAAACAATATATGTACCGTCGACTTG
Source organism: Eugnorisma glareosa (assembly GCA_947578425.1). Taxonomy (NCBI): domain Eukaryota; kingdom Metazoa; phylum Arthropoda; class Insecta; order Lepidoptera; family Noctuidae; genus Eugnorisma; species Eugnorisma glareosa. The sequence continues at coordinate 21,013,639 of OX387961.1, forward strand.
AATAGCAGAAAAACAACGATACTTTATTTTTTCTCGAGTCTTCCGAGATAGATAGATATGCATGTCAAAGACACAATGAATAATCTTAGTTTATACATTCTATTAATTGTTGTACTCTTTAATTAATTCTATTACCTTGACAAGCAGGTTAGTGATCGCTGTAATAAATGTTAATTGAGACGAAAAGTAATTATTAACAAATAGGATGCTATCTGATAAACCTCCTTTTATATGCTATCTATGTAACTAATATTGATAGTAGTATTTAATGAAGCTACTCCTTAAGTTGACCCTTCGATCTACGGGTTTGATTTCTGAGGTCTAATATATTCACTATCGAATTTGCGTCATTGTGCTGTGCTTGAGAATTGATAAGTCGAATTATAATTTATTGTACTACAAATCGTATGGCCTTCCTTTCGGCAAAAAATGCAGAACATATTTTGATCGCCTATTTAAACCATTTAGGGAACAAATTCATAGAATGCTTTCCGTAGTACTCACCTGCTGTAAATTATAAGGAATTCTTGTGCAAATTAAGAAATCACAACAGTCATCAATGACAGCAATGATAGCAGTTTGGGCTTTGCAATGTCTGTCAGTGAATTTAAATGTCTTTGAATTACAATAAACATTGTGGTTAATTGGCCAATAACTATAAAACTTGTCTTTATAAAATACCTCCGATCTTCTAATAGATTACGTCCCAATAACCATTAATAATAAATAATAAGCCACCAAGAGATTGTGTTGCCCTGGAGCGCCGGGCGTGCCCGTGATGCGATGGAAAAGTAGTTTCCGCCCGCGAGAGATTATTTGTACTTATTTACTTATAGCATTTAGTATCACGCCTGTTGACCCGAGGAGTTAGCAAGGCTATATGATACCTACATTTCACAAATGTCCTAATTGGATTCGAGTATCTTTCCACAAATCGGGCACAAGACTCCAAGAATTACGATACAATTCGTGAAATGGTCGCAATGACAATTCAACTGTGTCTGTGATCATTTTAAGAATTTTAACCTGATTTATATTATTATCCTATTATGATTCTAATAAAGCGCCTATTTTAGACCACCGGACTCACTGACTAATTCATGACGATAGAGACAAGAGAATATACTATCTTTGTTTGTGTATAGCTAAAAGATATAGTTAAGAAGGACTAAGAAAAGTTTAACAATAAAATTTCAATGATGAAAGTAAAAGTATTTGATTTAAAAGTAATTATGTTGTATTAACCTTAAGACTAGCAAATAATTACTAACACGAATTAACACAAAAACAAATATTAACTTATTTAAAACTAAAACCAAGAATTCTACTTAATATTCAAATAAAAGACCCCAAGGTCTTGTAGAACATGTGAGATGGTTCTAGAAATTCACACGTATATGTGTCGTAAATACAATACAGTCACATAACAACCCTGTCATTGAATATAGGTTTAAATGCCAATTTTATTATCAAATAATACTAATATTGTAAATGCGAAAGTAACACTGTCTGTTACCTTTCACGCCTTATCGGCTGAACAGATTTAGATACAACTCGGCACACAGGTCCATGACTTGGGTTACATGGGACTTTATATCCTGGATGAAAGTTCCTGTTCCTGGATAATTCCCGACATCAACGCGAACGAAATCAAAGGAAAAAGATAGTATTAAAATAAAAAAAGCACAAAAACTTTGGATTCTATTAATGCAGAATCGAACACACATTCAGAAAAAATTAATGTAAAAAAAGAGCATTTATATTTGGTAGAACAAAAAATTTAAAATTACTATTATTACGTGTTCTGTTTGGGAATTATTGTTCTAATTATTTTTTAACTATGTATAGATTTTTCTTCCTTCATTAAAGCCATGGGCGTTTATGAATCCATACTCCAGTCTTTCAAAATTAAATTTTTGAACCAGGTTAGATATAAATAGAAAAGTAAGCATGACTAATAAGGACATGATAGTGACATTATATTCTCATAAATCATGCATTAGTTTATTAATGCATACAATGTGTAAACAGCATAATGGTCATCAACAAAAAGTTACCGCAAATAATACATTATTATCATCAAAATCAATTTACCCATAATTAGATATATCACGTTTATACTCACGTGTACACAAATTACTATAACTAGCATTGCCAATAACTGATTACTTAGCCAGCCTCGTAATCTTAAAACACTATCTTATCATTCATCAGTAGTAGTTCAAATTACGGACTAGTGTCCGATTAATAGCAATAAGCTCGCCGCTATTTATTACAAAGGACTTAATCATAACTGGCAAAATGTAGTCAACTATAGATACACCCACATACACCCCTGGCTTATCCTCCAGTGATTAACAAGCGTGATGACCGTTATATCAATAAATTGAAACTTCAATAAGTAAGACCAAAGTTTAAACTATCTCTCACTATCTCTGTCGCTATAAGAAAGGAAGACAATTATATCTTATATATAAAATTCTCGTGTCACAATGTTAGTTACCATACTCCTCCGAAACGGCTTGACCGATTTTTATGAAATTTTATATGCGTATTCAGTAGGTCTGAGAATCGACTACTATCAATTTTTTCATACCCCTGGGATAATATTCGACCAAAACGCGAGCGAAGCCGCGGGCAATAGCTAGTCAGTATATATATCTGGAATTCTATGAGATGAGTCTAGTTTTTAGTCTAGGTAATATACCTAAATACCTCTCTATCTACCTTTACTTAATGTAATCGGCAAACAGACGTTTTATAATAAAGTAAAATCAATAAATAAGTAAGTAAAAGACGTGTTAATGAATTCAATCTAAGGTTGATAAAGAAATTAAGGATAAACGTATTCAACGATTATGTACTTACTTGAGTAAGGTAACATTGTAATTCATAAACTAAGAATTGAAATAGATTGATTTTATTGTAGACGGTACGGCGACATTGTCGCCCACGTTTCACGTCGTAGGTTTTATTGTATTTGAGGTTCATATACTGTTAAGAGACATCTGGGTTTCATAGAAAAATAGCTTATCAATTTGGCCTTTGCCCGTTTCATAACTTTTGCTGATAAAACAGGCCTGATATAATATCCAACATAACATCTACACTATTTTATTTATCGTTGAATATAAACAAAGCGATTTTTTTATTCAGTCAACAACTGAAATACGTAACTTAATACGGACTTTAAGCTTACACGTTAATCCTTGAAATGGTCTAATAAATATAATTAAAATGCACAGACTATGGCTTGCTATCGCTCCTCTTAATCGTAAAACTAGAGGAAAACTGAAAACGAATTTTCAATTTTTTTACCGAAGAAAAAAAACCCTGAAAAACCCAAAAATAAAAACTAGTTAATTCAAAAATGAAACTCACCACTGCGGCTAATATCGTAAAACGTAGCATATTTGTTCCTTTGGCGTTCACAATAAACTTCAGTTCTCACACTATTCAAATATACTAATATACAACCGTCTGATGCGCTCGCCCATCTCCTATATACCATCGCAGCCTCCTCTGACGTCACTGTCCCCCTCCACCCTACCCCCCATACCCCGCCGAACTTGTTCCGAGACATCTTCACGACATTTGACCTTCGTTTCACTTACATCGCTGTTTTTATCCGAAACGTGTATTTGTTTGTTTTTAACGCATCGATGTATGACGCGCTGGTAAATCTAGCTTTGGACGATGACTTTGTCTGATATATTTTTTCAGTTTCTAGTTATTGAGATTCTTTTTTCTACTTAGTTTTTGTTTTGTACTTAGCTTAGTAAATAATGTGGCTAAATGCTAATATTTTGTGGTTCATTGGCTTTGCTCAAAGGAGCCGCCCGGATTGAATTTATTTCATGAAGATTATCCTTAAAACATTGAATGTAAAATAATAAATCTTAGAGATAATTTTAGCTCGTATAACTCGAGGTTTCATGTAACGTAAGAATTGGGTAATAAAGATGTTTTTGAGTCATCGTTTTGTTATTATCTGATTGCAGGGCGAACACTTTTCCTAAAGAGAAGGTTCGAGCATTGATAACCACGCCAGCTCGTCGGGATTCAGACGATTTCAGACTGATGTAATTCATAGTTCTTCACATTTTTAGATTCACAACTGGTTCATAAGTCCTTAGATCAGTTTATTAGGGGCCACTTCGTCTCATTCTCACACTGTCCACTTATGCAGAAAACTAAGGGTTCTTATCTAGATTCCAATTACAGATGTATCCAGCATTGCTTAAAGCTTCTTAGATGACTTTTTAATAGTTAAAAGAAGTTGCAAAATGCAAAATTACAGGTTTTCAATTCAATTCATTTATTTAGTCAGACAAAAATATCCATAATTTCAAAGAAAAAATCGACAAAACACAAAACTATTAAATAACATATTAAAAATCAAAATACATATAAGCAATAAAAACAATAGTTAAAATAACAAAATAAGTAGTAAGTAATTTCATTTAAAACATAATAATTCAGAATAATAAAGCTCATAGATTAGATATTGTAAGTCCAGGTTGGTGGGAGCCCTAAAACAAATAATAAGAACACTTAAATTCAGCTGCAGGTGTAACAAAACATACAAAGCTTCCTGAAAAACCCTATTTCATATTTATTTATTCTAAATACAGACTCTACATATTGGAATGCTATTTATAACTCTAACAGCTCTATGAATGGACCGTTTGTTTTAAAAATTCGCAATGTACCTCTATCTGTACGTAACGCTTGTCATTTCACGTCTACGAGTATTTGTATTGAACTATTTTCGGGGTTGCCGTCAAAACATCATATTTGGTAGCAAGGCAAAAGTATTCAAGAACTATAAACTTCACACAATCATGTTGTACCCGTCATGTTTCTTCCTTTATTCATTCCATTAACTGATTTTATACTTTTTTAAATATTTCGTAAAAATACCTATTAAAAAAAAACATTAAAAAAAAATTGTGGTCCGCTGGTGTAGAGAGCAAGGTCCTAACTACCGGTGGTTAGAGTTAAGAACCTCCTCACAAGCAGCCCGTATCGAGGAGTACTGCCTTCTGAATCAGGTCCTTGATCCAACTGCCTAAGGAGAGCCTCGACCGATGTTCGTCGAGGCTCTTTGGCCATCAGGCCATTGGCTGTAATTATTGCCGGTACTTATCATTATTATTACCAAGAGATATGCCGAAGAAACTTCTTTGATTTTCTTTTACGAGTACTTCCTTACTTAAATTATAATTGCCTTTTTATAGATTTAGTACAGATTAGATTATAGATTTTGGCTTTGCCGTAGTCGGGTAATAGTCCTGTATTATAATTCGGCCACTAAGCTACCTCTTTGAGAAAGATTTTCTTTTTTTAATATTATATCATCAGATCAGATTCAGCTCAGTGGTTGCGCAGAAAACCACTGCGTACCAACGTACCAAACAGACAGAGGGACACTCTTTCGTATTATTCTTGTAGAATTTAATTTTTATTCCCAGTTTAGGGTGACAATTAATTTTACTATAAAAGTCACATCGACTTCCGCGTTTCTTGATAATAAAAACCTGATGTCATAATTTATAATTAACATTCTCGTGTTTTCGCATTATAAATCAGCATCAGTATGAGTCACAGATGATGAGGAAGAAATTATTCTCCTGTGATGACACCGAGGGGCAGTGGTTCTAAAATGCATGAGCCCTTTTCAATTATAAAGTTGAAACACCACCGAAATTTAAAAAGGTTTTGTGCCAGTGACACAAAGAAGAAAAAGGTGTACCAACGGTGTATTGTATACAATGTGGATGAATGGAGAGGAAGAGGTAGGCCAAAGAAAAGATGGATGGATTGTGTGAGGAATGATATGAAAGAGAAAGGAGTAAATGATGCCGTGACGTCTGACAGAGGTGAATGGAAGAAGGAAACGTGTTGCGCCGACCCCAAGTGGAATGGGACAAGGTCAGGAAGGTGATGATGATGACGAGAGCGTACAAAAAATAAAGAGCCTTCAACGAGAGTATTGGTTGCCCAGCGATACTTGTCTGAACCAAGACAGGCGTCTCACTTTTCTTACGGGCTCACAAAACGGTGAAGGAACACTTTGTGAGTAAACTGTCCAAGAAAATTCAAAGAATTTTCACATGCACCAATTACGGATTGTGGCCCACTCCACTCACAAAGAATACGCCTGTGTCCTAAAAGTTGAAACTTATGACATCATATAAACGTTTCACAGTAGGTAAGAAGGTCCTAAGTTTGGAGTAAAGGACGGCAACAGGTTAAATTCCTTTTAAAGCAAGCGGGATTCCCTCAGCTCACAGGAACTGCAACTTATGTATATTTAGCTCTTAGAGAGCCCAGAGGTATCTTTTGTGTCCTCCCTTTTGCAACCAATGGTTGTTTTTTGTGCTTTTTGGGTAGAATCGAAATATTACACGCAAATGTTCCACAACCAAGACTTTTTTCATCGATCAACACTGCGCTTCCCCGATTTTTCACGCAATAATGTTAAATGGTGTTATTTGTCAGCATAGGTGTCATCATCTCCCTAGCTTTTTTCCAACAATGTTGAGGTCGGCCTCCAGGCCTTCCAGTCTAACCAGCTGCAGCTAAATACCAGTATTTTACACGGAGCGACTGCCTATCTGACCTCCACTACCCAGTTAGTACTGGGTTATACGATACCCTTTGGTGAGACTGATTGTCACTTGTCAGACATTCGGGCCTGTAATGACTGTCACCTGTAACGACTGTCAAAAATCTACAAATGACAGCCGGGACTAGCGGCTTAACGTGCTTTCCGAGGCACGGAGGAAACTTGGTATGAAATGTATGGTCGCCCCTCCACGGATCAACCTAGACAAGCGCAGGTTAAGCTGAAGATTGACCCGAACGGATGTTATTATTTTGCCACGTTTATACTGGTTTAGATGCCAATGCCCTAACAATCATGAACCTTTAAAAACTGTTAAAATGAAATCCTATACGAGGACCTTACCCATTAATAAAACATGATAGTATTACATTTCAATTATGAATTTGAATTATTACTCAATAAATCTTTATTAGGTATATTGATTTTGGTCATTTAAATAGTCATTTAAACTAACTTTAAAATATTACCTGGTTGTCGTAGAAGAGAAGACATCAACGAATTTATTGGTGGTATTGTTTGTCAAATTAAATGCTCTGCTGTGTTTTTTGTTTAGATTCAGTTCTAATTGAAATAAATTAATATTTCTTTTTAAATGAAGAAGTTACTCTTTTCGTATTAGTTAAATCTATTTACAGTTACGCCAATGGATTGGCCCTTTCAGTAACTGCACATATAACGAAACCCCCGTGACCCTCCAAGGTTTAGGCAGAGATACACCTGGTCGCGGGCCTGTGGACGGTGAGCTATGGGCTAGCTCGCTGTCCGTCCGTCTTATGACGACAGGCCGTGTCGACGGCGCGTTCGTGTTCCACGCGCTCCTCAAAGAGAGTCAGCAAACAGGAAGGGGTCCGAAAGGACCGATGCCTGCCAGGGTTGCGGGACTGTTCGAAAGAGATACCGCGGCCCTGGAACACAAAGGGCAAAGGAAGGAACATGGATATGGGTTTTAGTCAGTAAAAGTCTGACACTCCCTCCTGCTCAGTCCAGAACGGGAGGGGTTATTTGATTTCCCATCCGAAAAAAAAAAAATATAGTTACACCTGGTTGCAGGGTAACTTGTACAGTACACCCACATTTCGCAAGTTAGGTTTAAGTCTCATGCAACATGGCGCGAACCTAATCCTTTCAGTTTAATGAAACTTCAGAATTGTAATTTTCCGATTTCATTTTAAAAAATTCAGAGCCATTTCTTTCTTATTGTTAACCGAAGATTATGACAATATTTGTTTTGAAGTATTTTCGAAATACCTACCTCATAAAGTTTGAGAAGCAATACATCCGGGTAGGTACGTATAACACGGTTTTATGTAAAAATGTCGTCGCCATCTTTTTTTAAAGGGCCGTAGGTACCTGCTACCTATCGAACAATGTTGTGTTGTTAATAATGCAAAATGGTAATTTAATGCACAGCTATCGTTTTAAGTTTTTCATAAAATACAGTCATTATGTCCTTACAATGATAATTTCGTATTTTATAGCCATTGTATGTATTTTTCCTCCCCAAGTTATGCTTCTTAGCTTACTACAAGCGGAGGATTGTTTTGGTCTTTTTATTCTTTGGTAGCTTTGTAAACTTTACGTGTAATTTAATTTTCTTATCTAACTAAGCTAGCCTGTATTATCCCACACAACAGGGCAAAACCTTTCCTCTCCAATGTCCACAATATTCTACTTTCTGCCAATGCGGGCAAATCCAATATACTTTTGGTAGCTTTGTGATCTAAACTTTAGTCGTATCTTAACGAGCATGAGGTGATATGCACTATCCCACTGCAGTGAAAAGGCCTCCCTCTCCCTTGTTCCCACAACTCTACCAATGCGTGTCATTCCTTTCGGCAATTGTAAAGAGGTACATTTAAATAAAATACAGTTTACTTACATTCGATACCCAATTTATATACAAACCATGAACTTAGATAAGTTACATAACTCACACAAATGACAATTCTATGTTAAATTAAACTCAGGATCATTGCCCTCGGTCTTTTGTTGCCAAAAATAATGGCGGACCTCCTGTGGCACCCATACATCTTATTTAAATTATATAATCTTCTCTAAATCTCATATTGTTATTCGGTAACTGCGACAAAAAAAAGGCAATCGAGAATATCTAATAGTGTCGTGTACAATGGCTTTAGTCAATGGCTGGTGCATGCAAAAAAGTATTTGGAATAGTAATTGTGTGATGCTTATCTTTGAAAAGCTCTGTTTCCGTGTGTCTATATCTAATATATCTACGAGTATTCTTCAGTTAGCAAGACCGATGTTAGTGGGTACACCCTGTCCCATTTAGACTAGGTAGTTTACACATTCTTACAAAATAAATGCTGATTCTAACTTTGATAGGCTAAATCGAACCCGTCAGGCTTCACTTCTTATTTTTTCGTGTGGTTAGTGCCTAACCTGGTGTCATAGTTTTTATGCCAACCATGGGCCTCTGACTGGACTTTACATACCGTCGAGAAATATCCCTCAGGCATGCTGGTTTGGTTTCCTCACGATGTTTTCCTTCTCCGAAGCAAGTGATAATTATACAATACGCACATGAATCTGAAAAATCAGAGGTGCGTGCCTTGGATTCGAACTCGAGACCAATGAATTGGCAGTGCGACGGTCACACTACTAGGCTATCACTGCTACACTGATCCAGTGAAACAATTTCAACGCACAGCCCAAACCGCGGGTCTTGGAGATCTTAGATAAAATCCATAAAGCAAATTATTGGTCGCTAATCGATGACCTGTTAAAAAGTATTTGAGATGATATTTAGCACTACCGGTCGATTTATGACAATCACTCCATAATACGTCATAGATGTTGTGTCAAAAATCGTTGTTGACTCGTAAAGTTCGTTGAAAAAACATAGTCATAGCTTTATCGAAATGTTTTAATTCCCTTTAAAAAGACAGTCATACTAGCAACGTCATGTCCTAATATTTCAGCCAAACATATATCTACTGCAACTTGCATACCACTATGAAGTTGACGATATTTTCCGGTAGAAAATACTTGATATCTGACGTGGCACCCCTAACCTGTGTCGCCGACTCGCCGTAAGCCGATTACACTGGCTAGCGTAGTGATCCTCGTGCTACTGCCAAAGTTCAAGGCTACAACGTGAAAGACCGCGACAAAACAATCAATGATTAAGTGCCACGTCTTCTAAATTAATAAAAGAGTATTATAATGAGTTCCGAGGAAGTGTGGGGAAAACAGCGTCGTTTCTAAGAAAAGCTATTTTAAACTTCAGCTTAATTGTGTTTTGCTACACAAAGTGGTCTATCAGCGATAACGAAGATAGAAAAAAAATTAAAAACAACTCCTTTTTTTTCATCGGTTAAAAAGTGATAAATTTACGGCTGATGGGACTGACATAAAACTAAGACAGCTTACATCAATCGGGTGCTTCAGAAATACGATACGCTTCTATAGCGCGTCAATGAAAGATCCTGAGGATAAACATCCTCAGGATCTTTCATTGACGCGTTCTATAATATTGTATGGGCCTGAGACCTGGAGATATACGCTGAAATGACGCACGTTGATAATCAATAACCAATGACAGTCCAGGATCCATCATGGATTCCAGATATAACCCGCAGATATCAAAAGCTGTTGTTTGGCAAATAGGACAGGTCCATAATACTCGCAACCGGCGAGCTACCCCCATGGGAAATGGCGTGGGATTGTATGTATGTACATAATTATGTAGATTCCAATAAAGCTCCCGTCGCCATTTCAACAGAGCTGGCTCTAGCATTTCCAAGCTTAGATTCTAAAATCCGTAATTTAATCCGTCATCGATTCACTAAAATTTGTATTTCTGCCGGTAGTCTATTGATTTATAAATATAAATCTGCTATTTATATTTATTATTAAACTTGACCCGACATTCTTTACTTCTTTCGTACGCCAATTACATGGGCGCCGTCGACAAAGTTCAAGGCCTAAAGATGAAAGATCGCGGTGCGTCTGCGCATCACGCCGCGAATCCACTCCGGAAGGCAGAAAAGTTTCAATCTTAGAATAAAAATTATCAATTAATATACTGCCTCGTTGGTCAAGTGGTCTCAAGCGCTGCTGCTGGACAAGAGGTCAAGACCTCATTGGTTTGATTCCCATGTCAGCAAAGGGCAATCAGAATTTTACCATCAGAAATTTCACAGTCGGTAACATGGATTTATGCCCGGTTGATGGCAATAGACTCGCTCCCTATTGCATGAGCCTAAACTATAACTTGCCTAATGTGGGTGTGCATAAGTACATGTCTGCCTAACCATCCGGGGATTTCAGGCGTGATGATATGTTAATGAAGGTAAGAAGGAACATCGATTACTTATGTCTTTTGGCCATATTCGTTAGTGATAAGGACCACACATTCATCAAGCAGGTAGGCAAAGAGCTGGTCGCCAGTTTTCCCAACCCACTCATAAACCGCAAGAGAAGTATAATAAAGGGCTACACGATCTCGAACGGTATTTAAAACCTTCCGAATATAAAGTGATCATCACCGAAAAGACACTAATAAGGCCATTATTACAAAAAAAACACTATTTCTCAAATTCTTACACACAAGTATTCGCCGAAATCGGTCTAAACTAAAATTAGATCATGACGGGTACCTATTTAAAAATCCGGTTGGAATGTCACAGAAGAATTCTACATACTTTGTAGGTACATTACCTATGTAAACTGACTATTTTTTTAATTAAAATGTACGAATAAGATATAAATTAGGTGACTGACTAACACATACCTATTTCACCACATTTACAAGACGATTTTTTATGAATTTAATAGGTATTTTGCGGTTATTTTTTCACAAATCATTCTGTGACATTTATGGAAGGCCAAGCTGAATTTAAATGAACGAAAAGTATTTTGAAAAATTATATTATCGATAATCTTATCAGGCACCTGTAATTTTCATTTATTTTTTAATGGCAGAACAATTAATGAAATAACATCAATTTGACACATTGATACAATAAAAGAGATTGGTCAGACCAGCGTTATTTTAAACGCGTTATTAAATTTGATGTAATTGAATAAAATAATCCATACTTTATTCAATACTAATATTATAAAGAGGTAAAGTTTGTAGTTTGTAAAAGTTTGTGTAGGGGGTAATCTCTGGAACTACAGAACCGATTTTGAAAATTCTTTCACTAATAGGAAGCTACATTATCCCCGAGTGTCATATGATATTTACAATGTGCTCGTGGGATAATTTCCGACCAAAACGCGAGCGGAGCCGCGGGCAAGTTAGTACTGAATAAGTTAGTTGTTAGGTCAGTAGCAGCTTGGCGTCTAGACTTGCGGCCTGTTGATGACCATCAACAGGTCATCAACAGGGCGCAAGTCTAGACTCGGTAATATGACATCCATTATTACAAAAGAGTTAGACCCATCTTTATGAAGCTTCTTACAAGGAAAAGTTTCAACTTACTCTTCAGTGTCAGATCGTAATAAAAGTCAAAAATTAAAAAAAAAGTTTCACCAAGTCATCTTAAAAGATACGCAGTCAAAAGTATTTCGACAGAAATCCGGACCCATATCCAACGTCTTTGGAAATACTTCCCCGGGGCTATGATTGGAGTCTGGAATCTATGGTCCCTATTATTACATCATTGACTCGATGATTGTAGCTTTTAGCGATGAATAATGACTATCGCCGGTTGATGAAATCGAAAAGCATTTGGTGTTGTATCTAATTATAACTTCCGACTCGGTGGTTCGTGTTTATAAACCGAATAGGAACTAAGTAGTTTATTTTCATAAGGATCGTGTGTTTAATATTTTTCTTGGTTTCGCATATGTACCGTTTTGCTGTGAGCCTAATCACCGTTCATGACATAATAGGACTCCTTCGTGCCTCTGAAAACCACGTCAAACGGTCAAACCCTTGATTCAGATGCACGAGCGCGCGGTGTAGGTACATACCTAAACGTAACGTAAATAAAAGTAGTTGAAAAAACTAAAAAGCCCGACTGAAAAAACAAAAGTTGGAAGCAGGCGGGGTCCATTTGACTATAAAATTATGAAAATGGAATGGAAACCTTTCATTCCATTTTCATAATTTTCAGACAAATCGATTGACGTAAGAATCATCAAAATCGGCCTGCACGTTTGGTCTCTACAACACCATCTAGGCACAAACTCATGCATAGACTGATAAATTTTTAAATTAATAAAAGGTAGGTACAAGTTTCCCAGGGTAATGTTTTCATAATTTTAAGAATTTATTTATATCTATGAATGATACTGATTGTGCTTGTTGCAATTTACTAAAATGTCATAGGATAACTGTATTTTCGATTCAAATACGTTACGTTTAAACCGCGTGCTTGTGCAGGGCCTCAGGTTGTCATTTGTATTATCATCTTCGACAGTCGCTAACAAGGGTAGTCAGAAGCCCGATAGTCCAGTCTTACCAATAAGTACTGTGCTACCAAATAACTGAGTTATGGAGGTAAGATAGGCAGTCGCTCCATGGGTATTCAGCTCCTTCCGGTTAGATAGGAAGTCGAGATAAACATACATAGTTGGGGTAAGGGTCAGTGGGTCGTTACATCACCCTTATAATGTCCACCCCTGGGGAAAAGGTTTTAACAATCTAATAAGGTTCGAGTACCTACTTGTGTAGGTATAATTATTTGTTTGTTTCTGATACAAATGACCAACTGGCATAAAACATTGTTTTTTCATCCGATCAGTTTTTTACTATAAAACGTCAAACTCCTTTACGATTGTCCGACCCATTCACTAATGAACCCGGAACTGGTCGATGCAAATTATAAAAGCCGTTGGTATAGCCACTATTATAAATCATATTGTCATGCATATTATTATGAGTTGACAACCTTATCATAGACATAATATCGTGATCGCAGATTTATTTTAAAAAGTGACTTCATTAATTTTCATGTAAAATCAGAATGAAGGAAAGGAGGTGTTTTTTTTTCGGCCCAAACATGTACCGAGGTACAAATTACTATTTAAATTCTTTCCAATACATTGTGTTATTAGCAGTATTTTAAATCCTTCAATATTCGATAGATTAAAAAATAAAAGAATATGAAAAAACACTACCTCGAATCATAACTGCGTTCAAAGAAACGTTCTTAACAGCGCTGGCGGCTGTCAAACTATTCCATCTGTCAAAATATTAAACTCTTTCGAGATCGGTCGATCGATCGATCGTTTGACAAGGGCTAAAATAATCTGAATGACAATATTGTCACCAACAACAACAAAAGGAATAAGATAGTAAATTATCGGCCCTGGAGCACTGTCTTTTGGCCAGTAGCTAACCAAACGCAAAAAATAATCTGAAATGTGAAATAAATGTATTTTTTAAAATCTTGATCCTATAATGTTTCACAAGAAAGTGTGCCGGGAAAATTAACCTATCTTTAATACAAAACTAAATTCAAAATAGTATATTTTTAGTTTTTCATACGTGTTTAAATGAAGTAACGAAACGCATCATCGGAGAAATGAATTACGAGATTGCCAGATTAAAATTCTTGGGTTGCAAGTTTTAGCATCTTTGATCGACAATTTCAGGTGGTACAAATGCATTAATAAATCCAATATATTTTTTTTCAGAATCTGCGATTTTTTTCCTATAACTTCGTACCTTTATTGTTAAGGTACATTGTTTGGCCACAATTGTATGGGGGAAAAAACACCTCCTTTGAATCCTGTTAGTTTATCAGGATTTGATATTTCCTTCTTTTTATTATTAATTAAATCGTAGTGTGAAACGAGAATTACTTTAAAGAAAAAAAAAAAACATAATGAAGTAGGTAGGTACTTAAAGATTCACGTGGTAGCTAAAAATAGGTACTTATTAAAATCGTTAGGTACTAATAAAAGGACGATTAGTACTAGGTTAATATAAGTGTATCTTAGTTCGTATGCTACGTCTTACTTCATAATCTGCTAAGGCCAAATTTCACCAATGAAACTTAGCACGGTCGGCATAACTAAACCGCCGGTGCCAAAACCACCACTGCCATAATTACTATGGTGTATGGCGCCTCTAACTATAGGTAACTGATCGCAGTTACCTATAGGTTTTTAAGTAAACGCAACTTCGGCCCCCAAGATACAGGCGCAGCCTAGTTTGGGGACCTCCATTATTTATAAGGTCTATCTATTCATACACGAAATCTGTTAATGGGTCATTGTACTCATCATTATGAACAACTTTTACTATGGGACCAACCCCGAAATCGCGAAAAAAGAATCAGCTGTTCCCTACAATATGATCGCATTAACTCGTCAAAATGTACTGAACAGCTGTTTTTTTTTTCGCGATTTTGGGGTTGGACCCATTGTAAAAGTTGTTCAAAATGATGAGTACAATGACCCCTTAAGAGATTTCGTGTATGAACAGACACCTTATATATACACCTTATATACTTATGTTAAAACTTTACTTGTTACGTTGATTCATAGCGCTAAGTTAGGTTAAGCAATTATGTTTTTGTAACAATGGTTTAATAAATTTATTCTTATTCTTATTTAAATCGCTCTTAATCTTACTGTAGACAGGGCCTTCTTTTCCAGTAGCTATACTGAGCAAGTGCCTGGGCACTTGGTTACCTACACTTAGGGTCCCAGGAGTGCCCAGGACCCCACGATCCATGGAGCGTCTTAGTTCGTGTCAGCTTCTTGTATAGAGACTGTCAAACTCTTATTCCAAATTTGGTATTTCCATTTTCAAAGTTTTCTGTGTAAGGCAAAGTTCCTATTTTCCTCCTAATCTTAATTGATGATTATATGAAACCCAGGCCTAAAATTTTCAAAAAACCGCTTCGCTCCACCTCTTACACTACATATCTGAAGCAAGCTCAAATTAAATGTATTATTGTTAACATTTTCCATCTCTTTTCACCAGATATTCACACCAGCATGGGTGCTGGTCAGTCAGTTCGTGCAACAGCCTTCCAGCGACCACCTAAACAGACTTCCTCGGAGCCTTTCCTTGACGAAGAACCTGAAGATAATCATATCAACATCTCGAACAAAATGGTTTGTACAAAATTATACTTTGTATTGGCAGTAAAACAGTTGACAATGAAGCGATTTGAGGAGCTTGTGGCAAAATAATAACAGCCGTTCGAGTCGATCTTTAGGTTAAGCCGTGCTTGCCTAGGTTGGTCTGTGGATGGGTGACCGCCCATTACATACCGAGTTTCCTCCGTGCCTCGGAAAGCACGTTAAGTTGTTGGTCCCGGCTGTCATTTGTAGATCTTTGATAGTCGTTACAGGTAGTCAGTTACCCAAAAAGTCTGACAACCAGTCTTACCAAGGGTATCGTATTACCCAGTACTAACTGGGTTGTGGAGGTCAGATAGGCAGTCGCTCCATGTAAAATACTGGTATTCAGGTGCATCCGGTTAGACTGGAAGCCGACCCCAACAAAGTTGGGAAAAGGCTAGGCAGATGACGATGAATGAAGCGATTTGACCCTGGTAAGCCCTGACTCTGTAAGATACTAGCTGTTGCCCGCGGCTTCACTAGCGTTTTGGTCGGAAATTATCCCACGGGTACCTTGTAAATAGCCTATGGCACTCGGGGATAGTGGAGAAAGAAAAATAATTTTCAAAATCGGTTCAGCAGATCCAGAGATTACCCCCTACAACCTCACAAACTTTACCTCTTTATATTATTAGTATAGCTAGCAGTGAATTGCATCTATCCCGCACTGGGCCCACGTTGTGGACAACGGTCCACTCCCTCTCACAGACTGAGTAACTGTGTCCCAGGAATGGGATGGAAGGAATATGAGAGGCTGGTTATGTTATGACCTCAACTAGAGAGATTAGAATTTGTACTTTATTTAATAATCTTTAGAGTTAACAATGAATATTGATTCGACCCCAGGTGGAGAGATTAGTGGAAGACGCGACCCTGGCCGGCGGGGCAGCGGCGGCAGCATCCCAAGCTTCACTACCCAAACCGCGTGGTGACTACAGGGACAAAATCTTCATAGAGAAGCTGAAGTGCATGGATGAGAGCCATTCTGAGATGACCGGGTATGTAACTATTCGTTCTGTACTTTTTTTAATTTTACTCCATGAAACACTTCCACTAATCACAACGCCTCCGTGTGTATGTGTATGAACATGATCCAAGCGCCAAAAAAAACAATGTAGCATTGTAACAGTCACGTGCAACAATGATGTCTTCATAATTTTCACTTTCGGACTTTGGTAACTGCATGCCGTCAGAGCTGGTTTTCTGTGTAGTGTGGCAAGTGGTTTAATAAAAGCTGTAATAGTCTATGAATCAGATAATGGTCCCAGCCTCAGCTTTAGATTTCGAACTGTATATTTTCCTGTCTATTAAGGGAGTAAAAATCCTGTCCATGCAATGAAGGCGACGCGGTTCCAAACCGTGTCGTGCGAAACGAAACGAGGCCAATGATGTCTTTTTTGCTTTTATTGCATTTAAATTAAAGTCTGTCTGACCAGCTCAGGCCGCGCCGATAAGTGCCATCACTCCTTTTTTGGGAGCATTTATTGAAGAAGCTGATGACGATACTGATCAAACAATATGTCAACAGCTTCGCTCGCTGTCGGCGACTCACGTTCGCAGCTGACGGCAGCAGTTACCTTTGTCGCGCCGCCCGCCGCCCATCTTCCGTTACCACCATAAGAAAATCATGGAGTTTTATATCAACATGTGAGCCACCAGCAGCAGCAGCGCAATACAACTAGGTAGGTGGCAGGTGCATTAAATACTCAGTAGGCAGAGGTGATACGTTACAATCTCAGCCATTAGACAAGAAAATCCAAAAGGTTCGAATATCTCGTGATTGCTTTCTGCAATCACCGGGAAACCCGGAAAAGCTTTTGGTATTTTAGACCAATAGCTACCCATGTTAATCAACTGTCTGGAATGAGGTATGAAAGTGATGCATGGACCTTTTAGCGAGTAGTCGGAACTTTTGTCCCCCGCCAATTTTTAGTTTCCATAGACATTTTCGCGAATGTTTACCTACATGACAATGTCATACAAGTGCCAAAATAGCCATGCTGCACTAAAGGTAGATTGTAGTATACAGGTTGTAACAGAACCATTTACGAAGCCGTCAACCAAGCAATAAGTAGGCACATCAAACTAAGTAACATTACGCAAAAATTGTTACTGGGAAACGACTTTATTTTTGGGGCTGATAAATCACCGTTTACGGTAGGACTCAATGTAACACACTCAAAACATTGTGCTGATGCGGATGGATGGAATAGTACGCGGGTCGTGGAGGTGTCTTAAACTAATAACATGTATTTTTAAAAAAAACTTGTGAAAAGGTGTTACTTTGATCCCCAATATCTCCGTAATTAGAAGTTTCCCAGGTGGACCTGGGAAACTTCTAAACTTCCAGAACATAAAAATCGCAATGACGGGAGAACAAGTGCCTTTCGGCTTCGTTAACGGTCTTGTTACACCCTTTAGTTGGTACTTCACGTATCTTTCCGTTGTTACAGAATAACAGTAAACGATCTAAGCGCGATAGCAGCCCGTATCGACATGCGTACGTCTAACATGGTGAGCGTGGAGCCAATATGTGCCGACTGCCAGCGTAAGGTCATCAAGTGCTATGACGACGCTATGTCGGGCGCCGATGTCATCAAGTGTTGGGATACTGTAGGTAGGTATTATTCATCAGCCGAAAGGATATAGGTCCCCAATTATGAGACCATAACTGTATGCGATCGGAAAAAGTGTATGGTGGATGTATACAGGTGAAAATTCAATTTTTCTTACCTTTTTTGCAATTTGCAGGTCAGTGTCAATGGGGTTAAATGAACTTAGAGAATTGTATTGATGATTTTAATGCTTAAAACTCTGTAAAGCCATATTTGATACGATCGCGAATCATAATTATTTTGTTCAACATAAATTATATTATAACCTGATACTAACCTGCAAATTGCACAAAATGTAAGAAAATATGAATTTCGCTGGCTACCCTGGCGCCGCGCTGCGTTGACGCCTCCGCGCGCCGCAGCGCATCCCTCCCCATTTCGTCTCTCTGGTCCGATGTCTGACAACGCATCTTGTGGCTTCCCATTTGAGTGTCATACCAAGAAACCTTTCCGTTATCCCACCAGGGGCGTTCACGAAGTGCGTGCAGGAGGCAGCGACGGCACGACTGCGCGCACGCACTGAGAGAGAGGCGCGCGAGCGAGCGCGGCGCACGCGACACGTGGCGCATGCTCGCGAACATGCGCTCCGGGACCTCTCGTCAAACTGATCACGTCAGGACTACTGCTATGAAAAATAATGTGTGTCTCCGAAGCTTTAGAATAGCAATCATAGTGTTAAAGTTAAGTTAAACAAATTAATATTTATTTGTGTTCTCAATTCAAAAATATTTTAATTTTCTATTTTTCATATTAGACTGTTTAGCGGCTTCATACCTTTGCTTCTTTTTCACCCTAGCGAAAGAAAAGCACGAAAAAAAACGCAAATGAAATCACAGTTTCCTAATAATTCATGACAAAAATACTTTTCGTTACATATTATTTTATTTCTTCGAAAGTGTATTGAAAAACGTCGTTTGATACGCGTGGGCATTTGTTACTGCAGTTCTCGGCTCCATAATAACCTTGCCTACGGCTCGGGTGTGAATACCGCCTCGAATGCAATAACAAAGTTTCCCCACTTATATCAAAATGAAGGTACTATTCACTCTCTCTCTCTCAAAATATAATATATTCCCTTCATTATTTTCCCGCGTAGAGGTCAGAAATTATCCCACGGGAACGTTCTACTAAGATAAAAATCATAATTTATGTCCCAACACAAGTGGTGTTTCTGTGTGCTAATTCTGTGAGAGGCGTCGAAAAGTAACAGACGGACGGTAGTGACTTTAGCATGTACAATATTAGTGTGGCTCTTTAACACATGAAAATTCACGTCATTGCGCATTCTATAGTTATTTTTCGTGTGATAAACCGAAATGCAGGCGTAATAGCGACAGCACACAATGTAACGTACGCAACAGATTGTCCTTAAAGGTAGGTGTATAGAACAGTACGGGAAGGCTGACCAGTGATCTGCCTTGATGGCTTTCATGGGGAAGGTAACGCTGAAGCGCTGGCAGTTCCGAGCGTCGACATTAACAGGTTTCCAACCTCATTGATCAAAAATCTTTTTTTTTTTTCAAAACATCTTGATTTCATTGGTCAAATTGAGACCTAGGAACTAGAGTGTCACGCCATCTACAATGAGCTTTGAACGACCTTCCCCTTTGGAATATTCGGAACACATTTAACCTTCTGTAGATTCCAACTTGCTCAGCCACAAGTTAAGCTCTTTCTAAAATGGTCGATTTTTATATACATATATATATGTATATTATCCCATTTTTTTTATAACTAACGTTAAAATGTTTTTTTCGTAAATAATTAAATCTCGAAATTGTTAGCGTTACCGCGGTTTTAAAGTCTGGTCGACACCGAAGAGTAAATACGAGCATCGAGTTATATTTGTGATAATTCATGGATGTGCGGCGCGCATAAAGTGCCTTCTATGAGGAAACTAGAGATCTGTGATTCGGAACGAACGAAATCACAACAAACAACAAGATCTGTTATTTGAATTTCGTATTTTGTTTCACTCTAGATTTAGTAAGTTATGTCTCAAAATAATGAACTTGTATTGTCATAGATATTGTATGGAAGACTTAGATTGCAGCCTGTAATAAAAGTTATGATACTTGTTCATATAATTATTTATTTTACTTCTTGATTAATTAAGCCTTTTTATAAGAGGCAGACTCTGTCCAAATATGACTTAAAAATAGACAAAAAAATAAATAATATTAATCTTTTTTCAACGCAATTTCAAACGATCACTGCACGTAGGTACAAAAAAAATATATCGACAGTGCCTTTATTACGTAGCAATAAAGACGGATTTCGAAGCTCAATTACTATTTTTCTGTCTGTTTCTATATCCACACAGCCCTAATATTACTCAGGGTCAATTTACACCGAAGTGGCAGCAGTCGGTAGCGCAGATGCCAGTTTGGTTAGGCAGGAGAGGAGAGTTTCAAAGTCAAACCATTTTATGCTTTATCTCCATAAGGAAATGCATAGTATCGTTTGAAAGATTCGGGAAGACGCGGGCCTCACAGCGGCGCACTACAGCTAAGTGCTGCACGCTGCTCGCTGTTGCCGAACGCTGCCACTTCGGTGTGAATTGACCATACAGCACCTAAATTAATTAAAAGACACTTTTTTCCTAACATCATCTGGAGTAGGTTTACTTCTCACTTGCGCCGCAAGTCTAGGCATGCCAACATCGGTCTTGTTGTGTTCGCCACTAGTGTCAGGTTTGTCCGCGGGCGGGCTGGCGTGCGGGGCGCGCGCCTGGTGCTGCGCCAGCTTGCGGCGCAGCTCGCGCACGTGCGCCGCGCTGGCCAGCTGCGCGGCGCCGCGCGACAACACTTCAGCTCTTAACTGCTCGCATTCCGATCTGAAACAATTTGAATATGTCATAATACAAGAGCTAGATAATTCAATTGCATTCAAATAATCTCTAATCGCGCTGAGTTGCATGTCCAACCTTTAATCAGGTAACTCCATTCCATATTCCCACTTCTAGGTTCCAAGCCGTATCTGTGAGAGGGGGCCACCAGGGGTGGGGGGAGTATAATGAGAGAACACCAAAAATATATTTGTATGGAAGTTAAACAAAACGGGACAAAAAATTATGATATGTGTAGCGGCGTTGTGTGTCAACAGGCAGTTTATTATAGCTGGTCGCGCACCCAAACGCCGCACGCGCCCTCTTCGCATCCGCACGTACTCCCGCGTCGTATGCGCCGCTCGCGCCTCAGTTGGTGACGTAATCCGCGCGCGCTGGAGAACGCCGTATGCCTACAGCATTTTACTGAAATGCGGCTCGATTGGCGGGGTAGGTGCGCGACGTTGCATACTATTTCATTTTAAGATTTATAAAACGCGATAACTGCGGCGTGTACGGCTCCTGCATACGCATACTTACTTCAAATGATCCAGCACACCGGGCAGCCAGCCATTGGCGGTGGGTTCAGACAGCTTGCCGAACCAGCGCGACAGCTCTCTGCGCTGCTTCTCACACGCGCCCTCCAGCTGGGTGATGCGCTCCTCGTACCCTTCTGTAAAGGAGAAGGCGTCAGATTTTAATAAAGTACATACAGTTCCGATACTCGTTTATTCATTTTTCTTACTTATATTTTAAAATTATTAGAATATTCCCGGTCCCGTGGGGTACCGGGCCAGAATCGTACCCCCCCATCTCTTCCTGTGGGTGTCGTAAGAGGCGACTAAAGGATTATAAAAATCAGGGAATGGGCAGCAGCATTCCCTCGCGATCTTCAGTATACACTGCGCTCGTCAACCCGCCTGCCAAGCGTGGCGAGTACGGCAAAACCCCTTAATAATGAAAATACACAGAAGAACCAGGCCCCTAGTCCCCGGCGGCCCCGCTAGTCCTGACCACGGTAGCGGTCACGGTAACGGCGGGGCAGGGCGAGCGAAGAATCCCCGGCAGAGATTAGGCTACCGGCTACAGTAGACAATTGGCCGTGGTAACACACAACACGCGCACTCTGACGAGAAGCTTATCGAGCTGGAAGAGGAAATAGGCAAGTTACACTGGGATATTATCGGTTTATCAGAAGTCCGAAGAGAGGGAGAGGACACGATAATTCTGGAATCCGGTAACTTGTTCTATTACCGGGAGGGAGACCAGCTATCCCAAGGTGGTGTCGGGTTTATCGTCCGTAAGCCACTCATAAACAACATTGTGTCTATCAATAGTGTGTCGAGCAGGGTAGAGTACCTTATACTCAGAATATCTAAACGGTATTCGCTGAAGGTCATACAGGTTTACGCACCGACCTCGGCACACCCCGACGACGAAGTGGATGTTATGTATGAGGACATTAGTAGGGCCATACATAACTCACAAAACACACTTCACAGTTGTTATGGGTGACTTCAATGCGCGGCTGGGAGAGAAAAGCGATGAGGAGTTGAGAGTGGGGCAATTTGGCTATGGGCGGCGGAACCCCAGGCGACAGAGGCTGGCTGACTTTCTGGAGAAAGAGGGACTCTTTATGATGAACTCTTTCTTCCAGAAGCCGCCTCACAGGAAATGGACCTGGTTCCACAAAAAACGAGATTGACTTCATGATGAGCACCAAAAGACAAATATTCAATGATGTCTCAGTGATCCACAGGGTAAAAACCGGCAGTGATCACCGCATGGTTAGAGGCACATTGAATATCAATGTCAAATTGGAAAGATCGCGTCTGGTGAAGTCTACGCTCCGACCCTCAAACGAACATATCCAAAACTCCGAGAGCTTTCAACTCGATTTGTCAAACCGTTTTGAATTGCTAGACAGCTGCGCATCAGTGGACGATATTAACAACAGGCTGGTAGAAACTGTCCACACGGTGGGGTCCAAGTTCTTTAAAACCCACCGTCAACATAAGCCCCAGAAACTCTCCGACCGCACCCGGGACCTAACGGCCGAGCGACGTTTTCTGACACTTCAAACCTCCGAAGAGGCCAAGTCATATAGGCAGCTCAATAGACAGATCTTGAAGTCCTTACGAAGCGACATATGCTCCTTCAATACGGAACGCATTAAGAAGACCATAGAGCGAAACAAGGGCTCAAAAGTATTCGCAAAAGACGCGTCTATTGGGCAAAGCCAGCTGACCAGGCTGAAGACGGAAGATGGAAGAGTAACGTCGAATAGGCCAGAGGTATTACGGGAGATAGAGAGGTTCTATGGACAGTTATATACCTCAGTCGCAGAAACTGTTGCTAGCTTGCTTAAAGACCCAAGAGCCAAATTAACCCGACACTATACCGAAGATATCCCGGACATCAGCCTGTACGAGATTAGGATGGCTCTGAAGCAACTGAAAAACCACAAGGCGCCGGACAATGACGGAATTACCGCAGAGCTGAAAGCGGGTGGAACACCGATACTTAAAGTCCTTCAGAAGTTGTTTAATTCCGTCTTGCTTGGAGGTAAAACGCCTGAGGCATGGAACGGGTGTGGTGATCCTGTTCTTCAAAAAGGGTGACAACACTTTATTGAAGAATTACAGGCCCATCACACTGCTGAGTCATGTCTATAAGTTGTTCTCTAGAGTCATCACGAATCGTCTCGAACGCAGGTTTGATGACTTTCCGTTCGTTTCCGAAGAGGCTTTAGTACCATAGACCACATACATACGCTGCGGCAGATTATACAGAAGACCGAAGAGTATAACCGGCCTTTATGCTTGGCGTTTGTGGACTATGAGAAAGCCTTTGATTCGATTGAAACTTGGGCGGTTCTTAGGTCTCTCCAGAGGTGCCATATAAATAAATAAATAAATAAATATCGCTGGACATTACACACAGCGCCATCTAGGTGCCACACTAAGCTACGAGGCTTGTGTCGTGGACACCAGATAGTTGATAATACTACATAGATACTTTTTTGTTTGTAAATACATACTTATTATACATATAAACATCCATGAAACAAATGTCCATGCTCATCACACAAACATTTGCTCCTACCGGGATTCGAACCTGGGACCCTAAGAACGTAAGGCAGCCTCACTACCGCTGCGCCATTCGGGTCGTCAAACAACTCACAAAATACACATAGTATACTCATAACAATGCCACAATGTCAGTCCGAGTACAGGAGCAATGCACGAAGGCGATCTCGATAAAGAGAGGAGTAGGACAGGGAGACGTCATATCTCCGAAACTGTTTACGGCTACTCTGGAGGACGCCTTCAAACTCCTGGAATGGAAAGGACTTGGCATCAATATCAACGGCGAATACCTCACACACCTTCAATTTGCCGACGATATTGTAGTCATGGCTGAGTCACTGGAAGACTTAGGACAAATGCTCGGTGACCTCAATAGTGTCTCCCAGCAAGTGGGTCTTAAAATGAACATGGACAAAACGAAACTCATGTTTAATGTCCATGTTGCACCCACCGTACTCACAGTCGGGAACACTACTCTTGAAGTTGTCGACGAATATATCTACCTAGGACAGGCGGTCCGGTTAGGTAGGTCCAACTTCGAGAGAGAGGTCAATCGTCGAATCCAACTCGTCTGGGCAGCGTTCGAGAAACTACGCGATGTCTTCTCGTCCAAAATACCTCAGTGCCTCAAAAGTAGGGTTTATAACCAATGTGTGTTACCAGTGATGCCTTACGGATCTGAAACGTGGTCTCTCACAATAGGTCTTATACAGAAGCTCAAAGTCGCTCAGCGGGCTATGGAGAGGGCTATGCTCGGCGTTTCTCTACGTGATAGAATCAGAAATGAGGAAATCCGTAGACGAACCAAGGTCGTCGACATAGCCCAGCGGATAAGCAAGCTGAAGTGGCAATGGGCAGGCCACATAGCGCGAAGATCGGACGGCCGAAGGGGCAAACGGATACTGGAGTGGAGACCACGCATTGGAAAGCGCAGCGTGGGACGGCCACCTGCCAGATGGACCGACGACCCTGTTAAATGTGCAGGGAGTCGCTGGATGCAGGTGGCATTGGACCGGACACGTTGGAAATCGATTGGGGAGGCCTATGTTCAGCAGTGGACAACAACGGGCTGAAATGATGATGATGAGAATATTAAAAAATATATATATATTCCATCTCTATTCTACCAAGAATAGACAAAACTCTTTCAAAATACCTCGACATGTTTTCTGCCCGATCATGGGGCGACCAGCCCACGTTGCATGGCTATTCTATCTCTATTCTACCAAGAATCGACAAAGCTTTTTCTAAACAACTTGACATGTCATTAATTTCTAACATCGCCATGCTTGCGAGGATAGATATCTTTCCACAATCTGTCATTTTTATCTTTCCACAATCTGTCTTTAGCGGTGGTCATGCTACGCGGGCTGTAGACTCGGAAGTTTTTACGAAGACGAAAGACATAGAAATTCTTTCCATAGCAACGGGCAACTAGCTAGTGATGAAGATATTCTATGAATTTCGATCATCGTGTCACTTAGTGTTGGTGAAACCAGGCATTAGGCATTCAAACATTTTTTTTTGGAGTACACGCAGGGAAATCAAGAGCCCTGGTTAATGCTTGTACAGAATTCTTTTCGGAGTTACTTTCATACTTCTCAGCCTGAGGAGACAGTGACGGTAAGACCCCGACATGTTTTTAAAATCAATATAGGTCAATAAACACAAAGAATACATAGTAATAAAAAGAATCTTGTCTAGATC
Source organism: Eugnorisma glareosa (assembly GCA_947578425.1). Lineage (NCBI taxonomy): Eukaryota > Metazoa > Arthropoda > Insecta > Lepidoptera > Noctuidae > Eugnorisma > Eugnorisma glareosa. The sequence goes on from OX387961.1 coordinate 21,039,559, forward strand.
CGATGTGATGCACACTATTTGACATTTATTGAGAAGAAATGTTAAATAAACTTTGCTTATCATCGTCATTCTCATGCCCGTATCCTAATTTATTTGGGGTCTTTTTTGTTACACATCATCACAGCAGTAACCTCGAGCCCTATATATTAATTTAACAAATTAACCTTCACACATCCATCCATCATTTCTTTGCTCTTCCTCGACTCTTATAACCCATCCATGTTCATACTCAAAACTTTTTCCTTCTAATTTATTCTTCAAACATTGCTCATCATGTATATTAATTACTCGCAGAATGTCCCCACAGATGTTAGGATGCCAACTTACCAATGAGTTCTCTATCATAATGAGCTGATGCCCCTGCTTGCTGCTCCCAAACTGTTTGTTTCTCATGAAGCAAGGCATCTACTTCAGCTTGTTTGTTTGCCAGCTCTCTTCTCAACTGGAATTATAGCATAAATCTTTTGTTACAACTTTGTACTTAGATACTGAGCTGGTTTGTTTGAACTTAAGCATTTACACATCATAAAATGCAAGAACTGTGAATAATGTCCATAATGTGATAAGATTATTCACAGAACACAATCATGAGGTTATTCATCCTCTATTTTATAATTTTATTCATCAATAGCACTCAGTTTCTGAACTGAGAACTTGTAAAACTCTCCTTCAGCACTAGAGGTGTAGAATTATATTTTTTGAAGGCACACTTCCATTACGCAAGTCCTGCATGTAAGTATGACATCACATTTGCGTAAAAGTTGCTTGCATTGATAACATGTTTTCAAGAGTGTGCAAATTGCACAGAGGTTTTTCTTGCATACAGGCTTGTATGCAGGTTTGTTCCCTCTCATAGAGAGGAGGCCGTGTGTCCCAGCAGTGGGAACACTATAGGCTGATTATGCTATACAAGTAACTAGCCTAATGGAATCGCACCTTTACTGTGGTGATGTACACATATTCATCCAAACATAATGACTAATGTATTAGACAAAAAAAGATTACCCTTGAATTGGTTTGTTTCATTTGGATGAGATTCTTTGCCATTTCCTGTCTCTTGTCTTCAACTTCAGCAAATATAGAATTGCCTTTTGCAGCTGAAAAACACAAAGTAATTTTTTTATTATTATTTAGTCTCAAAAATATTTAGGTACTGTTTTTGTAGCATAGAAGAAAGTAAAATAAAACACCCAAAAGGTAGAAACTCTTGAAGTAGGCTGATCCTCAGATCTCAAGTGCATAAGCGGCATCTCACAACAGACAATGGACCACCTTCCATCTTGCACGGCATGCCCTACCACCTGCACTTGATGATCATTGCTATGCTAGGCCATTGATATGCTAAGCAGGATATGCCAGCAAAAAAGTATTTGTTTTGTTTTGTCTTGGGCTTTTATCTGCAATTAGTCTATTTAACGACAATCAGATGAGTTGTCTGGATATTGTTAAGCAGAGTGCCACCTCCAGTGAGGCAGCTACTCTTAAGTAGTATTACAATAAGTATTTTATATTATGTTGTAAAACTGTTAATTTTTTTTGTGCATCCTTAATCTCCTTGACTGAAAAAGACTCATGCTGATTACATCAGGCCCTGAATAAGTAGAAGTGCCTAAAAAATTATTACCATGAGGTTGTAAGTCCTGTTGTGTGTCTGTGCACTGATGCAGCATAGCCTTGGCCTCTGCTAACTCAGCGAGCGCAGTAGCTTCGCGCTCATTGGCTGCCCTCAGTTCCTCCCTACGCAAGTCAGCTGCAGCACGCATTTCACCCATTGCTGAAATCAACTCCTCAGCTTTTATGCGCCAAGAAGCAATTTCCATCCTTGCTTCCTCAAGCGCTTCTTTCGCTGCAGCCGCATCGGACAGCGCACTGCTTACAGTTTTACGTGCCTCTTCCAATTCTGAATTATCACGCTCGGGACTTACTCGCACTTTTAGCGATTGTTCCTCTTTCAAAGTTCGAATTTGTATTTCGAACTTTTTGACTTCTGCTGCATGTTTTTCTGTGATTTCGATGCGCTCTTCCCGCAGCTCAGAAATTTCTTCTTGAAGTGTTGTTAAACGCGATGTGAAATCATTCTTTCGACGAGCTTCATCAGCCTGATAACTTTCTAACTCTGCGTTCAAATGCCTCTGTACATCCAAAGCTGTCTGATAACTTCGTCTCGCATCATGAAGCTCTTGTTTGGTTGCGTCATAGCTGCTTGAAAGGTTGTCGTATTGTTTCTTGAGTAAATAATACCGTTCACTTAGCTCACCGTTTGTTAAATCTTCAGCTACTGTACAGTTGGTCTTGTTGCTGATAGTGGAGTAATCCATTCTCTAAAGCCACATAAACTGTGATTTCAACACGTACGATAAAATCTTGCTCTTTGTTATATTTTAATGTAGAGTAATATTCAGATTCAGTATCGCAAAGCTCGTCTGTCGACACGATTTCAACGATCACGATATTCGCTTCGCGATGTAAACAAAACGAACTTTTCGAATTCAAACAGTGAAATTTTGGCATTCATTGACATCAATTCGTTCGTCGTAAAACCAACAAAGTTATTACCAGCCCCGGTATTCACAAACACTTCGAGTCGATTATATTTTTTACGTTAGCGTTATTTTAACTTTTTATTAAATTTATTGAAGTAAATCGTTTTAAATTTTCTTTTATCGAGGTCCCTAATTAAGTACCTAACGTAAAACTTTCGAGATCAACAATCCGATCTTAAGGTGGAAGCGCAAGGGTAGCCCGCGAAATTTAAATTTTCTCAAGTTTATTGCAATTTCCAGGTCAATGTCAGGTTGTATGTTGATGAAAATATGAATCGCGCCAGTAACACGTATGAAGTTCCAGAATTATAACTATTCAAATCATCAATGCAGCCCTCGAAGTTCATATAATCCCATTCAATAGCTATTTCATGAAAAAGTCACTCTTTGTGATTATATGAACTTGGAGGGTTGTATTGATGATTTGAATGCATTCATTGACATCAATTCGTTCGTCGTAAAACCAACAAAGTTATTACCAGCCCCGGTATTCACAAACACTTCGAGTCGATTCTATTTTTTACGTTACAGCGTTATTTTAACTTTTTATTAAATTTATTGAAGTAAATCGTTTTAAATTTTCTTTTATCGATATCCTTAATTAAGTACCTAACGCAAAACTTTCGAGATCAACAATCCGATCTTAAGGTGGAAGCGCAAGGGTAGCCCGCGAAATTTAAATTTTCTCAAGTTTATTGCAATTTGCAGGTCAGTTTCAGGTTATATGTTGATGAAAATATGAATCGCGTCTGTAACACGTATGGAGTTACAGAATTATAACCATTCAAATCATCAACACAGCCCTCCAAGTTCATATAATCCCAAAGAATTACTTTTTCATGAAATAGCTATTGAATGGCTGTTGTGTTGATGATTTGAATTATTATAATTCTGTAACTCCATACGTGTTACTGGCGTGTCTCATATTTTCATCAACATACAACCTGACACTGACCTGCAAATTGCAATAAAGGAAAGAAAATTTAAATTTCGCGGGCTACCCTTGCGCATCTACCTTAAACAAATTTGGTTTTGTTTTATTGGAAAAAGGTTGATTTTATCTAGACATTTTAATAAATAAATAAAAAGCTCAACATTTAAGATTTCTTTATGTCCTACTGTCAGTTTTGCACTCCAAAATGAACCAATACGGCATCGGTGACTTTTGTTTTTTTTATTTTGTTTTTTCATCACTGACTTCTGAAGCAGAGTGCTAAAATTTTCGAGCTCTTTTCGCTCGATAATGCATCCTGCCCTTTTGAGTTACTTTTATTCTCATCTCTGCTTGAATGAACAAAAAGAACCTGATACACGGGGTGGAGGCGGAGGCTGCTTCAATTTTTAATTTTAGAGCTCTCGTGTCTCGTTATTCCATTCTATTAGTAGCAAGGGATGGATCCACGGGGGTCATGGCCAGACGTCATGATCATCCCGCCCTAGGCTGGGCCTAGGTCGATCGTGATCATATTTCTGAACTCATTGATTGAAATAAAATAGAGGCCCGGCTCGCTTAGCTCACTCTTACAATCTTTTCATCTTATAACTGTAAAATCTAACCATCTCAGGCACAGGGCCGGAGGCAGGGGGGGTGAGGGTTCAATCCTCCCGAAATCTCCAAAAAATTAAAAAAAAATCAATTTAACCGAGGTTGAATGCTAAATTTTCACGCTCGCTTTGCTCGCCAATACATCCTATAGGTACTTTTTCCAATTCTGCAAAAGTTGACAGAGTCCCTTCTATTCTCATTTCTGTATATAAAAAAGGAGTGGTGCTAAAATTTTCCAGCTCGGTTCACTTGCTAATATATCCTATACTTTTTCAATTCTCCATAATTTGAAAGAGTTCCTCCTATTCTCATTCGTGTATAAATGAACAAAGAACTTTATTTATCTTATGAAGGGTGCAAAAATTTTCGAGCTCGCTTCGCTCGGTTTTGCGTGTAAGTACCTACATGACTCCTGTGTGAATGGTCAAAAGCTAATCTAGCTGAGTACTAAAATTTTCGAGCTCGCTTTACTCACTCTGACATTCTACGTTCTTTTCAGTGTTTCCTAATAAACTGACACAATTTCTGAAAGCGTATATCAAATTCGAACTAGGGTGCAAAATTTTACGAGCTCGCTGCGCTCGCTTTTTAATTCTGACTTTTCTCAATTTATACGCTTTTAAAGATAAGTCGACATAATTATTCCTTGCATGAATCGACACCGACAAACGAAAGGCTAGAGACACTTAAATCGTTACTTTAACTTAGGATGTTTTAATTTTTATTGTAGGTTTTTACTAATATAAGAAAACAATTTGTGAAATTTCAATCGTCGGAGATGAATAGTTTCGGAGATATTAATTGCAGAACACCACACCACAGACTATTTTGGCATAGAGTATATAAATAACGTACGTCAATAAGCGGACGCCCACGACGACCGTCTCGCGGCAGTATCATTTATGGGCGGCATGGGCACCGGGCCGTAGGCCGACGAAGGAGGGCGGCGGAGGCCCGGCACTTCGGGGACAGAAGTCAAAGAGTGTTATTTGATATGCGAGTGGAGCGAGCGCGCGTCATGGAGTCATAGCATGGTATAATAATATACCAAATATTATATTATGTCACATTACAAAAAAACATAAAAAAATGCATCTCCGACGACTTTCCCTCCCCTCGGGTGGTTCCTATGACCTCCCCCCTCCCCCCCACCAACCCCCACCTCCTACCTAAAAGTGACGATAGGTATGTGTCCTTCCCACTTTTTGTAGGAAACATACGATAAAAAAAAATTAACGATGAAAAATATTTAAGTGGTGAGGTTCAGAATGTTGTAAGTACGTGGTAACCGTTTGTGCGTCGCGCGTCGGTAGGGTCACAGGGTTAACTCCGACTCTGCCATCTCTAGAGCTTATTTCTTTATGGTTTAATCAGATTTATTTCCGAACGGTATGCTTTTGACAGGTGTCATATTTTGACAACAATTGTACAATAGTTTGACAGCTTTGTTACAAAACAGGGGGCGGAGTGATATCATTAAAATTTATCACAAAAATTAAGGATAAACACCGCATTTATTGTGATACTAAAACAAACACAATGTCCTCTCCTCCGCCTACCAAGCCCCCTCGGGGGGTAAAACAAGGAAAGGAAACAGTGAGTAAATATTATTTCAGTGTCAATCATGTATTCACGGCATTCACGAGATAAAGTAAGGAATTTACAAGTTTCTATCGGTATTGGTCTGTTTTTTTCTGATTTCTCTAAGAGAAGAACATTTATCATTGTTTGCTGTTCACATTAATCACGCTGATATTTCAATATAGTTATGTTTTTGCACGTAAATAGCAAACTACAAACTGACCTTTTGCATTCCACTAAAGACGATACCGGAAGCCAAATTTTTTGTCAACTGTAGCACAAACTAGAAAAAATACTTATTTGTCGAGACTTGGATAGCCACAACGTAAAATATTCATGTCCAATAAATGAATTTTACTCTCCACAGAGCGGTTTGCTAATGTCTGTGATACGCACCCTGTCAGCAAGTGAAACAAATGAACAGAGAGAGAAAGAGAGAGCTAAACTGGAGAAGGAGTACAAGAAGAGTGATGCAAAACTTGATGAGCTTGTGGAACAACATGCACAGGAGATCATGGAAGTTATGCAGGTAAACTTCAATGATATTGCAGCATTTACTGTCGATTAATAATGGTTTATTTAGTCCAGTAGTAGTTGCAACCTTTATCAAGTAGCATCTTCAGTTCTATTCTAATGATACCCAATAATATGCTGCTGCTAAAGTTTGTTCCGCCACTTCTCTCTACCCATTAGGACCATCCCATCTCATTAGGACGTGAAGAAGGCAGGTATATTGGGGAACTATAATAATGTAATTTCGACTTTCAAAAAGTGTCGATTATTACCAACGTGATTTGAATAAACAACTTTTGATTTTTCTTGACAGACAAAATTATAACTAAGTATCCTTGTAGTGAATTTTTGTTAAAAATTTCATTTCATAATCACCTGTAATTGTATACTGTAATATCTGCTGGGTAGTTAGCTAGTCTCCATTAGGATTGCCTGCAGTGATTACAATTTATTTAAGAGGCTACATCCATCTGCCATAGCCAATTTGCTCTGAATCAACTGAACCAAATCAGGTGAAATTTGGTAAGATGGTGTAATCCTATGACCCAAACACAGATATGCAAAGTAAATATATTTTTTTTTTAAATAAGAGTCATTTTCAAGGGACAAATTAGGAAATTAAAAGAAAAGTTTTGCGGACCTTACTATGTCATATATCAAATGAAAGGGCACATTATGAGGATCTCAAATATATATTTGTTATTATTGTAAAATAAATAGTTTTGATTTTATTCATGAAAGAAGACAAATATTGACCATAACCCCCCTGATCTCCAAAACTACAGAGCCTACAATTTTGAAAAATATACAAAATATACTTAGTTCATTTCTTGTAGATTTCAGGAGAACCTATAAGAATTCTATCAATTGAAAATAAAGTGGTAAACTCAATATAAAACATTCACATAAGCATGGCAAACCTATAGTAAAAAATACCACAATTGAATAAAACATTTGACTTTGGCATTGCATGGAACCCTCTCAATGCGAGTTCAACTCGTACTTGGCAGGTTTTTTGTTTTAATAATAGGGACGAATCTATTGCCATTAACTGGGTTCAAATACCTCAACTTCTGCTGAGGAATTTCCATCCAGGAGAAAAATTAAATAAAAATTTGACTGAAATTTAAAACTAGTAATGTTGCATTGTAATATGCTTTCCACAGAAATTCGGCGCGGTAACGTCCGCCCTGTCCGTGTGGGGGCAGCACTGCGACGCCGTGGTGGCGCGGCTGGGCGCGTGCCGCGGCCTGCTGCGCCTGCGCCGCGACGACCTGCGCCGCCTGTGGGCCGACGCGCGCACGCACCACTATGCGCTGCACATGTTGACTGACATGTGAGTTCTTTTTGTTGCATACTGCTCATAAACATCACAATGCAAAGGAAACCGCTAGTTAATCTTCTGTGTTTTTTTTTCTTTACATTGTATAAAACAAAGTCCCGTTGTTGGTATGCTTAGAACTTTTAAACTACGCAACGGATTTAAATGTAGTTTTCAGCAATAGATAAAGTGATTCAAGAGGAAGGTTTATGCTCCCGTGCGAAGCCAAGGCGGGTCTCTAGTCAATAATTAAATTTCTGCGTCACCAGACTTTCGACATAGATATGGACTATACCTTACTATACCATAAAGTAGGATTAGTGCTTAGTAGGTATAGGTATGAGCTAGTTGGTAAGTTAGTAGTTTGGTTCTATCAATCATATCCTATTTTTCCAGGTCTGTCTACACATTGTTCAACTATAAAATAACTATGACTTGTCCCATAGCGAACGTGTAGTGGTATCAGAGCGAGAAACCCGCGAGTCTCTTTTCGCTGGTCGAGTGCTAGCGGCCGCTCTTACGCTGAAGGCAGCTCTCGACACCGCTGACACTACTCTCTCGCATGTCGACGCTCTCAACGGCACTAGACAACATCTACAGGTACTGTACTTATTATTATTGCTCATTGTAAGGTAGGGTCAAAGGTAAGGTGGATGTGACTTTGGAAGGACCTTGCAGAGCTAGACCCAGACTAAACCCAACTAATGAAACTATCAATTGAATGATAATAAATCGTCAGTAAGTCAACAACGTGAGTTGCGTTCAATTTATCTACTTCTATACTAATATTTTAAAAAGGGAAAATTTGTTAGTAAGTTTGTATGTAGGGGGTAATCTCTGGATCTACTGAACGGATTTTGATGATATATTTACAACGTGCCCGTGGAATAATTTCCGACCAAAACGCGAGCGAAGTCGCGGGCAACAGCTAGGTTACTATAAGTTCTTCTAGCGCATCTTCGGTCAGACCTACTTACTATCCTTTGCTAATGTAGTCTTTTCTTTTATCGTGTGGTTATTATAATGTCAGAGTTTTATGCCGCCCATGGGCCTCTGACTTGGCTTTACATTATCTCTCAGGCACGCTGGTTTCCTCACCATGTTTTCCTTCACCGAAACAAAGTGATAATTATACAATACGCATATGAATCCGAAAAATCAGAGCTGCGTGTCTCGGATTCGAACTTGAGACCTATGACTTGGCAGTCCGACGGTCACACCACTAGGCTAACACGACTGCACTGCTAATGTAGTGAGTGAGAATATGTTAAAACTTCAATTGTTTTCAGCTAAAGAAACGTGAGCTAGTAGAAGTAATAGTTCGCCGTCTTAGCGAAGCTGTATACCGGGATGAACGAGCGCCACTGACGCGTCGTGTGTCGGCGAGAAGACGAACTGCGTTGTTACTGGCTGGTAAGAAAACAATTCAGTACATCTTTGTTCATTTTTTTTGATTTTTTTTCTACACCTTCGTTGACAGTAGCTGGTCGGAAATAGGTTACATTGAGTTGCGGAAAAAGTATCTTTGTCATTAATATCAGTGAGACCGTATTTCTGAAGCTCGATGTATGTATGTATGTATGAATAAACTACTGTTACTTACGGGATATCTTCCGTGATTGTTCATTATTTTGAGCTCCCGATATTTCGACGCTGTTGCGAGCGCCATGAATAATTAGCTGTCCCATACATTTGGGTCGAGTAGGTATTGAAATTTTGTATAGGACAGCTGATTATTTTTTCACGATTTCGATGGTGGTCCAATAGAGAAAGTTGTTCAGTTTGATGGTCCGTACCACAGTATTCTATATGATTATACCCTTTCTGTTACACGCTGTATATGTGGCATTTTATATATCGACAACTAATCTGGTGCTAGGCAAGCCTGGTTTTCTTTGTTCCATCACAAACCGAACCTGTCATTTCAGAATTAACCAAAAGCGAGGAAGTAACAGATGCGTACTTACAAGAAGTGACTCCTGAGTTCGAAGCCTCTCTGTCTGAAGAGGACAAGACCTTCGAGACTACCGTCATGATATCGCTAGAGGCTTTGGGAGTGTTGGAGCAACTGAAGGAAGCTACCGAGGTATGAATTATTTTTACACAGTCATAAGCAGTCATCGGAATAGGTAGGCTAATGTACCTAAAGTTCAAGGAACAGAAACGAACATTTAGGACGTCCTTACGAATATATTTTTTTTCCGAATATTTTTTTCTGAAACTCGGAAATGTAATATTCTGACTGAGTCTTAAGATTGGTAACTATCTTAATTATTGAGGTTGATTTCTGTTTACGTTTAGTTCCAATAATTGTACAAAATGAATAAATGATATGAAAATATAAATTATATTGTATTGTTTTGTATCTATAAATTGTTTTTTTTTACCTTGTTAGTTCTAACTATTAAAGCTGGTACGATAATCAAATTAGCTTCCGCACAAAAACGAAGGGTTCAAACGAAGATAAGGAGATTACCTTTATTTTTTAAACAATAAAAATTGTGCACTTTTTTTTTAAACAGAAGCAGTAAATGAATTCGATAGTTGTTTTACTTTATTAATTTTAGTTATACTGAAAAAAAAAATTGTCGTAAGGAAGTCTCCACTTTTCGTTTCTGTTACTTGAACTTTAGGCACATTAGCTCTGCCTATTCCGATCACTGGTCATAAATATTTTGCGTGTAAAAATTTTGCCCAATTTCTTCAGATTGGTCGGATTTTTTACCTCAAAGTGCTAAGGGCCGCTTGCAACCCAGTAAATGCATTTACCGCTGCACACATTTAAAACATAATGTTGTCTTTGTCTGATTTGTTCTAAAAGTATTTAGTGTTTTGAGGTTGCAAAAGAACCTAAATATGTGAAGTGTTTTTATTTTAAAGCTAATTGCAAAGTACAAGTAGTGAGTACTGTGGTGAAGAATAAACAAACTTTCTTTGTCGGAACATATCACAAATCTGAAGCATTTTGACTAAAGGGAATATATAATTTTTGTTTTTTTACAAAAGATATGTAACTCGAATCATTACTTAGGCACCGTCATACGGCGGGTATGGGCGGTAATAATATTATACTTTTCGCAGTCGTAGATTTTAAAATCTAGTTTTTATTTTCTTTCAGAAATTTAAAGTCCAGATCCAAAACGAGCTCCTAGAAGTAATAGACTCCGTTTCCCGTCGTATTATCGAAGAGGGGGAAGTGGAAGCTGATGCGGACGTAGACGAGGACGGCGAGATACCCGACAGCGAGTGTGTGACAGAGACGGGGCGGCCGCTTGCCAGGCTCGTCACGAGTCTTGGCGAAGAGTTCCGAGCGTGCGCTACGAGGAACAAAAGGTAAGTGAGTATAGAACAAACGAGGGAACTTTGAGAAAGAAAGAGATATGAGATTACGAATATGTGACAGAGATAGAACGAACGCTCGCCAGACTTCCCACGAGTCTTGGCGAAGATTTTTCGAGCGGGCGCTATGGAAAGAGATTATATGTGATATCGAAGGTGTGACAGGAATTCGGTGAGCTACTATGCGATGGTGATTTGTTCTGTGACTTCGGTGAAAAGTCGAGTGAAAAATGAGATAGCAACGGAATACTACACACATACTCATGTCGGACTAATTCGGTACAGACGCCAGCATATCAAGCTCGCGGGCCTGTGGACGGTGAGCTATGGGCTAGCTCGCCGTCCGTCCGCCTTATGACGACAGGCCGTGTCGACGGCGCGTTCGTGTTCCACGCGCGCCTCAAAGAGAGTCAGCAAACAGGAAGGGGTCCGAAAGGACCGACGCCTGCCAGGGTTGCGGGACTGTTCGAAAGAGATACCGCGGCCCTGGAACACAAAGGGCAAAAGAAGGAAAATGGATGGGTTTTAGTCAGTACAAGTCTGAGACTCCCTTCTGCTCCGCCCAGAGTGGGAGTAGTCATTTGATGATTTCCCATGCGCAAAAAAAATCTGTCAAATTTCTAAAATAGATTTTCAAATTTATCGCTAAGGGATTAGGCTCACGGTTGATTGGGAAAATATGACAGTTTCGGGTAGCTTGATGTGCTGGCGTACATCCAGGCGACAAAATAGTTATATTATGCTGTTGGATTTCTTTCTGTCACTGGTTTTACTTTATTTCAGACTGCTGCAACTATGGAGGGCCTCGTTACAAAAGTATCGTTTGCCCGACTCGTGTTTACATACCGAGCAGCATTACTGGAGCGCTGTGCAACAAGTTGTAAGTATAATCCTACCAAAAAGCAATACTTCCTATGTGGTGGTGGAGACATTAAACGAATGTTCTAATTGAAACGCGGTTTTAGAGGTATGTGGAACTGAGTGTAAAGTTCCACATACTTCATGGAAAGGGAGGATCCTCCGACCAGATGGGTGTTATGTCCGGTGGCTACTGCCCGAAGGTTGTTGCCAGGATGTTGTATACATATGCTTAACTCGTGGATCATTTTGATTACGCGATGCTGAATTTTAGTTCTCATTTTCATGTCTCAGATTTTGCTGATGATCTTTTGTACTAAGTAATTTTGTCGACATACTAAAACTTGGTCATTGAATTTGTTGATCAATAATACTTCAGAACGTAATGATTTTGATGTTTCTCCATTCGTAGTTTAAAATCGTGAAACTTTTTTATATTATGTATCATAAGAGCCACACTGTATATTTTTTTTTGTTGCGTTCAGTTACAACTCCTCCTAACGGAATATCTTGAGATCGAGAGCGTAAACTTAGCAGCGCAACGCTCAGTAAGCTCAGTGGTCACCGACACCACAGAGCTGCGACTGGCAGACTACTTCGCGAAGAAGAGGCCGCAGAGACGACGCACTAAGCTGTTCAAGCTCTCCGGTTAGTAATCAATGGGGAATGCAGGTCACAGCTGATTGTAGATGGCGTGTAGCTAGTGCCAATCTCACCAATGAGGTCAAGCTTGTTTTAAATATATACACATAGTGACAGTGATATTGACAGGTTGTCAACCAATGACGATGCTTGGTACAAGCTACGCTAGCCTTTCCGTTATTGCCAAGATACAGTTTTTTACACCTGACATTGCATAACTATTTTTTTTTTTTGGTTTTGTTCTTTGTGAGACTATTAAATACTTTTTCTTTCTTTCTTTAACTTTCAAATCACAGTGATCTTTATTCTTGTCGGCGAGGCGACAGAGAAATAGGATCAGGGGGGTTACTATGAGGTCTTAAAGCAAGAATAATTCCAGTGTTGGAAAGAGACAGAGCTACACAGGTCGTCTAGCGCCATCTCTTACCCACACTGGAATTACTCCTGCTTTAAGACGTCATGGTAGGCCACCAGGTAGGTTGGGGGTGATGCTGTTCCCTTCAGCGAGGATGTGGAATAAATGAATTTACACTAATATCAACTTTGTAACACTATATTTACATTAATCAGATTAAAACACACAATAATCACGGCTTATCTTTAAAATTATAGAGTCACAAATATTAGAGAGTCACAAATATAAAACAAGTACTTATTAACACAACTTATAACGCAGACTTTAAACACTTTTACTACTTCTTGGCGCAGGGTAACCTACTTAGATGTTACGAGATCGGAGGATGTGAGAAGACTAACTTTTTGGGTCGTAGAAATCGCTGCGACCCCGTAGGGGGGCGCAGCTGGCGGGTTGTGGGCAATTGCCCTTGGTCCCGTGGGTTCACATTGCACCCGTAAAAACGGGCGCCTGCAATTGGGTGGCCTTGTAGGCCCGGCTGTTGGCGATCGCGTACGCGCGGTTTGCCTATGTGTAGTTGCCTATGTGTGGTTAATTAGTGTCGGTAGGGGCGCCACGGTGCTGCTATAGCGCCGCTTTCTTCACGCCGCCTCGGCGGTCTGTCACCTGGCGGTGAGACCGCCGGCTACCCGGCGGAGGCCCAGCGGATGACGACCAGCAACAGAGGCGGCTCGGCGCACCTACCAGGCTGCTGACCCCCGTCTGGTGGCGTTTTCAGGTCTAGCCGAGCTCGCTCCAGCCCGGGGGCCGAGTATGTGAGTGTGAGCGGTAATGTGTGTTGTGTAACACCGCTCATGCAGGCGATTGAATGGCGTGCCCGCGTCGCACATTCAACGCGTGAGTTTGTTCGCCTGTGGAGTCGTGCAAGTGTGGGGCGGTGCGCGTCGTGCCTATATTAACTTAGAACACTACGTTCACCGGGTGAATGTTGTGGGTGTGGAGTCTCAGTGGTTGAGTAAGTCGCGTGTGGATGGGAAACGACTTACCCGGGTGCGTCAATCCGATGGGGTGGCGTCCACGTCCGCCACGAGATCGCGTGGTAGGCGCCTCGCGTCAGGTGGCCGCGCGTGCCACGGCGCAATGTGCATGACCATAGGCCAGGCAGATGCGTCGGCCCGCGCGAACATGTTGGACGCGAGGCGGCGGCAGAAGTCATCCAGGCTCTCGATGCCGAGGTCCCGCTGGATGGTGGAGTTCCTCACGTAGCGAGGTGCGGCGACGATTTTGCGCAGCCAGATGTTCTGCTGCGCGCGTAGAGTCTTCCTGTTGGTCTCGCTCGTGAGGGCGAACCAAGCTGGGGCGGCGTAAGTGAGCAGCGGGCGGATGTACGTTTTGTACACGCCCAGCTTAGCTCGCAGCGGGAGGCGGGATGAGAGCACTGGATGAAGCAGGAAGCGGGCGCTCCTGCACTTGGCGACTATCGTGCAGACGTGGGGCGTCATGGTGAGCCGACTGTCGATGGTGACCCCCAGGTACTTGGCCTGGTTTGACCACTCGACGTCGGCTCCGAGCAGCTGGAGGGGTGGTGGCTGCTTGTAGCCGCCTACTGGCAGTGCTTGTGTCTTACCCACATTCACCGACAACCTCCATTTGGACAGCCAGTCCGGCAGCAGGTCGAGCACGCGCTGCATCTTGACGGCCGCGTGATGCACGTTGAGGGAGGTGGCGATGTACGCGGCGTCGTCTGCGTACAGCGCGAGCGTGGTATCCGTAGTGGTGGGGATGTCGTCCGTGAAGCAGGAGTAGCACGTCGGGAGATGCAGCTGCCCTGCGGCACTCCGGCAGCGATGGGGCGGGCGCTGGATAGCGCGCCGTCCACCACCACCCTGAAGGTCCTGTCCTGTAAGAAGGAGGAAACCACCTGGATCAGACATCTTGTACAGCAGACCGGCGTGCCATACTCTGTCAAAGGCTTTTTCCATGTCGAGGAATACTGCCACTGCTCGCTCCTTTTTGTTCAGCGCCGACGTGAACAGGTGCAGTACCCTCGACAGCTGGAGCGTCGTGGAGTGTTCCGCGCGGAACCCGAACTGTTCTGGGCGCGGAGTCAGGTGTTGCTTCAGGTGTCGCGGCAGGAGTTGCTCAAACACCTTGGAGATGGAGGAGAGAAGCGTGATCGGCCGATAGCTCTCCGGCTTCAGTACGTCCTTGTGGGCCTTGGGGAGCATTATTACGCGCCCTTCCTTCCACGCAGCCGGGAAAACCCCTGTGCGCAGGATCCCCGTGAACAGGCGCGCCAGTGCCGCTACTGACTAGCTTTGCCCGTTGGATGTCGCTGCGCGGCAGGCGGTCACGGGGCTCTGCCCCCTGGCCGCGGAAGCCATACCTCGGCCCGTTAAAACGGGCTCGTCGTTAGGTCGCCTTTTTGTGCTCGGGGGCGCCTTATTTATACCCGTGCACGTAAGCGCAAGTAGCGGTGGGCTCTCATTGTTACCCCGCCAGTCGCCCATACATAAACGCGGAAGCCGGTAGCACCCTGCCTCGCGCGTCCCGCTCTTCACCCCTGTGACCTATTTTCAAATGGACTTGCCCAATGTACCCGGATCTAACGAACAAAGGGCTTTTTTGGCCAATCAGAGGGTTTGTTTACAGTGATAGTTATGACTGTGTCATACTAATTTCGTGGATTTTGCCTATTAACGCGTAGTTTTTACTTAATAATTTCTTTCTAAGTGTTTTTACTTTTGATATACTTTACTTTTGATTGCTTAAGGTACAGTGGTCCTATTTACTCTATATAAAGATACTGGTTGGTATAATTTTACATAATAACGATGATTTAACCTACAAATAAGTTGTTTTTAGTATATATTGTGAGCAAATTGCTGCAAAGACACCTAATTGATAACTAAGTACCTACTTATATACTAATCAAAGCTGATACTACTGTGCTTCGCCTACAATTCTCGTTGGAATAAGGTTGCTTTTGGGTTGCCGTTGTCAGAGGTTAAACTGTAGACCATGATTTTAGCCATCAATCGAATGCGTGAAGTAAATTTTTTTTTTTTGAAAGGCGACACTCGCTTTTTGATTTTCCAAAGATAGACCAGCACGTGGACCGTCTACCGTCTGTCTTGGGTGAGCGGCTCACACCGCAAACCGGTAGTTTCGCCACTGACCGTCACTAAGAAAGCGACAAGATGTATTTCGAGGTTGATAAATTATTATCGTGATTTGCCGCAGCCGTCGAAGTTGCGAAGTCGCGTTCGTATTTGGAACTATAGCAACATACCGTTACACCGTTACCGTTATACCGTTTCACAGCGGTCTGTTCACAGACCGCTGTGAAACGGTATGGCCATTGGGAAAATTTGGATTAGCAATCGCTTGCGCAAGAGTACTTTTCTTTCTTACCTTTACTTTGATACTGAGTTTGCCGATAAAATTTCATTTTCATTATTGTTACCCAGGTCCGCCGGCCGTATCGCCCAGCCTGTCGGGCCGGCGCCACACGTACCCGCTGGTGTGTCGGCCCGACCCCGCGCACCTGCACGCCGTGCTGCCAGCGCTACACCCGCTGTGCGCTCATATTGAACCTGTTACTGGGTGAGTTATAGTCAAAAGTTAATAGTGGACGAGATCAGTATTGCTTCAATTCAAATAAATTTTCTCTATAAAACTCCATATTACAACGCACCCTTATAAGTATCGTAACGGCATCGCTTCGGAATAGGATCTAGTAAAAATGAGGTGAGGTGTTGCCGATCCGGTGCAGAATCTATAAATGTGTTACGAGCTTTTTAGCGTAGAGTTGTCTACGTGCTATTACAGAATATTTTAACATCTGCAGTTGTGTTATGTGGCTTCCTTAACTACTAGGACGTGTGTGCAATGTGATTTTCCATAAAGTGACCCGCTTTTCAGTTTTTTTTTTATTGAGCTTTTTAGCAAACCGAAGATTTCCACGACTATTCGTGTTATTGATCAGTGTTACGCATATTATCGTTACCCCCAGCGGCGGCGAGTGCTCGCTGCGCGCGTTCATCACGGACTACGTGCGCTGCGGCGAGAGCGAGCGCCTGGCAGCCGGCGCGCGCGCGCACATCGACGACGTCATGCGCGCGCACAGCGCCTGGCGCGAGCGCGGCCCGCCGCCCGCCACTGCGCTCCGCTGTGGGTGCGTATGCTGTGCAATGTGCACTGTGCACTGTGCACTGTGCTCACAGCGTAGGGATCACTATAACAGTAGGGAAAGCCAAAACTAACCATGAATGGACTGAGTTAAAGATGATATAACAGGTAAGCGGGTTGTGTGAGAGCGAGCGCCATGTGCGGCCGTACATAACGTGCGCCTGGCGGGAGCGGGCTGCGGCACCTGCTACTGGGATAGATTTCCAGGAAAACTACAACTGCTATCGAAAAAATGTAACTGGCAAAGTTGTAGGTAATTAAAAGATCTACAACTTTTGTCTTGACACTTTTTCACATAACCTAAAAATATCTGCGAAAAATCAAAATAACAGAATTTTTGATTTTTTTATTTTTATCTCCCACATTTTTTTTCTACTTATCTTCTTATGTCCCCAACACGCTCTAATTTTTTCGATTCTAAATATCTATTTTTTTCCCTATATATAAATCGAAAAAGTAACCTTATTTTGAATCGAAAAATCTCACGTCAAAAAAGTCTTTTTTTTTGTTTTAAAGTTGGTGCGCTTTTATTCGTTGAAACCTCTACTTTCTGATAGTGTACAAATTTTAACACAGCGTTCAGTACGTCGGATAAAAAAATATAAAAAGTTTTAAACAAATTATGGAAATGTGTTCTATTACTGATACTGAACCACCAAAATTTTTTTGCGCACTGCTTAAAAAATATTCCAGTATATCAAAAGTGTAAAAGGGGTTTCAATTTTATTTTTCGAAATTGAGTTTATTATTTTTTTTGCATTTTGTGAAAAAAAGAACCATGGTAATGTATATAAGGTCCCATTAAAATAGATGGACAAATTTTAACACAGCGTTCAGTACGTCTAACCAATGATATTCAAACAAAAAAAAAACACTGAATAAAGTGATTTTATTTTGACCTAAAATATTAAATTGCCAGCGGCACTCTAGAATAAACACATCCATTAGGTCAAAATAAAATCATTTTAATCAGTGTTTTTTTTTGCTTGAGTATCATTGGTTAGACGTACTGAACGCTGTATTAAAATTTGTCCATCTATTTTCACACACACTATCTATTCGTAATAATATGAATGGGCGCGCGCCATGCGTCGCACGCGGCGATGTTGTGCAGCGGGGGTGAAATCCCTTCCCGGGCGGCGGGGGCGGGGCCGACGACCGCGGCCCGACAGTCGCTCATCGCATGCGCTGTCGTGACGTCGCGTCCAATCTTTCCCGCGCAGCTCCCGCGCCACACGCGTGTCGTACTTGTACCTACACACACAAGGTCACAATGTCGGACTTAAGTAACCGCGAGTTTTATGAAATGGTGCGGGTGTATTTATTAGTGGTGAAAGTTTACGAGCAGCTCGCAGAATGTATGCAACGGAGAGCATACCCCGAATGTGAGCCCATGGTAACCTTAACCCCGCAGCCCCTAATGAAAGGACCATTTTAGCAGCCACTCAAAGGCTGCTTGATCACGGTCAGTATGCTTTATTTTCTGCATTTTGATAGTCCTAAGCCCACGAAAGTATGAAGGAAAAATTGGAATTACTCTTCAAATAACTTCATATCACGGCCAAATCTTAAAATAGCTTAGTTGGAACCTTGGAACCAGATAAAATCGGCGACCAGTTTATTGCAACCCACGTAAATACCTAACCCTGTGCATGATAAACAAACGAGCGTGGAGCGCCGCCACCCGCAAGTAGGTGGCCATTAAATCTATTTCAAAATAAACATTTTTCGTTAACGATAACTTTATTTTTTTGTACTAAGACTTATCAAAATAATAAATAGATGCTTAATAAAACTCATTTAAGTTTAATTTGTCAAAGTTTGCGCACTGAATAAAAATTGTTCCTGTATTTATTAGATTTACATTTTAATTACTTGAAAAACATAAGTTTCCATGTTACTTTTTTTTCGAAAATCCACTAGAATCGGAAAAGGAGGTGTTTTTTTTTCAGTCAAAACATGTACCGAGGTACAAATTACTATTTAAATTCTTTCCAATACATTGTGTTAATAGCAGTATTTTAAATCCTTCAATATTCGATAGATTAAGAAATAAAAGAATATGAAAAAACACTACCTCGAATCATAACTGCGTTCAAAGAAACGTTCTTAACAGCGCTGGCGGCTGTCAAACTATTCCATCTGTCAAAATATTAAACTCTTTCGAGATCGAAAAACAAAGTTGTTGCTGCAGTTTGATGAAAAAGTCTCATATCTCAAAAAATAAACATCAAATCTTATTCAAACCAATTTTGGTTGAAAGTTTTTTTTACGTTCTATAATCCTATATTTTTTTCTGAATTTTTCTCCTCTTACTTTAGAAATTAGAGGGGGACACACATTTTACCACTTTGGAAGTGTTTATCTTTCAAACGATTAACTTTGAGAGAAACCAGAAAGAGAAAGAGTAGAGTAGAGAGAAAGAGTTTTAGGAACCTCAATGTCATTTTTAAAGACTTAGCTATAGACACCACATACAGGTTTGATGAAAAAAATATTTTTTTAGTTTCAGTTCCATGTATGGGGAGACCCCCTTAATCTTGTATATTTTTTATTTTTGTATAAAAACCTTATAGCGGTTCACAGAATACATCTACCTACTAAGTTTCAACTGTGTAGTCCTAATAGTTTCAGAGTAAAGTGGCTGTGACTTACACGGACAGACAGACAGACTTGGCGAATCTATAAGTGGTTCCGTGTTTTGCCATTCAGCTACGGAACCCTAAAAATCGTAAACAATTAAAATAGAACTTACAAGTGAGTTGGCGCCAATTTTGTTCGACGTTTCGTTGATAACCTACTGTTTGCATACTATTATGAGGTCGGGAAGGGTAGGGGAGGCCTTACCCTTCCGGACCGCAGATAATACGCCCCCCGCCCCCCCGAACGCACGTCGCGGTGCAGGCCCGTCACCACCGGCGCTAACAGCAGCGCATGTCCCGCAGCTCCCGCCACCGCACCGTGTTCACGTGCTGCGGCAGCGCCTGGCGAGCTGTCGCCGACACCGCCCGCGCCGCGCGGCGCTGCGGCACGTGCGGCGGCGCTGAGGCCCTGCGCGCTACTGCCGCCGCGCTCGCTGCGCTAGCTACGCACTGTAGGGCGGCTCATGCCAGGCTGTGTCCTACTACTGCACAAGGTGGGTACTGTACTGTACTGTACTGTACTGTACTGCATACACACCGCCCGCGCCGCGCGGCGCTGCGGCACGTGCGGCGGCGCTGAGGCCCTGCGCGCTACTGCCGCCGCGCTCGCTGCGCTAGCTACGCACTGTAGGGCGGCTCATGCCAGGCTGTGTCCTACTACTGCACAAGGTGGGTACTGTACTGTACTGTACTGTACTGTACTGCATACACACCGCCCGCGCCGCGCGGCGCTGCGGCACGTGCGGCGGCGCTGAGGCCCTGCGCGCTACTGCCGCCGCGCTCGCTGCGCTAGCTACGCACTGTAGGGCGGCTCATGCCAGGCTGTGTCCTACTACTGCACAAGGTGGGTACTGTACTGTACTGTACTGTACTGTACTGCATACACACCGCCCGCGCCGCGCGGCGCTGCGGCACGTGCGGCGGCGCTGAGGCCCTGCGCGCTACTGCCGCCGCGCTCGCTGCGCTAGCTACGCACTGTAGGGCGGCTCATGCCAGGCTGTGTCCTACTACTGCACAAGGTGGGTACTGTACTGTACTGTACTGTACTGTACTGCATACACACCGCCCGCGCCGCGCGGCGCTGCGGCACGTGCGGCGGCGCTGAGGCCCTGCGCGCTACTGCCGCCGCGCTCGCTGCGCTAGCTACGCACTGTAGGGCGGCTCATGCCAGGCTGTGTCCTACTACTGCACAAGGTGGGTACTGTACTGTACTGTACTGTACTGTACTGCATACACACCGCCCGCGCCGCGCGGCGCTGCGGCACGTGCGGCGGCGCTGAGGCCCTGCGCGCTACTGCCGCCGCGCTCGCTGCGCTAGCTACGCACTGTAGGGCGGCTCATGCCAGGCTGTGTCCTACTACTGCACAAGGTGGGTACTGTACTGTACTGTACTGTACTGTACTGCATACACACCGCCCGCGCCGCGCGGCGCTGCGGCACGTGCGGCGGCGCTGAGGCCCTGCGCGCTACTGCCGCCGCGCTCGCTGCGCTAGCTACGCACTGTAGGGCGGCTCATGCCAGGCTGTGTCCTACTACTGCACAAGGTGGGTACTGTACTGTACTGTACTGTACTGTACTGCATACACACCGCCCGCGCCGCGCGGCGCTGCGGCACGTGCGGCGGCGCTGAGGCCCTGCGCGCTACTGCCGCCGCGCTCGCTGCGCTAGCTACGCACTGTAGGGCGGCTCATGCCAGGCTGTGTCCTACTACTGCACAAGGTGGGTACTGTACTGTACTGTACTGTACTGTACTGCATACACACCGCCCGCGCCGCGCGGCGCTGCGGCACGTGCGGCGGCGCTGAGGCCCTGCGCGCTACTGCCGCCGCGCTCGCTGCGCTAGCTACGCACTGTAGGGCGGCTCATGCCAGGCTGTGTCCTACTACTGCACAAGGTGGGTACTGTACTGTACTGTACTGTACTGTACTGCATACACACCGCCCGCGCCGCGCGGCGCTGCGGCACGTGCGGCGGCGCTGAGGCCCTGCGCGCTACTGCCGCCGCGCTCGCTGCGCTAGCTACGCACTGTAGGGCGGCTCATGCCAGGCTGTGTCCTACTACTGCACAAGGTGGGTACTGTACTGTACTGTACTGTACTGTACTGCATACACACCGCCCGCGCCGCGCGGCGCTGCGGCACGTGCGGCGGCGCTGAGGCCCTGCGCGCTACTGCCGCCGCGCTCGCTGCGCTAGCTACGCACTGTAGGGCGGCTCATGCCAGGCTGTGTCCTACTACTGCACAAGGTGGGTACTGTACTGTACTGTACTGTACTGTACTGCATACACACCGCCCGCGCCGCGCGGCGCTGCGGCACGTGCGGCGGCGCTGAGGCCCTGCGCGCTACTGCCGCCGCGCTCGCTGCGCTAGCTACGCACTGTAGGGCGGCTCATGCCAGGCTGTGTCCTACTACTGCACAAGGTGGGTACTGTACTGTACTGTACTGTACTGTACTGTACTGCATACACACCGCCCGCGCCGCGCGGCGCTGCGGCACGTGCGGCGGCGCTGAGGCCCTGCGCGCTACTGCCGCCGCGCTCGCTGCGCTAGCTACGCACTGTAGGGCGGCTCATGCCAGGCTGTGTCCTACTACTGCACAAGGTGGGTACTGTACTGTACTGTACTGTACTGTACTGTACTGCATACACACCGCCCGCGCCGCGCGGCGCTGCGGCACGTGCGGCGGCGCTGAGGCCCTGCGCGCTACTGCCGCCGCGCTCGCTGCGCTAGCTACGCACTGTAGGGCGGCTCATGCCAGGCTGTGTCCTACTACTGCACAAGGTGGGTACTGTACTGTACTGTACTGTACTGTACTGCATACACACCGCCCGCGCCGCGCGGCGCTGCGGCACGTGCGGCGGCGCTGAGGCCCTGCGCGCTACTGCCGCCGCGCTCGCTGCGCTAGCTACGCACTGTAGGGCGGCTCATGCCAGGCTGTGTCCTACTACTGCACAAGGTGGGTACTGTACTGTACTGTACTGTACTGTACTGTACTGCATACACACCGCCCGCGCCGCGCGGCGCTGCGGCACGTGCGGCGGCGCTGAGGCCCTGCGCGCTACTGCCGCCGCGCTCGCTGCGCTAGCTACGCACTGTAGGGCGGCTCATGCCAGGCTGTGTCCTACTACTGCACAAGGTGGGTACTGTACTGTACTGTACTGTACTGTACTGTACTGCATACACACCGCCCGCGCCGCGCGGCGCTGCGGCACGTGCGGCGGCGCTGAGGCCCTGCGCGCTACTGCCGCCGCGCTCGCTGCGCTAGCTACGCACTGTAGGGCGGCTCATGCCAGGCTGTGTCCTACTACTGCACAAGGTGGGTACTGTACTGTACTGTACTGCATACACACCGCCCGCGCCGCGCGGCGCTGCGGCACGTGCGGCGGCGCTGAGGCCCTGCGCGCTACTGCCGCCGCGCTCGCTGCGCTAGCTACGCACTGTAGGGCGGCTCATGCCAGGCTGTGTCCTACTACTGCACAAGGTGGGTACTGTACTGTACTGTACTGTACTGTACTGCATACACACCGCCCGCTCCGCGCGGCGCTGCGGCACGTGCGGCGGCGCTGAGGCCCTGCGCGCTACTGCCGCCGCGCTCGCTGCGCTAGCTACGCACTGTAGGGCGGCTCATGCCAGGCTGTGTCCTACTACTGCACAAGGTGGGTACTGTACTGTACTGTACTGTACTGTACTGCATACACACCGCCCGCGCCGCGCGGCGCTGCGGCACGTGCGGCGGCGCTGAGGCCCTGCGCGCTACTGCCGCCGCGCTCGCTGCGCTAGCTACGCACTGTAGGGCGGCTCATGCCAGGCTGTGTCCTACTACTGCACAAGGTGGGTACTGTACTGTACTGTACTGTACTGTACTGTACTGCATACACACCGCCCGCGCCGCGCGGCGCTGCGGCACGTGCGGCGGCGCTGAGGCCCTGCGCGCTACTGCCGCCGCGCTCGCTGCGCTAGCTACGCACTGTAGGGCGGCTCATGCCAGGCTGTGTCCTACTACTGCACAAGGTGGGTACTGTACTGTACTGTACTGTACTGTACTGCATACACACCGCCCGCGCCGCGCGGCGCTGCGGCACGTGCGGCGGCGCTGAGGCCCTGCGCGCTACTGCCGCCGCGCTCGCTGCGCTAGCTACGCACTGTAGGGCGGCTCATGCCAGGCTGTGTCCTACTACTGCACAAGGTGGGTACTGTACTGTACTGTACTGCATACACACCGCCCGCGCCGCGCGGCGCTGCGGCACGTGCGGCGGCGCTGAGGCCCTGCGCGCTACTGCCGCCGCGCTCGCTGCGCTAGCTACGCACTGTAGGGCGGCTCATGCCAGGCTGTGTCCTACTACTGCACAAGGTGGGTACTGTACTGTACTGTACTGTACTGTACTGCATACACACCGCCCGCTCCGCGCGGCGCTGCGGCACGTGCGGCGGCGCTGAGGCCCTGCGCGCTACTGCCGCCGCGCTCGCTGCGCTAGCTACGCACTGTAGGGCGGCTCATGCCAGGCTGTGTCCTACTACTGCACAAGGTGGGTACTGTACTGTACTGTACTGTACTGTACTGTACTGCATACACACCGCCCGCGCCGCGCGGCGCTGCGGCACGTGCGGCGGCGCTGAGGCCCTGCGCGCTACTGCCGCCGCGCTCGCTGCGCTAGCTACGCACTGTAGGGCGGCTCATGCCAGGCTGTGTCCTACTACTGCACAAGGTGGGTACTGTACTGTACTGTACTGTACTGTACTGCATACACACCGCCCGCGCCGCGCGGCGCTGCGGCACGTGCGGCGGCGCTGAGGCCCTGCGCGCTACTGCCGCCGCGCTCGCTGCGCTAGCTACGCACTGTAGGGCGGCTCATGCCAGGCTGTGTCCTACTACTGCACAAGGTGGGTACTGTACTGTACTGTACTGCATACACACCGCCCGCGCCGCGCGGCGCTGCGGCACGTGCGGCGGCGCTGAGGCCCTGCGCGCTACTGCCGCCGCGCTCGCTGCGCTAGCTACGCACTGTAGGGCGGCTCATGCCAGGCTGTGTCCTACTACTGCACAAGGTGGGTACTGTACTGTACTGTACTGTACTGTACTGCATACACACCGCCCGCTCCGCGCGGCGCTGCGGCACGTGCGGCGGCGCTGAGGCCCTGCGCGCTACTGCCGCCGCGCTCGCTGCGCTAGCTACGCACTGTAGGGCGGCTCATGCCAGGCTGTGTCCTACTACTGCACAAGGTGGGTACTGTACTGTACTGTACTGTACTGTACTGCATACACACCGCCCGCTCCGCGCGGCGCTGCGGCACGTGCGGCGGCGCTGAGGCCCTGCGCGCTACTGCCGCCGCGCTCGCTGCGCTAGCTACGCACTGTAGGGCGGCTCATGCCAGGCTGTGTCCTACTACTGCACAAGGTGGGTACTGTACTGTACTGTACTGTACTGTACTGCATACACACCGCCCGCGCCGCGCGGCGCTGCGGCACGTGCGGCGGCGCTGAGGCCCTGCGCGCTACTGCCGCCGCGCTCGCTGCGCTAGCTACGCACTGTAGGGCGGCTCATGCCAGGCTGTGTCCTACTACTGCACAAGGTGGGTACTGTACTGTACTGTACTGTACTGTACTGTACTGCATACACACCGCCCGCGCCGCGCGGCGCTGCGGCACGTGCGGCGGCGCTGAGGCCCTGCGCGCTACTGCCGCCGCGCTCGCTGCGCTAGCTACGCACTGTAGGGCGGCTCATGCCAGGCTGTGTCCTACTACTGCACAAGGTGGGTACTGTACTGTACTGTACTGTACTGTACTGCATACACACCGCCCGCGCCGCGCGGCGCTGCGGCACGTGCGGCGGCGCTGAGGCCCTGCGCGCTACTGCCGCCGCGCTCGCTGCGCTAGCTACGCACTGTAGGGCGGCTCATGCCAGGCTGTGTCCTACTACTGCACAAGGTGGGTACTGTACTGTACTGTACTGTACTGTACTGCATACACACCGCCCGCGCCGCGCGGCGCTGCGGCACGTGCGGCGGCGCTGAGGCCCTGCGCGCTACTGCCGCCGCGCTCGCTGCGCTAGCTACGCACTGTAGGGCGGCTCATGCCAGGCTGTGTCCTACTACTGCACAAGGTGGGTACTGTACTGTACTGTACTGTACTGTACTGCATACACACCGCCCGCTCCGCGCGGCGCTGCGGCACGTGCGGCGGCGCTGAGGCCCTGCGCGCTACTGCCGCCGCGCTCGCTGCGCTAGCTACGCACTGTAGGGCGGCTCATGCCAGGCTGTGTCCTACTACTGCACAAGGTGGGTATTATCAGATGATGATGACATTGCCCATTGGTTGAAATCCACATTTCGTCTCCGCTTCATGGATTTTGGTTGATTCCCTTACATCTCGTTATCACTGGTAAAACTGATTTTATTGCCAATTTTGTTAAGAAACAAGTAAAACATTATTTGTATGCAAGCGACATTATAATTCCCGTCCCGTCCCGTCCGGCTTTAATCTTATTCCGAAATACACTTTATAACGGTATTTTTTTCCCAAGGACCGCCACGAGCTCAGCGATGGTTGGCAGATGACGACATTGTACGTTTCCTGCAATCACTCCCAAACTGGACCGCTGCTATTCATCAAGATGCGAAGCTTAGCGCCGAGGTAAATTATACAGTCATTTATTTAAAAATGCATACGAATCATAATCATTTTCATTAGAAAAAAATTCAGCAGTACCTAATCGACCTTAATTTGAGCATAACTCCCCGAATTACCATAAATCGAGAGCTCCATTCATATTTAGCAATAGGATAATATTAATACTAAAACATCAACGAATACTACCGGAAATACATTGAGAAGGATGGCACGGTTGACATATGTCGGGCATATGCCACCGTCCGGGAGAATCAATGCGACACATTATTTCTGGGTGTTCTCGTCTGGCTAACGGAGAGTACTTGCATAGACACAACCTCGTCGCCAGGATTTTCCACCAGCAACTTGCTCCGAAGTACAGCCTTGAGGGATCAGAAGTGCCATACTATAAGTATGCAGTCATTGTGCCGATAGTCGTGTCGGCCAATGGCCTTGTGCAGTAGTAGATGTTATTCGAGGCTATTACCTCGAATAACATCTGAGGAGGCTCTCGCTTGATTCAGAAAGCAGTACTTCTGGACCCGGCGCGTATTGTTAGGAGGTTCCTCTCTCAAAAGCCCTGATCACCGGTAGCTCGGACCCTGTTCCCAATGCTGGTGGGCTATTTTTTTTATTTTAAGTGTTTTTTTTTTTAATATATTGATTTATTTCAAAATGTAATTAATGTGTAAAAAGGAACAAAGAAAAATATATCATCATCCTCCTGTCATATATGTCAATTTATTTGTGGTCGGCGGAACGGAACACTTCTTTTCTTCCACACAGATCATATAAGCGATCACAGAATTCACTTCCTTTATAACAATATCATCCTTAACAAATTCCATCCATTTTTATCATTCTGTGTATATTTTCAACTAACATCATGGCGAAGAGTTCTGATATGACATCAACATTGACTAATATGAAAAGCATTTCGTATCAATTTAACAACATTATTGAACGGTTAACCGCATGTAAACTACGGAAACAGCGCTTACTACTTTGTAATAAAGGCACTGCCTAACTTAAATAGCTTCCATGGACGTGCAGTTAACTGAACAGACTACATACGATCATCCATAATAACGTTCATTTTTGCCATCCTACAGCCATCTAATTGGACTACTGAACAACATGATGCAAAGAATGTTGCCAACGTAAATATGAAATAATTGTTTATTATTAAAATGTAGACCTTTTTAACTCCTATTGTAAGGAGTAGATTGCAAGATATAAATATTATGTACAAATGCATGATGTAGTTTTGGTATTGTCTTGAATAAGAAATTTTACTTGCTGAAACATGTTTATACATACTGAATTTAAACAATACATGCTCACAAGATCTTAAATAAGAGTGGCTCACGGCATGTCTGTCATTTCTCATGGCATGCAAATATTTTAGGTACAATTATCTTGAAGGAAAAATAATTTAGGCTCGCTTGCTACGCTCTAACCCCAAACAAATACATTTAGCGCTAATCAATATTAACACTGCCTTGATGGTCTAATGGTCTCCATCGCGACTGCTGAGCATGAGGTCCTGGGTTCGATTCCCAGGTCGGACATTGTGTTATTGGGTTTTTCCATGAGGAATTTTTCAGTTGCAGCCACGGAGTTTGGATTTGCGCCCGGTTGATGGCAATAGGCTCGTCCCCTATTGCATGGGATTTAAACTAAACAAACTGGTGAAATGTGAGTGTACTATTAGGTAAACCTCTGCCTACCCCTTCGAGGATTACAGGCATATGTGTGTGTGTTAGGGGATATCAACACATCGATCTGTGTTTATCTTTAAAAAAATTACTTATATTTTATATTTTTCGGTTTTCCAAATCTTTTGTTTATGTACATACAAACACATATACAGTATACAGCAAATAACATACAGACAAAAGGACACAAAGGTACCGCTTATTTCATAATAATTAAACTTAATAACAACTGTTGGACGAACAAACTCGAGTTTTAATTCCATTACCACAAAGAAGGTCACTAGAAAATCATCTTACGCTAAAGTGGATAGTTGATTATGTATGAAAGGATGAAATGCGATAAATTGCCAATTATCTGAGTTGTGTATAAACTGTAGTATAGAGCTTAATATATAAATTACTTATTTTGTGGTGCAAGCGGGCCTAATTTGAGTATAAGCTTGTTCGTATCTTGTCACAACCGTACCAAGTCCTTTCAGTTGATATGCCTGCAAGTATGTTCGAAAATCGCAAGCGTCAGAACCTTTGGACCAATAGAGATATTTGATGTTTAGAAAATACCAAAATGCACTACCATTTTGTTACTATTTGATACCTAACTTCAAGTATTTACTACCTCGATAGACAGCGACAAAACGCGTAAAGAAAGTGGTCAGACATTCTGACGTCAGGTTGTCTGTATCAATTTTTTTTCATAGTTTGCGACTACATAACTATTTTTTCTCTTTGTAAAAATTTACTACGAGTACCTTCTTAGTTCTTCTTACCGCAACATATTTTTTTTTTTTTTCAAATTTATTTGCCATACCAGAAAAATGTTACGCATTATTTTTTTTATATTATATTATTAGCCTATAATAATAATGTCCCACTGCAGGGCAAAGGCCGCCCTTCCCTCCTTTCACATTTATCGATCTAGGGCGATTGTAGGTCAACCCTTTGAGAAAGTCGAAGTCCTTCTCATTATTTTTTAAATCTACAAATTTGCATCAATGATTTACCAGGAAAGATAAGGTATAGAGTAGGTACAATCTATTCATCATCTGCCTAGCCTTTTCCCAACTATGTTGGGGTCGGCTTCCAGTCTGACCAGATGCAGCTGAATACCAGTATTTTACATGGAGCGACTGCCTATCTGACCTCCACAACCCAGTTAGTACTGGGTAATACGATACCCCTTGGTAAGACTGGTTGTCAGACTTTTTGGGTAGAGTAGGTACAATCTATTGTCAGTTATTGAATTTGTGCCATCTGCGACTCCCGAAGGTGTAAGACATTACAAATCGCATTGCCGATGAGAGTCGATATGGCAAAGTTACAACGATATGTCTAGTAGAGTAAGTATAAGTTGTAAGCACATGACTGCTCATTGTTTAATATACGCCAAGAAATATTAGTTTTTAATCATTCATCAATAACATTATTTTCTATATTAGAGTGTATGAGTGGTGATCCACAATGCAAATACATATCCTAATTTTTTTTGCTATAAGTGGCAAATTAAGTATCCATTACCAAAAATAAAAAGCAAACTATGAAAAAAAAGTGGTCCAGACAACTTGACGTCAGAATGTCTGACCACTTTCTTTACGCGGTTTCTCGCTGTCCATCGAGGTAGTAAATATTTGAAGTTAGGTAACAAATAGTAGCAAAAAGGTAGTGAGTGCATTTTGGTATTTTCTAAACATCAAATATCTCTATTGGTCCAGGGGTTCTGACGCTTACCGAAAATCGACCTTAATAGATTACCAAAACTATATGGTTTCTCTTGCCAGGACTTAAAGCAGGCTTATGAGCGTGAAGCAGAGATCCTAGGCTCAAGCCTGGGTGATGGCGCTGTCACTCGCAAAGAGATCATATCGGATATCAACGCGCTCGCTGATCTAGCGGTGCTGTGTGAGACTATGGTAAGTTAGATTTATTTTATGGACGTATTCATTTATAGCAATTTCATAGTTGTTTTTAGTGCGACGATAATTTTAAATAACAGAAGAAGAAATGAGAATACAATGTAATGTAGTTTGCTATTCGCAAATAAAACGCACATATCCGCGAATTAAAGTAAAGTTATTTAAAAAAATGAGTGATGTCGTTTTGTCGTAAATCTGCGTTCCGGCAGTATAATGGGATTGCGCGAATCCACATTCCGGCAAACCAAATAACCTTTGGCTTACCGCAAGGTAAAACAATGTATCTCGTCAAAGAAAACCAAATCGCCTCCGAAAACGAATCAATCGCAGAAATTCCTGTACAAAAGCTTGTGTGTAACATGAATACTTAATGATATTTCTGTCAGGACTGGCTAAGCGCCAATATCCGGAGCCTGCCTTCCATATTGGGCGGCCCAGGCGGACTCACCAAGCTGTCCGACAAGTTCCTCAACGACATCACCTCCGCCGCAATGATATTTGACGAGATCTCGCATAAGTGCCTGCTGTTTCTGCATTTGGAGGTGAGTAGAGATGAGTTATATAGATTGTTGTAACTTTAAAATTTATATCAGTGAATATGAAAGTTATATCAAGTGAGGTTGAAGTTACAAGCTGCCAGCAGTGATTGATCATGATTTGAAATCGAAACTCTTGTGTGTATAATGTAAAAGTTTTGCCAGGTAATATAATTTAACTCAGTATCGTGGATAGAGTATGATATAGATTGGCTGTTGGTCTATGCCTTTATGAGAAGTATTCCACAGATATTTTAAACTTCGAATTTAGTTGGGTAATACTTTTCTTAGAAATCGTACCGTGATAGCCTTTTTGGTGGGCTTCAGATATTCGCTAGCAATTGAGCATAGGAATAGTTTGGTCACCAGAAGGAGATGGATAAAATATATGTATTCCTCTCTCGTTTATTTTACTAATGTGTCTAATGAGTGTCACCGTGTCTCATTGTTCCACTGCACTCCAACATTACATCGGATGAGGTCCACAGATGCGCATCGAGTGCTTCCACTACCTGGGCCAGGAGGAGCGCGGCGCGGCGGGCGCGGAGGGCGCGGGCGGCGAGGAGGCGGCGGGCGGCGCGGCGCTGCTGGCGCACGCGCTGCTCGCCTTCCACGAGCTCGCCGCCAGCGTCCTGGCGCCACACAGGCTCGCGGTCAGTACACACTCATTCTTGGTTACATTCAATCAATTGGACACTTTTTTTGCGATTGGCTCTGAATGAAATCTGTCTCGTTGTTTGTTCCGGACGGCCAGGGGCACGTCCAGCACCAGCAGTCGTCCTGGGAGAGTCTCCCACTATATTTTGACGTGCGCTCTCTCCAAGACAGTCTATGACTCTGCTTACTTATCCGGCTCGAAGGACCCTACAGATGTATGCACTACTGAGAATGCGGGTGAACCCTCACCCGGTCGCACACACCTTGAATGATAAGTCACGGATAGCCAAAGACGATGGTTTATTGACTATATATACTTACACATAACTGAATAATTCGTGAATGAGTAAAGCGGACTATGAACCCTGATTGTGTACTGTCACTTTACACTATAATTTGTACAAAGGAAAAAATCTATATAGGTAAAGATTTTGTGGAAAAGTGCTGATCTATGCAATACGCGCGTGCCATGTACGATACATTACTCGTAAAATAATTTTTACATACTTAACATGAGAAACTAAAAAAATCCTAGAACAAAGACTAACACGACGCTTTACGCTTTGGCACATTTTCAGTAAAAAAATTTATGCTATATCTTTACCATAGGTTGTCCTATGGATTTAATTTTTGTTGGAATGTAATTTTTATGTCCTATTCTATCATTTGAAACCAAAGTTATTAAAATATCTGCACAACTAAAAATATCCATTTTCAACTTACGTAATTATACGTGTGACTAATTTTGACTCAAAGTCGTAGATTTTTTTACTGTTTACGCCTACTCTGTGGATGGGGTTCCTCGCTATAGTACTAACGAGTTTGTCAATCAATAGTCTAGATTTGTACACGGTTCATAACCTTGGGCTCGCCGTCGCCTATTACATGGGTGCCTTTCGGGAATTATAGGCGTGATGTTATGTAATGTGCAATTAACTTACTTTTTAAAATTATTTTACAAGATCAGCATTTTGGGACTGTTGTTAATTGTTGTATCTATCCTTAAAAATTGTCTTTCATTTCATTAAAAAAAATTCTTTCTTCCAGTACATAATGTCAGGCGTGGGCGAGATGATGTCAGCAGGCGTGGTGTGGCGCTGGCAGGGCGAGGCAGGCGCGCGCGGCGGGGACTCGCGCCTCGCCACGCTGCGCCACTGCCTCGCCGCGCTCAGCCTGCCGCACAGGGGACTGCACAGAGCGCACACCTATCTGCATCTGCTGACCTGTACGCCTGAGGTGAGTGATCCTATAGATGTGCCGGGCCTGGTGTGGCGCTGGCAGAGCGACTCGCGCCTCGCCACGCTGCGCCACTGCCTCGCCGCGCTCAGCCTGCCGCACAGGGGACTGCACAGAGCGCACACCTATCTGCATCTGCTGACCTGTACGCCTGAGGTGAGTGATCCTATAGATGTGCCGGGCCTGGTGTGGCGCTGGCAGAGCGACTCGCGCCTCGCCACGCTGCGCCACTGCCTCGCCGCGCTCAGCCTGCCGCACAGGGGACTGCACAGAGCGCACACCTATCTGCATCTGCTGACCTGTACGCCTGAGGTGAGTGATCCTATAGATGTGCCGGGCCTGGTGTGGCGCTGGCAGAGCGACTCGCGCCTCGCCACGCTGCGCCACTGCCTCGCCGCGCTCAGCCTGCCGCACAGGGGACTGCACAGAGCGCACACCTATCTGCATCTGCTGACCTGTACGCCTGAGGTGAGTGATCCTATAGATGTGCCGGGCCTGGTGTGGCGCTGGCAGAGCGACTCGCGCCTCGCCACGCTGCGCCACTGCCTCGCCGCGCTCAGCCTGCCGCACAGGGGACTGCACAGAGCGCACACCTATCTGCATCTGCTGACCTGTACGCCTGAGGTGAGTGATCCTATAGATGTGCCGGGCCTGGTGTGGCGCTGGCAGAGCGACTCGCGCCTCGCCACGCTGCGCCACTGCCTCGCCGCGCTCAGCCTGCCGCACAGGGGACTGCACAGAGCGCACACCTATCTGCATCTGCTGACCTGTACGCCTGAGGTGAGTGATCCTATAGATGTGCCGGGCCTGGTGTGGCGCTGGCAGAGCGACTCGCGCCTCGCCACGCTGCGCCACTGCCTCGCCGCGCTCAGCCTGCCGCACAGGGGACTGCACAGAGCGCACACCTATCTGCATCTGCTGACCTGTACGCCTGAGGTGAGTGATCCTATAGATGTGCCGGGCCTGGTGTGGCGCTGGCAGAGCGACTCGCGCCTCGCCACGCTGCGCCACTGCCTCGCCGCGCTCAGCCTGCCGCACAGGGGACTGCACAGAGCGCACACCTATCTGCATCTGCTGACCTGTACGCCTGAGGTGAGTGATCCTATAGATGTGCCGGGCCTGGTGTGGCGCTGGCAGAGCGACTCGCGCCTCGCCACGCTGCGCCACTGCCTCGCCGCGCTCAGCCTGCCGCACAGGGGACTGCACAGAGCGCACACCTATCTGCATCTGCTGACCTGTACGCCTGAGGTGAGTGATCCTATAGATGTGCCGGGCCTGGTGTGGCGCTGGCAGAGCGACTCGCGCCTCGCCACGCTGCGCCACTGCCTCGCCGCGCTCAGCCTGCCGCACAGGGGACTGCACAGAGCGCACACCTATCTGCATCTGCTGACCTGTACGCCTGAGGTGAGTGATCCTATAGATGTGCCGGGCCTGGTGTGGCGCTGGCAGAGCGACTCGCGCCTCGCCACGCTGCGCCACTGCCTCGCCGCGCTCAGCCTGCCGCACAGGGGACTGCACAGAGCGCACACCTATCTGCATCTGCTGACCTGTACGCCTGAGGTGAGTGATCCTATAGATGTGCCGGGCCTGGTGTGGCGCTGGCAGAGCGACTCGCGCCTCGCCACGCTGCGCCACTGCCTCGCCGCGCTCAGCTTGCCTGATCCCTTTTAAAGTAGCTAACCTAACCTAACATATATTATTAGTTTCAGTAACAACAAAATTCTAATATTTACCTTTTTACCATCCACAGGAAATAATCACATCAGTCCGCGAGAAAGGCGCCCAGTTCACTGAGCTGGAATACTTGAACGCGTTCAAAGTGATCCAGGCTCGTCGCGACATATCGCCGGCTGATATGAAGATGCATCTTAAACAACTGTCTGCCGCACTGGGTCATGTTGGAGTCACTGTATAGACTAGAACAATCATCAACTGCCTGCCTTCAGCCAACATTGTTGGGATCCGCTTCCAGTCTAACCGGATTGCAGCTGAACACCAGTATTTTTCATGGAGTGACTGCCTATCTCTATAAAGGAAATGACCACACTTATCGACGTAGAGTCGGTATAAGCCGCGCTAAAAAAACTTCATGTCCGTGCAATACATGACGTCATACGCCACGTTTCGGTGCGGACGAACACTCGACACACCGTTGGACTATTCGCTTTTATGCATGCTCTCTGACTGGCTCAAACCGCGTGTGCGTCGATATGTGTGGTTACTCGCCAATTGGGCAAAGGATAAAAAATCATATAGAAGCTAAGCTGGGCGCTTGAAACGCCATTAGGCTGTACATTAATAGCAAGATTTTGGAACAGGAGTTTCGTTTAAAATAAGTACGGAGTAGGGATTCAATTTCTACAATTAGCTAGAATAAAGCAGAACTTACATAACTTGTAACCCGTAGAATTATGCTTGGCGTGCCTTAGCAATGTTATTTAAAAACTATTTAATTTATACTTTGTTTTTAAGGGACAAAAATATTATGTTTACTCATCAGAAACTTATTTAATAGATAGTAAGATTATCGATTTATCTTGTATTGTTTAGCTTTTAGTTTTAAGTGCATTTTACTTATTATTTGCAATAAAAATATTATGATATAATTGACACGAGTTCATTTTATTTCATTCTAATATTTGCCACATGTAATTGCAAATGATGCCGTGACGTCTGACAGAGGAGAATGGAAGAAGAAAACGTGTTGCACCTACCCCAAGTATTATGAGGCAGGAACATGATGATGATTCTACTACAATAGTGCCTTGCAAAGAAGATAGTAGATTTGATTGGGTCCCACTGTCCCACCAACTCACTAAATGCGCTTAGCGCTAAACCCAAAAATCGATAGAATGATGCTTTCATTAAGTTGGTAAATTGTGGTGCAAGTCGGCCTATAACTTTATCTCGCAATGTTCCCCCCATAATGTTGAACGACGGTCTTATGAACATCACATAAATCCGATGAATGCAAGAAGCACAGGTTTAAATTGGCTTCACGTCAATGGGGACTATCGCGTATGAATTCGCCGCTAGTGTAGCGCGGGGGCACCGAAATGTCAGATGTCATACAAAGTTCATGCTTTGCGTGCTTTTTTAACACGTATTTTTACAAATATTCACGTTGTGGTCTAGATTGAGTCATTCCTGATTAATTATGACTTGAAGATTTTAAGTAGCAACTTAGAATCTTAATTTTCAGTACTTGGAGATAAAATGATTTTTAAATGTTTCATGCTTGCTAATTTTATGGAGAATATTGAATATATATGAACCTGAAGTTTACACTATGTTTTTATACGTAATAAAATAAACTTTTCATGAAGTTATTGGTACCTACCTTCACTACATAGTATAAAACAAAGTCGCTTTCTCTGTCCCTATGTCCCTTTGTATGCTTAAATCTTTGAAACTACGCAACGGATTTTGATGCGGTTTTTTTAATAGATAGAGTGATTCAAGAGGAAGGTTTATATGTATAACATTGCACCGTGCGAAGCCGGGGCGGGTCGCTAGTATATTATAAAATAGAATTTTTGACAGGACCTTAATCGACAGTGGTGCCATCTGGTGAGCTCAAAAACGATAGCCCTCATTGCAATGATTGGAAGAATGATTTGATTTTTTTTGAAGATGATTTTCTTCGAATGAAGGATTTCTAAAAAAAACTGTTTTACGATAGCCTCAAGAAGCAGTCATTTTTGGTTCTAAAATGATTAAACTTGGGAAATACGAATTCGAAATCTTCCCCGAATACTACAATGCATTGGGCTGTAGACTTTTCTAACATTGACTATACTCTATGACATTGACTGAATCGTAGGCAGGACTTTGAATGTTTTTTTTTAATCTGTATTCATGACCATAGATACAGTCGCCTAAATAGTTAGTTTCAATGTTGACAACGATGTTTCCACTTTCGTGTAAATTACCCTAGAGTTTGGAGATTTTGTAAGGTGACGATTACGAGAGACGTTAGGTAAACTCGCAACATTCTTGCAATGATGATTGCAATAAAAAAACAATCACTGAAGACTGAATCTTTAACAATCGATGCTTTTTAAGACACGTATAAATTTAAAGACAAAGGCATAGAATCTATGCCTTTGTCTTTAAATTTATACGTGTCCTCATCCTCATCCTCTTCCTCTTCCTCAAAACGTATTTTTAATAGTTCCTCATCCGCATCCTCTTCCTCATAACCACTTCCTCATCAACCCTAGCATAGATCAAAAACTATACATTTTTTGTTTTCAGTTTTATTATCTCTTAGGGCAAGAGCTAGGGTAAATCCAAAATCAAAGGATGGCAACGTTAATAGACAAATGTCAAAATCGAAGTAAAATTTAAATACAAAATGGCGATGGCGGGAGCAAGAACAACAAGAATTGTTTTGTTTTGTAAATAAACTCAGTTGTATTTCAACGTTACAAGTAAATAATTATACGATTTAACTGTATTATTTACTACTATAATACGATAAAATGGCAGACAACGATCTGGCAGATCTACGAAAACAGTGCATCCAGAGTCTGTATTTGTGTACAGATAATGTATCAAAATATTTAGATAGTGAGAAAGAAGCCGAATTTGATAAGCTGAAGATGTGTGTCCAGCAGTATTGTACTTTAGAAGCACAGCAAGATGTTACCATTGAAGCTATGGAGAGAGCAAAGGTGAGAATTGAGCTAAGATTAAATTTCGTAGGTTATGTTTTTATGTTTTTCAGTGGTATTTAATCAGGGTGGCCTCACCCTATTTATAACCCTTTTCCCATCTTCTTTGTAGTAATATAATATTTAAATGTGTCTAAAATGTTCCTCTGACCTGAATTTTCATTATCTACTAAACTGTTGAGAGTAGTTCTCAGGGTACCATTTCTTTTTTTTCGCGGGCCTGTGTACGGTGAGCTATGGGCTAGCTCGCCGTCCGTCCGTCTTATGACGACAGGCCGTGTCAACGGCGCGTTCGCGTTCCACGCGCGCCTCAAAGAGAGTCAGCAAACAGGAAGGGGTCCGTAAGGACCGACGCCTGCCAAGGTTGCGGGACTGTTCGAAAGAGATACCGCGGCCCTGGAACACAAAGGGCAAAGGAAGGAACATGGATGGGTTTTAGTCAGTAAAAGTCTGACACTCCCTCCTGCTCAGCCCAGAGCGGGAGGGGTTATTTGATGATTTCCCATCGGTAAAAAAAGAATGGTACCATTTTGCGATTGACTGATATTGTGATGAATCACCTGAGTTATTTAAATGTAGATTACTTATTTCAGTATTGTCATTGAATAGTATAATATTCGACATATCAACAGGCTGCAAGGTTGATGGTTTAAGAGGCTATGAGTACACAGTCATCATATCGATGCCTTAGTTCACAATTGCACTAACTACAAAATTATCAATTTTCACTTTTTAGTGCCAAACACACTAAATTTCATGCTCTTTCATTTGCCCGTATCGTAATACCGTTATTCCGTCTCTTTCTACAAAAAACAGAGGTCACAGTTGTATTAAATAAGCTCCAATAATGTTCCATGAATGTTGTACTAAACTAATGACCTTTATTTTTGTAAATCCAATCAAGATACACTTTAACTGATTTTAAGTTCCTTAACTGCAGAAAATTTCAAAACACAAACGTATTATATACATTTACAATATCTGCTCACACATCACGGTTTTTAATCGATCGCTATTGGATTTCCTGTAACAAGTATATTAAGTATGTTTATTTGAACTTGCTTGAATTGGGTTTGGCAATTTTTGAAGTGCACAAATGTATTAAATGGGGGGGTTGTATGTTTATTTAGACATTTTGAAAAGGTTACATATATACTAATATTACAATATTGAGATATGATGGAGTTAAAGGACTAGTCTTATGAATAGATGCATATTTGTTTTGTTATTTTGCTTTGTTTTTCTACTGTTCTTGTCTAAACTTTCAAAATCTTTAAAGCTCTCTTCTGAAAATAGTCAATATTATGTCCTGATTGTCCATAAAAACACATTAGTTGATAGGAATCATTTATTCAGCTAGGGAGCTGTCTTACAAACTGAGTGTACAAAAACAATGTCAATCTACCTACATGTTACATCTTTATTATATGTTCAATAAAGTTGTACAGCAAAACTAGACCCTACATAGCTATATATGACATACCTCCCCTCTCAGTAAATCTATACAATGATTAAACAATAAACTGAAATAATCCTAGTTTTAATTTAACTGTTACTCTAACAATCAACTTAACTTTCTGATTTTAACAAGACAACATAATAATTTACAAAATCAATTAGTACAAATAGAGCTGACTATCCTTAGAATGATGAGGTCTCTGATAAGGGGTTTTAGCATGCTCATTACGCTTGTTCCTAATTTTCCCTGCCATATCATGGGGACTATCCACTGTTGGTATCCCTAAAATATTGGCCCACTGATCAGCATCAGGAATCTCAATTATTTCTTCAGATTCTAGCGTCTCTCTCATGTCTTCATCTTTATCTCCAAATATATCTTCCAGCTCTCCCGGTGTCGTGGTAGTATTGTCAGCTGTATCTCCTCCCTGTCCCTCCTTCGATCTTGGTTCTGTAGGAGTTTTCTTATATAATTGATCCACGTGACGATTGACCACTGTACCATCGTCAGTTTCAATTCGGTAGCTTGATGGACCGCTTTTATTAATTACCCTGCCTGGTAACCATCTAGAACCTGAGTTGCTATAATTCCGGTACATTACATTCTGACCGACATTTTTCTCTCTAGTTCTCTTCTCGTTATTGTCCTTAATCTGGTTCTCTGTTCGTTTGTATTGCAGGTTATTTGGATGTATTGTGTCTAATAATGTCCGCAAACGTCTGTTCATCAATAGCTCTGCTGGTGTTTTATTGTTCATAGTACACGGAGTAGAATGAAGACCCAATAATAGATTTGGTATTCTGATATCCCATGTCAAATCATCCATTTTTCGCAATTTATCTTTGATAGTTTGCACCATTCTTTCCGCTAATCCGTTGGTGGCAGGGTGATAGGGTGCTGTGGTAATATGCCGAATATTGTTGGCTTGTAAAAACTGTTTCATATCATTTGACACAAATGAAGTACCGTTGTCTGATACTAACACCTCACAAAGCCCATGAGTAGCAAATACTGTTCTTAAAAGTCGTATAACTGTGGCCGATGTAGTATTGTTGACCATAAATAACTCAGGCCAACGGGAGTAAGCATCAACAATTATCAAAAAGTATTTGTTGTGAAAAGGTCCAGCGAAGTCGATGTGAATTCTTGACCATGGTCTTGTTGGTGTTATCCATTCATGTTTGGTCTTTGGGGGCATGTGCCGGTGTTCAAGGCATTTAGCGCATCCGCTCACCAAAGTTTCAATGTCATCATTAAGCCCTGGCCACCACACATAACTGGCTAATGCCTTTGTTTGTACAATTCCTGTATGTGTCCTGTGTATTATTTTTAATACTGCTTGGCGCAGCGTCTTTGGTATTACTACACGATGTCCTAGTAGTATACAGTCATCTTGAAGTGATAACTCTAATCGATTCAACCAAAACAGGCGTAATTCGCTATCAGTCACTTTGGCGGGCCATCCGCGCTGAACGTGGTACTGGACTTGAGATAATAATTTGTCTCGCTTTGTTTCTGAAGCGATGTTTTCTACATCATACGGAAAGTCTTCGGGTGTTTCTGCCATTAACAAAATTTCACCGATCTGTGACTCCGGCTGATCCGGCACCGGCTCTGGCCAGCGACTTAAACTGTCCGCATTCCCCAGGATCGCTCCAGGTTTATAAATTATCTCATAGCTATGTGATGTCAGTGCAATGGCAATCCTTGTTAACCTTGGTGACAGCATGTTAGGCATAGGTTTCTTTGGGTCAAATATTCCAAGAAGTGGTTTGTGATCTGTCACTATTCGAAAATGTCTACCCGTGAGGTAATTATGGAATTTCGTGATGCCGAACATAATAGCTGCTGCCTCTTTATCCAGCTGCGAGTATCTCCGTTCATGTGTATGTAGTGTCCTTGAAGCCATGGCTATGGGGCGTTCCTGATCCTTACCGATCTCGTGTGCTAAAACTGCCCCGACTCCATATTCCGAACTATCGCATGTAAGTACAAGCGGTTTTTTAAGGTCATAGTGTACCAATGTCAGGTCAAATGTAATAAAACGTTTAGCCATTTCAAACGCGCTCTGTTCCTTTTCTGTCCATTTCCATATCTGACTTGTCTCCAAAAGCCTATGTAGTGGTTCTAGCAGAGTCGCCTTGTGTGGCACGAATCTCTCATAGAAATTATACAGTCCCAAAAATGCCTGCAGTTCGCGTTTGTTTTTGGGCTCCGGAGTATTAACGATAGATTCTACTTTACTGGGTGCGGGATGAATGCCTTCCGAATCGATGATGAACCCTAGGAATTCAACTTGGGTTTTAGCGAACCTGCATTTTCCTTTATTCAGTCGCAGCCCGGCTCGTTTTATTCTATCCAACACTGCATCGAGTCTCTCCTGCATCTCCGGCATTGTGCGACCGCATACGATGATGTCATCGATTAGGACCGAAACTCCACCGATGCCTGCCAGTAAGGAACTCATCAAACGTTGAAAAATGCCCGGGCATGCTTTTACTCCAAATGCTAATCGGTGTACGGTGTACAATCCTTTGCATGTGTTTAAGGTCAATAATCTGGATGTATCTTCATTCACCACCACCTGTGTATAAGCTCGTTCTAAATCCAGTGTTGTAAAGAATCTTCCTCCAGCTACGGTAGCAAAAACTTCATTTGCTGTTGGCATCGGATAAGTATCCGACTCAGTCGCTTCATTGACTGTGCTACGGTAGTCACCGCATAATCTGACATCGCCAGACTTTTTTATAATTGGTACTACCGGTGTTGCCCATTCAGAATAAGAAATCGGGCGCAGTACCCCTTCGCTTTCAAGTCTATCAATTTCATTTTCAACTCTTTCTTTGATGGCGTATGGGACCGGTCGAGCTTTTAAGAACCTTGGTGTCATTCCTTTCTTCACATGTATCGCCACTGGGTGACCACGGTAGGTACCTAGTCCATCCCGGAATACTTCCTCATGTTTTTCTATCACTCGTATCATCTCGAGGTCAGTCGTGCTTGTGATGAGATTGATGTTGTTCATTGTTATGCCGAGTGGACCTAACCAATCACGTCCCAGCAGGTTAGGCCCATTTCCTTTAGCAACGAAAAAGTTCAACTCGCGGTTCAAGTTCTTGTATAGCACAGGCAGCGTTGCCTGCCCTAAAAGCTGAACCGGCGTCTCCGTCCAGGTGCGCAGCGTCACATTCGCGGGCAGTAACCCGGTGCAAGGCAGGCGTGTGCGCAAAGTACGCCACGTGACTTCATTAACAATCGAAAAACTAGCTCCAGTGTCCACTTGCATGCGAACCGGCGTATCGGCTAGCGACACCTCCACTTTGTACGGCGGTACGCGGCTGTTGCTTTGTACACAATACACTCCATTCAAACAGTATTCCTCGTCAGTGAAGTTAATGTTTCGATTATCACTCTTCTTTTTGCTTATGCAGATCTTCTCTAAATGTCCCTTTTTCTTACAAAAGCGGCATACGGCATTCACAAACCGGCATTCTCCGGCGTGTCGGCTGCCACAGCGATAACACAATCGAACATTGGACTTAGATTGAACCGCATTGATGTCCATCGGCTCGGCGCCCGGCGTCGATGTAGCAACGGCGGCGCCGGCGTTCGGCGGCAACGTGCCGGCCGCGTCCTGCATCATACGAGCGTCCTTGCCCGCACTTTCATACGTAAACATCGCGTCCACCACATCCTGATAGCGTAAATTGTCCTTCTTCAAAAGTTCATATTGTAATTTAGCGTCTCGCATACCACACACCAGTCTATCCCGCAGCATTCGTTCTAAATCAGTAAAGTTACACCACGAACTGAGTTTTCTAATGTTAGCGATGTAGTCCGCAGCTGATTCGTCTTGTTTTTGATCGCACTTATAAAACTTGAACGATACCGAAATCTCATTGGGTTTCGGGCTAAAATGTTTGGTTA
Organism: Eugnorisma glareosa; assembly: GCA_947578425.1. NCBI lineage: Eukaryota > Metazoa > Arthropoda > Insecta > Lepidoptera > Noctuidae > Eugnorisma > Eugnorisma glareosa. Next base: position 21,081,814 of record OX387961.1, read on the forward strand.
GAATTGTTTCTATTTCAGCAAAAGTCACATCGGAGGCTCTTCTCGGCGTTATTAATGCAAGTACAGTCTCAAACACTCGCGCACCACAAATTGAAAAGAAATTAGCTCTTTTCGATGTATCGTCCGTCACGCCATTCGCCTCGAAACAAAATTTTAAACGATCGAGATATATCTCCCAATTGTCTGTTTGCGGGTTGAATTGATCAAATTTCACTGCTTTAGCACTCATTTTAACACTTTTTCCTAAACGTCGCCACTATTATGTCCTGATTGTCCTTAAAAACACATTAGTTGATAGAAATCATTTATTCAGCTAGGGAGCTGTCTTACAAACTGAGTGTACAAAAACAATGTCAATCTACCTACATGTTACATCTTTATTATATGTTCAATAAAGTTGTACAGCAAAACTAGACCCTACATAGCTATATATGACAGTCAATTTTGTAGTTAGTGCAATTGTGAACTAAGGCATCGATATATGAATGATCGCAATGAAAATGTCACTTATAAAAGAAGTACACCAAGTGTAAAAGACACTAAAGAAGCTGAGGGTCAATTGTTCTTCCCAACATTGTTTTTTTTTTTTGTTATGTTCAGACGTCAGCACATCAAGTTACTACAATCTGTCAAATTTCTTAAATAGGTTTTCAACTTTATCGCCAAAGCTATAGTTTCAAGGTAGATTGGGAAAATTTGACCATTTCAGGTAGCTTGATGTGCTAGCGTCTGTTCCTTACCTAGCAGTCTTCTGGCTTGTTACTACTAAACATGACATCACGCCTGTAAACTCGAAGATGTAGGCAGAGGTATACGTCATAGTACACCCTCAGTTAGCCTGTTTTGTTTAAGTCTGCGAGCACGGTCCCATCAACGGTCTGTATTTACTGCAACTGTAAATATATTATTTGATGATTTAAAACTGTTTTAATACAATATAATTGCAGCAAGAGACTGATACCTCCAATGTAGATACCCTCGAAGAGAGATTCAAGTCTCACCTGAGCAATTTAGCAGGCAAACGGCTCCGGGTGGACAATCATCCTTATATGATGGAATTCAACAAGAGGTTTCGAAAAGGACTGGAAAGTGCTGACCGTAAGAATTTATCTTTATTCTGAAAACATCATCTGCCTAGCCTTATCCCAACTATGTTGGGGTTGGCTTCCAGTCTGACCGGATGCAGCTAAATACCAGTATTTAACATGGAGTGACTGCCTATCTGACCTCCACAACCTAAATCCTGCTGGGTAATATGATACCCCTTGGTAAGCCTGGTTGTTAGACTTTCAGACAGCTTACTTCCTGTAACAAGTATCAAAAATCTATAAATGACAGCCAGAACCCACAGCTTAACGTGCATTCCAAGGCACGGAGGAAACTCAGTATGTAAGGGATGGTAACCCATCCACAAACCAACCTAGGCAAGCGCTTATGGCTTAACCTGAAGATTGGATCTGAGCGGCTGTTATTATTTAGCCACGAGCTCCTCATATCTTTATTTTGAAAACATTGCAGTTAAATTCAAGTCTATTCTGACAGCAGAAAGGCTACTTCACCACCACCAGATAAGTCCCAGTTAACTTATCTGGCAGGTACTTTCTTAAAAGTTCTGTTGTACTTTTGAATTGGCTAGTAGCTGTGTAGCTGAACTTAGAGACGTGCCCTATCCCTAATTTACTATTTATACCAATGATACATAAAGGGACCCCAAGATCCTTAACAAAGCCGAAAAGCACTTGTTCTCCCCATCATTGCGACATTTTTTTTTTGTTCTACACCATACCTGGGAACCTTCTAGTTACGGAGATATTGGAGATCAAACTTCCAACTGTTTCACAAGTTTTTTTTAAGTACTTACATGTTTTTAAAATTTTGCTGTAAACACCTCCACGACCCCGTACTATTCAATCCATCCATCACCATAATGTTATGAGTGCGTTACATTGAGTCCTACCGTAAATCGTGATTTTTCACGCCAAAAAAATGTTGTTTCCCAGCTATAATTTTTGCGTAAAGTTACTTAGTTTGATGTACAGAATGCTTGGTTGACGGCTTCGTTAAGGGTCTTGTTACACCCTGTATTTGTAAAGATTCTAAAATAAATGAATTATTTTACAGGTAACTTAGATGAATCGGACTTGGCCATTACAGAATCACAGGACCAATTTGTGAGTATTACTTTGTACCTACTTTCTGTTATTTTATGTTTGAACAAAAATACAGTTCATTGAAAGCACTCTCTTGTTCTATGCCTTGTGATAATGTTAGCATGATTATTCTATTATTCTTCATTTCAGTTGGACCCAATAACAAAGAGGCCAGTAACAGATCCAGTAAAGAACACCGTGTGTGGTCACATCTATGAAAAGGAAACCATAATGAACTTAATTACAACCAAACCTAGAACCAAATGTCCAGGTAAATATAAAATTACACCAAAAACATTTTGTATAGAAGCTTTTGTTATGTTCTTACAGCAAGGAAGACAGATATTTCAAGTAATTGGAGATACAGCACCTTTTAAACATCAAAAGTACTAACAGTGATCCAAAATGCCCTTCACCACATCCTAGTGTTTACGCTGGGGAGAAGAAGCAGAATAAACACCTCAGCAACACATCTGTCTATTAATATACAGAACTAAATACATAGGTAGTAGTTGCAGTAGGGGGGTGATCTTTGGAACTACTGATCCAAATCCGAAACTTCTTACACTGATGGGGTGGCTTTATTTAAGTGGGATAACTACTAATCATAATTTGAACGAAGCCGCGGACAAATGCTAATACCATTTAATAGGTCTATCTATTCGTACACAAAATGCCTTTCAATGCCAAAAGGCCCTTCCCGGCCCGTCTATCGTCAACGCGAGCATGGTCAAAAAGCTTGTTGTTTCATCCAGAGCCACAGCGGCGATTTTCTTTCAACTCCCAATCTTACCCCGCCCCTACCTCGCCCAACTCGTCTCCCACGCACCTTAAGGTGGATGCGCAAGGGTAGCCCGCGAAATTTAAATTTTCTTACGTTTATTGCAATTTGCAGGTCAGTGACAGGTTGTATGTTGATGAAAATATGAATCGCGCCAGTAACACGTATGGAGTTACAGAATTATAATCATTCCAATCATCAATACAACCCTTCAAGTTCATATAATCTCAAAAAATGACTTTTTTTGCATCCATAGAAACCTAGGTTTATAGTGCACAAAATATCTATTAGTTCAAAAAATTCAAAGGTAGTGTGTAACAACGGCATAATCACACGAGCGTTTGTAAAAAGTATGACGGGTTGGCCGCTCTTAAGAGATTTCGTGTATGAACAGATAGACCTTATATAGTTTTTAATAAAAAGCAATAGAAATGCAAGAAATCCTGTAATTCCACAAATCTTTAGCATGTATATGTTTTTTTTTAATAAATAAATAAATTTATCTCACCAAATTATATTCTCATTGCAGTGGCTGGCTGTGGCAACAGAGGTCCCATATTGAGAGACCATCTGATTTCTGATGAAGAGCTCAAGTTCCGTATGACCATCACCACGCATTCCACTATGATAGAGAGGTCTATCATGGACCTGGATGATACTACGTAATTCAAGCATATTATGACATTATGATTTCTAGTCATAGTCGGCGTCATTCCTACAGCAATGGCAGTTTAAATGTTCAGTTAAATGTTCGGTAAATCCGTAACGGATAAAGTACTGAAGTACCTATCTGTCAGAGCCCTGTGTGGTGTACATGGAAATGCTGTCGCGTGACTTATATATATATATATCTACCATCTTTACTAGTTTTTTATTTTAGTATGATGAGGTTATATCGTTTTATTTTTAGTGATAGCTGTTTTTTGTTTCAACAGTCATGTTATTATTACGTACTATTTTTCAATTACTCAATGCTACACTGACGATGTAATAGCTTACTTGAAGGTATTGGGAACTCCACAACAAAGACGAATCGAATCTGATGGCATCCTTTAGCCCTTGAGTTCTGGAGATACAATACAAACAAACCTCAAATGCGTGACGATCCCATTATGTTAAATAATTTAACTTTTGTAAATACTTATTAAAATAAACATTTTTCTAAATATATTTTTAGACTATTATTTTATCAAGGGGAGTAGGTTTGAATAATTATAAATGAAATACATGTAGAATATAATGTATTTTAGCGAAAATCTATTAATATCTATAACAATGCATTTTGTTATTCAATACATTTATCATCAAGATTAGTACCAGACACTGGTTTAATAGTTTTTGTTTCTTAATAATATTCTCACTTTTTCAACAGTGTAGGCCGCACTTTGGCCACCGCAATGAGCGTAACTATCAGCAAGTATTGTTTAAAACAAAATGATGCTTGAAACATTTGCTTTTTTTATAATTTATGTTAGTATATATTTCTTGCAAACTGTCGAACGTTGATGTGTTTCATAAGCTTCAGGTATTTTAGATGGTAGATAATTCCTAACCGAACATAGAAAATAGGGTATTTAATGTTTTTGCTTACACCTAATAATCCTTAAAATAAATCCTAAAATAATCTTAAAAAAAACAGGATGCTCCAATCTTGATGACAATGTATTGATAATAATTATTTATAAATATTGGTCCATAAAACTATATCAATAAAAGTGCATTAACAAGATTAATGTTTAACACTAATAAACTATGAAGCTCAATATGCTAATATTTAAAACCGACCAGAAAAATACGAGAGAGGTAATGTGTTTTACATGATTGTCATTGAATTTTAGTAGTATTACCCAGAGAAACAGAAGTAGAAGAACAGAATTAGGTTGTATAAAAACACCTTGACAACTTTGCGTTCCTTTTTCTAGAGGTGTAGGTTAACACGAGTTAACAAGGACTACCGTTGAACCACGTTTTAACAACTTTTCTCAATTAATAAAACCGCAACAATAATTGGTGACATTCACTCTTACTGCCGAACTCACGAACTACTGAATTTTAAGATGGCATGAATTTCAAGAGAATAACAACAGTAAGTCTTTCGAATTCGAGTTTATCAGTGCACTACGATTCCTTTTTCTGGTCGATCCACAATAATTACAAAAAAACTATTTCAAGTAAGTATCACACTAAATATGGCGTGTGTAAAATAATTGAAAATAGCACTTTTATTAATTCTAAAATTAATAATATTGGTGGCTTGATTACATCTATACAACAACCGATTTGTCACAGCAGACGGGTGGTGTTAGGCCAGTATGGCTGAGCGGATAGTCCTACCCCCTTATTCAAAATTATCTTTTTTTTTAGGCATTAATGTCCGACTGCTGGGCAAAGGCGTCCTCCATATCTTTCCCGGTACAAAATAATCTTAACATATTTAAAAAATATATATTAATGCATTGGCATTGAAACCTATCCAAGATGCAGCATTTTAGCTCCGTAAGCTAAGGGAAGAGGTAATTCAGCTTGCAAGATTTGACTCAAACAGATTAATATTGCAAGTTAAATGAAGTCAATAAGTGAATAGGTCGTTTATGAATAAGGGGACAGTCTATTAAGTTTAAAAAAAAACTTGTTTATTTTTTACTTCCAAGTAACAATATCAATGTTGCCAGATTGGTAACTTAGTATAATAAAAAGTGTTTGTTGGTTCGAAAATACCTTGCAATAGTTGCAACTATACATATTTTAATAAAAAATTAAATTGCATTGCAATTTTTAAGTAAAGTCCCATAAAAATCCTGATCTGGCATTACAAAGATTGATTAATAAACTGGACTAATTGTTAGTCACAAGAACATTGTCACACTAAATCTTTCATTTGCGGAGTATCCTTAATTATATATGCTTGGTGTGACAAAGTTCTACGACAGCAATCGGCCCGTCTTGAACACATTACAATAATATGTATAATAGAATTGACTAAAAGACAAAATAAAACTAATACATTAGTGAACACACATATTTAGCGTAGTCTAAACATTCTAGGGTATCTAATTGTACACTTTCACGAGTCAAGCGTCAATTCAAACTATTCAATAAGTGCACTATCGGATTATCAAAAATCTTACAATTAAAGTGAATAGAATAAGGAACACGCCTCTAGAATTTGTTTTATTTACTAAGGGACAGGTTCGAAAGCCTCTATTGCAGGGTATTTTTGTTATACCGAATGCTAAAGCTATCTTATAAGGGGTGCTACACATATTCGGCTTTCATTTGGGTCGTGCCGATCGGCAAACTATTTGATTTTGCCTCACGAAAACAAAAACACGGTGTATATCGTTTCCATAATATATTATCAAGACTAAATAATACCAGCCTATTGCTGTCCCACTGCTGGGCAAAGGCCTCTTCTCAACAGAGAAGGCACGAGCATTGATCACCACGCTTGCTCAAGACGTTGGCGATTTCAGACTTTTATAAGTCCAGGTTTCGTCACGATTTTTTCTTTTAAACAAGCTAATTAAAAAATAAAACAATTTCATGCAACTTGATTTGATTGATTTGACATTAACAAAACGAGCTGTTTTTGTAGTTCTAAATTATTACCGTTGGCTTGCGGGCTTAGGTGCACTAGTCAAAATTAATTAATTTTAAACTAGGGGCGTGTCCTCACTAACTTCGTAACTAGGTATGACGTATATCAAGCAACATTTGCGGACTAATTATTAAAAATTGAAATATTTAATATTACAGTATAATTCACTATGTGAATCTACATTGTACTTTGAGTATTTCATCAGTATTGCTATTATTTGTATGTGATTAGTTTTTATTACAACCGTAAATTTTTAACTTGGTCAGAAATTAATAACATTTTTTTTTGTACAAAATAAATGCACTACAAATTGAAAATAAAGTTTTAATTCGGGGTTAAAATAAGTAAATAAACCTATCAACTTGAATAACAACAAAATATTTGAAGTTAAAATTATGTTTTGTGTCATTATTTGTGATTAATTTCTGAGCCAGTTCACAAGCAAGCTATCATAGGGTAAATCGATAACATTGACAGTATAAAAAGGCAAAGTTTAAAAGGTTGGAATGTAAAAATTCGAGAGAATCGCAAAAATAAATGTCTTATATAAGAAAATACGCATAAACATTACACAGTAAAGTTTTAATGCACAAAATTCTAGCATTTACCGAAGTAGAGAAAGTTTAAAACTATGACTAGAGAGAGTTTAAAAAAGCTTACAAAAATGTAGGAGGATTGATTTAATATCTCGATTCACAGATGCCGCGGTCTCCAAAGTTTCCAATCGATTGGATATAGAGGAACAGTTTGGCTTCACTCATTAGTCAAATAAAAATTGACGATTCTTTATTAATATGAGAACCGGGCATAAACCCAATGAAGTTTTAGAGTAATAATTAAAATTAAACTAGCTATAATAACCACTTGATCTTAAATTAAATGTAATATTTTTATCATGATTATCACAAATGCAAGTAGACTTAACAATTGATTAAATAATTGCTCGAAAATTAATATTAACTACAAATACTTTTGGCTAGGCTGAGGCCTGATATTTTGGCTCAATGGGAATAATGTGTTGGGACCATGGGTAAATGAGCAATTGGAGTGCCAAAATGTGTGACACAAGTTGCCAATCCATTTATAACCAAGGACCGATTAATCGTATTATAAGGTTAACTGGTTAGACCTATAACCCGTAGTATGATTAACCGTTATACGGGTTAAGCCTTATCATATATAGGTTTAAAGATATTTGGGTTATAATATACGGGTTGACTATTTAAATAGTGCTGATTACCCAGAATGAAAGAGACAAAGCACCGAGCGCTCCTCTCTTTCTCTCTCCGTCACTTTCTCGCATATTTTTCGTGTACAAAAATGAACTCTATGCGTGAACTGGTTATTATAGGCTGATTAACACTATAATACGGGTTGACCTTTACTCTAGGGCTTTTCACTTAACATACCTATATAAGTAACCTGTTCATAACAAATTCATTTGTTTACGTGTCTGTGCACATTTGAGCCCATACCCGGCCTCAGATCAGCCATCTTAGTTATGTTCCAAATTATACTCACTCAGAACAAAACCGGATTCGACTTAACATTCAAATAACACTTGTTCACATACCACAGTCAACAAAACTGGCCTTTTCGACTTTCAAACATGACATATTTGGTGTTTTTTACTTAGATTCGTTTAGTAAACGGAATCAGTTAATTAATCACTTTTCCCGTTGTTAGATATTGATGAGAAAACACCATAAACGCAAGCTTTCATATCAGAGGTCAAATCATTTCTTGAATCGGAGAATTTCATCAAACATTCATGAACTTTAGCCTCTTTATAATCCGAGGCAAGTTTATTATTCTTAGATGTTATATCAAGGAATGCAAGCAAATTCTCAGCTACTTCGATCGGCATCTTCGCACAATTCGTGTCCACGAGGATAGTAACATGCTTACCGATTTCCGATTTTATTAGCTGGGCGACAAAGTTCTGTTCGTAGTCGTATTCTTGTTGGCTGTCGGGCGAGAGTTTCTTGAGCGATTCTATTGCGAGGAGCGTTAGCGCGAGGATGGCTTCGTTCTGCATCAGCGAGTGGGATGCTACTAGCATGTTGACTAGACTTGATATACAGCCGTCCACCTGAAAGAAAAATTGGCAATATTACATTTTCATACTTGCAGTTGAGCTAGAAAAACTCCTAAGCTGGCAATGTAGGCCAGTTGTTTCAAACTTCGAACGTCACAAGTAATTGCAGTGCTTCTACTGTTTTTTTGGAATTCAGTTTGGATAGATATCAATAGTATAACACCACATTTGCAGCATCGAAAGACCTGTGCTAATTGCGTAATGTTCTAGAAACCTCCTGTTTTTGGCTAGTTACTTTTAAAAGGTGCATATTATGGATAACTAATCGTAACAGTTTTCAAAATGCGTACAATATGACCGTAGTTCTGTAGGTCTAATAGAACCCGAGGTACAGCACTTCAAACAATGGCCATTTAGCTATGGCTAATTAGTCATACCTGAGTTTGATAAAGAAGACTACTTTGGAGGACAATTAAATAGTCTCTAAGGCTCTCCGGAGCTCCAAGAAGAGCCGCCCTGTTTCGCTTAGTGCATAAAGGTTGCGCTGCATATAAACGCGACGATCGCGTATTCGCGAGCGAGTGATTAGTAGTGATACCTCAACGATATGCCTCCAGTGGTAGTGATGGCGCAGCTGCTTGACGGTCCACGCCAGCAGGCGCGGCGCCTCCCCCGCGGCGCCCGCGAACTCGGCGGCGTGCCCCCAGCGCGCCACCGCGCCCAGGCCACAAGCGCTGCCCGCCAGCTGCTTCGCGACGCCCTCTGGTGCAAATGAGTTTAAGATTACTTAATTATTTTATTCAATTATTTAATTATACAGAATTTAATAAAAGACATATTACACGAGGAGGAGGACATCTTTATTAATATCGCACTAGGGATGTGTCTTACAATTAGTGATGTACTTAAATCGATTATACAACACCTTCCCCTTAAAACTAATACAAACAACTTTAATTCTACAAATCTAAAATATTTCTAGGTTTTACAGTTCTGCCTGAGCGGGTCTGATACCTATCATTTACATTTATATTAGACTGATTATTAAGCATAGGAACATTAGACTGATTATTAAGCGTAGGAGTATTTCTAATTAATTCTCTTTTGTCATCATCATTTGAATTGCAGTCATTAAAATTTCTGTTCATATTGTCTACCTCTGAATATGATTTTCTTAAATGAAAAGAATTCCGCCTTAGGGGCTTACCATTATATCCATTACTTATCCAATATGATCTTGGTTCATTGCATTTCTTTAAAATAACACTTTTTCTCCAACAATTATCCTTTTCATACACAATATTATCACCTTCCTTAAAATCAACTTCCTTCCTTCTAGCTCTCTTATCATGGAATTTCTTTGTAACCGACTTTCTCATATTTAATAATAAATGTATATCTTTCTCTATCTTGGGTTCTAATAAAGCTGTACTAGTGGGTATATTAGTCCTTAACCTTCTGCTTTGCAATATTTGAGCTGGCGAGACTTGAAGTCCAGACAATGGAGTATTGTTATAATGCAATAAGGAATCTCTATAATCTACATTATCTTCTCTAGATTTTTTTAACAAATTCTTACTTATATTAACTGCCTTTTCTGCTAAACCATTACTTTTGTGATAATGAGGACTGCTAGTTACAACTTTCATATCTTTAGATTTGTAATATTTTAAACACTCAAATGATTTGAAAGGATTGTTATCAGCAATAATTTCTTCTGGGAAGCCAAATCTGCAAAATACTTCTTGCATTGCGTTTATTACTGACATTGAATCTTTATTTTGTAAAGGTAAAATCTCAAGCCAATGTGACAAGTAATCTACAATCACCAGATATGACTTTCCATAACAATCAAGAATATCTGTACCTACTTTAGCAAATCTATTTTTAGGTATTTTGTGAGGTATTAATGGTTGATAACAATTTTTGGGTCTGAATTTCTCACATGTACGGCACTTCTTAATATAATTCTGAATATCGTCTGACAATTTTGGCCAATAAAATAATTGACGGGCTTTACTCACACTTCTATTGATACCTGGGTGACTTTGATGAACTAATTTTAATACATAACTTTGCAAAGACTTGGGGACAATAATTTTATTTCCAAAAAACACTAAACCAGACTCTACATAATATGTCTTCTTTCAATTTATAATATGGTTTACAATCTCCAGACAATTTTTTCTCATGTGGCCATCCATTGTAGTAATACTGTGAAATCTCTGATAACACATTATCTTTACTAGTCTCAACACGAAACTCTATCTTCCTCTCCTTACTCATAGGTAAATGTGCAGATACACTATGAACCATTTCCAACATCTCTTCATCTTTTTCTGTCTGTGGTCTGCTATTTCTGGACAACATGTCAGCGAAAATCAATAATTTACCTGGTATATAATTCAATTTTAATTGATAATTTAATAATTTTATTCTTAGGCGTCTAAGTCTGGGAGAACCAATTTTACTTATAGGTTTAAGCATAATTGATAACAAAGGTTTGTGATCAGTTTGCACTGTTACTGAATTTGATCCATAAATATATTTGTGAAACTTTCGTGTACCATAATAAATAGCTAACATTTCTTTCTCAGTCTGACTATAATTGACCTCTGAATTATTCATTGTCCTTGATACACATGCTACTAATTTTAACTTGTTCTCATTATCACTTTGAAACATGCAACATCCTATACCATTTTTAGAGGCGTCACATTGTAAAATTATTTCTTTCTTTGAATCAAATGGTGTCAAAGCTGGGGATTTGGACACTTTAATTTTCAAGTCATTAAATATCTTTTCATGAGCAGGCAACCACTGAAATTCTACATCCTTTTTTAACAAATTACACAATGGTGACATTAAATCAGCCATAGAAGGAACATACCTTCTCACATAATTAAATGAACCTATAATTCTTTGCAACTCTTCTTTGTTTGTTGGTGCCTTTAACTGTAATAATGACTCTACTCTAGCTTTGTCTACACTCATACCTTTACTATTAAATATTTGTCCCACATACTTGACTTCACTTTGTTTGTATTGTATTTTATCTTTGTTAAACACTGCTTTTATTTTTCTAGCTATTTTTAAAACTTCCTCTACAGCTTTGTCATGTTCTTCTTCTGTAGCTCCCATTACTAAAATATCATCAAACCATGTTATTACATTTGGTATATGACCGAAGTATGTCTCAATTTGATCTTGGAAAACATCAGGTGAGTTGGATAAACCATAAGGTAAAACAAGATATCTAAAAACTCCGAATGGTGTCGCAAAACAACAGTTCCATGATGCCTGCTCTGTTAACGTGCAATGATGAAAGCCCTCTGATAAATCAAAAACACTGAACCAGTTTTTATCTTTCAATTTAGCTGCTATCTCATCTACAGTTAATAGCATTTTAGGTTTCCTCACAATGTACTCATTTAAATCCGAGGGATCTAGACATAATCTAATTTTATTTCCCGGTTTCTCTACAATTACTATTCTGTTGATACAAGCTTCAGCCTTAATCTCTTTAACCTCAGCAATTGCACCTCTCTTTATCAATCTATCAATTTCTAACTTTAAAGGGTCTAACAAACTTAAAGGCACTTTTGCTGCTGCATGACAAATAGGTTTGTGCGACACAGTAGGAATGTCACATGGTTTAGGAAATTTACCATAGCCTGTAAACACATCAATGTTTTTATTTACAAAGTTGCCTTTCTCACTACTCTCATTACTCATATTTAAATTGACTTTATGTGTCCTTTTTACTAAATTTAGTTTTACACACCCTGAATAACCTAACAACATTGACCCCTTTTCAATTATCATGAAATTTTCATAGCACTCGTTTTTACCATAGCTACATTGTAAATTAACCATGCCTATTGGCTTTATTTTACTCCCATGAAATGATTCTAACTCTTTATTTACTTCTTTTAGCACTAAATTACTCTTAATTCTTTTAAATATATGTAATGGCATTACACTTACATCAGCACCTGTATCTAGCCTGCATTTTACCTCTTCATTTTCAACAGTAATATTTTCATACCAGTCTGATCTGCGACTCTCTTTCACAGTATTGCAAAACAGTTCAGACTCAGAGCTATCACTGTTTGCCTCTATATTTTGGACTTTCTTCTTGAATTTTTTGAATCGACAGGCTGCTGCAAAATGGTTCCATTTGCCACACTTTTTGCACTGTTGTTTGTAGGCTGGACATTGTCTCAGACCATGGGTACTATTGCATCTTGTACACATAAATTTCTTTTCTTCATTAATTTCCTTCTTTTTGTTAATAACTCTGTCTATCTCTATCTGAGCATTCATTTCTTTCACTTGAATTTTACTTTGTTCACTAGCTCTACAACAGTTAGCTGCTTTTTCTAATGTTAAATTATCCATTCTCAATAAACTTTCTTGTACAGACTTGTCCGCGATGCCATGAACTATTTTATCTCTAAGTAGCTGATCTTCCAAGTTCTCTTGTTTGACCTCATTGTAATTGCAAGTCGATATAAGTTGCCTTAAATCCGTATAAAAATTTTCAAAACTCTCATTCTCTTCCTGTTTTCTTTCATTGAAACGGAACCTTTCGAAAACTTCATTGGATTTGGGGTTTACATATTTTCCAATAGCCGCCATGATACCTTTAAAGTTGTCTTCTTCCTTTGTTAATTTGAATGTCAAAATAACTTTTGTAGACTCCGGCCCCATCATTTTTCTGAGCAAACTTAATTTGATTTTGTCTTCGGCATCCTCTTTACCTACAGCTATTAGGTAATCTTCAAATAAACTTCTCCAAAATCTCCACTCCGATGACGCATTTGCAGAACGGAGATCGAAGTTTGGTGGTAATTTTACTGAGTTTGCTTCCATGATTGCAACTAGTTTAAACTTTAGCTTATTTCTGGACACTGTTATTTATTTTGCGATTTATTTATACGGCTGCGCCATGTTTTATTCAATTATTTAATTATACAGAATTTAATAAAAGACATATTACACGAGGAGGAGGACATCTTTATTAATATCGCACTAGGGATGTGTCTTACAATTAGTGATGTACTTAAATCGATTATACAACACGTGTCTCCCTAATTCGCTTTCGATTAACAGAATAATGAGTACCCTATTGATTCAATACTCCGTGAAATAAATAAGGAGCGCTAAATGTATGTTCGGGTCACCATGATTAAGCACAGCCGGCCGGCCGCAAAATAGGAATATGATAATGCATATACAGTGTGATTTTTTTAAGTGGACGTGGAATGCCAAATCCGAAACTATGAGGAATAGAAAAAAATACTCAAAGGAGACTAATTTGAGAAAGTTAATTCTTGTCTTTAGTCGTATGTCATTATTTGAAAATGAACTCTGGCCTTTAGTCGTGTCATTATTTCCCAGAATTTTATCCTTATTAGAGAAATCAATGGGTTCGATTCCCGACTAGGAATACTGATTTTTCAAAAATCTAGTTTTGCAGTTTTAGTTTTCATCAAAATCGGGCTCCTAGCTCCCTCGAGACTCCTTTGTGTATTTTTCGCTATTGCTCATAGTTTCGGATTTGGCCATCCACGCCCGCTTGAAATCTTCAGCCTGTATAATAATAAATACATAACATCACGCATGTGATCTCCAAAGGGCTAGGCAGAGGTTTATCTAATATACACCCATTATCGCCAGTTATGTCTAAGTCCCATGTTATAGGGGGCGAGCCTATTGCCATTAACCGACCACAATCCAGACTCCGTGGCTGCTACTGAGTTTCTTATAGAAAAATCCAATAACACTTTGCCCGACCCGGGAATCTAACCCACCACCTCATGCTCGGCAGCCGTGCTTGCGACCAACAACGAGGCAATCCGAGAGCAGATATAAATATGTTCTGGGGAAATCTGCTCGGCTTAGCTCGAATTGTTCCGAGACGGCCCGTACATGATTCAGCGGTAGCAGACACCGAACGGACTTTGACGATTGGCAGGAGCCGAATGAGAAAATTGGATGAAACACAAACATCGTAATTATGTTTTTGACCTGTTGAAGTGTTTGTTAAAATATTTTTAGAAAAACTGATGCGTGGTCACTTTAAAAAAAAACGTATACGCGTCGAATGTGAACCTCCTCCTTTTTTTTCGTCGGTTAAAAATAAGCATCATTTATCAAGTAAAGAATAACCTACCTTGCCCATCCACCAACAGCCTAATCGTAGCCAACAGCTTATAAGCCACATGATGGTCCTCAGTGGTCGGCAACGCGTTCAACAACAGCGGCGCAGCCCTCCCCTGTGCAGCCGCGACCCTCTTATTGGCCACCGGCACAGCCAAGTTACGCAGGGAAGACAAGACTGCGTGCAGGACTTTGACCACTGTGACTGGGTCGATAGGGTGCGTTTTCTCTGGCTCTCTTTGCATCTGTATGCTGAAGCTGTTGTAGGTTTCGAATATGTCTGGAAAATAACAATAAAAGCTTAAAATTAGTTATCTTCCCCACAGTAAAAGTAGAATAATTATAGAGGAAGATCAATAAAATTTGGAGACAATTTCGGTTTTTTATTTCGACATTTTCGACTTGTCAGATTTATCCAAATGTCTGTAAGGGTCCATTCACACCGAGACGCGACGAAACTGGAATAGGCCAGAAACATCGCGCTGCGCCGCGAGTTCTCACAATGAAATGTGTATCTTTTTGTAAATAAAGTTATATTTTGAGTCGCTCTATTAAAATGTGCGTGCAGCGTCGCGCCTCGGTGTGAATTGACCTTACACCTCAAGGTTGTTCAAAGTTTAAACAAAGTATATAGTAGTAGATAGATGGTCAGTATTCGATTTTTCCTTAACAATTAGATTAAATCCAAATCATTACAGCGAGCGGGAGCGTTTTCGCCTCTACACAGCAACAACTAGTATGGTGATATGGCCACAAAGGGAGAGACACACAGTACCAAGGGAGGCCACAGAGTTTGATTTATTGTTGGTACTTCATTTTACAAGTAAATTAATGTAAGAAAATTTAATTTCACTGACCCAACAGCTTATCAAATATCTTATCCTGCATCATCTGAGTGCAGTAATCATCTTGCCTCGCGAAGTTGCCGATAGCCAGCACAGCGGTGGTTAGTAGCTGATAGTTTTGCGATTCCAGCCATTTTACTACTGTTTGGTAGACTTCGCCAACGCCATTGTTGTAAAGGATGTGCATTGCTTCATCTGGAGGAAAATTTGTTATAAATAATTTTATATCTAACCTAATGCTTAAAAAATCTAGCAGATTCAATGCAATTTCAATGAATCTGCTAGATTTTATTGTTAATGTGCAAAATGCTTAATGATGTAAACATATCAATCATCCACCAGGCCAAAATATGTGCAAATAACACAAGAAGATAATATGGAAATCCACTTCCATATTATCTTCTTGTGTTATTTGCACGAAGAAAAAATCAGACCTCAATCAAAAACATAAGAACTGTCTACTTGTTAAATTAGAACAAAACTTACATGGAATCCTATATATTCAATTTTAATTACTGCAATTGGTTGTAAACACAACCATCATCTGCCTAGCCTTTTCCCAACTACGTTGGGGTCAGCTTCCAGTCTAACCGGATGCAGCTGAACACCAGTATTTTACATGGAGCGACTGCCTATCTGACCTCCACAACCCAGTAGTACTGGGTAATACGATACCCTTTGGTAAGACTGGTTGTTAGACTTTTTGGGCCATTGACTACCTGTAATGACTGTCAAAGATCTACAATTCACAGCCGGGACCAACGGCTTAACGTGCTTTTCGAGGCACGGAGGAAACACGGTATGTAATGGGCGGTCACCCATCCACAGACCAACCTTGGCAAGCGCGGCTTAACCTAAAGATCGACCTGAGCGGCTCTTATTATTTTCCTACGAGCTCCTCCAGTTGTAAACACAACAGTTGTAATTAAATAAAAAATAAATAAATCTTACCTCCAGTCAATACAATGATGACCAGCTCACAGGCTTGCTTCATGATGGCCTCCACTTCAGAGTCATCGACATTCAGCTCCCCAGCATTCTGTCCGTTCACTAGCTGTTCTAGCCGGGAACACACTAACTGCACTCCTCCTTCTTTGGCTATTAATGTTTTTACTGTTTCTGCAAATTAAATGAATATATATTTTACTAGCTGTTGCCCGCGCCCTTCGTTCGCGTGAAATTATTATAAAAAAATATTATTTCCCTTTTTGAATCAGATTTTGTTATCAATTTCAAGGGTTTAATTTCTTTGCATGGAACCCTAATTATTTTTCAAAAATAAAAGTAGCCTAAGTTAGACCTTATAACATTAGTTATCTGCCAGTAAAAGTCCCTTCAAAATCGGTCCAACCGTTTCAGAGATTAGCCGGAACAAACAGAGAGACAGACAGATAAAAATAAATGGATTTTTGTTATTTGTACCATAATATTTACTTTTAAAGTAAAAAGCTGTTATTTTGAAGTTACAAATAGACACTTCAATTTTATTTAATTGTTTCCTAAACAAATAAAGCTGTTGTCAATAAAGGTACAAGAGATAAAAATAGACCATTGTGGACGGAATGGGTTAAACCATTCCGTCCACAATGGTCTATTTTTATCTCTATTTATAAATCATTACAAATACTATAGAGATTATAAAATCTATTAAAATTTTACAAAAGTATGCCTAAAAGGGGCATTGATAACTCAATCCCAAGGCATTTATGTCTATTAAGCCCGTTACACGCACTTTTGAATTGTCTGAGGTGATTACTGATTAGTCATTTGCAAAGTTGTAGATAGTGCTCTTTCCGAAATAAGATCTCAACCTATTTGCCCATTCTTCTTTAGAGATCTAAGGTTTGTTTATATTTTGTTTAAGGTAGGTGAGATTCAATTTAATTGGCTTAGGCGTGAAAAGGTAACAAATGCTTACTTTCATGTTTATAATATTAGTAAGGATTAAAATTGTAACTCAACTCTTATTGGCAAAATAATAGTATCACAACAGAATGGACAGGAAGGGAACCACAGGAAGTGCAGCCTTATCACTCAAATTACAAACATACTAATGTCAGTTTTTCCTCGAGTCACTTACCATGTTCAGCCTGCGCATGTAATAGATCTAGACATACTTCCGAGATCTCTACAGTAGACGTCTCTTTCAACACCTGCAGTACCGTCTTATTAACAACCTCATTGTACAGCAGTTCCGGTGTGTTATCATTTATAACACTCAGTATTAACAAACAGGTTGACACCATATCATCGTCACACTCCCCCTTCTTTAGCTCTATACACATCATTCTTTGGATCAAATCCACCACGCCTCCTTGGAATATTGCCTCTGTAAACTCGGCACCACCAATAGCAAAGTTCAGCAGTGATTTACTTGACAGCATTTGTATTTCCTCAAAATGCAAGTCTATACTCCTTTCAAGCAGTTTTATAAGGACTGAAATCCCACCCAGCGTGACAATTGTACGTCTAGCCGTGTCACAGTCACAGCATAAATTGCCAAGAGCTCTGCAGCACTGCCTCACCAGCTCAACACTGTCTGAAGTGGTTTCTTTTTTCAATATATCCAGTATAGGGCCTATTATATCTTTGTGAGCGTATGTCTCTCGCTTCTCTTCACATTTTACAAGTTCTGCGATCGCTTCTATACTTAATTGTACAATATCTTGATCACTACTTGTGATCAAAGATTTTATACACGAGGAAACGTCATATTCATAATCTATCCCAGTTTTAATGATGTCGCTGAGTTTAGCCTTCAATTCGGTCACATTGGTTATATTCTGAATGACCAACGTCTCGAAGGATGTTGATTTCTTGGCAGAAGGGCCTAAAACAGCAAAAATATAGTAATAACAATTAAACTTAATTACAAAAACCGATCAATGTTGTATGCCGCCTTACCGTCCATTTTAGAGATTCAGTGAATTTAAAATAGAAGAGACTATGCACCGTAAAGAGTAAATTTTATAGCGTTGCTTTTCCTTTTATACACATAATTTAATTCATTGAAATAATACAGAAAATACAAAGGAAGAAAATTGGATGACAAGACTATCCAATCAATCGAAAACTGTCAATGTCAAACACGTTTCGTTAATGCGCTAGAAATATTTTGATTACGTTTTATTGTCATATACTTTCAAAGGAAAATAAATAAGAAATCAACCTCTACCTAGCCTTTTCCTAATTATGTTGGGGACGGGTATCAGCGATCCGCTTTATTTAAAAAAAATAACCGACTTTCTTCAAAAAAAGGAAGAGGTTCTCAATTCAGCTGTATTTTTTAAAATGTTTGTTATCTTTCTTAACTCTGACATTTAGGAACCGATTTGAAAAAATCTTTTTTTATGTGAAAGGTAATTTGGTTTTTTTCCCTTGGACTATGTAGATGACGTGATGGTTCCGTAACAACTGCTAGTTACAATGTAAAAAATTGTTTCGTGACTAGAATTTGTGTGGTATACTCCAATTTTACAGGGTAAAATAAAAATAGGTTTTGCGAAAAAAAAACGACTTCCAAAACTCTAAAATAAGTTTACTTTCGGAAGTCGGTGGCGAAAAGTCAATGAAACAAACAAAGTCACCGAATTCCGAAACTAAAGTTATTTTAGACTTTTTTGGTGTCTTCTTGGAAGTCGGTATTTTTTCGCAGGAAGTTTTTTTTAATTATATATAAATTGTAGTTCTGATGCAGTTCTTCAGCAATCTAACGACTTCCGCTGCTATAAAACCACGATTAATGTACCTACGTAACGAAATCTACGCTCGTGTTGAGACGATAAGCAAAATTAATTGATGCAATTGAAAAATTATGCATTAGGAAAAGCTGTTTTTCATGACCTTGACGAAAATTTTTATAACTACCATATGGTGGAAAATCGTAGGCGGTACCTATAAAAAACTCGTAAAACACCACAGGGCATATTGGTCGTATATAATACCGCAGACTGGCATTATTTTACAATCAATTCATATTTTTAACCGACTTCATTGCCGTAACAACAGCAACAGCAAGATTAATTTTTCTTAGATCGTTATGAAGAATTGTTTATTATGAGAATAACCATGGATTTATTCACCGTGCTCTGTTATTTAATATTTGTTCGTTTAGCGAGTGCTAAGCTTGCTGTTAAAATATCCAAAAAGTCGGCAGCGAATGTAACAAACAAACCTCTGTAAGTATAATTTATTTTTATTTAAAAATGGATTCCACTGGCCCCAGCTATCTACAGATCTTCACTGTTTTGATTGAATATCCTTCATCACCCGGGTTGCTTCTATTTTTCGACCCCAACCTAATTTAAACTGTTCATAGCCAAATTTTCCTTAACAAAGAAATAATTTTCAGTCCAGTCTTTAACCCCTTGGATATGGCTGCTTATCCGCAGCCTCTACCTACTAATCTACCGAAACATGTGGAGTCTTCATACACGACCCTCTACCAGGGGTTGAGGTACAAGAATGATACGAGGGTCTTCCGAAAGAGATTCGAGCATGAAGCGATGCTGAGCGGCCAGCAGATCGTGTGCCAAGGAATCTTTGATTGCCTGGTGAGTATGTCTTTGTAACTTACAACCAAAAAAAAAACATGTCATTTATTTAACAGATCATAAAATCCAATTTGTTAATACCTACTACATACACATCTTAAGCACTAGCGTTAGTACATGATTATACCACCATACCGTATAGGTACTGTTCGAAAACAATGGTGGGTGCTTTGGTGGGTATGTTACTGCTTGACCGTAAAAAAATCTGCCAAGGTCCTCCCTCTTGAGTGGTACTAGTTAACAGTCTCATTCACGAAAGGGCAATTTGTATTTCTAAACTGGTTTAAAGGTCTCTGTCCGCTGATTGAAGTTTTCATTATTTTTAGCAATTTACAAGTAAGCTCATCAATATATTATCGTGTAGAATATTGAAAACAAGACAGTTACGAATAGCAATAGCAATAAAACTTAAAACATAGGCGTTAGTAACATTTTGTATTCTTTTGCTCATGTATAGAGAAACGCTACCAATCAAGTTACTATTAGAAATTAACGTAAATCTCCTGAAAAAAAATCAGTGGCACATAAATTTATATTTTTCCAAGTCACCCAATCTTCTTTATTCCTCCAGATCACACACATAGCGATAGAATCCTCAGAAGCAATTCCCGTGCTGCTGAGAGGGGGCGCCGGCTACAGGCACTTTATGGCAGTCATCAAAGCAAAGCCGCACCACGAGCTCAGGGGCCAAGTCCGGGTCTACTGCAGAAATAACTATGTCCCCTTAAAAGAAGAGCCCAAAACACCCAACTATGCTCCCCGTAGCAGATTATTTTTCGGAGATAGTATAACTGAAAAAAATTGGACGTAACATTACGTAACATCATTCTTCGGTAGAAATTAGCCAATTTGAGATCAATATACAACTGGTCTAAGTTAACGAAAGTCAGAAGTGTGTCGATAGCGTGAGCAAAAATGTGGCTAATATTCAATAGTTTAGTTTTTTGGTGAATAGACGCCATTTTTTAATCATGAAGACCACACCATGTATTGTTTTTTTTTGCACTAACTAAAGTAATGGATCATCGACTTAATGGTCCATGTTCAAATATAACATCATAGAAGTGATCGTGGCGCAACCTATCGCATTGGTTCGGACACGAGTTATTAATAACAAAAGACTGAGAAATGCGTAAATCAATGTTAGTAATCTTATGCAGGAAGTTCTTACAGTTTTGTGCAATGTAAAATACCGATACTTTTGGCTGAGGCTGCGGTGGTGCCACAAGTTTTATAATGACGAAATACCTATTGGTTGAAATACACCCTTTCAGCTCCGAGTGTAAATGTGTGGTGGGGCTTCTAGAATGGATTCTTGGGGCTCTTGTTCTACATATTTTAAGGGGACACACCGTGTTTGTTGTAGTAAATTTATTTTCTACTATTTTTATTTCTTTTCCTTGAAATCCCTAAGAAAATAAATTATGGCTGCAGATCCGTTAGGAAAGAAAGAAAATGTATTTATTAGTATGCACGGGACAAAACAAAAAAAAAAATTCCTAAATTAGCAGTAAAACAAAACTATATATAAAAGTAAACATAAGAAAAACAAAAGAAACTGGTTTTGTACGAGGCCAGCATGCAATGGTGCTGTAAGATTTAAAATCAATCTTTAATCTAATTAATGTTAGGTTTTTTTTTTATTGAATGGACCACTCGCAGCGCAACAACTCTCGGAGGTTGATGCTGCTTAACCGGACTAGCCAGGGCTTACAAACTAAGGATTTACACATTAAATGAACGGTTAATGTTAGGTAATCTAGCTAGAGTATTTATAGTTTAGAAAGAACTGGACTAGAAGCAGAAACTAGTCCTGTACAAGGTGTAACTAATTAAACGGAAGACCACTCGTGTGGTGTCAGACCATGAAACTGAAAAACTTTTGTTTTAGTCGAGGAGTAGGTGAAATTAGCAAAAAAAATTTGGCCGTTCTATAGTCATTGGCGCGATCAGCTGATCAAAATGTACGGAAAAACTAAAAAATAGTTAAGAATATCCTAGTCTTAAGACAACAGCTGTTCAGTTTCTAGTATGAGTCACTCAAGAGAAGACTTGCGTTTATTATGCTCCTAATGCTGGGGCACAACCACCCCCACTCTGCGAGAGGGAGTGGGTCGTTATCCATCGCGCGGAACCAATGGTACGTGTCAGACAAGATGTCACATAACTTCGGATTTTTACTTCTTTTCTAGGACACGCAGGTTTCCTTATGGCAGCTACACACCTTAAGAAAAATCGTTACGATTGGACGGTACAGTTTAAACTGCACAGTTTCGGTAGAGCCCACACACGTTCAGATAGGTACTAGAAAACTGTACGATTATTCATTCGTTGAGCCATGGCTTCGACTGACGATGCGTTAGCAGTTGTTGGTTTATTATTCGCCATAAAAAAAAAACAAAAGGAAGAAAAAATCAAGAAAAAGAAAAAACGTATTTGGTGTAAAGAATGGCTAATGAAACGAGCTCATTCCCATGTTCATTTATTAGAATAATTAAATGTATTTCCTAAAGATTGGCATATTTTTTTACGAATGGATAGTGATACTTATTCCCATCTGTTATCCATGGTATCACCAATAATGGAAAAGCAAGACACAATTTTGAGAAATGCTATTCCTCCTCATGATAGGCTAGTGACCACACACACGTTACGATTTTCGATACAGTTACATCCGATTCCGATTTATCTATCCAAAATTTCAAACTGCTTCGTTCAACTGTACAGTCTTATAGAAACGGACAAACTGTACAGTTTTTCTCATACACACATGCAGATTTATCGTTGCAGTTTGAACTGTCTGTACCGTCCAATCGTAACGATTTTTCGTAAGGTGTGTAGCAGCCATTACGATGTTTTTCTTATTCGTTTTATAGCAGTCATCATAACAATTATTTATAATTAAATTTACGATACCTACTGTGTGTGACCCATCCCAGTTATCAGTAAACTGCACGTAAAGAAACATAGTACGATTGTTTACAATATAATTACGTAATCAGCATTCTTTATTACTCAAATTGTAGGATAGACTATCATTACCCAAAGTTCATTAACACAAGAGATCTGATATTGAATCTGGAGAAGGACATGAAACTTTCCTATTGCCTACTTCTTTCAAAGAAGATTAAACTTTCCGTCCATAGGAGGACGGAAAGTTTTATCTTCTTTGAAAGAAGTAGGTACTAAGAAATTTGTGCTCCTATGCAAAAGAAGAAGCAACCAAGGTATGGTTGCTTCTTTGGCGACATATCGATACCTTTTAGGCTCAAAGGGCATAACCGCCATTTTGGCCAAAATGAGATTTTAATGCAGTCATATATAGTTAGTTTTTCGCCCTCTTTCGATTGGTATATAGGTTTTCGTTTTTTTTCAATTCACTATTATTATGCCTATGATATGCCTTTGTGCTATTGTAAAATATGTGTTTAGTTATGTGTAGTGAGTAGATGGAAAAGTACTTACGAGTAGTTACTCAGAGTAGTTACATAAAATTATAGGTAATATTGTTTAGGGAGCCACATTTGCCAACAAACTGCTTCACAGTTTTGAAGAAGTAACATTTTTTACAAATAAACGCTTTTCGCTTTTTAATTTGTCATTTCCGCAACCCAGGCCCAATTACCAAGGTCGTGGCTTCAACGGTCCATCTAGATAGCTGCATGGTGAACAGAGAGCCATGTAACTTGGATCAGGCCTATCTGCAGCACTGTGAAAAGCTGAGCTGGTTGATTCAGGTCATGGAAAAAATAAAGAAAATGTTTTATTTCTCCTGCCAATTTTGTCAAGCTTTATTTTTAAAAGCAGGTAATCGTATTGATTTCGTTGCAAAAACCAAAGTGTAAAGAAACAGTCTAAACGTTGTCGTAACTATAATAAGAAAACGTTTGATTATATATATAACTAGCTGACCCGCGCAACTTCGTCTGCGTGCGTGCGTACATAAAAGAAAGAGAGGTTAGAGAGAGTGTGCGTCAACCTTAAAAGTTAGACATATGGCCATTGTGGATATTTTTTTAGAGCTTTTTAAGAGGGACAATTCCGACATACATGATAATTGCGTAACTTTAACCGTTCACGCACAACGGAAGCTCTCAAAAGGAGTAAATCCCTATTATATACTATTACCGATGGATAATCATCAAATGACCCCTCCCACTCTGGACGGAGCGGAAGGGATTGTCAGACTTGTACTGACTAAAATCCACCCACGTTTCTTCTGTTGCCCTTTGCGTTCCAGGGCCGCGGTATCTCTTTCGAACAGTCCCGCAACCCTGGCAGGCCTCGCTCCTCTCGGATCCCTTCCCGTTTGCTGACATCTCTTTGAGGCGCGTGTGGAACACGAACACGCCGTCACCACGGCCTGTCGTCATAAGACGGACGGATGGCGAGCTAGCCCATTACTCACTGTCCACAGGCCCGCGACCCTCGACAGCCTTACGTCTTCATCTTTAGACACTCGATGACAATCATACACCAGCTAGAACGAAAGTTCTCATCAAAGTTCTTGAAATGGGCCGAGACACGATAAAACTGCTGTAAACTGTTGCGGACCTCTTGCAACTGCCTTCCGTCTCCATCGTCAGACCTTTGATGATAGACATACTCCAGGCAGGTCTAAAGTTCTCATCAAGGTGCATGAAATGAGCCCAGACACGATATAGATGCTGTAAACTCTTGAGGACCACTTGCAACTGCTTTCCTTCTCCATCGTCAGACATTCGATGAAAGTCATACTGACAACTCAGTATGGTTTAAAGTTTTCATCAAAGTGAATGAAATGAGCCCAATAACATTATACCTGCTGCAAACTGTTTAGGACCGCTTGCAACTGCCATTTGTCTCTATCGTTTGACCGTCGATGACAGTCATACTTCAGCAAGGCCTAAAGTTCTCATCAAGGTGCATGAATTGAGCCCAAACACGTTATTGTTGCTGCAAACTCTAGAGGACCTCTTGCAAGTGCCTTCCATCTCCATCGTCAGACCTTCGATGACGTCATACTCCAGCTAGATCTAAAGTTCTCATCAAGGTGCAGGAAATGAGCCCAAACATGATTTCTCAATTTAAAAAACAAAATATCATGTATATCGGACTTCTCTGTAAAAAGTTATGCGTGGTCAGGTCATACATAAAATAAAAAAATATAGTCGCGTCGAATTGAGAACCTCCTCTTTTTGTTTCGTTGGTTAATAAACCAAGCTTCAGACATTTGACACGGGCGAGGGTCATTCTTTCACGGAAAACTTAACACCGCGACTCAGAAAATGGAGTGAAATTAATAGCGATATCGAGCACGAAATTTAACCGTTAAAATATAATGCATGTAAAGCGATCGAACACACACTCTACAGGGTTATAGCGTCATGTAGACTAATCTAGAGTACTTTTTGCTCTCAGACCCGATTTAAAAGTTATCTTGTGAGCACTTTTTTATTAATTAGTACCATTTTGGTGCAATAGATGTCGTTGCATGTATCTTACACAATGATGGTAAGTTCTTCTTGAACACTTTAAATTTATAAATCTTTTGATAGAGAGCACTGATTACAGCATGAAACAAAAACTAAAACCTTCTCTAAGTTCCCCACAATATTTGTGCATTGAATCTAATCACATTGGTTTTCCCAACAACATGAACACCTGCCTCGCAGCGCGCGCGGGTCATTATTTTGATGCGGAGTTATTTTAAAACTGTGATATCTCCTAAGATATTCATCTAAATTGAATAGTGTAAAGGGCAATTTTGGTCACAATTAAATGCTAAAGATGACTAACATATTTATTTTGATAAGGATTAATACTATGTCGGTAAAAACACCTTCGCAAATAAAACATTAATTTTGACCAAATTTTAAAATCATAAAAATGGTTATTGTGAGTCAACCTTAAAAGATAGGCATGTGCCGTCGCGGATTTTTTTTGAGACCTTTTTAAGAGGAATAATTCCCTGCTACATTATATTTGTGCAACTTTAACCGTTTACGCAGCGCACGCAACGGAAGCTATCAAACAGAATAATTTTTCCCCGTTTTTGCAACATTTGTTATTGATGCTCCGCTCCTATTGGTTGTAGCGTAATGATATATAGCCTATAGCCTTCCTCGATAAATAGGCTAACCAACACAAAAAGAATTTTTCAATTCGAACCAGAAGTTCCTGAGATTACCGCGTTCAAACAAACAAACAAACTCTTCAGCTTTATAATATTAGTATAGATGCTTAAAAGCCAAATAGTTGTCTGATATTTTTGATACGTTTTCGCACATTTGATGCTCCATCTATAATCAAAGAAGAAAACCACAATTCGTACTTATTATGGCAAAAACAGGATAAATGTGGGTAAACGTTTCTTAGTGATAGACAAACAGGAGCCAGTTCTCACAATGCTGGTCGTCATCGCCTACCGGCCTACGTTATTTCTGGCAATATTAATTTGTAACATGACTGTCACGCGAACAAATAAATCGGTAGCAGTTAACAATTAGGTAGGTACGGTGTAGGTGTCCACTCATCCATTCTGTGAATCAGCTGGCACTGAAATTAGGCGAGCAGCTGAACAATATTGATATAGTTCATAAACTGAGCAGGCATGCATGAGACCCTCGGTTCGGTTCCCGTCCGGCATAGTGTTATTTGTTTGTCCATCAGGAATTTCTCATTAGCAGCCCGATTAATGGCAATATGCTGTTCCCGTCGCGAAAGGTGGGTGACGTGGGTGTACCGTAGATACCTCGGTCTAAACCTTCGGCGAATATAGCAGGGGCCATGTTATTTATGTGTGATTTCAGTTATTTACGTTTCCAGTTAACATTTAGGAAAATGGAAATAAATTCATCTCTTCCGCTCCAGTTACATTCAAACTGAATTTCAGTTCACTAGTCGTTGAAAGGTGAACAATAATTTATGTAATGAGCCGGTAAAATGCTACTGCACGTCGACTGCCAAATGTATTAGAATGAATGACTGCCAACAGGTGAGAGCGAAGACACAAGAAGGTACCTACCTAGTTACATACATTACTTTGTAGGTACCTTGTTTCATGATTCATCGAGTTGCAGGTTTGTTCGTTGTTGTTAGGTAAGTATTAATTGGAAGCCATTAGTTTAGTTGCATGCATCCAATTAATACCCACTAACAACAGAAACACTACCATTTTCCAAAAAATCGGCTTCAGCCAACCAGAAAGAGTAATAAAGTAAATAGTCCGACGCGGTGTTAAGTCTGAATTCCAAACCGAATTGAGGCGAATGACATCTTTTTCGTTTTATTGCATGGATATAAAGCTAAAAGCTTTTTAGGTAGTCCTTGGGATCCCTGCCTTGAGACAAACTGAGTTAAGTAATTTAGAATGGACTGAAATAAAATTTGTCACAATCACACACAATATTTCTTCTAACTTCAAGACTAGTGATTGCACAGCGGTAGGTATCTTACCTATGACTGTTAGCCTGTGTCATTCCACTGCTGGACAAGAGCCTCACCCCACCACAGATTAAGTAACCATAACTTCCAAATCATTCGATCTAAGGCTAATGTGGACCACTCAAAACAAAAAAAACTCAAAGCGTTTATTTCAATTAGACCTTCGCAGGCACTTTTGAAAGTCAGAAAAACAAAGGCGAAGCTACAGTCACAGACACAAGGCATAATAACTTGTGAAAGTACTGTAGTTGCCCATTCCAAAGCGTAGATCTCTATGGAGAAGAATGGGCAAGAAACTCCATGGACACTCTTTTCAATCAAAATATTGTTACAAGATCTTGGTTACATCATTCATGTTGAGATTATACATATATGTGAGAACGATGTAGAAAGACGTGCACATTAAGAGCGTCCAGAGTAAAAGATTATAACTATCAACAATTTAAAAACAAAGTAGTTAAAATAAACCGTGGCAGCTAAGAGATGACCAGTCCCAACTGATAGCGCCCGTACACGAACATGACGCATGCATCAGCCCCATTCAGCTCAACCATATTGAAGGGAACTAAACGACCCAACACACCCGCCACTATCAGCGAGACATTTGAGTGAGCCTGACATTCTCTCAGCCACCAGGGCACATTCGAGTCAATGAAGGATAACTAAATGTAAATGGTAGCTTTACAGTACATAGTACTCACACATGTGTTACGCAGTTATATAATACTAAGAGATTGAATCTATACAATGCAAAGATATTTTTACAATCTTCTGCAGCTTCCACAATAATTTCACATGAGCTTCTGATTAGTTTGCCCCTATGGTTGTGGAGCAGGACCAGCATTGAGCCAAGCATTTTTATCATCGATGTAATCCCCTAACTTATAATATGCTTGCCTACATAGTGTGCGTTTTATACAAGATTTAAATTTTGTCTCATTCAGTTGTTGAATGTGGGGAGGTATTTTATTATAACATTTTAAACAGTACCCCATGAAAGATGAGTCTACTTTAGCTAGCCTGAAACCTGGCTGTACTAGTTGGTCCCTGTTTCTAGTATTATAGTGGTGTCTGTCACCTCTTTTACTAAACAAATGCAGATTTTTCCTAACGTACATGATGTTTTCATAGATGTATTGACAAGGTACTGTCATGATGTTAATTTCTTTAAACAGTTCCTTTAGAGAATCGCGCCTACGTAGATGATATATGGCTCTGATGGCTCTTTTCTGCAGAATAAATATAGACTCAATGTCTGCAGCCCGTCCCCATAGTAAAATACCGTATGACATAATACTATGAAAATAACTAAAATAGACTAGCCTCGCGGTATCTGCATCAGTAAATTGGCGGATTTTTCTAACAGCATATGCTGCTGAACTCAGCCGTCCTGCAAGAGATGTTATATGCGGACCCCATTGTAGCCTTGAGTCGAGCGTGATCCCCAGGAAAACAGTATTTTCGACGAATTGCAGTTTCTCTTGATTCAATACTATGTCACTATCACTACTTTTAACATTCGGTAGAGCAAATCTTATGCACTTCGTTTTTTTCCCATTTAATACTAAATTATTAGCGGTGAACCAATTATGGACCTGCATTAAGGCGTTATTTACGTCGTCGAGATTTGTGGCACGTCTGTTTATCTTAAATATTAAAGAAGTATCGTCAGCGAATAACACCATTTGTGGTTGGTTTTTAAATAAATGGGGTAGATCATTAATATATACCAAAAAGAGGAAAGGACCCAATATCGAACCTTGTGGTACACCCATACTTACTTTTAAACCCATTGAATTGACACCATTTATTTGTACTTGCTGATGTCTATCGTTTAAATACGATTTCACTAAACTGAGCGCAAGTTTCCTTAACCCGTAATGTTCAAGTTTTAAGAGTAGGGTTCCATGGTTTACGCAATCAAATGCTTTTGAGAGGTCACAGAAAATTCCTATGGCATCTTGTGCCTCTTCCCACGCAGTAAATATGTATTTTAATAAGGTGACACCGGCGTCAGTCGTACAACGTCCTTTGGTGAAACCATACTGTTTCTCATGCAAGATTTTATTGGTGTTAAAGTGGTTCAGCATTTGATTAAGCATTACCTTTTCAAACACCTTGCTGAAAACCGGCAATACGGATACGGGTCTATAGTTATTGGTGTCTTTACTGTCCCCAGACTTGAAAAGTGGTATTACCTTACTGTATTTCATAAGGTCCGGGAAGACTCCTTGGTCCACACACAAATTAAATATTAAGGCCAAGTACGGGGCTATAGTCTCAATAATGGCTTGACAAACTTTAATTGACATACCCCATAGATCCTCGGTTAATTTGACTTTGATTTCTTTAAAAGCTTTAATGACTGCTATGGGGTTTATATGTTTAAATTGAAACTCAACCGGACAGGCTGAAACGTTCGCTCTTAATAAATCAATAGAAAACAAGGGTGAGGAATTTAAGGTTTCAGTAGTTTTAAGTGGGATACTAGTGAAGAAATCTACAAATTCTTGAGCAACTTCATTTTTAGAGCTAAGAAGACCACGTGAAGTCTCTAGAGTGATATCATTATTATATTTTTTATTTCTGTTAGTTTCACTATTGATGATTTTCCAAACCGTCTTTATTTTATTATCGGCGGATTTAATCTTGTTGCTAATGAATAAGGCTTTAGCTACCTTACAGGAGTTTTTAAAAATTTTTGAGTAAGTTGTAACATATTTATTAAAAGTTTCAGAGTTGATGTGAGGCATATGGCCGTACAGCTCAAACAATCGTTCCCTACTTTTCCTAATACCCTTAGTTGCCCAGTCACTGAACATAAACTTTGGGCAAATAGATTTGGTTTTCATTTTTAATGTATTATTGAACTCTGTGTAAACTACCGAAAAGAATTCCTCATAAAATTGATTAACATTTTCAATAATATGGCTCGGAATGCCTAAATTACTAATTAAGTTATTTTTAAATTTATTCAAATTACTGGGTGTTATTAGTCTAGATTTTATCTGGATTCTTTGTAATGGTGTGTAGGACTCGAAAGCAACGGTTTGCCCGCTGTGATCAGAAGGAAGGTAATTTACAATGGATTTATCTAAGTAATCGCAGCAACAAAACACATTATCAATACATGTAGCAGTATTTGTAGTAATTCGAGTTGGTTCCGAAAACACGTTTGACAAATTAAATGATTTAAAAAGATGTAAGAATCTACTGCTATTCGAATTTTTGTCTAAAATATTAACATTAAAGTCACCACAGATAACTAATGATTTATTACCAGTTGCAAGTTTTGCTAAAGTATCTTCCATTACTGACTCAAATATAGAGTAGTTTTGATAATTTGGGGGTCTGTAAACGCACACTATTACATGCTTATCCAGCTCAACACAAGACAGCTCAATACTATGTTCAACCGATAGATCAACAATGTCATTACGAGTCTTAAATTTAATACAATTTTTAACTAAGATTAATGAGCCCCCACGAATCTTAGCTTTCCGGTTAAAGCAACTGCCCACACTGTAATTTGCGTAATTAATAAGCATTTCATATTCTTTTAACAAATGTTCAGTGAAACAAACAATTTCAAACTTTGTTTTTTCTAAAAACAATTCAATTTCTAGTTGCTTTGAAGAGAAACCTTGAATATTTTGATGAAATAACTGCATGGAATTCTGCTTAGCCCCTTTTTTACATTTAGCTATTTGAGAGCAAGAAGGTACATTGTTGTTGTTCGGTGTAAACTGGTCGTTGGTTCTATCCAGCTCGTCCCATCATCTTTTACGAGGCCTGTCGCGTCGCCTTCAATTTTTTTAAATTAATAATCATAAAAACCTAAAAGGTGACAGGTATAAATGATTATTGAAAACAATCATAAAATAGCCACAAATGATATTGGTCTAGAATTATATCGATTACTTCAATAAAACAAACGGTTCGTTATTGGCCGCTAGTGTCACCACGTCCAACGCGTCCAAGTGGGACGGAGTACTAACAATTAATAGTGTTCGGTTCCCGCAGGATCGAAGCGGTTTTAACTAACGCGTTGTACAGCGGGTGTCGGTTTTGAAGCCCTATGTTTTATTTGAAGCGATGCCGGTGATCTAGCACCTCTAAATAACGGCTGCATGAAACGAAAGAGTCTAAATAAAAAATAAAAAAACTTTTATTTCGGACAAGCAATAACATATAAAGAAGGTTAGTATAAGAAACTTAAAAATTATGTTAGCAAGATATTATATTTTTTTTTAGACACAAGGTAGATGCACCGAGCTAGATGCACCTACGAACCGTAGCCCCAAATATTGGGGGGTCGTACCTCCCTGCTATAGTCTTCAGGATGGAGTTGTAGCTGGCCAGTTGAAAGCTTTGGCGACGTAATCCCCCTTTGTGTTACCACACGATCTAAAAATTAAAAAGGAAATTATTTTTATCATGACATTTATAATTGAATATTTTGATGAAGATTAGAGGTGATTTTATTCATTTATAAGGCAAATATTATCTACACTAATATTATAAAGAGGAAAGATTTGTATTTTTGTGTGTATGTTTGTAATGAATAAACTCAAAAACTACTGCGCCGATTTCAAAAATTCTTTCACCATTAGAAAGCTACATTCAACCTGAGTAACATAGGCATAGTCGGACGGGCCGCTAGTATTTAAATAAACAGGTTTTGCTGGGTTAAATAAGTGGTACTGGTAAGCTATGTTACTTATTGAACGGAAAACATGGTTTTACTGTAACACAATGAAATAATTACTGAAAATAATGACGCGAGTTAACAGAACCAACAAACCATTGCATTACATTTTGATACCGCCTGTCATATCGATAAACAAAATTCACACACAGTCACTAAAACTGCACCGTTGCCAAACCACGGTAATAACTAAGGTTTTATATTATATCTCGATTTACCCATGATCCAATCGATAGTAAAAATTCAGTTTTAACTATTGACCACATCCTGTGCAGTCTCAGTAATTCTTATAGTTATTAAGAAGACGCGGCGCTATCGTCCACAATGTCATTCAGTTTGGTGCATTACCCTCAGAAAGATTTTGTTTTATTTTTGTTAAAACAATTCCTAGATAAATAGCTTTAGTTGTTAATTTGATGTGAAAGTGCGAACAATGTATTTGTGTGGAATTTCAGACTTTTTTCGAAGACGACGGCCGTATTTTGAAAGGGTGAGTTTTGAGTTGTTTGGCTTTTTGTTGAATGAGAAAAGTTTGACAAATATTTTTGTGTCTTTTTGTATTTTGTTTTGTAGTTTTTTTCTTTACTTGATAGATCTGTGTAAAATAATCAACATAATTTAGATAAGTGCATATAGGTACAGCAAAATTGAACTATTTATAATGTGCCCGTTTATATTTTAAAGTGGTGAATCAAGATAAATTATTTTCAATACACTTCCTCGAAAACAGGCTCATAACGCACTACGTTATGGTTCAACATGCAATGTATTTCACACACGTGGATTTTGTTCATATATCACATATGTGGAAATGAAAATTTCCACAGATAAACTATACTTATACTAAGTAAGTCCCTTGGTAAGTCCAAATTGGTTCAATTCCAAAAGTCGTCGGTGATTGTTTTTAATGTCGGCAAAGAGATATCCGTCTTTACGGCGTAAAAATTTAAATTGTGTTTATATATAGAATATCACAAATAAACTTGATTATTTATAAACAAATTTACTTTTATGAACAAATTAACATTTATTTGAGCTTTATATTCAAAAATATTATATTTTTTCATATTAGGCTGTTTAGCGGCTTCATACCTTTGCTTCTTCTTCAACCTGGCGAAAGCAAAGCGCGGAAAAAAACGCAAAGTAAATCATAGTTTCCTATTCAGTCATGACAAAAATATGTTTCGTTCCATTATTTTAATTCTTCAAATCAAATTGAAATAATAGGTTACAGAAACTTTTTGAAGCCTTTGACTCCTGAACTAGGCGTATCCCGTATGTCAGGAGTCAGCGCCTACTCCCATAATAATTTGGCTTAGAAACTAATGTCAATATAGGAATAGACAAAACATATAATTATGTGCTACAAAAAAAAGCAATTTTAGAAGAAGTAACAACAAAGTAAAATAAAATACAATGACAGAAATGAAAACTGCGAAAAAATATGAAAAACATCAACAACAAGACAACAACAACAAGTTAATTTAATTTATCGCGCTGTGTGTGTGTGGGAGGTGAGCGTTTCTTCGAAAGTATATTGAAAAACGTCGTTTGATACTCGTGGGCATTTGTTACTGCAGTTCTCTGCTCCATAACAAGTTCGCCTGCGGCTCGGTTGTGCATTGTGCCTCGAATGCAATAACAAAGTTTCCCCACCTATATCAAAATGTACTATTTCAAAATAACAGCAATATACCATTAGATCTTAGGATGGGCTTTTCATAAATACATAGTTTTTTTATTTAATACATATATTGACCTCCATAAAAATGAAACTAGGTACCTACTTTAGAATCTAATCCAAAAACTTTGCTTTCTTAGTTCAGACCCAATTTCTAACCCATAAACATCTCAAAATATTCAGCAAATTACATAGTAAGTCAGTTTTATTAAGTGCTCACATTAGTTTCCCACATATTGATGCATAACAACAGATTATTCGCTCAACAACAGATACACAGAACAGTGCACTATTTTATCACAAGTCATTAATGAAACAGCTGAAAGATGTATGATCGTAAATTCTGGATAATAATCACAGACATCCAAATGTGTATTTGTTTCAATTTCTGTGATAGCAGGCTCTGAATTAAATTCTGTTTAATACGTTACTGCATTAAGTTGTCCGGGAAAGTACTAAAAAGAGATCTCACCCCACTTTTGGGTTCCGCAACGATCCAAGTAGGTAATATGTAGTAATTTCGACCTAAAGTATTCTCTGTTAAGTCCTCACCGGACATAGTTGTTCCGGGAGGTTCCTGCGCGTAATCGGGCCAGAAGGAAACGCCCGGGTGTCACCACTGCGAGGATCGACCGGAGGACACGGTGGAGCACACTGTGCAGGTCTGCTCCGCTTGGCGAGCGGTGACGGCGACCTCTCGCGTCCGGCCCTGGTTCAATCCATGGTACAGAGCGAGAGGAAATGGGACGCCGAGACCTCCTTCTGCGAAGCAGTCATGCTAACGAAGGAGGTGGCGGGACGTGAGAGGGAAAGAGCCTCACGTCTCAGCCGCTTCGGGAGACGCCCTGGGCGTCGGGGGCCACGTGGTGGCTCCCGACCATCGTAGGCGCGGACCTGTGGACGGTGAGTAATGGGCTAGCTCGCCGTCCGTCCGTCTTAGGCGACAGGCCGTGTCAACGGCGCGTTCGCGTTCAAAGATATGTCAGCAAACGGTAAGAGGTCCGAAAGGACCGATGCATGCAAGGGTTGCGGGACTGTTCGAAGGAGATACCGCGGCCCTGGAACACAAAGGGCAAAAGAAGGAACATGGATGGGTTTTAGTCACTACAAGTCTGACACTCCCTTCCACTCCGCTCAGAGTGGGAGGGATGATTTCCAATCTAAAAAAAAAGTATTCTCTGTTAGAAAAAAAACTTTATAAAGTTTTTCTGAGTTTCCTATAGCTAGTATTGTGCAGTGAGAGTTCCATATAAAGTTTCTGTAAATAGATAGATGGATTGTGTGAGGAATGATATGAAAGAGAAAGTAGTAAATGATGCCGTGACATCTGACAAAGGAGAATGGAAGAAGAAAACGAGTTGCGGCGACCACAAGTAGAATGGGACAAGGCCAGGAAGAGGATGATGAAATACACCAATATTGTGACCAATTGTGACAGACACAAGACACAAACACATTTTAAAAAATCAGAGGTGTTTGACAGTGAGTGCTTTTTACAGAATAATGCTTATAGCAGCCTACCGACCCTTTATGAGCTGAGGCTTTAGAATACCATAGGTAGGTATAGATATATCTATAATGTTATAGGTTCGCCTCACCGCCTACGTATCTTGCTATAATTAAGTTATCGGCGATTTAATTACTTTGTTGAGGCCCGCTCGTGGATGCTAATCAGGTTATATGATAAAAAGGGTCTTGTTTGATTTTCATAGGTTAGGTCTGTTTTTCTCGAAATCAGAAATTACAGGCACTGGTGTGTGGCACAATTTTATATAGAGAAAGTTATACTGAGCACCTCTCTGGCTTTTTTTTTATTCTTTATTTTTTATAGAGGGTTTGATCAGACATGATCATGCCACCCTCATAGGCCTCACAAAAAAAATATACTTATATACGCTTAATGGATAATTTAACTAATTTATAAATATATTTTGCCTCATCTGACAGAGGACGGGCCAGAATCAAATTACACATGCTTATTTCCCGCAGATCCATATCATATTCCATAATCTCTCTGGCTTTTAGATAACTTTTTATTTACAGCTTTTAGATAACTTTTTATTTACAGCAACATTTTTTGTCAAAGTCATTTTTTGTCAAGGTACTAATGATACAATTAAAATTGGGAGTACCTAGGAAAACAAGAACTAAAAAAAAAGTAAAACAAAATAAGAAATTGTCGTAAAAAAAAACATAAACTTACTTAAACATAATGTATGACATACTAATAGTTAAAGAGTAAAAAAATACATAGAAACAAAAAAATAAATTTATATAAAATATGCTTGCAAGCCTAATAAAAATATTCATTGTACAAAAAAGTGGGTTAGTGGGTAGTAAGTAGTCTGATATCAATGAATGGATTCTATAATGACTAAACCCAACACACCTTATTTCTGGGAGCAGGCTTAATAAGAAATAGCTATACATAGTATTGTGAAAATATTCAGAGACCTTGTACGTCACTCATTTGTAAAACGGTCACAGAGTATAATATCATATAATATACGGAACGGCCATGACCGTGGTTCGTAGATAGAAACTACGATCCACGGTCGGTCATGGTCATTCCATATTAGCATAGGAACCCAATTCAGAAGTCCAAGTGTAGGTCCCGGCTATCCTTTGTAGATCTTTGACAGATGTTAGCGTTAGGCAGATCCAGAAGCTATCTGAAATCCACTTTGCCAAGGGATATCTATCGTGCTACCCAGTATCCCACAGCCCAGTGGTTGTGAACGTCAGATTGGTAGCCGCTACATATGCAAATATGGTACCTATTCAGCTGCATCTGGTTAGATTGAAAGCCGTCCCCAACATTTACCTATGTAGTTGGAAAAAGGCTATACAGAGGATAGTGAGCTGTTTGACAATCGTTCAAACTTCGGTGAAAAGGATTGCTGTCATCAGTGACGTTTAGATTAAAGTACCGTTCCACATCACTGGTTGGTTGAACTCTAAAGGACCCAAAGCTGTTGCCCCTTGCAACCCCTTTGACTTCCAAACTCTATCCTTTTAGGTCAACATGATATCCATCCATAGGTACCACCTCCTCTTTTGGAAACCGTGTGTATAATTTCTTCATTATCATCATCACAGTCCGACCCACTGCTGGGTACAGGGCTCTCTTTGCTTATGCCAAGCTCCATGTTCCTGTGCCAGCCTCATCCTCATCAGGTCTTAATAAAACAACAAAATGTTTAATGTTCAATACGATCAGAAACTAGTGTTGCCAATGTTTGCGATAAAACTATCGATAAACAACTTGGGCTTATTGTAAAGAGTTGATCTTTATCGACAGGATGATTTACGACAGGAGTGTAATTTCGATTTTAGTTAGGTGTGTCTGCGTCCAATAGATCATTGCTGGTGTAATTTGGGATATTAACTCCCTGCTATTGACAAATACTAATACTAAGACGCGTAGTGCTGCTGCAGATCCGACATTACAACGAAGAGTAAACGCAACACAGACAGGAATGTTGCTGGTGAATGCCACTCGCCGTGAGCATTACTTCGAAAACTATGTCGAACAATCGAACGCTCGGGAACGTTACATTACATGTAAATGCTCGAGATAATGCTCTAGAGTATTAAAAAATTCTCAACCTGCAATGATAAAACACCTTTGAACACAAAAGAACACCATAACGTGAGCTGACAACGTGGGATGTACAAGTAAAGAAATATATCACATCTCAAAATATCAACAACACTCATCTTTGCCTTCTCTTTTAGAATACCCACCTGCCTATTCACTTACTCTTTGAAGTTACGTGTGTAAGCATGATGTTCCTTTGAACCATACATTATATCAAATGGCTCCGTATTTAGACTGACAAAAATACAAATAAAATAACACAAATACAAAGATGTCAACAAACTGTGATAGCCCGGGAGCTCGGCTCTTGTCTTTGAGCCAAACTATTTTTTTTTCTTTTATTTTTGTAACGTTCTGTCGAGTTCGATAATGGCTGTAGAAAATAGGAAATGTTTTTGGATACATGTATTTGTAATGTTGTGTGGTCTAGTCAAAATAAATGTGTGAGCCTTGACATTCCTTGAGTGTAGTGTTCTGTTTAATAAAATCATGTCACATTTTTTGGACACTATACCTATCCACACAATACCTGAAAGGTAAAATGCTTATTATAGATCGTATTCCTCATTTTGCAGTATTTATTTAACTAAAAGGTTGTTTTGGGTAGGTAAACTACTTAAGTAGAAGTAGTCATCATAATTCTAGTCTCAGTAGTTACTTAGAAAATGTTCAACTAGAAAAATATACCTTCCTAATTATTTCCAAATATACGACCTCTTGTCGATAGCGGAAATATGCCTTACAGTTAAGCTTACTGTTTGATTTTCTCAACGTCTTTGAAAATGTATTTATTTATTTAATTACAACGGTTGTGAAACCAATTAAAGTAACTTAAAATGAAACGGCACAGATGTTCACCGTTGTCGTTAACTCGTTAAGCGAAGGAAATTTTAAAAGCTGCAACATTACAATAACAATCCATTCATTTTAGCAAACGATAAAATATGTATAGTTTATGCAGCTCACTGCCTTACTAAGAGTCTGCTATCTCATCCCAGTGATTAACTACTGGCTATTAAGTGATAATAGCTCGTAATAGCACCAATTAAATGTTAGATACTGCGCTCAAAATAAACACTAAACCATGGGTAGATACTTTGTAGTGAAGTAATAGAATGGTTGTTTATAGACTTCCAGCATTGAATGCATGAGTAGGAATTCGTCACTTCAGTAAAAAAAAAACATATAATATTTGAAAGTTGTTTACTTTTTTTCCATAAGTACAGGGCTAGATAAATTTAAAAAAATGTTATAATTTTTTATTTTGAACGTACACCATCAAACAGTGGAGTAATCGCCATAATACGACGTATGAAAGTATGACCGGCTAGTGTATGTAGGTACCCTTAAAGAAAATGAAATCCTGAAACTACCGAGAGTTTATGACTAAATAAGAAAAATATGCGCCGCCTGTTTAGTTTTCTTATTCTTCAAGAGCTGACACATTTTTCACCTGATATTTCCAGACAATCTACCTTTGCGCTTATATGGCTAAATCTTTTAATTCTATTTCTTCTAAAATAATATGATGCAGACAATGCAGATTTTCAGAAAAATTGAGGATGTTGATAAAATACTTAACATTTATTTTATTTTATTAGTTTCGCCCCTCCACATAATTATGAGACCTGAGCATAATTGGCGAAATGTGGGAGCACTATACAGTACACCTCTGCTTAAGCCTTCGGTAAGCTACAGGCGTATTGTTTTGTAAATATAATAAGACATCAAAATTCAGTCTAGTGCAAATAAACCTATTTCCTTTCCCCTAAAATATAATAATCAGGACTCTTGCCGCCGTCCCGTCTCCCGTAACAGTCTACGCACCGTCTGATCCAATTTTAAATGTCAGATAGATAATTGTGCAACGTTTTGGCGACCGATCAACACACGCAGATCTGTCTCACACCGAAACACTTCGGTTCAGTTCATCTCTCGATTCCCGCCAAGCGGCTGCCGCGCGGTTCGACCGCTCGTACGCGCGTGTAAAACGCCGACATTCACTTGTTTTTTATAGTCCTGTTTTCAATCCTAAAATAAACCAGTGTAGCAGTGACAATTATAATGTGCCTATAGGTGTAATATCAAGTGATTGGAAATCTGTTTTTTTAGTACAAAATGGAAAGAAGCGAAAGAATGGAAAGGAAAAGGTGATTTGTTTGTGGAGAGATGGTCTCACTGATCATCGATAATTGGCTGTTAAAATTATTTTTACCCAAGTTTTTTTTATAATGGTATTTTGGTAACCAAAATTATGTGTAGGTTTACTAATGAAATTGATTACAAACGTTGATTACACTCAACCGTACTGGAATTAACAAACATAGTCTCATCAACCATCCAATGCAAACTTAAAACTTTTCGTAAACAACCATCAACCTTGATCATCAATTAATGATCATGCACTTTGCCAAAACATTGAAGTGCCTACCTACCTTAAACGTGTGACAAATAAATGAATAATTATGTGACTAATTAATCCATCACTTGCGTACGTATATTTCAACGTGAGTCCATTAATTTAAAACAAGACCATTATACATAAAGCATTAATATCTTAATACATAATATAATCCACGTAACCTCATTGGCAGAATTGTGCAGAATTCTCGTAAACCCGTCTAATCATATTTATCACCACTTTCATATTACACCTTTGGCCTTGATTTGATTATTTTGAGGCAAACAGTATTTTTAATACAAAAAGCTTTGCTTCATTGTGTTGTCTAAAAGATACATAAATAGAAATTATGTTTGGTACATTTGAAAATTTGAAAAACTTCTTACGTCTACACACTGTTTTAAACTTTCACAGTTTACAACTAAACTTATACTGTCTGTCTGTCTTGTACTGTATGTCTATTGCGTAATATCGGAGCTCCAAATTATGAAAAATCACGGAAGATATCCCGTGACAGTATAACTTTTCTTACGTTTAGTTTTTTGTAGTTTTAACAATCTTCAACTGACATTGAAAAGATTTCATTTGTTTATTTTTGTTTCGTTACATTACGTTTTGTACTAATGCACTATTAATCAAATCAATTAAATATTTTATATTTGACAGCGGACAGGAGGGCCTTGTTATGTATTAATCGCTTTCAAAACGTTTTGTATTTTTATAGCTCTTCGGTAGCAAAAAAGAAACTTTTTTTTAATTTTCCAGCAGCTTTATTGCTGATAGCAAATCACTATGTCTAGGCTCTAAGGTCATTTTTCCATCTATCACGCAGTTCCACATCTTCTGGTAGAAATGGGGATACTCAAGTTCTAAGAATCAAAATAGAACATTTATTTCAAGTAAGCTACAGGCACTTAAGAATTGTCAACAACACAAACAAAAAAAACTTTAAAAATAGAACCAAAAGTCCCAATCACAACTGTGAAAGTAATTTAGTTGCCCATTCCAAAGCTTAGATCTCAGAAAAACGAGCAGGAAACTCCATGGCCACTCTTTTAAATCATCATCAGATTTCAGGTGTGAATGACACCAGCATAGCTATTGACAAATGCCTCGATTCGATTTCGATTCGGAAAGTCGTATGTTTATCTCGCTTTCGTAATATGCCAAAAAAAGATAAAAATTCGACTTTTCGAATAGAAATCGAATCGAAGCGTTTGTGAATAGCTATGCTGAAGGGTAATTCCCGTGTTTTTCAGAACATTCGCTCTCGCCCTCACGTTTTGTAAAAAGGCCTCTAATTTCCCTACAGTTTCGATATTGATTGTCGTTAAAGGAGAATGTGACTTGAATTTGATCCAATCGGCCTTCTGAAATCTACTTGGGAAAGTTTTATCAAGCTTTGCCAAGGAATCCGCCAAATACAATATTCATACCACGTAAAAGTATTATAAAATTAATTATATTTCAACGTCCCTCAATAATAAAGGATAGTAAAAATCATCAAAAAGCTGCTACGTGTCCTAGTTTCCGAGATACGATGTGGGGAGGGGTGAAGGGGGGAGAGGGGGAGTTTTGAAAAATTATTTTGACCAACTCTGGGCCCCTTTTTATGAATCTGAAGAAAAAATGTTCAGTGTCTTAACTTCCGAGATGAGCGCCCGAAAGCCTGTAATATGTTACAATATCTCACATGGGAGGAGCTCGTGGCAAAATAATAACAGCCGCGCGGGTCGATCTTTAGGTTAAGCCGTGCTTGCTTAGGTTTGTCTGTGGATGGGTGACCGCCCATTACAGTCCGAGTTTCCTCCGTATCTCGGAAAAGCGCGCTAAGCCGTTGGTCTCGGCTGTCATCTGTAGACCTTTGACAGTCGTTACAGGTAGTCAGTGGCCCAAAAAGTCTGACAACCAGTCTTACCAAGGGGTATTGTATTACCCAGTACTAATTGGGTTGTGGAGGTCAGATAGGCAGTCGCTCCATGTAACATACTGGTATTCAGCTGCACCCGGTTAGAGGGGAAGCCGACCCTAACATAGTTGGGGAAATTCTAGGCAGATGATGGTCTCATAAGGGAATTAATTACTTTCGCAGTTTATGCCAGTTCCAAAACACTTCCCATGTAGACGTACGCTATTAAGTGATCTGATATCAGAAGCCTATGATTAATTCTGAAATCAGTCATTATCGTAATTCCCATCTGAATATTCTGAACTCGACGATTATTACTTTTAAAAGTTATTTATGTAACCGATGTTGCAAAAACATTTAATGTTAAATCATCGAAGTTACAGTTATGAGTAGCATTGCAATGTATAAACGAATAGGTGCTCGTAGGTATGTCACATCATCTCATTCCCTTCTGGCTTCAACTTTTTTTCATTAATCACACACAACACTCCACACACATGGCAAAAGTATTAAAACAATACTTTATTTAAGCAGCTAATTAGAATCACCGGTTAATCAACAATCACCAATAACCACCTTGTCTAATAACCACTATACAATGTTTCGTCCGTCCCTTCTCCGGGGCGCGAGTGTGGACTCAGCTGATGTGTCGGGCTATGGGCTTGACAGGAGCCGACGAGCATCGCTGTCGTCTGAGCAGAGACGCAAGCTGAGCCTGCTCCGCTCAGCCAGCATCCCGTCCCCAATGACTCCGGTGAGCCACATTTACCATATGGTTCCCTGCCCGAGAAAAGACTGTAATCAGGTATAGTTTAGAACATTATTGTGTGTATTGTGGCTAAGTGAGTGTCGCTTTTTATGTGGGTGCACTGGATGCAGTTGAGTGTTGAGTATTTTTTTTATTGTGCTCAGTGCTCAGTTTTTGGGATGTGTCACTGTGTAGGTCCCATTAAATGTGTCTAATTTGATAAATTGGAAAGTATCTTTTACTTCCATATTACGAGTATACTTTTTCGGATGACAAGAGTTCACAAAAAATAGACTTCATTTACTTTATTTATTTATTTTTTCCTTAGTATGGCACACAGGATAGGAATCACCTGGTGGCCTACCATGACGTCTTAAAGCAGGAGTAATTCCAGTGTGGGAAAGAGAAGGCCCTAGACGACCTGTATAGCTTTGTATCTTTCCCACACTGGAATTACACCTGCATTAAGACGCCATATTAACCCTCCTGAACTCATCGGATTGTCGTTAACGAAGCGTCAACTAAACGTAAATTAGTCATAACTTGATCGGCTAACATCCTCGAGGCGTTGTCGCCTGAGGGGCGTTGTTGGCCAGCCGTAAGCATGGTGCCTGCTGTTTACTAGCTGACCCCAAGCAGAGGTGATGCTTATCAGCGTGTGTTGGTGTATGGAGTTACATAGAAAAAACTGATCATGTGTACCTATCTAGTGCATAAACGTGTGTGTTGACTATTCATTTATGACTGTATTGAAAAGTCATCTTTATCAATCTTGTTAATTTTACTTGTTATTTTCCGACATGGATACTTTATCTTTATTTTTACCGGTCGATGTAGGAACGTACCGCACGCCTAGGACCCTAGATCATGGGATGAGTCGCTGTGCAATCTTGCATGATTTTGGTACAAAGAATGCACCCGTGTTTGTGCACGAATTTGTAAACTAGAAAAAATATCACCTTCATACTTGGCTAAATTGGTTCGGGAGAATTATTATTCTTTAAGATTTGAAAGTTGATCGATGATGCATCGTCTGCCAATTAGGATGGTTTAGTTCCTATGAACACTGAACCACATTCACAGACAAAACGCTAGACATAACCTAAATATGATTTCAGAAGACTAACCAAACGTCAATTAGGTATCGATTGTAGCTCAAAATAACACCGTTAACAATCGAATGATCGGTATGTGACGTGTTAGTTCCAACGGTGTTTAACCCAAATATCGGGCAGACTAAACAGTTTATGATTCCTATATTCGGCAGTGCACCTGCTAACAATTAAGGATTTATTATTACGAGTTGAAACGTACTCAATATAAGTGGCACGTAAAAGTGAAGTTTTGAGGAATAAAAATAATACAGTGCAACAATTTTGTTATAAAGTAAGCGTCAAGAAAATCAAAATTCAAGCATCTATTTGAAATAGACCCGTAACACTATTTATTCTGTGCCGTGAGAGGCACTTTTGCATAGTCATGAACCGACTTCAAAAACACAACACAGT
This sequence comes from Eugnorisma glareosa, assembly GCA_947578425.1. Taxonomy (NCBI): domain Eukaryota; kingdom Metazoa; phylum Arthropoda; class Insecta; order Lepidoptera; family Noctuidae; genus Eugnorisma; species Eugnorisma glareosa. The sequence continues at coordinate 21,125,925 of OX387961.1, forward strand.
TGGTGACTTTTGTTTGTTTGATTTAGTTAAAGTTATTTTTCACTTTTTTTGTGTTTTTGAAGTCGGCTTTGATTTTGCAAAATAGTTTATTTTTATTTTTCCGTATTTAGTTGTAATATCCTATACAAACATTTGCTGTGCATGTATGCATTTATTTACAGATAGGCATTCGCTCCATGTAAAATACTGGTATTCAGCTGCATCCGGTTAGACTGGAAGCAGACCGCAACATAGTTGGGAAAAGGCTAGGCAGAGACGATGATGATGTATGCATTTATTTACATTGTTAACAATACACTTATTGATAGGCTTGTCTCCAATAAAATGGAACTTAAAATACCTAACTGCCGAAATGTGGCTGTACTGTGCATATCTGCGTACCCCCTCTGTGCAAACAGGCGTGATATTATGTTATGATGTTGTGTAAACAATAAACATCCAAGCGATTGTAGCAATCACGACAGATTTGCTGTCTATTATTGAAGAGATCCGTTCCATATCTCCAAAGTCCATGATCAGATCATGAAAATATTTCTATGGGTCCAACTTGGAAGTATATTCTTTCAAACAAAAAAATAATTTTCCAAATCGGTTCAGGCGTCTTGGAGTGGACATACATAAAAAAATATATACAGTGGAACATAAAACCTCCTTTTTTAAATCAGTTAATAATAAGCTACCTCCAGCCACAGACATAATAACTGTGAATGGACTGTATTTACCAATTCCAAAATCTTAGATCTAATGGAGAAGAATGGGCAAGAACCTATCCATGCACTCAATGCACTCTTTAAATCAAGTTAGATACATAGTCCTGGGTAGAATATTGCTGCTTCTATAATAAACTATCTAACTAATAAACTTTAATATACTTACATATACATAGCTTTTCAATTGATTGATGTTGTGATCAGTTTCAGGATATACTAGATACCAACTACCCAAAGGAAAATTGAAGGCAATTACCATTGGGCAGACGTGCCCTTTGGTAATTCCATTCAGTTTGTTTCGTAGTCGCTTTGTCAGAAGTCAGAACCTTCCTGTTCTAACGATCCCAAACTGACTTCCTCATGCTTGATTACAACGTATGGGACTCAACGACCACGCTTCAGTTTTATAAAGTAGTATTTGAGGTTGATATATCAGTTTCAGAAGGTGATGATTCTTTTTCTTTTTTAATTAAGCTTGAAGTTGAGGTTATTCTTCAGGCTGCTAAAGCTTTCAGTTCGTCCACTAAATAATCTTCCGGGACTGTGAATAGAAAATTATAACCACATGAACTTGAACCAGACCTCTCAACATAAAAACGAAATCCTCAATCATTCCTCAATGTAACACGCGTGAACTGTCTGTCAATAAACACATCAGGTGCCAAGTAACACAGTACGCCTCTCAAATGAAACCAATAGCTTCTACATAACGACCTAATAATAGTTTAGCGATTATTTTTAACGGGAACCCATTGCCAGAGCACTAGAAGTTCAAATAAATAATTTGTAGAACAATATTCTCATTGTCGCGACAGATTTAGATTGCTGGCAACTCCAGGGTCTACCATGACGTCAGGGCCTTTCTTGTAAACATTATTGTTAGGGATTGATGTTCTTTTGTTTTCGTTTTAAATGGAGATGGTTTATTTATGAGGTTTTATTAGAGTGGGTAATAAATCCGGTAAATCTTATTGGCTATATTTTTTATTTTTTGTGGGCCACACACGTTTATTTACTTACTATGTTAGCAAATTCGAATCTCAATTAACCCCGGCAATTTTTGAACTGACAAGGAGTCGGTCACTTTAGTCTAAAAGCTATTTGACCCGTCTAAATAGTCATTAAATCTTCTTGCGGTACTTGCATGCACTAGCTAGCTCGCCACTGTAGTACATTAGCGTCTGCTCCTGACACTTGTACACATTGTTAGTTAGTAAACTTGTTTACAAGTATACTATTGTCACGCAGCAAACATCGTGTGTTGCTGTCATCGCCTAATTAGTTGTAGTTACATTTTCTTTTTCTTTTAAACAATCTCTCCGGATCGTAGACTAACGAGATTTATCTGTTGGTTTAATCGACCACCATTATTTATTTCCACCAGCTTTTATTTTCTTCACTAATTGGCAGACAATACTTTGGTACAGTGACCAACAAACTCATAACAATAGTCATATCCTCTTCAGTTATTGCGACAGAAATGATGATATACTGTGATAGACAAAGTCTTTAATTTTATAGTGACGCACAATCATTTTAAATGATTAGTTAACGTTACTAAAAGAAAAGTTTTTGTGACTTACATAAATTACAATTTAAATATTGTAGTACGAATTATGCAGTAGTAGGTATGAAAATATTTATCGAATGAAAATGTCGCCGAAAACGACCAAAAAATGTCGGCCTAAGTGATTGGGATTGTTAGCGCCATCTATTAAGCAATTATAGAAGTAAAATTTAATTCCTGCATCGTGCCTATGAGTTCTCTGCGAGATTATAGAAAAACCCGACACAAACACAACTGTTTGGCAGTAGCCAACCAGATATAACACCCGTTTGGTCGGAGGAGCCTTCATTTTTACCGGGGGATGAGAAACTTTACGTCAGTACCCGGTTCCTCATACATAACCTAAATACACACCAGTGTTAACACTTTGAGCTAGCGGCTGGCCTTACATAGACCGGAGCATCAAAAGATTAAGGACCGCAGCCTTCCTACTGGTTACAGCTTAGAACAGCTTACCCGCGTTGGTTTAGTTACCACTAACGCGCGTGCGGCCTACGGATCTACCTTATGGCTACGGTTACTTTTCCTTTATAGGTCTTATCTTTCCTGTCAGACACGACGTCTTTTGATTTTTGGGGATAGTTGATACCGGCTACTTTGTAGGATTGGCTGCAATGTACTGACAATATACAACCAACCAACTTGAAGAGTTAATCGTCAAACAACTTAAGGAAATGGCACAGCTCAAGGAACTGTCAACTGTGCAAGCACACGTTCTAGTCCCAGTATTACTCTACGTGAAATATTTTCTTCACACAGTTTCACAATTTTAAAGTTTTAAAAGCCGAAAAGGATGTTTGCAAATAAGCTCATCAAAATCAAAATATTTTATTTCACGTGTTTTATTACACGGGCACATAAAAAACGTCGAGAAAAGTTGCACGCTTTGGGTTGGTCGTTTCCTATGGAGAAGAACCGGCAAGAAACATCATGGTTTCTTTTCAAATTATTTGGTTTTACAATATTATCATGTGACACCATTAGTACCTACTTAAGTATGGGGGGACAGCGTATGCCCGACAATAATTTGTTGCTTACTACACTAGAAACGTAAAACAAGATAAAAAGTTACAAGCATCTGGGAATCTACAAAGCTTACATATTATACATCACACATTCACAAACAAGCGATAAAAATGAATCTATAAAACGGTAAGAAAATATTTTATAGAGTCAATTAAACATGTGACACAAATCTCATCAGTGTTGTAACTGTTCTGAGAAGTTGGTAACCCCTGTGTCTTGTTCTTCTTGAACTTCACCTTCAACGTTTCAAGATATGATTAATACTTTTGCCTGGCCTACATAACCAGCCTCGTATATGTTATGAATAGTTTTATATAAACCAGATCCGATATCATTTTTGCATGACGTATCTGTACAGTGCTGCTTTTAATCAACTTTGAAGTAAAAGAAAAAGAAAACAACAAAGAAACATTGTTTTAAATTGAAACGGGAAGTTCTGTGTCTGAAGGATAAACGATTCTAGTTCGGATGTAAACAGTCCAAGTCAAAGAATGAAAACGTAATCCTCAAAAGTAAAACGTCAAAAGTACAACATAATAACGATGAAGGTCGAACATTATCCCACGGGTATACACTACCCAGATAGAAAAGCAGGATATAGTCTACGTTTGTTCTAAATTTCATCGACATCCTTTCAGCCTCTGCATGAGGCGTGAAAAAGAAACAGATAGACACACGAGAGAAAGACAGACTACATTTGCATTTATAATACTACATTGATTTCTGGTTTGATATCGTATTTTATTCATCATAGGTGTTGATTGATTTTTGCATAATTTGGTTCTGAATCGTCTGCGGTCCTCAAAACGAGGAGAGCATAGTTTTATGTTGTATGTGTGTTTTCCGGATGACTTCCCTGTTGTTCAAACCAATTGCGGTCAGCCTGCAATAATCATAAAAAGTATATATCAATAAAACTCCGCAAAAACACAGAAAAATGTGTTACAAATCTCGCTCTGACGAATTCAAATTCAAATTCAATTACGACGTAAAGGAAGTCCCGATATTCAATGCTTACAGCTGACAGTGTAACATCCGACATGCAGACCAGCTGTTCGTAAATTATCGTTGTTTTTAATTCACTTTTTATTGATGTCTTCAGACATTTCACACTGGCCCTCATCAATCGCTGTTGCTATGTTTTTGAACAGGGAAAATTGAATAAAAATTTAAGAGACAAATTCAGGAGGTATGAGAGTTCGTCAATTTCTACGCCTTGCCCGGGCTTGCTGACAAAATATATAGAAACAAAGTCTATAAGAAATGAAATTCCATATCTGTAATTGAAAGCGGACTTCGCCAATGAAACTAAAGCCAGCTCTCCAATGCATTTAAATGTTCTGATCACATTCAGTTTCATGTGAAAGGTGAAATTCGCCCTGAAGCAAATAGCAAAAGAATTGGGATTAAATTAGTACTGATTTGGTTCTTGAGCTATATTAGAAGCCAACATCAAGCGCATTCAAAGCTTTTCGTATTTCAAAGACTTTTCGGTAGTTTGTAAAACGTAATAAAATTTTACATCGTCATTATCGCTATCGAATATCAGTGCGAGCTTAACCCAGCTTCAATCTCCTCTTGTTAGGCAATGGGCCAGACCAATAAAATGCTTAATAAAGGAGAATGATGGGCAAGCTTTTTAGTTTTTCAGCCTCATTTTCTAAACAGCTGCGACTGATTATACCAGGTTTGTTGGTTTTCTAGGTAAAGAATACAAGCAAAATCATCCTACGATCGTGAAACTTTTCCAAAAAACACAATCATTTAAAATCTGTCTGTCACTCCGTCGGTTTGACAAGCTGCTCAGAGTGGGATCAGCAGACATGTGTGTTACTATTAGCTAAGTGACGATTGACAGTGAATGTACCTTTTCTCATTCTTTGCCAGAAAACGTGATTTGTTTCACGTTGATAGATTTTCACAATGTTGAACAGGGAGATTTGATTTGATTTGATTTTTCTATTTTATTTTTGGTTTCTTGGTCCAGACCCAGACTCCGAGCTTGGACGCAGATGATAAGTAGAAACCTGTTAATACGGTAATATCATAATCTGTCTAGCCTTTTCCAAACTATGTTGGGGTCGGCTTCCAGTCTAACCGGAGGCAGCTGAATACCTGTATTTTACACGGAGCGACTGCCTATCTGACCTCCACAACCCAGTTAGTACTGGGTAATGCGATACCCCTCGGTAAGGCTGGTTTTCAGACTTTCTGGTCCATTGACTACCTGTGACGACTGTCAAAGATCTACAGATGACAGCCTGTACCAACGGCTTAACGTGCTTTCCGAGGCACGGAGGAAACTCCGTATATAATGGGCGGTCATCCATCCATAGACCAACCTAGGCAAGTACGGCTTAACCTAAAGATAGACACGAGTGTCTGTTATTATTTTGCCACGAGCTCCTCTCGGCTAATGTACGTTAATAATTTGTTAATTCGGTAATATACAGGGTGTAAACGGACTACTTAGTTTACTTAGTGTTACTTAGTTTGATAACTATGTAACACTGCTCAAAAGTTATTGATGAGGAACGACTTATTTCCGACACGAGAGCGTCTAATACTGTTTTGTCAGTGTGTATTATGTATTAAGATAGATAGAATATTATTTATGGTTCACCACAATTGTAACATTATCATTTTCACCAGAATGGTTCACCAGAATTGTAACATTATCTTAAGTTCTGTTATTTCAGTACAATGAAGTGTAAAATATTGTGCCAGGTTGTCGCGATTGTCGCGTGGATCATTACCGCTAACGCTCCACACTGTGCGCACATCCGTAACATTAGTCTAGCGAATTATATAGCATTACTGAAAATAATCATTTATTATTTTATTATTGTGGCGTATTTTTGTTAGATGCGTGTAGTCTACCGCGGCGACCCACGTATGTTACGCCTAGGTGAAATGATTCTCTTGTCTTATATAAATAACTGTTACTTTTAGGAACGAACGAATAATCCATTCTTATTTTTCATAATATTTGACAGTCCGCTCCTGCTCTGGATACATGAATTAGTTGCGGTTGAAAATTTTCTTAATAAAAGTACTTCTGTAGGCTCGATTTGGGCTTGGAAAACCTGAGTTTTTGGTCCCAATCTTTCAGAACCTTGACTTGATCGGACAAGAACAATCTCTGCATTTTTTCACGCAATTCTACTCGAGTCGTACTGTGAAATTGTGTTTCCCTGCTCTATTTTGAAGGCAGCAATTGAAAGCATAACTCAAGCTCAAGGACAGACGATAAACGTCCGTCTGTCGTTTATGTAGACATAAATAAGTGTTAAATCATTGTCTTTATCTAGACTGTACCTACGACTGTCTGTAGATAGAACAGTCAGTACAGAAGTAACAGAAGTTCTATTTCATTAATGCGCTCTATTTAGCTCGGATCGGAAAACGTTAGGTAGAACGCCCTCAGGCTAGGTGAAGCAACGACATGCAGACAGGGTCGCAGGAAGCAGCTGAACAGCAGTTGCCGAAAATTGAATTGGAGATGCCTCTGTCCAGCAGTGGACTGCTGCAAGCTGATGATTATGATAATGTCAAAACTTATGGTCGGGTTAAATAAAAGACTTGAGATAAATTTTGGGCCTCAGCAACGCGGGCATTGTTTGCTCTATCACTGTTACAATGCCATGCCATGACCATATTTTGGCCAAAAAATTCTTCGATCGGCAGGTCCTTTGCAAGCAAGCGTGTTTCTTGCCCAGAGACTCGCTAGTGTGATATTTTCAGGATTCATCCAGCAGTTGAAGATTTCCGTTGCATTAGTGATTTAGTGCCAAACCAAGTAGGCGTTAATAGTGTCATTATACATTGTTCAGACTGGACATTCTGCACAAGTGTGGGGTAGGTATGTGTAGGCTAGACGGGCGCATAGTTTGGCAGTGAGGGGTAACGTTGACAAGATCACGTGCCTGCTAGGGTTGGCAGAGTACCACTTTGTTTGTGCGTCTTGTTCGTACCCTTGGCCCGTTTATTGCACTTCGTCGCATGCATGTAGTTAATTATTATGATGAGGTTATTCTTAGAGGTCGTAGGTTCGAACCCTGTCAGTAACTTCCTTCTTCTAATCTTCTTCAATCCTGAGTGTATTAATTAGGTCTCCTACATTGGACGCCCCTTCACCCAGTTCAGAGCCTGCCTCCAATTCTTCCTGGTACTCTGACCAGGTCGTCGGTCCACTTGGCTGAGAGTCATAGGCACTTTGAATTAATTATTTCACCTCACGGCTCTCATAATTAGGTAACCAGCATTTCCTAGAACCGAAAATGAAAATGACTGCGACATTCCACACTGGACCCGCGCTATGGTCTACCAGTGGTGGCCAGTGTGCCAGCAGTGGAAACATCACAGGCCGATTTTTCATGCTGCAACCGTTTCTGTCTTCTTCAAACTATCAGCCCTATTATTTGTATTGCGTTGCAGTCAATCCATTGCGAAATGACTTTAGGTATCCACATTATTATAGGTAGTAAGTGATTAAAATTGTGTTTTGTTTACAACTTGTTGACATACTATTTACAGATAATCATCGGTTCTCATTTATCTCTGTGACATATTATTATTATTCTCGTGTATTGATTTTTCTTTTCATTTTTTTTTTCGTTCTCTATATTTTTACATTTTTTTTGGAACATTAAAAAAAACATAAAATACGAAAAATAGGTTTCCGGCGGTGTCAGGACCAGGGTCCAAGCTACCTGTGGTTAGGGCTCTAAAGACAGGAACCTTCTCACAATGCGAACCGTATCGAAGAGTACTTGCCTTCTGAATCAAGCTCTTGATCCAACCGCCTAAGGAGAGCCTCGAAAGGTGGTCGTCGAGGCTGTTGGCCATAAGGCCATTGGCCGTTACGACAATCGGCACAATGATAGACGAGTTCACATTCCTCATGTCAATTATCCTGGGCTCTCGCTAAGCTGCAGTGGCATGTACTGGAATGCCAGTAGATTTTGACCGATTTTCATGTGATATCTATAATCCGATGTTTTCAAATCTTAAAGGATATTCAAGGCTTCAAGTTATTGGTCTGCTAGACTGCATTTTTTTAAATTTATAGTCATACGAATTTTAATTCGCAACGACGGCATTTTTTTTCGTGATCTTATTTGCGAATACTACTTGGTGGAAGAAAGAAAATACAGTGATCCTTCCAGTTTTAGCACTAGTAAGAATTAAAATAATGTATTATTTATTTAAACATCATGTACTATAGTGGTACACAGGCGGACTTAATGCCATTAGGCATTCTCTACCAGTCAACCTTTGGGTTCAATAAGAAAACGCTGAATAATATGCGTGCTTTTGTACTAACACTAAGTTCCTAACAATAAAATTAAAAAATGGCGTCAAAAAACTCCTCCTCAACGCTGTCAAGTGGTAATATCCCCAAGAGACTGGCGCCAGTCTCTCCAAGTTTAGTTTATTTTAATTTATAAATGTCTAAAATATTTTCTGTGATATTGGTTTCTTCTCAAATTATAATTAAAATATAAAACACTAAGTAAGCAGATTAATCCACTGTTGGAAGGCTCGTTGGAAGGCTCGTGTTTCAAACACACGAGCTGAAAATTAAAAATCCAACAGATTGCATTTATTTAGGTGTTGTAACACCTAAATAGTGTTAGTGAAATTGGGCAACAATGTCGTTAACAGAAGAATTATAAACATGTTGAACACATTCGACAGGTGGCTACGACTTTACGAGTAAAACAAATAAACAGGACTATTGTACCGGCGATGTCGTACTCAGGCGCATTTTAACTCGTTGTATTTATTACCGTTACATTTAAAAACAAACAAGTCATGTTATTTGCCAATAAAATCGAGTACGGGGATATGGAACTTTTCGCGTATATTTTTTCACTGTTTATAATGAAAAAGCCCCAAAATTTGAATACGAATATAATAAAATCGGTAAAAATCGTAGCACCCATATTAATGTTCTGGATTGACGTAAAAACTGAAACGCACAAATATTGCTATTTTTTTCCTTCGAATGATGTTTTTTTGTTTTGGAAGTTCGTAGGACTACCTTCCCACACAAGTTCTTGTTTCACATACCAAATAAGTGGCCATAACATCATCAACTACACCATAAAGTCTACGTAACTCAGTAGTCTAACTAACTAATTAATGCTGAATACACAAAGAACATGTCTCCTTGACAACTTCCTCCTTCTTTGAAGTCGATTAAAAATAACAAAGCTGTCGATCAGACACGACCTGACATGAAATTGACGAAAAACAAGAAGATACTCAGAAGAAAGCGTCTGAGAGCTCACTGATAAAATATATTTTAGTGCGAGTTACACACGTTGGTTGTAAAAACAAACAAACTGACACGGTCTGTATACAACACGCGTACGCACGTTACGGACTCAGGGACGATACTCTAGTTTAGTGCACGTTTACTAACGTGTAGCATCTCTTTTGAGAATCTGTTTCCTGGTTTCAACTTTCAAGATCTTTTTCAAAAGGTGTGCGGTGGCCAAAAATGAACGAAAAAGCTGAATGGTACTCATATGACTTTACCAATGCTAGACATTGGTAAAGTCATATACTTTAAAAGAGACAGTGAACAAACTCAGAGCGAGTTTGTTTCGGCTGTTTCTTCTCAGAGTAGTCAGTATGAAACACCGGCCCCTTCTAGTTTTAAAACACAAATTTACTTGCATATCGTGTTTTGTTAAAGATGATCATAGGACTTGGTCAAGTTTTTTGCCCAATGTTCAATTAGCTTTAAATAATAGTGTGAACCTTGCTACAGAGTTTACACCTAACTTTCTAATGTTTGGTAGGGAGCTTGTTCTTGATGCTTCATTACAATTGGCGTTAGTGTTTTTAACCGACTTTCTTCAAAAAGGAGGAGGTTCTCAATTCGGTTGTATTTTTTTTTTTTATGTTTGTTACCTCAGAACTCCGTCATTTGTAAACCGATTTGAAAAATTCTTTTTTCATCTGAAAGGATATGCTTTCCGATTGGTCCCATAGAAAATTTCATCAAAATCGGTTTAGGAATTTAGTTGTTTTCCTCACGTTAATTGTCACATCACGCGACGTCGCGTGCTGGCGCTCTGATGTACATCACGCGACGTCGCGTGATACTTGCTAGCTAAATTTGACACACTTTCCGATTTCTGATTGAGCTAAAATTTTGCACGCATGTGTATATCGCAAGACAATGCAATATTATGATGACATGGATCGGATCTGATGATGGAGCTGGAAGGTGGCCATACGAACTCTGTCATAAAACGACGCAACGCCGTCGAGTTTGGACTCGTTTGATTCGTCTTGACAAGTACTGTAGTCCTAAATGGTAACCAGGGTCTGATGATGGAGCTGGAAGGTGGCCATAAGAACTCCATTAAAACGACATAGCCCCATCGATTTTGGGTTCGTATAATTCATCTTGTCGAGTACTTTGTCTCTAGATGGTACTCAGGGTCTGGTGATGGAGCTGGAAGGTGGTCACAGGTCCACAGTCCGTAATAAAATGACACAATCCCATCGAGTTTGGGCTCGTATGATTTGTCTTGACGAGTAATTTAACTAACTTCTAGTTACAATGTAAAAACTGATTCATGACAAGAATTTGTGTGGTATACTACAACTAAAAAGGGTAAAATAAAAAAACTTTCTGCGAAAACAAAACCGACTTCTAAAAAAACACTGAAAAAGACTAAAACAACTTTACTTTCGGAAGTCGGTGGCAAAAAAGATACAAACAAAGACACCGACTTCCGAAAGTAAAGTAATTTAGACTTTTTTAGTGTTTTTTTAGAAGTCGGTTTTTGTAAAACCGATTTACAAAAATAAATATGATTTTTGATTTGAAAAGGAATGTCATTTAAATATGTGAAGTGTACCTACCTAGTTAGGGGTTTGTAGTAGTATAATCATATACCTAGCTTTTCCTTCCTATCTGACATTCATAACCCAATAACTGGATGCGTTAGCAGTTATTAAACTTGTCGTCTACAGTAGTAATACGATTACTTTACATTTACCAAAAACAAACAACCAACCCATCCAACCTATGCTAAATAAGTCATTAATTGAACAAAATAACATAAATATAAATTAAAAATCAAAGAGAGAAAACATAATGTCATCTTTAGCATAGTTTTTATATTCACATGCAATTTTCATCAAAGAAAACCCGTCCATAAGTTTTTCACGACACAAATGACATAATCCAAACTTTCATGAGATGGAATGGATAGAAAATGACGGCAGCTGTTTTATTTTATAATTAATTTTATATAAAATCACGCTGAAGCGTCGTAAAACATTTTACGAGTTTTCAATGTTTAAAATGTTTATATTTTCGTTCATCGAAAGGTGTACGTTGTGTAAAATGTTTATATTTACGATTTATGACCCCTGGAGCTGACCACAAACTAGTTTCGGAACCCGTCGGGTTTATTGAAGCATTTCATGTGAGATAAAAGTCGTGATGTGATGTGACGAACTGGTAATAATAGATCTGCTGATATACATGGTTTTTTTTTTATGTGAGAAAAATCACTAGATTTTCAATATAATAACTCGTTCTGTCACAGTAAATACAGCTGGCAAAAGTTTAAGACTTATGAACTTCAATATTTTATCTTCATAAAATACAGTTTTCCTGTGGTTTCCAAGGTAAAATTCGTTTAGTTTATCAAGTGATTTTCTATTTAAAACGTGTATTCCACATCTAAAGAGCAATCCGTAGAAAATAAATCAAATGCTCTCAATCAATCATCGTCAGTCTCTGATCAGCGTTGGATTCAATCATCTATTAGTGTGTTTGATGTTTTAATTCCTGTCGTAAAAATAATCAACTGAAAACGCTTACTTTCGTGAAATCGGCACGTGTACAAAATCATGATTTTTTAAAGCTGCGTGTAATTATGCTCTCGTACTGTGCACCTGCATTCATGAAGATTTAATGAACGCCAATAATGGTGCTATTAAAGTGGCCACCAAAAGGCCTTGACGACTGACAACCGTTTCAAAGAGTTTTGTATTTTCACAAAGATTTTCAATAGGATTCGCATAAATCGGAATTCGTTTCTATGGTGGCCATGCTACGCGTGCTGGCCCTACAATGTGAAAAGTACGGTCGCGTCTTTTCGAAAATATGAAGATATCGATAACGCAACACTGTACTCCACTCAGTTCACGTGGTGGTCAAATTTAGGCAAAAACAAAGGAGAATAGATGCACATTTCACACGTGAGCATAGTGATTATGCACAGCTTCACAGTTCTGTCAATTCTCGCAGCTGATGTTCACGGCTCAATCCTAGATTCACATGGCTGCTTTAAAAATAAAACTGTATTTTTACATTTCTCTAATAAACATTGAAAATATCAGAGCATTCAAAGTTATTTTTACTGTTCACAAGTCTAAAGATGACGTTGAAGTGGGATTACATGTCGAAACTTCTTTTTGTGTTTATTTCGAACTCATTTAAAGTGATGTAGGTTAGCCCATTAGGAATAAATCGCTTTTCCGAATAATTTTCATAAATCACGAGGTTGCTATGTATCTTTAAAGTTCTACTTCGTAGGAATCATGAAGTGTATCTATTGATATTAGTATTCGTGTTCGACCGAAGCAAGATTTTCAGCCGAAACCGAAACTTATTTTAACATTATATTGTTTTTTTTTTTATGGCTTGTTATCCAGCGTATTTTTACACATAATAACAGACAGTTAACACGTGGTAAATAAAACAGAAATTAAGAATTAAAGTATGTAACAAAAAAAATGTTATTAACACTAGCTTCCACCCGCGGACTCGCCCTTTTTTAATTAAAATTTATTGTTCTATGCCTTTGCGCAAGTTCAAGCAATAGGTTGACAGTTTTGTCGCAATCGGATGAACGGTGTGGCAGTGCATAAAATACGAACAAACAAACAAGCTATTAGATTTACAATTTTCAGCCAAGAACAAAGGCGAACTCAGGTGGTGATCTCGAGCAACAAACTCACCCGAAGTTAGCCGACCGACGCATAATTACCAAGTCTCAGCGAGCCCGAAGTTTCGGCCAAAAAATGGCCGAAACCGAAACTGTGGCTGAATCTAGATTTCTTGTGTGAAACTGGCCGAAACCGAAACTGAGCCTACTAGTTACTAGTTTTATTACGGCCAGGGAAATTATTTGTTAAGCAAATTTACACCCTACATCAATTTTAGGTGTTATATACCCAAAACAAATTGTCAGTGATAGTTGAATTTGAGTAGTAATACTACGTTCTAGTCTAATACAATCTTGTGATGATGGTAATTGGGACGACAGAATAGATGATCAGAAAGGAAGAAAGTTAATCGTATATGATTGACTTGATTCCCGAAGCGTAAACTTTACCTTGGAGCTTAGGTATGTGTTGTTTACGCAGCATGTAAGACCGCCGCGCTCAATTGCGTCCGCGCATTCAATAGAATAATTGCAGACGACAAGTGATTTAGTTATTTTTAGCCTCGCCTCCTCAAGCCGTTTAGTTGTAAAAATACTTTCTGTAAAGCACTGTTCAAGAGTTATTTGGTGTTTTTAAAACGACTGTTTGGCACACTGACTGACTGTTTTGACTGATTGACGATATGAAACACAATGTTTTTCTTGTGGAAATGATGGTTAATTGGTTAATGGATCATGTTGAATGTAGTTGTTTTAGTGTCTGCGGCTAGATTGGGGTATTTGACGTCTAGACTTGAAATAACAGCGTCTTTATTGATAGTACTTTGTGCTAAGTCATGTTTATGGGTGTTTCGCTTTTACTGTATTTTATCATTGGTGTCTATTATTGGTTTGTTATATTTTATCATTGGTGTCTATTATTGGTTTGTTATATTTTATCATTGGTGTCTATTATTGGTTTGTTATATTTTATCATTGGTGTCTATTATTGGTTTGTTATATTTTATCATTGGTGTCTATTATTGGTTTGTTATATTTTATCATTGGTGTCTATTATTGGTTTGTTATATTTTATCATTGGTGTCTATTATTGGTTTGTTATATTTTATCATTGGTGTCTATTATTGGTTTGTTATATTTTATCATTGGTGTCTATTATTGGTTTGTTATATTTTATCATTGGTGTCTATTATTGGTTTGTTATATTTTATCATTGGTGTCTATTATTGGTTTGTTATATTTTATCATTGGTGTCTATTATTGGTTTGTTATATTTTATCATTGGTGTCTATTATTGGTTTGTTATATTTTTCTATGTTTTATATAATAACATCACGCTTGTAATCCACAAAAGCTTACCCTTTACTATCAATATGTGGGTGGATTTGGATGGTTATGTTTTCTTAAAGTCCCTTTGTAATATGGAGCGAGCCTATTGCTATCAACTGGGCACTTAGACTCTGGGCTGGTACTGATATGTAATTGATAAACCCAACAGCACTTCGCCCGACCTGGGAATCGTATGTCATGCTCAGCAGTTGCAACCACTACACCAAGGAGGTAGTCGTCATTACCTATATATTTTATCTTTGTGTGTGTTAAGGCAACTAGTGACATTATTCTTGGCAATAGATGCAGATGTATGATTACTTTTCTCTTCTATCTGTCACTTTCTTTTTGCACTCAAGCATCAGTATCCACATTAAAAAAGAAATAAAGAAAGAAAAATCATTTATTTTGCACCGACTACAAACGCGCAATAATAAAACATAACCATAAAAAATAGAAAAAGAACTTCAAAGCAAAAAACAAAAAAAAAAAAAAAAATCTAATATTACCTTCGCAGAGAATACTATTCTTCATCTACGATTTTGTCTTGAGATCCCCTATGGTCACACCATAGAGAACCCTAGAAAGTACATTACTACAATAATTACGTGGTTCTTCTTTGCTTTCTGTCTTCAGTATTTTTTCTAGCAACTTTCCATCTTCCAAGACAGTTCTTAAATGTAAATTTTTGAGAGAATGATGATGAGGAACGTGGACTAAATATTATGGTAAGGTATCGTACCAAGTAAGCTCCAAGTCCATGTCTATCTTTACTCTCTGTGAAGTTTTCATTGTCCAACTGTCTATCCATCACTTCATGTCAGTTGGGAGTTTTTCTCATTAGCTAATTACACAACAAGAGTAAACAATTCGTCACTGTCAACATTGTTTAAAATAAGTTTATCTTTCTAGAAAAAGTTTGAGACTAACTACTTAGCCGCTGCATCAACCTAACAACATCAACATGTCAAAATACAAAAAGAACTGAGATTAAGTATATTGTAATATGTATCAGATAGGTGTGGGGTATCAGTATACAGACCATTAAACTTAACAATTTTTCCCATGGGATCACCATCGTAATCATGTGAAAATAAAAGTTAATAAAATTTAAGTAATTATTATGGCCCCATTTTTCTGATACCCTGTACAGTGTACAACTCTCGGTCAAATACGCTACGGCGCGGCGTTTAGAATAAAACAATAGGCACATAAATATAATAAGTAACATTTCTACCTCCGCCTCCAGCCGGGCCGACCTCTACTCCCTAAGTACTCTTAAACAAATCAACTGCTATTATTACGTGGGCACACCGTTGCACAATGGAAATAGCCCAGTGGCTTACATCGGGCCAATTACGCTGGATGTCTCCAGATCCCAGAATAGAAACGGACGAGCCCCTCACTGTGATGTAATCAACTTGTTGAAGCTGACAAAGAGTAGGAAAAGACAAGTTAGCACAAATAAACTGTTCGTTTGTGCGAATTGAATAGCACAAGTTCTTTGCTGCGAGCAAAGAACCAAATAAAATCAAAAGTTATTTATTCAAATCAGGATGAGCGTTTTTTGACGTACTTACTTTTTAAACGTCAAAATTGCATTAGGCAGTCCCTAAAAAGCATGCCCTTCATTCACCACTTGCTAGTGTTTTAGCTGGCGAGAAGGTGGTTTGGGGAGGCCTATGTCCAGCAGTTGATATCTTGGGCTCAACGATGATAATTCTGCTCGTGCGGAAACAAAAGCAAGTTTGTGCAATTGTTTTCTCACGTAGATATTAAAATTCGCAGTGGTATAATTTGTAGAACGGATTTTGTCAAAGCCATTATTCATTTCGATTTTCTGCCGTGAGTATAGGTACTAAAAGTTGGCATTCAGCCTTTCTCTCCGTAACTAGGCGGAACGGCCAAGATTTTCGCGGAAAATATATTTCTCCAGTGTGACATGGCTTTTTCATATTAGTGCAACTCCACACATCAATTGTCGTTTGAGATTCTCATTCTAACTTTGAATCCGTACAACGTCTCCATGATCTATCATCAACTATCATGTCCAGCGATATTTGTTATTTATTTATCATCATCCACCAGAGCAAAAGCTTTTTCTTAAAGTTCCCCTTTTAAAACATTGTGTGCCCAACAACAACAATGCCCATCATCAGTATCTTCCCACCCTTGCTTGTTACTTGGGGTCCTCGCAACACGTTAACTTCTGCATTTCTCCTCTGTCAACCGTCACGCTATCATCACTCCTTTTGCTTTCATTTGATTCCTCAATCCACCTATCTTTTATTGAATTTTGCGCTGACTCTTCATTCATCATGCTCGCGTTTTTGTCGGAAATTATCCCACGGGTACGTTGTTAATATAGCCTGTGGCACTCGAGGATAATGTAGCTACCTATGAATGAAAGAATTTCCAAAATCGGTTCAGTAGATCCAGAGATTACCCCCTACAACCTCGCAAACTTTACCTCTTATTTATTAGTACTTAAATAGATTAATTATTTAAATACTTATTAATAACTATTTTAGTCGCATCCATTTTATGCCTCATCGTCATGTGATGAAGAGGGGAAAACACATGTTATTAAAGCTGAAAGAATATAGCTAACAACAACAATACACAACAAAGACAACAAACAACAACAATGTATAACTTTAGTCACATATTATGGCACATGTTTATTTACTGCTTCACTAGTGCTCACTAGACCAATCTAGTGGTCGCAAGTGCGACTGCTGAGCATGGGTTTGATTCCCGGGTCGGGCAAAGTGTTATTGGGGTTTTCCATCAGGAATTTCTCAGTAGCAGCCACGGAGTCTGGATTTGCGCCCGGTTGATGGCAATAGGCTCACCCCCTATTACATGGACTTAAACATAACTGCGAAATGTGTGTACTACTAGGTACACCTCTGCCTGAAGTAATGTTATATTTAGTACAAGCCAAACGATTTCCTTTCAACTGTTTTGTCACTGGCGCCACTTTCTACCCTTTGCTCACCTTACCCCTACCCTTTGCTCCTAAGATAAAATGTTTCACCCATAGACACCGTAGCCTATCTTCGCTAGTAATCTATGATTCCTAACTTCAATCGTGCCTAAATTGTGGTTAAATAGGAAGTCTTCTAGTCATCAGTCGCTGAACGTGGTGCAATCGCCATTCTGGTGGAGTGGATCATAATCCTTTTTTTGGGGTTCCGTACTTCAAAAGGAAAAAACGGAACCCTTATAAGATCACTCTCTTGTCCGTCTGTCTGTCACCACCGATTTTCTCAGGAACGGGTGGACCTAGCAAGTTGAAATTTATACCAGATACTGAGGTCAATAGTCCCTAATAGGTGTATAGAAATCATGGTCCTGAGTCAACACGATAAAAGATATGGGCAAATTTAGATTTTCGCGAAAACTTGTAAGTACCAAAATGTAGGTACCTTAATTTTCAACTTTTTTATTTTTCCCTTTACTCGTGCTGTAAGAGCTTGCTTTTAACCAAAATTGACAATTCTAGGTCAACCGGAAGTACCCTAAAGGTTTTGGGTCGAAAACCTATACGGTAGTTCCCATTGACCTAGAATCACGAAATTTGGCAAAAAGCATGCCTCAGAAACAATAAAGGAAAAATTCCAAAAAAAAAACATGTTTTTGTTTTAGTTTGTTGTGCGGAACCCTTCGTGCGTGAGTTCGACTCGCACTTGGCCGGGTTTTTATTGTTCAGGATACCGTTCACAAAGGTCATTGTAAATCTCAGCACTTGTGTGGAATTGTCGAGATCCTTCCAGCCAGAATTATCGTTTTTCTCAAGTCAACTCTAAGCATTTATTTCAATTAAACCACTTACAGGCACTTGTGGATTGTCAAAGAGTCGATTGGTTACTCAGAAAGCAAGAGCTGTAAGCAGAAGATTTCAATAGAAAAGGAACACATCGCTAAAATATTTTTACTCATAATGGTGTTTGTCAATATAATCTCAATTAATAACATTGTTATTATGTTCAATATTAGTTCGAAATATTTTAAGCACTGTCGAGTTATGGTTCAACACATTGTGGAATGTTGGCTTCAAAAACATGAATGTATTTGTTTGAAAAACTAAAAAAACGTAATGTAACGACTTTAAACCTTCAGAAAATTCTTACTTCTTAATCATAACTCTTAGCGCCGCCAAGCGGGTTCTTCAAAAATTAAACTGAAAATTCAGGCATCGCTGAAACCACGCGGAAAACAAAAGCGCTGAAATGTTCTCACACTTCCGAGAAAATAACGTAGATGGCGCTAGATTCGATGAAATTGTTTTTAAGTTATTTTTAATACTCGATGCTATTTTGTTTTGTTGGATTTATCGATTAATTCGTTTTTTTTTTTTTAAACATGACTTGTTTTATGTGTTGGCGAGTTCATAGTTCAAACTTGATTATTCGATTTTTGATACAGGTATACTATAATAATTACAAATTATGACATATCTTCATGCAAACACTTAGCAACCTATATCCATTGAAGAAAGGCCGATTGTAAAAACATAAACAGGTTTGAATCAAAGATTCAGGTTCGATCCCCAGATACAGAGTAGTAGGAAAACTTAAACTAAAACATCATGTTTTGAGTTTGACTGTTTTGATTAACGAACCAACGACCAGTAGTCCATATTAGGCTTGAATTAAAAGAAGTGGAGATCATGGAGCCTTTGCCCAGCTGTGGGATGTAGTAGACTAACCGCTACAATCACATTTCGACCACACCTTATTCCAGCCAATTCTTGTTTCTTGATGGCGGTTGTAAAACTCCCGGACCAATTAATTACGTAGAGTCTTCCGCGGCACTATATGGGACAAATGTAAACAAATACATAAAACATGGACCTCCCCTCGTCCACATGCTCCTATCCCTCATTCTTACGTGATGGCCGGCGCGGGAAGGATGCGCCGTAATTACGGGTCGACCTAATTACGGAGCAATTGAGAGTCGTACCACATACCTACCTGTTATTTACTGGGCTTCGATAGTCACTTTGTTTGAGAGGGAAAGAAATGGAGGGAATTTTTTGTGGCAAGAGTAATGTGAGAATGTGTGTACATATAACACGTATTTTAAAGACTTACAGGAATTTAGAACGCCACTGACTTTAAAAAGTTTTAGGGATTGAATTAGTGTCGTGATGGCCCAGAGTTTAAGGCCTCGCCTCTCATGCATGAGGTTGTGGGTTCAAAAACAATGTGACTTTTTCAATTCATATGTACTTTCTAAGTTCATCTTGGACATCACGGACATCGGTGAAGGAAAACATCGTGAGGAAACCTGGACTTATAAAAGTCTGAAATCGCCAACCCGTCTTGAGCAAGCGTGGGGATCAATGCTCGTGCGTTCTCTGTTGAGCCAGGCCAGCAGTGTGGCAGTAATAGGCTGGTATTATTATTATTAATTAGTATTGTAGGTACAAATATTATACAGGGTTGATATAAAAAAAAACAGCTGTATCTTACAAAAGTTCAATACCTGCACGGTCAAAATCCAGGAAATAGCAGTTTTTATTTTTAATCACCCTTGTTTTCTCTGTGCGGGGGTTCGAAATGATGTACTTAACACGAAGTAACTACTGCCTGTGCATTGACGTCCCTTCCACCCTGTCTAAACTTATACTTTACACCAAACTAGGTTCAAATAGCGGTATACTACTGGCACTCCTCTGCATAATCCTTCAGGAATGACATTGTATGCGTTTAGTAACTCAAACTCAAATTATTTATTGCATTCATGTGTACATTTAGTTGTTGCATAAAGTAAGTTCCAACATGAAACCCGGTTAGGGCACGGCAACATAATAGATTGGACAAAACAAGCATCCAGTGAGTAGGTATACTGGATCGCAAGTTTGTTATACAAATACAATCATTATCGATATTATTAGGCTATTATTAGGTATTAGGTTTAGGATTATTTTATTAGGTTTATGTAGTTATTTTAATTAATGTCATGAGGTTATACGATTGTTAGATATAGATCAGATTAGATTTGGATTATTATTATTAGATTATTAGTAATGTTATGATACGACGTTCGGTATCTAAAAAAGTACTCTTCACTATCTATAATAGCGAATATCGCATCATCACCCTCACACACAGACCTATCTCGGTGTTACGTTGTGTGCCTAAGTCAACTCCTTTGACACGGTTATCTAGAATTTTCACAATTGATTTAAATGGAGTATAGTTAACTCTCCATTAAATACATCGAAGCAGTCAGCGTTAGGATATGGGCGATATTCTCACAGAGTCAGGAATAGCTCCACCCACACTTCGTAATTTAGAACAATTGGACACAAACTAGAGGTTGTAGGTACTAGCCAGTTAGGATACAACGTTTAGTAACGGGTCCATTATGTTCATGATTTTCAAGGTACTGAGTAATGGTTCTGGTTTTGTGTAAGTGCGTAATACACAAATTCACTCGACATTGAAGAAACGGACGAAAATAGCCCCCGAATGGGAAACAACTATTTTGAAGAAAAATATACTAGTAGTTCCTCAAATACCTTCAAATCTCAGCCAGCACACTCCTAACTAATAAAGAGTGTAACAAGCAAGACCCTTAACGAAGCCGAAAGGCACTTGTTCTCCCCGTCATTGCGTTAATTTTTTTGTTGCAGACCATACCTGGGAACCTTCTAGTTACGGAGACATTAGGGGTCAAAGTTCCAACTTTGTCACAGGTTTTTTTTAAATACGTGTTTTTGATATTAGTTTTTACTTTACGACCCCCACGACCCCCATTCCATTAAATCCATCCATCAGCACAATGTTTTGAGTGCGTCACATTGAGTCCTACCGTAAAACGTGATATTTCACCCCAAAAAAAAAGTCGTTTCCCAGCAATAGTTTTGCCGTTGAGTTAAGTTTGATGTATATAATGCTTGGTTTGACGGCTTCGTGAAGGTTCTTATTACACCCTGTATATGATTTAATTTGAAAACTAGTAGTTACGGATTTTATCTAGAATCCTACAACAAAATTCAGTACGATGCTAGAGTAACTTTTGTTTCGTGTCACAGTTCCGATGTATTCCCAAAAGCGATGCAATTAAAGGGTAAATCAATTTGTTGCGAACTTTGACGGTAGCACGATTCCCTCGCGGTAACTAACGTTGTTTGGGAGTTTAAGATATAATTATACACAAGTTTGCAAACATATTTTGCTTGAAGATTCTTGGCAAACAGAAGATTCGATAACTTATTTTGATGTTTCTTTATCTTATGTTTTAAACCATCAATAATAACATTATCTACAGTTTCTTAGTCCAATTCCTCATCATCTTAGCCTTTTCCCAATTAAGTTAGGGTCGGCTTCCAGTCGAGCTGGATGTAGCTGAATACCAATATTTTACATGGAACGACTGCCTGTCTGAATCCCACAGCACAGTCGTCGTCGTCCTAATTTTGATAATACGACTCCGTCAGCTTTGATTTGTTCTGTTGTTATTATAATCTCTGTCTGACGACTCGACTACGATCTCAGTAGACGACCTTATTGTTTACATCCCACTTGTGTGTTAAACCCCGGATCCTTGTTCTAGTCTACGTGACTAATGGCACGCTGACTGTCGTCTGGGCCACATTTTTGTACTGTTTTTGTGATTTCAATTGTCATCATTTTTGTGCCCCAGTTTGTGGGTTAGCAGTTGACTGTTAAATTTTCTTCTCAAACATTCTCCTTACTTAAAGTTTTTCTTTTAATCAACAACTTCTGAAATTGTGTTATTACTTTTGAGGTTCTTGTATACGTGACTATCATCACGTCCATTGCCGAATCTCGAAATGACTGCAGTTTGGGTTTCTGTTTGTTTCTTGTAAGATAAAAAAAAATCGATTTTACGTCATACCGTACCTTTTCTGACTAATTTAAATCATTATAAACTGTATCACCTTGTCGTAATATTCAGAATGGAAATATCCTTGATAATCCTTAAGTCAACTTTACTATCCTATTCATGACAACAATGATTTTATTACAACATTCAGGAGGACTGGCTCATTTTGCATTGCTCATTTACGCAATCCCTAAATTTGTACAAAAAATAATGTTATAAACACACTACTAGTTACAAAAACGTACCGACCTATCTGTGAATCGACCCCTCATGGATCGATCCATACAAAAATGTCACTTCCCACAAAATATTCTGTAAAGGAGACAATAATCGTATTTGCATTTATTATTGAGTTCCATGGTAACCATGTTATTATAAAAGATCATGTATCATTCAATATACATGTTTTTGTACATATTGAATTTTCCACTCACTGATAGACTTTGCTAAACAATCGAGAAGACTGAACGCACACAGAGACATTGTACCGCAAGCATGTTTAGAAATATCAGCGTGCCAACCACTGCGTTTAAATTTTGAGTCTTCTGTTTCACGCATTTTAGTATGTCGGACAAGGTACGAGAAAAGCCCATGGCTGGTCAATAAGACTAGAATCAGATGGTTGTAAGAGTATTTTTTCTAAATTGAGGTCAGCTCGTCAATCGTCTTAGCTGTGAAGTCATGACTCCATTTTTTTGTGTATCATACTGGGCAATTTAAGCAAAAAGGGAAAGGAAATATAATTTTCCATCCTATCGTCATATTTAACCGTTCTCTAGGATTGATTAAGTTCGAGTATCTTGCTAGTGTTAGTTCGTAGTATTTGTTTTATTACGGTATGTATTTGTTTGCTCTTTGATTAGCAAATTTTGTTTTCGTTTACCTTACTAAATCGCCGTTTAGCCTTATCACATTTCCACCACTTTCCTCACAAAGAAAACAAAAACACATCCTAACCAAAGCCTTCAAACTATTTCGATAGAAAACGCTACAAACAAACGAAGCGTTTCTCTGACTAACTGCCCGACGCTGTTAGTATACGGCTTCCCTACATAGCCGCGGTTCCTTCATTGCATTCCCGTCTCTCCCGTGCATTGGACGTTCCACATTCAAATATTATAGAGCATCCATTCGAACAGAGTGATGGCCGAAACGGAGGAGAAAGGAGTTCAGGTATGTTCAAAAAAAGTTTTAAACCTCCTTTTATATAAAAAAAAAAAACGAAAAAGGTCGTATATGTTTAATTTTGTTTTGATATGAATATTTGGAGTAGTTCCGTGGCAAGTGTTGACGTGTTCGTTTCGGATATATTTAGAAGTTTTCGGATGTGTTTTGCGTAGTTTATCGACTATGGTTGGGGGTAATCTTTATTTCCGATTTGTGGAGATTTGTTATTGAGTATTTTTCCGTCGTTGCCGTAGTACGGTATTTTTTATTTCGTAATTTTTTTAATTGAGATGATTTTTATGTTTTACCTACGCACTACTTTTAACTTCAAGTTACGAGTGTTTCATTTCTAATTTACGTGTGAATAAAAAATGTTGAAATACAATATCTAAA
Source organism: Eugnorisma glareosa (assembly GCA_947578425.1). NCBI lineage: Eukaryota > Metazoa > Arthropoda > Insecta > Lepidoptera > Noctuidae > Eugnorisma > Eugnorisma glareosa. The sequence goes on from OX387961.1 coordinate 21,149,906, forward strand.
ACAAGTTAGAGTTATACAACCGAAATAGTAATTACGGGATTACTGGCACTGAAAACTTACAAATGCGATACCAAACTCATGGAAACTTGTATTATTTCATGATATTTTGACTAAACAACTTAATATAACATAAGCATCCCAATGCCCGGTCTTTGGTTTTGTTCCTAAGATCTAGATTAAAGTAGATGTGACAACATTCTATGTTTTTAACATATCACACTAAGCCAAAAATATTCATTTTCATCATTAGAAATTATGAAACCTGAAGGCACCCAAAAAGACCAATTAAAAATAGAAGAAGAATTAATTAAAATTAATCATCCCCATTTTTTCCCACAAAAGATTACCTACCGATACTTTAATTCAGGCCGTTTTGTTTTCCTTTTGGTCGAACTCGCATCCGCTTCGACCTTCGGCCTTTGGCGACCCAAATCTATGGCTATAGGTATGTAGATAAGGTGTCTATTGAATTGTTCATGGGATTTCTCGTAGGGTTTTCAGTGCTGAAAATAGAATTATTCCTATAGATTATTGTACCTTTTCGAGGGTGAATAATTATTTATTGGTTACGATTGTGCACAAAAACGAAATATTACATCAACATATCTCACCCCTGTAACTCCTGAAAGGTTAGACAGAGGTACACCTGTTCCTAATCATATAGCACCAACATTTCGCCAGATGTAAAAACCCAATAATACCTGCCTTAGTAACCGAACACAGGACCACCAGGACCACTACCAAATTAAACCCCTAAAAACAAATAAAAGAGTAGGTGTAATCCCTTTGACCACAATGGCATTGCCCCACTGTAGGGGTCAACGGGAAAAATAAAAACCATCGTTTCGTTGGCCCCACTACCCTGCCCTACTGGTGGGGTCAACGGGAAGTCTGCAATAACTTTGGCGCTTACATATGTAGATATTATGTTTGTAGCTCTTAACCCACATTACCTGCTCTAGGAGTTAACGATACGTTGCCGACCTTTGACTTTTGAGACAAACTTGAAAACTGTCTTGAAGCCTTTCTTAGAAAGTCAGCGATGCTAAGTTCCGACTTCCGGAACACAGCAAGCCTTGTGGTAGAAATAAGTATTGTGGGTACATCCCAAGGTCTAATCTTTTTGCTAGCTTTTTATTGAGAAACATCGTCGACCTCACCTTTGTTCTTTTTTTTTCGGATGGGAAATCATCAAATTAGTCCTCCCACTCTGGGCGGAGCGGAAGGGAGTGTCAGACTTGTACCTACTGACTAAAAGCCGGGGCCGCGGTATGTCTTTCGAACAATCCCGCAACCCTGGCAGGGCCTCATCTCTGTCCTCAGGACAAGATTGAAGTCAAGAGAAGGCCCAATTAAAAAAAAAAACTTTATCTTTAGGTGGTGGAATCTAAAATTTCGACTTTAAAAATGCCTCTGAATGTACCGATGGTTTTCATCGCTGTCACAAGGATCTTTTGGCGTTCCGATAATGTTGAAAAAGGGGCGCTGTTGTTGAATATTATCCACGTACCAAAATATTCTTACACAGCTTAGGGGATTCAACCGTTGGTTTAGGTACTTGTCGGGTGTTACAACATATTTAATTACATTTTGTAGCCCATGGTTTCCACGGCCTTGAAGTACTTACCATTAATTTTGATGCATTTCGCAACAAAAGATATGCTTCAGAGCAATATATTGTTTAAACGTCAATAAAAACGGCCAACACCCGTGTTTTGACTGTAAAATAGCTGTAAAGTCGTATGCTTTGAAACTTATGAATGCTAGACGAACAGGAATGACATTTAAGATATAAAGATTAAATGCTAGGCTTTATAAAACTGTTTTGACGGCACGTTTGGGACACATTGAGCTGGCTTTAGATCTACGGGTCCACGGGTTAATTCCCTCACGTGGCATTACTTTTTTATATGGACTATACATACTTTCATTACATTCCCTTTAAGTACAATTGCGTCCTTGGCCCAGTGGTCGCAGGCGCAATTACCAAGCATGAGGTCTTGAGTTCGATTCCCAGGTCAGAAATTGTGATTTGTGTTTTTCCATCAAGGATTTTTCAGTGGCAGCCGGAAACTTGGATTTTCACCCCCATCACATAAGACTTAAACATTACTGGGTAAATATGGGATACTATACATACTCACACCTCTGCCTAAACCTTCAAGAATGACAACCGTGAAACCGTTTTATATTATTATGTGTTTGTATATGTGAGGATCTCGTGGCCAGATAATAACAGCCGCTCGGATCAATCTTCAAGTTAAGCCGCGCTTGCCTAAGTTGGTCTGTGGATGGGTGACCATGCACCCATTAAATACCGAGTTTTCTCCGTGCCTCGGAAAGCACGTTAAGCCGTTGGTCCCGGCTGTCATTTGTACATCTTTGACAGTCGTTACAGGTAGTCAGTGGCCCGAAAGTCTGACAACCAGTCTTACCAAGGTATCGTATTACCCAGTACTAACTGGGTTGTGGAGGTCAGATAGGCAGTCGCTCCATGTAAAATACTGGTATTCAGTTGCATCCGGTTAGACTGGAAGCCGACTCGTCGTGAACAGGCTAGGCTGATGTGTTTGTGTATATGTAGCTACTGTCAAGGTCGCCTTAAGTTATTTTGTGACAAACAAACAAAAACAAATCATTAGCGTGCGATAGTTCTCAAACTCACCAGTTATTTGTTTAACCGACGCCGCAAACACAAACAGTGACAAAGTTTCCACTACATCGTTTGTTTTCCGCCGCCATGATGTAAATTATGTAATTTGCGCACAGATAATAAAATGCATTGCTTATTAGCATATTATAATTGGTTATTTCCAACAAAGTTGGTCTGGGGATGAAACTATCTAGTTCAGATGAACTGCTCCTGTACATCATCACGAGAAGATAGTTTAGAGTAAGTCTCTACATCGTTGGTCTTGTGGTTACTAACGCTACTGCTGAGCTGCAGGGCTATTGCGTATCTCTGTTGACAATTCATAGTGATCATCACTTGCCGAGTTTTGATATACAATGACCGTTCTTGTTGGTTTCAACTGACGCTACCCGCTGAACTGACATTGTATATCAAAACTCTCGAAGTGATGATCGCTATGAACTGTCAACAGAGATACGCAATAGCCCTGTAGGACCTATTGGTTTGGTTTGAACGGGCGCTGTCAGTTGGGACTGGTCAATCTCTTAGCTGCCACGGTTTATTTTAACTACTTTGTTTTTAAATTGTTGATAATTATATGTATTCTTTTACTCTGGACGCTTTTTATGCGCACATCTTTGTACATCGTTCTCACATATGTGTATAATCTCAACATGAATGATGTAACCTAGATCTTGTTACAATATTTTGATTGAAAAGAGTGTCCATGGAGTTTCTTGCCCATTCTTCTTCATAGAGATCTACACTTTTGAATGGGCAACTACAGTACTTTCACGAGTTATTATGCCTTGTGTCTGTGTCTGTAGCTTCGCCTTGGTTTTTCTGACTTTCAAAAGTGCCTGTTATGGTCTAATTTAAATAAATGCTTTGAGTTTGAGTTTGATTTTCAGGTCGGGTAGTGTGTGATTGGGCTTCAGACCGGAGTCAAGATTTATACCAGGTTGATGGCAATATATCCTGTAACTGTCATACTTAAAAGCATTATGAGTGAAATTTGGGTGTACTGTGGATGCTATTGCCTATCCAATCCAGTAATACAGGTGTGATGTTACGTTGTGATTCGAACCAAAACCACCGTTCACTCATTTCTAGTAACTAAGTTGTATATTACGAAAATTTTATAAAAATAAAATAAAACAAAAACAGCTGCTAATGCAATAAAAATACAACATAAACTTTTAAAATTAGAGTTGATCGTAAAGATGGAGTTTTTATAAATCGTATTTATTTCAAATCTACAAATATTTTACGAGAAACTAAAGATGCGATGATGCTGAGAAATAAAAAAATATTTATCAATATCATTTTCAATAGTGATGTAATGTAACATTTAGGTATGCAGTGTGATGTTTTCGTTTATTTAATGTAATCTGTTCAGTAAATACTTGTTGAGTTTATTTTTAACTAAATAAAATCGGTCAAGTGCAAATCCTTCTGGTGAAATTTGGTAAGTTATTATTAAGCAAAAAATAAATGCTAAGAATCTTGACCTGAACATTATGTTGTACTAGTTACACGAAAAGCACTATGACATAAATTGGGTAAATCTAAAAGAAAAAAAATCGATAATGCAATACAGGTTTAGTTGTGACCGATGAAACAAATGGACATGCCTTAGGTTTGCCTCTCTCAATCAACATGGACATTATTGAAGGAGCTTGTTTAAATCCTAAGTGAACGCTTCGGTTATGTCATTTCCAGCTTTAAGCTCACAAAAGCTTTTGGCGGGCGGTCACAACTTGATTTTTCTCCTAAACTTTCAACTATGCACTCTTATATGTATCGTAAACTTTCATACAAAGAGGCACCTGAACAAATATACTCATGAATTGTTTCAACAACAGTCTCAGTTGCCAAGTTCGTAACTACAACATTTACCTACTAGTGTTTCAATGCATACCTACCTTAGTGCTTAAAATATGCAGTACCTATGAGTATAGGTCCGTCAAGGTCATTTGGAAAGGTAAATTAATCTATAAAACAAACTTTAAAAAAATCTTGTTCTTATTGCACGCATAATTCATCATCAGCCTAGCCTTTTCCAAAAGTCCGATAACTGGTTTTACCAAGGGACACCGTATTACCCAGTACTAACTGGGTTGTGGAGGCCAGTCGCTCCATGTAAAATACTGGTATTCAGTTGCATCTAGTTTAGACTAATTGGACAGATGCAAGGCAGGAGATTAATAACCATCAACATCTTCACAAATTATTATAAGTTGGTAGCGATGCCTTGAAATAGCCAAAGTTGATACTGTACTGTGTGTGTGTTGATACTGTGTCTCAAATTGTATCTCGAAATAAACCAGTTTATTTCGAGATACAATTTGAGAAGGTGTCAATCAATAATTTGGAAGGGCGGGAGAGCCTTATTAGATTGACATCTTATTGACAAGGAGTAATATGATGAACTGACAGAACCCTCGATACTTTACGTAGATATAATATAAAATATAACTTTTAAGCCCGATGGCTTAAAAGTTATATTTTATCGAGAATATAGGGTGAGACTCAGGTGATTTGTTACAGGACCTTTTGAACGTAATATTATTATGTTTTGAGAAATAGGGGTCGAGGTTCAGGTGACATGTAAGCTTTTTTTCCACGATTTTAATATGGAAACTACCTTATATCATAGTACACGTCTCCGTATTTTATATCTACATAAAAATATAAATGAATGTCGTTTTTCGTGTCTGTCTGTGTGTCCACGTTTTTCTCTTAAGAGGGCCCTTCACGGCCCGTCTATCGTCAAAGCGAGCATGGTCGAAAAGCTTGTTGTTTCACCCAGAGCCACAGCGGCAATTTTTTTTCAATTCCCCCGTCTTACCCCGCCCCGACCGACCACATCTCGTCTCCCGCACACCTCATACCGCCTAACGCGATGACATTGAACGAAAAATAGTGTTCGAAAATTTCATAAACTTGTTCCAGGAAATACGTGTTTTTGAATAAGTCTTACAAGTGTGTGAAATAAATATTTGTCATTAAGAATCTCCATTACATGTGCAAGGTTTTTATTGAGATGTTTTCTTTACTTTTACAGTTTATGAGTACATTATGAACGGCCAAAGTTCAGTAAAAATTTGTACAAAAAAGCAATTTTTGGAGGCTTATCCTGAATTTGTTTCTACAATTTTTTATTTTTTTGCTTCTATAGAAACCTAGTTATAGTGCACAAAATACCAATTAGTTCAAAAAAATCAAAGATAGATGAGTAACAACTGCATAATCACGTACAAGCGTTTGTGTGAAAAGTATGACGGGTTGGGCGCTCTTAAACTACGCAACGGATTTTAATGTGGTTTTCACCGTCATATACTCGCAGATAATTTATTCCAGAAGGTTTATTTGTATAGTCCATTCATGATAATCTCGATGTTTGGTAAAATAGAATTGATTCTAGTTGCCCAAGGTAGTTGTCGCTTTTTTTCTTTTATTAGTGTTTACCTGTTTACTCTTTATATAATTTTGTTTTAATGTTATGTCAACCATTTTTTGTATTATCCTGTGTGAGTCTAATAAATAATTTTCTTTGGAGAAGTATGGGCAAGAAACTCCATGGTAATAATACTTTAAAAAAGTTTTAAAAGGGTTTATGCTCCATTGATATAATAATAAGTGCATCAATAAATTAGCTCTTCACGGGGAAATAAAAACATATCACAAATATAAAACCTCTGTAACACACAACAAAAGCATGCAAATTGATTCCTCCACCCATCCAGTTTTTATTCCCACCCGTGCAGTTGAGATTTTCATTCGAGTAGGACTGGGATGGATGGCGGAGTGGTCGCCAATTAACCCCGGCCATTCCGGATACTGCGGCCGGACAACGTATAGGTGGAGCTAGGCAATCATAGTCTACTTTGTACATGTTCGAAGTTGCTACACGCTTGGGTATGGGTTATGGATACGACTAGCTATGGTTTTCATTGTGTACTCGTATTTATGTTGTATCTAGCTTTTAGTAAAGTATATTTCGAATTTTCGAATTGTCCGCAGACATTGGATGTATTTCCGTTGAAATGGTAATGATATCGTGTAACTATATAATAATTCCGGAAGGTTTTTAAAAATAGACTCAAAAGTTTTCGAGAACGTAAAAATTGCTCTATGCTTATACCTCGTTATATTTATCCTGTAATCCATCCAAAGGCAATTCTTGAAAAGATCGCTTTTGGCAATAGGACTGCCAATTGTCACCCTATGTGAAAAGTTTTCTTTTATGAATCTTACTTGTATGGTGTACATAATAAAGAATATTCTATTCTACTCTACTCCATATTTACTGAAGACAAAACTCTAATGAAGTATTTTCGTTGAGTGATGGATAAAATTGGAAATCTAACTGTAAAAAGGATTTAAGGATCTAAAATAGACTTTCAGGGAGGTACTTATCTTGTCTAGGTCTAGAAATCTGCCATTTAACTGGCACATACGCCACGAATTGGCAATAGGTATTTGCAACGAAAACTTTAACCAATTAGCCAACTAGTTTAATTTTATTCATACGTGGACTACGTGTGTGTCGGCTACATACAAAGTACCTGAAATGGACATCCACCGTGTTTGCTCGACGGATCGTTTTCAGCAGTTCCCATACAATGTTTGTGTTGAGCCTTTTGCGAGCCGCGTACGTCGAATTAATCGCTTGTTTTAGTACATGTTAACTTGTGTTCGGATTTGTATTTAAAACTTTTTAGGGTGCTGCTTTTAGAGTATTGGCAGAGGGTTTTACATTAGTTAGACTTGAATAAAGTGCTGGTAAATAACGATGTTTTATTGTAATAAATGCTAGAAATTGCTTTTTAAGCACATGCATCGCGTGTTTGATGGGTTCTCCAACATAAATCTTTACGAAAAGGCTTTTTAAGCTATCAGTTGGTCAGGAGCAGTGAGCCTGTATTAAACCGCAGCCTATCCAAATTGTGGTGAGCGCGGTTGCGGTTTCAGGATGTGACATAATAATTACCTCGTTATGGAAAATAAACACAAGGTTTTTGGTGAATTCTTTTGTAGTCAAATTATGCATACTAAAATATACTTTAATTTCATTTTTGTGAAGAAGAGAGACCATATGCACTATCTATTCGTGCACTAAAGCCTCCGACGTACCTAAGTCCTTAGTACACTTCAGCCCCGCTACCAGCCTGCTGGCTGGCTAACCTTTCGATCACGGCAATTATTGCGTCGCTCACGCTGACAAGATAGGAGAAGAAGCTTGTTGTACACATGGGTATAGTTATTAGGTTTAAATAACACCTGTTCTCTTATAAGGCTTTTTGTGAAAACTTACGCTCTTATTGTGCACGTCTTTCTACATCGTTCTCACTTATATGTATAATCTCAACATGAATGATGTAACCAAGATCTTGTAAAAATGTTTCTATTGAAAAAAGTATCCATGGAGTTTCTTGCCCATTCTTCTCCATAGAGATCTACACTTTGGAATGGGCAAATACAGTACTTTCACAAGTTATTATGCCTTGTGTCTGTGACTGTAGCTTCGCCTTCTTTGTTTTTCTGACATTCAAAAGTGCCTGTGATGTTGTAATTGAAATAAATGCGTTGAGTTAGAGTTAACACTGGTAAGAAGAGAAAAGAAGGTTATTGATGTCTGTATGTCTTTTGATGCTCAAAAAGTACAGGTGTTTAGATTTATTTGAAGTTTGGCTTGAACGGAAAAATAGGAAAGTTATTTTTCTAAATTAACAGACAAATGTGTTCATGGGCAGTTGTTCCACCACACCTTCTTCCAGCTAAAACACCAATTGGTGTAGAGCGTGCTTTTTGGGGGAATATTTTATGGGAGATTGACGTAGCATAAATTGCTGATTCTCACCCTAATTTGAATACACGACTTTTGCTGGTGTAGATCCAAGTCTCCGTAACCATCAAGAACGGGGTGGATAGGGCTACATCGAATCGACTTCTCGTCAGCAAATCTAGCTCTAGTTTATAGGTCACAACCTCGATATCGATCTGAGCCTAAAATACACAGCTAGTGCTGTCTGACGTGTTTGGTTTGTAGTTTTTAACAGCAAACTTCTTGATTGATTTATGAACTGTTGTCAGTTGCGTGTTTGTCTTAAAATAATAATTGATCCACAACACTCTTCCTCTATTTTTTGTAGTTTAATTATTTCGTGAATTGCGATATTGCTCGCTGTTTCCGTTTTCACAGACTAACATTAACATCAGTTGTGTCACTACGGTTAGTGGTTGCGGTGGCGTTCGGAATTGTACCTCAGACACCGGATCTGGTCTGATGAGCGCTGGGGTCCTGGGTCTCAATATAAATATTATTGGGTTTTCTTATAAAATAATCAGTTACCGCCCGAAGTCCAATTACCTATAGCGTGTAGGATGTAGGTATGTTGTAGTTATACTGTAAATCATTCGCCTAGTAAAATGTTTTTACCTATCTTACCAAAACAAAAGCTAGTAACGCAGCCATAAAGTAAACATTGCACTCAAAGGTCGTCGCTTAAAAGAAAAACTCTGAAAACAACATGTTGCGTCTGTTCCTAAAATATGACTTTTTATGTACTCAAACATTTGTACCATGGTTTGCAAAGTCAATACTCATCAATTTTATAACAGCAATAAAGTTTAGTATAGTGTGTTAAAATTATCGTAGTTCACAGCTGGACATAGGCCTGACCCAAACTGCGTCACAATACTCTGTATTCTGTCCTTCGCACTCAATCTACCCAGCCATCTTTCTGAGTTCGTCGGTCCATGTAGCTGGTCAAATCAGTTAAATTTAAGCTTGTGTAAACTATTTCTATAGGTATGTAGGTACAGTGGACACGGCATTGATAACAAAACCAATATAGGCTGGCCTCATATTCTAATGTAACTTTGTACTACGCCCGATCACCTGTTATTTTGTCGACTTGTCTCTCGAAATTGAATCTAATCCTTAAATTAATGATAATAATATGTTTTCTAGTAGTTTACTGCGTAGGTGTGCAAAATAAACTATAAATAGCTCTCCTTTTTCGCAAACAGTTTAAGCGAATTGGGCCACTTTAGAGCATCCGGTCAAGTTGAATGCCCAAACGCATTTGGCTCCTTGATTGGTTTGTTGTGATGAGCACAAAAGAAAAAGCTACTGCGCATCTTTTTGTCAAGACGTCCTTGTTTTTTTCCGCCGCTGTTCTTCTCTGATTAATTTCGTTACGGGTTCTAAGACAATTGAATCGTTTCTCCGGGACTTGTCGAGCTTCATTGGCTAACTCCGTGTTTGTCTGGTGGTCACCACCATTGATCTTGGCTTTCAGAAGCTGCAGTTGTTGGAAATAGTGTGGTAAACTGGACAGAGACGCACCTAAAAATTTGCATAATTCGCATAATATTCCCCTTTCATAGAGAGGAGGTCATGCTATGCTTATGCATAATATCACGCCTGGTTTACCCGAAAGGTTAAGCAGAGATGCAAGTGGATGTCGTATATCTATAAAACTCACATTTTATAGAACTCGGAACGGTATAGCGGCAGTAGCTAAGGCTTTTTTTATAAAATCCGACTAACTTTTACTGATCTGCTTAAAAGTGTCAAACACAGCAAATCCTAAAGCATGTTTCACTTCGTCCATAATCCCGGTTTTTAAGCCCGGTTAACTTTTGTGAACAAAACAAAACAATATCGGCAGTTTCCCAGCTTTGTTCGTGTCTGTTTTGTGTCTTGCATCGATACAAATAATCTTGTTTGTAGTTTCGGCTTGATAACAGCAAATATTTATGGCCTACCCGCGTTGAGGGTTTAAGGAACGTTTCCAGTGTGTTTCTAGAATGGTTTTTCATGTTCAATCTTAGAAATATGGGATTTTTGGCTTGTTCAATTAATTCCATGTTTCTAAATCAACATCATCACATGCCTAGCCCTAACTATTTTGGGGTCGGATTCAAGTAAGTATTACTGGATGCAACTGATACACTCTAGAAAGACTGGTAGACTTTGAGGCTTCTGGCAGCCATCAAAACTCAACGTCAATGAACTCTTTTGTGACACCTACGTTTTTTTTTTTCTATGCTGTATTTGTGGTCTTGCTTTGTTTGTATGCTTAATTAACTTGACATACTATTAACAAGTCACTGGTTAAAAAAATTGCTTGTTGACACTAGTTCTGTATAAAATCTTATTACCATTGTTACTTTTAGGTGTTATTTTATTGTCCATCCTTTGAAGCAATTAGTAATTATATCCGCACTTAGAAACCACAACCTCTACTGCCAACGTTACCTACAAATTATAGCTCCATAAAAACGTTGCGCTGAGCTGCGCGCGCGCACTGATCTATTTCCGAACCGCGCAGTAAACACGCATTGTTGGTATAATGTTGTTTGTTTACTCGACGCTTGCTGACCGCCTAACTGCGGTGCTATTTGCCGATGCTAGGTCCAGCTAGAATGCTGGGCTAGACTCGAGGTTTACTGAAATATTCGGAGACAGAGTTATTAGTTTCAAGTTTTCTTATCATTGACTTTATAATTATCATAGTAGCTGACGTGATTAGTACATAACGATTGATTCAAGAAACCAGCTTTTAATGTCTCAGGAATGTAGTATGTAGTGTGTAATTTTGGTTCATAAGAGTGAGTGTTACTTAAGACCAAAAATTTTGGCCCTACGTGTTATAGTCTACGATTTATAAGTAAATTTGAGGACTTTAATGCCAGCTGCATTTACAAATGCCTATGACATTTTAGCTAGCATTAAAATACCACCGATGTAGATCTGCCATTTGCCTAGCAATTCGTACGTGCGTCGCCAGTCGTCATAAAACGTGAAATGTCAGTAGTTTTGCAGTAAAACAAACGGTTATAACCGTCCAGTTAACCCCAATGCCGACCCACTTCGGTGGACGTCTTAATATTTGCGGTTTGGGACGCGAATATAGGACGCGGCTGAATAAGGGTTATAGGTAGAGACGCGCGAATTTTTTTGTGTTTAGAATTGACTTGCGGGCAGTTTGTTGTATCTCAATTTACTTGCAGTCGGCGCAGCATATATATAAGAACGCTTATTGAGAACTAGCTATTGCCCGCGGCTTGGTCGGAAATTATCCTACGGGCACATTGTAAATAGCCTATGACCCTCAGGGATAATGTAGCTTTCTATTAGTGAAAGAATTTTCAAAATCGGTTCAGTAGATCCAGAGATTACCCCCTACAACCTCACAAACTTTACCTCTTAATAATATTAGTATAGATATAGAAGTATAGATAAAAAATAACGTTTTTTTTCCATCAGGAATTTGTCTCTAGCAGAGTACAGGCTGGATTTGGGCCAGATTAATGGCAATAATTATGCTCGCCCCTATAACATGGGCCTTTTTTTTTTCTGATGGGAAATAACTCCTCCCGCTCTGGACTGAGCAGGAGGGAGTGTCAGACTTTTACTGACTAAAACCCATCCATGTTCCTTCATCGCCCTTTGTGTTCCGGGGCCACAGTATCTCTTTCGAACAGTCTCACAGCCCCGGCTATAACTTGGGCCTTGAATATAAAATATGGTTACCCTGCCTACCCTTTCGGGGACTGCAAGCGTAGTGTTATCATATTCTAGGAAACGCTTTATGGATGGCAGAACCCTACTCTCATCTAATTGCAATTGATGTTAGTGCTCAACATAGGTACTTATTAAAAAGAGCTATAAACTCATCATTCCTTCAACTACCACTTGGCACTGATTGCTTTGATTGCCCCCATTAAGGTATCTATTACCTACTCGTGTACCCGTATTCTTTACGCACTCGTGTACCTGTATAGCAGTTCCGCAGAAGAAGATGATTTATTAGTAGGATCTAAAATGGGAATCAATAGATAATTGTGTAATAAAGCCACTTTTTACCACTTACTAAAACTTTATGGAAACTCTTGTCAACAACCCCATAGAAACGGACAAAGGCAAGTTTCTGTCTTAGATAGTCATTTTCGAATGGAAAAAATATTGAGGGAATAAATTACATAATGCTTTAACATTTTCATAGTATCAATTTATATGTTTAAAGCTGTACTGACATAAATATAATAACTAACAAAATAACCAAAATATTGCTATCATGCATTGGTCTAATTATATTCCACGCCACGGTAAAAACAAACTAAATGCTTTTAGCCAAATCGAGCTACTCCCAAAATGTCATAAACAAACTCTATTTTAAAGTCCAATGGCTATTCCAAATATTTTAGCCCGTATCACTGTACCATTTTAATTTGGCATGCGGGAAAATACGGAACTAAATTAAAATGTACTAAGTTTGACATTCATGTTGACATTATCCTTCACGGGCACCGCCACCGTGAAATGTCAAGATATATTGGTCCTAGTAGGTGATTCAAACTTGGAGTGTTGACGTTGATCGGCCATTTTAGGCTGTGTGTTGTGGGAAAGCTCTGATTGCAGTTTTAAGTGTCGTTCAGCAGACGGTCTTATAAACAAGAGTATGACCTGTAGGCGTACGAGCAGTGGTTTACCAGCTGCTTTAAGCAGTTTCTACACTGGCATTTCGTTCTGATTGTCATTTGTGAATTTTATTTGTCTTGGTTTGCAACTACTTAGGTGTGTGTGTACGGACTACAACAATACTATTTTTCCTAAAGCTGGTAGTAAAATCTTCTTAGTCGGTACACTTTGTATTTCAACGTATGTCCCTTGTAGTTATGCGTTGCCATCCTTTTCTGACTTTGGTTTCCTTATACGTTCATGCATGGGATGGTAGGGACATAAGGTAATACAGAGCCTGAATTCCACGATGAGATAACACAGCACGCCGCATAAATCTATAACCATACTTCTATTCTAATATTATAAAGAGGAAAGATTTTTTTGTTCGTTTGTTGCGAATAAGCTCCAAAACAACTGGATCGATTTTAACCATTTTTTCACCAATATAAAGCTAAATTATCAGGAAGTATCATAGGTTATAAACTGTATTTATATCATGAAAATTAGCCGAGCTAACACAGTTTGAAGTGCTAGAACAGTTAAGTATAAGTTTGTAGGAATCCTATAAAAATCCGTTTACCTAACAGTTACTTGATCTCCGTAGAAAGAAGTGACCATCGGCCTATAGAACACTATAGCCCGACGGCCATATTAGCTATAGATAACTCTAATGCAATAAACAGGTAATGGTAGGACAGCAGCTAATGAGCATGAAACCCAACCGTGTTTCATATGAGTACGTGGTTCGAGGGCTAATGGGATTGGTGCGGGTGCGACTAGATTACACAGACTAATTGATGATATCGCATGCTTTGCTGGTTGATTGGGATGCATTGCGAAACCTTAGACGGGACAAAAGTTCTCTCAGATTATGGGAGGGAAAGAAATGAGTTCTCGGGCGAGCTGTTTAACTGCTTTTCCAATGATGTGTGAGGTTTCTGAATGCATGAATAAATTCGTCGTTATAGGAGAATCTCATGTCAACTTAAAAGTTGTTTTCTGGAATAGTCAGCTAATCCAAATAATGAGATTAGGTATCAGATTCACTGGCCATACTTTTAAAGACGGTGGGGGGGGGGGTAGATAAAATTTACTATGGTCTCATCATCATCATTCCAGCCCTGCATTTACCACTACAGTGTATGGGCCGCCCTATTCTTCTACCATACTTCTCGGTTCCGTGCGTCCAGCTGCAGCCCAGCATCCAGCTGTTTCTCGCGACTTTGACGATACCGTCAAGACAAACGTTTTTGGAATATTCACATAACATAACATCACACATGTATCCCAGAAGGGTTAGGCAGAGGTGTACTTCTTACTAAACCCACAAAAAAAAAAAAACTTAAAAAAAAAAAAAAAAACATTTTCTGGAATTATCACAACATCAATCAAGTTTTTGAATTCAGTTTTACAAATATAATTATTTGCGATGAGCCCTGACAAAGAGTCTGTATGTACATATATTATAATGCAGTGTCCGTTTCCGTCACGATGCAATAAGTGTGTTGAATTTTGTGCCTGAGTATCCAGACATTTTGAGAATCTGACGATTTGCTAAATAGACGTTCTGCCGTACAGACCATCTGATAGTTGGACGTGTTGCTACATGGACATTTTGCTAATTAGACTTACTAATCATTAGACGTTTCGCGCAATTGGACATTTTGCTACTTAGACCTTCTGATCAGGAGGGTAATAGGAATATTCATTAACGTAAAAAATCTAAACATTTCGTCCCAATGTACGAAATCAAAAAGAGAGTATGCTTATATCACTACATAGTATAAAACAAAGTCGCTTTCTCTGTCCCTATGTCCCTTTGTATGCTTAAATCTTTGAAACTACGCAACGGATTTTGATGCAGTTTTTTTTAATAGATAGAGTGATTCAAGAGGAAGGTTTATATATATAACATTGCATCCGTGCGAAGCCGGGGCGGGTCGCTAGTAAAGAGTATAAAATACTACAACAAGTGCCAATAAAATAGGATGGATACCTGCAATAAAACTCCAAAGAAAAGTGTTTTTTCTAAAAGTATCCAGTTTAATATCTTAGCAACGGTCTGTAAGTCTGTTCTAATGGATTATTTCAATCTGTATTCTGTAATCAGCTTTATTGTGCGTGGCTTCATGGCTAAGTAATGTGTTCGTGCTGTCTGTGTTAATACAATTACCTAAGACGTAATGATTAATTTTGCACTTACTTTTTTTTTTCGGATCGGAAATCATCAAATAACCCCTCCCGCTCTGGGATGAGCAGGAGGGAGTGTCAGACTTTTACTGACTAAAACCCATCCATGTTCCCTCCTTTGCCCTTTGTGTTCCGGGGCCGCGGTATCTCTTTCGAACAGTCCCGCTTTTACCACCTCTGAGTTTGTTTTGGTGTTTTTTCTGAGTAGTCGGATAGGAAACACCGTATGTACATATTTTATTTGAAACATATTATTATTTAAAATCTAGATGAGTTATATAGATTTTAAATAAATACATATGTATATTTTATATAAAGTGTTTTTGTAAAAATCAATTCCCAGAATACACGTCATTTGTCTTTTTATCTAAAACAACCTCAATAATTTCCACATTTATTTTGGTTTATTAAAAATCTAAATTACTAATAATAATCCATGACAAGGAAAAAAGTCTTTCAAGAAAAGGAGTTCAAGAATTCAATTTGCCTTGTATCATGGTTTGAATATTCTAATGCTGGCTAGTTTTCACCCTATGAGGAATAAGTATGAGACTTGAGTAACTTGGCGAACTGTAATTTACGACGCCTGAAAATCTGTGTAAAAATGGTTCGTTGTAGGTACCTATATACCTGGAAATATACTGAAAAGAATTTTCTATTGTTTCAGAAATATGTCGTCAGTACAGATCGGAGTGGCGATATCCATGTACATGTACAAGTAAGTTCAACATTAAATATTACTATTCTAAGTCTATACAAACCATAATGAACTCTTTTGACCACTTATTCTAATTATCGCCAATTCTCTGAGTAAACAAGCATTAAACTAAGTAATCAGTATTTTCTAATTGCTAGCTAGAAATTCTTACTGGATTAGGTGACCTAATTGACACACCCATCCATCGAACAAATGAATTAAACAAATAAAAGCATGTCAGGCTGTGTGTCTATTGCCTTGTCATTTATGAAAATGGAATGAAAATTATGCGTTTGACATTTCAATTCCCTTTGACGCCATCTTGGATAAACAAATTAGAGCAGAGAAAATTAGTTGCTGCCGTGGTTGATACCCAACTATCCAAACAGGTTAATTGAAATAGTCTATGGTATTGTATTGTATTGTATAGCGGGCTGGTGTCCGCAACTCCACGTCTAAGCGCTAGTCTATGGTAAATCTTATGAAGTATGCTCTCGTTTAGATGTTTCTTTTTTATATTCAGTAGGTATGTTTCCTATTTGCTAAAAGTTTCTGCTCTCGAAACATAATTTTTTAAGGTATAATTATTACGATAACGAGCACAACCCCGTATCAGCAAAACCCAATCGGAATGATAGGCTACAGCGTCACTACAGTTACTGGGTGTCGGTGTCACTCTATGGAAATGTTTCCATGCAGATGACGACGTTGTCGCCCGCTGCAATATCTACGGAAGCGTTGTCTGTCATTGTGATTGGGTGGGTGACTTTGCTGATGTGGACTCTGCGGTTATAAAGACGCCTGCGGAATTGTACTTTTATCACTTTTATGTAGTTCGTTCTAGGTAGTTAATGTCATACTGTTTCCATTTCGAATTTATTACGCAGTGAAAATATAAGAATAATATTTTACATTATTTCAGCTTTAGCGTTTCAACATGTTGAGCTAATTTATGGCGTAAAGTCTGTTAATTTCAGTAAAGTAATTTTATAACATGTAGGATTGCCAACACATACAAACAATCAGAAAAAAAACAGCTACATTTTAAATTCTATCGATTTTACGTTTACATTTTCTTTTTTTTTCTGCTAACCAGGGAATATTACCTCAACCAAACAGGGTAAGTATAAAAAGTGTGGTTTTAAAATTCAGTTTAATCTTTCTCTTTAATACATTCACAAGTTTCCAAATTGTGTCACACAAAATAACAAGATCAGATACGTCACTTGACGTTAATAAGTATGCGTATATTTCAGTACATTTTAAGTCATTAAATTCTGAATACTTATAATATTCATAGGAGAACTAGCACAGAGACGCGCAATAAGCATGTACAGAAGGATCACTTCTATAGCCCGCAGGTTTCCGCTTTCCGACATAGCCTCGTAGACATCCAATGGCTTATAAAGCCAATAAGCCATTGGATGTCTACGAGGCTTTCATCAAAACTTATTTTCGTCCCTTGCTTTAGTGTTAATTAAGCGAACCTAGAATGACGAGAATTTCACCTTCCAAAAACTTCCATATTTTTGTAATATCATTGACAAATGAGAGAATTTAAAATCGATCAGACCTATAGAAGTTGTGTACATCTCTTTATCAACGAGAAAAGAGGCATCATGATCATCAAACGGCTGAGAAGATTTTCTTGAAAAATAGCTAAGAACAGTCTCGATTAAAATACCTTTGAAACGAAAAAAACTTAATCAAAATCGGTTCACCCGTTCTAGACCCATGATGCCACAGACAGACACAAATACACAGACGCACAGATACACACTTCAAACTTATAACACCCCCCTGTTTTGGTAGGGGTTTAAAAACGATTGTCAAGGTCTTCCAGCCTTCGACTCGAAATGACTTCTATTTCCAATTAAAAAATGATTCTTCTGTACATTATCACTTCTGTGCAAAGCATACCTATATCATTATCGTCACTCCTCACACCATTTAGTTTTGCCTGAGATATGAGAGAGTGTGTTGTTCTTGCTCCACAAAGACCAATCGACGGATGTTCATCTATTGCCTATTTTATTCATATTGTTCACGTCCACAAGTGTGTTTGGTTTGTGTATTTTGATAGATTTCACTAATTTCATACCAAATAATTTTTGTGGGTGGACCAACGAAAATAGCCACATAGATATAGCTACACTAGTTAAAAACGTTCGGTATCGGCCTAGTAGATAGTTTATACATTGGTGGTTATAAAATAAAGTAATAGCAAGCAATTCAGTAACCGTTCCCTCTCATAGAGAGGAGGCCGTGTGTCGCAGCAGTACATTATAGGATTCTTTAAGCTTCTGCAGTAACCGTGAATACGACTTTCATAGTACGTTAAAAATAGGATTTGCTAAATAATACTTAGAACGAAGTAAAAATGGTCTTTTGGTAAGGAGTCAAATTTTTCTTGAGGAGTTCTACAAATCAAAAAATGTAGGTACCCTAATTTTGATTTCTGTAAGATATATTCTTCCAAAGCGGATCAACTGCCCGAGAACCTAATTTGTTCTACTTCAGATGCTGAAGTCTGGAATTACGGTTAGCAATGAAAGGCAACAGAATCCTTAACTAAGTTTTAGCTGCAACAAAGGACTTTAACAGTTTTACTAGGCTGGTAATCTAATATCACATAATACCTTTCGTTGAAAGTTAAAACAGTCCATGTTTCCACGAATATTCTCATCTATATTTTAATACATAATAATATCATGTTGGTACTTGATTTTTTTCTCAATTTTCAGGGTGACCTTAGTCAGCAGGATAAACGATGCGTTTTCCTTACAGTTCACGATCTTGGGACCAATCGTAAGTACTCTACACCTCATTTAGAATTTTGAATCTGTAGGATTTTTATGACTCTTGATCATCTAGTAATTTATTACCGTCTCTTATTTCTTTCAACAGTATAGAGGCTTTGTTTTATTACTCAAAAAAAGTAAACCCAATTTATTTCTTCTCAAGATCTTGTTTTATTGTTTCCATAGTCTGTTTTATTTGTCGGGCAGATGTTTGAATGATTGCCAATACGAGTAACGTTATATGTTTGATAATAGGTGCTCTAATTACGAACTACTAATGTACAATAGTATACATTATAGCCGTGGTTCGACGCTGTTTAATACTCATCGGTGGATTAGTGCCGAGTTTGATGGATTCGCAAACAATAGGTGAATGTATCGCTGGATACTGGATGTGAAATGTCGCTATTTAATACGGGCTATTTTTATTTCAAATTTTATTTAGTTAGGTCAAGTCCAGAACAGAGTCTCAGATAGATGTTTAATGTCAATTTGGTCGTCGACAATGACACCATAGCCTTAGTGGGTTTATTTCTAGATTCGCTTTTTACAAGAATGGTTAGTAAATGTCTAGTGTCGAATATTCTATCATTGCCAATGAAGTTGAAATTAAAGTCTACAAATAGTACAACAATCGATACATCTGGAACTAAACATAAACTCTCAGATGTCTGACTTGATGCTAATTTCAATTTATTTGGATTTAGTAATTTTAGAGACT
The DNA here is from genome assembly GCA_947578425.1 of Eugnorisma glareosa. Lineage (NCBI taxonomy): Eukaryota > Metazoa > Arthropoda > Insecta > Lepidoptera > Noctuidae > Eugnorisma > Eugnorisma glareosa. The sequence continues at coordinate 21,169,427 of OX387961.1, forward strand.
TTCTCATTGCCTCTACAGAAATAGAGAGCCTAGACTAAAATTACCTACAGTGTCTTAATTTTTTTTAGATTCATCAATGGTTGATTTCGTGAACAGTCCAGTGATGTCGGAGATCAAGGAGCGCTCCTGTTTCATCCACGTGGATGTGCCAGGTCACGAGGAGGGCTCACCGGATCTACCAGACTCGTGAGTTGAGCAACACTTCCAGGCATAAGTGTAATCAGCCTATAACGTTCCCACTGCTGGGGCACTGGCCTCCTGTCTGTGTGAGGGAGTGGGCTATAGTCACCACGCGACCTCAGCGCGAGTTAGTGAATTTGCTGTCTTCGATTTTTGGATCTATAGGACGTGCTACTTACGTCATGATGCTTTGGCCGTTTTGGGAACAGTGGCGATGATATGATTCCAAAACTGTCTCTTTGTACTTGTTGATACTGTTGTCAATCATCCGAGCATCTTTTGTTACTATGCATGGTGAAAAGCTGCATGAGGGTGGTTGAGAATCCAGTTGATTGGCGTGCGATTGGAGAGGCCTACGTCCAGTAATGGACAGCCATGATAAAGGCACAATCTTTTAGAAACACACAAAAACGTATAAAATGAACAAACAGTTTTAACTACGAGATTTGAGGATAGATGAACAGTAGCGGGAACATTATAGCTTCAAAGATTTATTTGATTCGATCGAGAGTGCTGAGACGTTGGGAACGGAATACAATTTATTAACGGTTTTGCAAGTCAAAGGGCAAATATAATGTCAGTCAGTTCTCTAGGGCGATTATTCTGAAATTCAAATAGGTAAATAATACGGTTTTGTAGAATTTTCACTACTGTATTGTTATTTTTAGTCGTGGTTTTTAAGCAACAATAACAAAGAAATTTATGCTTGATACTGTCAGGAAATTATGTAAGTGACATTATTAATCGCAAAAGAAAAATATCAGCTTCCTCACATACATTAGGGTAAAGTGGGTAGGAAGATACGTGTGGTACAGCTCATTATTATTACACGATTTTGATGTTGGTCCCATGGGGAAGTTGTTCAGTTTGATGGTCTATTTAATTCTATACCACACACATACTATATTTATGTTCAAAAAGCAAGTCAAAGAGCATTATCTCTCCTCTCTACTGTAATATTCTGGATATTATACATACAGGTATATATTTATTTTGTATTTTGACGACCCGAATGGCGCAGCGGTAGTGAGGCTGCCTTACGTTCTTAGGGTCCCGGGTTCGAGTCCCGGTAGGAGCAAATGTTTGTGTGATGAGCATGGACATTTGATTCCGAGTCATGGATGTTTATATGTATAATAAGTATGTATTTACAAACAAAAAAGTATATATGTAGTATTATCAACTATCTGGTGTCCACGACACAAGCCTCGTTGCTTAGTGTGGCACCTAGATGGCGCTGTGTGTGTAATGTCCAGCGATATTTATTTATTTATTTATTATATTATGTGTATATGTATATTTGTGTGCATGCTTATTTTATATAGGTATATTTTTGTTTTAAGTTCTAATTGAAATTTACTGTTCAGTTTTTCTACACATGCACTGTGTCTACATTTCTAATCCAACTTCCCTCTCGCAGGTCTGCTGGAAGAAATTTCTTATGAAATAAGCAGTAACTTTGTGCTCTTCTATCTTAATGTAATGTCGTATTAAGTATTTTGTATGTACATAAATCAAACTAAATAATAAAATAAATAAAGGCCTTTCTGATACACGCTGTATAGGAATAAACTAAAATGATTCGCCTGCCTTTTTTGGCCCTGGAATAACATTGACAGGAAGGCGCTGTTGGAACGTTTACGAAATTTCCTACAGTGGTAAATTGTATTGAAAAATTAAGATAGCAACGTTACTTCCTATTAAGGCCGCACGCCAAATAAACCATGTAATATTAAACAAGACTCAGACCATCCAACAAGACCTTTAAACCAATTCAATTTGAAATGTTTCCGTCCACAGCTACCAGTTCCCATCACTCCAAACCCTAGGCGAAGACCTCATTACAGTCCTAGACTTCCTACACGTCCGCTACGCAGTAGGCTTGGGTGAAGGTGCAGGCGCCAACGTCCTCGCCAGGTGTGGGCTGGCTCATCCTCGCCGTCTCCTTGGCCTTATCCTGGTCAACTGCACTGCATCAACTTCCTCAGTTGCGGATGCCTTCCGCAGTCGGTTTTCAAGATGGCGGGGGGCAGACATCTCGCAGTCTGAGGAGGACTTCCTCATCTACCACAAGTTTGGCCACGTGAGTTTTGAACAAGAACAGCTTGACTTTAGCTACAAGGTATTCCTTCTTCTATATTTGATACTAATTCTACTAATTGCTCGGCTAGAGCGTGTTTGAGGTAAGAATGTGGTTGCCGTTTTCAGAAATAACAAACATGGAAAAAAACTTAAAAGACCACAGATAAAGTTCAGTTTGGCTACTACTTTTTCAAGATATTCCAAATTCATCTTAATTTTAACTAGCATACAGATGATATTGATTTAAGTTGAAATAACATCAATTGGAATCAACGACTTGAATGGATAATATAATGCATTTTACTCATGGATCAAATGCTTTGTAACATTCTCTAAATGCGTTCAGCTTCAAGCTCTAATTGAAATCAGTTTTAAAAGGTTACCAGCTGACCTTTTCTTATTTTATTTTGTTTCTGAAAATGGTAACACCTCATCTGATTGAGTGGAGTAAACATGTTTAATTAAATTAATGCCAGTTTTCACTACCAATAGGTTAAACTCAAATGACTGTGAAAATAAAAAGTACTGGTGGATTTTCGACATTCGATACAACGCCGAAAGTGGAAAATCTATGAACGCGCTTTCATTTAGCGGTGGCCTAGTTTTAGCGAAAACGGGCATCTTTCGACTATCTTCTCTGCCTAGAAGCATTTTCTTTACTTCAACTAACATACTAACATTACCTATTCGTTATAGTTTTTGCTTTTAGATAGCTTGTATGTGTTCTCCCTGTTGCAATATAATGTGCCTGTTTAGTAGCCATGTTGCCTAAAACTATTCCTTGTTGTTTTTATCTAGTGTAGTTGTAGATTTTTCTGTGTTTAACTTTGACTGTTGCTAAATCTAATCTTAATTATAGAATGATCATTGAATGTGTCAGTTGATTGTGTAGCATTTACATCTATAGCTACTTCTATGCAGAAACAGTACGATATTTTTTTTATTCCATCTTTATTGTGCATGTACAATCGGAATGAAAATGATGACAGTAATTAGGATTTAGTTTTCTATGTCCAAAATAGAAGTCCGGGCATATCCAGAATGTATCCAGCTGATGACAAAATGCTCGTGTGATATTGAACCATGTGATATTGAACCTTAAAACACATAGGTATCTGGCGAAATATTGTGAACGTAGGTATAGGTACACCTCTGCCGTATCCTTCAAGGATTATAGGCGTGTTTATACTAGATTTACCATCTCAAACAGCTCGAAGCCTAGCCGAGTAGTAATAACCCGATGCACATAGGTCTTGCGATGTCGCAACGTGTCGTGAGCTTCGCGGTATTGCAGTCATAAACTGACTATTGCGTTATTTTATGGCGATATTTAAACACGGCTCTAACGTTCTTGTCAAGTGCCAATATTACCCATATACCATGACATCTATTGAAAAGAAGAAAGAAGGATTGCATAAATTGAATCTTGAGCTTTCACTTGAGATAACTAACAAAAATATGATTCGGTTTCTATCGCTATATTTAAACAATAATTGCGTAACACACTCGTATTTAATCAAATTCATTGCGTTTTTAGGGTTCCGCACCCGAAGGGTAACCAATGGGACCCTATTACTAAGCCGCTGTCCGTCCGTCTGTCCGTCAGCGGGCTGTATCTCATGAGATACCTATATGATCCGTAATAGGAAGACAGTTGAAATTTTCACAGAATGTGTATTTCTGTTGTCGCTATAATAACAAATAATAAAATTAAAAAGTAAAGGGGGTATAGTACGATGGTACGGACCCCTTCCTGCGCGAGTCTTTTGACACAAGATCCTCGTTTTGTTATAAATTTACATTCTAAAACAGGTTTTCTAGGTCTAGTTTCGTTTCCCGTGAACTACTCACATCCCTCTTAACATCTTACTAGACAAGCAACTGATACATTCGCCATCTCTCTATTCTGAACCCCTTCATCACTGTTTCTTCTCCAATATTCTCTGTATCATGTTCCAGCAAATATCCAGCGAGTCCTGCGAGGGCATCGAACGAGACCGCACGCTGACAGAGTACCGCTCGCGCCTGCGCGGCAACCTCAACATTCATAACATCAAGCTGTACGTCAGGGCATTTATCAAGTGAGTTGTTGTTATTGACTGTAGTTATAGCTTCATCATCATTATCGTCGTCGTCGTCTTCGTCGGCTTCTTCCAACTCCTGGTTAATTGGTATAATCAGCCTATAATGTTCCGACTCCTGGGACAGGACACGCCTCTTTTCAAGAGCGGTGCTAATGAAATAACCTGGGTATACAAAGTATAAGCTCACGACCTATGACAAGTAACCAGTGGTAATTACCACTGGGCCATCGCCTGGTTAAATATGACCTCCTTTTTATGTTCTCCCATTTTGGTTAAAATCTTTTTAGTTGTCTTTTTAACAAGAACATCTGGAAATTTTATTTCCAGTCTTACCAAAGGGTATCGTATTACCCAGTACTAACTGGGTTGTGCAGGTCATATAGGCAGTCGCTTCATGTAAAATTCTGGTATTCAGCTGCATCCGGTTAGACTCAAAGCTGTCCCTAATATAGTTGGAAAAAGACTAGGCAGATGATGATAAAATGATGGAAATTCTAAAGTTACCACCGTAATAATAATATGTGTATCGGTTCTACCTATTTGAATTTATAAATTTCTGTTTCCAGTCGCAAGGACCTGATCCTCCGTGGCTGCCAGCCCGACATCCTGCTCATCACTGGCATGCTGAGCCCATACTCCACTGTCATCGAGAAGATGTACAAGGAGCTGGATAAGGAGAGGGTCACCATACTGAAGGTGGACCGAGCTGGCGATGTGCTGGCTGAGACTGTAAGTACCTCTCTGGTCCTCTAATACTACGACAAAAATGTGTCCAAGTGAAATCAGATAAGCAAAGAGATTTAAGATACTATAGATTGCTTATCACAAAAAGACTAATCATAAATCAGTGAAGCATAATTATATCAAAATAAAAATTATAGTTTAAAAAACACGCTTTAGAGTGACGTCATTTTATTTCTCGTATTTTTCTCAGCAAACCTTTCCATTTGATACCCATAGCATAGGAATGCATATAAAATAACTAGTCCGTAATCTTTTCTTCATCGATTCTTCAATTATCGACGTTATCGTTATCGTTTACGTTAGATAAAATATAGGGGGTGGACATTAACGAACAAACGATTGTATTTTAGGCATTCGAAATGTAAAATGGCTCAATATGTAATTATGTAGGTACCATACTTAAATGATTATAGGTCACTGAAATTCCTTTAAATAATTGAGTTATCTGCAGACTTAACATTACACAACTGATAAAACTTACATATAACTTCTCAAGATATTTTTTAATTCCAGTCATCTTACGTAACTACGTCGATCTTCGCCAAGTGGCTCTAGTGCATGCGAATCTAATAGCCCCCCCTGTGCAACCGTCACAACGCAATCATTCGTCCGCTGTTACGCCAAAGTAAAAGCAAAGCAGCGTTCATTGACTCGCCCGGACCCATTACGATAATACGCAAACCAGTTTGTTAACACAACTACGACAGTTTTGTCTTAACACAAAGTTTTGTGACAAAGTTCTGATCATGTTAAATTGAACATATGTTTACCGATCAAGATGTCTGTGATTTTGTTAATAGTGGAAATCATAATCATTGGAGGAATGGTTGTTGGACTTTACCAGAAGAATACTAACTTAGTGTGCAAATCCAAGAAGAGATACGATGGAAAGACAGTGTTAGTCACCGGCGGGACGGCAGGAATGGGACTCGAGATTGCCGCGGATTTCGCTCACAGAGGCGCCAGGGTTATCGTCGCGTGTCCCTTTGAAGATGAAGGCTTGCACGGCAGAAAACTTATAATAAAGAGCTCTGGTAACGAAAACGTAGTTTTCAAACTACTTGATCTCGCGTCTCTGGAATCTGTGAGGAACTTCGCAGCAGATATCTTGAAAACAGAAGACAGATTGGACATTTTGGTAAACAACGCTGGCGTTGGCATCCCGGGAGACTTCCTCACCGCCGACGGAATGAACTTCATTATGCAAGTGAACTACTTCGGCACGTTCTTGCTGACCATGTTGCTCCTACCGCTTCTCAAGAAGACGGGCGCCTCGTCTGAACCGAGTAGGATTGTAAACACTTCATCTGTATTTCACAAATTCGGCAAAATTGACTTCGAAAACTGGAACAAGACGGGGTACTGGGCTAAGATGAGAATATACGGGAACAGTAAATTATGTTTGGCTCTCTTCACCCGAGAACTTGCCAGAAGGATGAAGAGTCCAAATGTTATAGTGAACATTGTGGATCCAGGAGCCGTTGGAACAAAGATTTTTAACAGTTCCCGGATTGCGTGGGGTAGTTTCATATCCTTTATGGCCCTGATCTTGTTCAAGCATCCGTGGGAAGGTGCTCAGACTGCCTTGTATGCCGCCACTAGCAACAGGGCTGGTCAATTCAGAGGAGAGTACTTCAAGAACTGCCAACGAGTTCGAGCTGGTGAACTGGTGTATGATCAGAAACTGGCCACGAGGGTCTGGGAGGAGTCAGTGAGGCTTGTGAAACTGAGTGACCATGAACTGAATCAATGCTTTAGTTCTTAGTTATGTGTAACATTTTCGGGAGTGATCTAACTTATTAGCGTGCTATAAAAGTGAATAGTTCGACGTGGTGTCGAGTGTCGAGTCGCATCGTTCTGACCACAACGAGGTGAATGTCGTCGGTTTCACTTTTATTGCATGTATAGAAAGGTATATCTGATCAGCTCAAGCCAATTTCGCGGCGATAAGTTTGTTCACTCCCCTAACACCACTTCATTGGCAGTTGTGTAAAGATGTTAGTGAGAAATAAAATTCTAAGTTATTCAGGGTAATTTTCATTCAGGATGTTAATGTTAATTTCTGTTGACTTGTAATGAAATATACAGTAGTACCTAGTGTGTGGTAGACTGGTAGCACTAACAGCATGTTGCGTGACCCCGTTCCAGTCCGTCGGATGGTCGGTTCCTGTCCTACGTCTACACTCAATTACCTAACATGTCAAAAGTGAAACTTGATACTGAAAAAAAAATATTACATACCATGTATATACCTATTACTGTATTTGTTAATTATATCTATAAGTATTTTATACTTATGTACAAAATATTGCTTTAGATAAAGGAAGATAAATAAAAAGATTTTATTAATTTGAATGTTTTATTAATTTTCTCATTGCATTTGTTTAAGAGGGCCCTTCCCGACCCGTGTATCGTCAACGCGAGCATGGTCAAAAAGCGTGTTGTTTCATCCAGAGTCACAGCGGCGTTTTCTTTCAACTCCCAAGTCTTACCCCGCCCCGACCCCGCACAACTCGTCTCCCACGCACCTCATACCGCCGAACGCGATGACATTGAACGAAAAATAGTGTTCGAAAATTTCTTAAACTTGTTCCAGGAAATACGTGTTTTTTTAATAAGTCTTAAAAGTGTGTGAAATAAATATTTGTCATTAAGAATGTCCATTACTTGTGCAAGGTTTCTATCGAGATGTTTTCTTTATTTTTACAGTTTTTGAGTACATTATGAACGGCCAAAGTTCAGGTAAAATTTGTGCAAAACAGCAATTTTTGGAGGCTTATACTGAATTTGTTCCTACTTTTTTTATTTTTTACATCCATAGAAACCTAGATAAAGTGCACAAAATACCCATTAGTTCAAAAAATTCAAAGATACATGTGTAACAACGGCATAATCACGTACGAGCGTTTGTATGAAAAGTATGACGGGTTGGCCGCTCTTAAGTACGAGTAATACCGAGATAACGATATGTAGGATTCGCCATTTTTTTTTTGTCGGATGGGATATCATCAAATAACTCCTCCCGCTCTGGGCTGAGCAGGAGGGAGTGTCAGGCTTTTACTGACTAAAACCCGTCCATGTTCCTTCATCGCCCTTTGTGTTCCGGGGCCACGGTATCTCTTTTGAACAGTCCCGCAGCCCCGGCAGGCATCGGCCCTTGCGGACCCCTTCCTGTTGCTGACATCTCTTTGAGGCGCACGTGGAACACGAACGCGCCGTCGACACGGCATTTAAACATTACCTTGAGTTTGTAATTCAGTTCACGGATTTTAATATTTAAGTATGGTACCTGATGTTTCTGTGCCATTACATAAAAACAGTAAACAACTTCCGAATCATTTGAGCGACACCCTAACTTTGTTTGGTAATTTTTGTACCTCCGGACTAGTTCCCCAAAATTCATCACATTCAGAAGAACTCATTTCTAATTCTATGATTCTAACCATCGAACCAAAGAAACTCTTATAACAAAATCTCTTTCATTCCAGCCAGCCAAAATAGCGCAGTCCCTCCTGCTATTCTGCCAGGGCCAGGGTCTGCTGACGTCACTCCCGCCCCCTGGTGTGGAGCGCCGCATGTCTCGCGCGATGTCCATGGAAGAGTACGACAAGCCCAACATCCGTCGCCTCTCGCTCACTCCCAGCGCGGCCGAGTCGCCGCCGCACAGGAAGCTCTAGCTGAAGAGAGCCGACTCCTTGCTTGAGGAGACGGTTTGAGGGGAAGTTAGAGCTGGAGAAAGGGGGGAGGTTAGGGTGTTTTGAAATTAGAGTAGGTAGCTTCGTTGGTGATGTTACTGGCTTTGGCAAGGCGTTTGCGTAAGTAGATAAGTTTGAAGGGCGTACAAACGCTGCAGTTCAGTTTCGAATCAACTCGAGCCATTCACCATTTTTTCTGTGAAACGTACCGTTACGTGAGCTACTCGGCTTGTAAATTCGGGATCAACTACTACAAATCAGGTGACGTGATGCTCATGAGGTGCGGCACTAGTTATATGTGACCTTCAGATGCAACATGATAACCTACCACCTTGCTGAATGGCTGTTATCATGACTTGAGTGAATATTAAGACATAAATATTATATTGTCGACGGTAAATAAAGAACAAGTCGCCAATGGATGTAAATGCATGGCTAACTATTGAGGCTTTATGTATATCAATGAATATAGCGCACTATATTGTAATTAGTTCATTAGAACTACTGACACGCTTATGTATTGTCGGTAAATATTCGATTCCTGATTCAAAACGCCCTTCCCCTAATATCGTTAGCTATATAAAAATGTCTATACATAATATTATCATGATGTAGAATCTGTAATGGTTAATATAGAACGTAAATGTTGAATTAGTAGGTATGAATAGAACATATCGAAGACATTGTTATTATATGTCTTTTGTATAATTTTTATTTTTTTTGAAGAACAGTTAAGGTTTGTTATGTTCGGGACGTTTATCCGGCGGAAGGGATTGTATATAATATACTTTTAGTATGAATTTAGTATATTTATGATTCCAGACCTCCCATCGCTGAAAAAAGAGCAATAGGTTCCTATACGGTTAAAATGAACATCTTTTAACCTAACCGACCAATATTTTCAACGCTAGTGGGCGTAGAATTGTGTAACGAATTCGTGGTCTATCACATTTGTGTCACGATGTAGTACCGAGTTCAGTGACAGTCGACCACTTTTCAACGTTATTCCTAGGTAGACCGTCGGTGTACTTGGTAGTACTTTATAAAGGTTAAGCACTACCAAGTTCTGGAGTGGCGACCGCGAACCGGACGTTGCGTTGGAAGGCCTCCCACTAGGTGGACCGATGACCTAGGGGCCTAAAAGGCTGCTTTATTAGAATCACGTTAAAAATTTAAAACTCTTAACATGGACTTTGTGGTCATAACCTTAAAGACCATTTTAAGAATTTTAAATTTTTACGTGGTTCATATTATGATTCTGATAAAGCAGCCATTTTAGGCCCCCTGGTGAAGGTTGCGGGGATCCGCTAGATGCGAGTCGCACGGGACCGGTCAGTACGTGTGGCGACACTTGGGGGAGGCCTATGTCCAGCAGTGGACGTCTTTCGGCTGAAATGATGATGATGATGACTACCAAGTTCACTGACGGTCTACCACTCGTGTATAATATCCAACTTTTTGAAGCTTATTAAAAATACTATAATATCGCTTACTGTGTAGTAGGAACATAATTATAATATAGCTATACAAAATGTTGTCACTGCATATTTAATAAAATTATAGTGATTAAATTGACACGAAAAAACCGTGTGGTAAAAAAATAATCATTTCGAAATTGCTTCCGAACAATTATAGATGGCGGTAATATCGCCTGATGACGTTTGCTGTCGCGTTCGGAATTGTATCTTCAATGAGCTTTTCCACACCAATGTATGTGTGGCCCTTTGTAAAAAATATGAATATTATATTTTAATACAGCTTTGTTTCTAGAAAGCTTGAGATCTGATGTTATATTTTATTAACGCGAGATTCATTTCATTTTCAAATGGGCCCGCTGATTTTCGTAAAAAATTGCTAGATGTGCGCTTGCCGTGTTTACCCGTATAATGGTTAAACAAACATATAGGTAAAGGTCTAACCAGTAAACTTTTTAACCCCATTAATCGTTCCCTGGCTGGAATGATAGATACAACTTTTGGTATGAGTGAATTAAACAATAACTTTTCATATGATTTAAGGAAATAAAAACGTGAACATTATTTCGATACGGTAAAGTGAATCTAATTAAATATAAAGGATTTAAATATTTGTGAAACCTGCTTTTTAAAGATTGTCTGGTGTATCTATCATTATAATGTTGGAATATGATCACTATATATTTTTCAATACACTTTCTCGAAAACTGGCTCTTATCCGCACTACTATTAGGTTCAATATGCAATATATTACACAATCGTGGATTTTTTTCATTTATTATAACAATTGTTTAATTTCTATAGTCAGCGGTGGTTGTTTTTTTTAATCGCAACTATGAGACGCATGTTTTTAAGGCTTTAAATTTTATGAATATTTAAATTGTGTTTATAAACAGAATATTATTTTAATAAACATTATTATTATTTAATTATTTGCTTTAATCAACCCATTAACATTTATTTATGTTCTAAATTCAAAAATATTTCAATTTTCTTTTTTTAATATTAGGCTATTTTGCGGTTTCATACCTTTGCTTCTCCTTCAACCCGCGAAAGCAAAGGGTGGGGAAAAAACAAATTAAATCATAGTTTCATAATGATTAATTACAAAAATGCTTTTCGTTCTGTGGATTTATTTCTTCGTAACTGTATTCAAAAACGTCGTTTGATTCACGTGGGGATTTGTCACTGCAGTTCTCGGTTCCATAGCACCGTAGTCGCCTACGGCTAGGGTGTGAATTCTGCCATGGCTGGAATGACAAATTTTCCGCACTTGTATCAATATAAAGTTAGTTTTTTCTATACAAATCATCGAATCTTTTGAGAAACTGATTGAAAAGCAATAGTAGAGACTTGAAAGTTGCAACTAACTGGTTGCAGTTTTAAAGTTACAAGTAGTTATCTCGTTTATTATAAACCCAAAAATAAAGGATGTTTCATGCAGATTCTTTTTGAAAATTATTTAATGAAAATGTTATGTACCTATTCTAGTATTATGTACAAAGTACCTAATGTTTTGAATAGAATTTATAAATTATTATTAGATTGTATGTGTAATTCAGAATAAAAAATAAATAAATGAAGATTTGTTGTTTGTATTTCCGCTGTTTACATAATTATGTTTACCTACGGGTTGCTGCTAATATATTGAGTTGAGTTGATAGAAGTGACGAGAATGGATCAATTAAAGTACCTAACTAAACAAACCAAGTATTATATTGGAAGCGTGAGGTCGGTGGGCAAAAGTAGTTACGTTTGCCGGTGACACGATGCGAAGTAGATTAAAAGTGGCGTCATTTACATACACGTTCTAATAGTGTATAAAAAAGAAAAAAAAAACATCTTTATTGTGAAGTATCATGGAAATGAGCCCATTGGGATGATATCCTACTCAATTGTTGATCATCTCCACTTGTATGCAAGTAAAACATGCATGCAATTTGCACACTCTCGAAAACATGTTTCCAATGCAAGCAACTTGTACGCAAATGTGACGTCGTACTTGCGTGCAAGACTTGCCTGATGGAATCGTGCCTTAACGTATTGATGCAAAGTAATAAATAAAAATGCATTCATGTATGTTTCTGAGGACCCTTTGAAGTTATTTGAGGGATAAAAGTTGCATAGCCAACTAGGTTTGGCACCGACCAGAGCTAGGCTGCCTATCCATTGAAGCGGAACGGGCTCGTTCCGCTTCAATGGATAGGCAGCCTCGGAGCGGACAAACGAAAATATTTCTCCGTTTCTCCGCCACAATATGGAGGATTTTATGCAATTCTATTGATTAATAGGTCTCTTTTCTCCGCTCCGCAGTTTTGCTCCGCTCCGGTGGACAGGCGGCATTAGGTCCGGACTCCACCGAAGCGGAGACGAGACGAGGGGAGGTGGTGTAAACCACCAATAGAATTTCGTTATTTACACTTCTCATCTCCCAATTAGCTTTAGTGGAAACGGTTTAAAAGAGAGGAAAGACGTCTCGTTATTGTTTAGGCCAGCGGAGACGAGAAGAGACGTGAGCGGTGTGTGGTGAGCGGTGTGCTGTGAGCGGCGTGCTTAGAGCGCGTGCTGTGAGCGGCGTGCTGAGAGCGGTGTGCTGTGAGCGGCGTGCTTAGAGCGCGTGCTGTGAGCGGCGTGCTGAGAGCGGTGTGCTGTGAGCGGCGTGCTTAGAGCGCGTGCTGTGAGCGGCGTGCTGAGAGCGGTGTGCTGTGAGCGGTGTGCTGTGAGCGGCGCGCTGTGAGCGGCGTGCTGTGAGCGGCGTGCTATGTGCGGCGAGTGGTGAGCGGTGTGCGGTGTGCTGTTAGCGGTGTACTGTGAGCGGTAAGCAGTGTGTTGTGTGCCGTGTGCCGTGTGCGGCGAGCTGTGACTGCTGCGAGTGCTGAGCGGTGTGCGGTGAGCGGTGTGCTGGTGTGTTACTTGAAAGACAAACTACAAATTAAAATCAAACATGAAAATAAACTGGACATTTTATTGTTACAAGAAAATCAGACGGGACAATGGTAAACTTTTTCAAACATTTCGAACATAGACGGACGTACACAAATAATAAAAACATTACACTTACATCAATAGCGCCGCATTCACACCACACACTTAGGACGCGATTCACCACAAAACTTGCCACAAAATTTCTATAGAGTGTAAAAGTAATAAAAACTTGGCATTTCTCCGTCCAGTATTTGCTATAAAATTTTAAAAAATATTCCAAAGAAAAAAAAACTAAAAAATATGACGTCGCAAGACTGCTCGACGGAGAAACTTGTATGGGTGGCGAGGGAGCACACCTCGGTCACGCCACGCAGGCTTAGGGACATCAGTGGTAGGCACAAGCAACTCGAGCATCATCCGACCTCCGCGGACATTTTCGAACCTTTATATAAATTTTCACAGTTCTGCAATAATCAATATCAATAAACGTGCGGCCGCGGTTTTGTGGCGTCCGCTTCGGCGGCGACGCTGCGCAGCCGCCATGATTAGACACGCACAGACCGACCACAGCGCATGAGTTGCAGATCTAACTGTGCACCATATTGGATGTTTCTCTTCATAGGTTTGAAATGTAGGCGACCTTCTTGCAGTATAGGTACAGCAGTAGCGTGCACCCTGGGCCGTGCACTCTGTACTGAGCAACTGTGCGGGTGCGTTGTGGTCGCCGTAGTGTTAACTGGGCGCAGCCGCGTCGCAACTGCACTGGCGGGGGGTCCTGCAGCGAGCGCGGAGGGGTGCGGCGGGAGGGGGCGCTGCCCTCGACGTGGATGTGACGTCATAGCTCGTCGTCGCAGCCGGGCTGCATGTCCGACGTCTCAATGGCTACCTCGTCGTAGTCTCTCTCAAGCGCTGCGAGGTCTTCACGTGCTTCTGAGAATTCACCCTCTTCCATACCCTCGCCTACATACCTGTGACAAAAAAAAATGAGCGTTTGACATCTCTGCAGAAAAGTTTTCAAGGAGGTCCTGGTAAGATCCCCAAGGCACTCATCAGAATCATTTCTTGATGATTCTTGTCCATATTCCCCTGAATAATGACAGGTACTGCTTCCAATGACATGAGCTACCAGGCAGGCAGCTTCAGTACGAAGTGATTTAAGCAAATCTGGGGGTCTACTCTCTAAGCACGAAACCCGCAATTTCGGCCGAAGTTACGGGCCTTTCCTACTCCGTAGCACCTACGGACATAAGGTTAGTTAGAGGCCCGAACTAACAATGAATTACAATTCGATTTGACAGTTGTCCCTACTCCCGTTGTGTTTTTGCCCGTCCGTAAAGTCAAATTTGAAACGTTTTAGGACGGATCGTTGTCATTTGATACGACATCAAAATAAAAAACTTGATATTCGTAGACAATCAACAAAATGGCTGGTTTTTCCATGCTCGAAGAAACTGTACAAGAATAGAGGAGGCGACACCGATCCTACTTGCGCAAAAACTTCCGGTTGGCGAGTATTCTCGATTTGGAGTTCAAAGGGCTCACCTCACCGGAATCATTTCAAGATTTGTGTGACCTCTTTTTATAAGCGACGAAATGGTGTTGATCCAAGAATGAAGGAGGACAATGGTTTGATTCAAGAATTAAGGACTAAGACACAGTATAAAGGGTGTAACAAGACCCTTAACGAAGCCGAAAAGTACTTGTTCTCCTCGTCATTGCGATCATTTTTTTGTTCTAAACCATACCGGGAACCTTCTAATTACGGAGATGTTGGAGGTCAAAGTTCCAACTTTTTCACAAGTTTTTTTTTTAAATACGTATTTTAAATGTAAGATTTTTACTTTAAACACCTCCACGACCCCCGTACTTATTCAATCCATCCATCAGCACAATGTTTTGAGTGCGTTACATTTGAGTCCTACCGTAAAACGTGATTTTTCACTGAAAAAAAAAAGTAGTTTCCCAGCAATAATTTTTGCGTAAAGTTACTTAGTTTGATGTAAATAATGCTTGGTTGACGGCTTCGTGAAGGGTCCTGTTACACCCTTTATAATACTGGCGATATTGAAGATTCTGCAAATTATTGCGTTGTATTACCAATTTGTTTTTGTTTACTTTTAGATCCTTGCTGCTCTCATTTTTTATGCCCGGGGGAGCTACCAAGGTGCAGTGGGCCTTAGCAGTGACAAAATAAATATTTTGCAAACTGTTTAATATGCTTACAGGACGTAATGGGTGTTGGGACTGGCGGAAGATTGTGATCTATGTAAAGAGAATGTTTTTATTTTTATTTGGCTCCAATACACTAATAGAACATATTCCCTTTTATTTATCTATTGTAGTCTTAAATTATTGCTAGGAACTTAATTTCAACCGTTCAGTCATTTTTTTTTCAGGCATCGAAGACCCATTGATACAATACACCAAATAATCTTATAAGTACAATATTATCATATTAAAATATATAATATCAAACATTTACTAAAAAACTGTTAATTACGTTTGGTATATATTGCACTGAGTCGAGGTGTCATATAGACTTCCGCGAAAACACCGATACACGACACCCTGCGGCCAAAATTCCTTCATAGTAGTCTAGACTCTCGAGATATTGTGTTGGGACCCGCACCACAAAAGACTTGAAGGTAATCTTGTGGGCGACTAAATCTGCACTCTGAGGGTGAACTTGGTCTTGCTCCTTATATTTCGGCCACTACTGGGGTCGATGTGATGTAGACGGTACACGTACAGCTGCGTCGATGGACCATGGAATAGCGGGGCGTAGCAACATGTTCGGATCTGTCAATGTGGTACCGCACTGATTGCGAGTAGGCTTCTTCTTCTTCTTTTCCACACGAATGAAGTCTTCTTCTTCATCAGCCTGTCCTCGGCTTGTTACCGGTGGCAACGAGCTTCGAACTTCTTGGAAGGCCCCTGGGCACCCCTGGTGTGTTTTGGTTGCCGCTGATGTTTTGCAAGCAGTTGTAATCACTCATAAAATTGAAAAGAAGAGTGCCTCTATTTGTGCGTATGACTTGCTGCTGGAGTGGTTGAGGCTATTTTACTATTACAATTAATTACGGAAAAATCCCGCGTTGTATTATGCCAATTATGTATAAATAAGTTTAGTGTAAATAAAAAACACACATTTCATTTGAAAAATGGTGTTAAAAGAAAGAAAGGCAAAGGAATTAACAACATAAAGCCACAATTCGGACAAAAATGGCAAAAATAGTTCAATTAAGGCATGATAAAAAGTATATTGTTAAAAATGTGGTACTTTTTTAATAATAACAATAATATGTTTTGTTTAAAAACTTGAAAAGCACGAAGTAAATAAACCGGTAATCGACCGGTAAAATAGCGCAACTCGACGTGCATCATTCGTTCACTGTTCGAAACTCATGAATCCGTAATCAATCGGTAGTAACCCTACTCCCGATTGATTACGGATTACTCCTACTCAGTATTTACGGACTACGTTTGGACGGGCCCGTATTTTCGTTGACGGACTTAGAGAGTAGACCTCCTGCATACGAGCTATTCAATCATGTACGTACCAGTGCACAAATGCTCTCTTGGAATACATAAGGTCGAATTTGTGGTCGAGCTTGCCCCACGCCTCGGCGATGGCGGTGGTGTTGCTGAGCATGGAGGCAGCGCGCTTCACTTGCGCCAGGTCGCCGCCCGCCACCACTGATGGGGGCTGGTAGTTGATGCCAACCTGCAGCAAAAACGTCATATGATCAAGAATTCAAGAATAGGATTACCAACTTACTACTAAGATGAAAACAGTGAGTGACAGATGATATGACTACAAGTGTTTAAACTGACATGGTCACTCACACTACCGGGATATTTATCATGTTTTCTATTTGTTTTGGAACTCAAAACAAAATAATGTAAACATGGTAAATATCCCGTTTTAAATGTTAATGATAGTGATATGACTGATAGTCCTTTTTTATTTTACCCCTGACGGCCAGCAGCAACCCAACGGCACCCCACCTTATGTAACGAGAAAAAAGACCACCGATTTTGGCAAAAACAGGCAGCTGTGCAAGAGCTGCTCTAAACGGACACGTAGAGATGTGTGAAAGAAGACCTGCCGCGCTGACCTCAAATTAATTAGGCTGTGCGCGGAGAGCAGACTGCAGAAACAGATTGTAATTAATATTTTACTTCCAGAAGCTGATGCATGAATGTTACAAAAATACAGTTTTTTAATCTCACCTTAAACCCAGTGGGACACCAGTCCACGAACCGTATCCCAGCCCTGCCCTTCATGGCCGCAATAGCAGCGTTCACGTCCTTGGGCACCACATCGCCGCGGTACAGGAGGCAGCAGGCCATATACTTCCCGTCGCGAGGGTCGCACTTCACCATCTGGTTCTGTGGCTCGAACAGCTCTGCCGTGATCTCGGACACTGACATGCCTTCGTGGTACGCCTGAGGGAAGGTTGCTTCTTTAGGACTTCAAGAACAATCATTATGCGCATAAAATATTTTTTTTGCACTTTGATCTTTGACGTTTCCACCCAATATCCCAGTCGGCAACCGAGTGGTAATGTTGCCGTGACGTACAGTACGAAGAGCCTGAAACGGCCCAGTCGGAAGACGCAAGTCGCAACGTCACTAAGTTGCATCTGCTGAAATACTAAGACTTGATTGCCACTCGAACCAACTCGTTAGTGATAACTATGTTACGGTTTGTTATGAAACAGGATACTGGGTGGAGGACCTCAAACTTGCCGGAGAATTTAACCCAGACAGCAATGGTTATTGTTTTCATGAAGCTTTTCTTATTAATTCTAAACTGACTTTCGGTACAGTCGAAAAGCCTAACAATTTAGTGGCAGTATAAACCTTCACAGTTAATGTGCCTACCTTATCGGCGGAGACTACGGGCGCATAAGCAGCGAGCGGGAAGTGGATGCGCGGATAGGGCACCAGGTTCGTCTGGAACTCTGTCAGATCCACATTCAACGCGCCGTCGAAACGCAGCGACGCTGTGATGGACGACACCACCTGGATACATATATGGAAATTCACTTGGTACTCATATGTACTGCTGGCCGATTCGAAAGGTGCCTCCACTCCGTAGTCACTTTTTATTGAGCAGTATGGTGCAACTTATAAAAGTAATTTATTTTGCGGCGGTTGCAAGCGTTGCTTCACAAAAAGTGAACTCCATTGTGGATGTACCTTTACGTAGCTGCTAGAAAATCTTATTAGTTCCAGACATTATAGATTGACTGGAACACTGGTGACTTTTAATAAGAAGATCAAGAACAGCTAGAATTAAAATTGAACTTATTTTAATCGGAACTTCATCCAGCTATACTTAGCTATTATCAAACAAAATTGAAAAGAGACTTCAGTTCAATAGTGGACAGGCAGCAGATTGCTGCTGTCTGTTTGTTATTGAACAGAGGTCTTTAACACACGTTAAAAACTAAATCCCGAAACGTCGACGCATCGTGTTAGGTTTCAATATCGTTTAACAATGCTGTCACGTCGTCGTGAATATCTACGATGGCAGTGCAAGCACAATGTCGTGACATGATACGACATTCGTAGTGTGTATGTGTTTAAGCTCTATAAGTGAGCATCACAAATCATGAGGGAACTGCTCCTGCTCCTTGTACAACTCGACCTGCTCCTTGAGGGATCTGTCCAAAGCCATTGATAACGCTATCGATTTGGTCGAAAACACAAAATTATTGACGCAAAGAAGAATGAGAAGAAGCACTCCTTACTTGTGAGATAAGCCTATTGAGATTAGCGTAGGACGGCCGCTCAATAGACAGCCGCCGCCTGCAGATGTCATAGATGGCCTCATTGTCGACCATGAAGGCGCAGTCCGAGTGACCAATGGTGGCGTGCGTCGTCAGCACCGCGTTGTAAGGCTCAACCACAGCTGTGGACACCTGGTTGCAAAGCAGAGGCTTTAAATACTAAATAATATATTAAGCTACTAACTGCACATCTAATCCGCGTTCAAGAGCTGTCATTCCTGTGGAATATTGTGGATTGTTTAATTTTGCTGACCGCGTACAAGGTACATGAAAATAATTTCATGTACCTTGTATCAACCTTGTACATGATGTTCAAATAAACAAACGAGTGAAATGCACCCTAAGAACTTTGTCAAAATAAATGTTGAAACTCCAGACTTGAAAGTTTAAATTAATAAAAATAAATTGGGCTTCACGGAGGTCTAAGTATACTTTTAAAGACCTGAGTGAAGGCCTAAATATAAACATACAAAGATTTTAAAATTCAACTTGTGGATGGATTGTCGCGCACGGGCACAACAAACTTTGTCAGTGTTGACCGTGCCGGCAAAAAAACGTGTGTGTACAAGTGGTCTTACTTGTGGAGCTGGGTAGATAGCAAACTCCAGTTTGCTCTTTTTGCCGAATTCTTCTGACAACTTCTCCATGAGGAGCGAGGTGAAGCCGGAGCCTGTCCCGCCGCCGAATGAGTGAAACACGAAGAAACCCTGGATGAGGAAAGCAATTTAATTTTAATTCATATTGGAATTCACGGGGGTATTATTATTATATGTAAATCCTATTTATCCAAGAGCATTCATCGACAAACAAGGTTATAATTTAAAAAAATTATAAATATTCACTTTTGAAACCAGAATTTTCATAAAAGCGAAACAAAAATAATTTGAAGAAATCAGAATTACTGAAGTTAAAATGTTATTTAAAAGTAAAAAGGGACAGGAAAAATGAAATACAGCCGTCTTAGTACGGAAAAACCATTTATAAACAGGTGGGGGAGTAATTGTGAACTGTCGATGCAAGGCTGTGGGAATCCTTAGTTTGTGAGAAGCATAGAACCAATTTAAGGGCAAAGCGTTGGGAGAGGGCTTTGTCTAGCAGACGATTAAGTAATGATGTAAAGTTCCCAAATACCTGCAGACCAGTACACTGATCAGCCAACTTCCTGACCCTCTCCATGACAGGCCCGAGGACCTCTCGGCCGGTGGAGTAGTGGCCGCGCGCGTAGTTGTTAGCCGCGTCTTCCTTACCCGTTATTAGCTGTTCCGGGTGGTACAGTTGCCTGTACTCACCTGAACGGACCTCGTCTGGAAAAGAGGGATTTCATTGAGCAACGTCGACTCTTATGAAACCTTCTTAAGAACAGCCAATTGAAGCGGGGCTTGCTGTGAACGGCGTGTGATGAGCTGAATACTGTGAGCGGCGTGCGGTGAGCTGTGTGCTATGTCCGGAGTGCCGCTTTGCACATTTCTTCAACTCCTCTGCTTTGCACATCTTCGCACGGCTTCGGTGGATACATCCTAGCTAGATTTTACGCATCTCTCCTCTCCGCTTTGGTGTAGTCCGGTCCGAATATTGAACCAACCGAACTTACTAGCTGTAATATTGGAAAATGTGCTATCAGATTGTTGCTCAGCCATTGAGCCTAAAGAAGTGAACACTGTTATTCAAACAGCATCGTTACCATTCTACAGCAGAACAGAAAGATACCCAACACCATCACCCCAAAGAAGTCCACTAACAACTCGATTTTCTGCAACTGTAAACGAGCTGCTTCCAGCCAGCCTGCGCGAAGATCTATTTATACTATTCTAGTCTTAAGACTTACCAATAACAGTGGCCTCTAAATCCACCATAACAACTCGCGGCACCATTTTTCCCCGATCAGCTTCAGAGAAGAAGGTATTGAAGCAGGAATCGGCTGCGTTGGGGTCTTGTTCGTAAGCCGGCAGGGTCCCGTCCGGGCGGATGCCGTGCTCTAGGCAATACAGCTGCCAGCATGCCACCCCCATCTGAACTCCCGCCTGCCCGACGTGCACTGAGATGCACTCCCTCTGCTCACGATAAATAAATGTGACACGTTAATGACATCGTGTCACTTTGCAGATTATTTTCTTTGGCAGCGTTTTTGAGAGGGTTAGTTAGGATTAGGTACAGGTAACTTTCGATCAGAAAGCAAATCGGACAAATTCATTATACAGTCACCTTTCACAAAAATTTACAGCACCAAAATATAAAGCACAAAAAGTCGAGGGCAATCTAAGAGTGTTCTGAAAAAAAAAAAAACGAATTGTGGTAGGTATGTATGTAGTAAAGAAAAAATGGCCGGCAATCGATCCTTCTGGAACACGACTCAAATTCGGCCCTCCAGTATTATTAGCACTACAGAAATTCCAATTTCAAGAATAAACTATGGATCCGGTTACAGATAATTATACTTCGTTCCCTGAAGTCTCGCACACACAGTGAAAAAAATGTATTTCTAAAATAACTTACCATGATGGATACTACTAATTTTGACGATCCCGGTAAAACAATATATATATAAAAACTGTTTATAAAACTGTTACGTTACAAAAATTTAGAAACGGACTGAAATTTGGAAAAAATTGCGAATCAGCGCCCGTCTGATGGGCTGCTTGGATTTGTTGTAAATTTTTATTCCATGTTCGAATAAATGTTTTGTTTTTCAGTGCCATGTTTTCAGTTTGAGCAAAAAGTTATTCAAGTAGGTTGAATCTAAAATGATATTATGTTTATTTGATTCGAATCGAATATTTAATTCTAGGCTGTCCCCAAATGGGTGGGAGACGTTATTCCTCGCACATATTTTTTGCCACCTTTAATTACGTTTAAACACCGTATACAGCTCATCCACTATGAAATTTTGATTTTGATTTTGAAATCAAGGCGACAAGTAGGTTACGAATTTCCATAACCTACGCACTCAGGTTTAAGTTAGGTCATCTATACTAATATTATAAACAGGTCAAATTTGTTTGTAAGTTTGTATGTAGGGGGTAATTTCTGGATCTACTGAACCGATTTTGAAAATTCTTTCACTAATAGAAAGCTACATTATCCCCGAGGGCCATAAGCTATTTACAACGTGCCCGTGGGATAATTTCTGACCAAAACGCAAGCGAAGCCACGGGCAACAGCCAGTATTTCTTAAATTAGTTTGAATGGTAACGAGCTACGTCCAGATATAAAAGGTAGGGTTTATTTAGCTTCGGTATATTCGAACCACATTCGTGGTACAGTAATCTCAAAAAGCCCTTTTGGGTCAATACATCGACGTTTGTAAATCATCAGTCAATATGAACTTAACATGACTTTGGTCCTTCTCCTCGTAGTAGCATGCTCTTGGCGCTCTGAGGCAAAAGTGTTTTGTGGACGAGTGCTTTCCAAACGTCTGGCTTCTCTGTGCTGGGGCCCTAATTCTGTGAAGCGAGATGCTGGTTGGTGGATGACAAGGGACGCAGTTCGACGCTAGGTGGCGTGCACGCCACTGAGTGCTGCGACAAACCTTGCAAAGTCGAGGTACTGCTTTCGTACAGCTAGTTTTAAAACATCAGGTTTTAAGTTGTGATTACTGCATTTAGCACTACTAACACATGATTTATTATGTTATTGCTTTTATATAAATAAATCTGAAGCTACTAATTAATGTTAGGATTAGGCGTGTGAATTAAGATCACCTTACCTACACAAGGTTCCGTTTCGTTAAAGTTTCGTTGGTCTAGTGGTCACAAGCGCGACTGCTGAGCATGAGGTCTATGAGGTTCGATTCCCGGGTCGGACAATCTGTTATTGGGCTTTTCCATTACAAATTTCTCAGTAGCAGCTACGGAGTCCGGATTTGTGACCGGTTGATGGCAATAGGCTCGCCCCCTATTACATGGTACTTAAACATAAACGGCGATATGTGGATGTATTATTAGGTATACCTTTGCCTAACCCGTCGGGGGTAACAGACTGTAACGGTTAGGGCTCAGCCGGTAAAATAAAACCCAGAAGAGGTAACTACAAAAATTATAATGATTAAAAAAAATTATACATATATAATTTTAATTACACCCCAGTTGAGGACTGGCGTGTAATTAAAATTATAGTGATCAGTGTGAGGCTGATCTATTTTTCCGCTTGCAACTATGATTCAAATGTGTTAGCGACCACGTACAACGTTACAAGACGTGTTGTTATGTTACCTAAGTATATCAAATTTAACCAAGAAAGTTTTCTTAGTTAAGAAAAAATACTACTTATGTAGAATAATTCTTAAAAAGAGTAACCTATTACTGAACAATTGGTCTATCAATAATTATGATTAGTTTCCGATAGGGCCAGTTCAGGATATTTTTCTATCTAGGTTTCTATTTCTCCAGAAGTTTTTCCGAAGAATTCTCTCAAAATGCATAACCAGACTTATCCATAAAAAAAAATAAGTACCAACATTTAAAATTGAGGGTGGCAAGTACGTTATAAGTAGGGCACTAAGATAGGGGTGGGCTGCTGTTAGGGCAACAAGGGATGGGGTGGATTGGGCGGGGAGAAACATTCACCCCTCTTGTGTGGATGTCGTAAGTTGATTTGCATTTTTGTGCTCGTTAGCTGGAATAAGTTTGGTATTTTTATTAATTTCTACGAAAGGAGCACGTTCACTATCCGTCAAGTAATTTAACGTAATTTTTAATTATTACTAGAAGTAGGAACGCTAAAATATTTAAATCTTCAACTTTATGAAAATAAAACCTGATTTACAATGGACCTCTAGAATAGAGGTATAGGGATTGAATACTTAAGGCCCTTTACTCTTAAATGTTATTAGGGTCTAAGGCCATGAAGTCAAATAGGCCCTAAGCCTAAAAAGGAACAAAGGCCAATAGTAGGACTGATAAAAAGGCACATCCCAGTTTTATTTTAGTTATTTCGTGAATTTTTTTAGCTGCTTTTTTTAGCTCTTATTTTATCTCTTTATCTTCACCATTCGACAACCTCAAGGATGAGTAGGTTTCTTTCCAAAGGATCAAACGGTGTTTCTCCCCGGTAAAACACCGATACGACATCTACGATTTAAACTCGTTTCTTAACAGCGAAGTAAAGGTTCATTCCAATAATTAAAAATATTTAATTCTATTTACATCTTAAATTAGGCGTAACACCAAACAAGTTCGCCAAAAGCCAACTGTCATAATCCGTGTCCACAATAAATCAAATCATTGTCTATAAAGCACTTCGCCCGGTCACAGTCGACCGCATGTTAATCCTTAAATGTAAACTATTGTCAAATGTAAACAATTGACAAATGTAAATTTTTGTCAAGTGTTAACATTATTTTGAATATATAATTGCGTTATATTGTTGTAGTGTGTAAATAAAGAGGAGTGTGGCGATCGATTCGTTTCGTCTGTGCTGGAAATAAGGGCTGAGTTTTACGACTGGTGGTTTTTTTTCGTGAGCGGCTCATAAATGAATGCGAAAAAATATTGCCAGAATTTCTACTCTCAGCACTCAGCCGAACACTGAAAATCCAACAAAAAAGACAGAACTGAACTGCTAGCTTTTCTGATTTGGGCGTTATTGAAAAAAACCTAAGTACGTAAACTAAGTACTAATGACTTTAATTCAGTACACTTTTGTTCAGTACGCTGTCGGTAATATTTAAAGAATTTGATTGCTAAGAACATTTCTGTGTATTCAAGTTTTACTTAACTCCAAAATCTCTCTCTTCTATCTCTTTCGATGAAGTGGTTCCTCATTTCAAACTCGATCCTGAATAGTTTCAGATTTGTACTAAATTACCAATTTCACATCAATGTATCAACCTGTAGAACTGGTTACTTAACAAAAAAAAGGTCAACTACCTTTATTGGGACTCAATACACGCCAACTTCTTTTGGCAAATCAGACAAATATTGGCAAAGAAAAAAATCGGAACAAATGACAAGTTTGACAAATAACTGTCACCCGACAGACATTGACAGGGGTAGATCAAAGACCGATATTATTGTGAAACCCGATCCTTATCTTTAGGATTATCGCTAATGTGCTGAGATATCATCTTAAAAGAGGGCCCGATGCGGACTCATGTTACGGACCAACAAAATGTGTTTGTAAGTAAAGGTTTTTCTATAGTTTTCATTTCCAACTTTCAGTTGTTTGTGTTGATCAAGTTTGGGTGCTGTTATGGCTAACAAATGTTTCTAGTTACATCAAGAATGGAACATCCTGACTCTGTGGCTGCCACTGAGAAATTCCTGAAAACCCAATAACACTTTGCCCGACCTAGGAATCGAACCCCTTTGCGCAGGAGTGAGACAAAACAGCCTAGAAAAAAAAGTGAAAAATATGGCAGCAGACTCTATTTCGTGTTTTGCGAAAATGTAAAGCTCAAAAATAAAATGTCAGGGACTGACTGAGGCAACAGGAGATTCTGATCGCGAATAAAATGGAACCGTAGGTTTAAAAAAAAAAGAATAGCATTTTCCAGCCCAATGACAATCCACATACAATAGCCCGAGGTGTGGCTCAAATAAAAAATCCCATTTGGTCCACGGAGGCGGAATAATGACCGCTTTTTACCGGTTTAATCCGGATCAGATAACTGGGGCCTATGCGATGCCCGTTTGATATTCATGATAACTCCCTGAGGATTTTGGGGATCTAAATGTACTGTGGATTTGGTTACGTTTTACAGTAATTGATAATTGCTAACTAGATATCTTTTTTGTTAGTATGCTGGTTAATTTATTTATTCTCTTTGATTTTTTTTTGGGTCTGGTGAAGCTGGTGTAGATGTCATGACTCTTGAATTTAAGCTTTGGAAACAAGTATACCGACAGAAGACAGAAATTGTCTCTTGATACAAAATGACGAGATGACGAAAATACACATCTGAGGGTGTAGTGAACCAATAAAAGCTAAAAAACCTACAAAATCAGGTAACTTCGTATTTATTAACATCAATAAAATCTATACATCTTCCATACAATTATATACAATTGAAGTGTCTGTGTGTAATACCAAAATAACTGCTTATGAAAGTAGGTATAACGGTACATAAAACAAAAACACATGTACTTTTTATTTTTTTTCTGTCAGTTTGTCTTTCTGTCTGTTTCTTCCGGCTAATCTGTGAAACGGCTGAACAGATTTTTACGGGACTTTTATTGGCAGATAGCTGATGTCATAAGGAGAAACTAAAACTACTTTTATTTAAGAATAAGGATTAGGGTTTCGTGCAAAAAATTAAAACCCTTGATATTAGTAACAAAATTCGATTAAAAAAAGCCATGCCTTCAGTCCATCGCTAGCAGTAGGTCAGCAGTTCATCCATAGTGCAGGGTTTGAAGCAGCACTCGTCGGCAAGGCCTCGCTTGCCGCGCACGCCACCCAAGGCCCGAGCTGAATCCTCCGGCATCCCCCAGCCAGCATCCCTCTTCTCCTCAGAGCCCCAGCAGATAGCGGCTAGGACTTGTGCGAGGCGTCGTCCACAGTAAAAATTCGCACCATTTTGGGCCTCACAGCACCAAAAGCATGCTACCACGAGAATGAGGACCAAAGTCAGTTTCATGTTCTTTGATGATTCTCTTGATCTTCTACTGTCTTCAAAGTATACCCGAAAGTTTGGTAAGAGTTTTGAAGGATGTGAGAAGGACACAGTACCACGAATGTGTTTCGAATGTGCTGGTGCTCAATAATCCCTACCATTTATACCTGGAGACAGCTCATTAATATTCAGACTAACTTTAATAATAGGTTCTTACTGAAATCTAGTGCGTAGTTATGGTAAACTGACACCTTGATTTTCCAAGTGGATGAGCACCTTATAGAAAATGGGTGACTTGGAAACAGTACACGAGTAATTTTAAGTTGTCATGTTAATTCATTTAATGAATTTAATGGAAAAATATTAAGGGAAGAGAAAAGAAATGACGATCTATTGGAGTACTTATTTCAAGTTTTGTAATATTTCCACAAAATAAAAAGGAGCACAGTACAGGATGAGCACGCCATTACCCCAACTCAAGTCGTTCAGGATTATTTCTATGATACACCATGCAGCGACGCATACTTTACGTGCAAGAAACATTTTTGTTTTCAAGATTTTATTATGCCACTTTGCATGTATAAAGGGTGTAACAAGACCCTTAACGAAGCCAAAAGGCACTTTTTTCTTCGTCATTGCGATAATTTTTTTGTTTTAGACCATACCTGGGAACGTTCTAGTTACGGAGATATTGGGGGTCAAAGTTCCAACTTTTTAATAAGTTTTTTTTTTAAACTTGTTTTTAATGTAAGATTTTTTAACTTTAAACATGGAGATGTTTAAAGTCGTGTCGAGTGGTGTTTAAGATCGTGGAGACGACCCCCGTACTATTCAATTCATCCATCAGCGCAATATTTTGAGTGCGTTTCGTTGAGTCCTATCGTAAAACGTGATTTTTCAAATTTTCACCCAAAAAAAAGTCGTTTCCCAGCAATAATTTTTGCTTAAAGTTACTTAGTTTGATGTTCAGAATGCTTGGTTGACGGCTTCGTTAAGGGTCTTGTTACACCCTGTATGTATAGTACTCTTAAAATAAGGTAAGGTAATGCCGATTCGGTGCAAAGGTTATATGTATGTGTGCTTTAAGCTTTAAATGCTAACATACTTTTACTCTGACTTATGACTATAATTACATGTATGTGCATTACATACTTGCATCGACAAGAGTAATTTTACAACCGGAGAAATGTTACCTACTGACAAGACGCATTATGACATAGCGAATCAAATGGACATGGCGTTAAGCTGCTTAATAACTTTAGACCTGTTGTACTTAGTTACATATATAAGTGTTTAAGATTACTTAATCTAACATCGTTAAGAGTAGCAAGACTACTCATCTGCCGAGCCTTTTCCCACCTATGTTGGGGTCGGCTTCCAGTCTAACCGGATGCACCTGAATACCAAACACTGTTTAAAACTTTCACGGTTTACAACAACATAAAATAAAATAAAATAAAAACTGTCACCAAAGGGATATCTTCCGTGATTGTCTTTAATTTTGAGCTCCCGATATTTCGACGCTGTTGCAAGCGCCATGATCGCGGGTTGGCGCTTGCAACAGCGTCGAAATATCGGGAGCTCAAAATTGAAGGCAATCACGGAAGATATCCCGTAAGTGATAGTTTATGTGTAGCTGAATACCAGTATTTTACATGGAGCGACTGCCTATCTGACCTCTGCAACCCAGTTAGTACTGGGTATTACGATGCCCCTTGGTAAGACTGGTTGTCATACTTTTTGGGTCACTGACTACCGTACCGTGTAACGACTGTCAAAGATCTACAAATGACAGCCGGGACCAACGGCTTAACGTGCTTTCTGAGGCACCGAGGAAACTCGGTATGTAATGGGTGGTCACCCATCCACAGACCAACCTAGGCAAGCACGGCATAACCTAAAGGTCAACCTGTTAGTTAGCCACGAGCTCCTCGAGTAGCAAGACTACTAAAATAATTAAACAACCTCGTTAGTCTAAAGGTCACAAGCGCTACTGTTCTACTGGCCTGGGCTTCGATTGGCGGATGAATTGATAATTGGGTTTTCCAATTAAGTTTATCAGAACTTTTTCAGTAGCAGCCTGGAATTTGGATTCATGTGTTCGATGGAGACGGGCTCGTCCCAGTAACATGTGACTTATACACAGTTGTGTTTGTTGTGTGTGTTGTTTTTTTCACTTGTTTAATACAGTTATACCTCTTTCTGCCTCGTCCTTTTTGGATAACAGTATGTTGGTTGTTGGTCCGTTAGGATCGTTTTTTTTTCTACTAAAATATCAAAGAAATTAAGATAAATCGTAAACTATCCAAAAGCAAGTAATAAAAGTAAACAGTAGCGGTAACCATAAAGGTCGGTAATTAAATCTTAAGGGCTGCGCCACTGAGGGTCTGAGCGAGGGTGCACACAATGGGCCACAGTGGCCCATAGGACCAGGGTTGTGGGGCCAGGTGCCCGCTCGGGTACAATAGCTTTAGTTGACTTTATTTTATTTGTGATTTACTGGTAGGTTGCCGTAGATGGTGTAAAGCTGTTAGGTATATAAATACTGTGTAATTCATTCCTCTGTTTTCCCAATCGTAGAAAAATAAAAAAAGTTAGTTATTGCTTTGACTGATATAAGAAAATATAAAACTTACGAAGAAATAACAAAAGCTAGCCAGAGTCTGAACTCTAATAAGTAAAAATAACATCTGTGGAGAATACCTGAGTCCATTGGTCCATTATAGAAAACAACGACTTTTATGGAATGCGTACGCACACAGAAAGCTGAACGGATGCGTAAGCATTTCAAACAAAAGCTGAACATAGCTGAATATGTGTCCCACAAGCAACACAACGCTTAATTTAATTTTTATAATATTTTCGTACAATACAATTATAGGTAATCTCGGTATTAAGCTTTATATCATAAAAAAATATGATAAAAAAGTTTTTAGTCGCAAATAAAACCCAGCAGAACCAGTATAACCTAATTTCCTTTTACAACACCACACACTCCCCTCTACTGCATTTACAACCAAATTCCCCACACAACTTTTTGGCCCAAAAATCCATTTTTTCGATAAAAAACTTCGCCTCATGAAAGGCACCATTGTTCTCAGTGCATCGATGCATCGCGACAGATGGGGCTGCGCTGTATGGTATTCCATGGTGTCGGATAGAAGCGATAAGGGTAAACGGTTTGACACCGTGACAATCGGTCAGATTGCTCTGTGTACTTTAGTAATAATAATAGAGAAAGTTTTTGGTGCCTAAGCACTACTGAGAGGCGATAACATGTTAGAAAGTTAAAGATTATGGTATGATAAGTGGAAAGAAAGAAAGAAATTAAATTTCAATATCAAAATTTGCTGGTACCTGGTACCGATTTCAAAGTTACTTTGATTGTATTCCATTTTGTCTTGTTTATTTTACAGAACCTACGGGCTAGGCTAAATGTTAGTGGCTAAGTTTGTATTAAAAAATCCACAAGCAATGTTTAAATCACACTTGGGTATCTCCTTTCAAAACAAGTAATCTTCACAGAATTAGATATTCTCGTAGACCTCATCCTAATTACGTAGCATTATAACTCTACGAACTTTGAAAAGACGCTACGCAAAGCGTAGGCTCGTAGCAGTCGTAGCAATTGGGCCAAAAAGTACAAAAAAAACTGTCGTGCCAGCGACACGAAGCAGAAGTCGTAGCAATTAGCTTCAGAGTCCTTGACGACTGGTTTTTGAATTTGTAACCTACTGTACTAGATTTACGATGCTATGGAGTGCCCATCAGAGGAAATGTCATAGAAAATGTAACACCATGTCTCAGTGACGCTTTAAGGCATAATTATGGTAATAGAACATCTAAGTATTTGGTACCTAAAGTGTTTAACAAGAGAAAAAGTAAAAGTTAGTAAAGGATCACTTAAGACAAAATTAAAAAACTTTATACAGGATAACAAACAGAACTAAATGCCTGCACTGTATAACATTGATAAGATTCAAACATAACAGTATGATAGATATAAGTATTAGCTATTTAAGGAAGGTGGTAAATTGTGATGTAAAAGAGCGCCTCTCGCCATCAAACGTAAAAGTTTGGCGAGTTTAGAATTAAGCAACACCTCTGTACTATAATTTCTTTAAATAAAAATATTAAAGAAACACGTCACACGTGATTCCGCTAATTAGTATTGGAATTTATTACGATTTTGTTTGCATTATCTCGCCTTTTGTAAGTATATACTTTCAGCTTATAATAATCAAAGAGTAGATTTTGGCGTCCGTTCTATAAATTCCTATTTCATTCCAACCCAGTAGCTCCAATTAAGTCGAGACAGGCGTGACATCGGCGTGTTATTGGTGAATTCGACATGCGTGGGAGTCGAGCCGCAGACTCTATTTAATGTTTATTTATTTATATTAATTTGACGCTTGTTAGCCTGCCGGTTGGGTCTTAGCCATGAATTAAATCACTATTTATACATTTTCAAAATAATCTTTAAAGAAAATAAATTGAATAGGCACGGATAGATCTAATAAAAGTGCTTTATTCAGAATTATTTCGTAGCGGCTTTTTGAAATAAGTACCTAGCTAGATAATGTAGAAGGTTCTTTACAAACTTGTTTTTTTTTGCTGTGTACCAGCTGTGTAGTCTAAATAATAAAACAACTTTCCTAGAATTTAGAACCATTTTGTAAGTGCTTTTTAATTAACAAATCTATCTAACTATGGAAATATTGGCCTATATTTTAATTAACCCATATGCTACCACTACAAAAGTCGCCAAAAACCCACCCACTTGGTCATTTGGGCTATATTCCTTAATAATCAAATAAACCATCTAATTGTTTCCAATTTGGGTATTATAAACAGTTTATGATAACCATACCGTCCGGCACGCGACTGACACGCATTCGGCACGAAACCGGCACGTTTGTACACTTGTAAGACACGTGTTGCGGGTGTTAAAGTGTAATAGAGTCCGAGTTTTTTTACGCCTACATTGTGTAATTGGTAGTAGCTAATTCATTAATAATTTTGTATTTAAGTACATACGCATCGCGGAATTTACGGGACTTATAATAAGTTCTGGCCAAGCTCCTGGAGCTTAACTTGGTGTTTTTGTGAATATCTTGAAAAACAATAGGGTCACAAGATTTTTCAAATCACACCAAAGGCTCATTTATATGGGATTTTAGAAAGAAAGAAAGAAAATACATTTATTTGGCACATGCCACAAGTGCACACAATATAAAACAAAAATGATGTAAGAAAAAAACTAAACAAAAAAAGTAACACTGTGTGCCTCACGGCTGCGCCAAATAGGCCCAGTTCAGCAATTACAAGAATTACAGTATTTACAAGAAGGAGTCGTGTCCCTGATTGCACCTACTTGGCTACTCTGTAATTGACGCTAACGCGCTAGTGCAGCAATTGCTTTCATCCCATCTTCTGCTCACTCCACTTGTTGCACCGTATAATCACTAATCAAACAACCGAATAGTCCACAATCTGGGTATCATAACAGTTGATACGCCACACGTGTCGCGGTGTCGCCACGTGACTGGCACGTGGCTGACGTGACGTCACACTTGGCAACTGTCTACCAACACGCGTGCTTTATTAGTGCTATTACACGTCTGTTAACTTACCCTTCCTGGAAATTTAAAGTTTCCTTGTCCAGTCGGTCCTGTGTGCCGTTTTGATATATTACTAACACTTGTCAAGGAATTTCATCATCATCATCAAAATCTGCCTATAGATTATCTACTGCTGAATAAAGGCCTCCTCACGTGTGCATTCGCCGCTAGAGGCGCTAGTGTAGCGCGAGGGCATCGAAATGCCAGATCTCACAGAAAGTTCACGCGTTGCGTGCTTTTTTATCACGTATTTTTACTAATAACCACGATTGTGGTTTAGATTGAGCTATTCCTGATTAATTAAGACTTGAAGATTTTAAGTATCAACTTAGTATCTTATTTGTTAGTACTTGGAGGTAAACTGATTTGTAAATGTTTCATGCTTGCTAATTTTAGGAAGAATATTGTAAATAAATGTATCTGAAGTTTACACTATTTGTTAAACGTAATAAAATAAACTTAAGATAATGGTACTGTAAAGTATAAAATAGAATTATTGACATACCCTTACGCGACAGTGGCGCCATCTGAGCGAGCTCAAAAAACGATAGCCCTCATTGCACGCCATTCAAAACTATTCTCGGCAAGAAACAAGTTATTTTGTCAACTGTAACGATAATCTTGCGTGTCATACTTTCCTAATCGATAAATCTAGTAGATAACTTTCATGACTGTAAAATTGGAATCTATTTTATGGTTTTGTCTTTTTCGAATACCTATATCATGTTCTTTTTCATCTCAGCAATTCTTCAAATCTATAAGCCCCTCTCGTTCAAAACATAACGAAGAGTGAGCTTTTTACGAAAGCGTTAAGCTGGTCGTTCCCATAAGTGATTAAAAATGACAATAATAAGCACACATTATATTTTGCGTCCCGATAAGTAGGTGCCGTTGATTTAAAAAACCCGTGTGAACTTTTCACACAAATATTTTTTGTCAAGCTAAATATTTGTAATGCGGAATCCTAAAATAACACTTGAAGTCACTAATAGTTGGTACTTTTTGTCACTAAATATGACACGCTTCTACTCGAGTGGGATAAACATTAACATTACACAGAATTTAAAAAGCCATGAGCGATGATAGGGTTAATTTTGTCAGTGTTAACGTGTGAAACTTTTGGATGGTATTTTTATAGGATCATTAGAATCGCGATTTTTTTGTATTTAATCTAGTGGTACTTACTTAGGAATTGGTTGGTACTTTGGAGGTCGTGAGAAATTATATGGTCAGAGTCAGAGCTTCCAAACTTAAAAAAATATTATTGTTACCGGTTACCGATTCAATGTCATTTGTTTTTTTTTTTTAATGTATTCAAAAACCGACTTGAGCTATACTGTAATCAGTATTAACCAGTTTACTTCTAGATTGCAACATAATTAACATATTTTTATGTTATCGATCCTCGCTAGAAAGAAGGTCATTGCATTTCTAATTCTCTACCATTGGTCGTGAAGTTCTACATGTCCAAACTATAATAATGAAGTTACAATAAGCTCATACAATTCTTCAGATATGTATTTATGAATATTCTTCTCAGTAGAAAACGATCTCAGAATAAATTGTTACTCAGTCCTGAATCTTTTGACTTTTCCTGAAAATAATTTCGTGGATCAAAGCTAATCTACATTGTATAGAAAAACCATTACCATTGCTATAAACCACTAATCTGCATGAATTAATTACCAAAACTAGCCACAGATGTACACTCGACTTGATAGCGTAACTCCTATTTATAATATTATTTCAACAAACAAACACACAAAGATACAGTTAGTTTTCAATCAACTTCAAGTACCAAACTCGACCCATGGTACCAAATGTTCTAACTTGGGTCAAGCCTAGCAGCAGTACTCAGGCAAAAAAGAACCTTATTTGCTAAGATTCATTGTTGAAATTCACTCACAACAAAACATCTATTGCTGTTCAAACTGTGCGTTCAATAATGATTTTAATATCCTTTGAAATAAGGTGTATTTTCGTATGTCAGACTGAGATCAATGAAAAGTTTTAAAGTGTTTACGCTTGATGTAGAATAAACCTATCAAGTATATGAAATGCAATGGTTTTGCTTGTTTAAATTAAGTAGGTACTGACAGTTGCGTTGGTCACTTAGTAATCTTTTCATTATTTTTTAAATAAATACGATAGCTGCTTTTAAAAAATAATGACGTTATGTGGAAACTAAAATAAAGAGATACTATATCGGCGAATCGTACAGTTTAATTTTAATTTTAAGAGAAGAATAAACTAACCTATAGTCATCATAAAAGTAACACAGAGATTCTTAGCTTGCACCAAAATCCACACATATTTAGAAATAATAAATTCAATAATAATTGATCAATAATAAATTCGCTCCTTTCACAAACGAAGCTATTCTATAAAACCAGCGGTAGCCACAAAACCGATCGAACACACCAACCAATATTAGTAATAAATAATTTACAATATTTGCTGAACGTCAAATCACTAAGCTCTTCTCCCTAAATGACTTGCACCAATTTGATAAGGCCTCTACCAAAACCTGGCCGGTCAAATTTTGTACCATTTTTTTACAACTCAAGGGATGCGTAGAGCTCTTTCTCTGCTGGTGACATGACTATTTAGTCGTTAGTCTATTTCGAGTCTTATGTGGTAGTAGTGGAGTGTATTTTACAATGTTAATTGGTAGGTAAATTGAACGTCAGCTGTATAGCCAATTTGTGGTGATGCCAATTCATCTTGTGGTATTAAATGCGGAGAATGACAGAATTGATACTTTTCTATATTAGGATAATGGTTGGGATCAGCCATATTGGGTAGTATGAATATTTGTAATAGGTTTTAGCTAGGTATACAATTTTTAGCATTTATTCGCTTTAGGATTCAGTAGGAGATAGTTTACAAAATATTTGAATAATAACTTAAATCAATATAAGTGCCTACATTATTTCTCAAGGAGACCATTATCCGAAGCAATCATTTAACGATAAATGTAATTAAATGCCAGCTATTAAATTTCAATTTCACTAGCATAGTGTTACAAACGAGACGAAATTTGGAAACAAATCCAAACAAATTTTCAATTCACTTTCTTTTTAAACGTAAAGTACATATAATTCAATTCATTTCGAACACACTATCGACTCAATCAAAATAAAATTCAGGAGCGACCACATCAAAATCGAATAAAATCACCCTTCCATTAAAAAACTTAAACAAACGAGAATATTAGCTTAGTGGACTAAACAAATACGTACTGGCCTGGGGCCGGGATGAATTTTAAACAAAATCAAACAGACAAACAAACAAACATGGCGGAGCAATTAGCCCTGGGCTAGGTTTCTGGACATACGATAGCGCACATGTGTTTTATATTTGATTATAGGTTTTTTTTAATTATATTAACGGTTGAAAATTATAATAGTATAGGGGAGTTTGCGTTATTTTTACTGGAAAGACACACAGCCCAAGGGTGTGTGGGTTTCAATGCTACCCCAAGTTTGACGTACAAATCGTAATCTGTACTGTTCTAAGAACAAAAGTATTTTAGTCAAAGTACCTGCATCTGCAGTGTGCGATAAGAATCCAGCGCGTACATAATAACATAATGTTTACAGCCAGTCAAGCTATGGTTTTAAGATTTATATATATACTAGACTTACTACCACATTGTCTTGCTAGACTTTAGCGCGGCTCTACAAATGGAAACTATATATTCCAAGTTCATCATATTTGCTATCCTTAGACCAGCAGCAAGTAAAATGTTCTTCTACACAGCGCCGTTATATTAAAATTGATTGGTGTTACTGCTCTAGGGTGGAATCGCAATGCATTCGATTAATAGTCGCCGGTGCAGTTACGATAGATTTGTGGGGAGATATTGCTAAGTACCTCATTTTAGCAGTTTCGATGTAGTAGATAAAACCATATATGAAATATTTGTGTCAGTTTAATTTCCAATTTATTCATGCGATTGGCCACAAACGTTTTTCAACCGCTTGGATGACTATTAAGGCATGCAAGAACAACTTCGGAATCCGTCCAAGCGTGCACAACAGCACATCTAATACATTTGCATTCAGAGTTTTAGCAACGTCAACTGTCAACTTGTTTATCGGAAAACAGTAATCACTTTTCTTTAAATTAAAAATTAACTCTTACAATTTTATTTAAATTTGCTTCCTTATAATATCTACCCGGGAGGGAGCAAATTTAAAAAATGTTATGTTTTTTAAAATCTACGTTTGTTTCTAAAAGTTTTCGCTTTACAATAAATTGTGAAATTTCCACGAGACTCAATAATACACTGTGGTGCTATAATCCGCAATCCTGGTCAAAATGAAGTGTTAAGGATAATTGGCTAGATTTTTTTTCCAAATTCCAATTCTTTTTCAGAGTCCTATCTATCTAGAGGAATTACATTCTTCCCATCAGTTCTATAAAGACTATTTTGCTATAACACGTTAGATTGGATGTAAGAATGGGGTGGATAATGTTTGGTTTCCATCGGTAGCCGTGATAATCCGTCGGTCTCGCTACATTGTGTATGGACACGGCTGTTACGGCGTGTCATTCGGGTTGCTAGTGTCAATGGAGTTAAATAAACGTGGTTTGTGACCAGAAAATTGCAATAGGTGTGAGTTTTGTCTCGCGGTAGTTGACGACTTTAATCAAACAATTAAGGTGTAAAGATTAGTACCTATGGATTTAATTAATTGATCTTTCTTCTGATTAAAATGTACCTATTTTTTGTGGTTATAAATAATACTTGCTGTGCTTACCGAATAACCATCGTACACGCATTACAATACTTGTATTGTTATTGACTTTGAGGTTGCTCCTAAGATTTTTGCATAGCTACATTAACTTACATTGTCACAGTCGGGAGAACAATTTTGAATGTCTATTCTTAGCCCTGCAATACGTAATTTTCTGCTTACTCCGGATTTCCAATCAATCATATAAACAGAAGCGACACCGAAATTAACTCTTGGTCGGAAGCTAATTTCCTGTTTGCACCATTTCGAATCTGAGCTCCTGCACAATGGCGCGTGACGAAAGCGCAGATTTGTTCAGCAATTATTGTAATTTTGGGTGACAGTTGGACGCCAGGTGGTATTTTGTATGTTTATGGATAATATTGGTTGTATTCTTGCTTTGTTCGTGGTTGAACTTTGGAAGAATTTTCAGTAACGTTTGATTGAAACAGCTGATAGCACATGCAGCTTTTACTGTAGATACCAACTAAAAGAAAAAAGTTTAGTAAAAAGGTAAAGGTACCTATGTATACACTAGTTTCTATGTAATATACACGTAGCAAATTTAAAATTAATTTCCTCCTATTGTATTGATTAACGTTTTACGTTTTCACGAACATAGTACCTATTTGGGAAGGGAAACTATTACGATTACCGTTGATCATACGACTACATCGTGGAGAAACCGGCATGTCCTAGAACCAAAAAACCGGTCAAGTGCGAGTCGTAGTCACACGCACAAAGGGTTCCGTAGCACCAAACAATATAATTAAAATATTTTGAAGGCTTATTCATGCGTTGTAGTATGTTAATGAAAAACAAAGTTATTGTTGCAGTTTGATGAAAAAGTCCCATATTTCAAAAACTAAAGATCAAATCTTATTCAAACCAATTTTGGTTGAAAGTTTTAATTACGTTCTACAACCTTACCTTTTTTTCAGAATTTTCATCCAATTACTTTAGAAATTAGAGGGGCACACATTTTACCACTTTTTGGAAATGTCTATATTTCAAACGATTGACTTTGAAAAAAAATGGTTTTAGAAACCTCAATGGTGCAGGTCAAAGGTGCATACGGCAACAATATGGTGAAGTAGTTGTATATGTAATTTTTAAACACCAATCTATAGACACCAAGCACGTATAGGCTTGATGAAAATATCTTTTAGTTTCAGTTCCATGTATGGGGAGCCCCTCCTTAATATTTTTATTTTTGTGTAATAACGTAAAACGGTTCACAGAATACATCTACCTACTTACTAAGCTTCAACTGGGTAGTCCTATTAGTTTCGGAAAAAATTGGCTGTGACATACACGAACAGACAGACAGACAGACAAACATGACGAATATATAAGGGTTCCATTTTTTACCATTTGGCTACGGAACCCTAAAAATTCGAACATAGCCCAATCCCTCTCATAGAGAGGAGGCCGTGTATCCAAGCAGAGGGAACATGATAGACTGATTATGCTATACAGCTACCGCGAGAACATCACTTTTGAATTTTGCTTAGTATGCATATTAGTGCTCCTGGCTGTACTGTTACATTCTAGTTGACTCTTCTTCTTTTGGAGTCGATTTTAGATCCTGTTTAGATCAGACACAGCCAGTTGCCAGCCAGGGCCCAGTACGTCCCAACGTCAATACCATAGTCAGTGGCGTTCGTTTGGTCTTCAAAGTGCACTCTGAGTGAAAGAGAAAAAACAAAAATGGTTCTTGTAAGACGTATTTTTAGATTGTAAGTAAAATACTCTACTGAAATTCATAAGATCTATTTCGTCATAATTGCAGAAAGTTCTATTTTAACTAGCTACATGGGATGTTACTTATTGCTTTCCGATCCAACAATGATTTTAAAAATATGACATCTAAATAATTGGAGCAAACACGTACGTCCAGCAACAATGCTCGTAACGAATTTCCAAAGCAAACATTAGTTTTCGAAAATCGTAACTCGATCCAAACGGGTGCCCCTATTCTAAACTAGCAACATCACTTTTGCAGTTGTGTTAGACTTTATTTCAAAGATATAAGGAGTGTTGTTGACTGTTTCGTGTGTTCGTTTTTTTTTTCTATAGATCCTGAACAAAGCTGCCATAGGGGTGCGCATAAGCATTCACAACTTTTCGCTCTTTAACGTTCATTGTTCCTATTTGATTTATATTCATGGTGCTTACTTGTATTATTACACAGTGGTAAATCATGCGTCAATTTCTCCCTTTCTCTTCGTTAAACTGGGCTACCGTTTATTTGCTATTGTTTAAACTTGACTGATCGATGTGTTGCAAACTGTCTTGTGTTTGTTTGAAGTTCTACTATCTAAGTAAATACTTATGCATTGGTTTCCTGTGTCTATTGCAAAACTCAGCAGTCTATTTCTCCAAGCGCCTCTTCATTTTTCTGCTTCTATGTTGTCCAGCAGCTGAGTAATTTCTATGATTTTTCTTGTCTCAATTATGCCTCAAATCTTAAAACACACTCCTAAATAAAACAATCAATACAAATATAAAAAAGTTTAATTTATTTCACAAAAATGACTAGGAAATAGACTTTTATAAAAACCAACTTATACTAAATCTTATTGTCTTTGGTATTATACAATTTGTGCTTAAATCTAGGTTTACTTGTTTAATTATATCAAAAATATTTTGTACATAATGACTAGCTTTATACACGTCAAATTTGTGCATTTACAACACTAGGAGCCCTGTTATAAAAGTTTCTGTAACATCTTTGGTCATTATAGTAATAACTATTTTGTAAATATTCGTCGTTATTCGTTGTATAACAATTTGTATCTGTGTACCCATACATAGAATTATTATATTTTCCGTACATATAATCTTCAGTCTTTTCAACCTTTTTATTCTTTGCTGCATTATCAAAAGCATTTTTGAATATTTCGTAATTTTTCTGATTGAAATATTCTCCATTTACATTTGTTTCATAAGTTCCTTCATTGTAGGTGGCAGCTCCGTACCGTTGGTATGGATAGGCTTGTTGGTTCATATCTTCACCGAAACTTGAAGGATGAGTAAAGAAACCAGTTCCAGTAGTCGATGTTATACAGTTTCCTCCTTTATTGTTGACGGACACTGTAACGTTCCCTACATTTATAAGCACACCTTCAGTCGTTTGCATAAAGTTGGATCCATTAGGAAAAGGTCTGCTAAAACCCTGGAAGCTTCTATAACTACCATCGTTACATCCTTCAGGTTTGTTTGGAATTGAAAATATATCCCTGAAAGCATCTTTTGTGACTTTCTCACTGGTTATTGAATAGTTTGGTAGCTTCTCGTAGTTTAGACTGAAATCTTCTGATGGAGCTTGTCCAGTGTTTATATTGTCTAATGAATCTAATGTTTGACTTAGAGCGAATATGTAGTTGTGTGCGAACCGTAAGGTTTCTATTTTGGTTAGCTTTGTGTCTTCAGGAAATGTTGGAAGCACGCAGCGTAGTCTATCTAAGGCTTCATTCAACATGTGCATTCTATTCCTTTCCCTATCATTGGCCTTCATTCTTCTGTTCCTCTTGATTTTCATAAGCTGCGAAGGACTTTTACATCTTGAGATTCTGTTCTTTCCGTTGGCGTATTTTCTTTTAGGTTTAGTAGAATCTTTTGGCTTCTTCTCTTTCTTAGGGGTCGATGTTTTCATAGCTTCTATGTTTTCGTCAAAAATTTTGACATCATCAACTGGATTTTGGAAAGGATCGTACTCATCATTGAAGAGTTTTCTTCTGACACCTTTGGTTGGAGTTAAAGATATCCCAAGGTCTGAAGTTTCATGTTTTAATGGAGTGCTGTTGGTAGAATTCCCGAAGGAGTCCGTGTAAGATCTGTCGATGCCGGAGTCGTTGCTGCAGATGCTTTCATTGAAGTCACAGTAGTCCTCAAAATTGGTGCTGAACATCATTGCAATCTGGAAATAAAATATGAGACATTTAGATTAAATTATCATAATCCAGCGTATCTATTAGTTATTAGTGTATTAGTTCCAATAATACATGGTTAAAAAGGATAAGTTTTAGTGTATTTTGTTTCCACTTTGACATTTTGCCCCAATTCCAACATTTTCGTGTACTTCGAACCCTCATTATTTGTCTTGCACCAATTACTACACTGGCGGGACAGACAGGTGACCCACCCCACGGCCAGAGCGTTGCGTGACCAACACCACACAAAGTCAGTTACTGTTGAACTTTATCACTTCCTACTTCCGGACAGATTTCCAATTTAGGGTGCTCGAATATACCCTACAGATAGACTGATCGGGTGTGTGACGAAATGATCGTGATTTATATTTTTTTGCAGCTCTAGCAAAAGAAATTTACTAGGTAACTTTTTGAACTATGTACGTCTTGCATTGATATCTTTCGACACGTTTTATATAATTAATTGACAATCATAGCCCAAAAAACGATGTTATAAATACCTTACCTGCATCTATTGTTTCATTAAAAAAAGGCTAAACGATTTTCTATTGAACTTGCCCCATTATCAAAATCCCTAAAACAGAATTGTAACTCAGAAGTCAATCACTTAATTACGAACAAGATCGGCGTGACGCCACCCGTTATGTACACGCGCCAGCCACGCTCTGCGTCGCGTGCCAACATATTACCATGATATGATACGCATTGTTCGTCGTACTATAGTTTTAATAGGACCGTAATAGAAGTCCGAATAGGACCAATGCCTGGCGTAGTATCAGAAAAACATTAAATTCCTTCCTAGGAGGAAAAGCTCAGGTCAAGAAAAAGTCAGGGCTCCAGAAAGAGTAGTTCTAGTGATCGTAAGCCCTACTACTGCGCATGAGATTCTGGGTTCGATTCTCAGTTCGGCCAAAGCGTTATTGAGTTTTGGCCTGAAGTCTGAAGGAGATCACCCAGCCTCCATACAAAATGCAAAATAAAAATACCGCAATCTGGGTGATCTCAGATATTTTGTGGTTAAATAACTTCTAGGTGAATTGACTTACGACTTTGGTTTAATAATAAAAAATGTTTAATATGATATGCTCTACCTAAATAATAAGTTTATGTTCGTTGGCTTGACTTCGTTGGTTCGTTGGTTTGTTTGACTTTTGAAAATAGCTCAATCTGAGTGATCTTTGTGCTCGGTTGTTGGCAGTAGGCTTGCCACCTATTACGCGAGACGTAAACATAACTCGCGAAACACTAATGGTAAACGGTATACCTCTTCTGTTCCCTCAGCAGCAACCCTTTAGTGATTACACCCGTGATATTATTATGAACTAGATTTACCAATCTAAATATTACCACTAAAACACCTACGGACAAGTTTCAATAGCTCAATCGCGAGGGTGCGCCACCTGTGCCCCACCACGCGTCCGGCACGCGACCGGCATTTGTTCCGACTATGACCAGCCAACCGCGACCGAGTCGGCGAGTTAATTGCTATCCAATTGTTTTATACGTTTTACATTATCAATTTATGAGTCGGCGTAATAATATTAGTGGGTTGATATGGCGAATTTCTGGTTTTACGTAAATTAAATAATTAGATTACAGGTTGGTAGTTGAGTTGGTTTTCAAAGCTCTCTGTAGTGTATATATTATTTGTGTACAGAACTTCGTTGCTTTAATTTTTGATAGGGGGCAAGCCTAATGCCATCAACCGGGCGCAAATCCAGACTCAAGGCTGCTACTGAGAAATTCGTAATGGAAAATCCGAATATCGTTTGGCCTGACCTGGGAACTGTATTCAGCTCAATTCAACTTTTATAAAAATAAAAGTAATAGCGAAATTCAAAAGTAACTCACTTTAAATAAAACTTCAGTATATTCAAACTACTCCACTGCCACTTATCACAACACTAAAGTCTATTAAAATAAAATATTTCACTATAAAAAAATAATTATGCTATTTTAATTGTGTCCACCATGACTAGAGCGTGCGCACTGTGCGTCCGCGCGTGCGTCGCGTACTGGGGGTTGGTTCGGTGTGCACCCTGCTTTATGGACAGCTTAGCTTTGGTCCTATAGGGCGGACTAAGCCCCGCCTACAACACTTGATTTTCAAAGAGGTATCGGAAAAAGGTGATTAATTTTTAGCGTGATTTGGAAAGATAAATGATTTATGAATTTGGTTGTCTAAACTTTTTTTTAAATCAGTAGTTCTGTAAAAAAAAAAAAAAACTATATATCTTAACCAAATTAAAATCAACTAGTTGATGATTGGAGCCTCCTTTTAAGCAAAGAATAAGCCTGTATTAGGAGACTCCACTCTTTCATAGCTTGACAATTTTGCAACAGAATAGAATAGAATACCTACTTTACATTTTTTTATTTTACATTTTTATATAATACAAGTGTTAGTGTATGGGGATGGGGGGGTTGTATGTGCTTAGTGTGTATGTGTGTGTTCTGTGCCTTGTGATTTCTAA
Organism: Eugnorisma glareosa; assembly: GCA_947578425.1. NCBI lineage: Eukaryota > Metazoa > Arthropoda > Insecta > Lepidoptera > Noctuidae > Eugnorisma > Eugnorisma glareosa. The sequence goes on from OX387961.1 coordinate 21,212,731, forward strand.
TTTTACTTTCATATAGCACAGCAATTACCATTAACAGCAATTAACATTCTAAACTGGGTTATCCCAGTTTAGAATGTTAACCCACAGCTAGGATACCGCCTCTTCTATGTATCCAGGGTTTGTTTTACGATATAGCCGGTTTCCTCTCGATGTTTTTCTTCACCGTTTTGAGAACATTGGTGTTGCTCGTATTCGCAGTAGGTAAGTAGCAATACCATTATTTTATTAATTCAAGCATTGTCAACTATGTTACAGATTATGGGAACAGGCGTTACTGTGAAGTGTGGATTGCTACTGAGACGATAGATTATTTAAAAGTAAGCATCACGCAGCACCTTCACGTAGCACTGACCCACGGTAGTCCGTTTATCCTGAAAACCGTAGTTCGTTGAACGTGAAGATTTACATCGATAATATGATTTTTTACACTCATTCTTCCCTACAACCCTTCTCCTGCTACAGTTTAAATATAACCTACTCAATGCTACAATGTAATAGTGTAACATTTATATGTAATCTAGTTACAACGGGCACCTTGCTTCGCGTCGCGTTGCATCGCTTTAATTTATTTAATAGTTTAATAGCGCGTGCAAACGGCGCCATTTTATTGCTCAACCCTTTGTCGATATTGACAAGCAATAAATTATATAAATATTTGATCGGACACGCGTTTTGGTAGATGTTTTGAGACCTTTTGTACTAGAAGCCTCGATAAAAATATCTCGGTTGATAATAAGTAATAGTTTTGTTTCGTTATTAGAAAAGTTTTTAACTCTTTGACAAAGTAGGTACCAAGTTTGAGTAAGTTTAGTTTTTGTTCACAATGTTCAGTAAATATTTCTGTTATTTTTAGCTGACTTCAAGAAAAGGGGGAAGGTTTATGTATTCGGCCAATATCTGTTTTACAATTCCAAGCAATTGCATACAATCCGCCGTCTCCTCGTAAGAACACCACAGTTTCGGTTATATTTAATGTCTTTTTTTTTACATTTAACCAATTATTCAAATATTAAATGGAACATCGAGATACCTATTTAATGTTTTCTGCCACATCAACAACGTGTGTACGATTCGTCATAACCGTTTCCGGCTGATTGGTTGACAAATAGTTGCACAACGCTACGTTTTAACACCAAATGTCGCCGTCATGGATCAATGACAATTTCTGCTAAAATGTTCACTAACTGCGTCACGGTAGCTGCCAAAGGGTTAAAAATATGGTGTTATTGGCTAGGTAAAAGATTGCAAAAGAAACATTGTACTTGTACGTGACAAACCTCAAATGAATCTAGGTTTCTTTTCTAGGCTATGTTTAACTTACAAATGGAGTAAGAATTTAATATTTTACGAAATATTACTTGAGCCTTGAGTGTGTCATTGGACCAACCCGTCAGGCCATCTCCTTTTGGGAATTAACATAATTGAACTTTAATACCCCAATTTTCCCTTCGCTAATCCCATCCGTCAACTAACATCCTACTTTTAGCGCTACAAAAGGTCAAAATCAGCCTTTTCCTACAGGTGGCACTCAAATTCAATAACAGCAGACTTCTAAGACCCTAATCCCAAAATGAGACCGTCCCATTTTAAAATAATAAATAAAAAGCGAACGTTGGGGCAGTTACTATAGTTACTTTGCCGTCGCCACGCTCGAGAGCCCATGAATGCATTAAATGTTCCTACATGCACACTGAAGGGTTAATACACTGATTTTAGTGCTGTGGTTCTTCGACATGTCTGTAGTTGTCGATGATTTGTAGGGATGGAATATTTTCGTGAAGATTTTTACACTAGGCTTGCAAGTAAAACCGCCATGATAGTATTATAATTCTGAATTTGTGACTGTATTTTTTAGGTCCCCGATTGATTTTGTAGATTTTTGTTGATCTGGCTCAAGCAGGAACTCCCGTTATTTCTGCCTCTGCTCTATAATTTCCACTTCATGTTTCTCGGAACTGTTGTGACCAAATCTGGGATTTTTTTAACTTTACTGGAATGGCTGATGGGCTGGTTTATGATGATGTTTTTTTTTTTAAATTTTAACACAAATATCGATGTGGACCATCCCTAGCAGTTCAACCCCATCGCACGCGCCCCTCCCGCCACCAAACAGCTCGCCACCGAGCATAATTCTGCGGACTTTACCCGCGCCCGCGCATGCTGGTCATTATTTGCTTGTTGCAGAATTAACTTGGTCTTATACAATCATTTGCATTTTGATGTAATAATTATTTACTTAAGAAGCCCTCTCCTTAGAGTTCCCACTTACTGTGGGAACAAGCCAGATAGAAGCCAAGGCCAAGCGTCTATGGAAGAAGTGATGGTCGTTGCAGCCGACAAGATCTTGAATTAGAAATTAATTAGTTAACGCGAACGGTCTAAAAGGATTGCTGGTTTATCGCCGGTGAGAAAAAAAAACTGCACTGAAAAGCTAGAGCGGCTTACAGCTGCTGTGTAAGTAGTTTTAGACAACTTTAGTAGGTAAATATGAATCAAATAAAGATTTTGCACACTGGTGCAACTTAGTGCCAAACTATTCATATTCATTTTATTTTGCGTTCCATATGCATAAAACGTGTTACAAAATTTTCTTGATGGAGAAAATCAATTGACAATAAAATCCAGCTACAAAATTATACAGCCAATTGATATTCTACTTAAAAACTACAATCTTTTTCACAAACAAAAACATTTTAAATCCAAAAAATATTTACCTATACTAAAACACAATAACATGACGTTAATCTTTTAAATATTAAAACATTTATATAGAAGAGTTGCATAATCCTAGTTGGTGAAAAAAAAAACTATACATCATCCATTGTTGGCCGGAGTTTTAAAATGTTAAAAAGGTTTGTTGTCAAGGGCTTATCCGAAGGGGTTGTAAATAATGACGGTGCAAGTCTTTATAGAAACTAAACGGTCGCTAAAAGGGTTGCTTTTTGATGCTGAGTGCGTGTTTTTTACAAAGAAACGTTGTTGAAGGTAACGCTAAAGTTTATAAAAAGTAACAAAAAAATGCAAATTTCAAAGTTTTTTTTATGAATTGCGACGCCAAGGTTTTAATTAAACTTGAATTTAAATATTAATAATTGCAGTTACAATTTTGTTTTAAATTCAACTCCATTTTTTACGTCATATCTTTGCTGTTTAGTAAAAATAAAATGTTAAATATTTTACTTTGATAACAAACTAAATTCACAAAAAAATCTTCTCCACTAATACCCCACGACTGGACATGTGACAGGATCAACACTTAAACAATATTCATTGCTCTGCATATCAAATGCAACGAACATGACGTTATCTCGACATATTATTGACAAGTCGTCAAAATTTGACACTTTTATTAAGATTAATATAAAAAAGAAACATAAAACATGTGAAAGTACAATCGGAACTCATATTTTGTACCCACAAATCACTGTCCAGAAGTAGTAATTATTAAAATATTCCACATAGTTATTGACAGAGCCGTGAGAAAATAATCCTCAAGAACACATGTCAACAGATAACGACTTTCATTAATTTTTGCATTTTTTTTTTCTATTTGTCGAATCGTGATTTTGCGCCAGTTGCGGTCGCAATTTGTAGCACTGTGCGATTACTTTTGTATTGTATTGCAAATATTAATTTTACAGTTATTATTTTGAATTGCTTTGACTATTGACGTGTCATGTAGTCAAGGTTTGATACCAAATCGTCCACTTGAAATACTTAGTATCAACATTAATACTTTTTGCAATTTTTTCTTCATGGCTGGCAGTTTATTCTATCCCTCTGTTACCTAATACTTTTACAATAAATAGTTTTTTAATGGAATTTAACCTTAGCATTTACCTAAGTAATATTGAAAGGCGTATTTTCGCTTTATATACTGGACTATGCTTGTAATACTTTAATACTTTCAATCTAGGTCGACAAATTCTTTGAAAATCAGGTTACGTACAACAAATTGTTGTCATTTCTAACAAAATTACTGAATGAAGTACCTAAACATCATTTTATTATAAAATTCGACAGTTAAGTAATAATGCTTTATTGATTACAACATCATCCTTTGCTTGGACAACGTTTTAACAAAACGTTCCATAATGAAAAAATTAGTTAGTTATTCAGACTTCACTAGAGGCTACGAAGTGTTCGTAGCTGAAGAAGGGTCGCGTAGCAAAGTTGTCGCATCGCATCTTCTTTAAAGATGTTTTGATTAAATGTGTTGCCTGCCACGGGTTACATTATTCAATATAATCAAATGTATAAATATGACATAAATTAATGTATTTGTCTATTCAGTTTATACGGTTTTACAAGAAACTTGTAGTATCAGATCAGGTGCTACAACTGCGATTTTCAGCGTAGCTTCGCTCTACGAGGCGCGCGGTGACTTCGAATGTCGCCTGTTTGCGCACAAACGCTCGCACCAAAACATGCGGCAAATATAAAATATACTATACAAAGCTAAAAATAATAATTCTAATACAAATAGTAACAAAAAATCGCACTTATTTACACAATTGTTCAATGCAACGCGTGCCGCTCGTAAAAGTCGTTTTAAAATAATTCCTGGCCACAATAAAACTGATAATCGTGCTAATCCCTATTTACACTGAAGGTGGGTGAAGTGGGTGCCCTGATAAGCTGACAGGTAGACTAAATCAGCAATTTCTATTGGTGAATTTTTGCGTCCATATCGCGACATCAAAATCGCCCTGTCAATTTTTGTCGTGCAAATGAAGGGGTATTTTATCGTGAATATAGTAATATTTATACAAATAAAATGTGTAAATTAATCAATAAAATGAAACGCAATTTGTTGTATAATGTCCTCGTTTCAATTTAAACTTGGCGCGCGAAAGATACCGCTCGCTCGCGCGATTCTCTGCGACTACTAGCGCCACACAGCGGTAATATTTAGCCTTCAGTTTTTGTTGTCTAAGTGCTTAGTTCGTTTAAATGAAGTCTGATTGAATTGCTGTTCTGCATTCTTTTTACCATTAAACCACAAGGTAGTTTGAGACTTGCCTTTACTTTTCTTTGGTGATTATTGACGGATTCTTCACTTTATTCTTCGTCTCTCGTCAGAGTCCACTTTAGTTTTGAGTCAAATCGAGCTAGATACATTCGGTTCGAAAATTTAGGGCGAATCAGACGGCGAATAAGTTTCAAGTCTTAGCCTGGTAAAAAGCCTAAAGTACCTACACTTGGTAGCTTGTAATTGTCTTGTCTAGATTTATCTTCCTCTTTTATCGTTAAGTATGATAAATGGTCAAGGATTCAGATTCCTCCTGAACAAATTAGTTACGCAACAATCAAATAGATGGGTCGTACAACTTACACTTTTACAAGTTATTGCTATTAAAAATGTACCAGGCGTTTTGCGATTGAAGACGAGACGAATACCTTCAGAACGGAACGGAGACTAAATTCATAATCATCAAAAATTCACATTTTCTAATGAAAATATAAAGAATTAAGAAGCCTATAAACGTATGCATCGGCAACATGACATTAATTAATTCTGACTCAAAACATCGAGCTCTACCCATTCATTTCAAACCACAATTGAATAGTTTAATCAGATTAATACATTGATTAGTTAGGTACTTAACTATTTAAATAAATATTATCTAGGTAATTGATTAGGTCTTTGCAAGTTCATATAAATGCAGGCAAGCACATATTAAACATTTAGGTGCCTCTACCAATACAATTTACTTTCTAACATTTTCCTTGCAGTTTTTTTTAGTTCAGTCAACTGCAGTCGATATTTTCCCACCTGGTTTAATGTCTTAATCGATACAATAAATCGTAATTCCCATATACCTACAAGGTGGAAGGGGACTCTGACGCGAAAACGGTTACCGCATATCTTATATCAGTAGTAGTAGTAAAATCACGAACGCGAAATACGCGCTTGGACGTGGAGTTGCGGACACCAGCCCGCTATACAATATATTCAGTACATCATTCTGAGCCCCCTAAAAAAATTACACCGGTTATAAAAAAAACAGCAGTTTCCTACAATAGTGCAATACGTGTGTTCCGTTCTGGCCCGGCCACGATGCCAAACAAGGTCTTGATTATGGCAATAGACTGTACGGATATATACCTTTTGGTACTAGAAAGAGAACTAACTTGGTACGCTAGAACTATAGCCTTCCAGTGTCGGTCTACTAACGAAGAATAGGGCAATGGCGTAAAGTTTCCTCTTATAGATGGCTTTTGCTATACCTACAGGGTGGAAGACACCGACCCGAAAACAGATACCACGTCTATTAATATAAAAAAAACAGCTGTCCCATACATTTTTACCGTTGTATTTATTTTATTTTATTCTATTCGGGAAACTTACATCTAATATAAACAATGTTCATAAACAATACAAATTTGAAGGCCATTTAAAAGTCTACAAGTTTACAAGTATTGGAGGCCTGTTCCGTTATGGCCCCGCCACAATGCCAAACAAGATCACGGACTGGACAGATATGTACCTTTTGGTACTAGAAAGAGAAATAAAGTACCACATTATTTCATGACTTATACACCATTTTCAGTGGCCGGGCCACAGCGTATCCGTCCTAGCCGGCCACGATAGGCTGGAATCCACAATTAATATATTTATAAGTGACTGAAATAAAATAAAAACGTGCACCGTCATAATTATAGTGGGTAGTTCAAATTTTACCGAGTATTGAAAAATAGTAAGAGAAGTTATTCTTGATTATCAAACATCATTTATTGTCTTTGTGCACTGTTAACTTACTCAGATGGAAGCGCAAGGGTAGCCCGCGAAAGAACAATGGGCAAAATGTCCCTACCCTTGTAGCACTCCCATCTATGTATCAAATTAAGTACGTGAAAAGCGTATCATTTCACTGTACGACAGCAAACCTATCAACCATGGGGGAAAAAAGTCACTCAATGAGGTTAAATGAACTTGGAGGGTTGTATTGATGATTATAATTTTGTAAATCCTTAGGTGTTACTGGCGCGATCCATATTTTCATCAACATACAACCTGACACTGTAAATTGCAATAAACGTGAGGTAATTTCAATTTCGCGGCTACCCTTGCGCTTTCACCTAAGTATTATAATAAGTTTAAGTAAGTAAATAGGTAAAGATGGAATCCTCCTTCCTATTGCGTAGTAAGTGCCTACGACTAACTGGAATCGTTATTGTAAGTTGGCACGTTATACTATTGCTATTGAATTATTGTCAGGCGTATTCTACCTAAAAAATTGAAGTGAATAATTGAAATTTAAAGGTTTTTTTTTTTAAATATAAGTAGGTCAGAGGAGGAGAGTAGGTGTAGGTCAGTAGGTAGGTCAGGTAAAGTAAATCACACGTAAATTTATCTAAGACACGAATCATCCAATAAAGTTGTGGATTTCAGACGATCTAAGCTTGGCCGTGCTAGGGCGGGAACGCTGAAGCCCCGGCACTGAAAATGGTGTCTAAGTCATGAAATAATGTGGTCTTATTAGTGTGGTTGACCGTTGTCTGAAAGGTAAATTCTGAAAAATAGTGGCTATAAGTCCCGTCTTTAAGGAGTGGGTTGAGAGGCGCCACGGCGTCCTCACCTTCCACCTGACGCAGGTCCTCACCGGACACGGTTGTTTCGGGAGGTACCTGCATCGGATCGGGCGGGAGGAAACACCCGGGTATTACCACTGTGAGGATCGACCGGAGGACACGGTGGAGGACACGGTGGAGCACACGGTGGAGGTCGGCGACGGCGACCTCTCGCGTCCGGCCTTGATTCAATCCATGGTCCGGAGCGAGACGGAATGGGACGCCGGCACCTCCTTCTGCGAAGCAGTCATGCTAGCGAAGGAGGCGGCGGAACGTGATAGGGAGAGAACCTCACGTCCCAGCCGCCGCGGGAGACGCACCGGGCGTCGGGGTCCACGTGGTGGCCCCCGGCCACCGTAGGCGCGGGCCTGTGGACGGTGAGCTATGGGCTAGCTCGCCGTCCGTCCGTCTTATGACGACAGGCCGTGTCGATGGCGCGTTCGTGTTCCACGCGCGCCTCAAAGAGATGTCAGCAAAAGGGAGGGGTCCGCAAGGGCCCGAAAGAGATACCGTGGCCTCGGAACACAAAGGGCGATGAACGAACATGGATGGGTTTTAGTCAGTAAAAGTCTGACACTCCCTCCTGCTCCGCCCAGAGAAGGAGGAGTTATTTGATGACAACCCATACGGAAAAAAAAAGCACCATGATGTAAACGGTAGCTGTGGCTCAAACAGTAGTGATGTCCTGATTATAATTTATCTACCTAGCATCAAGTCTTAATCATCATTTATGTGAAGTGAAGCCCTTATTTGGGTAAATTACGTGTCTAAACAATGGTGTGTGGTTAGTCTTTCCACTGAATGAATATTAGGTTCTCAAAGTAATAACGAGATATGTATCAATGAATTAGTAGATTTCCTACTAACTTATTTGACAAATAGAATAACATGACTTCCAAGACTTGAAGATAATTACATTCACAAACACAAACAGCTAGGTATACCGCTATGTATGAGATGTCGTCACCATTGGACTTTTACACTCAATGATAACAAGTAGTGGCCGTGGGTAAAGAACGACAAACAAATTACTGAAAAAAGCAGTGTCCTTTTCGCACGCGTGTGCAAAACTTTATACAGATTCGCATCTCTTTCTATGCACGGACTTTAACCTTTGGACCTTAGAGTGTAGTATTTTTAACTACTTACCAAATATAAATAACGTGATTTTAGAAAACAACTGCAGTGTCTCATGTTTGCGAGTTTAGGGCAGGACAAAGATTTATTAAATTTATGTTTCAGTGTATTTTAAAATTTCACATTGAAATATGTTTGTTATAAAATCTATTGAGAAGTTTGTGTTTCGTACGAAGCAGACTGCGAGGTGTTTCTCTTCCATTGACAGTTCAAAGGTAAGGTACTATAAGTAATGATAAAATAGTGGGTGCATGTGGATGTGTTCAATTTGTGTTCGGTAATCTGATAGTGATGCACCTCGAACTTTGACCGATAAACCGATTACAACTCTATGTATTTTCGTAAAAAGTTTGACAGTTGGTTTGATCACTTATTTTGATTATCAGTGTCAGTCTGAATCAATAATTTATAAATGAATTAGTTACGCATTTAAATGCCAATCTTTTCACCTTGTATTGGTATGAAAGTGAGGAATTTGTACCTAACACCATGGACGGATCGTATTCGTAATTAAAAACTAAACAAACATTAGCTGTGTGAACATTGTGACAAAACATATCATATCAGCAGAGCTGCATAATATTGAATTGACAAAGCAAAACTAATACCTAATGATTTAATCTTAATAAAAAATCATGGACCAGGTAAGCCTTAGATCTTCTTAAAGGAATTGAAACAATGTGCAAAGAATTGCTTAATAATTTAACAATACAATTTAAAAAAAAGCACAGAATAACCAAATTTAACAGTCAAAGTTGGCTATGCTTTGTGTCTTTTTTATTTTATCATCTTGAGGAAACGGGCATTCATGATTTTGGATCAGTTTTAGTATTCATTGACCCGCACTGACCTCACATGGTGGATGGCATTATGGCTAACTAACCGTCTCAGAGAGAGTTTCTGTGTGCAGTGGGTTATATGGAGATTATTTTAAGCTATTGTATATTGTACTATAAGGTATAAGGGTAGTGTTCTGTATTGTATTGTATTGTGTAAGTATTTGGTGGCTAGTTAAGTACTATTATATACCTATACCTTAGCCTAGTGCATCATTGCCTTGAATGATTTATAAGTTGCCTTAGTAACGCTTGCCCCACAAACCGATAAAGGCATCTTTGGTGTCATCTTCAATTTTTTAATTACAGGCATAAGTATAACATCATGTTTTAATAAATATTTAGTGCTAAATGCTAGCAAAAAATACTCTTAATTAAATGTAAAAATAGACAACTTTTTAATTCAAATTGTTCATTTATTCAGTTTTTATTTGCTTCATAGGTAACAGAAATTAACCAGTTAGTTTTAAAATGTTCTAATGTTATATGTACAAAAAAAAAATACTCAGACAACTGAGTATTATTTTTTACATTGTCTGAATTTCTAAGAATCTTTTTCTTTTAATGTTCAATTGTTCAGCACAAAGGCTCTTTGCATAATGACGTCAATGCATGACTACTCCTAATTACTCATGAATTCAGGATTCAATGACAAGCTAAGCAGAGTCTGTTATGAAGTAGAGTAGGTACCTATTTCCAAATTGAAATTGATGTTATTTCCATTTAAAGACATAACAACTTTTACTATCTGTGTTTTACTAAGTTGTTTTCAGAATGTATTGACTGCCAATGACTAATACTTATATGTAGAAGTCATTGTTAAGTTGGGAAGTTTTTACCCAAACTGAACTTTATATACAGGGTGGACACATTCAATGGGGCAGTAAGGGGCACCTTAACCATTGCAGCTACACAAAAATGGTTGAAGGAGACTATCCATAATTTTTAGTGAAATTTTGATCACTATTCACAGATTTTCAAAAAAATGTACAGGGGGCCTAAAATGGCCACTTTATCAGAATCATAATATTAAGAATCACAAAACAAATTAAAACTCCTAAAATGGACTTTGTGATCATAATCATAAAGACCATTTTAATAATTTTATTTTTTTATCTTAATTCACATTATGATTCTGATAAAGCTTCCATTTTAGGCCCCCTGTTAGCAAAAAAATTGCCATTTTACATAAAACATTTTTTTGATGCTAATCAATCCTGTTTCTAATCAAAATCAAATCAGATGCAGCTGAATACTATTATTTTACATGGAGCAACTGCCTATCAGACCTCTACAACCCAGTAAGTCCTGAATAAGTATCATTATATTCAGCACTTACTGGGTAAGACTGGTTGACAGACTTTTGTGTTAAACATAAAAATAACTGGCCAAATGTAGGTGTACTGTTATTCACAACTCTGCTGAACCCTTCAGGGGTCACAGGTGTGATGTTATGTTACATTATGATGGCCCTAATGTAAAAGTAACCACTTGCTACACACTATGCTCATAATATAGGTAGGTACATCAATATGTAAATAGATTATCTGTGTACCTTACACTTTGGATCTGAAAATTTGAGATCTTAAAAAAAAACATCATCATGTCATCATATATTTATTCATAAAACAATTTACATTGTATTCGAATTTTACTAAATAATTACAATTTAAATCTTAACCGAAGCAATAATCAAATATAATTGGGCCGCTTTTATTTAACATATTCGTAAATGATATAGGTTGCTGTTTCCGCAACACTGAGTTTCTATTGTACGCCGATGATCTGAAGGTCTATAAGTCTATCAAAACCGTAGATGATTGCATTTTATTCCAACAAGACCTCGATAGATTTACAGACTACTGCCACAGTAACAAATTAAGGCTAAGTTTACCGAAGTGCAGCAACCTTACATTTACTAAAAACAAGCATATTATTAAGTTCGCCTACACCCTTTGTCACGTGCCTCTATCTCATTTAAATTCAATTCGCGATCTTGGCGTTATACTCGATTCTAAACTATGTCTAGACTATCACATTAACAAAATTGTCAGCAAAGCTTTCCAGCTATTTGGTTTTATCATGCGGTCCACCCTAGATTTCAAGAGAACCTCGTCATATTTATGCTTATACAAAGCCCTCGTTCGTTCGCAACTAGAGTATGCAGTGTCAGTATGGAATCCTTTCTACAAAAAATATTCTGAAATGGTTGAAAATGTACAGTACAAATTTTTGCGTGCTATGCACTACAGATGCCATAAATCCTACTTATCATATCCTCAATTACTCAGCAAGTATAAGCTCCTTCCCCTTAGCTCTCGAAGGAATTACCTCGAAGCCACTGTATTATTCAAAATTGTCAGAAACAAGTTTAACTGTACAAATCTGAACAGTATGATTTGCTATGCTGTACCTAGAACCATTCACAAGCGGCGGGTACGCGCAGGTACTCTTTTCGCTTTGAACACTTGCCGAACCAATTCAGGCCTGCGCTCACCTGTCCGCCGTATGGTTGACACATATAACAGTACCTTTGTAAACATTGACATCTTCAATTACTCATTAAGTAAATTTAAAAACCTCATTCGCCGTTCCCTATTAAATATAACAAGTGCTTCTAACTAAAGTAATATTATATAATTATGTGAACTATTAACTTACATTTTTAACAATTTTCTATTAGTCGTTATTATGCCATCTAATTTTAATTAAGTAATTGCTACACGTACTGCTATCAATGTTCCTAGCAATTAGTCCTTTTTTTAAAAAAAAACTTCTTTGTCTACTTGTGGACAGCGTTGTGGGTTACATTATTATAACCAATTGCTATTTTGTTAAACTAGTTGTAAGTTCTTATAATGTAACTGTTTGCTGTTCCTTTCAATAAAAAATAAAATAAAAATAAAATAACAAAAAACAAAAATAAATAAAAAATATTACTTTGTCATCAATTAAAAACCGTTTACATGTCAAACCACAAAAAGCACAAAAACAACCATGTCTATTCCATTTAACGTAAATCAACTGAGAATTAAATGTCAATTAGATTACTGTTTGTATGTTCAACCATAATAATAAACTCAGACACAACCAAATTAAATTAAATGTCAATCAAATTAAATGTCAAAGTGTTAAATCAAATATCAATTAAAATAAATGCCAACTAAATCAAATTTCAAATAAATTGAATGCCAATACCATAACAAAAAATTCATTCACAAATTATCTGGAATCATTCAACATCAAATCGGATACAGAATATAGACATTTTTCTATTAGGAAGGCTTTCAGTTTTGCCATAAATAAGTTTGTGTTATAGACCAAAGTTTTTAAATCAGTAGGTAATTTATTATATAACTCTACTGCTTGGTAACGTGAACAATGCTTTGCTATATTAAATTTAGGCACCATTTTATTTTTAATGACTTTCCTTCGTGTACTCTCTCTCAGTTCTCTTTCTTTTTGTGATTCATATTGATGTATATATTTTCCAAACTTGCTTAATAGAACTAGTATATACAAACTTGGAAATGTAAGGATGCCTAATTTCTTAAAGTATTCTTTGCATGAATCACGCTGTGGAATTTTGGCAATGGTTCTAATAGCACGCTTCTGAAGGATGAATGCCTTTTTTCAGTTGTAGTTATAGCTATTTCCCCAACACATAATGCTGTACCTTAACCGAGATTCAACCAAAGCATGATAACATGCTTTAAGTTGCTTCAAATCTATTTCATCCCTGAGGCTCCTAAGTGCATAACATGCAGAGGATATAGATGAATCAATTGCAGCAAGCTCCTGTTTCCAGTTTAGATTTGAATCAATGTTTAACCTAAGAATTTTACCTCATTTACCAATCCTATCTTGACTCCTTTCAATGTCACATGTATAGTGTCGGTGTTGCGAGATGTAGTCTTAAATAACATTATATTTGTATTGATTATATCAGTAAATTATTAGCTGTAAACCATTCAGAAAGATTATCTAGACTTTTATTTACTTTTGTGAACAATTATTTTAAGTCATGCGCTCCAATCATTATATTTGTGTCATCAGCAAAAACAACACACGAAGCATCAGGCTGAGCTGTGTTTAAAATTTTTTAATGAATCATTTGTGAAAATAAGAAACAAAATTGGACCTAAAATTGAGCCTTGGGCTACCCTGCGTCTTATGTATATCATCTTTGATTTATGTGCTATTTCATGATTGTTTTCATCATTGTTTTTTATTTCGACATGATGTCATAAGTTTTAAAGCATCACCTCTTATACCATAATGTTCAAGTTTAGCAAGCAGCAATTGATGGTCTATGGTGTCAAATGCAGAACTCAGGTCAATAAATTGTCCAGCCACTTTTATTTTTTTACTAACTACGTCATCAATGAGTGTCTATGGCATCTGAAATGCCAATGCCCTTTTGATACCCAAATTGTCTTAAATGGATTATTTTATTTAGATTCAAACGTACCATCATCATAAACAAAGCTGTCAACGAATTTATCAGCAATATCCTGGGAATCATAAATAACTTTATTGTCTATATTTAGGACAAGTTTTTTACTAAGCTTGTTTTTTGTTTTCTTTGTATGTTCATTAACTAGTTTCCATGTCTCTTTGGGTATATTTTAGCTTTACTAAGATGAACTGATATGGCTAACTTGTTAGCTTGCTTTATAACCCTTCTGAAAATTCTAATATATTTTGTTTTGTAATTCGAGGTGCTCCCATTATTTGGGGTGCCACAGCATAAAACTCTTTTCATTTTACTTGATACTTTGACTTCCTTGGTTACCCACTTTATTATTTTATTTTTCATAGGCTTAATTTTAATAGCCTTTTTTGGGTAACAGGTACGAAAAATTTGCCAAAATTGTCTAGAAAATTATGTATTCCCATACCTATTACTCAAATTTAAATCTGAAATACTCTTTTTAAACGCAGCATTATTTTCGTGTTAAATAATCTTTTTTGAATTGTTATGGTATATTCTGAGCTCGAATCATTGATTTTATCAAGAACTATATCGCAAAAAAGTCCGCCATGACCATCAGTAATACAAGAGTATGATTTATTTCGAATGAAGGTAGGAGTTTTTATAAGGTATTTAAAATTATAACATCTTGTTAAACTTAAACTTATGAACTCTGAAGCTTTTCTACTTTGAACCAGTACGTCAATATTAAAGACGCCACAAACTACGCACTTCCTATCAAGAAAATCTATAACAACAACATATGTGTAATCCCGTTTCAAGATCTTTCACACCACAAATCTCAAAACGTTCTGATCTATATAGCTTTTTAATTACCTATATCAATGTTTTCACATGGTTTATTTTTATGTGCCAAAGGCTAGCTCCCCTCTTTTTGTTTGTTCTTGTGTTATAAGATGCTAAATTATAATTTTACATACAAAACACAGGTGCAGATTTATCATTTAAGAAATGTTCTGATAAGCATAAGTAGTCTAATTCATTTTCATTTGTTTCAATATACTCATATAATTCAAGTTCGGTGTTTTTATTACTTATGCCACATACATTTTGATGAAATATTTTAGACAGTTTGTTTTCGATGGTAAAAGAACTGAAGAATTTTTATTTAATATGTTTTGTGCATCTCTTTTAGTCACGAAAAAGATCATTGTCATCGGTGGTTACTGACGAACTATTTAATTCTGTTTGTGTAGCAGAATTTACCAAAACTTTCGGTGTCGTAGTATTGTTCCTATTCTTGACAAAATTTAAGTTTGTTTGTGTATAAACATTCCTACATTGCACATTTGACGAATTATGTTGATTTTTAATCCTATTTTGCACATAATTTAAATATTCTGTTTTATACTTTATACTTACTACTATTTCCGTGTGTATTAATTGGCATGCAATCAACTTGTTGAAATAACCATCTGTGTTAGAATAATCGTTGTGAAGTGATATAAAATTTGAATTTTCACTATTTTTACAATAGTATTTTTAACGTGCAATTCAATTTGGATATATTTAAATATTTATTGTGATAGGTCTTTATTACTAGAATTTTCGTTGTTTGAATGTTGTGCAAGATGTAATGCAAAGCACTTATTATACTTAACGGATTATCGTCATTAGAACCCGCCATTATCAAAACAAAGTCAGATTTGGTGAAATATTTACACATGGATGAACATGAATTTAATACATATTTGATTCAGTGGCGCGTTTGGTTTTATTACTGACATTACATTAGAAGATTCTCCCAACAAGTTTCCCAGCTTGATCGGCGAATATCGCAAGTCTGTTCTTTCGTGCGGGGACTGAATCCTTTCGAAGCTCACAGTACTTATTCTCCACAAGCACTCGTGCGCATTCATTAGTACCTACTAGTTGAAATGATGTTGACGAAACATTTAGTTCGGTTTCTTATCAGATCCACCTCTACGAATGTAGTTAACGGTTCTTCATTGTCAGGCTCCTCCACGTAAGATAAATTTGAAATGTCTGTAACAAGCAGTGTTTAGGTATGTTCAAAGCTCAATGTAGGTGTTTCAGAGTTCTAAATAGATAAAATGTTGAAGGAACACTCTTTGATAGCAGTCTGTTGGCATGTCTGTATTATCTTCATCAATTACCTGACCGAAAGCTGATGTGGTTTACGTGTAGAACTGTCAAAACTGTACTAAGGTACCTGCGGGTAATAAGGCTTACCTAATTGCGATTCGCTTTATTTATTTATTACTTTAAAATAGCTATGTTTTAAGGTTGGCCAGTATTGCTTCTTATAAATTTAAACAGACGTAGAAATGAAATACATGTGTTTATGCGTCATATTTTAGATTACAATTTAAACAAATATATCGTACAAGGTAGCCTAAAAAGGCCCGGGTAGTTTATTAACGCCCTACCCGTTTTCAGAAAAATGTAAAACCATTAGAAATGATTCACTAATAATATTTAAACTGCAAGTACTCATCGTTGTTTAGTTGTATTAGGTATTATTATTTCTGTCAGAACAAAATTTAAAGCAAAATCGGTTCCTTATAATTGAATAGGCTTAATTGCGCGATGCACGTAGGCCTTATTAGCCGCAATTTTAGTAAGTCTAATTATTAAGACATTTTTGAGATATAATTTATATACTGAAGTGGTGTTAGCTTAAATTAATTATCATCTTGTACGTTCCTTTTAATAACTAAAACGTTTACACTGTTGTAAGTCCATTATTTTTTAGTTGGGCGTTATTATACTCCAGGCGTTATTTGCCTCCGTTACCTTATTTGTTTTTTAATTTTTACCCATTAACTTTAAGTGGTTGAAGAATAAAATATATTCTGTGCTGTTATTGAGTACCTCCATCAATAATGTGGGTTAAACTCTCTAAAGACTAGTAAATCTTTAAAGAGTTTTCCACACACTATTACAGACCTTGTTGGTTAGTAGGAAACATCACAAATCCCAGAGTAGTTAGCTAGAGACATGCCAACGTCATCTTAAACTAGATGATGTCGGCCAAAATAATTTTTACTATTTTATTAAAGGAGTATCATTTACAATTTTGTAAACATTAAATTTTTAAATATAAATTATTCTAAATAAAAATATTATATTCTCTATAGATGTACCAACTCAGACTGGCTGACTAACCGACTGGCCGACTAGTTGGTTGCAAAAAGTCTGCTAATCGGCCGACTAGTTCACCAGCCGGTTCATTGCCTTAGTTTGCGTTCATAGGACATCGGCAATGTCAATGGCTTTTTTGTACAGCTGACTCGCCAGAATTGAGTACATTATACATACAGCACATTCGCTCGCACCCGCCGTGTGGCCAAAGAAATTTTAAATATTTTTTTTAGTGTTAAAAGTTTAAAATATTTTTTTTTTGATTAAAGTTTAATTCATTCAATAGATCTTTGCCCAGCAAAGGGACAGTAAAGGACAGTTTTAAGTCCCGTCAAAATTGGTTAAGCCGTTTCGGAGATTAGCCGGTACAAACAGACAGACAAAAATAAAAATGTTTTTGTTCTATGTACTGTATATACCTACATGCATTCAGTAAAAAGCTGTTATTTTGGTACGAATTACAAACAGACACTTCAATTTTATTTATTTGTGTAGATATTCTATTTTAATACACTTGATTGTTTTATTGTTGATACCTGAGAATTTTGCTTGGTTACAAAAAATGCTAAATATGATCTTATCTCATTAAATAAATCTATGTCTATGTGTTTAAATCAGCCAGAGTATCAAATATTGTTGAAAGGCTAACATACTACTGTTTCATTCATATTACATACAACTTGAGAATGGTATGGCTGGACAGAGGTGAACCTATAAGCCTACCTATAGGTACACCTCATTCTTCTAGGATGACAAGCCTGCTGTTATGAGGTTTTTTTGGCTGACATATTGGTTTAACCATAATTTATTTGTTTTTTTGCAGGAAAACCCAGTGGTGACAGTCAAACAAGGCAAATTGAAGGGAGCGGTCAAGAAATGCTTAGATGGAAGTCCGTACTACAGCTTCAAAGGCATTCGCTATGGTCAGCCGCCTGTTGGGGACTTGAGGTTTAAGGTAAGATCTATTCTTTTTGAATATTCATATTTTGATCACAATGGCGGGACAGTCTACTTAAACTTGTGCGGTCCTTTCCTGAAAAGAGCATCTTAGACACTAGTCAGCATGATGTCCAGATGATCAAAAATCAAACTTTAAAATATTTATTCAAATTAGGCTGAGAATCACCTCATAATATTCACGATTGTGGTCTAGATTGAGCTGTTCCTGATTAATTAAGATTTTGGTTATTATTTGTTAGTACAGTCTGTCTATAAAGTCATGAAAAAAAATGAGGGCGCTGCGGTCGTGCACATAGCAACCCTGTATAGTGTGACTAAATTGATTTTGATACTAGCACATTATTTTATATTAGAAGCAAACCTGGTTTTAATGAAAACATAAGTTTTACTCGTAGACGCTTTTTTAAACTGGATAGAAAATGTAAAATCCGTAGATCTTATTAAAAAAATCTACAGAAACCATAGACAAAGATGCGACCTTCATTATAAATAATAATAATAGGTACCAGCCTATTATTGTCCCATTGCTGGGCAAAGGCTTCTTTTCAACAGAGAAGGCACGAACATTGATCACCACGCTTGCTCAAGACGGGTTGGCGATTTCAGACTTTTATATGTCCAGCAGGGCTATTGCGTATCTCTGTAGACAGTTCATAGTGATCATCACTTGGCGAATTTTGATATACAATTACTGTTCTGCACGGGTAGCGTCAGTTGAAACCAACAAAAACAGTCATTGTATATCAAAACTCGCCAAGTGATGATCACTATGAACTGTCAACAGAGATACGCAATAGCCCTGTAGGTTTCCTCACGAGGTTTTCCTTCACCAATGTCTGTGATGTCCAAGATAAACTTAGAAAGTACATATGAATTGAGAAAGTCACATTGGTGAAGGAATTTATCATTATATCATACATATCATTGGTGAAACAAAAAAGGCCCGGATTTGAACCCACTACCTCATGCTGAAGGGGGAAGCCGCAACCTCTGGGCCATCACGACATACCTACATTAGTTTGCATAAAAGATCAGATAGCACAAATCTATGGTCTTTGTCATTCAAATAAAATGAGTACTTAAATAAAATAAAAATGTTCATACATATTTTTTATTATTACATGTTTAAACTTTTTTTATTAATGAAAAATATCCCACAACATACTAATTCACTTTCATCATCTGATTACAAAAAATGTTCTACGTTAAAAAAAGTATTTTCACTGTCAGCTGCGTCACTAACAACGTCTTGGCTACTGCTGTCATTGCTGCTGCTATCTTTGCCAAGCCTAGGCGAATGACTATTTACTCATCTATATCTTGATCTGTTTGCCAGGGTTTCCAAATTTGCCATCATTTTTATAGCCTTCATCTACAATACGCCTCACTTTACTCTGGTTCCTGAAAGAAAGATTTAAAAAAAAGTAGTATTGACAGTAAATACTATTTTTAATTTCAGACATGATATAACATAGTCAGATTTAAAATCAGCGGTATATTTAATCACCCAAAAGTATCAAAAGTTCTAGTCGCACTATAATATGGCTTATTTAGATTTGGAATCTAACCTATTAGTGCGCAATGTAAACAATCTTTATTTTAGTCTTAAAATCGTATATTTAGTAAATTTATAACTTCTGGTAGATAAAAAACAAACAGTAACACGATTACATACCTGCCATAGCTGCTGTTCAAGCTTATACATCATCCAAATTTGATATAATTTGTCCAGGTTGGTGTTCTAACAAACATCACTGATACACTTTAAAAGTATTTTCCCGAGCTCCACTCCAATTTGTTTTCCTCTAAGTTCACACGTTTCGTCAAAGTTTTATCCACTTAGATTTGAAAAGCAATAAAAAATGCAATAGATAACGAGTTACAAAATAAGTTGTTGACAGCTGATGACATTCGATGTACTATGATTTAGTGTTGCCCTACTTTTGAATAATGTTAGTTCCTCAAACATTATTTTCATGACTTTATAGACAGACTGTACTTGGAGGTAAAATGATTTTTAAATGTTTCATGCTTGCTAATTTTAGGGAGAATATTGTAAATAAATGTATCTAAAGTTTCTTTTCTGAAGTTATTGGTACTCACTGTAAAGTATACAATAAAATTATTGATACAACCTTACACGAAAGTGGCGCCCTCAAAAACGATTTCATTGCATACCTTTCAACATTTTTTTTTATGAAACTTTGCCCCGCCCTCAGTTTTTTTTTTACTTTAAAGAGACTGGCCTTGTCGGCCGCATTCCGAATTACAAAATAATCACTCACAGCGCTCACATCTACATTTTGTGTTCCGTTTTAGATATCACGATTAAGATGGCGCATGTCATGACGTCATCGATGACGATTCAAGGGACATCAATATCGCGCTCACGGTAATTTGGAACGGGTTTATGAACGCTCAAAGCGATTACAGCGTAATTCGGAATGCGGCCTGAGTTTGTTTCGATGTTTATAAAGTAGTCGGATAGGAAACGACATCACTAACATCCTACCTAGCTTTTTCTCAACTATGTTGGGGACCGTTTTCGGAGCTAACCGGATGCAGTTGGACACCAGTATTTTACATGGAGCGACTGCCTATTTGACATGGAGTACCTAGTTACATGGAGTACTGGATAATACGATACCCCTTTGGTAAGACTGGTTGTCAGACTTTCGGGTCACTACCTGTAACGACTGTCAAAGATCTACAAATGACAGCCGGGCCCTACGGCTTATCTGATGGCTTATTCCGGGGCACGGAGGAAACTCGGAGGAAACGACACCCTTATCTAATTCTTACATATTTTAAACCAATTCAATTCAAAGGGTTAAAATAATGACGAAAACCTTGTCATGACATTCTGTTTATCTATGATTTATATCTTCCTAACGAAATACTTCTGTTTTTTTCAGGCTCCGTTACCAGTAAAGCCATGGGAAGGCATACGCGATGCAATAGAGCACGGCCCGGTATGCCCACAATTCGACATGAGTGTCATAGACTTTGTCGAGGGGAGCGAAGACTGCCTCAGTCTGAACGTCTATACAAAGTCACTGCAACCCAGCGCCAAAATACCTGTCATGGTCTACATTCACGGAGGAGCCTTTTTATCAGGTTCTGGCGACGCCGAGACATATGGCCCAGAATATTTCTTCCAACACGATGTGATAGTAGTCACTATAAACTACAGACTTGAAGTGTTAGGCTTCCTTTGTCTAGATACCCCTGAAGTTCCAGGAAACGCTGGCATGAAGGACCAAGTTCTTGCTTTGCGTTGGGTTAAGGAGAATATCAGCAAGTTTGGAGGAGACCCTGACAATATCACTATATTCGGAGAGAGCGCTGGAGCGGCCTGTGTTAACTTCCACATGCTCTCACCCATGTCACAAGGACTGTTCAATAAAGCAATAGCACAAAGTGGAATTTGTCTGTCGTACTGGACGACGGCACATCAACCCGTTGAACGAGCGTTTAGATCTGCGAAAGTTTTAGGAAAAGAAACTAAAGATGTTAATGAACTATTGCAGTATCTAAGAGGCCTCCCAGCCCTTGATTTAGCTAGACTTACCATCAAAACGAGAACACAAGATGAAAAATTGAGAGGCTTGCCTATCTTCTTTACACCAACGATAGAAAGGAAATTTGAAGGCCAAGAACAGTTCTTGACTGAGGAACCTATAGATTTGATTTTAGCAGGAAAAGTGAGCAAAGTGCCGCTACTGACTGGCTACAATTCAGCAGAAGGAATGTTGATGGCCAATGATCACATCAAGAAACTGGAAATCTTGAATAAGGACCCTTCGTACCTCGTTCCCAGAGATCTTGCAACTACGCTGCCTAAGGAACAAATAGCAGAGTTTGGTCAACGTATAAAGCAGTTTTATTTCGGTGGAAAAGACGCTACCGAGGAAGACACTCAAGCTATTGTAGATGTGCAGACAGATATTAATTTCGCTTACCAAACACATCGATTTTTGCATTTCTATCAAAGCATGGCGCCTACATTCCTGTATAAGTTTGACTATGAGACTGAGTTAAACATTTTGAAAAGCATGACTGGGCTTGACAATGTTAAAGGGGCGTGCCACGCAGATGATCTGTTTTATCTATTCCACAGTGAAATGAGCCAATACTATTGTGAAGATAGTGACCAATTACAGAAGATAGTTTACCAAATTACTAAACTATGGGCTGATTTTGCAAAGACTGGGTGAGTAAAAACCTGTTCAATATATATTATTAATTACAACTGCTTTTCGTTTTTGTCTGTGTGACCGCGTTGATCTTCTAGACTTCACAACGGATTATGATGCGGTTTTCCGTAAGGTTTATTTGTAAAACATTAATGTTTAACTTAGGTATAATAAAGAGCTCTCAACGTATTGTCAAGTCTTAAAAACCGAGCGAAGCTGGGGCGAGTCACTAATTATTCTCATAAAATGTATATTATTTTATTCGTCACTTAAAAAGCAAATAAATAAATTGTATTTTTATTCATTTCTAGTAACCCAACACCAACTAAAGGAAGCATAGAATGGCGGCCGTACACATCAGCGAAGAAAGAATATTTATTACTAAATCAGGACATGAAGCTCTCAACTAACGTGGACAAGGAGAGGGTCGAGTTCTGGAACAAAATCTACTCTGATGCTGGCAAACCTTGCATTACCAAGGCTAGTCTATAGTAGTTTAAGATAACTTGAAATTAGGGAAATAGCTATATTATTTTGGTTGTGAATTCAGCATGACTCCATGCCTCGTTTTCAATAAAACTCAGAATAAGATACTTCTAAACTAATGCCTGAAGAAGTGCACTATTGTATTTTCAAGGCTCCGCTCAGCACCAAGACATCAAAATCCAACCGTGCAATAGCATTGAGGCGTTTACTTAGGTGTTTTTAAGTTATTAAGCCAGGTATTACCAGGCCATTTCATATCGACATACTGAGGCTTCAAACCTTTGGGTGCTAAATAATACAGTCAGTGCCATCAGGGGTCAACAAATTAATTTATATTTTTGACCATTTTTCTTAATATTTGCACCAAACCAGGCCCACGGATTATAATTGACAGTATCTACATTACATTAACATACGTACTTAATAGGCGTTCGAGTCATAACATTAACATTTACCAAGTGCATTTTTAAAGTAAGCACGCGTCATTCATTACTTACATCACGTTTAACCATTTGTGCTATTTTATTAGCACAAAAAAGTGTAATGTTATTTTTAAACAATTATTTATGTAAAAATGTAAGTTTTAAACTAAGAAAAAGTTTTTGATTGTAAACTAAGAAAAGGTTAGTGTAATTGTAATTTTAAATATTTTAAGATTGTCCTTTTATTCCTATGTGATAGGAAAAAAACTGTCAGTTATTCGTAAAATGTATGCCCATTTTCACTAACAAAAAAGCCTGCTGTTTAATTTTCAACCCTCGGCTGAACACGGAAAGATGGAATTCCTGTGGTGCAGTAGTATTAAGGCATTCATTGTTCAGGTGTTGGTTTGTGTTGCGAAAATGGGCATTAAAAATTGACAGTGTATTGTTTTAGTTGTAGCAAAACTATATTGTCAATGTTATTATAATAATTTATTCTAGGCATTTAAAACCAAGTTAACTGGTAAAGTATTGTGGAACAAGCTGTTTGGTATACAGACAGCTTGCAACTACGTTTAAACATGTTCTGATTGTGTTAAGTCAGATAAGTAGTCAATGACTGTGTTAAGTCAAATAAGTAGTCAATTTTATTTTAGTTGTAACCGTTATAAAGTTATAACCACTTAACTAAAAAGTTATAACAAATTCATATTTATTGTGTGCTAATGCACACAATAAATATGAATTTTGGTAGTGGTAAGATAAATATTTTTGCCTGTACACTAGAGTTGTTTTGACGGTATTGTACGGATTTTATTAATGCTTTTATTTTTTATGCATTCATCCTATCTGAATTTATTATGTTATTTTATTATTTTTTCTGTGTAAGTATGATAGCAAAGCCAAGTGTACTACTATAAGGGTTGCGCCTCATCTAGCAGCACGGTATCGCTGCTAGAGCGAGAAACAGAGCTGGAGTGCTATCGCATGCGGCAGCAGCGGCGATGCGATTCCGTGTTGCTAGGTGAGGACCAACCTAAGGCTGCTTTTCCACCAGAGAAGTGCTATGCAACGTTGCTATGGATGCGTTTGATATCCACCAATCATATTCATTGGACCAAATAGCATAGCACTGGTGAGAACGAATTCAACTAAGCTACGTTTTTTATATGGAAGGATGCGTGCCATGGATGCGAGCTATCGATGCGTGCTATGGATGCGTGCTATGAATGTGAGCTAGGCCCGTGCCTTCCCTATTGCAGATACGTAGCATAGCTCGAGCTGTGCATCTTCCCCGCACAGCTACCTTGCGGAAGCGCATTTTCATAGCACATCTTACTCGCTCCGCTATACAGCTTAGCATCAGTGGAAACGGTCACATAGTTTCGTAGCTTAGCTTTTACATTCTCGCAGCGTAGCTGGATAGCACATCCCTTGTGGAAAGGCACCCTAAACCATATACATTAAGTTGCAAGACTTATGAAGAAAGTGAGAAAATATTTTGTAATTATATTAATTGTTGAAATAAACTATTTACTTACAAATACGTTGATTCGTTATTTCTACATTTTATTTATTAACCCCTGGTTTTTAGTATCTTAGGGCCGGACTCCACCGAAGCGGAGAATAGCGGAGCGGATACGTGCGGAAACCGGCCAATCGCATTGGTTAAAATCTACGTCGCGTTTCTAGTCTCTCCTGTGATTGGTTGAATCCATAGACATAGAGCATGGATGGACAGAGCCTTCCCTAGCCAAATGTCAAATAAAATTGACAAATTGAAGTGCGAGAGAGACAAAGCAATGGAGCGGCCATAGTTTAATAATAATAATAATAATCGTTTATTTATAAAAAGGGGCACATTTACAATAACTTGTCTTATCAATAAGATAGAGCACATTAGCTTATTTGCCTGAACTAGGTTGTACCTGTGTTTCAGGCTACAAGGTGCATAAACCTTAAAACCTTAAAATAAATAAATTAACGTTACAAGAAAAGTAAAGTAAACTTATATAAAAGTAAAATTAATTAAAAACGGCGTGTTAGCACTTTATTTGCAAACAACAAGTAGATCTTCTGTCTGTGCATATGACATTGGTTGTAAAAATGCAATTATTGATTTTTTACAGCTAAAATAATTTAACTTATATATACTTAGTTTTCTATTTAATCTATTGTACAGAAATGGGCCTAAAAAAGAAAAGAATCTTTCGATAAAGACATGTTTGGAGGTTATATTAGAAATGCAAACTATGTCATTCCGCCTTTTGTTAGTAGTGTCAGCATTGTACGTGAGCATGGTGTGCTGTTTTAATACTAAGTGGTTAATGAAAAGCTGACGCACAGTCAACACGTTGCAGGATTTATACAGCTGATCTGTGGGAAAGAAAAAGGGATGGAAGTTTGCTACCTTTAAAATTGCTCTTTGAGCTCTTTCAAGGGGAAGCAAGATAGTTTTTGATGCGCCACCCCATGAAATGATACAGTATTGAATTATAGATTGACATAGGGCGAAATAAACTTGTGTGATTAATTTTGAATCTGCAGTTTCGTATTTTTTTAAATACATATATGTAGCAACCCAGAGACCTACGAATCGACCAATAAGAGCGTCCCGCGGTCGCGTACCGCTACGATTCACTGAATAAGATGTTTCGCTATCTCTTTCCCGCGTGGCGGTTGCAAGCGTGTGCCCGAGGCGCGCGGCGTCGCCAGTCCGCTGCTTACGCGCAAGGCACTTGTACGTGCATATATTCGTTTTCATACGCGCAAGTCGATACGTGACGCCACGCGCCATATTGTCCGCGAATACAATAATTTTACGAACTCTTTTAATTTACTGCTGTGAACGATGAATAAACTGTTATCATAACTGCAATCAGATACTAGTTTCCGTTCCCCTGAAACCTCTTCTCATATGTGGCGCTCCAACGTGTTTTTCGTGTGACAATTGACAATAGTAGTTATTGTATAGTGTCTACATACCTAGTGAACGTTTTGCAGTGACAAACTAAAATGCCAGTGACAAGGAGTAGAGCGGCTAGTTTGACTCGGAGAGATGATGCAAACGACGCATTACTCGTCCTCTCGCGACCAAACACGCCGCCAGCGGCGTCCGCCAGCCAAGATGGCGATGACGCGATCTCATCACCGCGCGCCGATGCAAACGCTACGTTCTCTAATGAAAACGTGGCGATGATTATCGCTTCTCTCCAACGCTCTCAAACAGAAGCATTCAGGGAGTTGCTCACCTCGGTGTCGCGGGCGAATGCATCCACCCCGGAATCACTCGCGCTACTAGGGCACAACACCCTAGCCCGCTGCAAAGCAACCTTCTCCGGCCGACCCAAGGAGTCGGTTGAAGCATTCATAGACGCTATAGAGGCATACAGCGACTGCGCGCAAGTTACGGACTCAAACATTTTACGCGGTTTAGCCTACTTATTTGAGGACGAAGCGGCCACGTGGTGGCAAGGCATAAAATACTCTGTGTCGTCATGGCTAGAAGCCAAAGACAACTTGATAAGTGCCTTTGGTGACCGCCGACCGCCTCATCGGATATACATTGAAATATTTGCCACGCCGCAGGACAAAGAAAACACCGACATGTTTGTGGCGCGCATTCGCGCCCTTTTCGCACGATTGCCCAAGGGTGACGTAACAGAGTCGGCGCAGATAGATATGACGTACGGTCTCCTGCACAGTAGAATTAAGAAAAGGTTACGCAGAGAAGAATGTCATGACTTCCATGATTTACTCCGCCGCGCACGGAATGTAGAAGACTCGTTCGACGAAAAAACCATCATCACACACGCGGCGAGTGAGAGGCGAACACAAACGCCGTCAACATCAACGCCGTCTACACAATCCGCCTCGCGTGATAACGCCGGCGCTCGTGATAACAGCCGCGCCCCCGCACGAACGCACATCTACGGCGCTCCCGCCGCCGCCGCGGCGCAGAGCCCGCCCGCGCCTGTTCCAGCCGCGCCCCCCGCGTCTGTTCCAGCCGCGCCCCCCGCGTCTTTTCCACCGAAGCAGGACTCCACAAGGAGGCAACGGCCTACCTGCGCTTACTGCAGGAAGTTCGGCCACACCAAGGAGCAGTGCCGTAAGTTGCAGAGTCCAGGTGAGAGTGATAAACAACCTAGTGGTCAAAGTTTTTATTCGATTAAATCTCGCGCGTCTGACTCTTTTTACTCGATTGATAACTGTAATAATAGTATTGTGTGTGAAAGTGATAACAGTGTTTCGTGTCCCATACAAAGGGCCAATATTATCCCACAAACTCTATCTAATAATGTTCAAAAATGTTCTCGCAATATTTTGTGTAATAATATAAAGGGTAATGACCAAAAGTGTTCTCGCAATATTTCATGTAATAATATAAAGGATAATGACCAAAAATATGCTCGCAATATTTCTTGTAATAATGTAAAGGATAATGGGCAAAAATCTTCAAGCAGTATTTCTTATAATAATATAAAGGACAACGGACAAATATGTTCTCGCAATATTTTATGTAATGCCCATTTATGTTTAACCGATGTATGTTTGTGTAACGATCGTTCGGGACCCTCTATTGGTCGCGATTTACGACCAATTTTTAATATTTCAATTTTAGGATTTACCGGCACCGCGTTGATAGACACGGCCGCCAAACATTGCATTGCGGGTTATACGCTATATACTCTCCTTCTACGTCAAGGTCATCCCCTCAGCACTTCGACACGCGAAGTTAAGCTTGCCGACGGTGTAATCCGTACGATGGATGTACTTACTACCACTTTAGACGTGTGCTTAGAAACGGCAGTTATAACGACCCCTTTTTTAATTTTTCCCGACTCGACAAATAACGAGACGTTGTTAGGTATCGATTTTATAACCGCCGCGGGAGTAGTTATAGATTTTTTCAAAGAAGTCTGGTATTTCAGTAACTTTGATACAGTAAAACATACCTTGTACTTCGAACCTACCTCGCGTGACGTGTCCTGCGCCTCCACAGATATACTTAGGGACGATGAAGGTACTCACCTTGAACCAGCTGAGCGACAAGCGCTCGCTGCCGTTCTCACCAGGCACGCACCCGTCTTTAAAGCAGGGGGAGGTCCAACACCGTATGCGGAACACCGCATTGATACAGGTGAGCATCCTCCAATTGCTGTTCCTCCTTACCGGCTAAACCCTTCGAAAAAGGAGCTGATGAAAGCTGAAATAGGTAAGATGTTACAAGATGA
Source organism: Eugnorisma glareosa (assembly GCA_947578425.1). NCBI lineage: Eukaryota > Metazoa > Arthropoda > Insecta > Lepidoptera > Noctuidae > Eugnorisma > Eugnorisma glareosa. The sequence goes on from OX387961.1 coordinate 21,241,177, forward strand.
CATTATAGAAGAATGTGAATCGGCTTGGTGTTCACCGGCGCTGATGGTGCCGAAGTCCAACGGTGGGATCCGCTTCTGCGTCGACTACAGGCGTTTGAATGCAGTCACCAAAGCTGACACATATCCGATGCCACGCATCGACGAGTTACTTCAGAGCACAAAACGGGACTGCTACATGAGTACGCTAGACCTTCGGTCCTCATATTGGCAGGTTAGGGTTAGGGAAACTGACAGGGACAAAACAGCTTTTGTCTGTCCTCTAGGTACTTACCGTTTTAAGAGAATGCCGTTTGGTCTCCGCAACGCGCCAGCCACCTTTCAGCGTCTTATCGATCGTCTCCGATCCTGCTCTGCTTTACAAGATGTAACTTTATTAGCATATCTGGATGATCTGTTGGTTATATCTCAGGGTTACCAACAGCATCTGCAAGACCTTGAGGCAGTTTTTAAACGTTTGACCGAGTTTAACCTCCATGTAAATAGGGAGAAGTGCGCTTTTGCTCGAGAAAGCGTTAAATATCTCGGTCACGTTATAACACAAAAAGGTGTTTCCACCGACCCAGGGAAGGTGAGTGCTGTCCTTGAGATGAAGGTACCAGGTAACCTGAAGCACCTAAGAACCTTTTTACAAACATGCTCATGGTTCAGAAAATTCATACCGAATTTCTCAAAAGTCGCTGAACCATTGACTCGCTTGACCAAGAAAAGTCAAGTCTGGTCTTGGGGCTCAGAACAGACCCAAGCGTTTAATGAGCTGAAGAGTCTACTGACCACAGCTCCAATACTGGTTCAAGCCGATTTCAGTTGTCCCTTCATTCTGCGAACTGACGCAAGTAACTACGCCTTAGGCGCAGTTTTATTACAGGGCGACGGTAATCAGGAAAGGCCGATCGAATATGCAAGCCGACTCCTCAATGCAGCTGAACGCAACTATTCTACGACAGAGCGGGAAGCACTCGCTGTAGTGTGGGCGGTGGAGCGTTTTCGGCCTTACCTAGACGGCCAACCAGTCGTAATTGGTAGTGATCACCAGCCTCTACGCTGGTTGCTATCACTTAAATCGCCAGCAGGTAGATTAGTCCGTTGGGCTCTAAAGCTCCAATCTTTTGATATCCAATTCCAATATACCCCAGGGAAGGCTAATGTCGTTGCCGACACGTTGAGTAGACCGATTTGTTCTAGCGATACAAGCGACAGTTGCGGTGTCTGTTCTGTTATCTGCGATTTACCCGCCAAGACACCTAGTCAGCTTCGCCTAGAACAGACTTCGGACCCTGAAGTGAATAAGATTGTTAAAGAGCTAGAAGGACCTGATGATGTTGCATCTAAGAGATGGTTAGAAAGGGGTTACCTCATGGATCAAGGAGTTCTGTACCGTTTCAATCCAGACTCCGATAGTGAATCCCCGCAATTAGTCATACCTACCGGCCAAGTTGCAGCTATTTTGAAGGAGTTACACGACTCTCAAACAGCTGGTCATCCAGGCATCGATCGGACATACCAGAAGGTAGCACAGCTGTATTATTTCACAGGGATGCGGAGAATAATCACCGATTATGTCTTAGCCTGCATCCACTGCCAGCGTTATAAGGCTAACAACACCAAACCTCCAGGCCTACTCCAAACACCAGTCATGAGCCAGCGGAACGAGGTGTTAGCCATGGACTTGTTCGGCCCACTGCCGGAAGGAGACCAGGGGGAGCGGTGGGTCTTTCTCATTGAAGATACTGCTACTCGGTGGACGGAGCTGTTTGCTTTAAAGGAAGCAACAGCAGAGGCCTGTGCTCATGTTCTCATCGAGGAATATTTCATGCGGTTCGGTTTACCTCGCAGGATTATTTCAGACAACGGTGTCCAGTTCGTTTCCGGAGTGATGCGACAATGCATGTCAGTCCTAGACATCAAACAAAATTTTGTCCCGCTGTATCATCCACAAGCTAACCCTGCCGAGCGAAAAAACCGCGACCTTAAGGCAATGCTGGCCCATCTCGTGGCAGATGACCACACCTCTTGGCCAAAGAAGTTACCAGTGATCCGCTTTGCTCTCAATAGCATGAAATGTCGCACAACGGGCAAGTCACCGGCTTATTTGACTTTTGGTAGAGAGATGCGGTCTCCCACAGAGGTCGTTCACGACCTTCGTGCCATCACAGCCAAAGAAAACTTTGTCCCACAAGTGACCCCTTACCTCGAAAACTTCCTGCATTCACTGTCAGCTGTTCGGGAACGCGTCGAGATCCAGCAGGACAAGACGAAGCATTACGCCGACGCTTCGCGCCGACCATCTGACGCCTTCGAGGTAGGTGATTTAGTCATGCTGAAATCTCATTTGTTAAGCAAAGGGTCAAAAGACCTCACTTCCAAGTTCTACCCTCGTCGAGATGGCCCTTACCAGATAACAAAAAAGGTAAGCCCAACAACCTACACCATCGCGAGCACGGAACAACCAAATGTTGATTTAGGGAAATATCATTCTGAAGACCTTACACGTTACCGAGGTAGCGACGACTCCTTACCAAAACCCGTTAATCCTAAACGAAACCGCGGACGTCCAGCTAATGCTGATGTTGGTCATATACCAGTCCCGGAGCGTGGGCGTTCTCCTGAACTGGAGGGGGAGTATGTAGCAACCCAGAGACCTACGAATCGACCAATAAGAGCGTCCCGCGGTCGCGTACCGCTACGATTCACTGAATAAGATGTTTCGCTATCTCTTTCCCGCGTGGCGGTTGCAAGCGTGTGCCCGAGGCGCGCGGCGTCGCCAGTCCGCTGCTTACGCGCAAGGCACTTGTACGTGCATATATTCGTTTTCATACGCGCAAGTCGATACGTGACGCCACGCGCCATATTGTCCGCGAATACAATAATTTTACGAACTCTTTTAATTTACTGCTGTGAACGATGAATAAACTGTTATCATAACTGCAATCAGATACTAGTTTCCGTTCCCCTGAAACCTCTTCTCATATATATTAATTTGCGCACTCTTTTAACCAGACTTTCAATATGATGCCTAAAAGAGAGTGTGTCGTCTATTATAACCCCGAGGTATTTAATGTTACTGGTTTTGAGGATAGAAGGGCAGTTGCACATGTTGACTGACAGGTTACCACATTGATGGGCACATATATGGAAGTTAGCAGTGTTAAATTGAGGCTTACGCATGGAGAACTGAATATATTTTGTCTTGTCAGCATTTAATGTTAGTAAATTGCTTTGAAGCCAATTAGTCACAGTGTTAAAACCGAGTTGAGCGTTTTCAAAGACTTCGCTACTGTTTTTAGCAGAAAAAATTAGTGCCGTGTCGTCAGCATATGATATAATCTTGCCGTGCTTGATATCTAGATTACACAGGTCGTTAATATAAACCAGGAATAAGGTAGGGCCCAAAATACTTCCCTGGGGAACACCAAATCCAGTATTTTTCTCCTCATCGCTCGTAAAGTTGTCAATTCTAACACATTGGTATCGGTCGGTTAAGTAGTCAGCAAGTAATGTCAATGGCGTTCCCCTTATTCCCATGGCCTCTAATTTTCTTAAAAGCACAGAAACAGAGACAGTGTCAAAGGCTTTCGCTAAATCAAGGAAGACTCCTAGGACCTGGTTCCCTTTGGCTAGCTCTTCTGAGACATAATTGGTCAGGCTATGCACCGCATCGGCTGTGGATAATTTGGCTCTGAAGCCAAATTGCGCAGGTGACAAGAAGTTGTTTTTTTCTAGGTAGCTAACTAGTCTGCTGTTTATAATTTTCTCAAGTATTTTTGAGATTGAGGGGAGTAATGATATTGGCCTATAATTATTAACCAAGTCCCTGTCTCCAGATTTATAGATAGGGATAACAACTGCTTTTTTTAGACAGTTAGGGAAAATTCCTTTGGAAAGACAGATTCGAAATATATGCGTTAAGGGAGGTGCCAATACATGCTTAAACAGTTTAAGGACCTTGTTGCTTATATTATCCCATCCAACTGCACAGTCATCTTTAAGGCCAGAAATTATTCGGGATATTTCATTTTCGTCAGTATCCATCATAGCAAAAGATTTCAGGTTACAGGTATTGTTTAGTTTTTGGAAAGATGGTGGGGCGCAATGTTTTGGAATCTGTTCGGCCAAAGTTTTCCCAACATAAGCAAAAAATGTATTTACTTTGTTAGCGGATATGAGCGGTGAAGGATTAGTAAGCAGTAACCTCGAATTTGATTCACGTTGTTTAGTCATATAGGTGACGTTTTTAATATGCTTCCAAATTTGCTTGCTATTGTTGCCTGCTTTATTTAATTCATTTTTATCATAGTTATTTTTAAGTTTCTTTAAGAGATTGTTGCAGAAATTCCTGTATCTTTTATAGGTGTTTAGAATGATTAAATTGTCAGGGTATTTCTTAGTTCTCTGATGAAGTTTATCTCTGTGTCTTATACACCGAATTAGTCCAGGAGTAATCCAAGGTTTAATATTATGAAGACGATTTTTTACCGTCACAACTGTCGTATTACGTAATATTGCTTGTTGGACATGTTTTATTAAGTACGATAAAGCCAAATTAGCGTCAGCAGTATTGTAAACTAGGCTATAATCAATGTGGCGTAAATCATATTCGAGTTGGTTTGTGTTTAATTTAGTCTTTGTCTGGGGGCGATTTTGCTTAGGTAGCGTTAAATTTACGGCTAGTAAGACAGAATGGTGGTCGGTTATTGTTGAGTTAGTAACAAGCGTAATATATGAGTAGCTGGATTTTATCATCATATGATCGAGGCAAGAACCGCTCTGATGAGTAGGCAATGTGTGAGCAGGCAGAAACCCGTGGTATGAGCAGATGTTAAGGTAATCTTGAGTCCCTGCATCGCAGTTTTCGGAGCCAATATTAATGTTAATGTCGCCTGTTAGTATTACATTCTTAAATGGGCTAAGTGCTTGAAAGATCAGGTTTAGGGAACTGTGGAAAGAGGTTAAGTTTCTAGCGGAAGGGGATCTATACAAAGCAATTATCGCTGTAGATGTACCAATTTTGATGATAAGGCAGTTACTAATACATTCTTGTAGATCAGGTTCATCGACTGTGGCTTTTAAGGATTCCTTGGCAAAAACAACGACACCATCATTTTGATTGTGGTTGATTTTAGTGTACAATAAGTTGTATCCTGGTATTGTCGGGAGGTTATCGTGGCGCTTTGATAGCCAGCATTCAGTTAGCACCATAATATCACAATTAAAGTTAAGTCTATGAAGAAAAATGTTAAAGCTATCTATGTTCTTATAAACACTACGTATGTTTTGGGTTAGTATGGTTAGTGACTTTTGATACTGGGAAAGATATTGTTTGCAGTCCTCAACCTCACATGACTTTGACTCAGTTAAAAATGAGTTATCTATGTCAGTAATTAAATTAATATCCATTCTATTTAAACTAACAACAATAAATTAAGTCTAAGATTTAAACAAATATGTGGCGCTCTTAGGCGCCTTCATAGTCAATCGAGTTAATGTACCTGTATTCGGCAGCCAGTTTAGCCGGACAAACAGCGTCTCCCGTCTTGTGGTTGGCTTGTTTTTTAAAGCGCATACATGTGGCACATTTTGGATCATCAGCTTTTTTCGCGCAGTCTTGGCTAGAGTGTCCTTCTTCCCCGCAATGTCCACAAACCGGGACAGCGACCTTGCACGTCTTAGCTGCATGACCGTACTGATGGCAGCTGTAACATCTCGTTACTAGTGTGAAGTCTCGTACCGGGCAGGAGGTCCAATTTATAAATAATCTGTCCTGTGTGATGAGGGCCTTGCGAATGACGGCTGAAACTTCTATTATATAATTACAGCTCTCAGCATCTTTCCTGCCAGATTTGTGGCTAAGTTTAATTGAGGTCAGAAATGTATCTAGGGTCATAGGCAGTTTTTCCGTTATGTTCTGGTCGTAAATGCATTTAAAGACCTCCTTTTCAGTCATCGAAGCGGGAACTCCTATTACAATAATGCGAGGTTTGCGTTTCCGAGGTTCGTCAACGGTAAGGCCTGACGAAGCGATTTGGACTGTTTGTTTGAGCTTGTCTAGGTCATCTTTGGTTTCAGTGCTGATGATAAGCCCTCCTTTTCCTATTTTACGTACGCCTCGTACTTTTAGCTTCATTTCACCAGGGCATATGATTTTTTGTACCATGTTCTTGGTATCATCACTGGTCTTTGTATTGTCGCATGGAAAAATCGCCACGGAGCTAAGATTATTGGGGCGAATAAAACTGCTGGTCCCCTTCTTCACCATATCGGCAAATGATGTAGGAGTTGCACCCTGCCTTGTACAGGACTCCTGAATCGTGCGATTCATCTCAGAAAGACAGTCCGCTAGGTCTCGAGCTTCGGTCATCGTTTTTAAAGCGGTATGTGTTTGTATGGCTCTTGATTTCAGCGACTGGTATTGAACAGCCAATTGCGAAACACCATGTCCAACTTTTCGGCAGAGATTGCTAATTCTTTGCTTCTGATCCGAATTGAGTTTTCCCTCAGAAGCAATAAAACAGACCTCATTCAGGTGCTGCTCAATGGTCCCCAACCAGTTCTGAATCTCCGGTGTAGAGATTGGTTCAACGGCTTCTTCTTGGTACTGCTTTGGTTGTTGAGGTGGTCTTGGTGTTGGTGTCGACGGAGGGCTGCGTGGCGTCATCGCACTCCGATTAAAGGGGCTGCTTTCCATTTTTTTAGATTATAATAACTATGTATAATCCAGTTACTCCATTATTTTTAGTTAAAATTGCTTACTACGTTGAATTTTTATATCAAGCTAATACACTTAAACTGGGTCAAAATTTATTGCAAGTGTTAATTTATTTATTTTTATACTGCATTGATGTGTACGTCTGTATGCGATGAGCGCAACAAATGCAATCAAATGCAGTTTGCCCAGGTATTGGCCGCATCATCGCTCTGTCTCTTTCCACAGAGTGGTCACTTTTTGGAGGCTAACGTTCAGTTCATTCTCTATATCTATGGTTGAATCTTACACATCTCTTCGCTCATTTTGGTAAAATCCGGGCCTAACACAAACTACGAAACCCTCTTTTCTCTCTTTCACACGCACCACATCCACACCACAACAACAACTTGCCGGTACTTACCTTGGTGCTCTTCTATGTTTATGAAATTTCCTATAACAAGTCTGTTGGGTGTACTTAAGTAATTAAATATTAAACATATAGTTCTACTAATAGTATTAAGTACACGGAGTACACCTCTGCCATCTGTCCGTGTCCTCTCTGTCGTTACAGGTAGTTAGTGGCCTGAAAGTCCGACAACCAGTCTTACCAAGGGGTATCGTATTACCCAGTACTAACTGGGTTGTGGAGGTCAGACAGGCAGTCGCTCCATGTAAAATATTGGTATTTAGCTGCATCCGGTTAGACTGGAAGCCGACTCCAACATAGTTGGGAAAAGGCTATGCAGATGATGATGATGACACCTCTACCTAACCCTTCGTAGATTACAGCCGTGATGGGTAGCCCGCGAAATTTAAATTTTCTTACGATTATTGCAATTTACAGGTCAGTGTCAGGTTGTATGTTGATGAAAATATGAATCGCGCCAGTAACACGTATGGAGTTACAGAATTATAATCATTCAAATAATCAATACAGCCCTCCAAGTTCATTTAACCCCATTCAAAAGCTATTTCATGAAAAAGTCACTCAATGGGGTTAAATGAACTTGGAGGGTTGTGTTGGTGATTTGAATGATTATAATTCTGTGTTAACTAGTAGGTAAACGGGAAACGACACATATTACTGTCAAATGAATATCGTCCTTGTTATAGTTAATATAATGGGTGTAAAAATACTGTTAACGAAGCCGAAAACTACTTGATAACCCCGTCATTGCGATATTTTTTTTTTGTTCTAGACTTTTACAACTGTTTTTTTTTTTAATTCACTTTTTAATGTTATAACTTTACTTTAGATACGTCCACGACTTCATCAGCGTACTGGGTGCGTTACATTGGTCCTACCGTAAAACGCGCTTTTTCACCGAAAATGTCGTTTCCCAGCAATATTTTTCGCATAGATCGATATATGATTTTTCGCGTAGAGTTACTTAGTTCGATGGAAAGAAAGATTGGTTGCCGCCTTCGTGAAGGATCTGTCTACACCTTGTATTTATGCAGCTAGAATTCGCAATAAATAACATTGATCCGAGCGTGTAGGTATCATCGTGGACTAAGATACCTACACGGTTCAGGCTGGTTGGTTATCGTTATTTATCTTCCAACGTTATATATTTGATATGGAAAGTCGCTTCTGTCCTTCCACATGTGCTGCCACCCGGCGGATTATTATATGATGCAGCGCCTGATTATAAGTAAAAGAAAGTTGAAAGTTAAGTTGTTAAAAGTTTATAGCAATGTTGCTTATATAATCTTACGTTGTTTAAACAGTTATGCACTGTAAACCTGGCGGATCAAAACTTAATCTTACTAAGAGAGTAACTAAAAAAAAAAAATTGGGGCAGTGCCCCCCAACGTCCTAGCCGAAGTAGTTGAAGTATATCCAGTGGTTTTAGTCGATAAGAGTATGTGGCAGACCCCCTTTAGGAGACTATAAATGATCATAAATATTCAAAAAAAAATGCTTTAGAAGGTGCGATTTAACAGCAATTTAGTAATTCCTTCTCTCATTATATACAATCATATTTAAAAAAAACCCTGTCCCATTCGAAAGGTAAACCAATGACATTACCAAATAAAATAAGAAACATACAATATTGTAATAAATATACTATTGAATTTTAAAATGTATGATTTTTGTCACAAATTACTACCATTTCCCTAAATTCTAAAACACCATTTTCGGCCTAAGTAGGTTCGATCGTCAAATTGTTTGTTTATGACGTCACTACCTGTGAAGCGACCGGAGTGTCGCCTCCTGCGTCACTGTGCTGCTATCTCAGTTTCCTCATTTTATTACATTTTATTTATTTTTCATCAGGGTATTTTTTTACTGGTTTTCCAAAAAGGATTACATAAATAGAATCTAATTTCGATACCTAATAATACCCTGACGTATCGGACAAGATTTTATTTTATAAAATATTGTATAATTTACGAATACCTATTGCTCTTTCCCTGACTATAAATATGTTTATAAATGTATGTAAGTATGTATTTTAATAATGGTACACCACACACTATAGTGGCAGACTTACAGTGACTTCTTTAAATCCATCCAAAGGTCGTCTTGAAGCGATCGCTTTTAGTGATAAAACCGCCCATTGTGTTACTTACAATCTACATTGTAATACCTGTGATGCACATAATAAAATTTTATTGGCCAATGTATTTTTTTTATCGCGTAAATAAGTAATAAATGACTTCACTGACTTTAATTACATAGAATAAATAATGATCAAAGTAATTAAAATTCATTCATTAGCTAACCTTAGTCATGACTGTAATTATAAATACATAAATGAGTTATTTATTTGTAATTACAATAATATAACAATTAAAATTACATTTAAGTTTATCTTTGGTTTATTGTGTTTCTTGATCTTTACCCCTAACAACAACTAAAACACCTTCTAGCACTCAGAAAAAATCTCTACAGATAATTAATTTATAATTAAAAGTTAGTTCATTAATCAATAGCTCAACTCAACTTATTGTTTGTTCCGATCCAGCCTGTCCCGTACTGCCCAGCCCCAGCGACGCCCTGAGCCGAGGTTCGTTCCCCACAAGGGGTGCCCCTAGCGTGTGGTCGCTTAGTTTTTGCTGATAATGATGATTCATGCATATTATTTGAAGATAACTTTCGTCTAACTACTGAGCATGACGTCCTGGGTTCGATTCCCAGGTTGGGCAGTGAAATTGTATTTATCCATCAGGAATTTCTCAGTAGCAGTCACGCAAGTGGGTAACACTATTTCTGTTAATACCATTGTTTTCGGTGGTGTTAGAATACATATAAAGTCACTATATATTTTTTAAAGTACCTAAAGTGCACGTATCCGGGTAACACACTAATGCAAGAAAATTTGATTTGCTTAGTAAGTAATGTCCGACCGAAGTTTCGGTTTCGGCCTAAAAATCATGTTTCGGCCAAAGGTTCGGTTTCGGCCAAAAAACAGCCGAACCTTTCGGCCGCACCGAAATATACAACATCGTACAAGTTCTTTTACAATACAAAGTGCGAATAATATGTACTTAATCTTCTAAAAATTACTATATATTATGTTCTAAATTTTTGTAGAAGTGTTATACAATGTTAAATTAAAGTAAAGTTATGACTTTCAATAAGTAAAAGAAGTAAAAAATTGTAATGTACAGACGCCAGCACATGACACTAGCCGAAACTGTCAAAATTTCCCAATCAATATTGAACCAAATGCTTTAGCGTTCAAGTTGAAAATCTATTATAAAAAAATGACAGATTGTAGTAGCTTGATGTGCTGGCGTCCGTACAACTTATGATACTTGTCGGAGAGGATTATTGGTACTGGCTTAAAATTAATCACAAGTACGCGCTGGTGACATCACGTGATTTACTTGCAAATCTACCCACACCACAGCTTACTTGTTACAGAGTCTAGATGGTAAACTCTGAGCCAGGACGACAGTCAGTCAGTGTCTGATCGCGGCCGAGTTAAGACTTCTTAGAACTGTACCCGATTCATTGTGCCCCGTGTTATTGTGCTAAGTTGTAATCTCTGTTTTGCTAGAAACAGTGTATCGCCCAGTGTCTTTTCAAAGCACGAAACCCATCGTCTGCCCACATGATGTAGAAGCCTAGTGGAGTAAATCCTGACACTCCGACATACTAATTATAGTTTAGAAATCTCTTAACGTTTACAATGTTTTAGAACAAAACATTCCTATAGTAATAAGTTTTGAATGAGTCTTTCGAGGCTGGCGGATTGTGATTATGATTATAAAAAGTGCGTGTAGTGGAAGTGGCTGCAACATATAATGCACAATTGCACAATATTCCGTAAAGATAAAGATATATTTATTTTGTAAAACATGAGTTTACTATACAGGTATACCTACGTTCGTTTCGTTTTTGTCTGTGCTTGTTATCCTGTTTTTGTCCTTGTGTATGAGTCCTGTTGCTTGAATTAAACAAATTTTTTTTTTATAGTAGCCCATCAAGCCCCTCGAAGTTGCCCATAAAAATATGCGGACACTTTCTACGGTCTGATTTTTATTGTAATAATAAAAAACAAACTTACATTTGCAGTTGAGAAACCTGTGCTCCGATACATTATGTTTAGGAAAATATGTTACCCAAGTACATTTTTTATGTTGGTTGTAAACTTTTAAAGCCTACCTATCTGTGATAGCTTTCCTTTTAACTTCGTTATATACAGGGTGGAAGGAGTCTAACAAAATTTAGCTTAATATTTCGCAAACGAATCCCTTAATCGAAAAATTGTTTGAACGAACTCGCAATATTTTCTAAAGACCTATCCCATTACATCCCACAATACGGCGTACGCCAGAAAAAAAACTACATTACCACTTTACGTGTACAGGAGTTACCTATCTAAAAAAATACTGTTTGACATTTCATTTTACCACATAATTTGTGTATTCATGATTCTTTGAGCTAAGCTGCGGACAGACGGACGGACATGGTGAAACTTTATGGGTTCCTTGTTGAAATGGAACCTTAAAAATTTAAACTCAAAATACATCCCATAAATTTTGTTAATAAACTTGTTCTATTTTATACCATCTACAATTAACAAGTCGCTGCCTCAGTATTAAAGTTAACATACGTAGTACATGTAAAATACTGGTATTCAGCTGCTTCCGGTTAGACTGGAAGCCGACCGAACATAGTTGGGAAAAAGCTCTGCCGATGATGATGCCTCAGTACTAATTACAGTTAATTTAAAATTTTCACTTTTTAGGGTAGTTTAATGTAGACCCAGTGTCGGGTCCATATTGGCTCACCTAAAGTTCTTTACCCGAAATTGTTCTTCCTAATGATTTGCAATCCGAATGATCACTCTTCCTAAAAATTTTCATCCAAAATTTTTCATTCGTACTATTTGTAGTGCTACCGGCGATGTTCATAACACTCATGTTTCCGAAAATTGTAATTAATAATATCATTAATGTAAATATATTTAAACTCCTATTGTTTTTTAGTAAAAACGGAACGAAGACGGTATATGTGTTTGGGGTGAAAGGATGTTTGTTTGTTTGTTTATTTGTGCAAATACATGTTGCCATTTTTCTCCAAAACTGCTAGTCCGATTTTGATGCAGTTTTCAGTCAAGGGTTTGGGTTTAATTGGTGTATGTTCTTAGATAGATGTTACGGTGACAACTCACCAGGGGGCGCTGCAGTGAACATTTGTTTGTGCCAAACCAAAACTACTAGTCCGGATTTGATGCAGTTTGTGGTTGATTAGGGAGGGTTCTTAAATAGATGTTACGGTAGTAACTCACTAGAGGGCGCTGCAGTAGTATATTTTATATTAGTTACTACATATTAAAGAGATTTATGTGGAGCAAAAGAGCATAATATCTCTGAATGCTCTTTATAAAGTTTAAAATTAAAAATTTTGAAAAAACCCACGACGCTTAAAAAGTAATTGAAAAAGAATAAAATAATTTAAAAACACCCGACTTAAAAAAAAATAAAAAAAACTCAAGAATAGTCGTCGGGGGCTGAACATTGCAAAACTAGTTCATTTCATGACAGCCCCCGACGGATATTCTTGGGTTTTTTTATTTTTTTATTTTATGTCGGGTCCGCTCGCTCGGCTCGGGCGTAGTTGGTCACAGTTCTAACCTAACCTAACCTATGGATATCTTTGCAGGTACGCACCGCTATAAATAAAATTAAAGAAGACGTTTTAATGAATAAAAACATATAATACTGATTATTATGAATAAAAAGAAATGTAAACAAAAAAGATATGACTTTGAATAATAGTGTAAAAGATGGTTATGTTGAGAAAATATAGTGGAAATAAAAGTATAATAGATGTTTATTGCTACTGACATTATGAAGTTGCATGCTTCGGAATTATGAACATTTGAGACAGAGTAGTTAGGAATTGTGATTGTTAGGATGAAAAATGTTAGGAAGAACATTTTCGGATTTCCAATTATCGGAGTTGAAAAGGAGGTGTTTTTTCCCCCATACAATTGTGGCCAAACAATGTACCTTAACAATAAAGGTACGAAGTTATAGGAAAAAAATCGCAGATTCTGAAAAATAAAATATTGGATTTATTAATGCATTTGTACCACCTGAAATTGTCGACCAAAGATGCTAAAACTTGCAACCCAAGAATATTAAACTGGCAATCTCGTGATTCATTTCTCCGATGATGCGTTTCGTTACTTCATTTTATACACGTATGAAAACCTAAAAATATACTATTTAGAATTTAGTTTTGTATTAAAGATAGATTATTTTTCCCCGGCACACTTTTTTTGTGAAACATTATGGGATCAAGAATTTAAAAAATACATTTATTTCTCATTTCAGATTATTTTTTGCGTTTGGTTAACTACTGGCCAAAAGACAGTGCTCCAGGGTCGATAATTTACTATTTTATTCCTTTTATTGTTGTCGTTGTCAATATTGTCATTCAGATTATTCTAGCCCTTGTCAGACGACCGATCTCGTAAGAGTTTAATATTTTGACAGATGGAATAGTTTGACAGCCACCAGCGCTGTTAAGAACGTTTCTTTGAACGCAGTTACGATTCGAGGTAGTGTTTTTTCATATTCTTTTATTTCATAATCTATCGAATATTGAAGGATTTAAAATACTGCTAATAACACAATGTATTGGAAAGAATTTAAATAGTAATTTGTACCTCGGTACATGTTTTGGCCGAAAAAAGAACACCTCCTTTAGGTGAACTTTGTCGCACCCCCCAGTGTCACTATGACAATGTTGAAATTTTAAATAAAAGTGAAGAGATTTGTTTCATTATTTATATCAAATAGAAAGAGGTGGCGAGATGATCTAGACGCGCATCTCGTGGGCTGGTTCGAGGTGGCGCAGGAGAAGAGTACCGGGAAGGATATGGGGGAAGCCTTTGCCCAGCAGTGGGACATTCAAGTCTGCGGCCCACTGACATTTTATTCAACGTTTTAATCACGTTTATAAAAGGTTCGGTTTCGGCCGAAACTAAATCAAATCAGAAATCAGAAAGCTTTATTTGTGAACATAGGTCAAGTTACACCTATTGTGAGGAGTTATAAATAGGTAGATCCTCCATGTTTTGCCCAGAGGCGTTCAAATAATAATTGATTAAGTTTTAAAATAACAAATTGGTGAAATTATGTCAACTTTCACGTCAGTAATAAAATCAGTATAAATGGGCACAGCATAGAAAAAGAAAGAAAAAAAGCCAAAGCCAAAGAAAAAAATATATATATACAATCAATTTCTCAATAAATGTCAAATGGTTAAGTTACATGTCATAATTAATATTGATAATGTCGAACAAAATTCAAGGTCATTAAAACAGGTCAGGTAGGGTGTTCTAAGGTAGTAATTATAGAATTGTCGTCGAAATAGTCCCTTAATGAGTAATAGCATTTATTAGTCAAAACTCTAAATAGTTCTTTTTTGAATTTGTCCAGATTTAACACTTTAATTTTTTCGGGTAGTTTATTAAATATTTTTTTGGCCATACAGAATGTGCTTTTATTCATTAGTGCAGTTGTGCCGTAGGTCACTTCGAGTTCTGACTTATTTTTATCGCGTAATTTTCTGTAGGAACTTTTAGTAGCTATTTTGTATGATGAAATGTTTGATTTGACGAATATATTTGTTTCGTATATGTACAACGATGGTAAGGTAAGAATATTTAGTCGTATAAAAGTCGGTTCAAATCTAACCTTCGGTTTCGGTAAAAAAACATATTTCAGTCGGACACTATTAGTAAGTATGTTGCTGCAATTGCAGTGAATATGTGCTGTAAGTGTGCCGTGTGTTAGTAAACATGGTACATATCCCGTTTATAGTGTTAATGATAATTATAATTAGTTAGAAATAATAATAATAATTTAATTAGAACCTCGTGAAAGCTGAGAAGGAGAAACAAATAAAATATCTTGAATTGGCACACGAGGTTGTTGACATGTGGAATGTGAACTCTGCTATCATTGTGCCGATTGTCGTGACGGCCAATGGTCTTATGGCCAAGAGCCTCGACGACCATCTTTCGAGGCTCTCCTTAGGCGGTTGGATCAAGGGCCTGATTCAGAAGGCAGTACTCCTCGATACGGCTCGCATTGTGAGGAGGTTCCTGTCCCTGGAGCCCTAACCACCGGTAGCTGGGACCCTGCTCCCGACACCGGCGGACTACAATTTTTATATTTTTAAATGTTTTTTTTTTGTATTCATTTCTATAGGAATATTTAAAAATGTAAATCATATGTATAAAGATGAATAAAGAGAATAATTATAATTTAATAAGAATGTGTTAAGTGACCATGACAGTTTAAAAGCTTAGTAAGTAGTCCCCAATTACAATGTATAAAAGATCTGCACACGATTGATCTTAAAATACAGTCGGTATTAACAAGTTAAACAACCATGTTAATTCTCTTTTGAGAATGTGTAGATTGTATCGTGTATTGTACTCATACGTGCATGTCCGGTGTGACGGACAACGCCAAAGATAATAATAAAACGAGTTTTTTTTTCAATTTTATTAAAAAAAGCTTAAGTTGAAACTTAAAAAAAACTTACTTTAATAAATTTTCTGCAACCAATAAGCTAACTATGAAGGAATCTCGACAATTTATATGGTTATGTGGATATCTGAACAGTTGTAGGCACCTTTAGACCATCGTCCTCAGTTCTTTCTGTACTGAATCGAAATTGTTCTGGTCAATAATATCTGTTAGTATTTATACAGGGTGGAATTTTTCAACGCCACCTGGAGAGAAAGCACTCTAAATACTGGAGATAGAACATTTTACTCAAAAGAAACATTCCTTTATTTAAAAACAAAGCCGACTTTAAAAAAACACTAAAATAACTTTACTTTCGGAAGTCGGTGTCTTTTTTTGTATCTTTTTTGCCACCGACTTCCGAAAGTCAAGTTATTTTAGACTTTTTTAGTGTTTTTTTAGCAGTCGGTTTTGTTTTCGCAGAAAGTCATTTTATTTTACCCTTTTTAGTTGTACCACACAAACTCTTGTCATGAATTAGTTTTTACATTGTTACTAGAAGTTAGTTAAAGTACTCGTCAAGACGAATCATACGAGCCCAAACTCGATGAGATTTGGTCGTTTTATAACGGTGTTCCTATGGCCACCGTCCAGCTCCATCATCAGACACTGGATACCATTTAGGACCAAAGTACTCGTCAAGACGCATCATACGAGCCCAAAATCGATGGGATTGTGTCATTTTATTACGGACTACCTGTGACTACCTTCCAGCTCCATCACCAGACCCTGGGTACCATCTAGAGACAAAGTACTCTACAAGATGAATTATACGAACCCAAACTCGATGGGTTTTTGTCGTTTTAATGGAGTTCCTATGGCCACCTTCCAGCTCCATCATCAGACTCTGGTTACCATTTAGGACTACAGAACTTGTCAAGATAAATCAAACGAGTCCAAACTCGACGGCGGCGTTGCGTCGTTTTATTACAGAGTTCGTATGGCCACCTTCCAGCTCCATCATCAGATCAGCTCCATGTCATCATAATATTGCATTGTCTCGCGATATACACACGCGTGCAAAATTTCAGCTCAATCAGAAATCGGGATGTGTGTCAAATTTAACTAGCAAGTATCACGCGACGTCGCGTGATGTACATCAGAGCGCCAGCACGCGACGTCGCGTGATGCGACAATTAACGTGAGGAAAACAATCAAATTCCTAAACCGATTTTGATGACATTTCTATGGGATCAATCGCGAAGCATATCCTTTCAGATGAAAAAAGAATTTTTCAAATCGGTTTACAAATGACGGAGTTCTGAGGTAACAAACATAAAAAAAAATACAACCGATTTGAGAACCTCCTCCTTTTTGAAGAAAGTCGGTTAAAAAAGTAAATAAAACTGCATTTTTTTTTTTCGAAAATTCTCTTGCCACACTAGGGAATCAAATCGGTTGAATTCCTAAAAAACAACACCGTGTATTTTTTTGGCATTAATCGATAGGGTTAATCATAAGGATCAAATCTCTCTAACAAACCTGATAAATTAAACAAAAGGAAATCCATTAAATCTTATCTTATAAATTCAATGGGATGAGTTGTAGCACTTTTACTCAAAGGTCCATCCGATTAAATAAGTAAGTACCTAATTAACAATTATCTTTGACGTCATTTACTTACTAAAATGACGAATGAATCAGGTGCTCCGCCACATAGTAGCAGAATCACCACTGCCTATGTTAATATAACCACTTCAATACCTGGATAAGAACAAACGGCACAATCAGATGGCCTGCGAGATCACCATACCTGACGCCTTTAGTTTTTTTTTTAGGGGGATATGTAAAAAAATCCAATTGACCAAAATCCTATGCTGTATGTACACGACTGTAACTGTACACGAGTTAAGAACTGAGGTTCGCAATACGATTTTCAATATTACACCTCGCTATTTAACGTTACTGGAGATGACTTCCAAGAATTTTGTGTACCTATCCAACAAAATGGAGCTCATTTTGAGGAACAAATTAAGGGTTCATGGTTTTCCTTTCATTTAATTTATCATGCTTGTTGGAGAGATTTGATCCTTATGACTGACCCTATCGATTGATGCCATAAAAGTACAGGATGTTATTTTTTTGGAATTTAACCAGTTCGATTGCCGGTCGAGTGTGGCAAGTGATTTTTCGAAAATCTTTGAATGCAGATTTATTTATTTTTAAAAATAAAGTAATGTTTTAAATTGGTTCGAATAAGATTTGATGTTTATTTTTTGAGATATGGGACTTTTTCATCAAACTGCAGCAACAACTTTGTTTTTAATTAACATACTATAAAACACAAATTTAGTTTTGTTGATGGATGTAAAACAATACAACATATGAAGTAATGCCTTCAAAATATTTTTATTATATTGTTTGGTGCTACGGAACCCTATGTGCGTGTGAGTACGAGTCGCATTTGGCCGGTTCTTTTTTTTTAAATTGTTTCCCTCCCTTTGGAGAAATTCAAATTACGGGATAATTACTGATAACTAACTATATACATAAGTGCCCCTGGCTGGAGGCCTTACACTCAAGGCATCCACAGGATAGTCCGGTTAAGCAGACGACAACTTCCTAGGTACACCTGCGAGATGCCCTTCACGAAAAACTACTATATAAGATATTTGCTCAGGTTATACGTCACAGTCCACCGCGGGGGCTGACGCGGTCATGTTGTGGCTTATCTTTTTGTGTCTTGTGGCTTTGTGGCTGCTCGTCAGCCGGTATCAGAACCGTCGCATTCTACAAGTGGCTAGTCAAATAAAATGTGACATTAAAACCTACCCCTTTGTGGGGCACGCCTATCTGTTCATGGGGGGTGGAGAAAGTAAGTAGGTTTTTTAATCTGAATTAAGCATAGTATTCTTTAGTCGCATTCATCTAATTGGTGATTTGAAAGTGCCGTTTAAAAATTGAATTGCATTCTGGCAAAATGTTGGTGTAATACCTATTAGGGATACTTACTCCTCTACTTAACACTTTGGGGATTATAAGCGTGATGCTATGTTGTTTACAAAATCTGGAAATGATCACTTCTAAAGTAAATCGACGAAACGAGGGTGAAGTCGACATGCTAGATAAACGTACACTTCCTCAAGTTAGATAGGTTGGGGAAGAGAAAGGGAGGGGTTTACCCTGCAGTGGGACGTCACAGACTAAAATAAGATAAATAAAATGACATCGTACAGAACAGAACAGGGACACTACCAATGTAAGTCTTTAAAAATTCCAAAATTTTATGCCTATTAGGTTAAACATAGCCATCCTGACATCCAAATTAGATCTTATTAGATTGTACCTATGTTTCATAAATAAATAATTTGAATTTGAGTTCATTCGCCGACAGACGTAAATACGAAGAAATTGGTTTTCACTAAATCTCGATTACCACTATCTTACAGCCAAGAGAAACATCCTTAGGTTGGATTTGATGGTTTAGTATGGCACAAAACTGGGTATCTTATGCTTGATTTCCATATTTATGTTTCTCTGTATATTAGGAACAGTTAAGGGTACACTAGTCGGTCGTACTTCCATGCAAAACAAACAAGCGTAGTATGGCGATTACTCCACTTTTTGATGGTGTAAGTTCAAAATAAAAAATACATCGATTTGTCTCACCATTATCTAGCCCTGTATGGAAACAAAAATGTAAAAAAAAAACAAATATGTTTTTTTTTTTTACTTTTTTGTATGGAACTGTGTCTGGCTAGTGTACCCTTAAGGCCATAGGTTTGATCTCATTGTGATTATCGCGTAAATTTTTATCCCTGTTTCTTTCGATACACCAGCATGGTTTCATAGAAGTCCCTCCAGCAAAGATGTTTGTATTATCCGTGTTCCCATCCTAGTCAAGGTTTTTTGACTAGCTAATAATTGTATTATCTTTACTACGGCAATAGCTATAACCGAACCACAATTAAGTATACGATAAATCATTAAAGACTATGTAATTATTTTGTTGCAGATCGTATGCGTTCTTTCCAGAAATTGGGCCGTGAAGCGATTAAAAATGGTGGTCTCACTAATATGTGGTTAGGAGGACAATATTATATTGGTGAGTTCCAAACGAGTTACATATGAGTTAACTCACTATGCGCGCTGACTTGAACTAACTTAGCTTAGCTCTTGGTCTGTAACTGGCTTTAGTTTAGTGTTATTACCAAAAAAAAGAATAATAAAACATATATCTTTTTTTTTAAAGATATTTCGAAAATGTTCTCTTTCTAATTTTTAGACATATGTATTTTGCACGTATGAAGTTTTATTAAAATCGGCTTAGTCACTTCGAAAACAAATGAGTTCAAAGTTAGTATAACTTATTTTTGTTTTTAATGTGCTGTTTCATTTTTGTTATTTTAAATTTATTATTTAATTTATTGTTGTTTTATGAGAATGTTTTAATTAGTAATATTTCTGGACATTTGCACGTCACTTCACGTGGCAAACAGGCCTGTACCTAATTATGTTGTTCTTGTTACCATCTCGCATGCATGTATTTTCTTGTATGTATGACACATGTTTAAGCAAATAAATATTATCTTATCTAATGTTACCTATGAAATGCCGTAAGACTTTATCGCTCTTAATATTATAAATTGTCACTACGAGCATGGCCGTTTTACGAATTGTAATCATCATCTTATTATGATTCTGCTGCAGTTCAAGAACATTAGACCCGAATTATACACAGGCAACAGGCAAGTTAGTACCTAGTTATCATAATCATATAGGGAATAACCTGCATATTAGGACAATACAAACGCAACTATCAAATGAAGTACCAAAATTCAGAATAAGTAAACCCATACTCATTACCGCCGTGAAGTTGAAGAGTAAACTGATTTTTAAATTTATATTCCATGTAACTAAAACACATGCAGCCGTTAAACCATAAGAAATCACCTTTTTTTGTTGATACTTATACTGGGCCATCATGTTTGACGAGTTGCACTAGCTAAATGAATTAGACCCCATATGTTCCTAATCGTATGAGAATATACCCCAATATTATAGAGAGTCAATGTACACACATCTTTTGCAGTGGTGGTGGACCCAGTGGATTTGGAAGTTATCCTGAAGAGTTCATTAGAAAAAGATGATGTTATGCGCTTTGCGAGACATCTCATCGGAAATGGAACTATTTTTGCACCAGGTATATCAATTTTCTTTCAGCATGCGGTACTAAACTTGTATCTGACGGCGGTTTAAAATAGGAACTAACGCTGTCATCTTGTTTTATCATTATCAATAGCACCCACGCCTGATAATGTCCTTCAAGTACCAAAATATCTTTGAACCCGTGTATCTGAGGCAGCGCAACTTTATTTTATCAATTACTCTGGTCAACACAATTTTTGTTTCCTACTATAGAAACACATAAAAACTAAAGTTTTTGAAAATGTTTAAATTGTTAGGCTTAAACATTGTTTTTAAAACTTAATTTTATTGTTATTTTCCGGTGAAACCGTCGCTTACCTTAATTATTGCATTACGTTTTTCTCATAGAAGAACTACTAATTAAATAAGAATCGTACTACTTTTGTCAGTGAATTAGAGTACCTTAAACCGTATCTTTGAATGTACAACTCTATCACAGTTACTATCACTGTTATTTTACATACTTGTCATTATGAACAACCAAGCAGCAACCATATTGTATCAGTAGGTAATAAAGATCACTGTCATTAATACTGAAATACCACCCAATCAGAAGTGAACATAGTGTGAAAGGAAAATATTGCGTCACGCAATCAACTTTCTCCTTAAACTTTGCAGTGTCCATCTGGCGTCCTCGCCGCAAGGTCTTGGCTCCGACCTTCACTCCCAAGAACTTGAACCACTTCGCGAAGATATTCTCCAGACAGAGCATCGTGATGTCAGAACAGCTGAAGTCAGTCGAAGGGACAGGACCCGTCTCCGTTTGGAAGTATTTAACTAGCTACACCATGGATTCAGTTTGTGGTTAGTTCGAATGTGTTTTTTCATGGCAACCTCGTAACGGGTGACTCATTTTTTTTTTTAAATCTTTTGTTTTTCACCATACCATAAAAGCGGATGATTGTAGTTGTTATAATTCTTAAATACGCATTTGTTAGGACCGCAAATAATTATTTTAATTAACACATACTTAAAATTTGATAGGCCAGTCATTTAAAACATTGTTGGTCGAAATAATATTGCACTATTACACTGTACCTACTGCTTTTTTTGGTATGTTGTTAGAATAATGTCAAACTAAGTTTGGCAGCTTCGAAAGGCCTGTGCTAACTGCGTGGTGCTTCAAAAACCTCGAAATGTTTGTGGTTTTTTTTCCAGTTTTTGTCTTATAAACTCACTTAGCGATGCAGTAGTTTTCTACTGGAATGACCCATGTTCGTCAGAAGTACAAAAAAACGTAGAACAAATGCATGTTTTTCTCGGTTAATTATTGTTTATTATAGTGATTCTGATTTTAAACAGCTATACCAAGCCTAATAAGAGCGCTCCCTCACCAAGAGCATTCGCCTGTTATGTAACAACCCACGATTCAATTTTGTACCAAATCTGAACTATTACATTACCCGCGAAATGCTCCCGTTCCGATAGCGCCCTAAATGTTAGCACAGCTATTTCACTTACTAAAAGTGCAGTTCGGTCTTTCTTTGAAATCAAGCTTCAGTCTCCTTCCTTATTTTCTAACTAGCGACACGCCCTGGCTTCGTACGGGTGCAATGTCATCATACATTTAAACCTTCCTCTTGAATCACTCTATCTATTAAAAGAAGCCGCATCAAAATCCGTTGCGTTGTTTTAAAGCTCTGTCTCGATGTATGCTTAGATAAGCATACATCGAGACAGACAGCGGCAAGCGACTTTGTTTTATAATAAATACTGATAGTGATAAATATATGCATTCATTTAATTCAGAAAAACTCAATTGCTTCTAATATGTTTGATTTTCGTCTCTGAAAATTCAACTTTAGGTAGGTCAATGAGGGTTGATTGAAATAATGACGATGTTTGATTGTCTCTAGAAACGGCTTTAGGCGTAAATGTAAACGCCCAAAAGACTTTAAACCTACCATTTCTGACGGCTTTTGATGAATGCTGCAAGCTGATAGCGGCACGAATGACACAACCCTGGCTACAAGCAGATGCTTTGTATCGCCTGCTACCGTACCACGCCAGCTTTGAGAAGTGTAAGAATTTGATCTGTAGTTTTATTGATGAGGTAAGTGTAACAACCATCAGGCTATATTGGCTTTGTGATAGTGCTCGGTTTCCTTGGCAACTTAGTTATATGAGTGACTCTTGGTTCAGTGAAATTGGATGAGGTGGCATCGGTATCACGAAATGATGATCTCCATACTATACTTTTATCTTGGTCGGTGGCAATTTTAAGCCAGATTCGCTTTTGAACCATCATAAGCTTACCTATTTTTCAACTATACTAATATTATAGAGAAGTAAAGTTAGTCAGTTTGTGAGGTTATAGGGGTAATCTCTGGATCTACTGAACCAATTTTGAATTAAAGCTGAAGCTACATTATCCCCAAGTTCCATAGGCTATATATACAGCGTGCCCGTGGGATAATTTCTGACGGTTGTGTGTGGTCAAAGGCGAGGTTTAATCAGCAGAGACGTTAGTTGTTCGTCAAACATTAGCGAGTTAAATGATTAACTAATTAAAAAGCATTTGTATATTTCAGGTGATCAAATCAAAACGGAAAACCATGAAGGAACAAAACGATGACGTGAAGAAAAGTAAGTGGAAATACTAAATACTTGCCGTCCACTTGCACAGGCATGATTTCCTTCGCATTTCCGTTCTCAGAAAGCCTTAATCAATTATATTAAATAATTCTACCCGTACTTTGAACTGGTCGGTTAGACAAATAGGGTTATTAGCGGGCCAAGAGTTTAGTAAGCAGTTGTAAACACAGGTTAACTGCTTGCTAATTTATATAATTACACATCCTTGGGGTCCGTTTCATAACATACTGTATAATTACAAGTCATGAATAGATAATAGGTAGATTTGTTATGTGTCATTTACTAACATGCAACGACGGATGTTCTTGGGAAGACAGACTGACACAGTGAAACCACAGAAAATAGACCTTTATCACTACTCCTGTTAGGAGATAATTTTGTAAGAATATCTAATATGTTTTGTTTGTTTTGTTGTTTTTTTTTGCCGTTTTTGCCGTTACAAACTAGAAGATACACTTCTAGTTTGTAACGGCAATAACACGGCAAACAATTTTTTCACAAACTTGTCTTCTATGTTTATTTGGATTACTCACATTAATGTATTAACAATTAAAACTTTTGTCTAATTAGCCGTAGTCCACCAGAATACATGCGTTGTATTTATATTGATTTTTAACCGACTTCAAAAAGGAGGAGGTTCTCAATTCGTCGGAATCTTTTAATTTTTTATGTATGTTCCCCGATTACTCGAAGATGGCTGGACCGATTTGGATTATTTTTTTTTTAGTTTGAAAGGGTTTACTTCCCAGGTGGTCCCATGATCATCAATTCAGGATCTGATGATGGGATCTTGGAGAAATAGAGAGGACTCTTCAAATTTTATAGGCACACTTGAAGGGATTTGGGTAGTTTATGGAAGAGTACTTTCTCGGAGTGGTCCCATTTCAATTTGGGGAAGATCTGATGAAGAACTTCGGAGATAGGCAACGGAACTCCTCTATAAATGATAGCAAATGGACTGGGATTGCTGAAATCTCATGTTTGTCTATTGTTTACACCAGTTCATAACATAACATCACGCCGGTACGCTGTGAAGGGGTCAGCACATGTGAACCACTAAAAGTGAAAAATAAAAATCTTTTTTGCAAAAAATTAAAAACAAAATCAAACTACCAAAAGTCACCGATTTCTGAAGCTAAAGTTATTTTTTACTTTTTTGTGTTTTTGAAGTCGGTTTAATTTTTTGCAAAAAAGTTTTTAGATTGTCCGGTTCAAGCCTCGGGTGATGCGACGTGTGTCAAGATACACGCGCGTTCTTCACTTAATTTCGTGTCCGCTGCTCTCCACCCCGTGTCTTGGGGACTCCCTGCATGCTCAACAATTCTTGTTTGGCCCGCTGTCGATGTACGAATTTACTTGTCACTTGAGAGTGTAGCTCCTGGTGACGAGGTAATTTCATCTCTTTGCGATAGAATGTTTTGTTATCCATTCCTAACATTTTGAATTCATCTTCTAGCGTATCAGCGAATCCTTGTAGCTTATCGTGTTCATAATATTCAAGAATAGGTATTTCTAGTGAATTGATAGATTTGAGTTTTCTTCCCTGCCGCCTATTGTATTGTTTATATCCAAGGATAGGCATTTCTTCTATCTTTGCGGTTTGTAATAGTTTTCCTTGCGGTTCATCGTATTGACGATATCCAGGGATTGGCGTTCCTGCTGTCCTGGTGGATTTGGTATTGGATGTTATTCCTTGTAGCAGTTTATATTGTCGATATTCAGGTATTAGATCTTCTATCTCGATAGGTTTGAATGATATCCTTTGCGGTTCTTTATTTTGTCGATATCTAGGGGTAGTTGTATTTTCTGGCTTGACATTATTGAGTGTTTTTTCTTGTGGCGCTTCTGTATTATTGGATTTGGAAGTTATTTCTCGTCGCTCCTTATATTTTTTATATTCAGGTATTAGATCTTCTGTCTTAATAGGTTTGAAAGATATCATTTGCGGTTCTTCGTTTATTCGAAAACTAGAGAAAAAAGCATTGATAGACGCTTCCTTCGTTTCCATGTTTATGCACCTTGTGGTAAAGGCGATGTATCCTATTGTTATGAACAGTGCACTTTTCATTTTTGTTGTATTCTACTAACTTATTTATACGGACCGTTCTCATGTATTTTTATTGCATTTTTATATAGTTTCTTAATCTTAGATTTTTTTATGGCCGCCTTTTGCTCGTTAACGGTAAAGTCCATGGTCATTCTAGATGGTTTTATTTCTATTTTCGATTGAAATAACACTTTTTTTTTTTTAAATAATTATAAGCACGGCAAAAATGCTTTCCATGATAATGTGATAGTTTCGTTTATTTATTGATACTCTGGCTATAGACTCGCTGTTCACACTGGAGTCGAATTGTATAGGAGTCCACATGCGGCCAAAGCTCATAATAATGGCATTTAGAGGTATTCAATTCCATTTTGACGGTTTAGAAAATTATGTCAATTTAGCAAAATGAATTGAACATATTTTAGAACTTTTACAAGGCATGTAAAATTCTTCTCCTCTTTTTTTCGCGACAATAGATACCCATTTTGCAAAGCGCAATGGATTACTCGGAAATTTACAATAAAAATATAGCATAATATAAAATAACAATACTACTCTATGCATTCTCTGTTCCAAAACAGCCAATGTTTGGCCCAAAAGTTGGCGATATCGCAACATTGGTCAAACAATCATTTTATTTATTTATTTTTTTATGTACACACAAAATACTTAACAGGACATTTCATTACGATAGAAGAGCACAAAGGTACTGCTTATTTCATAAGAAATACTCAATAATAATAATAATATATTACTCTTAATATTTCGTTTTTTGTTGTTTAATTCTATTTATATTTTATAAAAAAAAACAGTTGTTGGCATAAACTAACCGAAAGAAGGATATGCCAACAAAAATCTTGATAATTATTACGGTGGTTATTTTTAATTTTTTTGAACACGCCCTGCGGCATTTTGACGTCTTAATGTTTGCTATGGTTGGACATATAAGATGCTCTGTGGGTTGGACCGTACTAATTTGAAATAAGAGCACACAATTTTACGTGGTTTAATTTTGTCGCCGTTTTTGTAGCGCCTATCGGGACTCTAGAGGATTATAGAATTGTATTATATTATCTAGCTTTAATCAGTGTTTTTGTTTTGCTTGGGTATCATTGGTTAGACGCACTGAACGCTTGTTAATATTTGACATCTATTTTAATGGGACATTATATTATTATTATAGCTAGCTTATATTGTCCCACTGCTGGGAAAAGGCTTCCCTCCATCCTTCCAAAGGTCATGATTCTGTGCTATTTCTTACCAATTTTCAAGGAAGATATCAGTACTTCCCGCCATCTGCTCGACCCTGTCTCACTGTTTCAGGGCACCAATCCTGAGCTCGACGATTTGCATTTTGGAGGAATTTCCTTATATCAAAATATAGGTTATGCATAGGTTTGAGAAGGTACTTTCGTCATGCAGGAAGATTCGAAAAATATTCCAACTTTATTTTGAGATTGGGGCTAACATATAATATCTTCGGCCGTTAGTGAAACACTTTTTATGTGGAACGAGCGAAAAAAATTAGCTCTCTTTGGGTTTGAAGATAAATTATTATTCCCTAAATTCTTTACATGTTATATACGGAATACATTCGTAATGTTTCATCACTCATAAGAATGTGGAAAGTGAAGCTAAATAAGTTAAAAAAATTAACACCATTTCAGATTCCGCTCAAGATATGAAGACATTCCTGGAGCTGCTAATAGAGGCAACAGGAGGAGACCAGGGATACTCCGACTTGGAGTTACAGGAGGAAACTCTGGTTATTGTAGTCGCTGGTACCGATACTTCGGCTGTGGGAGTATCCTTCGCTGTATCTATGCTGGCAAGGCATCCGCATGTACAAGAATTGGCGTATAAAGAGTGAGTCTCATCAGTATTATAGTAGTTAACTTATGCGTGCTATACATATGTTCAGGACGGCATAACGCGGCACAGTCAGGCGGAAAAATAAAGTTTCGATTGTGCCACCCAGCCTGTGCTGAATCATGCGGACCTGAACTTAATGTGTGTACCCCCTACGCTGCTTACTTTAAAGACTGTCCCTGTGTTATTAAATACAGAAACGATGAGATTCCCGAAAGATGCAACCGCGACATCGCTCGATTAATTATTGTCAAATATAAAGGTAGGGCCCCGATTATGGACCCAGTTAAGGTCATGGATTCTCTGGATGTAGAAGGCACAGGTCCTGTTGTTGTTGCGTTGTTTGCTTAAGGAAAGCATATGGCCAGTCTTCTTTCAGCTGGACAATGATTGAAATTGGACTCATCTGTAACGCGAACAGTCGCTGCAGCAACCACTCTTATACTGTTTCTCTAAAAATACTTTATTTTTCTACCACTTCTCAGATTAAGGGAAGTATTCGGTGACTCAGACAGACCAGTAACTTCCGAGGACTTGCCTCGTCTCCAGTACTTGGACGCAGTGATACGCGAGACGCTGCGATTGTACCCCCCTGTGCCAGTCATTGTCAGGAAAATCGAGAAGGATGTGCAACTCCGTAAGGATTTTATTGACATTGCTACGAAATTGTCTACTAAATGTTCATTGGCTTCTTAAACACCTACCTCGTAACTTTGGCCCTATAAACACTATCTTGTACGTACAGAAAGAAAAACAGACAGTAAGGAGACCTTCCACAAAGATTAATAGACTATGCATTTGGTTGTCAAGCCCTGAGACAGGCAGTCCCTGACTAGGAATAAGCGAGTTGAAATTACTATTACGTACTCCAATTAACAATGTACAAGATGTACGCCCATTGCGGCGATTAGGGATTTCATATCATGAAAAATTTTGAATTTCCAAACAACGTCCCCAATTTGACCCATTAAGGAAATGAGTTTTCAAAAAGTCTTCCTTAGACCTCCGTCCTTGCCTTAATTATATGAAGCACTTGTCGATTTTTTTTCCGAGTGAGTTTTCTGTAAGTGAATTTAAGGTTATAAGTCATATGTTACCGTTATTACAGCATCAGGTGTAACATTGGTGGAAGGTTGTGGCGTAGTGGTGAACATCTGGGGCACGCAGCGCAACCCTCGGTACTGGGGAGCCGACGCGGAGGTGTTCCGACCTGAACGGTTCATCGACACGCCGCTCGCGCATCCTGCTGCCTTCATGGCGTTTAGCTATGGACCGAGGAACTGTTTAGGTTAGTATTTACGTTATTGTATTCTATTTGAGGTCGGCGCAACATGTTTTCTTCTTCAATTCTCCCCTGTAAGACGTCACGGCATCATTTACTCCTCTCTCTTTCATATCATTCCTCTCCCTCTCCATCCATCAATATAGGTATTCACGTTATTCCAAATTCTAAATGAAGTAGAGGTTAATGTCAGAAAGGCAGCCACTCTATGACCTCTTGTTAGACTGTAAGTCGACCCCAAAACATTTGAAACAGGCAGATGATTACTCCTCTGTTATTTATTTATTAATATAGGAAAACCAACTGCTATAACAGCCATGGGTAACAATTGTATATTAAAGGGTGTAACAAGACCCTTAACGAAACCGAAAGGCATTTATCCTCCCCGTCATTGCGATATTTTTTTAGTTCTAGAGGGATTCCCAGGTATGGACCTGGGAATCTTCTAGTTACGGAGATATTGGGGTTCGAAGTTCAAACTTTTTTAGAACTTAAAAAAAAAAAAATACTTACCTGTTTATAATACCCGTACTATTTAATCTATCCATCAGCACAATGTTTTGCGTGCGTTACATTGAGTCCTACCATAAAACGTGATTTTTCACCCCAAAAAAAGTTTCCCAGCAATAATTTTTGCGTAAAGTTACTAGTTTGATGTACATAATGCTTGGTTGACGGGTTCGTTAAGGGTCTTGTTACACCCAGTATGTAACTAAGAGCCAACTACAGGTTTATTTATTTAACACTTCAAGCACAAAGTACAGAGGCGGACTTAATGCCATAGGCGTTTTCTACCAGTCAACCTTTGGGTGACGCAGAGACAAACAGTGGTAGGTGTCAGCTTCTCAAGTAAAAACAGAAAAAGTAGTACAAAAGTAGTATAATTATGAGAATGGTAGATATGGTATATGAAGCCGGAAAGTCGAAAACTTATGTTATTCGTTTTTTGTATACTCTCAATACGATCATTTGTCCGAGTTTTGGTCGCGAATCATATTTTAATCAACATACAGCCCGATACTGACCTGCAAATTGCAAAAAACGAAAGGAAATTTGAATTTCGCGCGCTACCTTAGCGCAATCTCCTTACGTTTAAAGTTGTAGGGAGAGGGACGCGTTTCCGGCTAAATGTCGTCCGATGATATTACAAAAAATATCTGATTATAGAGCATTTTTATTTGTTCATTTTTCAGGTTACCAATACGCAATGATGTCTATGAAGACAGCACTAGCAACGCTCATCAGAAGATATCGAGTATCTTGTGACATGAGCAGAAATAATGGATTCAAGGCAGAAGAGAACCCCATCAGACTCACCTTCGATGTCATGATGAAGGATGTCGATAGGTTTACTGTGCAGTTGGATAGTAGGAAAAAGTGAGACGGAACGCGTAGTGATAAAGCATTGTGAATTGCGATAATATTTTTTATAGAATTAGAAGTGAGGTTCAAGGATACTGTCTTAGGAAACTTTAGCTATTTTTATTGAAAGAGGCAGAGGTACTTAATTTTTTGGTCAAGCGTGAGTTGTCCATAAAAATTTATGAAATTGATTTTTATTGAATGTCCTCCCAATTTGTTTCATGTAAGGTTCATTTCAATGGGAAAGAAAATATAGCGGAAGTCGGTCAAACATTGTAAAATATTTTTTTCATACAATTTGTATTGCTTTTTAAGTTATCGACTCAATTTTATGCGACGATCACCCTATACAGGGTTAGTTTCCAAAGACCAGCCAAATTCTCAGATATGATGCAGTACATCATTCTGAGACCCCCCACATAGAATTTTTTCTTCGGTTATTAAAAAAAAAAACAGCTGTTTCCTACAAAAGTGCAATACCTACACGGTCAAAATGTATGAAACAGCTGTTTTTTTTTTTAATAACCGATGAAAAATTTCTATGTGGGGGGGGGCTCAGAATGTCGTACAGCATCATATCTGAGAATTTGTGTGGTCTTTGGAAACTAACCCTGTATAGGGTGACTGGTAATTAGTAACCGATACTTAAACACGTGATTGTACTCATGATAACAAACAACTTTTCTTTTTTCACGATAACAACAGCCGTATGAAATTCGCCGCGCGGGTGTTCTGCCTACCCACTGTGCACGGTACGATAGTAATGAGACAGAACGGCCTCACGCAGCTAACAGCTGATAGGTCACAGGCGCGCGCGCGCGTATTTCATGCGACTGTAGTGTTGTTGTGACAAAAGTGAAAGATATAAACGACAATGTTTCTTTGGGAAAGTTGTTGGTTATCATGAGTACAATCACGTGTGTAAGTATCGGTCACTAACTACCAGTCACCTATAAAAATCACATGTCACTACATTCGTACACGTTATTCTTCGAAACCCGCCATTCGATTTCAATGTTTTGTGAATGTCTGTGGTTGATTCCAGCCTGAAAGCTGAGTCGCTAGTAGTATATACTCGTATAAGCCCGAAGTGATTTCCCAACGTCAAAAATGACTAACTTTCATACAAACTCATCTCTTATCCTTATTCCTTTGAGGTCCTTTGGTACTTTCGTAAAGTATGGCACTTTTGACGCAAAATTGTCCTAGCGATTAAGTCAGTAAGTGAATGAATTTAATGCACAGAATACTTAGTGATACGAATTACCCAGTAGGTGCTGCTTACCTGGGTTGTGGAGGTCAGATAGGCAGCCTCTCCACGTAAAATAGGTACTTACTGGTGTTCAGTTGCATACGGCTAGGCTGCATATTAAAGATTTTTATTATCTTGACATGTGGATGATGAACTAAAGAATTAAACTTACGTGATAACTAGCATTAACTGACAGAAATGTTGTAAATAAAATGATTTTTAAATATCTACATAAAATGTGTTAATATTTATTTCTACAAATTAATCTCTTTCACGAAAAGGTGGGCTATGGAACCTTACCCACAATACTTTATCTCTTGATCTCCGTAAACTCACGTTTGAAATGGTAATTATGCGTTTTTTAAAGCGTGTTTCTATTTGCCAAACATTTAAAGTATCTGGTGTTGGTGTATGTTAGCGTAATGTTTACATTGAATATGATTATTCACTAAGAAGATAACTTCTTGCGCATTTACTGGAGTATTTTAAAATGTAGGCCTTTGAATAAAATTTATATTGATGATTTGGCTGCCTTTTGTACTCTGAAATTAATGTTTTACATTTTTTGGGTAAGTGCCAGTTAATTTTTAAATACAAACTTTGTGTTTGACAAGAACATTCGGTAGTTAAGAACACCTTGATTTGTTATATACCAAAATGTAGCTCAGCTCAGTGTAATTTCTTCTTCCCTACTTCTCTATTAGTCGTAATCTCAAGAGTCATGCACTCCTCATGTCAATCCATCCAATCGTGACTTAACCAATACAGGCCTAAAGTTATTACGAAGTAAGTTATGGCAAGAGAAGTGTCCACCACCCCACGACTTCTTACAGCCCCAAGAACACCTGGCCCGGCAGTGAACTGCAGTGGCCTAAGCTATTTGGAAGGCTCTGAACCAATTGCGTACCCAAGTAGGCCGCTGCAAATATAATCTGCCAAAATGGGGTATCATTGGTTCCTCCAACACCGAGTGCGAGTGCGGCGCTCCGGAACAAACGATGCCCCACCTGCTGGAGTGTCCCAGGTGTCCGTTTACCTGCACTCTTGACGACCTGAATAGCGCTTCTGTCGCTGCAATAAACGTGGCCACCTGCTGGGCCCAAACCGTGTAGGTAATATGGAAGGAACATCGATACGGTAAGAAGAAGAAGTAGAAACCTTATGTATTAAAATACGATTTATTATTTAATTTACACTGTCATAAAGTTGATATTCGTTTCTGTAGGTGTAATTAAGGATTTGAATGAAATTGACTTTACTTACACTTTTTTTTTATTGCAACTGTTTGAAAAAAAAACTCAGTTTTTGTATAGAAGCTCAAAAGAAGTCTTACACTCTCATGACATCATATAAAATAATGTTTTACGTAGTTAGGTAAATAAGTAATAAAGTTTATACAAGTTTCACACAGAAAACAACTTTTCCTTAGGAACAACAGTTGAAAAAATGGATTTCCCATGGCTGACGAAATTAGTATCAAAAGTATTTTTTTTTTTCTATTTGTAATCCCGTAAGTTGCCGGTTTGATGTTCGTCGACCTATGAGGTTTTGCGCTTTTTGCTTTACACCCTGTTTAAGAAATATTATAATAAATCTTTTTTCAAAACTAATGAAGGATGAAAGGTCAGAAACTATTAGTTTTCATAAAATGATTGCTATAAAGTTGGTAATCCATGTCACGTAATTGATTAACAAAGGATTATTATTCAAACACTGTTTATATTTACACTACCTACCAAACGCGTTTAGGTTTACCTCATATGACACGTGTAACACATGAAATAACTGAGTCAATATTAACTTTAATACATTAATTCCATAAACCTATATCAAATGATGGTATTTATGTTTGTCTGTTGTATTAGTATCATCATCTCATCCGACAGATGTCCACGGCAGGACGTAGGCCTCTCGTACTCCCAAGTACCAGACTATAATTAAGCGTAAAAGCGAAGCGTACATTCGTTTTGCTAAGGCAAGTCGACGGATCCCAGCTGCGCAAAGCTCCTATTTTTGTTTTGCAGGGTTTAAGGCAAACACGCTTTGGCAAAATGGGAAACGCATGTGACTAGAAGAGTGATGGACATGAATGTTGATGGATAGAGAGGGAGAGGAAGGCCAAAGAAAAGATGGATGGATTGTGTGAAGACGGATATGAAAGAGAAGGGACTAAATGATGATGTAACGTCTGGTAGGGAAGAATGGAAGAAGAAAACGTTGCGCCGACCCCAAATAGAATGTGACAAAGGCAGGAAGGTGATGACACTTTGGCAAAGTGGGGGATTAAAGATCCTTCCGACAGTCAGTGTGAATGCGGTGCTCCCCACCAGGGTGTCCTGCCTTTTCGCAGAAAATTGTTTGCCAGATTATCACTTGCCAACCAACGTTTCGCCGATGCTTCACTTTGACAACTAACGATTAGCAAATTTTTGTATGACAACGTTTGATTTGGTAGAATTATTGTTAAGCTGATTATTATAATGACACAAAACGTTTGGGACATTTATAATTTGTCAACCATTTCACTAGGCCACACGACTATTAGACGAATGACGTTTTGTCAGTGTAACAGTTCCCTTTTCATACATTGATATAATGATAAAAAATAAACTAATTTTTACATACATTTTTTATTTAACAATCTCAAAAATAACATTAAATCTTTAAATTGGCAGCAATGCACAGCAATAATTTTTCCTCTGTGTATGTAGCTTTGTGTTCAAGAATTCTGTTGATTCTTTCTTCTTTGTCCAAGTACTTTTATGTGCCGCGGCAGCGGCCGGCGATGTGCCAGAAGCGAATCGCTTTTGTAAAAGGAAACAGTTAAGTTAGGTTAGAGTATGACAAACAACGCACGAGTCGAGCGAGCGAAGCGAGCGTGCCGCGGCTGCGGCCGGCGATGTGCCAGAAGCCAATCGCTTTTGTAAAAAGAAACAGTTAGGTTAGGTCACATTAAAGATAAAGTAAAAAAAAAATTAATAACAATAACTACCTGTATATAATTTGTCTGTCAACTAGATTTGGTAAACAATAAACAACTAAATGAATATTACGCAAACTAAAACATTCTGCTACTTAAAAGCTGGCATTTTAAAAAGTGTCATTATGAGAAGCAGACCAAACGTACAGTTGGTAACTGTGCGGATGGGAAATAAAACAAAATTATATGATAAGTTAGCAAATGATTATTCGGCGAAATAAAATTCTGCGAAACGTTGGTTGGCAAGTGAAAATCTGGCAAACATTTTCGGCGAAAAGGCAGAGAACCCTCCACCCACTTGCTGAGATGTCCAATGTGTCCGTACAACGGCATTTTAGAGAACTTCAAAAATGCTTCAGACGCTGCGTCCCACTAGGTGGTTACGTTAATCGTGGCCACCGAAACGATGTACCATCGATACGAAAGAAGAAGGAGGGTTAATGGGACCTAACACAAATAGGACGACGGGGTCTTGGTTCGCTTGCTTTGCTCGTTTCCTCTAGACCTCGTCACTCCTTTCGATAAATTTGGTATGCTCAGTAGAACCTCACCTTCCAGTAGTTATAAAACGAAACAGTATCTCACCACTGCGATTTTTTTTTAAATATTGGCACAGACACCACGATACTTCTGTGTCTAGTTAAATGAAGTATTAAACTATAAAAATTAAAAGAGTGTTAAGGAAGAGAAAGTATTAGAAAAGCAAAGAGGAACACTGAAAAGAGAGTAAATGCTTGGGGTGAACTGAATGAAAAAGTAAATGCTGACAATGGTATGGCTCTAAAAAGTAACCAGGCAGTGTCGCTCAAGATGTTTCGCAGTCAAGTACATCGGTGGGCGGTAACCATCATCAAGTGTTATAGTCAATTGATGTTTCGTAGAAGCTTATAAAATAGGTACGACACACACGGCTATTGGAACTAAAAATCCAAACAGAAAAACCACACGACACTGCTAGTAAAGAAAACACTCATCCTAACTTAAAATACACAAAAAACTGACGACAGTCCGTCAAAAGCTCGCAAGTATATCAGTCGTAATCGCCTCCTTCAGATTCACTAATTAAGGTTTTAGTTTAAGTATTTCGTGAATTAAAGACAATGCTGTGGATCCTAGTGGCAGTGCTCCTGGTGTTTTGGATAGCGATGTCCAGGTGGAAGAACAGAAGACTGATGGCGTTGGCAAAGCAGTTAGCTCCAAGGAGTATCGCTTTACCGTTTGTAGGACATGCTTACCGGTTCTTGGGGAATGATGAGGGTAAGGATTTTTCTGGTGACTTTCAAACTGAAGACATGGATTTTCTGGAGATTGTAGAAAAATTATATTAAAAAAATACGAATTAGAAGCCGTGAGGCATTTGTTCTTCCCGTCATTGTGATCATTTTTTGTTCCTATATATACCTGGGAACCTTCTGTTTACGGAGATATTGGGGGTCAAATTTCCAATATTTTCACAACTTTAAAAATAAAAAAATCGAGTTTTTAGTGTTATAACTTTACTTTAACTCTACGACCTCCCCTTACTATATAATGCATCCATCAGCACAGTGTTTTGAGTGCGATACATTAAGTTCTACCGTAAAACGTGATTTATCACCCCAATAAAAAAGCCGTTTTCCCAGCAATAATTTTTGCGTTTAATTAGTTTGATGTACAGAATGCTTGGTTGACGGCTTCATGAAGGATCCGTTCACACCTTGTATTTGTAGAAAGGCATACAATGATACAGGAACGTCAATAGGTGGAACCTATTCAATTTTTTGAGAGTACATGTAATAGCTTAATAAAATAGGAAACTTAATAAAATAAGTAGAAAGAAATAGAAAGTCTTGAGAGTAGGAAATCTTTTGTTTGAGTGTCCCTCAGAGTCTTACTGGACTTATGAGGTTCATAAAATTACAGAAATAATAATAAATTGACGATTATTTTTATAATTAAGTCAATAATTTATTCAAATTGTGCTAAAAAACCAAAATTAAATTATGTCCCTCATGGTCCAGACCATGAGGGACATAATTTAATTTTGGTTTTTTAACTTTTCACTAAAATTGCGTCATTGTTACACTTCTACCATCCGTCATTCTTTCTATTCTTCTATTGTTACATATTCACTGGATGCTTGTTTTGTCCAATCTATTATGTTGCCGTGCCCTAACTGGGTTTCATGTTGGAACTTACTTATTATGTAACAACTAAATATACACATGAATGCAATAAAGAATTTGAGTTTGAGTTTCTTCAGTACATAATTTTTAAGTGACACAAGTTTTTTCTCGATTTTTTGTTTTTGCTTTTTAATCATATTTAGAATCTGTTGCTAGCTGAAGTTAAAGAACATCTTGAAAAGCATTAGCATTTCATTAAAATGTAAGGTAATATGTAATAATATCTGTGTCTTTCTAGATCGCATGGAAACTTTTAAACGACTAGGCAGAGAAGCATTGGAGAAAGGTGGTCTCATATCTCACTGGCAAGGGAATCG
This sequence comes from Eugnorisma glareosa, assembly GCA_947578425.1. NCBI lineage: Eukaryota > Metazoa > Arthropoda > Insecta > Lepidoptera > Noctuidae > Eugnorisma > Eugnorisma glareosa. The sequence continues at coordinate 21,277,882 of OX387961.1, forward strand.
ACTCTATATTCGTAAGAAAACGTTTCAATAAAAACCAACAAACTTTAATTACAGTTGAACAGTGGTGGCCATGTGGAAACGGCCACGATAAGTTCGAAAAAAGAAAGGCATTGTAGGTAAAAATTATTTCATCACAACTGATCTCAAACCGATGGAGGAATACATCGTGAGGAAACTGGCATGTCGTAGAAACAAAAAAAATGATTTCGGCCAACTTCGAACCATGAATGGGCCAGCGCAGTGGAATACAGCACGAGCCCGCACCCTCACAGCGAGGAGGCCTGTGCTCCATCCAGGCTCTAGGAGTCGGAGGGAAACATTATGGGCTGATTGAGTAAATTCCTACACTTAAAGCAATTTATTATAATTTTCAATGACTTGTCATCCTTAAAGTATGTTTATTTTAAATCTGTCGACGGCTTCAACGGCTACTTAACCTCACTTGCAGTGGTGGCAGACCCTGAGGCTGCGGAAGTTCTGCTCAAGTCGTGCTTAGACAAAGATGACGTGATGAAGTTCTTTAGAGTCCTACTAGGAAACGGCAGTATATTTGCACCAGGTATTATAGTTATTTATTTCCGTAAAATTATGTAAATAGCTCCACTGTTGTCGAATTTGGTTATAAAACATGGTCCAGTGAGTGACTGAACATTGATGTGTCATATTTCGGTCGTTGGTGGTTTCGTAGTGAGGAATCCAATTAGTGTGTGTATATAAGTGATTCGACAAAGTATCGGAGCAGAAGCAATAGGCCTGCTTAAGTGATCCGTGTAAAATAGGTTTTACGCATACAGTTTTGGCACCCATCATTCCATTTTATAGGAGATCTTTAGAGATCAGTCTAAAGTTTCCCTCTTTTACCGTTACAGTATCAATATGGCGTCCCCGTCGCAAGGTCTTAGCTCCGACCTTCAGTCAGAAGAACCTCAACTCTTTCGTGGAAGTGTTCTCTCGTCAGAGCCGCATCATGGTGGAACAGCTTCGGGACGTTGCAGGGGGAAGAGCTTTCTCTGTGTGGAAGTATCTCACTACCTATACCATGGATTCTGTTTGTGGTAAGTACCTATCTCAGAGTACGGATATGTCTCTACGGCCGTTAGAGACAGCTCTATTCTTACAAATCAAGCGTGCCGCAGTTTACTCGGTCTACGAGACAGAAGGCGTGTAGAAACTGGGGGATTAGAAGGCGGTCTGTGACAGAAGTGGTATACTCAACGCATTTGCGACGCTACCAAAGACATTTAAACATTTACGATAAATCTCTTTGGAGGCTACAAATTTTACAATTACTGCTGTGTCTAGACCCGGGCAGGGTGATTCCGTACTCCATGGTGTAGTGTTTCATGGTGAAAGATGGTCTCTGATTGTTATGATTGTTCCGCTTTTGCTTTCATAATCTTCTTAGTTTTTGTGTTTGACTTAAAAAGTCAAGACCGATCTTTATGACCTTACAGAAACAACATTAGGCATACAAGTGAATGCCCAGCTACAACCTGAGCAGCCATTTCTTAACGCCTTCGAGAACTGCTGTCGTTTAGACGCCAGGCGCATCTGCCAACCCTGGTTATACAATGATAAGCTGTACAGGTTCTTCTGCACTGACGACTTCGAGTTGCATTCACATAGTAAAGAACTGATTTGGAGTTTTATGAACAAGGTGAGTCTTTTAACGTTCACTTTGTAAAGTTCCCTTGCAAAGTACAGTTTGAAAGGGAAGGCTAATAACAAAATGCTTGGTAGGTTGGTCAACATGCTACATTACAATTTTACCAAAAAGGCCATATTTGCAAATGAATCAAGATTTTAATAAATTTTATTGTTATTTACAGATCATTGCCTCAAAATGGGAGTCCCTAAAGAAAGAGAAGATCGAATCTAATGCCAGCCACTGTGAGTTAAATTCAATAATGTGATATCGGGGATATCAAAATCCATATCGGTAGTTGAAATGTCCCCGGAATGGTATGTTGAATGTTGAAATGTATGTGTGTGTGTGGTGTGTGTTGTGTGTGTATCTATGTCCCCTCAGCATTCAAACAAAGTTGGAAGACCTTTCTCGAGCTGCTCATCGAATCTCCAGGAGGCTACGGTAACGTGGAACTGCGAGAAGAAACCCTAGTCATCGTGCTGGCTGGTACTGACACGTCAGCGGTTGGAACTGCTTTCACCACAGTCATGCTGGCCAAGTATCCTGACATACAGGAGAAGGTTTATGAAGAGTATGTGATTTTGTCATACTTACTCCTTATTTCACTCCTAACGTCCATACCCTACCTCACGCGATGCAACTTTCGATGCAACTTGCGTCAAGCGACACGCGTCACTTGTTTTCTTCAGCTAACTAAACTAACATGCGCAATAACCCAAAGTATGCTCAATAATACGCTTTTAAACGCTTTATCAAACAACTCTTTTTCACTTGTTTTCTCCGTAGTAATGTCGCGTATCGACCTTGTCGCTTGTGGCCAAGCAGTAACCTACCCCTTACAAGTTTTTCAGATTTTTGAAATATTTTTTTAGATTGCAAGAAGTTTTTGGCAACTCAGACAGGCCAGTGACTCCTGAAGATCTGCCTCGACTCAAATATCTTGAAGCAGTGATCAAGGAGACGCTGCGACTGTATCCACCTGTACCTTTCATCGTCAGACAAGTTCAAAATGATGTTACCGTGCGTAAGTATACATTTTAGTTCGAAGGATGTGGTAATAACTATCGCCATCCTCTTTAAACAGGGCCTATTATAATCTTGCCACCAGTTGCCTCTATCATATCATCATCATCTATCGCGTTGAACCTTTTTAAATGTATGTAATTATTCATGACTTGACTTTCTTTGTATAGCTTCAGGTATAACCTTGGTAGAAGGCTGCGGTCTTTTCATCAGCATCTGGTCCATACACCGCAACCCTCGGTACTGGGGAGACGATGCGGAGCTGTTCCGACCTGAACGGTTCATCGACACGCCGCTCGCGCATCCTGCTGCCTTCATGCCGTTCAGCTACGGACCGAGGAGTTGTTTAGGTGAATATGTCGACAGTGGCTTGCCGTAATACATCAGGTCGTTGGATTTGCGACGTTTTGACCTTGAAAGTTGAAAGTCTTACAGCCCCTTCAATGTCGCTGTGTTTTTCGAAACTACCTGTTTTTTTTACGGTTAGGGCTTCGGTTTCGGCTTTACATTCTGTAAAGCATAACAAAAAAACTCATGACCAAATGATGACTCTCATCATTTGGTCATGTGTTCATGCTCTGATCTCATTTCTTGAGTACGTATGTAGGTACAGTATCCTCTTCTCATTTCCAGGATATCAATACGCCATGATGTCAATGAAGACTGCTCTAGCGACACTTTTGCGTCGATACCGCGTTATACCAAGTGAAGCAAAGAACGAAACGGGTGAAGCAAAGAACGGTTCAAGTGGAACAAAGAACGTCTCAAGGGAACTAAGAGTTAAGTTTGATGTCATGATGAAAGATGTAGATGATTTCGTAGTACAACTTGATTTGAGAGTTTAAATTAAAATGAGTTATTTATCCTTTATTTACTTACTTTTGCACCTGCTGTTTACATGCAATATGTAGCTACTGACTGGTTTGGGGAAAGTAAATTGGTGCTGAATAAACTACAAGGATGGGTACTAAAAAAAGGAACAGTTTATAGTAATTAGAGATTTAATTTTGGGTAAAGATTGTTGCTGATATCTTAACTGACCAAAGTGTCTCCACTTTGGTCAGTTAAGATACAAACGTACGTACGTACAACGATACGTCCGTACGTACGTGGTGCTGGAGACAAACGTAGATGTACGAAACGAGAGGAAAGGAGATGCGTAAGAGCTAGGGTGTATCCACTGAAGCTGTGAGGAGATGTGCAAAGCCGCACGACGCTCACAGCACACCACTCACCTCGCACAGCACACCGCTCACCTCTCATAGCACACCGCTCACCTCGCATAGCACACCTCTCAACTCACACAGCACACCGCTCAGCCCCCTTTTTTTTTTTACCGATGTGAAATCATCAAATAACCCCTCCCGCTCTGGGCTGAGCAGGAGGGAGTGTCAGACTTTTACTGACTAAAACCCATCCATGTTCCTTCCTTTGCCCTTTGTGTTCCAGGGCCGCGGTATCTCTTTCGAACAGCCCCGCAACCCTGGCAGGCGTCGGTCCTTACGGACCCCTTCCTGTTTGCTGACTCTCTTTGAGGCGCGCGTGGAACACGAACGCGCCGTCGCCACGGCCTGTCGTCATAAGACGGACGGACGGCGAGCTAGCCCATAGCTCACCGTCCACAGGCCCGCGCCTACGGTGGCCGGGGGCCACCACGTGGCCCCCGACGCCCGGTGCGTCTCCCGCGGCGGCTGGGACGTGAGGTTCTCTCCCTCTCACGTCCCGCCACCTCCTTCGCTAGCATGACTGCTTCGCAGAAGGAGGTGACGGCGTCCCATTCCGTCTCGCTCCGGACCATGGATTGAACCAGGGCCGGACGCGAGAGGTCGCCGCCGCCGATTGCCGCTACGAGGACACGGCGTTGCTCCGCCCAAGCGGAGCAGACCTGCACAGTGTGCTCCACCGTGTCCTCCGGTCGATCCTCGCAGTGGTGACACCCGGGCGTTTCCTCCCGCCCGATTAGACGCAGGAACCTCCCGAAACAACCATGTCCGGTGAGGACCTGCGTCAGGCGGAAGGTGAGGGCGCCGTGGCGCCTCTCCAGCCACTCCTCAAAGAGGGGACTTACCGCCACTATTGTGGCGTGCCCTACCGCTCACCCCTCACATCACACTGCTCACCTCTCACAGCACACCGCTCGCCCCTCACAGCACACCGCTCACCTCGCACAGCAAACCGCTTAAATCTCACAGCACACCGCTCACCACTCACAGCACACCGCTCAACTCTCACATCACACCGCTCACCTCTCACAGCACACCGCTCACCCCTCACATCACACCGCTCACTTCGCATAGCACACCGCTTACCTCTCACCGCACACCGTTCACCTCTCACAGCACACCGCCCACCTCTCACAGCACACCGCTCACCTCTCACAGCACACCGTTCACCTCTCACAGCACACCGCTCACCTCTCACAGCACACCGCTCACCTCTCACAGCACACCGCTCACCTCTGACAGCACACCGCTCACGTCTCTTCTCGTCTCCGCTGTGCACTTTGCCCCCGAGTGCGGAAGCTGGCCTAAACAATTTCGAGACATCTCTTCTCCTTTCTGCTCAACTGTTTCCACTAAAGCTAAGCTGAGACGAGAAATGAAAATAACGAAATCCTATTGGTGGTTTACAACACATCTCCCCTCTCGCATCGTCTGCATTTCCGTGGAGTCCGGCCTAGCCCTTGGTCACGTGATACAATTTGAAGAAAGTGATTATCACACGATGCGCACCGACGAGGCAAGCGGTGAAGCGGATCTCACGTCGCATTGGCTTAAATGTAATCCATTTATACCTAACACACTTAAGCCGCCCGACCGTACGGAAAAGCGGAATTCCGGTTGAGCGGCGCTTGGCACACTCCATTACGCCACGGATCACTGTGGAGTGCACGGCTGATCGAAACCCGTCTGTGCGCCACAAAATCCGCTTCGCCGTCTCCGCCCCGGTAAAATCGGCTTAGTTTGAATTACTTGCACATTTCGTAATTTAAATAACTTAACATTTTGACTTTGAAATTCTAATCAGCTGAAAAAACTAATTTAACCACTAAACTAATTTAGCCAATTTAAATTTTGATTAAGTTTGCTAATTAGTAGATCACATTATTGCTTTAATAGCTACATGTTACAATGCATTGTTTATTTCACTGAAACTTGGCGATTTGCATTAGACCGGCCAGTTTGTGAACAATCTTCCTTTTAGAAATGGATCCGATCAGCCGAAAGACGTTTTTTGCGCAAAGAGAACCTTGCGCAAAAAACGTCTATCGGCTGATCTGATCTTTTCCCCGCAGGGGAAAAGCTGCTGAGCAAGATGTATAGCTCCCTCTCTTTCCTACGCTGAACTGAGATTAAAATAAGACTGCTTTAAGGGCTGGTGGTGGGTTCCAGGTCTCCCCCAAGTGTCGCCGTAACGAACGGCCCCGTGCTGTCGGTATCCAGCAAATTCCCGAAACAATTATTCTCAAAAATTATCAAACTGCACCAACGTGCAGCCCTAATGCGTTTTGCACCGTCACACTCACACAGAATTTACTCAATTTTACTTTTCCAATGTAACTCTGCCGAACCCCCCAAAATGTTGTAGACTGCTGAAACGTAGTCAGTGTCCCAAAATCTTCATGAAATTTATATCTCAAACATAAATCAGTGTCGTTTCTCTTCAGGATTACCTTCAATGCCTTATTAACGGTATTTTTGCATACTCAACAGTGTAAGATATTGAAGCCGACCTGCAGAATTTTTAATTTTTTTAAAGTGAAGTAGAAGTGGCCTATACTATTTTACTGCTAATAGACTGATTATGATTAATAGTAGATAGAACTCAACGAAAGTACTCCAACCTTAATGGGCTTTCAGCTTTGGGACTGGTATGACAACACACTACACTATCTCCGGTTCAAATGTCTCGAAGTGACGGCGACCACTTACCACAAGGTCGGCCGATAGCTTGTTTACAACACCTGCGATGTTATACTACGCTGCTGGAAGTGCAATACCTGGATTGTCCTTACATTTTGACGTGACCTCCTGACCTTCCTAGCGGACATTGGTATTGACAACTCAAATTGGGTTGGACGGGAATTCGGTGACGAGTTTAGCGTCTTCAGTGGCGTCCATCAGTTTCTGTAACGTGCAGGTAGCAGGACAAGCAGAATACTATATTAATAGCCCCGTTGCTTGCCCAATAATAAGCTCCTATTTACTACTATCACAACCAGTGTTTACTTCTCAGAGAAAACTTTTAATAATAATGTAACACTTAAATAAAACTTGCTCAGGTGGAGATTCGTAGATAGGCCCCCCTCTGAAAAGAAAGTAATAAAGTATGGTCCTGTTCCACGCAAGAAGGAATCGCGAATTACCTATACTGTTGTCTGCACATCCCAGGACCTGACGGGCGCTAGCTGCTACTGAAGACGCAAATTCTGGGCCAATTCAATTAAGATTGCCGCCGTGATACGAGTATTATAAAGAATCACTCAACGCACACACTTGTAAAATGTTTATTTTCGAAAACGAACAAATAAACTTTAACCAGAGATTGATGCTGTTTGTACGATGTTTAGCAAGTTCTGATTGGCTAATGACTACTTCACCCCAATGTCAGATATAAACTAGTTAGCGATACATTTACTATGATATATTTTGTTTGACGTCCAATTGTAAAATTGACGTGTCGGAGGTCAATGCAATTAATGATTGAATGATTATGCCATTTTACGACAAAATCTTTGTGATCAGGCGTAGTCGACGTAGCCCCGCTAGGCGAGGCTTCTATTTCTGCCTGCAGGGTTTAAAGTAACCTAACCTAACCTAACGCGACGTCCCGAGCATAAAGTCCCGAGCTCGATTCCATGTAGAATCCGATTGTAGGTATAAATAGCGTAATAATTTGCTCATTAAAAGGTGATCATTTAATAAATTTGGTTTCATGGTACAATTTAAGGTGCAGTCATGACTAAAATAACTAGAACCATTGTAATTTCAAGGTTTTCGCTTTTTGGTTTAGGTTTAATTTGTTTGGTGATTGGTATATACTTTAGGTAATAGAGGTATAAAAATAGAGGTAATAGAGGTATATTTTAGGTAATAGGGCACAAAGTTATTTGTGGTGGTCATTATATTTATCCCCTTTTAACCTTTCGTATGCCGAGTATGTAGATACAATTAAAAAGCCATTGTGTCTCGTGTAGATCTACGTTCCGGCACACGAAGGGTTAAAATGTTTTTTACACCAGTTAAATTTACGCGTAAGTATGCACCTCTTACGGAGAATTCAGGCGTTACCTATAATATCTTACATAATTTTGTAATGAAATATGTAACAAATGAGTATGTAAGAATTCAGAAAAATGCGTTTGTTTGTTAACAGACCAATGAACTAAATGTCCTCAAAACCTTTCACATCGTACCTAAATGATTCATTTGTAAGTCAAAACCTCAATAGTAATTTATTTAAATGTTAACAGTCTTAATTTTTTTTGTGGTTTCTATTACAATTTTTTCTAAGTGGAAATGCAAGTTATTTTCAGACTGAAATGGCTGTTGTATTTTGCGGTATGTAGGTATTTATTATTGGCCGGCTCAGAAAAAGGTGGCTAAACGATCCTGGACACAAGGGCTGGTTCGAGATGGTACGAGACAAGACCTTTTAGAAGGTTTTTGCGCAGCAGCGAGACATCCCGCTATTTAAATCTAAATTTCAATACCTACTCGACCCAAATGTAGGTATGTGACAGCTGATTAATTTTTTACGATTACGATGCTGGTCCCATAGAGAAAGTTATTCAGTTTGATGGTCCGTACCACATTCTTCCATATGGCTATACTCTTTCTGTTACACGCTGTATCAACCACCACCGTGAAATTTTTTACGAGACACCTAAATACAACCGTTTAGCTGGAAGGAGTGCGACGGACACTTGAGTCTAACAAAAATTAGCACTTTTAAGCTTATTATTTCACTAAAGAATCCCTTAATCGAAAAATTGTTAGAACAAACTCACTATATTTTTTAAAGTATTATCCAACGACATCCCACACGATGAGGTACGCGACAAAAAGCAATCCCTACTTTACGTGTACTTTTTTTGTATCCCTAAACAAAATACTTTTCGAGATTCTATTTCACCACTTTGTCGGCGTAACTAATCTGTATATTCATGCCAAATTACAGCTTTCTAGTACTAAGAGTATTTGAGCTATGCTGCGGACAGACAGACAGAGAGGCGGAAATAGCGAAAATATAAGGGTTCCTTATTGACTACGGAACCCTAAAAACGGTACTTATTAAAAATCTAATGACCCAAATCGATTTTGTTATATACTATTTTTTTTTTAAACTAATTTTATACGTTACACAAATTAACGCAATCGGAACTGTAAACACAATGTAATTTTAAATTATTCCATTCACTTTTCACAAAAAAGACTCGTTGCCTTTTATGTTTGTACAATCATTATTTTTCACAGAACAAAATTTACTATTTTTAGATATTTTCTGCGTCTATTAATATAATTTATCGCCGTACCTATATTCACATCTACGAAAGATGTACTGATCTTCTCAGCAGATCCTTGCATATTTCGGATGATTGCGGAATTAACCAAACGCCTTTAATCTTCATTGCCACAAAACAAGTCAAACTAATACCATGAACATACGGTTTTATTATCGGCATAACATCATCCCTAGGAGACCGAGTGCGTGACACCGTCTCAAGTAAAGAGTAACCATGGAGTTTCTTGCCGGTTCTTCTCCATAGGAAACGACCAACCCGAACCTTGTACCGTTTTGTCGACGCTTTATAAGTGCCCATCTAGGCCTATATGAAATAAAAATATTTTGATTTGATTTGAAATCTCTCGTCGGAAAAAAGTCTACGGCAGCGGCGACATGGCGATACGCCTCAAGTGGAGTTGGAAAGTACTAGTGAAATAATATGGATCCGAATAAGAAATAGGACAAATGGGACACATTTTTTAAAAGTATCATGTTCAGTTTTAGTGCAGGCAACAAGCAAAAGTAATTTTAGAAAATTCAATAAGAAAATAAAAGTTAGAAAGCAAACCCGCACACAACTTCTAGTCAAGAAAAGTCTACTTACTGCTTCCTATTAACCAACGGCAATTTGTCAAAAACTAGCAGGGCTAGAGGCTGCGAACACGTTACATAAGGGAGTAGTAAAAGTAGTTTGTGGAATTCAAGACAATGTTGTGGATCATAGTGGTAGCGCTGCTGATGATTTGGGCGTCTATATCCAGGTGGAAGAACAGAAAACTGCATGCGTTGGCAAAGCAATCCAGTTCAAAGAGTATATCTTTACCGATTGTTGGACATGCTTATAAATTCCTGGGGACCGATGAGGGTAATGATTTTTTATTGTATTTAACACTCTGGTGATTGGCTAATAATTGTAGAGATCAGATAGTCTGGTGATGAGAACACAAAAGTGATTTGATGATGTCATTATTAATGGAGGGACTTTTACTTCGTTTTTGGGTCTGATTGTTTGAAACTTAGAAGGTATGTTTAAAACCAATTTATGATGATTCATTGAAAAATTAACCATTTCAAGTCTTTTTTAAAACAAGATAGATACATATTTTCAAGTGACCTTTATTTGGTGTTTGTTCTGAATTTTGTTGTGTTTTATTTTTGTTCGGTTTCTGTATTATATTTTCTGTAATAAGGGATTTATAAAAGGAATATGCATCGAATCCAATTCGGCTGTGCAGCGTTTGGGAACCTGCGCAGTATCTTGTCGTCTCGCATTCCACTGATTCTCAAGACGAGAGTATTTGACCAGTGCGTGTTGCCAGTGCAGATTTCTTACATCATTGAAACTTGACTTGATTTTATGGGTTCTAATGGAAATGTAAAGAATTGTGCTTGGAGTTTTTCTTCAGTGGTCCACCTGACTTTGCAGTATTACTTAAAACCGTCACCTCAAAGTGTTATGAACTGATCATGTATATTTTGAAATATGACAAAAATCACAAAATAATAACGATGATCAAATCAAACTACTTATACTGTATTTCAGATCGCATGTTGGCATTTGAAGAAATGGGAAAAGAAGCATATGAAAAAGAAGACGGCCTTTTATGTCACTGGCAAGGGAACCTATTCTATGTCAGTGAGTACACAAATATTTACAAGAATACATTGCTAGATTTAGATATAACTTTATTAATGTCAAAGCATCAATAATCTTGTCGGCAATCACAATCCGAAGGATTATGAAGGAACTTCGTAATCATGCTTTATAGGTTTGAAAATCTGTTTGACAACATAATTAACGCAATGAACGTTATTGAACCATTCAAATTAAAGTCATCAAAACAAAGAATAATCACGAGTCGACGTGACGGTAATCGTCATAGCGGGAATGATTCATTGTAACTGCTCATTGTAGGATTTCCCTTAAAACATAAGAAGTTTTGGGATTGCGTACAAAAATTAAATCTGGGACTTCGACCTTCTCTTTTTGAGAAAAAGTGTGCTGTAATTCATAACCCGGGGCGGGTTGGTGGAGTTTCGATGTCATGGAATTATAGGATATAGGCCAATTTCCTCATGACCTCAATTTCCTTCAATGCTTTCGGGCACGATGGTCACTGGTGTCCTTCGCAAAGTTTTTAGAAGTTTTATTTATTCTGAATTAGAAGCGTTTATTTGCTATAGTTGGAACAAATAGTCAACGTACTGTATAATTAGTTGTTAATTTGTTCAGTTTTGAAATTTATCATTTTATTTATGCACATTGTAATCTGTTCAATTGTTGTTTCATGCATATAATTATTATCAATTCTGACCTAAAAACATTCGGAACTAATTAATTGTATTTTTTATTATTTATAGTAGTAGCAGATCCTGTGACAGCAGATGTTCTTCTGAAGTCATGTTTAGAGAAAGCAGACCTCATGAGACTGTTTAGAGTCCTATTGGGAAACGGCAGTATATTCGCACCAGGTCAGTAGTACTTACAAACTCAACATTATTTATTTGAAAAAGTGGATTAACTTAAAGTATGGGGTAATGAAAATGATCCTTCACTATCAAGTAGCAGCACGAAGCTGATGTTCTGAGTCACCGTTATACCGTATAAAAATAGGGTGTAATATATATATATATACCTTATTCTGCATAGAAAAGGGAGGGTCCTGACCAGATGGACTGTTCTGTTGTGTATGGACTTGGATCAAGAAAATCACCCTGGGGTAGCCCAATGATTTACGGGGTACAAGATTCTTTCTGAAAGCATAATCGAATTTCTGATGAGTTGCTTTGCAGTTAAATATATAACCTTGCCACACCAATATAAAAATACAAATAAACTTCCTATTGCCCGCGGCTTCGCTCGCGTTTTAGTCGGAAATTATTCCACGGGCACGTTGTAAATATAGCCTATAGTACTCGAGGATAGTGTAGCTTCCTATTAGTGAAAGAATTTTCAAAATCGGTTGAGTAGATCCAGAGATTACCCCCTACATACAAACTTACAAACAAATTTATATTTTTTTTTTATTTTTTTTTTATTTTTTATAATATAATTATAGATAAAATTGAAGTGTGTTTGTAATTTCAAAGCAAAATAACAGCTTTTTATTGAATGCAGAAGAAAGCATATAAATAAAAAAACACATTTTTAAATATTTGTCTATCTATCAGACTTTCTCTCTTATTGTTCCGGCTAATCTCCGAAACGGCTAGACCGATATTACTGGCAGATAGCTGATGTTATAGGGAGTGACTTACTTTTATTTTAGAAAAAAAAGGATTAGATTTCTGTGATAAAAAGATCTGTTCTGTGAAATTGTTAATCAAATCTGATTCAAATGGGGATGTTATCACTACATAGTATAAAACAAAGTTGCTTTCCGCTGTCTGTCTGTCCCTATGTATGCTTAGATCTTTAAAACTACGCAACGGATTTTGATACGGTTGTTCGGGTTCCGTAGCCGAATGGCAAAAAACGGAACTCTTATAGATTCGCCATGTCTGTCTGTCCGTGTATGTCACAGCCACTTTATTCCGAAACTATTAGGACTACACAGTTTAAACTCAGTAGGTAGGTAGATGTTTAACATTTTTTCATCAAACCTATACGTGCGGAGTATCTATAGATAGATAGGTCCTTAAAAATGACATTGAGGTTCCTGAAACCTAAAACTTCCAAAATGGTAAAATGTGTGCCACTAACTTCTAAAGCAAGAGGAGGAAAATTCAGAAAAAATTAGGATTGTAGAACGTAAATAAAACTTTCAACCAAAATTGGTTTGAATAAGATTTGATGTTTAGTTTTTGAGATATGGGACTTTTTCATCAATCCGCAGCAGTAAGTTTGTTTTTTATTAACATACTAAGAAAACAAATTTAGTTTTGCTGTTGAATGTAAAACAATACAAGATATAATGAATGAGCCTTTAAAATATTTTTATTACATTGTTTGATGCTACTGAACCCTGAGTGCGTGTGAGGACGACTCGCACTGTCCGGTTTTTTTTATAGATAGAGTGATTCAAGAGGAAGGTTTATATGTATAAAATTGCACCCGTACTAAGCCGGGGCGGGTCGCTTGTATATTTATAATAAGTTCACGCGGACGAAGGTCGCGGGGCACGGCTTGTAATAAATAAATAATGCATGTATTTTTTGACGGTTCAATGACTTTGACAGGAAGGCCTTATTCTTTACATTTGTGAAATTATAAAAAAAAACGTTAGGATCCAATTAAAGCCACACATCAAAAGATTAATGTAGCATCATCACTATAATTACGGTGTATTTTATTATTATTATTTTATTTTAAAAGCCATATTTAATTGTAACATAACAATGATATTGTACACTCAAGGTCCTCCTAACGTTGACTGTCTGATCGCAGCGGATTTGAGACGTCCCGGAACTGTATCTGATTCATTGTGCCCCGTGTTATTGTGTTAAATTGTAATTTCAAGTAATTTGTTAGTTTAATAAAAACAGTGTCTCCCACCCAGTGCGTTTGCATTGCACGAAACCCATCTTCTGCCCACATGATGTACGAGCCTAACGGAATGAATACTGACAACCCGAAATTATATAAATTACAGTATCAATATGGCGTCCCCGTCGCAAAATCCTGGCTCCTACCTTCAGTCAAAAGAACCTGAACTCTTTCGTGCAAGTGTTCTCTCGTCAGAGCTGTGTCATGGCGGACCAGATTGGGAACGTTGCTGGGAAAGGCGCCTTCTCTGTGTGGAAGTACTTCACTTCTTACACCATGGATTCTGTTTTCGGTAGGAGGAGGTTTATGTTTATGATTGTGTGTATTGGTCTGGCTACTAAAGTTCAATGGAATTAATGAACCTGGTGGTGGAACATGGTAACGCATGGTATGTGCCAAAAATATGAACAATTTAATTCACACTTCCATACTAATCAAAGTTTTGACTTTAGCAGCAGGTAATAGCTAGATGGTGTATATGTTATAGTCAAAGATCGATACGTATAGCCTCTTCGCGTAATGACTGGTTTATTCAAAAATAGATTCCAATTTCTGATTTTGACTGATATACATATTTTAAGGGAAACCTAGAAGTACCTTACTTTTTATTTACAAATTAGCTGCCAGCGCCGTTTGTTGAAATTGCTACCAGCACTGCCTTTGAAAATAAAAGGAAAACGGGGTTGGCAATTTGGCAAACGGAGTAGGTTAGTAAAACAAGAAAAACCTAGGATGGAAAAGCGAGTGAAGCAAGTTCGGGACTTGGGCCACTCCAACTCGGAAAGGTTAGGTTCGAAAGGGATGGTGGGGTCTAGTGAGCGAATTAAGACCCCGCCACTTCGTACGTGATAGGTTACTTTAAACCCTGTAAACAGAAATAGGAGCCTCGCACAGCGTGTCTTTGTCGACTACGCCTTATTGCAAAATATTGACTTTGAACTTGAACTTCAGGTCAAGTTTACTTACTGGCTAAAACTCAATTATATCACATTGAGCTTCGGCGTCGGACTGGCCATTTAGTCTCTTTTAAGATTAGACATAAATTTATTAGTCAAAGGCCGAAACAAGCTATTGGTTTGAACTTTGGAATTTGACAAAGACTTCTTGGCAAACCTGAGGTTTGGCTAGCCAAACCTAGAAGCGAAGTTTGACTATAACATATACATACATAATTAAATTCTTTTTTTTTACCAATAGCTATCACATTCCAATCAACAAATTAAAATGTAACATTATCTCCATTCAGAAACGACATTAGGCATCAAAGTGAACTCTCAATTGGAACCTGAACGGCCCTTCCTCTACGCGTTTGAAAATTGCTGCCAGATCGACGCCAAACGCATCTGCCAGCCGTGGTTATACAACGACACGGTGAACAAGATCTTTAACAATGAGGCTTTCTTGTCTTATGCTCGGAGCAAAGAACTCATCTGGAAGTTTATGAACAAGGTTTTAATGATCGTATCCTTTATTATAATATAACATTACTCCTGTAATCCCTGAAGCGTTAGGCAGAGTTGTACCAATAGTACCAGCACCCACATTTCACCAGTTAGGCTTAAGTACCATGTAATAAGGTTCAACTGGTTATAAATTCAGATTCTGGGTTATTATTTTATTACTATGAACCTGGTGTGTCCCACTGCAGGGCAAAAGCTTCCCTTCCCTCTTTTCATTTATCTCTGTCTTTGGCTATTTAGGCCCAATCCTTCCTTCCTTCCTTCAATCCTGATAAGAGTCCAGCTCGTTTCGCCATCTCCTTCTGGGCCTACCGCGTCGCCGGGTTCTGTCGTTCGGAACCCAATCTATTGTCACTTTGCCCCAATTTTGATGCGACATGTGGGAGATGTGTCCTGCCTAGTTCTATTTTAATTTAACGACTGTGTTGCAAACGTCTGCGATTTGGTCTTGGTTCGAAGTATACTCGTACTATTCCGTGTAAGGTCAGAAATTTGACTCCTAGTATACTTCGTTCCATGGCTCGCTGGCAGGCCCCGAGTGCGGACTTCTGACGGTTCGTTAATGTCCAAGTTTACCCTCCATAGGTGAGGGTGGGAAGGATGCACGTATCCATGAGTTTCCTTTTGAGGGAAAGTGAAAGTGTTCCTTTCATGAAGTGTTTCATCGACCAATAGCTCTTCCAGGCGTTTTCGGTGCGTCGAGCGTCTTCTTTATCTTGTCTCGCCTAGAAGGAGACTATTTGACCGAGGTATATATACTCATGGACATGCTCACCCCCTAAGTCTACCTTGCCGTTTCGTGCTGTTTGTCATTAACTTCGTTTTCGTATTTTCATTTTGAGTCCGACCTCGAGGCTGACGTGGCTCAGTTGTTCGAGCATGACGAAGACGAGAAAAGGACAATGTCGTATGAATGAATGTCGTCGGCGAATTTAAGATAAGTTAGTCTCTTTTCCCTGATGACAATGCCCTTGTCCCGCCAGGGTTCTGGGTTACAACAAAAAACGTCAGGAAGAATAACCCAATTTAATCGACCTGGCAATTAATGCCAAGACCTCATGCTCAGGAGTAATGCTGGTGGCTACTGCACTAGACCTGATCAAATCTGATCAGTAATGGAATGTTGATCTGCCTTGTCAGGCATTCAATCATTTATCATAAGTACTACTTGTTAAGACATCATTAATCGACTATCTGAAAATATTAAAATTAATATTTGTGGTAAAATTAATATTTACGAGTTCACACTCTACTTAAAGAGTTCCAATTTAAACTGTCTGGTATGTCTTTCATTTTCAGATAATTGAAATAAAATGGGAGGATCTTAAAAAAAAGAAACTAGCTCTGGAGTCTCATGAAGGTGAGTTTTTTGTAAGTTAGTTTCAAACGCTTAGTTGACACTTCCCGTGACCCAAGGGCTGGCTTTTACCTTGGCCAAAGGCTTAGCGTTGCCATACAACGTGGCAACGCCGCCAGTCTCTTGGTTACATTACCAGTTGATTGCGTTGAGGAGGAGTTTTTTGACGCTATTTTTTAATTTTATTAATAAGTTAGTTACTATAAGTTATTTTAATTTATAAATTTTAATGTATACATGAATAATAAACTCGCTTAGTTAGTTTTATGGGTTAATTTTTCGTTTATTTTTTTTTATAAAGAAAACATTACTATTTTTATTACTAGTTTCAAACATTTTCTAAACTAGCGATTTTCGAAAGACATTGAAGAAGAGAGAGGACCAATTCATGCTACGTAAGTTCTTGTTTTCTCCTCAGAACACAATCAAAGTTGGAAGACCTTCCTCGAGCTGCTCATCGAATCTCCAGGAGGCTACGGTAACGTGGAACTGCGAGAAGAAACCCTAGTCATCGTGCTGGCTGGTACTGACACGTCAGCGGTTGGAACTGCTTTCACCACAGTCATGCTGGCCGAATATCCTGACGTACAGGAGAAGGTATATGAAGAGTAAGTGTTTATCTTCCCCTTGCTTCACTGTACGTTATGCCTGGTTGGAGGAGGTAGCCTCCTTTTTGGCTGAAAAATCTTTTAATTGATACCCTTTTTCCACCAGGTTACAGGAAATATTTGGCAATTCAGACAGCCCAGTGACTCATGAATACTTGCCTCGGCTAAAGTATCTGGACGCAGTGATTAGAGAAACACTGAGACTGTATCCACCCGTACCTGTTATCACCAGAAAAGTGCAGACGGACGTAAAGTTGCGTAAGTTTCTTAAGGCTTTGGTAGGGTATGACACTTTACCATAGCTGCTACCGCTCAAGAGCGTATGTCGATCCCGTTGAGAGTGTTTCACATGGAACACTTTTAAAGCGATCGCCACTAGTTCTCATTTATTAATTAATTAAGGCACACCAACGACTTATTTAGAAGAATTGTCACAAAACATAATCTAATCACAAGTCGTCAATGTGAATAATATATCAGTTACAGGTATACACAGCATTATTATTAAAAAGTAATTCTAAAAACATGAATTTGAAACCTACATGATAAAATTATATCTTATTACATTACATTATAAAATAGATTAAAAAAATTCGTCCCATGTCATAAAAGCTGAACAAAAATAGAAAAACAAACATTGTAAGCCAAATAATATTAAATGAAATTGTTATTAGATTGAAATTAAAATTTAACAAGGACTTATTAATAACATTTTAATGTCATTTTTTTTAACCTTTGTTATTTCTGTACAAATCTAATGCATTTTTAAATATTCCTTAAAATAAAAACAATATAAATAAATAAATATTGATTACACAAATATATAAAGTTGATTAAATGATGTAAAAATGTGAAAAACAAATAAATGTCAGATCAAACCAAAATTTCTAATGTCAAAGGCACAAAGCAAAATAAAATAAAATAAATAAAAATTAAATAGGACAATTAATGAAATTATGGAATGAAGTTATGACACAACTAAAAATTACAATAACTATATGACATGAAAGTTCTATAAAACGACCAATCAAGCACCTGCAATATGCCTGCTACAACAATGCCCAACGTAGGGGCAATCTAGTCGCTGAGCAACCATCGCCAGGACAGTGTTGGAGCTAGCCCGCACCCTGCGCACCAAGGACGCGCACCGCTTGCGCATGGTGGCGTGGAAACAGTCGGTGCGCGCTTCCGCAAACATGCCCGAAGCGCTGCAGAAGCGGGGCAGCCCCAACACTGCCCTGAACGCGTTGTTGTATTGGACACGAAGGGCACTGTAGGCAGCTTGTGAGTAAGATGCCCATAGGCTGCACGTGTATAAGGAGGTGCAAAAAGCTTTGAAAAGTGTGACTTTTACCTGATTTGAACAACGTGCAAACCTACGGGCTATCATATAAAAAAAATTATCATATATAAAAATCTAAAAAAAATGTATCCCACCGATATCGGGACAGGGTCCGAGCTACTGGTCAGGGCTCCAGAGAGAGGAACCTCCTAACAATACGAGCCGTGTTCACGAGTACCGCGCACTGAATCAAGCCCTTGATCCTGCTGTCTAACGAGAGCCTCCTCAGGTCGAGGCTCTAGGCAATTAAGCCATGGGCTGATGCGACTATCACTATCAGCACAATGATCGCTATCACATGTCGACAACCTCGCGAGCTAAGTCAAGATAATTGTATTTTTTTTAATAAGTTTTTTCTAACATTTTTACACGTATTTTTTTTTTAAACAAAATGGGGCCGGTTTTTCGTACCTGACTACTCTGAGAAGAAAAAGCTGAAACAAACTCAGAGGTCATAGTCTCTTTTTAAGTCCAGACATAATCTTGGTCGACTCACATGAGGACTATGCAGATTAGAGTCTGAGATGGTCTCTTGGAGAAAGAATCACACAGATTTGAGTGGAGTCTAGCAAGCTTGGAAAGCAAGCATTTGTCAGTTATCGTATAGCTCGACTTATAACTCAAGGAGCTCAACAATACGACGAACAATACCAAAGAAAGGACATTTGGGTAGGTCGCTTAAGTACTCAAACTGCCAGAAAATTGTGGAGAAAAAAAAAACGAACAAAAAAATTACCCACATGGTCCTCACATTCACAATAATCAAATAAATTAATACATAATACTTTACAAAATACATGTCAATATAAATCATAAAAATCATTAAATGCGACCATTCAGAATAATAATTAAAAAAAAAAAAACAGTGAAATACTTAACAAAGTAAGTATTCATGTCAAATCATTAAATGTCACAATAGGTCACAAATCACAATAAAAAAAAACAGTAAAAAATTATCATAATAAAGTATTCATGTCCTATCATTAAATGTCACAGTGTATAAGAAAAGAATTAATAATAAACCGTGGCTGCTATTGAGAAAATCCTGATGGGAACATCCAATAACACTTTGCTGAATTGCGTCGAACCCAGGACCTCATGCTCAGTAGTCGACCAAAGAGGCAAACAACAAACAATTCTAACATATTTATTTGTGCAGCTTCAGGCCTGACCTTGTCAGATGGCTGCAACCTCCTCATCAGCATCTGGTCCATTCATCGCAACCCTAAGTACTGGGGAGACGACGCGGAGGTGTTCCGACCTGAACGGTTCATCGACACGCCGCTCGCGCATCCTGCTGCCTTCATGCCGTTCAGCTACGGACCGAGGAGTTGTTTAGGTGAGCATAAGATTTTAAAAGGAACCTAGTGGCCTTTGAAAAGGAGTCAATGTATAGTTTTTCTCTCTCTTTCTACTGTCCCGAATTATTTGCTTACAATGGAAATTGGGTTTCAAATAGGTCCACAATTAATACAAGAGAGAGAAGAAAACATGAGAGAATAAAAACATTTTGAAAAAAATATATTTTATTCTCTCGTTCTCGTTTGTATCACTCCAATTACCAATGATTAGTTATAATAGTACAGGACTAGTAGATTCATTGTTACTTGAATTTTTAACATGTTACTTTTTAGTAGGGTCGTGGATCATAGGGCCTATTGTTGTCAGTGGTTAACATACTACAATACCAACCACTCACCTACATCACATTGCAGTTCGGATTTAAGAGATAAGTTGAGTGAAATGAGACGGAAGATCAATGACGTCGTTATAAGTTTTTGTATTCATTGAGACTGCTTGTGTTTACAAAAAGTTTAAAATAAGCAGTAGTATTTGCTTTCCACTCAAAATCTTGGTAAGGTCAAAACAGATTCTGATGAGAGTATGAACTTCTAAGATACTTGATGCGTGCAAATATTTGAACAAACATTTTGGGGGTGATGTAATTCTGACTATTATATTATGTTTCTATACCTGCTTCGATTATTATAGGATTTCCAATGCGCGATTCCCAATACCTAATCCTTTTATAAGTTCGTACATAACTATTGATACAAGAGATTTTTTGATACAAGAAATATAACAAATAGAGGAGCTAATGGCTAAATAATGACAGCCGCATGGGTCGATCGTCAAGGTTAGGCAGCGCTTGCCAAGGTTGGTCCATGGATCTGTTAAATGCGTGACTCAGAAATCACGTTAAGCCGTTGGTCCCGGCTGTTATTTATAGATCTTTGCAGTCGTTTCAGGTAGTCAGAGGCCCGAAAGTCTGAAAATCAGCCTTGCCTAGGGGTATCGTTTTACTCAGTACAGTCAGCATCAGAAGTAGATTAACACTACTCAAAGTTGCAAAGCAGGTTTTTTAATAATAACTTGTTAGATATTACTTGTTACTAACAAGGTATTGAAGAGTAAGAAATATTTAAAAGAATAATCTACTGAAACATTAAACATAATAACTGGAGTTCTGTACATTAAATAATTAAAATTCCGAAATGTTAGGCTACTTCTGCTGCTGACCGTACCAACTGGGTTATGGAGGCAGTCACTTCTTGTGAAAATCTAATATTAAGCTGCATCAGGTTAGACTTGAAACCCACCCCAACATAATGGGGAAAGGGCTGGGCAAATGACAAGAGACTTTAAATGTTTTGCTATAAAAATTAAATTACAAGACCGATGAACGTGGATGAAGCAATAGTAGTATGTTTTGATGCGCATGGCAGGTGATGTTCTCTGAGAAAATGTATATCTATGTAGGTATGTTTGAAAATATTTTTATTTTTCCAGGATATCAATACGCCATGATGTCAATGAAGACTGCTCTAGCAACACTTTTGCGACGATACCGCGTATTGCCAAGTGAAGCAAAGAACGGATCAATTGGAGCAAAGACCGTTTTAATTGGGGGAAAGAATGGTTCAACTGAAGCAAAAAACGGATTAATTGGGAGAAAGAACGGTTCAACTGAAGCAAAGAACGAATTAATTGGAGGAAAGCACGGATCAACTGAAGCAAATAACGGATTAATTGGGGGAAAGAACGGTTCAACAGAAGCAAAGAACGGATTAATTGGGGGAAAGAACGGTTCAACTGAAGCAAAGAACGGATTAATTGGGGGAAAGAACGGTTCAACTGAAGCAAAGAACGGATTAATTGGGGGAAAGAACGGATCAACTGAAGCAAAAAACGGATTAATTGGGGGAAAGAACGGTTCAACTGAAGCAAAGAATGGATCAAGTGAAGCAAATGATGATCCAAAGAAACCAAAGCTGAGAGTGAAGTTCGACATTATGCTGAAACATGTAAACGATTTTCAAATACAACTTGAATTGAGAACTTAAATCATCTGTTTGGTAAATTTTGATAGATGCGTGATATAAAGGCTGTATACGCATTTATAATATACACAGAGCCATAATTAGATTGTAGTGTAGGTAGTTCCTAACTAAATTCCAAATTATTAAAAATAGATATTTAACGCCTGGTTTTAAAACGAAAATCAACGTGAAAAGAAGCAAGCCAATTTAAAAAAAGTATGAATGGCCAGTGTTGTTTGTTGCGATGAATTTTTTTTTTTTTTCAGAAACCGATTGTAATTAATTCTAACTATAGGAGCCTTTAAAATTATTACTAAGACCATTCTTTTTTGGTTTAAATTACTTTCTTTTAAAACCTACTTTTGTTTATGATACTTTTGTAATCAACATTTTCTTGTAAGATAATGAAACCTTCTGTAACTTTTTGAGTGCAGGTAGTTCATATAATTTATTTAAAAAAACGTATTTTTTATATTAAGTACTTTGTATTATTTCACTTTTCCTATGAGTTATTAAATAGTTTAGGCCTTTCCGTTTATCTAGGCTGTTAGCTATTGAATCGGGATTTCATAATCCTATTTACATAATAATTCGACGAGCGAATGAAATCTTATGAATGAATGAACCCATTGCGCAAACTTGAGTTTGATGCAATTATTAGTTTTTGCTGAGTGTTTAAATAAAACTCTAGACAATATAAAAATACAATTCTTCAGCTGTAATAAACTAGCATATCATAACTTTAGTAATTCCTTACCTTTTGGCCACAAGCTACCAGCGCAAGCGACATGCGTCTAGCTATTCATGAAAGAAGTTGTTAAAATCAAATCAAAACATTAATTCGCACAATATCTGTAGATAGGTGGTTCATCAACCCTCATCACCATCTTCCCACCCTTGTCCCATTCTACTTGGGGTCGACGCAACACGTTTTCTTCTTCCATTCTCCCCTGTCAGACGTCACGGCATCATTTACTGCTTTCTCTTTCATATCATTCCTCACAGAATCCCTCCATCATTAGTGGTGCATCAGTGTAATATTACATTATTAGGATCCTCATATTTACCATTTCTGGTACTCGAAATTTAACTTTAGAACATACCATCGACTGCGTCACAATTTTGCTTCGCGCGAGGCCCATAATATCTTCCACAGGATGTTTATTTTGTTTTTATACATAGTGGAAAAGTTTTAAAGTTGATATTAAACCATGAGCCAAATATTACTAAAATGATCTAGTAGGTACTCTTCATTGGAGTATTATTTACTTTAAACCAGATTGCGTCAGGCAGACGGTGTGGATACTCGAATATTGTAATGTAGGTACTCAAACGAGTGTCTTCTTTTGGTCAAGTGATGGCCAAACTCGGTTTATCTTTACCAACAGCGGGGGAGTCCAAAAGAAAGGTTTTTTTTAAAGTTTAGTTTGATTTCTAAGTATACCAGAAAACGTAACGGTAATTTGAAGATTTTGATTCTGTAAGTAATCCTGTTTTTTGAACTGGAAGAAGAAAACTGTAACCTGCTCCAAGTCCGCTTATCTAACTCGGCGAAATGTAGGGAGCGTTTGTTTTTATATGATAACCAAGGTTGGTAAATTAGCAAAACTTATTCATAATCATGAGCTCATTGACTTTTCAGGTTTTCAGTTATTTCTATAAAACCTTTTAGATGCGCTAATCAAGTCTCCTGCAATACAGCGCCGAGCATCAATGGTTTTCGATCACACGATTTTTCGTACAAGACCTTAAAAAGATAAGTACTTGCTACAAAAAAACTTGTACGTACTCGAAAGTTTTTAAATACATCATCAACACCGCACTAAACTATTTTGTCACATCCAGTAGCCAATGCGTCGTTAACGGTTCTATTTTTTATGTATTCATTTATTAATTAAAATACTGCAGTTTTTCATAAGTGTAAACAAAATTACTATCTCTGTCATCCTTAGAAATTGGAAAAATGTTTATTTGTTGAGTAATTTCTTTTATAAGTTTTTTGTTTTTGTTTTTTTTCCATAAAATTGTATTTCACAATCTAAGTTGTGTTCAGGCTCGTTTTCTTTATATTTGTGAAATCTTCCTTTTTTAGTTTTAGTATTATGTTAGGACAAATCCTCTTACTGTTCATACTGGTCTGGGTGTTAGTGTTGCGATGGCAGAGAAGGAAGATGATAGATCTCTCCCACAAACTCAGTTCTACTAAGTATAGGACATTACCCTTTCTTGGACATTCTTACATTTTCCTGGGAAGTGATGAAGGTAAGTGACTATTTTTAACCAACTTATAAAAAGGAGAAGGGCTTTTTTTAATGTGTATGTTAACATAAACGTATGTAATCTGTCATTGTATTCAATTCTTAGGAAGTGTGTGCAATTCCTAAAAAATATAGGATATCTATGATATATTTTGTAAGACCCCACCATCCCCTTCGTGTTTGGTTACTTTAAACCCTGCAGACAGAAATAGGAGCACCGCGTAGCGGGGCTACTTCATCGAAGCCCTATTACAACATTTTGATACTTACCTTGACGTTGATTTTATTCGTGTTTTATTTATGTTATTCACAAAGAACATTCGTTTTTATATAATTATTTCCTGGCATAATCTCGGAACTGCATACAATTCTTAAGAAATACATACATTTCACAAAAAATGTGTGTATTAAAAAATCTTTGAAACATCATTTTACACATTCATTAAATAGGCTGGGAATATTTCATATTTCATACATTTCCGTTAACATAAATATTATACACTGATTTACGTGATTCCTATTTAATTTTGTAGACGAAGCCCGCGCGGTGAGCGCCGGCTCCCAAAATCCCATATAATTTTTATTAACTTTGCTTGAGTAGTAGTACTACGATGAGTTTTGTCTTGCACTATGCGATGACTTGTGGGTCCCTTAATACTTCTCTTTCCTCTTCTCGTTACAATGTATAATTAATTCATGACAAGAATTTGTGGGGGATACTACAACTAAAAAGGCTAAAATACTGAACTTTTTTGAAGTCGGGTTTTATAAACTTATTTTTACAAATAATGTGACCGGGTCAAAAGTAAACTTATTGCATGTGTACGGACCGGGAGTCTTGTACCTAATGCCCCTTTTAAAACAAACAACGGTATAGGTCTTTGTCTCAAATATATTTTTTAGTGTCAAACTTCATAGTCGTTTCTATTATAATAAACTAAACAACAAAATAATAGTTTCGTTCGAACATTTTTTTTTTTAAACGGAATAAAATCTACGATAGACCTTCAATGTATACAATCTACATGCATGATCAAACACGAAATTTAAAAGGTATTTTATCAATGTTTAGTATGGATCATAAAATCTGCCAAATCTCCACCGTTTTACTGGTGAAAATGCGGGAGATTTTCATTTTAAGAAATCACATACTTCATCAAGTATTTCACTATCAGAGTCACAAATATTAATTTATGTTCAAGATTAACCACACAACGTCTGTTCATATTAACCCTTCAGTCTCTCATTCAGACATCAGTTTTTATTTAATTTATGTACAACTTGAAAGGAGCATCAGAGCGCGTTTAAATTATTGTTATGATGAAGATCTCTTTAAGGCTTAATTTAACCAAGGTCCGATAAATAGTGACAGATATATTTTATCCGTGGAATAAAATTGCCATCATATTTGGTTTGGCTAAACTGTTAAAAACTCGTTTTGGTGCAGGATAAGGTTTATCCTAATTTATTATGATTACCTCATAACGTGTTTTCCAGATCGCATGACACAGTTCCATAAATTGGGACGCGAAGCAATAGCTAACGACGATGGAGTTTCAACCATTTGGCAAGGACATCGACTGTATATCGGTAAGTAGACTAGAGAACAATAATCATTTAACCTTGATAGCCTTGACTAGAGTTGTTGTCGGTTTAGAGTCTAACCGGACGTAGCTGAATTACAGTATTTTACATGGAGCGGTTTTTTATTTGACCTCCAAAACCAATTAATAAAAAAAAACGAATTATTTCCTAAAATAAAAGTAGCCTAAGTTACTCCCTATGAAATCAGCTATCTGCCAGTTAGAGTCCCATCAAAATCAGTCTAGCTTTATTGGAGATTAACCGGAACAAACAGAAGTACAAACAAGTTTTTTGTTACATTGTATATAATTTCATTTATGCATTTAGTAATATTTCAAAATAAGAGCTTTTTGCTGAATAGTTATATGCATGGTTAATATGATTGTATGCATGGTTTGCGATAGAAGTTCTTTCATTCATTTATTTCCATGCCTATGTGTATTAAAAATAATCTGATAAAGCTGTTCTGTTTACAGTGACTGCTGATGCCAAATTATCTGAATTACTTTTAAAAACCTGTCTAGAGAAAGATGATGCATTGAAATGCTTGCAACTGATGACTGGCAATGGCAGTATTTTTGCAGCAGGTATTAAACTAATAACAATAATTACTTTTCATAAAAATTACAATGTTGCTTTTGCAACGACTCTATATTATTCGTCATATCCAACACATAAGTAAGATGTTACTGAATATAATTATTTTTTTGGTAACTACCAATGTAAAACCCACATTTTACACACATTGTGTTGTAAAAAATAAAAATATTTCGAAAGATCTGGAACTTCTCGCTGATGGCCCTACCCGTTTAGTAGAGAGGAGGCCTGAGTCTAAGCAATAGAAACGTTGTAGGCTGATCATAGGATAAGGAGCATATGAGATCATAGGAGAAGAAAGTCTGGAAAAAGGCCGTAAAAAATCTTTTAGGACCACTGCAACTACATTATAGTTTATTTTTTCAACAGTCAACATTTGGCGTCCCCGACGCAAGGTCCTGGCTCCAACCTTCAGCCCTCGGAACCTGGTGCAGTTCGCGGAAATCTTCTCCCGCCAGAGCTCCATCATGGTGGACCAGTTGCAGGCTGCTGCGGGCAGGGGAGCTTTCTCCATATGGCAGTATATTACTACTTATACTATGGATTCTGTTTGTGGTAAGAATATGCATATTTGACATGTTTGCATGTAGTGTGTTGTTTTGATTGTTTCTGATAGAATACGCGTTGGACAAGCGAGGGTTTGAGGAGTAAGCGGTGATCACTCAGTGGTAATGAGTTTTAACAGGATTGATATTATTTTTCAAAAAAATGATAAATTTTAAAACAGAAGTCATTTAAATAGGCTAAGGTCGGTTAGAACTACGATCAGCTATGTGCCGAGATGGTTGTAGACGTCGAAGTAACTAAGCTAGGGCACCTGGAACTTGGTAATAAATGTGATTAAACGAACGCGAGCCGAACGAGGAAGCAAGTGGTGTCGCGACAGCGGCAGCGGTCGGCGAGCCCCTCATCCACTTTGTTTCCATAAAATCGCCAGAAACAATCGCATTTTCAATCCTCGTGAACGTTCTTCGTTTTTAGTCAAAGGGCTACATTTACGTTTAGCTGGCTCATATTTTAAGTTTATTTTCAAACTCATCTTTAGCTGTAACATATTTAGCACGTTTCCTAGCTCTTTAAAAAAGTATAAGAATAGAATAAGAATCATTTATTTAAAAAGTATTACACAAAAGTGTACATTTAGGCACAGTGGTGTTTACGTATTTCTCATACAATGCTATAAAAGACGATAACCTGACCAAACCTTTTTACATTTACAGAGTCAACCCTAGGCGTTTTAGTGAACTCCCAGAAACAGTCAGAGCAGCCATTTCTGCACGCGTTTGACAGATGTACTCAACTGGACTCCGCGCGTCTATGCAAGCCATGGTTGTACAATCTCTCTGTGTATAAGATGACGCCGGCTTACAAAGAACATAAGCAGTGCAGAGACTATATCTGGAAGTTTGTAGACAAAGTAGGTTTAATTAAACAATAAAAGACTTACTGAATTTGTATATGTCATCTTCATTATCATTGAGAGCCTTTTTAAGAGTCTCTTCTCGATCTTACTTTTGGACTTCAGTAGTTAACTCTGGGTGAGTGTTCACCCACCATTGAGTATTGAGTGACGTTTTGAAATACGGACCTTAGTCTGACAACACAACTTTATACCATCTTCGAAATAAGAGGTTTTTTCACTCAGTTTGTTTAAATTGAACAATTCTATCTTTCCAGATTATACAATCCAAGAAACAATCTCTGAAAGACGAGAAAGTGTCTATGGCTGAGTCTGATCAAAGTAAGATATGAAGTACCATTTATATTTATCGTTTTTCGCCAATATTTAAACAGTACGGGTTGAACAAGTCATTCATTTCGAAGCAGACGACAATGACAATAATGAATGAAAAAAAAGGTGATCAATTTCGTAATCGTAATTTAACATTCATCCCTTTCTTTCCAGACATGAAACACGAAGGTCTCAAGACTTTCCTAGAACTCCTCATGGATACTTCGGGAGGAGAGCGTGGCTACACCGACATGGAACTGCGGGAAGAAACCCTGGTCCTCGTGCTGGCTGGTACTGATACCTCGGCAGTCGGTACTGCTTTCACTTCCATGTTGCTGGCCAGATATCCTGATGTACAGGAGAAGGTTTATCAAGAGTTAGTATATGAAATTAATAACTAGCAATTACGTTTACTGTATTAGCCGGAATACTGAGGGATTTGACGGTTTTAGTTTTTGTAATTTGGGCATGGCCGCCACACTATTCCAGACCACTGCAACTTCTGAAAACCAGAATCAACAGTGGCGACCACCGGAAAAGCGCCAAGCGCAGAGAAAGAATTTTACTGTCATGGATCCAGCAACGAAATTAATCAGAAAAGAATGACGGAGGAGTAAAAAACTAATATCCACTTCCCCCATACCAGCAGGAGACAGAACAAAACAAGGCCAATATGCACAAAGGGACGTTTACAAATGGGATAAGCCCAGTTGCTAGCACCATGGATAAATACCTATTATCGATAATATTAATGGGTTCTAAGTTGTGAGCTGGTCTATCTGATTCCAATAAGACAGAGTGTAACAAGACACTTAACGAAGTCGTCAACCAAGCATTCTGTACATCAAACTAAGTAACTTTACGCAAAAATTATTGCTGGGAAACGACTTTTTTTTTAGACTGAAAAATCACGTTTTACGGTAGGACTCAATGTAACGCACTCAAAATATTGTGCTGATGGATGCATTGAATAGTACGGGGGTTGTTGAGGTGTTTAAATTAAAAATCTTAAATTAAAAACATGTATTTAAAAAACAAAAACACTTAGGAAAAAGTTGTAACTTTGACCCCCAATACCTCCGTAGCTAGAACGTTCCCAAGTATGGTCTAGAGCAAAAAAAATATCGCAATGACGGGGAGAACAAGCGCCTTTCGGCTTCGTTATGGGCCTTGTTGCACCCTTTAGGTATGGCAAAAACGCAAGGAGTTCTAGTAAGGTCCGTATAGTAAATAACTTCGCATGTAACCTGGGGGGTTACTATGACGTTTTAAAGCAGGAATAATTCCAGTGTGGACAGAGCTATACAGGTCGTCTAGCGCCATCTCTTTCCCACACTGGAATTACTCCTGCTTTAAGACGTCATGGTAGGCCACCTGTACACTATCCAACATCATATTGCGTTAATTCTGCCAAAGACTACGCTTCCATACAATATGATGTGCAGAACGTTCTTATTCACAGTCAGATGTAGAACTTTGACAAAAAGGCGAGGCAACAAGCTTGAAGGAAAATAATTTACTCTTATAGTTATCATGAGTAGCATAGCAGCAAGTAGTAAGTAGTAGTGTAGTGTGTTAGCATGTATTAGTGTAAGAAATTGGGCAACTCAGTGATCCACCTCGAGCCATGTTCTGGGCAGCCGCTCACGAACGGTTGGAGGGAACTGGTGGAGGTGTCGGCCCTTGATGTAATTGTCTCACCTACATTGCCATTCAGACAAAAGTTCCTCCCAGACGTCAGTTTGTCGTCTAGTATTTTGGCACGCTCACGTTGCGTTAAATAGTCTGCATCCGCGGCCTCTCATGCGTAACGAACGTTTGTGGAAAAAGAAGTTTAAAAAATGTTTCTTTGGCACTAATTAATATAAATTAAGAATAGTTTTTACCAACATCCTAAAACACACGACCACCGAATTTTAACGATTTTTAACATAGTTTTTTTTTCTTCAGACTTCAGGAAGTATTCGGAAATTCCAAGACACCTGTTGGTGCTGAAGATCTTCCCCGACTAAAATATCTGGATGCTGTGATTAGAGAATCGTTGCGGTTGTATCCACCGGTGCCAATCATTGCGAGAAAAGTTGATAAGGAAGTTACTTTGCGTAAGTATGGAAACCGTAAAGGAACCTAACACCCTGTTTTGTCATTAGGCATTCCCCCCTATCCACATTCATACTCAATATTTTTGGACATGATTCTTCTTACACCTCAAACTGTGTATGACTAGACTCCTAATCCAATTTTAAAACAAAACTCGCGATTTCAGCATCGGGAGTAACCCTAGTTGAGGATTGCGGGTTAGTGATCAACATCTGGGCGATACACCGCAACCCTAAGTACTGGGGAGACGATGCGGAGCTGTTTCGACCTGAACGGTTCATCGACACGCCGCTCAAGCATCCTGCTGCCTTCATGCCCTTCAGCCATGGACCGAGGAGTTGTTTAGGTGAATATTCACCCATTTTTATTTGTTGCTAGCTTCTGTTGATAAAAAAAGAACATGATTCATTGAGCAAGTCGTGCTTAACCAGTTTTTTCAAGCAAGCCTGCATACCAAAGTAGCCGGGCATATTGGCACGAGTTCTATTCACATGCCACCAATGAGGTTATCGTGCCACCGTCATGTCGGAGGAGAGGAAAGGCAAATCGGCTACATTGTACTACCTTAAATGACAGGTGTCACCGAGTACAACATTTTATATTATGGCAGCAAAAATAATATCCCAGGGAAATAAACATATTTGCGTGTTTTTTACATAAAAAAAAAAACTTTAAAAAAGGTGAAAGAAGAATGAAAAAGAGAAAAAATGTAATCTTAAAACTCTGCTGGGTGGTTAATATTATCCTCGTGCCTGGCCCATTCCAGAAACCATACTACACACATTATATGGGCGCAGCAGTCCAGTGTGCACTTCCCTACATTAATACCTAATGTATAATACGATTTCGTAAATCAATCAATATCTAGCAGTAATACACTTTAGAAGATGTATGCCTGCTGTTTATTTTGATTCTCAACAACCATACATTGGTTTCGATAATGTTTTACTCAGATATGTCATTATATTGGTCAGTATCGCGACAGACTTCAATGGTATAATGCCATGCCGCACATATAAAAATGTTAATACTTCCGGGATATTATTTCTTGCTACCGTAATAAAAAAATTGTACAGGCCCTGCAGTTTCGACATACCTAGATATCGATTGCAAAATAACCGAATTCGGTCGCAAAGTCATAACGATGCGGATTTAAGGTGGAAGCCGAAATCAGCGGGTCGCGTCCGGCTCGCGTCCACCTTAAATCCGCATCATTATGACTTTGCGACCGAATTCATAGTCATAGTCGTCATAGTCATTTATTCATGAACAAGTAATTTGTATCTGAATTTTTAAACACAAACATTACACAATGTTTTGTAACGTTAATAGCTTCGCACGCCATTGCTTAGAAAACCGCTTCTTCTAAGAAACATGTTGTTTTTGTTGCGTCGTCTACTTCCCACATAAAATACTTACGGAAATGGATACGTAACGAATAATTTATTGAAGTGTTAATATATACTAATATTATACAAAGAGTTAAGTTTGAGAAAAGTTTAAGTTTGTGAATTTGTGAGGTTGTAGGGGGGTAATCTCTGGATCTACTGAACTGCTTTTGGAAAATTCTTTCACTAATTGGAAGCTACATTATCCCCGAGTACCATATGCTCTATTTACAACATGCCCGTGGGATAATTTCCGACCAAAACGCGAGCGAAGCCGCGAGCAACAGCTTGTTATGGAATATGAATATGGAAGGAATTGGGGGAAACCTTTACCCAGCAATAGGGCAGTACAGGCTAATAAAAAAAGTGATAATATTACGTACAAAGGGACTTTGATTTTGAAATGACATAAAATCGTCTTTTGTCCTCGAAGGGTTATATTATAAAGGATCCTATTGCCATCAACGAGGCACAAATCCAGACACACCAGGTTGCCAATAGGAAATTTCTGATGGAAAACCGAATAAGTATTTTATCATCATCATTTGCCTAGCCTTTTCCCAACTGTGTTGGGTTCGGCTTCCAGTCTAACCGGATGCAGCTGAATACTAGTATTTACACGGAGCGACTGCCTATCTGACCTCCACAACCCAGTTAGTACTGGGTAATACGATTCCCCTTGGTAAGACTGGTTGTCAGACTTTTTGGGTATCTGACTACCTATAACGACTGTCAAAGATCTACAGATGACAGCCGGGACCAACGGCTTAATGAGCTTTCCGAGGCACGGAGGAAACTCCGTATGGACGGTCACCCATCCACAGACCAACCTAGGCAAGCACGGCTTAACCTAAAGATCGACCCGAGCGGCTGTTATTATTTTGCCACGAGCATTTTATATGGTTCCAATTTTATAATGTTCTATTATTTCAGGTTACCAATACGCGATGATGTCTATGAAGACGGCGCTATCGGCTCTCCTACGTCAGTACAGGATCCTGCCAGCCACTGCAACTGTAGACCTGAAGCCTTTGAGGCTCAAGTTCGACGTCATGATGAAGGATGTTGACAATTTTACCTTACAACTTGTAAAGAGACTATGAACGGCTAAACTTTGCGATTATAACTTATAAGCACTGCGCCGGTTAGGCATCACCCCATATTTGACTATGTCGTGATGGCCCGTTCTTACCTGATCCGCTTGTTACGCTTCAATTTGGCAGTTCATACCCAGCAAGTACCAATGTGACTCTTCTAAACATGCTTTCTAAGGAGTTTCTCCTTTGACACTATTGAGAACTGGTGAAATGAAACATCGTGAGGAAACCCTGGACCGGAACCGACATTATCAATCCGCGTTGAACTGTCGTGGTGGTTATGCTCATTCCATCTTTGTATTAGAAGTGACCTTTGTCTGAGATTCGGGACTTTACGGTGCATATAGATACTCGTAGATGTACATATACATGAGCAAGCGTTGAAGTATGGAGTTTCAAAGAAAAATTCCCAACAGCTCGAGTTGAAGCGATGCCGGTCCCGTTCAGCGCTTATAACTGTTGGAAAAATTGCTTTTATCGTGGTTTCTTAATTAGAATAAAATTATAATGTATTTTTTGATGTTTGGGAATGTGTGAGAATGTATTAGTTTTTGGTGCATTAAATTATTATGGTGATTTATTATTATTTTTGTTATTTAATTATTTTTTTTAATTATTGTGGTAATCAAGCATTTTATTGACGGAGCGAACGTACGCTTCTCTGACACCGTTTTTAACCGACTTCGAAAAAAGGAGGAGGTTATATAATTATTATTATTCGGCCCGCACTTTTTCACGATATACGTAATCACCCAAGCTAAACAAGGTAATCAAGTTGGAATAGGATTAGTTTGGTTAGGATTAATATAACAACTAAATTCTGGTGGTAACACGTTTCCTTTGTTTTTTTTTTGTTTGATATCTCGTAACTCCGTCATTTGTAAACCGATTTGAAAAATTCTTTTTTCATGTGAAAGGATATACTTTCCGATTAGTCCTATAAAAGTTTCATCAAAATCGGTTCAGTAATTTGGTATTTTTTGCCTTGAATGTTTTCTTGGGATATGTAGATAACATGACGGTTCCTTAATAACTGCTTGTTACAATGTAACAAATTGTTTCGTGACAAGAATTTGTGTGGTATCCTACAACTAAAAAGGGTCAAATAAAAAACTTTCTGCGAAAAAAACAATTTTTTGGAAGTCGGTTTTTTTTCGTAAAAAGTTTTTACTATGTCTAAACAACACTCAATAATATACTATACAAATAAATAAAATTGAATTGTCTGTTTGTGATATCAAAATAATCGCTTCTTACTGAATGCATATGAAAATATATATGCAGCACTTATAAACAAAAACACTTTTTTATTTTTTTCTGTCTGTCTGTGTGTCTTTCTGTCTGTTCCGGCTAATCTCCGAAACGGCAAGACCGATTTGGACGGGACTTTTACTGGCAGATAGCTGATGTTATAAGGTCTAATATACGCTATTGTTTTAGAACAAGCATTAGGGTTCAGTGCAAAAAGAAACCCTGTAATGGTAGTAACAAAATCTGGGTAATGTTTCTTTTTATACTACAATGTCACGCGAACGAAGGTCGCGGGCAACTTAAAGTATTTAATAAATGAATATTAAACAAACTCAACCCATTGCCAGTTTAACAGCTATTTGTAAAAATACAATTTATTGTCATCTAAATTCTAGGTTCTATTCGTATTTGAAAGTTATCCTTATCCTTCATCATGAGATCAAAAGTGAGGCGCAGTGGCGGATGTTCAGTGCCGTTGTTTGGTAAAGTAGCCGGCAGGATCCTGTAGCGTCGCAACACTGTTGACAACACCGTCTTCAGCGACATCATAGCGTACTGGTAGCCTGAGACAAAACATATAAATTACACGTATTGTCGGTAACAGTACCGTTTGTCGTAATGTAATCCATTCAGAAATGTTGTGTCAAAGCACCAAACGGACAATAGACTTCATGAGGGCGCCTGATGTTATTTAGAAGCTATCATCACGCGTGGAAACAAATTGTAATACGCAAGCAAGAGCAGGCTTAAAAGCCAGCGGTAGTTACTCTTAGAGTGGTCAGTTATGTCATTGTCATATCTATGAACAGAGACTTAATACGCCACTGATGCCGTGATTGCAAGCGGTTTTCGTATATCCTTTAGTACGACTGTGCCATATGAACATTACGAAACCATTGCCTCACCAACACAGTTCCTCGGTCCATGGCTGAACGGTATGAAGGCAGCAGGATGCGCGAGCGGCGTGTCGATGAACCGTTCAGGTCGGAACAGCTCCGCGTCGTCTCCCCAGTACCGAGGGTTGCGGTGTAACGCCCAGATGTTTACTATAACTCCAGTATTGGGTAGGAGTTTGATACCTGTAGCTGTGAAGAAACCAACATTTAGCTTTGTTGTCATGCACTTTTACAGGGCTCAATGTAATAGTTACCAATGCCATTACAATTAATTATGAATGGAAGGAGTGTAATATTGGCTTATTACACTCACTAAAGATTGTATTTCTTGTTTTTGTGATTACAAATTAACTCTTGCGTGCAGTTTTACCCATGTGATAACCCAGGTCAACGTCTATCTGTATGCCAAACATCTTAGTCTATCCAGCAGTCAAAGTGTAAAAATTAACAAACAAACTGATA
This sequence comes from Eugnorisma glareosa, assembly GCA_947578425.1. Classification (NCBI taxonomy): domain Eukaryota; kingdom Metazoa; phylum Arthropoda; class Insecta; order Lepidoptera; family Noctuidae; genus Eugnorisma; species Eugnorisma glareosa. The sequence goes on from OX387961.1 coordinate 21,312,998, forward strand.
GATGCACTATTGCTTTATAATATTTGTATGGATTGTTAAAAAAAAAAAAAATACGTCTTCGTCGTCAAAAAAAAAAGATACTCACTATTGCAATTGCAATTAAGTTATTTTAACTTACGTAAAACAACATCCTTGTCAACTTTCCTTGTGATGACAGGCACAGGGGGGTACAGTCGCAGCGTCTCCCGGATCACCGCGTCCAGGTACTTGAGACGAGGCAAGTCCTCGAAAGTTGCTAGTCTGTTTGAGTCACCGAACACATCTCGTAACCTGAAATAGAAACCAATCACTTAATTCTACATTACTTTTCTAACTTGTGTTATTTTACGTTGTCCAGTGTGCAGTAAAACGAATCAATGAACCCATTTTCCACGATTTCACTCTTCACGATCTCCTATCAACAAGTCCTATCATCATAACTATTACTTTCACAGTTATTATGCTTTGTGACTGGCGTACATGAAATATTTGCGTTGATTTTCTTGTCACCCGGAGGCAACTAGATAAATTCGAAAAGTGTTTGTACTGAGGTAAGTAGCTGGAAAACACCACGTGGTCTTTCATTTTAAAAAAGTATTACTGCAACATAGAACAAAAACTACTACAACGCCATCGATGACACAATGAAGAACTGACTTTAAAAATCTGTATCACGATGTTAAAGTTATCCGCAACTTAAGACTATAAAGGGTGTAACAAGACCCTTAACAAAGTCGAAAGGTACTTGTTCTCCCCGTCATTGCAATCATTTTTTTGTTCTAGACCATACCTGGGAACCTTCTAGTTACAGAGATATTGGGGGTCAAAGTTCCAACTTTTTCACAAGTTTTTTTTTAATACCAGTTTTTAATGTAATATGTTTACTTTAAACACCACCACGACCCCCGTACTATTTAATCCATTCATCAGCACAATTTTTTGAGTGCGTTACATTGAGTCCTACCGTAAAACGTAATTTTTCACCCCAAAAGAAAAAGTCGTTTCCCAGCAATAATTTTTGCGTAAAGTTACTTAGTTTGATGTACATAATGCTTGGTTGACGGCACAACTGTTGGACAGTAGCCCACTAGATAAAAAAACACCTGTCTAGTCAGAGGATTCTCCATTTTCTGTGGGGCATTAAGAACTTTACACCCTGATCTTCATAGTACCATAATAGATCAAGAGGTTAATGGGACTAACCGTTACCGCTGCCTTGACAGCAGTGAAGGAAGACCGAGTGATCTGAATGTAGCTTGCAGCGACCTCATCAAAGTCTTTCAAGACGGGCACAATTTTCAGCTATGAAGAAAAATAATTAAAAGTGTTATTTTGCATATTAGGATCTTGCAAAACTTACTCTTCATAAACCTTCTCCTGCACTTCAGGATATCTAGAAAGCAACACGGATATGAAGGATGCTCCGACTGCCGAGGTATCGTTACCAGCTATCATGATCACCATCAACTCCTCCATAATTTCGACGTCTGTGTACCCTTCGTCACCGCCTGACAACCTTATCAGGCACTCCAATAATGTCTGAATGTTCTCTTCTCGTGAATCTGGAATGAAAAAGTTTTCTTGACGTAAAATCAGTATTTTTGTTTCTGTCCTCCAGAAAATAGTTTTTATCGTTTGTCAGCAGTCGGAAGGCTTCTGACTTTGTTGTATTATTTTGAGTTGTTTTAAATATTGTTTTTGTGCAGAATGAAGCAGTTTTTATTTCTTTCCTCTTTTACGTGACACATCAACTAATTTAAAAATCATCAAAAACTGCGGGATTAAAAACTTGCTTCATTTGTATTGATTCCTACCGCATTACTAAGATAAATAAAGTAATGGCTAATGTTGCTAAAAGCAGTGAGGTGGTGGTTCCATACACAGAATAGGGTTTCATACAAAATCTAAGGAAGTCATGAAAAAACTAAAAATTCTTCCTTACCGTTTTCGTTTTCTGGAGTACCCTTCTTGTGTGTAATTTCTTTTCTTTTAGTATTTATTAACTGAAATCAAAAAGTCTAAATCAATATCTTTAGCTATATAAAGGGTGTAACAAGACCCTTAACTAAGCCAAAACGCACTTGTTCCCCCCGTCATTGCGATCATTTTTTTGTTATAGACCATACCTGCGAACCCAATTATTCAATTCACCCATCATCCCGCATCATTTTTTGAGTGCGTTACATTGAGTCCTACCGTAAAACGTGATTTTTCACCCCAAAACAAAAGTCGTTTCCCAGCAATAATTTATGCGTAAAGTTTTCCCTCCAGGTGGCGTTGAAAAATTTCACCCTGTATATGTATAATATATTTTAATAACCTCTGTTACGAAATTCCACAGGAAATCTTTGTCCTTCAGCAGTTGCGAGTATAGAGGTAGATTTGTATATACCAGGTCACTATGTAGCCACGGCTGGCAGAGGCGTGCTGCACCCCTTGCCAGACCATTATCAAACGCTATCAGGAAAGGCTGATGTGTATCGTTTTGGGCGCCCATTTTGTAGCCTAGTGTTGATTCTGGAATTCAAATCCAACACAGTCATTATGAAGAACGACATGAGCAGCGTACTTTAAACAATTTAGTTTACAGTTATGTTAATTATTAAAACATCAGTAATTAACAAGGTACTCAGAATCTAATTTCTAGGTATATAATGTCGATTGCACCTCGATGACGGTTATAACTCAGTATAAGCTGGTCTCGTATTCTACTAAGACTCCATGGATACACCAGGTCAAATAAAGGTCTACGTGTTACCTACTACCAACGTGCAGCTGGTGGCGGTACCAATAGAATCTCAAATATTAGCTGGCCAAACTTCAAATAAGTAATGGGTATCGACACATAAATAAGATAAAATGAGAAGTTTTTCGTGATCATCGATCGTTGGTCGTGTTTAGTGACTTGAAGTAATTGTTTATTTTATTGTATGGTGTTTAAACTACTCATAGTGGGGCAACGTATAGTGGTGTGAGACAGGGATGTCTGTCCTCTCCAAGATTATTTAACTTATATTTTAATCAGATGATCGGTGAGCGCAGTAAATGCCGTGTTGGTTGTCGTATAAATAAAGTCTGCGTTAAAAACATCAGTTATGCTGTCGACATGGTGTTGTTGAGCCCATTGCTCATTGGTTTAAGAAGTTTGAAAAATTGGAAAATAGAAGTTCAAAGTTTGTAAATGTGAAAATCCGACACCGGGCGAAACTGCTGCGAGTCGGCTAGTTGTATACCTGCAATAGCATCCATGGTGTAAGCAGTAAAGTATTTGAAAGCGGACAGCGAGCCGGTGCCCGCCATTGACCCCAACTTGTGTGCAAGTACTGCACTCTCTCTCGCGAAGATTGACACGAAGAGCTTCAATTGTTTCATCCTGAAGGCAGGAACGAGGACTTTTCGACGTGGTCGCCAGATTGAAACTATTATTGGAAGTTTTTATAAAATAATTTCGAGTTTTAATTAAAACTTTTACACACGAACACCATTTACAAATCACGAATCGCTCTTTCGGGAATGAATTTTGGAAAATCATAAATTACTTATTTATACAAAGAAGTCCTCTGCAAAATGTCATGCCTCTAGCTAGACCTAGCGGTTAAGATTTATGGTCCAAGCGAGTCGTAAAATTTGTGCTTTGTATACCTGGAGCAAATATGGAGCCATTGCCAAGAAACAGTTTGGCCATCCTCATGATGTCATCTTTTTCTAGACATGTCTTCAGGACCAACTCAGCGGCCTCGGGGTCGGCAACCACTATAAAAAGAATTTAACTATGTTTAACTAGTATTGTGTAGTGTGACGAGCTCTCATATAAGTTTTTAACTCCTCTGGTATTGAAATTTCAAGAAATCATTCTATAGTATTAATTTTAATATTTTTACATAATGAAGTCCTGTGCAAAAATACATGCGTTTAACTTAACGGCTGAGACAATACGTTGTCTGTCAGTGAATTAATGAATGTAGTTTTATTAAGTAGTTAGATAAAATAATACGTTATGTCAAGATGGAGATTGAAGCAAAGAAAAAAAATGTCGGTTAAAAAGTTCAGCAACTGTTGCTTAGCACTTTTACCCGAAACTTCAATGTTGTTGGCAATAATTATAATGCATTTATTATCTGTATAAATCTCTAACATGTTGCCAGTCGATATTCAGGGTAAGCCGTGCTGGCCTCGGTTGGTCTGTGGATACATTACATACCAAGTTTCCTTCGTGCCTCGGGAAGCCGTTGGTCCTGGTTGTCATTTAGAATGTTTTACAGTCGTTATAGGTATAGTAGCCCGAAAATCTGACAACCAGTCTTACCAAGGGGTATCGTGTTACCCAATACTAACTGGGTAGTGGAAATTAGATAGGCAGTCGCTCCATGTAAAATACTGGTAGGTATATACGTGAATTTGGAAGCCAACGCCAACATATTTGGGGAAAGGCTTGGCAGATGATGAACCAAGGCTCGAAGTGATAATTAACATTGACAAAATTATCTTGATAATCACAAAAAACATAAAAAGATATTAAAAAAACAATCACCAAAGTTGTGAATATTACTTCACGTCACGTACCCAAATGTGTATCAAGTGATATGTTAAAAATAACGGCCACAAACATCGATCTATAATCCTATTGATCGAAGGCCACAAACATTGCATTAAGAAAGCAAACACCATTTTTAGTCTTGTTTGTTACTACTAATTTCACTATTATGACCAGCAGGGCTATTGCGTATCTCTGTTGACAGTTCATAGTGATCATCACTTGGTGAGTTTTGTTATACAATGACCGTTCTTGTTCTGCAGAACTGTCATTGTATATCAAATCTCGCCAAGTGATGATCACTATGACCTGTCAACAGAGATACGCAATAGCCCTGCAGAACGTAACAAAATGCCGAAAAATAAAATAAAAACTGTTTGGATTAAATTCAAGTGAGTTAAAACAGGGGGCTGAAAAATGGAAGTTTTATCAGAATCGTAATATGAATATTTATTTATTAAAAAAAAAAAACTTAAAATGGTCTTTATGGTTATGACCACAAACTCCATTTTAAGAGTTTTAAATTTGTAAAGTGGTTCGTATTATGATTCTGATAAAGCAGTCATTTTAGGCCCCCAGATCTAGTTATGAATCAGCCTGGATAGTAGGTTAAATGACTAAAAAATAATAATTAGTCCGTCAGATAGATTTCCAAAAAATATTGGATACGTATTTTTTCTTTTTTCACGTAAACAAAAAATGAAGACGATACAGTGCGTCGAAAAATCGCGTGACGTCACTAGTATGTACACTTTTAACGTACAAGTGACGTCACAAGCCCCCACTTCGATTATTTGATGCATTATAAGTTTATAACTTCGTTATTTTTTATTGATTTGATAAAACAAAAAATACGTATCCAATATTCGATAATCTAACTGACGGACTAAATAGAATCATATTATTTTTACTCAGGAATCATCCCTATTATCATGATAATTTCGGACCCTGTTTCAATAGATAGAAAGTTCTTTAAAATAATCAAAATCTTTAAAATTAGAGCAAGACGTCTACTGAACCCGGTTAGTGTTACATGATATTTATTGCAAATTTCAACTAGGTTTCATCTAAAATTCTAAATCTTAGTAATAGTAAAAAAAACAACTTACTTGTATATAAGTAGTTTCCATGCCACATGGATGACAAACCATTCTCTTTTCCTATTGCGTCGCGACCAAGGATTTGGAAGGCTTTCATTCTTGCTGCAATTACAATTACGTATGCAAGTAACATAAGAATTTAGTAGTACATTACGGCCCCCAAAGGGTAAATTCTTGGCCCCATGCTTATACCTACCTCATGTATCTTGTGAAAAAAATACAGAAAATAAATTGTTTCTTTCAATGACATAATCTTGGAAGGTACTTACTGTGGCTGTCCCCAAAGAACAAATAACTGTGTCCAATTAAGGGAATCGTCCATACTCCAGAATTTAATTGTTTCCCTAACTCGTGAATATCTCTTTTTGACCAACGTTGGTATAATATTAGAACAATGGTGATTAATAATAATAACTCTACCAACATGTTTGTATGTTGTCTGGTTGACGTAGTTTCGACTACTCATAAATATGTATTTGATACGGTAGTTTTTATGTGGATGTAGCGAGAGTATTTAGTATTTAGCCACTAAACACCTCGGAAACTGGTTTCTTTATTTCTTGGTTTTTAAAACCGACATATAGTATACTGATACTAATTGATGACATCGATAATACTGAAATTTTTATTAGCACTTAACATAATATCCCAGAACAACGTGTGAATGATTTGACGCGACGTTAAAAACCAGCTTATAGTTACCCAAAATGTACGGAGTATAATGAAAAACTTTAATAATTTCTCGGTTTTCCTGTCCCGACTAAATTTTTTTACCTGATATTATCATCCTGACTGAATATAGACTTCATGAATACACCCCTAAAGTTCAATTATATGGCTACGAATGCCATTATTCTCAATTTTATTTAAATCAGAACTTATGGTTTAATATTTTTTTATAAATCAGTACTTAATGTCACTATACTCGAGCCGCCTTTTAAAGATGCAAACTGCTTGGTAATTAATGTTGGTACAGAATTTTCCATTTTTGCCATCTACCGATCGCCCTCAGTGTACAACATTGGTAATTTTTGCGAATCTTTAGAAACCCTCCTCAGCTCCAACAATACAACAACAATAGCAATTATAGGGGACATAAATATTGATATTAAAATCGGCACAAAAGAAAAACGAGCCAGCGAATATCTTGATATTACCGGATACTACGGTTTCTATCCCGGGCACCAATATTCGACTCGCGAAAATTCCTGCCTTGACCGTGCATGAATAAAGACTAGGAAAACCACAAAAAATGTTGTATATCAATCTTGTCTCACCGATCACGATACAATGCTGATAGGAATAGGTAAAAGACCATCAAGTCAAATATCTATCTCTGGGCAAACTAAGTATAAGCTTATGTTGGACTACCGTAACATTGTTAATGAAATCGAAAATAAAGATTGGAAACTTATTTTAAACTCCGATGACTTGAATGCAGCAGTCAATACATTTACTGATAATTTACGATACATCATAAATCAACACACCGAAAAAGAAATTTTGCGCAATTCTAAAACCATTAGAAGACCCTGGTTGACAAAAGATCTGCTGAAATGTATACGTGAAAGAGACACACTTCACTAAAGAAGCAAAAAAAGATGAAAATAGAGACAACTTAGCTCTGCAACAAAAATATAAAACCTGTAGAAACTATTGTAATAATATTATAAATAATCTAAGAAATGTTTATCATAAAAGCCTCCTGGACAGTTCTAAAGCAGATAGCAACAACCTGGGCAGCAATTAAAACAATATGTCACCTTGAGAATAAAAAATCGAATAGTTTGACTTTACTTAATGCAAATCCTGATCCGGTAGTCTTGTTGAATATGGCTAATACTTTCTTTGCTGATGTGAGATTACAACTTGTCGAGCAGTACTTGACTAAACTCAAAACTACAGAGATAGAACTAGCAAATTCAGAACTTAAGCTAGATAAAACTGACCCTCCTCTATCACAGTCCTTTTTAATGACTCCAACTGACGAAACAGAAGTTATCTCTATCATAGGCAACCTTAAAAACGAGTCCGCTCCTGGCTCGGATGGTATTCCGAATCATCATCATCATCATCATCTGCCTAGCCTTTTCTCAACTATGTCGGGGTCGGCTTCCAGTCTAACCGGATGCAGCTGAATACCAGTACTTTACATGGTGCAACTGCCTATCTGACCTCCACAACCCAGTTCGTACTGGGTAATACGATACTCCCTGGTAAGAGTGGTTGTCAGACTTTTTGGGTAACTGACTACCTATAACGACTGTCAAAGATCTACAGATGACACCCGGGACCAACGGCTTAACGTGCTTTCCGAGGCACCGAGGAAACTCGGTATGTAATCACCCATCCACAGACCAACATAGGCAAGCACGACTTAACCTAAAGATCGACCCGAGCGGCTGTTATTATTATGCCACGAGCTCCTCTCCTATAGTATTCCGAATCGTGTTCTTAAATTAGCTCAACACTGTCTAGCCAGTCCCATCTCAAACATATGCAATCGGAACATGTCATCAGGAATAGTTCCAGCTCAGTTGAAAACAGTGAATATCTGCCCGATCTACAAAGCTACTGCTATCGGCCAACCAGTACGGCTTTCGAAATGGCAGATCAACGGAGGACGCAATCTCTAAGTTGGTGGATCATGACATTGATAGCCTTGCCAAAGGCAAAAAGTGTGTTGGCGTCTTCCTTGATCTTGGCAAGGCCTTTGATACCGTATCAAGTCCCATCCTGATCAAGTAGATGGAACGCTTAGGTATCAGGGGCATTGCTTTGGAATGGTTTACCTCCTATCTTTCCGAACGTAAACAGAGGGTTTGTTTGGGTGATTTTCAAGGTACCTTTGCGAACGTCGCATATGGAGTGCCCCAAGGTAGTGTGCTTGGCCCCACCTTGTTTCTCCTGTTAATGGTTTCTAGTTACTCAAATTGGACAAAGCGCTAATATCTGCGTACGCTGATGACACAGCTATTATTTTCCATGGTGACTCTTGGAAGGAAACCTGTGACTCTTGGAAGGAAACCTGTGACTCTTGGAAGGAAACAGTGCCACAGAGGCTGGTATGCAGAAGGTTACCAGTTGGCTGCAACACAATTTGCTCACCCATAATGTCGACAAAACCAGGGTAATAAATTTTTCTATAAGCATAAAAACAGCTGCCCCTAAATTAATAATATTAACTTGCACTCAAATCCCACCATTGCACCTATAGTCTAGCTGCCCTGATTTTGAACAAGTCAACAGTATCAAGTATTTTGGTATTAACATAGACCAACACCTGACATGGGCAAAGCAAAATCAATCGGTTACTTCGCGCGCTTGGGAAGCTGTTATACATATTAAAAAAAAAAACGATATATAGCTGATAAAGAATCTATCAAGATGACTTACCTGGCTATAAGTCAGCCTGTGCTTAGCTACTGCTTAATAACTTGGGGTTTCGCTGGTAAAAGTTATCTAATTTCTGCTGAACGTGCACAAAGAGCTAACTTTAAGGTCTCTCATAGATTAGGAATCCGATACTCCACCGATATGTTATATCGAGAAACAAGAGTGCTTACGGTGCGCCAACTGTATATTTTATCAATGTTACTTACATTTCATAGAACTGCAGCTGCAACAGAGGTAATGGATCAGCGCACACGTAGGAAACCTAAGTGGAACAGAGTTTTCTGCAAACTTAAATTTGGCAATAAGGATTTCTCTCGTATTGGACCACGCCTGTATGTAATAGTAAACAATAAGCTTAAAATCCTCCCCTTGACGAAGTTCAAAACAGGTTCAGGATTGGTTGCTTGGGCTTAATTATGCTGAAACGGAAAACCTCTTATCGTTCAACCATTAAAGTATTAACCAGTAGTAACCATAGTAGTAGTGATGACTGATGAGTGTGTGTATGTATTAGCATCACATACACACACTCATCAGTCATCACATTCACACTCACACCCATCACATACACACACACTCATCACATAAACACAAACACTTGGTTACCTTTTTGTCCTAATATATTTCAACGGATATAGTTTAATACGTGCAATGTTCTTCTATTTTATAATTCGTATTATCTGTCGAAAGACCCTGGATCCTGCGACACAGGGCATCCTAGTGCGGGATCCAGTGTCATACCTAAATATTGTAACACTTTATATGAATCAATAAACATTTTTGTATTTTTTTTTTTGTATATTGGGTATTATTTTTACGAATTATTCAATTTGCCTGAATGTGACACAGTCAATAAATTTACGCAGTATTAAACACGAACAATGTGTGTTGGTCCATTACTTGATGGAAAACCCTGGATGAATGTTAAGCGTAGTGTCTATGGATATACGTTTCACTACACTATACATATTATGTATATTACTATAATTCATACTTTTCGAGATTTTATTTTACCACTTTTTCGGCGTAACTAATCTATTTATACGTATCTATTCATGCCAAATTACAGCTTTCTAGTACTAAGAAGTTTTTGGCTAAGCTGCGGACAGACAGTCTGACATGGCGAAACTAAGGGTCCACCTTTCCTTGTCGACTACGGAACCTTAAAAATGTTCACCCATAAATTGTTTAACACAACAATTAATGCTCCAACTGCAAATGTATTGGCAAAAAATGGGTTTGTCGTGAAAATAATTATATATTTTTCTCATACAACTTGAAACAAAAATAAAGTAGGACCTAATTGACGTAAGTTATAAACGACGTTAGGCAGAGGTGTACCTAATAGTACACTTACATTTCGTAAGTTATGTCCCATGTAATAGTGGGCGAGTCTATTGCCATCAATCGGGCGCAAAAATAGACTCCATGGCTGCTACTGAGAAATTCCAAATGGAACCCCAATAACACTTTGCCCGACCTAGGAATCAACCAGGACCTCAAGCACACAACGAGACACCCACACATTGTGACATTGTTTTGTAAAAATTGAAAGTACACAAAAAACAAGATGGTTTTTTAGGTAGGTCATTTCAATTTTGGCCACGTGCCAAAGAATCTGTGTACAGCTATAATATAATATACTTTTAGAAAATAACAGATTAAATAATTTAATTAACTAAATCATCCGCGTAATTGCATAACACCTCAAACCAGTCTCAGAGGTGATTATCAATTCTTTGTAACAGCCATTTGTAGCAGCAGTTTTTATATGTGTCATTATTGATCGGTGAGATTATACACAAGTTTCTTGGATTAAACACATATTTTAAGGTTTTTTTTGTAAATAATGGTTAATGATTTCAGGTATTTAAAGATTACTGGTGTGACTGGTATATGAATAATAATAATAAATACTTGTAATCGTACCTCAGAAGGGAATCATAGAATTGAAACAACGAATAAATCAACGCAATAACAATATTTATTATAAATTATTCAGCCTAGTTCAGTACATAGGTATCACACTATTTTACTAACCTTAAGACTTGTCACTCCGGTGCCTCGTTCCAGACTGACTCGTGTCGGTGACTTATTCAACTGACATTGAAGTCAATGTCAAAAATAATTTAATAACTGACGGTGACACTGACACTTCGGAAGGATTTAAAAATGACACAACGTAACTCGACTATAACAAGCTTATCCACGAACTGTTTACTAATATAAATCTACCCTCACATAGATAAGTATTGTTACAGTCGGCCATCCTTCAAGAACGAGTCCCTTCGTTCCTTATTAAATCTATCGAACAATTTATTAATCATTAACAATAAAGAAATAACCAGTATATGATTTGATTAGTTAATATTTAAAAAAAAAGGACAACAAAAATAAAATAAAAACAGTCTCAATTCTTACAAACAAACTTATTCTAAATCTAAATCATCGTTATCGTTTATTTTATAGCTTGAGCGATGTGAAAGCTACTTCCTTCACTCTCACACCGCTTCAGCCGCAATGTTTTGAACTACTCATGGGCGACGAGTTCATACGCCAATCCTGCCCAGTTCAAACATTCTCACTCATTCTATCCACATGTCTATGGCCGAGCGATGTGAAAGTTACTTCCTTCACTCTCACACTGCTTCAGCCGCAATGTTTGAACTACTCATGGGCGACGAGTTCATACGCCAATCCTGCCCAGTTCAAACATTCTCACTCAGGCTATCTGTCTATTGCCGAGCGAAGTGAGGCTACTTCCTTCACCATCACTCCGTCATCAGCAGCAGTACTTTGAGCCACTCGTGGGCGGCGAATCCCAACGCCAATCCTGCCCGGCTCAAAGCACCCTCACTTAACTTTAGGCGACGGGCAAGTTCATATGCCAGATGCCTTATCGCTTGTACATCGCAATTCATAATCATTTCATATCATAAATTAATTCAATATAACATAAATTTAATAAATCAGATATCTCATAAAAATTACTCACATTTAAATAACAATTATTCATTTTGATTGCTATCACTCATGCTCATCGTCATTTTCATCGCTGGACGAGCAAGCAGGGGCATTAAAACTCAACCACGGGTAAATTTTATCAATAGCAACAATTGATTCGTATTTTGCCCCTTTTCGAGTCAAAGGGGTGTCTACAACGAGGAATCGATCGTTTGGTAAGACTTTCTTTATCCTGTATGGACCCTGACACTTCACTTCTAACTTTTTAGATTGGCCCGGCGTCGATACTATTGCCCTAGTTATTCTAACAAGATCGCCCTCCTTATAATTCGTGGCCGTTTTCCTGTGTTTGTCATACCGATTCTTGTTTTTCTCCTGATTTCTCTTAATTCGTTCACTCGCTTCAGACCTAATTTCTTCTAAACTTTGATTACTACTCTGCTCTATGTCATCAATTACGTTATTTAATATGCCTTGGCTCGGGTTCGCCACCGTCCTACCTAACAAGAGGTCTGTAGGTGTTTTTCGTGTTACGGCATGGACTGTAGTGTTAAGTCCTAGCTGAATATCTGGCAGAAGTTCGTCCCACGAACTTTTGTTCTTACCGTGAGCCATGGACCCCAGGGATGCCAGGATCGTCCGGTTATACCGTTCGACCTGCCCATTTGCTCTCGGTGTGGCGACAGAATTGAGGATGTGTTTTGCACCAATCGACTGCACGAATATCTTAAACTTTTTGCTTGTAAAACTTGTGCCTCTGTCTGTTATGAGACGCGAGGGAGACCCAAAATAACTAAAGAGAGTTTTCATTGCTTTAATACTCTCTTTGGTTTTCGTACTCCGAACAGGTGTAATGCTGACATATTTTGTAAAGGCATCGACTATCACAAGTATGTAAGTGTAACCTCGCTTACTTCGTGGGAAAGGGCCCAAGTGGTCCGCGTGTAAAGTGTGAAATGGCAACTCTATCTTAGGAATCGGGTGAAGTAATCCCTCTTTGCTTCCCGAAGGTAGTTTATGGTGAGCACACTCAAGGCATGCAGCTACATATTTTTTTATAAACTTTCGCATCTTCGGGAACCAAAAGAGTGATCTAATTCGGTCCAATGTCTTCTCGAAACCAAAGTGACCTACGTCATCATGGTTGGATTTCAAGAGTTGCCACCGCACGCCTTTTGGTACCACCCATCTGGTAACACCCTCACGTAAAGTCCTAAACACTCGTCCATTTTTAATTGTGTATTCTTTATAAATGCCTGCAATCTTAGACGTTTCCGGATCTTCTAGAACATCTTTAATACGTCTAACTTCTTCGTCGGAGGACTGCACCGTAGAAATCCAGTCCTCCGTACTAACCGACATAATGTCTAGAACGTGAATATCGTCAGATGGTACCGACACTGGGCCCCTACTGAGTGCGTCTACATGTGACATCCTTTCACCAGGACGATACTCAATTTCGCAGTCAAATTCTAAAAATTGAATCCACCATCTAGATATGCGGGGTATGAGATCTCTTTTGGTGAAAGTGGAGCGTAACGCGTTGCAGTCGGTGATAATAGTGAACTTAATTCCAATAAGGTATGTGCGGAATTTGTTCAAAGCGCAAACGACTGCAAGAGTCTCCAGTTCGAATGAGTGCAATTTCATCTCATCCGCTGATGTTTGACGACTAAAGTATGCTATTGGCCGCCAGGGGTCAGATTCTTTTCTCTGTAATAAGATGCCTGCAACTCCGAATTTACTTGCATCGGTGTGTAATTGCGTTTCGGCGTTGGGGTTGTACAGTGCTAGGACAGGTCTTTCGGTCAGGAGCTTTTTAATGGATTGAAAAGATTCCGTTTGTGGATCTCCCCAGCTCCAAGGTGTGTCCTTTTTCAAAAGGTTCGTCAAAGGCCTAGCAATTAACGCAAATCCTTTCACGAACCTTCTAAAAAAACTAGCGAGTCCAAGAAACCTCCTGACCTCATGTTGATTTTTGGGAGCAGGGAACCTGGACACTGCTTCAATCTTTTGACTCCCAGGCCTGATGCCATCTTTATCTATCTCGAATCCTAGAAAATCAATTCGTTCTTGGAAGAAATGGCATTTTTCCATCTTGAGAGTAAACCCTGCCTGACGTAGGAGGTCTAGCACTTCTTCGAGGCGTGTTAGTCCTTCTTCGAAATTTCTTGAGGGGATCATAATATCATCCATATATATAACTATATAACCAACTTTGGCCTTACTGAGGACCTTGTGGATCGCTCTCTGGAAAACTGCTGGGGCATTTGCCAGCCCGAAAGGCATACGATTGTACTCGTATTGTCCGTCGGGCGTGACAAATGCAGTTTTCTCTCTAGATTGTTCGGCTATGGCAATTTGATGATAGCCTGAGGCTAAATCAAGTGATGTGAACAATGATTGACCTGAAAGCTGATCCAACAAGTCGTCAATTCTTGGCAGAGGATATTGATCTCTTTTGGTGCGGCTGTTCAGGGCGCGGTAGTCAACGCAGAGACGCTTTTCGCCTGATTTCTTTTTGACTAGGACAATTGGACTAGCGTAAGGGGAATTTGACTCTCGCACTATACCATGGTCGATCATATCACCGACCATGTCCTGAACTAGTTTACGCTCAGAGTAAGGTAGTCGGTACGGCCTATAAACGACAGGGGTGGAATCCTTGAGATGAATTTCCATTTCCGTAACGTTAGTAAACCCTAAGTCGTGCATTCCAGTAGAGAAACAGTCCTTATATTTTTTTAGCAATTCCACGCATTGACGGTTTTGACCTTCCGACAGATGTTTTCCACAATTAGGAGTGACAGAGACGTGATTATTCAAACCATTCGTAATTTTTAAAACATGTAAGTCTGAATTCCCCGATCCTACAAATTGAGCGCGTGTAATTAGGGTGTTCTCCTTGAAGTGCACTGGGTTCGAACCAACATTTTGAACTAATAAATGACATTCAGAATTATGAATTTCGTATTCTCCCGGTAACAGATAGTACTCATGATTCGCGCAGCCCCTAACCGATCCGCCTACATAGATATTTCCGGTACAAGTAACGTTTGACCTTACAGGGGCTGATACCATCTCACCGGCGTCTACTGTAACATCACAAGTGGTATAAAGATGCAATTTAGGATAATCATCTAGTCCTACCCGTTCAAATATTATATCTGTTGGGGTTTTAATAATTTTAAGTGTTGGTCTTTCAGTAAAGCTATGTCCAAGCAACACGTCATAATTAATTAAGTGATCATCTACGATAAACACCTCGACATCCCTTTCCAAAACACCTTGCACATCTATATTCACTAAAGTGCGCCCTAGCGGTAAGTGTGGTACGTTCCCTAGTCCTCTCAAATATGGGCCATTTACGCCTTCCCATTTCAATCCTAATCTTGAAGCATTATTTTCACGAATTAATGTTGCCTCACTACCTAAATCCAATTGGCACACTGTAGCAATTCCGTTAATATTTGTCATAACCTTGTATTTATCGTTACTATTTTCGGTGAAAGAAACCTCAAGGACCTCCTTATCCTTTGACGGATTCTTTTGATCCTTTAATTTAGGACAGTGGTGGCTATCGTGTCCCATAAAATTACAGTTAGTGCACTTGACGATCGGTTTAGGGCACTTGAAGCTGGGGTGACCGACACCCTGACAGTTAAAGCACTTAATTTGGTTTCTCCCGCCACTACTTTTGTTTGACGCCGTATCATCTGTACTCTTTGCCGATGTATTGCTAGGACGCTTATCCTTATTAAAATCCGACTGATTTCTAGTATGATACTTAATGGTCTTAAAAAAATCAAGTACGTCTTCTGGTTTATCAAATTTTGCTGCTTGAGCACCTACGCGAACTCCCCTGTCTTCAACCCCATAAAGTAAACAATCCACTGCTTGCTTTCCAAATATCTTACATCTGTTCAATAAGTTAATTTTCGCAAAATAATAAAGTTCATAAGATTCTCCAGAGCGTACCCGTCTATTAAGCATATCTGTCAAAAGTTCCGCATAATTTTCGGTTGCAGGGAATGATTCCTTTAGCATAGACTTCCATTCAAGCCAAGTATGCTTAATAGAGGGCAGACCCTGGAACCATGTCTTAGCCAGTCCGGTAAGTTTAGGTAGGGCATAGTGAACCGTTTGCTTATCGTTCCAATTATAAATCTCTGAACATTCATCGACTTTATCGAGCCAGATATGAATAGTCTGTTCTTTCGACATAGGGTCGAAGTCTGGAACGACGTTATTCAAAGTTGAACTAGAAAACGATTCACGATTCCCTGCATTAGACTTAAAAAGTTTCAAAAAGAAATCTTCAAACAGGTCCGTAGTCATAAATTTAGTTTTCTTGTTGTCATG
This sequence comes from Eugnorisma glareosa, assembly GCA_947578425.1. Classification (NCBI taxonomy): domain Eukaryota; kingdom Metazoa; phylum Arthropoda; class Insecta; order Lepidoptera; family Noctuidae; genus Eugnorisma; species Eugnorisma glareosa. The sequence continues at coordinate 21,329,333 of OX387961.1, forward strand.
TGTTTTATGGGTTTCAAAACTCGGCGTGGGTCGTTTCGCGGGGGTGATTAAGGAACGGTACAGAGTTGGGCTTTTATTGCCAGCATTTGGCTGCTTACGATTGCTCGGCCCAGGCTCAGGCGTCTCGAAACGCCTACGTGATCTGTTCCGTTCCGTTAGTCTCTCTCGTTCTTTGCGTACCTGGTTTTCAAGGGTCCTTAGTTTTTCCCTCTCCCTGGACAGCTCACTTTCCTGCTCGAGTAGCGTTCGCGTGCTGCTTATGCTTCGGCTTCTCAGCTGATGATGCGTTGCGCTGCTGTGCCGATGGTCACGAGCTGGACTGCGTCTTCGAGATTCCTGCGTTCGTTGTTGGCCGTCACCACGGCCATTGCGACTGCGGCTACGACTGCGCCTCTCGACTTCCCCTAGGCCTCGATTCTGACCACGAGATGATTCACTATGCATCCTCTGTCTTTCGTAGTTGCAAGGGTTGCTGGTGCGTCGATAATCCGCTTTGGATTCTTTGTCGCTCATTTTTCTGGAACTCAGAACATTTTGTTAATGTATTGTGTACAAATCTTGCAATACACACTGTCACTGAATTTAAATTTTAACGTAGGTATTTCAGTATTATTTTATAACTATTTGTTGATCTAAGTCTGTCATAAAATTATTGAATTTTATTTATTTCATTTTAATATTCATCATTCATTCATATTTATGGGATATGGGTTTTTTTTTTTTTTTTTAATCTGTATTCATCACAAAATTGGCAACACATTTTGAGGTTTTTTTGTTTATTTCTAGTAATTTTGTTCACTATATTTCTCTTTTAAATTTGTATTTCTACTCCTATTATTAGTATAATAGGAGTAGAAAGACACGACACGAAAATAGTTAAACAATTTTTTTTTTTTTTTTTAATCTGTGTACATCACGAAAACTGTTAATCATTTTATCATTTTTTTAACATCCCTTGACGTTAACTATACTCGACTGTAAGTTTAAGCCAATATTTCTACATATTATTATCTATCTACCTTTTCTATTGTGACCGTTATGAAAAAATATTTTTCAAAAATACTGTTGAACGCATCCACTTAAATCGACCAAATTGGGGTTCACAATGTTAGCACATAATGTTAAATCACACATTTTCTATTGTAGTTGCGTTGATTTTCAGTTTTAAAATGAATACAGTTTCTTTTTTTTTTTTTTTATCGGCGTTCGAGCTCGTGGGGTGGATCACCACAAAACAAAATGTCTCGCGAATCCCACTTCTGAGATGTAATCGTACCTCAGAAGGGAATCATAGAATTGAAACAACGAATAAATCAACGCAATAACAATATTTATTATAAATTATTCAGCCTAGTTCAGTACATAGGTATCACACTATTTTACTAACCTTAAGACTTGTCACTCCGGTGCCTCGTTCCAGACTGACTCGTGTCGGTGACTTATTCAACTGACATTGAAGTCAATGTCAAAAATAATTTAATAACTGACGGTGACACTGACACTTCGGAAGGATTTAAAAATGACACAACGTAACTCGACTATAACAAGCTTATCCACGAACTGTTTACTAATATAAATCTACCCTCACATAGATAAGTATTGTTACATACTTCTATTTCTCCTCACAATGTCAAGCTTATACTAGGTGTCACATATTATTTGTTTTTCTTTTTTAGTAATGTTAGGAGCTGGTGTCTGAGTTAGGCCGAAGTATTATAATATCTGTGGTTAGGCGTAAAATGCCTGTATTACAAATCACCAGGTAGAACAGAAAATATTACACCGGTATTCTTAGTCGTGGATTGAACTTAAGTCGGACTTGACACGCCTACATTCTGCCCCATTAGACATATTGACAGCTACAGTTTGTTTATAATTTGACATAAACGCCTTTGAAAAGCGGGATTATAAACAAATTGTAGCTGTCAATATATCTAATGGGGCGGAATGTAGGCGTGTCATGTCCGACACGACTAAAAATACCGGTTTTAGTTTAAAAAAATATGATATATCAATACAATGTTATAGTTGAGGAGATTTGAGACTAAAAACTTATTATAATTTTGGGGGTAGAAGTTAAAAAGAAACTATCAACAAAAAGTTAATCAGAGCGCCTGAGTCTGTGTGTATGTGTGTGTCTATGAGAGTGAGTAATGTTAGCGTGTAGTGTTGAGTGTCAGGTGTAGTATGCCTATGTGTACGTGAGAGGGGTTTGGTGCAAGTTTTAAACTTATATCGAACTAATTTAATTTGAATGAAGTAGACTTTCTGTAAAATTATAATCCAATTTTTTTAACCAGTTCGAGACCAAAGACTTACATTTGGTTTTTGGCAAGGGATATAGCGTTAAGGCTCGATTTACCTTATTGTATAGATTTGAACCCTGGTAGCAGAAAAACCGATGTACAAATTTAGTTTTGAATGATGATGGAGAACAGACTGTATGTTTGCGACGTTTGTTTCTGATTTTTTCTGGTTCAAAAGTTGTTAGGGTGCGATGTGGAGGGAAGGAGGGGTTAAGTAAATACCATGTCGTGTACTTGTCCATGAGTCAACTGGAGACTGAAGACCCCAGACTCCCTTTATTAGTGTAATATATACCTAGTCCGCGCGTGACATATATCATAATATAACTATGGACATAGCTTATCTACCTTAACTTAAACTAAGATCTAAACGTGACGTACGTGACACACCACATCACCCTTCCTAAAGTAAAAAAAAAACTTAGTTACATTGTTTTTTTTTTTCCTCATCTCTTTACATTTTTAAACTTACATCCTAAGTCTTACAGTATAACTTTGTCCTATTTTTATGTATTACATCTATCTTATTTTTATATTTAACTATTACATTTGGTGACTCGTCCTTTACAACTACAAATGGTCCATTATAAATACACTCCAACTTATTGCCTACTTCGTTTTTTATCAAAATCAAGTCACCTTCCTTATAAGTTATAGAATTAAGATTCTTATCATAACAATGTTTCCTTGATAACTTACTTGATACCAAATTTTCTTTTGCATCATTTTGAGCCCTTTGTAACCTGTATTTAAATTCTAAAGGATAATCATCAAAATTATACAAAGGTTCTACACTTTCACCTTGAAGACTACTTGGTAACCTACAAATTTTACCATAAACTAATTCATAAGGCGTATACTTAGTCACAGTATTAACTGTTGTGTTATAAGAAAAACACCAATATGGAATCCAAGAACTCCACGATGATGGATTATTATCTGTTTGTATCCTTAAATAAGCACCTAAAGTTTTATGAACGTTTTCCAAAGACCCTATACTTTCATGATGATATGACGTTGATAAGATTTTATTGATGCCCAAGACATTACATAGCTCTACCATTACTTTCGAAATGAACTCAGAACCCCTATCCGTAGCAATTGTTCCCGGTATCCCATATCTCAACACAAAATTTTCTGCCAACGCTTTTGCTACCTCATTTGCGGATTTATTTTTTAGTGGATAAGCCTCCACAAACTTCGTAAGTTCACATTGAAGAGTTAATATGTAAACATTACCATTTTCGTCCCTATCAAGTGGCCCCACTATATCTAAATAAATCTTTTCAAAAGATGAAGATGCAGTGGTAGTAACTGTCATTGGTTCTTTAGTATGTTTGGAAAACTTTTGTTTTTTACACTTATCACATTTACCAACGTACTCCGCTACATCTTTCTCAATTGACGGCCAATAATAATATTTCTTTATATTATTCACCATCCTGCGTATTCCTGAATGACCACTCGTAGGTAAAATATGAAAATCATTTAAAACAATTCTCTTCTCATCTGCCCCTTGTATTTTCCGTACACCCTTCACTACACATATTCTAAAATCTCCACATATCGAATTACTATTTTCCTTCAAATATTTGGCCATTTTTGTAATAAACTTAACGTTATAACGATTTTTCAAAATAATAACTTCTTTTATGCCCTTTTCAATACAAAAAGTGACTATGTCTCTCGACAACTCGTCTCGCGATGATGCCGATAAAGATTCATAGTTTACGTAAATACTCGAGTTTTCTGGCACATACATTAAATTGCGCGACTTTGAAAATATTTTTTCACCATTAGTGTTACGTAACATCTTCTCCCACTCATTCAAACATATCTCAATGTCATTTCCTTGTTTTTTAAGAACTTCCACGATCCTAGGGTGATCAGTCCTAGATACCACAGGGTCCGTATCACAAACATTTGGTTCTTCCAACTGTTTGTACTGCGCTCTCGTCATTACGGATACAGTTTTTTCACGCATGGTTTTCAAATCTTCACTTGAAATTACTATCCTAGAAAGTGCATCAGCTAATACATTTTCTTTCCCCTTAATATACTCGACCTCAAAGTCATACTCTTCTAAACATAAACGAAACTTAGTTAACCTGCTTGATGGATCTGTCATGTTAAACAAGTGTAATAGTGGCCGGTGATCCGTTTTTACAACGAACCTCCGTCCATACAAATACGGTCTAAAATATTTAACTGACCATACTATAGCCAATAACTCCTTCTCTATAATAGGATAATTTAACTCACTTTTCCCCAAAGACCTACTAGCGTATGCAACGGGTTTACCGTTCCCATTACACAAAACACTTCCTACCGCATAACCCGAACTATCGGTTTGCAATATAAACGTGTTGTCTTCAGAAAAATTTGGATAATCCAACACTGGTGGATTCATTAACGCTTCCTTAAGCAACAAAAACGACCTCTCACATTCATCGGTCCAACTAAACACTACATCCCTCTTACATAGCTTATTCATAGGTATCACTATACTAGCAAAATTTGGTATGAATTTCCTATAATAATTTGCAAACGCCACAAACCGCTTTACTTCATCAACTGCCGATGGACGCGGATATTTCTTTATGGCTTCTACCTTTTCAGGATCTGGTGAAATACCTTCCGCTGAAATTACGTGTCCTAAATAAAGTATTTGTTTTTTCATAAATTCACATTTGGATGGATTCAGTTTAAGATTGACCTTTCTCAGGCGAGAAAACACTGACATAAGGTTTCGGTTGTGCTCATCCAAATTCCGCCCGAAAATAATTAAATCATCCAAATATATCAAACACTTGTCATAATTTAATCCTGACATGGCTACAGTCATTAACCTGCTAAAAGAACTTGGACTTATCTTTAACCCCATTGGTAATCTACACATCTGATATTGCCCTTTATCTGTCGTGAAAGCTGTGTATTTCCTACTACTTTCATCTAAAGCACACTGATAATATGATTGTGATAGATCACAGTGGCTAAAGTAAACTGCACCCGACAATGAATCCAAGATTTCATTAATATTTGGCAAAGGGAATTTATCATCCTGTATCTTTTCATTTAACTGCCTGTAGTCTATTACTACACGCCATTTTTTCTCCCCATCACGATCTGCCTTCTTGGGTACAACCAAAACAGGACTAGACCACTCACTAACCGCCTCCTCAATAATATTACTACCCAGCATCTCCTGCACTTGCCTATCAACCTCCTTTTTCTGTACATAAGGTATTCTATACTGTTTCCTGTAAACTGGAGTAACATTATCTTTCAAACGTATTGACTGCGCATACACATTCGTGACATCCAATTTATCTCCCGGAATATAAAAAATATCTGGATATTTTGCACATATTTGCTCAACTGACAACCGTTCCTCGGCATTCAAATAATCAAGATTAAGCAAAGAAAATATTTTCTTAACACGTTCAACACTTACTTCTGTTTCCGCAAAACTACAACAATTAAAATCACTTAACGGATAGACTTCTACATCGGACATACTACACACAACTTCCTCCGTGGTTGCGTTTAAAATCCTAATGGGCATCACCCCATTCTTAGGTCTAGCTACTACATTTGCTAAGAAAACCCCTTCGCGCAACTCTTTCCTAAACACTACACAATCTTCTGCTCTATTAACGGGCAAATACTTAACCATTTCACAACGCGGAGAAATAGTTAAAGAATAATTATAGGATTTAAGTGGCATCGAAACCGTCTGCTGCTCACGGTTCTTTAGAGATAACCTGTTCCCCGAAAAGTCTATAATACCACTATACGCCTGCAAGAAATCCTGGCCTAATATGCCAACTGACCTACATGGCAAATCATTGAATATATAAAACCTATGCACGAACGAACATTGTTCGTATTCCAACGTCAAATATAGAATAGAATAGAATAGAATAGAATAGAATAAACATTTATTCGCTAATGGACAGCAGCAACACAATAGAGCAGCACATAACATATACATATACTAACAAACAGCTTAACAATTAATTAAAACAGCTCAACTGCGCTGAGCATGCCCATAACGAAAGGGTCACCTACTCAGCATATGCTGGGTGTAAAACACTCAGCGCTGGTTTTCAGTAGGCCCCCCGCAGTGACACACGGATGAGGGTAGTAGGTAGTAAATAAATAACGTTATTCTATTAAATGGGCATTTCTAAGTGTGTAATAAATAAATAACATAAAATAAAACATAATTATATATATATACACTATTAATAGAACACGAAAATATTAAGAACTTATCCGAAAACGAAACACAGTTGATTGACATGACGCACTTCGCGCGGCCGATGCCGCATCGACCTATGCATTTTTAAGTTGCAATACCGCCATATCATTTAGTGAGAGTGAGACTGCTGCCTAGTTAATAGGTATTATTTTATTGAGCTAAATAAAACAAAAAATAATAATACTTCCGAGAAAGTGTACAGTGCCTGTAGACTAATAATACTGCGAGCATTGAGTTCAAAAACAAAAATTAGTTTTTACACTGGAATTTGGAATTACAATGGAAGTCGGAGCAAAAGGATGATTGCACAAATGTAACGGTGTGTATGTATGTGTGATTGTACACACACATGGATTTTGGCGATCGCAGACAATGGATTTACCCCCGCCGCGCATCTACCCACATTATCTTCCGGTGAGTTTCAATGAAATAAATTCGAAATACAAATAAAAAAATTCACATATACTTATTTAAAATTTTGGTGATTACTATGGTGATTAAAAAAATAAAAATAATTCAAAATAAAAAATAAAATAAAAAATAGTAAATACTAGCTAGATAATAATTAGATTATTAAATTAGATAAACGATTTGTCAAAATTTATATCATTAAATTCAATTTGTGAATGAATTATAAATGTCTTAAGCCTTAACTTAAATGTATTTATATTGTTTAGGTCCCTAATTGGTGGAGGAATATTATTCCAACATTTCGAGGCTGCATACCGGAAGCTTCCTCGAAAGGCTGCAGTTCTGTGATGTGGTGTAGCCAGCTGCTGAGCACAACGCCTGGCCTTGTGCTGCCGGTGGTTATTTATCCACGTAAGCTTTGAGTACAGGTATGACGGACATTTATACTTGATAACTCCAAAAAGAAGACATGCTAAGTGCAGCTTACGACGGGACTTCATTTTTAAAATGTTGTGCTTGTTTAAAAATGGTGTCAAATGGCTCCTTGGTGGTACGTCAAAGCAAAAACGTGCACAGGCATTTTGAACCCGCTGAATAAGTCTTTCGGTGCGTGCTAGTAGTCGTGGTCCTACGACGGTATCAACATAATTTAGTTTGGATAGAACTAGGCTTTCAACGAGCTGTACACGCAGGTCCTCGTTTACATATGGGCGCATTTTATACAGGACTTTTAGGCGGTAAAAACAATTTCTCACGCAGCTTGCGATGTGAGCCTCGAAATTTAGACCTTGGTCCATAATCAAACCCAGATTTCTCGCTTCATACACACGATCAATGCGTTGGCCCATCACAAACACGTTTGCAAGGTTACTATTTATTTTGCTTAGTTGCCCTTTAGATCCGAAAAGCATAAATTTAGTTTTGGCCGGGTTAAGTAGAAGAGAGTTCTGTCTTGACCAGTCCACAATCCTTGCCAGATCTTCGTTAACTACTTTAACTGCGCTCTCATAATCTTCAGATTTAAAGGCCAGGTATAATTGAATATCGTCTGCATAGATATGAAATTTACAGTTTTTTATAACGTTAATAATATCGGCACTATATAAACTAAACAAAGGAGGACCCAGTATCGATCCCTGTGGAACCCGCTTTACCACTGGGCTCATATTAGAAAAAACACTAGACCCATTCGCATCCCGAATTTCTACAAGCTGTTGACGATAACTCAGATAGCTTTCGAACCATTTAACGGTAGCGGTGTCGAATCCATAAAAGGTCATCTTCGAGAGCAAGAGACTCAAATTAATAGCATCAAATGCTCTAGAAAAGTCCAGCAGAACTAACAGAGTACAACACCCTTCATCTTGAGCTGATAATATACATAACCTATAGCCCGTAAACTACCCCCTACACCATTAATCACTAATTCTTCCTTAACTACTTTACAGCACAAAGCATTATTCCTCAAGAAATTACTTTTTATTGCCGATATCGACGCACCCGTATCGACTAACCATTCCGAATCCACATTATTTGCTAGAAAATTCACCCAGTTAACACTATTGCAAGCTAAAATATGCTTAGCCTCGAAAAAACTGCGTTTCATCCAATTGTCTGCCTTCGCTACTTCGTGACATTGACACCGCACTTGAGTCAGCATCGCCCCGCACGTGCTCTAGACACGCTACGCGCTGTCGACCTTGCTGAGTCTGCCGTCCACGATGAGTACTATTGCTATGACCGCGCATTCCACTACTATACCTTACGTTTCCATTTCGGTACGTACGCCCAACAGCTGTTTTTTGCTGCGCGTATCCATTACCTACAGCGTGCCGCCTATAGTTATTTCCACGACCCCTATTTCCCGTAGAAAAACTACCACCCGCGGACCACCGCTGGAACGTCATGACTTGACCCGACGAAGCACAATTTTCGTCTTCCGCTACCCTGATAGCATCTTTCAAACAAGTCAAGTTCCGTGCTGTAATAATTGTACCAAGACGCTGATTACGAAGTCCGTCAGCAAACTTTTTAACCGCATACTTCTCATTTAAAGGCCGCAAAATTTTATAAGCTTCCGAATTTTCCCCGGCTTGAGAAATAGTCAAATCTACCATTAACTTCTCTATCTCTGCCCCGAAATCCGTGACCGACCTATCATTTTGCCTAGCGCGAGCAAATTTGGCTTGCACTGCAACGTCTGACTTAACCGTCAACAAATGCTTCTTCATGTCCGTTAAAAGACTGTCTACAGTCGTATAAGTAGAGGACAATCGCATCTTAGCCCCCTGGGTAAGTCGCGTAGTTAGCACGAATCTAATTAAATGAGCACTATCAGCCGCTTCTAACATAGAGCTGTATAAATCTATGGCATCAATCAAATCTTGGGTTACCTGCTCATCCCCATTCATTTTCGGGAGTAAGCTAACCGCCGTTTTCAATGAAAACCTTTCCAACGCCATCTCTGTATCGGTTCCGGTACCGTTTTCAAACTTAATAGTGTCTACATACAAATTTTCTATTTTACTCACTAGCTGTGCTAATTCCTCCGAAAATTTGCTACACTTAGAAACTACACACTTAAATTTACAATACAGGGCTTTTACCTCGCTTATCTTTCCATCAAAATTTTTGCCTTTCCGCCTACTGGGACCTAACTTGACAATTGATTCCCTCAATAACTTAAGCTGTACAAACAGTGACGTTAACTCCACTTCCATTCAAAATTAATGCCTCTAACTGATAGATGACCGAAAATACTCGCCACTACACTTAAGTTCAAATCACATCACTTACTCCTCTTGTCGCTCCGCCAGCTCCCGGTCAGGCCATCTGCACAGCTCGCTGCACCTCACGCTGATTGATCTTCTCTTCGATCCAATTCTGATGACACCTCCTGTACAGCCGGACTGCCACGCCAATGATGACAATCGCCAAACACACGGCGATAAACAACAGCATCGCGCTGATGGTGGATATCTGCTCTTGTGTTACTGTCGCGGTATTTGAACCACCCGCTGCTGTCTGGGCTATAATAACCTCTTCCTTGGATGACGTGGTCCCCATGGCCTGTGACTAACCAACTGCCGAGAAACTGACTGAAGCCGACTGAAGTGACTCCGATGAGATCCCGGTCGGGCAACTATAACGCCGTCCAGTCGACTGGCAGGGTCGCCATGCGATGTGGAGGGAAGGAGGGGTTAAGTAAATACCATGTCGTGTACTTGTCCATGAGTCAACTGGAGACTGAAGACCCCAGACTCCCTTTATTAGTGTAATATATACCTAGTCCGCGCGTGACATATATCATAATATAACTATGGACATAGCTTATCTACCTTAACTTAAACTAAGATCTAAACGTGACGTACGTGACACACCACAAGGGCATGTTGTTTCATAACAGCTCTCAGAATGAATAGCTGCCTCACAGTAAGTATAAGTACCTCCCATTTCGAGTAGAGCTCAGTAGTTGGGTGATAAAAAGGTAGAAACAAACTAACCTTTAGGAGTGGTCTTTGTGCTCTCTCAACTTTTAAGAGATGAGTTTTACATGTGCCACCCCATGTGGTGATACAGTATTAAAGCTGAGACTGACAGAGAGCATAGTAGACCGATTTTATAACTGATTTTGGTGCAGTGTTTCTTAAGGCTTTGAATATTACTATTAGTCTACGCACTCTGGCTGATAGGAGATTAATGTGATCATGAAAATTAAGATTTTTGTCAATAGTTACTCCTAAATACTTTGTAGAATTCAGTGTTTTTAAGGTTAGGACACTGACAAATTGTGTCATTTGCATTTGGGCTCGAATGGGAGACAATACTCTAAGAGGGATCCGGTTTGTCTTTAGTTCGAATGGAAAACGTGATGAAGGTCGTTGTTTCTACATTTAAAGTGAGTAAATTCTTATTTAACCAACTGATCACAGTGTTCATGGCCTATCTGAGCTTTGACAAAAACTTCATGCCAGGAGTTACCACTGAAAAGTAAAGCCGTATCATCAGCAAAAGCCCCAATTTTCGAATCCGGAAACATTAACTGACATATTATGTCATTTAAATAGACTAGGAAAAGAGTTGGTCCAAGAATACTGCCCTGTGGAACTCCAAAAGTCACTGGGAGGCCCCAGTGACTTCACTAGTTATATGACCAATTTTAACACATTGTGTTCTGTCGGATAAGTAATCCTCAAAAAGTTTTAATTGAAGATCTTGGATACCCAGGCTTTCGAGTTTTGTTAACAGAATAGAAGTCCAAGTTAAAAATCTTTGTTTTATTTGGATGACCGAGGTCTAGAAGAAGGAAATTAATAGAAGGAAATTCAGGCTGAGATATATTATTTATTGTTTTATTAAGCATTTGGAGAGTCTGTAGAAACCCACAGCTTTGATAGAATGACCGAAGAGTTAATTTCAGCACCGTCTTCCCAAACAAGGTCGTGGCGCTGCACTACCTGGGCCCTTCTCCAGACACCAGAGTGTGCTGCGCCGTGTCATTAAGGCAGTAACCACAATGGTGGCAACCGGGCGTCGTCTCCACAGAATGGTAATTTCCGAAGCATCCATGTCCGGACAACACCTGTATTAGCCTGAAAGTGAGAAATAGTGTACGAAGTATTGCTACTTAAATTTAGAAATGCTTTGAGAAATATTGCTAGACTTAAGTGGCAGTGGCCAAAGCACATAGCAGGCAGAACGGATTGTCGATGGGGCCAAACGAGGACGGGAACACACGTGCCTAGCGGCGTGGCGCAGCGTTGGAAGGGCTCACAAGGTGAACCGATGACCCGGTGAAGGCCGCGGAAGCCAGATGCAGGAAGAGCTTCTTAGTTAGATGTACATAATGCTTGATTGTCGTCCTTGTGAAGGGTTTGTTTATACCTTGTATAGTCTAGACAAAGAAATTATGATATGAGCAAAGTGTTTCGTTTTGGCAACTGATTGTAGATTTGGTTATTTATACATCATAAATACGTGGCACGCTCCTTTCCTTTCCTTTTTTTTACGGATGCTAAATCATCAAATAACCCCTCCCGCTCTGGGCTGAGCAGGAGGGAGTGTCAGACTTTTACTGACTAAAATCCATCCATGTTCCTTCTTTTGCCCTTTATGTTCCAGGGCCGCGGTATCTCTTTCGAACAGTACCGCAACCCTGGCAGAAAGGGCTATCCTAATAACACACCCACGTTTTGCCGGCTTTGTTTAAGTGCCATTGTTATAGGGGCGAGCCTAAGCCGAGTACAAATCTAGATTTCGTGGCTGCTACTGAGAAATTCCTTAAGGAAAACCCAATAACACTTTGCCCGACCTGGGAATCGAACCCAGGACCTCATGCTCAGCAGTCGCGCTTGTGACCACTAGACTATCAAGGCGGTATGATCTTGAAATTTTGGGTACACATTATTTTACATGCGAACCGTTGAATTTATGAAGTCTAGACAAATAAATGTGAGCAACGTGTTTCGTTTTGGTGAGAGATTGCAGACTTAATTATTTATGCATCGTAGGTACTGCTTACATTACATTGCATATTTTTCTGTAATGTTCTTTTCCTGTTCGATCATTATTATGGGTAATTATATTTTTGCATGGCAATGGTATTGAAAATGCATAAAGATAGCGGTGACCACGTAAGCCGCCTGTTTGATTGTCACTCAGTAACGCACAAAGGTATAACAACATAAATGCTACAGGCAGTAACGCAGGCGCATACAAACATGAAGTTGCATTATCAGCCTTAAGATTCCCGCTGCTGGGACACAAATATTCAACACAGGCTTTTTGCGATATAAGTTTTTAAACTGTCATGGTCACCAACATTATTATTAACACTAGATACGGGATATTCGCCATGTTTACTGTTAATTATGAGTTCCCGATATTTCGGCGCTGTTGCACGCACCATGATCACGGATAAACTGTTGCTGTTGTTGTGTTGTTGTTGTTGTGTTGCGTGTTTCCAGGTTGTTGTTGAGTTTCTATGTAATTCTGTTAATTGTGCGGCTGACTCCTTGCGCAATGTAGGACTTCTTTGACTTCTTTTTAGGGTTTTACCACACCTATCAGCACGGGAACGTGGTGCCCCTTCTATGTATAGCAATCCCAACTGACGGAAAATGATAGGAGCAAGGAAAAATGAATACACGTGCGGAGAAACATGATTCAACCCTCAGTTTGTATGTGACAAAGTAGATGTCGCAACAATGATGTTATCCACTCGTGTAAGCACAGTTCAATAAATTACATAAACATAGGTGACTGACAATATACTCACAGCAAAGAATTATAAACAATTACGTTTCTCAAGGTATTATTTGACAAATTACTTAATTAGCTAATTATTAGGTAGTTACAGCCTGAGGAGCCGTCACCGGTCACGGTAGCGATTTCTGAAGCGCTTATTATGCTATTTTACATCGTTACATAGATATATATCTATACTATTTTCTAACTCATTACATACTTAGACACAAATACTTAAATATGGATTTCTCTGGAGTCTGGATTTGTGCCCGGATGACGACAACAGGCTCGTTCCTATTATATGGGTGTACTATAAATGGTATACCTATAGAGAAAAACAGTAATGTTACGTTTTTATTTTAAGCAATCAAAGTTGTTATTATTTATAAGCAAACATGGCTTCAAGGCAAAGATGAAGAAGTATTTAAACAATAGTGATTTAGAATAAAAAAAAAAAACCAGTTTGTTATAGTACTCGTAATGTCATTGGCCATTCTGTGTTTACGATCATCACTCAATATTCTTTTTATAGGTATTCTGATACTTTCGGTAAATAACATCAGGATGTTAATAATTAGACTACATTATTATTTTTTATTGCAATAGTCACTAATGTAATTGATTGTACCTCATAGCTCCATTGATATTATTAGGTCTTTAATTCATGGTTAAGTCTCATAATGGGAGTAAAAATACCCTTTTGAAGCCGAAAGGCAGTTGATGTCCCCTTCATTGAGAATTTTTTTTTGCACTAAACCATACCTGGGATCTTTCTTCTATAATGGGGGTCAAAGTTTTTTTTTTTTCAATAAACGTTTTGAATGTTATAACTTTATTCTAAACACCTCCACAACCCCCGTACTATGCAAAGCATCCATCAGCACAATGTTTTGAGTGCGTTACATTGAGTAATACCTAACGTGAAACGTGATATTTCAGCCCAAAAAAATATCGTTTCTCAGGCATAATTTTTGCTTACTTAGTTTGATGTACAGAATGCTCGGTTTACGGCTCTGTGGCGGGTCCGTTTACTTCAGTTCCTTAAAGTATTTCCCACATTAAAATTTAATCGATCTAGAAAAGTAAGTGACTACAGGAGTCACTTACTTTTCCACTTTAATCTGCAAATAAGATATCATAAGGTCAATACATATTTATAAACACTACACAGGAAAAGCACGCGCCTCTACTCCAGCCGTTCGGGATTCTTTCTATAAAATTCCATACTTCAACGCACATTTATGAGCACCGTAACGGCATAATATGGCAACACCTTTTTTGCAAAAAATAAAACCGGCTTCAAAAACACAAAAAATTGAAAAATAACTTTAGCTTCAGAAGTCGGTGACAAAGAAAACTGAATCAAACAAACTAAAGTTTTTGGTTGTAATATCATAAACTTGCTATGCATATAATTTACATTGTTAACAATAGATGTCTTTGTCATGGTAATAGGCTTATGTAGACATCTTCTATACATACATACAAATAGTTAAATTTGAAGTGTCTGTTTGTAATATCTAAATAACAGCTTTTTCCTGAATGCAAATGAAAATAAATACGGGAATTATAACTAAAACACATTTTCTCGGTGTCGTCTGTTTCCTCCGGCTAATCTCCGAAACGGCTGGACCGATTTTGACGGGACTTTTGGCAGAAAGCTGATGTTATTAGGTCTAAAATAGGTTACATTACTTAAAAGTAATGTAACCTATTTTTTAGAAAAATTGGGGTTCCGTACAAAAACCCTTGAAATTGGTAACAACATCCAATTATAAAAGGGAACTAATATTGTTTTACAATAACTTCACACGAACGAAGGTTGCGGGCAACAGCTAGTCCCCGATAAAGTGGAACTTAACATACCTAACTGTCGAAATGTGGGTGTATTGTACACATCTGCGTACCCCCTCACACCATACAGGCGTGATGTTGTGTTATGGTGTTGTTTAAACAATAAACATAAGCGATTGTAGCAATCACGACAGATTTGCTGTCTATTATTGAAGAGTTCCGTTCCATATCTCCGAAGTCCATGATCAGATCATGACAATATTTCTATGGGAACAACTTGGGGAGTTGACCGTGAAATCGGTGAATATACATAAAAAAATACATAGAAACATAAAATAGAACCTCCTCCTGTTTGAAGTCGGTTAAAAATGAGATGAAGCCGATTTGGATCAGTGCCTACAATTTGAATGTGTTATGATGACTATGAGCTTTAAGGTAACCTTTATTAAATTAATGTTAAGGGTTAAAAACAAACACTTGGTGGTTTTTTTAAATTAATTTTTCGTTTATTTTGTACTTACTTAGCTTCGTTTTTTTTCTTTTGTAAATGTGACAATCTTGAAGGCCTTGTAGAGTATACTTATGTACTTTCGTACTTACTTGTAGTATACAGGGTGTAACAAGACCCTTAACGAAGCCGTCAACCAAGCATTATGTATATCAAACTAAGTAACTTTACGCAAAAATTATTGCCGGGAAACGACTTTTTTTTTTGGGGTGAAAATCACGTTTTATTGTAGGACTCAATGAAACGCACTCAAAACATTGTGCTGATGGACATACGGATTGAATAATAAGTAGTTAAAAAAATGTAATTAAAAAAGAAACTTGTGAAAAAGTTGGAACTTTGACCCCCAATATCTCCGTAACTAGAAGGTTCCCAGGTATGGCCTAGAACAAAAAAAAAATTGCAATGACGAGGAGAACAAGTACCTTTCGGCTTCGTTAAGGGTCTTGTTACACCCTTTATAGTTCGATTTGTTTGAAGTTTTGTTTGCTATCTTCTTTTACGTGTTTTATTAAGGAGCATAGCATAATACCTACTAGTAAGTCGTGGGTTCGAACCCAGGCAGGCGCATTACTTTGTGTGTTTATTTCATTACCACTGCTCCCAAAACGGTGAAGGAAAACATCGTGAGGAAACCGGCATGTCTTAGAACCAAAAAATTCGAAGACATGTGACATCTACCAACCCGCAATGGGCCCGCGTGGTGGATTATAGCCCATTCCCTCTCATCTCTATGAGAATGAATGGAAAATTTTCCCACTGCTGGGACGCACGGCCTCATAGAGACACACTGCTGTGTGTCCCAGCAGTGGGAAAATTACAGGCTGGTTATGCTATAGTACCTACTTGTTCTCAGGCTTACATCTTACATGTTAATAGGTATGATAACAACATTTTAAAATACAATAATTTTTAAAATGCCCGTCGAGTTTCTTGTCGGCCCTTCCCTTTAGAAGAGACATAGATATATGTCCCAACTACTTACCTTGTACCCGGCTCCTGCCATTTCGTAAGTGTAGGTTTCGGAGGAACGTTTTATTTTTAATTATTATTTTTATTAAGAAACTAGCGACTCACCCTCGCTTGGCACGGCGCGCGGCGCTACCTACAGGGTCCAAAACTGTCCCATCTTTCAAACTGGAACCAATTTTACATATTTACTAAATTTCGTTTTACAAAATCGCTTGGGTGATTTTGAAAATAAGCTTATATATGAACATAGTAGACACGCGATTTTTATATTATTATGTTAAGATTTTCATTTATATTGATAGTTAAAATAAGACGGATTAGTACTGAATCCCTATCTAATATGAAGTCTTTACAGAGTGTTTGGTAGGTAGGCACTGCACCCACCATACTAAACCAATAGAAGTGCCGCACTTCATTACATAATATTGTTATTACCTGCTTACTTTGTTTTTTACGAGCAATAAACTTTTCAGTTCGGTACTGGTTGTTGCAATACCTAGGTATTTGCATTGCATTTTGTACTTATCTAAACAGACGAAATTATTTCCATTTTCAATACCAACGTTAACATTTTATTTTTATTTGACTCCCTTCACGGTCGTAATGTCAATAAACATAAAAAGTGCGTCATTGTTCCTTTGATACTTGAATGACAATGTCAAAAGGTAGGTAGGTAGGTACCTAGTGTTAAACCGTAAATATTTGTGAAATTCTACAAAAATTAAGATGGATGCGTTAGTTCCGATTATGAAAAAGAACCATGACGCACTGTAGAGAAACATTACCTTTACAAAGAATGTTCGGGGTGCTACATAGGTACTGAGGGTTCGGAACATACGATTCGGAAGTACTTGGTGAACTGCAAAGCCGACCTGAAGTAATTATTACGACCTACTTACAAGTTTACCCATACCACAGCGTGCTTCTACAGAGCCCTGATGTTGACAACTCGAGGCGAGGGTGACATTCAGTGTCTGATCGCAGCGGAGTTGAAACGTCTTGGAAATGTACCCGAATCATTGTGCCCCAGGTTATTGTGTTAAATTGTAATTTCAAGTAATTTTTTAGTTTAATATAAACTTGGATGTACTATTGTATCGCACCCAGTGTATTTTCATTGCACGAAACCCACCTTCTGCCCACATGATGTACGAGCATAACGGAGTAAAATCCTGACAATCCGACACATAGGTATTCGAATTTCGTGCTGATCAGAATTCTCCAGTCGATATTAACTTTAACAACTTTACCATGTTGGGGTAGTCTCGGTAAATTCGAGGTAACCAGAGTAGCATTTTCCCGAACCTTTTATCTGCATCCGCTCCGCAGGGATTCCGATCACATACCCAAACAAGCGTTAGGTAGTAATCCTCAAGGAAAAAGAGGATCCCTGGCCGTTCTCGACAAATCTGGTGTCGCACCATGGTGTCAGCAGCGAGCAGCATCGGAATGACTTGGAGTGAGATGAAGCAGGAAGCTCAAGACCGTTCGTGATGGATGTAATAATAATTGACCTATCGACTCCACCCTGATCTGTCTTCTGGCCCCTAGGGGCAAAGGACGCAGTAACATTATACATATGTACATACTATACAGGGCAAAATAAAGGGTGTAACAGGACCCTTCACGAAGCCGTCAACCAAGCATTATGTACATCGAACTAAGTAACTTTACGAAAAAATATTGCTGGAAAACGACTTTATTTTGGGTGAAAAATCACGTTTCACGGTAGGACTCAATGTAACGCACTCAGAACATTGTGCTGATGGATGGATTAAATAGTAAAGGGGTCGTGGGGGTGTTTAAAGTAAAAATATTACATTAAAAACATTTATAAAATAATATTACATAAAAAAAAAACTTGTGAAAAAGTGGGAACTTTGACCCCCAATATCTCCGTAACTAGAAGGTTCCCAGGTATGGTCTAGAACAAAAAAAATATCGCAATGACGGGGAGAACCAGTGCCTTTCGGCTTCGTTAAGGGTCCTGTTACACCCTTTATTTTGTATCGTTTTGTCCAGTAGCCGCAAGCGCTACTGCTGAGCATGAAGTCCTGGTTTCAATTTCCAGATCGGGTAAAGTTTTGTCCAGTAGCCGCAAGCGCTACTGCTGAGCATGAAGTCCTGGTTTCAATTTCCAGATCGGGTAAAGTTTTGTCCAGTAGCCGCAAGCGCTACTGCTGAGCATGAAGTCCTGGTTTCAATTTCCAGATCGGGTAAAGTTTTGTCCAGTAGCCGCAAGCGCTACTGCTGAGCATGAAGTCCTGGTTTCAATTTCCAGATCGGGTAAAGTTTTGTCCAGTAGCCGCAAGCGCTACTGCTGAGCATGAAGTCCTGGTTTCAATTTCCAGATCGGGTAAAGTGTTATTGGGTTTTCCATCCGAAATTTCTCAGTTGCAGCCAAGAAGTCTGAATTTACGCCCGGACTTTAAACATAACTGATTAAATGTGTAATGGTGTGCTATTAGGTACAGCTCTTGCTACCCTACGGGAACTACACGCGTCACGTTATGTAATATATTCTTACCGCCCGCCTGTGCCGAATAATGGCAACCCAAACTTGTGTGTAGTATGCCTAGGTTAGTTTCACTCCAAAAGTCACTATTTTTAATAATATTGTTGTACCTACGTAATGTAGACGTCAATCAGACTGTTACGGAAAACATTTTTCGTTGAAGATATTTTGGAGACGTAATAATACCTATTCTTTTAAAAACAAATTGTTCACAATTCTATTATATAAACATACGTACATAATTATTCTTGTCATATACCTACCTACGTAGTCACATAACCTTCCTCACCTCATTGTCGAAGTACATACCTACTTTTGTAGGTAAAGTTGCGAGTTTTTGAGTAGATTGTGAAACGTGGTGGTTAGTAACTGTCCCACTCCCACGGCGTCGTGCTACCAGGATAAAAAATATCTTATGTGTTAATCCAGATTATGAACTATCTGTGCGCCAAATTTCATACAAATCCTTTCAATAGTTTTTGCGTGAAAGAGTAAGAAACATCCATCCATCCTCACAAAGTTTCGCATTTATAATAGTATAGTAAGATGAGGTTCAGAGAAGCAATTACTTCTAGGCCTCGTCTGGCATTCCCACCTTTTGGTCACCGTTGGTTCTAGTGGTTGCAAACTTGACTGCTGAACTTGTGGTTCTGGGATCGCTCTTCTAACTTGAACCAGTTTGGTTTTTCCAGCAGTCGGATTTGTCCTCAATGAAAGCTGTAGGTGCTTCGTAACATGGGATTTACGAGTATAACATAATCATATGGAAATGGAACACCACACCGACTATCGACGATAGTCTGTCTACCGCTCCGGCGCGCGGCGGGTCCGGTGATTACATAACTTTGTTATGTCAATACTCAAGAAAAATAACTGGGAACCAGTTTTTGACATAAAATGTTAATTTTATACAACGAGCCGATACGACGAGAACGATATAACGAGCCGCGCCCGCGACTTCGTCCACGTGGACTTAGATATTTCTCAGCCTGTTACTAAAAAAGGCAACATGACTTTGTCTGCTTGTTAGTATGACAATTTACACCATTGTTTTGGTGTTTGTTGATTGAGCAGGACTTGATTCAAACTCAAAAGCATTTATTTCAAATAGACACATAACAAAGTTCCTGCGAAAGTAACAGGCTGAGAAAGATCTAAGTCCACGCGGCATAGTCGTGGGCAGAGCTAGTATCTAATAGTGCGGATCGGTTCATGTGAATTGATGAAATTACCAAACCTTTTGATGCCAATTGATGGTAATATTCTCGTCGCTTATTTCATGGGACTTAAACATTACTGGCATAATGTGGATGTACTATTAATGGTACACCTCTGTCTCACCCGTCTGGGAAATACAGGCGAAATGTTGTGTTATACAGTAACACATAATGTGCTGTACATCATATTGTAGCTTCTTATAGCGTACTTGCCCATGCATTGAGAGTCATCTTCTAATGGACCCTCGTCGTTGTTATGATATTATTTAGTTGCGCGAGTTATTTGTATTCTATATCTATATTGTATTTCCTAAGTTATTCATCGAAATTTAATAGTGTAAAGGGCAATTTTGGTCTCAATTGAACGCTAAAGACAACTAACATATTTATTTTGTTAAGGATTAATACTATGTCGGTAAAAACACCTTCGCAAATAAAGCATTATTTTTGACCAAATTTTTAAATCATAGAAATGGTTATTGTTCGTCAACCTTACAAGACAGGCATGTGGTGTGACGTACTTTTTTTTAGATCTGCTTAAGAATAATAATTCCCTCATACATTATTTTTGTGCTACTTTAATCATTTACGCAGCGCACGCAACGGAAGCTCCCAAAAATAATAAATTTTAGTTTTTGCAACATTTCACATTGATGCTCCGCTCCTATTAGTTGATGATGGTGATATATAGCATATAGCCTTTCTCGATAAATGGGCTATTCAACACTAAAAGATGTTTTCAATTCGAAACAGTAGTTCCTGAGATTAGCTGTTCAACCAAACAAACAAACAAACTCTCCAGCTTTATAATATTAGTATAGATAAGTATGGATTGGTACAGGTATTAGTATTAGAGGGCTTTTACATCGAATAATTACAGTATGTGGGAATGAACTATTTACCTTGACTTCAAAATGCCTAATATACACGTTCCGTTCATTGCCCACTTGTCCTCAATATAGCGTATGATTTGTATGATTTTAGCAGCACTTGTTCAAAACTATTTATTTAATAATAACTCACTAAATGCATGCGATTGTGGTTTTTAGGTAAATATTGTGGAGTCACTTTGTAGTCATAGTTTAAAGTAAGAACGGAATCCCACCGCAAGTGGCCAAACTTAGGTTAGTTGAAAGTAGGAATTGAATACAGCTAATACAAAGACCGGGTACATGGCCATGTTCAGAATTAAAGGAGATGTTTCGTTTTTATATGGGACTCCGGCCATAACATGTACATTTAAAAAAAGCTGGGTAACAACACCCCTGAATAGAATAAAGTAACATTTTTTACTTATACGGCTTTAGCACACAATAAAAAATAAAAATTGTTGACGTTTGTCGTGTGTGTTATGGCAGCTATGACAGGTTGTAGATATGACGTTTACATAACCTAGAAATTATTGTTATTTGATAATAATTGTACAAAGGAAAAGTCGTAGGAAAAAAACATAAATGAGAAAACGTAAAATAACACCGAAAGCCACGAAAGTCGAAACCAAGTCGAGACTCGACTGACAGATAATGATAGGTTTTGTCAAAACAAAATGTCATTTTGAATTTTTCGTTCAGAAGTGCACTACAGAAAAGTAGTACCTACCTATTATATTTTTTTAACAATGAAACTTTGTTTTATACTATGTAGTGAAGAACACATACTCTTCATATTTAACGTGATATTATGTTTTTATGTGACATGATTTCAGAACGAAAGCAGAGTATGCAGACAGTAAGACGCCATGTTGAATAAAATATGGCAATAAATTGAAAAACTATTACTTTTCATGCACAACAAATCAGGCTTAAATTCCCGAAAGAATATTTTTCCTAAATTCGTGGTATTTTTTCCTCTTTTACGATAAATGTACATCTTATGGCCGATAATGAAATAACTCTTTAAAAAAAAAAAACATTATATAAAACAAATCAGCAGCAGTCCTAAGACTGCTGCTGATTTGTTTTATATAATGTTTTTTTTCCAACCCTTCTATCTTACAATAATATTAAAGTTTAAAAAACAAATGAACCATTAAATGGTATTGTTGGAGCTGCTGAAGATTGTACAATTATTGATTGTGAAAAGAAGATTGAAAAAGCTTGTAATTGGCCATATTGTTATTATTAACAAAACTATTATGTCTGCCTAGCTGTAAGCTTTCCGGAAACAATAAAATAAAATAAAAATAAAATAAAATTCACTGGAAACCTACGTCCTTTCTCGACTAGAATGAGCCCTGGCGGTTGAGAGTATGTCACAGAGAGTATGTATGCTCACTGAAATGTCTCGCTGATGGTGGCGCGTGTGTCGGATCATTTAGTTCCCTTCAAAATGGTTGAGTTGAATGGTGCTGCTGTGCGTCATGCTCGTGAACGGGCGCTGTCAGTTATGACTTATTTTTATTTTTTGTCTTTTGTGTGTTTTAACCAATTTCAAAAAGGAGGAGGAGATTTTTTAATTTTTTATGTATGTTCCCCGATTACTCGAAGAGGGCTGGACTGATTTGTTTTTTTTTTTTTTTCGAAAGTGTATTTTCCCAGGTGGTCCCATGATCATCAAGTCAGGATCTGATGATGGGATCCTGGAGAAACAGAGACAAATCTTCTAATTTGGGATTACTATCGACTCAAAATTGCAGTGGGGCGCGCACATTATAACTCTTTCGGGTAGGTTAAGCTCAGCTGCATATGCAGTAAGGAAAATAAGGCAGTTAACTGATGTAGCCACGGCTAGGTTAGTATACTATGCTTATTTCCACAGTATTATGTCTTATGGCATGCTGCTGTGGGGATCAGCAGCAGACGTTGACTCAATTTTTATTCTACAAAAGAGGGCAGTCCGCGCAATCTATAAAATGGGTCCTCGCGAGTCCCTAAGAGAAAAATTTAAAGAGATCGATATACTGACTCTGCCTTCGCTCTATATCTTAGAATGTATTTTATATGTCCGCAAAAATCGAGGGCTTTTCAAAATTAGAAGCGACTTCCATAATATAAATACACGCAGTAAACACGAAATTGTAATACCTAAATTCAGATTAACTAAAACTAGCAAGTCTTTTCTTATAAACGCTTTTATAACAAGTTGCCAAAGTCAGTTATAGAACTGACTGATGGAAAGTTCAAAAATTACATCAAACGTGTCCTTATTAAAAAAGCGTATTACAAAATCAAGGATTACGTCGAAGACAAAGAAGTTTGGCTTTAGTTCCTTCTGCGCATGCGGCTTCCCTGGCAGCTCATAAACGGCACAAATATGTGGATGTCTCTAACTATTCTCAATCTCATTTTTTCTTATCTTTCTAACCAGATTCTTTACGATAGTTTTCAAATCATTTATACATCTTTTGCTCAGAATAGTTACAGCACTGATGACAATATTTGTGTCACTTGTTTAATTTTCCTGTTTTACAATATTTTCTTACCTTTGTATAGATGCTTTTTTACCGATTGTTTGTGAATGTGTGAACATTACAGGCTCTGTAGTTTACTCGCTCGGTAACTTTTTTTACATTTTTTGTGTAGGAAGCAACGACCTATTGTCGGGCCTATGCGGTCCCCCTATACTTAAGCACTAATGCTGTAACATGATAATATTGTAACACCAAATGATTTGAAAAGAGTAACCATGGAGTTTCTTGCCGGTTCTTCTCCATAGGAAACGACCAACTCGAACCGTGCACCTTTTTGTCGACGTTTTATAAGTGCCCATCTAGGCCTATGTGAAATAAAAATATTTTGATTTTGATTTTGAATTTGGTGAAGATCTGATGAAGAACTTCGGAGAAAACGAATGCGGGTGATAGGGTTGTCAACTAAACTTTTTGCCATGTTGCACTGCACACACATAACCCCTTGTCTCGATCCGTCAGCCCCGACTCACTCACGAGTGAGTTGCTACCTTTTTTTTTTTTACCGATGGGACATCATCAAATAACCCCTCCCGCTCTGGGCTGAGCAGGAGGGAGTGTCAGACTTTTACTGACTAAAACCCATCCATGTTCCTTCCTTTGCCCTTTGCGTTCCAGGGCCGCGGTATCTCTTTCGAACAGTCCCGTAACCCTGGCAGGCATTGGTCCTTACGGACCCCTTCCTGTTTGCTGACTCTCTTTGAGGCGCGCGTGGAACACGAACGCGCCGTTGACACGGCCTGTCGTCATAAGACGGACGGACGGCGAGCTAGCCTATAGCTCACCGTCCACAGGCCCGCGCCTACGGTGGCCGGGGGCCACCACGTGGCCCCCGACGCCCGGTTCTCTCCCTCTCACGTTCCGCCACCTCCTTCGCTAGTATGACTGCTTCGCAGAAGGAGGTGACGGCGTCCCATTCCGTCTCGCGCCGGACCATGAATTGAACCAAGGCCGGAAGCGAGAGGTCGCCACCGCCGATCGCCGCTACGAGGACACGGCGGTGCTCCGCCCACGCGGGGCAGATCTCCGCCGTGTGCTCCACCGTGTCCTCCGGTCGATCCTCACAATGGTAGCACCCGGGCGTTTCCTCCCGCCCGATTCGGTGCAGGAACCTCCCGAAACAGCCGTGTCCGGTGAGGACCTGCGTCAGGCGACCTGCGTAAGGTGAGGGCGCCGTGGCGCCTCTCTAGCCAGTGAGTTGCTACCTGAAACATGCTTAGAACTTGAGTAAACACTATATGTGTGTATGCGAGCCGATTGCGAATTTTTTTTCCTAATAAAATAAATACTAAAATGTCTACTATAGTCTGTTTTTTTTTAACAAACGAGTACCGAAGATTTTTTCTGCGTTTCAATTGGTCCACGTAATTAACATAAAGTCCGTAACCTACAGGCCTTAACAATAGAACAAAGGCGTTGGCCCCACCCCGACCTCTCTGTCAATATCGGGAATGTGCGAGAGACATACTCAGTACTAGTTTGTTAAAAAAAAAAACAGACTATAGGTGTGTATTAGTGAATACAAACCGGTTTCACCGAAAACCGGTTATTCGGCACATGTAATTATTAAAAAACCCGGGTTTTATTGTACAGTTTTCGGTATTTCGAGTTTTTTATAATTTTCAAATGGCAATATTACTACACCACTTGTCAGTCAAGACGATGCATTTGATGTCAGCCATTTTGTTTTGCCAAACGATGCGCGATGCCAACGGATGTACGTTAAAACACGTCTTAATTTGGCGTTGTATTGGTAATTTGGTAACTTTTAACTGTTTTCAACCGTTCCGTTTTTTTAGTGAGTATTTCACATGAAGAGTATGTTTTTAGAGGAGTTGGAGTTTCTAGCCGGTCCTTCTCCATAAGAAACGACCAACTCGAACCGTGCACCTTTTTGTCGACGTTTTATAAAGTGCCCATCTAGGCCTATGTGAAATATAAAAATAAATTGATTGGTACAAATTGCTATTTTAAAATGTTACGATATTGACACTGCGTGCCACACCACACTTTATACATAGAAAGCTTGTTTGTTGATTTTATTTTAGTTGGCGTTAATTTCCTAAAATTTAATTTCATGAAACAGGTCCACTTATTATTCTTGCTTCAGATTACTATGGATGACTTCATAGAAAACATCAGAAAAACTAGAGATAAAATAGCGTATGGGGTCATTTTTTTAAATCGTAAAACGAAGTCGGTAGCAAAATGCAATTATTGCATTAAAGCACTATTGTGTTATGGAGGTTCAACTTCAGCACTGGATTATTAAATTCTGCAAAGGCAGCTTATCATCTGCCAGAAAGTGAAGTGGCTGGAGAGCACACAGGACCACCGACATCTAAAAAAACCAAGGAAATGACAGAATAGCTAAAATCTTGATTATATGGAACTGACTGACTCTCCACAGAGTTAGTAAAGTTACTGTTTTTAAATAATCTTCTTAAATCCACATTTAAGAAGATTATTTAAAAATAGTAACTTTGAGCTTCCAGCTTCAGCCAATACTATAACAAACATATAAGCTAAACAAACATAGCTTTAGCACAAAAATAACTTTTACTTAAACAAATTTCCGCATTTTATTGAAATTAGTCATGTATTACTTTATAATACTTAGATAAGTTTTTATTTAATAATTGAAAAGATGCAAGGTGTAGGCAGCCTGAATTTTACAACCAATTTTAAAATAACGTA
This sequence comes from Eugnorisma glareosa, assembly GCA_947578425.1. Taxonomy (NCBI): domain Eukaryota; kingdom Metazoa; phylum Arthropoda; class Insecta; order Lepidoptera; family Noctuidae; genus Eugnorisma; species Eugnorisma glareosa. Next base: position 21,355,669 of record OX387961.1, read on the forward strand.
TAGAGTTAACAAAAAAAAATAAAAAATTCTGTTCAAACCGGTTTCACCGAAAACCGGGTTACTTTGTACGGAACCCGAAAAAGAACCGGTATTTAATTTTGCCCGGTTTTGCTTTCCCTAGTGTGTATTATTTCAGAGGCTGATCTTATCGCTTGGTCAGAACAACTGTTTACAAAAACGTGTTATATATACGACTTTCTGCCTGAAACGTTGCTTACACTTGATTTGTTTTATAAACTGTGCAAGATTCTTCGGAATTGATGACGAACTGCGCTAACTACCTGGAGCCTAATTCGGAATTCTAATATTTGAACACATTTGGTCGGTTTTTTGAAAAAAAAAACAACTGCTATATAAATTAAGACGAATTATTTTGACTCTGGGGGTTTAAATTCATATTATGTGCATTCATGGTAACCGTTTGTCGGTCGAAGTACGACCTACACCATGTATTTTACACTGTATATGTTTTGGTAACTGCTAGTTAAATATCACGAGTCCAACCAAGTATATCGAGAATCCAACGTGATATACATAATTATGCATTCATGCCGTCATTGTTATACAGGGTGTAACAGGATCCTTCACGAAGCCGTCAACCAAGCATTGTGTACATCCAAATAAGTAGATAGCTTTATGTAAAAATTATTGCTGGGAATAACTTTTTTTTCAAGGTGAAAAATCACGTTTTACGGTAGGCCTCAATGAACCGCACTCTAAATATTGTGCTGATGGATGGATTGAATAGCACGGGGGTCATGGTGTTTAAAGTAAAAATCTTACATTAAAGACATGTATTAAAAAAATACTTGTGAAAAAGTGGGAACTTTGCCCAATATCTCCGTAACTAGAAGGTTCCCAGGTATGGTCTAGAACAAAAAAGTGATCGCAATGACGCGGAGAACAAGTGCCTTTCGACTTCGTTAAGGGATTTGTTACACCCTTTATTCCTATGTAAGTAGATTATTGAAAATCAGTGACATTAATCGTGTGAGATAGTCATCAGTACCTGCAACATTAATTTACCTTACCTTTTGATTGCCTTGACTGAGACGCTTCAATTTTTTACCCGTTTTTAAGAAACAGGATGCTGACCTTCGATGGCCAGACGTCTAAAAAACTTTCTCGCGTCTCCTGTGATTGGTCGAATCTTATGAAGTGTAGACGTCTCCTCTCAGCTGCGCTTGAAACCGTCCTTTTGTACAGAACCTTAAGAACTACTATGATGTCGGTGATCGATTTTAGACGGGTACCTTCGTACTATTTACTCGGGTCGAAAGAAAATTAAATTAGTTTCTACTCTACATGCAATGCTACAGCTGATTATTAACATTATTAATGCTGTTGACTTGATTTGTTACTGAATTGCAACCGCAAACTATAGGCAGACTACCCACATTAAGCCAGTTCTAACTGAAGCTCTAACTAAGGTATTAAATAGATCCAAAAAAAGACTTGTCTTGTTACCGTAAATAACACATTATAATAGGATATTGTTTTATCTCCGTTATTAAATTATTTATCTAATTGCTTACTTGTATCAAATATCAATGTAGACTTCACCGCACATAGAAAATTCTAGAGGAAATAGAGATTTTTCTATTTTTAGCAATACTTACGTACGTAACGTATTCTTGTAGGTACCTATACCGTGCGTTTTTTATAACGATTTAAAACACTTGTTAACTTCGTCTCGTGTTAATTTGACTAATCTCACGGATTCCTCCCAGAGCGCTTTAGCGGTCTTATCACAATATGCACGTTTCACAGCATCCACTATTTCACAGTTCCTGAAGTAGGCTCCACTTACTTCCCCAGCCATCTTATCCAAAGCCACATGAAGAGCCGTCTGTGCACCTTGCCACGGCGTCTTGAAGAAAATAAGGCATCCTAATTTTATAATTATTCCACATACCTTATTCACGGATTCATAGATTCGAGTGCCAGCTAATCCAGGATCCACATTATTGATCACAACGTTAGAACCCTTCAATCTCTTGGTAAGTTCATTCGCGAATAAGATCAGACAAATCTTGCTGTTACCATAAATCCTGACGATGTTCCAGTAATTCGTTCTGTTTAAATTATCGATGTCTACCTTTCCAATTATGTGGAGAACTGAAGATGTTGTTATGATCCTGCTCGACTCACCAGGCTTCCCTGTTTTCTTCAAAAGTGGGAGGAGCAGAAGAGTCAGTAAGAATGTTCCGTAATAGTTCACTTGCATTATGAAATTCATTCCGTCAGCCGTCAGGAAATCCGCAGGAATCCCAACACCAGCATTGTTCAATAAAATGTCTAATCTGTCTTCAGTATTCAAGATGTCTGCAGCGAATTCTCTCACAGACTTCAAAGTTGCTAAGTCCAGCAGTTTAAATACAACATTTTCGTTACCGGTTTCTTGTATGATTTGTTTCCTTGCGTTAGTGCCTTCTTCTTCGAATGGGCAGGCGATGATAACCCTGGCCCCTCTGTGGGCTAGGTCTGTCGCTATGTGGATGCCCATTCCTGCAGTTCCTCCAGTCACTATGACTGTTTTGCCCTCAAGTCTTCTTCTCGAGGTGCATATTGCGTTCGTGCTCTTTTGGTGGAGCGCCACGGAGAGCGCGATTATGATTGTGATGGCTATAATCAGTAAAAGCCAGTACATTGTAGTGGCGTCAGCGCCGGCTGTAAACACACTGTAATACGAAGTGAACTTATACCCTGTTATATAGTAGGTTTGATATTATATGTAGTTAAAAATAAACTAGTCGCACAATCATAATATGAATCACGTTAAAAATTTAAAACTCTTAAAATGAACTTTGTGTTCATAACCATAAGACCATTTTAAGAATTTTAAATTTTTATCATATTATGATTCTGATAGAGCAGCCATTTTAGGCCCCCATTTGATAACTTTAGTGTCAAATTTACATGTTGTTCGATATACTAAAATGTATGAAATTGTTCTTTCACTACATTGAAGTGTTAGAATATAATACGTATGCTCCTTTACTTTAATAAATAATTACATTCCTTTATAACTGATCATGTATGCTGAGTTTGCACTATACCTTATATGCGCTTATTTTATAATTATTCATGCAGTCAATAAATAGTATTAAACAGATGTGATTATTTCCTTGACAGAAGTGTGGGTAGTTCCCTTTAGGAACCCGAACATTACATGGCTAAGGGGATCGTTAGTAGATTGATTAGAGTTTTCGTTTTTCTGCATTTTATTTCAGCATATCTACCTCAATAGTATCGGTCAACTGTGGGGCTGGTTTGTATTTATGCTTTTGCGGTTGCACAACGACATGCTTTGCTTTCGCTTTGCTTGGTAGTATAGATCCCTACATATAGGCCTACCTTACTGCTTCCCTTTGAGGCGGCAAGGTACTCAATACTCAATACTTTATTTGCATTCCACAATGTGTAGGTACTTAGGTGGTAACTAAAAAAATTGTGATCGTTGTGGACCCTGTCGGGCACAGCAAAAGACAAATAGGTGGCGGGGTCTTGAGGGGGAGCGCTACAGTCGTGTAGATCCTTAAGGCAAGTCTGGTGAGTTCACCTTCACGTGGTTGCCGCCCTGTTCTTGGTCCAATTCCTTAAGAAATAGACGCAACAGAAACCACCAAGCGCTTTTCAACCTAACTATGACCCTCCGTGACTGAGTGGTTGTGGGCTCGGCCGTCACTAAACCCAGCTGGCGACGAGTAGGTAATCTAGTCACCTGCGCAGGCAGAGGCGAGAACCGCTGCCAAGACCAAAAACAAGTCCCGTAATAAACGGAGGATGCTGGAGGTGCTCGGGACCAGTACCACTCCTTCTTCTTTTTCTGGCGCAGAGCCCCCCATAACCGTTAACTCCGGTGGGCGGGCTCCCATTATACATCCTCCTCAGTCTATTTAAGCCGCTCCCCCCCGGCTGGTCGTCACTGGTCAACCGGAGGTGGTCAGCACCACAGGTGACGTGTTCGCGCTCGCCTGGCAGGTGCAGAGGAGTAGGCACAAAGGCAGGGAGGAGGATAATACTCCGGCACCACAACGCCACCGCGCTGACCCATCAGCGCAAGCTGCTTCGGCTCCTTCGGCTGCTAAAGCCAAGAGAAAGAACAGGCCGTCCCAGAAGCAGCGGCGTCAGAAACTGGAAGGGTAAGTCTCCACAACTTACACAGGCTAATGCCGCAGATCGGGTAAAACCGATTAGCGGCAATGTCAACTTCTGGGGAGGGACTGTACTTATGCTTTTGCGGTTGCACAACGACATGCTTTGCTCATGCTTTGCTTGGTAGAATAGATGCAGGCCTACCTTACTGCCTCCCTCAGAGGTGGCAAGGTGGCGGGGTCTTGAGGGTGAGCGCTACAGTCGTGTAGATCCTCAAGGCAAGTCTGGGGGATTCACCTTCACGAGGTTGCCGCCCTGTTTTTGGTCTAATTCCATAAGAAATAGACACAACAAAAACCCCCGGGCGCTTTTTCAGAATTCCCAAAAGCCAAAATCCCAGGCCTAGGGTAACCCAAACCCCACCTCATGATCCCACGCCCAATCCCTCCCTCCCTTTTCCTTTCTTCCTTCGGTCCATGAGGAGGGGTAACCTCTTATCCAAAAAAGCCCACAAACCCCAACATGTCGCAGAAAGATGAAAATAATCCCCAGGTGGGTCCCGGCAATGCCGGGGAATCCCATGCCGACACGTCGGTCAGCTCCCTTCGTAATCTGGGGGGGGGCACCAATCTGCCACTTAGGGCCGCGCCTTCTGCGCGGCCGGCTGCTTTAGCGCCAACAGCACTGGCTGCGGCTCACGCGCCACCTGACACTACCATGGCTGCAACCTCTGCGCCGGTTGACACGACGGCTGCGACATCCGCGCCTACGACCCTGACACCCGTTATACTTTCCACGAGGGCCTGGCAACAGAGCATCGTTCGGAACAGTATAACGAACAACCCCGACAATGACACCGACAATGCACGACTCTCCAGTCTTGACGGCGAACTCCGCGCGCTGGCACTCCAGCGCGAGAAGATCGAAGCAAGGCTGAGAGACATTGACTCTCGACACCACGGGACGGGAAAGGTAGTTGAATCCGGTGGCCCTGGATTCATCTCTGTGGACGAAGTACGCTCGCTTAAACGTAAGCGCGGAAAAATCCGAAACAGAGAGAGAGATCTCAACAACCGTTTGAGCAAGATCCGCGAAGGCAATAGCCAGCGCGATGCGAAAACGGTTGCTTGTAAGGGAGTACGCGACCAGCCGCAAGTACGCGAAGGGGAAACCCAGCGCGAAAAGCAGCCGGACGCGGAAACATGCGGGCAAGGACCATTACGCGAAGGGGAAACCCAGCGCGGAACGACACTGCCCGCACCAGGACCATCCGGAGGAAACAACCGGAACCGCACCGAGGCGACCCAAGACCGACCCAAAACGAAGCGAGGCAAGCGATCTGGATTGTCGCGCAGGGTGTCCCTGGCACGAAACACCGTGCCAAGCCCTTCGGAACCGCAACCCGGGCCAAGCGGCCAGGGAACGGCGAAGAGGGTGCGCCCGGACGATACGGCTTCGGCGAGTACGCTACAGGGGGACGCCAAGCGCGTCAAAATCCAGACCGCTCAAGGGGAGCAGAGAACCTACGCACGGGCCACAAAGGATATTCCTGCGCGGCTCGCCGTAGCGATCTGCCTCTCGCCTCCATCCCGCGACATGACCCCTGACGAGGCTGAGCACATCAAGCTCAGCCTCGAAGACCTCGTCATGGACGCTGACCCCTCCAAACCACTCCCGGCCTTCCGCGGCTACCCACGGGTTGCGGATGGCACTGTTCACATGTGGTGTGAGGACGACAGCGCCCTGGCTTGGCTGACTGAGAACGTGCCCATGATTAGACTGCCTAACACAGACGCGACCCTGACAGTCATGAAGCAGTCCGACGTACCGACCCGTGTCCGAGCAGCGCTCTTTGTGCCCAGGTACAATGGGGACATAGCGCGGCTCCAGAGTGTTCTGACTCGTCAGAACACCTGGTATGACATAGGGAGGTGGTCGCTGTACAGGGCGACATCCATCGGTGGTGATAACCATGGGACATATTTGACCCTGGGTATCCCACCGGAGGAAGTCGAAAAGGTCTTGGGGAGGGAGCGGCGGGTATCGTACCTACTTGGGTCGATATACGTGCGCTTTTTCCCCAACACCCAACCCTCTGACACCCAGACCACGACCACAGAAATTGCACAAAAAAGACCGACACCGACAGAGCTTGACCTGACGATGACACAACTGGAGGAGGAGATGGCCAGAACGGCGATGGCTGATGCTGACGCTGTGCGCATGCCGACCTCACCAGGGTGGACAGAGCAGCGGCTTACTTCTTCACCGACACTGAGCGACGACCGGCATGAACTGGAGGATGGGGGGGATTTATCCGATGGATCCATCTCCTCCTAACTCCACCTCATTGCCGCCGGCGCCCCCGCCCGCTGCCCTAAACATCATCCAGACCAACCTCCAGCATAGCCAGACTGCCACGGCTTGCCTACGCAGGACGCTGGAGACGAAACCCCGAACTATCGTCCTGATCCAAGAGCCGTGGATTCGAAATAATAGAGTATGCGGCCTTGGAAACATTGGAGGTAAGCTAATTCTCGACACACAGGGCACAGAAAAACCACGAACCTGCGCCTACATACCCAAAGATGTACCTACGACAACACTCACACAACTATGTTCCAGAGACCTGACAGCCGTCAGACTCAAGACTGACGGCGATGCACCTGACATCGTCTTAGCCTCGGTTTACATGCCAGGCGAGGATGAAGACTGCCCAACTAAAGAGATGGCCGACCTGGTAAGGTACTGTGAGGACGCCAACCTGGACCTGGTCATCTGCACGGACTCAAACGCCCATCACCCGCTTTGGGGTTGTGTCAAAGCCAACACTAGAGGTGAGGTACTATGCACATATCTATTCTCCACTAACCTTAACATTGTAAACCGCGGTTCGGAACCCACTTGGGTCACAGCTCGCGGACAAACGATAATTGACCTAACGCTGGCTTCAGAGAGCGCGACAAAACTTATCTCTAATTGGCACGTTTCCAACGAGCCTTCTTGCTCTGATCATGGAAGGATTCGTTTCTCACTAGTAGCTAACACAAAAAAACCCGAACCTAGGCGCAATCCACGCCGCACCAACGTACCCGGCTACAAACGGCTTCTGGCCTCACTGCTAACACGGCACCAAATACCCTTAACTCTAACAGATCCCAAACAACTTGAGGACATTGTAATAAAACTCTCGGAATATATAATTGAAGCCTACCATGCCTGCTGCAAACTACCAGATCCAAACACCAAGAGCAAGGGAAACTCTTGGTGGAATGCAGAACTCAGCAAGCTCAGGCAAACGATGCGCAAACAATTCAACAGAGCGAAAAACTCCAGGCTCCCAGAAGACTGGGACTCATACAAGAAAACACAATATATCTTCAAAAAACAAGTCAGGCATGCCAGCAGAGCAGCCTGGCGGAAATTCTGTGAGGACATTGAATCAAACAGCGAAGCCGCGCGAGTAAGAAAGATCCTGTCCACCGACCAGGATCGCACCCTCGGATCGCTGAAAAACCCAGACAACACTTACACAAAGTCGGACCACGAGACTAGTAAAATTCTTCTGGAAACCCACTTCCCAGACTGCAACCTCTCCGAGGACAGAGCATGGCCAAGCGAGCCAATGCACACGCCAAACGACCGGGACTGGTCCAGAGCCCGTACAGTGGCAACCGAAGATAAAATAAAATGGGCAATCAAGACCTTTAAACCATACAAATCCGCAGGCTTAGATGAAATCTTCCCAGCCCTGCTGCAATGGGGAGCAGACATCCTTACGCCGTGGCTGGCTGCCATCTTCCAAGCCTGCTTAGCAAATAACTATATACCACTTCAATGGCGAGAGGTGAAAGTCATTTTCATCCCTAAGCCAGGCAAACCTGATTATACACAACCTAAAGCATACAGACCAATAAGCCTGACATCATTCCTACTGAAAACCCTTGAGAGACTCTGTGACCGACATATTCGGGACGGACCTCTTCAGGAGATGCCACTCCACAAACAACAACACGCCTACTCCACAGGTAAATCAACGGAATCCGCACTCCACAGTGTAATCTCCAAGATCGAATGTGCAGTAGACCACAAATGCTCCTCACTAGCTGTTTTTATTGACATAGAAGGCGCTTTTGACAAAACCATTTTCCATAGCATCAACGCAGCCCTCGAGGAACACGGTGTGGACTCGACCCTGCGAGGATGGATCACAAACATGCTCAGACTGAGAGCCGTACAGGTTACGGTGAACGACACCACTAGAGCCATCGTGGCGAAGGGCTGCCCCCAAGGGGGCGTCCTCTCGCCACTCCTATGGAACCTCGTGGTAGACAGCCTCATAAAGCGTCTCAACGACAGAGGCTACTTCACGGTGGGATATGCCGATGATATAACCATAATAATAAACGGAACACACGAAAACACACTGTGCAACCTTATGCGACAAGCCCTGAAGATGGTAGAGGACTGGTGCAAGGAATACAAACTAGCAGTGAACCCTACCAAAACTGAACTCGTCCTCTTCACAAAGAAAAGAAAGTTGGCAACCCTACAGTTACCACGCTTCTTCGGGACCACCCTAAGCCTGTCGACTGAAACCAAATACCTGGGTATCTATTTGGACAAACAGCTGAATTGGGCAAAACACACCGATTACATCACCACAAAAGCCAGCATAGCCCTATGGCAATGCAAAAGACTGCTCGGCAGAAATTGGGGCCTAAGCCCCAAAATCACCTACTGGCTATACACTACAGTTATCCGGCCAATCATCACATACGGCTCCTTAGTTTGGTGGCCCAGGACCAACCTGAGCACAGCTCAAAAAAATCTCGAGAAACTACAAAGATTTGCCTGCGTAGCAATCACCGGAAGCATGAGGACATCACCCACTGCCGCTTTACAGGTGATGCTGGGGCTGCCACCTCTACACCTCGTCGTAAGAGAGGAGGCGACCCTAGCGATTTTCAGGCTCGAAATATCCGGTACCCTGAGTAAGGACTCCAGAATCAAACATACACGCATAAAAGATGATGCTATCAAACAACAGCCAATGATGGTATCACCCTGCGACAGAACCCTGAAGACCCACTGCTTTCAAAAACACTACAACATAGAGCTCACAGCGGAGATGTATGACTACTCCGGTCCAACAGAGCTAAGGATCTACACCGATGGATCAAGGACCGACGAAGGGACAGGTGTCGGAGTCTTCTCTGACGACCTTAACATTAAAATATCCAGACCCTTGGGAATGCTCAACTCGGTATACCAAGCTGAGTGCGTAGGCATTATCCAAGCGGCACACGCCATAGAAGTCAGGGAGGTTACGGATACCCATATTCGTATACTCTCCGACAGTGCCTCAGTTCTTCAATCCTTGAAGAGAAACCAGATTACGTCGAGACTAATACTAGAATGCCATAATGCCCTCGAACGAGTTACGGTACTAAACCGCAACACGGTGACACTACAATGGATCAAAGGACACAGTGGATCACTTGGAAACGATGCAGCTGATGAACTCGCTAGAAGGGGATCCAGCACTAAAGCTTTCGGACCTGAACCCATTGTGCCCATTCCTTTCCAGCAACTAAGGAGCTGGTTAAAGGAACACATTCAAACAGAAGCGGAAAAATGGTGGACCTCGACACCAGGGTGTAGGCAATCCAAGGAGGCTATGCCATCCCTGGATACACAGCTGACCAAGCGCCTTCTGCGCCTGGACAGAGATAGTCTGCGTCTGGTGGCGGGGACCATCACTGGACACTGCTCACTGAATAAACACTTCCACACCCTAGGTATCACTGATAGCCCCCTGTGCAGAGCGTGCATGGAGGCGGAGGAAACGGTAGCGCATGTACTCCTCGAGTGCACCGGCGTCACCCAGATCCGCGAGGAGATTCTTGGAGCACCGAGATCCCTTGCGGATGTCCTGAGAAGACCGGGAAGTCTGATCTGCTTCTGGAGGGTGGTGGGCTGGTTGGAGTAACGGCCACCATGGCTCACGTACAATGGTCCACTTTAAGGACTAAGTGCGGAAACCAAACCCTTAACATAGAACATAGAATGTCAACTTCTCCGCAGGCAAGCGGACGCAGGCCGTGGCCGGCACCAGCTGACCAGGAACTAGTCAACCAGCAGCCAGCGGCGTGAAAGGACCAGCCTTGGACACGACACAGCGACCCGTTCGGGAAGATCAGGCCGCGGCCAAGCGGGCTTTCAACGAGACCTTAACGCCTCGAGGAGAGCGTAAGCGGCCGCGTCTTGATAGATCCAAACGGGACGCTAACAGAAGCTACGCCCAAGCTATGAGCTCCGACCTTGACGTCGCAGTCACCTGCGGCCGCACGGGGCTCATCAGCAAGGAGGTGTCGAACCAGGTTTTCGCGGCTATCCAGATGAAGATAGTCGTCGAGTCCTCTTCTGCCATACAGGACTCCCCTACACCGACCTTCAAAGCGAAGCCGGTGTTCAGCGGCGGAGTTCTGAGACTGTGGTGCGACAGTGACCACACCTTAGCGTGGCTAAGGACATTGGTCTCCGAGTTGTCTTCCTCCACTAGTAACTCGCTAGTGGTCAGGAGGCAGTCGGAGGTCCAGCGCCGTGTAAGATGCGGCATACTCATCCCAGATGAGCAGGGGATCTTCGCAGAGCCGTCCATGATTGGGCGTGCTCTGTGTTATCAGAACTCCTGGATTGGCATCAGGGGATGGGTATTGCAGGGGGCGCGTAAACAGGCCGACGCTTGGTTTGTGGTGGTCGGGGTCCCTGAGGACCAAAATTCGACCCTGATGAAAGCCGAACGCCGTCTCTCATTTGGTGTAGGGACGGTGTACGTAATAATAATAATAATAGAAGAAAAAACGCTAAGACTCTCCACAACCGCGAGATATGCAGTCTCAGGGAATATTTCCTAGAAGCCGACGTGGGGATGCATCGAGATGTGGTCGCGGTGGACAAGGGCCTCACCCCGCTCTCCTTGGCTAAAGAGAACTGGCGCAAACCTGTAGTGCTTGACACTAACGACCGCAGGGAGGTATGGCAGAGTAAGGAGCTTCACGGACGCTTTTTCCGGGCCCTGCACGGGCCCGATGTAGACCTGTCAGCGTCCGTAGCCTGGCTACGTTCCGGGGACCTCTTCGGAGAAACCGAAGGTTTTGTTTGTGCAATTATGGATGAAGTTATGATGACGAATAACTACCGGAGATTTATTGTGAAGGACGGCACGGTTGACATATGTCGGGCTTGCCACCGTCCAGGTGAATCAATCCGTCACATTATCTCTGGGTGTTCTCGTTTGGCTAACGGAGAGTACTTGCATAGACACAACCTTGTAGCCAGGATTATCCATCAGCAACTTGCTCTAAAATACAGACTTGTGGAATCGGAAGTGCCGTACTATAGGTATGTGCCCGACCCAGTTCTCGAAAATGGCAATATCACATTGTACTGGGATCAATCCATCATCACTGACAGGACTATTTTAGCCAATAAGCCTGATATAGTGGTGGTGGATCGATCAGAGCGGCGCGCAATGATTGTTGACATAACGGTCCCGCATGATGAGAACCTCGTGAAAGCCGAGAAAGATAAGCAAATAAAATATCTTGACTTGGCTCGCGAGGTTGTCGACATGTGGGATGTGGACTCAGCGATCATTGTGCCGATAGTCGTATCAGCCCATGGCTTAATTGCTAAGAGCCTCGATGAATACCTGAGGAGGCTCTCGTTAGGCAGCTGGATCAAGGGCTTGATACAGAAAGCAGTACTCCTGGACACGGCTCGTATTGTTAGGAGGTTTCTCTCTCTGGAGCCCTGACCACCGGTAGCTTGGACTCTGTTCCCGATACCGGCGGGCAACAATTTTTTATATTTTTAAATGTTTTTATATTGTTTTTTTATAAGAAATATTTAAAAATGTAAATAATTTGTAAAAAAGTTAAATAAAGGGATAATAATAGTAACTGAAACTTTTAGTAGCGCCATCAGGATGGAATTTGGTGTGGACAAATGTGCAGTCATGTATGTAAAGCGAGGGGAGATTATGGAATCCGAGGGAATTCAGCTCTCGGATTCCATACACCTGAGATCCCTTTCCTCATCCGAAAGCTATAAGTATTTGGGTATGTCGGAAGCGTTAGGCATTAACGAAACCGACATGAAGCAATCGTTGAGGGAACGCTTCTTTGGACGCCTGAAGAAGGTATTAAATAGCCTTCTTTCAGGCGGGAACAAGGTGCGCGCCTTCAACGGTTGGGTCATGCCGGTTTTAATGTACTCTTTCGGCATACTCAAATGGACTCAGACCGAACTCGATGCCCTGGATAGGAGAGTCCGTACACTGCTGACCGCAAACCGGATGCATCACCCACGATCATCGGTGATGAGACTGTATATCCCGCGGAAGTGCGGGGGTCGAGGCTTTTTAAACGCGAAGACCCTCCACAACCGCGAGGTATGCAGTCTCAGAGAATATTTTTTTAAAACCGAGGTGGGTATGCACCGAGATGCGGTAGCAGTGGACAAGGGACTCACCCCGCTGTCCATGGCTAAAGAGAACTGGCGCAAACCTGTGGTACTTACTACCGACGACCGCAAGGAAGTATGGCAAGGCAAGGAGCTTCACGGGCGCTTCTACCGGGCTTTTCATGGGCCCGATGTAGATTTTCTAGCATCCGTGTCTTGGCTACGTTTCGGTGACCTCTTTGGGGAAACCGAAGGTTTTGTCTGTGCGATTATGGACGAAGTTATGTTGACGAACAACTACCGGAAATATATTATGAAGGACAGCACGGTTGACGTGTGTCGGGCATGCCACCGTCCGGGTGAGTCCATCAGACATATTATTTCCGGTTGTTCTCGTCTGGCTAACGGCGAGTATTTGCACAGGCACAACCAAGTAGCCAGGATTATTCACCAGCAACTTGCCTTGAAATATAAACTTGTGGAATCTGAAGTACCGTACTACAAGTATGTGCCCGACCCAGTTCTCGAGAAAAACCATGTCACGCTGTACTGGGATCGGTCTATCATCACTGACAGGACTATTGTCGCCAATAAGCCTGACATAGTGGCGATAGACCGATCAGCGCGCCGCGTAATGATAATTGATGTGACCATCCCGCATGACGAGAACCTCGTGAAAGCTGAGAAAGAGAAACAAATAAAGTATCTCGACTTGGCACACGAGGTTGTCGACATGTGGAATGTGAACTCGGCTATCATTGTGCCGATTGTCGTGACGGCCAATGGCCTTATAGCCAAGAGCCTCGACGAACATCTTTCGAGGCTCTCCTTAGGCAGTTGGATCAAGGGCCTGATTCAGAAGGCATTACTCCTCGATACGGCTCGCATTGTGAGGAGGTTCCTGTCTCTGGAGCCCTAACCACCGGTAGCTTGGACCCTGCTCCCGACACCGCCGGAAACCTATTTTTTATATTTTTAAATGTTTTTTTTTTGTGTTTTGAAAAAATATGTAAAAATATAAAGACTATGCATAAAAATGAATAAACGAGAATAATAATATTAATCTTTATTTTTCTCGCCACAATACACATTAAAAACATTATTTCTAAGGGAACAAGTGGATACAGTAAGTATATTGTGGGAGACTGGTGCCTAAACTAGGCTTGGGGCCTGTATTTCAGGACACCAGGTCTCCACCCTTGGGTTATATAACATTCTAATGCTTTATTAAACAGTGGTCGCGAAATATTTAACAATTTAAGATGCAATTTCTGAATCTATATAGTGTTAGTATGGTTAGTATTGTGTGAGGATGAAGGAAAGTGTAGGGTGGATTGTGTATATGTAGTGAGTGAGGATGTAGAATTTTCTGTTGCCTGGACATATATAATATTGATGGCTAATGTGGATGATAATATACAATAATTTAATGAATAATTTTCGTAAATAATTTACTCAAATAATGAACTACACCGAGACAGCTAGGATATTTTCAGTTTCCAGGTAGTTTAGTTCCTGAATCCAACTAGTAAGTTTCATTTTGCATTTAATTTTATTTAGGTCATAAGTAGGCAGAATTCTGTTAATTTTATTGTACAGGTAATGACCGAGGTGGCAGAAGAATCGCTGAGAAAATTTAGTCGAAAGCCTGGTGTGGTTGACTACGGGGTTGTATCGCCTTTTACCACGCGATATGGAGGGGGAATATGTTACGAGGCCGTGCTGCTTCAAAATTGTTTGTTGAATGAATAGTTGGCGCACTGTCAAGACTTTCGCTTCTGTATATAGGAGAACGGTAGGGTATCTAAAAGGAAGGCACAGTGATACTTTTAAGATGGCTCTCTGCGCTCTTTCTAATTCAAGAATAGTGTATTTTGGGGCACCACCCCAGGAGGTGATGCAGTCAGTCAACAAGGATTGAGCGAGGGCCAAATAAACCAACTTCTTCACCTTTTCCTCAGCCACCCGTCTAATGGTCTTAAAGACGTACATTAACTTCCGCAGCCTGCCACTCAAAACAGTAATGTGCTCGTGAAAATTTAGTGCACAGTCAATGATAATGCCCAGATATTTTACATTAACGGCTTTTTCTATGTGGGCGCAAGTACAGGTGGAGCAGAATGGCATCGGACAAGTGTGAGCTACGATGGAAAATGGAGTAGTTGCCGAGGTTGGCCTTTTATGTTTTATGGAGAAAGTGACATATTTAGTTTTTGCAGCATTTAGTGTGAGGATATTATTTCTTAACCACTCCGAGACCATATTGAAGCCTGACTGAGCATGCTCGTAGACTTCACTCCAAGTGGCCGCGCTGAATAAATCAAATCAAATCAAATCAAATCAATCTTTATTTGTGAACACAGGTATTACAATAAGGTCTTATGTATACATTTTAGTCGAGCTCTGTGTCCTACCAATGACATTGGTGTACAAATGTTAGTTTTTTAATAATAAGTCTGAATCTTTGATTATATAATGGTCTGAATCCATACAATACAAAGTCAAGTTCGAGTAAATATTGTGAATTAAATGTATTAATAATAAATAATTAATCAAATATAATTTATTTTACATGCATGTCAATGGTAAATTATCTTTAAGGCTAGTAAAGTCATATTTTATCATTTTGTAAATAATGTCAATTATATGCAATAAGAATAAGTAATCAATCAATAACAATATAATTTTACATGCATGTCAATGTTAAATTAATTTAAGGGGCTGGTAATGTCATATTTTATCATTTAAAAATTCCTCGATAGAGTAATACGTCTTTTCTATTAAAAATAAATACAATTTACGTTTGAATTTGCGAACATTATCTTCACTCCTTAAACATTTTGGTAATTTATTATAGACCTTTGGAGCCATTACAAAAATACTGTTTTTGTATAGTGCAGTACTAGATCCGACTGTTTGTAACAGATCACAACGGCGCTGACTAGTAACTCGGTCAAATTTATGTAAATTCTTTTTGACGAACATAGACGTTTCAAAGATGTACAACGATGGCATAGTTAATATTTTAGTATTCTTAAAAAACGGTTTGCAGCTGTCTGTTGTCTGCAAATTATATATAGCTCTTATGCACCTTTTTTGGCATTTAAATACCATATCTTTACCCGTGGCATTGCCCCAAAACATAATTCCGTATCTCAATGTTGAAGCCACCAGGCCATGGTACGCCGTTAAAACTGTTGCTCGATTGGCCGTCTTACTTAACATGTGCAAAGCATAGGAATGTTGGTTTAGCTTACTGCATACTTTGTCAATATGTGAATTCCATTTTAAAGTGTTTTCTATGTTTAGTCCAAGAAATTTAGTCACATTTGCTTCATTAATAGTTTTGTCCTTGTATTTAATATTTAAGTCCAGATTGTAATTTATTCTTTGTTGAAATTTCATTAATACTGTTTTATCTAGATTTATAACCAAATTATTATTTTGCAGCCAATTCACAACCGATAGTAAGGTAGAATTAATCTCAGCCTCCAATGTGCTTACCTCGTCACAGTTAAA
Source organism: Eugnorisma glareosa (assembly GCA_947578425.1). Classification (NCBI taxonomy): domain Eukaryota; kingdom Metazoa; phylum Arthropoda; class Insecta; order Lepidoptera; family Noctuidae; genus Eugnorisma; species Eugnorisma glareosa. Next base: position 21,371,755 of record OX387961.1, read on the forward strand.
AAGTAAGGTACTGTCATCTGCAAACATTGTCATAGGATATGATGATGCTGTCGGAAAATCGTTTATATAGACAATAAATAGGGGGGGGCCGAGTACACTACCTTGTGGTACTCCATAATTCACCGTTCTCTGGCTAGATTTATATGTTATTTCGTTTTTTTTAGATATTCTATTAATCGTCGTTATTTGTTGCCTATCACAAAGATAAGATTCTATTAAATTTGATATATTTCCTCTTATTCCGTATGCGTTAAGTTTATTTAACAGTAATTTATGGTCTACGCGATCAAATGCTTTTGACATGTCCATATAAAGCGCCAGGGTTGGTAGCCTCTTATCCACTCTGCTGCTAACCATATGTAAGAAATCGTAGATGGCCATGTCAATAGATCTGCTTTTCCTGAATCCTTTCTGGTTATCAACGAATAGGCAATTTTTCTCAAAGTATGAAGTAAGTTGATAATATATTGCTTTCTCGAATATTTTTGAAAAAATCGGCACTAACGCTATAGGTCTGTAGCAGGACATATCTTCTCTGTTGTCCTTCTTGAAGAGAGGTTTTATAATTGTTATTTTTAATTCTTCTGGAAAGTAACCATGGCATATGCACATATTGATAAGACGACTCAACACAGGAGCAATTTTCGTGGATACCCGTTTAACAATATTTGTACTTATATCGTCATACCCAGTGCTAGACGTATTCTTTAGCGACATAATAATTTGGTGAATTTCTTGAGGTATTGTAGGCGACATAAACATGGAAGTAATTCTACTGCTTATTTTATATTTATTTTTATTAATCTCTATATTGGTAACTGGTTTCACTTGATCTACAAAGTAATCATTAAAAGCTTGTGCTATTTCAAGAGGATTAGTTACGGTTTTGTCATTTGATTTGATTTTTATTATGGTTTCGTCTGGTAAATTATATTTATTCTTATTTTTATTTATTAATTTCCATGTTGCTTTACTTATATTCTGAGATGATTGTATAAAACGATTATTATGGGCTCTCTGTGTGAGATTTATAACTTTCTTCAGTCGATTTGAGAGTTTTTTAAAGTTTGTTTTATTTTGTCTATTTGGTAATAACCGGTATTTCCACAGCAATTCTCTTTTTCTCTTACTGCAAATCCTAATGCCGCGACTAATCCATTTTGCTTTTTCTTTAGTCGATATCCGTATTTTTATATTTGGAAAGCATAAATCATATAGTAACTTAAACAGGTCATTGAATAATTTGAATGCCTTAGCGGGATCCGTTTCTTCGTATACGTCAGCAAAAGTGATAGCTTTGATGTTGTCTATGAATTTCTGAATATTTTCTTTTGAGTAATCTCGTTTAGTTGAGAACCAGTAATTTAAGATGCATGTTCGTCTAACTGGACATCGTAAAAGTTGTGCCGTATGATCTGATACCGCCAGCTCTAAGACTTCCCCTTTTGATCCTCGTACATTGTGGATTATGTTGTCTATGCAAGTCCCGCTGCCTAATCTTGTTGGAACATTTATTTCAAATTTAAGATTGTAACCCGTAATAAGATGTTTAAATTGCTCTAAACATGTGGTTTTTTTTAAAAGATCAATGTTGAAATCACCGCATAGAATAAGTTTTTTGTTGGTGTGTAATGAAAAAGACTTTAAGAGAATATTCAGGTTATTGAAAAATATCTCAAGTTTACTTTTTATGTCCCTACTAAGTGGACTCCTATATACACACATCACGATGATGTTGTGGTCAGTGAGTTCCACTGCGCAACATTCAATTATATTAGAAACACAGTACTTTTCCACCGACTCCAAAGCCCTATACTTAATTCCATTTCGTATCATTATACATGTACCACCATGTCGGGATTTCCGAGTGAAATGTGTAGCAAGCGTAAAATTAGGAATATGTAACAAATTAACATCAGATAATATCATATTGTGTTCCGAAAAACACAGCACATCAATACTTTTACCTGAATTGAATAGTTCATTAAGTGCAACAGTAAACGTATGAGATTTGTTCAAGAGACCATTTATATTTTGATGCAGAATATTAATATTTTTATACACGAAAAAAGTTTTCTTGTTCACAAAATTTTTCATTTGAAGAAGATTCACATTGGGTCGATGATATCTCTGTTAAGGTTAACAATAAATTTTGAAAGATATTACGCATACCACAGTCATTAACTTTTCTATTGAGTTTAGAGAACATAGTAAAGTCATAAAAAAGATTTAAATTAGAATCAAATGCAGTTGCATAGTTATATGTTTGTAAGTCTAGATGCAATAAATTATTAAATGTCTCTATACGCCAATTAAACATTGTCGAGTAATTACTTAATTTAAAAGTAGGAGCACACAAGATTATATTCGTATTCTGGACTGTCATCAATGTGTCTCTTAGTTTCATGATAATATTAACATAATTTTCAGTATGTAAAAAGTCTTCTTCTCCAATTAATACAACACAATAGTCATTCATAGAATAATCAATTAGTTTTTTATCTAAGTCTTTAGTGAGTCGAAGTGTACTACAATTCGGCGTGATGTAATGACATACTTGAAAGTCTTTAAATATCTCTTGAGCTGTGGACAAAACTTTGTTATTTTTATTTGCACTAACAATGCACAGTTTTCTTTTTAGGGGAATCGAAGAATGGTCATCACTTTGTTGTTCTTCCAGTTTTCGTAACTGTTCTTGGTTATCTAAGTGTGCGTCTTGGACTGCACAAAGAGAGGATTGTGATTTAGGTGTTGTTTGCGTTTGTTCATGTTTCATATTTTGGTTTGTTGTCTTGGGCGTCTTCACCTTCTCCTGGATTTTTATTGGAGTCCTATGTGAGGAGATTCTCGATTTTTTCCTGGGGCTTAGGGTAACTTTTTTGTAGAGTTCATTCTCTGTCATTAATTTTTCATTGGAATGCTTGAGATTTGAGTTTTCTAAAGATAGTACTTCAATCTCTTGATGTGCGCTTCTTAGTTCAAGCGTCAATTTGCTGATTTGTTGTTTGAGATTGTTTAAGTGTTCATTATATGTTTCATCTGTAGATATGTCAGGTAAACTTGTCATACTGTCACTGTCCGCTATGGAACGGGACGATTGTTCATTTTTCGTGTTAGGATCTGAACTTGTACGTCTCCTACGAAACGTAATATTGTCAAGAAAGTTCATTATGAAATGTAAAGAAGATACAAAAATTGATTATTAACTTGGATTTGAACTCACGACTGCTAGCTTACATTAACAGACCCAACGTGTTACACTGTAAAGCCAAATGTTTCTTTATTGGATGTGTCGAATTAAGCATCTCTTCGTTGAGTTTTTCACTTGTTTGCATACAGCTACCGCCCTCTATCGAAATGCTTCTATATTATGTCAGGCAATCAATTAGTCAATGATCATGATTTTGAATGCGATTGCGTAGCGGCCGTTAGCGGTACCACGCTAATTAACTAGATGGCACTTTTCCTAGAATTGGGACAGGATGATTGGCAAATTTTGAACTAGGAATTCCTTATTATTGAAAAGTTATAGTTTTTAGTATTTAGTCACTCGAACGGAAGCAAAATGTATGAATTACACCGCACTGATTGTTTTTATGTTTTTAATGTAATTTTATCACTGATTATTTCAACGTTTAGGTATCATAATTCGTTGTCACTTGTAAAAACAGTTTTTACACATTTTACACGAAGAGTTTCATCCTGATAACACTATTACTCCTCTAATGCACCAATTTTTACAGTTTTTACTTTGTTTTATTCACTAAACTGAGGTTATCAATTTATAAACAGTTTAAATACACAGAGCAGATGTTTTACATCTGCGTGACAGTGGCGACCTAATAACAGGGCAGTATCGTCCGCGAAAGTTATAATTTTGCCCATGGGGAGAGTGAGCATACCCAGGTCGTTTATATATATAAGAAAGAGGGTTGGACCCAGTACGCTGCCTTGAGGCACACCGCAGGTAACCAGGCGCTCGTCACTGACGTACTCACCTATTTTCACGCTCTGAGTACGCCCACTGAGGTAGTCCTCAAACAGCTTTAACTGGACCCCCCTAATTCCAAGGTATTCCATCTTCCGGATCAGTATGGATACAGAAACCGTGTCAAATGCCTTCGCAAGGTCCAGAAAAATCCCCAAGACCTTACGACCCGCATCCATGTTAGTGACGATAAAGTTAGTAAGAATAAGAATAAGAATAAGAAATTTTATTTGCTCAAACATGTGTGTACATACAGAATTAAAGAATACATGCATGCGAGATCTTAAATAATAGTGGCTCACGACATGTCTGCCATTTTTCATGGCGTGCAAATATTTTAGGTACTATTATTATTATTGATTCAATGAATTTTAATTTACGCTTATACATAGATATATTCAACAAAATTAAATTCAGTCATTTACATTACATTATATAACATATTACAATTATCACAATGAAGATTTACATCAATTTAATAGGCATTTAAGTTAAGGTACTAATAACATTTATAATAGAGGCATATTTATGTTCTCCACTACTATATGACCATAATTACTACAATGAGTCGTTTAAAAATTCCGTAATACTATAATATGCTTTTTGTGCCAAAAACAATTTCATTGTTTGTTTAAATTTAGGTATAGTTTGCTCTTTCCAGCTTTTGGGCAATTTGTTGTAGATAGTTGGTGCCATGCAAAAAACACTCTTGCGCATAAGTGCAGTTTTTGATGTATGTACACATAGTTTGCTATCATCACGTCTATTTCTTGGAAATTTGTCTGCCATACGAGGAAACAAATGTGGATTTGTTTTTACGAACATTGCTATTTCTAATATGTAAAGTGAAGGTAATGTTAATATACGATATTTAATGAAATAATTTTTATAGCTATCGGTAGTTTTTAGATTAAACATAGATCGCAAGCAACACTTTTGTCGTATAAAGATGATATCCCTATCGGTTGAGTTACCCCAGAACATGACACCATATCTAACGATAGATTCAACTAAACCATAGTAGGCCGTTAATAGTGCTTCTATACTTAGAGTACGTGATAATTTATATAGAGCATATGCACCACTGCTTATTCTTTTGGCTAGAGCCTCAATATGTGCTTTCCAATTTAAGTTTCTATCGATTGCTAGGCCTAAAAATTTTGTAGTATTAGCTGTCTGTAATTTATTATTATTATATTCAATGTCAAGACCAGATAATAATGATGATCGTTGGCTAAAGTGCATAATCAGAGTTTTATTTATATTAATTTTCAAATTATTATTATTCAGCCACGTTACCGCTTCAATTAATGTATTTTTTATGTCCGTTTCATATGTATTCTTATTAAGGCATGGTATAGTTATCGTACTGTCATCCGCAAACAGTGTCATGGGATGTTTAATGGATTTAGGGAAGTCATTAATATAGAGTGTAAACAGGGGTGGTCCGAGTACACTGCCTTGCGGAACTCCATGAGGGACGGTACGCTCGCATGACGTGAAAATCTCTTCACGCTTGGAGCTCATATTTACTCGACTAATTTGCGTTACTTGTTTTCTATCCTGTAAGTATGATAGTAAGATCATGAACAGCATCGGACTTCGACTTACCGGCCCTAAAACCGTATTGAGAGGGAGATAGAAGGTTATGGCTCTCCAAGTAATCAACTAGTCTGCCGTTCATGATCCGTTCAAGAATCTTGGATAACGCTGGCAGCACGGAAAAGGGTCTGTAGTTGTTGACACGGCTTCTGTCCCCACCCTTAAAGACCGGATGAACGATTGACTTTTTAAATGCTCTTGGGAATTGGCCTGTATCAAGTACGAGGTTACATACGTAGGTTAAAGGTGGAACAATGATGGCTATGTGTTTCTTAAGGAAGCTATTAGATATTCGGTCCCAACCCATGGCACAGTCACTGCGGAGACCCAGTACTAATTTTGTCACTTCTGCTTCGTCTGTAGGCAATAGTACCATGGATTGTGAGTTAGTGCAAGGAGCACTATTCAGCGACAATGCCGACCGACTCACAATTTTTTCAGCAAGGGTATTACCAATATTTGCGAAGAAGTTATTGATTTCGTTAACCGATTGCTTTGGTGTTTTTGATAACGATAACATTTCTGAAGTGCTGTCTTTCTTTTCGATTCTACTCGTTATGTTGTTTATAGCTGTCCAACGATTCTTAGTGTTGTTGCCAACATCACTGATTTCTTTTCTATCATGTTCAGTTTTTAATTGCTTTAATAACTTATTACAGTGATTTCTGTATCTTGAATATGTCGTTTTTAAGATTAAGTTTTCAGGATCCTTTCTATTTTTTGTGTGCAAGCTATCTCTATGTTGAATGCAACGGAGAAGGCCAGGAGTGATCCAAGGCTTCATGATCTTTTTACGGTTCGGTACTTTGACTGTTTTCGTGTTTGACTCAATGACTCGCATAATGAAACTAATCAGTAAATCTGCCGCTACATGTGGATCACATGACATATATACCGCACTGAAGTCCACTAGTTTCAGATCTGCAGCCAGTTGATCGTGATTGATGCGAGCAACTGTTTTTTTTGCAGTGAATTTAGGGTATCTTTTTGCAAGGAATAACATAACCGTTTCATGGTCAGTGAGAGCGGAGTGGGCAACCAATGTCATAGCAGGCAAAGCTGTCTTTAGTAGAAAGTGATCTAGACACTCAAGTTGACGTGTGGGCAGGACAAGTGCGGGCAGGAGACCATGACAGGCTAATAAATTTAAATAACTATTTTTAGCTGAGTCATAACACTGATCGTGAATATTTATATTTATGTCACCACAAATAATGATATTTCTAAAATTCGCAATTTTTTGAAGAGTTGTGTCTAATGAGTTAAGAAAAATGTTAACATCTTTATAACCTGGTGGACGATAAATTGCTAGCAAAATAGTATTGTGGTCAATTTTTACTTGGAGACAATTTGCTTCCAGAAGTAAAGGTTCTTCCACAGAAACATTAAGGTCTTCATGTACATAAACAACGATACCTTCATTTTGGGTAAGATTTTTAACGGTCTTAAAGTAATTGTAGCCTTCAAGGTTAGGAATGAAGTGCGTGCTAGGAAGCCAACATTCTGTCAGCGTGACTATATCCCAATCAACTTTTGTTCTAGCGAGTAAGTTGTGAAACTCTGGCATGTTTTTAGTTATACTCCTAATGTTTTGATTAAGGATTTTCAACGAGTGATTAGGCGGGAAGTTAGGCGGATTACAATTATCGAGATCACACGTAGCTGAGTCAGACACGGAGACATTATCTAGGTTAGTAAAATTATTTTGTGCGTTATCGAACTTTAATAATATAAAATCTATTATATTCCTTTCGCCTTGGACAATTAGTTGTGATTGTCATAGAGACAACTATATCATTTAATATTTCACACGTATAAATGGTAGACAGTATTATTACAATAATTGGTGAACGGCTAAGATCACTTAAGATACGAGTAGTTGTTAGGAAGACAGAGTGTATCATAATATGTAGGGGTGTGTGTATATCACTGCCTAGGTACGTGAGGTGAGTAATGTGTATGGAACTAAAATAACCATCTAATGGAGTGGATATAGTTTGTAGTGTAGTAAGTTGTGAATTTGAGTGTAGCTTAGTTATATGACAGAAAATTAAATATACAATGGTGAGAGGGTTGTTAATAACAGGAATTAGTAATAATGATTTATTATATTGAAAAAAATAGAGTATAGCGGCTGCAGACAGTAGGCTGTGTAACTGAAAGATGAATATTAGTCATTTTTCTCTTCGTAACTTGACAAGATCCTCTTCAGTTTTTATGAGCCGACTGGGCGTACCTTCTTTTTCCCGCACATATACTTTCCCATTTGCAATCCAACATTGTTCGTATGTACTGGTTTTGATGAATTCCCTGCTTAGATAGTGAAGGCGTTTTGTCATGGTAGTGAGAGCTTCTGATACATATATGGGTTTTTCAGGTCCCATAGCTTGCAAATGGGTAGTATTGAGACGATTTGTGTTATTGACTTTATTGTAGTTTTAGACGCCTTCAGGAACTGTTCTTTAATTATTGGAGAAGTGAATTCGACAAGGACGGAGCCCACCGAGTCTTTTTTACCCTTTGTGCGGATTTTTTTTTTAATTTCAGTATTTATTACAGGCTGATTTATTATATCTCCTAATTTTTGAATTGAGTTCGTGAGCGTTTGTTGAGTTTCGGGATTTTTGCTGGGAATATTTTTCAATTCGAGTGTTGCTGATTTTAAGTTTTTCTCTAGGTGGTCGACTTTAAGTTCTAATATTTTAATAATTTTCTTATTATTAGAACACTCCGACGTTAGGAGATTTAATTCTTTCATAGCATCGTCGTATTTATCGGACATAAATTGAACCGAGGCTCTGATATCATCAATTTGAGTTCGGATCTCTGAGTTCTGTGTAGTAATCAATGTATTTTGGGCTCTGATGCTCTCAAGAGCAGTGTGGAGAGAATCAATTTTTAGATTTTGCTGGGATTACATATTTTTCATTTCCAACACCATCTTTTCCATCCGTTCGAGTTCCACATCATCACCACGCCTGCGTTTCCTTTGAGTAATGCTATCATCTGTATCAGGATTCGAGGTTAAATTCGGCTCCGACTTGTGTAGTGACGGCGACGCTGTAGTTTTAGGGGGCGAGCGTCTAATCATTATTTTTATATTGCAGTGTATTCTATACAGGAGTTTATTTCTCGCCAATCGGCAAACAATTTTTAAATCGTTAGCATGCAGTAGCAGTAAAATAATGAGTCACCTTATGAACTGTGCGCTGGCGCGTCGAAGCTATGTGTCGCAGTCGCTTTCGTAAATCTTAGTCAATCGAACTATTACCGAGTGGGCTACCTTCGGTCGCTTCGTCCTTGAAGATTGCGCTCGGGGCTGGTCGTTAATACTCGGTGCGCCGCCGCCGCCGCTCAGCTTGCCAGTGAGTGACACGATGACTCACGCACGCACTTCGCAGCGTAGAATCAAAATTTTTGCAACTGATTTTTGTAAATGTTGAGTTTATCTGTTTATTTCTTGAGATTTTTGTAAACTGTTTCGCACACCAGATAGCTTGTTAACTGGGCTAAACAACTGTAACTTATTGTAAGGCCGGAGATTGCTTTAGTGACTATATAGAATTTTTATAATACGAGCACACTGTGAGTACGTGTTGTCGCGCGTAGGCCCGCGGGGGGAGTACTGCGTTAAGTTCCAGGGTCCGAATGGCAGATTTGTTGACGTCCCTCAGGGATTTCCGGCCGCTGAAACCAGCGCCGTGAAACGGGAGGAGGAAGCAACTCCCCCATAACAAACGCCGCAGCAACTCCAGCGGTTGTGCCTGCAGCAGCAGCGCCAGCCGCCCCTAGCATCGCCAGCGTGGCCGCCGTCTTCTCGGGGGAGGAGCTCGACGACAGTACTCTGTCCTCGGCCTCCGACCTTGAGGGGGACAGCTTCGACGCGGGCGACCTATTTGCCGGGCTGCGGGTCGAAGGTGACGAGGAAGGATCCAGCGATGGCGTCCGCTTCGTCACACTGTAAAGTTCTGCAGGCCAACCTCCACCACAGCCAAACCGCGAGGGCTCAGCTGTGGAAGTGGCTGGAGGTTCAGCATATGGCCAATGCCTTGATCCAAGATCCGTGGATTAGGGCTGGCCGAATACAAGGTTTCTCCAATCTTGGTGGTAAGCTCCTAGTGAGTACAGATCACGATAAGCCAAGATCGTGCATTTATACGACACGAAACATAAAAACGCAGCCACTAACAGATTTCTGTTGCAGGGACATCTCTGAAGCTAGGCTACTACTTAATACAGCGTGGAGACACAGAAGTTGCTGTAGTCTTCACCTCCGCTTACTTTCCCGAGGCAGAGGAGCCGCCCCCGCATGACCTCGCCCGCCTTGTGACATATTGCGAAAGCTCAGGGCTGGAGGTTGTCATAGGCGCCGACGCAAACGCTCGCTTTGTGGGGCATGGACATTCCAAACGCAAGGGGTAAGGCTCTAGTAGATTACTTGTTTACAACCAACTTAACCCTACTAAATACAGGTTCCGAACCAACCTTCATAAACAGACGCAGCCAAACAATCATAGACCTCACTCTGGCATCAGAAGGTGCTGCGACCATCACCACCGGCTGGCAGGTCTCTAAAGAGGCCTCCTGCTCGGATCACCGGTTAATCCATTTCGACATACAGGTCTCTGGTCTGTGTAACACCAATACTGCCGCGGCGTAACCCGCGTAACACTGACCGTGCTGCCTATGCACGCACCCTCGAAACCAAGCTTGCGCCAACAAACTACTGGTTGTCCTACGAGGACACGCTGCAGATCGACGAGCGTGTTAGTCATCTCACAAAATCAATGGTAAACAGCTACCAATCATCCTGCCCGGAAACCACTCCGCCCTCAGGAGCAAAGGGAAGCAACCTTGGTGGGGAGCCGATCTGGAACGCAAGCGCGGGAAGGTAAGGGCAGCCCTAAACAGAGCCATGAACACATGTGCTGACGAGGATTGGGACATGTACTACGCAGCCAAATCCGCGTATAAAAAGTGCATCAGATTCAGGAGCTCCACCGGATGGCGGAAATACTGTGGCAACATCGAATCCTGCCAAAAAGCAAATAGGATAAGGAAAATATTGGCACAGCAGAACCCTACTGGGCCCGCCGTTCTCCGAAAACCCGATAACACACTTACCACTTCACCAGAAGAGGCGACGCGCGTCCTAATTGAAACTCACTTCCCAGGTTGCACTTTCGCACAGGCTATTGACTGGTTAGAGGTAACTCAAACACCTTCAGAAAACGACTGGCGCTACGCACACAAAGTGATAACGCTGGAGAAACTCCAGTGGGCGATCCGGTGCTTCCATCCTTTCAAGGCGGCCGGTCCGGACGGAGTCTTTCCCGCCCTACTGCAGTGGGGTGGAGCCTCTGTCGCCAGCAGACTGGTATCCATAATGAGAGCGTGCCTGACCTTTAGATACGTTCCTAAAGGATGGAGGGAAGTGAAAGTTATATTCATTCCTAAGCCAGGTAAGAGTGACTATACTAACGCCAAATCCCACCGACCGATCAGCCTGACCTCCTTTCTCCTGAAAACTATGGAGAGAATCTGCGAGAGAGAGCTGAGGGATGGCGCTTTAAAAACTATCCCACTCCATGCGAACCAGCATGCATACAGCTCGGGTAAGTCCACTGAATCCGCTCTCCATCTAGTGGTCGGCCGGATAGAAGAAGCATTACATCAGAAGGGCACTTTTTTTTTTTTTTTTTTTACCGATGGGAAATCATCAAATAACCCCTCCCGCTCTGGGCTGAGCAGGAGGGAGTGTCAGACTTTTACTGACTAAAACCCATCCATGTTCCTTCTTTTGCCCTTTGTGTTCCAGGGCCGCGGTATCTCTTTCGAACAGTCCCGCAACCCTGGATCAGAAGGGCACCTGCCTGGGCACTTTCATAGACATCGAAGGAGCCTTCGATAAAACAAACTTCTCCAGCATTAGCACCGCCCTCTCTCTACACGGAGTAGAACAGGTACTGATAGACTGGATTACTAACATGCTTAGCAAACGAGTGGTTCGCCTAGCACAGGACCTGCAGATGGCCATGATAGCCATAGGCTGTCCCCAAGGAGGAGTACTATCCCCTCTCCTCTGGAACCTGATGATTAATGACCTCATCACTAAACTCAACGCGAACCAATTCTATACAATTGGGTAAGCCGACGACCTCACCATCCTCATTGCGGGGAAGGTGACGGGGACAACTTGCAATCTCACTCAACAAGCGCTCCGCATCGTTGAACTGTGGTGCAGAGAGTTCGACCTCTCGGTGAATCCCACGAAAACTGAACTAGTCATGTTTACCCAAAAACGAACACTAGGCCCCTACCGCCTACCCAAAATTTTTGATACCGAACTCCAGTTGACCGACGAGGTCAAGTACCTGGGAGTCATCCTTGACAGTAAGTTAAACTGGAGTAGTCATCTTGACAACAAAATAAACAGGGCCTGCATCACCTTCCGGCAATGCAGGAGGATGATAGGTAAGAAGTGGGGCCTATCCCCTAAAATCATACCTTGGTTATACTGCGTGGTAATTCGACCCATGATCACCTACGGGGCAGTGGTCTGGTGGCCCCGGACCAAACTACCTATAGCCTCCATAAAACTGCAACGCATGCAAACGCTTGCCTGCATGGCGACTACAGGTTGCATGAGGACTACTCCGACCGCAGCTCTCTAAGCCATGCTGGGGCTCCCTGCGCTCCATCTGTTCATTCAGCAGGAAGCGACGATGGCGGCAGTATGCCTTGAAATATTCCAACTCTCGGGTAAGAAGGAAACACAGCATACCGCGGTACTGGAGGGATTCTACAATGAGTTCCCCCTGGCGAAAGCAGCAAACGATCGGATACCCAAACAGTTCGTATTCGATAAAAAATACAAAATCCAACTCCACGAGGACCACCGCTGCGAGGGTTTAAGACCCACAGAATTGCGGATCTTCACGGATGGATCTAAAACAGGTATTGGCACCGGAGCAGGAGTCTTCTCGGAGGATCTCAACATCCACATTGCCACACCACTGGGGGCCCACAACACGGTATTTCAGCCAGAATGCATGGGCATTTTTCGCTACTGTAAAATTTCAATGTAACTATAATGATAAGGATTAATGGGTACCCATTCTTTTTCTTAGCGTATCGATGGCAAGAAGTTCAAATTTGTTTACCCCAAAACACAGCCAGGCGTCAGGCGTATGGGTACCCATTTATTTGTAATAAGTAACTGCATATCTGTAATACACTCATAACTAGAAAAATGTTATTTCTTTATATAATAATACACATTTAATTCAGAATCTCTTCCATATTTGTTAGTAACAATCAAAACTTATATACTAGTGTTAGTAACATTGATACTAAGCTGCGTGAGGCACGCCGATCCTGGGGAAAGTCTACTTGACTGCATGCAGTCGTATCCACCGCCCCAAGATCGGGGAGTCCCACCTATCAGCCAACGTTCTAAGAATGGTGTTGGGGCTGGCGCGAACACGGCGAAGCAGAGACGCGCATCTCTTGCGCATGATGGCCGAAAAACTATCGAGGTTGGCGTCGGCAAACATGCCGGACGCGCTGCAGAAACGCGGCAGCCCCATCAACACCCGGAACGTGTTGTTATATTGTGTGCGCAGGCCACTATATGCCCTTTGCGTGAAGTTCACCCACAGGCTGCACGTGTAAAAGGATTGGCAGTAGGCTTTGAAAAGCGTCACCTTAACCTGAGCCGTACAACGTGCAAACCTATGGGCCAACATCCCACATCGAACAGCCAGTGACCTGCGCTCCCGTTCTATATCAGCATTATCCTTTAAATCATCTGAGACCCAATGACCCAGATATTTAAAGTTTGCAACTCTTTTTAGAGGCCTGCCACACAGCATAACTGGTGGAATTGCGCTATAACATTTACTACCTGCTTTAAATACCATGAGTTCGCTCTTTGATGTATTATATTTGAGCCCATGGGTCCCAGCATACGATTCACACACGTTAATCAGTTTCCTTAAGGCCCTGATCGAAAGGCTCAGCAGAACCATATCGTCATAACTTATATTATTAATGCATACCCCATTAATATGACAGCCGATTCCGGTTCTGCTAAGCTCATCGATCAGATTATTCATGTACAGATTAAACAACATTGGCGAGCACAACCCCCCCTGCCTCACCCCGCACTCAAGCCTGTACTCAGCTGAAAAGGAGTTTGCCCATCTGACACGGTTCTGTTGATTATCGTACCAAAATTTAAATAAATTTATTACTTCCCGGGGCACATCCGTTTCATTCTGCAGTTTACCCCATAGCAAATTATAAGATACAAGGTCAAATGCTTTTGACAAATCTAGGTAACACGCAAATACTGGTGTTTTTCTTGCTGTATAGTACTGCACAGTCTGCTTAAGGCTATGGATAGCACTCTCTGTGTGCTCTCTGTGTTGCACTCTCTCTCTCTCTCTCTGTGTGTGTGTGTGTATATAAGTAACTAATAATAATTTAGAAAAATGTTTAAAAAAGTTACAAATTTTATTTTTTCGCTGTCCTCGGGAGTTGAAGTTTGATAATTAATAATGTATGCTCCTTTACTTTAGTAAGTCCTTTATAACTGATCATGTACGCTGAGTTTGGACTATACCTCTTATGTGCTTATTTTATAATTATTCATGCACTCAATACATAGTACTTTACAGATGTGGTCGTTTCCTTGAAACCACCCTTTAGAAACCCCAACATTACAATACGAACGTTCATACCTACGTCAGCTTCGTTTTACAATAAGTGTAAATTCTCTTTATAATTAATTTTATTCCTTTTGGTTGTTTTAGTGAATGATCGCAACACATTATTTTTAGAAAGATTATTTTTATTATTATGTTTAATAATATATTTCATTTGTTTCATAATGTCACCATTATCATCATCATTCATGTAATGAATGACTCACCATCGTTACTCGTTCCTACTTCACTTATTTCATTTTGGAACCTTTCCTAATAACATGCATGAGTGAATCCCCAAATATTCTATGAAGATTTAAAGCACTGGTCAACTTCGTTTTCCGTTAGTTTCACTAATCTCACAGAGTCTTCCCAGAGCGCTTTAGCAGTCTTGTCACAATATGCAAGTTTCACAGCATTCTCTTTTTCACAGTTCACGAAGTATGCTCCACTTACTTCCCCAGCTTTCTTATCCAAAGCCACATGAAGAGCCGTTTGTGCACCTTGCCACGGCGTCTTGAAGAATATTAGGCACACCAATGTTGAAATTGTTCCATATACCTTATTCACGGAGTCATAGATTCGAGTGCCAACCATTCCAGGATCCACACTATTGATCACAACGTTAGAATCCTTCAATCTCTTGGTAAGTTCATTCGCGAATAAGATCAGACAAATCTTGCTGTTGGCATAAATCCTGACGAGGTTCCAATACTTCGTTCTGTTTAAATTAACGATGTCCACCTTTCCAAACTTGTGAAGACTTGAAGATGTTGTTATGATCCTGCTCGACTCACCAGGCTTCCCTGTTTTCTTCAAAAGTGGAAGGAGCAGAAGAGTCAGTAAGAATGTTCCGTAATAGTTCACTTGCATTATGAAGTTCATTCCGTCAGCCGTCAGGAAATCCGCAGGAATCCCAACACCAGCATTGTTCAATAAAATGTCTAATCTGTCTTCAGTGTTCAAGATGTCTGCAGCGAATTCTCTCACAGACTTCAAAGTTGCTAAGTCCAGCAGTTTAAATACAACATTTTCGTTACCGGTTTCTTGTACGATTTGTTTCCTTGCGTTAGTGCCTTCTTGTTCGAATGGGCAGACTATGATGACCCTGGCCCCTCTGTGGGCTAGGTCTGTCGCTATGTGGATGCCCATTCCTGCAGTTCCTCCAGTCACTATGACTGTTTTGCCCTCAAGTCTTCTTCTCGAGGTGCATATTGCGTTCGTGCTCTTTTGGTAGAGCGCCACGGAGAGCGCGATTATGATTGTGATGGCTATAATTAATAGAAGTCCGTTCATGATAGCGGTGTCGCCGAAAGTTGTGAACGTATTGTAATACGAAGTGATGGTTTCGCCCCACATTATATTTATTTATACCACATCTTGCATCATCTTGCATCTTGCTTGCATGTGGTATAAATAACATGTTGTAAATGTTATGAATAATATAAGTTTTTAAACTGTCTTGGTCACTAACATTATTATTATCACTAGATACGGGATATTTACCATGTTTACTGTAGGTAATCGAACTCAAAAAATTATCTCTTGAATGATACATTTATTTGCAAGAATATAGGTAGTTAACATCAACTTTTTAATATCTATTGTGTTGCAGACAACGAGCTAGAAGAATGTATATGTAGTAGTAATGTAATGTATAGATGATAATTAGTACCTAAGGTTTAATAAAACGATCAGTCAGGCTCGCAAGAGGCGAGAAAACCCTAGGGAATCAATTACAATGTACCTACTCATATAAAAACATTGCATCATAGTATTACCACCTTGCGCAGGTGTCAGGTGCAAAGCGCAGGTGTCAGGTGCAATGCACAGGTGTCAGGTGCGATACGCAAAGCGCAGGTGTCAGGTGCAATGCACAGGTGTCAGGTGCGATACGCAGGTGTTTGGACGTCGGGAACTGATGTAATCATTGTGCAATAATTTTTCTATAAAAGGCCGAGGTAAAAATGCTTCGACACAGTTCACTTTGCGCGCAGCTAAGAGCAAGTCATGCCCTAATATTATCTTATGTATCTTTTATGTGTTTCTTATGTGTTGTCTTAAGTACTGTAAATATTGTGTGTTATGTGTCCCGTTCTATTTTAAGTCAGTGTAATTAGTGTCTAATCGTGTAATGAAAAGTAAATAGTGTTAAATCGTCGTCCGTGTTTCATTTAAGTAAATAACTGAGCTATCGAAGCGACGGAAATAAATTCTAATACAGTCCAACCATAACATTTGGTCCTTTCGAGCCGGATAAGCAAGAGAAGCAACCATAACATTTGGTCCTTTGCACCGGATAAGAAGTCATAAGTATATAAACGTATTTAGTGCAAATAAAGTGTTGTGAACGGGCACATAAAATTGTAAGTACTGAACAATATAACTTAAAGTGTATCGCGAGTGTTTGAACAATAATTGTGCCGCGATAAGACAATCAGTGCGTCTATAATTACGACTGTAAAACGCGTAAAGAGGGCTAGTAGATCTGTTGCGTGTAAAGTGATTGTCAAATGTGTCATAGCTAACTACATACGTGTTATATACCGTTATATGGTTGTTTCGTATATAAGTCGATTACGAACAACGTCGTTAGCTAGTGCCGTGTTAAATAAAGTCTGTTCGAGTCGCGGTAAATAATATAAACGTCGCGTAAATAAATATCAATTACGAACAACGTCGTTAGTTAGCGTCGCGTAAATAAATAGTGCACGCCGTGTCGTCGTATAGTAAGTGCCGTCGCGGTATATAAAGGACAAGTCGAGTATGTAGTGACGTCATAGTAAGTGCGCGGTTAAATATACGTGGAACGTCGTAGTAAACGAGTCTGGTCGAGTCTGCTACTGGCTATCGAGCTGTAGTACGCCGTGTTCCCCGCTTCAAGTCCAAGTGCAGTATGGTGGTCACCCGCAGTCAGGGTGACGCTGCAGAGATGGAGGACCAGAGGCGGCGCGCCCTAGAGATGAGGGCTGAGGAGCAACGGGATGCAGTTCTCCGCCGGGAAGCGGAACGGATTCAAAGGGAGAGACTACGGAGGATTTCACTGGAGCCGCCCGCCTCACCAGCTGTAACGGGTGAGCAAAGTGCTGTGACATCGCGACTTAATACCGCGCCCCTTACGACGGCCGACCTGACCGAAGCAGGGCCGTCATCAGCACTACTTCTCAGTGAAGATCATAAACATAGGACGAGGTCACCCGCCCGGTCACAAAGGTCACAGAGGTCAACGAACAGCATTACAACGCGGTTAAGGCTGGCCGAGCTGGAGGCTGCAGAGAAGCTAGCAACCATCCAAAAGAAGAGTCTAGACCTGGAAGCGGACCTGGTCAAGAGAAGGCTAGCCGCAGAAGTATCTGTAATACAGGATGATCAGGAGAGCCTGCGTGATGATAACCTCATCGCCCAGGAGGAGAGCCACCACAATAGAGTGGATGAATGGCTTCAAACGAATCCCCTCAGATCACGGGGGGAGGGGGACGCTGCGCCCCCACGAGAGGAGAGGCAGATTAAATTCGACACGCCACGGGGTAGGTCGCCGACGCCAACGAGGCACAGGAATAGCATCGACAATTTGGCAGCGACTCTGGAAAGGATGGCACGGCCCCGACTACGGCATACAGACTTACCTGCTTTCTCCGGTGCTGTCAACGAGTGGTTGCCTTTCAAGGCGGCCGTAAAGGATACCACGAACATGTATAGTATATCGGCAGCAGAGAACATACAGTGGCTTAGGAGTTGCCTAAAAGGAGAGGCAAGGGAGGCAGTGTCTGCCCTCCTACATACAGCAACCGACCCCGATGTCATAATGAAGACATTAGAGCAGTGCTTTGGACGACCGGAAGTCCTCATCGACCGCGCCATCGAGGAACTCAAGAAGATGCAGAAGCCCACGGCATCGGCTGCTGACTTAAATAATTTTGCGATAAAGGTACAAAATACGGTCAGTGTCATAAAATCGGTCGACCGCCGGGGATATCTCTACAATCCGCTCTTGACACGCGAAATATTGGAGAAACTGAGTCCGCACATACGATCAAGATGGTGCGACTACGCCTGTGACAACGACGACACGACGGAGCCGGAGATAGTGATGCTGTCTCGCTTTCTGATGCGGGAAGCAGATAGAGCGCTGCGGTACACATACGCCCCGCCTGCCAGCACCGCGCCCGCAGCACAGAAGAAGGAGACCAGGCAGCCCGTGACCCCCAAAAAGAAGGTCAGCCCCGTCTACACAGCCGTCGAGAACACAGAGGAAAAAGGTCAGTGTCCGAACTGTAAGCGTGACCATGTTCTAACCAAGTGTCCTAAATATAAGGAAATGAGTGTCGACCAGCGGTGGGAATACGTCAAGGCAAATGGCATATGTTTTCGGTGTGCTGAAAAGAAGCACAGGCGCTTCAGCTGTAAGGCCAAAGTATGTGGCATTAATCAGTGCCGCCGACCTCATCACCGGGTCACGGGGGGAGGTGAAGACGTACGCTCTGTTTGACGAAGGAGCGACCATCACCCTCATTGATGAAGACTTAGCGGCAAGCATCGGGGCAGAAGGGACATCACGTCCGCTTCAGATACGCGGCGTGAACATGTCCTCCGAAGAGCGGGACAGCAAAGCAGTACGGGTGCAAGTTAGGGGCATCCGAGGGGACGGCCGGTCGCACGAGCTTCGGGCAAGGACCATAAAGGACCTGAAGCTGCATCAACAGTCCATTCCGGACACTTTACTGGAACACAAGCACCTGCGAGACTTGCCAAAGGAAGAAGTATGTTATGAGCAAGCTCGCCCGGGACTCCTGGTAGGTACGGACCACTGGGAGTGCATAGTGACCAGAGAGCTTCGAGTCGGCGGCCCCAATCAGCCAGCGGCCTCCAACACGAAGCTAGGATGGGTGGTGCACGGAACAGCACCACGAAACGTCATCACCGAAGAAGATGACGTGCTGCACGTCGTTGAGACCGAGAAAAAGAAGGACGAAAAACTCCATGATTTAGTCGAAGCGCACTTCAAGATCGAAGCCCTGGGCGTCGCCAAAAAACCCCGCGTGAACGAAGCGGACCAGAGGGCGACCAGCATAGTCCAGCGGACCATCAGGAAGATAGATGGTGGCTACGAGGTAGGACTGCAGTGGCGAACGGACCACGTGGTCATGCCACCAAGCTATGGAGCAGCGCTTAGAAGACTTAGGAAAATAGAAGAGAAGATGGACGCGTCACCGGACTTCGCCGTGCAGTACATTAACCAGGTCAACAACCTGTTAGAAAAAGGATACGCGGTGCCATGCGACGGAACGGAAAAGGAGAGTGACGTCTGCTGGTACCTGCCCCATTTCGCCGTGCAGAACCCGAACAAGCCAGGAAAACATCGACTGGTTTTCGACGCAGCGGCAACAAGCCATGGAAGATGCCTCAACAATGAACTACTGGAAGGTCCAGACCTGCTGCTGTCCCTACCGGGGATCGTGTTCCGGTTCAGAGAGCGGGCGGTAGCGGTCACCGCGGACATACAAAAAATGTTCCTGCGGGTAAGCATACGACAGGAGGACCAGCCAGCGCAGCAGTTCCTGTGGAGGGGAGAAGACCGAACATCGCCCCCGCGCCACTACAAGATGAAGAGTATGATCTTCGGTGCAGCAAGTTCGCCGTACATGGCTCACTACGTCCGCAACCACAACGCGGAGCTTCACGGCCAGGAGTATCCTAGGGCCTTAGAGGCCATCACGAAGAGTCACTACATGGATGACTTGGTAGCAAGCTACAGCGATCCAGAGGAGGCGTAGAAGACAGTGGAAGAAACCAGGAAGGTGCACGCGGCCGCCGGCTTCACGCTGCGAGGTTGGAGCTCCAGCGACGCGACGTTCCTACGCGACGTGCCCCAGGCACTCCACGCCACCGCTCCAACACAGCTGGGAGGAGAGCAGCCTGAGAGCAAGATACTCGGGCTGTTCTGGAACGCGGAACGGGATGAACTTGGATTCAACACATCAATGAACCGAGTTCCAACAGAAGTACGAGAACGAGTACGTGCGCCCACAAAGAGGGAAGCGCTCAGTGCTGTGATGTCAATATACGACCCTCTGGGGCTGCTGAGTCACTTCACCGTACGAGCGAAGATAGTGCTTCAAAGCCTGTGGCGCCTGCAAACGACATGGGACGCGCCTATCCCGGACGAAGAGAACGAGCTCTTCGCGGCCTGGTTGAGTCAACTGCCAGAGGTGAGTGCACTTCGGTTACCCAGGTGCTACACTACGGGGAAGACACGACGCGTCGAGCTGCATGTGCTATGCGATGCCAGTGAACAAGCGTATGCGGCGGTGGCCTACTGGAGAACGACGGATGATGACGGAAGTATCAACGTCGTGCTGGTCGCCGCCAAGGCGAAGGTGGCGCCGCGACGAGCTCAGACGATACCACGTCTGGAGCTGCAGGCCGCGGTCATAGGAGCCCGACTCGCCGACACTATCAAGAAAGAGCATCGCATCGAGGTCGACAGGACGACCTACTGGACAGACTCATCCACCGTGGTGCACTGGATCCACCACGACATGAAAAGGTACACGCCGTTCGTCGCGCACCGACTGGGGGAGATCGCCGAGTTCACCAGTAAAGAAGAATGGCGTTGGGTGCCTACGGAGCATAACGTAGCGGACGACGCCACCAGACTCACTGTCGCGCCGATCAGCGTGTCCGACCGCTGGTTCCGCGGGCCGGGCTTCTTACACCTGCCGGAGGAGCGCTGGCCTGGGAGACCGGCATTGGAAGAATCGGAAGAAGAGGTCCTGCACATCGCGCCGGGCCCTGAAAGAGACAGCTGGCTGCCCGATCCTGCCCGCTTCTCAAAATACGAGACGCTGGTGCGCGCCGCAGCGCGCGTGCTCGCATTCATAGACGCATGTCGACGCGTCACGCCGCGCCTAGAACATCGGCACATAGAGCGTGCCGAGAAAGAGCTCCTGCAGAAAGCACAGCAGGACAGCTTCGCGGATGAGATAAACAAGATCCGGTCTGCTCGCCCCCTTACCAAAGCGAGCCGACTATACAGACTGGATCCAATATTAGAGGACGGCCTGTTGCGCGTGCGAGGACGTATTGATGCCTCAAACGCGCCTGTAGAGGCAAAACGACCAATCATCCTTGATGGTCGCCACCAGGTAAGTAGACTGATCGTAATGCGAGAGCATTGCGCCGCTGGACATGCCAACAGGGAACGAGTCACGAACGACCTGCGGCAGCGCTACTGGATCGTCCACCTGCGGCCGACGGTGCGGGCCATCGAGAGAGCCTGCGCGTACTGCAAGAAGCTGCGGGGAACACCACAGCCGCCGGCCACGGGCGACCTGCCGCGCGCTCGCCTGGACCCGTTCCACCGTCCGTTCACCAACTGCGGGGTGGACTACTTCGGGCCCATGTTGGTAAAAGTGGGCCGCCGCCGAGAGAAGAGGTGGGGCGCCCTGTTTACCTGTCTCACCTCCCGCGCCGTGCATCTGGAGCTCGTCGCATCGCTCTGCACGGACTCAGCCATCATGGCGCTGAGACGAATGGCTGCGCGCCGGGGATGGCCGCGACTAATGTACTCGGACAACGGGACTAATTTCAGAGGGGCCGACCAGGTGCGATACGCAGGTGTTTGGACGTCGGGAACTGATGTAATCATTGTGCAATAATTTTTCTATAAAAGGCCGAGGTAAAAATGCTTCGACACAGTTCACTTTGCGCGCAGCTAAGAGCAAGTCATGCCCTAATATTATCTTATGTATCTTTTATGTGTTTCTTATGTGTTGTCTTAAGTACTGTAAATATTGTGTGTTATGTGTCCCGTTCTATTTTAAGTCAGTGTAATTAGTGTCTAATCGTGTAATGAAAAGTAAATAGTGTTAAATCGTCGTCCGTGTTTCATTTAAGTAAATAACTGAGCTATCGAAGCGACGGAAATAAATTCTAATACAGTCCAACCATAACATATTGGTTTCACTATATTAGACATTTCGGCCATACAAATATTGAGATTTTACATTTTGCATAATAATAACATGCAGTACACATTTATTAATTAGCAATTATATTTAAGTACTTATCATAATTAAAATTAAAATTACAAACCAATAATTAAAATTAATATAATTAAATTCATTTATAATAATAATTTATACATATTAAAATAGCGATCAATAATAATTATGTCATGTCAATTTAAATAGTATTTGTTGAATCCAAAAAAAAACAATCAATAATAAAAAAGCGTTGTCGAATTATGTTGTATTGTTAATGATAATGTTCTGAATAATAGTCTGCCGTCCTAAAGCTATAATGCCGTTATCAAACAAATACTTTAACGTTGTTATAGCTAAGCATTATGACTCCGAGAACAAACACTTTATGTATGTATGTAGTTATAATAATTGAAAATGAGATCGTAGCAAATAAATAAAAAAAGTTAAAATCAATTTTCATCTTAATAAAAAACAACAAAAAATATTTCAAAAATACCTTTTTAAATCTATAATTATTTTGAAATCTTAGAAAAAAATAAGATACGATTATATAATTATACTTTCGTTTTGTTACGTTAAAATAATGAAATATTCTGGCAAATTGAACGTGTTGTACTTCCTGGCTGCACCACACGACGCGATACAAAAGAGTACATGATACGCGATAAAAAGAGTACTAAAAAATATAAAAAATAGTAGCCCATCAGCATCGGGAACAGGGTCCGAGCTACCGGTGGTCAGGGCTCTTGAGAGACGAACTTCCTAATAATACACACCGTGTCCAAAAGGCTTTTCGTTCTATTCTTACTCTTTACATTTTTAAATATAGGGTCTATCTATTCATTCACGAAATCTCTTATGGACATCACACATCATTATGAACAACTTTTACTATGGGACCAACCTCGAAATCACGAAAAAAAATCAGCTGTTCCCTACAATATGAAAGAAAGAAAGAAAAGAAAGATCATTTATTTGTAAAACATGCGTATACATGAACTGTCAAATCAGACATGCAAGATAATAACAATATGTTGTGAGCGTCCATGTTTTGCCAATAGTGGCGTACAAATGTTGTAGGTATAGCAATAATACAGTAATTTTTAATTTAATTACAAATTTACAAAATAAACGAGAAATAAATGTCAAGATAGTACAACTAAAGTATATTATTATGTCAGTATATATTCTTTATCATGCAGTCAAATAATATCATTGAGAGAAAAAAACAAACAACATTATTAAATCATTATTTTTCACTACATTTTTAATTTTTTTAGAAGTCTGAATAGTAAAGTCCTTTTCGTTCAAAAAATCGAATACATTATAATACGCTTTATATGCTAAAAAATTTCTCAATATGTGCCTGAAACGCGACAAGGGAAGTTCTCTCCAACTTTTAGGCAATTTATTATATATCGCAGGAGCCATACAAAAAACACTTTTGCGCATTAGTGATGTTCTCGCAGTATGAGAGCATATCTTACTGTTGTCTCCCCTGTTACGTGGGACAACTTCATCTAATCCTTTAAATCGGTGCGGATTTGCTTTGACAAATACAGCTACCTCTAAAATGTACAGACAAGGCAAAGCAAGAATTTTATATTTTTTAAAGTAAGGCACGCAACTGTCAGTAGGTTTAATTTTAAATATAGAACGCACGCATCTCTTTTGAGCCTTGAATACCGTGTCTTTTTCTGTTGAATTGCCCCAAAAAATGACACCATAGCGTAGATGGGATTCTGTCAAACCATAGTAGGCTGTAAGTAATGCCTCCACACCTATTATAGACGACAATGTGTGCAGGGCATAGGCAGATTTACTGATTTTCTTGCATAAGTTTTCGATATGGGTTTTCCAATTGAGTTTTTTATCAATGTAGAGCCCTAAAAATTTTGCTATTTCTACCTCTTTTATAGGCTGGTCGTCGTAGTGTATTTTTAAATTACTTTTACTATTGATCCGTTGACTAAAATGTATTAATTTAGTTTTAGTCAGGTTAATTTTTAAGTTATTATCATCCAGCCACTTTACCATTAACTTTATAGAAGCATTTATGTCACTTTCATAAGTATCAACACTTTTACAAGGTATCGTTATAGTGCTATCGTCGGCAAATAGTGTCAGAGGTTGAGGGATGCCCTTCGGTAGATCATTTATGTATAATACAAATAAAGGCGGCCCTAAAACACTCCCCTGTGGCACACCAAACGAAACTATACGTTCTGAGGACTGAAATACAATTTCATGTTTACTTTTTGTATTTATTTGGTTTATATTAGTTATTTGAGTTCTGTTAAGTAGGTAAGATTTAATTAGATTGTTGACATTTCCTCTAATTAGAAGAAAGAAAGAAAAGAAAGAATAATTCCATATGCTTCAAGTTTATTTAAGAGCGTAATATAGTGCACATAGTCAAAGGCTTGAGTCATGTCACAGAATACGCCGCAGACCAGTTTCCTCTTATCAACGCTATATGTAACATTATATAAAAAATCATAAATGGCCATATTAATAGTTTTCCCCATATGATCGCATTAACTCGTCAAAATGTACTGAACAGCTGTTTTTTTTTTCGCGATTTCGGTGTTGGTCCCATAGTAACAGTTGTTCATAATGATGAGTACAATGACCCCTTAAGAGATTTCGTGTATGAACAGATAGATCTTATATTCCTTAAAAAAAAACTATCTAAAAAAAACATTTAAAAATAGAAAAATTACTAGTCCACCGGTATCGGGAACAGGGTCCAAGCTACCGGTGGCCAGGGCTCCAGAGAGAGGAACCTCCTAACAATACGAGCCGTGTCCAGGAGTACCGCTTTCTGAATCAAGTCTTTTTGATCCAGCTGCCTAACGAGAGCCTTCTCAGGTATTGATCGAGGCTCTTGGCAATTAAGCCATATACGACTATCGGCACAATGATTGCTGAGTCCACATCCCATATGTCGACAACCTCGCGAGCCAAGTCAAAGTACTTGATTTGCTTATCTTTCTCGGCTTTCACGAGGTTCTCATCATGCGGGACGGCGTTATGTCAACAATCATTGCGCGTCGCTCTGATCGATCTACCACTATATCAGGCTTATTGGCTACAATAGTCCTGTCAGTGATGATGGATTGATCCCAGTACAATGTGATATTGCCATTTTCGAGAACTGGGTCGGATACATATCTATAGTACGCTATAGTACGGCCCTTCCGATTCCACAAGTCTGTGTTTTAGAGCAAGTTGCTGATGAATAATCCTGGCTACAAGGTTGTGTCTAAGCAAGTACTCTCCATTAGCCAGACGAAAATACCCGGAGATAATGTGACGGATTGATTCGCCTGAACGGTGGCATGCCCAACATAATTATGTCAACCGTGCTTACCTTAACAATAAATCTCCGGTAGTTATTCGTCATCATAACTTCATCCATATTTGCACAGCCAAAATCTTCGGTTTCTCCAGAGAGTTCCCTGGAACGTGGCTACGGACGCTAATAGGTCTACATCCGTCGGGTCCATGCAGGGCCCGGAAAAAGCTTCCGTGAAGTTTCACTCTGTAGCGAGGTCCGGCGGGCAAGTCTGCAGACATGCCCGCCGGCCATAGGTCTGTACAATGTTTGCTAGTATAGGACCGTCGCAGTCAGTCTGGCAGACTTGCCCGTTGCTCGTCCGCGCGATCTCATTTTGTCTGCGCGGGCACATGTCCGTACATATGTCCGTACGTGAATGCTCAGACCTGAGAGCGACAGCAACCAGTAAAAACGTTTTTTTTTTTTTTTTTATTATTTATGTTTATAAGGTATAACTATTCATACAAGAAATCTCTTATGTATACTCATCATTATGAACAACTTTCACTATGGGACCAAACCCGAAATAGCGAAAAAAAAAACTGATTTTTTTTTCGCGATTTTTGAAATTTTGTCCAGTTATGCGCAGATTTTTCGCGGTTTCAGTGTTGGTCCCATATTATAAGTTGTTTATAATGATGAGTACAATTGACCCCTTATGAGATTTCGTTTATGAACAGATACCTTATATATTGAGGTGATATAGTACAAGTCAATTTCTTATTATGTCTGAATAATTATTATATTATATAATTATTATAAAATTATTATATAATTATTATATTAGCTAAATATCGTTCTTTTGCAGTCAATGACGGTCTCATTTTAGTATTCTGTCTAGTAATTTTAGGCTCTATAATTAAAATTCATGATTCTTGATCCATGCGCAAGTAATTGTATAGGTCCCTGGTTCATCAGTTCCTAATTCTGGCTATTCTGATTTCTTTTTTAAACCATTCTTTGCACCTAATTCTTTTCTTTTTCTTTTCATCTAATAGTATTATTGCGGCATCAGTAATTATGATTTTACCTTGTCTCGTTGATATCGTAGAGGCACCGGAAATTATTTTTTACAATATTATAAACCAACATTTTCGAATAAAAAGCTCCTACATTTCCAGATGAAGGAGTAATGTATCTGTGGTAATTATTAGTTACATTCGGTTTACTTTCATTTTGCCGCAAAATGGATTGAAAAACTGCATAGTTTTTAAAGTTTTAGTCAGATTTGCAAACGCGTCCTTGAGAACCACTGCTCTACAACCAACTGACAAACTATTATTATTTAAACTAAAACTTATTTGTATATCTTCTGGGTTTAAGTACCTATTTTAAATGAACTCCTAGTCAAATTCGTGGGGGACTCAATTAACGGCCGTTTTTTATAACTTAATTACGTGTAACGGTTAGTTAATATTCCTTACTTTAATAGCTATCGGTGTTTCTATAGACAAAGTTACGACATACGATAGCGACCATTACTCATCTCGTTCTCATCTACATAGTTTCTTTTTCTGCTCCTGTCGTAACTCAATAATCTTCGGCTTACCTAGCTCCCTACAATACGGTACTGCCAGCCGCGACGACATTATGACACCCGAGCACCGGCTTATTTGGCGCTACCTATACCTTTCTATGTTGACATGAAAAATGTAGGCATTTTTGTAATATTTTCAATCCTATGGTGTATTAAATAGCAGTACTGTGATGTTATACCCACAGATGTGTATGTAATATTACTATTTGACTACATTAGACAGTTAGACACTACGCAAAGTGCCTTGTTTCCGAAGGGAATCCGGCATGAATCGGCTTCTTAGGTGCCTTCGGGCCTGGTGTGTTTGATTGCCTCGTTGGTTTAGTGGTCGCAAGCGCGACTGCTGACCATGAGGTTTCGATTTCCAGGTACGGCAAAGTGTGGTTGGGTTTTTCCGTCTGGAATTTCTCAGTAGCAGCCACGGAGTCTGGATTTGCGCCCGGTTGATGGTTATAGGCTCGCCCCCTATTACATGGGACTTAAACATAAAAACTGCTGAAATGTGGGTGTACTATTAGGTACCTCAGCCTAACCTTTTGGGGACTACAGGCGTGATGTCATGTTGCCTCGGTGTGCAAAACTACAAACTAAACTCACCGACTTCCGAAAGTAATGTTATTTTATACATTTTTCATGTTTTTTTTGGAAGTCGGTTTTATTTATTTATTAAATAACAATTCATGTACACACTAAATACAGAAAAGAAGAAAGGAACAGAAAGTAGTACAAAGGTGATGCTTATTTCTAAAGAAATCTCTTCCAGCATACCTGCGAAAGGAGAATCTAAAAAAGAGATGTAGACACAGTGTGTAAAAGAAGAAAAGAAAATGGAATACAAAACATCAAGCAGAACTACTAGGTTTTATTTTTGTTTAGGAAAAAAACTGCTTTCAAAAAAATCTGCTGTTTCATACATTTTGAACATGTTGAAAATGCACTTTTGTAGGAAACAGCGGATTTTTTTTCAATTACCGATGAAACATTTAGTGGCGTTAATTGTATCGTAGATTTCGATGATTCCCGGTGTCCACCACCGGCTTGTCCACCAGTGGTGGACAGGGAAACAAACTTTTAATTTTTCCCTTTTAGGCGCTGGTGGAGAGCGATACGACATTTTTAAATATTTTTGTTGGGCATCACTGGTGGACTGCGACATACCTAATTTTAAACAAAATTGAAACGGGTGGCGGTAGCTATATCTACCACTTTTAAGTATTTTTATTAATTTATCTGAAAACTAATAATAGATTTTACGGGTAAGCTGCTGAGATTAAAACGAAAAAACTAAATTTTGTATTTTATAATCAATGTTTCGTATAAGATTCCACTAATTCACACTATTATTAAAAAAAATACAAAAATACATTTTCTGTTGCGTAAAATGTAGTAGTTTATGTATATTCTGAATGGGTTGTTTTAGTTAATGATAGGGAGACATTATAAACCAATAATTTTTTATATTGTGTTTATTATTTGTTTACACATATTTATCGAAAAATACAAACAATTACAAACATTCTTAATAAAAATACAGAGTGTATTAAAGACACTAGCGTTACTCGTACCTACTTCACTTATTTCATTTTTGAAGATAAGATAAGATAATTTTTATTTGTGAACCTTTATTAATACTGTGTACGAGTCCCCAAAAATTTATAGAAAGTTTGGGGATGATTGATTTGATTTCAAGCACTGATCAACGTCTTTTTCCGTTAATTTCACTTATCTCACGAGTCAGAGTCAGAGTCTTTTTAGAGCGCTTTATCGGACCTATAACAATATGCACGTTTCACAGCATCCACTATTTAACAGTTCCTGAAGTATGCTCAACTTACTTCCCCAGCCATCTTAACCAAAGCCACATGAAGAGCTTTGGTTTGGTAGGATTGAATGTTATTGCAAAGGTTCATTTTATGCCTTTTTAAATAAATGGATAACCTTTAATTAATAGTTAATCCAGTCAATAATATTTTCAATCTACTTCCTCTTAATTACAAAGCAAATATTTTACTTGATCTCATTCGCTTTGAAAAAGTAAAAACCTGTTAGTGTCCATGACCGCTTACCTGCCTGACTGAAGCTCTAACTGAAGTTTTTAATAGATCCGAAAATAGACTTATTTTATCTTCGCTATGATTTACCTAATTACGTACTTGTACCAAATATTAACACAGAATTCACCGCACATAGAAATTTCGTGAGGATATAGAGATTTATCTACTATTAGCAATATTTAACGTATTTTTGTACTTAAACCGTGCTTTTTTATTACGATTTAAAACACTTGTCAACTTCATCTCCTGTTAATTTTACTAATCTCACAGATTCCTCCCAGAGCGCTTTAGCGGTCTTATCACAATATGCACGTTTCACAGCACCCACTATTTCACAGTTCCTGAAGTAGGCTCCACTTACTTCCCCAGCCATCTTATCCAAAGAAACATGAAGAGCCGTTTGTGCACCTTGCCACGGCGTCTTGAAGAATATTAGGCATCCTAATGATAAAATAGTTCCACAAACCTTATTCAGGGAGTTAAAGATTCGAGTTCCAACTGCTCCAGGATCCACATTATTGATCACAACGTTAGAACCCTTCAATCTCTTGGTAAGTTCATTCGCAAATAAGACCAGACAAATCTTGCTGTTACCATAAATCCTGACGATGTTCCAATAATTCGTTCTGTTTAAATTATCGATGTCCAACTTTCCAATTATGTGGAGAACTGAAGATGTTGTTATGATCCTGCTCGACTCACCAGGCTTCCCTGTTTTCTTCAAAAGTGGAAGGAGCAGAAGAGTCAGTAAGAATGTTCCGTAATAGTTCACTTGCATTATGAAGTTCATTCCGTCAGCCGTCAGGAAATCCGCAGGAATCCCAACACCAGCATTGTTCAATAAAATGTCTAATCTGTCTTCAGTGTTCAAGATGTCTGCAGCGAATTCTCTCACAGACTTCAAAGTTGCTAAGTCCAGCAGTTTAAATACAACATTTTCGTTACCGGTTTCTTGTATGATTTGTTTCCTTGCATTAGTGCCTTCTTCTTCGAATGGGCAGGCGATGATGACCCTGGCCCCTCTGTGGGCTAGGTCTGTCGCTATGTGGATGCCCATTCCTGCAGTTCCTCCAGTCACTATGACTGTTTTGCCCTCAAGTCTTCTTCTTGAGGTGCATATTGCGTTCGTGCTCTTTTGGTGGAGCCCCACGGAGAGCGCGATTATGATAGTGATGGCTATAATCAGTAAAAGCCCGTACATTGTAGTGGCGTCAGCGCCGGCTGTAAACACACTGTAATACGAAGTGAACTTATACCCTGTTATAAAGTAGGTCTTATTTTATATGTGGTTAAAAATAAACTAGTCGCACCAGTATAGTCACTAGATAGTTTAATACAAAGTCGCTTCCCGTTGTCTGTCCGTATCTTTAAAACTACGTAATGGATTTTGATGCGGTTTTTTTTAATAGATAGAATGAATTCAAGGGGAAGGTTACAATATAAAACATTGCTTTTTTTTCGTATGGGAATTCATCAAATAACTCCTCCCGCACTGGGCGGAGTAGGAGGGAGTGTCAGATTTTTACTGACTAAAACCCATCCATGTACCTTCATCATCCTTTGTGTTTCGGGGCCACGGTATCTCTTTCGAACAGTCCCGCACCCCCCACGCTTAACATTGCTCTCGTGCGAAACCGGGCGGGTCGCTAGTTTCGAAAAAAAAAGTGTTGGTGGCGGGCATAATTATTTTTAAATTCTTTTCCAGTATTTATAATATGTCGAACATGCAATTTAAAATTCTTCGATTGACAAAGTGTACAGTTGTTGGGTCAGCACATTCGATTCAGCCGTTAGTTGTTGAACAAACAAGTTGACCCGCAACAACAAAACCATATCGTAACGTGGTTCATTGGCTTTTGTACTCCCCAGACTTGCCTCATACGAAGGAAATGAAAAGGCTCTGATGCAATTCTGCTAAAACTAACTTTTGCATGCGGCTTCGAGGAGGTTAGAAATTATCCCACGGGGTTGTACCACCGGGATGAAAAGGACCCTATATACACTCATGTCATGGTCTATCCGAGTCTTAAATATCCTAATCCGGTCAACTCTAAGGCGAGAAAGTAAACAGACAGACAGTAACCTTCACTTCTATCATAGTATTATAAGATTTAGTTTTAACAAAATATTTATTATAAGCAAAAGATGTCTACTGCTGAATGATCTTGATGAAAACTACAACTTTTATCGTATTCCTGTTATCTCAGTCTTATTTAGGTTCATTACCCACTAAAGTACCTAAGACCAAATTGGCAGATTAAGACACTGACCTGTGGGGTATAAGCATATCAGGTTATCTCACTACTTTTTTAGAGAGTATTATTTACTGACTACACAATACGTTTTATACCTGGTTTAATTATTATTTATGTGTCATTGTTCATTGTAATCTGTCTAGTCATAGACACCAAGTAAAGTTTACATACAATAGTACGTTAGTACTTCGTACACAATATTCATAAATCAGTTGTTAGGTTTTTAGTTTTCATGTAAGTAGGTACCTACTTAACTTTGTAGGTACTCGCTAGTGGACAAACATTGGTAACCAACTTGACAGATGTTGGGCCAATGAACTCAGTTTATCGTAGTCCACTGTTGGACCCTGTGCTCCGTCTTTTACATCCAATCTGTCTCAGTAACTATAAGTGTCCATCAGTCCATCCTGGAAGCGAACAAGCTTGTCAATAAGAGGTTTGCTCTTAAGGCTGCAGGACTTATTTGCTCGAACGGCCATCGATCCGTCGATAAACATGGCCAGTCCTTCATTGATGATCGAACGCTTTAAAAATTAGACGCATAGATATATAATGCTTTATAAATACATCCACAGCAAAAAGTTGCATCAAATAAAAACTTAATGTTTAAGAAAAACAATCAATGCAGGATATCGTTCAAACAGGTTTTTTTCAGATTAAAGGATACCGGAGAATCTTGTTCCTACCTATTATAAAGGTCAATCCATTTGATGCTAAAGTCAATTTAATCAAAGTCATTCCATAAGTTATTAATTTCAATGTCATGACTTTGATAACAAACGAACGATTAACACACACTTATCTTTGTTCGACTATTTTACAAAATTATGGGCATTATGGTTGACCTATACGGGGTGCAAGGGACACCGACGCGAGACAGTCATTGGTACGGGCTTAAAATGGATCGCAAGTACGCGGTGGTGACATCACGCGACCTACCTACAAGTCTACCCACACCACAACGTACTTTTACAGAGCCCAGATGATAAACTCTGAGCCAGGACGACAGTCAGTCAGCGTCTGATCGCAGCGGAGTTAAGACCTCTTGGAACTGTACCCGATTCATTTTACCCCGTGTTATTGTGCTAAGTTGTAATCTCAAGTTATTCGTTAGTTTTGCTAGAAATACTGTATCGCTCAGTGTCTTTTCATAGCACGAAACCCATCGTCTGACATGATGTAGTAGCTTAGCGGAGTAAATCCTGACACCCCGACAAGTACATCATTCTGAGCTACATAGAATTTTTTATCGGGTAAGTAATAAAAAAAAAAACAGCAGTTTCCTACAAAAGTGCAAATCCGTGTAGGTATTGCATTTAACCGATGAAAATGTTCTATGTGGGGGGGGGAGCTTGGAATGATGTACCGACTGAATATGGTGTAACCATTTTCACGTCGGTGTCCCTTTCACCTCGTATAGGTACGCACAAGCATGGCAGAGGGAACCGTACCATCACAGAGCATGCAATATTAGCTCAATTGTATTATTAGAGTTTTTCAAAAATTCTTTATTGTGTGACTATTCGAGTATAACTGTAACGAAAATATCGTAAAAAATATATCTACTTGTTGTAGTCTTGTTGGGGCTGGCCGGCGTCATGGTTGGAGTCATAGCATAGTTTACAGAGTGAGCAAGCTGAAATAGTCATGTTTGTTAAAAAAAATGGTGCAGACGAGTCTTGAAGCAGATACTGCTTATTTTATAAGCGAAGCATGAGGTTGAATTCCATTTGAGTAACGGATTCCAAATAAATATCAGGCAGAAGGCGTTTGACGCAGGTCCTCACCGGACACGGTTGTTTCGGGAGGTTCCTGCACCGAATCGGGCGGGAGGAAACGCCCGGGTGCTACCATTGTGAGGATCGACCGGAGGACACGGTGGAGCACACGGTGGAGATCTGCCCCGCGTGGGCGGAGCACCGCCGTGTCCTCGTAGCGGCGATCGGCGGCGGCGACCTCTCGCTTCCGGCCTTGGTTCAATCCATGGTTCGGAGCGAGACGGAATGGGACGCCGTCACCTCCTTCTGCGAAGCAGTCATGCTAGCGAAGGAGGTGGCGGAACGTGAGAGGGAGATAATCTCACGTCCCAGCCGCCGCGGGAGACGCACCGGGCGTCGGGGGCCACGTGGTGGCCCTCGGCCACCGTAGGCGCGGGCCTGTGGACGGTGAGCTATGGGCTAGCTCGCCGTCCGTCCGTCTTATGACGACAGGCCGTGTCGATGGCGCGTTCGTGTTCCACGCGCGCCTCAAGGAGAGTCAGCAAACAGGGAGGGGTCCGTAAGGACCGACGCCTGCCAGGGTTGCGGGACTGTTCGAAAGAGATACCGCGGCCCTGGAACACAAAGGGCAAAGGAAGGAACATGGATGGGTTTTTTATCAGTAAAAGTCTGACACTCCCTCCTGCTCAGCCCAGAGCGGGAGGGGTTATTTGATGATTTCCCACCGGTAAAAAAAAAAAAAAAAAAAGGCAGAAGGCGTTGTACGAGCTACACTGTACATTGACCTTTCTCATTTATTGTTTAAGTGTGAATTTTCTAATTTACCATGTAATCGTGTAATTATTATTCAGTAGCAATAAATCCATCCTATTTACCGTAACAACATACCTAACAAGTGTACATGACATTTTCACTGTTGGGCATCATACCCCAAGAGGCGCTCTATATTTGCTGGCTACCCCCACAGCAAAAAGGCGGGAGTTTAATACGTATAAGTTCACATATTCAGAACCAGTAAAACCGGTAAATGGTTGTTATCGCGTCTTGAGCTTAGGAATGGCATGTGAATTTATCAAGGGTAGGTAAATTCTCACATGATAAAAGTCACTAACCGAAATTGGTGCCTTTTTAGGGTTCCGATGCCGAATGGCAAAAAATGGAACCCAAGTTTGTCTATCTGTCTGTTTGTCCGTGTATGTCACAGCCGCTTTATTCCGAAACTATTACGACTACCCAGTTGAAAAAAAAAATAAGATTAAGGGACCCCATACATGGAACTGAAACTAAAAAATATTTATTTCATCAAACCTATACGTGCGGGGTGTCTATAGATAGGTCTTTAAAAATGACATCGAGGTTCCTAAAACCATTTTTTTGTCAAAGTCAATCGTTTGAAAGATAGACACTTCCAAAGTGGTAAAATGTTTGCGCCCCCCTCTAATTTCTAAAGTAAGAGGAGGAAAATTTTGAAAAAATGTAGGATTGTAGAACAAAAAAAAAAACCTAGAGACCTAAATTGGTGCTTTTTTATTTTTCGGCGGACATAAAGAAACAATAAATACATCTAGGCGAAAATTTTGTATGGCTAAAAAATAATCGGGGCTGAATTAAAACGGGTTACATAGCCTACACGATGTGTAGAGCAAAGTGTACGGGTAAAAATACTGAAAACGTTTTTTTTTAATTTAAGTCAAAATTTGGATTTAGCTCCTATGAGCTAATGTAAAAATCACCCAGTATAAGCTGATTTAACTTAGTCTGGATTGAGTCCTTGGTTTTTGTTTAGCACCATTTACTTCTAGCTACTATCCATTTTATATCTGCCAAAACTGTGTAGTGTTGACTATTACATGAAAAAGTCATTCATGATGATTTTAATGATTATAATTCTGCAACTACATACGTGTTACGGACTCGAATATTTTCATCAACATACAACTTGACACTGACCTGCAAATTGCAAAAAAAAAACTCAAAACTAAATTTGAATTTTGGGGGCTACTCTGGCACTTTCACTTAAAATGCTAAATATACAAATGGAATAAAGATGCATTTTTGTAAAGCAAAATACCAAATTATGTTGCAAACCAGTTAATTAAAAACAAAGCTATTGTAACTTAAGCTATTATTGTAACTAAAGCTATTGTAGCTTAGCTTACGTTAATTCTAACACTCTCTCAGGAATGTTGAGAATGAGATAAAGATACTCGAAACACTAATCCGTGCGTGCCATGCCAAATGTGATTTAACCCATAATAGCTTCGCCTTCGGCTAGTCGGTTCGTCGTCAACCAGGAGTCGTCAATGTGAGCACGTAACCGTATCGACACCGCTTGCGGGTTGGCATCGCCCTGCATACAGGTAGTGAAGGTGACAACGGTCCTGCGTGATCTGTCCGAGGCAAACGCGGCTGCGATCCGACTACGTGATTATGTTAGGTCGACGGCTGGTTGACCCTTTGCAATACTGTAACGTAGCAGAGGACCCTCTGGTAAATAAAATCCTGGCAAAAACTATTAGCTATATAAGTATTTAAAATCTCAGGACTCGCCTTTAATTTTTCAGCCAGAACGTCCATCACATACAAAAAAATACACATTCTGCAACTAAATCGTTTTAATTCGAAATTGTTCAAGCGGCCGAATGGCCTGGTTTATCAGGTAACCAGCCGGCATAATTTAAGGTTGATTAGAAGGTAGACAACCTTAGTTAGTACTTATGACCGCGCATTGAAATCAAAAATCAAAATCAAAATCAAAGCATTTATTTCAAGTAGGCCAGTTACAGGCACTTTTGAACTGTCGAAACAAAGATAACAATGAAATGTAGCTACAGTCCCAGTCACAAGGCATAAAAACTGTGAAAGTACTGTAGTTGCCCATTCCCTAGCGTAGATCTCTATGGAGAAGAACGGGCAAGAAACTCCATGGACACTCTTTTAAATCAGCATATTGTTACAAAACCTTGGTTACATCATTCATATTGAGATGGTACATTATGTGAGAACGATGTAGCAAGATGTGCACGTTAAAAGTGTCCATAGTAAACACAAAAAAGACAATTAAAAAAAAATTAAAATAATTAATTCAAATAAGCCGTGGCAACTAAGAGATGACCAGTCACAACTGACAGCGCCCGTTCACGAACATGACGCATGGATCAGCACCATTCAACTCAACCATTTTGAAGGGAACTAAATGATCCGACACACGCGCCACCATCAGCGAGACATTGAGTGAGCATGACATACTCTCAACCGCCAGGGCACATTCAAGTCGGGAAAGGACGTAGGTTTCCAGTGAACGATAGCTCTTTAGTACATAGCACTCACACAATATGGGCTTTATATAATACTAAAGATATTGAATCTATACAATGCAAAGATAGTTGTACAATCTTCAGCAGCTCCAACAATACTATTTAATGTTATCAATTTATGCGTCCCTGTCCTTGTGGAGCAGGACCGGCATTGAGCCAAGCATTTTTGTCAGCGATATAATCGTCCAACTTGTAATATGCTTGCTTACATAGTGTGCGTTTAATGCATGTTTTAAATTTCGTCTCATTCAGTTCAAGAATACTTTGTGGAATTTTATTATAGCATCTCAAACAGTACCCCATGAAAGATGAATCTACTTTAGCGAGTCTGAAGCCCGGCTGAACTAATTGGTCTCTATTTCTAGTACTGTAACTGTGTCTGTCACCTCTTTTACTAAAAAGATGCAGATTTTTTCTTACGTACATTATGTTTTCGTAGATGTATTGACAATGTACCGTCATGATGTTAATGTCCTTAAACAGTTCCCTTAGAGAATCGCACCTACGAAGATTATATATAGCTCTGATGGCTCTTTTTTGCAGAATAAATATTGAGTGAATGTCTGCAGCTCGTCCCCATAACAAAATGCCATAAGACATTATACTATGAAAGTAACTAAAATAGACCAGTCTTGCGGTATCAACATCTGTAAATTGACGGATTTTTCTAATTCAAGTTTCTCTTTATTCAATATTATATCACAATTACTACTTTTAACATTCGGTAAAGCAAATCTAATGCATTTAGTCTTTTTTTCGTTTAATACTAAATTGTTTGCTGTGAACCAATTTTGAACCTGAAGTAGGGCATTATTCACGTCATCTAGAATTTGGGCCCGTCTATTTATCTTAAAAATTAGAGAAGTGTCATCAGCAAATAACACCATATTTTGAGGTTGGTTTTTCAGTAAATAAGGTAGATCATTTATGTATACTAGAAAGAGGAAAGGACCCAATATTGAGCCTTGCGGAACCCCCATTTTTACTTTTAAACCCTGTGAATTGATACCATTTATTTGAACATGTTGAGGTCTATCACTCAAATAAGATTTTACCAAACTAAGTGCAAGTTTTCCTAGTCCGTAATGCTCAAGTTTCAAAAGTAATGTGTCGTGATTTACGCAATCAAACGCTTTGGAGAGATCACAAAAAATTCCTATGGCGTCTTGGGACTCTTCCCATGCAGTAAATATGTGCTTTAATAAGGTTACACCGGCGTCAGTCGTACAACGTCCCTTGGTGAAACCATACTGTTGATCGTGTAGGATTTTGTTGGTGTTAAAATGATTAAGCATTTGATTCAGCATTACCTTTTCAAAAACCTTGCTAAAAACTGGCAACATTGACCTACTATAGCCTGATCATGACAAATAAAACAAGAAAAACTATTACTGTTTTAGTTATAAAGAAGCTTTAGCGCACAAGCCCTGCTCGCACTTGGCCCATTTTAAATTTATGTTTATTGTATATCTATTGAATTTTAAACTCCTCATTAATTGATCAAAAAAATGGTATGTCTATGTATATACAAAGAATATTTTATTGTGGTGGTGACAATGGCTGAATACAGATGGTGGACGGCACCACCGCGGCCTGCCCACGAAGAGATGGCATGACGACCTGGACGCATACCGCGATGGCGCGGGACTAGAGCTCTTGGAAAGACTTGGCGGGAAGCCTTTGCCCTGTCTATTGCAAGAAGGTTTAAGTAGAGGTGTAATGTTGGTATAGCATCACAAGCTGTATTGAGGAATTCCCTTGTAAACGACAATCGCTGTTTCATCACACATCATGATTTAATTTTCATCATCATCATCAAATGTTTGCATCATCAAACATTTGACATTTTGAAGCTAACATTCAACTTATTATTGTCGAAATACAGCCTGATTTACTTACTGCTAAGAATGTGTGCAAATTGGACCTCCAGATTACGCCATGTGCGTGCGACGGGCCAGTCGCGGGTCAGGCCCGAAATCATAAATTAAAAAATAAATGGTATAAAATTTGCAGTCAAATAAAGCCAATTTCGTGGATATGAAGACCATTTTTCTGTATTTTATTTAAACTTTTAAATTTCAGTTCTCCACCTCTGAAAAAGCATCCTTTATACGGTCAGATAACATATTAATTAATATTATTTAGTATAAGTTTCTTGAAGAACATGTCCTGAAATTGAGTTCCAAACTGTCGGTCTGTCAGACCGTATGCGGATAGGTTTTATAAAATTTGGCACGGGTAGCTTAATCATATAATTAGCTTTTGTGTTACTTGCACCTAGCTTGGCGAAGCACTATAGCGTAGCCAACCTATTTTGGCATATAAATGAATGCCCTAGACTGCCTCGGTCGTCTAGTGATCGCAAGCGCGACTGCTAAATATGAGGTTCTGGATTCGATTACCAGTTCAAGGAATGTTTTATTAGGGTTTTTCATCAGCAATTTCTCAGGAGCAGCCACGGAGTTTGGATTCTTGACCGGTTGGCGACAACTGGCTCGCCCCTATTATATGGGACTTACAAAGCACAGCTGGCGAAATGTGGATGTACTAATGGGTGTAAAAGTACACTTAACGAAGCCGAAAAGCCCTTGTTCTCCCCTTCATTGCGATCATTTTTTTGTTCTAGACCATACCTGGGAAACTTCTACTTACGGAGATATTGGGGGTCAACGTTCCAACATTTTCACAAGTTTTTGATGTTATAACTTTA
Source organism: Eugnorisma glareosa (assembly GCA_947578425.1). Classification (NCBI taxonomy): domain Eukaryota; kingdom Metazoa; phylum Arthropoda; class Insecta; order Lepidoptera; family Noctuidae; genus Eugnorisma; species Eugnorisma glareosa. The sequence goes on from OX387961.1 coordinate 21,410,969, forward strand.
AATACCTTCACGACCCCCGTACTATTTAATGCATCCATCATCAAAATGCTTTGAGTGCGTTACATTGAGTCCTAGCGTAAAACGTGATTTTTCACCCCAAAAATAAAGTCGTTTCCCAGCAATAATTTTTGCGTTTAACACTACTTAGTTTGATGAACAGAATGTTTGATTGACGGTTTCGTGAAGGGTCTTTTTACACCTTTTATTATTATTACGTACTCCTGTACCTCACCCTTCGGAGATTAGAAGCGTGATGATATGTTATTCAGCGATACCTTTTTTCAGTTATTCAATCTAATCCTTTGCTGAAATTTATTACAGTAGTAATATTAAGAAACATTAATTGTATTGAAATCAAAGCTCTTTCGAATACTAAATTATTTAATGACGCGGTAAACGTGGCAAACTTCTGGGCTAACAAAATATAAAAATTGTCGTTCTAGGGACACGAAGAAGACGAAGTCAATGAGTTTTAGTTTATTTTCTAAAATGGTTTTTACAAACAGTTAAGGTACACGCCTTTTTTTTTTTATTAGATGATGGTGAAACATACGCAGAGGTCACAGTTTAAAGGCTGGACATAATCTTGGTCAAGTGGCATGAGGACCATGCAGATTGTCTGAAATGGTTTTTCGAAGTCTTCTGAAGTTTGAACACAGAATTAAGTCGACCTGTCCAGTCAGTGCAAGCATTTTTTACAGTAACCTTACAACTCAAGGGTTACCTTTAGCTGAGGTTTAACTTTTTATAAATTTAATAGTATTTGATTTTATTAAACAGTTAGATAGTACTAGGTGACGTCGACAGCGTTGTAAAAACTAAGTCTTATAAATTGAATGTAAACAAAACAATATAAGAGATTATGTAAATTGAATATTAATCTTATAATCCGAAATTCACGTGAGACATACAACAATGTCATCATTCGCTTAGACTTTTCCAACTATTTTGGGGTCGGCTGAATTTTATATGACTGTGTATGCAGTTATATGGATGGCAAGCGTGATTTAACCTTGACGATCGATACGGGCGACTATTATTATTAACTACGAGCTCCTCAGACAAACAACAATAAGTTTTATATAAAAAAAAAGCTGATTCAAACAAATTATGTAAAATTGATGTGAGTCAAAAGTTAATTGGATAATAGTCTACCTCGGAGGTATAGTGTTTAATGTTAATGTTCACAAGCGCAAATACTGAGCGTGGGGCTCGATTTTTGGGTCAGGCAAAAATAGCTGATGGCAGTAGTCCAGACTCCGTTGCTGCTACTGAGAAATACCGGATGCAAAATCTCAATAGCGCTTGGCCCGACACGGGAATCGAACCCAGCACCTAATGTTCGGCAGATTAGACCAATGAGGCAATAGTTTGGGGCTCTAGTATAATGAGTCCGTGGTTGTCTTTCTTTAATAATATGATTATTTCAGCCATCATAATGTGAATTTCTCCTGTAAGGTATGTGAGTGTTTACAAACCGTACCTATGTGTATTAACAGCCTCACCCAGATCAGGTATTTGTCTAACAACGCACACAACATTAAACAAACGTTAAAGAGGAACGTTAACGTTATGGAGGTGGTAAATAAAAGTAAAACTCCACCGCCACTATCATAAGTACGATATAAGTACCTATTTTATATATTTGTAAAAAATATTTATGTAGATACCACTTCAGTGACTCTTTATTTTGCTCAAAGTTAACATATACCAATTCTTTGCATGAAAATACATGTAATTAGCACGCACAGAAAATATTCTGCAAAATAAAAGCAAAAACACAATCCGTTCTAAAAAAAGCAGGTGTGTACGTCACGGCTGCGTCAAGTAGGTAGGTTCGACGAAAATGCCAGTCAACTGAACTATTCGAGAAAATTAATCTTTTGTTAAAGGATAAACATTGTAATCTTAACTCGTTTCAACGGCATTGGTTTTAACACTATAAAGATTTAAAACACATTTCCAGCTCATCTTCAGTTAACTGCACCAATCTAAGAGATTCCTCCCAAAGTATTTTGGCAGTTTTGTCACAATACGCCCCTTTCACGGCCCTACTGAGTTCGCAGTTCTGAAAGTACGCACCACTCACTTCACCAGCTTTTTTATCCAACGCCACATGCAGCGCCGTCTGTGCTCCTTGCCATGTTGTCTTAAACGTACTATTAATTAGAAGTTTTAAGAAAAATCCTGCCACTTTGTTGCCAGAATCAAAGATCCTCGTTCCAACAGCTCCAGGGTCCACATTATTCACCACAACGTTGGAACCTTCCAATCTCTTTGACAGTTCATTTGCAAACAGTACGAGACACAGCTTGCTGTTAGCGTAGATCTGAATTCTGTACCAGTAGTCGGTTTTGTTCAGGTTATCAATATCCACTCTTCCTAATCTATGCAGGACTGACGTTGTCAATAATATCCTGCTACTTTCGCCAAGTTTACCAGTTTTCTTCAGCAGTGGCAGAAGTAACAGCGTCAGTAAAAACCCTCCGTAGTAGTTCACTTGCATTATGACGTTCATCCCATCGGTAGTTGAGAAGTCCCCGATTGTTCCGATACCGGCGTTGTTCATCAGAATATCTAATCGGTCTTCAGTTTTCAGTATATCTGCTGCGAATTGGCGAACAGACTTCAAAGATCCGAGATCAAGGAGTTTGAATACTACGTTCTCATTTTCTGTTTCTTGTACTATTTGCTTCCTTGCACTGTTGCCTTCGTCTTCAAAGGGGCAGGCCACGATGACCCTAGCGCCGCGGTGCGCGAGGTCTGTAGCTATTTCAAGGCCCATTCCTGCGGTGCCTCCAGTCACAAGTATTGTTTTCCCTTCTAGTCTTCTTCTTGATAGGCATACTGCGTTTGTATTCTTCTGGTATACGCCAACACCAAGTAAAAATATAATGACAAGAGCTATAATGAGAATGATGCCGTACATAGTTCTTATGTCAATTGCGATCGAAATCAAACTGCCAAAATAAATGTCGCCTCTCAGATATTTAAAGATAATTATTATATCGATTTTAGGAAACGCTTATATTAGACACAGTGCTGTCTACCGAGGTTGTCTGACTAGTATGGTGTTGATTTTTCACCGACGACGTAGTGACTTTGTTTACACAGTTTTTTGTGGTCACAAGGCAATAAAATCATATGTGCGATAATACCATTATTTTATAGTCGTGCAATGTCTTTGTACTATTATTTTGAAGGCCAAAGTTACACTTCGAAACATATCCGTTATTCCAATTTAGTTCCAGAATAGTTTGCTGATTTAAATAGGCTCGACCCTTATTATATAAGACATGGGACTTTAAAATATAACTGGCGAAATGTGGGTGTGCTATTTTGTACACTTCTGCCTAACCGTGCGGGGATTACAGGCGTGATGTTTTGCTATGTTATTTTAATGTAGAATCTGTGAGTTCAAATTAATGACCCACTGATGTCGAAGTATAGGTAGTAAGTAGTCATTTGGTTTTGTTTCTCACGATTGTTTTAGCCCGTCTTTGTAATTATCATGACTTGCAGCAGATTGATTGCTACAAATTATCTGCAGTAGGTATAAAATTACATTAAATTTTTTGCTCTCTCAATGATACATAATTTTACCAGTTCCTTTGTAATTATAGTTGTCTTATAATGATCGAGCATGACAACCAAATGGTATTATTATCTTCGTATTAATAGCGATTCATTAGTACAATTTGTATGCTGTAACTTACAACAAACTAAAACAACTAAAACTAGGAAGTCTTTTCTTATAAACAGTATACGCTTTTATAACAAGTTGCCAAAGTCAGTTATAGAACTGACCGATGGAAAGTTCAAAAATTACATCAAACGTGTCCTTATTAAAAAAGCATATTACAAAATCAAGGACTACGTCGAAGACAAAGAAGTTTGGCTTTAATTCCTTCTGCGCATGCGGCTTCCCTGGTAGCTCATAAACGGCACAAATATGTGTATGTCTCTAACTATTCTCAATCTCATTTTTTCTCATCTTTCTAACCAGATTCTTTACGATAGTTTTCAAATCATTTATACATCTTTTGCTCAGAATAGTTACAGCACTGATGACAATATTTGTGGCACTTGTTTAATTTACTATTTTACAATATTTTCTTACCTTTGTATAGATTCTTTTTTACCAATTGTTTGTGAATGTGTGAACATTATAGGCTTTGTAGATTCCCAGATGCTCGTTAACTTTTGTTAACTTTTCATCTTGTTTTATTTTTTTTGTGTAGCCGTTGCTTAACGACCTATTGTCGGGCCTATGCTGTTCCCCCATACTTAAGTACTAATGCTGTAACATGATAATATTGTAACACTAAATGATTTGAAAAGAGTAACCATGGAGTTTCTTGCCGGTTCTTCACCATAGGAAACGACCAACCCGAACCGTGTACCTTTTTGTCGACGTTTTTTAAGTGCCCATCTAGGCCTATGTGAAATATTTTTTTTTGATTTGATTTGATTTGATTTGATTTGAACAGGATTAATTAAATATTTTATGCTGCCAGTCTTCTGGGCACGTTTCCGGATGACATCGATGGGGAGGAGTACTTCCGAACATTGAAAATATTGACTGTACCATCGCTCTGTCTATGAAGCCTGTATCTTTGTAAAAAACACAAGTTTTTATACGAGTATAAATCTGTCGAAAGTCAACGCAGCGGCGCTCAAAAAGGCTGCACCCGATATGCACTAAAACCAAATTCCTCTACAATAGTATTTAAGCAATGTCTTCAAAACTTTATAACAAATTACCTGATCAAATTTTATTTAAAAAGCTCACGTTTATCAAGCAGCAACTCCTTGAAGTTGCTGCTTGATAAACGTGAGCTTTTTAAATTTTTGAATGACAAGGCGTATTATTCTGTTAATGAATACATTAATGACAAATAATATAATATCTGTCTGTAAAATGTTGTTTCCTTGTGTTATTGATAGTTTATTGACAAATTGTATTGTATATTGCATCTATTATATAAGATTATATCTGACTAGATAACGGCACTTGGAAAAATGCAGAATTAAAGTTTCACATTAATTATCTCGAACTCTTCGCACTATTTTTAGCATTAAAATGGTTCGCTCGCAATTACTCTGACTGTGCTATATTATTACGCATTGATAATACAACAGCCATTAGTTATGTCAATCGTATGGGCGGAATACAATTCCCACATTTGAACGATTTATCTCGATCTATTTGGCAGTGGTGCGAGGGGAAAAATATCTGGTTAGTAGCTTCTTATATAAACACACACGACAATGTTATAGCCGACGAACAGTCTAGAAAAATTAACTTAGACACAGAATGGGAACTATCAAATTTCGCATTCCAATTGATAACACAAGCATTAGGCCAACCAGAAATCGACTTATTTGCTTCTCGCACTAATGCAAAATGTGAGAACTGTGTCTTGGCGACCAAACCCAGACGCCATTGCAATCGACGTCTTTACTTTAAGCTGGCGCGATAAACACTTTTATGCCTTCCCGCCATTTTTTGTAATATTAAAATGCTTACAAAAAATAGTTTTAGACCAAGCCGAAGGTATCCTTGTTTTCCCCATATGGCCATCACAAGCCATCCCCAGTTAAAAAGTATGCTGGTTACTGAAATAGTTATTCTGAAAGCAAATAAATGTCTTTTATCTTCCCGTTTCAGAACACACCATCCACTTTACAAGTCGCTTACCCTGGGTGCCGCGGTGCTCTCGGGCTTGCGTTCACGCAGCGAGGGACGCCTCCAACCGCTCTCAACTTAATGTTAGCTTCTTTGTCTCAAAACACAGTACAGCAATATAATGTGACCTTTAAACTGTGGTGGGAATTTTGTATATTTAATAATATTAGCGTGTTTGAGGGGTCAATTCCACGTATTATATTATCGTATACCTTTTTATCCGAGCAATTTAATAAGGGAGCATCATACGGCTCACTTAATAGTCATCGCTCTGCCCTATCGCTACTTCTAGGAAGCAGTGTAGGAGCAGACGACCGTATAAAGAGGTTACTAAAAGGAGCATACAAGTTGAGACCGTGTGTACCCAAGTACACAAGTACTTGGGATCCCCAGGTGGTGCTCAACTTCATCTCTAATTGGTTCCCAAATGAAGATCTCACAATTGACAAGATCACTAAGAAATTGGCAATTGGCAACCAATTTTATCTCTACCATACTTTATGGATAAACCAAGTATTTGCCCGGCTACGACATTAAAAGATTACCTTCAAATGACTAATGAAATTAGACCTGAGAACGTACCTAATTTATTCCTGACGTTTAAACGGCCCTATAGAAGCGCCACGGCGCAGTCAATCAGCCGCTGGATAAAACAAGTGTTGTGCGCGAGCGGCGTGGACGTGACGACATTCAGCGCGCATAGCACCCGCCATGCCGCCACGTCCTCGGCGCACCGCGCTGGCCTGTCCATAGACGTCATCAGGAAAGCGGCTGGCTGGACAGCCGCTTCCCAAACGTTTGCCAAATATTATTGTCGGGCCATACGTGAAGAAAATTCTTTCGCAAGTTCGGTTTGTTTTTCCACCAAACAATAATTGAATAGAGACTGATTAGCGCCTACATTATTGTTCAATAATTAAGATTGAAGTTGATTCTATATTAAAATGTCATTGTATTATTTACAATAGATTACCGATTAATAATTATTATAGGAACGAAGGCTTATGTTAAGTTAATAAATTAAATTAACAACTTACGCATTATTATTAGCAAAACTTCACCTCTAAACATCTACGTTGTGAATGTTATATCTGAAGAATGAAGCGATTAATATAATATCGACCGAACTTCACTTGTGGAAGTTCGTTTGATCATATATTATATTTTTCAATGTTTAGGTGAAATATTGTATTTTATAGATAATAATGATTGTTTACTAATAACTTAATTTTAAATTATATTTATAAATTCTTTACGCACTCATGGTTTTATAAAGGAAGTCTGTTATGTCCTGGCCGACTACACTTGTCAGATGAGATGATTATATGGCCGCAAGAAGAAAATCTGAGATTCAAAAATGGAATCAGACTACTGTGGAAACGAGCTGACGAACCGGTCAGACTAGACTAGACTAGACGAGAGAGCGTTTCTTGAATGTGAGACTGAAGGAATTCTTAAAATTGGAGACAAGACAGATTCTTGAAGGTGATCCATCTAAAGATACACCTGGGACTACTACTTCCAATCTTATTATTAAAAACTGTCCTTGTGCCATTCCTGGTGTTCATCTCGCGGAGCTGCCCTGGGTCTAAAAGCTGGTGATCCAACTAAAAGATCTACCGGGATCTCTAATCTCGTTCTTCGAAACGCCGCCTTGAAAAAAAAACTGCATGCATCGTCCTACATCCACCTCAACGTTTGATCGTGCTTCATTAACAGTGCTACTAATCGTGTGTATATACTCAAAAACTACTTCCAGAGTGCTGGTTTGATAGGTCTTTTTTATAAACACTTGTATTTTTTATTTCACTTGTAAAACCATCCATTTACCTTTATTAAATTTTTAAATGTACAAGTCTACTTTTTAACCGACTTCAAAAAAGGAGGAGGTTATATGTTCGTGTGTATGTAATTTTTTTTTTTTTTTTGTATGTTTCCTGATTTCTCCCCCATTTGTGGACCGATTCTCAAAATTATTTTTTTAGTTGAAATATTATACTTCTGAGGTGGTCCCATTTAAATATGGTGAAGATCTAATGCTGATCTTCGGAGATATAATAAGGAACTCTTTAAAATTAGACGGCAAAACTGTCGTGATTATTGCAATCGCTTAGATGGTTATTGTTTATACAACATCATGACGTAACATCACTCGACATCGATAGTTGATTTCTCTAGAGACAAAAGAGTGCTAGAAACTAGAAGTATTAATCATTTTAGCCAACTTTAAGAAAAGAACTGTTGTCATTTAGACGCGTATTTAATAATGTGAAATAAATTCATGGCGAAGAACTAAAAATGGAAAAATAAAAACTTTTATGAAAAAAATAAAACCGACTTCAAAAAAACACAATAAAAAAAAAGAAAAACAAAAATTACAAACTAAAACACAAAATCAATCAAAAGTCACCGACTTCGAAGCTTGACCTTAGTTCGATTGATTTGGTGTTTTTGTCACCGGCTTCTGAAGCTTGACCATAGTTCGATTGATTTGGTGTTTTCGTCACCGGCTTCTGAAGCTAAAGTTATTTTTCACTTTTTTGTGTTTTTGTTTTTTTATTTATTGTGTTTTTTTTGAAGTCGGTTTTATTTTTATCCTTTAATTTTTAATAGGATCAAGTAGATTTGCTACAACGTTTAGTGTTTGACATTAAATTTTGACATTCTACTACATAGTTTTAGCTTTATTTTTTAACCGACTTTTTTCAAAAAGGAGGAGGTTCTCAATTCGATTGTATTTTGTTTTTTTTATTTAAGTTTGTTACCTCAGAACTCCGTCATTTGTAAATCGATTTGAAAAATTCTTTTTTCATCTGAAATGATATGCTTCCCGATTGGTCCCATATAAATTTCATCAAAATCGGTTTAGGTATTCGGTTGTTTCCTTTCGTTAATTGTCACATCACGCAACGTCGCGTGCTGCCGCTCTGATACGAGTACATCACGCGACGTCGCGTGATACTTGCTAGTTAAATTTGACTCACTTCCCGATTTCTGATTGAGCTGAAATTTTACACGCATGTGTATATCGCGAGACAATGCAATATTATGATAACATGGAGCTGATCTAATGATGGAGCTGGAAGGTGGCCATAGGAAGTCTGTAATAAAACGACGCAACAAGTCGAGTTTGGACTATTTGATTCGACTTGATAAGTACTTTAGTCCTAAATGGTAACCAGGGTCTGATGATGGAGCTGGCCACCTTGGCCATAGGAACTCCGTTATAAAACGACTTATTAACCCCATCGAGTTTGGGTTCGTATAATTCATCTTGTCGAGTACTTTGACTCTAGATGGTACCCAGGGTCTGGTGATGGAGCTGGAAAGTGGTCACAGATAGTCCGTAATAAAATGACACTCACGACGTCTCTTTGCTACTAGCCACTGTAAATCCAACGCTGGCTCGCGTTCACCACTTCATCGTTTAGTTGAGACATACAACAATGAGTTCCATTCAATCGACATTCTTTTTCTAAGTAAAAATGCATTTAGGAAGCAAATCCAAGCAACCCTAAAGGACCAGCAAATTACTGTATAATTTAGATACTCTAATATAATAACATAATGTTAAATACGCACACAAATTTAATTTTTCTTTAATATCATATTAGTTAAATGAAAATGACCGTTGTATATGTATTATATTTTGTGTTGTTACTAGCTAGTTTTTTTACAAATACTTTAAATTGTAATCTGTGGAGAACGTAGTGGGTAGCATAATTGTTCTAAAATTTAATATTTTAAATATTGTTACTAATATTCTTATTGTGCTACTGTTTGTTTTTCCTTAAATAAATAAATAAAAAAGACACAATCCCATCTAGTGTGGGCTCGTATGATTTGTCTTGACGAGTACTTTGGTCCTAAATGGTATCCAGTGTCTGATGATGGAGCTGGACGGTGGCCATAGGAACTCCGTTATAAAACGATAAAACCTCATCGAGTTTGGGCTCGTATGATTCGTCTTGACGAGTACTTTAACTAACTTCTAGTTACAATGTAAAAACTAAACAACTAAACAACTAAAAAGGGTAAAATAAAAAACTTTCTGCGAAAACAAAACCGACTAAAAAAGTCTAAAATAACTTTACTTTCGGAAGTCGGTTGCAAAAAGATACAAACAAAGACACCGACTTCCGAAAGTAAAGTTATTTTATACTTTTTTAATGTTTTTTTAGAAGTCGGTTTTTTGGTTTTTATTTTGTTTATTGACATTGTTTGAACTTCACCATTTTGTAAGCCTTCTGGCGGGACATAGTATGGACCAACATATAGTTATATAACATCTGTATATTTTTACCCTATGTTCACAAAATGAATAAATGAATTACCGGGATTCGAACCCGGGACCCTAAGAACGTAAGGCAGCCTCACTTCCGCTGCGCCATTCGGGTCGTCAAATGGCGCAGCGGTAGTGAGGCTGCCTTACGTTCTTAGGGTCCCGGGTTCGAATCCCGGTAGGAGCAAATGTTTGTGTGATGAGCATGGACATTTGTTTCCGAGTCATGGATGTTTATATGTATAATAAGTATGTATTTAAAAACAAAAAGTACCTATGTATCTATCAACTATCTGGTGTCCACGACACAAGCCTCGTTGCTTAGTGTGGCACCTAGATGGCGCTGTGTGTAATGTCCAGCGATATATTTATTTATTTATTTAATTTGAATTTACTTTGACGTCTAAGTGTCCTATTGTTGTCGTTGTATATGTGTAGGAACATAGTTTTAGCCTTCTTTTTAGCATTATTTTAGTTCTATTTGTAGTCTGTATATAATGTACATAGTAGATATACACAATATATTAGCTTTTCGATGCATACTTTAATTTTCGGTCTAAATTGGGGAAAAATTGCAGCTCTTGAGCCGCACTAGGCCCGCGTAGTGGATGGCATCTCATATCCTCTCTGTCTGTGTGCATTTTTCCATCATCGTTGTCGGTACTAGCATGTCACTTTGGCTACGTCCTCTACAGCGTGTTTCAAAAAGGTGTAGTCCAATAAGGGTGTATGGTGATGGTTTGGACCATCAAACTGAACAACTTTCTCCATGAAATCAATTTGTATTCGCGAAAAAAATATCAGATGTCCGATTCAAAATTCAATAGATACCTACCCGTACTCGATCAAAATGTATGGGGCAGCTAATTATTCTTTCGTGATTACGATATTCGTCCCTTAAAGAATGTTGTTCAGTCCCTTAAATATGACCACGCCTTTCTGGTACATGCTGTATATCTAAAAACGATGCTGAGGCTAGATACTGGCAGGTATTACACACCTAACTAATAAAATGTCACATTACACATTACACTTCAAACACGAAAACTCATTACATTTTGTATAATAACATTTTTTTTTAATATCTTTTGCTGTGGTTACTTTAAAATAACAGAATCAGCCACGTACAATTTCAAATTTTCGATTACAAATTGATTGATAGTTATTATGGCAATACCAAGGTTTTAGTACCATTAAGTACGACAAGATTTTGACACATGACACGTCAGCTGAATCGGCGGGGTGATGCAAATTTTCATGAAATTCAAGAATTTTCGTGAACTTTTAGTATTTGATTTTATAATGAAAAATATGTCACGACAACTGATTCAGACATAAGTTTGTGGCTATTATCTCCAATAACGTGTTGAGGTTGGTAAACGGCGGCGTCAGTCTATTGCCAATAATGTCTAAAATACATATAACTAACTACACGCTCCTAAAATATAGATAACCACTGTTTTAAACTTTCAAGGTTTACAGCTACACATAAACTACACATACATTATTTCCAGCGCACTTAAGTTACCTACACATAAACTGTTACTTACGGGATATCTTCCGTGATTGACAAAAAGACAAAAACAAAGAACACAAAAAAACAATCACAAACAATCACGGAAGATATCCCGTAAGTAACAGTTTATGTATAGGTAACTTAAGTGCGCTGGAAATAATGTATTTTGAAAAGCTTCTAGTTTGCTAAAAAAACTCGAAATGGCAAAAATAAAGACGGTAACATTCTATCTGCGTTCTTATTTTTGCCATTATTGATACATAATTTCATAAAACACGATCAAAATCTTGGCACATTATGTTGCAACATAACATCTTTATAGCGATGACCGTGAACCCAAATTTAATTATTAAATTTGGGTTCACGGTCATCGACGAATAAAAGTTTGCGTTCAACTTAATCGATATTCGCAATGAAATCAAGTTTGGAAAAAGAGTTGAGACGAAATAAAAACTCCTTAGTAAATTTCAAATACTTAATTATTTCATTTTGAAATTAATAATTTTATACTATCTTTTTTAATAGTTTCAGTTAATAATAATTCGATGCTTTTGGTTGACTTCAAGGAGGAGATTTATTAATAATAAGAAGTACATAAACCTGTAATCTCAAAGTCAACATTTTAATGACTAGATTTCTTTTAAAAGCTTATAGATTTCTTTTAGAAACCTTCTGTTGAATTAGCAGCGTGAAATTTAGCAAGAAATAAAGTCGTCACATTTCAGTCAAAGAATAAATCTAAAAATGGATTGTTTTTCAACTATTCGCTCGGCGGACAGATTTTCAACAACACGTCGATCTTTTTTTACAAAATTTAAATTAGGAATTTGCTCGCAATTTACATTTTGTAAAGTATTTTAATTTTTATTGTGAATTTTATTTTTTAGTATCTGAAGGTCGGTAGAATGCCCAGGATCTTGATGCCTCATAGTAAAATTTGTTTGATCCGCAAAAGATAAATTATATATATTCTACAAAATTGTGTAGACAATACCCAACCGTGCTAGGTTGAGTTATTGTGTTAGGTTGGGACAAACTTTTTTTTTGTTTAACCTATTCTTTCCCATTGCTGGGCAATGGCCTCCCACATTCCTTTCCAACCTGTTTGTTTTTTGTATAATAAAAAATATAGAAGCAAAGGCTTCTATATTTTTTATTATATATGTCGGACACGGTCATTGGTACCTACGGGCTTAAAACGAATCACAAGTACGTGGTGGTGACATCAAGCGACCTACTTACAACGTACAACTTCTCCCCTGTATAACGTCCTGGGGTAGTGCACCCAAATCAAAATCAATTGCAATTTTCATCATGTTTCCTAAACTAGTTAATTTGTCCTTTTGTGTTATTGTTTTTTAATGAAGTCCTATCGTCTGACACTATTTTCATTAAAGTATCTGCACTAGTTGCAGTTCACATTTTCAGGTTACGTAGTTGTGGATTCGTAATTTAATGAGGAGAATTTTTGGTTTTTACGTCATAAGTCATCTAAAATTATTCGTAGGCATTCCTCAGATAGCGGTCGCAAGTGGATAGGCGATGAAACCGAGTCTGTTGCGCGCTCGTGGTGTGACATCGCCGACTTGTTTCTTGTTGTGAGTGCAGTGGAAGGAATCCAGTTTATTTTGACATTAAGCAAGGCGTTGAAGGGCTTCGCATCTACATGGCTGTGGTTTATCCAGGTGTGACATTGGACCGGTTTAGGGAATTGTTCAAGGCTAGATTCGAGTTCGTTGTAACTTCTACAGCTACCCTCATTAAACTGAGTGGCCTGTCAGCCAAAGGAGAGCCGCTACAGATGTGCGTGCTGGCGCCGGGAGCCAGAGGCGTAGGAGGTTTTCATCGCTACCCCAATTAAGTGTCACGTGTGCGACGGGCCGGGACGTGGCCGGGATCGGCGTCGGGAAGCCGTTTCCTGTGCCGGCTGCTGCTGGCGTTGGGCGGCGATAACAGGCCAGTGGTGGCTCACTGGTGTGCGTCAAGTGCGGCGCCGGTCCATATCGCCAGTCGCTGCATAGCAGGTAGGTCCAGCAATGCTGTACAGGTGGAGAAGCGAGTCGACCTTTGCATCATTGAGCCCATCCGGAATATTAAAGCACTTTGGTCAGTGATTCAAATTTGATTTTGACTCTGGAACTGAATGTGGGGGAACATTCAGTTCCAGAGTCATAATCAAATTGAAAGAGAGTATTGTTTGTAAATTTAGAGTGATTAAAATTTTGGACGGTGATCGTTTTAAGCTGAAAGCTTTGAATTCAAAGTGTGCAATGCACATGGTTAAGGAGACTGCCTGAGGGCCAAGTACCGTTTGAAGTTGAGGATTTAGAGTTGAGAGATAGTGTGAAACCTTAATTCGGGTGGTCGACCGTACCGGTAGATAATACGTTCTCGTAGCCCGGAGATTTGTCTCGCTTGAGAAAACTCAAGTAAGTCCATGGGTGCGCGGTGTGCGTTTAACTCTGGCGGAGGTCAGGTCTGGAAGAGACCATAGAGTCATGTGGGCCTCGGCCCGGTTCTTGAGGAACGAATATGTTGCCCATAGGCTACGAATGAGATTCCTGCTTTGTGTAATGATTAAATGGATGATTGGTACTTGGTTACTCTAGCATTTTAATTGACATAATTGTTTCTTAGATCTGTAGTATGCCTACTTGTATACACAAGGCAGGCTAGGAAGATGCCAGCGGGTCACGTACCATTCGATGTTGATAAAGATTTTGATGATAATGAGTGAGCTTAAGTTATGGTAGAAGGTCGAGTAAAGCATTATATCGGCCGTAGTGTGTGAGAGCAATGCGATTGCTGGTTGGGGTCTGGAAAGACCATCAGTTGTTGATATACACGGATGATCCGTTTAATGGATGCGGTTTTATTCGATAGAGGTTTTACTCGAAGGTTTCTATAAGCAGTTTTTGGTTGCAGTAGAGTTTTAAAGATTGATACGAACGACTACGGTACATGGCTCAGGGTAGAGATAGTTGTATTTTCAATAAATACCCAATTTAACCGTGTTTGATTTAATCAAATACTAGGATTTGGTTAAAATGAAACCAAAACGAACCAACCATGAATGATGAATGTATGAGTTCTTTACTTTCACCGACCTGATGTATGTAGAGTTTGGTCAGGAGTGACCGAATGGAACAAATTTCTGTCGTGGACTGTTTGCAAGCAGGACGGCCGTGTCGGAGACGGAAATTTGTACGGGCTTAAAATGAATCACAAGTACGCGGTGGTGACATCAAGCGACCTACTTACAAGTCTACCCACACCACAGCGTGCTTGTTACAGAGTCTTGATGGTAAACTTGAGTCAGGACGACAGTCAGTCAGTGTCTGATCGCAGCTGAGTTAAGACCTCTTGGAACTGTACCCGATTCATTTTGCTCCGTGTAATTGTGCTAAGTTGTAATCTCAAGTAATTCGTTAGTTTTGCTAGAAACAGTGTATCGCTTAGTGTCTTTTCATTGCACGAAACCCATCGTCTGCCCACATGATGTAGAAGCCTAGCGGAGTAAATTCTGACACCCCGACATTTATTTTTTGCTCTGCTTTGTTTCTTTATAAGTTAGTTTTTTTTTTTATATACAGGTTTTTTCTTGTTTTTCCAAATAAATTGTGTAAATAACTCCCTAGCTGGTCCGGAGGAAAGTGATGGCATTCGTGACACATGGTAATCCTAGTACGAGTGCCAAAGCACTCCTTTGACACTTGACACATTGTATTCGACCAAATTAATATTTATGGATATTTACTGTACCCTTTTTACTAGCAATGCAGAATTTTATATTTCTAAATTCTCCCGGTGTTTTGCCTTCTCTGGCCCATCACACAAGAACGACTCCAAGTCGTCACGCTAGCGTTTCTTGGGCCTGCCATGACGACGACCGACAAACTAATTGTCATTTATTTCGTAATATATTCATAAGCCGTGTCCCAAAAAAACATTAGTTTACTACTGTGTCAAGAAAGTACTGGGAAACGATCAATAATACACAAAATATTAGCATCGAAAGTTATTTTATAACGGTAATGTTTTCCCCATTGTTTGTCTTTTTATTTTAGTATATCCGTTTAAATATATATATTTACACTAATATAACAATATATTTTGATATACAGCGTGTAACAGAAAGGGTATAATCATATGGAATACTGTGGTACGGACCATCATACTGAACAACTTTCTCTATGGGACCACCATCGAAATCGTAAAAAAATAATCAGCTGTCCCATACATTTGGGTCGAGTAGGTATTAAAATTTTGTATAGGACAGCTGATTATTTTTTTACGATTTCGATGGTGGTCCCATAGAGAAAGTTGTTCAGTATGATGGTCCGTACCACAGTATTCCATATGATTATACCCTTTCTGTTACACGCTATATATATATATATATATATATATTTATGGTATTTGATATATATTTATAGTATTTTATATATCCTTGTAGTATATCTTAGTGTACGGTCTCATCGCCGTACATTTTTCTGCTTACTCGGTAACCTACTTTAGGCCAACGATGCGCGTCATAATTTAGCGTAATAAAACAACATGATTAACGAATTTAAATATAGTGAACTTATAACTGGGTAGCTATCAACACCTGAGAGAAATAATCGCCTTCCACTCTAAAACTGTAACATACTCTTAACTTAAATAAACTAAAATACTTAGTGCATCTTAGTGGAACGTGTTTCTCTATTTAAACTAACTAAACTTACACTTACTTACTTACCTTCACGACAAATCGGTGTACGGAGTTAACTACTACAACCCGTACACTTAGTATTAATTAAAATTATTTTCTGATAGACACCTCCCACTGCTTGTCTCTGCATCACCCAAAGGTTGACTGGTAGAAAATGCATACGGCATTAAGTCCGCCTCTGTACATGTGCTTAAAGTGTTAAATAAATAAATAACCTTCAAGAAACGATACACTTACATCGACGAATAATCCAATCATCAAAACATTTTTTAAACGCTTTTTCCGGAATTGATTTCATTTCTCCACGCGAATTCTCCTTTATGTCTTCTACTAAATGAAACCGGATGCCACAAAGTGGTAATTTGAGTTTAGGAAAAATGTAGAAGTCGGCTGGAGCCATATATCTGGTGAATAAAGTGGTTGCTCGATAGTATTTGTTGAGGTTTTGTTCAAAATTCGTTCACTATGCTGGCTTTGTGCGAAGGCGTATTATCGTGGTTCAAAACCCAAGAATTTTCTTTCCACAAATCTGGCCTTTTTCGGCGAATTTGCTTTCTTAAACGCTGCCGCTTAATACTCAAATAATAATCTTTACCTACTGTTGACCTTCGGCAAGAATTCCGAGTGCACAACACCACGATAGTCAAAGAAATCGGTCAACATGACTTTGACTTCTGATCGACTTTGGCGTAGTCTTCTTGGTTTCCGTTCAGTTGGAAGGCGCCGCTCCGAAGCTTGTTGACTAGTTTGCATGTCAAACTCGTAAACCCACGTCTCGTCACCAGTAACAATGCTTTTCATGAATGTTGGGTCAGAATTGTCTTGTTCTAGCATGTCCTCAGCGACTCTTATGCGATTGAGTTTTTAGAGAAAATTCAGGTCTTTTGGGACTAGCCGAGCGGCAACATGTTTTAATTTTATTTTATTTTATTTTAAAATGGTACGGATCGACTCGTGAGACACAGAAACAGAACACAAAGTTCAGCGGCTATCTCTTTGAAACTTGAATGAGGATTTTCAGTCACTATTTCCTTCACTTTTGCGATGTTAACTTCAGTTGAAGTCGTTGATGGCCTTGGGAGTGAGGCAAATCTTCCATCACATCTCGACCGCTTTTGAACATTTTGTACCACTCATATGCACGTATTTTTGGTAAAGTTGATTCACCGTAAGCCTTCTGTAACATTTTCAGGGACTACGAACACGAAATTCTTTGGCGATGCAAAATTTAAGATAAACCATTTGTTCAATGTTTTTGTCCTTTAATAAATTCGCAATACACGCTAGATATGATCTAACTTAAACAGAACTGTGTTTGATCTAAATAACAGATGCAACTCAAACTCCGCTCCAAAATAGAAAACAGTTGTGCCAATCTAACAACAAAAATTGAATTTGCAACCAAATTATCCATTCCCGATACTTTTTTGACTAAATGTATTCTTTCAAAACGGTTCACCGTCGACTCTAAAAACTCTTTTTACAGCTGCTATGTTCAGGTTATCCATCATAGGCCGTGGGCCGTCACTTGAGTGAAGCCGTGAACAACTATGAGACAGAACCCTCAGGGCAAGAGTCCGTCTAGGACTGAAAAAAAAAATATTTTTTGTTTTTTAATTTTTAGTTTTTCGTAATCATTTCTGGTAACGCATCATTAAGTCAACACTTTTTGCGTATCCGTGATAATAACCGTTGATGAATTCCCTCTTGAGGTGACGATGCTGGTTGCAGGATGAGGTCATGATAGAAATAATGTTTATCCATCAAACATGAACGCGTCTACAAATTTTCGTAGCTGCATGGCTACGAAAGTTTGTACACGCGTTTTGGACGCGTTTTGGAGCGCCGTGATCGCGGGTTGACATCATGGTCGCGCTCATGGTGCTTGCAACAGCTTCGAAATATCGGGAGCTCGAAATAAAAGACAATTACGGCAGATATCCCGTAAGTGACAGTTTATGTTTAGTTGTAAACCATGAAAGTTTAAAACAGTGTTTGATATTTTTCATATTTGTTAATGAAGCTATACGCGTCTGTGTGATATAATGTGAAAAATAAGAATGTAAACTCGCACGATTGGCGCGAAATTTCGACTATAAATAACAAAATTGATCATTACCACTACTTATTTAAATTGAAGTATGGATGAATTCGTTACACAATTATAATTCTAACGAGTTAATCATTCTCAATATAGTGGAGCTTGGATGTCCAAAAACCACAATTTTTATGATTGTTAGCCTCGGCCAGCACTGACGTCAAAATGGCGATGACCGTATTTACGCACTTGGATTTTGTTAGGGTAAATTAAGAATCTTGCGCGCTAAATACAGAACTTTTAATGGCGTTGACATATGATCTTTGTTATTTATAATATAAGGCTGTATAAAAACAATACCTTGTCCATAGTGCCACCTACTGTTATTGTTGGCAACACTGCTTTTGAATAAAGCGTTAGTACGTTCCTAGCAGCTACTACACGAGTTTTATTTAATAGGTTATGGGCCCAGTGCCGCTAATAAAAAGTATAATTATAATAGTATTCTCGCACAGTTATAATGTCAGCAAATTATTCCTTGAATGTCCCGAAGCTCAAGGGCAGGGATAATTACGATGATTGGGCATTCGCCGTAGAAAATTTCCTGATCCTGGAGGGCATCGATATTCGAAACAGTGAGGCGTTAAGTGAGCAAGACAACAGGAAGGCTAAAGCTAAAATGGTGATGACGATTGACCCATCACTGTACGTACATATTAAAAATGAAACTACAGTGCGTAGCTTGTGGACCAAGTTGAAGGCGTTATTTGACGACTCTGGTTTCACCCGCCGCATCAGTCTACTCAGAAACTTAATCTCTATTCGACTCGAAAATTGTGACTCGATGACTGCGTATGTGACACAGTTGGTGGATACAGCACAAAAGTTAAAAGGCACAGGATTCGAGATAAACGACGAGTGGGTTGGATCGCTTTTGTTGGCGGGATTGCCAGAAAAGTTCTCTCCTATGATTATGGCGATTGAACACTCCGGGATGAACATTAGTGCAGATGCTATAAAGACGAAATTATTGGATATGAGTGCAGATGTCGAAATCACGAAGTCCGAGAGCGCATTTGTTGCGAAAAATACTCATCATCAAAATGCGCGCCAAACGAGCAAAAGCAAAAATGGCGTCGGCCATGTCAGTGAAAATTCTAACAAGCCGGTAAAAAACATCAAATGTTATAAATGTAAAAGAACAGGACACTACAAAAATCAATGTCGAAATCCTAATACACAAAGTGAAAAACAAACGAATGCATTTAGTGCAATGTTCTTGACTGGCGAATTTAGTGAAAAAGACTGGTATGTAGACTCGGGCGCGAGCACTCATTTGATTTCAGAGTCAAACAAAAGTTTGTTGACAGATATTTCGTACAATACAGAAACTCGAGATATTGTAGTAGCAAATAAGGAAAGTGTACCGGTTTTATGTTCTGGAAATCTACAGATAACTACACGTGTTGGAAATTCCGAGTTTAACATAAAAGTTAACAATGTTTTATGTATACATAACCTAACTACGAACCTTCTCTCCGTGAGTAAAATGATATCAAGTGGCAACAGTGTTGTATTCAAGAAGGATGTATGTCATATATATAATCAGAGAAAGGAATGTATTGGAGAAGCCAAGCAAGTGAATGGTGTATACAAGTTAAACATTGTAAAGTCAGAGGAGCTGCTAGCAGGCTTGGCAGCGGCTACCAGTAGGACCTGGCACCGGCGTTTTGGTCATATAAATAACAGTGATCTTAACACTATGAAAAATGGTGCAGTAGAGGGCCTGACTTTCCAAAATAAGGCAGAATTTGACAAAAGTAATTGCACGGTTTGTTGTGAAGGAAAGCAAACGAAATTACCTTTTCCTACCAGTATGTCAAGAAGTAAGGAGGTTTTGAATTTGGTGCATGCAGACCTTTGCGGCCCTATGGAAACCAAGTCACTTGGTAACGCTAGATACTTTCTGTTGCTGGTGGATGACTACAGTCGGATGGCTTTTGTGTACTTTCTCAAGTCGAAAGATGAGACATTCACCTGTTTTAAGAATTTCAAAAACCTAGTAGAAAACCAGAAGTCAACAAAAATTAAGATTTTGAGAACCGACAATGGTGGTGAATTTTGTTCGGCAGTTATGGAAAATTATTTAAAGCAGTATGGTATTATACATCAGAAGACAAACCCATATACCCCGCAGCAGAATGGACTTTGTGAGCGATACAATCGGTCCATAGTAGAGAAAGCCAGATGTCTTCTATTTGATGCCAAATTTGAGAAAAGGCTGTGGGCTGAGGCAGTACATACTGCAGTGTATCTTAAAAACAGATCTCCTGCTGCAGGTCTTCATCAAAAAACTCCATTTGAATTGTGGATGGGTAAAAAGCCGGATGTGAGCCACATCAGAGTCTTTGGCAGCTTAGTCATGACACATATACCAAAAGAAAGACGTCTCAAATGGGACAAAAAGGCAAAGAAACTCTTCCTTGTTGGTTATGCTGACAACATTAAAGGCTACAGGCTATATAATCCCCAAACCTGCACAGTGACAACAGCAAGAGATGTTATAATAATGGAACAAGAAAATGAAAGCATGACGTCACAGATAATAGTGCAAGAAAAAGGTGAAGATATACAGGATTCAGTGGGGGCAGAAAAGTCAAAATGTGATTCTGACATGAGCCATGAAGAACAGACTGATGAACATGATTTGACATATGTTCCTGAAGAAGTTTCGAGTGACTCAGATGACAGCTTCCATGAATCATTGACATTGACATCTGATGACAAAGAGGTCAGTGTGCAGCAACAAAGCACTGAGATATCAGAGAAACGTACCAGGCGAAAACCAGATTACTATGGCTATGCTAGCTTGTGTGTTATGGATACATTCTCCGGAGATGAAATATCTCTGAGTGATGCTGTGAATGGACCAGAAAAGGAGCAGTGGCTGAATGCAATCAGTGAAGAATTGCAGTCATTCAGTGACAGGGATGCGTGGGAATTGGTGGACAAACCAGTGAATAAAACAGTGGTAAAGTGCAAATGGGTGTTTAAAAAGAAAGTCAATAGTGAGAGTGAAGTGAGATATAGAGCTAGGCTAGTGGCAAAAGGATTTAGTCAGAAAAAGGGGATAGACTTTAAGGAAACCTTCTCCCCAGTGCTCAGGTACTCTACTCTAAGATTACTATTTGCTTTGAGTGTAAATCAAAAATTAAATGTTGTACACTTGGATGTTCCAACTGCATTTCTAAATGGCTTATTAGATGAGTCTATTTTTATGGAAATACCACCATGTTCCAATTTCCCAGACAGTCAAAATAAAGTCCTTAAACTCAAAAGAGCAATATATGGTTTGAGGCAGTCGGCTAGAGCTTGGTATCAAAGGGTTGAGTTATTTTTATTGGAATTAGGTTACACCAAGTCCCAGTATGAACCATGCTTATTTATGAAGTGCAGTGGAAGCACCAAGGTTTATATTGCCTTATTTGTTGATGATTTTTTTGTGTTTTACAACTGCAAAGATACTTGTGATAAATTAAAAACAGCATTAAAAACAAAATTTAACATAAAGGATTTAGGTCAGATAAAGAAATGCCTAGGTATGAATGTAACTGTGAAAAATAATTGTATTACTTTAGATCAGACAGAGTTTATTGATATAATTTTAAAAAGATTTAATATGTCTAATTGTAAAGGTTCAGATACTCCAATGGAAAAGAATTTAAAATTGGAAAAGGCTGAAATGATTTGTCCAGAATATCCTTATCAGCAATTGTTAGGAGCATTAATGTATTTATGTGTGTTGACTAGACCAGATATAGCTTATGCTATTAGTTTTCTTAGTCAATATAATAATTGCTTTAATCAGATACATTGGAAACATTTAAAAAGGGTCTTAAAATACTTAAATAAAACTAAACATTATGGAATAAAATATGTAAAAGGTCAGAGTGATATAATAGGATATGTTGATGCAGATTGGGCATCATGTGAAATAGACAGAAAGTCATATACTGGGTTCGTTTTTACCATGTCTGGAAGTCCAATATCTTATGAGTGTAGAAAACAAAAAACTGTTGCATTATCCAGTACTGAGGCCGAGTATATGGCTCTCTCCGAAGCATCTAAGGAGGCCATTTACCTAAAAAATTTAGTGTCAGAAATTGATAATAATAAAGTTGATAATATACCAGTTACTTTATTAAGTGATAACCAAAGTTCACAGAAGTTAGCATCTAATCCTTTGTTTCACAGAAGGACTAAACATATAGACGTTAGGCATCATTTTGTTAGGGAGTGCTTAGCAAATAAGTTAATAAAGATATCCTATTTACCTACAGCTGAGATGCCAGCAGATATGTTTACAAAAAGCCTGTGTCATGTAAAGCATTATAAATTTATAAATGAGATAGGGTTGTCAGAATTAAAACTTCAGTAATTTGTTTTGAAATGTGTATGTATTTTTAGGTTGTCATTATTTTTATAAGTGGGGGTGTTATTTATAATATAAGGCTGTATAAAAACAATACCTTGTCCATAGTGCCACCTACTGTTATTGTTGGCAACACTGCTTTTGAATAAAGCGTTAGTACGTTCCTAGCAGCTACTACACGAGTTTTATTTAATAATCTTTTTATCCAACTCTCTTAATTATCGCACACTCAATTTTGACAATCAGAATATTAAATATTTACATATATAATAAGGATGAAGTATGACTTAAGTGCCAGCCCCTTTCGGGGCCGATACCAAGCCAGCGGAGGTTTGTGTGTCGAGCCCCCGAAAGGGGAACGTACAATGTACCGAAATTTATGGTTAATAAGAATTACAACTGCAAGTAAAAATCAAATAATTTATTTTAAAAACGCAAAATATATTTTTGTTCACATATTTATAATTTATTTTATCTTATAATTTTACTAAATACTAGAGACCGGATTATAAGAAACTTAAAATCGTCAAAATATGCGTCCAAATATGCATCATAAACACAGGAATTATGCAACATTAAATTGTAAAGCACTGTTTTTTCGTTTTCGACGCGACATTATTTATTTTTCTTGAAAACCGAGTTTTGTTTCAAATTAACAATATAACCTACTGTTGAGTCTTTTATTCATTAAAATAGTTTTACAACTTGAATACGATTGTTTTACAATTTTGCATTTTCCAATGAAGTAAGTACATGTAAAAATAAAAGGAAATATGAAATGCATTTACATATAATCTGGTCTCCACTAATTACATGTTGATAATATTGTGACTTAGGTCTTATATCTATAAATTATTATCACACTATTATTATGGTCATGACACATTTTTTATATTACATAATACTTTTTATGCATTTACATTTTGTTTTCAAAATGGCTGTCAAAATAAAAACTTTTAAATAATACATAATTAAAATTACAATAGGCAATTAAGGCGATTATTACTGCTAATATTTCATAAATGGCCACAACAAGATAATAATTATATTTTGGTGCAATTTTTATACTTTGTTAATTGTCATAGGATACAATATCTTCGTAGTTATGTACTGCAAAATGTACAAAGTTTTAAAATAATATTTATAAAGTAGGTACATTTATAATCATGACATAATATTATTCAAATATTTTCTAATGCTATAACATTTTTGCAAGAATAATATTTCAATTTTTTTCTTGAAAGATAGTTACTTACTTATTTCAATATCTACATAAAGGACTTTTTTGTCGAAATTGCATTTTTATTTTCTTGGTACCGCTATTATTATTTATTTCATAATATTCTAGAATGTATTTACTGTCAAAGATTTAAAAACTGACATTTGGAAATAAACCAAAAGTTTTGAGGCACAATAATGTTTTCATAATGGCCCTTGGTTGGGTTTAGTTTTTATTAATCTTATTAGTAAGAAAACTACACGATTACTTACAGAAACTCTCATTCTTCTCTTCCACACTTACTCACTCTCATACTGACTCACCCTTTCAAACACAACTCGCACACTCACTCATAAACAAACAGACTCGCACATACAGTCATTCCAAAGCTTCAAAATACACAGTCCTTTCACCTCAGATTTTGACCTTTATTTACGGTTCGATAAGGTTGCTTTTGTGTTGCCTAAGGTAAAATTATTGTGAAAGAACTGCATGCTGAATTCAGCAAATAGTCAGCTCTTCATATAATTTTGAGTTAGGTAAAGCGTCGAATTTAGCCTAAACCTATTTTAGACCTTATTGCTGCGTCACGTGGCATACAATGGTTCCGCATAAAGTCTGGTTGGCACTGATATATTGCTGGCGGCTACTGGTGGAGGCTCTCTGGTGATGAGCAGCGCCTCCCGAGCTCTTTTCTTGGCTGGAAGAGAAGGTACACGATGTTAGATGAAAGTAGACAAGGCGGTTAAAAATTTAGAATACAGCATGTATCGTAAAAGTGTGGACATATTTGAGACCATGAAGCTAAACAATTTCGCTATAAGACCAACATAGTAATCGCAAAAACATAATCAGCTGTCACGTAGAAAACTTCATTACCCATTCGACCCAAATGGGATGCTGATTATTTTCTACGATGTTAGTCCCACAGAGTAATTTGTTCAGTTGGGTTTAGACCATTAGCCTAAACCACATCCTTAAATATGATCACAGTTTTCGGTCACGTCGCGATAGTGACGACGTATCGAAACATCAAGATTTCTGTGGTATACTTAAGTACCGGAGTACTTCTTGGTTAAGTAGAAGCTCTGAGCCTGCATTTGTGTCTAGTTGATGGCAATAGGCTTGTATACGTAACTGGCGAAATGTGGGTGTACTATTGGGACAATTCTGTCTTACCCTTTGGGGATTACAAGCTAGTTGATAAGTTCTGAGCTGGAGCCTACAGGAGGTTCTATCTTGGGCCTAACATTCAGCAGTCGCACTTAGGACCAATAGACTAAACTTCCACCACCACTAGATCTTTTAAACGTGTTTATTTTAAATAAATCTTCACAAATAAATTTATTAAATTTTAAATAATCTTCTTTAGGTGAGTATTAAAAATTTATACAATATTTAAAATAATTTACAATAAAGGTACATTGAAAAAAAAACCTAAACTAACAAGAACCTAAAATAAAACAAAAAATCATCCTCGTGTTTGACTATTATTATGACCTATACGTGTGGTATTCACCCGCGGTATTATTGACGTTGGCAATATAAGATGGCTTTTTCCATAAAAACGGTTACTCAAGGTAAAGCCAAACACTTGATTTATCTAAATATTTTTGGTTCAAGTGTATGAACTAGCTCTTAACCTCACTTCAACCAGGTATTTACCGACAGATTTGCAGATTTCTTATAAACTGATGATGTGTCTCTGAAGTACTTGCTTACTGAAATGTATGAACTTGAATAGTAATTTTGCTTGTCATGTAACACTTCAAAAGTTACACCTATAGATTTTCGTGAGACCATCACTTTTGCAGTTGTTGTTGATTTATCCATAGGATATCAAAACAAACAACAACGAAGATGCTTGTTACTTTTGTCAAAATTTTATAAGGACTAGTTACATAAGTGGGAACACACGTCACCAGTTAAAGATTACGTACCACTAGAATGCATACAGCACAGTACAAGGGTTGCTATGAAGGCTGCAAAAGGCAGCACTCCAGCCAAAGCAAGCAATGCATGCTGCGCCGGCGAGTGCTTCGTCCTGGATACTCCACAGCTAGTGATGTTGTGTACGCTGTAATTTTCTAGAATCTCCTGGAACTCTATGCCCAAAGCACGAATAGTTGCCTTCATGGCTTTCGGTGTTAAAGCTTCACCGGATTCTACTTTTCTGAATTGGAAGCATGGCCTGTGAACGATGATATTGAATCGTTTAAACAGTTGTTGAATTAATTAACAATCGCTCCAAGCATACTAACATACTGGTATTGCTAGCAGTATCCGATTAGGTCAATAATGTCATAGCTGTTCAAAACTAAGATTAAACAGTAATTAAATTAACAATTTATACAAAAAAAACACACAACTCGGCCTCTCAGATAAAATATTACCGAGACATATTATGGACGGATATACAGTCTGGTCTATCCGTCCATATGTCTCGGTTATAAGTCTATGTTCTGCTATTAGGCAAAAAAAAATCGCCCTTAATTTTTAACAACTCGTTGCAATAAATTAACAAACTAAGATGTCTCAAGTTAAGCCCACAATAAAATTCAACAGTATCAATCATCTTCAACAGTTCTATCAGTTCAACAGCAATATTATGCATTTGCTTGGTTATGGAAGCAAAATATAATATAACAAAACTAATCCTGACCTCGCATAAAGTGTTATAAAAACGAATACATTCAAGCAAACAACTAAGTTTTGCATAACTTATGTAAATCAATATTTAGTAAGATCTTAACTATTCGTTATTTTAAATTGTTAGTTTTTGTCTTATAATGTTGACGTGGGACACATTCGAGAGCATTTTGCTGACGTCTGTTTTTAAATTTAGCACACATAAAGCGCAGGCCACACCGCCAGCTAGTGAGCGAGCGAGCGAGCCGTGCCAGCCTCTTTTCATACTTCGTTTCGGCTATTTCGGTAGATCGCGATGTGAACCAAAGCATGAAGAGAGGTGAAACGATACCTTGCTCTCTCGCTAGCTGGCGGTGTGCCTCGCGCTCAATCATCATTCTCCTGCCCTTATCCCCTGCGCTTAATGATCTGTTGAATATCGCGATTTTTAAATAAGCATAACAAAATAAATTAAAAAATCCGTGAGGAAAAAATGACCCTTGCGGCCCGTTCAGTTTGGCAAACGATGCAAATAGCAACCTGTATTCCGTTGAATATTTATTTTCTAGAAATTCAGCTTTGACTTTTGCTTTGACATTTTTTTTTTCGAATTACATTATTTTAATTGATGGTAAATATTTTTCGTATTTTAATTTTTCACCGTTTTTTGTTGATTCGATCCGCGTGGAAATAACAACATGGAAATATGACGATATCTTACCCAGGGTTGGCATAGAAAGCGGTGTTGGCATCGTGCAGCTGCATCCTCAGCCCCTTCTGCGCCAGAGCAGCAGACATCCTGTCCCGAAGGTCTGCGTATTTCTGTCTAGTTCCACCTGGCATCACCAGGCGGAGGAGGTCACGTTCCCTTACTACTACCACCTGGAGAATAAACTTCAAATTAGATAACGCCTATCAATGGCGGCTAGTTTGACTTGGCGCTATACATCGTGACTCTTTAAACGTCTTACAACGGTCAACGTTCTTATACATAGATCATGGTCCCCTCAATGTTTACGACATAAAATACCTCTAGGCACGATTAATATTTTTTTACCATTAAGTAAATAAGATATTAGATACAATGTAAAATAAGTCACGTAATAATTTAACGGATAAATCACAGAACATAAAACCTTTTTCGAAGTCGGTTAAAAAATGATCAAGGCTGTATTTTCTCAAGCGGAAGAAGCACTAGCTAACACAATACAATAGGCCATGGGGTGAGCCTAATGCCATCTAGGCTTTTTTTTAAATTACAAGGTATCCATGTATATCATTAAATGAGAATGACGTAGGTAATTACCTCGACTAAGATATCGCTGAATCTTTCTGAATCGTTTGTATTGTTTGCTCGCACCACCAATCTGGAACAAAAGATTCATTAATGAGTTCTCATGATGATTTTATTTTACACAAAACCCGTCGCTAACAGTGCAGGTGAACCTGCAGTGCAAGTACGTACTTTGCATCGATAAGACATCGAGATCGCTAAGGTTTGCATTTTTATCGATCTTGTTAACGAATTTGGAAGTACGTAACACGCGACGATAAGATTTATCTTGGGCCGAATCGAGTCACTAAGGATCGCTTGTCAAATGGCAACACTGAGGACGTCCAAAGACAAAACATATTTCTGTGGCACGACTAAATCGACTAATGTCCGAGATATTTAGAAAATCCTTGCTTTTCATAGATGTTTGGCATTGCAAACAATGTATAAGGGTTTATTTTAGAGAAACTATCAGTATTTACCAAAATATCCGTTTATTTTGGTAAAAATACAGAAAATATTCCATTTTCTTGGCGTCGTCGTGATTACCTTTGCCAAGAAAAAAAGTTTGTAGTTGACAGTTGACAATTGACATTACTTTCTTGAGAAAGATTAAAATACAGTCAGTGGGTCGTGTTTACAATAACAATATTTCAATTTCAATTATTGAAACATGGATGGGTGCAATCGACACAACCAAGGCAATCTAGCATTCCAAATTTGTGCTGGAATTCTTCTACGATGGCTCTTTTTTTAGTTGCACCTGGGAACTTCACGTAGGTGTGGAAGAAGTGGCGAACTATTGCCCTCGACACTTCTCGCACAACCTTGCTCACAATTTTTTGGCCAAGGCAAGATTGTACTCCTGCCCAATGCAACTTTGGTAGCTCCCAACTGCATAACACCGTACGGCTGTCAAAACCTAAGTCATGAAGTTTTAGTATGTAATAAATATGTATTTGGACTAGAAAATCTAGGTATTAGAAAGGGCGACTTATTTTTAATAGGTTCCTAAGAACTTTAATAGGTAACAATTGTAGTGCATGATAAAAAAAAAAAAAATTGGTTAGGTTTGTTTTATCTAGATTTCGAATGAAGTAGGCACCTATAGTAAAACCACGATACCACATTATGGACAGGGCGACCAGTGGATCGTGTCCTCTGTACATCTCTATCCCTTCTACTAAAATGACTGCCACTTCTCGAGTCACCGGAAAAAGACGAACAAAATCTTCTTCTGGAACTTCCAGAGGATTGTTCGTGTCTCTGAGACGTCGCCTCCGAATACGCATCACATTGTGATGGTGCTGCCGTTCTTCCTCATCACCCAGCAATACAACCAAAAGTCCTGAATCCATTATAATTATTATCAATAAGCCTATCGCACTTTTACAAGGGTCGATAAATTACCGAGCTCGACAGCGTAAATCTAAGTAAATAGGCGATCTCAACTGTCAAAATGTCGTTTCGTACTCGCATTTTCGTTAAAATTTTAGACTTTATCTACCGATCGATAAAATAGTAGTTACGTACTTGCGACATCGAATCGAGTCGATAAAAACTCATTTTATCGAGAATAATTGTCAGATTTATCGAATCGAGTCCTACGTACTTGCACTGCTGTTTTGCCACCATGCCTGTTTAGAATGTTTTTGATAAAAATTAAGATTGGCGAATAAGAAGATATTAGTCGGAAGATTAAATAATAATAGTCGCATGAGTCGATTTTCAAGGTTAAGAAAAGCTTGCTGGGATTGGTTCGTGGATGGGTGATAATTGGTTAAACACCCAGTCATAGGTCCGTCGGTGTTCAGTTGCATCCGGTTTTACTAGAAGCCGACCACAACATATCTGGGAAAGGGCTAAGTGGATGATAAAGAATATACAATTAAGTGTCAGAAGCCTATTAACAGAACAGAAAGTTAAACGTACTAAAACTTACCTAAAGATCCCATCTGCATAATGTATCAAATTCTTCATGATCTTCATGTCTCCAGTCACATTGTTCAGCACGATCACATCAGTAATATTACTCAACGACTTCCCCTTGATCGGTGACTCGAAGCTCATGTTAACTATGCTATAATTAATAGGCCTGGCGTCAGGGTCCTTATCAGTGGCTTTGATAGATGCTATCAGTGTATCTACCGGCACGTTCAGTCTCACTCCAACTGTCATATTGACACTCTCAAACTCAGGGAGATGATCGTCTATGTCTAGGATTTTGATTAGAACTTGGATTTCTGAGGGGTCCTGAAAAGAAGATGTCTTGATGAAACAACATTTTATATATTTTAGATTGAACAATTCCGTCCGCCTCTGTACTTTGGGCTTGAAGTGTAAAATAAGTAAATAACTTTAACTGTTATGATCACACGTAACTGAAACACGACGAAGAAGCGAATAGTCAGACACTGTGTGAAGTCGTAATCTAAAAGAGGCGAATGACGGCTTCGACAACTTTGTGCTACTACTGGCTTTGATTTTTACGATTAAAGCAAAGAATGGGACAAATTTCCTTTATGACTTATAATGAGAAGTATGCATTGTTCACAATAATATATTATAATACTAATTTGTTACATCGATTTATGGTTTATTTCGTTATAAGGTACTTATGAATATGGAGTACTTCTTACCAGTCTATTATAAGATTTAGTCAGTCTTGGTTTAGTGCCATACTTGAAGCACTTTACTGTGATCAGCTGTTTGGATATTGCTTCTCTATCCAGTCTCGCTGCTGCGGTAATCAAAGCCTTGCTGTCATTTGTTCTTTCCAATTTCAACAAGCCGTAGTCGTTTCCCACTGCAAGAATATGTTATTCATTTTCTTTACAATTGTATTATTTTATGCTAGTCATCACTACATAGTATACAACAAAGTCGCTTCCCTCTGTCTATCCCTATGTATGCTTAGATCTTGAAAACTACGCAACAGATTTTGATGGGGTTTTTTCAAATAGATAGAGTGATTCAAGAGAGAGGTTTATATATAACACTGAACCCGTGCGAAGCCGGGGCGGGTCGCTAATCCTATATAATTGTATTAAGAAAATGGTCATTCACCTGTAATAGCGTAATCTACAGCTGCATTGTCATCTATATCCTCGTCGATAGCTTCCAGTTGACCAATGACTGTGCTGATAGGGACTTCTTCCTTCACTGTCATCAGTACAGGTGGATCATCCTGAGAAACAACAGTTTTGTGTTACTTACGTAAGTTGTTAATATTCTTGTAGGTTTCAACTAAGCAGTAAGTGGAACAAGGTTTCCAATGATGATTAATAGTCTTTTAATTTTACGACACTTTATTAACATTAGTCTCAACCTTTAATTCTTTGCCAGAGCCAACGTTCTGTCACTTTATTCCTCATTGACTCCCTCTCATTATAACTTTAATACAAGTAGAAACCAATAGAAAGTAGCAGCTTTATTTCCTTACCGAATTTCTTCCAAAGTGTGGTTTATGGTCATCAACATCAGTGACCATGACAGTGACGATCCTTGTACTCTGTTGTGCCGGTTGTCCTCTATCCGTCACCAGTAACACTAAAGTATATGATGCTTTGCGTTCTCTGTCCAATGACTGGCGTGTTGTTATTTGGCCGGAATGGGAATCTAGAAGAGGACAGATAGTTTAGCATACAAGTTTTTATAATGACACCGAAATAAAAAAATACACATTTGACTGGTCCGTTGGATAAGTGATATGCATTACTGCTGGCAATAGGCTCACTCCCTATTACGTAGAACTTAAACATAACTGGCGATACGCTGCACTATTTAGTACACATACATCTGACCCTTCGAGGTTTGGAGGCGTGAAGTTGTGTAACGTTAATTTTTAATAATTAATAAAAATATTCTTATTCTTTATTGCACACAAAAAATAAAAGTGGGACACACAAAATTACAATAAGTATATAACTTATGTACAACGGCGAGCTTAACCCAGAAAAAAATACACATTTTGATGGGAACAGAATCTATGCATATTTCAAAGATCGCTTACCGATAGCAAATATCTTGGCGTCAGCGTTGCTTGGTTGTATAGAGTAGAAGAGTTGTCCCGAAGGCTGAGTCGGATCGTCTGGATCGCTTGCCACTACCTGGTAAACTGCTGATCCAATTGTTGCATTCTGAAAAGGAGCCAACAATGATATAGATCAGGAATAGAGAATGTAGAACGTAGTGTTGGATGCCCCTCAGCTAGGTGCGGAAGCATAAAAAGGACTGGATGTGGAAAGTGGGTGTGGTGGAGGTTCGCCTTCCGTGGCTTGGGATTGGGAGAGGCCTATGTCTAGGAGTGGGCTGCGATAGGCTGAGTTGGATGGTTTTAGATCAACTAAGCACATGGAAAAAAAGTCAATTCACTAATACTAAGTAGCTCACCTCACTAATACTCAGTATTTCTCCAGCAGCAGGCCTAATGAACCTGGGCACGCCATCATTAGCGCTGACGTCACCGATGTACAAAGATAATGAGGTGTCTCCAGAATGTCCACCACCATCAGTCGCGCCAACTAGCAGTCTATAAGGATCTGTACGACCACGTCCGGTGAGGTCCTTACGGGTTTTAATTTCTCCTGTTATAGCATCTATTGTGAAAAGGCCTGAAACAAATGATAAAGGATCAGATATTAAACGTTCAACCCTAGTTATGGTCTCGGGCGATGTGACTCGCAACGTGACTTGGTTCAAGAGACACGTGCGTGTATCACTTGTTTCTTCGCGTGAGCACAGTAGACATAATTAGTTTTAATATTTCGAGAACAAATCGTCGGAATCGGCTGACACGCTCATTTAAATGCATTTTCGAAATTCTAAGCATGCTTCAAGTAAAAATGCTAAAGATTACCAAGAAGCGTCTCGCTTGAGCGCATAACTCGAAAACAAAGGTCAGATTTTTGCTTGAACTTTATGGTTTGTCTTGTTAATATTCTTACCATTTGCTTCTCCCTCATCTAAGAAGTCATATTTGATTTCTCCCCCTAATCCTTCGTCGGGGTCTGTTGCGGTAACATTGATGACGCTTATACCAATTGGTACATTTTCGGGTACCACAGCTGTAAAGATAATGTTCAATAAGTAATCGTTTTTTGTTAGCAATATTATGATATCAATTTTGTAAAATGTTCTTGTAAAAGATGGTATAGGTATTATCATCTCACCAGTATAAATATTTTTCTCAAATTCAGGTGAATTATCATCAACATCTAGAACATCAACAAGAATAGCGGCAGTAGTTTTCAATTTTTCAGCACCACCACTTGGAGTATCAGCTGCTTCTATCTCCAGCCTGAGAACTGACTGACGTTCTCTGTCTAACGTTTTATTTTCAGCTACCTGAAATATTAACCATTTTTAAATGCAAAACTCTTAGTGCATATCTTTACTACCTTTCAATTCATCAATTTTTAAGCATATTTTTACCTGTATAGCTCCAGTAACATTATTAATTTTGAACAGATCAGAATTCTCGCCTCTCAGTGTATATCTGATGTCAGAATAACCTTTCACTTTATCTTCTTCAGTCAACACAGCATCTGCATCGTATGCCTTGACTGTTACAATCTGTTCTGGATATTTCACAGATTCTAGAACGCTTACTTTGTAAAGCTGGAATAAAATTTTCGTTATCATAAACATCGTAAATAATATACGTATATTTGTTTTGTATTTCGTAGAGTAGGATACATTACCTCCTTTTCAAAAATCGGTGGATTATCGTTGATGTTCATAATCTCAATAATTATTTTAGCTATACTATGTTTACTGCCATCATTACTTGCCGCTTTCACCGTAATTGTCAAATTAGGAGTTGTAAGATCTTCATAATCCAAATGCTTGGTCAAAACTACTTGGCCACTTAAAGGATCTACTTGGAGCAGACCGGTTTCTGCATTTATGACCTTATAACTTGATACTAAATGTCCTGAAACAGGATCTTCTGCCGTTAACACCACGACAGTACTTCCTATAGGCTGTTCTTCTTTAATTTTATGATATATCACAGGATTTGAACTAGTCCAGCCTGCATTAGTAAATTGAGGATTTTTATCAGCATACGGTTGTATATAAATCGTATGTTCTATCATAGCAAATTGTTTTGGTTTATTGATTTCAGCGTTAACGTCTACAACTTTAATCGTCAGTATGACTATTGATGCCATACTGTAATCCAAAGTTCCGTTCACAAATATTTCTCCAGTATCTTCATTGATGCGAAATATGTGTTTGTAATCGTACGGTGAATTAGGTTTTAATGGGACACCAGCTTTAGAGAGAGCTTTAAGCTGCATGATACTATACTGTAACTTTGCACTGACATCAGTATCGTAAGCTATAATCCTCGTTACTATATCATCAACCTTTGCTTTTTCAGAAATGTGTGTTGTTGATTCAGTTACGTTGAATTTTGGTGGCTTGTCGTTTACGTCTTGAATTGTAACAAATACTGTGGTGGTAGCAGTTTCTGGTATAGGCATTCCGCTGTCAACTGCTGATACTATGATCTCATAGCGGTCAGGGTTTATGTCACGATCGAGGTTAGCGTCATTAGATACTGTTATGAGCCCGGATCTAAAATAAAATAATTGGTTATAAAATGAAGACATCACAGCTGTAAAGTGAATTATCAAATCTCAGTAAACTGTAATTTATATATTTATTTGTTTATGATCTCCAACAAAGGACGTACACAAACACATGAAATAAATATTTTACAAAAAGGTATCACGTAGGTGTACTCCTTCACTTACAGGAGACCACAGCATGTATATAAAATGTAAAATAAACTAACAAACCTAAAGTACTATTATAAATTAAAAAAATAAAATCCAAACACATTTGGTAATTAAAATTGGAAATGTAAAATTAAAATAATTAACAACCAATATACCCAAAATAGTAATGTACTTGTAGTACACCCAAAGCTTACAAATATTTTAATTTAGCGTAGTCTGGTAAATTCAAAACCAAACTCACTTTTCATTGATCACAAAGTTGTCCCTAGATCCTGACACAATATGATAAGTTAGCAAATCATCTAGTCCATCAGGATCATTAGCCACAACCATAGTCACATTCTGACCAGGCTTGGCATCTTCTCTGATGTTAGCTTTATAGTTCATAGGATTTAAATCAAAGGTAAAATCTTCTGTGGTCTCAGGACTATTTTGTGAGACTGTGTACTTGTAATGATGGTAGTTGCCCTTGAATGTTGGTCGCTGGTTTCCTGGCACACCCACTCGAATGTAGACTCGAGTTTCATTGTGGAGAGGTGGAATACCTGAAATAAAATTAAGGAATATATCGTTTTCGATTCCGTTGTATTTTATATTTAAGCAATTTTCGTTGTATACATTTTCTTATCAACTTACCATGATCAGTAGCTCGAACAACTAGTTCATATTGACCTCGAGGAGTGTCCATGCTATCAACCTTCTCAATAATACTTATTTCTCCTGTATCTTCGTCTATGGTAAAAACATTGCCTTTACGGCTGATACTGTTATCGGATTCCAAAGAATATTTTATTTGGCCATCGCCTTGAGTCGGGCCATCTGCATCTGTAGCCTGTAATATATTAAAAAGATTCAAATAACAATCATAAGCATCATTGTTAAAAACCCCATGTCATACAATACATAGTGAAATAATTTTCCTAAATAAGGTTACTTACCCGAACAACAAACTGTGGTTCAAAACTAGTAGCTCCATCTCTTATAGTTCTACTATATTCTGCGGCTTCGAATAAAGGAGCGTTATCATTGACGTCCAGCACTTCAATAAAAATACTTGCTGTCGACCCTTTACCGCCACCGTCTTTAGCAAAGAGTGTTAAACTGTAACTTTTTTGCTTCTCATAATCCAATATCTGACGCACATAAACACCCCCTGTGTTTTTGTCTGTCTTGAACATATTAGATCCGAACCCAGTCAAAGTGTATTCGATTTCACCAAATATTCCGTAGTCTCTATCAGTAGCAAATACATCACCAATTTTAGTCCCAATCGTTGCATTTTCAGGTATATTGAATTTATAAGTAGATTCTTCGAAAATTGGAGTGTTGTCATTCGTATCTAAAAGTTTTATGTTAATACGTGCTGATGATAATTCTCTTCCATTAGCTGATGTTACAATATCAAAACTAAACAGTCGTTTGTCATCATCGTCTACTTCATAGTCCAATCTCGAAGAATCTTTAACTTTTATACTGATTGGGGTTCTTCCTTCACCATGATCAGTACTTATAGCAAATACGCCTTCAGAGTTCCAAACATCTCTTAGAGACAAATCGTATTTACTGTTCTGTCCTATATCATGGTCCTCAACGTATATTGATAGACCGGGGATTGGACTTCCATTCTCTATATTCTCGGGTATCGATATGTCAAACTCTTCTTTGTTGAATATCGGTACATGATCATCGACGTCAGTAACGATTATCGTTATTGTTGTCACCGTGAAATCAGATGGGACCTCATTGTTTATTAATTCAGTGGCCTGAAATGAAATAAATAAACAATCGTTAACAACAATCGAAAACGAATATTCTGCAGTATGCAGTGGAACAAGGCTACAATAATGAATGTTTGTGTTGTTTTTTTTTAAATAATCACGGTACGACTCATTCTTATCCACGAATATTATTGTATATAGTTTTGCTTCTTGTGTAATCTTAACAAAATACGAATAAAAAACAACTATAATAAATCGTGAGTTTGTACTACCTTGACAAAGAAACTGTAAACTCCTCCGTTCTGCATCACGACATCACTTTCCCTGTCAATGGGAATGTCGGAAGCGACCAGTGTAGCTCGTCCCAAGGGTCTGTCGGGAAGCAATTTGAAGTACTGCTCAGTGTCGCCTTCGAGGGTCAACAGGACTGGTCGTGGGTTCGCTGTATCACCGTCTTTGGCTATGATCTCCATTATGCTTGTGTTCTGGAAGTTAAATGTTATGATTGATCGTTTTGATGTTAATCGTTGGGTATCAGTTCTGTTGTTCTGTTATTTTATAGTGATGAAACTATTTGCTTGCGTAAATATAACATAACCAAGGACATGGTTGTAACAATAGAAAACTCATTTATTGTTCAAAGCATCCATCAGCACAATGTTTTGAGTGTGCTACATTGAGTTTTACCGTAAAACGTAATTTTTCACCCAAAAAAAGTCAATACTTACTAATTTCCCAGCAATAAATATTGCGTAGGGTTACCTAGTTTGATGTATACAACGGTTGGTTGACAGCTTCGTGAAGGGTCCATTTACATCCAATATTAGTATTAACACGAGTCCCGGAATAAAACAAAACGTAGTATTTAAGGAACTCTCATTATACATACTGGTGCTGTATTTTCTGGTACTGTAGCTGAGAATGGCGCATTGAGGAACACTGGCGGTTGATCTTGC
Source organism: Eugnorisma glareosa (assembly GCA_947578425.1). Taxonomy (NCBI): domain Eukaryota; kingdom Metazoa; phylum Arthropoda; class Insecta; order Lepidoptera; family Noctuidae; genus Eugnorisma; species Eugnorisma glareosa. The sequence continues at coordinate 21,448,180 of OX387961.1, forward strand.
ACATCCCATATTGCAGCTGCGATACTGGCTAATGCTCTCAGCGGCTTGTCAGACGAATCAGTAGCTTCTAGACTGATGACGTATGCGGATCTGCTCTCGAAGTCCAATGGCTGATTCAAGTACAGTCGCACTTGGTATTCGTTTGGTGTTATCTGTAATTTAAAAATATGTATTGAATGGTTGGTTCTTTTAGAAAATATTAAGCATGTGGAATGAGTCGGAGGAGGTGGCATTCTGAAGTTTCTACCAAACGCCTTAGAAAAAGGCGGGTTTATAATTGTAAATTACAACAAAAGCAGGTGTTTTTGTTACGCTAAATGTGCTTTTAATTAAAGTTACAGATATTAGTAAGACCAAATGATCTCAAACTATGACATAACTAATGTCCTTTGCTAACCATATCAGTTTCAACTCTAAACGTAGCGCAAGCTTCAGAATCACTTCCTTTTTCTTTGGTAGAACATATCACTCGTATCCTCGCATTTTCACCTTCATCTCGATCCGTTACCGTTATCTTTGGGTTCACCTGAAATTGATCAATGCTGTCTTTTATTATTACAATTATGGCAGGTCAAAGAGATCCAAGGTACTAAATATAGACAATCAGCAGAAATGACACTGAAAATATGTAAATATATAAAAAATAAATAAACATAACATAACATTATTTATATATATAATATATAAACATCTCATGTCTCATTGAAGTAAAAGCCTTGCCAATTTTGACAAGAACAAAAAACGTTTAACAAAAAATGGCCGAGCGATCAATGGCGAGAAGATTACAATTTGGTCGTGATAACGCGTTTTTGGTTGACATACCTCAAATTACGCCATATTTTATGAGATGGTACCATTAAAATAATTTCGACAATCATTTTATGTGGCAGAGTGGACAACAGCTTTTTATATTGGTTTATCTTGTGCAATTATTTTTTTAGATCTATTTCTTTACAAAGAACAATAACTATGAAACGTTTAGCATTGTTTTGTTTTTATTTAACTTTGCGTTTTTTGATTGCTCTTTGTCCATCTTCATTCGATCTTTAAAACCAAAATTCAATGCTTACCTCAATCTCAGTTCCAACAGCAGTAGCTTCACTGATGTTTACAATGTAAGGCCTGTTGTGAAAGACAGGCGGGTTATCATTGACGTCCTTCACTGGAATTACTCGTCTCAATGACACTGTGTTCGGCTCTGTGTTTGCTATGCCTTCATCTGTAAAATAATTAATGTACAATTGTACAGATTGTAGTAGCATAATCAGCCTTTAATGTTCCCACTGCTGGGACACTCGACCTCTTCTCTATAATCCACCACGCGGGCCCAGTGCGGTTTGGTAGATGTCACATGTCTTCGAATTTTTGGTTCTAGGACATGCTGGTTTCCTCACAATGTTTTCCTTCACCGTTTTGAGAGCACTGGTGATGAAATAAATTACACAAAGTAATGCCTGTCTGGGTTCGAACCCACGACTTACGAACGTGCTGATTGTAGTAGCAAAAAGTCTTATCTCATCATCTGTTATGAAACCATTTGTTGACTCAGAAAAATATCGTTAAGAGTACCGCAAAGGAACGGACGGAAATCATTAGCAAACTTAACAGGGTGTCGATAATGAGAGAACTGGATAGTAGAAAATTGTTGGACAGAGAAATGAACTTTCATGTAGACCTGACCAGTTCGAAAAAAAAAATGAGTCAATATTATTTCGTGATATCATAATACTCATATGTAGGATCTGAGTGTCATTTCGTCTAAGTTATATACTTACATTGACACGCCTAAAGAGTTACGAAGAAGCCTACTACTGAAATAAAACTAATATTGAAAAGGCGAAAGTAACTCAGTTTGGCTTATTTATTTATTTGGACATGAGCTATAGTAAGTTCCTGAGGAAAAATTGAAGACCCACCACACGATGTAAACCGCGAAAAACAGCTACTATTAAGAAATAATGTATGAGTTGATGTATACCCAGAGTAGAAAGGGATCTTCTTTCTTACCAGTAATACTGATGATAACTTCCAAGGCGTCCTGCTCTTCCCTGTCCAGAGTCTTGGCCAGTGTGACGACACCGGTCAGCGAGTCTACGGAGAAGTACTGCCCAGATATAGAGTACCGAAGCGGACCATTTTCTGGATCCACACCTGAAATAGGAAAGACAGAATGTTTAATAATAAAAAAAACTTGTCGAACTAAGTTTTAAACTGGTAAAGGTGCGTCCACGCACTTGAATGGTATTCTTACTTATATTTAAATGTTTACCGTTTGTAACTGCTAAACAAAGTAGTAATTTCAAAATTATGCAGAGCAAAAGTTTGATGGTTTTGCTATTGGAGATGACTATGCCAGGTATATAACGATGATGAAAAAACAAGAAAATTTACCTTTTAAATGATACACCGGTGTCCCAACAGGCGTATCTTCAGACAGACTGAACTGCGACATGTCCCCAATCCCCGGGACGAAGTGAGGCGCCCTGTTGATGACCTGACCCCAACATGTTTGAAGCAGGGAGATGATCAGCAGGATGATCAGCGGATTCGGGTCTGAGATCACGGTTGGGATCTTTTTGCGCTGGAATATAATTTCTGCCATTCTGGAAAAGAGAATTAAAATTGCACTCCGTCTGTTTGTCTGTCTGTTACCTTTTCACGCCATAACAGCAGAACAGATGTGGTTGAAATTGGCACAAGGGTCATAAATACATAAGGATATAGACCTATAGGCGTTCCCGTGGAGTAATTTCAAACCTCTATACGGGCGAAGCCGCGAACAAAAGATATTTATATACATATATAATCATAATTCAGAATCACTCTACAGTAAAATATAAACTGAATATTTCGAGGTCTTCTTCCCTCGTGCGTGAAGACTCGTTGCCATAACCATTCATAATAGTACGCAATTAAAAATACTTAACATTCATAACATTACTACGCTGCTTTGAACTAGTGCGTTGCACAATACCGGTATAATTTTATAATACCGGTATTAGGGTTATATTGGGTTACAGTTTTGTAGTAGGCACGCGAATGCATTAGTTTAGTGACAACTGTGACCAGTTTTATAAAAAAACTTGTCACGGTAGGCTGTTTCCCTACGAACCTAAGGATGTATTGCAAAAATAAGACGCCGTAATGAACTGGAATCACCAATCAATGTTACGTGGCGTCAGGGATCTTGGGAATGAGTTCTGGATAGGTAGGCTGTTATGGCCTCAAAGGTTCCTAATTGTTCGATGTGCCTTTACTCCCTCACCATAATAAAGCCTCGCAAAACAGGGTTTATGCTGATAAGAGGGTACTCTCGCATAGAACAATAGATAAGATTTTGAACGAAACATACTCTTTAAATGTCAACGAAACAGAAACGTGAACATGTTTAGTCGCATAGGGCGCGAATACGGTGATTGAAGGACTAATTAAGTGCATTTCCAGAACACTTTGTTAAATCTAATCTACGTATTTGAATCTAATAATATGATAAACATATTCCAATTAAACCAGATATTGAACAATCAACCTGTCTCTTTAGTTACATTTCCCAATCGGCCGGTCACAAGCTTGGGACATTCTAACTAGGTTGTAATACTTGTAGTGTACTGCTTCCAAGTGGTATCTCTGTGTATAATCTTAGTCAGTTATGATATGACTTTACGAGCTACGAATAAATTAATAATCACCAGTGTTTTTTTGTAAGAAATCTCCGTACCGCAAGTGCTGATTCAAGACGGCGCCGGAAAAGAGTTGTGGTAAGTAGTTTTTGAACATCCCAGCTGTGGGATAGTATGGACTAAGGAAGATATATATATAGTTTGAACACATAAACTAAGGCATTATTGTTCTAACAAGTGGTGGGAAGTACAATTTGTGTAACGGTTGTGCAATATCCGATCTGAGTCGACTTATCGTCGCCATTTGGACACTGATTTTCGGCGGACTTGCATCAGATCCAGAGTATAAATTCGGACTTTCAAAAAGAGTATTTCGACATGAGTTTTTAAGCACCATCTTCGTTTCAGTATTCTGGCAATAAGTGTCAATTTTTTCAGCATTTGTGCTTGAGAACACTATACCATAACGAGCCAGACAATCAATGTAGGTAGCATGATAGTAAAGTTATAACTATGACACACGCATCTATCCTGCCGCCTACCAAGACCCAGGTGGGGTATAACAATGTCCACTTTAGCCATTGTATATCCTACTTCAAACATCAAATGTCAGCAATGGTCAGCCATCGTCACCCAAAGATAACCATTGCAAAACAAAGCGCTGACGTAAGTGGTTAAACAAGAATGTCTGACCGCAAAACAGTTGGCGTTGGGTAAGTGGTTCACTGGAGTATGTTCACGCTACACTTTTTACAATAGGGTAAGTAGATACTTTCTTAAAAAATGACGAAAATCATCGTGAGGAAACAGTCCTGCCCAAGGACTCGGAAAATCGAAAGCCTGTGAAACATTGATGATTTCTACGGCTCACTCCTTCTCATAGACCTCTTATTCTTTACTACATAATGGTAACCCGTGACTTCATCTGCGTGTATTTTTTTTTTCATGATTTTTATACAGTAATCATCATTCTCCTGCCTGGAAGGAGTCCTGGAAGTCCTGGAAGTCTTTAAATAGACTCTGGACCCAGGTTGGTCGCAGCAAGGAATACCTGCTCAGATGGAGTTTCATTTATGAATATGGTCTGGAGTGTAAATGTGGTGCTGTTCCACAAACGATGAGGCACTTAATATCGTGTCCTGCGTGTCCTGTTGCTTGTTCACAACAGGAACTGATGGACGCTATCAAAAGCGCCAAACTAGTAGCTGAATTTTAGGCCGACACCATTTAGATTGCCATCAACAGGCTAAGAAGAAGAAGATTGGGGTCAGCGCTGCATGTCTTGTTCTTCCGTACTTCTCTATTACTCGTCATCTCAGCAGTCATCTCCTTTCAAGCCATACCATCCTTCACACAGTATACCATCGTTTCTTTGGACTGCCTCTACTCTTATATTTAAACACAAGTAATCTGACTCAAAAGTCTTCTGTCCTTCTCCAAGTCTCAGGCTACTTATCTACCAACATTTGATAATAATGTTCGGTTCAGTGGTATAGCCGTAAAAAGGGAATAACTAGACTGACAGAGTTACCAACACATTAAACATTGTTTGGATTATTTAGAGAAGATAATTAAGACTGAAAGCTGACCCCAACTATTTGGGAAAAGACAAATGCTGAGTTAGAGAAAATACTGTAATAATAATAAATTACTGTACTCCAGAAAAAAAATCATAAGCAAAATATAATCGAACACTCACCTATGGCAACTTTGGGTCTTTAACCTATTGAATTTTAATCACACATTTTATTATGTAAGTAATTACAAAGAATGCCATTGTTTCAAAAGTGCTGCGGTTGCACATGCGCTTGACGTCACTCATTGAATCGTGTCGTTCGCTCCAATTTGTTAAATTAACCATCTAAGTAAATGTTATCTATGTGCGTGATTTATATACTTTATGTATGATTATAATCTCCTTACTTAGAATAAATTCTTGGGAAAGAGATGACTATAATAAACTGAGGTTTACTGTGTGAAACAGTAGCCAAGTTTTATTTGTGAAGAAATACTTTTAATTTGTTTTGGCTTGTAGAACATTTTACAATTAGCCGCTAAAACTTCGCTGTAGCAGATTTGGTGTTTTTTATACCTACAATATTTGAGTAATATTTTTTTTTTGTTTCACGACAATTAGTATCTCTTTAGTAAACCGCTAAGTCTGCTGAGGTTATCAAGTTCCGTAAGACAGAAGATAATAGATGCAGAACTTCTACAATAGGAAGTGAGAGACGCTTAGGGGCCTATCTTATGCAATTATGAATTTCAATAAGCGCTGATTCTAAGCTTAGTTTTTGACTTTGATTTCTGAAGATGGCTCAAAAAAATCGCAACCCTAAATCGCAAGTCCTCTTTTGCTGATTCCATTATATCAGGCCCGATACACAACAAAACGTGTAGACAAAGGTATTATCCGCGAAGTTCCTCTGCCACAAAAAGCAGTTGCATGAAGGAGCTCAAACAATGATGGTGATTTCTCACGACCATTGTGCTTAGTTCAGTGACACGAGGTCGGAACACAATGGCGTTGCGTTACCGAGTCTAACCTAGAATATTGAGCGATTTATAAGAAGCTTTCGAGCCCTGGTGGAGGTTCCGATGTTTTTGTAGGGTCTCGTCTACCGGATGTGCCAGTTACGTAGCTACCTCGCGGGCCCTGGGTTCCATCTTTGGGTCGGTATTGTTATTAAGTTTGCCTATTAGGAAATTCTTAGTAGCTGTAGAGACTGTCAGGCGTGAGTTTCTGGGTCTGAAGTTTAAATGGGATCGTCGAGAAACTTCTCTGAATTAATAATTTGTGTTAAGCTTGACCTATATTAAATGAGGCATGATCGACACAACATACATCATTATGTATTCCATATTATGTACACCTTTTGCTTGCACCTTTAGGGTCAACAGGTGTATGATGCCATGGGTTGTCGATACGTAATCATTGCGTAAGTCAATTTTAACACCAAAAACTTTCTTTGACATTGTTCTTAAAAATATTATATTAGCTTAATACCTTATTTGGATATAATTTGACCATTGCCGAACCATGTTCAGACTACCCTAAAGATCAGTATTGCATAAGTATGGTATTTTTGGGGTATTTATTAGAAATAAAGAATCTACAGATAAGACTGATCAAGTTCTTAGTTAGCAAACAGGTTAAGATAAACTGTAACAAAGAGTACGATAAATTGTTTTCCATTTGTAAAATCTTGCCAGTTGATATGAAGGTTGAGTATTTGACAGGGTTAGAACATTATTATAGTGATAATTTTAAAGTAAATGTTAAAAATAAGTTTAACACAAGGAGTGTGAGAGAGAGAAGACTAGTGCAACCAAAAATAACAAACTATTACGGAAAAAGAACGTCTAAATATTTGGTGCCAAAAGTATTTAATAAAATAAAATTATTAAGGAATAACTCAAATTTAAGCAAAGCTGTGTTAAAATCAAAATTTAAAAAAAAAAACTGGAGAATGTGGACACGTCGTCGGACTGTGATAAGCGGTGAGTTCTGGACCGGAGTGGCCAGCTCCGGCTGGTCACTCTGGTTTGGAATTCATTGTCTGATAAATGTTGGTGTCGCTCTGCCGCTGTCGAGAAATAAATTCAAGAAGCAGATGTAGCAGTAAGTTTCGTTTAATCGATTTTAGGTTAAGTTTATAATTTTAAGTTAAGATGTATGATAAACGAGCGCTTCTCGCCATCAAACTGTAAAGTTTGGCGAGTAAAAAGACTGTAAAAAATAACTTGTTGTTGTAAGCATAATTTCTTAAATGCATGTGAACAAGTTAAAGCAACCTCCTAACACGCCTCATTACAGTACTTCAAGTTATTAGCTCATCGTGTTAAGTAACTGATTTCCTTTACTAGCTAGCGTTTACACGGAAAACTCAATACATAATCACTATATTTTCTCACATACTTAGATTCTATCTGAGTTTGTATGTCTTCATTAAAAACATGAAATGTCTTATCTCTGTTATTCCGGCAATATAACAATGTGTGGTGGTACCGTTATTTTACAGTTCAGAGGCATCATCATTGAGATTATTTATTTGATGAAAATATTATGTTCCTCTTTGAAAATTAACGGGCTTGCCCGAACCCATCTAGTGTTTTTGCCCGAATCTCGAGCTAGCGATTTGCAATAATAAGTAATACTAGATCGTTAAAATACGTGATTGTAGCGAATTTTCTAGATTTTTCAAACTTATTTCTATGTTGTCCATCCACAAAGCTTGGAGTTGAGTAATTTTTTCACATGAAAAGAGTAAAACCGACGTAATATTATTTATTAGTCCCACCACCAGATTAATTAAACCGAAATTGAAACGTTCAAAATCTAATCGCAATCTCGTCTCAATATCAAAAACGTCTCATAAAAATGAATGTAAATTAGGCGTCTTTTTAACAGATTTAAACTAAGATTAAAACTTTAATCGTTCTTAAAAATACTAAAAATGGCCCTCCATTACATATGCATTGGTTTGCGAAGGTATGTGCATGACCGGTTCGACCATATAATTCCGTATTTCTATTTACCTATATCTTCACGCTTTCATTTCCTTACGAGGGACCAGAACTTCTAGTGTAGGCGTAGTCGTCTATAATATTGACTAGTAATTTATGGTTGAACTTGAGATTTGAACAGTCTCGCATTTAATGAGACTATAGCTTCCTTTGTAGGTTGTAGCTAATGTTCATGTTTACAATGCCACATTTAGGAGGCAGAGTATCCATAAATATTCCATCTCCTTCAACAAATCTAAGTTATGGTCAGAGGACAAAGAGACGTTTTATCAGCGAAAACGATGATGGAAGAGTCCAAAAACTTAAGTTTTTCGGTAGCTCATGTCATTTAAGTAATGTAAAAACTTGTAAATATTTGAAAGCGACAGTCACTTGTCTGGGCCCTCTGTAATTAATCTGCCTAGCCTTTTCCCTTTGTTTGGGGTCGGTGTCTAGTCTAACATGATGCAGCTGAATGCTAGTATTTTACATGGAACGGCTGCCTATCTGACCTCCACAACCCAGTTAGTACTGGCTAATACGATACCCCTGGTAGGGCCACTGACAACCTATAAAGACGGTCATAGATCTAAAATGACAACCAGGGCAAACGGCTACTCGGCCTTCTATATTTTGTAGGTGTGTACCACCTACAAAATATTAGGTCAAATTATGATTTTGATAAAATACAGCGTATTGTCAAAATCATAATCACCAATTCACTTACCACAGTTTATAAACAATGTTGCAATGTCTTAAATATTGCACAGTGCATTCTAAATACGAACTAAAATGTCATTGTTCTTTGAATCTATTCAAGGTCCTTACAAACGTAGAAAGGAAGATGTGATCTCTATAATACTTTAAACAGGGTGTGTCGTTAATAAAGATTAATCCATATTTTACTTTAAAATAGTCTTATTTAAAATTCTATGGTTTAAGCTTATAGAGTTATTGATATCATTTGTTTATGTCCGCATTTTTGGGGGCTTATTTTGATAGTTAATGTTAGATGTTAGTTATGGATAGTAAAAGGGTCGTTCCTAATGACCGCGGCTCCGTTTATAAACCTAAATAGCGTAAAGGTTCTTGTGACATATTGACATACCACGAGAGTCAGCATTCTGAATATCTTCGCGCCACTGACATACAAATTTTACCGTTTCCAACTTGTTCCGAAATTCGTTACAGACCAAATTCCATTGCGTTGATCGAACGAAGAGCTGATTAACTGTCTCGTTTACCATGAAAAAACTGACATGCGATTGACTGAAAGACCAGAAGATTGGTCTTCAAGTTACTGCAGAATATTCTTCTATAATAGATTAATTACTTCCTAAGATTAAAAATATAAATCACTTAATCATGCATGGTGATTACTGATTTTACAACCAACCAACAGCAAATGTTTTCAGGGGTTGTAAACTTTAATTAAACTTACCCTTAAAACCATTTTTGAAAACTTGCACACGTAAAAATTTCGAAGGTTTCATTTAAAGAACAATGTACCCGGAAACATGCGAAGGCATTAAAATATTAAGTTGTTTGTAACTATTTTTGTTTGAACTTGAAAACTGCTGTCTGACGATAATATTAAATTGTTATTTGTATAAATGTCATGATATCATCGTTTTTCTGAATAGCAGACTAAAAAATACAAATCTTTGATATTTTATTGAGTTCATTCAATTAATATATATCTGTCCATTTTCTAAAGGTCAGTCTATACGAGATTATTTTGACCTTGATGACTAACTGACATGTTATGCAAAGAAAGTCCAGTGTACATACGCCTTATTGCAACATTTCTCACATATCAACACGTACCTTAATAAAAGTAATTCCTATAAACACAAGGCACTTCACAAACCGCACAACATTACATATTTTTATTTATAAATAATAAATAACACTAACGAAACTAAATACACTATACACCAACTCAACTACTCTGCTAACTTTGATACGTACTGTCAAAAACTTGCACCACCGGTCTACGGTACCGGATTAGCATTCTACCTTTCCCTTTCTTACTTACAAAATAAAGTTCCACGTGAGAGAGAGACAGCAACAGCTGGTCAGCACCGTCAGATACCTCCGCAGATAGAGCCTTTTTGCACAGGTAAAAGTAACGGGGTTTTTCTTAAGATGCGTGATGTGAGATAGGAGATATGAGGTCAATGTTGTTAGAGAGAGATGAAAGGTGTACTAGGTCACGTTCTAAAGGGGGTCCGTTGCATTCAGAGAAATGTTTTGGTACTAAGGGAACTTAGTACTCGGTGCTATTGTCTTTCAATAAAGGCCATTTTACCTTTTTTGGGTCGTTTCGAAGTAGCCATTTGGAACGTGGAGGTGCGTCGTTTTTTTAACAGTGTATTGTCAAAGAACAGATCAATAGTTGTTTGCTAATAGAAATGCAACGCATGACTAGTTGGCGGTTGCATAGCTTTAGAAGTTGTCTCGACAAATTACCATAATGTAGACATCAGACAGTTATAAAACTTGTTGCAGGGACAAAAATATTCGTTTATGCTAATTCTCGCAATATGGTCATCTCTACGAAGCCAATATTCACACGTTTCTTAAAAACATTGTACTTTTTACAATCATGACCGAAACCTTAAGACATCTAAACCAACGAGATGTCTAATCAAATGTGTAACTCGCGACCATTTTAACAACTTAATTCAAGTTACAACATGGTGCCAAGGTCTATTTGCATAGCACCTTCCCATGTATCTCTTGAATAACCTGTTTCTCATGAGGTATCACATAAGATAGAAAATGAATCTTCCAATAAGGTTGTAATTTTCCACAGTCCCACAGCTGGGACATAAACCTCGTCTCTGTGAGTGGCAGTGGGCTGTAATCCGACAAGTGGGTTGGTGGATGTCAAATGTCTTTGAAATATATTTTTTGGTCCTCAAACTCTGGTATCCTCCCTATGTTTTCCTTCATCATTTTGAGACTAGTTATGATGAACTAAATTACACAAAGCAAGTGCTTGTCTGAGTTCGAATCGACGACGGTCTACCAATCGTAACTCGGGGCCGTTACCACTGGGTCTGGGTCACTAAACTACTGCTCTCGCTTGTGCGGATATATTGCGACACATCTCACAATTGAACAGTTAAGATGGAATTAAAAAAAACACTTACGGCTTCAGAATAACGTTCAGAAGGGCTATTGCGTATGTCTGTTGACAGTTCATAGTGATCATTACTTGGCGAGTTTTGATATACAATGACCGCTCTTGTTGGTTTCAATTGACGCTACCCGTGCAGAACTGTCATTGTTTATCAAAACTCACCACGTGATCATCACTATGAACTGTCAACAGAGATATGCAATAGCCCTGCAGGTAACTGACACTAGATTAAGATGGCCACAGAACCAAGAAGAAGTGAAATTCTAAATATGACAGACATAGGCTACCGAAAAGCTTCTGTCAATCCTATCGAACGTCTTGTATGATTCCGTAACGCTTTGAAAGCGAAACATGCGACGAACATGGTTCATATTTTATACAAAATCTGAGTAAAGTTAAAAAAGTCATTGGTTCTTTGCTGGTAATATACCCAGTACGCTTCTTTTTTTTTCTGATGGGAAATCATCAAATAACCCCTCCCACTCTGGGCTGAGCAGAAGGGAGTGTCAGACTTTTACTGACTACAACCCATCCATGTTCCTTCCTTTGCCCTTTGTGTTCCAGGGCCGCGGTATCTCTTTCGAACAGTCCCGCAACCCTGGCAGGCATCGGTCCTTTCGGATCCCTTCCTGTTTGCTGACTCTCTTTGAGGCGCGCGTGGAATACGAACGCGCCGTCGACACGGCCTGTCGTCATAAGACGGACCGACGGCGAGCTAGCCCATAGCTCACCGGCCACAGGCTCGCGCCTACGGTGGCCGGGGGCCACCATGTGGCCCCCGACGCCCGGTGCGTCTCCCGCGGCGGCTGAGACGTGAGGCTCTCTCCCTCTCACGTCCTGCCACCTCCTTCGCTAGCATGACTGCTTCGCAGAAGGAGGTGACGGCGTCCCATTCCCTCTCGCTCCGGACCATGGATTGAACCAGGGCCGGACGCGAGAGGTCGCCGCCGCCGATTGCCGTTACGAGGACACGGCGGTGCTCCGCCCAAGCGAAACAGACCTGCACAGTGTGCTCCACCGTGTCCTCCGGTCGATCCTCATACCCAGTACCCTACTCCATTCATCTACCCTAATCTATAAGCTAACAAGCAGTTGTAACTTTCAACTCATGAACAGAGCAACTTAAAATATAGACGTCTATGTTCGAAACTAACGTAATGGTAAACTTTTGCAAGACCCCGTAGTCTGTAGTAACAGCTTGAAACAAATGACGACTGGACCCATTGTCTTCCAAGATTAGGAACGTAATCAGTTTCCTGTTACCGACTTTTACAACACATAGCATGTTTTATTTCAATCTCCGTTAGAACTGTTACAATATTTTTGGTGTTGTATTGTACTTGCACACCACATAGTATAATGGGTGTAAAAGGTGTACCACTTGTTCTCACCATCATTGCGAAATTGGTTTTGTCCTAGACCATATCTGGGAACCTTCTATTTACGGAGATATTGGGGACCAAATTTCCAACTTTTTCACTTTTTTTTTTTAAATACCTACAAGTTTTTAATCTTATAACTTTACTTTAAATACCTCCACGACCCCACGTTCTATTCAAGGTGTCCATCAGCACAATGTTTTGAGTGGTTTACATTGAGTCCTACCGTAAAACGTGATTTTTCACCTCAAAAAAGAAATCGTTTCCCAGCAATATTTTTTTTACATAGAGTTATTTAGTTTGATGCATAATGCTTGGTTGGCGGCTCCGTGAGGGTCCGTTTACACCCTGTTTGATACAGTGTTCTATGTTTAAGTTAAACGAAAAACAGCTTCAAGAGTGCAAACAACAAACAAACTTTTATCATGGGGCAACCCCGAATTATCAAAAATGAAAACAGCCTACAAATTGGTATACTTACGCAAACAACCGAAGACCCACTAGAGCATTTTAATTTAGTCATTCAATCAGGTACTGCCCAATGTGAGTTAAAATGGGTATTAGATACAGTTTAGTTGGGTAAACAAACCTGTGGTATCTGACGCACCTCATGAATAGTTGTTACCGCTACCTTTGGACACCTGCCCGTGGATTGGTGACCTAAGATAGAAACGTGATTGAAAAGTCTTAGTTTTTAGTAGTTCTTATAGACTACCAGATTACAGCATTACTTGAAGTATCTACTAGACTACCTTTTTTGCATTTCTGAAATCTTCAGATACATTTCTGAAAAGAGAAGATAACTGTTTTCTGTTTTTTTTTATTAATTAATGTAGAATGATCCTCATACAATGTTCCCACAGGTCTCCTCTGTAAGGAGACAGAATTTGGACGTAATCCACCACGCGGGCCCAGTGCGGATTAGTAGCTCGGATGGAAAAGTTTTAAACGGTAGTAAATCTTTTCCATTCATAAAATCACCAAATTCTTCAATATAATCTCTTTTAAAATCTGGCACTTACTACAACCCTGGCCTTGCACACATCCGCCTCAATATTTCATGGTGTGACTGATCAATTAAGTTGCTAACGAAATGTGTGCCAAGTAGACAATGATCCGGCAGTAGACAGCCGTATAAATTCTTATTGGTCACTGACCGACACTGCACCGGTGCGGTTAAGTTGGCAGCTCTTCAATTTCCTTAAATTAAGATTGGAATACATAAGGTCTGGCAAGTAACCTGTGTTATTGTAGAACTGTAAGTATAAGCATCTCGACTTGAAATATGATGTCCCTAATTATATAGGGTGAAAATTGAATTGAATTGAGCAGAAAGTCTCGCTGTTTGTTATTGAATCTTCTTTATCATTAGATACTAAAGATTTGTTTGGCCAGATACTGATCAGGCTCATTGAATAGTTTTTTCACCTCCGCTCTAGGAGACAGTGTTAAGATATTGGTGATCACAGTACGGCAGTAGGTTGTTTCAATGATACATGCTTAATAAATAGCCTATTACTCGTATAATCCAACCGCTGCCTTGCACATCTGCTCGGGAACGCAGAATTGCGAATTTAGCGAATTTAATTCAGGATACACTCCAGATTGATATACTCTGTGGACAGCATTGTAACATATAACCACTGTCAATGTAATCAAAGAGAGCCTGCATGAGTGATCATACTTTTCTGTCATTCTGAATCGGATTCTAATACCATATTATTCACATTGATTTAAGAAATTGTCAATGATGGTAGTGCGTACTCGTTTCACTTTCTACGTTCTTTACGAGTCAATATTTACCATGATGTGACGATACGGTTTAGCGATTACTAGCCAACATTTGACATAAATATAATTTTGTGTGAAAGCATGAGGACAGATTTCGATTTTTCTATTTTGATTTATTTTTCTATCAAATTGTGACATTATTCTGTTCCAACACACAATAAATAATTTCTTGATGATCATAATTATCAAAGTTTCAAAGTTAAATTATGTATTTATTACATTCAATCATCAGTGACGGGGTAGTTTTTGGTTGGTTGGTTTATTATGAGCCTGTAATTTAGAGTAAAAATAACTATAGAGCTGATATGTGATTTTATGATTCCTAATTGACATTTTATACTGTTTTTTTTTTTTTTATTGGCATTTTACTATTTTTAATTTTTATTGGCACTTCTTTTTTTAATTTTAATTGACATGTTATATTTGTAATCTTTTATTACAGTTGAGATTCTATTTGTAGATTTAATTGGCTGTTTCTATTCTAATTTGAATGTGGTTGACTGGTAGAGAATGTCTTGGCATTAAGTCCGCCTGTGTACCACTATTGTACATGAAGTTTAAATAAATAATGTCAGTAACGACAAAACATAGCAAGACCCTGTATATAAGGTCCTTAATGTTCATACCTATGTTTAACAAATAAATGATTCTGATTATGATAGAAATGGCTAATTTTCAACATGCCTACGACTTTAAACAAAAGCTTATTGGTGCTGCCATCTATACAGCAAGATGGCAACTACAATCGATGTTATTCGGCTATGCTCGTGAACATACAACAGAATAACACACTTGTCTTGAAAGCGTTCACAGAATCAGAACAGTGTAGTTAGTTCCCATTATCCCCACTATGCACCGTGGCGCTAGTAATATTGTGCAATTCAGATTTTCTTAGAGATTCGTTTAGCTAGTTTATAAATAAGAATTTGTAAAGTTTATACTTAATGCGATAAATATGATCATAATTATTTGGTAAGTGATGGTTACAGCTACTTAACGTCTACCAATTGCCACATGTACCTATTCAAAAATTACACTCATTCAATGCATTCAAAACTCTATTAGCTGAATATTTAATCACAAATAACACCCTTTCTAAACTCTGAATTCATTGGATGGGTGTATCATAATATAATAATGGCTACCGTGACGTCTGTGACAAACTTTAAATACAACTTTTTTTAAGCATTGTTCTCATTTATGTGACTTTGTGTCTTTTTTGAGAATAAATATCTTTAAACTTAAACCTAACTGTATTCGGTAACGACACTAACTTAGTTCTTTACTCGTACCAAGCAAAATATAAAGTTGGGTATTCTTTCGTCATATACACAAATAAAACAATCACTGTTCATAATTTATTATATTATTTACAAACGTTCCCACAAAGTTGAAATCAGCACAAGACACATTAATGGGTTGCAAGTAAAGTCGGTGGGACACAGAAAATAAATATTTATATGTAAAATTTACAATGACTACCTAAATTAACGAGTATCTCTACTTATCCACATTGAAGGTTTTATTTTACAATCACAATAAATACATCATCAATCTTTGCCGTTATCATCAACATTATCATCATTTTCATCAAAAACATCTCTGCTAGAAGCCTGAGTACGATTTCTTTTAATTTCTACATACATTGGATCATAAGTGTGAAAACCTGACACAGACTGCTCTAAGCGTTTTTTTCTATTATTCTCTGGGTTTGCATCTAACCATACGTTGTCATTTTTCAAATTTTGATTAATGCTTCTATAATGACCATTTATTTGTGGTACATACGTCCACACTGTTGTGGTTTCATCAACTTTCTCCGTACTTGTGTTAACCTCAGGGGCTTCCGTAGTCGTTCTTACAAATTCGTTTTTAAGCTTCACAATAAGCGTACTAGGCTCCTCAAGTATTTCCGCGTGATCACCAGAATTTCTCCTACTAATTTCTATATTTTGGTATTTGTTTGATCTTCTTTCTAACTCTAAATACTGGTTTGGTACTTTTGCGTCTGCAGCATTGAATTGGTATACTTCAGTTGGAGCAGGCCACGGATAATCAGTTGTCATTTCAAAGAAAGGTTGCATGGTTGTTACTTTAGCCAGAGATGGTGTTTCTGAATTGATTTCTACAGGTATGTACCCTGAACTACCTACGTGGTGATCTTCTATCTGTGATGTTGATAGTTCTATGGGAGCTTTCGTAGTGTATGGATTTGTTTGCGTCGACGGTATCGTAGTATGTAAATTTTGTGTTTCGTTTTTCTTAGTATCAGTTTTTTCGTCCGGACTGTACACTTTAACGTGCACTATCATTTGAGTACCTGTCTCAGTTGGTGTATTTTCTTTGTTTTGGGTCTCTTTTACTTTTGACCCTTTGGTTTGTTTATTTATTATATTGCTTAAATATTTAGGCCTTTTATATGGAGTATATATGCGCCGGAACGCAACATTAGATTTTCTTTTAAATTGTATTAAAGGCCGTGACGTTGTAAGATAAATATTATCTAAAGAAGTTGCAGTGGAAGTTGGTTCCTTTTTGATAGGAAATAAATTAAGCATAACGCTGAACGATTTAGTAGTACTAACAGGTGGTGTTTCAGTTTGTCTTACTTCACTGGAACTTGGTAGTTCTAGTAATTTTTGACTACCATTATTATTATCCTCACATCTGTTACCTAGACAATTCCTTTTGTGGAATGGAATCTGTCGGAACATTGGATACTTCTTGGAAGTATCTAAAAGACTGGGAGTGGGAATTGGTGCAAATCGAAAGAAATCGTCAGCTAACAGATTCACGTCTCCAGGATTTTCTGGTTTGAAATTGAAGAGTGGATCTGCTAAATGATTAGATTTAAATGTCTTTATGTTTTCTGAACTTTCTTGCTGTAAATCTGACTTAGAATCAATTTCAGATCCTTTGTTTTCTAACATAGGTTCTACATAAAGACCTGTAAAAGCTATTTGTGTACTCGGAGGTTTAGCGTGCATATCTCCTGATTTAGCATTGATGGTTGATTCTAAATATTTGATGATTTGTCGTATATTTTTTAACCTTTCTTCGTTTCGATAACTTTCGATCCATCTTCTTGATCCGTATGTTTTACTGAAGGGCAATGGAGTAGGACTTCTGTATTCAAAGAAGAAGGGCCGCGGACTTGTCCTTCTGACCGCGTTCGGTTTAAAAGTTGGTTTCGATGTTGTCGGTCTTATTATAGTCATGTTATATATTTTTCGTCTGGCGAAAGGTCCAAAAGTTTCTAGTGTTGGGTCAAAGTAGCTACTTTCCTGCAAAGCGTTTATGAGTAGGGGCATACGTTCGTAATAGTCTTGGTCAACTCCGAAGTAGCTTCGGTCGAGTCTGTCGGCAAATGGTTGATCGCCGTTGGTTCGGTTCATATCTTTCTTGTTTTGTACTAAACTCCATTCTACAGCAATCGCATATTCGTAGATCAGTAGGATTACCTGAAAATATAAACAGTAATTGTTACTTTGAACGTATTGTATGTAAAATTGACAGGAATTGACATTAATCACGGAAATTAATGAAACATTAGATAATAGGTATGCTTGTTTTACTATGAATCTCTCACATGAACTGGGCTACTGGGAACTCAATGTCAGTGCCTGGTATGGGTATCTGGTTGTAAAAGAGGAAAACTTAAGTTTAGTTTTCCACTTTTACAACCAGATATATAGCTCGAACAATTTCAAATATTGTTATTTACTGCATTTGGATTGAAGTGTTGTGAAAGTAGTACGAGTACCACGAACTACCAAAATATACGAGATGAAAATATAAGATTCGAATCGTAAGAACATGGTATCACAACTCTGAGTACCTTAATACAATATAGAAAACCTTTTGTGTACATGAAGAAGAGTATAAAGAAAGAACACTTTTTGCTGTTGTTGGCTAAACATCTTTTATTATGATAACGAATGAAAAGACCATGGGAATTTTGGGTAAGATTTACAATTTAATAGTATTTCTACAGACAAATACGGGATTAAACAAAAAAAAAAAATAGTTAGTAGTTACGAAATAAAAAAAAGACAAATCAATAAAGTACAAACGTATGTATGGCATTCTCACCGGAATTGTGGAATATCCTGTTGACAAAGCTGAAAATATAACTGAAACATAATATGTATTATGATTTATCACGATACTCGTTATTTAAAACAAGAATTTGATGGTTCAATACAAGCTAGCATATATTTTTAATACAGCTTTGACCCCTTGACAAATTGCACGATACATAAAAAATTATCAACAATATTATCACTGAAAGATAACACACAAATAAACAGACAGAATGTATATTGTCTTGGGTACTTATTATAAATTATGTTTGTATGCTATATACTAACTAATGTTTGGCAAATCAAAGACATTGTTGTTAAAATTATAAATATCATAATCGCCATGGTCGTCTGGTTTCCAATCGGTGTTTCGTTGAATTTCCAAATATATTGGTCTCAAAGCAGGCAGCATCGACTTGGATGATATATTTACAATTTTCTCTTCATTTTTCATGAACTCCCATGAAGAAGTCTGTGTCGTGGTTTTTATGTCAGTGTTATTTTTTTTCGTAGAATTTTTATATTTATATGGAACCCTAGTACCCTCAGTTGGCCGCATGTATTCTTCTTGAAGTTCATCATCGCCCATATTTTCTATGATCTGTTGTTCATTCTGCATCATTGGATTTGGGTGATATTTGAACGCCCCTTCATAATTATACTTTTTTACGTCATGAGCTGAATCAACTATTTGGATATTTTTCCGTGAACTGGGAAGCATAATACTTGTTGGAAGATTAACAGAATTTTCGACTGAATTTGTACCTATAATATTTATTGTAGGATCGACAGAATTTTCGATTGAATTTGTACCTATAATACGTGTTGTAAGATCAACAGAATTTTCGACTGAATTTGTACCTATAATACTTCTTGTAGGCTCAACAGAATTTTCGACTGAATTTGTATCTACAGTATTTGTTGTAGGATCAACAGAATTTTCGGCTGAATTTTTATCTATAATACTTGTTGTAGGATCAACAAAGTATTCGACTGCATTTGTAACTATGGAGGTTGCTTGCGTTCCTGGATATTTGATTTTATTGTATGATGTCGTTGAAACTTCAGGTTCTATGGTATATTTCGACACTTTGGTGGTTTTGTCTTGGGGAAGATATAACATGTCAGCCAATTTTCGCATTGAAGTTAAGTCTACGTCGTCTTGCATAGTAACTGTTTGATAATTCACAGGTTTTTCATCATCTGTCGTTCCTTTGAAATTGATTTTCTTATCTCCTTTGCCTAGTCCTATGTTCTCGCCAGAAGACGTAGTTTTAGTTTTTAAGGATTCTCTGCTGTGAACATCAAGATTTTCAAATCCATTAATTGCTTTATTAGGTTTATTGTTAATGTTAAAATACTCATCGTAATCTTCTTCCTTGTATAAAGGTACGGTTACTTTTGGATAAAACGAGTCCACCTTGTACGGTTTCAACCATTTTTCAGTGCTAGATTCCGCAATAAATTTCACTGGTACAATCTTTTCTGTAGTTCGACATTTTATTTCTACGTTTTTAGTGGTTTGAGTATTTGATATCTTAGTAGGTTTAGTAAAAAGATCGTAATCCGTGGTAGTTTCTTCATATATGTGATAGTTCGGTAACTTTAGGGGTTTTTTTGTCGACGTTTGTATTGTATTGTCTTCCCAAATGTTATTTTTCAATTCATTCTGTGCAGGAGTCATAGTTGTTTTACGGGTTTCTACGGTTGTGGTGCTAGTAGTAGTTCGGGCAGCGGTACTAGTGGTAGTTTTGGTAGTGGTACTTGCAGTTTTGCTGGTCGTGCCTGTGGAAGTGGTGCTTGTGGAGCAACATTTCCTGCTTTGTAATGTAACTTTTGGCCTATTCTTCTTTTTAGCTTTTGGAGTAACACGGGCGATCGTTGAAAAAATATCATAAATACGTTGTTTCGTTGGTTGCACCGTTCGAGCGGTTGTTAATTGCTTAAGGCCTTCAATATATTTTGTTTTATTTTCACATGGTATATCTAGGCCAAGTTTATTACCAATGATATGTGGAATCAAATCTTGTAGAGCTCCAATTAATTTACTTAACAACAGGCCCAATTTCTTAGGACAATTACAAACTACACCGTCGTTAGCATCCTTACCAGTAGGAGGAATATTACGCAATCTCTGAATATTTTTATACCTGTCTATTTTGGTCATGGGAATAGTTCCAGTTGTCAATGGACTTTCAGTAAAATACTCAAATTCCCTTTTCTGATAAATGCCAACTTTATCATTGATCATTTTGTCAAAATAGTTTAGCATTCTCTGGTAGTCTCTAATCTTTCTTATTTTAGTGAGATATTCCAAGCGTTGTGTAGGAGTTTTCCACTGCATCAACGGTGATGTTTTATAATCTGTCGAGTAGTGCCTAGTGGTTGGTAATTTTAACCAATTCTTCGAATCAGAGAAAACATTTCTGGTAAAAGTAGCTTCAGTCGAGTCTGTTCCTGCATAAGGTGGAGAACTTGAGTATTCTTCTAGGATCTTCTCTAGGTATCGGTTCTTGTTCAGGGCCTTTAATAATATTGGCAGCAGTTTGAGTGTTGTTCTGTCGAAGTTTATTTTCTTGTTAAACTTTGAACTGATTGATGTAATATCACTATCGTTCATGAGCGCAATCCAGTTGGGTTTTATCGAGGTCTTTTTATTAACATTTGCTCCAGAGTTGATGCTGTATTCATAGACCAGTATGACGCTCTGAAAAAGAAAGAAAAAACATTTTAGCAAAAGACAATTTGAGTTAGAAAAATATGTGGGAATTTGTTTAATACAAGTTAAATAAAAATTTCATAAAAAACGGGAATACACTGAACGGATTACTATTAATAACAATAGGTACATAGGTTCTAGACTTACCATAACATTTTAGTAACACAGTTAGTGCAAAACAAAAAAAGTATTGATTAAGTGTTTTTTAAAACCAATCTACAGAAACAAATATGATTTGTTAGGTTCATGTTATTTTTGGTTTACCAGAAATTGCAATGTGGGGCAATTTGGAAGACTAATAAGTACTTTGAAAGCAACAGGTAGAAAATATCTACATAACATGAAATCTGACATCATCTGCCTAGCCTTTTCCCAACTATGTTGGGGTCGGCTTTCAGTCTAACCGGATGCAGCTGAATACCAGCATCTTACATGGAGTGACTGCTCACTGATCTCTACAGACCAGTCAATACTGGGAAATGCCCACCCGAAACACATTTTCGGGCCACTGAATAGGACTAGTTACCTGTAACGACTATCAAAGATCTGCAATGACAGCCGGGACCAACGGCTTTACGTGCTTTCCGAGGAGGAAACTCGGTATGTAATAGATGGTCACCCATCCACGGACCGGCCTAGGCAAGAGCGGCTTAACCTATAAGATCGAGCCGTGCGGCTGTTAATATTTAGCCGCGAGCTACTCTTAACTCATAACTTAAATCTAACAATTAATTTGCTTTTCGTACGTCAGTATCTATTGAAATGTTGAATAATATTGTACAAATTGGCAAAAAATAAGTAATTGAACTACTGCTCTGTTTAAATAGCACAGGCAATAATGACATTAACTGCCATTAAATGTAACAAAAGATTACTTCAAAGTCGTTAGAAAAAGATTTATCTAACAATAAAACCGTCATTATTATTGTTTAATAGTTCATCAATCCGTATCTTTACGGCAAAATTAGTTATTTGGATTCTGCATAATATCATGTGGGAACTGCTAATATTATGGTCCTCCATAAGTTGCGTAAAAGAAGTTTACATTTTACGCTCTAAATGTAAAATTGTGTCATTATTACATTTCATTCATCTGCGATCACAGCAAATCTGGGGTCAATATTCAAAGATCGCTCTTGGACTTAGAACGATGCGTTAACGGTGCGGTGCGGCGCCGGAGCGGTGCCGCAACATACAAACAAATCACTATGCCATGTCACACGATGCGTTGGGCCGCCCGCCGCCGTGCGGCGTCGCGTCGGCGGCGTTTGTATGTAGGATGACGTTGCAGCACCGTTTCGGCGCCGCAACGTTAACGCTTCGTTTGGCCTCACTCTTAGCTAAGTGAAGCATGCGTGCAAAAAAAACATGTTTGTATCAAACAAACATGTTTTTTTTAATGACACAAATAATCTTCATGTTCGTATGTCACGTTTATTTCACTCAGCAATTCGAAGTGAATCTTGTCCTGGAAGTCATCAGGAAGATAAAAATGGATTCGTTTAGTTGCGAAACTGGAAGGCAACCCAAAACAATTAATGTTTTGGGTTGCCTTCCATTTAGTTGATGTTAGTTAATTAATCCGATAGCACATAATCTAATTTTTTATTCTTTGTAATTGACATTTATAATTATAATAACGGCTTTACGACAGGTGGATTACGTGATTAGGTGCAATTCAAAGGAATTTGGTACCTATTTCAATTAGATTATAATAAAATCATTGACAGTTAATTATCGTTATAACCGCGACGTACCTACCCACATAGGTTATAATTATGTATAGAGATGAAGAGGCTGAAACACTATTACGGAAAAAGCCTATTAAAAATTTTCAACACTAGTTTTGAAATAGCCAGTTTCCACTAACTGAGCAGTACAATGGAGAAAATTATCAAAATAACGACGCTTGTAGACAGACTTTAAAGACTTAACAACCAGACTAATTAATCTCCTTGCAACGGATCATTAAATTCTAATATAAAACCTTTCACTAAAACTGACAATCCGACTCATGTGACGTCACGGAGCGCTCGCTGCGTCTGCGCCGATGAAGAAAGCAGAAAGCATGCACTACCCGCGATATGTTAACTACGTACATTGTTCAGCGAGAACATTATATATTTGCATTTGATGTTATTTCCATATGTGTGTATGCTATATCTCTGCTCACCACGCAAGGTATAGTTTTATGCAGGTTTCTAAGTAATGTGATTTCTATAAATTGATTCAGATAGACTTCAGATAAGTACAGAAAATATAAGAACAAAAAGTATATCAAATGCTAGAACACCTCAATATGGGTAAAACAAATACATTTAAATAGCATATGTATCTGGGCGATAAGTGTAAGTCTACCTCAATGTATGGTCGGCTTTGGGTTCCATCTTGATGGATCTCTTGGATTAAAAAAAATGTCGCAGTGAGTTTCATAAAGCTTTTGGGACGCTGTAACCGCTATCTCTAACATTACTATGAAGCCCAGAAACAGATAAATGAGTTCAGTTTTGACTCCACTTTTAAACGTGATATTTGCTCTGGCCGTCAGTTGGCCATATTATATGCATAGTGATTTAATTATTTTTTATTTTTTTATTTTTACAACAATTTATTGTTTATGTTGAGAATTAAAGTGACATTGTATCAGCTTTAACGATGATTAAATCCTATTGAAAGTGATTGTAGAAGTACGAAATACTTTGAAGACGATTACCACTTGTCCCGGCCTTGTTCTATGGAAAGTAGTCTACGACCGACGTCTAGAAACGTCGTCCATCGTAAAACAAAGTTGAAAGCAACATACCCTTCAAACAAGAACATAGCTATGCTGCTAGACAGGAACAAAAAGTTGTTATTTCTTGTACGCAGTCTATCACAAGTAATTCTTATTAATTAATCGCATTATTAATAAAAATAGGAGATCATTTGGTGAAATTATCTAATGAACATCGCACATGACGCTCTTTGAACATACACAATAAAAAAACTAATTAACATTAGTAGGTAACAGTACATTATTGTTTCAACATTTTCAGGCATATAAAGATATCACGTGACTGATAACACATAGTAGGCCAACGACCACTTGCCAATCCTACAAATAACGCAAAAAATATCAAGCGAAAAAGTCTTCGATTTCGTGAAACAGATTAAAGAATATTTTTTTGTCCTCAGAATGTAAATAAAAGGAACGACGCGAAGCACGGCTAGGGTTAAAAAAATCAAAACATGCATTTACAACGCATTTTTCTTGGCAAGAAATAAAACGGGTTGACCCAGGAGTGTATTAACATGCGATACCGAAGACACGCAACGCAACGCCATGAATCCATGAGTCTTCGTATCGTATCATTGAGAGCAGTGCAAGAATCGCGTATCCCGTTCGCGCCCTTTGCGTGTCAACTTTTTGTTTTTCTGGACATGATGACACTTTTGTTGTTGAAATGTTTTCTTTTGTATGAATGTTACTTGTATGGTGTACCTACACAATAAAGAATATTCTATTCTATTAAATTTTATTGTTTTCTTTGTGAACGGGCACGCTAATTAATATTATACAAGATCATCAGTTGTAGCTTACTACTGCATTATTATGAGTTTTTATTTCTAGAAAACTTAGGGACAGTGATAAGGTAATGACAAGAGGAAGATAGAATAGGGTCATGATAAACGACTAGGAACTACAATAAACAGTGAAACCAATATGTACTCATGAATCCGTGTATTTGATTTGTGACGAAACCGCATCAACATTGTTGACAACGTAACGTCAATTATAGACAGTAATAATAGCAAACGTTATATTATGTGCGTGCATTGACTTATCCATTATGGCTAAGTGCGAAACTGTTCAGATTAGAGACCCAAGATTACTCCAAGTAGTTACATCACGTGTGTTCCATCCCAAAAAGTTTGGGACAGGTATAAATGTGGGTGTAAAGTGTACCAAAAGTGATACCTTTAGTTCACTGTATGTTTTTTTGCATCTATCAGTGAGTTATATGTAATAGGGGGCGAGCTTACTGCCATTCGGGCACAGGTCCGACTCTGGGCTGCTAAAGAAACATTTCTGATTTAAACCCCCATTAATTCTACACACGACCCCGAAAATCAAAACCACGACTTCTAGACCAAACGAGGCTGTTACTAGACCAGTGAGGCAGTCACTAGACCAGTGACGTAGTCAGTCAGTAATTCATAGCAGAAATATAGATTATAATGACAACTTGACTTGAAAGAAAATTCTAGTTAAACATTAACATCAACATAATAAGTGTTATGTTAGTAAGAGGAGTAAACAAGAGATCATATTGCGTTTTAATTTAGATGACGTAAATAATGACGTCATAATGAATCTAAATCGTGATTAGATCAAAAGTGGATGAGTTCCTCCCCATTCCTTACAGCATCATCAGGGTATCATGTTCCCACAAGCCTGATGTCTGTAAGACTAACAAGGCCACCATGTACAACGTGGCCTCAGTGCGGATTTCCTATCCGTAATAACAATTCCATTTCCGGAGAAACATTGTTTTCTACAGGTAACAATAAAAAAACGATTCCTTCAAAAAACACAATGTATCAGGTATCAGTTAACTGACACTCGTAAATTATGTTGAAAAAAATACCGTTATCATTTGATTCAATTTCTTTGCGCATCGCAAAAAAATTGCGCGTGCTAATAAAAAGGAAGCGTATAACTAATCAGTGTATAACCAGTGTTTACAAAATAAAAAGTTGAGAAAAAAGCAACAAGCGCAATTATGTATACAAACGACAACATGTTTGGAATATTACTGCGCATCGACATCGCAACAAAATGAACGCGAACGTGGAGTTTCATAGAATGTGACGAAAATCTCACTAAATATTTGAGGATGTCTCAAAATATAAGCTAACAAAACTTTGACTAGTAACGACGACTAAAAAAACAACGTAGGAAACGTGCGCGAGTATGAAGTTTTCTAGAAAGTTAGGAAAATATTACTACGTTAGAGGACTTAGTAATAATATCCTGGGCATGGGATACGCATTCAGCATCCACCTCCAAAAATCTCGGCATACCAAAACGTTGACTAGTAGCAACAACTTGAAAATATTTAACAAACAATTTCGACATTTGCTATCAATTTTGGAAACAAATGCAGTGATTCTATGGCTTCACATGACAGTTATCTAACACTGATGTTTTATTAGTCTTGGTGTTTACAAACAGTGAAGACAGTCACACAGATATTATGTTGAATAAAATAGAAGATGATGTCGCTATTAAATTGAGAGAGGGATAGAATAGAAGTGCGATGATGACATACAATGAAGTAATCTAGCTTCGGTCATTATTTTGACAATAATTTTGTTGAACATGGCTGATGTTACTATGACGGAATAAAATAAGATCTAACAGATGACAATAGATTGAGCATGCATGTTTGTATAATAGTCACAGTGTTTGTTTATAAACACACATTTTTCATAATCATTGATGTGATTGTCAACGCCGTCAATAATTCTTTCCTAAATCAAGTTATAACCGTCATTATGCCTGTTTCCTTCGTTCAATTTATTAGATACATAAATCGATGAAATGTGTTGCTTTCTTCTGTTAACGTTGTGTTTAGCACAAAAATGCACTCAGTATGTTGTCCGTTCACCTGACTTGGGTATAATTGAATTTTTACTACAGGAAGTTATGCTAGGTTAGAGCTTCCAATCCAATAACGTAATCTGGTCGGTAGCCAGAGTAAGTAGACAAAGCGATATGCTTTCTTGAAATTCAAGATTTTTTAGGGTGTATCTACCCCGAAGTTACTTTTAATAGATCAACGTTTCCAAATGTTAGTCGGCAACAACGTATAACAAAAAAAGAAATAGCAGAAACCGCAAAAGTAGTAGAAAGTTACTTAATGGTATAATATTATAAAATTTTACCTTACAAAAAAAGTAACTCCGGTGTGATGTACCATAAGGGCTAAGATTCAGTACTTTAGACAAGATCTCATCCCTTTGAGCTTGTTCAGAAAACTCATAAGGTAAAGCTAACAAACCACAAATAAGACTATCAGAAGACAGCCATGGATGAAGACATACATAAATAGTAAAGCAATCGAATTTTAATCTATTGTTTTTTTTAAGCTTGCAATACTTTTAACTTTTTTTTACGCAAAATACACAAAATTAACACAAACACAATAGAACTAAACAAAAACATAAATAGAAAAACACTCACAACAACAACGGTAACTGTAATCGCTGTAGAGATAGCAGCGCAAGCGCATCCTTGCCGTATCTGCCTCTTCCTCGATGACCGGAGAAACTCTTCGGTCCTCGAATCGATAGTCCTGTACAACCCAAATTGACGGATCCTAGATCCGTTGGACGACACAGAACCCTCACTAGACATGTTACCGACACATCACTGCTGTAAGAATGGCTTGTTGTAAGCGCGCGCGCCGCACGCGTCCGCACTAGAAAATGTGACGGATTCTTCGAGCAACAATAATGTTTTCCTTCGAGATTGTAGGGCTGGGGTGGGGTTGGTGATGTCGATAGTTTATTATTCATCAAGTTGTACCTATCATCATTTTCAACGGTCTGATGCTACAGATTTCAAATTTGTATCTGGTTTTAAGACTATTGCGTGTAAAGCTGAACCAAGTGAACTTTTGAGTTTAATCCTCAACTTCACGTAACTATTAGTACTCTAATTCATAACTTCATAAAAAAATAAATTTTACAACTCTCAAAAACCACCATCAACCTGCCACCTATCTCAATTAATATAGGGTACAAAGATGTTCTTTTCTTCCTTAGATCTATCTACAATATCAACTTAGAGAGAAATTGAATCATCTAAACTTCTAAAGATATCAAATCATCGACATCTTCCAATCCCATCTCTAGCCAACACGATGCGCGGACGCAAGTCACCGGAGCGTACCGGCCACCGCTCCAATATAACCAAATATTCGTAACATCAGTGAAAATCACAATTATGTCTAATATATTCACATCACTACCTATGTTACATTGTAAGGTTATTAAACAAGCAATTATTGTTTGTTTTATGTGCACTAATCTCATAAATTGCTCAGCTTATTTGTATAATGGAGTAGAGAGTGTCGTATGCTGTCAATTGCTCTGATGTTGTATTGTTGCGTCATTTAACCGGACTTCCACTGGACAAATTGCTCGCATTTTTATGTCAATTATGCTAGAAATTGCTGTTTTAATGTGTAACATGAAGGTTGCAATAGTTTGAAAGTTTTAATTTTGTCTTCATCAATAACATGATCATGGATATCATTCTGTCGTCATCTTCACATATTCAGGTTCACTGCTGGCAATAGACCTCTCAAATCATACTCGTGATTTATTAGTAGAATTCTTGGCAATCATTGATGATTTTATCTGATCTTTATTACATTGATCGGATCGTATCGCCATTTGAGTGTGAAACTACTAAGCATCCTCGAAACACACACGTGGCGCATAAACCGTAAACAATCATAAATTAACAATATGCCTCAAGAAAGTTATAGCACTATACATTATTGGATAAAGATTTTATCTGACATTTACGTGGCATTTTTCCTTTGCGTCAATTTCGCCTCCATTTCTATTAATTAAAATACAGTAAGATGAGATCACATGCAGTCCACCAACATGTGATCAATGTTGACTGCATTACATACTAGCTAAGTAAACATGACACAATACCAGTGCACAAAGACTGGCATTAGTGGACCTGTTTGTGGTTTTCATAACTGAAGTATCAACTGCAATAAGACAAAGAGTGGACATTTTTAAGAGCTGTGCTGTATCTACAAGGCAGCCAAAAAGCCATTTTTGATAAAAACGAGGAACAGACTCTTAGTTGTTAATGCTGTCATAATCCTAGAATACCCCGACTTAGGGGTACGGACTGGGCATGTCAGTCAGTGTCTTTAAGATGAAAAATGAGTGAAAAATCAAGCGTTTTTGATCCATGTGCAGCTCTCGCTGCAATTATTAGCTATCACTGTGTCTTGAATAGTGTCGTGATGGCCCAGAGGTTAAGGCCTCGCCTCTCATACATGAGGTTGTGGGTTCATATCCGGGCAATTACCAATGTGACTTTATCAATGCATATGTACCTTCTAAGTTTATCTTGGACATCATAGACATCGGTGAAGGAAAACATTGTGAGGAATCCTGGACTTATAAAAGTAGTCTGAAATCGCCAACCCGTCTTGAGCAAGAGTGGTGATCAATGCCCGTGCCTTCTCTGTTGAGAAGAGGCCTTTGCCGAGCAGTGCGACAGTAATAGGCTGGTATTCTTTTATACTGTATCTTGCTCGCCACATCAACTACTCTGCATTTGATAATGCTAGCTTGTAGGTTTTCTCAAATGCCGTTACAATATCGCAATGCTTCTATTTCCAGCCCCAATGTGCGACAGGTCTAACAGCCCGTGCTAGATCACAATCTTTATTCAGCTTGATGATATCGAATGAGCTCCACTTACCGCGCTTGAGCGCAGCGCCACGTATTGCTATCTATTGTAATTACTACGAGCAATATGTTATTATCGTGTTTCATTTAGCTTTACGCTCTTTACTCTCGGAGGATTAGCAGATATAGTGTGAGGTGGGTATTTGTGCTTCTTTTCATTTCTTGTTTGGTAATTTAAAGGTTTGAATCGTGTAGGTTTTGTCATTATTAAACTGCTGATTTTGAAGTCTTTGTACTCTTTCTTACTTGAGATTTATACTTGATAATTATGTTAAGAGTAGCGTCTTTCAAAACTTAAAACCTTTGTTTGCATACCATTTATGTACAAAGTTAACTAGGTGTGAAATTGTCAAAGCAACCACTTGTCTGTCATTTAGCGTTCATCAGACGTTGCAATTTTTTGTACATAAAATAACCGTACCGCTCATATTACATCAATTGTTTTGTTATACACTTAGCTAGACTATCGCTCTACGAAAACAATGATGGTGCATCTACACGAACAACAAAACAATCTCAAGGCAAAACTGCTCCACGGGCCTGTGGACGGTGAGTTATGGGCTAGATCGCCGTCCGTCCGTCTTATGACGACAGGCCGTGTCGACGGCGCGTTCGTGTTCCACGCGCGCCTCAAAGAGAGCCAGCAAACAGGAAGGGGTCCGAAAGGACCGATGCCTGCCAGGATTGCGGGACTGTTCGAAAGAGATACCGCGGCCCTGGAACACAAAGGGCAAAGGAAGGAACATGGATGGGTTTTAGTCAGTAAAAGTCTGACACTCCCTCCTGATCAGCCCAGAGCGGGATGTTGATATTTGATGACATCCCACCCGAAAAAAAAAAAAGGCAAAACTGCTCCTGTATACAAAGCTAAAATGGTTTTGAGCTGCTGATGTGCAATTATAAAGGGTGTAACAAGACCCTTAACGAAGCCGAAAGGCACATAAAAATTATTCAATAATAAAACAAAAAAATAAATAAAATAAAAACGGTAATTTAAAAAATTAAAAAACCAGACTGCGTAAAAAAAAAAAAAAAACATAGAACATAGCGACTTAACAGTCGGGACCCATTAACATATATAGACCGGCTTAAATCGTCCCAATAATGGGTCCCGACTGTTAAGTCGCTATGTTCTACGTTTTTTTTTTTTTTTTACGCTATCGGGTTTTTAAATTTTTTAAATTACCGTTTTTTTAAACATGTTTTTCATGTAAGATTTTTACTGTAAACACCTCCACGACCACCGTACTATTCAATCCATCCATTAGCACAATGTTTTGAGTGCGTTACATTAAGTCCTACCGTAAAACGTGATTTTTCACCCCAAAAAAAGTCGTTTCCCAGGAATTATTTTTGCGTAAAGTTACTTAGTTTGATGTACATAATGCTTGGTTGACGGCTTCGTGAAGGGTCCTGTTACATCCTGTATACTGCTGGCGACCTTTATTCATAACCGTCATAGATATTCACATATATCAGAGAAAGAAAAGAAAAAGATCGGTATGATTTCCACTGGAATCAAATCATCATTATTATCAGCCAACAGCAGTAGTGCACTGCTGGACATAGGGCCCTGCAATTGCACCCCACTAGGCTCGATTCTCAGCAACTCAGATTGACCAACCTTTGTATAATAAAGATTTTACAGATCTCAGCAGTATTGTTCAATATCCATTATATCACACCCATTGATAGACACCTACATTAACACTATTACAATTTTAATGAACTTTCCAATCCATACGGGCGTTGAGGCGTCGGTAACGTGAAAATGATGAGCTGTAGTAAGTAATAACGCGTGTATTGGATTTATTATGACGGACCGTGATACATTGTTTCTACATATGTACTCTCTCTAAGGAAACTAGTGTTACGTGTTATGTGCGTTAGGGCAAACAAACAAAAACAGTTTTTTTTGTTTTTGTTGGTAATTAAGGTTCGATAGAAAGGTGAAATTTTATTTAATCGCAATCATTTTCACAGCGAAATAAAATTAATACTACTTCCATAACTGTTCACGTTTAGCAGGATTGGAATAGACCCTTTCTCTTCATCTCCTCGAACTCCTTCTCGGGGGTCATACGTCCTGTAGAACTCAGCATACTTCGTCTTGCTCTCCTTGCCAACCAGCTGCTGGACAGCAACTGCTCACACTCCGGCGAGCACCAGAGATATGATCAGGTTACGCTTGATCTGGGAGTTGAGGAGCCCCCTCATCATGGGCTTGCTTGCGGTGGATACTGCCTTGTCTGCCATATTTTTATTTAACTAGTTTTACGAAAAATCGCAAAGCACACGAATGACTTCCTCGACTATGATTAGATTGTGTCAAACATAGACCCAGTTCGGATTAGATTATCAGAAACTGGCAGTTGGTGTTGCAAATATCTGAGAGGTAAAGCACAGCACAACAGTTGGCCTGCTTTCAAGACCTAGCTCAGAATCAATGGTACTTTCCAGTGGTGCTCTCTTAATGTTTTTTTAGTAAAAATTTTGATATCCGGGCAAGAATGTTAGTTTCCATATTCATTTTAATCATCAATGTTGCGTTTGGCTGTTCCTCATAATCCCTTCAATTCTTAAAAATGGTCTCAAAAATTAGGCTTA
Organism: Eugnorisma glareosa; assembly: GCA_947578425.1. Taxonomy (NCBI): domain Eukaryota; kingdom Metazoa; phylum Arthropoda; class Insecta; order Lepidoptera; family Noctuidae; genus Eugnorisma; species Eugnorisma glareosa. The sequence continues at coordinate 21,480,522 of OX387961.1, forward strand.
CGGGGAAGCTCACATATTATTATTATTGACTATTTTATTCTGAAAAAATTGTATGCCTGGATAGATAAATGTTTCTACACGAGCCAGGAATACCTTAGTTATAATAAATTTTGTTTGTAACACTATGCTCCTATTTCAGTGCAATAATAGCTAGTTAGTATAAAATGAAAATGAAAAAGAGCACCTATGTTTAAGTATGTAATATGTACCGATTCAAGATTACTTGATTTGATTTGATTCACTAGTGAGTTGACTCTGGACATTTCTAAGTCCAGAAGGAAACAGATTACTCTTAAGTAGTAAACTTTCTTTGAATAAGACGCAGCACGTACAATTGACACGGTAATTTGCATAATAATTTAACTATATGATCGATACCGTTATTATTCTCTGATCGATTATTTCATAACAGATCTAATACATCAAGCTGTCATCGTTTCTTTCAGTATTTTCACTTAGGAACACTGGAATTCTTAAGTCGCAGCGCATTCATTAACAAAGATGATAAATGAATAGCGCATCGTCGAACTACACGCTTCAACGATCTCTGTTGATTTATTAGGTAATAAAACCAGCCAAGTGCGAGTCGTACTCACACGCACACAGGGTTCCGTAGCACTAAACCATATAATAAAAATATTTTGAAGGCTCATTTACATAAGTATTGTATTGTTTTACATTCAACAGCAAATCTAAATTTGTTTTTCATAGTCTGTTAATGAAAAACAGAGAAAATGTCCTATAACTCAAAAACGAAACATCAAATCTTATTCAAACCAATTTTGGTTGAAAGCTTTATTTATGTTCTACAATCCAAATTTTTTTCAGAATTTTCTTCCTCTTACTTTAGAAATTAGAGGAAGGGGGACACATTTTACCGCTTTAGAAGTATCTACCTTACAAACGATTGACTTTGAGAAAAAACGGTTTTAGGAACCTCAATGTCATTTTTAAAGACCTATCTATCGACACGCACGGTTAGGTTTGATGAAAAAAAAATTTTTTCGTTTCAGTCCTATGTTTGGGGAGCGCCCGCTTAATCTTTTATTTTTGTATAAAAATAGGTTCACAGAATACATCTACTTTAGTAAGTCTTGTTGGGGGTGGTGGTGGCAAGTATGTGGGAGGTTTAGTTGGTGGTGGAGGGGGAAGGTAAGTTGATGTATTCTGTAAGTTGGAGGCCTAGTAGGAGGAGGCGTCGGTGGTGGAGGTCTCCTTGTTGTAGTCGGAGGTAGATACGTTATAGAAGGGAACGTTCTTTGGGTGGTCGGCTGCGTCGGTGGCCTTCTGGTTGTCGTTGGATAAGTGAACGGTACTGCTTAGGTTGGGTAGGTGTAACCTGTAGTTCTGAAGTTGTTGTAGATAGTGCTGTAGGTCGGGTAAGTTACTGGGCGCCTGGTTGTTGGAGGGGAAGTAAACCTGGTCGGGGGTGGTGTTCTTCTCGTTGTTAGTGGCGGGAGTGGTGGTCTAGTTGGGGGTGGCGGTGGCGGCGGCGGCGGTCTTTTCGTTGTTGTTGGAGGTGGAGTTCTAGTCGGGGGTGGTGGCGGCGGTGGCGGAGGTCTAGTGGGAGGTGGGAACGGTATGCGTGGTGTTTCGTACGAGTAATATTTCCTTTATTCATATAAATATATACATATAAATTACATTTTTAAATATTTCTAAACAAATTAATATTAAAAAAACATTTAAAAATATAAAAAATAGTGGTCCGCCGGTATCGGGAGCAGGGTCCAAGCTACCGGTGGTTAGGGCTCCAGAGACAGGAACCTCCTCACAATGCGAGCCGTATCGAGGAGTACTGCCTTCTGAATCAGGCCCTTGATCCAACCGCCTAAGGAGAGCCTCGAAAGGTGGTCGTCGAGGCTCTTGGCCATAAGGCCATTGGCCGTCACGACAATCGGCACAATGATAGCCGAGTTCACATTCCACATGCCGACAACCTCGTGTGCCAAGTCGAGATATTTTATTTGTTTCTCCTTCTCAGCTTTCACGAGGTTCTCGTCATGCGGAATGGTAACATCGATTATCATTACGTGGCGCGCTGATCGGTCTATCACCACTATGTCAGGCTTATTGGCGACAATAGTCCTGTCAGTGATGACAGACCGATCCCAGTACAGCGTGACATGGTCTTTCTCGAGAACTGGGTCGGGCACATACTTGTAGTACGGTACCTCTGATTCCACAAGTTTATATTTCAAGGCAAGTTGCTGGTGGATAATCCTGGCTACTTGGTTATGCCTGTGCAAGTACTCGCCGTTAGCCAGACGAGAACAGCCAGAAATAATATGTCTGATGGACTCACCCGGACGGTGGCATGCCCGACACACGTCAACCGTCCCGTCCTTCATAATATATCTCCGGTAGTTGTTCGTCAACATAACTTCGTCCATAATCGCACAGACAAAACCTTCAGTTTCCCCAAAGAGGTCACCGAAACGTAGCCAGGACACGGATGCTAGAAAATCTACATCGGGCCCATGAAGAGCCCGGTAGAAGCGCCCGTGAAGCTCCTTGCCTTGCCATACTTCCTTGCGGTCATCGGTAGTAAGTACTACAGGTTTGCGCCAGTTCTCTTTAGCCATGGACAGCGGGGTGAGGCCCTTGTCCACTGCGACCACATCTCGGTGCATACCCACCTCGGCTTTTAAAAAATATTCTCTGAGACTGCATACCTCGCGGTTGTGGAGCGTCTTCGCGTTTAAAAAGCCTCGACCCCCGCACTTCCGCGGGATATACAGTCTCATCACCGATGATCGTGGGTGATGCATCCGGTTTGCAGTCAGCAGTGTACGGACTCTCCTATCCAGGGTATCGAGTTCGGTCTGAGTCCATTTGAGTATGCCGAAAGAGTACATTAAAACCGGCATGACCCAACCGTTGAAGGCGCGCACCTTGTTCCCGCCCGAAAGAAGGCTATTTAATACCTTCTTCAGGCGACCGAAGAAGCGCTCCTTCAACGATTGCTTCATGTCAGTTACGTTAATGCCTAACGCTTCCGACATACCCAAATATTTATAGCTTTCGGATGAGGAGAGGGATCTCAGGTGTATGGAATCCGAGAGCTGAATTCCTTCGGATTCCATAATCTCCCCTCGCTTTACATACATGACTGCACATTTGTCCACACCAAATTCCATCCTGATGGCGCTACTAAAAGTTTCAGTTACTTTCAGTAGCTTCATCAGTTGCAATTTGTTGGGGGCAAAGAGTTTCAGATCATCCATGTAAAGAAGGTGAGATATGACCTGACCATCTCTCCTCAACCGATAGCCTAGACCTGAATCCTCCAGCAATGTACTTAGAGGATTCAGGGCTAGACAGAACCAAAGTGGACTCAAACTGTCGCCCTGGAATATTCCCCGTTTAATCCATACAGGCTCATCGTTCCCCTGAATCTGTCGACATCCTGGATATCGAAGGACCGTCCTCCATTGCCCCATACACGACTCAAGGAAGGCGCGTAGAGTTGCATCTATCTTGTACAACTCCAGCACCCTCATGAGCCATGTATGTGGAATCGAGTCGTAGGCCTTCTTATAATCTATCCAACATGTCGACAGATCCTTGCGGGATCGACGAACCTGTTGGCTAATGGCCATGTCGATGAGGAGTAGCTCCTTAGTACCGCGGGACCCGTTCCTACATCCATTCTGAGAGGCAGACATAATGGAGTTTTTGTCAATGTGTGTATTGATTTTCGCTCTCAAAATGGATGTAAGAAGCTTATAGACCGTCGACAAACACGTGATCGGTCTATAATTCTTGGGTTCCGCGGGACTACCTGACTTATGGAGCAGGTGGGTAACGCCTGTTGTCAAAAACTGCGGTAGAGACCCAGACTCTAAGGATGACTGAAATTGAGATGCCAGACAAGTGTGTGAACTACTAAACCATTTGAGCCAGAAATTGTGCAGTCCGTCCGGTCCCGGTGATTTCCAGTTCGGTAACGGACGAACTGCTCTGGCTACATCCAAAGGTGTTATTAATATTGGTTCCATTTCTGGGATAGGTTCACACACTTGCTCGACATCACGCATCCAGTCAGCCTCAGTATGACGGACGGGCACCGACCAGATGCTGTGCCAGAAATAATAATAATAATATTATTATTAAATTTAATAATATTCGCGTTATTTACGAGACGACTAATTTCCAAATATATGAAGCAACCGTGTTATGCAATAAGCACCCTTAGGGTCTCATTCCATGGTTTCTTTCTTAGAGAACATGAGTCATACTGCAATTTTCAAAAGGGGTTGTTCTTGGTCAGGTAGCCAGTATAAAAAGAAACCAAACATTTATTTCTCATATTTTTTAATAAAAAAATATTTTACAATCTTAAACGTAGAATTAGTTAAAGGCAGTGATTCCGCGTTTCATTTTTGAGTATTACCGTTACAGAATATATATAACTAGTTACTAATATATAAACAAACATTATTAACAAGATATTATTTTAATATTATTGCGACTGTAAGTACGTAGTACTCGTTTGGTATCACAATTTTTATGGCAACTTATTTTATACCTGAATGCACCAAAATTATTAAAGGTTCTATTAGATTTTCATACAGAATGTCATTGAGCTAGATTAAAGTGCATGATTTATTGACTAAATTTCGAATTTTCGTGTAATATGCATTAATAAGTATATAAATTTTCAATCTATAATGAGTTATCATTTGGTACTTGGTCTTTAATGTATATATTTCGTAAGGTCAATTCTGTTTTAAAATAAGCTGTATGAATTTGTGTTCATATATCCATAAGTATCACATGTAAGCTTCAATGAGAAGAAAATAAGAAATTTTCATAATTTTTCGAAAAGTGAGGGCGATTCCAACTTCAGAATATAAAATGGTAAATTTTCTAGAAGAAAAAACCCAATGAAATTATACCCGAGTTGGAATCGCACCCACAATACTACATCGCAATCACCTGCTATAATTATCTTATTTCATAAAAATATTATAATTTTGGTGCATTAAGATTCCATTTAACTTAACTAAATTAGAACACGAATGGTACTAATGGTTTGTCGTAAAAGTAGCCCTTATCTTCGATGAAAGGCGGTCGAGTCGTGTACGGTCTTCTGGTTGTCGTAGGAGGAATGTATATCGGGGGTCGGGTTGTTTGAGGAGGAATGTATATTGGGGGTCGAGTGGTCTGAGGAGGAATGTACACTGGCGGCCGAGTGTAAGGGGTTCTCGTGGTTTGGGGAGGCAAGTAGATTGGTGGCCTAGTTGTCGAAGGAGGAATGTATACTGGCGGTCTCGTTGTAGGTCTCGCTGTGGTAGGGAAGGTAAACGGTACTTTAGGTGTTGGGTAGTCGTAGCCTGTCGTTCTGAATGTCGGCGGTGGTGTTGGCGGTGGTGGGGGTCTAGTGGGAGGAGGGGGGGGCAGGTATGTGGGAGGCCTAGTTGGGGGTGGCGGGGGTGGTGTTGGTGGTCTTGTTGGGGGTGGTGGTGGCAAGTATGTAGGAGGTCTAGTTGGTGGTGGAGGAGGCCTTGTTGGGGGTCTAGTGGGAGGAGGGGGAGGCAGGTATGTAGGAGGTCTGGTTGGGGGTGGCGGAGGTGGTGTTGGTGGTCTTGTTGGGGGTGGTGGTGGCAAGTATGTGGGAGGTTTAGTTGGTGGTGGAGGGGGAAGGTAAGTTGAGGGTGTTCTGTAAGTTGGAGGCCTAGTAGGAGGAGGCGTCGGTGGTGGAGGTCTCCTTGTTGTAGTCGGAGGTAGATACGTTATAGGAGGGAACGTTCTTTGGGTGGTCGGCTGCGTCGGTGGCCTTCTGGTTGTCGTTGGATAAGTGAACGGTACTGCTGGGGTTGGGTAGGTGTAACCTGTAGTTCTGAAGTTGTTGTAAATAGTACTGTAGGTCGGGTAAGTTACTGGGCGCCTGGTTGTTGGAGGGGAAGTAAACCTGGTCGGGGGTGGTGTTCTTCTCGTTGTTAGTGGCGGGAGTGGTGGTCTAGTTGGGGGTGGCGGTGGCGGCGGCGGTCTTCTCGTTGTTGTTGGAGGGGGAGGCCTAGTCGGGGGTGGTGGCGGCGGTGGCGGAGGTCTTGTGGGAGGTGGGAACGGTATGCGTGGTGTTTCGTACGAGTAGCCCGTGGTTGGTGGTCTGTAAGTTGGTGGAGGTCTGGTTGGTGGTGGCGGAGGAGGGGGTGGGGGTCTTGTTGGAGGAGGTGGTGGTGGGATTCTTGGTGGAGTTGGTGGAGGAGGGGGTCTAGTTGGTGGCGGAGTAGGGGGTCTTGTTGGCGGAGGCGGGGGAGGTGGTGGCGGCCTGGTTGGTGGAGGAAATGGTATACGAGGCGTTTCGTACACATATCCTGTTGTCTGTGGAGGTCTCGTTGGCGGCGGTGGTGGTGGGGGAGGGGGCCTAGTTGGAGGTGGTGGTGGTGGGGGAGGGGGGCGAGTTGGTGGCGGTGGGGGAGGTGGTGGAGGTCTCGTTGGTGGTGGGAACGGGATGCGAGGTGTTTGGTACGAATAGCCAGTAGTTGGAGGCCTGTATGTCGGGGGTGGTCTAGTTGGCGGTGGTGGCGGTGGAGGAGGGGGCCTTGTTGGGGGTGGTGGCGGTGGCGGAGGGGGGAGAGTTGGTGGTGGTGGGGGAGGAGGTGGAGGTCTTGTTGGTGGTGGGAACGGGATGCGTGGTGTTTGGTACGAGTAGCCTGTAGTTGGAGGCCTGTAGGTCGGGGGTGGTCTAGTTGGCGGTGGTGGCGGTGGAGGAGGGGGCCTTGTTGGGGGTGGTGGTGGTGGCGGAGGGGGGCGAGTTGGTGGTGGTGGGGGAGGTGGTGGAGGTCTCGTTGGTGGTGGGAACGGGATGCGTGGTGTTTCGTACGAGTAGCCTGTAGTTGGAGGCCTGTAGGTCGGGGGAGGTCTAGTTGGCGGTGGAGGAGGGGGCCTTGTTGGTGGCGGAGGAGGTGGTGGTGGGGGCCTTGTGGGGGGTGGTGGGGGTGGAGGAGTTCGCGGTGGTGGTGGCGGCGGCGGAGGCCTGGTCGGTGGCGGGAACGGTATGCGCGGAGTCTCATAGTAGTATCCTGTTGTTTGAGTTATCGGAGGCCTCGTCACCGGAGGTGGAGGCAACGTTGGGGGCCTCGTCGGTGGCGGTGGGGGCGGCGGCGGAGGGAATGGGATCTTCGGCTTCGGGTAGAAGTACCCATCTTCATCTAGGTTTGCGGAGATAGGGGAGCCGAGCACCGCATAGTTCTGGGCCGAGTTAAACTGGATGGCTCGCGTTTCTCGCTCCGCTTTGCAGGTGTGGTACACTGCCAGCAGCACCACTGCCAGGTGCAGTGACAGCCTCTGGAATAACGAAGAATTTCGGGGTTAGAAATTGTGGTGATAAAAATATGAGAACAAAAGTGGTTACTTGTGTAAGTTTCTAATCTAATTGTCACATTGGACAGAGAGATGAAAATCAGACAGATGTGACATATCATGTAAAAGCAACCTTAGAGAATTATTTTGATTTTTACCACAAGATGAGTTTATTTTAAAGTAGTTTTGATCGTAAATTATCACGGGCACGTTGTAAATATAGCCTGTGGCACTCGGAGATAAAGTAGCTTCCTATTAGTGAAAGAATTTTCAAAATCAGTTGAGTAGATTAAGAGCTTACCCCTTACAACCTCACAAACTTTATCTCTTTATAATATAGTATAGATTGATTCAACAGTACGATGTTCACTATTTCAAAAAAAAAACCGGACGAGAGCGAGTCGTACTCACGCGCACACAGGGTCCCGTAACACCAAACAATATAATAAAAATATTTTGAAGGCTAATTCATATGTTGTATTGTTTTACATTCAACAACGAAACTAAATTTGTTTTTCACAGTATGTTAATGAAAAACAAAGTTGTTGCTGCAGTTTGATGAAAAAGTCCCATATCTTAAAAAAATAACATCAAATCTTATTCAAATTTTAGTCAAATGTTTTTTTTACGTTCTATAATCCTATATTTTTTTCAGAATTTTCCTCCTCTTACTTTAGAAATTAGAGGGACACACATTTTACCACTTTGGAAGTATCTATCTTTCTAACGATTGACTTTGAGAGAAAATGGTTTAAGGAACCTCAATGTCATTTTTAAAGCCGCACGTATAGGTTTGATGAAAAAAATATTTTTTAGTTTCAGTTCCATGTACATCCCTTAATCTTATATATTTTTTATTTTTGTATAAAAACCGTAAAGCGGTTCACAGAATACATTTACCTACTAAGTTTTAACTGTGTATAATAGTTTTGGAATAAAGTGGCTGTGACATACACGGACAGACAGACAGACTTGGCGAATCTATAAGGGTTCCGTTTTTTGCTATTCGGCTACGGAACCCTAAAAACGCGTACTTTAGAAATATTGAACATTTATTGCAACTATTGAATCGAAAAACTTTCGTGGTTTTTTAGAATTGAATTCATAGTTTGTGCACATATGATAGGATTTTATTAAATTATTATAGACAATCTTCTCCCCTAATCTTATTCATTTAAATCTCCATGTCAAGGCACATATTTCGTAACATTGACTTTGGAAACGTTTGACCCCTCGTGGTCATTTGACATCGTGCGTACCTATTAATCATAACATCTTAGGCAACGAATAATGTCATTAGCATTTAAATATCAATTAATAATGTACGGCTATTTTTAATTCTATGAATCAATTATTTCAATCTTAAAATAATTTTCTGTTTAACATGAAATTATGCAAAATTAAACAGGAATAAGTTACGGTGGTTACAAGTAGTCATCTTATCGTAATTTGGTATGAACCAAATTTCGACGCCCGCATAGCCCGAAAGAAATGAGATGTGGAGTACCCAGTAGTATGATGATTTCAGCCACTAAGCTTATATATATTTATACACCTACCTGCATTAATTCTAGAATCTTCTAGACTTCATATACCATTATTATTGTACCTATGTTAAACAAATGAAGAGATAACTTATGACTTACTAAAATTGGGTCAAGGCCAACCCTTTTCTAAATTATTTAATCAAATTGGGTTTTTCCTAATTATAAGATAATATGTCTTTAAACTGAAAAAGAAATCTGCAAAAGTATCAAGATGCCTTTGCCAAGAGCACTTTTATAGGCGCCTGTCAAAAATGTTTTGCAATAAGTTGTATTTCTGCATTTCTAAGCAACGAAGAAATTAGTCCCAACTCATATCTTTAAGCAACTCCGGCGAAGCCCAAATGAAGCCCAATGGGTTATAGCCAATGGGTTGTAATGGATTATAAAACGAAATCATTAATTTAGAACGTTAAAAGTTTACCAAAACTATATATTTTTTCAAAAACATGAGTCTGCTGACTGAGTACCTACTTCAAGAGGGTACATGATACATACCTCATCGTCACTGAGAATCAAAATCAAAATCAAAATCAAAGCATTTATTTCAAGTAGGCCAGTTACAGGCACTTTTGAACTGTCGAAACAAAGATAACAATGAAATGTAGCTACAGTCCCAGTCACAAGGCATAAAAACTGTGAAAGTACTGTAGTTGCCCATTCTCTATCTCCTTTAAACAATATCACTAAAAGAAATTACACAGGCGTTTGAAAAAAGAATGTTTTAAAACTGCTTGCCGTGACAATGCCCGATCAATAATCAACTCAAAAGAAAAGGAATACTTTTTTCAATCAAAAAAAGTATTTAAAACAATTACCATAGGAATGAAATTTACGACTTACAACTGTTTGCATATGCGTCAGTGAAACACATTTCGTTGAAGAAGCCCAAGGCGTTCCGGTCACCACACTGGTGGAATTCTATTTGTATGTCGTCTGACCCAAGGTAAGAGCTTTCGTCAACTGCCGTAAAATTTTATGAATCGATTTATTGCCTCGTTTTGTTTTAAATTAATCGTTTTATTATGGGTTTATTCAGTGTTGGGAAATAAAGTAGGCTGCTTGATGCTTTATGTTTAAATTGGTGTAGTAAAACGCAAAAGATACTCTTTCCAAGGATAATCAATTTGTAAGTTTTGTAAGTTTACAATAAAATTTTGATTGATAAGTTATTTGCTGGTTCTTATCACGATGTCTTATTTTATGATTATTGTTGTTAGTAAAATCGTTTAAAAGGTAAGTTTATAGGTTATTGTTTTTAACAAATCGTTATTCTTGCATAATTTAATTTCTGATTACCTAACTGTCTCTTTAAATTCATGAAACTCATCTTTTAATATTATTTATGCAGCATCATTCATTTTACCGAGTCATTAAGCAAACATTAACACACAATACAAAGTAAACAGAAAAATGTTTATCATATTGTAACATTAAACTGACAAGCAACATTGATTAATTTCTAAATTAAACAATTAAGTCTAACCACTAAATAGTATATTAATCATTTGGATTCATAATGTTTACTCGCTCCAACCTTGTAACTTGGACCACACAATGACATTGATGAAGTATTTTGTCACTAACAATGATTTGATTAAGTCAACAGAGTCGTATTTAACTGTTTTTGATGGTTGATTTCTTATTATACGAGTACGTAATCACCACTTGTCCTTCATTTTATTCGCTTTTAATGATTAGGTAATTTAAATCGCAGAATTGCGAATTTACTTTAAATAATAATATGAAGTTGATATTAGGCTCTTCCCCTATTACTTTTGACTAAATCGTAACTGGAGAAATGTGGGTGTACTATTAGGTACCTACATGTTTACCCAATCCATGATATCGGCGCGTCTATCGTCAACGCTAGCATGGTCAAAAAGCTTGTTGTTTCATCCAGAGCCAAAGCGGTGATTTTCTATCAACTCCCCTGTCTTACGTATATTTGTCATTAAGAATCTGCATTATATGTGCAATGTTTCTATCGAGATTTTTTCTCTATTTTTACAGTTTATGAGTACATTATGAACGGCCAAAGTTCAGGTAAAATTTGTGCAAAAAAGCAATTTTTGGAGGCTTATACTGCATTTGTTTCTACTTTTTTTATTTTTTGCAACCATAGAAACCTAGATATAGTGCACAAAATACCTATTAGTTCAAAAAATTCAAAGATAGATGTGTAACAACGGCATAACGTACGAGCGTTTGTATGAAAAGTATGACGGGTTGGCTGTTCTTAATAAGGGTAATTCATTTGCTGCAATGCCTTCTCTTTAATCAAATAATCACTCATTAACACCCATGTATGGTTACTACTTGTTAGTTGGTTTATGTTGTGTTGTGCAAAGCGGGTGGATTTCATCTTCCTCCTTTCTAATATAAACAACACGCTGCCCTTAACTCCATCTGCCAAGGGTGGCCATTATGGCAATATCCCCTACGACTGGTCTCGACTGCCAGTGTTAAAACTCCCTACTCTTCTTTCTTTCTTTATCGCATGGTTAGTGCCTAACCTGGTGTCAGAGTTTTTATGTCGCCCATGGGCCTCTGACTCGGCTTTACATGCCGTCAAGAAATATCTCTCAGGCATGCTGGTTTTCTCACGATGTTTCCCTTCACAGGAGCAAGTGATAATTATACAATACGCACATGAATCCGAAAAATCAGAGGTTGTAATGATTGTATTTTTACATGGTTTTCATACTTGCATTTTTATAATATTAACCTGAAAAAGTAACATTCCTGCTCTTCAGGTAGCTGCATGCTCATTACCTGGAGGCTTAGCATACTTTTTACCTTGTAATTCATATTATTTATGTTTTTCTGTAGATTTTTATCACTCTTGAATGTTTGTTTACTTTTCTTATGTCAGGTAATGACAGGCCTAGGTTTTTATTTTTAATTCATTGCTGGAGCCTAGTTTTAGGTCGTATAGGTAATCCATATCGACCTCGTTATATTTTTATTTTTATTGTATGTTCTAAAAATTTCTTCATTCAAAAATTGTAAACTGTCAATTATCTGGAGATGGCTGTGAAGCGGCAGTCTTCGTCCAGAGCTCACAAGTCTTCAAATTTATAAGTTTTAAGAGGAAGTCCTCTAAGATTTTATTAATGTGGCATTATTAATAATATCATCGCACAGCGCGTACCGTTGGTTCTTCATCTGTTGCTTGAGCTATAGACGTACTAACGCCCTCCGTCTATTTCTACTGATGGAAGACGAAGTCTGATGTCCCTCGGCCTCTACAGCAGCCGAGAGGGCTGCCGTACTCCACGTTCCTTGACCACTTCTGCAGCCGAGAGGGCTTCCGTTCTTCGGCCACTACTGCAGCCGAGAGGGCTGCGGTTCTCCACGTACTTCGGTCATTACTGCGGCAGCTGAGAGGGCCGCCTTCCTCCGAAGACTGAAGCCTGACGTTCCTCGGCCACTGCTACAGCCGAGAGGGCCGTTTTTCTCTACTTCATCATATTTTCTTATTATATATTCCATGTCCCAGCTTCTCTGGTCTAGTGAGGATAGGTATATAGCTAGCTATTTAATTCCATCTTTTAAAATAATTCTGTGTATTTTTTTATTAAATTCTGTTATTGTTTCCCATCTTTTCTTTTAAACCGTGCTCTCCTCCAGAATAGGTAGGTGAGTACCTTAACTGTGACCTCACAGTTTCCCTGCTCTAGGAAACTGTAACGTTACAAGGTGCGTGCCTTAATTGGATTTGAACTCGAGACCTATGACTTGGCAGTCCGACGGTCACACAACTAGGCTATCACAACTAAAACACACTTTTTTTTTCTCATATACCGTCACAAGAACAAACCTCGGTGTTTTATCGTCAATCTTTTGTTTCATTAACACTTGATTAATGTGCATATCTGTATTACCACTAAAACAATTTCATTTAATTTGTCTTTTCCCTTTTTTTTTTGTTCACATTAATTACATTTTTAAATATTGACAATTGATTGATTTGATTTTCAATCTAAAGTAATATAAAGAAAACCAGCCAAGCGCGAGTCGGTCTCGCGCACGAAGGGTTCCGTACCATCATCTAAAAAAATATATCTTAATTGGCGTCAACTATGTATGTATGTATGGGGACACCCTTTAATTTTCACCTTTATTTGTGCTGTAAGGCCTTGCTTTTTGCCAAATTTAATAATTCTAGGTCAAAGGGTTACCTTATATTGTGAAAGGAATTTATGAAAGTGTGAACCTTTACTTTGTTATTTTGTTTATTTTAATTGTATGTATAACTCTTGTAGTTCTTTTTTAGTTACTGTAATTGGTTTAACAGCCGTTGTAATTAAATAAAATAAATAAATTATAGGGAATCAAACCCTTGTGAAATCGCATAATATGCGACATAAACAGTCATATCTTTTGATCGTGTTGACTTACAAGTTTGATTTTTTCATTGCTCCAAGAGGTATAGCAGACTTGCGTATTTGGTATTAATTTCAGCTTGATACCGCCACGCATTCCTGAGAACAAGGGTCTTGACAGACAGACAGACGGACAAAAAAGTGATCCTATAAGGGTTCCGTTTTGCCGATTGAGGTACGTAACCCTAAAAAACATTTAAATATTTTTGTAATAGTAGCCCACCGGTATCGGGAAAGGGTATTTTTTAATTCATTATTACTTAAATTTAATTTAACTTAAACAATTAATCAACGTGCTCATTGACAAAATACTAATCTAAACTTTGCTGACGTTCTCTTGTTTGTTACATACATGCAACTAAAAAAACTTAGAAAAAACAAAATGTTAACAGGGGAGATGGGCTGCGATATCTCCGTACAAGTTTTGACAAAATCGACGTTTCGTATTTCCCCTTTTTACGGCCGGGATTAAAGAACTACCGGAGAAATTCTAAAAGTTTTTAACATAAAAGAAAAAGATAGGAACCTAGACATACTCTATTTTTTTATGTCAGAAATAATTTAATCGGCTATTTTAGAGAAAAGGGGAATACGAAACGTTGATCTCGTCAATTTTTTTTTTGTGATGTAATCGGTCTGAGCTGCAGTTGTCGCTATCGCACTCTACGGGGACACGCTTGACGCAGAGCTATCAAAGCTAAAGTCCATTCACTGATGGCATCTTCAGCACAACTTTGACAGCTTATATCTCGGAAATGTGACACTTTAGATCATTTTGTCTCTTACAAAACTGGTTTGTGTTGATACCAGCTATCGATTATTATAGGTTTTATGCGTAGCCGCAACTTCATCGTCAAATCGTCATTAAATTCAAACCTCTTTCTCTAGCCATTCCGGTTATTCTCGAAACTACAATTTGTACAATGTATTTTTGGGATTTTTGCCAAACCAAAAGACGAGCGTGGCAGAAAAGCGACCATTAGCAGTCGACCAATCACATTGGTTGAAAAGCAGATTGCGTTTTCCGTTCCTCCTGTGATTGGTTGAATCCTGATGTCCAGCCCGCTGTTGCGTTTGTTTCTGCCAGGAGAGAACCCTTAAAAATATTTTCAGGCCCTTGTAACGGAACCATAGCGCGATTCAGGATTGTGGCACATAGTGTGTGTGTGTGTGGTGTTGTCTAATCTGACAATTTATCAAAAACTTTTTTATTTCTCTGAAAATGTATACAGATATTTCTAGTACAAAAGCTTTAACCCACATAAATAATTGTGCCATTGAAGTGTTAATAAATAAATAAATTATTGATTTACAAAATTTTGGGCTTGTCGGGTAATTTTCAAATCATTGTTACAGAATCATATACGGGGATTTCTTTTTAGCGAACCATTATTGCAACCGCCAAATTATTTTTACCTTTCAGTAATAGGTGCAAGCGTATTAATTATTTCAATACATAATTAGACACACGTCGGCGTTAGTGGGCATTTAATTACTCATGAAGGCACAAACAATAGTTTTAGCACAATACTATATGTGCAGAATTAATCATTTGTTAATCTAAGCATTCGATCATAGAGATAACGCCTATGGGTTTTGTATTGATTGAGAATTACCGAATTTTGATTTAAGATATGAATTCTTCTCCAGTTTGATGGTAATTATAGATTTGATATTATGTATTGTTATCTTAACACGTCAGCAGTTGCCTACAATCCGCCCTCTTCTCGTATGAGCTCCACGGGTTTAACGATTATTTATTTAGTGGCGAATTATATAGTTAGTGAGTGTAATTATATGTTTAGTGTAATGTAGGCTATGCTAAACATTACGTAGGGCAACACTACCTATGTACTAATAAGCACAACGGCAACGACTACATCAGGAGTTGTGATTGTGACCTCTACAATCACTGATTCCAATGCAGATGCAGATGGATCAGTGATCGTAGTTATGTGGATGCACAATAAACGCAAGACCCTCCTCCAGATTATGAAGAATAATAGAAAGTGACGACTCATTACCACTAAGTGAAAAACCAATTGGAACTTCCTGAACGTGGAAAAGTAAAAGGAATTACCCAAAAAGCCAACAAATTACCCAACAATACATCTTATAGTTTAGAACTTAAACCTAACAAAGACAAAATACTAGACCAGACAAACAGACAGTATTGCGCACAAAAAGTTCTCCATTACTAATTTTCTTTTGTTCGTTGACGGAAATTGTAATGAGTTACACACACGTGGTGTCTATGTGTGTACCTTACCGTACCATATACAAGTATTTGTTAGTAGGTTACAATCTTACGAGCATCTTACAACTAATACCGTCAAGCGTTGGCTTTTTGTTGGCTTTGTTTTTTGGTTATCTCTGCATATACTTAAAGTTTTAGTGGTAGGTTATGGGTCTATAACCTTCAATATAATCTATAAGATGACTGTAATAGTTTTTGTGAACTAAACGCAGTGATCTTGTGAATATAGCTTTTTAAATAAAACATAATGTTACATAAACAGCAAGTTGTACAGATGAAACATATAATATTATTTTGACGCTTGACTAACATCTGCAGAGGGCACTGTTGTATTTGCCAAATTTAGAGTTAAGCATAACCTCAACGTTTTAAATAAAAATGTTAACGAAATCAGTAAACATATCGAAGGCAATATAGCCGATACAAATACCGAACGGGCAGCGATCCCTAGGTCATATACATTAACAGATGACACACAAAAATTAACAAATGCCACCGAAGGTCGCACGACATCGTCTACCCAAGTAATTATTTACTTAAGACATATAATAGTCAGCACTGACCCCAAGTTGCGACAGCTCGCAAACACGACGTGCGCTACTGGTGATGAATGAAATGCTAAAAGTGACGGGATTTCTAGGTTTTTGTCTGATTGAATGTGTTTCGAAACGAATTCCTTTTTTATCACGTATTGCTTGAAAAAGATTTTCGTCAAAGCCGACAGCACCAACAGATCTATCTTTCAACGCACCGTTATCTACTGATAAACATAAACCTCTCCAAAAACACCATTCACATCTCATTCTATGTTTGTCCTAAATCATACAAATAGCTAAAGTCAATCGTTACTAAGTAGGTAGCACATCTAAGTGTTGGTCTTAGAAACTCCAAAGCATTACTGATTTCAACTTGAACCACAACTCATAAGGTTACAACAGTAACTGTGCCAGTTTCAGCGTTTGTTTGGGGATTGGCTCGTCCTATTAAGATAAAAGAACATGTTCCAATCGTAACGAATTGATTTGAAACAGCTCGCAACTTGTTAGCAAAGTGGTTAAGAAAAATGAGTATCTTTGCAACTTTGTCACACCCTTTGTACTGTGAATTTGGACATTTGTCTTCATTAAGGTCACTAAATAGGTTAAAATTAAATTTGTCGTCTTTAAAGCTATAAATATTGACTATGTGAGAAATATTTTACACACATGAACTATTCATTGCAATTCTACTTGAAGAAGATGAGAAAATAAATGTGGACGCCAGAAGTTGAAGAAGCTAAAGATATCGATGAGAACAAAATTAAGGTTGTTAGATGAGTCGTGTAACATCTCACACATAACAACGGAAACCAAATATTAGTAATAATGAACCTTATAGGTCACGCTACTTATCACATCGAACGTTCAGCTTATGAGATAATTAATTCAAAGTCAAACCGAACCAATAGTCAATACCAAGGTAAGTTTAAAGTAAACTACCCGTACCTATAGCGTAATAACATGACGCAAAGTTGACTTGTGCAAGCTAGTGGCATTTCTTAATACCAATGATATATTAATTTCTTCATCATCATCAAATTTAATCATCATTAATTTCGTTTCCGTTTAAAGACAGGTCAAAAACCTTGATTACTGTAATTTAAAAGTCACATCTGTGATATTTGATGAAGGTATGAGTAGTAAACATCAGCATGCATCTGAAAACCAAATGGATTGTATGAGCAAGCTTGCCATCTATCAAGCCTAATAACACAGTTCTACTCGAAGTTTATCTTATAATGATGATAATCGACCCTACTCTTATTGAAGGCCAGTAAGGTGAAGTAGTATAAGCATAATTCTTCGAGAACCTTGATCCTCTATAGTTTGTAATGATAGACATTGGTGAGGCAGAAGTCAATAAGAAACTTGAAGTGGTTTTCAAGCAGTTCTTTGAAGTCCAAATATGACAGCCAGCAAACACATGGATGATGAAGAACTTATGTGGGATGAGAAACAGACAGATAATAAAGCATAAATTGCTACTCAAAATCCAAATTAAACTCCATAACAATAAAGCTCTTGAATTGTAAACCATTTATGGATACAAGTGCTTAACATTGGTAAAGTAACAAACAGACAGATTGGTGTCAAGTGGCCCTTATATCACAGTTGAATTTATCAAAAGATGATGAAGAATCCATTGTTTGCTTCTTATTTCTTAATGTTTATAAATTAGACGTTGTCAATAATAAATTGTAGGGAGCCATGATCGATGATTTAAGTTTTGACGAAGATTCGATTTCGGATGGTAGGATTTTGGAAGTACGTGTAATGATTATATTGTGTAAAGTTCGTTTTGAAATAATTGGTGAAAGGGAGGATGAGTTAAATGTTAGATTTGTTAGTAAAATGGTCTTGAGCCTTTGGCTAATATTTAGTAATAATAATTATTATATTTGTTTATATCTTGCGATACCCTGCCAGAATAAATTGATTGAATTATCCAGTGCGGCTTTTGTTGGTTTTTTGTGTAATAAGGCTTATCCTGACGAGCTATCAGTTGGACAAAGGCATCTCCAAAGCTACGCAATAACAGTTTGTCCTCCGCCTTCGGCAACCTAACTGTCACAGACATATTTTAAAGGCCGTTGGACTAAGAGGTGTTTTATTTCAATTTGATGATATGAATCAGTCAGTAGTTGTGGTCCAAAAAGTCTGATAACCAGTCTTACCAAGGGGTATTACCCAGTCCGAACTGGGTTGTGGAGGTCAGATAGGCAGTCGCTCCATGTAAAATACTGGTATTCAGCTGCATCCGGTTAGACTGGAAGCCGACCCCAACATAGTTTGGAAAAGGCAAGCTGATGATGATGATGATTTGAATCAGTTTCAAATTTATTCCAATCTTTATCCAAAACTTGTTGAACCCTCTTTTCCGCATTAAGCAACACATCTCAATTAGCTAATATCTTACTATCTGTCATCATAACGCCGTAGGGCTTCACGCTAATTACATACACTTTAATTTGAAGCTCATCGACCTTCACCTTTAGTATTACCGGAATCATATTATCAGCAATAGTCGTTAATACCATTCATGCCTCCAGGGAGGGTAATCTTTTAGCAATCTATTAACTTTTTGAGGTGTTGTTCGTAATTGTTTATTGCATCTATTATAGTGACCATTTTGCCTTCATGTACAATTCAAAGCCTACTTGATTAATGTGTTCGAGTCATGCCTTTAAATAATTTATTTTAATGAAGTTTTTACTTCTGCACTAAATATCAACATATATATGCATACTTCGAAACGGAATGTAATGTAAAGGATTCAATGAAAAGTTACTGTCCGTTCAAAAGGAAACTTGATACTTAAATACTTCTGGAGATAACATCTTTTGCATCTTTATTACCCTTATCGGTTTCTGTGGGTAATTGACTTAAATATACATTCATAAAATTATTGCTTCCTTACAGTCTTTAGCTTTTTCTTCATATTGGGTATCGTTTTCGATATTCAGTCGGCAGCTAGTTGCTCTTTTACTTTGGAAGCTTTTTTATTTATTTTTCACGCCTGGGATTATGATAGGTCACATGATCTCTCAATTCTTGCATTTCAAATATGTACGCAAGACCTCACTGGGCATTTTGATCAGTCATGCATAAAGACTAGTTACGATACTGTTAGGGGGCTACTTTCAATTTTATTCATATAAATACAAATACCTACTGCTGTTAGGTAGGTCAATAGTCTGAGCTGTTCAAGATGCTACTCTCGACTAGAAAAAATGCGGTTAACGTAGGTAGGGGTAGAGTTGAGGAAAACCAGTCAAGTAAAACGATTAATCACTTTTCTGTCACAAAACGCCAGTTACTAAGAATGTACCCAGCAGTGGCGACGTTTCCATATAACTCGATTCCTACCGGCTTTCATTTGAAAAATGGCACAGTCAGTATTTTATAGACAAATAATAAAATCACACTAAAGATATATACTCCGGCTTACCTGTTACAAAAATTAACCCTTCGCTGTTTTTACCCAGATGAATTATGAATTATCCCTTTCATTTTATGTTCAAAGAAAGGTGTACACAAATCAAAGGTTAGAAACAATATTATTGAAACCAGCATTAAGTAAGCTCCAACCAGTTTGGCCAGAAACTGGTGAAAGATTACGTGGACTTCCAAGGTTTAAGTTAAACGACCAGTAGGTTTTTGTGTTAACTGCTTTATAATGTGGTGTTAGGACACCTTATTTAAACATAACTAAGATTTTAATGATTCTAGGAATAGTAACTGTAGGTACATCTAATGTGAGTTTAGTGAAGATTTGTGATGAGATAAAATAATAATTTAGCATTAAGAGCCTTGCAAGATTCAATTGAATGTTACAATATGAAGAGTCCAAAATAATTTCCTAAATTAATAGTAATAAGTAATTCTTTCTTGAATTTTATTATGACAGTAAGTGCATTTGATAATTCTCCAATTGAGTCTTCGCCCACTTCCATATTTACATCCTCAGTTTCTTCTACAAAAGTTAGTTTTATACAACCAAATTAAAACTAAACAACATACCTTGGCCCTATTCCGTCCCTTCAAAACACTAAAATCATTCACACATCTCAACAGAATTCAATCGAAACCAATTTTATTGTCTTTTGGTGTCATCATCCCATACTTGGCACTTATCTCGTCCAGTTGGTTCGCTTGCGTAAGACCAAGTAACGTAAGCTTTTGTAGGATAGTAATGAGGACCTCGTGTACGGTAATTATTTTTAACATGACAGTTATTTTAAATTACGTTTTGAGTTCTGGATGTTCTTTATGTTTTGTGTTGTTTTGGGGTACCCTAGGGCAGTAATTTGTGTCGTGTTACAAAGCGTAAAGTTCTCTCATTATGGCGGGTACTATGCAAGTATTATAATATTTGTGCTGATGTACATTGCTTTTCCTAAGATCAAAGATTCGATCAAAGATTCAAAGTCTGTATTTCAAACGGTTGTGGTTAGTACCTACCGTATTTTTTCTCCAATAATCAGCTCAATATCTTTATCAGCAGTTAGATCAACGGTTAGGAGGTTTTTGTCATTATTGCCATGGTTACGGGTTGTTACTGAAGTTTGAAGATAATTTCTTTTATTTTAAGTCTTCAATATAACCTAACAGATGGTAACAGATGGTAACAGATGGCTATTAAGATTAGCGACTAAAATAGCTTAAATTAAGAACATAATTACGCTGAGCGAAGACCATGTTTATAGCAAATCTTATAAAGTAGCTGTCAGTAAAAGAGAATCCAGCTAAACACTATAAACACTTAGGTACAGAGTTTATTGAAATACCTAAGTTAATGGCAAAGAATGTCGGTAAAGGTTAATAGAGCTATCAAACTAATGCAAGCGTTTGATGTAAAAGCGAAATCATCCATAATGCTAGTCTTACGTCTTCATTAAATGTTTTTGTGAACACCTTTGGTAAAGGTGTTTATTAAATATTATGATATGTAATTATCTAAAAAAAACTGACGTGTACTATTAACCTGGAAGACAAGATATGGGACCATCCTATTATTATGAATTCAATTGACAGGTTGTTTTAAAAAAACTTTATGCATAATCTTTTGTCGGTAAGTTTAAATAACATTGGACTATTTTGAGCTTAATGAGAAATGTAATAAAATTATGTGTGTATGATGTGAATATCCAACAATAAATTAGAAGACTTATGTTTCACCACAGCACTAATAAGAATTTTGTTTCACGAATTATCAATACACCACAAAATACATACCTAATGATGAAACTTTTCAAAGCGTATGTACAGCAATAACATTTAATAACCACACAGCTACAAGAGAATGTATTCACATAAACGACTTTAACATTATGCTAAAGAATTTGCAATAAATCAACCAATCAAAAGAACAAGTTACAAGTTCAATTTTGTTAATACACTTCGGACCATATACGTCATATTGAATAGATTCCGATTCACGATGAAATATGATTCCTGGATATTGCTAATTTCGGTCGTAAATCAAATTGGATGGGCTATTTTGGTTGCCTTGACATTTGGGCAATATGTTTGGTTGAGAATTTGTCCTTGCTCCGGTATTTGTCTGGATGGTTTTCGAAGATCCGGGTCAGGTGATGAAACTGAACGTGGTTTCTTAGTTTCCATTTTTGTATTGGGATTACTTTTCGCTTATCTCTTGTGTACCCATGTTGTGTGTATGTGAGATGACGACCGTTTCACGTTTGTGTATGTTATTTACGAACTATTCATTGTTAAGGGTTTTTCTACTCCAGCTTTTTTTCTTCTTTGTGTCTTCTTGTTTGATTTACCTTTGTTTTCATTTATCAGGGGCTTGGTTTACATTGATATTTATAATTTCAACTTTCACATTTTCCTTTTTCGATCTCACTGCAAGGAAAAGGACTCTTTTCCCACAGATTATGCATGAGTCTTGATCAACCCCGCTCACATCCGCATCATACATCTCATTATCGTCCTTACTTAACATGGTCATCCTTAATACCTACATTGGTATTTATGAGCCTCTCACTACAACGCCATATCTAACAAGCCTAAGGTTTTACAAAATTTATGCGCATATTTGGAGAGTCCGTTGCCCTTTTCCTATTGAAGTCCATAGCTTACGCAAAATAACAAACGCCTTGTATTTCAAGTTTTTCTCCCGGATATTATCAAGTCCTAACGATGATTTTGCAGATTTAATATTCTTAGGTCTATAGACTTTTTTAAATCAATAGTTATTCTAGCAATTGGCTGCTCGTCGGTCTAGTGATTAGTGGGTTTTTACTTGGGGATATTTTCTGCATCACTATGTAGTCAGGATTTGTGTCCAAATGATGGCAATAAGCGCCAATTACATGAGGCGAAGTCTACGTAGATATACTCTACGTACACCTCTGCCTAGAGCGAGATGGGCATATGACATGGTTGCCAACACGAATAAAATGTAGATGAGGCTGGCACAGGAGCGCGAAGATTGACACAAATAAAGAAAGGCACCCAGCACGGTGAAATGGGCTGAAGATGATGATAATGACACCTCTGCGTGACCGTTGAAGGATTACAAGCATAGTGTTACGTTTAATCTAGCAAGCTAAACCACAAACAAGGAAAAGCAGTGTAGCCTTTTGGACCGTTAAGTAATAGTTTGCACTCAACATCAAATGACCAGATTGATGGACGATAACATCTTGAGGTCGGCCGTCAATCGTATTGTTGCATTTTGCGGTAAAAGCACTTCACGTTTTGGATTTGATTAGGAAGAGGTGTGAATGTTAATTCTGTTCAATTCCATTAGTATTAACGGAGCTGTTACCATTCAATGTCTTTCTCTCTCATTTCCATAAAGGGGTGTAGGTAGAAACTAATGAACGCTGCCAGCGTAGACCTGCCTTCTTTTTGCTTCGTCCACGTTCAGACATCTGGTCATACACTAGTCTTTCTTATCTCCTGCCTAGCCTTTTGCCTACTGTATTGGGGTCAGCTTCCAGTCTAACCAGAGGCAGCTGAATACCGAGTGAGTCTTTCTAATCTTATGAATGAATTATGCCTTTTATCAAATTACAACATTCTATTTTGTATTTCTAGGTACTGAGTATTATTATTATTATTATTTATTATTATAATGCGAAAGCATTCTTATATGTCAAACGATGATTGAGATTTTACATAATGCTTCAAAAATAAAAATATTAACAGGATTTGGTAAATAAAGAAAACATAACTTCATTAATTAATAGCCTGTTTCTAATCTTGCAATTAAGAGAATCCTGTTCAAGTTTCCTGAACTTAAACAAGTTTTCGAGAATGCTATTTTAGAAAAACATCTTTGGGTATTATTATAGTACTTAATTTTTGCAATTTATTTAAGTTTGGGATGAGCAATCTATACTTATCATCATATTATTATCTGCATTTTTGTCTCTCAGATTGGTCCGTGTTCTCAAGGCACACCGGTTCATTCCTTACGGTGACTTGATCAAGTTTTCAATTAGCTACAGGATATGTATTTTTCCTTGGCCCTATTCCATTATAACTTCAGTCTTTTTATTCAATTGAAGCCGTAAAAGTCCCCTACTTATGTGACTTTTGAATGCAAAACTATTGATTTACAATAAAAGTTTTTCAAGAAATCAGAAAGCAGAAGTGGCCACATTATTAATAATTCACACTACGATTCTACCGTCATCATTGCTTTCAAAACGGGGAAGGAAAATATCGCGTGGAAACCTGCATGTCCTAGAACCAAATATTCGAAGGAATGTGACATCTACTAACCCGCGCTGGGCCCGCGTGGAGTATGATGGCCCACTTCGTCTGACGGAAAGGAAGCCTGTGGCCCAGCAGAGCGAACTCTGTAGGCTGATTGATTATGCAACGATTATTCTTCCTTTCATTCAGAAAACTTTTATGGACTTATCCACTACAACATACCATTATTAGCTCTACCATAAACTTAAAATAGATATCATCTCATCTTACCAAACACAATTGGTCGTATTTAATGCAACAATATTACAATTCCGTTTTTATTTGCATTTGGCATTGAGTACAAAATGTAACGTCTTAAACAAAGGAGCCGAATTCCTATCATTATCATTGTGTGTGTAAAAAATGTATTGTCTGTCTATTCAATTGGTAAACATGCGAAGTTGGGTAAAAAGTACATTTGGTTAATTACTGGTTATTTATAATTGGTTGGATGGTACTTTCTTTATTGGTGTCAAGTGTAAACATTGCAGTAATACCATCGGTATTGGTAAGTCCGTTGCAATTTGGGCAAATTGCAATGATCACCTAAGCTGTCAGTGTCAATTTTCCACAACAATGATGACATGATCATCGTTTTACATCAGGCGAGTTGCGGCTAAATGGTAGCCTATTTTAGTATATTAAAACAAAACACTGACAGTTATTGAACGCGGTTAAATGTGAAGTGATCGGGCGTTCCATTTCATTGGTGCAATAAGTCCTCATTATAATAAGATAAAATATGAAGTTCTGTGGCGAACATGCTCCGACTTCTTTTTTTCATTTTTGTTTAGACTACTTTAGAAGGTTCTAGCTCAGCAGGTGGTCACCTTGATCGCAGCATCAGTGGCATTCTTTAGGTCATCAAAAATTCAAATAAACGTGTATATACATTCCACTGAGTGTCACATGGTGGACGTGGTCTGATCAATTAAACTATAAGCTTTTTTTTTTACCGATGGGAAATCATCAAATAACGTGAGGTTCTCTCCGTCTCACGTCCCGCCACCTCTTTCGCTAGCATGACTGCTTCGCAGAAGGAGGTGACGGCGTCCCATTCCGTCTCGCTCCGGACCATGGATTGAACCAGGGCCGGAAGCGAGAGGTCGCCGCCGCCGATTAAACTATAAGCTTGAATAAAAAGTTTACAAAATAATGCAACAAATGTTTTGACATAAAATAAGAACCCAGTCCGCGTTGGACTGGGTTCTTATTTATATATATATATATATATACAGGTTCTGCAAAGAATACGAAGGTAGCTATTAACCCAGAGCACCTACACCACTTGTCTGACCTGTCATCTGGTACCCTTATCTGGACAGCTAGGTTACTGATGCTCCTACGCATCAACGCATAGATCCGGCCTGTCAATGTCAACGCGAAGTCAACTGATTCTATTAAAGTTTTGTAATGTTTTGATATATTTCGTCTGATTCATAATGTTTATGTTTATTTTTAATTGTGTGTTACATGAATGGAAATATTGCAGGTGACTGCAAGTTTAGTCACTTCTTGTTTTAACCAAAGCATAACCATTAGTTTTTTCGTACTTTTTTGTAATACTCTTGTTTATGTGACAATTAATTTGTTTGTGTGTGTAAAATTTTTGACTGTAATTAATAATCTAAAATATTGTTATTTTCTAATCATTCTGACATTAATGTTATTTTGTA
This sequence comes from Eugnorisma glareosa, assembly GCA_947578425.1. Taxonomy (NCBI): domain Eukaryota; kingdom Metazoa; phylum Arthropoda; class Insecta; order Lepidoptera; family Noctuidae; genus Eugnorisma; species Eugnorisma glareosa. The sequence goes on from OX387961.1 coordinate 21,505,968, forward strand.
ATTTGAAATTTGATAAAAACTGATTATAATCATCAATTTAATTTGTACGCTTAAACGCAAAACATAGACGGGACTCTTATATTTAATTGTAACACCATTTAAAAACCTATGTTTACAAATAAAGATCTCATTTTCATTTTCTCATTTTCATATGAAACCAAACCAAATATGAAAAATAATGTTTATCTTTATCGTTTGGTTTCCATGCTTTATTTCGACTATTCATACCAACACCTCTTTTTAATTCATCCTTTTATGTGTTTTATCCACCTCTCCATGTTGATAAATTAAATAACAAATATCCTGACCTTTTTATTTTAGTACCATTAGTGACTAATTAATCAGATGTAATTTTCTTTCTTTTATTTTCAAAATATTGCATAAATAATAGATAATTATTGATGTTGTTTTCTTTTATGGGGTTAACCCATAAAAGAAAACACAATTTATTAAATCATCTCATACATTATCTTTAGTCTCCAAGGTTAATCTTAATGGCCATAATTAGTTCCACAGGTGGGTAAAGATGACACTTATTAAACATTTATGGATAAATTGGAACTGGTTTTATAATAATTTTGTTTCGTTGTGTAAGTGCCGAAAGGTGAGGTCAGCAGAGATATGGCACTTTTTTTCAAGATAATTTAATAAGAGGTATAAGCTTATGTACTTATGAATGTAAGTATGTAAATGTGCGGTTTAATAAGTGTGAGAAGGACCAGTGGTTACTTGTGGAACAAGAACCACTTTTCTCATTATGAAATCAGTAAAAAATACCTACCAGTAAAAATGACTACGTAAAATAAGCCCATACGAATCTCAGCCCAGAAAGTTTTGTGAAGGCTCACGGAAGGAGACTTTAAATAAATATTGATTTATTACAAACTGCGCTTTTGAGGAATATATGTAAAAGGAAACCTCAGTAACGTATTAATGGTTCTCCAGTAAGAGTGTTGTGAAGGAAGTATTGATATATTCAGTAACGTTTATTAAGAACCAACGTCAATCCTAGTTTTCACTAAAGCGGAGACGTAGAAGATTCGACCAAAGACGAGTCAGTCTCGTGTCTGTTGTTGTTTCGATAGCTCTATCAATATTTATATATTAGACCATCCCGGATATAAAGAAAAGGGTTTTTTTATTTAAAGGGACATTAAAAAAGCAAGTTATCACTAATGTCACCGTATTAGACATTCTATTAATCATTAAAAAAAAAGATAATTAGTAATTTCTAAAAAACCTGTTTATTGAAGTATGCGAGCAGCGGTGGCCCATTAGTGGCCGGCTCCGACTTACGAACAGAAAGTCGTGGGTTCAAACCCAGGCAGGCGCATTACATTGTGTAATTTATTTCATCACCACTGCTCTCAAAACGGTGAAGAAAACATCGTGAGGAAACCGGCATGTCCTAGGACCAAAAATTCCAAGACATGTGACATCTACCAACCCGCACTGGGCCCGCGTGGTGGATTATTGCCCATTCCCTCTCATAAAGAGGAGGCCGTGTGTCCCAGCAGTGGGAAAATTATAGGCTGATTATGCTAATGAAGTATATATGTTGTATATTTGTAGTGTTTACTTAATTTAAATTAATTAAAGATTTGTAGTTTGAAAACAAGTAAAAAAACTGTCATTGATACCTTGTAAGATATAAATGAAATGGAAAGATATATCGAATGTCTTTTCTTGATGTCAAGGTGCAGTATCAATAAATTATCATCGTCGTCGTTCTCCTGCCGTACCCCAATGTATTTGAGGCCGGCGCAGCATATTTTTTCTTTCATAACATTCAGTAGTCATCCTTATTCTAGCTATAATTATCATCTTTCACACGAAGAAGCAGTGATAGCCGAGTGGTGTGACCGTCGAACTCCCAAGTCATAGGTCTCGAGTTCGAACCCAAGACAAACACCTCTGATTTTTCAGATTCATGTGCGTATTGTATAGTTATCAATGGCTTCTGTGAAAGAGAACATCGTGAGGAAACCAGCATGCCTGAGAGATATCTCTCGACTGCATGAAAAGCCAAGAGACCCGTGGTCGGTATAGAACTGTGACACCAGGTTAGGTACTAACCACACGATAAAGAAGAATTTCCCACAGTACCTATGAAATTCTTCACAATTTATTAAAAAAAATAAAGATTAAAAAAACCGGCCAAGTTCGAATTGGACTCGCGCACGAAGGATTCCGTAGCATTATCTAAAAAAATAAATATCTTAATTGGCGTCAACTATTTAATTTTCACTTTTTTTATTTTTTAACATGTTGCCTTTATTTGTGCTGTAAGGGCCTTGCTTTTTGCCAAATTTCTAGGTCAACGGGAACTACCAAATAGTTTTTGACCCAAAACCTACCTATAGGGTACTTCCGGTTGACCTACAATTGTCAATTGTGGTTGACCTAAAATTGTCAATGTTGGTTAAAAACAAGGTCTTACGGCAAAAAAATGTAAAGAGAAAATTCCGAAAAATATAAAAATTAAGGTAAATGGTACTTACAAGTTTACGTGAAAATCTAAATTTGCCCATATCTTTTTATCGTGTTTACTCAGGCCCTTGATTTTTATACGACTTCAGTATATGGTATAAATTTCAACTTGCTAGGTCCACCTGTTCCTGAGAAAATCAGTGGTGACACACGGACAGGCGGACAAGAGAGTGATCTTATGAGGCACAGAACCCTAAAAATAATAAAATCGTACAGTCACATATAGGTAGACCGTATATTCATTACACTAAACATGCACGAGTCTTACAGTTGTCTCAAATGATAAACAAAACCTCAAATTACGCAACAAAACATTATGCGTAACCACGCCAGTAACATTACCTTCGATATTGGTGATTCGCAAACTTGACCATTGTGACCCTCAGATGACCGTAAACATTATAATAGGATTACCATATATATTAACCTTATACAGCGTGTAACAGAAAGGGTATAATCATATGGAATACTGTGGCACGGATCATCAAACTGAACAACTTTCTCTATGGGACCACCATCGAAACCGTAAAAAATAATCAACTGTCCCATACATTTGGGTCGAGTAGGTATTGAAATTTTGTATAGGACAGCTGATAATTTTTTTAAGATTTCGATGGTGGTCCCATAGAGAAAGTGGTTCATTTTACTGATTAAATAATAAAAACCGCTCGGATCGATCTTCAGGTTGAGCCGCGCTTGCCTAGGTTGGTCCGTGGAGGCATACCTAAGCATAACCAGTCGATAATGTTCCCACTGTTGGGACACACGGCCTGCTCTTTATGAAAGGGAATGGGCTATAATCCACCACGCGGGCCAAGTGTGGGTTGATAGATGTCACATGTCTTCGTATTTTTGGTTTCAGGACATGCCGGTTTCCTCAAAATGTTTTCCTTCACCGTTTTGAGAGCCCATTACATACCGATTTTCTTCAGTGCCTCGGGAAGCGTTTCAACGCGTTGGTCCCCGCTGTCACTTGTGTGTAGATCTTTGATAGTCGTTACAAGTAGTCAGTGGCACGAAAGTCTGATAACGAGTCCTACCAAAGGTATCGTATAACCCAGTACTAACTGGTTTGTGGAGGTCAGATAGGCAGTCGCTCCGTGTAAATACAGGTATTTCGCTGCATCCGGTTAGACTGGAAGACAACCCCAACATAGTTGGGAAAAGGCGAGGCAGATGATCACATCACGATTGTGTTCTTGAAATATTCAGTGTGTGTGTGTGTGTGTGTGTGTGTGTGTGTGTGTGTGTGTGTGTGTCGATAGGAGATCCTATCGTGGAATTAAATTAAAAAGTAATTTTGGCCAACCAAATTTTTTAAACTAAATTTTCAATAAACATGACGTAAAATATGTGACTAACAATTTTGGTCTCTTCGATTTCTAGAAAGATTCTTTCCTCAGGAGATCAATCAATAAACAACAATCAATTTTTGAACAGGTAATAGGTTTTACCAAAAAAGTAAAAAAAAAAAGTTTATAAAACATGGGTCAAAAGGGTGTATTAGAACAGCATTTTTCAATGAAAAGAATTAATGAATAACAGTACCATCATAATTATTTGAACAACAACAAGTTAATTAATAAACACAAAAGGAATTTAGCTAAGCGATTATTATTAAAATACACGGGTTAACGATTTCATAAAATGACTAATTGGTTGTTACTACGGTCAATGTTAGGTCAATGAACTTTTCCACATGTTTTTAAATTAATCACCTATTAAAAATTAATTGTCTTTGTTAGTTTGGTTTACGCAATATTAAGGTATTATTTATAGGCATTATATTTTTGGAAACAAACTCAACACCCAAATATAGGGCCTTGGTCAAAATTGGCGTAAGACCAACTGAATTGAAAAATATACCAATTAATACTATTACGACAAGTACCAAAATTGCACATTTGTGACAGGAACTACGGCTAATTGAGAATATTGCAATTTTTTGTATTCTGTCTAAGATTTTGACTACAACTGTAATTTTTTTGTGTTTTTAAATTCGTACATATTTAAAAACACTATGTTAGAGCTGAGCACACAGTAATTAACCTAAGATAGGCTGGTGAAACACTAAAATCGACTAAGGTCTATTAAGGCTGTGCAACAGAATCCCCTTGTTTAACTTGGTTGATTCTTAGTTTTAATATTAGCTCAAATCTTTGGCAAAATACAATAAAAGCAACATATTCCAAATGATTTCATTGCTGTTTTCCGGCGACTGTTTGAGAGAAATTTCATAATTATCTGTTGGTTTGATTTCTTAGAAAACTGCCCATAGTCCTTTTTACACAAGGTAATACGCATAAATAATTTGTAAAGTTTCAGTTCAAAAAGTTTTATAAATCTCTTCTGAATTTATTTCTGTCTGATTGGCATATGAATGAAAAAGTTTAAGTACCTAGACAAAATCATACATTTCTTGCATTGGCCCAATTTTTGTTTGTACAAAATGATGTATGTAAGTACACTTTACTAAATAAAAGCAAATAGCGGCGTCGTGACATGAAAATAATATTGGCATTTTTACCACAGATAAAAACAATAAAACTTATGTGCAATTACATCATTTTAGCCACTTGGCCACAGCGTTCCGCGTGGGAGGTTTAAGAAGTGTTGAGCCTACCAAATAAGTGTTATTATTGTCGTTGGGTAATTTATATTAATCGGCTACTTCAGTCGAGAAGTGCCTTGAATTAATAATGTCATTAGGCCTATATAATCTTCTGTTCAGGGAAAACGTGTAGAGTCCCAAACCAGATTACCCAAATATCCATTTATAGGTTCCTATTATATTACGGAAGAATTTAAAGAGAATTTTGAATGTTCATGAAACTTTTTAACCATTTTCACAAGTACTTGTGACGAGGAAAGAAAAAATATTAAGTAAAGGCTATATTATTCTGTAGTGGAGTTTAGTCATTAAATTACTCTTCAAGTGACTACACGTGTTGTCATTCATCGTTCCGTTCCCGCCACATTACAATTCTACGTTTGCCCCACAAAATGCTCCTGCGCCCATAGCGAGAGGAGTCATTTGACGAATTCCCGTCGGAAAAAAAAAGTATATCTCAAATTGCCATATTGTAAAACCAAACGCCTTATTTAAACTTTACGACTACCTAACGAGACAATTTAAGGCACTGGTGTTTACGAACCCCTCATAGTATCAATACATTAAACTAGAAAAGTTCAAGGTTTTTCAACATCAATATTCAAATCATTAATTTCTCGCTATCTTTTTTACACAAATGCCTATGACGTAAATGATGAAGTATAAACAAATAAACATGGACATTAAGCACTTGATCATAGAGTTTCTTTTAGCTTGTACTTCCGCGAAGACGACACTTCAGGCCACCTTTGACATATTTGCTCAATAATTGACATTGAAAATTCAAGTTTATCTGCGCTTCTGTTAATTATTTTCGCTTGCATTATAGACTTTATGTTGTAAGCACAAAAAGCGTTTGCGTTTCTCGCTACGTAAATCGATAAGTGTTTAAATCAATTAAATTACAATATGAAGGAGGATGTCCTGGTCGAACAGATTACACTAAAAATCCGTGTTTTAATATTTGTTTAATGGAGAATCCCCAACAAAAAACTATATCCGTGTCCATACAAGGAATCTGAGAATTAAAAAGTTACGGTAATATCCTTTTGCGAAAGGGTAAACGACTAGTTATTTGCATAATTAGTGTTCATCATCAAAGCTACAATTAGTTTTTAGGTATTAATTACAACTAGATGCCATAAAAGTGCCCAAACGTACAATTAGCAACAAAAAAAACTGAAGAACTATTTAATTGTATCTTGATAATGAGTCAAGATTTTTACCAAATTATAAAATTGACAAACTGATGACACAGAATATATTATGATGAAATTACAGACCAGGTTAAGTATATCACCTTTTTTCTAAATACTAATTAATTATTATAAATGGGAAAATAACTTATTCTGTCCGTCACCTTTTCATGGCTGAGAGGATTACAATGTAATTTGGCATACAGATAAATCATGATCAGGGTCAGGAAATTTATGGTACTTTTTAACCCCTGGCAGACGATCCCACAGGATTATTTCCGGGCTCCACGAGGGTGAAGCAGCGAGCAAAAGCTAGTAATTACTATATTTGGCTTAGTGTACCGTATAATTAACGGTCAATTCAAAACAATATGTGTGAAGTTCTTTTTTTGAACTTTTGTTTTGTCTTTTGTGTTCTGTTTTTTTTTCTCATGGCGTTTTGTGAGCAAAATATGTTATGAGGTTAAGGATATCCTTTATAAGTAAGAATACATTATCTGGCTGAAATTTTAATGAAACAATGATTTATTAGAGGAAACATGGGTAAACAAGATATTTTAATTTTTGGACTATTTTACTTTTACACACACTGTCAAAAAACCAGAGGTATTTTGACATGATAAAAATATAAAAGGAAAAATAAAAATAAAATATGTATCAAGCCGGTTGTCAGTTTCAGGTATGCCAAAAATACCTTTAAACCGAATATTCGTTTCGCAATGATTCGATAATAAGGGTTACATAATGATGAATCACCTGATTACGGGTTACTGTGATACAATCGGGTAAATAAACGGCTGTCATTTATTTTGACCCGATGTGTAATAGGTATTGGAAATTGAACCGTTTGCTGGTATAAAAAAATAACTTTTAAAATAAGTTCACTGCTTTTGGCTTTTTTTTTTCAAGATTAATTTAAGTCTCTAAGTTGTGGAGAAGTAAGTTACTTTTTCGTTGTAAGAGCCAGTTTTTCTTCATCCGTTATTGAAAAATGCCTGATGAAAAGTGGAAAACTACAAGACCTAATAGACTAGTATGATGATTGCCAGGGAAGGGTAAGATGCTTGGCCAACCTTTAAACCAAACGTATAAATTCTCATGTCCCTGTAATTTCACCGATTCAACCTATTCAAAATTACACATTGCCAAATACGTGTCTGACCTATCAGGTTTTCATAGGATTGCAAAATGAGAGGTAGCCATTATACTTTATGAACACAATCAAGTCGTCAATTTTCCAAAGAGGAAACTTAGCACCAAATATAGAGAAATAAACAGACATACTTATTGCTTGAGTGGCCAAACTATTGATAATTTTGTGACTGGGGTATTTCCTTTTTTTTATCCTGATGGTGTGCATTATGAATTCATGATACAACACTAAATTATGAAACTATGTAGATTTTATATTGTTTTACAAGAATTTGGGACTAATAAGCCTAAATACTAAAAACCTATTTTAGATTAAACTGCTAAAGACCTTTGAATAAAGTTAATAACATTGATGAAGAAGCCGGTTTTTGGATAAAAAATAGTTATTTCAATTAAGGCTTACATTAGGGTGTCGATGATTTAGTGATCGTAGTTTTTCCGGTTGTTAAGCCAAGATTATTACTTAACGATTTCTTAATTGGTTAACTGTCTGCAGTGACGATTATTTTAAGTAAGGAATTCTTAAAGCCGTCCTTTAATTTATTTTTAAGCAATAGTAATGAATAATGTTGTAAAAGATATAATCACAGAAGTAAAATTCCTCACTCAAGACTGAAAATATGATTTATGTTGTGATAATGTACATACACGTATTATTTTAAGTAGGAAATATCTTAAAAGTTAATTAAGATGCTAAACATATATAATAGGATATTTTTTTATAGAATTTTAATTAGGTACCATCAATTAGGTTCTACATTTTGTAAACAGCAGATTTTATAAGGTACTTTAAATTGAAATATTCTTAATGACTTTTTTATTAGATGTAATTATCCTTCAGACATTAATATAGCGAAGACCCATTTTTCATATAAAAACTGTAACTTCATATAAAACTGTTTGCTTCATATTGCTCTCTTCGCCTAATTAACAAATACCTTAGTTGAAACAAGAGTTTGAGAATTACTTCGAAAATACGCCGAACCTTCCGCTTTTGTGCATAACTGCCAATCAGAGTTTCATAACATGTCAAAGACGCTACTGGGTTGCCACATATGGGTATCGTCGCGAACGACGGTGCTACCAAAATCTATCCTAAAAAAAAAAACTGAATTAATTAAAAAGATGGGTAAGAGATCTTAAGGATAGCATTACATCACGTCTAATTTCTTCAAAAGGTTAAGTAGAGGTAACCTCTAGTACACCCACAGTTTGTTTAAGTCCCATGTAATGGGTGGCGCGCCTACGAAGAACCATACAAATAATTACTGTAAACGACACGTGCCAAGAATTCACGGAAGAATGATTTAATAGGCATTAGTTACGGTCAACATTTATAATATCGGGAGGCTCAAAAATAATTATAAAATCTAGTTATGACTAAATTCAATTATTTTTTTACAAACTCAAAAAAAAAGTACAGATACCTTCAAAAAATGAAACAAAGCTGTTTCGCGAGAAGTCAATTATTAAGAGGATTATCATACTTAAAGCATATCGAATTAAAAGGTCTAGGTCCCATAATAAGCACATTTTGAAATATCAAATAAGGTGGAAATAATCTTATCACGTTTTTTTCTTTAGTCACTTAAAACAACCACATAAACCAAATTGCCATTTATTTTAAGAAACATCATTTAATAATTTCCAAAGAACTATTTAGGTCAATATTTTAGGAAAATCTATTCAAATTAAAATAAAAAAATCGTTTAAACAATCCAATGAAGTACCTGAAGTACTTTATTTTTTACCAGAAATCTACATAGGCTGCATCCTACATTTAGGGCTGACTTCTCCGTTGCAACGGAACGCAATCAACTTCACCGCTGTCAGTGTCATTATTGTTACGGAATGTCGACACTGACAGTTTTGAACACGGTATAGATATACGCGTGATCGCGTTTAATTTCATAGGAAAAATTCGCCGTTAACGATAAGATACTCGTAAAAAATTCCGATCACTTGTGAACCCGAGCGTACGTTGTTGGTACGCTGTCAGGTCGCTAAACAAAGCGAACAACACAAAACTATCTGTCGTTGCATCTCCTACAGTAGGACGCGTTCTGCGTACATTGCTTAGCGTAAGACTGAAGTCATAAGCGGCAGCGGGTTGAAAATCGATCCAATGACCTGAAAACTAGTGACGTTGGTGGAAGAACAGTATTTTTGTAATTCAATCGACGTTTACCATCTACAATATATTACTATGTGGTATAAAAAAAAAAACCTAAAATATTTCTCGTTAGATATTTTTATGAAATTGCGACGATTGCTGGTCAATGGCAATTCTTAGTGGTATTAAACTTATACTCTCACGTAGGTACGGGATATCTTCCTTAATTATTCATTATTTTGAGCTCTCGGTATCCCAGTGACAGTATAAGTTTAGTTTTAAACCGTGAGAGCTTGAAATAGTGCTCAATGGTATTTTTGTAATATTCCTCATTGCAATAATCTTACTTAGAAATAGTCTAAGTTATGTTGGCTTAAACCATTATTTATTGTGGCGCCTAAACATTGTGCAATCAAAACAAACCTTCAACTAGAAATAGACTAATAACTAATTCATATTTGTTTTTAAAATACCATTTATTTATGATAAATTATGTTGTAAACACGCAGCATTGGTGTACAACTATTTATTTATTATTTTTTACATACTACGACCTTTGCTTGACGTTTGCAGTAGTGTTAACATGATTTATATTGATAATCCTCTCATTAGTCTTGTCTTAATGCATGTATGCTTCTCTGAGGTCACGGATATTATTCTAAGATCAGGCAGGATTGATTTGATTATGATTTTTAATTTATATTGACTGCCAATCATTTAAATATTAGGTGAATGAAATGATGGGTTTACGATGTCAAATAGTTTAATCTATGTTTATTATACTTTTGTACGGCATGCTCAGGATCAGACAAATTGATACGGATGGATGGATTATGGACCAGCTGCGGACACTGGACACTGCCTAATAATTCAGTACAGTATCTCCTGTGTTCGGGTGTCCGGTGTCCACAACTGCGTCCGCAATTTTACCGAAGCTTCACCCGCTGTTTCAAAACCGCTATAACTTTATCACTTGGACCACAAACAGCCGCAGAGAAGTAACAAACGTACGCAACATTCCTCTGGTCCTATTGTTTATGAAAATATTTGCTGAAAAAATAATGTTTTGTTCTATCAACAATGAAGGATATTTAGATTACATGTCATTGTTTATTGGGCAATGGGTTTCGGTAACACCTTTGTTAATAAGATAAGGAACATGAAGTACGATAGAATTGAAAAAATTTAGTGTGAAGGGAGTTTATTGAGAATTATGTACTACGTAGAACAAGCTTTATTAACAACCATTTAGAAGAGGGTTAAGCGAGATCATAATATCAGGAATGTTGCTAGGGAATTAGTAGTTACATATTTGAAGGCTAAGCTGTTGAGTATTTTATTTCGTTTTCAAGTGCATGCATTATTTCTGTATGACCTATCGACTGGTCATGCGAGTGCAAGTGAGAGAAATAAAATATCTACCGAAAATTTTACTTTTAACGTAAAAAAAAATATATGATAACATCATTTGACCATGCCCTGACCTGATATGACCTAATGTGTTCATAAATGTTAACCAACAGTTTTTAAATTGAATTTAACGCCTGGAAAATTACAATAATGTTTTGAAAGCTGAGGTCAGACATCTGGACATTTGAATTTCATGCTGAATACACATGCAGACTGTTTTGTTAGTCATTTTGTTGATGAACAAAAAATGGAAAGGAATGCAGTTTTCAATCAGCCGTTTAATTTTGAATGCTGCCAATTGTACTTGTTTTTAGTCTACATATATAAATGTTTTTTGACCTTTTATTCAGCGAAACACGTCTGAAACTTTAGTTGAAACTTAAGTCAGAATAAAATATTTAACACGTACTTTGTACGAACAAAATGACAGATGACAATTAACTAAGCTAAAGCTTAGCTAACTTGACTTACATTCTTACATACGAGTAGCTGCTGCTGCTTGTTACTCTACCAGAACTTATTTACAGTTTTATGTTTCTGTAGTTTAGTCAAATTTTAGGTTTTTGATTCTTAAGTCGTTGACACGCAGTGAGTTTGTATTGGGGTGCGTGTTCAAATATTTACTTACACTTAAAATAATAAAGCTAAATATTAATAGCTTATTGAGGCACATCCTGTGGGTGGTATGCCTATTCAATTCGATTGCTTTGTGGTTGTTTTATTGCGTAAAGACTAGAGAACTTTGTGTCTCTTACTTTTCGATTGAAGCATTGTGGTTTCTTCTTCTTTGTATAAAAATGCCTTAATAATCATAATGACTAAAATACTGCTTTAATTTTAATCCTGATGCAGGATGTACCGACTCTATAAAAAAGTACAAAGATTACAAGTAACGTAATGAGCCCCTGGTCTTAACTGTATGCCAAACACGCGATAATGAAGAAGCCTAATTGCTAACCGCTGTTAATCCGATAATTACAAGTTATTTACTACTCTTCATAACAAGAAGAAATATAATAAAACCTTTTATAGCTACATCATTACTTAAATATGTTTTAATTAATACATTCTTGAGTGACCAACGACAAGTTTGCGTAACACACAACCTTGGCGTGTGGTTTGATATTTAAATATACAAATATTAACGGTTTCTTCTTCAAATTGTGGAAACTGGCATGTCGTGAAGAATTTAGAAGTTGCGGTTGGACCAATTTAAAAGGAAATAAACACTATGTTTTATCCAATGTCATTATATCATCATCTTTTCCGCCCACAGATTTTAGATAGATATAGAATAAGTATATCTTATTTGTAGATTATTATATTCCACATAGATACACTTAATGAGTTTTCGCATTATGATTTTTCTCCGAAAGCAACCTTTGTATAATTGTTCAATATGTAACTATGTAGTTTAAGTGCACTTCCATTGTAATTGTTTTGCATTGAATTTTCCTTGACTGAGCCCACTAATTTAAATCAAACAGATAATATAAAGTGACAAACCCACAAGTATCTTAAATCATCCGATTTGTAAATAATGTAAAACGCGAGCAGAGTCTTGGTTGGCATTGCATATTAGGTCTACAAACTCTACATTTTCTTAGGATCACAGAAGCAGTCGGTATATTTATGTAAAATAATTCTTTGATTACGTTTTTATAAGGAGTGACCAACGAGGCATCGTTTACGTAAGGCAAAACCTTGGAATGTGGGTATATTTAAATATACAAATATTAAACGTGATATTGTTCGATCGATTTTAAAAATTCCTTTGTCCAAACAATGGTTTTATTTGACCTGATATTTTGAAACCGGTTTATTTACATATTATTAATAAAAAAAATAACATAGGTATGCGGGATGTCAGTATATTCCGCTATGCATTGAGAAAATAGATGCCATAAGAGCAAAGATTACAAATACATTACGGCCTATGGCCATGAAGATATGGAACAGATGTGTCACAAAATGACTAAGTTCCTCTTCTTTTATGTTTTAATGTGATGCAACGGTGATTAAGGCAGTTTTCGAATAGTGGCCAAGGCAAGGACGGAGAGCCTCATTTAATACAGTTTATATTGTGTCATTAATAGTCATTATTATCATAGCATGACAATAACTGCAAGGTGTGATAACCTGGATAAGGACAAACGTAAATGTTTGGTAGAAGAAATATTCAGGCAACTTTTTCTCTTTCGCAAATCTCACTTTTTGTTTTCTTAATAGTTTGTACGTTTGTAAGAATGCACGGGGTAATGTCCGGAACTACTGATCCGATTAAAAAATTGTTTCACTAATGGGATAAATTTTTGATTTGATTATTTTTTGACTGTGTGGAATGAGTAAGGCTTTATTATTTTGATAATTATTATTAATGAGATAAATTTCCTTGCGATAAATTTCGTCCATAACGCGAGCGAAGCCACGGGAAAAAGCTAGTATATCATAAATAACACCTACAACAGTTCAAAACTTTAATTCGCTTGTTTATGAACTTAAGGAAGTCTTAACTCCAAAGGCTGTGCCCACGCCGTTTGCCATTTCGAACATCCAATAATGATGTAGCAACAAGAAAAGTTCCCATTGACAGCTTCCTCTTTATCGGACAAGCAGATCTCAGAACATCTCTCAATACGAAATGTGTCGGTAACATTTGAAGTTACATTCGGTAAACTTTACGGTACTATGGGTTACGTATCGGGTTAAAGATCACTGCACAAGTTACATACCGCTAACATATCGATTTAAGAATCGCTTAAGTAACATTTTCTGTAGATTTTTATTTAAGTTTAATTATTTTAGTGCCTTTATAAATTCAAACAATTCCTGCTGTAATGTTATTCGATAATGATTTATTTGTTTCAACTAATACTAGACAGTTACACAGTTATTGGCATTGAAATATACACATATTATAAAAACGCCGCCGTTTCAAAGTCACGGAGGACGGAACTTGCATTGTAACTAATCCTTAGAATGATGGTGAATATAAATCACTATATCGCGCATTCAGTAAGACTGAAATGTACAGAATTACGGAATCCAAACCAATTCGAAAAAAAAAAACTAACAGACGACTATCAAAAAGTATTCTTCGTCGCAACTCGTAAGGTTCCTGACCCCATAAGCAGGAAAACTGTAAAATCTAGAAATGTTCACAAAACAACTGGAACAAAGATATAATGTTCTAATTTCAATCATAAAAGATGCATATAAATTGGAAAAGCGCTATAAATGCTTATATTCCAGTTAACGCCGGTCGAATCTGTCGTTCGACGTGACCTTTGCGCGGCGGCCTTCTGCGTTGCGTAACTTTGTCCTCCGACGCAAGCGCATCTTTGTAGCTTCACTATTTTACTTGCAACGACGTCGCACCCTAATTATTACCTTTATTCAATTATCTATGATTTAGTGGGCTTGCGGGTTTTGGTATCACGTTTTCTTGGACTTTAGAAATTGGTGGTTGTTCAGACTGGGTCACAGTCCAAATTAAACTAAGTAAAATGTCAATTGAGAGCTTTCTTTGTGTTTTAGGACAATTGTTATCCGGCAATGTATTTGAAAATGTGAAAAAGAAATTCAGACGTTTTCATTTAAACAGTTGATAAGGATATCTTAGAATATAGCCCAAAAATATACCATTGCCTAACCCTACGGGGATTAGAGGCGGGGATTGTTATACTTAATATAGTTTAGTTGACCAATAAACCTAACACTTGACTATGAGGTCACCTAGTCAACATTTTGTAATCACACTATGGACCTACTTCCACAATCAAAACAAGTAAATCGACGGCTAATCATTCGATGTGCACTAAAGTAAATACCTAAGCAAGAAGCTTTGCATAATAATAAATCAATTATTACGTCCCCGCGAACACTATTATTTGTGAACATTATGACATAGATTAGGAATGTATTAGAATTATGACATTTGACATAGACGAATCGAATGCTATGCTAATTTGATATTTTTAGGGAAAAATTATTTCGAAAGTGTCACAGTTTCGCACTCATCCATTTTAAAATCTAAATTATTGGCAAAAATTGCGAAATAATTAATGGAATCTGCTATAGTGGCATTGAAAGTATTAAAACAGATGATAGTGTGGGATGTGTACATTTAAATTATAATAAAATTAACGAGCTGGAAAAGTGGAATCAATGTACTACCAATGTGATTAAAAATAGATGGCATGATGTTTACAAAATAACCAAAAAAGTTTTCATTTCGTTTTACGTTTCAGAAACTTAAACATCGAAGGATAATTATGTTTATCAAGACTTAAAGTGGTATTAAAGAAAACTGTAACTGTACTGTTGTGTCTATAGAATATCATACATAGATTTACTTCAATTACAGAACTAAAATACACAAAAATCTTTTTCGCAACATTTTTTTGTACGTAACCTAATATCCCTATTCTTAAAATACAAAAGAAAATCCACAGAAACTCACCATATTTCCTTCGCTTGACTAGCACATACACTGCATATTATTGATCTATAGATCACACTGCACCAGACGCGTCTCACTTTGCGCGTGCGCGAATACGTATGAGCTTCGCCCGACAAGATCGCATATAATATATACCGCCTACCAACTTATATATAAGCCTGAAAGTTTGACTGGCATTGATGTACTGAATGTTTTTAAGTACTTTTGCATTTCAGCGATGATTTGTGGTTAAGATGAGGTCAGCCCTAAAAACTTAGTGGAATTTGAAGTGGGGGGAGGTTGGTCTAGTATACTTTTATGTAATGGTTGCGTGAATGAGACCTTGGGTTCGATTCCTAAGTCGGGCAAAGTGTATTAGTGCTTTATCAGGAGTTTTTCAGAAGCAGTCCGAACTATGGATTTGACCTGAAAAATACTTTCTGCGAAAACAAAACTGACTTCTAGTTACAATGTAAAAATTACTTCATGGCAAGGATTTGTGTGATAAATACAACAAAAACAAAAGTTTTTTTATTTTACCCTTTTTAGTTGTATATACCACAAAAATCCTTGTCATGAATTAATTTTTACATTGTAACTAGAAGTAAGTTAAAGTACTCGTCAAGACGAATCATACGAGCCCAAACTTGATGGGATTGTGTCATTTTATTACGGACTACCTGTGACCACCTTCCAGCTCCATCACCAGACCCTGGGTACCATCTGGAGACAAAGTACTCGACAAGATGAATTATACGAATCCAAAATCGATAGGGTTATGTCGTTTTATAACGGAGTTCCTACAGCCACCTTCCAGTTCCATCATCAGACCCTGGTTACCATTTAGGACTAAAGTACTTGTCAAGACGAATCAAGCGAGAGAGTTCCTATGGCCACCTTCCAGCTCCATCATCAGATCAGCTCCATGTCATCATACTATTGCATTGTCTTGCGATATACACATGCGTGCAAAATTTCAGCTCAATCAGAAATCGGGAAGTGTGTCAAATTTAACTAGCAAGTATCACGCGACGTCGCGTGATGTACATCAAAGCGCCTTCACGCGACAACTCGTGATATGATAATTAACGTGAAGGAAACAACCAAATTACTTATCCGACTTTGATGAAATTTCTATGGAACCAATCGGGAAGCATATCCTTTCAGGTTTACAAATGACGGAGTCATAAAAACATTAAAAAAAAAACAACCGAATTGAGAACCTCCTCCTTTTTGAAGAAAGTCGGTTAATAAAGAGGTAATGTTTGTGACTTTGTGAGGTTGTAGGGGGTAATCTCTGGATCTTCTGAACCGATTTTGAAAATCCTTTCACTAATAGGAAGCTATATTATCCCCGAGTGTCTTAGGCTATATTTAAAACGTGCTCCAGGGATAATTTCCGACCAACACTCGAGCGAAGCCGCGGGCAACCGCTAGTTTAGTTATAAGCCGTGAAAGCTTCAAACATCACTCGCGAAATATAAGAATAACAGCTATAGATGTCTGTCTCGTTGGTCACAAGGCCCACAGGACCCAAGGCCCAGGACCCAAAGCCACAAGCTCAGCAGTAGCTGAACAATGAGGCTGAGGTTCCATTCCCAGGTTGGCTTAAGTGTTATTAGGTTTTTCTACTAGGAATATCTGAGAGGCTCGTAGTTAAAAATAAAAAATAAATAGAAAAATGGTGGACCTCGACACAAGGGTGTGGGCAATCCCAGGAGGCTATGCCATCCCTGGATACAAAGCTGACCAAGCGCCTTCTGCGCCTGGACAGAGATAGCCTACGACTGGTGGAGGGGAACATCACTGGACACTGCTCACTAATTAACACTTCCCCACTCTAGGTATCACTGACAGCCCCCTGTGCAGAGCATGCATGGAGGCGGAGGAAACGGTAGCGCATGTACTCTTCGAGTGCACCGGCGTCACTCAGATCCGCGAAGAGGCTCTTGGAGCACCGAGATCCCTTACGGATGTCCTGAGAAGACCAGGAAGTCTAATCTGCTTCTGGAAGGAAGTGAGCTGGTTGGAGTAACGGCCACCATGGCTCACATAAAATGATTCACTTTAGGGACTAAGTACGCAAACCAAATCCTTAACATAGAACATCGTGGCTTCATAATAACCGCCGCACGTGTCGACCTTCAAAGTAGTGCTTGCAGAGGCTGGTCTGTGGATGTCTCGGAAAATACGTAAAGCCATTGGTCCCGGCTATCATTTGTGTATCTGTGCCAGTCCTTACGAGTAGAAAAGAATCCGAAAGTTTTGAAGATTGTCAACAATCAGTCTTAACTAACGGATACCATATTACCCAGAAACTGGATTGTGGAGGTCGTCACATAGGCAGTTGCTCCATGTAAAATACTGGTTTTCAAGTACATCCGGTCAGACTTGAAGCCGACCCTAACATAGTTGGAAAAAGGCTAGGAAAATGATGATACACGCCCCTAGTAAGTGGGCCTTAACCATAGCTGTCGAAATGTGGGTGTGGTCACACCTCTGCCTAATCCTTCCTGGATTACAGGCGCGATGATAACTTTGACAGATAATAAAAACCCGTTTTGTACGCGAATCGTATGACAGTAAAAAATAATTCAAATTCCCAACTGAATCCGCCTTTGTGAAAATTGTTGAGAGGCCTTGAGCCACGCTTCTCAGAAACTCCTAAATCATCTATTCATCAAGTGCTGTAATAACGACTGTATGTCTAGTAGATTTACTCTTATACAGGGTGGAACAAGAATGGACGATGACTACGAAATTTTCGAAGCTCAGTAATTACGTTAATTAATTATTAACGTAGAGTTTATGAGCAAGACGCATTTTTTATTATAAAAAATCTCACTTAACTACCTACTACCAATACTGTTTCTGTTAGCCTGATTCATACCTCTGTTTGGCCAAGGGACTTGCTCGTTTGACTGTCATCATCTGCCTCATCAGATGCAGCTGAATACCAGTACTTTACATGGAGCGACTGCCTATCTGTCCTCCACAACCCATTTAGCACTGGGTAATACGATACCCCTGGGTAAGACTGGTTGTCAGACTTTTTGGGCCACTGAGTACCTGTAACGACTGCCAAAGATCTACAAATGACAACCCGGACTAATGGCTTAACGTGCTTTCCGAGGCGCGGAAGAAACTCGGTATGTAAGGGGCGGTCACCCATCCACAGACCAACCTAGGCAAGCACGGCTTAACCTAAAGATTGACACGAGCGGCTGTTATTATTTTGCCACGAGCTCCTCTCGTTTGACTGTATTGTTTGTAAATAAATTTCCGATAAGGTAGGTTACTTTTAGAAAGGGGGGGAAATTTCCAAAAAAAAAAATCTCTTGCTTTCAAATTTCAATAATCCTTATTTTGGTGCTTTAGGGAGCCAATGGAAAGACGTGTCTATTTGGACCTCCATTCTTGGGCCACCCTGTATATATCCGTTAAGCACATATACTTCCGATTCGGACGAAATCAATCCAGCTTGTGGTTTGATATGACAAGTAAAATTGACTTACTGGAAAATTAATCTTAAAGTTTTTCAGTTCTATACTTATTAATGATATACTCGGAACCATTACATTATTGAAGTTCCTCGTATAGGCACTTCAAATACGTTTGGCGATTTATTATCATCAATCACTGTTACACTTATAACACTATTAACATCATACCCCGGAAGGTTAGGCAGGTGTGTATAGAACATACAGGGTGTAATAAGACCCTTCACGAAGCCGTCAACCGAGCATTATGTACATCAAACTAAGTAACTTTACGCAAAAATTATTGCTGGGAAACGACTTTTTATTGGGGTGATAAATTGCGGTTTACGGTAGAACTCAATGTAACGAACTCAAAACATTGGATGGATGGATTGTACGGGGGTCGTGGAGGTGTTTAAAATCTTGCATTATAAAAGTATTTAAAAAAAACTTGTGAAAAAGTTGGAACTTTGACCCCCAATATCTCCGTAATTAGAGATTCCCAGGTATGGTCTAAAACAACAAAAAAAATAGCAATGACGGGGAGAACAAGTTCCTTTCGTTAAGGGTTTTGTTACACCCTTTATACATTCCGCCAGTTATATTTCATTACTTTTATTTATTTACCAACAATTATTCATTTCAGACTCGTCCAATACGATGCTATAAGACATACAATAAAAACACATATAATAGAAACACATATAATATAGAATATGTGAGATAACACCCAGTATAAATAAGAATACCTAAACTAATTGAACATGACAATGTTTATAGTTGTACACCTCTTTCAATTATTCATCATTCTCCTGCTCTTATCCCATTTTATTTGGGGTCGGCGCTGCATTGTCTACTTCATCCATCACCATCATCATCATCATCATTGCAGCCCGTTGTTGTCCACTGCTGAACATGAGCCTCCCCAATCGGTTTCCAATATTTTATAAATCTTGTTCCATAATTCTGTATTACTCGTCATTTCATCAGACACCTAGTTTCTTGCCATTTCATCTTATTTTATTTGTATTACTTTAATTAAACCGGTTGAATACAAAACTAATTACATTAATTATATACACAGTAATAGAAAAACATACAAAAGGTTTTGTTTAGGTCCCACGTGATAGGGGGCGGAGTCTATTGCCATGAGCCCAGAACAATTAAGATTCTGAGAAATTACCAATGGAAACATCCAAAAACACTGCCTGATTCGGGAATCGAATCCAGGTCCAGTTTATCTGCTGATATGTCACTTACTATTTAAAGGTCTTCATTCACATAATGAATTGCAGGAGCTCACATTTGACACCTGAAGCGGTAAAGGTCACACCACAATCCACCGAGCATACATGGGCAGGTGGCAATCATCTCACATCCGCGATCGAGTGATAAGAAATGCGGAAATGTTTACATTGTTTCTCAATACTATCGCTTATCAATATTATTGGCGGGTCGAGCTGGGAACCGGAGCTTTTGTTAAACAAAGGAGTTTTTAATATAAAATCGCACTGTTTTAATAAAATGTTGATATAGATTTAGTGTAATGGCCATTTATTTAAAGTATAGCTGAATACTTATCAGCCAAAGAGATGTTGGGTCAACGGGTTTATATTGTACTAGCTGTTGCCCGCGGCCTCGCTTCCCTTTTTTGTCGGACATTATCCCACGGGCACATTGTAAATATAACATATGGCACTCGGGAATCCAGAGATTGCGTAGATTGTGTAAGTTTGTACGTAGGGGACATACAAACTTACAAACAAATTTTACCTCTTTATAACATTAGTATAGATTACTACAAAGATTTTCACCGGCATTTACAGATGATTTTCTCTGGGATGAGTTAGTTTGGGAGTATACCTATGTCATTTTGTACTGTTCCACCATGGTTATCGCGGATAGAATTCTACTTGGTCTGGGTAGTCAGGAATTTCTTTGCAACACCCTCAACACTATCCAAGTATACTCGTAAATTGTGACATATTTCGATTAAAAAGTCCACTAATAGAACTCAATTTCTAAACGGAATGTATCAATCGCTCTCATCAATATTCAAATATTTCATTTTTAACAAAGTTTTAGTTCTGTTTTCTTAATGGATCTTGTGGCTGTCGAAATCGTGTAGTAATATTGATTTTCTTGACGTTTTCTATGTTTTAATTAGAGTTAACTGATGAATCTTTAGCATGATATGTCTAATGATGCTGATATGAGACGCAATACTGTTCTTACTACACCCTAATCATATTTAGCGCAGCCTTAGGATTGTAAAGTTGCATCAGATAAGATTCCTGTTTTTTTTTTTATTCTGGATCATTTGGCCGCGGTATTCATCCTGTAGGGTGCTGCACTAATGTTCAGGTTGGCATGATGTGGCGTACGTTCGGGAAAAAGCCACATGAACTTGATTCAGCTATGGTTGATGCCGAATGCCTCATCAGAAGGCTTAAAGTCACCCAAAGGGCAATGGAGGGCAAACGGAAATGAAGACATCCGCAAGAGAACCAAGGTTACCGAAGTAGCCCGAAGAATTGTCAAACTGAAGTAGCTGAGGGCAGGGCACATTGCTCGCAGAACGGATGGCCGATGGGGCCGAAAAGTTCTGGAGTGGCGACCGCAAACCGGAAGACGTTGCGTTGGAAGGCCTCCCACTAGGTGGACCGATGACCTAGTGAAGGTTGCGGGGATCCGCTGGATGCGAGACGCACGGGACCGGTCAATGTGGCGACATTTGGGGGAGGCCTATGTCCAGCAGTGGACCTCTTTCGGCCGATATGATGATGATATATGTTAACATGTGTTATGTTTTTGGGTTCGGTTTTGTCGATCAAATAATTCTGATGCATCGAATGTGCTGACCCAAACATAATTAACGGATTTCAAGATCCTCTTTTAGGATTCTATGGTGAAACAAGAATTCATTTTAGTTTTGCTATGTCTCTTTGCATATCTTCTGATATTTTTTGAGACTAGCCACCAAATACATATATCTTAATCTATATTTGAATTATAATTATCTAGAGCTGTAATTACGGGCAATATTCTTACAGAACTCAGACTACATTATAAATACCAAGAAAAAACATAATAAAATATAAACATCACGACTGTCATTACTAGGCATTAAGTGAAGAAGCTAGGCAAATAACAAGTTTTTTACATTATATTACAGCCATAATAACATAAGCGCTTGTAATCAAAATATGCTAAAAATCGAATAATTTATTGTAATTTTCGCAACACTGTGTCAATCATTTCGCGTATCAATGTCGTTTTTTGTTTTTAATTATTTGATTTTAGTGCGTTTTGTCACTGTCATGTTTATGAGAAAAACGATACCAGTCAAAAGCCGAGTTGATTCTAATTTATTAATGATTTATTTAAATGTTGCATTAAAATTGAGATTTATTATAATGAAGATTCTTGTGCACCTGTAGCTTTACTTCCTAATTGTCAATCAAGTTAATTCAAGAACAAACATATTTGAGTGTGAACATCGTTGGAAGTGCATACCGTAGATAAAATGATAACCACAATACGTTTGCCTTTTAATTAGTAAATATTTAGAACCATAACTATAAAAGTTCTAAACAGCCGAGTGAAACAGAAATTAAATTGATTTTCTTTAAATGTGTTTGGCCTACCATGCTGCCACAGGAAGTCTTTACGTTCATTAGTCGTACTTATTATCTCAGCAGTCACGTCATTTTTAGCCATATCACCGATCAAACTAATATATTCAGAATTACATCATATCACAAGGAGTTTGGAATGGTTTCCACTGCCTCAGAAAGGGTCACGATACGTCCTATGGCAATAATGTAAATCCAGCTTTACGAGTATTTCAGGTTACATTGAAAATGCGTTAACGACAACACAAAAAATGGCCTTGTGATTGATTATTTTAACGCAGCTTACCTATACTTGGATACCTACCGGACTATTAAGAGGCAATTAAGTAAGTTGTATCATTAATGATAAATGAGATAAATTTAACTTTTTAACTGTCGAGTTCTTGGCGCATGCCATCAGTTTCAATTTAAGCCATGGTGCCAAGGATAGCTACATAAGTATTGTGAATTTTACGATACTACGCGAAATCTATTGTCCTTTTGTTAATATGGTAGTAGTAAATTATCGGAAACTATTTTGTTTGTAGAATTGAATAACTCAGGTTGTAAATCAGAAGCATCTGAATTTGTGGCGCTAGGTTTGTTAAACTCATAATTATTTGTATGTCATATCTAAGCACAGAAAACGTGTAGCTTGTTTTTCCATCAGCCATGTTTCGGTTAACTGGATCGATAAAGTATCAATTGCACACAATGGCTTAATTGTGTGCAATAATGTGCTTTCCGAAGCGCGCACATTACGCCTTTGGTCTCGAACGCATTTGTAGAAGTTTGACAGTCGGTCGTTACGGGTTGTCAAAAACCCAAAAGCCTTGCAACCAGTATTTATGAAGATTCGATAATTAAGTTGCGCTTCATGTAAAATGGTGGCATTCACCTTCTTCCGATTAGACTGGAATCCAACCGCAACATATTTAGGAAAAGGTTTGGCAGTTATTGATTGATATAAAATCACAGTTCAGGAAAAAAATACGAGCTCTGCATTAATCAGAGCCTACCTAATATAGCCGGATACTGACAAATTATCCTAAACTTTGACCCAATAATTGTACAAGTCAGTGCAGTGTTTCAAGATATTTATTTCAAGTCAACCTTTACGTCGGCAATAAATAATGGCTGATTGTCGGCGCCGGCGCAACCGAATTAATGAGAACTTAATGTGCGTGTTATTTGGTGATCTTATAGTGGAAGAATGTACTTAATCATAGAAGAGTTTCTTGTGAAATAATTCGTCCAAGAAGCAGCTTTCGGCTTTGCTGCGTTCCTGTTTCAAACTCAACTTGTTTGGGTGAGGCACATGAAGCTTTTCCACCTCTTTTGCAAGGGTGGTTGGCAATGCATTTTCTGTTAGCGATACACTATCGGACGTTTGCCAAAACAATATTTAAAAAATAACCGTTTTTATTGAATGGTGATAAAATAGTTGCGCTGAAAATAAATCACGCGTTCATGTCTTTTCAATGAAATAATGCAGTTTTCACTAACATTTAATATTTTTTTAAACGGTTTTTAAAATACGTTCCTTATATTGATGTTGAATATTGTATTAATTAAGACTTTACTAGTAAAACCAATTTAAATTAATAAATTAGGTACCGAAATATTTATATCTACAAAACATTTTGACACTATTTTGATATAACATTCATAGTTACGGCCTTCGAATCCAAACCATGACAGCTCATAGTAAGCAGTATTTAATTAAGAAGACATATTTCAATTTAGCTAAAGCTTATTTGTATTTATAACTAACATCTAGTCATTAAAAACGTATACATTATAAACTTAATTGATTTATTTATGAAACGATTGAGAAAAAGCTACAGTTAATGATTTTCTGTAGTGTGAAAACAAATAATATTTTGGTGATATTTATTTTTATTATTTTTTGCGTCAATTTATAGCTTAAAAAAATAATTGCAAAACATTTTACTGATCCATGAAATTTAATTTAATTGTTTTAACCAAAAGAAGAATGCCTAGAGTACAACAATGCATTTAACGTTATTTCTCAGAAAAAAAACCTGAAATAATTCAGAATCTTGATGGCCAGTGGCAAATAGTTTTATTCTATCTAAAAATACTAGTACGAGTATTCAGTTGCATCCGGTTAGACTGGAAGCCGACCCCAGATGGTAGTGATGACTGCCTGCTTTGATTGACAATACCCGCTTCGACACCAAAAGTTCAGATCCTTTCACTGTCGCAGGTTTACTCGCGTCACTGCTAGATAAAGTGACGCTAAACAAATGTCGACATTGTTCATATTTAAATAGAATGTTTGTTTGCATCGGAATGCGTAAGTTATTACGTTTGTTCTTGACCTATTCATAAATATATCAGCGGTTTGTATTGTTATATTGTCATGTAGTTTTTTATGTCATGAAGAATTGAAGAGGGACTTCTGCAGCCGTTTCTACTCTCATATGCCGCCTATGTTAGGGTAGGCCTCATGTATAAATGGATGCAGCTGCATACCAGTATTTTACATGAACAGCTGTCTATCTGACCTCCACAACCCAGTTAGTACTGGTAATACGACAACTCTTGGTAAGACTGGTTGACAGACTTTCGAGACTACTATCTTCGAATCCTTTATTTATATCATACCTGCGTGTTATTTGTTTTCGGTGAAAATTCCCCTATAATCGTCTACGTTATACGTTATACGCAAAATCGCATGTTTCTAGACCCAGCAGATTAAACTTGCGTTGTATGTCCATGACTTTAAGATTGTTTTTATCAATCTTTTATCTATCATTATAGATGCTTTACTTAATGCGTGTAGGTGTTTATGTCGTTTAGCGTCTACGAATATAATGACTTAATTGCACATTTTTTTTGCAATGATTGTAATCTTCGTTACTCAAAATAAACAATGCATTTGCATGTTTAGATAACTTAACTCAATAATTATATTATTTAGATCAAGTCTCTAAAAACATAATGTGTTATGAAATATCGTGTAAGATATTGTAATTGGTTATATGTCATTTACCTCAATGATATTAAATAATTCCATAAATCCCATGAAAACTTTTAAAAGCATTGTTGACAATCACTTCAACAATGCCCATACAAGTTTCACGGAATTTATTTTCAGGTAAATTAAGTTTCATAAAGGCAAGTTGATGATGTTGTTATTATATCTACCTAGATAAAAAAAAAATACTTTTGTTCTATTAGATTACGATGCGGCTTTGTTCTCGGTAAAGTAACTACACCGTGTTTAAAATTGTGGAAGCATTGAAGTTCTTGAACAGACATAATTTTAAAGATTCAAAGTTCAATAAGAACTTTATCGAACTTTGTACTTCGAAAATATGATTTGTGTGACAATAACAAAATACACTTCAAGAGACGGTAGAAGAAGTGTAGACAGACCAACAGCCAGTTGGATGGATGGCATTCAGAAGATCTTGGGTAAGACCTGGTGGACGAAGACCAGGGTGGCACAAGAGAGAGGAGGGAGTGTGTGGAACAGGGCTTCCAATAATGATGACGATAAATATAATACTTCTTTGAGGAAATATCTACCATACACCAAGATCTAAAAAATATGGGCCATAATGCATTATTTTAACACAGGAATTTCTATAAAGCAGCGTAAACAGTAAATACTTACGAATGCTGGTCTTGACCCGAGCTTTCAACAAACTTCGAGCATGTATCTCACGTATGTACCCTCTGTGATCTGTCAGATGTCAATGGAATTTGATGTCAATGTGATGTTTAGCATATTTTCAAGAATTTATTTGTTTTTGCTGTTAATTTACGTGTTCGTGATAGGTTGTCAAGGAATTACGTTTAAATATGTACATCATTCCCTCTCATAGAGAGGAGGCCAGTGTTCTAGCAGTGGGCACATTAAAGGCTGATTATGCTATTTTATGTACATGTACATTGGTCCATGTATGCAACTTTTTCTTTAAAAAATCTGACACTACGTAAACTTACATAAACTGTACAGTTGCTTCGTCTCCGTTCATATACAACGAATAATTCAAATTTCTGCATCTAAGGTGCTGCTGGGTTCGGCTTCAGAATCGTGGGTGGCACTGAGGATGGTTCTCGAGTTGCTGTTGGATATGTAGTAGTTTGTTGATGTTTTGATGAATGAAGATATTATTTCAGCCGAAAGACGTCCACTGCTGGACATAGGACGTCGTCGACGTGCGTCTCGCATCCAGCGGATCCCTGCAACCTTCACCTAGTGGGAGGCCTGCCGACGTAACGTCTTCCGGTTCGTGGTCGCCATTCCAGAACTTATAATCAAGATGTGTATAATTCGGTATATAATTTAGGTCAAATTCGTTTGTAATTCGTCCTTTTAACGCCAGTTTCAAACAGAATCCTAATAAAATACGGTAGCGATACATTACTAAACGTCATAGTTTACAACATAGCAATTTGTGATAAGTCTCATATTACACGTCTTTAGTACAATAGGCGTAGGTCACTATGCACACTATGTGACGACTAGTAAGAGCGTGTGTACACAAATTTTTACATATCAAACCATTTTAACCTAATTATTCCACAATCTCGGGTTTGCTAGGCTGTAACGCTATTTCTGTATTTGTACCGATATAATCTATGCTAGCCTCGTAGTAATGCGGATATCAGTGCATTTCAAGAGCTGTTTTACGCAACTCTGTAACTTACTACAATAGTGTCCACAAATACCTGTGTATATCGACGTGGATATGCATTTGTAGAGTTATTTTATGTATAACCTAAATGGGAAAATGTGGACATGGGCAAAGTTATGAGGATGTGTCGTAATATAGTTATGTATAGTTTATCGCCATGGGCATAGACCCTAAACACAGATCAAAAGTGAATAGACCTTCTTATTGACAGCTGATCCACTGCACTATATAATCATGTTGATTGATAAGGCTTTGTTTACAATGTGAACGGACTGTTGAATAGACACCGGTTTTGCGCAACATAAGCGGCAAGCTTGTGATGCCAAAAAGAGAACAAGATCTATCAATCAATCAATCAGTTGTGCATATTCTAGGCATACCTTTTCCCAGGTTACAAAAGCAATGCCTTCAACTTCAACATCGTTGTCAATACCTAGCAACACACCAATGAGAACCACATTTTAAGGTTTCGATAACCAAAGGGACGCCTGTTAAAATCTATTGGTCACTTCATATTCCCAAATTGTGTCACATGCATTGCGGCCACAAAAATGTTGGCAAGAACTGCCCGAGTTCAAATATAACTTGAACTCGACTTTATTTGTTCAACACAACAAAGGCGCATCTTACAAAACTAATTTCTCAAAAACTATTATTACTTAATGAAGATCAAACATTTTACTGCCCATCCTCTTACTCTAACACATCGTGATGTAATATGACGTAAACCGAACATCACCAGGAACATATTGACAATAGCTTTATGACGTAGCAGTAAGATCGATTTTCGTAGTGCAGTTTCATCGCGTATGGTGCCTACGCACCTATCTAAAGACCCAAATTAGTTTATAATATTATCGTTGAACTTGACATTTTAATCATTAATGTACGAGTATGAATACTTGAAGTGTTAATGGTTTAGTGATACTTAAGTGTACGTTGTGGTTTGGAGTTCAAGATCTGATGGGTAAAAGTCATATTTGAACTGTTTTTATTCGAACACCTTTGTGTTTTTTTTTTTTTATGCTGCGCCTATAAGTACCGCCTTATAGCAATTACATTGATAATGAATGAGATTCAGACTCATAAATCACGCAGTACTTAGACACCTAGTGCGGTTCCCGTTTCTAGGAAAATGTGTGCCGAAGATGGTAAATCGTCTGACTTTTTATACGTATCGTTTTTTTTTTTTTTGAGTAGGTTGCATCTCGCAGTTCAGCCGCAGTTTGCATTGCATCAAGCAGTAGCCTCTGAGGTTGGCCACTGCTTAACCGGGCAAATCCTGTGGATGCCTTAAAAATGAATCTAAGGCCTCCAGCCAGGGGCTAAAAATTATACTTAAAAACTAAGCGACCACTCGCTAAGGGCACCCCCTGTGGGGTACGGGCCTCGGCTTAGGGCGTCGCTGGGGGGGCAGCAAAGGGACAGGCTGGATCTGAATGATATTATTTAGGGGCTGGTTTAAAACTACCGGCTCAGCATCGCGGGCTGTATCGTGTTAAGAGGAATTGATTTGAGGGTAATAAACACATAGAAGGAACGATTATCTTTGAGAGATTTCATGGGTTTTTTTATGCACGGAACCCTTGTCCTTTTTCTATAATAAAAGTGAAATAGCCTTAGTTACTCCTTATAACACCAGCTTGCTATATTCGGCCCAGCCATTTTAGAGATTAGCCGGAACAAACGGACAGACAGACCGACAATTTTATTTTATTTTTATAATTGCCATATATACTTTCATATGCTTAAGCTGTTATTTTGAAATTACAAATGTACAGTTCAATTTTATTTATTTGTATTCTTATTCTTTATTGCACACAAAATTAAAAGATATACGCCAAAATTATAATAGCTTATGTACAACGGCTAGCTTAACCTAGAATTAGGTTTTTGTATAGATTATATTTTAATTTTGTATAGATGAGATAATGTTTGCTGTATGGGCATACAGTCAAACGTCCGAATATAGATATAAAAGAGGGTTGTTTTGGCTGTAGCTACCTATATTCTGACTTATTTTGCCCTACTTATAATTCAACCATTTCAGCCCATGACTCATGCGGGCCTGTGGCCGGTGAGCTATGGGCTAGCTCGCCGTCCGTCCGTCTTATGACGACAGGCCGTGTCGACGGCGCGTTCGTGTTCCACGCGCGCCTCAAAGAGAGTCAGCAAATGGGAAGGGGTCCGAAAGGACCGATGCCTGCCAGGGTTGCGGGACTGTTCGAAAGAGATACCGCGGCCCTGGAACACAAAGGGCAAAGGAAGGAACATGGATGGGTTTTAGTCAGTAAAAGTCTGACACTCCCTCCTGCTCAGCCCAGAGCGGAAGGGGTTATTTGATGATTTCCCATCCAAAAAAAAAAAAAACCATGACTCACAAATCAGTAGCGCACAAATCAAGACATAATTCTAATAACCGTTGATGGCTCTAACGTAATTAGAATATTTAATGTTGTTTATCGTGCTCACGCTTACGACCTAAGGTTAATTGAGGTCGCATTCATTATTTGTATTTACATATGTCATGTACTACACTAAATAAACAAATTCTTCTCTTTAACCAGGCTTATAACTAAACAATGAATTAAGCCAACAAACATATCTAAACAATGCCTCGGTGATGACTGAAACCACTTCAGAATTTGGATTTTAATCACTACATAGTATAGAACAAAGTCGCTTCCCGCTGTCTGTCTCTATGTATGCTTAGATCTTTAAAACTACGAAACGAATTTTGATGCGGTTTTTTAATAGATAGAGTGATTCAAGAGGAAGGTTTATATGTATAACATTGCACCCGTGCGAAGCCGAGGCCGTTTGCTAGTCTGATAAAGATTAGATGGAAAGACCTACATTTTGTTTGTGTACCACTGCTGGGCAAAGCTCTGGCCTTTCTCCTTCGAAACCTCTCAATCTCGTTTGACAGTTGAATAAATATTATATTACGTATATGGTATACGCCTTATCCTTAGTTTAACTTCTTCTACTTGGTTGGATCTAATTTGTCTACTGTGACTGTGTACGAAATCATTTTATTATACGAATAGGATGTCGTTGTATGAATTAGTTTGTTATCCAAAGTTCCTCACGTTGTTGCATTTATCGTGAGTCGTTGTTTTGGGCCATCTTAAAAAAGTATCTTCAAACATTTTGGCATTGTTAAAATCGCAACACTAACTACAACTAATTGGTAATACATATATGTACGTAACAAATTCCTCCAAAATAATGACGGATTTATCAATAAACAAAACATAAATCGCGTCGAACTATCCGGCCCAAACCGTGTCACCATTTAGAACAATGGGCGTTGCTCTTTCACAAAGCCTACGTTTGATTAATTGGTTAAAGTTAATTAATGACGGCCCATACCTTTTAGTTATTGCATCAATGTTTATGGAGGAGTCTTTGACATCGGTCAAACTTGGCGCTTCGAAACTGACGATAACGACGATTGGCGTAGTTTTCTGTTTGTAAGCAAGTTTTAATTTGATTGTTTCATAATATTTTTGTTTCGATCAATTGACTATCGCATGCAGTACATTTCGCGACATAGGTCTAGAAAAACAAAACCAATTAAATGTATATATATATAATAGGGATTGAAATGTAATAATTCACCTTTCCTTACAGCACTCGTTACATATTTTTTTTAGTTTTCGGGAAAAGACAGGCCGCGTTTTTTTTTTATAATATTGTAGAACAGCCAGACCACGAAATAACTATGTATAGGTCTAAATAAATAATAGTTACACACGGGTTGCGTGTCACGCAACGCTATAGTCAATCGCGGTTTTCAAGTATTTAAATGATTAAACTCATTACTAAAATGCACTGTGTGAGTACTTTCGTTTTTTGCTAGGCAAATACCTCTACCAAGTCTCTCCTTTAGCGTGGTTCCTTGTACCAGCCCTTATATAAAGTAGTAACCTCAATGATGACATTTACCTTATAATCTTATTCCTGTGTCACTATTGCATTATTTTCGCGCGTCTCTTTCGACACAGCTAGACATGCCCTTACTAATTTTTACGACAAGTATTGACCCAAAGATTTCATCAATGTATTAGGTTGACAGTTTGCTTACCCTGTGTCCGTCACCTAGTACCACTATTGGAACCGGTTCCAATAGTGGTCCCAGCGTAGGAAATCAGCCAATTAACGATACTCTAGGTTGTCTTAATGAGTTATGTAGTACTAGAAACTTATAAGAGTATTTTTGATGGAGTAACCCTAAGAATACGTAAGCTGCAAGCATTTATAATTATTGTCTTGAGATCTTAGATCACTGGAACAATGTTATTCTTCTTAATACGACTCTAGATACCAACAGAATATTTATTAGCAAAAAAGTGCATTCTTAACTTAACTGTGTTTATTCATTCACTGCATCGACCTTTCTCCGAACTTAATGACCTTTAAATCTAAAGTCCAATTTCTGGGCCAGACGCTAGTTTGAGAGTTTGTGCTGGAACCATATTTCCAAATTAAATTCTAACTTTATATTAGTAAGTTGGTTGAGTAGATAAGCAATTTATCGAAAAATACCTAACAAATTCTTACCTGCTATAATATTAAACAAAACTTGATTTTTTTTCTATCTTGTAATCGGCGTGGGTAGACAAATAGGTGACAAAATCAGTTTTATTGTTAACCAGTCACTATAAAGTTTACATAATTTATTATTCAATTCAACACTAAGAAAAGATAAAATCATAGCAATGAATCCGTTATTTATTTATTTATTTATATATTAAGTCTGTAACCCAATTTGGATTCATATTAGCACGTTATTATGTCCAAAGAATAATAAAGTTTGATAGCATGTGTTAAAGGCATGTCTGCCTGATATACAACTCGTCATAGATATTTGCTTTTTTATTTATTTTTTTCGTTTGGTCTTTTTCTTTTAATTTTATCTGACCCGCTCCAACCGTTTTCATCTCCAATCTTCTCAAGCATTACTTAAATGTATAAACAAAAGGGGAATGTTTCAAATGACCCAGCTTGATTGAAGGATTAGCGACGGAACCAGTATGTGAGGTGGAACGATCCATTTTTTCTTTTTTTTTTTGTGAATAGCATCACGCAGGTCAACCTAGGAGGTTGTCGCCTGCTTAACCGGAGTATTCTGTGGGTGTCTTGAGTGTAAGGCGTCCAGCCAGGGCAAAATGCTTACAAACTAAGCGACTCACGCTAAGGCCACCCTCTGTGGGATAGGAGCCTCGGCTAGGGCGGCGCTGAAGAGGACAGCAATGAGACAGGCTAGATTTGATCGAGATCATTATTTAGAGACATGTTGTTTAAAACTACAGTTTCCGGGCTGGCTTTAGCAAGATTCGGGAAGGGCAAAGACTGGGATGTCGCGACGGTCCTCGACGGCAAGGACAGAATGACAGCGATTTGAGTCTGTATTTTTTTAACTTTTAGTTTCCCTACTGCTCTCTTGGAGGAGGGTAATAGTGTCATCGGGAGTGACGAGGACCTCTTACTAATGTGCGAATGCTCGTATGGGGCAGCAGGACAACGATCTCCCGTCTATTCAACTTTAAGATAAACACGAAAGGAACATTGCTTCTATTATATAGAGTAGAGACATGACCTAGATATTTATTTACATTACAAAAAACACGATAGGTACACGACATCGATTAGCGCATGAAATGTTTTTCCATCACATGCACCTGACCTGACAGTGTT
This sequence comes from Eugnorisma glareosa, assembly GCA_947578425.1. Lineage (NCBI taxonomy): Eukaryota > Metazoa > Arthropoda > Insecta > Lepidoptera > Noctuidae > Eugnorisma > Eugnorisma glareosa. The sequence continues at coordinate 21,538,850 of OX387961.1, forward strand.
CCGGTTAAAATAGACGGAATCACCGCAAAAAGCTAGACTAATAAAAAACGTTTAGAAATAGATTAATATTGTAGTTTGACATTTGTGAACCGAACGCGCTCGCATCTTCGTTTGTTTTCATTATTATTTACGATTGACGATTCCGAGAGATTTTTAGCAGACGATACGACGACGTTCGTGTCGTCTGCTAAAAATCTTTCGTTTTTATTTAGTTTTCCAGTTTTTATTTAAAACGGTCGTGAGTTTTGATTCTGATTAATCAAAACTCACGACCGTTTTAAATAAAAACTTTCTGCGAAAACAAAACCGACTTCCAAAAAAACACTAAAAAAAGTCTAAAATAACTTGACTTTCGGAAATCGGTGTCTTTGTTTGTATCTTTTTTGCCACCGACTTCCGACAGTCATTTTAGACTTTTTTAGTGTTTTTTTGGAAGTCGGTTTTGTTTTCGCAGAAAGTTTTTTTATTTTACCTTTTTTAGTTGTAGTATACCACACAAATTCTTGTCGTGAATTAATTTTAACATTGTAACTAGAAGTGAGTTAAAGTACTCGTCAAGAGTAGACGAATCATACGAGCCCAAACTCGATGAGGTTTTGTCGTTTTATAACGGTGTTCCTATGGCCCCCGTCCGGCTCTATCATCAGACACTTGCAACAATTTAGGACAAAAGTACTCGTCAAGACGAATCATACGAGCCCAAACTCGATAGGATTGTGTCATTTTATTAAGGACTACCTGTGACCACCTTCCAGCTCCATCACCAGACCCTGGGTACCATCTAGATGAATTATACGAACCCAAACTCGATGGGGTTATGTCATTTTATAACAGAGTTCCTATGGCCACCTTCCAGCTCCATCATCAGACCCTGTTTACCATTTAGGACTAAAGTACTTGTCAAGACGGATCAAACGAGTCCAAATTCGACGGCGTTGCGTCGTTTTATTACAGAGTTCCTATGGCCACTTTCCAGCTCCATCATTAGATTAGCTCCATGTCATCATAATGTTGCATTGTCTTGCGATGTACTCATGCGTGCAAAATTTCAGATCAATCATATATCGGGAAGTGTGTCAAATTTAACTAGCAAGTATCACGGGACGTCGCGTGATGTACATCAAAACGCCTTCACGCGACGTCACGTAATGTGATAATTAACGTGAGGAAAACAACCAAATTCCTGAACCAATTTTGATTAAATTTCTATGGGACCAATCGGGAAGCATATCCTTTCAGATGATCAAAGAATTTTTCAGACCGGTTTACAAATGACGGAGTAATGAGGTAACAAATATTAATTGAGAACCCCCTCCTTTTTGAAGAAAGTCGGTTAGAAAAGTGTTATTATGTTTGTCACTGGGTATTGTTGCTCCTAATCTATGCTTTTATGTAAGTCTATGCTCCTAGGAAAGTCTTTGCACCCTGTTGTCTGCATTGTAATATGGAGTCTACTATAAAGATAATTGAACAGCTGGAGTTGACGTGATTCTGATATACGATTATGGTTTATTAAAGTTTTACGTTTGTTTTCTAATGAAAGTCTTTAAATTTACGTTTCAAACTTATTAAAGCTAGCGTTCTATGCTCGGCATAAAATTACACAGTTACAAATGTCGAAATCCGGAGACGTACGAAGGTCTTCGATATTGGAAATTGTGCTATGGAACTCAAATGGAGCTGGGCAGGACACAGCAAGACGCGGTAATTGCAGGTGGAGTAAAGCTATGACCGAGTGGCGTCGCAGGACTGGAGAGAGTAGTACTGATCGTCCGGCGGCGAGATGGGTAGATGACATTGCTAACATTGGGGGAATAGCTTGGATGAGGCTGGCACAAGAACGTGGACACACACAAGCTAAGAGAGGCCTATGCTCAGCAGTGGGTGAAGTCGGGCTTGATGATGCTGATGAATCGTCTCGTAACATATAAAAGTCTTAATTTTCTCACACCTATGCATGTATGTGGTTTATTTTAAATTCAGGGCCGTCCACTGCTATAAAGTTTTGAATGATAATTAGCATAGAGTATTATGAGGAGCGCATCATTTTGATATTATGTTTGTTGAATCCATTCCGATAGGAAATAGATTAAGGAGCTGTTAGTGGCATTTCCTTGACCTTTTACCAATGACGAGTATTTGGATCACGAGTTTTTTATGAATCAAACTTTATCGTACAGGAAAATAATAAAATAATGAAAACTATTGAAAAAAATCATATGATGATCATATGAAAATCATCTGCTCATTAACCTGTATGTGCCATAACTGAGCAAACGCCTCTGTTTCAAAATAAAATGGTCATGCGATTTTTTTTGTCTGGTAAAATAGTGCCAGAATGACTGATACTTAGAATTCTAGTGTCACCAACGTCATTTTAGTTTTGTACGTGGTATTACAGAAGATGCCGTTGTTTTATCGTTTAGTTTGCTTAATATACATTGCGTTATTTGCTTTTCGTTCAAATGACGTTAGTCACTTCCAGGTGTGCATTAGTTATATGCTTTTGGCTATTATTCATTAAAATCTAGTATTTTTAGACACCGGTATTGAACAAACCAAAAATAATGCCATATTTACAAGTGGTGTTCACTTGTCATGATCTGTTTATTAAAACAGCCGTTACTTAGGTAATATAAATATATAATCGAAAATCGTACCACTCTTGTACATGAAGTATAAATAAATAAAATTATTGACGTGATTTCTTTTGTAAATAATCATAAATAATTACATTGTAATAATAATTTCCAAAATCCATTTCCTTCTTAGAAATGGAAGCAAACGTTATTCCGAAAAAAAAGTATTTGTAAAATGATACTTTGGATTATAAAATGTAACAGTTACAGGCCTACCTTCGACGATAATTATCTGACAACCTATTACCATACGAGTAGTAACGAGCAAATCAATTATTATAATTTTTCCAATAAATTGCTTTAAAAATTTATTAATATATCATCTTGTCCTTGTTTACCGTTTTGGTAGCAATCAATCACATAATTATAATAATATAAATAATTGCATTTTTATTGCGTGTAAATAAGATTACAACTATCGTAAAAATGCGTTAAGTATTATAAAAATATCGATTGTATTAGTTGGTAGGTCAACCATGTTTGATTACGCCTACGCAATTTCAAATCTACTTGGTTGATATGTTTAAAATTAAAATGCGCGTGTTTCTTATTTATTTTATGAGCATTTTGCGAATTACCTAGGATGTTTGATAAGAGTAGCTTGAGGCCGGTTAGGCGGTCACTGCCTCTCTTGGAGAAGAGGCACGTGTGAGATTGATTTAAATAGTTATGTCATAATTCTTAATGAACATTTTCGGGTGTTTTTTTTCTGTTAGGAATGCGGCAGGAAGTCTTGAATTAGTCTAATCATTCAGGTAAAACAGTCGTCTTTTACATAGCTCTTATTTGGCTACCATTAAAATCTACGTTTCGGACTATCAATTCGATTAGATGTGTTGATCGCACTACAAATCGAGTAAACAGCATGCCTAGCATGCATGTCCTGCCTGCACTTTGAACCAACAAGAAAAATACTGAGCGAAAAAAACTTCTGGCCATCAATGAACGCTGATGCGGGACGGTGGTCGAAAGCCTGTGAAGCCTGTCAAAAGTCTAAAGTCACTCAACCTCACCACGACGAGTCTCATTTTCATACCCTGCGTATCCTAACAGAACCGACACAGAACAGACAGAACAGATCCTAACTGATGTGTTCTGGAGTGGTGACCGCGAACTGGAAGACGTTGCGTTGGAAGGCCTCCCACTAGGTGGACCGATGACCTGGTGAAGGATTCTCTGGATGCGAGTAACACGGGCCCGGTCAGTGTGGCGACACTTGGGGAGGCCTATGTCCAGCAGTGGACGTCTTTCGGTTGAAATGATGATGATGGTGATGAAAAACCAACATTTTGCTTATATCTATATCTTTATTTATATTTTTCAATCAGATTTTATAAACCAAAATTGATGTTTAAATTGAACAGTTTTAGTCTCAATTATGTTTATTTTACGAGTTTGCATTTTACGATACAAAAATCTAACACCTGTGAATAGAATGGTGCGACTTGATACCCTCATGACCTCTTCAACATAAAATGTGTTTATCGTAAGAAGGGCGTAATATTTGGCACCTCTTTGTAAGTTAGTTCATCCAAGAGGTCATCTTTTTAGGGTTCGTACCCAAGGTACCCGTAAAACCGGGGCCCTATTACTAAAACTCCGCTGTCCGTCTGTCTGTCTGGATGTCTGTCACCAGGCTGTATCTCATGAACCGTTATAACTAGACAGTTGACATTTACACAGATGATGTATTTCTGTAGCTGCTATCACAACAAATACTAAAAACAGAATAATATAAATATTGAAGGGGGGCTCCCATACAACAAATGTGTTCTTTTTTAGATAATATTTCAGATTCCTTCCTGCGCGATTTAGACTCGTACTTCACAGAAAAGGTCACGCTGTGGTTGTAAGATTTAGTCATTCAGCACTTTTGCTTACTTTACTTGTCAAGACGAATCAAACGAGTCCAAATTCGACGGCGTTGCGTCGTTTTATTACAGAGTTTCTATGGCCACCTTCCAGCTCCATCATCAGATCAGCTCCTTGTCATCATAATATTGCATTGTCTCGCAATATACACATGCGTGCAAAATTTCAGCTCAATCAGAAATCGGGAAGTGTGTCAAATTTAACTAGCAAGTATCACGCGTATAGTTGTAAATAAACCGTTTTAAACCAAAATCAGTGGTTTAAAACCCGTTTTAAATTTGTTTAAAACAGTTTAAAACCACGACCACGTGGGCCGTACATTGATTACGAATTACTTAAAAAAATAGTTTAAAAGGCTAATTGAAATCATTTACCATTTTTATTAATATATGTGAAGTCATATATCATATTTATACTACTATTTAGGATTAAACACTGAAAACAATCATGTTTTGGGTATTTATTAAAATAAAACGGCAATGCCGCATTTTATTTTTCACTTTGCTACCAAAATCGCAACGGGGAGAGATGGGGCAGGTAGGGATTGATTTTATGTTTGTCTGTCATGTCAATGAAGGTTGATTTTAAAACATTTTTATTTTATTTTCCTTTTATATATTCTAAATCAGGAAGGAGGTGTGGTCTAGATAACTTCGTGTAAAGCCTCAGTGCATTCCAAAAAATAAAAACATTCTAAACCATATTAAACCGCTAAGTGTGGTTTTAAATCGTTTTAAACCAAAAAGACGGTTTAAAACAAAATGGTTTAAAACGTTTAAAATTCGTTTTGCATCTCTAATCACGCGACGTCGCGTGATGTGACAATTAACGTGAGGAAAACAACCAAATTCCTAAACCGGTATCGATAAAATTTCTATGGAACCAATCGGGAAGCATATTATCCTTTCAGATGAAAAAAGAATTTTTCAAATCGGTTTACAAATGACGGAGTTATGAGGTAACAACTATAAAAATAAAAAAAAATACAACCGAATTGAGAACCTCCTCCTTTTTGAAGAAAGTCGGTTAAAAACAGTTCACAATACAAATTACAACTTTAAACAGACGTAATAGCTTCAACGAACTAAAGTACTCATTAATTACCAAATTAATAAGGTCGTGGTAGGTCGCGTTCTCTAGTTTTTGCCAACCCCATGGAAAAAAGCGTGAGTTTATATGTATGAAATTACCAAATAATTTTATGTCTCAATGGTCATCATTGCACGCTATTAGGGCGACTGTCACGTACAATACGTTAAATAAAGCGTAATAAAAAACAAACAATAGTACGGTGGCTTACATGTAAAAAACTCAATATTTGATAACATATACGTAATAATTCTATGTAAGCTAACCGCTATATAAATAATTAAATATTTACGTCGACAATATCAAAACGACTTAAGTCACAACCATAATTTGTTGGAAAATGATATCTAGTTTAAATAGACCTAAAGCATGTTTTTGCAGGTCACGATATATTGAGTTGTTCCATTTTGGCCTTCAAAGTAAATTATATTGTTTTGCTAATGATCGAATTGCAAAAAAATGTTGTAAAACAAACTAAATTGACATTACAGGAGGTTGGGTTTTGGCGTACGTCAATTGTATGTATTGTATTGTATAGCGGGCTGGTGTCCGCAACTCCACGTCTAAGAGCGTATTCTACGTGCGGGTGGGAAATTTATTCGATCCACCCTAGCTCCCCGAGAAAGGCCAGCAGCGCCTTGATGTTGCTGACGATCTCGCGGAGAGTACCTGGATTACCGAAGTACTTTGCCCTGTATGTTGCAACCACCGGGCAGTGCAGAAGCACGTGGGCTGCCGTCTCGCCCTCCTCCATGCAGGATCGTCACAGGGGGCTGTCCGTGACTGCTATATGACAGAGGGGTGTTTGTTAAAAGAGCCATGTCCAGTGATGTAGAGCCATGTCCAGGCTGTAACTGTGCGAAGCTGTAGTTTGGTCAGCCGAAGCGCTCGTTTGGTGAAGCGGCCGTCGATAGTAGGAAGTGCTTCCTTGGCCTGCCTGCACTCGCCATGGTCTAGCCACAGTTTGTGGTGTTGTTCACTGGTTCGTTTCCTTACCAGCGTGCGTAGATACCCGAAAGGGCGTGGCACGATGGGTTCGGGTCCCACTGCTGCCATGCTCGATCCCCTTCTAGCGAGTTCGTCCGCTGCGTCATTGCCTCGAGAATCGCTGTGACCTTTGATCCATTGGATGGTTATATAATTGAGATTACCAACCTGATTCAGGCGTTGATAACACTCGTGTATTAACCCAGAGTTGACTGTGTGGTTGTTTAGTGCTAGCAGTACCGCCATGCTGTCTGAAAGTATACGTATAAAGTGGTCCACAACCTCCCTGGCTAAGATGGCTGATGCCGCCAGAGAAATGCCCATGCATTCTGCCTGAAATACCGTGTTGAGGGCCCTTCAGTGGTGTGGCTATGTGGATGTTGAGATCCTCCGGGAAGACTCCAGCTCCAGTGCCAGTACCTGTTTTAGATCCATCCGTTAGTATCCGCAGTTCTGCGGGGCTCAATCCCTTGGCGTACGTCAATATTATGATCGGAATTTCAATCATTTTTTGTGACACTTATTGTTTAGCTTACATTTTTCGAGTTATCCATTGCTAAATTGGCCTGAAAAAAAAAAACTCGATTTGTACCAAATTCGTCACATTTATGAGAGACTAGCTTCTGTCCGCGGTTTCGTCCACGTGAAGGGCGGTAACTGTCCCATGGGATCATACTACCTCATTTAGGTTAATCCAGGCTATAAACTATCTATATGCCAAATTTCATCCAAATCCGTTCAGCAGTTTTTGCGTAAAAGAGCAACAAATATCCATCCATCCATCCTCACAAAACGCGTTTATGATGTTAGTAAGATAATTCTGTACACTTGTGACTAGGATATATGTTAACAATAACTCTAATTATCTAACTCCAAGCGTAGGTATGTTTTTTCTTATAGTACTAGATAATATCTAATTCAATCTTCCTCTAGATTGAATTATAAATTAGCATTGCCTTCCAACGTAATGCTGCCAGCCTTCTGGGCACATTCCTCGTTGACAGCGACGCAGACGATTTTTTTTTTTTTTTTCTGCTTTTGATAATGTGCTTATTTTTATTATTATTTTACGTATGTCATAGTAAGAAATCTTGCTCTAGATTATCTCGAAGTTGAATCTCTCAATATTCAGAGAATAGCTACTTTTAGCCCAGCTTACACCATCATTAACTTCATCTATGGGCGAGAGATTGGAAACAGAGCAATGTAAATACGGTTATTATAATATTGACCAAGTCTGGCACTCGTCCAATAACTTTAGTAGAACGAAGTATGGCGAGAATGTTACAGCATAACTACATCCATAACTGCCTTAATTATAATTATTATATTTATTTGTTTATTTAACGCTTCAAGCACAAAGTACTGAGGCGGACTTAATGCCATAGGCATTTTCTACACTGGTAGAAAATGCCTATGGCATTAAGTTTTCTGGATATAACAAACTGACAATTTTCTCTAATATATTAATCTTATACTATTTATCGGTAGCTCTCAAAGCAAAGGCCCGGTCTTCTAGGCCAATTGGCTATAAGTATTATGCGGACGCACGTAGGTAGGCAGCAGCACATACAGATAATGAGCAAAGTAAATACTACTGTTTGTCTCTGCGTCACCCAAAGGTTGCAGTCAACCTTTGGGTGACCGAAAGAAGACCGGGCCTTTGCTTTGAGAGCTACCGATAAATAGTATAAGATTAATATATTAGAGAAAATTGTCAGTTTGTTATATCCAGAAAAGGCTGAATAAGGCATATTAAGCCTGAAAAAGCATTAGTGTGGCCCTTGTGGTCCACAGACACGGTCTTTAAAATACAAAATTTGCTATCGAGTAGTAAGATTCGCATAACTTTAACTAGCCTTTCCCCCGCTTTATTGGAATCGGCCTTTGGTCTAACCGGATGCAAGTACAGCCTCATAAGTTTGACTACTGAACCATTTCCAATGGTAATGTCCTGGGTTGTGGAAGTCAGATGCGACGCTAGCAGGCACGTGTAACATACTCTGAAGGCCGTTCAAAATACCAGAATTTACCGATGAGTTAGCCTCCAAAGCCCACCATCAAAATATTTTAATCCATTTTTCAATAAAGACCACATTCTTTGACGATCTAAATCATGCAGTGAATAACGATTTCCACCTTGATACGCACGATGAGTATATTATTAAGATTATAAATGAATTATGTTTAGTTATGTGATACATAAGATTATTTACATAAAATATTGTGACCTGCCAGTCGCCATGGGCAGTTTAAGAAATAAAAAATGTATATTAATCAATTGTAAATGTATGATTCATTTTGAGCAGGACTTAGATCGATGAGATGATATATTTTGTTCAAACTAAATGAATAGTTTATGTATGCGTTAAATTGAATTGATTCACTCAATTGATAAGATTCACGGAATTATTTATTTTTTTGTCGCATTCTACGCAAGCTGCTAGTGAGGCGGTAAATCATAGTATTTCTAATTACCTCTTTAACTAAATTTGATTATACGACAAGGACACCCAAAACGTAAAGAGCGATTGGTAGTAGCTTGTAATCCGTCAGTCGGATGGTGCTCACCAGTCTGAATACTAACCGTTACAGATTAAATCTAGACACGTCTCTAGAGAAATAATGTACTGAAGTACAAATATGTCAGTGTCCGCAGCTGGTCCGCCATCTATCTTGTATTTTTTACCTAATTATCTGTCAGCGTCAGTGTGATCTTGACAAACAAACAAAACTTAACTAAACAAAACATGACGCCTGTAATTCCCGAAGGGTTAGGCAGAGTTGTACCTAAACCTTAACTAAAATTAAACCTAAACTGTTATCGACTGCCATTCTAAAATGTATCACGTTATCGTGATACATTTCCATTTTTTCCATTTGCCAGTTGTAACTGAAATGCTGCGCAGGTCACGTCTACCTAGCACGTATCAAATGCGCCATCGCATTACGTACGTCATCTAGAGTCAAAGTTGAAGAGTCTTTTGTCCTGTTCTTTTACTCAAAAATGTATGGAGCAAAATATGATCATAGCATAATCAGCCTATGACCGCACTGCTGGAACACCGGACTCCTGTCTGTAAGAGGGAGTGGGCTATCATCTACTACGCGAGCCCAGTGCGGATAAATAAGTGTCACATGTCTTTGGTTTTAGGACACGCTGGGTGTCTCACGCAGTTTTCTTTCGCCGTTTTGAGAGCTTCTCCATAAAGTGGGTCTATTTGAAATTGCGTTTAGAGTTTGAAATCTTTTCTAGTATTACCCACCATTAAACTGTACTCCTAGGTATTAGATGTTTCTATTTACCCTACACACAATTATCACACACAACATTCCTCCAAGGTCAGGATCGCAGTGCATACCAAGATGATCAACATTCCAACACAGGAGCACACATTACAGGTGTTGGTATTTATCGTACTCATGTTGTTGCGACATCTTCGAGCAATAACATCCTGCAACGCACGTTTTTATTGAAATGTGGGTAATAAGCGTGTTTATGAAAAGGCCTGCCCAGGATGCAGAAGGCCCACTTCTGTAGACAAGCCGCTATCTGCTATGCTCGAGCCAGAAAGCTATAGATTCCAATGACATACGTCCCTAAGCAATATAAAAGAGAGAAGTCAGGTACGGAGAAGGGCAAGAAATAAGAATGATTACTTTCGGAGTTCGGCACAAACTAAGAACCTATGATTACTAGGGATTCAAACATGAAATCAAAAGTCCCACATCATCATTATCATCGGCCTGGCCTTTCCCCACCCTTGTTACTAACTGAATACATAAACTTAGCCGATTTTCGTGTCCTGCTGAATGTTGTTACTAACCGATAGATGTAACTTATTATGAAGCCAAAAATACCATATAATTTTCTTAATTTTTGTGCAATTCACAGTCAAGGTCAAGCCATGCTCGGCTTGCTCGCTCTAATATGTTGATCAATTAAACGAAGCTGGTATTTGTTGACATGTGCTTGCGCAAACGCATCCTGTGTTACGCATTTTACGCCATCGTAGTTATTTATGATGTAAATACTGATGATAGATGGTTTTAGATTTATTTTACGAACATTTTCTTTCATCAAAACAAGATTTGGTGTCAACTATCTCAAGTTTAATTAAAATCCTCTAAGAACGAGAAATAAAATAAGAAAACCTGAGAGTATTGTGTGAAAGAGGTATAGGAATGAAATATCTTAACTAACATAGAACAAAAAGTGCAGTCTCGTTCTAATATTTTTGATCTTTACCCCAAATACCCCATGATAAAAATTTCGGAGTCCTTTATAAGTCCTAAGATGGAAGTCAAGTGAATCCAATTCGCACTTGACCAATTTATTTTTATTTATATGAATCAAATTAATTATCACATCAAATTCAATGTCACTTTACAACATAACGTAAGTTTTGTCAATTTGTGTGTATATGTGAATATAATGTCAATGTTTTTATGTACTTGTATAAATAAACAAAATTCAAGTACTGTTTGTTTTTAAAGTACCAAAATATGACCCTTCTAAGTTTTTAATAAAGTGATTTTAGTAATTAGCACGTTCACAATAAGAACAACTCAAGAAAACCAAGAATATCAAATCCAAACCAAAAAAAAAAAACAGAATTCTCACTTAAAAATGTTGGAATAAAACTAAATTACAGTGGGCATCTACATAAACCAATTTATATAAAACCTCACGATTAGTAGATAAAACCGACAGGCGGCAGGTATTCAAGATTCCTTCAAGCGTTTGACACACTTGTCGCGAAAATATGCATTTTTTTTCACTTTTCGCCAAAAATATCGCTTTGTCAGTCCAGGATCTAAGACCACGAAAAATCCCCCTGTAAATTACCATCATGACGATCATCCATTTCCGTCTTTTTTCAAGAAACCATTGCCAAAATATTTGCTTAAATCATCACGGATATCAGTACTTAACAAAGCACTTAATTGGTGGTTAATGACTTAAATATACAAATATGAATGCTGCTTGATCTTCTAATCCTCTACCAGGAAACTGAGCGTTAAGTTATAAAAAGAAACTCTTTTTTAATTCACTTTGTATAGAATGTTTGTCTTTAAGAAAAAAAGTTTTATTTTAATGAGAGGATAATGATACTATATGTCACGACTACGTGCGTATTGGGTAGTTACATGAAATTATATCTGTTAAAGTTCATTGGTTAGATCGAAGAGCTGATTGCATAATGAAAAATTAATTCCGATGAGGCAGTCAAAACCGCTTTCATATTAGATTTTATCGATTCTTGCTCCTTCAACTTTTCAGCAAAGGAATCAATTAGTTACTTATAGAATGGCGAAAGTAGATAAATAATGTCCATGGTATTGTGGCATGGAAATAGTGTGGTGGGCTTTTTCAAAGTCAAAAATAAATAAAATATCAATGGTACAAACTTTGATTGATCAAAAATATAATTAATTTAATGTTTCGTTTTGCTTTTCGATATAAAACGCCAATTTCATATGTATTACACCTAATTATGTATTTTCAAAGAACAGTATTACGATTCCGCAAAGTTTGACAAAAAACATCTCTTTTGTTAGTTCTGCAAACTGAAAACAAAACATTTTTTACATCATCAATGAAAATATTGGCCTCATCTACAAGAATTAATGCACCGATCGATTATTCACAACAAACCAATAATAATCATCTCAGTATCGAATACGAAAACGCCTCCGAACTCTAAATAGATGTCATCACTTAGGATCGAGTGGTAAGAATAAATTTGTTTGAAGCAAAGGTCACCTCAGCGACCTTTGCGGAAGCAAGGCCGCCTTTATTAGGCAAGGAGTCCAACCAAATTATAGTCTAAGAGTAAGTGTGCTATTTGATTAGATCGATTCGTATTTCAATGGCTCTCTGACTTAAGTGAAGCGAAGAATGCAATTCGTCAAGTATCATTGGCTGTTGGACTGAATGGTAGGTGTAGTAGGTGAAGTATTCTGTTGTGTGCCGATATGCGTACATACAGTTGCTGTTGACAGTTCACCTTCATTAATGCATAGCTAAATACTTTGCTGATGCTCTTGTATGAGAAAATAAAAATCTAATGTAGGCACTCATCAGTCAGCTAGATTAAAAAGATAATGTAAAGAATTGTATTGATTGAAAATATATTCAAGAGAAAAAAACCAGCCAAGTGCGAGTCGTACTCACACGCACACAGAGTTCCGTAGCACCAAACAATATAATAAAAAAAAATTTGAAGGCTCATTCTTATGTTGTATGTATTCTTATGTTGTACATTCAACAGCAAAACTAAATTTGTTTTTTAACCTTTCGTATGCCGAGTATATAGACACAATTAAAAAACTATTGTGTCTCGCGTAGATCCACGTTCCCGGCACACGAAGGGTTAAAGTATGATAATGAAAACCAAGTTACTGCTGCAGTTTGATGAAAAAGTCCCATATCTCAAAAACTAAACATCAAATCTTAATCAAACCAATTTTGGTTGAAAGTTTTATGTATGTTCTACAATCCTACATTTTTTCAGAATTTTCCTCCTCTTACTTTAGAAATTAGAGGGGACACACATTTTACCACTTTGGAAGTGTCTATCATTCAAACGATTGCTTTGAAAAAAAATGGGATTAGAACCTCAATGTCATTTTTAAAGACCTATCTGTAAACACGGGCACGTACAGTTATGATGAAAAAAATATTTTTTAGTTTCAGTTCCATGTATGGGGAGACCCCCCTTAATCTTTTATTTTTTTTATTTTTGGATAAAAGTCGTAAAGCGGTTCAAAGAATACATATACCTACCAAGTTTCAACTATTTAGTCTTAATAGTTTCGGAATAAAGTGGCTGTGAAATACAGGACAGACCGAGAGTCATGGCGAATCTATAAGGGTTCCGTTTTTTGCCATTTGGCTACGGAACCCTAAAAACGGCTTTAATAAATGGTTTCAAAGATAATTAATATTTAAACGTAGCACGGAATTCAATAAGGTTCATTCATTGCCAAAATATTGTTCACCTTATTTTAAAATTATAATAAAATAGTTTCACAATGTAATTTTAATCATAATAATGTTGTTGTCGATTTTATATGTAGCGAAAATACAGTTTGTTTGTACATGACCTATTCCTCAATACTAAAATCAAAACATTTGAAAATTCGATTCCGCAACATTAATTACGGAAAAAATAAATCCTGAATGAGAACATCACATTATCTTAGATAAATAAAAGACTACTTGATATTTAATTACAAGAATCTTAATTTTATTAAAAGTCACTTGAACTATTTACGAGATCCTTATATATTATAAAACTGGACAGCTATATAATTAATAAGGAACTTCTTCTTTTTTGACACCAGGACATCGTAAGTATAAGTTTTATTTTTAAAACAAAAAGTTAAGCTTCCACTCGAGTGCACTCGGTTTCTTTTTACATCTTCTGTATGAGCTTCGTTATGATCATCATTTCAGCCCGGAATTACCCACTACTGGGTACATATTTAAAGCCTTTGTTAGCATTAAGACAGATTCGTGTTTGGTCAGATTCGCGCTAGGTCAGATTCGCTTAAAGACAGGATATGTACAGACCGCAACTTAAAGTTCCTTCGTTCGCATGAGGATAGAAGGCATACTCTTTTGTCGGCCACACTTCCCGATTCTATAGGTCCCACATTCACGATACGGTTTTGGACAAATCTGCAAGACCTTGACATCTTAAACCTGTTTTAAAAATTTGTATTTAATGAAAAAAAAAGAAGTGTATAGGTATCAAAACATTGATAACTTTATTGGTAAGTCATAATCATTCTCTTGCCGTTACCCCAATTCATTCGGGGTCCTCTCAGAATGTCTTCTTCTTCCATAGTTTTTCTCTTACCTTCTTCTTGTGTGACTTTATTAGTAAGTGTGAAGATTTTAGTAAACTCCACATTTAATTTAGTAACAAACAAATATATACAACCTGTTTTTTTGATATCCCATAACTCTAGGGTTATATTCTGTAGGTAAAAATAATACTAAAACTCCTAGAATAGGTGGTCCAAAAATGCATCGTTTCGGAAAAAAAATAGTAAAATAAAATATGTAGGTAAGTAATTCATTTTTATTCAAACCAATCATTCATATTTAAAGCTAAGAAAATGCGACGTTGTCATATTTCACGTAAGGGTGTTTTACATTAATAATCGTGACTTTGCCGAATTATTTTGTATGAAAAATTAAAAAAAAAAAAAAAAATAACGAAGGATTGGAACATAACTCATATGCCAGATGATTCTTTGATATGGCCTCAATCATACCCTAGAGTTATGGGATATCAAAAAAACACGTTGTATAATACACAAAAATTGAACGTGTGTAGAACCAGTAGAATTAGCTAAGGCTCCTCACCTAGCAGAACGGAATCGCAATTTTCCATGCTCTTATCCTATATCATCGCTCAGAACCGTCATTCGGAAAAGAATAGGAGCTTGGCTTGGAAAAATGCGATTCCGTGCTGCCAGATGAGGTGCAACCCTAAGTTGTAAAGGGTACGTTATTTTCCATATCCTACTTACAAGCTGTCACTAAAATTAAGGTATTTATTTCAAACATTCTATTTACAAATGTCCTAATTATCACATATTTACCTACTTGGAGGTTTTTAGCTCATGTTTAATAAGCGCCTAGATATTTAAATACATCGTTTATCCTAACGTAAGGTACGATACGACTTATTCAAATACCTAAGTTTACAACCAAATACTTTGTATCAAACAAACTAAATTCCTTCTGACATTTTAATGCTAGAACAAGATCAGTAAAATAAATAAATAAAAGCTTTAATAGCTGACATATTTACGATGAAATTGCGTATTGATATAGATCAACAACATCAAAGCTAGGTACCTACTACCTACCGTATCCTCAGATAACAGAAACTTGTTCACCTTTATTATGATTTATACGTCTGCCCATCACCCAATTATAATAAAGCTATTTAATATACGATAAAACATACTAAAATAGTTTATATACAACATTTCAAACAAAAAATGTTGTGGTTATTAAGTCATTATTAACAAAAGAAATAATTATGATAATTATGCAGATTTTGGTGTGAATTTGTGTTAATATTTTGGCATTATGTATAATTGCAAATCTCATGGTAAATAATTATTTCTTAATAATAGGTGTTAGTCGTTGAAATCTTCAAGATTAATTTATTTTGAATTCATTTTTTTATGATCCACTACAATTGCATTGAAAATAAAACTATTGATATTTTGATTTGATCGATTACACTTAATCAGTGCAGTAGACACTATTAAAGTCAAAAATACAGTCTGTGGTACAAAATATAAAAGAACTAGATAAAACTATGTATTTGTAAACGCATAGCGCCCTCTCTTAGGAATTCACTCAACAAAATCTAAGGTATTACTCCTTCAAGTCAAAGCTGAGTTAACAAGAAGTAAAAGGAGGATTTACGGCTTGCCAAGGTGCGTTCGCGCAAGTTGTAGTTCAAAGCATTGACGCTAGATAGCGGTATAATCAATAGTTTAAGAATTTTTCGATCTCATATTTACGATAGAAAAGACTTCAACGAGTTGACTCTATTGTGCTTTTACTAAAAGATAACGATTTAAAAATAATTTTATTTTCGTCGCGATCAGAAGAGAAGTGATCAGAAGAGGTTCATAAAATTAAACTTTGTTTTGTTGAACCACAAACGAGCTTCTGTGGATGTAGCAAAGGATATTAATCGGTCCCGAAATGAATATCCACGTTTTCAAATTGACGACAGCTAAAATAAACAAATCGCTTGACAAAAAAGCTGATCAATCGCTTTAAATGTGTCTTTCTAACATTGGTGTACCCAGTACCGGGCTGTGGGGGTCAGATAGGCATGGTTAGTGCAATGGCTAAGCTATTGGCTGCCACGCTGCTTGTCGCAGGTTCGAGTCCCGCACAGAACAAATATTTGTAGGGCCTACTGGTAGTTGTTTCGGGTCTGGCGGTTTGTGTGTGTGAGTTTAAATGTTTGTAATACAGACAGAATTTCTGTTGTTTCAAATACTAGGTAGATGATGACGATGAGATTTTGATGTAGCGCAAAGGTTAAAATAATTTTCAATTCGTGTTATATTAAGTGCCGACCGAGGTTTCGGCTTCGGCCATCTTCGGCCAAATTGGGCAGAAGTTTTGGACGAAGCCGAAGGTTTCTAGCAAGCACCGAAATTGAACAAACAGTTACGTATGCAGCGCGATGGAAGATAATTTTTAAGTGTTATTATTTTTGACAAATGTAATTTTAATCATCTCAAGTTGTTAGTTTAGTAAAAAAACTTTTTTATTCAAAAGTAAAAAAAAAAACACTATGCATATTATTCACTTTTAGCAAATCTTTAACTGAATTCCTTAGAAAAAAAATTGACTCCGGCTTCGGCCGAAGGTTGTCTCGATAGCCAATAAATCGACTTCGGCTTCGGGCAGAAATCGACCTTCGGTGGAACACTAGTCATATTATAGATCACCTGTTACTGCCGCAGTTTTACTTTATGTATGTACTAGATGTTACCCGCGGCTCCGCCGCGTTTTGGTCGGAAATTATCACACGGGCACGTTGTAAATATAGCCTATGGAACTCGGGGACAATGTAGCTTCAAATTAGTGAAAGAATTTTCAAAATCGGTTCTGTAGATCCAGAGATTCCCTACATACAAACTTACAAACAAATTTTACCTCTTTATATTATGTTTATTTAGTTTACAAGTATAGATAGTTACTAAAAACTTCGATCGTTTCTTCAGGATTTTGAAGTACGGTAAAGGGGTCAGGTAGTGCAGATAAGGCTTTGGTAATTTTCAACTGTAGATAATTTCATTTCATCGAGTGTAAATCAGGCTTCTAATTCTTAAATGTTTCACCAAACTGTCTCTCGGAATTTTAAGTAGACAAGGATATGTCATCAAAAATCATCGTTTATCTATGTAAAAACCCATGTCATGTGGGTTTCTTCCACAATTTGATATGATGAACTAGCTTTGAACGAAACAATGTCATCCTTCATAATCACGATTGTCTGTTTTAATATTTAATATGCATAACAGTTGCTGTTTAGTTCTAATACAATTTCGCCTATTATATTTTACTAGCGTGCTGTTGTCCGCGACTTCACTCGCGTTTAGGTCGGAAATTATTCCACAGGTACGTTGTAAATATAGCCTATGGCACTCGGGGACAATGTAGCTTCCTATTAGTGAAAGAATTTTCAAAATCGGTTCAGTAGGTCCAGAGATTACCCCCTACATACAAACTTACAAACAAATTTTACCTCTTTATAATATAAGTATAGATTTAAAATACGTTTTAAAAAATTAGAGTCGTTTTTAACTTGATGATAATCTGTAAGAGTAAAGAAAACCACAAAATTATTCATTCAATCATAATTTAATAAATATATTGTATATTTTTATTACTATTTATACATTACAATACATTTTATACGGCAGTGCTAAAATAATTCTTATATTATTAATTCTAGGACACACTTGTAAATTTACCTCCGTAATATTACCAAAATCGTATATCGCTGATGAATAAAATGACAATAACAGAGAACAGTCAAATAAAATACATGAATGTAAAAAGTAGTTGCCATTTGCACACAATAACATTATATTATTATGCCATTATCACCAAATATAAAACGGTAAAAAATAAAACATTGTTGTTACCATACCAACAGTCCTTAACACGCGATCGGAATATCCAAATAAGGCAACAGTTTACAAAAGTATACCTACGAAGAAAATATAACTGTACATTCATAGATTAAGAAGCATCACGCATTCATAAGTATTAATTCGCGAATTCCCTTCGCAAATATAAATGAGTGAAATAAATCCTATTTTTGGTCCCTTAGTATTTAAAATAGATTGATCTCTTTTCACGATTTTTGTGTACAAAATATTTTCATGCGTTGTCTTACAAAAACAAAATTCACAAGTGTAGTCAGTAAAAGCTAGTGTAAACTAAGCTTAATATAATATTATACACATTTACCGGCAAGTAATGAGATTGCTCACACACGATACATAATTTAAACCTAAAATAGGTTTGAGTGATAGAAAATAAAAATTTTAAAAATAAATATGTAAAAATATGGTGTCAAAAAATATCGAGTGTGGATGATATTACAAACATATCATAAGTACTACTACAATAAATTTCCTATATCATTTGAAGTAGATTTCCCTACCAATCTCTTAATTCTTAATTACTCGCATTCCGAACGGTAAACCTTAGAATGAATACTGGCATTATTATCGATCTTTGTAAAGTTCTACCACCAGCCGTATCCACCATAACCGCCGTACCCGTGGCCGTAATATCCGCCGTACGGCCATCCGTAGCCGTAGCTGGGGTAGCCCCACCCATAGCCGTAGCTAGGGTAGCCCCACCCATAGCCGTGGCCGCCGTAATGCCCTCCATAGCCGCCCCAGTGCCCGCCGCCCCAATGCGACGCTGCCGTTTTGAGGTCATCTTTGTCTGCTGCTAGGTCATCCTTCTCTGCTTCCACCTTGAAGGTTTCAACTGGTTTCTCTTCGGCAGGTGCAGCGTGAGATAACGCTAGGAGAAGGAGGGCAGCGGCGGTGAAGAAGGCGATCTGGAACAAGCGAGAGATTTAAGTTTTATGTAAAAAAAAAAAGTTGTTATATCATACTATTCAAAGTAAGAAAGATTACTTCTCCTATGCGGAACGGTTTTATTAAAATCACTTATTTATTTTATACTTTTAATAAATTAACCGAAACACTTCAATATTATCTTAAAAAGATAGACTACAGTTTTAAATCCAATCAAAAACTTCTCAACGCCAATATTCGGGCCCCAATCAAATTATTATTTTATATTGCCGCCTACCAAATACATATAACATTTGTACAAGTGCTTTACTACTAGGTCAATTAGGGTTATATTATTACGCGCACTTACTGCATTCAACAATACAATTGACCAAAGTAAATACAATACCATTACATTTCAATTGCTACCTATCTACTAACAGGTACATAAGACACATGTCCCTACGACAATGCACAGAACAAACATATCTACGATCTTTTGTATAGGACTTCCCACGGATATGTACTGGACGGCTAATTAAAGGCTTATGCTAATCATTTCATTATGAAATACTTGAAGCCAATTATATTTATGATAAAGAATCAACGATGAAAGTATTTCGTGAATTAAGAATTTGGTATTGAATTAATTCAGGTTGTTTTTTTTTTAAAACAAACATATGAATACAAAGATTTTGCTTATTGAATCGCAATAGCGAATGTTATTCTACCACAAATGTTAGTCTAACACAAAGGGCAAAGTAAGGAACATGGATGGGTTTTAGTCAGTAAAAGTCTGACACTCCAGCCACTCAGCCCAGAGCGGGAGGGGTTATCTGATGATTTCCCATCGAAAAAAAAAAAAAAAGTTCTACCTGATCACAGATCAGTTAGTTCATAGAAATATCATTATAGATTTTAAAAAAAGGTACCTAAACAAAACGAACATGATTCCGAGAAACTTAAATGTAAACACTCACTGAACTGGAATAAGACAAGTAAAAAGGAAATGTTATTATTTAATGTTATCCATAATTAAGTACAAATTTATCCCATTGTATCCCGTTTTTTTTTTCAAAATATTTTTATGTTCATTTGGTTGTTGTTACACTCACATGACTTGTTATTATTTTATAAAAAAATAAAATAAACTACCCTTACCGAAAATGCTCTTAGGTTAGTTTCTTATCATAATTTTAGTATCAAAATAATAACAGAACAATTTTATTAAAACCCCCGAATCGCCCATCACCACAATATCACTTACTTTGCAAGCCATGGTGTCTGGATGACGTTGATACAACACTGACTGTAGCCGCCCTACGCGCCGTTTTATATGGCCGGTCTGTCCTAGCTACACGGATGGCCGGCCACCATACGCCATTGTGCTGCCAATGACCTTAGCTTTGGGACTTTGATGTAACTGTCTGGCTGATTTGGCCTATATTTCTTGGGCTAGGGAAAGAAAATTCAAAAAAATATGGCAATTGAAAAAAAAAATAGGATTTCCGAAAAAGATAACATTTTTGAGTTCAATGGAGATACGAAATTATTAATAATCGCTGTATATATTGGATAGTTATTTTATATAATATTGTTTTTTTTTCTAAATATACGCAAGCGATATGTCGATTACACTCATCTGGGTACTTCCCGTATTGAAAAAATGTTACCGGCGTTTTAATCTCACCTTCATTCTGACACAAATATGTACTTAAAAATATGTACTTGCCCTAAATTTTTGACGAGTTTTTGACATGAATTTATTGCTCTGATGAGATTGCTACTACACTCTATACATCTCTCATCACGGGATTAGCATTCTGGTACCCAAAAGTACCTTATAGAAGTGTAGGTTTGCAGATGCTCTAAGTTGACTTACATTAAACTGTGAGGAATCGACGCTGTTACTCCAGAATTCCAAAGAATCGAATTTAAATAGTACAAACTAGCACCTGGCGTGCGTATTGTGGAAGAACAACTAATTAGCGAGATAGGGCAGGACCAGAACAGGTCAGACCCGTTAATATTTATCTTGATATTCTTTAAATAACTTTAACTCCTTGGCAAACTAACCAAGATAATAATATTGGCTTAAGATAATGACTACCCGCGGTAGACTATTTGACCAACAGACCGATGTGTTTAATTGATATTGAATGGTTCCCCTAATACCTGGGACTTAAACATAGCTGGCGAAATGTGTATACTTTTTTTTTTCGGATGGGAAATCATCAAATAACCCCACCGCTCTGGGCTGAGCAGGAGGGAGTGTCAGACTTTTACTGACTCAAACACATGTTCCTTCCTTTGCCCTTTGTGTTCCAGGGCCGCGGTATCTCTTTCGAACAGTCCCGCAACCCTGGCAGGACCGAAATGTGTATACTCCAGGGACAACTCTGCCTAACCTTGCGGTGACTGCAAGCGCGGTGTTATGAAGTATCCTTTTGTGTCAACTTCACACCTGTAGAGAAAGGGCGCGCTCCTTTCCTTTTTAGTGTGAAAACTATTACCACTTTCGTTCAGTCGGTCAAACGTTCAGCTTAAAGATACCTATCGTCACAATCATACATACGCTTAATCCAGTTGTTACTACACTCATGAAAGGGTTCAGATTAAAACGATTAATAGGGAATTAATAATATTGTTCTGATCTTTCTGCTAGTTGTGCTTGTCAATCAAATCAAATACGCTAACAAAAACTTCTAACAGTATCTATTAAACCACGTTGTCATCTTCATAGAAATGTCAATGGTGTACAATTTCTTTGATTCTAAGGTGCGATATGAAATAATTGTGTATCATTAATATGATCTACATCCAATCATCTTAACGATTTCAGAATCCTGACAGTAAATTATAGTTTGGCACATAATCTTGTCACCTATATGCACAGGTATTTATTTAGTTAACAGTATTTACTATCACAGTCATTGAATTCTCAGATGAATTGAGTGGAAAATTAAATGATCGTTTTAGTATTATCAATTTAACGAAGTACTTAATTGATGATTTATTTTCTAATTCAGGTATTGCCATCAGTAGGTCATACTTTCATCATTCGGGTGCAAGTTTGCGATTCTAGTTTACTCAACGGCTGAAATAAACGAACGATTTTACTTTGTTTGTTCTTTGTTTTTGGAGTAGGAAATTGAAGGGCCATGTATTTGGGAATCACTTAGACTTAAGTGCTGGAATACAAGTCAGGACCAAAACGCGCGGAAAACCTCGACATACATGGATGTCTGCAGTTAAGAAAGACATAGTACATAGCGATATTGACCCAATGACGACCCTGGAAAGACAAGGAGAAGAGAGAAGAATAAAGATGGAATAAGGCCAGAAATGTGAATGTGAGGCTTACTTACGAGTGACGTCAGTCATTTTATCGAAGGCAAACAAATGATAGCTGTTCTCTGTCGAAAGGGCTTAGAATATTTACCAATATTATAAATGACTCATTATTTTGTCATGAAAGTGCAGAAAAAGAAAATTATGTAAAACGTTACTATCTTGGTACTAATGACCACGACGTCGCTATAGCTCAACAGCAAGCTGTAAAAGTATTGAGTTTGAAACTTACACAATATTAACTCAAAAAAATGAACATGCCAACTAAGTTATAAAGATTCACAGAAACACTAATGATGTGCATCATAGCGGAAAGAAAGAAAAAATCAAATTATGTTTCTGTAAGATGTTGCCAATCCACACACCCGATCACATAAAAAGCGTATAAAATAACTTCAAGAATCAAATGAAACGCAAAGGGCGTTAAATTACTATTCACTTAAATACCTTAACGTGAGCAAAAAATTAATGAAAAGGAAATTAAATTACACGCTAATCAACTGGAAATGGCTTCGATCAGTCAATCAACTTAGCTTACAGCTAAATATAGGCCTTCAAGAGGTCCTTATCTTCAGTTTGCTGATTCACTGATTGATATATTCACGATAATCTTATTTTTAATACCCGGCCAAAAACAAGGGGAGTTATAAGTTTGAAGTGTGTATCTGTGTGTTATTCTGTGGTAACATAACACCTGAATGGATGTACCGATTTTGATTGAGTTTTTTTTAACATACTACTGTTGTATGGTGCCTGACATATTTAAAATAATGACAGTGTTGTCTTTTCGGGATCGTTTTTTTCTCCTAGGCGTAGAAGCCTGAACCCAGCGAGACACTTCTTTTTGCACTAAATCGTTTTGAGAACAGTGGTCACGAAATTAATTATTTATATCATTACTTTCAAAACGGTAATGGAAAACATTGTGAGGAAACCAGCATAACCTAGACTCAAATATTTGATGAAATGTGACATCCACCCTAACACACTGGGCCCACATGGTAGATCATAGCTGTGTCTCAACAATGGAATCTTTGTAGCCTGATTGTTTTACGCTAACTATGATAATGTTGAAACAAATGAGTAACGTAATTTTTAGCCTAGTGACAGGTCTCAAGTTCGAACCCAAGACACGCACCTCTGGTTTTTCGGATTCATGTGCGGTGAAGGAAAACAGCAAGCCTGTCAGGTTAGGCACTAACCACACGATAAAGAAGTGGATTATCAGCTGGCAAGTTTTTCGGTATAGGACTTCCATTTGTTCTGAGAATATGTTCTTCCTACTTTGTGAGATGACAAAGTCCAATAAGGGATGATCAGGGTCAGTCGGTGCTAATACGGCCGCTAATTACGACCTTGATGATAAGGCTGGGAAAAATAAAACAAAAGAAAATCAAAAACATTCCGGTTTCTGCACATATTTGAATTCGGGAAAATTCTTTAAAAATATTTAATATGCCAAGACATAAACATGCACAATTCACACACCCGACTGCCTCAGTGGTCGAGTGGTTACAAGCGTGACTGCTGAGCGTGAGGGATCTATTCCCAAGTCGGGCAAAGTGTTATTGGGATTTTTAGCAGCCACATGAGTCTGGATTTATGTCCGGTTGATGGCAATGGGCTCACCCTCTATTACATGGGACTTAAACATAACTGCAAAGTTTATAATACGAGTATGCACACAAAATGTATAATTTTAACCTATTATGTATAATTTTAGGTCGAGCCAACGCTACTTTTCTTCTACTTTGTTATTCTATGCCCAAATTCCAAGATACTTCAGGAATTGTTGTCCTTTCATTCCTCTACAATTGTCATGGGAACTAGTTATTTTATAATTCTTTTACTTCAAGGACGGCGCTTCTTTAATGTAGATCACAACTGCGAGTTATGAAGACCTTGCCTAATTGTATATAAGTAATAATTTCCACTAATTTTCGCATTGTCGTGCCGGTAATGAGAAGGTAGGAAATACAGCAATTAGTCCGAAGTAGGCCTGCCGAAACGCAGTATTTCGTCATGTGAGGAGCTACTTAGGATCATGTTATAAGCGGCAGCGAGTTAGATTTTTTTCTTTGAAAGTAACAAGCCCCGTTGTTGTTACAAACAAAGCACAGATTTCACATCAGAACTATCACGATGTGAAAAAATGAGTTAAAAGTAAACAATATTTGCGGAATTTTTTAAAAGCTCTTAAGGATTGCTCTTGTTCAAAATCAAGTTCTGGTTATCAGAAGTGTAGGACATCTCATTGGATGATAACAGTTGTTATTTTATTGTTTGGAATAGTATTTTTTACTGATACAGCTGTTGCTTGGCATGGAAAGAAGCTCTTTAATATTTTCATCGTTAAATAAGTTAGCTATTACATGCACCTAAATCTCACCTACTCGCTTCCGCCTATGTCTCAGGCTACACTATCAAACGGACATTGTCACCACAAGTAGCCCCGTCCTTCCTTCCGCAGCCAGAGGTCGCCGCCATCATTACATCTATCTGTCATTGAAACCTTGACTACGCATATAAATTATTCGTACTGACAATTGGCTACTTATTTTTGGGAAACTCTTGGTGGTAGGTGGTTTGGTTAAGGTTGGTTCGAACCAGTAGGGGCAAATTGTGGACGTGGCCGCGGGAATCGCGCACTATTAGTAGGCAGTCCGTCAATATCTGTCTTTATTTGGTACCGCAGCCGGTCCGCAATAAGGATGTAGTCAAACCAGACACCAGACTAGACTGTCCGCAGTCATTCCTCTGTCCGGTCCGGTCCGGTTTTATTTTCCAAAATGGCATACAAATGACGTTTGTTTATAAAAGAAAATATTCTTGAATCATAAACCTAGAGTCCTAGTCGTATCAAATAGGTTAATTAATTCAGTAGACAAACTATTTTTTTTTTAAAGATTTCTACGGGTTACATTCAAACCTTATCTCCATAAATTGAAATGGTTCGATTTTCTTTAAAATCGAACCATTTCAATTCTCTTACTTTTTTGAAGTCTGTTAAAAACCTTTGTTTTTAACCGACTTCAAAAAAGTAAGAGGTTATATGTTCATGTGTATGTTTTTTTCTATTTTATTGTGTATGTTACCTGATTTCTCCCCCATTTGTGGACCGATTCTCAAAATTCTTTTTTATTTGAAAGATTATACTTCTGAGGTGGTCCCATTTAAATTTGGTGAAGATCTGATGCTGATCTTCGGAGATATACTATGGAACTCTTCAAAAATAGACGGCAAATCTGTCGTGATTTCTGCAATCTCTTGGATGTTTATTGTTTATACAACATCATGACGTAACATCACGCCTGTATGCTCTGAGGGGGTACGCAGATGTGTACAATATACCCAGATTTTGACAGTTAGGTTAGTTAAAACGTTTTTTTTTATCAATTTTTTTGCAAAAAATAAAACCGACTCTCAAACAAATCCATTTATTGGGGATAAGCCCATTACCATGACATGTATTGTTCATCATCTGCATCATTTTCCCAACTATTTTGTGGTCGGCTTCCAGTCGTCGGATGCAGCTGAATACCAGTATTTTATACACACAATAGCCACGACATAAATGTTAATAAAAAATAATTTAATAACATTCGCATATGCATATCATTATTATCTCATGACGCTGAGCTAATGAAGGAAGGTACAACTCTTTAACGCTTAGGAGTTAGGTGATTTATTGTTCTAGAATAATGTATAGATAATGCGGCTTGTCGATATCGATAGTTGATTTCTTTAGAGACAACAGAGTGAGTGCTAGAAACTAGAAGTATTAACCGACTTTAAGAAAAGAACTGTTGCTGTCATTTAGACGCGTATTTAATAATGTAAAATAAATTCATGGCGACATGGGAACAACTAAAAATGGAAAAATGAAAACTTTTTTCAAAAAATAAAACCGCCTCCAAAAAAAAACAAAGTTAATAACTTTAGCTTCAAAAGCCGGTGACAAAAACACCAAATCAATCAAATAAAGGGTGTTTTTGTTACCGGCTTTTGAAGCTAAAGTTACTTTTCACTTTTTTGTGTTTTGGTTTGTCATTTTTGATTTTTTTTTTAAGTCGGTTTTATTTTTTGAAAAAAAGGTTTTTTCCAAAGCTATTAATAATCCTTTAAAAATAGACAGCAACAGGCTTATATATTTTTATGTGTTGTTTGTCAACAAGTAGAGTGCCCGATGGGGTTTTCCATCATCGGTTCAAATGACGTTAATCCATGTCATTTTTTATTCCCTATAACTATTTTAATGGGTGAATTTTCTTAAATCCTTCGCCAAAATTTCATAGTTCAATGTCAGTAAGATCAGTAAGTCTGTCAGTAAGATTTGTATCACAAACACAGACAACAACAGTATATACAAAAAAAAAAATCTTTGGTTGTTTAACATTAAACTCTCTCCAAGCTGCACCTGAAACTCCCGTTTTAACTTACATACATAACAGTCCTATTCTGGTATCTAGTTACACAATCATCATGCACATGGCAACAGAGCCACATTAGGTCACATCCGCGTTCAAGTTCACTACTGTTACATACGATTCAAGTTCATCAATCGTTTCAAGGCGTGCGCATCACAAAGATCGGTCGGTGCCAATACTTCGGTTTTCTGTGAATAAATGATCTGATGACGCACATGGTTTATGCTAAATAGTTAAAGATGGAGGAAAGTGTTGATAACTTAATAAAGCTTTTAATAAATTTCTTTCAAACTATCATAATCATTCTCTTGAGCTTATCGGCGCAGCATGTCTTCTTCTTCTACATATCTTCTATTAGCTGTCATCTCAGTTGTCACCCATTTTTTATCCATATTATTTTCCAGTGTCCATCCATTCATTCTTTGGTCTTGACCTTCTTTTTTGCCTCTATACATTTATTTCTAATACTTTCCTGTTCTTTCTTTGAACCTCATAACCTTTTCATTTATAGATGTATTCTTCTGTGGTTTGTTGCTTAATATAATTATATTATTATGGAAATTAAAAAGACAGACTTATTTTTAAACTTTTATAATGTCAACTTTATTTAGAAAGGGCTTTTCCACGCTCAACTACCGCAAATAAAAACATAAAAATAAAATTTGTGGTTTGAATGTAAAGTGCTTTGAATTTCTATACGTCATTCCATTTCAAAGGGCGGTTAAGAGACATTTCGACGGGTAAAACGCTACATGAAGACAGTTCTATGTATTTCTAGACAACAAAGAATGTTTTGATTGGTCAATTATTATAGAGAATCTGCTATCATAAACAGAAGTGCAATATAGTGTGTGGAGCAGAAGATTTTATTTTTGAAATGCACCGATGTGGGATTTCACCGCGTATAGATCTCGACGATTCTTAATTTAATGATTTACGGGGGTTTAAGACACATTACTTTTGCCAGGTAATCAATATCTGTATAGAAATACTAACAATCTTTTTCTTATCGTATCGATGGTCCTTCTGTATTAAACGGTTTGGGCGCAGTAGGTGGCCACGTTTATTGCAGCGGCAGTGACGCTATTCAGGTCGTCAAGAGTGCAGGTAAACGGACACCTGGGACACTCCAGCAGGTGGGGCATAGTTTGATCCGGAGCGCCGCACTCGCACTCGGTGTTAGAGGAACCAATAATACCCCATTTTGCCAGATTATATTAGCAGCAGTATATTTGGGTACGCAATTGGTTCAGAGCTTTCTAAATAGGCCACTGTAGTTCACTGCCGAGAGCCAGGTGTTCTTGGGGCTTTAAGAAGTCGATTACTAACAATGACCAAGTTATTGACTTTCTGTAACGAAATCTAGACAGTAAAAATCAACATTAATCCGCCATTTTTAAAACAAAAATATCCACATAATAGCTTCCACATTTACTTTAAATCTAGTTCAAATCTAAAAGACCTATTGTTTTGAAAATGTAACATAACGGGAACTAACCGAACTGCATCGATTATACCGTATTCTAAGTTGATTCTCCGAAACAAAAGTTATTATATCAAGCAATTGTCAAATACGTCACTGCGTCAAAAATACCGAGTGTATGTCCAGTGAATACACAATGAGTTAGGACGTTTTTAATTCAGTAAAAACCAGTGCTTTGATGTTTGCGAATGGAACGAAAAAGGGGATGTCGTGATGTGTTATAAGGATTTAGAACCGGATTCAAACTCATTATTAATGCGTATGTAAATGGGTTAATCGTGAGGAAGAATGATAGAGATCATAAAGAAAGAATAAAGTTTATAACAGTATGATCATCAACAACCGCCTCATCAGCCTAGCCTTGTCAAACTATGTTGGGGTCGGCTTCCAGTCTAACAGGATGCAGCTGAATACCAGTATTCTATACGGTGAAGATGGGTGTAGTCAGTAAGAGTTCACATAAATATGCGTAATGCTATGTTATGTTATGACATGTTTTAATCGACATTACTTTGTCAAGTATTCAAGTCAGTATCACATCAAAAATCGTACTGAACCACCTTACAATGGACTGACGTCACATCTATGGTCACATTCATTGATACATTACAACTTTAACATTCGCATCACATAAGTTTCTTAATGGAATTCCTTTTTTATTGTGAGAAGATACTTTTTATGTCAATCGCAATCGTTTATATGTCGTCACTCAGCGGATATGTGTCTATAAAAGGTCTTGTTTTGACACCTGTGCAGAAATAACGGGATTAGTAGATAATATACCTAGGAAACTGCATTTTGCATTTGGGCAGACGATATTGTTGCCAGCGGGCGAAAACCTGGATGAGGCTGACTCGGATTCGAACGATAATTAAGGTTGTGGATGATGATAATGA
This sequence comes from Eugnorisma glareosa, assembly GCA_947578425.1. Classification (NCBI taxonomy): domain Eukaryota; kingdom Metazoa; phylum Arthropoda; class Insecta; order Lepidoptera; family Noctuidae; genus Eugnorisma; species Eugnorisma glareosa. The sequence goes on from OX387961.1 coordinate 21,568,194, forward strand.
TGTAACTGCATTTGCCCACTTCACTTTTTAGTTGAGCTTCGGATACCAATCGGAGATCATGGCCTGATAACTGTTAGTAACTAGTCAGGTCATCTAAGCCCTAAATTGCAACAGACCCTTCGCGAAGCCGTCAACAAAGCATTTTGTACATCAAACTCAGTATCACTGCGCAAAAAATATTGCTTGAAACGACGAGTAGGACTCAATGTTACGCACTCAAAACATTGTGCTGATGAACGTATTGAATAATACAGCGGCCATAAAATAGGTCTGGAACCAGGTATGGTCTAGAACTAAAAAAATATCACAATGACGGGGAGAACTAGTGTGATTGCTGAGAAGAGGAAACTGCAAGTCTAGATTGGACATCATGACTTTGATTCATTAGGATCGTGGAAGCCAAGGCCAAAGAACGAATATTTCTCCCAAAATTCTTTACTATCTGACTTGCCATTAACACACCTGACTGACAAATAGAACAAATCTACTAACATAAAATCAACATCATCTAATTCTAAACGTGTATGCTCACCGTAGACGACTTAAACCCCATAATGACACAATTACTACGCGTAGCAGGTGATGCGATGATTGCCGACCTAATCTGTATCCAGACAGATGCTCTGCTATCCATCTTATTGCCAATTAGCGACTTAAACGGTGCAAAAAACGAAGAATACTAGTGGGAGTTACAAACCTGCTTATAATTCAGAATGTATTTGTGTTCGAATGAATTTCGCAGACTTTTATTTTCATATGTTATCCGGGTCCGTAGATAGGAGACAATTTCAAACTAAGTTGAGGTTATAGGAGGAGATTTTTGGTATTGTATCGCAGTTTATTTCTAAAAACTAGTACCTAACATTGTTTAACAGTGTTTGTCGTTTTTAAAAGCATGATTTCTGATCATATCACCAACTCACGATCAGCAAATCAAACCCTGTTGTGTTTGAGCAGCTGCTGTAGCTGGTGTATAGCTAGAATTGATTAAAATAATTAAAAATTGTTCCCGTTGACCCCACCAGTGGGGCTACGGGCGGTGGGGTCAACGGGAATTGATAAAAACATTAAAAATTGTTCCCGTTGGCCCTACCGTATTTTTGAGTAATTAGCTGTACAGGAATCTTTGGTGCGTGACGAAATCGACATAACATCGTCATCTTGATTTTTCAATACATTTTACAAATTCTTACCAAAAGTGCCCTCGTGTCTAGATCATTGGATTGCAAAAAGATCTCTGTAGGTATCAAATCGCTTGACATTTGCTAAGGCATTCAATAAACTCGAGAGTGCTATTCCTTACTACCATCTATTTTACTCCTAAAGATCTCATAATTACCGTATGATGGTAAACAATATAAAAAGACCTTTTGTAAATAGTAGACACAATCATTCGATGACCATGTCCGATCGTGAATCGAAACCGTCCGTCATCGTCAATTGTTTTACGACGGCCGCGAAATCAGTTTATGTCATACTGACAGTCTGGAGTTTTTTTTTGACTGGTCGTAATTAATATTGTTAAACTGTGTTCTTTCTTTGTTAACCAGTTAATTTTATATCTTCCTACCACAACACTCCATAGTTTTTGCACTTTTGCCACGATGCATACCGTTTCATTTTAAGTGAGGGGTTCCTTCTATCTGTCTATATTGGCTTTTATTTTTGCGTACAACTTATTAGTCCAGAAGACATGAAGACAGGAAACGTGACCAGTCCAGTCCCAGTTCATTTTAAGTTAGCAACTACCATTCTTGTATGACACGATGAGTTGAGAGACTATGAGCAACGTTGAAGGTCTAACTTCCATAAAATCGACTGTGGAGGTATAAAACCACTACACCAAAAACTGAAAACTATCCTAAACCCCACGCTTAGCAGAAGCCGCAGTGTAGTGTTTATAAGCAGACAATAGAAATCATGAGGATGTTCATATTATCTTCGAAAACACTTCTTCCAAACCATTTAAGAAAAATGTAAAATTGAAGTATATCCTACAAAGCTGTTTCTCAGTATTGATTCTATAAATACGACTGGAGTTGTGCCAGGATTGGTTTCCCACAATTGTGGTTTTTGTGAATGTACTACCACCGTAATAATGGATGTAAATTATACAACGTTTATTATAAGCTCGTAAAAGTCTGTTTTGCACTTACTTATGGTGTTTTATCTGATTGGCATAATGATTTGGAAAGCAGTCATGGAGATGGGAGTTTGTGTGGTACCATATCATGGTGATAAAGCTTAGCAACCACGGCTACTTTAGCTTGCTTACTCTGCAAGCTAACTCGCCAACTTTCGTTTTTTTTCGGAAAAAAGTCCCTCAAACAAATCCCAAGCAAAGCCCGCTTCATAACACGCTCAGCGACCTTGAAATTGTGGACCAACCCAATTGTCTACGTTCCTCAAAACACACTGGTAGAACTCTTCAAACTTTCCTGGATAAGGTAAGCAAGGAAGACTTGATGAAGCTTTCTACTACAGGTACTATACTATGTATTATATATTTTCATAAACACAATATTCAGAAGATATCTACAAACTTCTGCTTTATCCTCTTTACAAAAGCACACCAACTGCCTTACCCTAGTCCGTCTTTACGTCACCATTGCACTCGCCTTCATGGCTAACCCAATTTCAATAATAAGCACGCTGACTAATAACTGTATGTAGATATACGAGACTTATCTAATGGCACAGTATGACGCTGTGACGCGTGGCGCCTGACCCACTGTCAGTTATGTCATGCGTGTGTTGACATACAGACCTTGGGGTTGGGGGTGCGTATGATATTATTGCTTCTTCTTGTTCATGTCAGTGGTACTCACAACAGTATTAATTCTGGTGACCAAAACCTTCACCACTTTCATGCTGTTAGATCATTGTTGGCGACACCGCCCCACACTACACCCGTTCTGTCGAGATAGCCCCACTTTATGAGGTTGGAACGACATCTTAACAATTGGGTTCAGTGACAGCTTCGGGAATTCCAAGGGAACTACGGATGTCAGCGCTTAATACTAGCTGTAAAGCAGGCGGTGACAACTGGGAATAGACGGTCACCAGCCGGTAATAGTTTTACTGAATGTCAAAGAGTTAAGAGCACTCGGATCTTGCTAATTACTAGTTGCGATTAATACAATGCTCAGGTTTCCCTACGAGTTCAAGATTATATTCAGTTTATTATTTTTTTGGTAAACATGAAATTAGTTTAACTATATCTAGATTTGAACACCTTGTTGTTTGGTTAATGAGTACATGGGTATTAGAGTTTTTCTTGAGTTTCCCTCATAGGGGTTGGATAAACTGCATGGATGGCTAGCTAACTGCCATGGCTATGGTGGAGTAGCTAAGTAAATAACCCCAATTCAACTCTTTTATTGCACCGCAGTTTCGAATGATTCTAATGGAAAATAATCTTTACCAGTCTCAGTCACCATAATTACTTATTTCCACTTACACTCACACACACACACTTACTTTCTTCTTACTTACTTTTTCCGTAAATGGCTGTAGGATTAGTTTATATAGTTTAGGATAAAATTGTAAAGAACTGTGGATTTTGTGAATAGTAAATTAATAAATCAGTTGCTATGCACTACATCTTTCAGCATGGCATGATCAGTTCATTATTATGAAATAAGATCTACGCAGTTCTAACAAGAATAGGAAATATCAGCTGTTGACAAAAACACTAACTTTTAACAAGACAATAGCCATTATTCGTGGGAAGTAAGTTGATAATAGGACATTTAATTATGTCACATACGAGCATTGTTTTCAGTTGGATATGTTTTACAACTCGTATACTATACCCGTGTTCACGAACTTTAGTCAACACTCAAATGAATGGGTACACACAGCGTCCGTAAGTGGTAACTCAAGCTTTAAAATGTTAAAGCTTGAGGGGTTAGCACCTTACTGACGCTGTCTGTACTTGAAAGCCCCCAGTTGATGTTCAGGGCTAAACGGAGCGAGCGAGAGTTTTAGTTCCATGATTGCAATCCTAATAAGCCATTAAGTTCAGTGTCGCTAAGTGCTCAAAGTTATACAAGTCTACAACTCTCTTTGTGCAAATAGATCTCACTGCACGTAATAAGCCTGCTTTTCATTATCATCTCCCAATCCTGTCGAGAAATCTATCAACTAACTCACCTTAAAAGAAAACAACAGAAAAAAACACGGTTGTGTTTTGGATCAAAGTGTTGCAAATGTAGACGGAACTCAATCGGTTATTTGTTTTTTTGTTGTCTCTGGACACTGTTTCAAGGAACTGTCAACGGTCTCTGTATCTAAGTCGCTATCTAATAAATTATTTTCTTTAATCTTGTCTCTTCATTACAACAAATTCATCACAAAGTGTGACAACGGATGTTTTTCTGAAGCAGAGTTACGGGCTTAGGTACTCGAAATAAAACTCGGGTGTAATTATTAAGAAATAAATTAATGGCATTTACTTAACAATCTAAAATAATTAACTTTCATATTGGCAACCGTATAAATGTTATCGTTGCTGACCTACAGACTAACGATGTAAGTATGGCTTTTGAAAACATACTTTTTGTAAATTATTATAAACTTGAACTTGCCACAGGACAAGTCCATAGGTTTTGAAATTGTAAAATCTCTATTGGATCTGGAATTGTACAATCCCTATTGGATGTCGTAGACAGATGGCTGAACCACGGCAAGAGAACAACAATTACTATTTACATTTTTAAAAGAAACTTATTTTACAGACTAACATTAACGTACAACTAACGCCATCTATCTTAAGTACTGCTCAATCGGCGCATAGTCCACGCTGTTGCCGCGAGGGCCGGAGAGGTACGCCGACCGGCCGCCAGATGTCGCTTGTCTTCTGAAGAACTCCGCTACATTGCCGCTCATACTGCCGTACGGGATGCCTCCTGAAATAAAGAAACAAGTACTTTTTAGAGTTGAGTAGTCCATGCAATCTTTTATGTAAAGTCTCAGACCAGACATTGCTTTATTAGGATGGCGCTGCTGTTCTGTCAAGTGAAGGTAGATATTACTCGCACTCGCGTAACACTGCTCCAAGGGTAGTGAAAAGTAGGCCAAACCTTTTTCGTCAATGCTGTACCCTAAATGTTTGCCTTCACTTATACCTAAAGAGTAGAACATCATCCAAAGCAACAGATACAATGAAATCGTTTTTTTTTTTCTGTGTTGTAAGATCCATATCCATATACACGTACCTACATTGGGAAAAACCCAATTTAGTAATATGAAAAAAGTATTGAAGTACTTGTGATTTTAATGTCCCATTCAAGGCTCCACATGATTTAAATAATTTTATTCAAAATTTCCAATATTGTCACGGTTGTGAGACGAAACATTTTGCTATTTAATGAGCAAGCACGTGCTATTTTGAAAGATGACATGAATATTAAACTGAGAAGAAATTAAGTTCATCGCACTTGCACAATGTTCGCATACAAAAATCAAAAATTATCAAACTGTCGGTATTATATTTCCATCATCTTCTAACCGCCTTCTCCCATCTTTGTTCAGTCGCCTCCCAGTCTTACCAGACGCAGCAGAATTTGCCATGCAGCGACTGCCTGCCTATCAGACCCTCCCACCAACCTAATTACTGTGTAACACGGTAATCCTTGAAAAGACGTCAGATTTTCCAGTTTCTACCAGATGCAGCGACTGTCAAAGATAACGAATTACAACTGGGACCAATAGCTAAACATGTTTTCCGAAGCACAGAATGATCTTGGTATGTTAGGCACGCTCAACCCGGAAGATTAATCCATGTGGCAGTTATTATTTATCCGCGAGCTCCTCAGAGATGAGATAATAAAAGGAACTAAATCCTTACCATATGCCAATCCTGGTCCAGGTAAGGTGACGGTCTCCCCGTCATCTGGTCTCGCCGCAGCCAGCGTCACCAGCGCCAATACAGTGCACAGCAGGAAAGATACCTGGAAAGTGAAACAGAAATGTCATTAATTTATGTAGTTGTGGTTTTTACGTATACGAATGTAATATTTAACTAAATCAATTCGCTCATTTCAGCATTTATTTATTTAATAAGTACGTATAGCACATAGATGTACAGAAAGGCGTTTTCGGACCGTCACCTCTTCGTATTGCCGCTCACTTAGATTGCTTAACTCGCATCTACAATCTACATGAAATAACTCTATCCTCAGGCTTCAGGAATAAACATTGCTACTCGTAAAGCGGAAAATACTTTCTCAGCTGCTGCAATTCTGCCGTCCACTTAGGTCCACTTAGCTCGTTACAATGCAGTTATTCTAAAAATATCGCACTACCTACAAAAGAAACTCAATATTCAGAAACCATTGTTGCTGAAACTGTAGTGGAGACAGCACCAGACAGATGTAACTGCAGCTTATTCACAGATCGGATTTAGTCCCTGTGAAAACCTATGACTGATTCAATACACCAAATGGATCGTCAAGAATATTCCGGAACTTCATATTCGTATCCTACCAGTGTGCAAAACTATTAAAAAGTTTTAATGGCGACAATGACCATGACAGTCATAGAGCCTTCAACTCTGCCGAGCCCCTGATTACGTTTAAACCAGTCACATGTTAGCAATTAGGTATAGGAAGCACCTAGCTGGCAATATCCGCATTGTAAAATATAATGATTTTTCGATTTCATAATAGATAGAGCAAAATATTTTGAAGATATTTTGTAGAGGTCAAAAAACCCGGTACTAACAGATCAAAGTAGTTATAGCATCAATTTACAATTTAAAAACAATTATCGTTTATCCTCATCAGACGGCACCGACGATTGATTAATGAAATAACAAACTTGATGTGATCATGTTCGCGGGGCAAGTGTGGCCAGAAATTGCACAAAGAGGAAGCCTTTGCCCAAAGAGGAAGCCTTTGCCCAAAGAGGAAGCCTTTGCCCAAAGAGGAAGCCTTTGCCCAGCAATAGAACACAAAGAAGACTATCAAATAAAAAAACTTGGACTATGCTTGTTCATAGGTTGATATCGGTTAACTTTCGAATTTTATTCCCATACTATGTTTTTTGCTAATACATTTCCCTGTTAGAAATAATTAAATCACTGCCAAGGATTTTTGCGTCAGCCATATTATAAGTCTCTGTTAAGCATCACATCTCTTGAGAGCCCACGACGAACGTACGTAGTAACCCGACTGCATTGATATAATGCAACTGGCATTTAACTTTTAAAGCCTTGGGACATTATTATCATAAATGCATGCTTTCCATTTGTTTTGCTCTGAACTTTTGTTTTTGTAATGCAGGTTTAGGCTTCCGTAATCGTGGAAAAAGTACTCCAATTTTTGTCGCAGAAGGGGAAAGCTTAATGCTTTGAAAGAAGGACATAGCCATTCTTGTTACTTCTACACAAAGTATCAGCCAGTCTGACATTCACCGGTGGCGACATCTAGAACGAACTGTGCGTCTTACCTGACGTCACAAAAAACAGAGATGTTATCCTCGAGATAAAACTAGACTAGTTTATGCCCGCGGCTTCGCCCGCGTGTAGCTCGTTAATTGTCTCACGGGTTCGTACACACGGCTACACATCAAGCTATACATTTCCAGTATAAGCTGACCTCGCATTGTACGGAAATCCTATACGATTCGAGATCAGCGTAAACTGGAAATGTATAGCTTCATGTGTAGCCGTGTGTACGTCAACGAGTATATCCTATAGTAATTATGTTAATCCAGACTGTAAACTATTTCTGTGCCAAATTGTATCTATGTCCGTTTAGTAGTTTTTGCGTGAAAGAGCACCAAACAGCCATCCATCCTCACAAACTCACGAATTTATAATAGTAGTAAGATCGTCTCGGTCGCAGGATCCTCCCTTTGCTGGAGCTCCCTTGGATGAGATAGTTTCCACCATATTTCTCACACTTCTATTCACCTATCAGAAGTTGTTACGGCTAAATGGCATGCAAGCTACTTGCGTCCGTTTTCTTGCACAAAGGTGACTTGCCTCGTCACTGTCTAATATGCTTTGAAATGCGGTTAACCAAAGAGATGGCGTACATCGATATTATTCCAAGATGTGATTATAACAATATGTAATTAAGAAGACCACCAAAAGATCCTTATTTGTGGTTAAGTGGTCTTGTCTGAAATCATTCGTAAATTAGATACCAAAGGCCAAATGCCATATTTATGTTAGAAGTAGTCGTGACTGGTGCCAATTATATACCTGCTATTATATTATAGATAGTACCTAGGCACATATGTGAACTAAAAGACACGATCCAGATCCAGAACTGCAATGCTGCTTATAGCTCATAAATGCATGCATTCTTGCAGCAGATTGCAAGGTTTTATTGAAATTGTGCATTCACTTAAATTTTTATTAAAAACGTTTAACTAAATTATCATTGCAAATACGTAAGAATATCTAGACTTGATAAGGAGAGTCTAAAATCCCGTGTTGCGACTATCTATATAATAGTGCAGCGACAACAATGATGGATAAGTCAGCAATGCAGCAATGTATTGAATTAAATTAAGCTACCAAAGTGCTTATGTCAATCCTGTTGAAAGTTCTTGTAGAATTACGGAATGCTTTGAAAGAGGCACCAGTTGATAAGACCCTCGGGAGACCAATACATAACATAACATCACGCCTGTAGTCCCGGAAGGGTGACAGAGGCGTACACCCACATGTCACCAATTATGTTTAAGAGCGGCCAACCCGTCATACTTTTCATACAAACGCTCGTACGTGATTATGCCGTTGTTACACATCTATCTTTGAATTTTTTTAACTAATTTAAATTTTGTGCACTATATCTAGGTTTCTATGGAAGCAAAAAATAAAAAATTGCACAAACAAATTCAGTTTAAGCCTACAAAAACTGCTGCTTTGCACAATTTTTTCCTGAACTTTGACCGTTCATAATATTCTCATAAACTGTAAAAGTAAAGAAAACATCTCGGTAGAATCCTTGCACATGTAATGGAAATTCTTAATGACAAATATTTATTTCACACACTTGTAAGACTTATTCAAAAACACGTATTTCCTGGAACAAGTTTAAGAAATTTTCGAACACTATTTTTCGTTCAATGTCATCGCATTAGGCGGTACGAGGTGCACGGGAGACGAGTTGTGCGGGGTCGGGGCGGGGTAAGACGTAGGGAAGTTGAAAAAAAATCGCCGTTCTGGCTCTGGATGAAACAACAAGCTTTTCGACCATGCACGCGTTGATGATAGACGGACCGGGAAGGGCCCTCTTAAGTCTCATGTAATAGGGGCGAATCTATTGCCATCAAGCGGGCACAAATCCAGTTTCCGTGGCTGCTACTGAAAAATTCTTGATGGAAAACCCCAATAACACGTTGCCCGACCTGGGAAAACCCGACATTGGAGCAGTAAAAATTACGGAACTATCCTATATACTAAATCTTACTCCATGTTATTGAAAACTGGAGCAAGGAACTACTCCCACGTAACAACAAACCATATACCAACAGCCTCCAACATTTACACATAACACAATACCTACATGACATAATAATATACATAACAGACACAACATGTCAAGTATACTACATTAGCAATCAGCTTGAACTTGATCTTGATCAGTACGTAAGTATGTCATTTGACCTTCATGTAAGGTCTCAGCAGTGAGGTGAGTAGCTTAGCTACGTAGGTACTATGTGATGTGGGCTAGATTTTAGATAAGCAGGAAGTAAAATTAAACAGAGTGCAGCGATTACAATTTAGAGGTCAAAAAAATCGAAGATTATAAATCATTTGAAACTAGGTTTTGTCTGTGGCTTCGCTCGCTTGGTGGTCGGTATTAATCTCTCGCGAATGTCCTTCTGGGATACAAAGTACCCCATGTCCTAACTCAGGTAACTGTCTATCCACATGGATAGAAGATAGGATAGTTTTGTGGATAATGGGTCGACTTTGTTGTTCTGGATAGGTTGCACAACAAAGTACAAAACACAAACTGTAGTCTTGATAAATAACCCCTTATTTACTCCTTACTTATTTAACAGTAGGTTCACGAACCAAAGGCCTTTGATAAACAATTAAGACTCAGTCCTGAATGACAACTACTGGTTAAAAGTAGGAAGTAGTCATCAATTTTCGTATAGGTGTAATCTTGTAATGTATTAAACTAGTTCGAATTCAAACATTGCATAAACACATAGGTAGGTAGTTAGGTACTACAACATAACTTGCGTATTTCTCCAAAAAGTAAAAACATCTTCGGTATCATTAAATGTTATATCACTTTCGTATTTCGAGTATTGGCGAAAGCAGTACTATTAACAACTTTACTTAATTTCCGTTAACGTCTCCCATCCGCTTTCGTAAGCTTCAAGATATTTGATCGAAAGCTTCAAGAGTTTAAAGCTAAGATGACATAGGCACTTACTTACTCGTATTCTCAAATACTCCAATTTGGAAGTGAGTAGAACATCTATGATATTATGTGTACATCAACAATTGCAACTCGTAAAGTACTACTTTAATGCCAGTGTTACTTTTCAAATTGTCTATCTACTGAATACGTAAGAAAAACGGAACTTATTCAGGCAGTCTTAAAACAGTTATTGGATAAATTCAATATTATCACGAATTCGTTCAGGGCATACAAGGTGTAACAAGACCCTTCACGAAGCCGTCAATCAAGCATTCTGTCATCAAACTAAGTAACTTTACGCAAAAAATATTGCTGGGAAACGACTTTTTTTTTGGGGTGAAAATCACATTTTATGGTAGGACTCAATGTAACGCACTCAAAACATTGTGCTGTTGGATGGATTGAATAGTACGGGAATCGTGGAGTTGTTTAAAGTAAAAATCTTACAATAAAAACATGTATTAAAAAAAACTTGTGAAAAAGTTGGAACTTGACCCCCAATATCTCCGTAACTAGAATTTTCCCAGGTATGGACGGGAAGAACAAGTACCTTTCGGCTTCGTTAAAGGTCTTGTTACACCCTTTATAGGTGGCAGCCCTATTTGATTGTAGGTATATAATAATGATGACCCTTGATCTTGACCATAACCTAGGTCATTACTATCCCTACTTACTATGGGCATATGGCCATGGATCGAAACAATCGTTCATATACAGTTTGAAGGATCCAGAAGGATACAGAAAACGACGGCAGAACGATACCAAACTTGAGAGATTACCTAACAAAGATTCACTGTGGAAAAGCTATGGAGCTAGGATGATATTCCCCAGCTGTATAAAAAAAGCTTGCAATATAATTAGATGCAGCTCAACTATTGCTATAAATCTATTGCATTTTGCACCACTATTGCCCATTTACTGAGACAAATCTTAAACTTAGACCGGTTGCTAGACTAAATGTTATCATTACTAATAGATCTAAATAATAATTACTACAGTAAACAAAGTAAACTCACCCGTAAACAAATCATGATGGCCGCCGATACACTCGTACACTCTAGTGAGGCGCGCGGCGAAACCGTCGCCATTTATATACGTAGATAGTGACCGTCAAAATACAAGTATGTGAGCTTTGTGTCTTGTGTCTGATTAATAACTACGTAATTATGTTCAATATTGCGATTTTATGCATCAGTAAACAAAGTATACCATCAGCATCGTCATTGGCAGCCTTATTTCCCTCTTGCTGAGTATAATTCTCCTCCTTAATGAACGATGATTCCCTGGTGTGCGCGAGTCGCAACCAGGTTTTACCCACGATCTTCTGAATTTTATTCACCCGGCTGTTGCGTCTGCCAACACTTGTCTGTCTTTCAGCAACCTCATAGTGAGAGCTCAGACTCGATATCTTCAATAATAACCGAAATGCTTAAGATGCAACACTCCTTTGTATTTTATTACGTTGATAACCATTTCTTGGGTTCGATTCTCAGGTTGGGTAAATTCAATAAAATTCATTTAATTGACTCGGACGAAAAATGGTCCATAATATTGTGAGTAGGTACGCAATGTGTTATTGGGTTTTTTATCAGGAGTTTCTCCGTAGCGTCACGTCAGGAGCCTGAATCTGTGAAAGGGAAAGGGTTTAGTACGCAGGATGTTCATATATGAAGTTCATATTATTGTTTTAAAGGTTCTCATGCGTCGTTTTGGGTGAATTAAGAAGAGGTCCACTTTGTTAATCATGGCCCATCTTATGGGTAGGACATGACATGGGGTACTTATCTAACTCGAAGTTATCTTGTATTGTTACGAATAACACTGCATAATATATTTGTGTTACAGCGATAATTTGTATTAAAATTAAAAATCAACAGTTGTTACGCTCTGCTTTTCATTTAGGTACCTATACATAGTATTTCACTGCCTGTCTGGTCTCGTAGTCGGAAGCGCGACTGCTGTATTATTATTATAATATTTCTTTGAGCATAATTAGTCGATAATGTTGCCACTGCTGACGCTGAGACACAGCCCTCTTCTCTATCAGAGGGGATAGGCTATAACCCACCACGCTGCCCCAGTGCGGAGTGGTAGATGTTTTATGACTTCGAATTTTTGATTCTAAGATACCAAATTATTCGGTTTCTTCTCGATATTTTCTTTCACCATTTGCAGTGTAAATTATACAAAGTAATGCACCTGCTTGGGTTAGAACCCACAACTTGCCAATAGCAAGTCAGAGCTGCTACCGCATGGCCACCAATGCTCTTGTATTCAATACTAACTTTTGGTCGCGGTTTCGCTCCCGTTATGTAGGGATATAACCCACGAGAATATTTTAAATGTAGCCAATGACACTCAGCGATAATGTAGCTTCCAGTTAGTGAAAGAATTTTCGGAATCAGATCAGTAGTTCCGAATATTAAGTACCCCCTACATACAAACTTACAAATACCTCTTTATAATATTAGTTTAGATTTATCCCTTACTATTGGCTCCCCACCTATGAAATTGGCGTTTTTTTCTCACAAATTGAGAACCTCGTCACTTCTTTGAATTATAATATTGATCAATTGCTTGATATTATATCGAATAATGACCAATAGTAAAAAACTTTAATACTTATATTTTTCTAAACAAAAAAAATAAGTACCTTAAAAATGACTCCCCTTTTTGTTAGCAGAAAGAGGACCACTATTTGTTTTAACTTAGCCAAAACTTATTTTTGTCGCTTAATCTGAGTGGCATAGATATAGTTATCATAGTTCATCTTAGTTTTTAAACATTATTGAAAAAAAGTTATAAAACATTAGTGTTCGTAGTTGTTATATAAATTAAGAAAATGTTAGTATTCAAAAATGGAACTTCTTTAAAATCCTCCATACAAAACGCTGATTTCATAGGTGGGGATAATATATCAGTAATCCTTTTAGATACTAATATCTCGTCGTATCAGTACAATCTTAACCTCAGTACAAAATGCCAGAAGCCCTTGAACGAATTAGGCTTGTCAATTAATTTTGTTAAGGCCAAAACGGTTAGGCAAAAATAAGGGCCTACCCAATATTTAGAAATGAGTTGAGATAATATCTTGACAAATTAAATGTTTCATACAAAACTGTTAAGATAAAAGTAAGTACCTACATACTATATTTTGTAATGGTTTGTGTAATAAATTAGTCAGTGGATTGCCTTTGGTCAATTAATCAATTAAATGGCAGGTGACCGTAAAGAAAATGCTATTGAAAAGAACTTTTTTCTCTTCAAGCATCATGGGCATTCGTGGACTTCCCAATAAAAATCTCTGGCTAGGCCCTCACAGACTACACGAGTGGCGACATCATAAAGCAATCCACAATACTTTTAGGGTTCCCTACCCAAGGGGTATAAACGGAACCCTATTAATAAGACTCCACTGTCTGTCTGGCTGTCTGTCACCAGGCTGTATCTCATGAACTGTAATTTTAACAGATGATCTATTTCTGCTGCCGCTATTACAACAAATACTAAAAACAGAATAAAATTAATATTTAAGGGGGGCTCAAGATAATGGTACGGAACCCACGAAGACGTGAGCCCTATTAGCCAAGAACCTGGTGGAAAAAAGTAGCAATGTTTTGTCTTAGTGAAAACTTGGAAGTTCACTGTCACTGCACAATGCGCTTGCTCAAACCAAACCTCTCACTCGAGCTATGCCTAGGTACTCGTATGTAATAGTTCCAAACAATAAGGATAGATGGCGTTAAAACGTTAACATGTTACGATTAAGGGACATGCTTATTTTTACCAAGATAAAATAAGAAAAGATATATTAATTTGCCCAAACATGTGTGCGCATATAATAATAAAAAGTGCATATAGGATAACAAAAATAAATAAAATCGCTCAGACATGTTTGCCACATACTATGGCGTGCAAATGTTTCGAATTCATAAATTGTAGTTTTTAATATATCGTTTCAGTCCAATCTAATTAAAAAACTAAAAATAAATGTAAGGAATTCAGGAATCCTTTAATTTTAGGTCACTGAACCTAAGAAATATAAATTGCAGAAGAACTATACGAACCGTTCTTTCCAGTAAGAGCTTATCGTGTTACTCAGTAACTAGACTGAGCTCGAACAAAATCTGAGATAGGCAACTGCGTATATTAAATTTTGTGATCCAGGTACATCCGGTAGAAAAGGAAGACGGTCCTGACATAGTTAGGCAACCACCTACTCGATAGGTGGTGTTAATTAACCAATTAATTTGATTTATTCTGTTTTAAATACATCTAAAGTTCAGTTAATACAGGAGTGCAACTTAAGTTCCAGTTCAATTTTCAAATTAGACACGTTTTACAAAACTTCGCATATAAAAACGATTTCCTTGACTCGATAGTTTCCAATCTTAGTCAACAGTCATCTGAAGTTACTAAATGCAAATCAAACCATATTGTTATAGGCACAAAAAAGAAGTACTGGTCGTTTTCACAGCTATCAGAATACACCTAAATGAGAGCATGATTTAAAGCGCCTTTTTGGATTTTCAACGCTTGGTACTTCGCTGAGAGTTCGAATTCCAACTGTACAACAATACTCAGGCATTCATTAATTTAGTTGTCATTTATTGTTAGAAAAATCGGGCATAACTTTACGACATTAGTTGGCTCAAGGCCAAGTAAAGAGTTACGTTCTATATCATCGGTATCGGATTTCACAAGATACAGGCAAAAATTAAATATCTGGAACCAATTACGAAATTAATGGTTATCGAAGCATGGTACAGATTGAAGTCAGATGCACACGCTATTCTTGTGTTATGGCTTAGTAAATTGCCCCCCACTTTGTGCAAATTGGAAAAAAAGTGTTCAGAAAACAGTAAAAATAAGACTCAATATTAAATTAAAACTAATAAAAGGATGTTCTGTGTAAAGCAGTTTCAGAAGTCAATGGTTTGATTTTTGTGTGGTCCTTTTAAGAACAGTCTTTATTGTTCCTGGCTATTATAGATAAGGCGACTCATCAACTTTTGTAATCGTTTGGACTGAAATAAGTCTGGATGAAATAAATCAAAACTTTTTTGATCGGTTATCAATTTTGACTGTAAAATATATACTTTCTAAATTTAAGGAAATTAAGCGCTTGAAAAAAAGCATTGCACGCTCAACACGACTCACACATAGAAAAAGAAGGTAAGTATAATAATATTGTTTTCGCCCCACGGCTAGACAACAAACCGACCACAGCCATGCCGCATGGTTACGGGGAACACCGTAAGTCCGTAACTATGACCGAACAAACGCTTTCGTTTTCTTTCTTTTTTGTCACTCTAAAGTAAATAATGGCTGTATTGCTTCAGAAGGCACTGACCTGTACGAATATGGGTTCAATTTGGACTTTTTACGTTGAGAGCTTCGAGTCGCAGTTTTATAAATCAAAAGACGATTTAAGAACACACAAAGATGCACATTTGACGATACCGCAAGAGAAAATTTGAATAATAGGTACTCATACTAAGGGTTAAGAATTTATTATGAAGAGCAGTTACAAAAAATACTTTTCAATACACTTTCTCGAAAACTGGTTTTTATCATATTAAGATTAGGTGAACCTAATCTTAATATGATAAAAACCAGTTGCAATGTATTTCACACACGTGGATTTTTAATATTTTTCCGCACACGTGAAGAAATAAAAATTGCCACAGATAATTTATACTTATACTAAGTCCAAATGGGTTCAGTGACTATAGTCGGCGGTGATTGTTTTTTTTTTAATCTTGGCAAATAAAAATGCGTCTTTGCGGCGTAATTTTTTTTTGGGTAGGTATGTAAATTGTGTTTTAAAATATAATATCATAAATAAACATGATTATTTAAAACAAATATTTACTTTTATGAACAAATTAACATTTATTTGTGTTCTAAATTATATTTGTAATTATGTGAATTTTCTATTTTTCATTTTAGGCTGTTTAGCGGCACCATACCTTTTGCTTCTTCTTCAACCTGGCGAAAGCAAAGCGCGGAAAAAAGCAAATTAAATCAGAATTTCCTATTATTTCCTGACATAAATATTTTCCGTTCTAATATTCTATTTCTTCGAAAGTGTACTGAAAACGTCTTTTGATACGCATGGGGATTTGTAACTGTAATTCTCGGCTCCATAACACCCTCGCCGCTCGAGTATTAATTCCGCCTCGAATGCAATAACAAAGTTTCCCCACTTATTTAAAAATATACTATTTTTTCTAACTATGTATATTGGGATTGGATTCCAGTCTTGAAGTAATAAGCAGTATCTAAGAGTTCTGATGGTTTCCACAACTCAGTTGCTGGGCAACACTTTCCTTCTTGGCAAAACTGGTGATAAGAATTTCGGATTGTTTTGTCTACGAAAGACAGCAGGGAAACATATTAACCTGCTTTTCGAGGCTCGGTGACCCGTCGGTATGATAGAAATGGTCACTCGTATACAGATAGACCTTGGTAAGTCTTGTAGAGCGCCCGTGATGTAGTTATTGTTTTTAACAAGTCCCCTGAAAAAACTACGATAGGTTTCCAACTAACAATATTTCATACGTTCACAGAAAAAAACTATTCCAATCTTTTTTCGTTATCCATAAATAGGCAAGAATCGATTATAACTGCGTTGCAGTAAACAATATTAAGAATAACAAAAAACATAAATAATTATTATCATTTACCAATATTTTACAAATCAGGCCTAAGAGATCTGACCTAGACCCTAGGTCACTGACACTGAGAGTCAGATCTAGGCAACTGAGCAATTGACCAATAGCAGACAGTTAAGAAATGCCTAGATTTAAGTGGTACCTACTTCCTCGTACGCGAGAGTTGGAGTCGATTATAAGTTAGTTATGTAGCTAATCGATTGTTCTGTATTTTATATTCGATATTGTTTTTGTAGTATGTTATCCTATGGTATAAATAAAACTATCCAGTAGCAGGTATTGAAAGTATTTTGCTTATGTAGTTCCAATTTTTGTAATTGTTAGGTACCCTATGTGTTATTTCATTTTTGTCAAAATTACCTGAAAATACAAAAACAATAAAATAAATCTATCACCGAAGCAGGCCCAAAAAAATGTGGCGTGACGATTTGAACTTATTCCGGACTGATTGGCCAAAGAAAGTAAAACACCGAGATAATTGAAAAGGGTGGAGGAGGCATTTGCCTAGCAGTAGGGCAGAATAGACTAAACAAAAATAAAACTGAAATTTAAAAAAAAACAAGGCTTCTCTAAATTGACTTCGATCATTTAATGGTCAGATTGGTCAGTTCAAGTCTAGTTTTTCTTATACGGAAGAATGGCGGGCCAATTATGGGCACCAGAGACTAACAAATAAATCATTAAAGCATTTTTATCAGTACCCATTAACCAGAGCCGCGGCCGCGTTTGACTTAATCTTTAAAGAATCCTCTAGAATTCATCAAAAATAGTTTGAAGTTTACCACGCACCACTAAAAACGGACCCGCCAACATTACATCAACGCTAACCAAATGCTCTATTTACCGATTGCAGATGTCATTACATAAATGAGTTCCCCTCTAACGTTTCACAAACTTACCATTGAAATGTTACTGGCGTTGCGTTGTTTGCAAACAGCTCCAATTTCGACAAATTAGATACGATTGAGACTACTTAATCGTTATCAGGGTTGCTTCATTAGTGGCCCGTGGCGCACGAGTTTGAAAAATTGGATCTTGTTTACAGAATAGCTATTTTAGGGTCTTTGCGGTCTGCAATTTCCGTTCGGCTGTAATATTCAGTGCAATCAATATTTGCATGCTGAATTTTAGTAAGCGGAATATGTAGAAACTATTTATCTTTAACACTTCAATGTACCATATTTCACGCAAATAAAAAAGCTTATTGACTGCTCAGCTAGACCAACCAGAACCAGTAGTTTAATTGAACATAACTTCTGCCGATTGGTAATAACCAACTTTACCAACATAAATTTAAACGTTTATTCCGGCTTAGCCCTTCCCAACTTACACAACAAAACAACATTTAAAACCCAAACATTACTGGAAACTAAGTACGGAATAGATATGCAGTTCTAACCGTTGGCACAATATTTCACCTCACTGGACAGAACAGCCTTTCGCCTGGCTACCGGCGGCTCGTGCATGGCATACTTTAAATCATTTGTTTTCCTAGCATAAATATAATTATTATCAATTTTTGGATATAAATGTCTTTTTGTAAATATGTTAAAAATTAAAAGCTTTATTATTCAGTTTGATTCTCAAGTACTCACTGCTCGGGAACTTCTTAGAATCATGTTATTATTCCATGTCATATTCATAGCACTATGTTATATGTTCATGTGGTATACATGGATACTTGTTGTCTCTTTGAATTATTGTCATTTCAAAAAGAACTAAAACTTTTGTATAAGCTGCACAAAATTAACATTCATTTTTATTTTGAAAACTTAGCTTAAACTTAAATTACTTTAAATTTAATAAAACTGTGTGCAAGAAATGTCTTTAAGAATGTTTGTAGTCTAGCTTTTAAGTAACTAAGTTAAGTACCTACTTTATAAGATATTTAAATTTAATTAGATTAATTTCCCGCGTTTCGGGCCTCGGGAATATGTTCGTGAAACGAAACGTACCTTTAAGAAAATACCTTTGTTAAAAAATATTGGCAACACCGCCCCTTCCATTATGTTCAATAAACCCTGCAACAAGTGCTCTTATAAAATATTCGTTTAATTTGGATTATAATAATAAATCCCTAAACATTTTGGTGCTGTTTATAATACTGTAGCATTAAAAGCAATTTCCAGAATGCAATATTTAAAGCATGGTGTAATCTGTAGTCTAAGTTGAATTGTATTGACGTGCGGTTGCTGCATGTGGTTGATTTGTTAGAGCATAGAATGCAAAGAAAGTGATCTCTGATAAAGGAGGTTCTCCAAAAAAGGGATTGGTAATAGTTACTTCTTTGTTTGAGCAAGTTGTTGACTGATGACCCTAATGACACCATAATTCTTTAAGGTGGATGCGCAAGGCTAGCCCGCGAAATTTAAATTTTCTTACGTTTATTGCAATTTGCAGGTCAGTGTTAACCCTTTAAATTATAAATAAAATTTAACCCCATTGAGTGACTTTTTCATGAAATAGTTATTGAATGGGGTTATATGAACTTGGAGGGCTGTATTGATGATTTGAATGATTATAATTCTGTAACTCCCTAAGTGTTACTGGCGCGATTCATATTTTCATCAACATACAACCTAACACTGACCTAAAAATTGCAATAAACGTAAGAAAATTTAAATTTCGCGAGTTACCCTTGCGCTTCCACCTTAACAGAAAGTAATTCTTTCGAAGCAAAATTCTTTGTACATACCTTCACTTCGAAATAATCTACATTTTTACCTACTGCATAAATTATAACCAATATCAAAACATAAAATTACCTACTCATATCATAACGGTTTCAAACTTTTGGTCAACAATTTTGTCTCAGTACCAATAATTTAATCCACGCACCGAGTACATTTCGCCATATACACGCTAAAATAATTACTAGTTGGACAGAAATAGGCAAGGCCAAAGCGAATGTGAACTCATAAAGTTCCGAATTATCCATTACTAGTACCGGTAGGTACCTACTATTCAGCAATTAAGTTTTACTCCAAAATACCACTTTCTTAACACATAAGGGTCATCCGTCAACAACTCGTTCAGGCAAAGAAGTGACTATTACCAATATCTAAACTTTAAAAAAAGAAACGTTTTTTTTTTTAAGTTTTTACATAGTTGTTATTTAGTGTATTCAAAAAAAAGAATAAGAGTTTTTTTTGAGAGAAAACATTATGATAATCAAAAAAAAAAACAGAGCTTAAATGTTATCCCCCTACATAATTCCTATATCTTCCTATATTCCTGGGTCCACGTCACCACGCGGGTCAATGGTGGTTTGGAAATGAGAGCAACAATCCTAAAGACTTGATTGATCATTCAACAACCATTGCGATGAAAAATAATTGCATCTAACCAAACCTAATATCTATACCTCCTACTGATACCAATAATCGCTTGTTATTGCAATCTAATCTGTCATGTAATCTAAGGTTATGTAAGTGCACTCAAAAATAGTCATTATTGCAATTAAATAGGAACCAAAAAACGATTGGCAACCTCCATTCAAACCTTATAAATAACGGTCACACGTTCGATATAGGCCCGAAATATGTCATGTATGGCCTTCAAGTACCTATAAGGCCACACAGTGGCCCATTATTCACAGTGCAGCTGGAAAAGTAACACTATCTTAAAATAGACCAATCTGCTTATAAGAATTGGCGCACACACCTTACGAACTTAAAGCAGCCAGATGATAAATCGGAAACCCTTTTTATTTGTATTTAGAGAAGTCAGGTCTCTAGTTTCCCTACTCCGCTTACAGCATAAATCTCTGCTTTCTGCAAATCATTATCGCCAACCTAAAGTTGTCCAAAGCACACTAAATTTTACTTAACTTTATACAGGGGCGGATTTTATGCCTTACGCATTCTTTACCGGTCAACCAGGGTCTTCAGTATTGAAGAGGCATGTAAACCTCACATGAACCTTTAAGTACTGCGACCTATATTTTGTAAATATCCTGTTATGAATAGTGTTATTGTGACACTTTCAGTGACTTAATGAAGTAATCGCGGAGTTATTTCAGAAAGGGCGTCACGTTGCAATGAGCGTAAACATTTTGATATTACATTCCTGGAGCCACCAGATAGCGATAATATTTATTATCTATCTTTGATATCATAATTATACCATTTTATTATTCAAACAATTGAAGAATGGATAGGATCGGTTCAGCCATGTAATAAAAATGTAAACTTAAAATTAAATCTATGGTTGAATTCCGTAGTAGAACAAGATAATCAGGCAAGTGTATAGATATGACTTCGTCTTTTTCTAAATGTCCCAAACCGCCAACTTGTATCATTCACCTCGAATCAAAGGTCTCTTTTCACAGCAAGAAGGAAAAAACATAAATCACTACACTTGCCCACAGCTTGTCCGCGATTTAAGATAATTTCGTCACATTATCCTTTACCATTCAAGTCCCTTCATATTCCGCATTGCAAGCAAAGCTTACGCAAGTGACCAAAACTGTAGGAGATATTATTTTCAATGTATCGCAAAAGGCTTGACCGTTACTTAGTTGAAAGGAGGGGGTGTACTGTTCTGACCCTTTCTACTAAAACTCAATAATTATACAACATACGAGACGCGGTCCAAAGTACTTTAAATTACAATCAAATAATAAATCATGTGTTTTCACGTATTGTAAGGCTTCTACATCCGGCTGTCTTTGTGCAGACGTTAGCCATATATCTGTTTTGTTATCTTTCATGTACCTTTTTTCTTAATTTCTCCATTGAACAGATATTTTTTGGTGCAAGTTATGTGAGGCTGCAGTATTTCGTGATAAGAATATTCTTTTGTTATTTTAATTCTTTATTTTATCATACGCTTCTTAACTTGAGTCTTATGATGGCATTTGACGGCCTTATTGCTAATTTTAAGAACAAATGTTCAGGATTATCCTTAGTAATGCCTAGTTATTGATTTGAGTATTAAGAAAACAGTTCGATATGAAACACTTTTTTCTAAACTATTTTATTTGATGTTTTTATTGCATATTTGAAAATAAATAGTCCGACATGACTTCAGCAATTTAGTAAAACTTAAACACATATTTTTACTGCATTTTGCAAGAACGAATTTTTACCCGTCTGAGGCATTTTAGGAACAGCTAATTTCTAGTTGATAATAAATTAATTATAAATCAAAATAATCTGACTAAACTGAACAAGCGTTTAATATTATAGCGAGATGCGCTTCGGTCGATATCTTGCGCCCTACACAATAAACAAAGCGGCCGACCAACAAGCAATCGGTCCGCGACGAACGACCGAGGAAATAAAAACCGTTCGGCTGCCTATCGACCTGGTTCAGTCAACCGCCAGCCACCGTCGCGATCCGTGATGTGAACAATGCACATGACCAAAGTCACCAGTTTTCTCCTAGTGCTATCGTGTTGTGAACAGTGTTCAGCTATCAAGGTCCCGGTCACATGGGGCGACAGTGCGCATAGTGAAGTGAAAAATGAACCCAACCATGAATTACCAGTGGATATCATCGAGCTACAAAATGTGCAAATCAACCCTAATCTACAGCCGGTTCCAGTCGAGTACTATACATACACCGCACAGAAACCCAGATTTGCAGCCGATATAGCAGCGTTCCATGGAGTGCAAAATCCTCAACAACATTATAAAGCGCATCCTGTCATACCGTATACGGGTAAACAGAAACCTATTTTAGGAATTCATCAAATGCTAGATGAGAACAAGAAAACTTATCAACCATTTCAAAAATACGTGCATCAAAATGATGAATTTAACAGCTATGTGAAACCGACCGCAAGTAATTACGAAATCTTTCACCCATACAAAGCAGAAGAACCTGCTTTGCAAGAGATTTATAAAGATCCAGTGCTAACAAAAATTAGACACGATTTGCAAGATAGTAAACATAGGCTGCAAGCTTATGAAGAAGAAGCTGAGAAACCAAATATAGCTAAAGATGAGTACCTAGAGAGTCCAGAGAAAACTGACGGCAAACTGTTTCCGCATAAAAACAAACCTGCACAATACGAGGTTCACAGGCCGGAAAGACGACCTGTATATTACAGCGTACCACCCAGAGATGACAGCAGGGATAATGCACTAAATAAAAAATTCAAACATCCTTGGAATCAATATGCGAAAATAAGACCAGTGCACTACCGCCCATTACAGCATCACATTCATAATTTAAGACAACAACATGTTATGAAATACGATGACGAACGTAATGAGTATCCTCAAGTGTTTCCAATTTCTGGAAACTTTGCTGAACCACAAGAGGGGTATGATATTTTCGAGAAAGGTAAAGAAAAATATCTGAAACTAAGAAATAATCTTGATGAGTCCGTCAATAACGTTGTTCAACAAAATCGACAACCAACCTTCCAGAAACTAGAACTTCAAAAACAAAAACTTCAGGATGAGGATGATAAAGATGAGTTCATACCTGTTAAAAATTATGCTCAAGTCAGGAAAACGGAGACGTATAAGCATGTGCCCAAAAAAGCAGCTTTTGACGATGCAGAAACCTACGAAGAAATAAGAAATGCACCTCGGTTGAGAGAAGCAGTTAAAAGTACAAAAGCGCAAACAGTGTACAGTGAAGAAGGGTACGAAGATACCGCATATGATCACGCTGGAGAACAAAAACATGCTTCAGATCACGAAGGTCACGGTGGTTTTCTCAGGGCGCATGAAAACAGTGGTGGATTGTACAAAATTCCCACGTTCAGTGGAAAATATGAAGATGGTAGGGGATCAGAGTACAGAGACAATGAGGAACATGGAGAAAAATGGAAAAATAATAATAAAGATGACGAAGAAGAAACAGAAAACGAAGAATTTTCAGAAGACGAACATGAAGAGAATGTCGACGCCCATTTAAATAAAAACAATAAACCAGAAGATAGTAACCCAAATCGAAGAGAAGATTCCCTTAGTGATGATGATGATGATAGTGATGACAGTAGCAATACTGATAGCGACAACGGTGAAAGCGATAATAATGAAGAAACTAAGAGAAACGAGAAAGACAACATAACGAATGGTCAACATGGAGTCGGTAAGAGAGAAGCAAATTTTAAAGTACCAGAAATAGATTTAAATTCAACCTTGTCATTTAAAATAGAAGATCCAAAACTTGCAAAACTAAAAGATCCAAAGAAAGAGGACATAAAAGAAAAATACCCATACTATTTCAAGCATTTAAAGGGAATTAACAAAAATTCACCGCTTAAATACGCTGAAAATCTTAAATTGATACCGAAAAAATCCAACGGTGGAACTGAATTTTACGACTCTCGGCCTCTTGAATGCTCTGAAGTGGATGAAGAAGTAGATCCGATACCTGAAAAATTAAAGAATGGTGAAAACCCCACAGAAGATGAAGATGATGAAACTGACGATGAATCTGAAACTAAAGAAAAAAGTTTCGACACCGCAAAAAAACAACCCCGTCTTAAAGGCCTTGGGGATAAAATTGATTGTTTCAAGGCCAAATACTTTGGCGAGAATCCTTTAGATAGCCCATTCTTTAAAGAAGAAATAATATCAAATCCAGAACCTATTACTGCACCTAAATTTCCTACTTACAAACTTATCAGTATTAGAGGAGACACTGCTCAAGAATCTAAATTAAACAATGTCATAGATTCATCTAAAAAGTTGCAAGAAACTGCCAAAACAAACATCTTTGTTCTTTTAGATAAATTAAGGAGTGACCAAACTGATTTAAAAGAATCTTTAAATAAATCGAATGAAGAATTGAAAACCCTTTTATATACACCACAGGGTACACTAGTCACTAATGATACCCAACAAGCTAATGTTTATACAGACATTTTGAAAAATATTAAAACCACGGTCAATCCAGCAGTAAACACAGATGTACCAGCAAGTTTATTATACTCTGACACAGACAGTTCTAATACAACATACAATTTTTTCCAAAACAAAGAAGCAGTTACAAAGCTGCCTCCTAAATTAAGGAAAAGAAGAGCAACGCCGTTTGTATATGAACCGTACAAGATCATAAGAGACAGCCAAGTTCTAGACTCAAAGAAAACTACAACGACTAGTAATATAAGTCCTCTGATAAAACAATTACAATCAAGCAGAGTGGCAGAAAGAGTTTCAAGATCAAATAAAGAAAATGATAAACAAAGGACAAACAGCCGCACATATGTTGATATTGGCAAAAAAGAGAGGATAAAACCTACTAAAAAAGAAAATGAAAATTCTGATGCCGCTTTTGTCGACGTCAGTGTCGATCATCGTAGAGGAGAACCTAGATACGAAATCAGACCTACAAATCACAAATCAGAATATACTCCTGTCGAAAATAAACGTGCAATGTCAGTTGACGCATACAAATCGCATACGACTACTGAAAAAAATATTGAGATTTCTACCCAAAAATCTCTACGAGGTAGGCAACGTTTTCAAATGAGCACAAGACCGTTTCATGATTTATCCCAATTTATTCCTAGAATTGCTGATATACAGAATGCAGCTGCCTCAAATTCTGTTAAAAAAACAATTACAAGTGATGCTTCTGCAAATACTACCGAGAAACAAAAAAATCCTAAAGAAATTTCTGATGATGGTAGTAGCGAAGATAGTGGCGAAGATTACGAAGAAGAAGAAGGAGACGATTATGAAATTACAACTTCAACAACAACATCCACTACCTCCAAACCATCATTTAGAAGAAGAATGAAATCAGAAAGAGCCAATCAGAAGAAGACCACTACAGAAAAAGAACCAGAACATTCCACAGAAAAGCAACTATTAAAATTTGTTACTAGATTCCGTAACTATAAACCTGATGAAAATACTGAAACAAAAGACGAAGTAACTGTTCCAACCATAGAAAATAAACATAGACAAGAAAATGACACAGTGATACCTAAATATAGAGAAAAGAAAAAGAAATCGCACACAAGCACTTTTGTGACAGATACTCAGAAATATGGTGAACAAGATGAAGATGATATGAAGAAAGAAGAAGTTGACGCTATGATTGGAATTCATACTAACATGGACGACTACATGCCTATGTATGAAAGAATGGAGAAAGATAAAATGAACCTCCACCGATCTGAGAAAAATATAAAAATAGATAACGAAAATGATGAGAATGATGATAACGATGATGATGACGATGATGATGACGATGATGATGACGATGACGATGATGATGATGACGATGACGATGATGACAATGATGAAGGCCATAGTGGTCAAGAGGAAGAAGAAGAAAGTAAACCAGAAGTTTCAGAGGAAGAATATGAAGAAGAAACTTCTGACCCTGAAGTAACCACCCCTGAACCGACCAAACGCACACTCGCCAGAACAACAGATGCTCCTCCAACTACTGTAGCTACTCGCATTCGGACTACCACTCCTACCATCCCTTCCCGAAGCAGCAAGCCAATTATCACCAGAAAGAGAATTGAAATACACAAAGAATTACCGGTAAATAAATCGTCTCCACATACAACTCAATTTAAACAAGATATTAAGGAAGTTGAAATTATAAAGGAAATTCCAGTAGTGCCTAAAAAGAAGCTTCAGAAAAATATCGCTGCTTTAGATTTATATAAAGATGAAGAGTTAGCAAAAGCAATTAATAATTTAGGAGACGTTGAAATATTTGGAGAACAAATAGATCTCGATAAGGGCCCAAAACATGGTGGAAATTATCGACAAGCTACGAAAGAAGACCTAAGACTACTAATCCCCCCAGAACGTAGTAATAAACCTCCTAAAGACGCTGAAACTTCACAGAGTAAAAATACAAAGCATATTGAATTAGATGAGTATACTCCTAAAACACTGCATGGAGGCAATTTAAAATCATTGAGTGATGTAAATCGCTCAACAAATAATGGCCGAAGTGCAAAATTAATTGAATTGAGTGACTCTCCAACGCGAGGTATGCATGGTGGTAATCTTCAGTACGACAGTAGAAGACGTGGCGGCAGAAAGAACGAGAAACTGGTTGAACTCGATGAGAACCATGATGATGATTATTCGTCACGACAGGACGATGATCACAAATCTCGAGGCACAAGTCATGAAAGAATGCATGGTGGAAACTACAGAAGCGCTAAAATAGTAGCAGCACCACAGGAAGATAACGATGATATTCAAGTAAAAAGTTTATCAAAGAATAGTAGAAGGAGTGCCGCAGAGCTCCTAAACAGTTTTGCTCAAGCCGTGCCCATATTAACAACCACGCCAGGTTACATTGTAGACCCCAGTAAACGAATGTATTATTACGTCGACTGAACGATAAAAATATAGAAATGTTAGTCTGTCTTATCAAAGATGACAGGTTTCCATTTTGTCGCGAAACTACTTCGTAGCATGATGAAATCTTAGGTGAAACTTAGTATTTAACTAGCTCAGGCAATACCAGTACCAATATGTAATTGCTAGAACTAAAAGCTGGTTACTTTTGATTTTAAAATTGTAGTTATATTGGTCTACGAGTATAGTTACTCTTTAAGTTGTTGGTATCAATAAACGTATGACGCAATTTTTATGTAACTTAAATTACTTAATGGGCTCAAGAAATTGAATTGTCGTATAATCAAATTCTAATTAACGTGTTACGAACTGCCGATCACTGATTGATCGCAATCTTCCAACATAAATAGTATCCATTAATTTTGCGCTTGTTTTTTCTTACAAGATAAATTAAATTACTTTATTGTTACTTATTAGGAACACATTGCAAGATTAGTATTGCTTGCAGTCAGTTGATAGTTACCTGTTCATCTTTTAGTATGAGTTTACTAATTTTATACTTCTATGTCTCTATCTTAACTTCTCAATTTGAAATTTCATTTTAATTCTAAATTCTCAGTATGATATATATTGTATAAATAGATTATAATTTTAAAGTTAAGCCACAATCACGCGTAAAATATAAGCAAAACTAAATTATTTTTATAGTAAGTTTCGTAAGTTGGCGATGGTCATTTTCGAAAGTAATTAGTATATTGTAATAGAAAGTGCCACATTACGTATCGCGGGACTAGAGTCGACAGCGATTGATTCTCTTATCAAAATCTATAATATTCGCTATTGGTAACTGTACTGTGATAGAGGTAATTGTTAATGTTTTATACAACGAAGAGAACTTATTAATAAAGTTATTATTTTTATAAATAAAAGTGTGCTCTAGAAAGATAATAAATGATTTTTATTGTAAACATTGTTTCTTTTTATTACAATATAATTAACCATGTTCAAATAAGCTCTTATAACTTGTACGTCATTAGAAAATTAATTGAATCATTGCAAACTGTTGCACTAAACACTAGTTCAGATTGTTACTAAACCAAGTCTATTTTCAACTCAAAACTAGTTACAACTATTGCCAAACTCACGGAATAGATTTCCGCGACCAATTTAGAACATTATTAACAACAACCTAACCAATGAACTACATAAAACAGTCGAGCGACTAATTTCCGAACATGACAAATTGCACAATAACCAATAATACATTGCTACAGATTGTATTAAGTTGTGTTATCACACAATGAGTTGTCTCAGTGCACATCTAGGTTACGTACAAGTGTCCCAACACACTTTTTGTTAAACTGTTACAGTATCTGTTGAGTCCGAACGAAGGAGATATCTTCACGTAGTGCGTTCAACTTTGGTGCTGCAGCTTTCACTTTTAACGCCAGTTAACTGGATCGACGGTTTTCGTAAAACAATTTGTGAACTTTGAGTGTATCAAAGTTGTTTAAAAGAGTTTCAGTTTATTTAGATCACGGAGGAGAGGAGCGTGTTTGATCTTGCGATGTGGCTAATTAAAAAAAGTCATTTAACTGAAAAATAAATTAAAATCTCATAAGTTTATATATTTTTATTTCAGTGGCAAATCTTTGAAATCTTACAATCAATATGAAACTTAAAACTAACTAAAATCTAAACATAATTTAAATAAATTACAAAATAAAAATTTAACAATAAATAAATATAAACAATTCACATTGCAACTTTGTTTTGGTTTCGTTAGATAATGAAAGTATACAATATTACGGAACTTAAAGCTAGTTCTACAACTATTAAGGGAGATTATAGACAAGCAATCAAGACAGATAACGTATAGAATGGCTGATGCAATCTTAATACCCGTTTTGCCATTAGGGACTGCGAAGAATGGCAAGCGGTAGCAATTTAAAGTTAGGCACGAGTTGAATTCACATAGCTTAGACTGAACAAAGAAAATATGTTGCAACCTAGAAAGTCGTTGATTACTATCAATATGATAATCATTCGTAAAATAACAAAGAAAAGTAATTTTTGTATAGTTTGACCGGCGTGAAGTATCAAGTATTACATCAGCAGAAACATCGTCTCAATCGCTCGTTCTAACAATTTGCATTACATGGTATATTACCTCATTAATTAAAACATGAATAATTGCATCATTGATACTTCATTCAACTATTCACTAAACTGATAACATCACCGTAATCCATATTTTCTGTTTATCGTTTATATTATTTATGTTTCTTTCTTCCTAGAGAATTTGTTTGGCTGTCTCTAGAAGGGGGATGATTAATTGGTTTCCATTCTGATTCCACACTTGGTATATAACTAGGTTCAACGTCTTCTCTATCTATAGATTCATCAGTTTCCATTTCTTTATCTTCATCAAAGAAGTCTATAATTGGATGATAGTTGTAATTTACACGTTTTCCATTAGAAATATAATGTTCGTTGGTATTGCTAGGTTCTCTAGATTTATGTGCTGGTGTCTGTTTTTCTGTTGATAACGCTGTGAGTTTTGGAGCAATGGTTACTCTTGGTCTCGGAGTGTTTAAAGATGTTGCCTGGCCGATATCAGGCTCTTCGTAATCATTCACTTCTTCTAATGTATCTCCGCTACTGTTCGGGAAAGATTCAACAGCTTGTGTTCCTGATGACACAAGGTCGTCTGGTCCGCCAGATGTTTTCTTTCTAATCGGCCTTCTTCCTGGTGGACTTGGTCTTGTTGTTCTCTTAAACTGGCTTCCAGGTAGTTTATATTTAGGTGGATTGTCTTTCATAAAGTTAAAAGATTGACCGGCTGCAGGTGTAGGCGGTTCCAGGTAACTTGGCAAAGTGACTTCATCAAAGTTTGATGATGGAGGTGGGTTTCTGGCTGCAGGTGGTCGTTTGACATGCCTTATTGAGCTAGCCTGGTTGAACGAGTCTGGGAAGTATGAGTTTCCATAAGAATCTACGGGATTTTGGGGCAAAGAATCATCGTTGTCATTATGTTTGCTGAACGGGCTGCCAGATATTAAGTTCTGATTATCCGTAAACGGTGAAAAAGATTCGATTGGTTTCTTATGAGTAAATGGTGGTTTTTTTATTTTTGGTTTTTGTATCGTAGATTGTACGTTTTCGAAAGCTTGGTTTCCTGTTTCTGACGATAGATCTTCCCCGGGGAAATGTTCTGAGGAGGTTTCTTGGAGTCTATGGCCTAATGGTGGGAAGGATACACTGTACCCTTCGATGTGGCAGGAGCAGCATGTAGGAACCTGGAAAACGTATTGTACTTTTGTAATATTATCCACAATTATTTTCGTTTTGTTTCGTGCCAGCTGCTGCGTTTCAGTCTCAGATCAAAAATAAACTTTTGTTTCATTACCGCCAATAGATTTCTATAGTAATGTACTTAGAGTGCATTGGATAAACAAATTCTTATTGTACCTTGAATATGTCCATGTGAAGACCATTTTGTTGATCCCAAGTCAGCAGCCGATGGTAATTGTAAACTTGAACGCATTTTGATTTGAAGTTGTCTGTCAGGTAGGTGCACGATTCTTTCGGTTTCCTGTAAAAAGCAATATTGACAAACTTAGATTTATAAACTTACTTTTCCACGGAACATTATAGACCTTTGAAGCATAATGATCAAATTTTGATTTCTAGTTTGGACATACACACAGAAAAATCTCATGTTTTCAATACAAATAATGAATTCACGTATTTCTGTAGGAAATAACTTTGCGGTCTAACCTTTTAAAATAAGACAATCAGCAAATAATTCGCTCCGCTCTATATATTAAACAAAACTAAATAAATTGTCAAACGACTCTTACAAAACCTAAGACTTTGTCAACATATATTGCCAGTTAATAATAGTTATTCTTCAAATGATTGCAATCTTCTCAGCAAGAAAAATAATTATATTTTAGTATCTAAGATGTTGACATGTCGCTGAAATAAAAAAAAAAACATCCGGCCATTTTAATTTATAGTTGTGCAAATGTAATTTAATAACACGTTTTTAATCATAACATTGCGTAACGAGATACTCGCTTTTGACATTCATGAAATAGACTACCTACCAACTATGGACTCACAAAACATAGTTTATTGTTTGTACATTCTGGAGACTTGATCTGTTGTCACGATTTGTTATTGTGATACCTGATTTGGACACGTAGTTTTTCCCACTGCATGTTTTTTCAAATTTCTCATTAATCACTTTGTTCATCTACATTCAGTCGTTCTTAACCGGTGGTCCGCGGACCACTCGTGATCCCTGGAAGCATCCCAACTGCGGAGCCATCTTAATAAATAAGATAAGTGCCAACGAGTCGACACGATCGACCGATATAGGCAGAGGCTGAAATAAATAATGAGACCTTTGCCCCGAGACGGTTATAGACAATTATAGCATACATACAAAAGTTTGCAAATATTGGAGCATGTGGATATTTTGATCTCAAATTACTTAATATTTATCTGAATTTATTCGAGGCAAGATGTAAAAATGTTCGTGCTCGCTTCGCTAGCTTACTTTCAGCCTACTTTCTCTTGGATCCTAAGTTTGTCTGTAAGTCGCCCAGGTAACTCCGGTAGGTCAAAACAATTCTAACCAGTCCAAGGTAGGCAAGGTGTAAAAATTTTCGAGCTCGCTCTTCAGACTGCTTTCTTTTGGATTTGTCTAACAATTGACCAAGAAGCTCCTGTATGAAGGATCGAAACAAATCTGACCCGTCCAAGGCTGAACGGCCTAGACTGGCCGCTCTTGCAACGTACTTCCTGTTGAATGTGGATTTCGTCTGTAAGTCGATCAAGTAACTCGTGCATGAAGGGTCAAACGATTCTAACCTCTCCAGCAGGGCCATTGCATATCTCTGTTGACAGTTCATAGTGATCATCACTTGGCGAGTTTTGATATACAATGACAGTTCTGCACGGGTAATGTCAGTTGATACCAACAAAAACGGTCATTGTATATCAAAACTCGCCAAGTGATGACCACTATGAACGGTCAACAGAGATACGCAATAGCCCTGCAGGTAGGGTATTACAGTTTTTGACCTCGCTTCGCTCGCTCTTAGAGATTAGTTCAATTTGTTCTTAAAATTGTCGCCCTGAGTCGATTAAGCAACATCTTTATTTAAATAAATGGACTAAAGAAAAGCTAATTTGACTAGAGTGGAGAGCTTAATATTTCTTTTAGTTCCTAGACTTTTCAAATAAGTTCAGAAGAACTTCATCTGCATCCGTAAATAGTAAACTTAACCCTTAAAAAAATGTTTTTACTCGCAGCCTTCTACTTTCAAGCACTTCTTTAGCCTCAGCGTCTGCGTATGTTCTCCAGTATTCACAATGTACTACTACTGCCTCGACATTCCCCTCCTTATTTGTGGCCTCGAGTACTTCACTTTATAGTACTTCATTACTTACAAGCACTTCTCCACTTTCAGCTTCTGGGTATGTTCTCCAGTGTCCACGATATACTTGCACTGTGCAGACACACGCTGTGGACTCACGTAGTTTACTGTATGATGCGTCAATACTCCCTCTTACTTCGAGACGTCCTGAGTGCCAGCAGTGGCAGCGTCATCAGCTGATCATGCTAATACGCCGTCATTACTTACAAGCACTTCTCCAGCCTCAGCGTCTGCGTATGTTCTCCAGTGTTGACTATGTACTTCCACTGTCCAGATGTTGCTCTGGCACGTTGCGGTCGGGCATACTTGACTGTGCTGGGACACATGAAGCCTGCTTCTCCGGCTCCCGCAAAGTCTCGGTTTGCTGTGTCTCCTCGTCTGGATGTAAAATAAACATATTTAAGCTAAATTGATTTACGGTACTTTCAATACCGGTTAACTTCTCGATATTGTGTGCACAGATTGTGTGTCTACTTAATACGTGTAAACTTCATGAACTTCTATTTTTGACTCGTGATTATTATTTAAATTAAATCATTAACAGGTACTTTTGAACTGTCGGAGGAATCAGTCAGTAAGCTAGTTTTCTGTTTCAAGACGTTGATCCCTATGGAGAAGAACGGACAAGAAACTCCATGAACACTTTGGAAGCATCGTAAGGCATTGCGATCCTTCGAAAGGCTCGAAAGGAGAGATAGGGTCTAGTGAAAACAAACCCTGTACAAAATTGCATGATCTTCACGGTTTAAACTAGATCCACTTTTAAACTAGAGAAAGCACGCCTGTAATCCCCGAAGGGCTAGGCAGAGGTGGTGGTGGTGGATGGTACACCCACATTTCGCCAATTATGTTTAAGTCCCATTTAAATGCCGGCGAGCCTATTGCAATCAACCGGGCACGAATCCAGATACTGTTGCTGCTACTGAGACATTCCTGATGGATGGAAAAGCCCAATTGCACTTTACCCGACCCGGGAATCGAACCCAGGACCTCATGATAAACAGTCGCGGTAAACTAGATAAGTGGTAGCTTTTTCTATTTACTCCTTTTCGCGGGTTTCAACTGTATCTTGTACCACAATACCTATTAGACACAAGATAGTGCTGTTCATTGTATTTAGCCTCTTGGGCCGCAGTGACTCCATCGATGATTCCTTCTCCAGGGTCCTTGTAGTCAGCTAACAGAGCTGCTGCAGCTGCTTTGTTGCGTCTTATCGACTGCACGATGGCTTCACTGTAAATTACAAACAAAATATTTAATAGGTCAATCATACTCACAGGTATGGTAAACATATGCATCGTAGAATGTTCCTCATTCACTTCAGAGTAGAATCAACCAGACGGTGGGTAGTGGCCCAATAGTTCTGTGTATTTGTTAATAAATTTAAGTTACTACAGGTATGAAGCGCAGTTCGTATATAGCGCTGTGGATGACGCCACATAATGGAAAAAGTAGTAGCGCTTTGCCCAATCTTTGATACTAAAAGCTAAAAATATTTACTTGAATTCTTTACGGATTTTTTTAAAATAATTTCTGTTAAATAAAACTGTCTCTCTCGCAATCACTTTAACATTTTTGCAATAAAAACACTACGAGACTATTCGAAATTATTATTTTATAGAAATAATTATGATTTATAACGCCTACGCCTGCCCATTAAAAACAAAGTAGATTACACAACTGAATGAATATTTAGAACTGCCTAGATAAAGAGAAACCATAAATATTAGACTAATATGCCGCCGGTCGTAAAAAAAAGGGTATTTAAAATTAAAGCAGTATTTAGAAAGTGGTCCATAATTTGCAAGACAATAAAATGTTTAACCATCAAAAACATATTTAAATGGAATCTTTTAGTCTTTACATAATAGAAATAAAATATTTTTATTAACATAATTACTTGGTATTTGCACTATATTTAATTTTTATGAGGAATACGGTTTTTTATGTAAAATCCACATTAATAGTAGTTATCTCGACCAAATAAAGAATTTAAGATCCACGATTTAACGGTTGAATGAGCAACGTTATTTTAATATCTCATCTCTAAATACCAAAGACTACTTTCTAACCGCGCTCTAAGTAAAGATTTGTTACTCAAATTAACAAACTAATTAAATCTTTAAAGAAATTTTGATCTTTTATCTTTAGTCTATCACAATTTTCCTCATTAAATTTAAGAATAATATTATAAATATTTCAATATATATTTTTACTGTAATAATGGTTACAGAGTGGTGGGCTAGAATTATGCCCGATGACTGACAGGGCAAAACCTTCGCCGTACTCGTGTTAAAAAATATTGCACAAACCCCGAGCTACAGAGAAAAGAAAAAGGGCAGCAAGACGAAGATGATTGTATCTTCGGTTTGCAAATTATCAAAATTAGTAGTCAAGTTAGTATTGAACATTAGTCGATTGAATGTCGCATTATAAGATACATTAATATGACTAGTAGAAAGATTAGCATTTCTAAAGATAATGTTATATCAAAATTCAAATTGATTAATATGACCAAATTGCCAATGTCCATAACCATAGCAATCAATCAATAGGTAACTTCTCTATAAATCTGCATAACAGATAACTCTTCAAGGCTAATTTGTAACGTTCCGATGGGTAACGACTTGTGACCGTAGACATAATTGGTTGTCGAAGAAAAAACAAAAATACATCACCATCAATTGTTATATAAGATGAACCCATTATGAATTTGCATAAACATCTGTCTTAGTAGTATATAGATAAGATTTTATGTCATTATTTGAGTAGACACAATGAAGATATTAAAATTACATAAGCATCCCACTCAAAAAGTAAGCCAAATTATTCATTTGAAATACGTAAATTGCTTTACATAATGATTAAAATTGAGGTTCAATATGAATAACTTACAATAATAACTTATTTTTCCCTACATCATTTATGAAAACAATAAGATACTTGGTTTCAAAGCATTTCCCCACACCACTGCACTGTTTTCATCCGGAAACATGTACATGACAGAGCATTGCGACGTTAATGGCAATGCTAATGTTGTTTGAAAATGTTCCGCCTTTATAGTCATAATCACCATATTCCTGCCCTTGTTCCACATCACTTTGAGTCAGCACAATTCTTCATTCCATTCTCCCCTATCAACCGTCAATTTTTATTCTTACCCCTGTACATTCCGCAGTCAATCCATTTATTTCATTTTCCAAGTCAGTAAAAGTTACAGTCAAATATGTATAATGCAACGTAATACAAGGCCTGCAAGATCACAAAAGAGGTAAACCTCTCATTCTCGAAGTCACACCTCATTCTTCGTAATAACGGTCACGCATATCGTTCCGCGAAAATCTCATGACATTCGCCAACCACACAGCTCCAACAGAATCACTTTCGCTAACACATTACTCTTGCTTTCTATACAATCCTGGTTATGCAATGAAATATCAATGCATAAAAACCCGTTTCAGAATTTCGGGGATACCAATCAAAATAATAAACTAGTTGCCAGACTGGTTCAGAATATTGCTAATGGATTTTTAAGCATTCTTTTCAATGATTATACTGTACGAAGTTATAAAATTCATCCTGTGTTAATTGAATAATTATGCGGAATTTTAGACTTATCATAGGCTTCTAATTATATGTAGAATGCAGAAGATGCCACCTACATTGAATAAAATTTGGATAACTCAGGTATAATATCATATGAATTGGTTCTTTAAAATGCTAACCGATATAAACTAGTTATTAATTGATTTTAATTTTATCAATGCACTTATACCATGTTAGTTGAAATGAATGCCAATAGTTTCTTGTCTGAGTGAGATAGGTAACATTTTCATTTTTGCAAAACTTCTAATGAACAGTCAAAATTAATAATTATAATCAATTTAGCAAAGATGAACAACCAATCAACTCAGTCTATTACAGTTTACTGCTAGATAGATCGACGATTAATTAAATGTGTACTTAATCATTTATTAATATCGTAATTTAATATCATTCTAATTTCACCAACTTACGTAGGATAATCGTCAGAATGTAGACACAGCGTATTCGTGAACAGTTCGCAGGTATTCGGGTCGGCTGCTGACGTGGGCAGCTTCCTTGCAGGAGTGAGTCTTCTTTTAGGAATGTGTGGTGATGGGGCCGCTGGTTCAGGAGTTGTGCGTCGAATCAAAGATGGCGGCTTTGACTGGTAGGTACCACGGCGGAACGGTGATCCTGTAAAGGTTGAATAAAATGAAGTTAAGATATTTTCATGGGATTGGACGAGTCAGCTGCATGTACGATGACTGTTGGGCAAAAGTCTCCACACGTTGAGTGCCCGGAGAAAGACGGAACCGCCGAGGCCGACCCAGAAAGAGGTAGTGAGAGGACTGGCATGCGTACCGCGGGGGCTGGTTCAAGGTGACGCAGTAGAAGAGCTCAGAACTTTTCCTAACAGTGGAAAAGTATGGGCTATAAAAAAGAAAAAAAAAATTGAAAGAAGGAAGCGAATTCTTTTGCAACTTTCTTTATTCAGTGACAAATGTTTCTGTCAATACAATGAGTGTTTATATAAGTACCTGCAACTCTGCGTCTCATTGTAACGAAGGGTTAAAAGATCATGCGGATTTTCTCGCAACTCACGACTTGTGGCAATAACACGTTGCTGTTGTTGAAAAGTTACGTTTCCTTTTATTTAAGTTCATTTCATTTTGTCAGTGTCTCATGCATTCACGTTTGTTATATTAAAAGTTACTTTAAACGAAATCCTTCTGACTCATGTTTTAAGATTACAGAATTCTGAAGTTTGGCTTGATTGATTGCAATTATTATCATAAATCTTTATTTATCTCGTCATCTTATTACAGACACTGGACAATACTAGTTAGATAGAGGTATCTGAGGTAGGAGGGTCCTAAATTGCAGATCACCCGGCTTGATTACAGGACAGGTTTTTTGTAATGTATAAAAAACGTAGTATGTACCAAATGTCTGTAACATAAACGCTTGCTTATGAATCTGCTTTAGTTATGTCAGTACCAGCTGGGGTCAATTAATACTTTCAAGTTTTGATAGACTACTGAGTGAATGACTGACTACTGAGTGCAAAAAATGAACAAGAAAGAGGGTAGACTGATTTGTCTGCTCATAAACAAAAACCAACAATAACTTCAGTTTAAATACGTGATCATGGTGCTTGCCACAGCGCCGAAATATCGGGAACTCAAAATGAACAGTAAACATGGTAAATATCCCGTTTCTAGTGTTATTGATAATGTTAGTGACCATGACAGTTTAAAAACTTATAAAGCTAATAATATTCTTATAATCATGTTACCTTTCCTGTCTGTGTATCTATTCAAAGCTCTGAGCTTCTCTGCTACCGGCAGATCTTGGGCTATCGTCTGGTTCGTCGACTCTGCCATCAGGTCCAGGGTCCCGTTGTCTGATCGCGACACACTTGATGTTCTGCTGACTGTCACTGACACTGTCATAGGAGTCGTTGGCTCTGGTGTCGTCGATGATGGGGTTGTTGAGTTCTGCTGGAACAGTTATTAATAACAGTTTTAAAACTAAATTCAGCTATAGAAGCAGCCATAACTTAGTTAACTCACCATTTGTTTAAAAAAATGGTTCATGGTAATAGGCTCGCCCTCTATTACATGGAACTTAAACATAGCTGGCGAAATGTAAGTGTACCATTAGGAATACCTCTGCCTAAAGCTTCTAGGATTAAAAATGTGACGTTATGTTTAGTTTTGAAAAAAAAACCAAGGATTATCAACTTTGTGTGATTATGATGAGTGATGAGTTTCAAGTTTTATTGTCTAAAACATCACATTCAACCCGACATTCTATTAATTCTATAACTCATTGCAGTAAAGTTACTTGTACGTATTATTCTGTGGTAAAGCATTTATATCGTCTATGCCCAGTTTTATTGATCAGCATGGGAACATAATTATAGTCTTAGCTACCTACAAAAAATATTCTGCCAAAATAAGCTACATAGTCAACTGATGTTGCGACATCTACAACTATATAGAATCATCATCATATTTACTTACATCATCTTTAGTGTTCGTTACATTATTTATGACTTTATGTACTGTGTTCTGTACTCTGGCTCCAGTGTTAATCTGGTTAGTGTAATTCCTTGGAAATATTCTACGGTTGCGTGTCATTGGCGGTAAAGGTTCTACACCCATATCAAAAGGTTCATCATCTAAGTCTGTGTCCTCAGTAAAAGAACGTCTGAGTAACTGTGGTGGCGCAGGTTCGTATGGTTGTTTGACTTCCCTTGGTTCCTTCCCTGACCTGACAGCTCTTCGTATCAAATTGGCCATGTCTAAGAGTATTGGTAGCATTAGGTCTGTTGTGTTGTCACTGTTACCGAACATTGATCTCACCTGGAATCAGCAAAATGTTTCATGTATTCTTTTGATGTTGATTTTGAATGAAAGTTATGGAAAAGAAAGTGAGAAACAATGATGACAACATGATTCAGGAATGTATAGTAAGAAATGTGATAGTTTACCAAAACCAAGGAAAGAACCAAGTGTGAAGATATATTGTAGATGTAGGTATGAATGATGATAAATGTTTCAACTGCCTAAAAAGTGGTAATCGTGATGACCGCGATTGTTTTGAAGAGTAGAACCTAAGCAGGTAAATATTTGTAAGTAATGATGTAAATAGTGTTAACAATGCATGTGATAATGGTTAAGAAGATAATAAACAAATCGCCGAAACAGTAATAGACAATAGTTTAGTTTTTTTTTAAATATTCCCACATTAACATAAAAATAAAACGGTTCGACATTGCAGCTATTTATTTTTATGACTAATTGTTTAGGTCTCGTTCAAACTAGTAACAATATAAACCATACAATGACCATTTCACGGCCATGAGAAGACCTAGTTCCAGTTCAGTGTGGTATCCATTCTTTTGAGATCCGTATCGTGTGCACTACTGGTTGTGAGATTGGTTGATAGTGTTACTGCGTGTGTAGTTAGCCTTATTTTTGGACACGATTTTTAAATTGTCTTTGTTTTGCTGTTGTCACGGACATATTTTTCTTTAGTGACCTGTTTTTTGGACAGTTATGTTGTGTTCTTATGTTCTTAGTCTCAGTTTACAACGAAAAATTTGTCTATCTACACAAATATTCTAGTCACCAATAAAAAATCTCCCTCCCATCCACCCCCATCCACTCCCTCATTAGGCTGTATCATCCCACTGCTGGATGAAGATCCCTCCATAGAATTGTGTGGAGTACGAATCTCTAGCTGTGCCTGCCAGTCGTTTTAGTTAGAAGTCAAGCTCGGCTCACCGTCTTCACCTTGTTCTGCCACGATTTCGTCTAGCATTTAATGAACCACTTAAATTTCCCTTAATAATTTAATGCTGTTTTTTTTTTCATCTTCCCAGTTTTATAAATAAACCTCTCGATAACGACATTTACCTTATATAAATGCTAAAGATTCAGTAAGCGGTGTCCAGCGGCAGACGCACACAGAATATTATCGCAACCTTTTATCGCCAATTAAAGCCACTTTCCCCAGAAATAACGAGCTAATCGCAATTCAACTACAGCATGGAAATCGGTTTAGGAACGACTTAACGAACTACATAATTTACAGTTTATATTAATTTATGTTGTTTTAATCATTTTATTTTTGTAAGTAATTTTAATATCTTCGTCGTACAGTTGGTACCGAAATTAAAGAGAAATCATTAAATAAGTAGGTAAGTTCATGTCGTGAAAGGGTAACTAAAGAATTATGACCGACAGACTGCTGATCTATACTTCCGAAGCAATTAAATAATAATTACTACTTACAAATTAGCGGTCTTGGGAGGGTTTACTTTTGAATGTCTACTACATAATCAGTATACTTTATATATAAGGTCTATCTATTCATACACGAAATCTCTTAAGGGGTCATTGTACTCATCACTATGAATAATTTTTACTATGGGACCAACCCCGAAATCGCGGAAAAAAAGTCAGCTGTTCAGTACATTTTGACGAGTTAATGCGAACATAATGTAGGAAACACCTGATTTTTTTTGGCGATTGAAAGTAAAAATTGTACCCCTTAAGAGATTTTGTGTATGAACAGATACACCTTATATATATAATATATGAGGTCGACAATCAAAACATGCCCCAGGTACTTAAATACATAGACCTTTTCTAGAGGAACACCACTGACCCTAACCGGCGGTATGCTCCCAAGACATTTCGCACTGGCGGTCTCAAAGACCATACATGGACTCTTCTTCACATTATATACCAACCCCGTGGCCACAAACATATTCCTCGCATATCTGCACCAGCTTCCTCAGGCCGCAGATCGACGGGCTCAACAGCACCATGTCCTCAGCGTAACTTAAGCTGTTCGAACATACATCATCAATGTGGCATCCATCATGCTGACTGCTGAGCGCCACGATCAATCCGTTAATATATAAATTAAACAAGGTAGGAGATGCTAATAATAATCCTCTTTATATTCTTATTATCTTCCTCCTTTATATTAATCACTAGCGACCCGCCCCGGCTTCGCATGGGTGCAAAGTAATACATATAAACCTTCCTCTTCACTCACACTATCTATTTTAAAAAAACCGCATCAAAGTCCGTTGCGTAGTTTTAAAGATCTAAGCATACATAGGGACAGACAGAGGGAAGCGACTTTGTTTTATACTATGAATATTAGAGCCTGTTCACACGATATGTTGTTTAGTTAGTTAAATAAAAACTTACAACATTCTAATTGAGTTCTGTCGGTCTTATTAAAAATCTCGTAAGACAAAAATCAACCGTCTAAAATCGATGCAAAGCCGTCGCGCCTATTTCATTCAATAAATCATCTATATTTGCCCTAAGGCCATTAACTTAACGATCGTAAGGTGCCCGAGATATAACACACCATAGCACATTAGACACATGAATATTAACGCACAGAATTCCAACTTAAAACAAATGGTCGAAAATTGTCGGAATCGACTCTCACAGACATGCTAAGCATTTTAATGAATTATAAGTATGCTTCAGGTTACTTGTATGCAGGGTTCGAAGTGAAAATATCATTGATCTTGATAATAACTAAAACCATTAGCAATGACACTTCACCACTATCCGAACTCAATTTTGCTGCTTCCACGCTTACGCAAAGGCGTTATGTATCAGCTTAAAGAAAAGGTCACTAACATTGTGTTAAATCAAAAGACAGATTTTTGTACTATTCTGTTTGTTACTATTTCACTTTAAAGGACCAGAATAAATAAAGACCCTGTTTGAACTGAATTCGTCTGAATTAGTGCATTATAACAAAAAAAAAAACGGTTGAGTAAAAAAATTAAATAGTCAAGTTATGTTAATTTCAAACCCTGCTTGTAAAAAGTCGGGCTTAGCCGGGGCTGTCGCACCCAGGCAAGTATCTTCGATTATATCAAGTATATATGGCCGGCCAAACCCAGCCCAGAAAAAAATCTGGCCCAACTTGTTTGACCTAGGCTCGAGTTCATCGCAAAAAGACGATTATAAGACACCCTAACTATATGGGTAAGGTTAGGTCAGAACTGTGACCTGTAATCGGGTTTGACCAGTAACATAGATACATAACACCCGCGATTGATTTCAAAAATTAAACAGTTGGTTTACTGGTTACTGTGATTCGGCGACCATAGACTATAGAGCGAAAGTTTTGACGTAAAGTGAATGAAAACGAAAGTAATCGGAAACTGTATGGTTAGCCGAAGTATTACGGTTGTTATTTAATTTAGAGAATGTTGTGGTCTCTGTGTCATATGTTACGGCCTTGAGTGTTCCGAACCGTAGTATTGTGAATTTAAGTGCCTTTTGAAGAGAAGTGGAATCACAGACTCTGGCAGTCTGTGATCTCGATAGCTATAAACTATAAATCTTTAGAGAGTAACTAGGTTCCTTCCAAGGAAGCATGCACTACTCTCGACCACTTGTTCCTTATCAGGAGATATACCTATTGCAAAACCGAGATTCTATCAATCGATATTGATAATCCATCATAATCAATGATCATCATTGTCATTCCAACTATAATATGTAATAGATAGGAATGGTGGCTATCATTACTATCTATTATATCTATTTTAGCCGTCCGTTAAGCGCACTCGAATGTGTAAACCCCAGCAATAAAATCATCACCATGTAATTTTTTTTCAAGCTGATACCGAAAATGGCTTGTCGAATTAACTGACGCATCATTAATAGCAGGTATCAATAACCCTGACATAGAGGCATACCACAGTTCCGGACAAGAACACCCACAACTCCCAAAAGACGCAAACAAACAGACAAATGATTTCCTGACAATATGGCACACGCGACCGCCGTTCAGTCACGCATGTCCATATGATAATCACGAGTTTGTTTACAAATCTTTGAGCTAAACATGCAAATGTTTTGGGTCAAAGACATTTTCAGCCAACCGTGTGTGTAATGATAATTAAATCATTGTTTTTCCTGACAAAACAAATAAATTCATGAACAACGCTGCAAACTATTACACCGAAACTAAACCGCCATTACTATGCTGACATTGTGCCCATTAAGGAATACTGTGAAAAGCTGTCTAACAATTTTTATCTGTATATTAAATTATACTCCTATCAAATTATGAAACCCGTAGAAATCCGCCTAATTTGGCAGATCTTTTATCTTCCATCGTTAAACCGTGTTTTAGGTTTATGGTGTGGCGAACTGTAGGTGTACTACTATGGTGCACCTCTACCTACCCCTGCGGAATATGAGGTGTGATGTTATATTAAATAAGGTCATCGAATATTGCTTGTCAAAGACAGCAGATCGCATATTTTTTGAACAGAGGTCGGTCGATGCACCGAATAAACAAATATCGATTCGTCTAGAAATTGCGTTGCGTCACAATAACTCAACTGTAAGGTCGAATACGAATAACAACAAAGAGGTGTGACGGAGAATGAGGTTTAGAAGCAACGACAATATATATATTTTTTTTTTTTTGAACCAAGCTGTCTTTAATATTTATGTATGTGCTGGTATATCTATGTAAGTGCAGAGGCACGGGCGTGACAGCTAAGTGCCTCATGTAAAATCATGCGGGTGGATCAGAAATGACTACGAGGCACAGGCCTGGTGCTACAGCTACAGCACACCATAAGTGCTTTTGTAATCGCAAAAGAAACAACACGAAAGCATTGTAGTTTTGGAATCATGATAACTAAACTACTGCTATGCTTTTGTAAGTTCGTAATTTGTTTTTCCAAAGGCTTATGAAAAAAGGTAGATATTAAAAGAACTGAAATAGGTCACTTTACGTAAATGTTACTTTTACATAGAACTAACTGCTACTGATAATTGCGGTCAATTCCTCAGAATAAAAGTCGCAAAAGTGAAAACCACAATTAGTACCCGCATGCCTCATCATATATTCATCACAAGTGTTCATGTACGAATGTTTGATTAGGCTAGGTAGGCGCAGCTATTACCTTTAATCGAATATTTTACGTAATAACAATAGCTACCTATAGGAAAGCTTAACCAAGAAGATATTTGCTGGAGTCGTAACATGTAATGTAACATCCTTGGTTATTTCGTTGTATTGCTTATTTTTCTTTCTTAAACCTTAAGTTCATTGTATTTTTATAAAACAAGACGTAGTTAATAAGCAAGTGCATGCTTTGTTTTTCTTTATCAAATGATTTATATTTACCAACGATTAACTCGCTTTTTTCTATCTTTAGTAACCAATTACCTAATTGGAAACCGTCTGAAATACCGTTCACGCGTTATAAGTTTTTAAAC
The DNA here is from genome assembly GCA_947578425.1 of Eugnorisma glareosa. Taxonomy (NCBI): domain Eukaryota; kingdom Metazoa; phylum Arthropoda; class Insecta; order Lepidoptera; family Noctuidae; genus Eugnorisma; species Eugnorisma glareosa. Next base: position 21,612,775 of record OX387961.1, read on the forward strand.
TGTCATGGTCACTAACATTAACACTAATAACGGGATATTCGCCATGTTTACTGAAAACAACACGGAAAAGTGCCGAAAAAAGTTCGCGAGCGGACATAGTGAGTTTCGTGTGTCGGGAACAGAACAGAGCGGTACTGAGTGCAAAAAACGAACAAGAAAGAGGGTAGACCGATTTGTCTGCTCATAAAGACCCACCCGCAATATCTTCAGTTTATGCATGATCATGTTGCTTGCAACAGCGCCGATATCGGGAACACAAAATGGAAAACATGGTAAATATCCCGTTTCTAGTGTTAATGATAATACCGTTCTCCTTACTTTCATGACCCAAGAAAAAGAGATATCTGACTCAAACTGGAGCGTCATCATTATTTTCCTGTCCCTATCGCAATTTTTTTAGGGTCGGTGCACCATCCGCACGTTTCTATTAGTCAATATCTATTTTTTTCGCATCACATGGCCCCCATGATTTCCACGCAACTTTTCAGTCACCGTGCATAGGTACCACTATCAGAATGCTAACTCGAGCATCTTGTGTATAATCGATACACTCTTTTCCATTTAGAAGCATTTACTTCCTGTTAAAAGACGATGGTTGGTGGGCAACGATCTATTTTTATCATTTACAAGACTCCATGCACTCAATATTTTCTACATTTGCTCCACAAAGATGCAGTTTCTGCTACATATTCATAGCATAATGTTGGAATACTCGGGCGCCACTCAGGTGCATCGGATCGGATGCCACTGTGACGACGATATGAAAGCGGTGCTGCACTATTTTTGATAAATTAGACGTTCTTGAGAGGATAGGAGATAGTGACTTGGGAATTTTTGTTGATGATCTATCGTTTTTGTTAGCACGATATTGTTATAGCGCAGTTTCAGTTAATTGTTCGGATGCCGACGGAATTCGGGTAAATAAGTGAATTAAGTAGACGATCAAGAAGAACCTGTCTAACATTCATATTATATCATTACACATGTACACCTTGTTTGGGTGTAAACGAAAATGTTGGGTCTGAATTTGGTTGACTTTGATGTGACGTGGCACCGTGGGTGCCTGAATTCAGATATTCGGATACTGTAGGGCACGAAAACATGTTTCATTATTTACTTAAAGATTAGTATGCTCACCAACAGTTGCAGATCCCGCCAACATTATTTTTATGTTACAATTTTTTTGTAGGAATTCGTATTTAATATCAAATGTTTCCGGAGTTTTTTGGCGTCATAGAAATACCATTAAAAATATAAACAAATCTATTACGCAACAGTTAAATAATTCCATGTTATCTTAACGTAATTTCGTTTTAGAGGTTACCTACATTATACAACTGTAGAGTAAACTGGCTTCAGTGTGGAATAATAAGTAGATTTTATTCGAATGTTTATGCAACATTAGTTTCGGTGAAAGTCGACGTTTACGTTTATGAAATCAATTATTTACAAATGTGTTTGGTTCTCATGAGATGATGTTGACATTATACTACGCTGTTTTAAAATAATAGATAATGCTATCTGTTGCCTACAACTTCCCATTTGAACAAATGGCTAAATCAGTCTGTAAGTAAAATATTAAAGAGCAAATAGAGACCACCAGAAAACTGCGTGTGTCAAGTAAATTTAACCACATCTATGTCCACATCCAGATAGGTACTTACTAGCATTATGATTTCAGTACAAGTTTGGCCTGGGCAAACCTTGGCATTAGATATGCAAAAGCCATGAATAAATCTACATTAAATCACTTATTTATATTTCACAAGAGCTCGTCACAACCATCACAAAAAAAAAACATAAAATTAGTATACCCTTCATCAGAAATTGGCATTGACACACTCTAGTTTGGATGAAAAACAAAATAATAATTGTATTAGTTACACAAAGCAATTAATAGGGACAAGGGCATCATTATCACATAGAAGCTGTATGCATAGATAGCTCATTCCATATTTTTCGACCTTATACGTTAATAACTATACCGCAATCTTTGTTATAGTTTCCATTAAAAAATAGTAACCTATTTTGATATTTGAAATCTTTTATATAATAAGAATTGAACACAATTTCAATCACCTCTATTTATTTCATTGGCTAGCAATCATCATTACGATCAAAGAACACAAGCGTGTGCTTATTTCTTTCATAATACTTCCTACTTCGTATCAACTCCTGACTTCTTCTGGCGTTACAATTTGCAATGAAAATAGATTGACGTTAAACTGTGTTTAAAATAACATAGGTAGTAAAACATTGACATTGACATCGCGGTACCAATACTCCAAAATAGGCAGTCTCCAAAATACCTTGCTACCCATCACGTTTAGTGTTCCTCAAGGCAGTACCCTCGGCCCAACGCTCTTCACGCTGTATATAAATGAACTAGTAAGCCTCCCAATAAGCAACGCTGAAGTGATCTGCTACGCCGACGCTGCCATCATATTTCACGACTTGACTTGGGAACGGGTGTATCGTTTGGCGGAGCAAGGCCTCTCTCAGATAGAGCACGCCCTAGACACTAATTTAGTAAGAGTATATTGCTTTCTCTAAAACCAGTGCCTCCAACCCATCCCCAACTCTGTCCATAAAAACTTGCTCACAAGAACACAACAACGCCTCCCACCACACCTGACCATGTAATGTCCTTGAACAAAAACATACCTCGGAATTACCATAGACAACAACTTAACCTACAAATTCTACATATACCCTATACTCCAGAGTGTGATATCTGATCCATGTTATGAAAAAACTCCGCAACTGTACCCCAATCGATGTACTGCGTACGGTTTACTATCTCTGCCAATCAATCATGCAGTAACGCATTTTTGTATATGAGGACGACTTGGTAAAACTACATTTATTATATAAGAGAGGGCACAACGGGCACTACTCAAGGTTGCGTTAAAAAACCTTTCAGGTTCTCCACAGACCTTATTTACCAGGAGTTTGAAGTCCTAAGAGTACGTCAAATGTTCATACTTCAAGTAACGCTTAAATATCACGCAACAGTAAGAAAACTGTCATTATACAACAATTTATTAAACAAACGACTATTTAGAGTACCCATATCAAATACCAAATCGGAACTAGCTAGACGCTGTACAGATTTTTCTCATCCAAACACCTATAATAAAGTAAGTAAAATTTGCGACCTACGAGACTACCTAACCACCACTTGTAAAAAAATACTAAGATTAGCTCTTCAGAAACTGTCATACGACGACACCGAAGCCTTCTATAGCATCTGCCCAACAACCACACACACACACACAGTAAAACACACACATACGCTCGAACACACATACACACACACACACCCACTAGATCACACAAACACACTATACCATTATTTTTATTTTATTTCCTTGTGTTCGTTTTATTTTCATAGACTGATAATGTTTATTATTATATTTTAATGTCCATAACTTAATGTAAGTATGCTAAATTTGTAAAAATCAATACAACAAATCGATTATAATAACTGTTTTGTCTATATTGGTTAATAAACTTATTTTGATTTTGAAATTACAGTGAGTTCAGCATGCCAATTGTCACGATTAAAATATCACCCTGATGGCCGTAGCTGTCATTTGTGGATTTTTGAAAATCGTAGCAGATAGTGAAAAGCCCGAAACTCCAACAACCAGTCCCGCCAACGGGTACTGTATTACAAGGAGTATGTTGGTCAGAAAGACAGCCTATCTGTGTTAAACATGGTATTTGACCGGTTAGACTGGATGACCCCAATATTCATATAGTTAGTAAAAGGCAGGCTGATGACTATTCTCAGCACAATAAAATCTAAAAAAATCTTCTAATATCATAGCTCTTGGTGTTTTTAATCCACAATAACTGCAATAATACGACTTTTTATCTAACAAAAACTTCACCTCCGAAGCAACTCCACAGATTTCTTACAAATGGTTCACTCCGGCCACGACTCTTTACGGTACAATTATATTTATGAAAAGAAAATGGCGTCAATGTTTACAACACCTGCCGTTTGATAATTGTGTGGACAATCGATTTTAAGATTACGTTAAATGGATTGAAAAAGAAATATCTGTTGTTAGTGAAATAGTGTTTAGTACGTGACCTAGGCTGCTTAACAAAATAATACTGGATGTGTCAAAATGCAATTACCACCTTTTCAAGGATGTGATTAGTTAAGTAAAAATCTTTTGTGACACCTTTAAGAAATTGGATTTTTATATTCTTCAAAAAGTACGAGAATAATTTATAAAATTTTGCAAGACCAGTTTTTGAAAATACCTACAATCATTATTACTTCATACACTAACTAACTAGATACATCATCATAGTTACTTCGTAACTAGATACCTCATAACCCTTTCATCATTTTCTCTAGCTACGGTTTATTTATGTTTGATAATAAATATGTATGAAGACGAAACTTTTAAACAATAGGTACACACACTTAAGTACATAAATAATATCACTCGTGCCTTCTTGTCTTAAGTAATTAAAACAAAGAAAGTATAGTACAAACAAAAACTACAACAAATATCATACAATATGGAGAAGCGTGAAAATTACACTGCGAGACAAAAAAAATTGACCCAGTTCCGTGATATTGGAGATCGAATGAAATCTCTTTATGATTACGATAGTTTAGAGAGAACAATGAGTGAGATGGAATGTTTGTCGGTTTATTAGTACTTAACCAATCGACAAAAAGTTAACAAATGCCTCTCTATCTATTTAACAAGTGAAATGTGTAGTGTGTGTTCCTGTAGTGTTTTCTATAGTATCATTCTTACGGCGTAAGTTGTGTTTTGATCATGTTAATCATTGACGATTGATTGTCGTACTTAAAGTTTCTATTGTGAAATATCATTTACTTTTTTTGGACTTAAAGATTTAAATAGAAGTCAATAATTAACTATTTACATAATTTCACTATAAAATAGTTAATTTATATGACATTACCAAAATTCTGTTAGCAACGGAAGTTTAGTAGGACATTTAAATAAATGCGTAATATATATGTAGGTATGTATATTATGTAACTTAATTATGTTATGTTTACAGAAACCGCGTCTCAGTATGCCAAACAAATTATAAAAAATAAACACTACTTACCTACTTTTTTTTAATAATGCCTTTAATATTTTATCATTCTATATCTGTCAATTATTGTTCGAAGATGACAAAGACAAAATAATGTTTGAAAAACTTATGTTTAGTGCTAAACGCATTAAGTAATTCTTAGACTTCCACAATCCTAACAAATTGCAAATAACTTGGGCCGCCAAAACCGCATGTTAGTGTTTGTATTTACTTACTTTCGTTAAGTTTGCAAAACATGGTTTTGTGGAATTTCTGATTAGCTAGACGATGGATATACTTATAGGTAAATTGACATTCCAACCACAAGTTTAGGAAATGTAAAATTGTTCATAATTATTCTTATCAAATTATCAGTTCACTGATATTAAACATAGTTTACGTTTAATATATGGTTTTTGCGAGTGAATGACTATTCATTCGCCCGCAAAAATATGATAAAATGTAAGTGATCTGAATTACCTTAGGTATTATTATGGTAATTCAGATCACTTGCAGTTTAACATTGTTATGCAGGCTGCTGTACTGTGGTATTATACATAACTGTGCATAAACATACACACATATTACTTAGAAACATGATTAACTCATGAGGAAAAATCAATCATGAAACAAACGCATTTCCGCAAAGAAACAGCTACTTAACGGAGTATTTCTATACAATTCGTTTACACATGACGTGGGTTCACATGAGTAATTACAACACGCTTGCACCAGAGAAACGGAAAAGAAAAAACTCGATAATAATTGTGCGAACCAATTCTCTCACTGTATTGTGTCGTAAAATAATAATGTGGAGCATTTTTGTTGGCCGCAAGTGTATTGTAGGGGAAACGGTGGTTGTATGAATAGATTTTAAATAACAAGTATATGTAAAACAATGGTGTAACGGTACTTGTAAAAACTTACTATTTAATTATGTTCAGTGCTGTTTCTAACTGCGTATCGTGTCCATCTTTAAGATCAACTGATCATGTAGTTTTCTCGTGAGAGCTGGGGGCTTAAAATGGAAGCTTTATCAGAATCATAATATGAATCACGTTAAAAATTTAAAATTCTTAAAATGAAGTTTGTTGTCATACCCATGGAGACCATTTTAAGAATTTTATTTTTTTTACGTGATTCATATTATGATTCTGATAAAGCAGCTATTTTAGGTACCCTGGTAGTTTCCTAGTCTAAGAAGCCTACTTAAAGGCAACTTGACCGTGGAACCTGTGGTGGAACGTCTATCAGTAAATCTGTTATGGCTGTAACCTGAACTTCGTGTCTCATTAACCACTCGTATGTCGAGTATATAGACACAATTAAAAACATATTGTGTCTCGCGTAGATCTACGTTCCGGCTACGAAGGGTTAAACTTACGACCTTTTACATCGGTAGCGGGCAGTCAGCAACCCAAAACTATGATAACGTGGGTGTTACTGGATTGTGCAGTTCTGATAAGTAGTCGCTCCATGTGACACACTTCATAGTTTGAAAAAAAGCTAGGCAGATGAAGTTGTCATTAAACTTAACAGGTCACAAAAACAACACGAATTTTTCCCTAATTCCCACTCTGAACTTCATCACCATGGCAACGTATTTCCAAACATAGCAATATCTCCAGCGAAAGTCCTTTTTCATCGACAGTACTAAATAGATAGCACAAGCAGTGACAATTCCGAAATAAGCGATAAACAAACTTAATGAGCTATAGCGTGTCAACACAAATTATGTGGGCACTTTCTTTTAAGTAGGTGCGCAAATGTTGGTTTTAGTAGCTACTTTACGCGATGTCAGTATTGTTGAGGCTTTCATAGCTATGTAACAGCGTCTGGTTGAAGAAAAGTAGGTCAAACATATTTTGAATGCGGCCAATTGATGTGACTGAAAGACATCAGAAGTCACATTGTCAAGTGCCTGAAGTTATTTTAAAGCACTAACTTCTTTCAACATCAAGTTTTGTCAAGTTTCTATAGGGGCAAAATGTTTTCTTTTTCTCAAAAACCGCTTAAAAATTGTAAAAACTTTAACTTAGAAGCGATTATCTAACGATCATACTTTATCTAATGTATTGTTGAGGAGAGCATCATATTCAATAGAAAACAATTCATTTCAGTTGTGTTTTAGAAAACACAACAAGTCTATGTTATAAAATATAATAGCCATTCCATCTAATGTTAAAAGAATCGGATGATGAAAATTGAATATAAGAAATCTGTTAGTAAATGGCTGAATGATGCAGACTATGAATTCCGATCTTCACGTACCAAATAGTGATGAAGAACGAATTGTTCAATAGAAATTCAGGGTGAACCCGAATCAAATGATAATAAACCAACTCGTTCATGAATGAAACATGAACAGATGGAGATAACTTAATTGTTTGTTCGTCGCCTAAGCTCCTTGGCCAAGAATAAAACCTTATCTTTTTTGCAAAAATAAAACCACCCAGTATTGTTATATTCAGCGATAGTGACCTGAGCTTCTAGTTTACTAGGTGTTACAATAGAATTTGATATGAATCTAATTCATTCCGTTTTAGTATGCTCGTGGGATCCATTTATTGTTTCATACAATTTTATAATGTAAAGATTTTCTCAAACGATAGATTTGTATAACGATTTGGTCAATGACATGAAACCACGGACTTCACCTCAAATGGGACGGTTAGATAATAATTACGATTGTTATGTTAAGAATGTATCTTTGAAATAATTTAATAGGTTAGAGTTTTGTTAGAGTACGTGTTATTTTTCTCTTTAATGAGTTTAAACTTAGTAGTAGTACTTTATGAATGTTATTCAATGATTATTAATAAGAATCTTACTAATATTAATGCGAAAGTTTGTGAGGATGTTTAAACATATGGATGTCTGGCCGTTTGTTACTCTTTCACGCAAAAACTACTGACTGGATTTGGATGAAATTTGGCTCACAGATAGTTTATAACCTGAATTAACATATAGGATAGTTTTTAACCCGGTAGTATAATCCCGTGGGACAATTACCGAACTGCACGAGGGAAAGCTGCAATAAATAGTCAACCAATCGATACATTCAGGGAAATCATAGAAGTTTTGGGAATTGGGGTGGTTCTTTCAGCCAGTTTAAAAAAAAGATGACTAATAGCTAAAAAGACCGGTTTATTGTTCTATACGCAGACAGATTTCAAGAAGAGAAAAATGAAATGTTGATCAGAAAGATATCCGACTTTATGTCTAACGATATTATAACAATTCTCACCTGCGCAAGATTCAGCGGTGCCCTCCCAGGCGGGGTGCTAACCTGGCTGGACACCAGAGATGCCAGCGCCACCCTCTGGTTCCCCGACATAGCCCTGATGATGGGCAGAATCTGCGCGAACTTGCCCACGTGGTCCTTCCTCTCCAGTGCCCTCAGCACAGCATCCTTTATCATCCCTTCCTTAGCCCTTATCTTATGAGAAGACTTATAGTTTTTAACCAACGTCCTGCGAGGCGAAAGATCGAAATCTTCCAACGTATCTTGTCTGTCTTCAAAAGAATCCAAATTGTACTGAGGTCTATGGGAATTCGTCACTCCAGTCGGCTTTACTATTCTAACAGGAGGTTTTACTACAGTCTGATATTGTCTAGACTCCTGCGCAATCATCACCTCATCGGGGTCACTGAATTCAAAGTCTTTTAAATCATCTTCCGCTTTCAGGAACGTTAATAATGCTGCGACGAGGAAAACTCTCGATAAACGCGCCATTTTATTTGAATAAATTAATCTATATTCTATATTACAGTTTAATCATATTAGCACTTTGCACGAACACATTTTCGGGGAATCAAAAAATTAAAATGTTTTTTTATGAGCGCGCGTTGATGTCTTTTGGTCCGCGATGCGCGCACGCAGAGCTCCGCGATTCAACGACAAATGGACGCGTGCGCTCCCCCACACACGCACACCAACATACTCTCTCATCTTGTACACAGGTGTCGAATAATACCGGAACTGACGACTTTCACCGTGTTACTGGGGTCATCTCTGGTCATCTGATAACTGCTCTTATCAACAATAGATCCTCAACTGTGGGTACAAAAGTTAATTCTGCTGTCAGAATTTAACACTTCCATTGATGGTATGTTATGTAAGTGAGAAGAAAAAATGTATGGGCTCAATATCAATGACAATGATGATATTGCAATTATTTTTGTATCGTATGGACAGCTTTCACAGTTCGGAAGTTATTGTTACGAAAGACAGCGATCGGAGTATTGTTATCGATAGACTTGGCTGCGCCTATAAATATATCGGGACATTGGAGTTAGAGCTTTGTTTCGATGAAGCAAGAGTTGGATTTTGCGTGGCCAATGGTAAACCAATTAAGTTGGTCAAAATTAGATAATAGTTTTAATATTCATCGAGAGATATTCGATACACGTAAAACTATAGTAATAGGAATTATGTCAAGTTATTGTATGACGTTATTTGACTGACATAATCTTATAAAGTGGTGAAAGCGATTTTATTTACGTAATTTATAGTCGCACTTTAGTATGCTTTGGAAACCCATTTTATTCAGGACCAAACATTTTGTACATGTTATACCCCCACAAAACTTCGTAACAGTTTGTCGGCGGTATTGAACTATTGACGTAGTTTGACTAGATATTCTTAGTTGTTGGTCTTAATTTAATTATTATTATAACGACATTTACAATGTTTTAAGTTATAGGTGCCATAAGTTTTGAAAACAAAGCTTCTTGGACTAAATCTCGATTTTGGTTTGGTTTAGTTTGGTTATAATTATGCATTGGTCTTTTGATTCGATGTAATGTATATTAATATTTATTATATTTACTTTCTTAAATGTTTTTGTAAGACATTCACACAATCACACAATGATAAAGATCATGGGGTATGATTCCACTTTTTTTTATTCATATTTTTTTAAGTAACGTTACTTTGTTGCTGAAGTAGGTAAAGAGTTTTGCGATCAATAGAATTCTTGCCTTTTTATGTATTGGCGATGAACTTCTAAACTAGAAATAATATTAAGTTAGGTTAGGTAAGGATACTCGTACTTCTAATCTGCGTCATGTTACTACTAGGCAAAGAGCTCTCTCCATTATTTCCAGTTTTTAATCCAAGGACCAATAATCATAGGTTTTGTTCATCTCGTCCCGCCTAGAGCATCGAAAATCGGCCATTATTTGGGACCAGTTTTTTTTCGGTTTCGGGTTTTCTTAATAACAGGGTACCCGGGTTTTTCGGCCTTTTTCGGGTTTTTTATTAATTTACATTGTACTTTAGCTTTGTGCTTGGTCGTTATTTTCTTTAAAAAAGGGAGCAAGACCTTATTAAAGACCCATTTCGCTCCTTAGCCACATGTTTAAGCTCTTTGAAAGAATCGTCACAAATCGTCTAGCGAGGAAACTCAACGACATCCAGCCACCGGACAAGTCGGGTTTAGAAGAGGATACAGCACCAGAGATCATATTCACACAGTGCGGCAAATTATACTGAAGTCCGAAGAGTATAATCGTCTATGAGAGAAGAGACCTGGTTTGTTCTGGAGTATCTGCAGCGATGCCAAGTAGAATGGCGATACTACCAAGTGCTGAAAAGTCTTTAAGAGAACGCCATAAATAATGATCGTCCAAACTCAGAAGCAGCATACAGAGCATATCCCATTGTGTCGGGGGGTGAGGAAAGCGGACGTAACTTCACCGATAATGTCCACCAACGAACTGGAGGATGTGTTTAAGACGCTCAACTGGGAATGACATAACATATACAGGGAGTACATCTCACACTTGAGATTTGCAGATGGCATCATTATACTGACTGAATCGCTGCACGTCTTACAGCAGATACTACATAGATGGCCTAGTTGATTCTTTAATACGCATTGGTCTTAGGATGATCTTGACAAAACCCAGGTTATGTTCAACGAACTCGTCACCCCAGGATCTATGTTGTCAATGCCTGTCCTCTCGAATTTTTTCGAGAATATATTTACCTCGGGCAAACTCTGCAGTTTGGTAAGAACAACTTTGAGAGGAATGATAACAGAAGAATCCAGCTGGGCTAAGCAGCATTTGGGAAGCTTCACCAAGTCTTTTCGTCAAAAAAATACGGGTTCTTTGGAATGAGAATTTTACCAATTATGTTTATTCTTGTGAGAATAAATTTTAGATGAATAAGTCGCGTGAATAATAGAAAATAAATCACTTACTCAGGTTTCTACATTTTAAATGACCAAACGACCCAAATGACCGAAACGACTGGGTTTTATACGACAGAAGCGGTTTTTTTTACAAAGCTGTGTCCGTATGCCCTAAGTCCCGCCATTTTCTGAGAGGTATTAAGCCTTTTTTTTTACCTATGGAAAATCATCAAATAACCCCTGCCGCTCTGGGCTGAGCAGGAGGGGTGTCAGACTTTTACTGACTAAAACCCATCCATGTTCCTTCCTTTGCCCTTTGTATTCCAGGGTCGCGGTATCTCTTTCGAACAGTCCCGCAACCCTGGCAGGCATCGGTCCTTTCGGACCCCTTCCTGTTTGCTGATTCTCTTTAGAACGGCGCAAATTAAAGTGCCCAACTAAAATTCGTTCTAGTTTGTCAAGCACAGTTTGTTAAGCCTGGTAAGTGGACTAAACAGTAAAGCTTTTTCTTCCAAAGATGAAAACGTCTGCTTTATGATATACTTACCACCCACCGTTGCGATAATTAGCTGCACAAAAGATAAGTTACGTACAAAGAATGGGAGTTATGCGAATCGTCTCGCTCTGGTTGTTGGCGCTTAAAACATAAACATCGTACTGTAAGACAGTTATCATTGCCGGGTATCTATTACAACTGGATAAACATGTAGACACAACAGTGAAGTGTGAATCAATTTTAAACTTAAAAACTAAGAATCCGTCATCATCACTTCAGCCTTGTGGCTGGCTTGAAGCCTGCTGACAACAGCAGGCTTCAATAATCGCAATCACGCATCGTTCGATTTAGAAACAAAGTTTTCTAATAATTTGGTGCTCCTAGTCAAAAAATAAGTTTGTTGGATTTTTGAGAGTAATTAAATTAATTAATATTTGAATACTTGATTTGAATTGAAAAAAATATAAAAAATGAATAGTAACAACAAATCGAACTCTTTCATTATCAAAATGACTAACGTAATATTATCCCACTAATATGCAAGGCCACCCCCTCCTTTTTACTCAAAATTCTTTCCGTCCTTTTGGCTCGTTCTACCATCTTCTTCTTCGTCTGCCACGATATCATCTAACGTTTAATTCGGTTCATTATCGAGTTTCATCCAATTAATGATTTCTAATAATAAAATTCTTAGGTATTTAATTTAATTCCGCCGGTAGTTTGGACCCTGTTCCCGATACCGGTGGGCTACAATTTTTTATATTTTAAAATATTTTTATATTGTTTTTTTTTTAGGGAATATTTAAAAATGTAATTGATTTGTAAAAATATAAATAAAAGAATAATAAAATCGTAACAATTATTTTGGTTCCTTTTCGAAGCCTTTAAATCACTTTTTAGGAAACGTTATATAAATCAGGCCTATTCCACAGCAATACAGTAGATCTATATTAATATTACTTCAAAACAACATTTTCTGCGCAGCTTATTTTATAAACGAAAGAAGGAAACAATTTAAGTATTAGAAGTGTGCGGTTTGACGATACTAGTTACTTTCTTTGTGATTGAAGCTTTGTTGTGCCGCGTGCCGGTTGTGCGTAACACTGACAAGACAGCGAATACAGGATGGGTTAAGATCGTTTACGACACTCATTTTGAAAATATTCGTATTAATCTTGAAATTAACGACACTCGGATGGAACATACAAGACAAATTATATACCTGTTGTTTCCAAGCTCATTCATATCATATTTACTGCTTGAAGACTATTATTTTGACTACTGAAAAGAGCCGAAAATGAATTGCAAGCTGAAAATTAATACACTATAATTATGTCCGAGATAATCAATACAATGAACTAAAGAATCAATAACAGCAAAACAAATGGACGCCTAAGCGTCACTTACTTTTGCATACGGAGAATTGAATATTGGTCTACAAAATAGTGCAGGCGCTTCAATTTAAAATTGTGTTTGCGTTTTCCTTAACACCAAATCATTGTGATATGTTAAACAAACTGACTTTTAATTACCAGGCCAGTTGGCAGCAGTCTACTTCCTTGCTGGACCATGCATACGGCACGACATCTGACGAAGACGTGCCAACTATTCACAATTCGAAGAGCGACAAACGAGGACTGTGTTGGATACATAGTGGGCCACTGGGCACACCCGTTGTCTAATGGTCGCAAACACTTCTGTTGAGCACGAGGTTCTGGGTTCGATTACCAGGTCGGTATTATTTTAACAATAAACTTTTCTCTATTCTATTCTTCTAATTCTAATTGGGTTTTTCTATCAGGAATATCTTATGCCCGTTTAATGGAAATAGGATCTCCCCTTATTACATAGTTTGATGTTATTTTATGTTTTTCCCTAGAGTATATATTACTTTAAACACGCTTTGTAATAAAGGACATCAAACAAACGCGTTAAGCAACGGCGCACAGGCTGCGGTTGAACGAAAGTACACTACGATGCGATTACACTGGCGTGCACTATCATTACTGCAGTATAGACAAACGTTCAGCTATCTGTGCTGCACGATGATGGCTCCCAATATAAACTTGTGGTATTGGGTAAGGTGGGTCGAGGAAATGGGCAGGTGTGTACTTTCCCTTTTGGATTGATTTAGGATGGTGAAGTTGTATTTTGTTTGATGAAGAGTATGTTCTTGTATTCACCAATTCCATAACGCAAGCAGCCTATAGCGTCCTCATTGCTGGGTATCCTACCTCTGAGGAGTACAACGTTACGTTTTCCCGGGAGGGGGAATAGTAAAGCCAGAGGAAAACTATAACCTACCTATCATCGGGCTTGGAAGAGTCAGGGTTTAAAACTAAATAAAAAGGCTAACAGTATCCTACTGCTAACAGTAGCTTTAATATAAATAAATTAGGTACCTATCCTATCATAAATACCTAACAAGGCCAGGGAAGCCGGGGGAGAAAAAAGTTGAAGGTCACTAGGAAATGAGGGGTCCAGAGGTTTCTTCAAATAGTAAAGTTGAAAGCTCCAAGACCAAGGCTGGCAGGCTGTAGTAGATAAAGGCCCCGAGTCAGTCGTCCGAGTCGCCGACCTCGGAAAGGCAGGTCGTAGCAAAGGGGCTGAGGGTTACCGGCTGTGAAGGTCTCATGGGCTTCCAGCTGTTAAAGCGTCAAGGGCTCCCTGCAGATAACGACGGTCATTCTGTAACACAATGGTAATATCAGTTCTGCAATCTCCAAAGATTGAACGCGACCGCACTCGCTGGACTTCGCGCTTTCGAGCCCAAAAACGCGTAACTACGTACGCTACTCCGGCCATAGCTTAATCAGCTAAGAGCACTGCTATTCTCCCAACTGGACACTGCAACGAGCACCCGTAGCAGACTGAAGAACATGACAGCCCCGGCCCCCCTTCTTCTTTTCCAGAAGACCGGCCTTTTGAATTTTGAATTAATAGATTTCTAGAACATACAATTACTTACAACCTAACCTCATAGCTCCAGCAGTAAATTAAAAATAATAACTAAGCTTGTCATTATCTGACACTACAAAAGTAAATAAACATTGGAAGACAGAAGATACAGAAAACCTAATAGTACAAAATACAGAGCCCTAGGAATGCTGCCTCCAGGCAATGGCTATGCAGTTACCTGGAGAGAACGTATGATGCAAAACCTACACTAAAATAGCCAAACGTAAGTAAAAAATCTCAACATTACACGAGTAGGCTACCATCCATCACGCAGGTCCATTGTAGTTTGGAGATATCCAAAGAGATTTAGAAGACTCATATGTCTTTGGAGATATCAACTGTCTTCGAATTTTAGGTACTAGGACATGCCGGTTTTGTCACGTAATTAAATACTTTAATACTCTAATTTGTGTTTAGGGTGTCGTAAAACGCCAGTAATCTCTTAACCCCACAGAAAGTTGGCTAATAGCCCCCATACAAACTTGACCATAAAATACCATTTTTCGTGAAGAGTTGATTATTCCTTTGATCATTGTTTTATTGGATTTTTCCTGTGAGCTAACATCACTTTATTTTTATGATGTGAGGTGTGGGCGTGTGGCCGAAGTGAAATTCCAAAACTGGTTTCATGAAAGAAAACAATAAAACAAAAGGGCGTTTAAATTTTTCAATACATTTTAATATTTATTTTTAATAAAATAATTCTTTTTAAACTTAAAATACAATCATATCTTACTATAACCAATACTATCATACAATCATACAATTTTTGAGACTAGACAGCGATATCTGGAATAGAGAAACAATCGATAAAACTGTGAGTAAATAACATAAAATATAAAATGTTATATAACACTCAGCATAAAATAACATCTGATATTTACAGTACGCTCATAATATAATGTGTAGCACCATTATGATCCAACTTTTTATACATTTTGATACTAATTTTAAACTGCAAAAGTTAAATTTGTGGAGAAAGCCACCACTTGATTAATAAATCAATTTATTTGTCTGTGTTTGGCCGCGCCCATTTTGATGTGAATTTGTTTATTCAATATTTTAGAACATTTTTTTAACAAAATCAAAACTAATGTTACGTAAAACATAGTCGAGTTTTATTATTTATTGGAATGTATCAAATGCCGTATGCGTAAACCTAACCACCTACGTATAACACACATACATAATCAACATACATAACAGTTCTTTATTTACAATTTATTCATATGAAAACCACGGCATACATTAATATAAAAATACTGTTATAAATTAACAAATTATTTACAATTATAAACATAGTTGTCAAGTAATTAAAATTTCAGTAAGAATGAAATTCAAACTTGTAATGTCATGTTTCCACACACTAGTGCAAAATTATAGTGTTTTCTCAAATCAGTGCTAGTGTTTGGCAGATTGTGCCTAAATATAAAAACACTAATTAATTACATTTCAGTCAAGTTTCACTGAATTAATGGGAATGTGACGTAATAAGATTTATTAGGCATAACTTAGTCTTTTCAACTCCAAGATTGAAGACCTACATCAAGTATCAAAACATGTCTACGTTCACACTTTCTTAAAAAAATAAAGCTAATATCATCTTCTAACTCCAATTCGATTTTATGTACAACCACATTTCGTATACCGTATCCGTATACATAATCAGGCGATTATTGTCTCTCACTTTAAAATCACTACCAACTAAATAACAAGGCTAAGTTATGCCCACATCTTCACGAAAATGCGCTGAGTCCACAAGGCTGAGTTGGCACTACTGCGGAACGTTCCACGTTTGAACTAACTCCGCCATCTTTGTGGCGCACTTATATGTCACATTCAAATTCTGATACTCTCTTATTCCTGCCGTCAGGTGCCATTTGGAAATGATTGTCCCTATCTCTAGTCCCTACTCTGGGAAACCCATTAAAGCTGTTTCTACTGACCAACGGGTTCTCCCTTTCTCTTTCCCTCTCTCTATGAAAACTGGAAGTCGAGAGTTTCCCATCTTTGCGTTCGGTAAAATTCGTGTCACTGAAGTTTTCTTTCGGGAAATTCCGTTCGTTGAACTCGCCGTCGGAGAAGTTCCTGTCGTTGAAGGGGACATCTCGGATGCCGAAGCCACCCATCCGCGGTGTGCCGATACCAAACTTGGTCCGAAGCTCTTCGTCGCGGAAGTTAAACGCTCGGTTTTCGAATTTGGCAGGACCCGTGGTGAGTCTAGAAAATAAATTCCATAAATATTGTGCTGATGCTCGATTACCAAAATAAATGTGAATTTATTGATCAGGAGTTTTAACATGTTCAAAATTTTTATACGTTGTGAGAGTCCAACAAGTTCCCTGAAATTGCATTTTTAGTCAAAATTTAGATTAGAAGTCAGATATGCAGAATTCAGGTGGTGCGAGTAAATGATGCCCTTTCTAAACTCGCCAAGACGTGTCTGATACAATGAGACATTGTTTTTGGTCCGATTCATTAGAAAACCAAATATTATGGACACCGTTCACCCCCACCACCTCAACTACTCACTCTCTAAAGCAGCGTCTCTCCCGGTCATACTCCGCTGACAGTCCCTCATCATCATTAATAATGGCGGAGGGATCGCTATACACCGAGGATTCCTGGTAAAAGGAGTCCAGGTCCACGTAGTTTCCTTCAGACGGTTCATTATCTAGTAGCTCTGCCAGTTGACCCTTGAGAGCTGCGAAGGAAGGGCGTTGTGAAGGGTCTGCATGCCAGCAGGAATGCATGGCGCGGTATAGTTGGGGCTTGCAGTGTGGAGGACGCTCCAGCCGGTACCCTTCTGTGACCGCTGCTAGCACTTCGCGGCCTGACATCGCTGCGTACGGCGTTGAACCTGTTCATGAAAAGGTGGGATATCAGCCAGTTTTCTACTCGAAATGTTCAACGGCTTGATATTGTAAACCTGCTGTCTCATTAGTCCGTGATTGGCTTATTCGGCTCGGATCATGAGGTGTTGGGTTCAACTCGTAGCTCGGGGAAAAAAATATTTTTGCATTTTTTTTTTAATCCTATTGGTATACCGCAGCTAAGAACTTAGTGGTATGGTATGACACATCCATGCCATAGTTACATCTATTCATGACTGCAACTCTCACCTACGTTTGAAACGCTCGAAACTTCAAAAAATTAGAATACTCGTGGTTGTTCGAGTGATTATTTTTATAAATCATCAGAATTTTTGGCTTAAACTAATCACAGTATCTACTGGTTTTGATTCGTATTAGAATATAATATTATAATATAATATAACATTGACGCAGTAGGCGATATCTATTTCAATTTAAAGTATGTGAGGCTAGAAAACCAAAGGCTACTGACCGAGCGTCACAATCTCCCACAGCAGGATGCCGAAGGCCCACACGTCGGTGTGGTGGCTGTACACGTTGTAGAGCAGCGCCTCGGGCGCCATCCAGCGCACCGGCAGCGCGCCGCGCGCCGCCCGCGAGCTCGCCCCCGCGCCGCGCGACATGCCGAAGTCCGCGATCTTGCACAGCTTGTTGTGGTCCACCAGCACGTTGCGCGCGGCTAGGTCGCGGTGGACGATCTGAAAAAATAGCCAATAGGAAATTAGCATTATCACGAGTAGTGAGTTGCAAAATAATTAATTCTCGGCAAATAGGTTGATTGTTTCTATTTCGGCGAAATAAAAGTATCCTATAGAATAGATTGCTGTAATTTTATAAAATAGGCCAAGGCCTCTCTTTTGTTTATCGGTTTAACTACGTGGAAACTTACCCCTTTAGACGCAATATAGTCCATCCCCCTCGCCACGCAGTACGCGAAGACCGTCAGATCTCGAGACGTGAGCGCGCCACTGCCGCTGAACCGGTCGGGTCGGGACCGGCGCTCGCGCAGGTATGTCAGTAGTTTGCCGCACATCACGTACTCCATTATTAGGAGATAGGGTTCTGAAAAGCAAAGGAACAAGAGTTAAAAATTTAAGTTTTTTATCTATTTTATTAAACGCTTATAGGTAATATAGTCAGTCACAACGCCTTACTACCTCTTATGGCAGTTGGCCGGAGTTAAATACTAACAATTGGCTCTCAAGCAAAGACCGTCAGCGGAAATGAAATTTATGCAAAATATGAATTATGAAGATCTTTCGTTCAGAGTTTTCTTCTAAATTAACAATTATCATAACGATGACGTTCTCACTAGACTTGTGTTAGGTTTTTTTTCTGTTGTTGAAGGCATCTTCACAAGTAATTTCGCGTAATCAAGTCTCCCCTCTGTAAGCTGTGATCCACCACGCGAACCAAGTGCGCTTTTGTCAAGTCAAACACTCGCGGGTTACTTATTAATTGAATCCTTAGCCTCTATTCCTGTCATATTATTGCAAAAATAACGTACCTAGTTCAGTGCAACAGGCAAGTAACGTGACAACGTTGGGATGTGTCCCTATCTTCTGCATGATGTAGATCTCGTGGAGCAGTTCTTGCTTTTCCTTCTGTGAGGCAGTCTCTTTGATGCTCTTGACTGCCACCAGCCGCGTCAGTCCATCGTGACCGTTCAGGTCGTCTGCTTCTGCTTTCCACACCTGCATGAATATGAATAATTTTAGGTGAATGATTGTAAACAGTGAGTGGTACAGTACAATTAGTGAATGAAACAAAACACTGATTATATTTATGAAATTGACAATAAATGTATAACCTACCACAAGTCAAAACAGCAGTTAGCCTAATGGTGTGACCATCGGGCTATCAAAGGTCTTGAGTTCTCTGATTTTTCGAATTCATGTGCGTATTATATAATAATAACTATCACTTCCTTCGGTGAAGGAAAACATCGTGAGGAAACCAAACCAGCATGACTGGGAGATGTTAATTTCTCGACGATATGTAAAGCCAAGTCAGAGGCTCTTGGGTGGCATAAAATCCCTGACCTGGTGTCAGAGTCCTTTATTTGTCAAAAACTGACAAGAGGTTGCCCTCTAACCAAACGAAAAAGAAAGACTAGTCAAAATACCTAAGGCTTCATTTATAAATATTAAATACATCTCGATGCACGTAGCGATGGTTCTTCATCTAGGTTTGAGTTAACAGAAAACTTAAATGTTAAAAATCTAATAAACTCACCTGTCCAAAGTTCCCCTGTCCCAATAACGTCTGTAGCCTCAATTTATTTCTCGGGAACTCCCACTTCTGGTCAGGTTTCGTCGGCGTTGGCAATGGAGGCCTCGCTACCGGCGTAATAGGAGACTCTTTCTTAATGTCTCCATCCTCGAAGTACCCCTCGTACTCCGTATCAATCTCTTTGGTCTTCTTATTTAATATACTCCTTAAAACAAAAGCTACTATTGCAGCAACTGGCAAAAATCCCAGTCCAGCCAAAACGTATGATGCTGTATACGTTTTCTCAGCCTCAATTACGACCTCCTCGTTTTGTGACGAAGGGTCCTCAATTTCTTCACCTTCGGTTCTGTTGACAGTTTTAACAGTTTTGGATGTAGAACTAGCAACAAAAAGCGGTTTTGAACTTGATTCTGATGATGTTCGGGAAGTCACCACAAATGGCTTGAAGGCTGCAGTTGTGGCTGGAGGTAAAGATGTTGTGAGAAAACTGGAAAAAGCTGTTGTAGCTGATGTAGTTGATTTTGGGGATTCCGAGGCTTTGTCAGTAGGTGGCAAAGTAGGAACTGAAGTCGTAGTTGTACTTGAAGTAGTCGTCGGTCGTCTTCTTCTATGCTTATTAATTCTAGTCGAATTTGTCGCGTTTTCGATATTTCTCTGTCGGAATATATTCGCTAATCTTTCTGATATCTTCGATTCAGTTTCGTTTTTGAAGAGCGCGGTATTCCTTGATGACAATTCACTGGCTATTGGAGACGCTGTATTTGGACTAGAATTCGGATTCTCTGTTGTTGTAGTTCTAATTCGAATTATGTGTTTAGGTTTGAAACTTGAAGGTGAAATTGTGGTAGTCTCCGTTTCATTTATAAGTATTGCTTTCGGAATAGTACTATTATTCGTTTCTGAATTATCCGATAGTTTACTACCATCATCCTCCTTTAAACTACCTTCCGTTTTATTATTTCCTTTCATAGACGAAGTAATAGATACTGATGTTACTACTGCTGTATAAACTGAAGTAGCTGCTTTTTCGGTAGTAGTAGCATTTATTATCAGAGTGGTTAGCACTGGAGTATTTTCAGTACTTGCAGCTATTACTCTCAGAGGACGTCTTCTTATATTCGAATAATTTCGAGTAAAGTTCCTAGGCGAAGTGGAAGTCGCATTTGTTTTTATTAATGGGTTTTCTCTTGTTGTATTACTATTATTGGATTTTCGTGCTATCTCTTGATTAATTGCGGTATTGTTTGTTTTATTACCATCTTTACTTTTATCAATTATGCTGGGTGAATGCAAAATTATAGGTTCAGTAACATTTAGCTGAGCAACGTTTTGTGGTTTTGTAGTGGATGGTACTGTGGTTGAAAACTTTCTATATTGATTAACTAATCCCACGTGGCGTGCTGGGGCGGGCCCTTTAACTGTGTTCCTAATTTTATTTTTCTCAATTACATTTTTGACCACAGATACATCCATATCTTCATTTATTTCTTCTTCGTCTACACTAGTGTTCTTATACTTCTCTGTAGCTGAGTATCTTGAGTTGAATTTCCTCTTTTCTAACGGTGCAACAATAAAATTAACTGATTTGGTAGACGCTGACAATATTGGAGAGTTAGTGAGGTTATCACTTATAGCTGGCCCACCAAGTTTTTGACCGAAATATTTGAATGGTGCCATTTCTTCAACTGGTAATTCAGTTTCAAGTGGTCTAAAGTGATTGTAAATTTCGTCGGTCATGAAAAGGGTGCGATTTTCTTTTTCATTTTCGACTTTTATTAGCTTTGTGTTTTTACTATTAGTACTGTTGTTGGCTATGATGTTAGATTCAGATATTTCTTTCGATTCCTTTGCAACAGCTTTTTCAGATGTTTCTTCTTTGAAAATATTGCTCGTTTGTGTAGCACTTTCGATAGCAGTACTGTTGTCTTTAGTTTCACTTACTGTGGCATTTATATTTGCATTCTGTGTAACATTTTCCGGGTCAGAATAGTTGAGGAGATACAGGCCGTGGTTCGATTCATCTACTTGGAATTCTTCTTCGGGATCCAACTCAATATCCTTATCTAGATTTTCAAATGTCTCAGGTGGGACATAAACTATGCTACTTTCAGTTATTTCCCTGCGTTCGGGTATCGTTACAGCCTTATTCATTCCCTCTCTTCTTCTATTATTCATAAACCCTGCTCTGCTTTTGTTGTCCTGGTATACTCTGGGTACAAAAAGATGTCGTATTTCATGTGGTTTCACATTTTTTTGGATTTCCTTCGAGCCGTCGGAAGTTATAAACTTAAGTGTACTCCCTGGATCATTGCTCGAGTTGTCAAACGTTATCCTCTTCACTGTAGAGCCATTTGCGTCTCGTACTTCTAACTGGGCGAATGTTGTGTTGGTTCTGAAAAAGACATGGTCAACTTATTAGATTATTTTCTCGGTTTTCACGAGTTTAATAATTAATGATTTGTTTTGCATCAAACTATAACAACACAATTAATTGGAGACACTAGTTTGTAATAAAAACCAATCATAGTATCTTATTAAGTTTCTTCAAACCGCACTATTTCTCCACTCTACAAACATTAATCAATTTACCATACTGTTACAATCCTTATACAGACCCAGTCCCTTCACCAAGAGACAATACATACTTGTTAGGCTTATTTGCTAATGACGCTATCGTATTGATATGCGTCGCCAGTCTATCTGTGAGAAGTTGTCGCCTGCGCGTGGCGAGCAGGGAGAGCAGTTGCGAGTCCCGCGTTGCGTTAGCACTGCTCTGCGTCGTTGTCCGCCGACCATTGCCTGCAATAGATTGATAATTTTGCGTTAGAGTTGTTTTATGGTAGGGTTAAAATAGAAAAGTAGGTTGGTTTTAATACTGGTGTAATACTAATATTTTCTCAATGTAAGCACTTAGCAGCTTTAGCATTTACAGACTATAAAGTTCTCAATGACAAAAAAAAAAATATTTGGCTTTAACTTGCACTCGCACAAAAACATAATAGCAGATGCCAAAATAGCGAAGGACAAAGGTAATCAAAAACCAAATCCAGTGGTTACAAATATTGAAATACCACAATTATCAAAACCGACTGCCACAGCCATTGTCAACAACAATATCCTAAAACCTTCAAAGCTATGTGATTACATCAACGGAGACATCCGACCACAATTACTGCTGACCATAAACGACATATCGCATGATGACCACAATAGAAATAATTGCACGTTATCTGTTAGCTTTGATCGGGAACCTTCACCTACAATGCGATGCAACGTGGAGGAAGATGACGATTTGATGAGTTTGTTGGTACCTATATGTTGATATTGTGTTTTGTGAACGAAAGCTAAGTCCTTGTCAAAATGATTAAGATTACATGGATTTTGCTGCTAAAAGGATGTACAGGTTTCCTGCTTTGATAAGACAGGAATTACACCATTTCAGTGCGGGTTGGTGGATATCAGACGTTTTCGGATTTTTGGTTCTAGGACATGTCGTTTCCTTACGATTTTCCTTCAACGTTTTAAGCAGCCGAGCAGCGGTGATAAAATAAATTGCACAAAGCCAAAATGTCGGCCTGGGACAACCTGCGAGTCGTGGTCGTGCCACCAATGCTTAATCAGAACTCAAAATAATCAGCAACTACTTACTGGATCTAGGGTAAACAAATAAATTCTAACACTTCTTCTTCTCTTCTTATTTCTTTCTTATTTTGGCGTACAATAATATTCTATCTATCTACGCTGACTGTTAGGTCGCAATAGGCTATAAAAACTAGGTTTTGCTTCTAATCACTGCAGGTCAGCCATGGAACTATTAGGTCGCCGTCCGTCCGTCTTACGACGACAGGCCGTGTCGACGGCGCGTTCGTATTCCACGCGCGCCTCAAGGAGAGTCAGCAAACAGGAAGAAGTCCGAAAGGACCGATGCCTGCCAGGATTGCGGGACTGTTCGAAAGAGATACCGCGGCCCTGGAACACAAAGGGCAAGGGAAGAAACATCCCAACTAACAAAATCAGTACTTATAACGCTCTCAAGACTACTTTTATTTTTACTTATAAATTGTTTATAATACGCTACAAGCCTGGATTTGGGCGCAGTTATAGGAGCGTTTATTTCTATAACTATCTTATAATCAACTTATTAAATGTTACTGAGCCCTATAATATACTTGACGAAGCGCAATAGCTTCTATAATGCTCTGAGACTACACAATTACAAGCACAAACGCTCTTGTTAGTATCTGACATAAGTATCTTACCAAAGCAATCTTGTTTATAATGCACAGTTACGTACTTAGTTTTTGGTTATAAATATATTTTTGTTGCGTTTGTTGTTGCTTCGACTGGTGTTTCCGATTGTTTTGTGGTAAAACTTTATAATAACGTAAGTTTCTATTACTATTATTGTAGAATATTAATTACAAAATATATCGTTATTATAGTGTATACACTCGTTGGGAAGTCATTTTTACTGTAAATATGTACCGCAATTTAGTTAGTTTTTACAATCCCCTCCGAAAATTAGCACATTACTATATTGTTGAAAATAAAATATTTCATCTTATTAGGTACTTTGTAGAACTTTATAAGTAAATTAGTACTTGTAGCAAGTAAGTAAGTACTCTATTGGTAAATGAGTACTTGTAGCAGTTTCAGCCCAGATAACTCGCCACCATCAGCCTCCATTTTAAAACAAATTAGGATTCCCTTGGAATATGCCTGCTTTACCTATTTTTCACTTTCCTCCTGTAACCGCCACTCGTTTTCAATCGTTTCCAATCGCTTAAATTCATGTTTAGCTTATTCACTCAACAACATAAATTCGACAAAATGGCTGAGGTTTACTAATAAAGTTATTGATCTAGTAACTTATAAGCTTTTTGATCATGAAGCGCTCTTATCAAGTACTATTAGATTTAAAAGAGTCTTGAGCAAAACCATAACGCCGCAAACTTAAAGTGATCTCAGCTAAGTATGTTATAATATCTTGTTCACTCACAAAATGCTATTATAGGATCAAAATGTTATTCTGAATTATTTAGTTTTAATGTAGACAATTATAAGAGACTTAATCCTAAAAGGGTCCTATAAGATAATCTTGTAGCTAACTACAAGACTGAGATATAAAAGCAAATGCACTTGAGAATATCTACGCTTTTGAAATGCTATTACTGGTAAAAGTGTCCTATACATGTTTTATAGGTAAGTCTTGTAGCTAACTACAAGACCGAGATATAAAAACTAATGCGCTTGAGTATGTTAAGGCTTGGCAAATTCTATAACAAGTTAAATAATATACCGCAATGCCTTTATAAGAACGTTATTAGTAATGATAGACTTATAGTCTTTTTTATATGATTACTTTGCTAGTTGGGATGGATGGGTTTTAGTCAGTAAAAGTCTGACACTCTCTCCTGCTCAGCCCAGAGTGGGAGGGGTCATCTGATGATTTCCCATACGAAAAAAAAAAAAAAAGGTACAATGTATAACGACTGAGCACATTCGTTGTTGCAACTTCCAATACACATACCATAACTGACAATGCAGCGCCATATGTACTCTCATTCAAAAACCATCCCATTATACGTTTCGCTAAGTACATAGCTACATATACGCCTCAATGTCATCACCAACATTAAAGCCTACTCTCACGGTTCGCGATTAAGACAATAAGTGTAACTTAACACATAGACCTTGACACGGCGGAGCAGAGAAAGTGTCGTGTGTAATCCGCTTTATGCATGAGTCTTTTGTTTGTATTTACACGTACGAAGGTATTAACGAGGGTAAACAGAAACAAAGACAGGGTTCATTAGAATGCTAACTATACTGGACAGCAAATAAACCGGGCCACCCGCTACCTGGGAACTCTGATTCGATTTTCTCAAAAAGTGTATAACTTATAAGTATCAAAGTTATATCTAAAGAAAGTGTGTTTCATGATGATTAAAATGACTATAAATTTATTCTAAAATATCGTCAACTTACATTGTAATCAAGCAACAGACACAATGCTAACGATTTGCTCTGTTTCGACTAGAGTTCGCAATTAGCGTTATTTTTTTCTACAATGAAGTCGGATATTTCTTATCATTCCAACTATTAAAGTAAGTTTTCTAACAACCACGCTGAAACTGTTTGAAAAAAAGGGGGAAAAAAGAAGCGATACATAGGTATCTCTTCTTCTTTTTTTATCGTCAGTCGTCAGAGTTTTTATGCCAACCATAGGCCTCTGACTTGGCTTTACGTGCCGTCGAAAAATATCTCTCTGAAAAAAAGCAGCATGTGGTTTTTTTCACGATGAGACGATGTGTATTCTTCTTTATAGATTCATGAGAAAAAAACTAAACCACTTTGCGTGCAGTACCCAAATTGGAATAGCCTAGCGGATTCTACATATATCTGTTTACCATAATCAGCAAATGACAGGTATAGTCTACAAACTACAAATTACCGATTATGTAGGTATATAAAATACAAATAAACCATCACTCCGGTCATCTTTCCTGACTTTTTATCGATTGTAAATTTCTAATTTCGTTTTGATTCATATAAAAAGCTGCGTACGAGTTGCGGACGGGTTTCACCGACCACACGCTAGAGAAACTGAATGTCCGACGAGTAATTATGAAGCGGTTATTATTGATAACCAATTATATAAGTTTATATGACAAAGTTGGTGTTTGTATGCAGTAGTATCTATTATTTTAGTACCGTTATCTACACAGCATTTTTTTATTCAAATACAATCAGAAACTCATCCCTTCTAGAATCACCATTGCTATTTAAGCAATGGTGAAGAATCACCACACTCACTTCTAGAAAGAAGTGATGAGTTTATACATATAGACACGTTCACAATCACACTAACAGAAATTCTTTTTTTTTTAAAAAAAACGTTGCCCTACACTTGGATTTTTTCCTGTATCGTGGGAGCGTTTACAAACATTTAAACTCACATAAATAAACAGCCAGACCCGGAACAAGTACCTATAGGGGCTGTAGACCAAACAAACGTGTGTTCCATGCGGGAATCGAACCCGAGATATGTAGCGCAGCAGCCAATCGCTAAGCCATCTGTGCCATCCGTGGCGTCGACTATCAGTTGATTACAAAAAAGGCTAATGAAGCTCTCCTGCTTAAAATTTGTAACAAATCTAGTTCTGACTTCGTTATTTCGATATGCCAAGCCAACTTTAAAGCAATTGATTTTTCTACGTCTGCCATGCACACTTTTAATTATTCTTTCTTCATAGTTCTTTGACATACAGGACATCCTGGATGCCTTCTATTTATATTCAGTCTCTAGCTCTACTAAGCTGTAACTATGTACGTATTACGTCTACTTTCTAGTTACGTGTCTACTGATAACAACTTCGCACTCCATAAAATAAAGAGACCGTAAAATAAACAAACATTTGAGCACAATTTAGTTTGTTGCTCAATATACGATAAAACGCGTTACATTCAGTTTATTTACATGTAGCTTGCATAAGGTTATGTAAACAGTGTTCGTGCGAAATACTTAGATTTGTTCGTAATCTCACGGTTTTTCAGGTACACGTTCTTTACTAGTCTGTGTCACGATTCTGTGTGGTCTAAGTCGTGAGTATTTAGCGATGATTTTTATATTTGGATAGAACGCCACCACTGCATTGTATACTAGCGGCCCGTCCCGGCTTTGCACGGGTGCCTATGTTACTCAGGGTGAATGTAGCTTTCTAATAGTGTAAGAATTTTTGAATTTGGCGCAGTAGTTTTTGAGTTTATTCATTACAAACATACACACACACACAAAAATAAAATCTTTCCTCTTTATAATATTAGTGTATAAAACAAAGTCGCTTCCCACTGTCTGTCCCTAAGTGTGCTTAGATCTTTAAAACTACGCAACAGGTTTGATGCGGTTTTTTTAATAGATAGAGTAATTCAAGATGAAGGTTTAGTGAAGCCGGGGCGGGTCGATAGTCCAAATGTAAATAATATTTGTCGTTAAACAAAATCTATTTTTTAAGAACAAGTCTTCTTCTTCTTTCTTGTTCAAGTGAGTGACAAGTGACTGTCCAGTGCCCAAATGAACAATCTACTATTTGTTGATAAATCATTACATTAACACAACATCACGACTGTAATTCACGAAGGGTTAGGTATAGATGTACTCATGTGGTACACCCACATTTTACCAGTTATGTTTAAGACCCATGTAATAGGAAGCGAGCCTATTGCCATCAACTGAGCACTAATCTAGCCTCCGTGACTGCTACTGAGCAATTCCTGAATGGTAAGCCAAACAACACTTTGGCCGACCTGGGAATAGAACTCAGGAACTCGTAAATAAGTTACTTACTATTTATTTTGACAATCGAAAAAAAAGTATAATGAATGGAGGGACCGGACGAGGGACGGTGACTATTGTCTAGTTCCATATTTTCCAATAAAAATGAAAACAACCTTTGAAAGCTTACCGTTAACTACATAGACGCATTGCACTTGCTTGCTTGCCGAGCTAGCGAGGCATTGCACTTATGAATAACCTCACCATCATTATCATCTGCCTAGCCTTCTCCCAACTATGTTGGGGTCGGCTTCCAGTCTAACCGGATGCAGCTGGTACCAGTATTTATGTATATCCATGGAGCGACTGCCTCGTATAACCCAGTTAGTACTGGGTAATGCGATACCCCTTGGTAAGACTGGTTGTCAGATTTTTTGGGCCACTGACTACCTGTAACGTTTGTCAAAGATCTACAGATGACAGCCGGGATCAAAGGCTTAACGTGCTTTCCGAGGCACGGGGGAAACTCGGTATGTAATGGGCGGTCACCCATCCACAGACCAACCTAGGCAAACACGGCTTAACCTAAAGATCGAGCGACTGTTATAATTACCACTTATCAAAACCTACCTACTTTAAAAGATAGAATTCATGAAAAATATTGCCTTTAAGATCTTGCCACACTTATCTCCTGCACCGCCTGGCTTACACCACCATCCATAGGATAACGGTGCGGGCGTTCGATCCGTTGCACCAACCGGTTCCCCGCGGTCACAACAACCGTACGACTATTAGTTGCGTAACCATTGCGTAACTGCGGAGGATGTGCTTTAATGAAAGTTTATATTATTTAATAGGGGAAATAGCTATAATCCGTGGGCTTGAAAATGTCTACAGCTAAAGTACGCATATGTAGTAACAATATCACACATAAGTAGGCAAGCAAAAGACTACAGGACTAAATATTAAATGGTAGGCAATGGTTGCAGGCGCAACTGCCGAACCTGCACTGGTCCTGAGTTCGATTCCCAGATCGGGCAGTGTTATTGTGTTTTTCATCAGAAATTCCTCAGTAGCAGTCACGGTGTCTGGATTTTTGCACCGTTAGTGGCAGTAGGCTCGCCCGTATTACATGGGACTCAAAATATAATTGGCGAAATGTGGGTATACTTTTGATACACCTCTGCCTGACCCTTCGGGGATTACAAGCGTGATGGTATGTATGCGAAAACTGACTCCAACCGAAATTGGGAAAGCACAAAGGCCAACATTGATTACCAAAACAAAAAGTAGTAATTATAAATTATTATTAACCAGGATGGAAGATAATTTAGTCATCATCATCAGCTGCTTATATGCATTCATCTGAATGCCAGTATTTTACATGGAGCGACTACCTATCTGACCTCCATAACCTAGTTAATACTGGGGTACGATACCCCGTGGTAAGACTGGTTGTCAGACTTTCGGGCCGCCGCGCCGACTAGTACTACCTGTAAGGACTGTCAAAGAACAAATGACAGCCGGGATCAGTAACTTAACATGCTTTCCGAGGGACGGAGGAAACTCGGTATGTAATGGGTCACCCATCCACGGTCCAACCTAGGCAAGCGCGGTTTAACCTGAAGACCGACCTGAGTGACTGTTAGTATTTAACCACCAGCTCCCCAAAAAAAAAATGATAAACCTCAAAAAACAGGTGACCTAATCCTAAAGATTTTAATTGCAGAGAAAAAACCTACTCTTTTCTAGATGCAGTTACACAGTGAGCCCTCACCTGTCCAACGCAGCTGAGGAGCGACTTCTGATATTACAAACATGACTTCTACCTACTGTCATTAAAACTCTAACAATAGGTGTGCAAACGGCAATGACCTGTCATACAAAACCATTACACACTCGTTAAATTAAAAATAATAACATACATTTGTATCATTTAGTACCAAAGAAAGTGTTACCATTTGAAATAATTACATGTTCCTTAAGACAGCTGTGGATTACAATTGTAATTACAATCACTGTAATGTAACAGCTATTGATTACGATGTAATTGTAATCAAATAATAATAATAGGTAATGGTAAAGGATTAACGTTAAACACGCGATGTCATGATCTTTCTGTGCCAAGGCTTTTAAATGGAAACAATTGATAAGTTATTTTAATTTAAAATAGTTTTGAATACAAAGACGTTTTTAATTAAGTCGGTAAATTGATAGTAGTATAATTAATTCATAGTTAATCTATTTTCTTGTTGTTGTTTTTACTTCATTTCAATTCAGTCCCTCTAACCATGAAACCTCAATCACCTCTCAAGTTGTAATTAATTAGGTAGAGTATATTCCAATTTGCTAATTGTTTCAGAAAACTCAACTGCGTTGATACACAAAGATGAGTCCACCATGTAAATCGAGCTTTTGGGTCTAATCTAATCTTTCTTTCTTTTTCGTGTGGTTAGTACCTAACCTGGTGTCAGAGTTTTAATGGGCCTCTGGCTTAGTTTTACATGCCGTTGAGAAATATGTCTCAGGCTTGCTGATTTCCTCACGATATTTTTCTTTACCGAGGCAAGCGATAATTATACAATACGCACATGAATTCGAAAACTCAGAGGAATTGGCAGTCCAACGGTCACACGACTAGGCTAGATACTAGTAGTACTAGTACTCATAGGATAGATAAGTAGATCAATTCATCAGTCCTTAGAATACAGAAACACTCAAAAGCTCCTTTCCTAAAAATACTTAAGAACAAAATGTCAAAAGACCAGTTACAACAATTACCAAAGTATTGGCTAAGTCCCTTTCCAAGATCTATCAGTTTCACAATGCTAACAGTTCACAGTACCTACGTACTCATAGGGTCCGAAGGCTGGGAAAATTTACCTTTCGTAACGTAACACTAAAATGTTGCTCTGGGTAAGAAATGTGCTGAAATGTACGTGAAATAGGTAGGTGAGTATGAAGTGTATGATTTTGTTGTGATAAAAAGTAAGATAGGTTGTCTTGCCTGAGGTTGATTAGCACGCGAAATCATGCTTAATAAAGAATTCAACTAAACCAATTGTTGTAACGTCAATTTTTCGTCTACCAACACTGAACAAAAGTTAATTTTAAAAGAAAACTATTTATGTGACAATTAATTAACACATTCGAGTCCACCCCAGTTTCATAGTGCGCATGTGCCATCCCACCATACATATTGCAAGTGGACCCTCCAGGTGGGTCACTGGCATTACGTTTGCGGTAAAGTGAACCCACCTGGAGGGCTCTCGGCATTAGGTTTGAGATTAAGATTTAAAACCCTAAAATAAGTGGTAAAATAGAATTTTCAGGGGGTATTATCGCTATATTTGCTATCTGTGGGGGTAATTTCATGCCCTAGTAGGGTAGGGGAAGTGCAATAATCAAGAAATAACAAAAAATTGAAAAAGTAAAATCGCCCGCTCTGATCCCGTGACAGGGGTGTTCAACCTTTTGTGAGATTTTCATGCATTTTTTTTTAAATTTAATTTACGTAGTCGCAATTATTGTTACTTTTAGATTTTAATAAATAACATTTTAAAACTTTTGAATTATTACAAACATTGCATTTGTAGGTAGTTTATTTGACAGTTAGTTTTGTGTGAACCACCCAGTAAGTCTTGTAATACCGGATTATATTAGCTAGCGATACTCCGCAGCTGTGATGGATATCGATATCTTAACATAATAAACCAAACAAAAAAGGATTTGATGACATTTTGTTAGGTTAACGACCATAAGTAGTGCAGTTATTTTAAATACAACATCGATTTAAATCATAGATGTGCCCTTGCCGTACTTCGCGCGACCGTGTTCACACTGAGATGAGCTTGCTCGCTTAAACTTCACGCATATAAATACGATATACTAATAAAATGTTGCAAAAAAAAAAACGAATTAAAAACAAAATACAAAAAAGTTAAAATTACTTTCGGAAGTCGGTGCTTTTGCTTGTTTTATCGACATTTTGTATGTTTGAGGTTTAAAGAAACCTAACACGAAGGGGATCGTAGTCTAGGCAATTCAATTGAAAAATGCACTACACTAGCATTATGTATTCCAAATGTCAAGTCTGTAGCGATAATAGTTTCTGAAATATGTAGCTGTGAGTGCCTGTGAGAGATAAACGGGCAGGCAGACTAAATCGCACAATAATAAGTATTAGTTTTTGTCTATTTTGATACCGAACACTAAAAAGCCTCGATTTTGAACTCATTTTCGTGTCCTAAAATGTAAAATCAATTATTTTTAGAAAATATTTAAAATCGAGCCTTTGGTTTTTCACCCCTGAAATAGGACCCACCACGTGGGTTCTCGGCATCAAGGCAGAGGTCGAAAATTTATTGAAAATAAAAATGCTTGTAATTTGAAACCACGGCGTATTCTTATTAAACTTGTTAAAATATACAACTGTTTTAATTTTTTCGTTATTTGATTCTGTATTCGCTAAGAAAAACCTACATTTAAAATGAGCCCACCAGGTGGGTTCTTGGCATCCCAAGTGCGACTTGAGTGAACCCACCAGGTGGGTTCCCGGCACTGAATGTGTTAAAATAATCTGTCAATAACGTTCCCATTATTGGAACACAGACATCCGCTCGATGAGAGGAAGCGTTATCCTCCTCACGAACGGAGTGCTTATTGTCTATTCATGCATGTCTTTCTACATCGTTCTCACATATATGTATAATCTCAACATGAATGATGTAACCAAGATCTTGTAACAATATTTTGATTAAAAAGAGTTTCCATGGAGTTTCTTGTCCATTCTTCTGCATAGAGATCTACGCTGTGGAATGGGCAACTACAGTACTTTCACAAGTATTAAGTATTATTATGCCTTGTGTCTGTGACTGTAGCTTCGCCTTTGTTTTCTAACATTCAAAAGTGCCTGTTAAGGTCTAATTGAAATAAATGCTTTAAGTTTGAGTTTTTGCAAAATAGATCGTACCCTGCCACTGTGCACTATACTGTAAAATCACTATGCTGCAAACAAAATCACATAATGAATTAAATACAGACACGATCCTAAAATTGATTAAATATCAAGTCACAAGTCCAAAATATACAAATCGACAAACAACGCTACTCCAAAATAAGCAAAGCAACATTTTAGCGCTCCAAATTAGGTGGTCAGTTAGTTCGTCTAAGGTAGAATCCGAGCTATGCGCCTCTCGCCAGTCGCTGGACCACTCTAGTTTACCTACACTAAATGCCTAAAGTGTGCGGTCAACAGCCTAAAGTGTCCTAATGAGATTGGCTATTTTGAGCGGAGACTTAGATTTAGTATTCTAATACATACTAAACGTGAAGGGTTTCGAGTAGTACTTGGGCAATAATTTTAGTAATATTTTGTAAACGCCGTATTTTCCTTAAATCTTTTTGGGGTTTTCAGGAATTCTGCTAAATCGTTTCTTAGATTTCCACAAAAATTGAGGGCACTTGTTTAGGCATAGTTTTCTTGATTTAGGCGCAGAAGCTCTAATTTTCAAAATGGCAAAATATTGTCAAAATTTCAAATTCTCTAAAAGCCTAATTCTCTGAATGGCCAACTAGGTTTACAACACGAACAATTCACTAGCGCCTCATAATGCATAATGGAGTTAGTACAAAGTATGCATGCGAAAAAACTATTAAATCCACACACCTACAAAGTAAGCGTTAACTATGTAAATAAATTTAATATACTAATTTGCATCCATAAAACCAGTTGGCCTACAAAGTAACTAACCAAGTGCACCTAGGCTGATATCTTTAAACGTTACTTGCTGTATCTATCTTGCACTAACTTCTAGTTTGACAGTAACACGTCAAATGCTTAACCAAACTAATGGGTGGTAGAGACCCCTTAACGAAGCCGAGGGGCACTTGTTTTACCCGTCATTGCTAATTTTTTGTTCTGTTCCAATTGTTTCAAACCAGGGAAACCTTCTAGTTAAGGACATAGTAGAGGTCAAAGGTCCAAATTTTTCACAAGTTTTATTTTTATTTTTAATACATATTTTTAATG
The DNA here is from genome assembly GCA_947578425.1 of Eugnorisma glareosa. Taxonomy (NCBI): domain Eukaryota; kingdom Metazoa; phylum Arthropoda; class Insecta; order Lepidoptera; family Noctuidae; genus Eugnorisma; species Eugnorisma glareosa. The sequence goes on from OX387961.1 coordinate 21,646,856, forward strand.
ATAAAACTTTACTATAAATACCTCCACGACAAGTGTACTATTATGCTGATATAACAACAATAACATTGTGCTGATGAGTACTGAGTCCCCTAAATATTTTTTGCGGGCGTTTAAGTTATAATATAACCGTGTTTGATCTCGAAAATGCTTGGTTGAAGACTTCGTGAAGAGTCAGTTTACATCTTGCATAAATTACTATCGTTATAAATCTGGGCCTTCGAGTGTGGTTGAAACTTGAACCTAATTGATATTAAATCCGTCCGCTTTTATTTCCCTAAGATTTCTCTGAACGGGTAAGCCATGAGAAACAGTATCCCTTCAGTTAATGTGAATAATATTTATGATGAGAAACCTACGAAGGAAGCAATTAATTTTATGCTTTATGAATGTTTAATGTTTTTTTTTGTAAACTGTAGAAGACTTTTTTCTAATTAGACATGGTCTTAGGAGGATTTATATAAACAGAAGGAATGGTTTTGAATCACTACATAATATAAAACAAAGTCGCTTCCCGCTGTCTGTCTATCCCTATGTATGCATAGATCTTTAAAACTACGCAACGGATTTTGATGCAGTTTTTTTTAATAGATAGAGTGATTCAAGAGGAACGTTTACATGCATAACATAGCACCCGTGCGAAGCCGGGGCGGGTCGCTAGTGAGAAATAAGGTGGAGTTTGGTATGTCTCATAAAGATAAGAGATTTACGATGCAATTTTACCAACATAATTATTTTATTTGCATGATTTAAGATATCGTTCGGTATGCTGAAATAGTGGGTGGAGTTTCCTAAGGTAACATAATGGGACCAAATACGCAACATTGGTCCAACAGTTGGCTCCAACATTGCACCTGCTAACTGACATATTCCCAGCATAATTGTTCGCCCGTTCTCACAGACACAATCGTAACACTAGATTGCATTCCTTTTTCCGCAATTTGGCAAAAAACCTCGCAATATACACCATTGCACAGCATACGCATTGTTTATTCAAAGAGACGTATTACAATCAAGTTTAGTAATGCCTAGTATGCCTTAATTGTGATTGAATTAATTCATTAAAGTCAGTTTTTTTGTCAAGTTCGAAACCCGTTCGGAGAAATTGTGGGAGCAATGTGAGAAAAGGTAACAGTAAGCAGAAAGTGACATGTTTGACATAACGACATATTCGATGCTAATTGGTAGTAAAAAAACCCTTCTAATTACTTATTATGTCTTGCCCGTGTATGTTCGTGTAGATTTTGTAACGAAAGTAGCCAACGATAAACAAAAGATGTTAATCTTCTGCCGCAGTGTATCGATGATTCCTATAATTGAGCAGAGATCAGTGGCTTCGGACAGATCCCTCATTAAAATATTTCAAAATGAAAATATCAGTATTTCGTTTAATCTCGGTGCCAAGTGTAGGTTACACAAAAATCACAGTTAAGGTGGAAGCATCAGAGGGTAGCCCACGAAATTCAAATTTTCTTACGTTTTTTGCAATTTGCAGGTCAGTGTCAGGTTGTTTGTTGACGAAAACTGAGTCGCGCCAGTAACACACGTATGTAGTTACAGAATTATAATCATTAAAATCATCAATACAACCCTCTATGTGCAAATTGCAAAAAAACGACACTGCAAACTACTACAACGACACCCACCTAAAGATTCAATTGCAAACGGTAGTCAATCCACATTAATCTAACCACCGCTTACATAGAGAAACAAATTACACGAAGGACCGGCTTCGTAAGACAAGCCCCAACCAAAGTAAAGCAAGTTTTAAGGTAGTAAGTACATCAACACACATAAAGACACTAACACATTTAACTGGAAGTCTATAGTGCGTCTGTGCGAGGTAGTGAGTAGAACGCACTATAATAGAGAGGTACCTACTCTAGCTTACAATCGCACGGTAGTAGGTGGCCTGTTCACACCGTTACTGTAGGGTTGGGAAAGCTTTAGGACATATCGATGTTGTAGGACCCAAACAGTTTTAAAAATGCGACAAATTGCGAACACATCTCCAGACACTTGTGTACAAATACTGCGTACAAATCTATCATTGCCTGGTGTGAGGTGTCCGCAGCCGATTATACGCTACAATCAAATAAATGCGTTTTCTTTCTTTCTTTCAACTTGTCTTTGCCATAATTATCTTAGTTTGCCTGATCCCTAAGTAATAAATGTAATAATACTTTCAAATTCACACGTAAGAATAATAATTAAATCTGACTAACCCTGACATTAACGATGAATGTAATACGATCTGAGTAATTAGCGATAATAATCTGATCTTTGAAGATGCGCAAGATCAATCAAGGTAGAAATAATATTTAAAAAAAAATACGAAATATCGTATCTAGAAAAGTTCAAACTACAGATGATATTACAGGAAAGGGTAGAACTTACGAGATGTTGGCATAATATGAGTAGCAAAGAATAAGTTATCCAGTAAAACAGTATCATTAACACTGAAAATGGGATATTTACCATTTATTTATTTACTGTTTCCGTGATCATGGTGCTTGCACGAGCAGCGTCTAAATATCGGGGACTCAAAACAAACAGTTTTCAGTGTTAATGATAAGTGACCATGCCAGATTAAATACTTTTATCTCCAGTAAAAGTTCTCTTGTTAAGTGCAGAGGCTTGAAAATGGTTTGTCGTCATTGACGCTGTTGTTACTTATAACATTGTTAGCTATAAACTACCCAAACACCACAAAATAAAACAAAAACCACTGATCTACTTCTGTTCACATGTTTGCTGAAAAATCGGCCATTACCCTATTTATCGATACAATCACACCAAATCCCTAGCAGCACCTGCATCTACTACCCGCGTGCAGTGACCGGCAATGGGGTCGCCTGCACCGCGTCGTCGCCTAGCGCCTGCGCACACGCATATGTGCAAACATTACTGTCACTAATATCTGTCATAGATTTAGTTCACTGTTTTATATTTTTGTGGTTTCTTTGTTATATGTGCAGACGGCTACGTAAACAATGGCTTTCGTTGACGGTTGGAAATTATTCTTTGCTAATATTAAATTTATATTCTGTAGAAAATCCATCTTTAATAAAACAATACTATTCTTTACATACAAAATACATATAAAATACATACTACAATACAATACTATTACAACAATACTATTCTTTACATATAAAATATTGCGACAGCAGGAGCATTGCTAGAAGAGTAGATTTAAAAAAGACTATTGATAAAGTAGCTTACAAAAAACTTTCCTCCGTGTTTGGAAGCTGGTTTAAAGTGATCAGGCTTATGATAAACCTGACAATATCAAGATTTGGAATCATCGAAAATATAGTCACCATCATCGCCTCGCAAAGCATCGATCTTTTAACTCAACTTCTTAACTCACGAGATCTAAGTTAGAATGTTCCATCATTACGAACATAGTTGAAAAAGGCTAGGCAGATGATGATGACCTTACAAATAACAATCTAATCTAATGTCACAAACCAGTCAACAATTTTAATAACTCTGCAAACAGGACGCCATTATTCGTTGCAACACAAATCTTAGCCAAACCAGTCAGCATGAAATTAAAAATGTACGAAAGGCCACTCCGCCCGGCCTGGATTGGCAGGTGGAAACGCAGTCTGATTGCTAAGCCTAATTCACAATGGTGTTGCGATATTTATTTGTAAAGGAATGGCGAATTTTAATTTCCTGACTACATTGGGAAATCTTTGAAGAAAATTCTGAAAAGTTGGCGGACAGGAAAAGCTAAGGTCTTTCGATCACGATTTACTAATAATATAGAACTTCTACACATTTAATTATAACTTAAAGGCGCTTTTCGTGAGAATTTTGATGCAGGTTTCACCAACATTTGGAAAATTTATCCAAATGTTGAAAAATAATAATTCATGAATGTTTAACTTACATAAAAGTCAATTAGTGTAAGAATAATCGAATTCTCGATGTTTTGTTAAGACGTAAAGCGATGATGATGTGCAAAGGCAGGCCAGGTCGCTAGTAGTTCTTGTTATGTTATAAGAAAACTAATTTCTAGGTTTTCATTAGGTACTTTAAAATCGTTTACCACATTCGATATGGTAGTCTAAATACAATCAAAACAAATAACCCTTTTAAATTGCATTTCATTTCAAAAATATCCGTACTAAATTACATTTTGTTTTCAATTACAGTTCAGTCTTAGATAATCCTCTATTAACCTCATTCTGACAGCGTTGAATAAAGCATTTGATTGAATTCTACTGGTCATTACTGTTATGTAGTTCCGCTACCAACATGGTCATTATATATAAGCCTTTGTGTAGTATACAAAGGTTCTATATTTAGCGTTATGTAATAGAAACTATTCCAGTTTATTTTTAGTCTAGGTTTGAAAGGAAATTGTAGGGTATAGGATTCGTGGTATAACATTGTTGCCACGATCGCCAGACACCTTCGTCTCCGTGTTTTTCGTACTTTCTTCTATGAACTGCTTCATCCCTTTTTGTACAATTATCCAGATCTGAAAGGAGTCTATACATATGTATGTCCTATTCCAGTTCCCAGAATACTGGCCAAGTGGTTTACACGTGAAAGGTAAGAAACCTGGCTTAATTCAATCCCATGAAGTTCTGGTTCATTGATCAATTATTGATAAACTGCTTTATGTCACATATTTACTCAGTCTACTTCTAGTAGGCTTTGACTGATCAAGAAACCACATAAGCATAATCAGCCTTTAATGTTCCCACTACTGGGACACTCGGCCTCCTCTCTCTGAGAGGGAATGGGCTATAATCCACCACGCGGGCCCAGTGCGGGTTGGTGAAACCACAAAAATCTTGACCCAATTACAGAATAGTAGTGTACAACTCGACCACAGAATGTGTAACCTCCGTCACCCGTGTTACAAAGAAGTGACATTATATAGATCTTGTCCATATTATGCTCGGTAGCTCTATTTGCCCATTTACGGAGTGATGTTAAATAATTATAATTAAGTTAGACTACTCACGAGCCTGAGGTAATTGGCGTAAAGTGCACTGAGGCGATCAGCAGCGAAAGTTGAATAATTAATCATTGTTGTAGATTTTATCCACAGTAATTGGGCTCAGATATAGTGTAGCTATTAGAGTTTACTTTGTAAGTAGTTGTGTTACAATAGCATGTTCTACAATTATGCAACGTGTATGTATTATGGATGAAGCTGAACCTGAGGAGCGCCTCGTTGGTTTAGTGGTCTCAATTGCGACTGCTTTAGGCATAGCTATCTCAAACAGTGGTCCATGAAATAACCCGGGCCTTGTCAAGTAGTCAAAGCCTATCGGTTTCATCCTTTAAAAGAATTAACTAACGCTGCTCAAGTCAATACAAAGATATATTTGAATTTTCCATCGTCATTATCGGTGGTGGAATGGCACTCAGTCTAGGCCCTCAGGTTCTTCGGGATTTCGGACTTTGTACAAGACTTTTTATACCTAAGGTACATAATATAACATCACTCCTATAAATATATCCACCCCCACCCAACCCATAGGTTCACTACCGCCTAACTCTTCAAGGTATCGGTAGTGCCATGCATAACCGTCAGTTATGCTTATATCGTATGTGTTAGCCAATAACGAGGCATAGATCCGGACTCCGGGATGCCATTGAGAAACACCTCAGGTTCATAACATAACATCATCATAACACACGCCTGTAACCCCCCAAGAGTTAGGCAGAGGTGTACCTGATAGTACACCCACATTTCGCTAGTTATGTTTAAGTCTCATGTAAAAGAGGGTGAGTTTATTGGCACCAACCGGGCACAAAAATCTAGAGTCCTTGGCTGCTACTGAGAAATTCCTGATGGAAAACCAAATAACAATTTTCTCGACCCGGTAATCGAATTCAGAACGTCATGCTGATATCTATGGATAGCTGACAGAATACGTGAGATTAGCTCCTTCTTGTTTATGATGACGACCTGATATTCAAAGGCGTGTGTGGTTTTCTCGATTTGTATCAAAACCATTGTAATTCCAAATTCCATTGTAATAACAATTTTGTTTTTGAACTCAATGCTCGCAGCATTATTAGTCTACAGGCACTGTACACTTTCTCGGAAGTATTCTTTTGTTTTATTTAGCTCAATAAAATAACACCTATTAACTAGGCAGTAGTCTCACTCTCACTAAATGACATGGACAATTTAAAAATGCATAGGTCGATGCGGCATCGGCCGGCCCGATGTGCGTCATTTCAATCAACTGTGTTTCGTTTTCGGATTAGTAATATAATTATATTAGCCTCTGTGACAAAAATATTTATTTTATATTATTTATTTATTACACACTTAGAAATGCCCATTTAATAGAATAACGTTATTTATTTACTACCTACTACCCTCATCCGTGTGTCACGCGGGGGGCCTACTGAAAACCAGCGCTGAGTGGCGCAACCCTTTCGTTATGGGCATGCTCAGCGCAGTTGAGCTGTTTTAATTAATTGTTAAGCTGTTTGTTAGTAATATGTATGTGCTGCTCTATTGTGTTGCTGTTGTCCATTCACGAATAAATGTTTATTCTATTCTATTCTATTTAAAGTAAAATTAATGTTAGGGTTAAGGTGAGATAAGCTCCTTCTTATTTATGACAGCCTGGTACTTTATTAGCACGAGACGTATTCTATACTGGCGTTTACTGGATCAACGAAAAGCTTTTGATTTATTTAAATTGAATATATTATGTATTTAAGTTTTTTTTTTTAGTTTACGGTTGTTGTAAATAAATATAATTTTTAAATTAATGTCACTGTATTTTTCTTATTAACTGTACTTTTTGACACGTAATACTGATGACGAATCGGGAACATCAAAATTAAATAAAAATTATTTTGTTTTCTTATGATGACGAATCGGGACTTGTATGGAAAAAAAAATTGTGACCAGTCGGAACAGTGACGAGTCGGGCATAAGCCTCCCCCAGTAAGAATTTCGAAATAAATTCTTTCATGACAACAACAAACGGTAATTCTTTTGATCCAACCGAGTCATCATCTAACAAATTGTAAGTGAATTCATAAACAACACAATAACATAGCGTTCTATGTCGTAATACTTAATGTATGTAGATTATATACCATAGGGCCCATTCTCAAGCCTACAACCAGCCTTTTGATGCCTGCACGTGCGACGCATGGTAATGGCGGTAACATTATAATCTAGTGAAGGGAAAAATGGACGGTTCGCAGAAATGCAGGACTACATTCATAAATGTTTTCCTTGTTTGAGGTAAATGTGGAGCTTTGTGTTTAACCGAAACTTCTAGGACGAACCTGATCTCTGAGCACCAAAGGTTAATTGAAAGCTTGGCAAATAAGATTGGTAAACACACACACAATTGTATATAGTACATAGGTTTGGAAACCTTATATACAGAGAACTGGAAAGCTGCATCGACAAAAGCGTAGCCCTAAAGTAGAAGAAGGGTTTTAAGAAAGAATACAGGGTGGGTTTTTAGGAGAAGCCAGCATGCACCTCTACCTTTTGAACGCTATTGTCACATAATATGTACGTGATAAGCAAGCGCATGCCCTGTACGCTAACCGACACAAATATGCGACAAAATGGTAGGTGAAATTGTGGGTTGGCGTGCAGGGCACTCGCGTGCTTTAATGCTCTGGCGTTCAAAACCACAATCGCTATAGGTACAGAAAAACAGTCTAAAGAGGCTGTCCTTAACTTTTTGAATAATTACTAAACGAATTCACAGTTTTTGTATACAGTAAAGGCTTGCATGCTTTATAAGTGCCCCTTCTTGAAAATCCACCCTATATGTGTACATCGATATCGAGGTCGTAGTTACTACATAATTGTAGGTAAGTTACATTTTAATCGAGCACGATCAACATGTCCACGTAAATCTGATACTAGCTCGCATGCATTATTGCAGTGACCTCAACTTAAAGATATTTATTGATACTACGAGCTAACAAGCACGACCTGTATAAATACAGGTGAACGAATTCCAAGTCACAGTTTGAAGCATGACAAAATTGTTTCTTAGGTTCATGATGTCAGATTGCAGATATGAGAATACTTCGATTGTGATGTCATTTGATTTCCTATTTTATTAGAGGACTAGGACATACTGAGTTGTATTAGGCAAGGGTTAAGGCACGGAAGGTTAACTATAAAGAGGCCTACACTACACTCCAAATTGTTCCCTTATCATACAATTTTATTGTAAGAACTAGGACTGTTTATTTTAATACACGGTTTTGGTGCTTACAAAAATGCTGAAGCTGAAAGCTGAAGAAATTAAACAGAAGCTTTCTTAAGTGACGGTTACGAGTATAAAGAGTACGCTTAAATCCTTATTAGTAGGAAACTGCGTCTAAATTTCGCAAACGACAGGCAAGGTTTTATAATCAATTCAGAATACATGGTCAATTTATCACTCTGTTCGAGATGTGAAAGTCCTCTGCGTGAAACTAGTTACCCTAACTAGTCTAACTAGCCAAACGGACGATAAAATAGCAACAGAACTAGGCTCAACATTATCATAACCTCTGACCGATAACCCCAATCGTAATTCCGAGCCGTTTCCTACAATTTCGTCGACGATAAGCCGCATAACGTTTACAACATAAATTAAGTTAAAGGTGCAATCAGACTGCGGTTGATCGACGTCGAAGTGTGTGTCTTAAGTGATATTGATCGCTTAAGAACGTATTATAATCGATATTCCATAAATATTTTGGTTTTATGCTCGATCAACGGCGATCGTTGCTCGTTCATTCCTTGCACTTGATCGATTTCGAACGAAGGCAGATAGCATTAAATACAAACAGTGTATGACAATTGTCCGTAATTCAGAAAACCAGCAGTCGTTTTCAAAGCATTACGTATTTCTACGACTTCAACAGATTTTCAAATTTCGACAAAGCTTTTCGGTAACTTTTGTCAATCCAATTCCTTTTATGACGTCCTACAGACTTTAACATCACGACCCCAAGTAACATGGGACAATGGTATGAAGATCATGAGGAACCGTTAATAGAATATCACTTTTTCCAGGCTCTATTTCTAGTCGATGTCATGCGTCGACCGCAGTCTGGTTGGACCTTTATATATATAACAAATAAATTAGGAGCTAGACAATTATATTGCTCCGACACAATCGTTACTTGGATTCGTGCCTGATCGGTATTTCGTTCACCTGCTGGTCCGTGTTTTACTGTTGGTCGGTCGCCCACAGACGTATCTAATGGAATTTATAGTATTATTGTGTAAGAGTTTATTTAAGTAGGAGATTTAGGGTTTATTCCACTTTGTTCACCTGGGTGATATCACCCGGGTGAACAAAGTAATTAATTGCATTGTATAGTTATCATACAAGCCATGATTCTTAATAAAAGATAATATAATATAAAGATCGCTAAGATAGAACCCAGTGTACCGGGGAAAGGCGAAGCCTAATTCTGTGAAGAATATGTGTCTGTCTGAGGAACCAGTTCTTGAAGTTTTCAATAAGAAGAACATCACTGAGTTAATACATCAACAAGATGAAAGTATGCAGAAAGAAAAACACTATCTGTTGCTATAGGAAATAATCACGGAGTTCAGCCTTGCTGATTTGGACTCGCAAACCTGATGATTGTAGGACCTTTTCGTGGCAGAAAGACTTTACGAGCTTATTACAATTATGTAGGCTGCGACATCCAACACATTACCTGAAACAAGAGAAATTATCATAAATACACAAAACTAGCAACCGGTGAAAGTTCGTAACATTAGCTAATAATACGTAAAGAGTCATAACACGATACTAAAGAGGCTTCTCGTATGAATGAGTGAGCAACGACGAACTTTCCAGAGGAAAGTTGTCGCATAGAACATTCACCAAGTAGTGATGTTGTAACTGTGCAGTAATGTTTATATTTGGTAATGTGGTTATGAGATTCTGCTTAAACAAGGTTCATTTACATTAATATCTACTTGGTTACTTAAGTATCCTCTTAGTGACGTGGATAAGAGGATTATACAAGTGTAGTCTCTCAGTAGACCCTCTTTTGAAAAAGAGAACAAAATAGATTATAACTATTTCATCTTTCACTCCTAAACGTGTTTCCAATGCACATTCACCTCTCTCGGTAGCTTAGCACTATCACTTGTAAGATCTGTGCAAAACCAAATTACTGTACCTTTCCATCAGTGCGTAATATACTGATTTTCTTCTTCTTTTTCTCAGTATACCGATGGCAGACAGTTTGAAAATGTTAGGCCTAAAATTCGGGTGCATGACAGAACCTTCCCCGAGCGACGTAGGTATCCCCTGACCTTTTGTTACGTCCGACGCACTCCGGGCAATTGACTTCTGTCGACTGGCTAATCCTTTCACAGACGCTTTAGGTACATAAGTACCTAATTTATAATGATAGGAATCATCAACACGAACATGTTCCTCAAAATAGTATCTAATGTCAAACAGAAAATCATTCTTGTACCACTTTATCAAGACTAAACAGTCTTCTGCTACTGAAAGTTTTAAACCATTAATACGACAATAGAAGGTGGTACCATACCATGCACGGTATTGGATACCTTTGCCCCCAAAACACCTTCACTAACACACAATCCATTTATCAGATATTACCAACGGTACAGTGGTAGTACGTGACATTAAGCTCCCAGGCCAGGCACGCCTCCACAATAATTAACGATTACTAATATTGATATTGCACGTACAATAATTATTTAATTTCAGATTTCGAAGAAGATAAAACTAAATGTTAAACAATAAAAGGTGTCCTTTTCAAATGTCATGTTGATATTTTTATAGCCTTAATAGATTGTTGTAATCTTTTAACCTATATTAAGTATAAACGTTGTTTGAAAAGAGTTGATAGGTTTTTCAAAAGCATTTTCTGAGTAGTATCTTTTACAAGATTCCTTAATATGAACGGTTCATATCAAACATCATACCTGCCAGCAAAACACCTACTGCTTTAAACCTAGGGACCGAGAATAAAACCTAGGACCATCTGCTATTTATGTTTCAATGCACTTTATCAATATTTCAATCAATTCCTCAGTCACGTCTTCGATTGAATGATAAAACGTTATTTAAACATGTTTATATTTCTTTACGATACTAATATATCAGTTCAAGGCTTGTATTTAACATAAGTACTAATAATAATTTCCTGAATAAGCAATTATAAATATTGTAGGCTCCCGACTACGTAGAATTGGAAATGCAACTGAAGCATTAATGTATCTTAATTGACGTTAACATTTGGCGTTAGAAGGCGCAATTTCATAAACTAACACAATTAAATGTCACCTTTACCGACCACTTATAGGCAAGTTCTGCCTTCCGTTTATCGACATTTTGGAAATGTCCTCATCCTAGTTTCAAAAGTCAATGGCAGGAAACAAAACATTTGTATCTCGCCCTTTCTGAATTGTGCTCATAATAAGACGTTTCCGCTTAAAAGGTCAATCAATAGAGATTATTATAGTCAGTGCATTTATCCTCTGTCTAACTCTTCTATATTATCATCATCTTCAACCCGGTTTTGTCCACATGTGGGCCATGCTGTTGTGCTGCCTCATCCAGGGTTTCTATGGCGTCTTTTGGATATACAGCTTTACAATCTCATCTAGTCTTAATCCCTTCAGGTCTATTGCATATTAAAATATTCCAATAATACTTCACGTTTCCTCATTTCACGTTCTCATTATGTTGTTAAATGACATGCACATTAGTTCGCAGCTATGTTCAAGGCGTAAGTCATTTATACATCAAAAAATGACCAGTGATAATTGGGGACTGACAGAATATTATAATGATTATGACTTATGTGCAATATGTGTGGGAGGAATCGGAAATGCAGGATTTTAAATAATAATTGATAATGATGATGATGTTGATAATGGGCATATTTGGATAAATCACGTATTGTTGGGTAAAAAAACTTAATACTTTTAAGAACTGCACACAATCATATTGACTCAGAGATAATAGTCTTCTTTTGGGTATTTTCATAAGCAATAGTGGTTAATCTTCAGCATCATCATCATTGACAGCCTTGTGCCACTCACTGCAGAGTAACGGCCTCCTCTCTCTTGTTTGGGCCTGTGCTGTAGCCTGTGCAAGTCTAATCCAGGTTTCCCTGCGACTGTAGACGAGGCGGTTCACCCATTTAACGGTGTGTACAATATCACTACATAGTATAAAACAAAGTCGCTTTCTCTGTCCCTATGTCCCTTTGTATGCTTAAATCTTTGAAACTCCCCAACGGATTTTGATGCGGTTTTTTTTAATAGATAGAGTGATTCAAGAGTAAGGTTTATATGTATAACATTGCACCCGTGCGAAGCCGGGGCGGGTCGCTAGTTCATAATATAAACAGAGCACCTATTTAACCTTCTAAGCAAGGTGATAAAAGCCTGATAAATTGATCGAAAGACAGGTGTAACAACATCGCCTGAAGCTATATCTCAACCACGGAACTACTTACTTGCTCCTAAATGTGGAGCAGCATTGGTTTGTCAAATTCTCTCAGAAATTGATCTATTAACTGACTAGTAATTGATTTCAAACAAGGCATTAGCAATGGGGTTATCGTAACATGATCTACAAACATGAGAACACTGAATTAAGGTCGTGTTAAATCTTTTCACACGAGTAGGTACTAATGATAGATGTAGAAACTGGCAGTGCCTCTGTTGTTGGTACTATTGAAGTGGATACGGACTAAGATGATGTTGTGGATATTTGAGAAGGAAAACCACCTGCCTAGACAATGTGACATTCTATCACCGATAGCGATAAAGGAATAACCAAAAATTGATTGGTTTCTTCAAATGATGAGAAGCTACTGAAAAGGTTGTCTATCCTTGTCAAGTCGCTGCAGAAATATAAACGCTTTGTAAGCAGTTGCCAATTGTCTACATCTTTTGAAATAAGTCTTGATATGGCTAAAATATTTTCATTTAAAATACTCTCACTAGAAGAAATAGAAGTCACAAAATAATTAAGAAGCACATTTGATAGTTATTAGGTAAAATTACATTTTTATTCTCGAAAATGAGCAATATTGCTTGTGTAATTAATTTATGTGTGAAATGAAACTTCCATTAAGCGATTTCAATTTGCAATGACAAATTAATACAGACAGTAAGTAATTGAAATGCTTTCTCTTTCACACGTAGCTGTCATTATAAATTACCGCATGTCCGGTATAAAGACACGCCCAAAATTAATTTTGATACTGTTTTTTTCTCACGAATGTCACAATCAATTACATCCTTGTATTACCATTTGTGAAAAAAAAAACTCGTTTGAAACTTGCGTATTTTGCTAAGTAATTTGAACACTATCGTCATTCGGTATTTGAGAGACTTGATTAAATTGCATGAAAAAAATATTTTGTTTAGTAATTTGAGTTGAGATCAATAAATCATTCAGAAGCAATTAACGAAGCAATTTAATCCCTCACACGTCCCTATTATGTTTGGAATCGTTTGTCTTAGTTCGAAGCGTACCGAGCCCGCAGGCGACGTCCGATACGCAAAGATAAATCTCTGATCGCCGTTCATTCCGGCAGTTCATGAACATCGGCGAAATACAAGCAATAAACTCGAACACTTGTAATCTTTTAAGTTATAAGTTATAACTCTTAAGTGATTTAAGTAGCCTTGCTTGAAGCTTACATCTCTTTTAACCGACAGTGTTCCGACATCTCTTTAATATACGAGTATAGACTTCACCGAAAATGTTCGGAACCATTTATATTATTTTATAATTTCCATCCTTGATTGATTTTCGATCCTTGGCTTAATCAATAAGGATACAATTTCATTGGTTTGTGAGATTAAGTTAGAAGATTTGATTGCGACCCAGCAAAGATCGTCTTGATGTTTTTGATTCCCCTGACTGGGCATAATTAATAGATGGGATTTGTATGATTGTCTTGGTATGAGCCATGTGTTGCATGAGGAAAACGTCGTGAGGAAAGTTTTGAGTATGATGGCGATGGCGACTCTTACCGTCCAGGTAAGAGTAAAAGAGGACCAAAGAAACGATGGATGGACTGTGTGAAGGAAGATACATAACCTGTAATACCCAAAGGGTTAGCCAGAGGTATCTAATAGTACACTCACATTTCGCCAGTTATGTTTAAGTCACATGTAATACCCCTGAGCCTATTGCCATCAACCGGGCGCAAAGGAAGATATGGCTAGAAAATAGGTTTCTGACCAGATGACGAGTAATAAAGAAGTATGGAAGAGTTGATATTCATAGAAGGGCTACTGTTGTAAATCAGGTGTATTGTACCCACGTTTCTCATCCATCACAACATTTAAAAGGTTCATAGTTTATTAGTATCATTCAGATTTTAATTAAAATTAATGATAAGTGCCATTGAACTTCTAGTGATGCGCCGTAAGAATGAGACCCAATAGTTATTATAATTATTACGAAATTAATTTTAATTTGGACCTGTGGCTGGCAACAATAGGTTCTTAATGTTGTAGTACTAGAGATGATTTTTTTTTTCAACTAGCTTAATCCCGCGGCTTTCCCCGCGAGGAGATAGGTATTTGTCTCACGGTATCGTACTACTGGAATAAAAATTATCCTATGTGTTAATCTAGATTATAAACTATATAAACTATCTGCGTGCCATTTCGTCCAAATCCGTTCAGAAATTTTTGCTTGAAAGGGTGACAAACAACCATATATCCATCCTCAAAAACATTTGCATTTATTTTATAGTAGTACGAAGTAAGATAAATGGACAAGAACTAAAACCACGGCCTAGGTTTGTTAAATGACATATAATTATTTATAACATTACCTTTTTTTTCGTTGAACTAGGAATTTCTCCTGTACTGTGGGTGCGTTTACAAACATTTGAATTCACATATAGACATAGAATTTAGATACAGTCCGCGCTCATCGCAAACCGAGTTCTTCAATGTCCCTCTCACCGCCACCGCACTGACTCAATTTACATATAGTCTGCGCTCATCGCAAACCGAGTTCTTCAATGTCCCTCTCACCGCCACCGCACTGACTCAATTTACATATAGTCTGCGCTCATCGCAAACCGAGTTCTTCAATGTCCCTCTCACCGCCACCGCACTAACTCAATTTACATACAGTCTGCGCTCATCGCAAAACCGAGTTCTTCAATGTCCCTCTCACCGCCACCGCACTGGCTTCATTCGCCAATCATTCTTCGTCCAGTCTATTTCTCTGGGAAATGCGTTTCCCCAGGAAATCAGGATGGCAAACAATCGTTTATCTTTTAAAATTAAAGTTCGCGAGTATTCAAAGCTGGCAGTTTCGTCACAACGTTAATGTTTTCTCCATTGTTTGTCTTTTTATTTTAATATATCCGTCTATTGACATATGTGTATATATATATATATATATTGATATATATTTATAGTATTTTATATATCCTTGTAGTTTATATTAAACTTAAAAAAAAAAACAAATCTATACACCTACCACTGTATGTCTCTGCATCACCCAAAGGTTGACTGGTAAAAAATGCCCATAGTATTATACCACCTCTGTACTTTTGGTTGATGTGTTGAATAAATATACAAACAGCCAGACCCAGAACCAGGGGGCCTAAAATGGCTGCTTTATCAGAATCATAATACAAATCACGAAAAAAAATTAAAACTCTTAAAATTGACTTTGTGTTCATAACCATAAACACCATTTTAAGAATTTTAAATTTTTAAGCTAATTCATATTATGATTCTGATAAAGCGGGCATAATACAAATATTTGTTCCGTGTGGAAATCGAACCCGCGACACGCAGCGTAGCAGCCAATTCGCCAATCGTGCCGTCAAACAACTTTACATGACGCTGGTATTATTTAAAATGCAATAAAGACTAACAACATAATAGAAGAACTTAATAACAATTAAGTTATAAACTTAGCACACAATCTAGTAACGTAACGTATTTAGTAATTAACTTCTAGTAGTAACGTTATCCGGTGTTCATATAAAATGATGATCACGATAATTTGTCACGCCATGCCAAGGTTGCTGCAATTTTAATACAACGTCGGCGTCCTTTGTTGTTGTTGCAAATTATATGCTAATATTGTGGTTATTAAAACAATTGTTGACAGCGATTATTAGTGCTGCGGTATTATTGTCTTATGTTGACTTTTATTGTGGTTTAAATCAGTTTAATTTGGTGTGTCGTTGTTCACATGATGTCATGAATGGACCACACATACAATAGTCCATCCATGCAGTTTACCTAAAAGTTTTGTTTTATCAAAATCGCATAGTATTATGAATCTTGTAGTAACTACAACTCGACATTACGCCAATTATTAGATGATTGGCCAGTATTTCTCTAATTTCTATCTACGTTCCAATGAAAACAAATGCTTATCATCATTATAATTTATTACAAACCACTAATCAATTAGTTCTAAAAACTCTGAAACTAATCAGTAAGTAACCCAATGTGAGGAAAGCAGTTGCATTCTATATCTTTCTATTCCCCAGTAAAATTAATCAAATTAAAAATAATCCGTTCCGCTTTTGCCTAGTAATGACTATTATTGCCGCTATCCATCATAGAGGTATCACTGTCACATTGTCTACGTCACTATTAACAATAGAAATAATAATCATAATTATTGTTGATTATTGCATTATTGTTCCCACACTATTGTTATTTTGAGATCTACGGAAGTGAGCAATTTGGTCACGCGATACTAAGTTTGTTACATTTATGTTTTGTCGTGGTCACTGTTAATAGAGAAATCACATGTGCTATGGTTTTTGCCAAGATTGAATGCCAAGTTATTTTTAGAGTGCTATAAGTACAGCAATGGAAGGCAAACTTTAAATATTTATCATGAATTTAGAAAATCAGTTTTTCAGAACTATGTAAGATAGTACTTTAAAAATTCTCGTTATTATTATAAATGCGAAAGTTCATTGGGATGGCTGTTTGTTAATGTACTCTTTCACGTAAAAATTACTGAATTCATTTGAATGTTTTGTATACAGGCAGTACAGGCAGTTTATAACCTGGATTAACACAAAAAAATGCCAAAGCGTTTGGCATGTTCCGTCCCATGAAATTCTGCAGTAAGAAGCGAAAGATTTATGCGTTATTAGAAAGTTAAAAAATGTGAAACAAAAAAAATATATTTTTCATTCACTACGATTGTGAAATGATGAATTTACATTGTGAAATATTTAACACCTACACCAAATATAAGATTGCTATACTTAATTTTAATGCCAAACATTGATAGACATAAAAAAAAACGAAAAGCATCGCCTTCAGAATTGAAAGTAGCACCCAAAAATTACATAGTAAACGCAAAAACAGATAACTAGCAGTTGTATTAAAATATAATACACAAATTATAGCATACGTATGACTGCCCGTTCATTGTATATACTCGTAACAGTTATTATGTACCGAAGTGTTAAATTATATACTGCCGTTACTTCGACCTTTCAGTTAAGGTTTGGTAACAGTTAACCGATGTATGGTAATAGTTAATTTAACGTTGTGATGTCAGATTACAGGTGGTTTAGATTCGTACATGACCGTCGATTGGTAGATACCAACACACACAGACACTAGATAGTGTTAAACGCAGTCCTCCCCGTACACCTTTGTACGGGGAGGACTGCGTTTAACACGATTGCGGTATGAGGATTGGTGATTAGGGTATTTATTTATTTTATTTTATTGTGTTTGGGTGCCTTACAGCTAACAATCCAAACATTTATAGTGAGGCAATCAACGACAAGCCATTTACAAGCCTCCACAGTTAGCAAAAAAAACTATTGTTGCACAAACTAATAACTAAGTATAAAATCAATTACTAAGCATCATATGATTAACTAAGCATAATGTAATAACAAAGAATAGAACTAAATATAACATTAAATTAAATACCTGCACAAGCAGGTATGCATGCTTCACCACTATTAAAATTCATAAGAAGCAACACAGCTTTTAGACAGGGCAGTACTAATTGTCGCTAAGCTGCTTGCAAACAAATCAATTGAGGGGTGTATGATGCTATGTAATAAATATGAAGACAGGATCAATATTATCAATTATATTTTTAGTTGTCTGTTACAAGATTAACAAAATTTAATCAAACGTTTTGAAACCAAAATCAAAGTACGCCTGAATATGTGAATATTTCGCTCCACATTTCTATATTCCTTATTAAACTACATACTCGTACTGAAGTCGGTTAACAATGTAATTAAACTTTACAACACTTTTTGAAAGTCTCAACAAAAATACAGCCTAATTGACAACACGGCACAAAACTTTTTGAAATTATAATGATTACTCCGTCTAGTCGAGTCCATCTCTCTCTCTGTACCACAAGCCGCCATCTCTCTTTCTGTACCACAAGCCGTAGAGGCAAACAGTTCTTAAACTCTGAATTATTACCTACAGAAAGTTTCATTGTTTGACCGTTGACATTGCTAGGGATCCTAGACATATCATATAAAGGTATTCATATCATATAAGGTGTCAGTGATAACGAATAGGGAAAGGTCAGAAATGCATTGAAATGCTGCGCAGTTTTGATAATAACTACCGAAAAACTTAATCCTGTTGAAATTTCGTTGTAGAAATACGATACGCTTTGACTTGCCAAGCCTTTGGTACCGGGCTATGTCCACTCATAGCCGTTAATAGGTCATTCATATCAAGTATTTCCCACACACAATATATTTCGTATCAGGCATCAGTTTCCATACAGTGGTGGTGCCACAATGGCGAACTGGACTTAACGACTCTGTTGTTCTATGGGAACTGATCGGGAGGATAAAGTAGTTCTGTCCATTGTGTGATTGTTGCTGAAGGTGGAGTGGAGCTGAAGAATTTATGTTTTACATCATAATTAGGATTATGAAGGTGTTAACTAACTTTTTAGATATTTCTCTGATTGAATGTAGTCTGTGTCTGCAATTATATTTATATCTTGGCCAACTGGCCACCGAATCGCCCCAAGTTAATTGATAAGACATATCATTGATACGAAAGAAATATAAGAAGAAGCTATTGTACAGAGCCTTTCTCTTTGGAACACTTCTTATTTTATTAATTGTTGTCGTTACATCAATATTGGAGTTGACGGCCATTGAATTTTCTTATTTTACTTCAAGTGACTGGCGCTTCTGCTAATAAGAAAATTGTGATGAAAATTGTGATTGTATGATTGTAACGTTTGTGTACATGCAAATGGTGTTATGACTTGTGATCGATAACAAATTCTGAAAAATTTACTCTGTCACCTTTCACAATGCCTTGATGAAGCATAAAAGACAATGGCCGTTTCCAACTCGAGCCGAAATCCAAAGAACAGCGATCGAAATCTTCAATAACAGTGCGTAAGTTACTCAACAGCTACAAAAACAATACAGACTTATCTTCATATCAGAGATAAGAGCTAGAACAAAACATTGGCGACCTCACCTCGACCTGGTCTAACAATACTAAGTGAAGCTGGCCCAGTGTCACCGCCGCAGAGGTGTTAAACAAATTGTATAAGTTATTATACAAGAGTTAACATAATAGGTGTCATAAGACAAATGTCAGATGTTGGACCTTCTTCATAGATCAGTTCTAGACGCTGTTTTGAGGTCAGAATCAAAATCATCATTGCTTTGTACAGATCCATCCACATCCCACTGTCGGGCACGGACCTCTCTTTGCTTCTCCACGTTTCGGTGCCAACGTCATCCTGGTTTTATGCTGGCAACAATAACTTTATAGATACCTCTGCAATAAAAGTAAAGATATGTTTTAAATCTCTTGCAACAAAAAGGACATTCACTCCCGTCAATTTTCTCACGCTGTATGAGTCAGTTCTAAAGGGTGGAACAAGACCCTTAAAGAAGCCGAAAGGTACTGGTTCTCCCTGTCATTGCGATATTTTTTTTGTCCTAGACCATACCTGGGTACCTTCTGGTTACGGAGATATTGGGGGTCAAAGCTCCAACTTTATCACAAGTTTTTTTTTTTTAATACATATTAACGTAAGATTTTTACTGTAAACGCCTCCATGACCCCCGTACTATTCAAACATTGATCACCACAATGTTTTGAGCGCATTACAATACAATATATAATCACGTTTTACGGTAGGACTCAATAGTCCTACCGTAAAACGTGATTATTTACTAAAACTTGGCTGACGACTTCGTTAAGGGTCTTGTTACAATCATAGTGCCTATAATTTCATCGATGTTTTTACCTATCTTTAGATTCTAGTTCTAAGTGAGTACAGCAGTTGTTGTGCCGATAGTCGTGTCGGCCAATCGGTTAATAGCCTATTGGCTACTAACCGATTGGTCGAGGCTATTGCCTCGACCAACATCTGAGGAAGCTCTCGCTTAGCAGCTGGATCAAGGGCTTGATTCAGAAAGCAGTACTTCTGGACATGGCGCGTATTGTTAGGAGGTTCCTCTCTCAGGAGCCCTGACCACCGGTAGCTCGGACCCTGATCTCGATGCCGGTAGTTTTCTATATTTTTAAATGTTTTTTATATAATTTTTGTTAATAAAAATATTTAAAAATGTAAATAACTTACATAACTTATAAGTACAATGGTATAGAGAAGTATGTATGTACTATTGCTAATCAAACGAAACACATCGTGTGTTTAAGATAATAAGCGTAATCTCAGTTTAACCCAGTATCAGACAAAGAAGTAACTCGTGACCTTGTGTTACTAACAAACAGAGCTATGAATATATAAACATGCTGAACATGCAACCGCCTCTATTTACATACAGTGCAGGCCAAATGAAAGGGTACAGCAGTGGTTAGGAGATTGTACACTTGCGAGAGATACGCAATACGCACGCGTGTAGGCCGGTTTTGGAATGAGTAAGACAATTTAGTGCAATTGGTACAAGGATATGTAAAAGGAGAAAAATGAGGTGTGAAACACAAAATACACTTCGTTTTAAAAGATTCACTGCATCCTGCAATACGCGGTCATATGTGAACAAAGAAAATACTTCACTAGCACCAGCACATCTTCACTTGCTGTTCCTAAAGTCACCAACTACAACAACAAAAGCAATTTTCCATGGGTGTAAAATGTGATAATGCCATTTTTTCTGTAAAATCACTCTCTTTTATAACACAATTTTTATATTTTATTTTATAAATAGAACAACTGCTGTAAAACTGTTTTGTAATTTGACAGGCTTTTTACAAGTTATTTTATATAGATTTTGAATAAACAAATTATTAAAAAAAAACCCTCAAGTGCTGTTATAGTCTCTGGTTCAATCCATGGTCCGGAGTGAGAGGGAATGGGACGCCGTCACCTCCTTCTGAGAAGCAGTCATGCTAGCGAAGGAGGTGGCAGGACGTGAGAGGGAGAGAGCCTCACGTCTCAGCCGCCGAGGGAGAGAGCCTCACGTCTCAGCCGCCGCGGGAGACGCCCTGGGCGTCGGTGGCCACGTGGTGGCTCCCGGCCACCGTAGGCGCGGGCCTGTGGACGGTGAGTAATGGGCTAACTCGCCGTCCATCCGTCTTATGACGACAGGCCGTGTCGACGGCGCGTGCGTGTTCCATGCGCGCCTCAAAGAGATGTCAACAAAAGGACCGATGCCTGCCAGGGTTGCGGGACTGTTCGAAAGAGATACCGCGGCCCTGGAACACAAAGAGCAAAAGAAGGAACATGGATGGGTTTTAGTCAGTAAAAGTCTTACACTCCCTCCTGCTCAGCCCAGAGCGGGAGGAGTTATTTGATGATTTCCCATCCAAAAAAAAAAGTGCTGTTATAGTGTCAACATTCCATAGCAGACATGATACCGACAACAAACACAGTTTAAGTAGTGCTGACAC
Organism: Eugnorisma glareosa; assembly: GCA_947578425.1. Lineage (NCBI taxonomy): Eukaryota > Metazoa > Arthropoda > Insecta > Lepidoptera > Noctuidae > Eugnorisma > Eugnorisma glareosa. The sequence continues at coordinate 21,668,718 of OX387961.1, forward strand.
TTTTCAGTTTCGTTGGTAAAGTTTACCCTAAAAGCGCAACGTACTACTAACTGGAACCCTGCTGCTAATCTGTAACATTTGCTAACACTAATGTGCAATCTCCTCAAGTATAAAGAGGCTTAGTGAATATGCAAATCCACTGTCACACACAGATTGAAATGTCGATTACAGCCCGGTACCGGACGACATTGAGCGTGAACATACGTCTATGATTGATACGACCACTTGCGAGAACAGCGGACGGCCATTATATGCTAATTGAAGATATGATCATGTTTCAGGAGGCGTTGTTTCTTCACATGGGGGACGGATGCTTCAGAGATACGAATTCATCCATTTTGTCATTGTGTCATCATCAGCATCATCAATCTCTTGCCCTTATCCCAATTAATTTGGGGTCATCGCATATGTCTTCTTCTTCCATACTTCTCTATTACTTGTCTCATCTCATCGGACACCTCCTTTCTTGCCATATCATCCTTCACACAGTCCATCTTCGTCATCATCGTCTTCCTCTACTCTCATACATTTTCCTCATTTCTCCGCATATTTTCATTTTTTTAAATATATGTTGTCAGGAACAATATTTTACAAAGAAGAATAACTTTTAAAGTTTAAAAGCTTATTTTCAGATGATTATTTGATTTGTTCTTTTTTGCGTAGCCTTTGGATCTATTTATTGAATGCCACCACCACTTCTTTAGCTTTACCATTTAGTTTAACCTAAGTATAATAGGACCAAAGCTGTCGGCATAAACAATCCATGCGGCCAGGGGCCTTAGTCTGCTATTGCAATAGTGTCAGAATGGACTATCATTGATTTAATAAGGCCCCGCGCAGACGAAATACCCTTTGTACGCACGTCAAACGAGTTTCGAGCGCGCTTCAATACGCCGTGGGCTAGGGGCCTTATTAAATCAATTATAGATAATTCTGACACTATTGCAATAGCAGACTAAGGCCCCAGGAAATACCAACGATAATTAGGATAAAAGGATAATTTTGGATTCATCAGAAGACAACATATCAACATTACTATACGTAACTAACCTCTGAGTTGGGTCGATGTTTCTTCTCCGAGTATTCAGGTAAGAAACACTGACCTGAACTCATTTTTAAACATAATTTATTCGTGTTACGTGTAAACTGATTTTAAAAACCAATTGACAGAAATAAATATCATTGAACTGTATTGCCAACCGTATAATTCCGTAATTTCTGTTCGTTGCGCTTTATCCACATACATTAAAAGAGGACATTTACGAGCATATAATAACATGATTAATAGATAATTGAAATCATTTAAACCGTAGATGGTGAACATTATTATATTATGTAAGCTATAGCAATCGTTTAGGATTACGATATTCAAATGTAAGTCGTAGGACAACTTGTGAACAGCATTATATGGTAATTGAAGATGTGGATGCAATAGGAAATACATTGGTGTGATATGTTGGGGAGGAGTTTTTTGATAGGTTGAAGACATGACACTTTTCGCGCCTATGCCCTATGGTTACACCACGTATTTAGAATCGAGTACAAGAACGTGAGGTACAAGAACTGATTATATGGTGTGGCAAGAGATCGGTGTAGGGTTTGAAATGCAGACTCTGTGTGGTCTATCTACGTTCTCTTCTCCACTGCATTCACTGCTACGCATTTACACAAACAACTTCAATAATCAGCCGCAAGGATTTTTATTAGCGTTTAATTTGCCGACGGATTGATGTTAGTATACATTTATAATACAAAAGTTACCAAAATTGTTGCTCAACATTATTAAGGGTAACAGATTTAGCTATAGTCTATGTAGTTAGATACAAACATAGCATCACGCCTGTAATAATAGAAGGGTAAGGCATAGGTGTCCCTAATAGTAGTTAGTTTTAAGTCACCAGTTATGTATTAAGTACCATGTAATAGGAGGCGAGCCTATTACCATCAACCCCATAATATGGAAAAACCCAATAACAATTTGCCCGAACCAGGAATCGAACCCAGGACCTCATGCTCAGCAGTTGCGATTGCAACCACAAGACCAACGAGGTAGTCTATGTAGCTATTGCTCATTACCAACTGAAAAGAATCTCACACATTACTTATCTGCAAAGCATTAAATTATTACAATAACAAACTAAAGAATTAATTATCTGTTTGTTATTGCGTGCAATTGCTCGCTATTTCCTTACATGTCACGTACGTGACGGTGTACAACTGTAAATTTACTAAACAAAAAATTGGAAAAGAAATCCTGAAAATGCAGGTGTATTGTTTTCCGCCATTAAATCTTCCCCGTTTGACAAAAAGTTGACTTAAAATAAAAACTCTGTGTCTTTCATTTTGTTCATTGACTACCTTTTTCAGCTGGTTTGCTATGTCTAGAACTTTATGGTTCAACTACATAATTTCAATATCAATCTATAACATTTTAAACAAACTTAATTGAAAACCGAAACACATTGATTACACATGTATGATACGAGTATGTAGAGCGTAACCAGTCTAATTCATTAATCAATTTCATCTAAAGTATGTCACATAGATAGTATGTCGTTTGACGCCTTCATTATTATTGCTTAAATAACAAATTATTATACTAATTTTAGTAAGTAGTTATTACAAACACTTTTTTATGTCAAAACATGTAGAGCTAGATGATTTCGATATTTTAATGTAACGTTAAGAATTGTGTAAACTTACAAGCAATAATAATTACTAGCCCTAAGTCACACCATTCCAAAACATGTTCTTATTAACAATTACCCAATAACATACACAATTAAAAATACCAACAACTTGTCCCGGTATCTGGGTCGTCATAATTTCGAAGCTCGTTCGGATTGTCTCAGCTAAGGCCAGACTAATGACTGTCCAGCTAATTAACATACTCACTGAACTTTACGTCTGGCTCGTATGATTGTGGGCAATAAACGGTATTTAAGACTAGTCTAGTTTTAGAGCTAAGATTGTATATGGTTATTGTTTTAATGGGTCTGGATTTGAGGTTTGATGTCAGTGGGCTCATATAACATATAACTATTCTCTCTCACTCATATCTGTAGTAAAGCTTTAGGTTAAACTAGCTGTTGCCCGCGCCTTCGCTCGCATTTTGATCGGAAATTATCCCACGGGCACACACGTTGTAAATATAGCAAATATAGCCTATGGCACTCGGGAATAATGTAGCTTCCTATTTGTGAAAGAATTTTCAAAATCGGTTCAGTAGATCCAGAGATTACCGCCTACATACAAACTTACAAACAAATTTTACCTCTTTATAATATTAGTGGTATAGAAGTATTAGAACTATAGATAAACAAATAATGTAAAGCAGACTGCCTTGTTGGTTAGTGCTAGTGTCGAGCATTAGGTTCTGGTTTCGATTCCAAGGTCGGGCAAGGAGCCATTGGGCTTTCCCATAAGGAACTTCTCACTTGCAACCCAGAGTCAGAGCGTGTAGCTGGTCTCTACAAGAATATAATGCATGATGTTATATTACGGTAAGAGCAGAACTACATCTCTGTTAGGACAACTTGGTAACAAATGGATGCGAAGATTGAGTGTAATGGCTCTAGATTGCGTTATGTTGAACTAATTTGAGCTTCCGCTACGTTAACCTTTACGGTTTAAAACTAAACTTATACTGTCACTTATGGAATACCAACAGGCTCCAAGTCCCTCCAAATCCCTCAAATCCTTCTTAGTGATCCCGCGATCATGGCGCTTGCAACAGCAGCGTCGTAATATCGGGAGCTCAAAGTAATGAATAATCACGGAAGATATCCCGTAAGTGACAGTTAAGTTTGATTCCAGCTTACCTTTTGGTTGTTTGAGCTCGAGAAGAAGAAGAATTACTGAATTTCATGTAAAATGATGTCAAGCGGTTGCATCATCAATGCATCGCCTAGTTTCATAAAATACTACTGTGGAAGGACAACCGTTTACTAAATTTACAGCAATTCCTTACTGCGATAGAATCAACAGATACATTTCAACAGGTTCTTATCTATCAGTAGCAAGTCATAAAGATCCGAATGCAAACAGGTTTAGCATTGTATTAAGATCTAGACTAGTCACTCTTCAGGTATGCACTTTTGAAATATTAAGACCTATGATCAAATGTTACTGATATACGTGACGAAGTTTTAACAGGTTTTATACACCACCGTCTGACACAACAATCCCACAAATCTTGATCATGATATTGCAGAGATAAAATTAATTCAAAGGATCAAATGTCTGAAGGTAAGAATCAAAATTCAAATTAAACGGTCAGAGCTGATTTTTCTAATATTGTACGTAGGCCTCACAGCTGCCATTCGAACCTTGAATTATACATAACTGTCAAAGAGCTTGTTAAAACTAACCTCTGTGGATAGATGAATAGGCAAATTACATGGGATGCCATTTTGAATTACCGGGTTCTGGGTTCGATTCCCAGGTCGGGCAAGGTGTTATTGGGGTTTCCATTAGGAAATTTCTTAGTAGTAGCTACGGAGGCTGGATTTGTGCCTGGTTGATGGCAATAGGCTCGCCCCTTATTATATGGTACCTACTTAAAAATAACTCACGGAATGTGGGTATACACATCTGCCTAACCCTTTGGGGATTACAGGCGTGAATATAAATAAATATATATAACAATAATAATATATATATATTTTAATTGGACCATTGAACCATTGGACCATTGACCATTTGAAAGTTTTCTAAGAAGAAAATTACCAACATCATGGTACTCATACAAAATGGCCCAATCCAAACGCTTACAATATAACAATCACAATAAAGCCCATAACAGCATGCAGTAGCAATATTGAATAATAACAATCGATTGGAGGTTGCAACACTCGATGCGGCCGGCGATCGGTGTAACGATGTAATCGATATCCCCTTGAACCGAGCACTACTCGTAGTCGAAATAATGGCTCACATCCTTAGCGTTTGAGCGTTTGTATGGGGTAATGTGCGTGTTTTATTGCTTTTGTCCCTGAGAGTGGGGTATCAGTATAGTTATTGAGGATCTATCGATATCTATGTTAGGGGGAGCTTTTCTTGCATATTTACATATACCTACACGTAACGCAACACAATTATGTTTCAAGTCCTATTTATTACGGCGCTTGTACACGGCACAGGCTAGAAAATAAACCGATATTTTCATATTTATTTTAAATTATAATATTATCTAAGTGTTTATGTCGGTTCGTACCTACATATTTTGTCATACAAAATAGAAATAATATTAAAGTTAGACCGTAAAACTAAACGCCGACTTTTTGTAACAATTAACATGAAGCACTTAATAAGAAAATTGAAACCATAAACAAAGTTTATAGTTCATAAAAAACTCGTAAGAAAAACATTAAATGTTAGTTCCTTATTAAAAACTGTTGAAAGTAACAGCTACATAGTGCTGTGATGATCAGGGGGGTTACTATGACGTCTTAAAGCAGGAGTAATGCCAGTGTGGGAAAGAGATCGAGCTATACAGGTCGTCAAGAGCCATCTCTTTCCCACACTGGAATTACTCCTGCTTTAAGACGTCAGGGTAGGCCACCAGGTCCGTATTAGCAGCTTTACATAAAGTCAAGCTTTTTCCCACGCGGCAGAAAATATGGAGCGCCACCTTCTACGATCCCGACGAATGGTGGCAAAAAAATATCACAGTGACAGTGGGGAAAACAAGTGCCTTTTGGCTTCATTAAGGGTCTGTTTACACCCGTTATAGTAACGCTCACAAAGTCAAAATCTTTATTAGTGTGATTTTTGGTGATACAGTAGGTCTTATAGTTATGGTTATGGTAACTCAAAAACTACCCATTAGGATATACACTAGTTAACAATATAAGAATTTAAAACCTCTCCCTGCCTGGGAGTGTCTCGGCGAGAGTGTACAAGCACCTTTACATAGGTACTCCATTTTGCTTCATCCACATTCATAAATCTGGCCATACACACACACCGATTGTAATTACCACACACCTGACCTTTCTGATGTACCTACTATTACATAGTAATTAAACCAATATTTGTGATCGCAACGGTACTATACTTACTGACTAATACTACCAAATTAGTTGGCCAATTAAACTTAATAACAAACCATACTAATATTCATAATATCAAATGTCCATAACATATTTCTAATAGGTCACGATTCATTAGCATAACCGATAGCTGCCTTAGTTGGTAGCTTATAAAATACTTATAATTTTATAGAGGAAGCACATTGTTTTGAATATTTATTTAATGGAGAATCGTCAGCTGCGAATTAGTAAGAATTGTTGATTTAATTTGTTTATGTGCCATGTGTGGGAGAGCTTTAAATGATGCATTTACATGACAGAAACATATTGATTTTATTTCTATAATAAAAGTTTTTTTTTCCTATAACACTCAAGGGATTTTTTTCTTGTGGGTTCATTAATCTCAGATGTTTCATTTCAAATCAAAATATCATAACAATCTTTAAAATAGACGTACTCAAATGGAGTCTATTTTTCAGTATTAGGTCGGTGGTGTTGAAACCCGTAGATCGCTTTGCCATCTTTGAGAGGATGACCTTATTGCATCGATGTCCCTATGTGATTAAAAGATTCTCCATCCTTCGTCTAGATTTTTTTTTGCAATTGAGGGACAGCTGTTACTTGTGTGAGTTCCACATTATTCAAGAAAGAAAAAGAAGCGATCCATCAGGTCAATATGACGTAACATAACAGCCTCTTTGACCCGTGTGCAAAGTGATTCAGAAACTCAATGTTACAACATAGCTATTAAAACTAGCTCCCTTATATGGAACCGTTCGACACTAAATATTAGTTCTTATCGTTGGTGTAAGTTACATCACTGGCTTGGCATGTGTGATAGTTTTTTGAAAGATCTGGTTTAAATATCATTCCTAAAATGATTTTAGCAATATTATGGAAGACCAACAGCGGGTGTTTAGCCCACGCAATTGGCAGATAACTCTTAATGCCCATCCATTTGGCCATTTAAGTGGTTCTGATATCTCAAATATCACTGGTGTCATTCGATTGTGATGAACTGCGAAAAATATAAATAAGAATGTATGAAAGAAAATGGGAAGTATAATAATGTAATCTGCGGTCACTGACCCGCTGGTCCTGTACGTGAAACTTACGTGATCTTTCTTCTATAGAAAAAGATTCCATTCATACCCATTGTGATGTACCATACGTATGGAAAGAGTGGTGGATGCAAAGTAACTAATCCACCGTGCATTTTCAGTATACAGCGTGTACCAAGTGCATCTGATTATTTTTCGCGATTATGATGATGGTCTCATGGAGAAATTTGTTCAGTTTGATGGTCTAAATCACACCCTGAAATATAAACTTATACCGTCACTTACGGGATATCTTCCGTGATAGTCCATTATTTTGAGCTCCCATATTTCGACGCTGATGCAAGCGCCATGATAGCGGGTTGATTGGAGAATGCGGGTGGATGGAAAATAAATTGTTAAGAGCAGACCAATCTGTCTACCCTCTTTCTTACCCTAAAATATGACCACATCTTTCTGGTACACGCTGTTTTCCAAAAGCGACGATTAATAAAGTAGAATTGATCCTTAACAATCCGGTACGATCATTTTAATCGTCGCATTTGGTATGTTTTTTGTAGTAAGTAAGTGAATGCTCAGGTGAGGGGCCAACTCATTATTTTCGGTATTTTTTAAGATACCCTTGGAGAGAGAGGCAAGGCGGTATAGGTCTATTCTTCAACAACAACAACCATCTATTAAAACCACAATTTTCCTTATATTAAAACAATGTTCCATATTCCCACATTCTTGGAAGCCTGCCCGCCACGTCGCGTCGTAGATGATCGACAAACGTATAAATCTGATCGTTGCGCAGTCCGTGCGTGCGCGCAGTTCTCAAACAGCGATCGATCGGCAGCGTGGGCTCGTCCGTCACGCATGCGCAGTGCCGCAGTGCCGGTGGTCAACAAATGCAATGAGAATGAATGAATGAGATGACATGTGGGAATAAAGAATTTGTTGCTAGCGATATTCTGAAAACAGGCATGATGTTATCTCACTATTTAGTAGAGTAGGTAACGTTGACTTGAAAACTTTCAAGAACTGAGGTGAGAATAAAAAGATCTATGTAGGAAGTCTGAAAGTCTCGCGACTGCCCTGATTGATGATCTATCGATCTGCCGGAGAGATCATCGAGTAATCAATTAAACCCATTTCATTTCGTTGTTATAACTCATTTTAGAACAGAATAGATTATTCTTATTTACGTCAAAACATGGTAGATAAAAGTACAAATAGAGTTAATTAACCACGTTGGAAAACACTTTCTTTAATGTAGCATATTTGCTGATACTGTAGCTAAAAAGGTAGACCTTCGACTGACTTATTAGAAACAGTTACTTAATAAGTAGTATAATAACTATGTGTTACATATCCATGTATCAGAGCTCAACCGTCCGCAAAAACCTCTCATACCAGTACTAGAAGTCAGTCGAGTGCTCATAAAGGCCACGACACGGACGCCAGCACTGGAACGTTCGAGTTAGTGGAGCGACTAACTGGCACTGAAATCATTTGGGACAGCTTTCCAACTACACTGATACTGTGGACTTGAAAATAAATTGGAATTATGAGGTGATCCTGGGGATTGAAGTCTGAAACCGCTAATCCGCCTTGAGCCTAAGCCGACATAGTGATGCCTGTTCTGTATGAGAACAGGGGGGTTACTATGAGCAGGAGTAATTCCAGTGTAGGAAAGAGACAGAGCTATGCAGGTCGTCTAGCGCCATCTCTTTCCCACACTGGAATTACTCCTTTAAGACGTCACGGTAGGCCACCGGGACTTTACCCTGCAATGGGAGACAGTAAAAAGCTGGTATATTTATGAGAGGAAAAGCGCGATTACTGAGTGCTTTCTCACCTAATTAAGCGATTGTTATTCTTCTTTCATGGTATTAAGAGTTATTGTTGTATCTTTAATAGGTTAAGGATTGAAACCAATAAGAAAATAGTAGCTCTCAGAGTTTAAGGTCTCGCGAATTTCAAATTGGCGTCGAATTTTTAACTGCTGCAAATAAATGATTTCATATGATTTGCTTTAAAGAAAATCTGAAAAATGTTCTATTCGCAATGTAGCGTTTAATATTTGCGGAAGTTCGTCGCGTTTGTAGTAGTTGTTAGTGCATGTGTCTGATTTCATGGTCCAAATAAAAGCATTCATTCATCGTGGAACCGGATGTGTCGGAGACAATTGTAGCCACACATGTTCATAAAAACATATCATGTATGACATGGTGTAATTTTGATGTCCATTGTAACAATCAACATAATGACTGCCTCGTTGTAGGGTCGTAATAAGAAATAGGCTCACCCCTATTACATGGGACTTTGAATTTTAAATAGCATAGCTTTACTAATCTAACCCTTCAGGAAAACCAGGCACGATTTTATGAATTAATAATGAAATACTAAACTAAGGAATATCTTCATTATATCGAATTATATGTTGATCGTTTCGACAGATTATCGAAAATAATTTCGAACAATTTTATCTTTTTGGTTTAAGAATGATAACTAAGAAGACGGTTACTCTACAAGACTGAGTTTATAGTAAACTAGCTGTTGCCCGCGGCTTCGCTCGCGTTTTGGTCGGAAATCCCACGGGCACGTTGTAAATATAGCCTATGGCACTCGGCGATGATGTAGCTTCGTATTAGTAGATTACTCCCTACAACCTCATAAATTTACTTACCTCTTTATAATATTAGTATAGACAGTAGATGAAGCGTTTTCTTAATTTTTAAAAATCATATCTTCAAACAAATTCCTTTCAGACACACATACGAGAAACTTTTTCAGAAAAAAAAACTTGGAAATATAACTTTAGCTTCAGAAGTCGGTGGCAAAAAGCTACTTCCGAAGGTAAAGTTATTTTTCCACGTTTTTTTGTTTTGGAAGTCGGTTTTATTTTTGCAAAAAAGTTTTTTTATTTTTCCTTTTTTAGTTGCAATATTCTACACAAATATTTGCTGTACATTTATTTTACATTGTTAACAACACAATTCATGGTAATAGGCTTATCCCCAATAAAATGTAACATAAATCGTTATCATACCTAACTGTGGAAATGTTATGTTCTAACATTCAGCATCAGATCTCCACCAAATTTTCAAGTCAAAACAAACATTTGGTCCATTTTCGTCCCATACATGTTCTTATAAGAAGACAATAGGTCACTTACCTCACTTTACACAACAAAACTGTCTGTGCCCACCTCTCCCCAATAAGGATAAAATGAAACTTTTGTTATTCATAATTTTGTTCAGTTATGGTAATAAGAGTCTCGCTGACTTTCACTGTACCCTCACTTTTATGTAAGAACCACTTACCAACTAACATTCATTCTTATGCACTGGAAAACAAGGTTCCATTTTCAGTGAGTCGCTTACCTGCAAAAGAAAGAGATGGTCATTAGACTAATTAAGATTACGAATGCACTTTCAGTAAGTGGAGTTAAACGATTAAAACGTAATGCGAATCTTGTCGCGGCTATTCAGTGCATTTAAATGTTACTACATTACAATTTCTGTTGTAAGTATTTTTTAAATGGCGCGTTCGTGTTCCACGCGCGCCTCAAAAGTTGTCAGCAAACGGGAAGGGGTCCGAAAGGACCGATGCCTGCCAGGGTTGCGGGACTGTTCGAAAGAGTTACCGCGGCCCTGGAACACAAAGGGCAAAAGAAGGAACATGGATGGGTTTTAGTCAGTACAAGTCTGACACTCCCTTCAACTCAGCCAAGAGTGGGAGGAGTCATTTGAAGATTTCCCATCGGAAAAAAAAAGAAAACAAGTATTCTCTACAAATAAGTATGTCTTGTATTTCCTTCGTATTATGTTTTCGTCATTCGAGATGCAATGCTATAGCCATAGGTAACATAACATTACGCCCGGAATCCCTGAAGGGTTAGGCAGAGCTATACTTAATAGTACACCCACATTTCGCCAGTTATCTTTAAGTCCCATGTAATAGGGGGCGAGCCTATTGCCATCAACCAGGTACAAATCCAAACTCCGTGGCTGCTACTGAGAAATTCCTTATGGAAAAATCTAATAACACTTTGCTCGAACTGGGAATCGAACCCTCATGCTCAACAGTCGCGCTTGCGTCCACTAGACCAACGAAGCAATGGGTACGTATTAACATAAAAACCCCTATCTAAGTCTCATCTAAGCCTTTGTGGAGGTATTCCCTCCTAGCCTTTATGTTTTGTTTATATTTGTTTATTAGCTACTAGCTTACTAGTTCAACAAACAATAACATGGGCCACCACACAGCCTTCAGATACGTAAACTTACACTGCCACTCATTACTTTCTTAATGCATCGCAATAACACTTATGACAAATTACATACCAACCACCAACACCACAACCAAAATGGCATATCTTTCATTTTAGTAACCACATAACAACCACAACTTGACAGACAGACAGAACAGAAATAACAAACCGTACCGTTTTATAATATCAGCTCCTCACACGCGTACTAATGAGACGACAATGAGTGACGCAAGCACGCAATGCGTGCGCGCATACCAAGTGTACTGGATGCTAATGCAACCGCTCTAGACAGAGTGTGAGCAGACGTGGATGGTGCAGGTTTGAAGTGTTGCTAAACAATTTTATATGATCTATTTAATTTACTGTTGCAACTCCATACGACATTTTAAAAATACGTAGCTTTCTAAACCTTTCAAGTCATTCAGGGCCTTTGAGTTTTGACAGTTCGCCATAAAAAATAGTGTTCAATACAAAATTGCGATAATAAAAAAGGTTAAAAATAAACATTCTTTCAAACAGGCCTACAAAGGTTTTCGTGAACCGTTTTGCCAATCCAACCTGACTGTGGTGACCTCTATTTCAATACAAATAGGGTTAAAAATTATTTGAAATGGCAACTGCATGAGTAAGGTTCGCTGTGTTGCAATATGGACGACAACTTGTAACCGCCTATTGCGTACACGCATGTTTTCCAAACTGTTTGAAATAAAGAAGCGATTGTGCCTTTAAAGAAAACTGTACGTTATCTTAAGCAGTTTAAGTACAGTTTTGAATAGGTTTGCTGATGAAAATTTTAATGGTGCTTGTATGGTTTTCTTGGCAGTTATGAAATAAAACGATTTGTATGTGACGTGAGTTTCTTTTTGTCTTTTGAGAGTTTTGTACCGGTAATAAAGGTAAGTAAGTACTTTAGGGAAAATTATGAGGCCGCTACATTTCTTCCAGTTTAGTGTGATAATTTGGGATGATTCCTGAGTAAAAATAATATGATTCTATTTGGTCCGTCAGTTAGATTATCGCAAAATATTGGGTACATAATTTTTGTTTTATTAAATCAATAAAAAATGCCGAAGGTATAACGCATCAAATAATCGAAGTGGGGGCTTGTGACGTCACTTGTACGTAAAAATTGTACATACAAGTGACGTCACGTGTGTTTTCGACGCACTGTACCATCTTTATTTTTAGTTTACGTGAAAGAAAAAATATGTATCCAATATTTTCTGGAAATGTATCTGACGGACTAATTATTATTTTGTTTCCTGACTGACTGACTGATGATAAAACGACATTTGTCTGCTGTTTGGTAAGAACAACTTTGAGAGAGAGGCTAACAGAAGAATCCACTGGGCTGGGCAAGATTTAGGAAGCTTCGTCAGGTCTTCTCGTCCTGTATTCCACAGAGCCTAAAGACTAAGGTCTTCAATCAGTGTTTCAGTGCGTCCTGCCTGTTATGACTTACGAGGCCGAAACGTGGACACTCACGGTACGGTTGATCCATAAATTCAAGGTCGCTCAGCGAGCTATGGAACGGACGATGCTTGGAGTCTCTCTGAGGGATTGCACTCGGAACGAGGTGATCCGACAGTGAACCAGAATTGTCTACAAAGCTCACAGCATAAATAAGCTAAAGTGGCAATGGGCCGCGCATATAAGCCGTAGTAATGATGACCGTTGGGGTAGACGTGTGCTTGAGTGGAGACCGCAAATCGGCAAGCGTTAGGTGGGACGCCCTCAGGGTCGAGAGCAACGGTCTTCGCAGGGTGGCTGCATGGTGGCATCTGGATGAGAGTTGCCGAGAATCGAGTTAAGTGGCGTGCGATTGAAGATGCCTATGTCCAGCTGTGGAATATTGTTGGCTGATGCTGAAGCATTTCTCAGATTAAAAAATGTAACAGTTATTCTTCTAAGACTTATTAAAGCTTGCTCAATATTTAATAATCAACTCAGTACCTACTTTGGCCTGATGCAAGCACACTTCCGTTCAACATTACAATCATAGGCCTACCTACAATCGGTGCTAATATACATAAACCATGAGCACAAAAGCAAAACTAACATGATGATGTTTGTATAATCATATCTGTATTACAATCGTAACACAATTTGCATCACAAATTAGATGATTCAGAGAAGGTCTACTGTTTCGTACAATGCTCGGTAATAAGCTTGCGTACGCATAGAATGTAATCACACCGCAACAGAAAATTAAGAAAAGAAACCTGTCTTGCATGAAGAAGAAAAGAAAATTTGTATAAAAGTCGGCCAGTCACATTGTTACGATATGAAGTTGATAGGATCCATCCTGTCCCTTGCTGTCTTCTCCCAGCTACACCCTAAGCCGAGAGTTTTACGGGTGAGCCTTTACTGCGTAGTCGCTTTGTTTATATGTTGTCCTGGCTGGGTGCCTTACTCACGTGCACCTTAAAGCTTGAACCTACGCTTATGCTGCTGGCTGGAAGGCTCTTTGAATGAACGACTATGGTGCATACGCGTAGTACGAGTAGTTGCCACTACACTACACTGTTCAAAGAAAAGTAGTCCACCAACTCACTAGTACATGTACACCCACATTTCGCCAGTTATGTTAAGTTCCATATAATAGGGAGCGAGCCTATTCTCATCAACCGGGCACAAATTCAGACTCCGTGACTGCTACTGAGAAATTCCTGATGGGAAAACCCAATAATCTTTGCCCAACCTGGGAATCGAACTCAGGACCTCATGTTCAGCGCATGCGGCCACTAGACCAACGAGGCAGTCAAAGACAAAGGCATACAGTTCGTTTTTTAAATAAGACTACGCCTAAACGTGGGCTGTCGTTGTATGGAAAGAGCTAAGCGTAGTGAATAGTCCTCCTATACACCACAATACTGAATAAAATGGACCTTCTGCTACCTACGTTCACTGTGAACATCACGAGTACTATCGCAACGGCTACTGTTTCGCATTGATCATGTGGTGATCATTAGGTGATTGGCCAATTGGCGATTAATGCTAGGCCAATGATGTGGACAAATTAATGCTTTCATGACGCGGCTGCTCAAATGAAATTATGGATGTAATGGTTGGGCACGATTTAATTAGATAAAGGCGTAATGATTAATTAAAGTTTTTTTTTTATTAAGTTGTGTGGTTAGCTACTGTATGTATTGTATTTTTTTTCTGTTATAGGTGAACAGAATTATAATCGATTTGTGACGTGGTGGATCAACAAGTGGACCATTATTTGCACAAATGGAAAATTATTGTGCATACTCATTACAAAAAGACATTAATTATTACCGTTGATTGTGATACTAATGAAGGCGAGCATTAACGTTAATTTAAAACTATTGTATCCCTCTGCATGTTACAGAAAACCTGAATTTAATTTTTCAATGTAGGTCACAAGATGATTGAAAAACCATTTTTAAACTTCAATTCTCAATGTAAACATGAAGATAATAAATACAGCAATAAATTAAACTGTTCTCTTCCTGCCTTATAACGGGAAATATAGAAAGAGCAAGAAACATAATGAACTATCGACACACGAGAGTCATCAGAGACTGGACAGGAAACTAATTTAGAACACAGCTCTTCATACCGGTACACATACCGTTGCTATACGACACTTCTATTACTAACGTAGGTTATCTATCTATTTGACGACTGTAGGTACTTAAAACTGTACCATTCGAACGATACGACAAGATACAGAAAGTCCGATAATGAGATGTTCTCGAACAAAAAGAAAGAAATTCATAATAGGAGAAATTTCTATATAACCAGTGAATCACTCAAAAATAGAACATATTCAACATTACTACTACACTACTATTTAAAAATAACGAAGATGTTAGAAGTATGGACATGTAATGAGGAGGAATGAAACGCATGTGACTAAAAGAGTGAGGAATATGATTGTTGATGGATAGAGGTGAGGAACGCCAAACAAAATATAGACGAATTGTTTGAGGAATGATATGAAAGAGAAAGGAGTAAATGATGCCGTGACGTCTGACAGGGGAGAGTGGAAGAAGAAAACGTGTTGAACCCACCCCAAGTGGAATGGGACAAGGGCAGGAAGGTGGTGATGAAGATATGAGAAGGAAGCGAAATAGGTGTCTAAGTATTCCTCCTTCTTGTTTTCTTGTCGACTGTTGGCCACCTTAGACCATTGATTCCAGTAGCGACGTTATTAGCTATATCAATACCATCGATATGTTTAGGTCATCAAACGTGCAAGTAAACCAACACTTAGGACACTCCAGCAAGTGGAACATGGTCTAATCAGAAGTACAGGGTGTCGACTGAATCATTGCAGCTAATATTTCTACACAAAAGCAGGTAACTAACGTTAACCGTTTTCAGATATTGTACATGTTGGAAATTCTGCATATGTTTTTGCAACAAAGAAAAACAAACACAGAAACCTATGCCAAATGGGACAAAAAAATTCCACATGAAAGGAACAAGGTCACCGAAGTGAACCAAGTCGTCTTGTTGACGTCCGATGGTCGAGAAACCTACTAATGACCATCTCATTACTGTGTCGAGATGTGTGATTGTGTGGCGCTTACTGAGAAAATTATTAAAACTGTACAGTAAGCCGGATTTGTATTATCTTGATTATAGGTATGAAGATGACCTGAGTGACTTACCCAAATAATTCGGCCTAATTCTCTTTTCCTTGGTGTTTTTTTTTTGGTAAATTATGTTCATACTCAAGAAAAAGCACTCGACTTTAAATACATGATTATTCCAGTGCGTTATTTATTTTTTATTCAGTAAAGCGTGACGAACTGGACAGGTTCCGTCCGAACTGGAAGGAAGACGCGCAGGTGCGGGAAAAAAAGATTACATCTGAAAATATTCCTGGGCCAAATGTACAGCTTTTGTAAAATATCAACTGTGATGCATTCCATACTTAAGTATTTCTCCACTCATCAATAAAACCGAAGGATAAACAATACCTAATGGTTGATCGTGGTTCTATCCTAATCAATATTCAAATAGTCAACACCATCAGATACTCATCAACGCCAATAAAATAACTCCTTGCACACAATAGTTTTGCCACCCTTACTACGTGAAGGCATTAGGTCCAACTGTGACTAAATTAACACCTGCATCATGCACAATTGTGTTAACTATTACCACAGACGCGACACATTGCATGATAAGTACGCATGATATTATGACGAGTTAGTACAAGTTGCGCAATGGAACGCGTGCGTTGCGAAATGGATGCATAATCGGGAGCTAGTGAGCCTTATTGGTTGAGGATTCAGTTCGATGTGTCCTAGATTTTTAAAGGTTGATGTTTTGAAAACGTGTTCAAAATTATCCAAATGGGTTTCAGGAACTTAAAATTTGATTACCATACTAAAAGTAGAACCTGCATAGATTCGGCATTTCTAGTAATACAAATTGATGATTGAGTTGACAAAACCATGAAAAAAAAGAATCATGAAAACAAAGAATATAAAGCCTGGAGTTTGGATAAGTGCTATGCCGGTTGATGGCGATAGGATCGTGAAATGTGAGTGTACTATGTTTAAAGACAAACCTCTGCCCAACTCTTCCGGAAAAACCGGCTTGATCCTGCGGTTATCTAAGGTTAAAGTGTTAGAAGTAAGTATACATAAATGTTTATACATAATAAGTATCCATTTTTATTTCAGGGGCAAGCAAGCACAACAAGCAAATCGTTATGTAAACAGGAAAAGCAAAAGTTTATTTATAGCCAGCAGGTAAACAGAAGAGCTTATTTTCACCAGCCTTCACCTCCAGGCCATTTATTTTGGGAAGCAAATTATCTTCAACAACGACCTCAGCTCAGCCTCAACCCTAGAGGTCAGGTATTGCTATAAATACACGCTAAATATATTACACCTTAAACGATAACCGAAGGTATGACCAATGTCAACGTTGTTATGAAATACTGGTACATAATATTACTTGTTATAAAATGATTCTTTGGTTTACGGTGTCAGTTTGATAGCTAGTGTGAATTGACATGATGGAAGATGGGGAACCATAGGTATAATAAGGATACCTACCTATCTCAAGCTTTCTTGGCTTGTTTTTATAAAAATCTTTATTTTGATTTGATCGATTGGAAACACTAATATTAGAGATAGATCACCTCCCAGGGGACAACGAGAAATATTCGGAGTTGACGGCCAAGCTTCAGTAATTCGAGTGGCACCAGAAGAAAAAGAATCATGAAGTGGTGATAGCTATAAAACTACCTGAAAAGTTAATGTAATTGAAGGCTGAGTTAAATTACATCTGATTGGACAAGCCTATGTCGACGTTTCAAGGATCTTGAAAATGAAGTGGACGTAGTCGCTGTTCATATTTAGGTATCCTGAAATAGCCAAGTCAAGATACATCAGGTAGTTAACCTGCGTTTACTAGCTGAGGTGACAAGGCCGGTACAGAGTCAAATGTTAGCAAACAATGTAAAACTATTCTATAGTTAATTTAATTATTAATTAATGTTGTTAATTAAACACATTGTTTTGATAGTAAATTAGTTGGTATAAGAAATATGGTGATTATTATGAGTTGTTGTTTATTTTACTTTAACTTAGGAAGTTACAAATCTATCGCAGTCATCTTATTAAATAAGTACTTTGTTTTTACTTTTTAAGGCTTTTCAAATAACAATTTGAACATGAGCATCGAATTCGAGAATCGAGTTATTCAATTAACGTATACTTGGCCACTGTTTTATAATTAATTCAAATCACGACCTGGCCAAAATAGCAGTAATCAATTTAACTACAAAATCAAAACCGCTCGTAAAAAACACAATTGACAATGCTCAAACCATTATCAGTACAAATTATCAAAATTAGCCATAACGCCTCAGGCTGCAACTCTGTCTAGTTCCCATGAATTAGCTAGCACGATCACTAATCACGTCCGAGTAAGAAGTCGTGTCCTAGACAAAGATTGGCCGAGCTTGAAACAGCTCTCATCAATATGCATTAGTTTAGAAAGCTCTGTGCTAATGACTGGACACCATTCCGTTTGTTGAGAATTTAACGGACGATTGGCGTGTTTGCCTAAATTTTTGTGAAGTCATTGGGGTCTTTACTTCCGTGGAGATAGTTTTGACATTAGATGTATGCATTGGATCAATCAATCAGTTTAACTCATATTTAAGTTCACCAGAATTTCATCGGTTACTATCCCTTTTCAGCTGCATCTTTTACCATATTCGCTTGTTCCATTATAAGGCATGGTGCGATACGTTTTATTCTTCTTTGTTCACCTTACAACTGGAAAAAAGGTTTGACCATCATTCAGTCCCTTTACTTTCAAGTCATATCTCACACATCCTTCAATTTTTCTTTGATCTTCCTCTCCCAAATGTTTTACAATAAATGTATGTAAAATTTGATGTTCTGCAGAGAATTTGTCTATGGCTCAGTTTTCATTCATAACGACTTTATGCATAAACTTTCCTATTTCTTTATCTTCAATTTTGTCATAACCAAGTTTTATTTCTATCGAGTCTATAACTTGGTCTATAATTACTGCTATTTTTGCATTTGTTTCTATTACACCTAAAATGAGGCAATCGACTAAAATATGCACAAATATCGAATTGCAGCCTGTCTAAATCCAAACGTTACGCATAATTTTGCACAAGCTAGTTTCTTATTAGCAGCATTACGGGTATTGTTAGTATGAACAGGTAAGGAGGTGATTTATACAATTGGCTGGAATTTGGAGAACAAGTAGAACCTGCAAATAAGCTAGGCAACTATGCTGACAGGTCACGTAAAGCTGATTAAGTTTCACAATTCTTACATTCCTTTGGGCATAGTGTCAGACGGTTTGACGTCGTCCGCTGGCGTCGCCTGCCAAGTCCACTCGTTGTCACTATCGCTATTTGAATTGTTGTCACCTTTATTATTTCAAGAGGCTTTACATTTGCCATAATGTTGTTTTAACATATTTGTAACAGCATTCCAACATTTCTTTTCATACTTTTGCTTTTAAGTAAGTACTGAACCGTATTGAACTCAGATCTTCATCTACAATCGTGCAATCTTTTGCTACAATCGCATTATTAGTAAACATATTCCATTGTATGTTTCTATTGTTTTAAAAGATTCTAATATCATCAATCATCACCTTACAACCTGTCGTGTTGGTATTGACATTGAATTAATTATTTACAATGTCTTCCTTTCACTTGCTATCATCGAAATAAACAATTGCGATCGCCATGACATAATTACAAGAGAACAAAGCTACGAATTGTGCGCGTACGCCGATCCTATCGCGTAGTAGACAAATATTTATGAACAAGCTCGCCCATTCAATAGACTTAGCTATTGTTTATAAACAATAAGATTCTGTTCTCGCTTAATTTGTGAAGTATGTACTTTGTGCTTAATGCTTTATTAATCTTGAAAATTATTAGCGACTTTGGGAAAATCAGTGCTTTGTATAAACTTTGTGAGTTTTCCCATCAGTAACCTCCAGTGCTCTGTTACTATTGAACTAGGTCACGCTAGGCTTAGGCTTCTTGATCACGATATAAGATGACGTCCATGATCAAACTAGAACGTTCCGTCGCCACGCTCTGCCCTCATCACGAAACAGAAAATGATAGGTTTTGTTTTAAAGTAAAACAATGATTACAATATGCTTGTTGATGTTTATACGTTTATACTTTTTTCGCCTGAAACACAGGATAACCTAGTCAAGGCACAAATCACGGGTGCACTTGACATAGATTTAAGAAAAACTGTAAACGTTGACCTTCATATTTTAGAATAAATTTTATTATTTATTATTGTATTATTATTATCAACCAGAATACACCCATGTATTCTGGTTTAAAGGTCTGCTGGTGAAGTTAGGGTAGGATGAAGTTTATTACGTTTATTCTTTTTTTGTTGATAATAATAATACCACCTGCTTCAAATATCGAGCATTCTTAAAAGAAGCTTAAACTCTCTTAATAACAGCAAGCAATTAACTAAAAGCTCAGCAGGCATTAAAGCATGGTGCAATAATCCCAACAGAGGCGTGCTCTCGCATTCCAGGCGAGCTTGGCGGTAAGCCTACACTGGCACAGCTGTTACTAACGAGTCTACCAACTGATTTGTTCCGCCTACTTGATCGGATTCATCTGAGGTTAAATATTTAGATAATTAAGCTTCTGTAAGTACGGCTGTAAAAATAGTTTTCCTTTGAAGAAAGGTTAAGCGACAGAGTCAGTTAGTTGACTGGGTCGTGAATTACCTCGTATCTCACGAAGTAAATTAGATAAGGAGATATTCGAAGGCGAAGAATCAACGGTTATTACAAACGGTTGTAACAAATAGGTTGTTCATCGGTCATCAGTTCATCACTAATAAGCCCGATTTTATAGTATTGACTGAAGTAGTGTGAGTGATTTGAAAGCCTAACAAGAACCACATCCATATTAATACATGACATTCATAATAAGCTCACGCCTAAACTTGATAAATCTATATCCAACGATATTTACATATCTAATGATTTCAAGAAACCACCGCGCCGTAACACAACACAAGGTAGGTAGGGCTTATCTACGGTATGCAGTACTTCTACTGCACTTGTAATAGAAAGGACACGGGACTAGTCCACATCGAGGTCACATATGGACATTGGCGATTGAAAAGCATATTTGGTATTTAAATTATGTATAAATCTAGCTTAAAGGTTCTCGTAAATCGTATGGGTGTGTTTTGTAAAAGGGATTTTGCGGTCAAATCCTGATCGGAACGAAATAATGAACCAAAAATGTATTAAAGATCATTGTTGAAACGATCTAACACACAGAAAGAAGCATTTTTCTTTGTAACTTACATCAGGAGCCAATAAAAGTAGGTACTGCAGGTTATTTTAAATTCGTAGACACAATGTTAAACATCATGTACTAATATTGTAAGTGTTCCAAGTTTATTTGTACAACTGTATCTAGCAGAAACGGTGTGCATTCGTGGTTTACACTCTCTAGTTGCTGTATGTTGGTGGTCACTTTACACTCAATACAAAATAAAACCGATACGATCTAAATAGATTTTGTTTTAAGTGTTTTATTAATTGTAACAGTGAAATATTATATTTTAGTGTGTCAAGTTTAGCATTCCAACTTCTAGGTAATAGGTCTCTTCCATAGCCTTATACATAGATACACATTGTTTTCGGGAGGTTTAAGTTGAAGTACATCTACTTCAACTTATAAAATGACACCAAGCGTTTTTCCAAGCATATTTAACAAAACCACAAGTTTATACTAACTGACCTTTGCATCACGAAGCCTAGTTCAAATGGTAGCTGAGGTCTATTCTATACCAGGTCGAAACAATTTTGGTTAACCACCAAAAAACTAGGTAATAACTAAGTACTAAAGGTTAGATATTGCAACATCACCGCGCTTAATAAACTTAACACAATTACGTCTGTTCTGCTTGTGTTATTAGGTTTTTGTCTTTACATGTAATGATTTATTAGTGACTTCAAATTATTATGTATCTTGAATGTTAGTCAAATAATGATTATTATTTGGACATCAAAATTAATTATAATATTTAGTAGATGTTTTTTTGCGCTGGTAGCCTAAATATTCGAAGCACTGCTAATGATGACACTAATTCCGTAAATATTGTATTTGTTTGTATGAAAAGATCCTGATTTAAATTAATTTAATTCACTGAATTCCGTAATAGCAAAAGTTAGCATGTTTGCAGTTTGAGTAAATAATGGATTCGTCTTCAAAATTGTATCCATGAGTTGTAGTCGGGGTCTTGGGTGCTAAGCGGTTGTAACGACATTTACATTTTTCGGTAGTAAAGTAGCTTAGCTTCAGTCAGTTCCATACATATTTTATTTTTTCATCATTGTTATTGCTGAAAATGAGAAGTCACACAGCCATGTTAAATATCCCATGCCATGTTAAATATCCCGTTTTTAGTGTTAATGATAAGTCAACAAACATGTTGTGACATCAATAAATGTAAATTCTTCAATAGCTCAAATTCACGTTGATCCAATAACGTGCTCACTCACTTACCCAGATGAAGTAACACACGATTCTACTTAGACATGACGGATAGCCTGACGAATCTTGTTACAATAATATCAGTTTGTGGGTAGATGAGTAATGTACCAGTTTCCGAACATTGTAGGAAGCCCTAAATCAATGTACATCGTGGGATGACGATGAATGACCTCACTGGAGATATAGGTTTCCTAAATCGCGTTATAATTGCGAAATCCAGTTCTAGGTCGTAAAACTAGGATTGCTGAATTGAATCAATTTACTTGGTAGATTTCGTTTTCTGTTCTTTGTTGTATTCTGCACTAGCGATCCGCCCCGGCTTCGCACGGGTGCAATGTTTTACATATAAACCTTCTTCTTGAATCATTTCAAAAAAAACCGCATCAAAATCCGTTGCGTAGTTTTAAAGATCTAAGCATACATAGGGACAGACAGAGGGAAGCGACTTTGTTTTATACTATGTAGTGATTTAAATGCCATTTTTCTTTGCTCTCATTATTATGATCACAGATTCTTCAACATTCTCCGTGTCACAGAAACTTTTCGCTGTTTAAAGTGTGTTCGAAATAACTGGAAGGTTCCATACTAAAACGTTGAAATCACGCAAAAAGTGAGTTGTTTATGTGTGTTGAGTTATGCGGACTGTACAAGGTGTAACGGTCCCTTCTCGAAGCAACAAACATGCAGCTGTACATGAAAATACGTAACTTTACGCAAAAACTATTGCTAGGTAACGATTTTTTTTGGGTACTCAATGTACTCACTCATAACATTTTGCTGATGGATGCTTTAGATAGTACAGTAAAAGTAAAGTATAACATTAAAAACTTGTATTTAAAGAAAATTTCGTGAAAAAGTCGGAACTTTGACTTACAATATCTCCGTAACAAACAAGTTCTCAGATGTGGTCTAGAACAAAAAAAAATATCGCAATGATGGAGAGATAAAGTGCCTTTCGCCGGTTTCATTAAGGGTCTTTTTGCACCCATTATGTATAGGTTGTCTTCTAAGTCGCCCAACAACAACCGAACAACCGAATTGCAGAACCTGTTATATGATGGAGCAAGATCTGTTTGAACATCTTTAATTTTCCAAAGAGCTATTAATGATATAATATTGTGAACCACGCACTATCAACATTAAAAACCGCAGTTAAAAGCCACTTAGTCATGGGGTGGCGACTGTGTCGCGTTCACTGGAAAGCTGTCGACCTTTGCAGCCGTGTTTTATTCTTCCGTCGTTGTCAGAAACTCGTTATGAGGTAATAAGTACGGTTTAATAGATTATATCTTACTTTGTCGCTTTTAAAAGTAATAAAAACTCCTATGCTTAGATTACCTTAGTACATTTTGCAACAGTAAAAAATCTCGTAAAGTTGACTGAAACTATACAATAATTTGAGAAATGCCGCAAAAATAACACACTCGTTAAAATGAAAATAACACATTTTGTTTCGGAAATTTCATAAAATGGTATCCAGCTAATCGTGATTGCCATACTCCTATAGTGTTCTTTATGATTTTCACAAGAAAGCTCAACCTGTGAAAACCAAAACTTAGGGACAAGGGCCTAAACTATGATTAATTATCCAATAATAGAAACACACTCACTACTACAATATTTAACCTTTACGCTATATTACGTTATATATATTTACAATTACAAATATATGGTAGCCTTCGTAAATCGAGATCATGTCGGGCTGCAATGTCACGATATTGGCTGTTTCCCGGCAAAAAGCTAGCCTAGCCTTATATGGAGTAGAAACTATATCTAGTCCTAGCCACGCCTAGGTGACTCGGTACGTTGAAAATAAATCAATAATTATGCAACGGACACATGGAAAACTTACTGTATTTGTCCATCTGTTCTTGATCTAGTAGCATAAGTTTAAAAAAATCAGCATATGTGCAAGTATTATTCATATTGTAAGTTTATATAAGTCATCAATCATTCTATCATTATTCCAAAAACGGTGAACAAAAACATAGTGAGGAAACAGGCCAGTATCCCAGCAGCTGGAACGTTATACGCTGATTACGCTTATGCTATTCAATCATTTCAATATGTCGCAGTCAACTGCCGGAAGCCGGCCAGTCCCAAGTTGAGCTACAACACGCCCTGAACTGGCCTTGTCGGTCCATGAAAGAGCTGATTAGTCAATGCAAGTCCATTTTGTTAATTAGTCAACCACACATGAGTATTCAGTTCTCTCTATTATATGAGAAGATTCTATTCTATAAATTTTCTTAATTTTTGCATGCCCATCTTGAGAGTCTTTGATAGGGTTGCTGACAAGCTGCTTCCAGGCCAATATCTTTGTTCCACTAGCCTATTATAATAAACATAGTTGTCACCCTATTGCTTGTCCTTATCATCACAGAACTCCGTCATTTTTTTATTAACGTACAAAAATAAATATTAGCAGAACTTCATAAATATTGAGCTCGTATTGTATGTGTACCGGCAGCCATATCGGGAAAAGACCTCGAACAGTTTGCCTCGTCACACAATACGTATGAATTATCTCTTATGTACATACAGACACATATGTATATAAGAATACGTCATTTGTACATCGACGCTGTGTGAGTGGGAAAGTTTTGCACCGATAAAAGAAAATACCTATCGTACCAACGCGAATAAGATACAGTCTTCGTTATTTTACATAATGCTTTAGGTACTCTATGGTTATTGTACCAGAGGTCCAAATTAGTCCTAGATCAAATGAACTGCATGGCCTTTGCCGAGATTAACCACTTTTTCATTGAAACTGTAGTAGGTAAAGTTATGCCAAACTTAAAACTAGAAAAATATACTTGATTATCTGAAAGTCTCTTTTATTATGGGTAATTGTTTCAAGATTTCGAAACATGACGATAATAGTTACTTTTTTAATCATATTTGAATTTGATTTTTTTTTCAGTCAATTGATAATAATCATTCAGTACACTCTGTATTAACAATATTAATGCATGACTTCAAAATTAATGCCAGCTTTGTTCGAAATGTCAAATTGAAGTGGAATACTCAGTATTATATATATATATATATGTATAGTATATACCATTCTTGCTGCAATCTGTTTAAATAAACATCGTCTTCAATAACATAAAAACATGGACTGCTGCAAAATAAGCTAATCAAGATCCATTTTGTACAACATAAATTAATTACAGTTCTCATCTTACTGTGGAACTCATAAAAGCACCGGGTGACTAACCTATGTTAATGAAAGTAACTGGAATAGTCAATTAGTCACTCTATTATGTAATATAATTCTATAACAGACATTGTTATGTTAATCTTAAAGTAAAACAAGGTATTGTTCCATTCTGAATTGTTTGAAAAACATTATTCCCGCATAACAAGAATCAATTACTATCACATCATTACAATATAAACACTCGTGACGGTCATGACTTACCTTTCAATAATAAAAACATGTATAATATTCAAAAAATAATTAAATAAACACGCTCTTCACTGAGTCTCCCTTAATATACGAAAAAACAAAAAAAAAACTATTGTTGGGCGAAAACGCGTAATGACGTAATCTTCTTGTATGACGTTTGAATGTATGGGAAAGGGTTCGCCTAAGGGAAACCAATGATCTGTCTTTATAATTATACTAAGGATGCGTTATATCCCAATTCCCAAAAGGGCAAAAGAGACTATATGCATATTTGACGCTCTGAACAACCAAGAGATCGATCCCACCTAGATCAACATGCTTCGTAACGTATACTTAAACAGCACTGCTTCAATTAGATTACAAACAGTTGGACCATCATTCTCCATAGAAAAAGGCGTAAAGCAAGGAGACCCGCTTTCACCCAAGCTTTTTTAATGCCACGCTTGAAGAAGTATTTAAAAAGCTTACGGCTCGTTGGGCGAGAAGCGGCATTAAAATTGGTGGGGTACGGTTAACAAACCTTCGCTCCGCTGTCGAAATTGTCGTATTCTCTACTCTACTCGACTTTTACTGACTAAAACCCATCCATGTTCCTTCATCACCCTTTGTGTTCCGGGGCCACGGTATCTCTTTCGAACAGTCCCGCAGCCCCGTGCTGGTTGGAAGCCTTAAATTTAAGGCATCCACAGGATTAGACCGGTTAAGCAATAGCCAGCCTCATAGGCTGAACTGCGAGATGCCATTAACAAAAACAAAACGGGTAAATACCTAACACTGGCAATCTACCGCATTTATGTTATAGGGAAAATGTCCATGTGTTTTAACAAATTATCTTATTTCCCAAGCCATATGGTCGGAAGCGATAAATATAAATGACTATTGAACAATATATATTATTAAAAGACTATTAAGTTTAGTTCAAATATTGTTGAATGGCATCTCAATGATATCATCATTGGGTGAACGAACTATTGTAAGTTCGAGACTCTAAAGCTTTTAAAAGCGACGCAATAGATTTGAATGAATATTTGTGGGCACCTATGTTTGTTTGACTAGACTTTTACATATTTGTTTAGAATACATATATAATAAGTTGAATATGGCGTTTAAGGATTTAACCTAACCATAACCTTTGTTCCGTGATAAATATCTACATGTAAATAATTAAATCGCATATCCTCTTCTTTTTAACGTGTCAATGGTAATCTAAGGCCGACATGTGCTTTGGCTGAGAGATGTTCCCGTCTCAATCTTGCGCTACTAGTTTGACAGTGACAGGAATAAAGCTTAGTTAAATCAACTTGCTGAATCACGTTTATAAATCTCGGCCTAAGTTATGTCCGCCCATAATTATGTCCCATGACGTAACCTTGCAGACCAGTAACGTCCATAAATTCCCGTATTGTGCAGTGATCATGGCATACAAGACATGATTTGATGTGCCCTACCGTTTTTGGAACAGCATTAAGTACATTGGATAACAGTCCATAACACGTATTGATGTTGTTAGTAACATAGCAAGAGGATTATATAATAAAAGGCGGAATAATAAACGATGTTGATTGAAAATAGGCCCACCAAACACCACAACGTTGAGTGGGTATATCCTTCACACTCGACGGCATTAACCTCTGGACCCAAACGTAACAACATTCTTTCGCAACATAATAACACCTATCAGTTTGAACTTTATCCGGCTATGCGAAGATAATAATCTACATACTGACAGGTTAACTGATCATACACTTATGCAAAGTCGTGACGTGTGGAAAAACTGCGATTATCGCACTGACGGCCTATCAACACAATGGTCAGCGTTGTAGAAACATGATGCAGTATGGTTTTGAAAGCTTATGACGCCTCTGTAATTGAAAAAATAAAGACCAGCAGAAGTGTCATCATCAATTGCAAACACATTGATGATCAGATTGTTTTTAATTGGGCTTTGGAAACGTAATGATGATTTGTTTTGATAAACCCATAGGTTATGGAGAAACTCGTCCCACTCCAAGCTGGAACTACGGATTAGTTTCCCCTTTTGAAAACAAATGATGGTCTTATATTTTTAACAGTTAGCCACGGAAATTGGTTTCTTATCAATAATTACATTGACATCCCAAAAACCTGAATGAACTTAAACATAGACGATTAATTAAAACATTAATAAAATCTAAAATCTCTGAGCAGATTATTCGCCCTAGTTTTTTTTTTTAAATCTCGTTTGATTATTTTCCGTATATAGCGTAATCAGATTAACAACCAAGGTTTTTATTCGGATGTCCAAGTCATTTGGATTCTGATTTCCGATTAATTCAGAACGGAATCGCAGAGTTTATAAAAACGACGTTGATCGGTCTTTGACCTTTACAAGAGCTCAATATTGTGCGAGAATGAAGAAAGTTCCTGTTTTCTGCATATTATCTTTTATTGTTAAATAAATATACGTTTTAAATTACACATTGGTCAGTGATTTATCTCTTAGATATAACTGTTCTCTCAGGGAGATGACCTTCTCAAATGTCAGTAATGTTTATAACAAAAAAAATCTATATTATAGGTATTTTCATAGAGTTCACTACCCACGCTTGTAATAAAAATGAAATAAATGTTTAATAATTCCGCCATTCACCTTTGGATCTGGATTGAAATTATTCTAAAATACCTTTTTATAGTTCAAAACATTGTGACTCATCCTTCACCTATGAAAGCTGATCTACGAAAAATCAGTTACAGAAGTTTGAAGAGTAAAATTTATTATTCTGCCTTTTGCATTTTCTTAACCTCATAATAAGGAAATACTAGCTGTTACCCGCGGCTTCGCTCGCGTTTTGGTCGGAAATTATCCCACGGGCACGTTATAAATATAGGCTATGGCCCTCGGGGATAATGTAGCTTCCTTTTAGTGAAGGAATTTTCAAAATCGGTTCAGTAGATCCAGAGATTACCCCTACAACCTCACAAACTTTACCTCTTTATAATGTTAGTATAGATTACGGTTAGGAATTATTACAGTTAGGGTTATTTAGGTGTCGGATTTCAGTGTATACATATAAATGCCAGTACAAGGACCCCCGATACTCATTGGAAACACTAGGTGTCAGTCATTCAGGCTGAAAAGCTGGATCATATTGCCACACTACCCAACATATATCTTACGGCTGTCATCAAGCAAACCAGAGAAATTCCTGACCGTCAGCTAACTCCAGAATAGTGCAGACACAACTAAAAGCCATATGACATAATGCTCATTCCACAATAATCTCACAAAGGTATTTTCTCCATATGTTACCGCAGAGACTCCTACACGAAGCCGTAACCATTAATAGCAGAGATATATATATATGGTGTAATGGCCCATAAACCGGGGGAAAGTGTTCCATTACCTTTCCAAGTTACAATATGTTCGTATTAAACGATATCGATTGTTTTAAATGTCAGTGAGAGACGTAGAAAGTTTCGTATCCTTGTGAGAAGTTTGTTATGTAAGAATTGGCCAAAGACAGTCGTGGCCGCGAGTTTTTGGTAAATAAATGAATAAATATCACTTGACGAAGTGTTGATGCTGTCGCTTTTTATGAGCGAAGATCGTCTTAAATCCCCTTAATACTGAAAAGACGAAAGGTAGTAAGGAGTTCTACTGGTTCCTATGGTGTTCTTCCAACTTCTTCTTTGCCAACTTTCATGACAAATTTTCCTGTCCCAAAATTTCGCCATTTCACGGTGTCGTCGGTGGCAGAAGTCACTTTGACTGCATAACCGCGAGATGTGTTCGCCGTTCATTCGCCAATTTCTTGAATGTTTTGTGTATGAGATAAATTGGATTAGCACACGCACTGATTCTACTTTTCATACATGCAGAAATTCTAAATCTTCTTCATATGTTGGTATGAAAGCCAAGCCACTGAATATCATTGTTATTTTAGTTTGTAGTTTTACGCAACTTCATTGATTCACAGAGGTCAATGATCGAATAGAATTAAGACGTTCGGTATTTGGAAACTAACTTCAGTAATATTACATCTTTTCCTTATGAAATCTAGGTTTCTGGTGAATCATTTTACGTATTACATCCTAATTCCGGCTTCTAATGTGAAGGAAATATTAAAGAATGCTAAATTCTGGCCATTATCCTGATGAGTCCATCATAGAGTTTTTCCAAAATCCTAGTATGACCAACATTGGCCATGCTATTACACATTGTTTGATGATGCTGACATATTTAATATCCATGATGCTTATTGTAATGACCAGGCCTTGATTAGAGAGAGTGGCCCATAATCCAACATGCGGTGGACCCGCTTGGTCGATTAGGGCCCTTCTCAAAGAGTACACACGCGTGTCCCAGCAGTGGTTATACGCTGATTTTGCTGTTGCAGTAGTCTTTTCCATGCTTTACGTAGGCTTTGTCATGACGAACGATAAACAACTTTAAATTGAGGCCATTGACCACAAAATGACCAAACACCAACACAAATCCGTCAATCAACCTTTCGGAATGCAGTCAGATCTAAAGTACTCCACACAAGTACGTGACCTATTTACAAAACGTACACCCAATAAACACCCTTATGTAAATTAGAATAAAGCAGTTATCGGCTTGTATGGATGTGGTCAAACAGTTAGAAAGCGGTCGTCCTTGTAAGTAAAAGTTATCCAGTGAAAGTGGACGGCTTAACAATGTAACGTATAACTTTTATAATATCTACAACGAGTTCCATTACAAGAAGTGTTTATATTCAAGTCTCTTTTGGAGTTAGCAGGATTCCGTACAATCACATCTTTTTAGCTGTTTGGTGCTGTTCTCTCCTGAAGCGCGAGCTCGAGCTCGTGGCAAAATATTAACAGCAGCTCGGGTCGATCTGTAGGTTAAGCCGTGCTTGCCTAGGTTGGTCTGTGGATGGGTGACCGCCCATTACATACCGAGTTTCCTCCGTGCCTCGTAAAGCACGTTAAGCCGTTGGTCCCGGCAGTACTAACTGGGTTGTGGAGGTCAGATAGGCAGTAGCTCCATGTAAAATACTGGTATTCAGCTGCATCCGGTTAGACTGGAAGCCAACTACAACATACTTGGGAAAGGGCTAGGCAGATGATGGTGCTGTTCTCTCCTAGATCTTTGGAAAACTGCTAGTCTCAGAGAAATCGAATGAAGTCTAACTCATTACAGTGAATCACTGCAGGCTGGATGATGACCATGGTATAAAAGGGAGTACCCTGATAGTATTCTTCTTTAACCATCGCCTAAATGATACAAAAGGATTTCGGAAACAACACGAGGATAAACAGAAGCACAGGGTCCTTTCGCTTCAGAGGACTTTTTTAAATCACCCGTCTGTTCGCCCAATCCCATAAAATGAAAAAGTACTTAGAATTCTATTTTTAAAAGTAGCCTTTTCATACAACTAAAAACATGATTATATCCATACATTTTCCAAACTATACTCCATCTCTCATAGAAAAAAAAAACCCACTAATACTATACTAAATCATAACAGTGTTTACTATGTTTGAGGAAGGCGCGAGTATCCGGCGCAAGCGCAGGCGAAACGTTCCGCGTTCAAAAAAAAACGTTAATTAAATAAATGGCTTTTAATATTAGGCCCTTTGTTTAAAGAGCATTAGGAAGCCGTTTTTTTTTTGGATTTTCGAAATTATTTTCCGCGTATTTTGAGTTTGCTGAAGAATAAGTATATTCACTTTATTAGTTTTATTAAAGCGGTAGTATTCCGTCGGAACGAGGTCTATACACGAGAAAAAAAAGTAAGTGGAGAGAAAAAAAACGTTAATGGTTATTATTACATAATTGTAGGCAATAGTAATAAAAATATTAACAAGAGGGGAATACGTAGGACATTTTGAAGGAAACTACACTTTCCTTTTAGTTATACAGACATTTTCCATGCCAACCATGAGAATTTATTTTATGCTAGCTTTAATTGCTAGTTTCTATCATTCATTTTTTTCACAAGACATTCATTATTGTCACAGAAATGTAATCCTGCTCTTCAGTCACGGAAATAAAATCTTTGAATACTTCATACCTTTCATATAACTTAAAATACAGTACAGTACATTCACAGTAAACAACAAAAACATGGTAATAACCATCCAAACATCCTCATCCACAAACCTTGTTCTGTCATAGAGGATGTATGACTTCCTGAAGGGGTCTACCTAAAAGAGATCCTTTAATACATAATGTATGACTCCTTCGTGAACGATTTGTGTAAATAATGAGCTGACCTAGAAATTCTGTTAATGCGGTATAAGGAAGATGTCTGTTTGTTTTGTCGGCTTTTTATTGGAAATTGATGGCTACAATTGGGTGTATGATTTACGATACAGTTTGAAGCTTTGTTATTAAGCTACGTTTTTGTTTATTATAGTGCTTGACTTGAAAAATGACCTCGAACGCTAATTTTACGAATTGCACTAGCAGTGTACAATTTGAGTGGAAAATAGTTTTTGAGTTCTTGATTATTTTATTTGAATGAGAAAAATTGTTATGCTGGAAAATATTGGGAATATGACCACAGAATTGGAATAGATTCATGAATATTGAATGACATCCTATAATTATGTTATATGACTTATTATATATAAATAAACTACGCCGTAAAATTTACATATGTATTAAAAACAAAACCAATAATTACCTAACAAAAGGTAATTTTAACAAATACCTACATAGAAAACCTATTTCCTGAATGTAACATTATTATGTGACACACATAAAATAATATAATACATAAATATGACCACAAAATTTATTATTCTGTACAAATATAGCGGAAATTGGTTTATAGAATTGAGCGGTTAAGTATGTCAATTGCATCCTTTGCAGTTGACTAATATATTGCCTGTTTTGTTCCCACGAAACTATTCGCATCGGAAAGGATGTAAAAGCAGTATTGAAAGTTGAAACCAGGTTTAGTGAACAAGAAACGGTAGATGTGAGAGGATATGATAATGTGGCTCTAGTTTAAAGTAGGTAAATAGGTACTTTAATTTAATAGGAATAGGTTCGTGGGATTTGCTTCGCTAAGCTGCTGACATAATTGATCAAAATTACTAAACTAGTAAGCAAAGTGGTTCCTGAAGCCAATAAACTCGATACTAGACTAAGGCCCGCTTGCAGGACTAGTCACTAAATGTGTGTAGCGCTAATCGTATTTAAATCATCGATCTGTTTCTATCAATAGTTTGAAGATGACAGCGTTGAGCGCATTTAGTGATCTGTATCGTGAGGAGGCCTCTTCATGAGAAGAACCATAGAACTCATCAATTAACTGCACTTTAGCCTGACCTTAATTACTACTTTTAATCGAGAAGAACCGGTTTATGTCTAAGTGACTACCATCTTATTACCTCATAATTTACAGTCAATTACATTAACTAATTAAAAATTATACCTTCAGTCGACCTACTTTCCCGGACCCATCAATTTCAAAACCTATAAAATAAGCTTTCTTAGGTATTATTTAATTGGGCAACACTTTACTTGACACACCAACTTTTACTTCCGATACTATGACGTAACTTCCTCTAATTAAGTGTTTTAATTATTCATCTCGCTTCAATAATATTCAAATGTCCACATGATGTAATTTTGTCGCTGATCAATTTATAGATAGTGGTCAATTAAACAAACATGACTATTTAAAATTACTTTTACATTAGGTTAAACATCCATTCTATTCTAAGTTGATTACATAACATAACATGACATGACGCATGTAATCCTCGAAAAGAAGGGCAGAGGTACCTAAAATTACCAACATTTTGTTTGTATTTTTGATGCCTTACTTTTTTATATAATTTTGTTTTGTGTGTAATTTAACCATTTTTGTGTTGTCCTGTGCGATACTAATAAACACCATTTCTTTCTTTTACATTTCGCCAGTTGTGTTTAAGTCCCACGTAATAGGAACGTAAAATAAAATAAATAAATAACAATTTGCCCGACCCAAGAATAGAACTCAGGACCTCATGCTCAGCAGTCGCACTTGCTACCACTACCACTAGACCAACAAGCCATACTAGTTCAAGTGTTTATTGTGAAGTTGAAGTTATCATTTAATTTGAGTGAACTTTAATAGAACAAATCTAATCATAACACTCAAAACATTGATTGAAGATCGACTCGAGAGGAGTACGCTAATGCTAATCCTCTTGACATTTGTCACTGTCAAGAACCGTTAAATCATTAGGCCTTTAAGTCTTTATTTGTTTGTTAGTCTGATCTGTACCACTTCTGGGCAAAGACCCATTTATTCCACTTTTCTCGACGTTGCGCCTTAAGGCCTCGTAATGACTTAACTTTTTCACCACACAAAGAATAGTTTCTTTATAGAAAATACCCCTAAGGCGCTAAACATCTCACTTCAAGTAGACAGTAATCTATTCATGTAACACCATAAGTCCCATACATTGCCCAACGGCATATTATCAACACAATCTTGACGCCATGGATATAAGAACCCATGGTTACGTAACCTGAAGCCTGAAGCCACTCCTGGTAGATATTATCTAGATGATCCGCTCTGGCGTCTGTGTCGCGTGTTCCGTATGGAAAATTTAAGCAGGTGCTAGCTAAGGGTATCGTGGTTTCTTCACTTTCGCTGTAATGGTTGGTTCTCTTCGATCATTGGCAATGATAACGAATAATTAATGATAGGTATTTTTTTTGTGTCGTAACTAACGCTAGAATTTCGGTGTACAATAAAGTACCTACTTAATCTCTCCATCTCATTTGACACCTACTAACAAAATTATTAGAATCTGAAACAGGGACAGGTCATTTTTGATAGGTACACATACATACATATTATGTTTAGACTTTTTACAGGAACATATTTTGAGTAACATCTATGCGACTGAACCAAAAAATAATACCTACTTAAACTAACTTATCTTGTATAGCTTTTTTTGAAATATTATATTAAGCAATAAATAAACGAATAAAAACTAAAATTCCAATATAATTAGTTTAATGGGTACCTAGCTGGATAGAATAGTTTGGGTTTTTGGTCGCCCAGAATGTATTCAAGCACTCTTGTTTTTGCTCATACAAGAGTTTAAAACACAAGCAATGATTTATTAAAACGAATGTCTTCCAATTTATTACTCTGACAGAATAATAACACATGCAAAAAGCGAGCTGCGCCAACAATGTCGAGGACACGAGTGTTTTGTCTCTAATATCATCATTAATCATTGATTTGACTTGTCAAATAAGTTAAGTTACCAAATTTTAGCATCCGCCTTGTAACAATAATACATTTTTATACATTCTAGATGCTACCTATTGGCCGCCGAAAGAGATATGACAGAGAAAACATCATCCAAAACAGCTAGTCTCAGGGAATCGAATCTGCATTTTAGAAGGTTCTTTAAAAAAATATGTTACAGTACAGTTCTGGTTTAGCTAAAGTTGCAAGAGAATGTGTGTGAGTTCAACATCATCATCATCATTTCAGGCGACAGACGTCCACTGCTGGACATAGGCCTCCCCCAAGTGTCGCCACACTGACCGGTCCCGTGCGACTCGCATCCAGCGGATCCCCGCAACCTTCACCAGGTTATCGGTACCTAGTAGGAGGCCTTCCAATGCAACGTCTTCCTGTTCGCGATCACCACTCCAGAACTTTCCGGCCCCATCGGCCATCCATTCTGCGATGTGCCCTGGCCACTGCCACTTAAGTTTGGCAATTCTTCGGGCTACGTCGGTAACCATTGGTTCTCTTGCGGATGTCTTCGTTTCTGATTCACGATCACGTAAGGAAACTCCGAGCATAGCCCTCTCCATTGTCCTTTGGATGACTTTAAGCCTTCTGATGAGGCCTATTGTGAGCGACCACGTTTCGTCCCGTATGTAATCACTGGCAACACACACTGGTCATAGTCTTTCGTCTTGAGACACTGCGATAAGTTGGACGTTGGTGTGTGAGTTGCATTATAAATATTTCGCAGTCATACTGATTTTGACTCCACCCACAACTCGCCTTGAATGTCCACCTTTACACAATAAAACAAAATCCCTTATACAAGTAAACATCCCAGAGTTTCATCACAATAAAGGATCGTCATAGGTCACTACAGGGTACACCGATTGTATCGATACGAGCTAATCGATTAGGCACAGTACGTGCATCAATTCGCCGCACCTCCTCTACGTCACTGTAGTTGAATTATAGTGCATGTTTCCTTTATTATTCTGAGATTCGAACGTGTTCTGCGTTGAATCAATTTGCGTGTGAGTGGGTAAAAGTTTTCAATGAAAAGAATTTTTAAATACTTCAAAACCGGAAAGAAATCGCTCAGAAATCATAAATAACTTCTTTTTCTCCCCTTCCTACAAGAGAATGAGCAGAATGCATCTTTGAACAAAAAGTTCAAAAACAAAATGGCGATGATCCCCAACAGATATGCTGTTGGGGATCATGTTGGCAACATTTAGCTCTCTTTGTGACTTTTCGTTGAAGTACAGTAAATAATAGGATCACGACTGTGGGGTCTTAATTCAACAATGGAACTAATTGAAGCTATCAAAATCATAATAAATGAATTACATTAATTCTTATTACATTAATTAGACCCAACCATGCAACCTCTATCCTTAACAAAGCTAATTAATATCAGTAACTACACCATTATTAAGGATACTTCCAAAGGCGGTCAATTTGATATAAAACCTGGTCAATTAATCAAAGCTAACTGACCAATTTGTCTCATTTATCATGTCTGGTTAACAAAGGAGAACCATGAAATCAATTTGTGTGCTACAATGTATGACGCCCTGTATAGCCTAAGGCTTCACGAATGTTCAATTGATATTCAATTTTTCAAATCGTAATTAAAAGGATTATAATAAATAAAGGTGCTTATTGTATAGAACTAACTCGTGTTTAGGTTCCCGAGGTGCATAACTGTGTGCAACCTCGGGAATTATAGCATATATCTGTTTATTATCATCATGGTAAATTGAAACTTCACTAACAATGGTTGAATTGATTGTCATCTCACGTTAATAACGCCATATTCAAGAATCAAAGCAACAGTTTCAGTCAATGTCCAGTCTATATTGTCGATTTCGAAACCTATTTCAAATATCATATTAAGGACTAGAAGAACAAAGTCAGTACTTTCTAAGCCAAAAGTGGGTCATCATTACTAAAAATAATGGTTAGCAAATTATTAATAACATAATTTTGCTACACCTCTATAATTTAACATTGCTGCAACTACATTTCGATCAATCCAATTATTTTTTATTAAAAATAGTTTAACAATGCTATAATTTTGCCAATTCCTATAATTGTATCTTCG
This sequence comes from Eugnorisma glareosa, assembly GCA_947578425.1. Lineage (NCBI taxonomy): Eukaryota > Metazoa > Arthropoda > Insecta > Lepidoptera > Noctuidae > Eugnorisma > Eugnorisma glareosa. Next base: position 21,705,850 of record OX387961.1, read on the forward strand.
ATCTACTAATAATACTGTCCTATTAACAATAGGACTTATTTATCTGAGTGGCAATAACTAGCTTTTTACTGTACAACTATCAGATGTATCAAATAATTATTAAGAAATAAGGTCTTTGATTCTAAAGTAATCTAATCGATACAGTTTCATCATTTCATTGGGAAATTCTACGAAGAGTTTGCTGTAATAAATAGGTACATATTTTATTTGCACTGTTACTGGGAATTAAATTTTCAGCGCTGAGCCGAGCATTTAGGCATTTGAGTGCAGCTGCAGCAGGTTTGTTTAACAATTTGTATGCTGATACACCCTTTAAATGATATCGTCGACAAAGGTATCGCTGATGTCATCGGAGTGGTAGGAACTAACCGAGGTAAACCTTTATTTTTTTAGTAATACTTAAACACAAGATGTCTACTAAAAGTAACTGCAATGTATATACTATTTGTATACTTGTAACTTACAACACCCGGATCAGTCATCATAGTATGAAGTCATCAGAGTATTAATAACTTTAACACTTTTAATGATCAAGCCATTTTCATAATGAACCTTTCATCCATTATTCCATTTACAATAAAGTTAGATTTATATTCATCATCTGCTTAGAATCAGCATCAAAACGTCCGAAGATCAAAATCGGACAGTTGTCCTATTAACATTCCTCATTCACATTTATTATAAGACCAATGCAATTCAATGTACTGTTTTGTCAACATGTCAGAACATCGAGATCTTATTTAAATAATAATGTAATGTACACATAAACCTTTCGAACCAATTTTCTAAATATTGGTGAAAAACTCATCAAAATCTATTGCATAGTTTGAAATATTACTGCATTTTATACTCGTACACACAACGGCAAATCAAGCTGTACATATTCAGATCAAAATGGATATAGATTTCCGGTGTATAATTAATTAATTAAAATAACCTAAAGTAAATAACCTAGCAACAAACTTAAAAAATGGCGTCAAAAAACTCCTCCGCTGTCAACTGGTAATGTACCCAAGAGACTGGCGGCGTTGCCACGTTGTATGGCAACGCTAAGCCTTTGGCCAAGGTAAAAGCCAGCCCTTGGGTCACGGGAAGTGTTAACTAAACGTTTAGAATTATCCTTGAAAAGGCTGTGAGCGCTCGGACCCCACGGTCCTAGAGTTTCAACCCCAAACGGCTCGAAAATATAGTTACCAATGAGGTTACTATATTTACGCCGCTAAATGAAATTAATAATTGCTAATTTCCCGTATAATGAAAGATCCGCTTATACTGGCTTTGAATAGCTTAATTGGTCGTTGTGCGAGCTATACTTGTATACAACTTGTGTAGAACAAAATATCCCTTCTTAACTTTCAATCCAACTAGGTACTGATCGCGTACATTTCACGGTAACAGATTAACTATAGAGATTAAGTATTATATCATGAGCCGTCATTACGAAGCTTACCAGCCAACCATCCATCATCATTACATCAACCATGGGAACTCACTTTCCCATAGGTTTGCTATGTTATTACAAATCTGATAACGCTTTTTTAAGCAATTTATTTTCTATTCGTTTTTGCTTGGATAATGTCGCTTTGTGCTTATATGTATTGCGTTTCCTTATGGTCGTTTTTATTTGTATTTTGCTATGTCGATACAACAGCAGATGTCTTTTTGAATGAATGCGTTGTGTAGTGGGTATCAGAGCTACTTGAATTGAAGATTTACAGTGAAAATCAGGACTAACACACCATTTAGTTTTATGCCTATGTAATGGAAAGTCTCTGTTGCACATAGTAAAAAGTTGAACCTTAACGCAATTATTCAGTAGATCTAGGAAATAAACTGAAAATATTAAAATAATAGTAAATAGTTTGTACTATTTCTTATGAGAATTTAACTTTGTATTTCGAACCATCGCTCTGTGCAAGACTAAATTATTTGTGAGCCTAAGACCTCCGCCTGCGACCCATTGCCTTATCTTAGATTACTGCATTCATCTGTTTCCAACCATGCAATTTCAGACAGTTCATTTAATTTCAAATGCAACGCTACCTCTTGCCCTCCTACCTTTTCAGATGTCTGCAATACAAGGAAGAAACCCATAAGACTGAAGTGTAGAAACCGAATTATTACGGAGATAAGGTTAAGGCAGTTACTAAGTACTCAGTAACTTCGCTACCAGCAAGCCGAAAATTTTGAAACTAGCAATTCCATGCTATCATCAAGCTACAGTTAAACTCAATAATACCATAATGGTTGCCACATAACAGAAACGCGCAGTAAGACCACCATCAATTGGCAAAGAAGCGAATGCAAACAAAGCCAACAATATCGGAAAACATAGAAACCCGTGCAATGTGTCTCTGCAGCCGAGACTTAAGTATGGGTCAGCCTGTCTATCAAAAGTTCCCAAGTGAATATTTTTCGGTGTAAGACACATATAAGAGGACACTACTTCATGAGCTACTCCTGTGTTTCATTCTTCTTAGCGTGTCGATGACAATTTAAATTGATTCAACCCAAAATTTGGCGACGAGTTTGACACTTTCAGTAGCGTTTCATTTGCATACGTTCCGATGATAGAAATGAAAGTATTGGTATACTTTCATTTCTTCTCCCAGTAGAGCATCACCAAGTTATATTTCAATATGATAAGTGATAACAATAGTAAGCCTACTGTATTGTTTTATCGACTGACATAACTGTGTTCTACCGAAATGCTATTACGTGATCGAGTTTGCGATTTGATACGATCGCGTGTTACCGCCGCCATACCTTATAGTTATACGTAAACTTTCATCATATTTGTTTCCATCGCACTATTATTATCTGAACATAGCTGTATAACTGACGTATGTACATTGTTGATCAAATATGATGTATGTATGATGTTATTGGAATGCTTGAAGGTTTTATCTACAATCTGGGGGAATAGCTTAATGTTTCTCAAACGAAACATCTTTGAAGCCTTTCCACAGCCATGGTAGAATTTGTATCAAGTAAAATTCAGTAACTAACATTACTGGACCGTCAAGTTCTTTTAACAATAAAATCTTTTTCTTAACAGTGGTGATAGATCTGTTTAAGTATTCTAACAGTTGTTCTTTGCGTAATCTGCAAATCACTATTCAATATCAAGTCACAACTAAATAAATTAATCAATTGATTTAACTACAATTTGGGTCAGTACCAAAAATCCGAATCAGGACAATTATTGTTTGTTGAAAGTAGGACCATCAATCAAAATGTTCTTGTTTATTGCGAAGCTTTGCAGCCCTTCTTTAGTACAAGAGTAATGGCAAACGTGACGACGACACGTGACCGACTCAAAGGTTGGTAGGATGATTTATTAAACGACGAAATTTCGTGCAACGCTCTATAGGGAAGAACACTTTCACTGTGTCGTGTAACTAGATGGAATGTGCGCATGATTGGCGTGTTATACAACTTTAACCCGACCTTTGACCGTCCACTTAAGGCTGCAGTTTCTAGGGAGGTAAGTATCGGTAATGTTTGACTAAACTTTCATGTGTTTATATCTAAGCATGTCTATTTGGCAGCTAAATGTATCTGGGAAACTTCGATGATGATGATTTTGCCACTGTACGTCAACACATCAAGCTGTACATTTCCAGTATAACCTGACCTCGCATTGTACGGATATCCTATACAATGCGAGATCGGCATAAACTAGAAATGTATAGCTTGATGTGTCGCCGTGTGTACTAGGAAGTCATAAGCTTGTGCCATACTTAAGCAACCTCTTAAATATGCAAAAGACTTTCGTCTACTCAGAAAGTCAGCACACCCATAAAATAGCCTAGAGCAAATGACTAGTTCGATTGTTGATTAGGTTGTATCATATGCTGCTATTAAAAATGACCGAAACAGATAAACTCTTAAAAAATAAGGCACTGCAGATTGAAATAAAAGGTAGCTAAGATATTCATGATAATTCTGTGCTTCGATATGTTTCAGGACATACAAAATATGTAGAAATCAATTATTCAGGAATTAATTAAAATCCGGTGTATTAGCACAAACGTGATGTAATTGTGTGCTCAAGTAAGCTCCGTGTAGTAACACCTTACGTATTTACTATGGTTAACTTACACTCGGAACTAACGCTATTACAACATCTTTGGGACTTGTGCATAGAAATGTGCTCTTATCGGAGCCCGGAAAATTTTACTACGAAGAAAGGTTTCCTCGTTCATGAATGTAATAGGTTCCTATTTCAATTTCTAAATCTTGTCTAGAGAGTTAAATATATAATACTAGCGATCCGCCCCGGATTCGGGTGCAATGTTTTACGTATAAACCTTTCTCTTGAATCACTCTATCTATTAAAAAAACTGCATCATAATCCGTTGCGTTGTTTTAAAGATCTAAGCATACATAGGGACAGACAGCGGGAAGCGACTTTGTTTTATACTATGTAGTGAAGTCAGTGAGAAATCACAATCAATCTACAGGTAGCTTGCGTATATAATTCGGAAACCAACGTTATTACCGATACCAATTGGATAGATTCGATTCACCAGTTTTCGAAACCTGTGCCTTTTTACAACCCTGAACCCCTAGGGGATCACAGACGTGGCTATCCTCCACGTACATTTACAAAATCATTTTCCATGATGGCTTGCGTAACAGAACTAACTGGCCTTTTGTGGTTACCTAAATTCAATATTTCACAAACTGCGCCCAGCGATCAACACGTAGATCTACCATTTTGTGTGTGATGGACTTCTTGTGCAATATACCCGTAGGTTTGTTTCGTCTATGGATTATCTTTGAAGCCTTATTGGTGGTTTTGGGATGGGTAAGACAAGCTCAAAATATTAAGGGTGACCTAGTCGGTCATACTTCTATACAACGTAGTATTCGCCATACTACGTTGCTTACTCCACTATTTGATGAATGATATCAATTTGTCTCATCATTATCTAGCCCTGTATGGAAACAAAAAAAAGTTAAACAAACATTTTCAAATATATGTTTTTTTTACTTTTTACAGTGGAGTAATCGCCATACTACGTTTTTATGGAAGTATGATCGGCTAGTTCACCCTTAAATAACGAAGACTAGTGACGTCATCGCCTGAATTTTCGTATAGTGACGTTCGTGATGAAGCCAAATATTAAACTGAGCATGCTCAGTATTATAGTATTATATGAAATCGATATACCAAACACCATCAGGCTAACTTAGTAGCAAAGACAAGCGTTGCTCAACACATTTTGATAGTTTACCTACCATTTACGACCATCAGAGTGATGAATAGTGATGATATGTTCTCGATCTATAATAATTAGAACATGCAGAGAAATGTTACTGCCGTTATTCTATTACTAAAATTATGGTAGTTGCCGCATCATTGGCTACATGACTGGCATATTGTGTGATTGTTACTACACCCAGATCGTAAGTTACAGCTGTTGGGAGCGAAAACAAGGTATCGAAAAGTTTTTCCAATATTTACCTTTCAAAGGACACACAAAAGACAAAAAAGGAGCGGTTAGATCTTCATGGTTAAGCCACGCTTGCCTAGATCAGGCCGTGGATGGGAGACCATCCATTACATACCGTGTTTTCTCCGTGCCTCAGAAAGCCTGTAAAGCCGTTGGTCCCGGCTGTTTTGTCAGGTAGTCAGTGGCCCAAAATCTGACAACCGGTGATACCAAGGGGTATCGTATTACCCAGTACTAACTGGGTTGTGGAGTCGCCCCATGTAAAATACTGGTATTCATCTCAATCCGGCTCGACTAGAAGTCGATCTCAACATAATTGGGAAAAGGCTAGGCAGATGACGAAAGGACACACAAACCTACATTAAACCTTTTTAATCAAATTCAACTTAGAACTTCCTCATTTAATTTTAGAATGTTTACACCATAGACTACTATATACGTTTACACTGTCACTGTCAACATAGTCCAAAATTGAAAGATTTTATGTTTTCTCCACTCTAATTTTGGTGACTCAATGGAATTAATGTGTGATTTATAAGACGAACTACCACTCCACAAAAGCCACTAGAATAAGGAGTTGCAGAATTTGAAAAGTTATCAGGTTGTTTGAGAATTCGCAAAATGGCCTCGGTGCACCTACAATCAGTAATTAATTACCTTAAGCTAAAAGTTGTATATTACTTTATCGTGTACCTGTTAATTCCTTGTGTCTTTATCTTCCAAATGAGTATCGTATATCCGAATCTTGTCGTGAAGTTAGAAGCTGGTATAGCAAGACAGTTTATGCACATTTGTATAATATCATTCTTCTTCATAAACGTTATTGGGAACATGATTCTCAGCGTACTCATGGACTCAAGATTGAAAAGGCCTGCAGTTGGTGAAGGCACCTACTGCGAACAATGTCTAATGTTGCGACCGGCGGGGAGCTGGCATTGCACGAAGTGTAATGTTTGTATCCTGAAGCGGGACCACCACTGCACTTTCCTCGCGCGCTGCGTCGGGTTGAACAACCGAAGATACTTCATCCTGTTCGTCGGACACATCATGCTCTCAGTGATGTATATGTCTTACTACAACTACTACTTCACAACGTTAAACTATGAACTGAAGTATGACTGGCGTGGAACAAAATCATTACCAGGACTAAACCTGTTTCTGACTTACTCGTTCTCAAACGTGCTTCTTGTAATCTTTTCAAGCATAATGCTTTTCTACCATTTAAGGCACGCTGTGTGGGGTGTGACTTCCTATGAGTCGAGGTTCCCAGAACTTAGGAAATCTTCGGAGTGGAAGCAAAATTTGCTTAATATATTCGGGACGGAATGGTACTTGGCCATAGTATGGCCGTTCTGTATTAGTCCAACACCGAATCATGACAAGAACAGAAAAACACAACAGAAGAACAGTTGAAAGAGTTATCCCAAATTAATAATCTTTGTTGTTCTATTCTTAATAACTGAATAAATAGTAATATTACGAAATTAATTTACTTTTTCTTTTACCTCCCCTAAACAAAAACTTCAAATAATAACATTTTCTGTTGCGGTTAGCTGGTCATAGGTTAACCAAGCCCAAATCTAAGTCCAAATCTAAGTCCAAATCTCTATCTAATTCTAATTATTGGAAGAGAAAATTCAACAATTAAATCATTTTGATGGCTGTAAACTCGAACTATCGTATCCCTCCTCCGGATTCTTCCTTAAAACGGTGATCCAACAAGTCTCAGTCATATCATTTTCTAGATTGTTTTTCTTACACTAATCATTATCGATACTATCATCATGCTTAAATTTATCATACCACTTACAGACGTACCATGCATTTCAACACTTTAGATCAATTTAATTTGCAACTCTATTGGATACGTGATAGGTGATATTATCGCTAAGAAATAACAATGAAGAAAAAGGCAATTGTTCTTTAGCGCCATCGATCACCAGTATGGTTCTAATGGACCTGCAATGAGATATGTCTGGTAATGGCGGTAAAACGGTGCGTTGGGACTATCACTTATAGTGACAGATCAAGGACTGTTGGTTGTTTTATGGTTGTTATATGCCATGGGAAATAAAACACTTGGGTGTTCTGTAAGTGCTGGTTGCTACTTTCAGACTAGTTTTGAGTTAAACCATTGAATTGGGAAGTTGGTGCTGAATGAAACGCGATGAAGTTTCTTAAAACTAACTTCTTCAATAACTTTTTGCTAAATGTTTGCATATCAGCTTACGTTCCTAATTCAGGCCACAGGTCTCAGTTGGGTCATAACCCGACACGCGGATGGTGATCAGAAATCTTCGAATTTTTGGTCCAAGGGTTCCCTCGTGATACTGCGAACGTTTTTCTCCCACAAATGTTCATGTATGTTAAATAGATTTCATTACGATTTTTCTACGTTTATCTTTATGTGAACCATTTGAAATAGATATACCACAAACTATCAAACCAGAGCTCAGTAGCAAAAATAGGCATTGCTCCACACATTACGATAGTTTACCACCATTACCGTGATGATATGTTCTCGGTCTGTAATAACATCTATAGAGTAATGCTGCCGTGTGGTTTTCTACTGATATATAGTTTAGTATTTGCCGCATTATTCGCGTATACCAAGAGCATATCTATACTAATATTTTATAGAGGTAAAATTGGTTTGTAAGTTTGAATGTAGGCATAATCTTTGAAACTATTGATCCGATTCCGAAAATTCTTTCATTAACAGGAAGCTACATTATCCCCAAGTGTCATAGGTTACATTTAAAACATTCCCGTGGGTTAATTTCCGTACATAACGGGAACAAATCCGCGGGCAAAATCTAGTTGCGTATAACATGGTCCTGGAGCTAATTGCTTTTAAATGTCTAATACGAGCTCTTGCTGAGGGATTCGTGGCTAAATCATACAAGCCTATCTTCAAGGTCAACAAATGCCTGCCCAGGTCGGTCCGTTGATGGGTGACCATCCATTACATGTCGAGTTCCCTCCGTGTCTCGGACAGTACGTTATGCGGTTAGTCGCGGATATCATTCGTAGATCTTTGAATTGTTTCGGGTATTCAGAGGTCCGAATGTCTGCAACCAGTCTTACCAAGGTGTTTCGTGTTACACAGTGACGTGGTAATATGTGTATATGTCGTCTGTATATGTCGTGAACGGGCGCTGTCAGTTGGGACTGGTCATCTCTCAGCTGCCACCTTCGATTAACAATAGTGCCACGGTTTGTTTTAACTACTTTTACTCTGGACGCTCTTAATGTGCACGTCTTTCTACATCGTCCTCACATATATGAATAATCTCAACATGAATGATGTAACCAAGATCTTGTAACAATATTTTGATTGAAAAGAGTGTCCATGGAGTTTCTTGCCCATGCTTCTCCATAGAGATCTACACTTTGGAATGGGCAACTACAGTACTTTCACAAGTTATTATGCCTTGTGTCTGTGACTGTAGCTTCGCCTTTGTTTTTCTGACTTTCAAAAGTGCCTGCTAAGTTCTAATTGAAATAAATGCTTTGAGTTTGATTTTGACTTTATGAAGTCGCTTCATGTAAAATACTGGTATTCAACTGCGTCATCATAAAAGCCTAAGCATATGATAAAATGTCTGGTGATAACGCCTGTTTTGAATGGTAGCTTTGTAGGAATGCGTTTAGGATTGTCTTTTCAATATAAACTTGTTTTCCTCTGAGATCAGGTAACCCCAAAATCCATTTGATAACCAGTACACGTTTTATTATTCTACTAAACCCTTTAGATCATTAAAAATTTAATAAATTTCCTTTACAGTTTGGCTTCTGGTGGCTTACTGTCAGTTGCAGACAAGTAAAGGGCCGAAATGCCAGGATCGTGCGCCAGCGCAACTGTACGTACCAACTGTTGTTTTCGAACTGATATTCGCTAACTAAGTGTATCTGCACATTTTTATTTATAAGTAGCTATGAATGTGGGATGCTATGCGACATACGGTTAATAACATAACACAACGTTACGCCCGTAATCCTCGAAGGAATGGGCAGACGATTACCGAAAAGTACACCCATATTTCACCAATTAAGTTTAAGTACTATGTAATAAGGAGCAAGCTATCTACCGCAGACAATTCCAAATTCCGTGGCTGCTCCTGGATTTCCTGATAGAAAGACCCAATTACACTTAGCCTGACTTTGGAATCGAAGCTACAACCTCATGCTCATCAGTAGCACTTGCGACTATAAGACCAACGAGACAGTACGATTAATTCCATTTGCAACCTTCGCAAGGGTGCAATAACTGCTGGATATCTTATCTCTGCTGATAAGTACTTGCCATTAGACGATATCCCCAAGAGCTAAAAACTGACTAGCAGTACATAACAACTCCAAAGCAGTTCACGCTGAAAGGTGTGACGCCCGAGTCCTTTAAGAAGCTCAGCCCCTACAAATTGAGAAGACTGCGATGTAGGAGCTTGCGGCGGTCTAGTATAAAATGCTCTTTGATTCTAAACACGTGGTATCTAAAATACAAAAATATTAGCAAGACTTGTTTTCCTGAACTTTAGTTACGCTACGGTCAAAATAAATCAAGTACAACTTCTTTGGACTTCATATTTAAAACTAGTTCGCTACAATGCAGTTGCCATTTAAGAATTTTTGCATCGTGCCAAATGTCACTGTCAGTTACAAGACTGAAGATATGTTTTGATACATTTATTAACATTGGAGAAATTTTATTGTGGTCGACGTTAAATATTTCACATAATGCATTAACTTCACCGAGGAAATATGTTCGGAAATATGTTCTCAAAATTTCAACACTACTTCGTGGTGTTTCTGCTAGTACCTGGGATTTTCATCTTCCAGCTGACATTCATACATCCGAATCTTTTCGCGCTCTCTAGAAATAGTGTCGGCAGTCAGTTAATACACTATTGCTTTTTATCATTCTGCTTCATAAACGTCGTTGGAAACATGACTCTTAGCATGATCAAGGACTCGACTTTGAAAAAGCCTGTATTTGGAGAAGGCACTTACTGTGAACACTGTCGAATGGTGCGACCGGCGAGGAGCTGGCACTGCATGAAGTGTAACGTCTGTATATTGAAGCGTGACCACCACTGCACCTTCCTCGAGTGCTGCATCGGATTGTACAATCTGAGATACTACATTCTGTTCCTCGGCCACGTGATGCTCTCGATGCTTTACGTGACTTACTGGAACTATCAGTACTTAACGCTGAGGTTTGATGAAGATGAGTTGATACACTCGGCAGCTTGCATCATCAACCCTATGCTGCGGTTGGTGATGCCTAAACCCATCGGCATCATAGACATGTACGTGTCGTACTGCTTTTTTAATTTGCTGGTTACATTAGTGTCGGGTAGTTTGTTTTTTTTTCATTTAAGGAATGTATTGGTGGACGTGACTTCGTATGAGTCTAGGTTTCCTTCACTAATGAACTCCTCGAAATGGAAGGAAAATTTACTAAACGTGTTTGGGAATACATGGTTTTTGGCCATAATGTGCCCGTTGTCTCGAAGTGCTTTACAGAAAGATGACACGACTCAAAGCTTCTTGAAGAATCTGTAACATTTATGTGAAAGTTTACCGTTTTTTTATGTTTTTAAATTCTTTTTATAAATGCAAAATACTATAAATCCAATTTATTGTGTATTACCGACTCCAAAAGAACCTCAAGTGATAAAATTTTCTGTTGCAATTTCAGACAACTTTTTCAGTATATTTATTTAAAACAGGTAGGTACGTCAGTATGAACATAGATTTTACATTTTTCAATAAAATTGTATAGGTTAGGGTTCTTATGTAGGTCCCAATTCAGTTAACTTTATTATTTCGTAAATCCGAAAAGCTTGACACCAATCCGGAACCCAAACAGAGATTATAACTGGTAAACAGATACAATCTTCGTAGAACTGGCTCTATATTACTGATCCACATTCTCCCCAGCTGCAGCGTGTCTGAAGTGATACTAATCTCGCGACGATGTGGTTAAGGCTACAAAGATAGGTTCCATTGCTGCGGGGGGCAGGTGACCGTTACATAAGCGGCGGACACCCACCGCATGCTAATGGCCAGGAAGTGGGCTGGGCGCGGTTACTAGCTGTTGGTACTATGATGAATACTAGCGCTGGGGAGTGTGTGCGGATGGTTGCGTGCTTTGGGTAAAGATTTGGTTAAAGTAGACAAAAAGTATAGCCATACCATTAATTTCAAATTCCGTGTGGGGGGGAGGGGCATTTAGATCTAACGTCCGTTATGATATGTCTACCTTTGTTATCTTTATTAATTGTTTGTTTTTGGTTAGCCTCAAAATCTGACTACCAAAACTGAATTACACAGGTCTGATTTAAATTCGACCAGACTAAGTTGATGGATTAACAATTCATTTTATTCTCAAGTACTCGGATAACAGTAAAGTCACCTAAAATCCCACTAATCACCCAACGGTAATTAAAAGCCCAATCAGCGAAATACATGGAACCGCACTATAATTCGTGGCATGTGCGCGCGCGGCGTCGCGATGGGCACGCGACGACGATGTGGTCACCGTTACGTGGAACCCGTTACCACATGCATGCACTATGTATGCCTGTATATTTGTACATTCGACGTAATGTTCAGTGAGGACAGCCGACGATAGAGGACTTGCTGAATTTGTGGCACTGTTTATACAACCTTAGACTGTTTTAGATGCAAGTTTAGACCAATTTTGTAGTTTATTAGAATTAATACTTTGTTTGAGTAATATGAAAAAGAACAATAAGACCAAGCTGTGTAAATAAAGATACTTTGTATCTACCAAACGGGGTAATTAACTTATTTCATGCTGTTATTAGTATACCTAATAATGATTCTCTTATCACTCACATATCTGTAGTTCCAGCGATCGTTATGTCTATTGGCTGTTTAGCTGATGTGACGTCATCATTCAGCCAAAAGACTATTCCCGTAGGTATCACCACATCGATTGGTCCTGTATCTCGAATCCAGCGTATTTCCGTAATCTTATACTAAAAACGGTGTCTTTGCTACTGCTGATCATGAGGTCGATGGAGATACCAGGACCACATGTTCACCAAGAGGTTCACTCCCATCCGTGTCATCACTGCTCTGAACTTCACTTAAATTGCCATTCACGACTATCCAACACTATTCACATCAATCTATTACCTATCTCAATGCTTCACCAGTCGGTTGCAACAGAAATACTTGCGTTTGATGTCAATCCGTCATCTTTATAGTGGGATCACGAGCTAAACTGGGGCGAGGCGATTGTTGGCAAGTGATGGTGGTACCTGTAGTGGTGATTAGATGATGATTTGTTTTGTATAGCTTGGCTGTTCTTATGGGAATTTGACCTTTAAATGGTGTGCTGGAAAGTGTGCGAAGAAGCGAAACGCTTCAAATGTGTTCATTTAGAAACAATAAATGGAAAATTTCAACAAAAAAATACACACGAATATATAACCACCTCCTTTTTTGAAGTCGGTTAAAAAATCCTATTGATCCGTCTTAGAAACTTTATAAAAGCCTGCTGTTTGAAGACAAACGTTGAATTTACTCATAAGTACTAACAACATCCGCCTTCCGCCCGATACAAGGAACTATGTACATCGGCTACTGAAAAACTCTTCTCGATTCAAATCACCATACTTACGTATAAGTACATCAAATACTCGAGAAAAACGGCTCAATAATATAATCCGCACACCTCATTACGTACAGGATAGAAATCGCACGGAAACATTCAATATTATCGTACTCGAATCAACCACATTACCAACTTAATACTACAGCTGCCAAAATTATCTACCATACATTGCCCCCGTACAAATGTCCGCAATCAACGTTTTGATGTACCGCAAGTGTACGTTTGTAGACAGTTATGATACTGCTGCCTACTTTCGCCTCGGCTCATATAATTTATGCACTACACTATGGGTAATATTATGTATGACTGTGTATGTTAAATAATATAGTCGGGTAGGTTTTCTAATTTTAGTTGTTACATGATTTTTCAAATTACGAGTTTGTACTGTGTGTTAGGTAAATATAATAGGTAAGTAAGTATACGCAAAGAAACAAATAAATTCGCACAATATCTGTTATTAAGGAATACCTAAAAACATTTAGTCTATACATTGAGTTGTAATTTGCATTGTGGCAGATAACGACAGTCTCATTTCCATTTTTCCTGCATTTCAAAAACTTTAGTAATTTAAGTAAAAGGCAAAGTAGGATACCACAATTTCAAAGTAAAAATAATAGGAAATTGGTAGTCTACTGACTGAAAACGATGAACAATAAATAACGGCCACACTTGGAGAGATCAATCTAAACTTGAGATGATTCAGTAGTTGGGTTTAAACCAAGTCGACTGTCCGTCTGACTCTGAACAGGCTACTCAACTGTAGATAGGTCTGGCCGAATGCGTGACTTCCAGACGGATTTAAAGGAACATCTGACCAACGCTTCCGTGAACAAGATTTGAATATCTTCGCATGCTGCCTCACCTATTGGGCTATTACCGTCTGAATGAAAACGGGTTACCCCGTAATTACTAGGCGGAGAGAACCCAACCTGTTATAACTTATGCACTATCACGACGGCAATAAATATTATGCAGAACATTCTGTTGATTTCTCAGTCCCATTCACGCCCTGGCATTCTGTAAGTTTATCATTATTTGATTTCCTGATTAACCCGATTTAGCGAACGCTTGAGGATCTAGTATTTGCAATCGGATGTTAGCCGCTGCCGTTAAATGACCCAGAAATTTGCTGGCTGACTGCAAAATGTAATGGCATTCCAATACTAGTAGTGCTAGAATGATATGGGGTTGGTCAGCATTTTTTTTCTAGTCGTTATTTCCGTGTCAGTGAGATGGGCCTGCGACTTGACTTTACATAATTATTGGCTAAATATATTTCAGGTATGCTGGTTTGGTTTTCTCATGATGTGTTCCGCCGAAGCAAGTGATAATTTTAAAAAATCTGAGGTACGCACCAGGGTTCTTGGGTTCGAACTCAAGACCTATAGGTCTCCTGTGACCGTCGGACTGCTAAGTCATATATGACTTAGGCTATCACTCCATTTTTAGACAAAAGGTTGCCGATATTCTTGCTAAATGGAAGCTAATTGGTCTTTTAAACAATTAATCATAATAAGATTTTCCAAACATTTATTTAAAGAGTCGTCTAGAATCCGGGGTTAATTTAGCGTTTGATCTTGACACTCGGAAACCCATCTTTACTTTAATGTGTGTACCTAATGTACCACGTTTCTGCAACAGCACGATTTGAGCAAAGTTCAGAGGGCTAGTGAAGGGAGTGCTTCAAGGAAAAACGAACGGTAACTCATTGTATACTGTTCAATATATTATGAGATAATATAATGAAACGGAACTTGGAGCAATTAGTATGTTATCGTGAATTACAAGTCCTGTTATAATTTTATGACGTCGGTGTTATATAACGTGGTGTCAGAAATGAATTGCAGTGTGATTTTTTAGAATCACTCACATGTAAGCCTGATAATTGAACAAGAATCATACGTTATTAGTGATTGTTTTATTTACTTAACAGTAAATCATTACAATCGAACAAATCAATGACTGAATTCATTCAATTCGAACTAGAACCACTAGTTGAAAACTTCTAGAAGGCAATTAAACGAATGCTACGTAGGTACCTACAGGACCCTGTACAGTGTTACCTACATCTATTTATACTTCCTGAATTTTACTTGCAATACCAAGATTGTTTTCCAGGTTTTTTTGTTTTCACTGTTAAAGTCTATCTTATACTCGTAATCTACACGGTTTCCATGTTCATTGTTGCACTTAACCTTTACCTCAGAAAGCACTCATTGATAGCGCACTATGACACCACAATACTACCATCCTCCGATTGTACCGTCCGTTACCAACCGACCGATTTCGACAGTCATCATTATGAAACAATCGATTTCCGATCAACAATAGATCGAGCGATTATGTCAGCGAGATGAGTTTTTGATTCGATATGAATCGTCTGTCAAAAGTGGCAGTTATATTAGATAACTTCTCTTTTTTCGTACAAAGGCTTTTAAATATAACTGCAATATTAAATCCAAAGAAAGTTATCCAAAGCAAAAAGTTGCAAAAACGGCGGGAATTTTACCATTGCATCGGCGCCATCTTGCATCAGTACATTTTTTACTATTTTCACAAGAATCGAGTTAAATAATCGTTTAAAATCGTGAGCTATCATTAACGCAATACTATTGCTTATCTGTGCTATTGCTGAATTGTTCATAATTAGCGGGTAAGAATTATTGTATCTTTGGCTTACAAAAGGTGAAAATAATTGTTTTACTCTTATGTTATTGTAATTTGCAGAACGCTTACCGTTGTTGCTTTTAATTAGTGTGACGGAACTGGTGCTTACCTGTAATTAATATAATAAATTGTTAGTACAAAATAAACTAGGCAAGCTTACTCAAAACAAAACAAATATATTAGTAATGGATTTAATAACCCATTTATATATTAAAACTAACAAAAAGAACAGTTTATAGATCACTTAATTGAAAATAAGAAATAGCCAATAGGTAATAAATAACCATTTATTCTTGGAAACAAGTATCTCACAACAAGCCGTATCTAAATAAAAATCAAACACTTTCGGAAACTGTAAAATGTACCTTGAAAAATTATACGAGTTTCAGAGCCCAAGTTTCATAATGTCGACAACCGGAAAATACTGGCAATACACCTAAACGAAAACCGTAAAATTATTCCGCCCAAATTAAATATTATGAAACTTAATCAGATTTATACATTAACTTGGGTAGTGCTTAAAATTAAATGAGTTGCGTAATAGTCGGTGGGAATAATTTTACGCAAATAAACATAGACAATGCTTTCTCTTTGGTGACATCTAGTGGGAAAATATGAGAACCGTAACATTTGTCTTGCCAACCTGCTATGGAGGTGTAAAATAAATAAATCGTGTTCGATACTCTACATTGGGCTCCAAAACGCAAATCGTTGACGTGGCTCAAAAGGCTGCCAACTTAAATGGGTCTGGGCAGGACATGTAAGTCGCATATAAGGTCCCATTAAAATAGATGGGCTAAAAAATTGTCCATCTATTTTAATGGGACCTTATATATGCCAAACGGGCTGTGGACCCGTAAAGGTCAGGACTGGTGCCCTGAAACAGTGACACGGGGTCACGACAGACGAACTGGATGTCTTCCTTGAGAATTGGAAAGCAGAAGTACAAAATCGTTATCGTGGGCGCAATGGAGGGGGCCTTTGCGCTGGGCAAAGGCCCTCCATATAGCTAAAATAGTTATAGCTATAATAGTCTTATTTATTTGATAGGAAAAGCAAACTTTTACAGATTTCCTCCACTTCTAAAGTAAATGTAAATGTGTATGCCTAATTCGTAATAACGTATTCATACTTAGGTAGGTGCCTACGTTTTATGTTAAGTAACACACTTGCACTCGAAAGCGCACCGCCATAAATTAAATTAGGCATATTAAAACAAATTGCAGCCATGAGAGCCTACTTTAATTAAAGTTATAATTGAATCTTGATTAGATTAAAGAGTTTCTACAATTAACTTAATTATTCATCATTATTTAACTAAATAACATTTTTAATTGCATGATTAGTGCTCATGTAATGATTCTCGTAGGTATAGTTTAACGCAATCACTAACTTTCACTATGTCTATAATTTGGCAAGGAATTAGGCATCCTATCTACCATTCCCTAGTTAGTTAGTTCCCCATCATGTGTTCCTAATCATATAAGTACCTAATTCCATCTTCTGCTATTATGTAGATCAGACATTAGGCCTAATGAGCAATTATAGTTCATCATCATCTGCTTGTAAGAGTCGATTGTGTGTTGGCTGCAAAACAAACAAACGACGGATGGACTGTGTGGAGGATGATATGGCTAGAAAGGCGTTGACGACTTTAAGATATATAATTAGAAAGATAATTATGGAAGAAAAAAGACATGCTGCACATACCCCTCATCCCCACATGAACTGAGATAAGGGCTGGAATAAGAAAATAGTGATGAGAGACGAGGGATGGAGATTCAGCTACCCCTCAAAGATATTCATTCATCTTTAAAATTACGTAATTCTTCTTAAAACTAAAGCCATTAAACGATTTGTCATTCATCGTATTATATAATTTTATAAGTTCTTGTGGTTGAAATCTATTATTGTTTATTATTCAATAAGCCTGCGAGGGTCAGAGTCAATAGCCGTGAATATATATTTTTTGTTTATTATCGTCCGTAAATAATGTAGAAAAAAACACGGTACAGTGAATATTTTATTGAGTGAATATTTTAAGCGCATAATCTGCTTCAAATTCAAACAGGAAACAGGAAAACAATGGCGTAAGAAAGTAGAAACAATCATGACTGAAGCATTTCAAAGTCTGTGAAAGATAATGATTGTGACGGTTTCATTTAAGACCTTTTTCTATAGAAAGCTTTCACGAATTCAACCTTTTATTTATTATACTAAAGCTTATTAATACTGTTGAGAGAAAGAATACCAAATATAAAGATTTAATTAGCGCTTAGCACACATTAAACGACATCGCAATTCTCAGTCTGCAACACTTGAAATAAAATCCTTATTAATCAGTCTAACAGCGTTATTTATAAACCTTTTTTATTTAATTTTATTACGTACACAACCTCGCTTTGTCCGTAATTAAATAAATTACAGTGACGCAACATGGATTATTCGCTAGCTTTCACTGAGCGTAGATTAGGTAGTTAATATTAATGTTCACTATGGTAATGTTCACGTTAATTATGTTAAATAATGTAAACGGGTCATCTTGGCTGCAGTACTAATTGAATTGAATGCATTTATTTGACGCTTATATGGCTTGTTTGTGACGAACACATCCTTATGTGTCTAGTTTTACGGGCTGTTTATTTATGTGTGTTTTAATGTAGTACACTGATGTGTGTTTATCGGATTAGAATAAGGTCTTGTCCTTATGATATGGCCAATGTTGTAAAGTTTAAATTAAGGTTAAGACGACAGTTTTCTTTTGTAATCTACATACAATGTGAAGATAAATAAACATATAATGGAAGACTAAAGAAACGAAAGATAGACTGTGGAAAATATGATATGGTTGGGAAGGGGGTGACTGCTGAGATGACGACTAATAGAGAAGTATGGATGGAGAAGAAATGGTGCGCCGATCCAAATAAATTTGGTTATGGGCAGGAGGACAATGATACACAAACACAATCATAATAGCATCCATCAAACTGGCACAAAGATCTTGGTCTAAAATCTGTAGTTAGGATATGAAACTTAAATCAACACAAAAAAGCTTTAAAAGTCACCAAATCACCAAAACAATACCTACCAATACCTACTAATTACTATACCAAAATACACGAAAACATCAAATCTAACAAAAAGTAAACAAAAAGCAAATCTATCCGTGCCGAATACCGAATCACATCCAAACACACGACACAAAGGCTTACGTAAGAGAACTGATACCGTAACTAGGCCTGCTCCACCTTCCAGCGCCAATGATCGGTAACCAACCGTGACCGAACGGTAACGGAATGATGGTGCAGCTTTAACCGATCGGTTAAAAGAACGGGGCGTAACGAGCAAGGTTGATGCAGAAATAGATTGAGGATTGGGAGACGTGACGCTAAGATTGGTAATCAGTAAGACATCTTGTTTTTTATGGTGGAAAATGTCATTATAATTTGTTCGGCTGATTTGTCATTGGTTTCTTCTCTTTATCTTTATCATCCACCTAAAGGCGTATATAAAATGACTTTAAGTTAAAAATGTATTTTTTAACAAAAAGCCTACATGAAGGATGTTCTCCCCGCCATTGCGTTATTTTTTTTTGTTCTAGACCATATCTGGGAACCTTCTAATTACGGAGATATTGGGTTTATTCCCGTCTACCCCCACCGGTCTGTCCCCACTGGTGGTGGTTGCAACTATTTGTTGCATCTACCACCACTGATAGTGGTTGCGTCTGTTTAGTCGCATTTACTCCTACCTCTGTCCCCACTGGTGGCAGATGACACTTAAATTAGTGGAATTCTACACCAGTGGTGGCAGACTCGACGATTAAGTAGCCGTCTGACACCATCGAGTATTTTAATTAACAAATTAGAAAGAAGGATTTCTTGGCCTTTCTGGGGCCAGCTGTAAATGCTGCCTTCAATATTTGTTTTTTTTATTTTTGGGTTAGTTAGCAATATCGACAAAAGTAAAATGAAATTTGAAAGTTCCAACTTTTGAACAAGTTATTTTTTTAAATATATATTTTTAATATAAGCTTTTTACTTTTAACACCACCACGACCCCCGTACTATTCAATCCATCCATCAGCACTATGTTTTGAGGGCGTTACATTGAATCCTATCGTAAAACGTGATTTTTCACACCAAAAAAGAAGTCGTTTCCCGGCAATAATGTTTGCAGAAAGTTACTTAGTTTGATGTACATAATGCTTGGTTGACAGCTTCGTTAAGGGTCTTGTGACACCCGTATTTATGTTGAAAGCCATTGCCACTTGCTTGAATCCTCTGGTCTTGTGATGGGACTTTCAGGTTTTGATTACGTCTCAATTAAAACACTTAACCAACAGGTGTATTCCTGCGGGCAACAACCTTCAAATAAAAATGTAAATATAATGTAACGCCCATGTAAACCCTATAATTAACAATAATGCGAACTAGTTATTAAATAATATTGAAACAAGAAAATGCCAATGAATCGGGATCGCCCAAGGCTACAAGGTGTTACAAGGTGTTACAAGTCAATTTTATCAATAATACATTGAGCTTGAAATTTTATGTGTGGTCTTGGGAGTTCTAGTGTCTTTAAATCTTATCATGAATAACTACAAGGCATTATAAGAATTCTAGCCAGTCGGCAAGGTTGGAGGCGTAGCTAAGTTTCTAGGGTACCAAATAACGCATCATCAATTTTTTCTCCACTGTTCTTTCTAATGCATTATTGTGAATAATAAATGTCTCGCTGATGGTGGCGCGTGTGTCGGATCATTTAGTTCCCTTCAAAATGGTTGAGTTGAATGGTGCTGATCTATGCGTCATGTTCGTGAACGGGCGCTGTCAGTGTGACTGGTCATCTCTTAGTTGCCACGGCTTATTTGAATTAATTATTTTTATTTTTTTAATTGTCTTTTTTGTTTTTACTGTGGACACTTTTAATGGGCACATCTTGCTACATCGTTCTCACATAGTGTACCATCTCAACATGAATGATGTAACCAAGATTTTGTAACAATTTGCTGATTTAAAAGAGTGTCCATGGAGTTTCTTGCCCGTTCTTCTCCATAGAGATCTACGATAGGGAATGGGCAACTACAGTACTTTCACAGTTTTTATGCCTTGTGACTGGGACTGTAGCTACATTTAATTGTTATCTTTGTTTCGACAATTCAAAAGTGCCTGTAACTGGCCTACTTGAAATAAATTCTTTGATTTGATTTGATTTGATTATTAGAACCATCATTAAAAGCACATTTGAACGAGACAGAGGACTATATGGATACTCTATTAAAATTCATATTGGAACATCCATAAACTCGTCTGTCTAAGGAAGGCCTATATTTGACAGCGATCGAAACAAGGAAACCAATGGTGTTACATTTTACATGGAGGTATAAGGACGAACACTTGGCGCCCATCCATGCACTCACTTGTAATGCCTAATGTAACAGCCTGTGCTTCCTGCAGCCTTCCATTGAGTTACACATGCTTAGAATCTGTTAAGCCTGAGGAATAACCCAATACTCGTTTACTTTTTGACTTGGATCATATCTTTCGATCGCGAACTGGAAGTCGTTACGTTGGGAGGCCTCACACTAGGTGGACCGATGACCTGGTGATGGTTTCAGGGATCCGCTGGATGCGAGACGCACGGGACCGGTCAATGTGGCAATACTTGGCGGAGGCTTATGTCCAGCAGTGGACGTCTTTCGGCTGAAATGATGATTGTGATAACTTTTCAATTACGCAGTTGGGTTACGTATTGGCACCAAACACACCGACCCATTACATACCGAGTTTCCTCCGTGTCTCGGAAAGCACGTTAAGCCGTTGGTCCCGGCTGTCATTTGTAGATCTTTGACAGTCGTTACAGGTAGTCAGTGGCCCAAAAGTCTGACAACCAGTCTTACAAGGGGTATCGTATTACCCAGTACTAACTGGGTTGTGGAGGTCAGATAGGCAGTCGCTCCATGTAAAATACTGGTATTCAACTGCATCCGGTTAGACTGGAAGCCGACTCTAACATACTTGAGAAAAGGCTGGGCGGATGATGATGGGTTACGTGTCGGCACTGGCATGTGCCTTAATTTAATTTGCAATGGGATCTAAAATAATCATCATTTTGTATCATCGTTATCATATGCGTAAGCCTACTTATAATAAGCAGCTTACATAAAATATGCATTTTTTTTTTTCAATAATGGAACATTTCAAAGCCATTTTCTCGAGAAAATGTTCAGGCAACCGGGTTTCAATACATACCATAATCGACGTCGCCACGCAACCTGATACCATGAATTTCAGTAAGTGATTATACGTATCGATCCTCTAATAGACGCGCGTCGATATCTTTTACATCGTGTATTTTCGCGCTGTTACTTCATAGGTCCATTAAAAATAATTATGTTTAGTACACGTTGAAATATTGTTACCGGTTAGATTGTAAGTATGTTCGAACTGGTAACCTGCACAGTATAAATATTTAACCTGTCACCGACCAAAAATATAGCCGCTCCAAATGATGGCCGTCAGTGAATCGCTCAATCACTTATTCACACAGCCGTTAACAGCAAAAATTTCGCTAATTATACATTCAAAGTTAACAAATCGTTATACAACGCGGAAGTATCGGGTCGTGACGACTGTTCGTGACGGTGACTATTCGTATCACAGCTGGCTCATATGGAACGCCCTGACATGGTCGCCAGTCCCCTGAAGGAGTTAATGCTGATTGGAATTAACCTTTAATTTATGGCCGAAGTACTTTAACGATAACTTGTATTGACAGATATACGTGAGAAGTACTTCAACGGAAAAGTCTTGAGTAAATGATTTGATAAGTATATGTAATTAATTCTACGAAGCTCGTGGCAAAATAATAACAGTCGCTCGGGTCGATCTTTAGGTTAAGCCGTGCTTGCCTAGGTTGGTCTGTGGATGGGTGACCGCCCATTACATACTGAGTTTCCTCCGTGCCTCGGAAAGCACGTTAAGCCGTTGGTCCCGGCTGTCATCTGTAGATCTTTGACAGTCGATACAGGTAGTCAGTGGCCCAAAAAGCCTGACAACCAGTCTCACCAAGGGGTGTCATATTACCCAGTACTAACTGGGTTGTGGAGGTCTTATAGGCAGTCGCTCCGTGTACAATACTGGTACCAGCTGCATCCGGTTAGACTGGAAGCCGACACCAACATAGTTGGGAGAAGGCTGGGCAGATGATGGTGTAATTAATTCTAAGCTCTAACGCTATAACTCAATTCGATTCAAATTTGAAACGTCAAAAGATGACTTCCCGGATCGGTGTAGAAAAACATTGTGAGGTTACCAAAAACAATCTATTATACCATCGAACAACTGCAGTAGGCTCACGTAGTGGATTCAGCACACTTTTCTGTCGTTGAGAGATAATTTGTCCCAGCAGAAACGTCACAAGCTGATTATGCTATGCTTATGCTACTTCGCCGTAAGTTAGTATTGACAGAAACACGTGATGTACTTGAAGGAAAAATCTTGAGTAGGTAAATGATTTGGTAGGTAAATGTAATTAATTCTAAGCGCATAATGTCATCATCCTTAGGCGAGGTAAAGACGGCATTATGCACGATTATAATCTCCGTCACGCTTGCAATCTCTGAAGGCAGAGCTTTGTAACATAAGGCTGGATTTTAAGCATTTGTAATCCTGGTAATAATAATTAGGACCCCTAAGAGAGCGTAAGCCCAAGCAGCTTAGAACAAGACTTCTTCAATACTATTGAACTATGCATCTACATTAAATTGTTTCTAAGCAAAAGCGACTCAAGCATCTTTAAGATTTGTTTTGTCCACGCACACCGCATACGGAACCACATTTTGATTTTTTAATTTGTTTATCCTCAACATCCTATGCTGTCAGCAAAAAACACAAAGACGGCATTCCGATTAATAAAATAAGATCAAAATGCTCGAGGCAGAATTATTGTGAAGAGTTGTTTGATAACTTTGATATATTATTTAGACACATAATACTGCATGGGCGATTTAATTGCTTCTTTATAATAGAAATAATGGTTTCCATTATTCATTTTTTGCGTTGAGACAATTAAATAATGGAACTTCTAACAAGCATGTGGGTTTTCAATGCCATGGTCAGAAAAAAAACCTATGGAAGTATTTGAATGGAAGCTCCGCTGAAGATTTGACTTGATAAAGATATTAATTTTGTTTTTTGAACCAGGAAGGATTAAAATGGATGTTGGGCCATTGTGTGGATTGAAGTGGTGTTTAGTCTTGAGTTTATTCGATTAACTCTTTAAACATTGCTGTTTGGTAAAAGTCCTCCAGATTATTACAATAGTTGTTATATTAGCTTTTATGTAAAAAATAATGTCAACCACAAAATATAATTTTCATTTCTAAACCTTTTATAAACCATTGAACGCCATTTCACGTAAAGGTACAATTACAGTACATATTCGGATAACTCAACCGAATGATTACCTCTTTCCTGATAGGTTAGTGCCTATACCTGCACGAGCGATTGTGATCTCTCACCCAACACGTTTGCAATCACGTGCCGTTTGGAAGAACATAGGATAAGAAAACCACCCAGTAGTCCAAAGAGTACGCAATTAGGAACTAGCATCGAACATAGAACATGCATAGACTGTACCTACAAGGTGTAAATGAACCCGTCATGGAGCCGTCAACCAAGCATTCTGTACATCAAACTAAGTAACTCTACGGAATAATGATTGCTGAGAAACGGCTTTTATTTTTGGGGTGAAATATCACGTTTTATGCTAGGACTCAATGTAATACACTCAAAACATTGTGCTGATGGGTGCATTTAATAGTACGGGGTTCGTGGAGTTATCTAAAATAAATTTATAACATTAAAACAATTGTATTAATAACAAAACTTGTAAAAAAGTTGGAACTTTTACCCCCAATATCTCCGTAAATAGAAAGTACCCATTTATGGTCTAAAACAAAAAAAAATCTCAATGACGGTTAGAACAAGTGCCTAGTAAAGTTATGCACCGATGCCTAAATAGTAAATAGTGAGCTATTGAGGCAAACAATTGATCATACACCATCAGGAAACATCGCAAAGAAACCGGCATGTCCTAGAACCAACCAATTACGGTGGACGATGGCACTCCCTAGATGCCTGTACCAGCAGTTAGAACATTATAGGCTGAACATGCAACGATGCTGCTAACCTGCTTCGAGTAATAAGACTTGGAAGTATAGATCATCCCTATCCGAAGAAAAATGGGTGCATTTATTTATTTGCAAACATGTAAAACACTGGTTAGTAGGCATGCATTAAAATTTCATGACACAGTATTAAGACATGCACCCTGTAAGGACACTGCAAATTTTATAATTATCATATTATTAAATTACATAATTACTCAAATGTCTTCACTTCGGCGGGCATTCTTCATTTTTTTTATCTTCTTATCTCATTTCTTGGGTTACTCAAAAGAGACTGTTAAAATTATAGGGAAGTGAAATATTTTAACTCCTGTTGAACCGATATTATTGAATCGTTCATTATAATAACGCAGGCTTCCTGTACCATCTTTTTCAGTGGTGTCTCAGCACCGCCATGTCATATAGCAAATGTAGAAAAAACGAGGTACATAGGTACAGTAAAAATAATGAAGGTGGACTCACACATGTGGTTAAGGATCATTAAACAAATTGAAGGTACAAAAACTATTTATTAGCTCTTGATTGCTTACCATTCGTATCTATCACGATCGGAAGTAAAAACCATACAAACAAACATGCGCAAAACACGTGTTTTAATAAGTACTTATATCATTAACTTTATATAGAAATAGGTATGTGGTTTTATTACGTCATAATAACACCATGTATCAACTTTATAGTTAAGACAAGAAAACAAATAATGCTCATTTCTATGATTGGCATGCAGACATAATTTCGTTTGATCACATT
This sequence comes from Eugnorisma glareosa, assembly GCA_947578425.1. Lineage (NCBI taxonomy): Eukaryota > Metazoa > Arthropoda > Insecta > Lepidoptera > Noctuidae > Eugnorisma > Eugnorisma glareosa. Next base: position 21,731,570 of record OX387961.1, read on the forward strand.
AAATAAATCACGTTGCCATCCGAAAATACACAAAAAAAAACGTTTTAAGATTTCAAAGCAATCCCTGCACAAAAACTACAGCAAAATGATTTCTTGGAACGATCCTTTTGCAAGACAACGAGGCTGATGCAAAAAGCTAAATATAAATATGTCTAAATCTTTGTAACTTTGGAAGGGACCACGTACATTGCTCTTTTGGATTCAAAAACTCACCACTCTTGTCATTGACCGAAACTTGAAAGGAGTCGAGATATATTATTACCTACCGATATTTCATTACTTTTATCAAAATGAAGAAAGAAAGAAAAAGGGGTGAATTACAGCGTGACGATAGACAGGGGAGAAAGGAAGAAGAAAACGCGTTGGGCCAGCCTCTTAATAACATGAGACAAGGTTGGGCCAGCCTCTTTATAACATGAGACAAGGTTGGGCCAGCCTCTTAATAACATGAGACAATGGCAGGGAGATGATGATATATAAATCCTCGTTGCGTCAACTGCTGAGTAAATATCTAAACCAGCAATAGACACCAAACGTGACACTTAGAACCAACGAGAGCAAGCCTAACGACCGCTTAGCGTGATGCTCAAATGTCTGTAAAACATTTCTTAAGAATCTTACTGGCTCAAGCGTGGCTTGATTGATGGCATTATTAAGGATACGGTCATTAAAGCTGTCAATGCACTCGGCTAGTTGAAAAAGATTGATATATATGAGAATAGTGTTGTCTCATCTCTATTATGTTGATTAGATTTTGTTATTACAGAAGGTATTATTATTCTTCAATTATTAGGACAAATCTTTATTTGAAAATACTGTGGCTTATGGCAAACTTTGAAGACTATGGATAATCCACAAGGACTTTGAACTCCTAACGCCCGAGCAAAAAAATATTTTTTCATCTTTCCATTTGAAAGACGCGGTATGTGAATAGAATTAGTGTTCATTCTGCTTGAAGTTTTGCTTTAGCTTGAAGAAAAAGCACGAACACGATAATTATATGTAATTTTAACATCCACCGCCATTATGAGAGACTCGCGAAGCCATTAAAGAACAATGAAAAATTAAAACAAAACCTGAAAAAATACATATTCCATTGGAACAACACTACTATTCTAATATTGAGCAATCGAAAGTCTACCGACAACAATCGATACGAGCATCAATATTAAATCCAAATGATCCGTAGTTAATCGATAAATTAGTTTCATTGACAAATCGAGACAACACAATAAAGTTTGAACATGAAAAATTTCACTTCTGGACAATGTTGAATATTCGTTTTGAAACGAAAAAGCGAAAGTAAGAGACGATGTTAAGAGTTAAGGCGGGCGAGCGGGTGTAATATGCATAATATTAGCATATTGTATGGACGAAAACCTCTGGCGTCAAGTCATAACATATTGTGAAGTACGACAGTCTGTTTTGAAATCTCTGACATGGGTAGATACAATCAAAGAAACACATTCGAGAATGGAAGATTATTTTCGTACAAGAGATACAAACAAATTAATTTTAATGAGAAATTTATAACTCCTGTCTCAACTGATGAGGTTAGGTAAACCAGGATAAATAACAGAAGATTCCAATGACTACAATAATGATTTGCTAAAAATATGTAACTAGGACCAATAAAAAGCCAGAAGACATCACTAGTCTATCTAATGCCCACATCAAATCCAACAATAAGGCACGGACGAAGACCTCAGATGCAAAATAAAACAAAAGTACAAAAACCTTCCAAGGTTACAAGGAGTTTCGGGTCGGCACCTCAGCAGGAATTTTAATGCATTAAACCTTTATATCTTATTTGAGAGCTTCTGATGAAAAATCGACTAATGCAGTTGACGTGAGAAGGTATAAAGTTATAAATATACGGGTATCGAGGATACTAATACGGTTTTATTTACTCGAATATATCAAAATCGAACAGAAAAAGCGGTAATCTTTATGCATATTCTAATTCACATAGCTTACTCCAGATAAACGTAGCAAATCATTAACGATCTATAAATAAGTTTTTGTACCAATTCCAAGCATTTACATTTACTGTGTTTTTCACCGTTTTATTAACAAAATAAGCTTTACACACAATTAAAAGAATTAGATACTATTTATTCATTAGCTGTATTCAATAAGCATTTGATGGAACGCCGCGGCAAGGTCAAGCAAAAATATACACATTTTAAAATCGAATAATTCTGCAATTACAATCCACTTGATTCAAAAGACAAACATTATCTACATTTAGAATTAAAAAAGAACTATCATTATTATAATTCCTATATCAAGCTTTTAGGTAATACATGAGACTATTGCCGCAGGCTGTAGAAAATGCTCCTTGGTCATAAATAGGGTTGCCAGTTTCAATTTTGAACATTTATTAAATAATTAGTTTAGATTCATTATTTAATAAATGTTTCTAGATTCTAGATATTAAACCGATGGATAAGTGTAATAATATTAGCCAAATCGAGGTTAAAGCCAATTCTAATAATAATAAAGTTGCCAAACAGCTAGGCTGGCGTGGTAATTAACATTTCGATTTTAATTATCATAGTAGTCTAACAATATAACAGAATCCGGAAGGCCAGACGTGCTTTTAAATGCGAATTACAAAAAAAAACATGTCACTAAGAACGACATTACGATATATGTGTCGTGTGAAGAACTTGAAGGATGGAAGACTTTGTGAAGATGGTGAGTACGACCTAATTGAGACTCGCACAGACCAGGAAAGAATGACATAAAAGAAAGGAGCCAGTGGCTGGAACAAGGCTCTCAATGATGATGGTGATGATGATAATGTCAAGAACTAGTGTTGCAGCACGCAAAGCAAGATTTTGACAACCCTCATGCCAGAGTTTTAGTCGTATAAATAGCGACGTAACAGCCCCAGTAATTACTGCAGGCATATGGCATATCCACGAGAAGGAAGCGAGCACAATGGACACACTGACTGCGTATGTAATTATATAGTTAGAGCTAGAGCTACGAGATCTAATAATTGTTATATAAAGTTATGCACGTCATATTTGCGTATGTCTGTAAATTGCTACAGAGGTGCAATAGAAGATTTTCCAAAATAATCGTCTAAGTATATGCATAACTGATGGATGAGAAAAAATACATAGGAAGGGTTTTGAAATAAAATTGGTTGCAGGTAACGTGTAGATAGCTTGCCTTCTTTCTTACTAACTAAAATATATTTGTATTATTTCTTATTTTAAACATTATCGTCGCATTTTCCACTTCTCATTTCTAAGTGTCACTTGACGAATTTTCTACAAACAAAAACCTATTAACGTTTTGTTCAATGTTTAGCTAAGCTTGTTATTTATCACTAAAGTAGGCCAACGATACGGAGGTAAACACACTAAATCAAGCGTGAACCTCAAGACTGAAGGCAATGAATGAATTTCCTCTATGGCAATCACGTAGCTGCTTCTAAACAAATAACGACCTTATTGCACCGCTAATACTTAAGGTCAGTTACTATGAATAGCTGCTCATTTTTATTGTTTGGGTTGACATCTTAATGTATAGTTTTGCTCGACTGAAATAGTTCAGGTTTGTAGTGTTCTAGAGGTTTTAACAAAGCATGATGCTTTGACCACGTAGATTTGAAAAATCGGTTTTCTAGAATAACCATAGCAAGCATGACTTATTACTAGATCCGGTGCACCATATTTACTGTATTCTGCTAAGAGCTGAGACCAATTTCGTAAATCAAAGATATCCAGTTATTCTATCTGACAGTTTTATTACCAGGCCATCAGCGATCCTCGGAGCCACAGATTTTAATCTATTTTACAACGAACACATTTAGAAACGGAACAACGATTTTTCCATTAGAGAACCCCGTTAACTTTTTTAAAGTTTAAAGTAACAGAAGTTTTGCCATCCATTTGCAGACGTTGAAATTCGTTCCATCCAACGCCTGACAGTCGTTTACAAAATTATCGCAAAAACTAAATTTACGTATTGTGTGTTCAAATCAGATTTCTTTTTTGCGAAATCTGTGATGCTGCAAAACTTGCTTTAATGGGATTTTGATTTACTTGTCTGTACTGTCGTTTCAAACCGCATTTTCTTTATGTTTGTCGATGCTGACATACCTGTAACAAGAGAATATAATAATTTAATACATAGATATTTGAAACAGTTGTGGTTGAAACGGCTCCAATGAACAGATACCAAATAAGGACAGTCTTCTACTAATTACTAACTACGCAAAAGTTAATTTTAAACCTAATTTAAGCTTAAAAGTTCGGATGAATTCCGGCATTTATAAATTAAAATTCTTGTACAAAAACGTGGGAACATCACCCTAGTCGTTTGTTTATGTATCTTAGCGCATTAACTTAAATGAAGGTCGAATAAAATGTTAACGTACCCACATAATTCAGCGTTAAACAATTGTGAATGAACATACTTCTAATGTTATCTTATGGTCTATTAACTACTATCAAGGGTAACTTTAGAAGACTTTTCGTATTCTTTGATAGCTTAAGCATAACAAAGCCAATAACAATCCCACAGCTGCGACACAGGCCTTCTTTCTATAACACGGACCCAGTACGGGTTCGAGGGTATCACTTGTTTATATAAGAAACGTATACTTAGATAAAATTCCTTAATGTATGTATGACACTGATGCAAATTATTGCAAATTCAAGTAAAGGTTAACACGAACAAACGATGCAGATTTATTTTCTGAGAACGAGAATAAAATAGAGCGAGGAATAAATTATTGATTTCTACAACGGATTTTTTCTGCGTCGAACGAGACGATAAATCTACTAAGACGCCACGAATGCATCAACTTTTGATGTACTAAAAGACCTCGACGCAGTCTGATGATTAGAGAGATAAGTATACCAGATCTCCTCGGGGTTTTGTGAAGACCAAAAAGTACCTAATATTGCGTTTTCTTCGAGCATTTTCTCGTAAACAAACAATTTACATATTGATTTTATTCATGAATCATATTTATATTCCTAAATTAAAAATGGCGCAATAACCGGATAAAAAGGTTTCCTTGTTAACTGGAAAACTCCAAACACATTCTATGCAGTGACGTTTGAATTTTCAATTGCATTTGAAGTTAGATCCCGGTTATCTATTTTTGATGCGGCATAGACCTAGCTAGAACAAAGCAATTCCGAAAAAAACACAATTTAGCAAATATTCAACAAAATCTCAATATAACTTGTAGCGTTGCCTTGACAATACTTATCAATAATTAATATTCATACAATACAAAGATTCTCTGATCAGCATTCTCACAACGTGTTCGAACAAATTCTGCACACAATTATAATAACAGACAGATTCTATTGGCCTTGCCTACGCGGGTCTACTTCTACCAACTCGTCGTTGGTCTAGTGGTCTGAGCATGGAGTCATGGTGTTACTGAGTTGTCCAAAAGGAATTTCTAAGTTGCAACAACCGTACTTAACTAGTGAAATGTTCGTTTATTTTTAGAAGCACCTCTACCTAACCCTTCGGGATTACTGGTGTGACGTTTATGTTAGTTATAACAGACAGATTCTTCTGGCCTTGCCTACGCGTGCTTTTTGCTACCGGAGTCTTCGAAAATTCGTTTTTACAGCACTAATTACGATGGTCGTCGTGATGCCGTCATTATTTGTTAAGAGGATTCGCTTTTTGTCTGTTTTGACGTGAAAGATGTTTGCGCTTCGGTACTTAAGCTCCGCAGCTTAAGTACCAGTAATTACCACCACTGGCTTAGGATAATGCCCGGTTTTTGAATTGAGAATTTGTCAAGTCTACTTTATCCCTACTCAATATTATACGTTCTCGGTAGAAATTAAAAATTTCTTATGTTTTTTGCATAAGAAATTATGATTTTCAAAGGAATGCTGAAGAATTATTTGCCAAGTTCTGAATTCATATATGGGTGTAAATTAGCTCAATGAATATCCCGACTCTTTAAGTTCATTGTTCGTCAGCCTAAATATCCTAAAATGCACATTCCACATAGCCATTTTAAATAGACTTCTGTCAAACGGATTGCACAACCTAAGGAATTCTATCAACACAAGCTATGCATACTTTATTGTACCCTAGTAAATGTACCAGGTGCATCTTTACCAGCACCTGCGAGCGCGACAGATTATTCCACTATTACCATATTACAATGTTCGTGCCTTATCTTTACGCCACGCCTTTTATAAATTACCAATTATAATTTGTACACTCATTAAATATTAGTATTTTGCATCTGGTATTGGAGAATACCAGGACTTTATTGGTAAACAAAGCCCATAATCATCGGCCCAAGGTGTTTCCACACAGGCCTTTGCTAAGTCAGAGCTTCGATAGTTAGCCCTAATCCTGTAACAAATCTACTGGGCCTGTTAAGAATTAAAGGATAAGAGTAGACTTGTACATTTAAAAATTTAATAGAGATATGGATGGTTTTACAAATGAGATAAAAAATACAAGTGTTTATAAAAAGACGTATCAAACCCGCACTCTGGAAGCAGTTTTTGAGTATATTTACACGATTAAGTAGCACTGTTGAAGCACGATGAAATGTAGAGGTGGAGATGTAGGACGATGAATCAGGTCTGCTCCACAGGAAGGCGGCGTTTATGCGGTCCTGGTAGATCTTTAGAGTTGGATCACCAGCTTTTAGACCCAGGGCAGCTCCGCGAGATGATCAGCAGGGATGGCACAACGACAGTTTTTAAAAATAAGATTGGGAGTAGTAGTCCCAGGTGTATCTTTAGATGGATCACCTTCAAGAATCTGTCTTGTCTCCAATTTAAGAATTTTCAGAATTCTTCAGTCTCACATTTAAGAAACGCTCTTTCGTCTAGTCTAGTCCAGTCTCGACTGCCTCGTCAGCTCGTTTTCCACAGTAGTCTCCTTCCATTTTTGAATCTCAGATTTTCTTCTTGCGGCCATATAATAATCTCATCTGACAAGTGTAGTCGGCCAGGACATAGCAGACTTACTTCATAAAACCATGAGTGCGTAAAGAATTTACAAATATAATTTAAAATTAAGTTATTACTAAACAATCATTATTATCTATAAAATACAATATTACAGCTAAACATTGAAAAGTATAATTTAGAATAGATAAACCAAAAAGTATTCATCATAGACTAAGCTAGTAAGAAACTCTATGACAGAAAGAAAAAGTAACTGACAGTGACAAATCTGACGTACATGTCACAACATTGAAAATTATGAAAATTTATATTTTATTTCAGCAAATATAATGAAAACGAATCGTATTTAGATCGATTCGCTGAGTATAAATAAAGAAATCAATAAAAAAGGATGATAAATGGTATATGGTATGACAATTGTAAGTATAGTATAAAGTGTAAGTATAGCATATACTATATTTCCCCAAAGACCCCGAGAAAATTTTTGGCCTAGAACAAAAATTTTGCAAAGGTTAAAGTATTACAGCATTCACAAAACTCTCATAACTCATTCAAACACACCGACATCTTACGAAGTTAGGTCAGGTAGGATTCACATTCAATGATCACTACTCAACCTGAAAAATTAATAACAGTAGGCTTATTTTCGGAGTTGTTATCCGCTCACGTCTAAAACCATTAATAAGATGAAAATCTAAAGATTCTTTTAACAAAGGCTTATTTTTATGGAGTTGTTAGCCGCTCCAATCAACGTTAGTTTTAACAAGGGCTTATTTTTATGGAGTTGTTAGCCGCTCCAATCAACGTTAGTTTTAACAAGGGCTTATTTTTATGGAGTTGTTAGCCGCTCCAATCAAAGTTAGTTTTAACAAGGGCTTATTTTTATGGAGTTGTTAGCCGCTCCAATCAAAGTTAGTTTTAACAAGGGCTTATTTTTATGGAGTTGTTAACCGCTCCAATCAACTTCCAGAGTTGATAACAAAATAGTCATACTAACTTGTAGAGTTAGTTTATAAGAAGGTTAGGTAACATGTACCTAATAGCACTTCTTAGACTTATCTGATAAGAACAGATATAAAAAGAGAGATTAAAGAAAATAAACTTCTTTAATGGTTTAAGAACCAATTGAATAAAAAAAAACTAAATAGAGTTTTAATAGGCCGAAAAGAACTCTACAGTTAGAAGAAAGAAAGAAGATAGAGATGAATCATGAGTGTAATACGAAGGATAAAAAAATCATGTAAAAGATAGCAAAAGAAGGTAAAAACGGTGCTAGAGAGAACTAAAGAGGATCCGAGAGCTAAACAGGGTTAGAAGAGTAAATAAGGGCAAGAGGGTCAAAGAGTAAAAGAGGGACTTTCAAGTTTTTTTTTTTTAAAACTTGGTCAAAGGTAGACTTTCATGCCAAAGGTAGACATTAAATCACAGGTAGACATTAAGTCAAAGGTTGTACATCGAGAACATAGTGAGTCATCGAGACAAAAGAGGAATATCGTGACTTTAGGAGGTCAACGAATCCAAAGAGGGAGTTCCAGTTAAGGACCTCGAAATCAAAGCCTAAGTTCTTGAAGTTAAATAGAATTAACTTAAAGTTTAAAGCATGCGAGGATAGAGAAGGAAGAAAGAAGAAGAAGTGAGGGAAATAGGAGGGCTATAAATTATGGGGCTTCACTGAAGGAGTCACAACAATAGGAGAAACGTTATCTGTCATATTGTCATGAATTTACAACAAAAGATGAAACAATTTTAAGATAAAGATTGATAAAGATTCTACCTAACCCTGGAGAATTATAAGCGTGAAGTTATTGTTAAAAACGAAAAAGTTTCTAACACAAATAAATGTATTGACGGGTAAAATAGGAACTAAGAAAAATGTATCAGGTTATGTATGTTTTCTCGACAAGCAGCGCCACTGCTAATCGTACAAAGATCCGCGTCGCACTGTTCAAGTTACCTAGCAACACTTAAATAACAAATCTGACAAATTATGATGCCAAAATTAAAATAATATGATGAATAATTACGTAAATGTTTAGTTATAGTTGTATAAACGACCATAAGATATTGTCCTGCAGCCGTCGTAGAGTAGGTACCCCAGCCCCCAACTTATAAGTGACCACGAGTGGTTTTAAGAACACTTACAAGCGAAGACTGGGTACGATTACCCGGGAGTAACCGCAGTGGTGTGCAAGTGTGTGGGGTGCAGGGTAGTGAGGTATTAATAGAGAGTTATGTGTAGGTGGCAACGTCTATAGGATATTCTCCTAGAACGTCGTAAAGTAAGCCAAACCCCAACTTGTAAGTGACCACGAATGGTTTTAAGAACACTCCACAAGCGAAGAATGGATGACAATTTCCAGAGGGTAAAAGTAATGTGTGTGGGGGTGTAGTATAAGGTGATGTTCAGTACGAAGAAGTGTCAAGTAAATGATGAAGTGATGAAGTGATGAAGTATGAAGTATGATGGAAATAATAACATACCAAATATAATTACTTGTGTAAGTATTTTTTTTGAATTTTGAGAAAATTTAATGAGATCTAGAATTGATTTTACGTTAGGCGCCAAACTGTAACAAATCTACTAGATCCTGTTAAGAATTAAGGATAAGAGTAGACTTGTACATTTAAAAATTTAATAGAGATATGGATGATTTTACAAATGAGATAAAAAATACAAGTGTTTACAAAAAAGACGTATCAAACTCGCACTCTGGAAGCAGTTTTTGAGTATATTTACACGATTAAGTAGCACTGTTGAAGCACGATGAAATGTAGAGGTGGAGATGTAGGACGATGTATCAGGTCTGCTCCACAGGAAGGCGGCGTTTATGCGGTCCTGGTAGATCTTTAGAGTTGGATCACCAGCTTTTAGACCCAGGGCAGCTCCGCGAGATGAACAGCAGGGATGGCACAACGACAGTTTTTAAAAATAAGATTGGGAGTAGTAGTCCCAGGTGTATCTTTAGATGGATCACCTTCAAGAATCTGTCTTGACTCCAATTTTAAGAATTATTCAGTCTCACATTTAAGAAAACGCTCTCTCGTGTAGTCTAGTCCAGTCTCGACTGCCTCGTCAGCTCGTTTTCCACAGTAGTCCCCTTCCATTTTTGAATCTCAGATTTTTGGCATGAAAGTCTACCTTTGACTAAGTTTTAAAAAAAAAAAACTTGAAAGTCCCTCTTTTACTCTTTGACCCTCTTGCCCTTATTTACTCTTCTAACCCTGTTTAGCTCTCGGATCCTCTTTAGTTCTCTCTAGCACCGTTTTTACCTTCTTTTGCTATCTTTTACATGATTTTTTTATCCTTCGTATTACACTCATGATTCATCTCTATCTTCTTTCTTTCTTCTAACTGTAGAGTTCTTTTCGGCCTATTAAAACTCTATTTAGTTTTTTTTTATTCAATTGGTTCTTAAACCATTAAAGAAGTTTATTTTCTTTAATCTCTCTTTTTATATCTGTTCTTATCAGATAAGTCTAAGAAGTGCTATTAGGTACATGTTACCTAACCTTCTTATAAACTAACTCTACAAGTTAGTATGACTATTTTGTTATCAACTCTGGAAGTTGATTGGAGCGGTTAACAACTCCATAAAAATTAGCCCTTGTTAAAACTAACTTTGATTGGAGCGGCTAACAACTCCATAAAAATAAGCCCTTGTTAAAACTAACTTTGATTGGAGCGGCTAACAACTCCATAAAAATAAGCCCTTGTTAAAACTAACGTTGATTGGAGCGGCTAACAACTCCATAAAAATAAGCCCTTGTTAAAACTAACGTTGATTGGAGCGGCTAACAACTCCATAAAAATAAGCCTTTGTTAAAAGAATCTTTAGATTTTCATCTTATTAATGGTTTTAGACGTGAGCGGATAACAACTCCGAAAATAAGCCTACTGTTATTAATTTTTCAGGTTGAGTAGTGATCATTGAATGTGAATCCTACCTTTTTTTTTTTTTTTTTTTTTTTTTGGTTTCGGGGTGGAAAATCCTCACGGATGTCCCCCGCCCTGGGGCGGGCGGAGGGGTCTGTCAGACTCAAACTGACTAAAAACCACCCCGGTGTTCCCTTCCCACACTTGCACCGGGGATCATGGGAACTAGTGCGCCTTCCACGATCCCCGGCTAGTGCCAGCCCGCTTCCGCGGGCCTCCTCAATTGTGCGAGGGGAGTGAGGTGTACTCCCCCCGCGACCTCAGTAGGGGCGCGCGTGGAACACTACGCGCCACCGCCTCGGGTCCAGTTATATGGGGGGGCGGCGGACGTCCCCAAGTCCGCCGTCCCTCTGAACCCGTTTAGGGGGGCTGGAAGAGGGCGTTGTCCGCCCTCCGCCGACGCCCGGTACGTCTGCTGCGGGTCGGGAGAGTGCTTTCGACTTCCCTCAACCTTTCCGCAGCCTCCTTCTGTGAGATGACGGTTTCACAGAAGGAGATCACCGCGTCCCACGACTCTGCGCTCCCGACCATCGAACGAGCAACGGCCGGCAGCGTCAGGTCGGTTCCGACTTCTGTTATGAGGGCACGGCGCGGCTCCTCCCATGCGGCACACTCTGCCAGCGTATGCCGCGCCGTGTCCTCCAGACAGTGGACGCAGTGATGACACCGAGCGTCCGGCTCCCTGTTTATGCGACACAGGTACTTCCCGAAGCAACCATGCCCCGAGAACACCTGCGTCGCTCGAAACGACAGGGAGCCGTGCCTCCTCTCGAGCCATTCCTCGAGCACTGGTCGGATCGCCTCAATGGTAGCGAGGCCGGCGGTAGGGCGCAAAAGCCTATCCCGCCACTCCGCCACCAGGACCTCGCGGAGCTGAGACCGACGCAGATCGATCTCTCGCTGCATCGGTTCACAGCCCCGCGTCCGCGCTTCCTCGCGCCACCGGTACAGTGACGCGAGGACCCTAGCCTCTAGGTCCCAGGGTGGCGACCCGGCCAGTGCACAAGCCGCCTCGTAGGAGATTGTGCGATACCCCCTGATAGACCTGACGGCCATCGCCCTCTGCGGTTTTCGCAGCATCGCGATGCTGCCAGCCGTCAGGTCAGAGGCCCACACCGGGGCCCCGTACAGGGCCATGGATCGCAGAACCCCCAAGTACAATCTCCTACAGGCGGTGCTCGGGCCCCCCAGATTGGGAAGCAGCGTTGCGAGCGCGCCCGCCGCGCCCATCAACTTGGGCGCCAGACGCCGAAAGTGGGGGCCGAAGTCCCAACGGCTGTCGAGCACCAATCCCAGATACTTCATGGTGGACTCGACAGCAATTTGGGTCCCCCCGACCACAATATGTGCTCCCGGCGGCGGCGCCCGCCGGGGGCCGTGAAAGACCATGGCCTCCGACTTGGCGAGGGCCACCTCCAGGCCCAGGCGCCTTATGCGGCCCACAACCTGCGAGACCGCAGCTGTCGCCAGCAACGCTGCCTCCCTGTACGAGCTCCCCCGGGCCGTGACCAGCGTGTCGTCCGCGTAACACACCAGGGCCGCCCCCGGTTGGAGCTCGCCTCTCAAAACCCAATCGTATCCGATGTTCCACAGGGGTGGGCCCACTACCGAACCCTGTGGAACACCGCACGATATGTCGCGCCGGCCTCCGCCGTCGCGTCCCCTGTAGGTGACACACCTTTGCGCTAAATAAGCCCCAACAATGCGGCGGAGGTATGGGGGCACCTTGTGGTAGCACAGTGCCTCCCGAATACAGCTCCAAGGCAGGGTGTTAAAAGCGTTGGAGATGTCCAAGGACACCGCCAACATCACCCCGCCTCGGGACACCGCTTCCTCCGCCAGGACTCTAACCCGCATTATGGCGTCCACAGTGGAGCGCCCATGCCGAAAGCCGAACTGGCTATCATCCAAATCCGGCCCCTCTCTGTACAAGTGGCCGGCGAGGCGGGCAGCAATTATCCGCTCGAAAAGCTTACCCACCTCGTCCAGCAGCACTATGGGCCGGTATGCGGACGGCGAGTCCGCTGGGCGCCCCGCCTTCCTGAGCAGGACCAAACGACCCGTTTTCCACTGACTTGGGAATTGGCCCTGCTCAAGACAAGCTGAGTAGAGTCCTCTCAGCTGGGGCTCTAGCTCTTTCAGAGCGAGGGCAAGCACGCCGCCGGGAACTCCGTCGGGCCCCGGGGCAACGGTTTTGGCCCGAAGCCGCGTTATTGCCACCCTCATCTCTGCCTGTGTCACCTCAGGGACGCTGACGTCCTCCTCATCCTCTGGCTCTGTGGCTGTGGGAAAAGCCATCGGCGGCGGTATATGCTCTTCTCTAGCAGGAAAGAGATTCGCGACCACTTCCTCCAGCAGTTGAGGTTGTAGACTCTCAGTGAGTGGGGGCGCCCAGGCACGAAGTTTCCCTCGAACCGCACGATAAGGGCGCCCCCACGGATTTACGTCTAGGGTCGACAACATCTCTTCCCTGGCTCGAGTCCTCGCCTCGCCGACGGCCAGCCACAAAGTCTCCTTCGCCGCGCGGTACACCTCATACAGCGCGGCCTCTTCTTCCGGAACCCGACGACGTCTTCTCCGGTATCGGGTGTACTGGCGTCTCACCTCCACGCACGCCACGCGCAATTGCGCGATTACGGCGGACCACCAGTACAGCTGGCGCCTTGTGGGTGGGGTGACACGGGGCATAGACGCATCGCAAATTTGCGTCATCGCCCCGTGGAACCACTGCGCCTCCGCTTCGACGTCGACGGGTTCGTTCGTCGGCGACTCCCGTACCCAGGCCTGGAGGATTGCGGCCTCCTCAAGAAGTTCCCTGTCAAGTCGCTTGTACGACCAGCGAGGACCGTCCATTTGCGGGGCCGACGGGCGACCTCCACCCGCAGTCTGGGTGGAGACGTCAAATCGAATATATCGATGGTCCGACAGCGTCTCCACCTCTACGGCAACTCGCCAGTCGCGCACACGGCCCGCAACAGCGGAGCTTGCGAACGACACGTCGACTATGGACCCGCCCCGCTGCCGCACGCACGTGTACACCGAGCCCCGATTCAGGACGGTCAGGCCGGTCTCGACCGCCCACTCCTCCAACACCTCACCCCTAGGATCGGTGGTCGGGGATCCCCAAGCCGCAGACTTGGCGTCGGTGTGTTTGAATGAGTTATGAGAGTTTTGTGAATGCTGTAATACTTTAACCTTTGCAAAATTTTTGTTCTAGGCCAAAAATTTTCTCGGGGTCTTTGGGGAAATATAGTATATGCTATACTTACACTTTATACTATACTTACAATTGTCATACCATATACCATTTATCATCCTTTTTTATTGATTTCTTTATTTATACTCAGCGAATCGATCTAAATACGATTCGTTTTCATTATATTTGCTGAAATAAAATATAAATTTTCATAATTTTCAATGTTGTGACATGTACGTCAGATTTGTCACTGTCAGTTACTTTTTCTTTCTGTCATAGAGTTTCTTACTAGCTTAGTCTATGATGAATACTTTTTGGTTTATCTATTCTAAATTATACTTTTCAATGTTTAGCTGTAATATTGTATTTTATAGATAATAATGATTGTTTAGTAATAACTTAATTTTAAATTATATTTGTAAATTCTTTACGCACTCATGGTTTTATGAAGTAAGTCTGCTATGTCCTGGCCGACTACACTTGTCAGATGAGATTATTATATGGCCGCAAGAAGAAAATCTGAGATTCAAAAATGGAAGGAGACTACTGTGGAAAACGAGCTGACGAGGCAGTCGAGACTGGACTAGACTACACGAGAGAGCGTTTCCTTAAATGTGAGACTGAATAATTCTTAAAATTGGAGACAAGACAGATTCTTGAAGGTGATCCATCTAAAGATACACCTGGGACTACTACTCCCAATCTTATTTTTAAAAACTGTCGTTGTGCCATCCCTGCTGTTCATCTCGCGGAGCTGCCCTGGGTCTAAAAGCTGGTGATCCAACTCTAAAGATCTACCAGGACCGCATAAACGCCGCCTTCCTGTGGAGCAGACCTGATACATCGTCCTACATCTCCACCTCTACATTTCATCGTGCTTCAACAGTGCTACTTAATCGTGTAAATATACTCAAAAACTGCTTCCAGAGTGCGAGTTTGATACGTCTTTTTTGTAAACACTTGTATTTTTTATCTCATTTGTAAAATCATCCATATCTCTATTAAATTTTTAAATGTACAAGTCTACTCTTATCCTTAATTCTTAACAGGATCTAGTAGATTTGTTACAATCCACCACACGGGTATGTGGATATCACCATGTCATCGAATTGACCAACGCACAAAAAAAAGTACGTAAAGTAGGTACCTCAAATAGGAGACGTTGATAATCAAAATATCAGAACAAAATAACAAGATCAGCCAGCCCAAACGTTGTCGAAAATAATCCATTAAAAACTATTTAGCAAGCAAATTATTCCGTATCCGAAACTGTTTTTATGAGCGTAAAACCATTATTTAAAGAAGAGTGGCAATGAAGCAACACACTGCAAGCCTGTGACTAAACGGACCGAGCAGGAATTAGCAAACTGAGGAAACACAACCGGAACAAGATTTCGGAATCAACTTAGCAACTGATGATGGCGCAAATCTAGACCGAGACAAAGAAACAAAATATCTTGATTCTTTTATTTTTCAATTAGGATTTCGTGTTCGGGATTATCTCAATATTGATCTTTTCAAATTGATTTAAACGGTTCTTGCAGTACTGCAACTTACATTTTTTCGAGATGTGGTTTTTAATTCTGATAGTCAACGAGATTACGAGACTTCTACGAACTTCTTTTATCTTATTATAATTCTTTCTATTATCTTCTGGGTTTTAGAAAAAATGGTGACCACGGTATCGTGGTATCCAAAGGTTCTACCAATCAAGGCTACTAAGTTACTCTAATCAGTAATGATTGAAAATTAACGGGCAGTTATGCAATAAATATTTTACGAGGCGACATTGAACAAAAGTATGAATAAAAGCTAATTACCCGCAAAAACCGATAAGGAGTCATGTGACTGTTTATGTACTTTGCAAAATCTATAAAACAATATTAATGCCTTTGATAAGACGTACGAAATGCACTGAGGATGTTACCTTTTGTACTGATAGACCATTTACCGTTTCTTTGTCTGCAGTTTTTATCTTCACCATTATCTTTTGCCCATCTTGTTTCGTCTGCCGTAATTATCATTTGCAAATTGAATATTTTTACAAATAAAACTCACAATAATAAAGATGGGAAGCGGATCTGCAGCAGCACCTAAAGTTCTACCTGAGAGCCTGTTTTGGACAATCAACAACTTTTGACGTCAGAAAAAGGGATTTCTCATCCTAATCAGATTATAGGATCCTGTTGACTTCATAATCCAAATTCCAATTACCAACCAGCGCTTTAAGAAGATTGATCAGAATATTATTAAAATAGCATAACATCACGCCTGTACCTAATCCCCGAAAGGTAAAGAAGTGTACCCTATGGTACATCTACATTTTGTCAGTTATATTTAAGTCCCATGAAATAGGGGGCGAGCGTATTGCTAACAAACGAGTACAGTTCTAAACTGCCAACAAACTAATTTCTGGTGTAACAACCCGATAACACCCCTAACCCGGGGTATAGAGCCAGGGACCTCCTGCTCTGTAATAAAGCTGGCCACTACGCCAACGAAACAGTTAACATTATTCATATTCCCACATTGAAGTCGAAGCTTAAAGCTGTCACGCCTAAGATGTTATCAAATGTTATGATGAGTGTGCCATGGTTGTGTGCGCCTCATAGAATGCAAGGATTGCTAGGTCATGCCGCCTACGTCGTCTATATTACTATACACCTATGTGCTATTATGTTGGCTTGCTGACATACATTCAGACTAGAGATGATAAGGTACTTCTTCGTCTAGCTTAGTTATAACTACTCAATTATCATTTGTTATTAAATAGATACCAAATATATTTTTTTGGAATAACGTACGTCATGTTCAGGATCCGATTAAAAGGTTTTTTTTTTTGCAATGCATCATCAATCTTCTCGAAAATTAAAATCATCCTGTCACGTTTATATTGGTAGCACTTCTACGAAAATGTAAGTAATCTTAATTTTTTACATGTTAACGGAAATCTTAAATAAACGTTTGCAACACGAACCGCGTTAAGTCGTAAATAAAATCTCGTTAATCGCTCACTTATTAACTTTACAAAAAATTAACAAAAAAGAAGATTATTTAAAAAACCCAAGCATCACGCTTGTGTTTAAATAGTTAAATCGTGACTATTCAGTGTTAATTAGTGATGTAGGTATTTTAATCTATATTTAATATTTTTTTCTGTAGACACAATATCGATAATGGCAGTATTAGACATAGCGGCGGAGTGTAGTGCACTAAGAAAACAATAACAAGATACCTGGCCAAAACAAAAAAAACTACACAACATTAGAATTACTGCCTGAATAACTTAAAACTTTGCGGATCATAGAACCTATGAACCTCATGGAATAAATAAATATTATAGTTAATTTCTATAACTGCAATAAACATTACGTCAATGTGGTCTCAACCCCTGAACTAGGAGAACCTGCATGTCAAGGGTTGAGGTTTTTGCGGTTACGTATCTCTGAACGTGGAAGCTTAAACAGTGCTTACTGCAACTACTGTAGAAATTGACTTAAAATAAATTTATTTCTACTGTAGAAATTGACTTAATGTAAAAACTTAAGATAAATTGACAAAAACTAACAGAAAAAATCGGAATCGTCATAAGCAGAGAACAAAGCTGAATTAAAAACTAAACACGCATCCAACACAGAAAGTCTTAGGTAATATGACTGTTTAAAAAATGTCAACAATAAAGACCATTGGAAAGCTACAGAAACACTTCAGAAATAATAAGTCACATTTAGCCTTTATATGCTAGTAGCATATACAAATAATAGCAATCTCAACGATAGTAACAATGAACACGACGAATAATGACTGTCGAAATGACTTAAACTGAACAAACCAACAATTTCCCCTCGTTTACAAGTAGACCACACAAGCGACATTGACTCACAGATCTCGTGAACTGGTGCTTTGCAAAACGCTCATATTTCCTGACACGTTGACCCCACTCGTGTGCCATGCTTGACAATTGCATGTGCACGATTGTACCCGAGCTGAGCACTATCGTTCATAATCGTTTTTGTCGCGACCTCCCCGACGAATTGAGTCTTGTCGTGGTGTGAGGCTTTCGTGCTGTTTAGATTCGCCATCTTGGAAACTCATCGACTTAATAAAAGGCTACTTTGTGTCACATGTCTGTGTAAAAAGCCTCCGCTTTCTTCTTCCAAACCTCTGTTTCGTTTATGGTTTCGATATGAAGGGTGTAACAAGACCTTAACGAAGCCGAAACCCACTTGTTCTCCCCGTCATTTTGATCATTTTTTGTTCGAGACCATACCTGGGAACATTCTAGTTACGGAGATATTGGGGGTCAAAGTTTCAACTTTTTCACAAGTTTTTTTTTATTATACATGTTTTCAGATTCAGATGACATGACATGATGACATCTCCACGACCCCGTACTATTCTTCAACAAAAAAAAAGTCGTTTCCCAGCACTAATTGTTGCGTAAAGTTACATAGTTTGATGTACAGAATGCTTGGTTGACGGCTTCGTTAAGGGTCTTGTTACACCCTGTAGTTTGTAGTTAGTGTACTTGCAACTTAAAATAGACGTCGTTTTTTTTTATTGGGAATGGTTTCGGTACTACTTGTCGTTGTTACTGAAGATATAAATCTTTATTGAGAGATGCTACTGGTCTTAAAAATGCAGATATTTCAGAAGAATTGTGTGAGCAACAAAGGTGTAAAGAGAACACTGAAAAACTCAGTTCATTGACCTAGAACTAGTATCTAACCGTTTTTGTTTCCAATTAGTTTCTATGATGAGAACATCAACTAAGAGATTGAAAAGATTGAAGGGTATCTAACAAAATACAATTACGTTTAAGGTCACTGACTTCAGTAATAACAGGCCACAGCATGCGAAATTAGAGGCTAAACAAAACAGAAATTACCTTTCGTAATTATTGTAGCAGCTGCGATCTTGTAATCTCGTGTTTTCCTACAATTTGATGTATTCGTGCGAAATATGACCACAGTGGAGAATCGTGATGCATGTCCATGCAAGATGGAGTATGTAGGTGTCGTGTCCTTACTCCTTAAATTATAAACTTTATTCCGTGAGATAAGGTTTTATGGCGCACGAAACAGATGTTTCTGTGTTCTGTGTAGTGGGATTTTATGAAGGTGGTGTCGTCTTCACCATTATGGGTGTTGATTTGGTTGCAAGCGATGTTTTTGCTACGGTTATATAGATTGATCTTCCTTTCTGTATTATAACGCTTCAAGAAAACAGTGAAGCCTTTTTTACGTTCTGTACCTTACCAAGTAAAGACGAAACTTTTTTCAGAAAGTTTTCTGTCTAAGGTTTGTTTAATGCTTTAGTAGGCACCTACTTTTTCTTCGTTAACGTTATTTAATCAGATCTATCGTCAACCTTATATCTAACTCCTGACGTAATATGAATTTAAGATTAAAACAAGATCCTCGACTAATCAAGACATAATTACAGCGTTGAAATCTTGATGAGTCCATCACTTTACATTGCCCCCATCATAACCCCAGCTCAAGCCTATATCACGGATCATTTGCATCTAATCGACGCTCATCCGTCATTACACATGATATAGACGAGTAAATTATTCGCAGTACACCCATGGGTCAAGGTTCGATTCCTGTACCGTCAAATCGTAAAGCAATTAAAATTAAACGTTTAACAATCCTGTTCATCAGATCTTGATGAGTTTATTGTTTTAAAATCGCTTCCTGACGCTTAATTACTCGGTAGTTGAATGTTTGAAGAGTGGATCATGATATGCGATGATTATGTTAAGGTTTTTAAAACAGTGGGTGGGCTTCTTTAATAATATCTTTGAGTGTTTACACTTTTATAGTGTTGGCCAAATAGTCAGTGTCGAAAGAAAAATAATGTTTATTCATGATTGTATTTAAGAAAACCCGATTCTACCATGAGTCATGCATGAGAGCCGGGTACCTACATATTATTTGCAACACAACATGCAATACAACATCTTAATTTCAATGTGCGAACACCGAACTAAAAACAACTGCTTGTGGAAAATCTTGCATTTTGTGTTGTATTGTAAATAATCTGTACCCGGCTTAAGGATGTTTATGACTTCTGCATTCCAAGCTTAACTACCCAATCAAACACTTAAGTTATAAGTGTATAATCTACAAAGTAAATACAAAGGGACATAAGAGCAAGCAAATATCTACGAACACCAACAACCAATGTTAACACAGCTTGGAATCCCATAAAACACAAATGTATGACAAATGCAAACTGCAGTAGATCTATTTACTCATCGCAATGACAAATGGTTTCATACATTTTCCTCCTTCAAACCTTGCTTGGTTCAACCGATGCCCTCTACGTGTTTCTTATCCAAGCAAACATCCACGACCTCTGTCATTCAAAGAAACTTATACGTAATCATAGTGAACATTTACGTCTGTTTGTATAAGGGTAGGGCACACTAAACGGGGTCTACTCTAAGTGGCAATCGACCAGAAACTTCCATTGGTATGTAATCGTTGAAACCATCTAGTTTCAAACCTAATACTTAGGAATTCTATTTACCATTAAAATATCCCTGTAAATAACATTTGGGGGCACCAAAGTGCCACACAAGCCAATTCAGTAGCAAGAACGTGTTTATTGCCCTATACCTTTACAAGTTAAGATGTACACAGAAGCTGTTGGTAGACCATTATTAATAATTAAATTGATTTAAAAATTTAGCACATGAAACTGGAAGAAAAAGGAATTAAATATTCTTGTGGTTCCACTTTAAACCACAGGTTGGTTCAGATAATAGGTTTAACTATTTAGATGGTATATCGCTGGTTAAGAATCTTGTCCTCTATTTAAAGCTCTCATGAGGTTTTTCGGCCCTTTCCGGTTCTCTCTTTCCCATCTGACATTTATCTTGCATTGCAGAGGTGCATAATTTTAAGTTATAGAATTAGTCGTTACTTTGCGGAAAACCTGCTATGCAAATTATTTCGTTTTAATACTGCGAAAAGTTCCAAGCCTAGACGCAGGATGCGGCACCGCTCTCCTGCCTACAAAAATATGCACATGCATGAAACGCAATAATTAGCATGTCATGCACCCAAACGTAGAGAGTTGAGTACAGAATGTCATTTTTTTCTTCTGAATTTGAAGACTAATCACACAAACATAATATTGTGTTGTGATTCAGCTAAGCAGGTGTGTGCTGTATAGCCTTAAATGTGCAATAACAATTTTGTTTTTATTCGTAGAACCATCTTGAGGTTCAATTTCTACGAATGCGTAAAACTCTTTTATGAGTATGTACTATTGTGACTTCATAGAACCTGTACCGCTTATGTATTATGTTGTGCTGTTTTAAATGCAAAGCGAATTAGGTACTTATCTTGGACACCTTTGAATTTGAATATGTATAACTTATATTTTTAGAGCTGAAATGATTGTTTTGGTATGTGATTTTTAACGGTTTATTATTACGTATTAAATTATTTTGATTTGTGACGTAATTTATGTTTTCTGCTCAAAACTTGGTCTAGGATTCGCAGAATTTTATATTACGCAGTTCTCTACAAAACCCTACTGCAAAAGGTAGATATATCGTGAATTGCAATTCTAAATCATTTTATAAGCAAGAGCGAACTAGTACTTGGTAAAATTAAGTGTGCGGTCTGTAGTCTAAACACTAAATAAATGTTTTGTGAGTACCTATAACAGTACAATTCCAAATACATTACGAGTTATGACGAAAATTAGAGTAAATTCCAACGGTACGCAGTGTTTAACTAGAGCCTGTGCAGGCGCAGAGCACATAACAAGAATTATAACAGAAGGCTCGTTCTCAAGACGTTGAAATAACGGAGGGCGGGAGGGTACAATCAATCTACGTAACTTATTATATTAACATAGACCGCAGGAATCAGCAGTCATTTATTTAAATATAAGACTTATAATCAGCACTTTATGAACGTCAAAATAAATTCATGAGACTTGGTACTCCCCAAGAGCCCTTTGCTAGTGGAAAGCTGGGAAGATCACCCTCTAATCGCTGTAAGGCTTCAACTGTTTCATCGCACTATGTGATCTCTGTCACATAATATGAACGCATCAAATATGTAGGTGCACTTCAACAAACTTATCTGTGCAGGTGCGAAAACACTAAACTAAAATAAATGTACCAAGTTTGACATATCCATGCATTTTTGCTTGACAAGCAGCGCCACTTTAAACGACACACTTAAAGTGGTCATAGTTTAAGTTCCACGCACCAAGAAGGCCATTATATTCAATGAAGCTTTTAAACAGAATGGAACAAACCATAGACAGCACAGACACTAATAAGATTGGAAAAATGGACCTTCTATATCTATCTTATCACTGTATGCAGAAAAACACGTCGGCCTCTGGCGACCAGACAAACCACTTTCATCTCTACTACGACACTTATAATAAATAACTCATAGCTTTAGAATGATTTGGACACAGGATATGTGTACAAATTGAACTGGTTTCACGCTTTAAAAATTATATTAATAGTAATTACTATAATGTGTACCAATATCAAAGTGTTTCGAGGTAATTCACATAAGTTTCCAGACTACTTGAATTTATTTAGTTGTAACAGCATAGTAGAACAAGCTGTAGTACAGTACCTGTACAAGTATACTTGATCATTCAAACGAGCATTCTATTCTTGATAATACTTCCTAATGCTTTCAAGTTATATTATGACAAGAATATTGCCTCTAAACATTAAATGATACGTTGACATTTAGAGGGAGGTCACAGAGGTCAGCAGACGAACACTTTCGATCACAAAAGCAACGAAACTGAATACATACGTAAATGTAAAGGATATCTTACTGTTGTGATGTTTTATTTTTTATAGTTGATATTTGGTACACCAACAGCAGTAAATACTAAGAAATGAATTCTGCGAAACAATAAAAATATCATAAAAGTGCTGTTATGTATGCCTATTATAAAGGGTGTACAAGACCCTCAACGAGGCTGAAAGTTTTTTTTTTTTTAGAGATGGCATCTCGCAGTTCAGCCTCTGAGGCTGGCTACTGCTTAACCGGGCAAATCCTGTGGATGCCTTAAAAATGAATCTAAGGCCTCCAGCCAGGGGCTTAAAACTATACTTAAAAACTAAGCGACCACTCGCTAAGGGCACCCCCTGTGGGATACGAGCCTCGGCTTAGGGCGTCGCTGGGGAGCACAGCAAAGGGACAGGCTGGATCTGAGTGAAGCTGAAAGGTACTGGTTCTCCCCATCATTGCGATCATTTTTTTGTTCTAGACTATACCCGGGAACCTTCTAGTTACGGAGATATTGAGGGTCAAAGTTCCAACTTTTTCACAAGTTTTTTTTTAAATACCTGTTTTTAGTGTAAGATTTTTACTTAAAACACCTCCACGACCCTAGTACTATTCAATGCGTCCATCAGCACAGTGTTTTGAGTGCGTTACATTGAGTTATACGGTACAACATGATATTTATCCCCAAAAAAAAAGTCGTTTCCCAGCAATAATTTTTGCGTACATTAACTTAGTTTGATGTACATTATGCCTGGTTGACGACTTCGTGAAGGGGCCAGTTACACCCTGTTTGTATGACATTCAATTAGTGATGGGCTTGTATTAAGTTGTAAAGAAAGAATAATTAATGATAAACTTTGAATAAAACAAAAGAATGAAGACATCAGACTTTTGTCTGTTATCTTGTTACAACTAAAGTCTTCTATTAACAAGTTTATCAACTTGTTTCTGAGTAATTAATCCGTGTGAATTCTTATTATTGACACCCTAAACAGATAAAGCCGAACGAAAAATTATAAACCTTGACATTTGTGACAACCTATTACGTTAACAATTCTCCGATATTACAGCTTGATATTTTTGTCAACAGGACATTACAATTTCTTGTGGCAAATTATAAAGGGCTACCGCGTAGACCACTACGTATATTTAGACGTAGACGCTACGATAAGCATCTGTCTCTCTGTTACACTATACAGGATGCTACAATTTTTCTACTGCAAAACGTTGGGATTGTGTGTTAATATTTTCTGGAAAATTTGTTATTAGCAAATTAGCGACGTTCACTCAACTAACAATCTTTCATTAATAATGGTTGGCACCAATAGGCTCACTCACCCCTTTACTGAAACAGAACTGACGAAACGAGGGTGCTTCTGGAGTACACATCTGCCTATCCCACTGGGAATTGCAGGCGTGATGTGGTGTTATGTAACAGTGATGAGCATTCTTTAAGATTGAGGGTCCCATCACAAATACTTTTATTTACTTATTAAACTTAGCCAGTTTGGCTAACACCAATGAACTAGACGTGCAGTAGTTACTACACTCGGTTCCAAAAATTACGGGTCAGTCACAAAAATTGAAATACCTCCAGAACTGTAAAAGTTAGATCAATGAAATAAAAAACAGAATAAAGACTTTTTAGTTGCACTTCTAATAGCATATTATTTTAACTGGTTGATGAAAAAAACTTCATTAGAAAAACAAAATTTAAAAAAATGACTATTTTTAAAAACAAAATTTTTGTTTCATGTCATTATGGATGCTTTCCATTTCTATTCCGTCACAAAAAAAATATCGTGAACGTCTTCCACGTGCATAATTATTATTCTGTGAGGTGAAGCATGGCAGTCACGCTAGAGGAATGTACCAGAATCCTAACTTTTTTGGAACATGGGCGGAGCCAGCGTGAAACAGCCAGAAACATTGGTGTATCTTTGTCGACTGTTCAGCGGGGGTTCCCTATATGACTTCGAAACACAACACAACAATACACAATTACTACAATTACACTATACTACAATTTTCGCAGAATAGTCTGCGATAATTGTAACATCGATGACTATACACCGATGCCTTGATAACGCGACGTTACGTTTTAACTACGCCTTTTTTGTTCGCTATTTCTTAATATCGATAACCTTACATCGAACACTCGTTTCTTCGAATTTTGTTTGTTCTATGTAACGTTACTTCGAAAACATTTGGTCAAAACAATTTCTTTGAAATAATGTGTTCAAGATTACGATGGAAACTATTAATAAAAAAAAAAACTGTTTCGTAAAATACCTCTTAATAATCAAATAATGTCTGCTGAGATAATAATATGCTGATGGTAAAATAATTTTGACTAGAACGGATCCTGGCAGGGTCGCCATGAAGTGTCGTGGTAAATGAAAGACATCCGCTCTGGATAACGTCTCGCTTTATTCTCTCTTCACATAGGTCCAGCGTACATGATGTTAGTATATTGCTTACTTGGCTAATCCTAAATAAGGTATGGTTACACACACTTACATAATAATACTAACGATACTTAATTACATACACTACAATTGGTTTAAAATGTATTATGTCCTCGGAAGACCTCAATCACACGTCCAAGGGACAAAAGTGGTCAATTGATAGACAGAACGAACTGAGGCCGCTTGAACACAAAATAGTATCGAAGCTTGGCACCCATGGCACCGTCGGTGGAACAATATATATTGAATAATAACCGCTACGGGATTCATGCAACGTAATGTTAATGGATGCATAATATGAGATTTTCTATTTACCCAATTAGCATCACACATTTTTATTAAAAGAAATCATTAAAACTGCATTAAACATACTTTATAAATCAATATCTCGTTGACCAAATATTTTCTAAGTAACGTTACATAGAACAACCAAACGTCGAAGAATCAAGGGTTCGATGTAAGGTTATCGATATTAAGAAACAGCGAACAAAAAAGGCGTAGTTAAAACGTAACGTCGCATTATCAAGGCATCGGTGTATAGTCATCGATGTCACAATTTTCGTAGAATAGTGTTTCGAACTCATATAGGGAACCCGTTCAGCGGGTAGTCCAGCGGTACCAAGAGGCCGGATCACACCTTAAAATACCAGGAAATGGCAGACCAAGATGCACAACGGCCAGGGAAGACAGACAACTGGTGGCTACAATGCTCCGAAATCGTTTTCAAACTGCTGTTGGTCTAAAAACTCACTTTATTCGCTTTGGAGGTAGCAATTTAAGCGCTTAAACAGTAAGAAGACGTCTTGCTGAAGCAAATTTGCAACCATTGAGGCCCGCAAATGGCCCCAAACTGGAACGGGGACATTGAATTGCAAGACAGAGATACGTGCGCGAGCACCTAAACTGGACACTAGACGATTGGTCTAGAGTAATGTTCACGGACGAGTCTAAATTCATGCTTTATAAGCATGATGGTAGGCAGTTGGTGTACAGAAGACCAGGGGAGCGCTTCCATCAAGCGTGTGTGGAGGAAAAAGTGGCGTACGGTGGAGGCTCCGTACAAGTTTGGGCTGGGATTTCTGCTGAGGCCCGCACCGAGCTGGTCTCATTCAAAATGGAACTCTAAATGCAGAGAGGTACGTGGAAGAGATCCTCAATGAACATGTAGGTCCTTTCATGGCCAGAATGGACCGGCATGGCATATTAATGCATGATAATGCGCGTCCCCATACCGCCAGAATTGTACATGAATACCTTGAAGAGATCGGTATCGAACTCATGCAGTGGCCAGCGCGAAGCCCGGACTTAAACCCCATCGAGCACGCCTGGGACGAGCTTCAGAAATGCGTGAAAGGTTGAAACCCCCACCAATCACGCTTCCCGAGCTCAAACAAGCACTGGTGGAGGAATGGGAAGGTATTCCTTAGCACTGGCTCCGAAATTTGGTGTACAGCATGCCTAATCGCCTGGAAGCTGTCAGAAGAGCTCGTGGAGGCAATACAAAGTATTAAATGAAGAAAATGATGAAAAACAGCAAAAAAAAACAATCATAAAAAAAATTTAATCTTAAGAAAAATATGATTACTCTAGTTTTTTTTTTAATTTAGAGATTAATATTGTGGGTGCAACTAAGTTTTATTTTATTTTTTATCTGTATAATTAAATTCTCAATTGGACAGTCTTCGTTTCATTAGGACGGCATACGTAGTTCGGGAGATATTCGGGTTTATGTGACTTACCCGTTATTTTTGGAACCGAGTGTAGTTACTCGGTATTCAGTGCCAACCTCACTTTATATTCTGCCTAGTTCTTATGAGGAAAAAAACTAAGTGACATAAGGAAGGACACATTCTCTAAACATTACCTAACAGAGATCATAAACATTCGGTCTGCGGTTATAACATCTCTCTCCCACATCTCACACAATAACCATCTCTAAAAGAAAACAAGTAGAGGCTAGAATGGCATCAAATCTCTATGAAATATTGCATAACTTGTGGTGATTTCAAAGTCTAAACATCTGAATTGATAAATTGACAACATGAAGACGATTAAGCACGTCATCGTCGTTTAACTGATTAATATTAGATAATATCGTACTTTATACAATAAGTTAGGTACTATGGATAAGTATCGTGACACACCACGAGAACAAGTTTGTTTGTTTCGCCATTTCTTTTTCCCAGCTAAAACACAATTTACAATTTGACAATTTTATGCTGATTCTCAGCCAAATTTAAAAAAAAAAAAACTTAATTTCGATTTAATTTTTCACAAATCGGTTATGACTATGAGTTTCTTAGGGAAATCGGAAAGTTATTATGACGGGTAGACTCACTAAATCGCCAACCTGTTTAATCGACCCCATTATTAAATTGACTGATATTATGAGATGAATATTGATGCCAATAACAATTAAAAAGACGATTTCTAAAACCATAAACTAAGACATTGTGCGATAATAATGGCAGTGAAGGTGAGAATATCAATTAGCAACAATAGATTTGACCTGAATTTGCTAGTAGTAAATAACGAAGATTTGAAATAACAGTAAAGCAGTAAATAATACAGAGTGCCTTTTGATTACACTAATTAACTGGCCATCATTTGAAAAATAACATGGAAAATCAATGATTACGTACATAACATAATCCTTCAAGAATCAAAAACCATTTAATTATAACTTTCCTTTAATAAATTGCTCTCGCATGGTCTACATTTATAATTTTATTAAAAGAACAACATAATAAGTAATGTTTACAACATTATCCGCGGCCACTGGCGCCAGTAACTCGACCCCACTTTCACCGGAGAAAGT
This sequence comes from Eugnorisma glareosa, assembly GCA_947578425.1. Taxonomy (NCBI): domain Eukaryota; kingdom Metazoa; phylum Arthropoda; class Insecta; order Lepidoptera; family Noctuidae; genus Eugnorisma; species Eugnorisma glareosa. Next base: position 21,759,701 of record OX387961.1, read on the forward strand.
AAAAGTGGCCAGTCCACTCGAATATCGCACTGTTTCATACTATTTGACTTATACTGTTTAGTGCTAGTTAGTTTTTGATATTTTACGTAATTTGCAGACGGAATGTGTGAGGGAAATTAATATTTTTGTTTCAGCGGACATACTTCCTTTCTGTTTTAATACAATCAACTTATGTTAATAATTGGTGGAAAGCTATAAATAAATAAATAAAAGCCTGTTTTAACCGACTTCCAAAAGAAGGATGTTATCAAGTCGTGTTTTTTTTTTTTTTTGGGTGTATGTTCAGCGATATCTTCGCCAATTGTGAACCGATTTCGATGACTCTTTTTTTGTTTGGTAGAATAATATTGTTTCGCGGTGGTCCAAATTTTGGTGAAGATCTGATGCTGATCTTCGGAGATATACTATGGAACTCTTCAAAAATAGACGGCAAATCTGTCGTGATTGCTGCGACGCTTGGATGTTTATTGTTTATACAACACCATAACATAATATCACGCTTGTATGCTCTAGGGGGTACGCAGATGTGTACTGTACAACTTTTCGACATTTAGGTATGTTAAGTTCTATTTTATTGGGGATAAGCCTATTACCATGAAATGTATTGTTAGCGGTTCACTAATGTTTCACCAAAACTCTTTTAACAATATTTTAACCGACTTCAAACAAAATGAGGACGTTCTACGTTTGACTGTGTGTCCCGTATGTTCACTGATTTCTCCGCTAATTATGGACCGATTGTCAAAATTATTTTTTTTATTCGAAAGCTTAGGCTACTGAGGTGGTTCCGTTGTCACACAGTTAGAATCTGATTATGGGATCTCAGGGAAATCGAAGGCAACCCTGACATTTTACAATGTTTTTCATATAGGTACTTTCTAACGATATTTGTACATGATAATCATTATCTCATGTTGCTGAGCTGATGATGGAAGGTATAAGTCAGGATCTGATGCTGATCTTCGGAGATATACAATGGAACGCTTCATTAATAGACAGAAAATCTGTCGTGATTGCTGGAATCGCTTGGATGTTTATTTTTTACACAATATTAGAACATAACATAACGCCTGTATGCTCTGAGGGAGTACGCAGATGTGTATAGTACACCCAGATTTCGACAGTTAGGTATGATAACGATATAAGTTACATTTAATTGGGGATAAGCCTATTACCATGAAAGGAGTTGTTAACAATGTAAAATAAATGTATAGCAAATATTTGTGTAGAATATTTAAACTAAAAATGGATAAACAAAAAAACTTTTTTGCAAAAAATAAAACCGACTTCAAAAACAAAAAAACGTGGAAAAATAACTTTAGCTTCAGAAGACGGTGGCAAAAATATTCAATCGAACAAACAAAAGTCACCGACTTCTGAAGCTAAAGTTATTTTTCCACGTTTTTTTGTTTTTGAAGTTGGTTTTATTTTTCGCAAAAAAGTTTTCCCATAGGTACTTCATTGTTGTCGATAATAGAACCGAAAAGTAAATTGCAAAATCGTCAAAAATACCTTTAATTTGTCTAAAACATGAATTAACACATCTCTTGTTTTCAGTGACCACAATGCCTACTCATACTCATCGTTGGCTTAGTCATGCTTTTAAATAATGTCAATTATAATTATTAGCCATTTGTGTCCCACTGCTGGGCAAAGGTCTCCCTTCCCTCTTCCCACTTATCCCTATCTAGTGCTGTTACTCGCCAATCTTTGTGGAAAGAGTCGAGTTCGTCCCGCCATCTCCTTCTGGGCCTGCCGCGTTGCCGTTTCTTGCTGTTTGGGAGCCATTGTGTGGTTACTTTAGCCCATCGCTCCTCCGGCATGTGTCAATTAATGTACCTTAATTTATGTAGCTTTGGCTTAACGCAGTTAATAAAGACCACCCCCTAAACAAATCACGATACGACCTGACTTGTCTCCACTCCATTATATAAATCAAAGCTAATCTCTAAAAGCGATAAAGTAATCAATCTTATTTCGTATCTACATACATCTGCTTACAATTAGCAATAACAATAAACAACAAACAAGACAATGGCAGTAGTAAGGACATTGCCGGAATGCCGTCAATGCGAACGGGTCGGTCCAAAACCCGGCAGTGGACGAGGATTTCACAAAACGAGTATTTTTTACATAAATTATATGTCAGGCTGCCTTTTAAAAGACGTATTACGAATATTTAAGGCTTCTTCTATAAATATTGACCTAGTTAATGCATGGTTTGAATTCATCGCCACATAACTCATAAGGAAGTAGATCAAAACAAACAAGTGGACTTTGCTCCCAATTCTTCTCGCGTTATGGAGGACTGATGTCTTAGATCATTGACGTCCAAAAGTGTTGATATTTAGCGTAATTTGAACAAAAGTTTTTTTATTGTGAGTTTCAAAAAGCCAAAGTAGACAAAGGTGTCTGCCCACTACATCGTACCATACCATGACCGTGCTATGAACGTATCAGGTACGATAGAAACATGACACGGATACTACTGCTGTATCATACTTTTTTATAACTGGTTTAGAACGGGTGTAATACCCATTTAAAACGGGTTGAGAACGGTCATCATACGCGGTTATAACCCTATATTTTTTGTATTGAAAAGTATGAGACTATCCTCATTACAGACCATGCAGCGAATCTGCACCGGCAAAATATTCTAGCCGATATTAGGGTATATGCAAAAATACAAAACTTTTTTTATTTCTTAAAAATGCCTTGTACGAGTATTCGACCATTAACACATTGTGGTACACTTGTTTAATTCTCTAATACAACACTTATTTTACTATTTACTACTTTATGTAGCGTGTTTTTGGTGAAACGGAACGCAAACACAAAACGCATAGATTGTTGCAAAGTACTTAAAGTTTCACTAAGATTTTACTATAATATTGTTATTGCAATTTTTGCTTAAATAAAGCACTTACATTATAGTAAAACTATTAATATAAATTAGATTTAAACAAGGCAGACAGAGGAAGTGACATCAAATGCTATGACATGGATGGCCGCGATAGTCATGGACGTTTGAACTGTCGTAGAAAATTGTAGGAATTTAATATTTTTTTGTGCGACAAGCAGTAGTTGAAATTAACTTTTAATTATTTTCTTGGGTTGATTGTACTGCATATTATTGATTTAAGTGAAAAAAAAAATTACCTGCATATTCCCTATTGTTGATGCTCCGTGCATGGCCCACGACGGTGTTGGTCGGTGACGGAACGGTCTAGTTTCATACATTTCAATACAAAGAATATTTTTTTACCTGACACTTGTTTAGATGTAGGTACTTAGTTAAAAAAATAAACCAACTAAATAACTACAAAAACAAGGATGTAAAATATTCTAAAGTCAGATAATACACACTATAAATTATTTTATTGTCTCTTCTATCAAAGTCCCGCGAGATTTTTATAGCTGATTTTAATGATAGCTCGGCTACCTCACCTACTACAAAATTGTTGCAAAAATATCAATAAATTAAGTAAACACGAGAACAGGTGAGTCACTTCCCTCAGTCAGTAGCCGCAGGCTGTTAGTTTATTTTTATGACTTCCGCTGGAAGATGTGAATTGTTTATGTACTGTATAAAATATCTATAGGCGGAAACGACAATCTTTTTAGATTAATTCAAGAGTTTTACGTATTCGCTAAAAGTGTTACTAGTTTATTGCGTTCATAGCGGTGTTTGGTGGTTTTGCCTATTACTTAGGTATATATTGCCAATTTGCTTGCTTGGCTTTGTATTTAGGAGGATAAGTATCCAGGAAAAGGAACCTACCTTTTCCTGATTTTTTGTACACTGATGTAGATAGATTAGATATTTCTTCAACTTAAGAAATTCATACTAAAATTATTAATTCTCAAGTAATTCTTCTAGTGGGATACTTATCTATACGCACGAAACTAAAAAGTAGATATAGGTTATAGACTTTTTATGAAACATGGAAGAGGAGGATTTTCCCAATATAATAAATTATATTCGTTCATTCATAAGTTCGAACATCCGTTAAAACCGGTTTAATTAAAAACCAATAAGGACAACACTATAACAAAACGACACAGGACGATTACAAAATCTACATAATTGTAAAAAGTACAATCACGCGCCGATCCCATGATTAATCAAATATGTTAAATGTCGGCTGTGCCTACTGACGTGCTCGTAAAAACTGATAATTTGTATAAACATTTAAGTCACGACATCGTACTTTTGCAAAACTTTAATTCTATAGGAACTAATTTTAACAAAAAGTTGTTGAAATTTTATTTAACACAAAAATTAGAAAAAAAGCCGTCTTAAGAAACAGCATCAAGACTTTTTTTGGTAAATTGTACTTGAGCTAACAAATATTTAATTAACCTTTACCTACCTACGTCTGGAACTGCCTGTTTATAATATGTATCATTTTATGACAAAGAAAGAACCTCAAGCCTATCAATATCAACAAACATTTCTTTTACAACAATGACACAATTATATGGCGATAAAAACGTGAAACGCGGAATTACCACGTAATAATAGAAATATGAAAACAACACTGCAAACATCAATGCTTATCAATTGTTACAAAAAACACCATATCTTTATGTAATTAAGGTACAATTTTAATTGACACGCCCCGGGAAAGCAGTGTTCGTGTCGTACAAATACGGCATTCAATTAGGCGTGCGCCGCCGCCGGCGCTTTTCCCGAGCTAGCTTCGGCTTTCTAGCGGCCCATGCGTAACGACAAACGAAACGTCAAACGTATAACTATCCCTTTTATTCCCATAGCGTCATCTTCCTCTAAGTTAGTAAGTACATATAGTTTTCATAAGATAATAACTGTATAAGCTATTAAAGGCCCCATTGAAGCCTTTGAAGTTATCAATGTGGTTAAATCGGTTTGCGTGTCACGTACTAAGACCAAAATTCTTGTTACATGCTTATAATGCATGTACACACGTCATGAGAATAATTCTTCAAAGTAGATATAATGCTATAAAACTGAGTAGATATCAAACTATTAGCAGTTTTTAGTCATTGCCATAGGGTTGGTATTTCCAATCTTTGGCCTAGACTAGGCGCATTTCCTGCACGTATCGAAAAAGTACATAAAAGTAAAATATTCGTGACAATATCCCATCACATCTAAATCCTTTATTCTTTCCATTCTCATACACACGTCATCCACTCTACAATGGTCACGGTACCGTGACTGTAGTAAATCAGATAAATTGCCACACATACTCATAAAGTACGCAAACATTAACAACGATATGTATATTTCAGAAATGTTAATTTCTACTTCATCAATTTTATAACACTTTGATGGATGCAATATTAACAATTCGGTTCAATCAGACCATGATATGTTTAATTATCGATAGTTATGATCAAAGACCATATGCAGTGATCGGAAAATCGGATGCATATTTACCCAAAGTTCATTTTTGGTTAGGAAATTATGGAAGCGGCTTCTTAAAACATATTTTTTTAAATATACATCCCGGAATTCGAGAAAATACGGGAATGCGGAACAAGTCTGTAACATGGTGAGGAAACGTCGTCTTTAGCATGAGGTATTAATTAAAAAAAAAAAAAAAAAAAACTTTGAGGAAAATGTAAGATGAAAAGCTTATGGATATAGAAGAAGAAGACTCTCAGATAGTCCGTACTTTGTGTAAACTAGCTCTTTTCGAACATATCAACGTTTATTTAGAGACCATTGATATAGTACTGAATGAAAAATAAAACGTTGGCCGACCCCAAGTAAAATGGAACTAGGGCAGGAAGATGATGATGACGATGATAATATAGTAGTGAACCCAAATGAATTAGGATAAGGGCAGAACAAAACCACAAATCAAACAACAGAACAAGCGTAAAATGATAATAATGGCGAATACAATACTACCCACATTTACAACAATCAGCCGTGTAAATCAGAAGACAATGGCGAACGACATTGTGGACACCTTGACCTGGAACAACCTCCGCCCCTAATGAGAGGTAATGAGTAACAGACTATTCAATTACATAATACATTGAGTAGACAGAGCTTTAAGTCAACTAGACAGAGCTTTAACTCAACTAGATAGAGCTTTAAGTCAGTTGGACTAACCGACATCCGTAGAAAAGTCAAAACTGGCGATCCTGAATTCTCTATTATTCAAGATAATGAACTATGAATATTAGCTATTGAGGTGCATTAAGAGGAGTTCTTGCAAGTTACGATATTCCCGTATGACATCCATGGCACATGAGAAGTCAATCATGCTTCACTGTACAAAAATCCTGCTTTTTTTATTGGATTTTCTTTTATTAAGGAATGAGCTAGATCGGTTAGATATTCGGTATGAATTCATAGTAATGGTATGACATACCATTACGTTTTAATGAAGGGTTGCAAGATAGCCTCCTTCAGATCATGTAATGCTTCTGCATCAGCATACCCTACTAGCTGATCAAGATTAACAAACCTTATGTTTTTTAATTCAGACCTTTGGCATTTAAAGGATTTACGTCCTAGCTTCCATAGATGTGTTCGTTCGATTAAACTAAGCTGTCGTTTAGCGTACTCGTGAGAGTTGCAACACTGACATGGCCTGATTACCCCACATGTCGACCGTTTGCTCGGACGGACCTTACAAAATCTTGATCGACCAAATCACATAGTACAACTGTGCATAATATACTATACGTAACCGTGTTTTATGTTATAATAATACGAACTACAATTAAATAACCGCAGTTTTAAAAATAAACATCATTTACTTGCAACGGCCGCTAGCCTCTTCGCTTTTCCGCCGAACAACCTCGGTGATAAAATCTTTAAAGTACACATATATTTCTACTGCCACTATAACTTCTATTGCGTAAACCGAAAGACTATTGTCGATTGTTTAATTCTTGTTGAAATGTTTGCAACTGCGCGCTGTGTATCGGACCCTGCTGTGTACATAAATTGTTTGAACGGCAAACTTCACAACTTAGTTTTAGTACTAGGTATTATTTGCATTATGACTGACAGGTGTCTAATTTTCTACTTTATTTTGAAGTGCACAAGATTGGTTATCGGTTGAAGTAGTTTAATTAGTTTCCAAAGAACCGTTCCCTTGAGGTACCTTGGCATTACGTCGATGTCTTGTGAAATTTTACGGCCAACGCAGAAATATTTAACATACCAATGGAATAGAAACTAAACGTTTAAGTGTTCGCTGATGTGTTAACAGAACCACATAGGTACATTACGGGTTTCAATCTTAAGTTGATATACTTAGATAGATGTGAGTTGAATATATTACTTTTATTTTATTTTATTGAATATGCGTGATGCACTGCAATGACTGGTTGGAGAAGACTCAAAAAAAAAGCATACCAGGAAGAATTGGAGGAGGCCTTTGCCAAGAAGTAGAAAACCGTCGGCTAACTTAGAAAAACCACCACTAAATATTTAAAAAAAATAAGATGGAAACCAAAACATTATCAACAACAGAATCCCTTGATTTGAATAACACGAATAGTAGAGAGGTATCTCGACTTCAGACTATGAAAGATTCGACATAGATACAACTGTTACAACCTATGCGAAATCCCCAACTGTATCTGTACAAAGCTCTAAATTCTAAACACTTCCTTTATTACCTGCAGTAATTGAATGGAACTTGCTTCTATTTATCCGAACCAAAACTTTATTCAAACCTATTCAAATGTCTGTTACTATTACTTCCCATGTCATTCAGAGAACTTCACAGCATAACAACAACAATCTCATGGCATGACGGCCATGTTTGTCTGCTAACGGCTTAATAGAAACAGAGTTATTATTAATTCGCCACATATTAATTACAATAACCACTCGACTGGCAAATCGTTAATCGTAGTTTTAAGGTTATGAGTTACTATTAAAATCAATGGTTTTAAATCTTATTGTACGAGTATCAATGCGATGGGTTTGTTAAGCTGTTGTTCTAGAACTTTGGTGGAAACGCACTAAAACTTGCTTTAATTTTTCTTTGATTTCATCGACTAGTATTGCGAATTCAATTAAACTCTCGGTTTGTGTAACAATACGAAAACTTTCATTGATTAATCAGTCGACTCTATCTTGGTATCGAAAGTGAAATAGTAAACTCATACTCATACCCTCTTATTAAAAAACGTGGTCTTAAAAAAAGTACCGCGTTCAGTACTAGGTTTAAACCATGAACTCAGCCTATACCAAATAAACCAAAATAAGACCGGTAAGATCAACTACCGTTTAATATTTCTCACGCTGTTATATGAATAGTTTCACTAATCAAATTAAGCGCTGAATTCAATTTAATCTAGCACCCTGATACGATCAACCTCTGCGGTTGCATTCGATAGCACACCGACTAACCATAGTGTAATGCGATTCCTATGCAATTTCGCAACGGAATCTAGATCAACGCTTATATTTGCGTTTTAAAAAATCTCAGTTGTTGGTTTAAGATCCGTGTTTTTGCAATGATTTTATTTCTGTAGCTATTTATAAAACTTGTGTTATTATTCTGCGCAGTGCATGAAAATTAAGTTAGATGCATCTGGCTTTAAATGTCAATCATCTCATTTGCTTCTGATCACAGTTGGATAGAGATATTTACCGAGTTGTGATTACGATCTGCCAAATAGTACAAACAGTAGATATATTATAGGTTCATACGGTCTTCCATATTCCACAGAATTTTTAAAGTTTCTTGCATGTTTCATCAAAAGGTTACCTAGTCAGCCAAGAAAGGCAGATTCAAGTTGCTTAACTCGTACACCACTGAAATCAGTTCTTGATTTTCAACTCTAAATCAGAAGCTATGATCGATAGTCTTCATTCTACTTCTGATCATGATACTCGTAATAACGAAACATTAAAGGAAAAGTTGTTATGCAAACACGTTACGGACGAAACGATATCACTTGAAATTCACGCAGAAGTTAAAACTGTGGAAATCAACACGCTATTTGATTTCCATATACTCCTGGGATATGGGATTACATAAGTTAAGTCATGTAAATGAACGCAATTATTTGATAGTGGTAGATTGTTTTTACGTAATAGAAGAATTTAATATAACACCATCATAATTGTTACGGCGGTGCTTGAAAGTGATGGGTAATGGTGAGATGTAACGATAATGGTAAGATCATTAACCTAGTGAACTGGTACTAGCAGTGTTTCTTTTTGAGGTTTTAGTGGCAGCATTCACTTAGAATTTCACGTCCCGTGATAAACTAGACAAACCTAATCATTCAGTATGAGTAATATATTGGGTTGCTAGAGTTAGTTGACCGAATATTATTAATGTCAGCAAGATCCTCGATCGTTACATCGTTTCAATATTGTTCCTGTGCCTTAATAATCGGGACTTCGATATTTATTGTGTTTTTTTTCTTGGTTAGTCTATCTGGCTACGTTTATCACTGTTTAGTTGCGTTGTTGAAAATTTTACACATAACAATTTGAAATACAATGTTATGGGAATCAAGGCTCTAACAAACGATTCCTACTAAATTCCTAGTTCTAATAACAAATACTAATTGAGTACATTTTTCATTATAAAAAATTAAGTTGTATAAATTCCTCGAACCACAAGAATGTCCATTATCTCAATGAAACAGAATAATCCATACAATTAGTTGCATTTCCTATAATAATAAAGTAATTAATAGGATAATACTACGTTGTATTATTTATGATGTCAATGATTGTGATTTTAATTCTAACATTTTTTTATGTAACAATATACGCGGGAAAATGTCATTGAAGTTCCTTAGCATTTAGAATTTTAGACGAATGTTAATAATAATATGTGAAACAATTTGCTTTTCAAAATAAAAACGTTTTACTCCGAACATGCTGCACTCGATTATACATAACAAATCTGGAAAATCAATTACTTATCTAATATAAAAGAATACTATGAATACCTAGGTATTCATCAAAACAACATTGCAATTAAATCGACACATGTTTACAATAACAAGATTCTAAACAAAGAAAAATAACAAATCAAGCAATAAGATAAATAAGGAAACTCCTTGTTTCGTCATTGCGTAGTAGATTAAAATAACATAGTAATAAAATCGATTGTAAGAATGTGTTGACAGGGTAACGAAATAAAACTAAATTTTAGATGTGGGAGGGACAAAGGACACTGATTGGAACTCAATGGTTGTAAAAACAATCACACATGTTGCTTAAGAATACAATAAAGAATTAATCTCACACATACGTAAATTGATGTCGTTATACATTCAGATTTTGTCATCTATAGAATGGACTCCATCTACAGTCAAATGTCTAGTGTAGGTAATCAAAGATTTTGTTTACGGTAAAAAAAAATAAGGTATTGCGCAGTCGAATTTTTGCATAATTTTATAGATATTGACAAATCATCATAAATTCCGATATTGGAGGTAAACGGAGTAGAACTAATTCGATAGATGCACGTGACAGTAAATCTTTTTGTGTAGGTATAGGTGAGCTGAATTCAGAAAAACTGCTAACGATGGAAACAGGTAGGTGCAGACGAGGTAGAGGTGAGTTTGGTAATTTCAGTAATTTGTAAAAGGGTATCTGGAACCACAACCAATATAAGAGGTTTCAGTAAAGATAAAGGAGCTCCATCTGCAAGGCAGGACATACAGTAAGAGGAAAACCACGATGACGTTCAACTGGCACCCGGAAGATAGAAAACCGAAACGAGGACACTAATAAAGACGATGGGAAGGTATAATCATGGCAGTAGCTGGGAGAATCTAGACAGAGACTGGTCGGCGATACTAACCTTAGTACCGACTAGCGGAGACGTTAGTTTGGACTAGACAAATACATATAAATTCCCATTTTTATAAGAGAAAGGTACAGTTGTGTGTGTGTGTGTCAAGAGAAAAGTTATAAAAGCCAGCAGCTTTAGATTTTTGGTATAACTGCATATTTTAGGATCTAGACTTAGATGAAAATATCAGAAGAATTCAAATTTAGTCAGAAATAAGACAACCCCTAAGAAAAAGAACTGTTAGGTTAGTGATCATAAATATAAAGGCATGCACTTGTAACCTTAATGTAACCTGCACAAAATAAATGACTAGGACTACGAGTATGTTCAAAATAAATAAAAGGTTTACCTGTTTAATTCAAACTTAGATATAATTATTCCATCGGTGCTGCGCCGCGTAGTTTGACCATGAATGTAAAAAATATGTTATCAACGATATTCGAAGAATCATCTACCTACGTTTAACATTGTTTGTTATTCATTTCAAGTCTTTATTGCACAATTTTTGAAATCAGATGCATATTATTTAAATGACTTTAATATTATTTTGTTCAGGCATGTCTTATATTTCGTTGCCTACAGGGGACTAGTGACAAATGTCATAATTCCTTAAAAAGCGTTTTCTATTTCTACAGCGATTTTCAACTTGAGCTACTTGAGTGACTTAGTGGTTAGCTTTTCGGTTACAAATCAGTCCAATAAGTACATTTTTAACTTTACCACTAACGTTTATCGCTAATAGAATGGTTCTTTGTTGAGGCTCTCTAAGCTAGCTAAGCTGCTTCTCGGTGCAAAAGAGAATGGGCCAAGTAGCTTATCAAGCCATATTCTCTCATCTTCAGTGTCCTAGGTCCCAAGCAACAGACAATTCACAGAATCAAGTCACTTGTTCAAAGAAGTCTGAAAATCACGCTTTTTGACCGTAAAAGTTACATAAGACTCCTGAAAACGCCCGTGATTTAGCTTGGAAGAAGAATCGGGGCTATAAACTCCCCACCACATTCTACTGAACTTTTTCTTTACGTTTTCTTCCTCACTTCACCATCTATTTGTTTTGAAATGCAATCTTAGACTTTAACATCCACCATGATTATCAAAAACTCTTTTACCCAATATCATACGAACTCATTAAGAAAGTATGTCGTATTCACACGATTGTGTTCACCGTACACTTCTCGAGGCGAGAGTGAAGTCACCGGAGCGTCGCCGGCGCATATTTTAATAACATTCTTCGTACGATTTATATTGTTCGCGAGTTTCTTCTTGATGGCCTGAACTGATGAGCGGTTAAGAAAAAGTTTGAACGAAATTAGTTTTATTGTGTTTTTGATAGGTTCGAATATCACAAAGATACAGCTGCAGCTGCTGTGGAGTTTTCTCCAGAACATTTGCGGTTACAAAGTGTTCGAAGACTCGAATCTTTGATTTTTCCGCCCGTGTTCATGGCATTTACAAAGCAATTTGATTTTATCCGAATTTACCCATCCCACTGGCGACCCCCCAAAACCAAAGAGGAACCAAACTAAGCAGAACATAGAAACATTGAATAGGTTTTCCAGTTCACGCTTAACATTAGGTAAAAACCGGTTTAACCTATTATAGTCTTACTTAAAAAGCTTATAATTGACGTTCAAAGAAAAGCTGCCTAGATTTTCTTCTTGATTTTCCTACTTGGATTTCCTTCAACAACGCGGCACAATATCTACTTAACTCCTCAAGCACCTCTAATATGTAGGTACTAAGTACATTAAGTTGACTCGGCTCCCACGCACCACGCAAGTAACCTTGTCTTATTTAATTTTATATTATTAAGTAGGCGATGGACTTGAAACTTTTGAACGCTAAATGTTGTACATTACTCGGTTTATTTACCTAAGTGATTATAGGCATATACGCACCTCCATGTAGAGATGAGAGCTGTAACTTGACGTAATCTAATTTACTTTAAGAGCACGGAAATGGCGTAAGACATCCGTATTGTACAAGGAATTGAAGATGTAAACATACTCTTCCAAAATCGATCACGAAATCACGATCTTCTTATAATTGTATTCGTATGAATATGGATGGCCCCAGGAAATCAGGGATGATGCGGCGCAACATATTCCCAAAACAAGCATTTGCCTTTTTAGCTAATTGAAAAAAAAAACCCAGAATAAACCCTGGAAAGAGGATTGGATCACCTAACTGGAGGACTACACACAAGTCTGAAGAAATCAATGATATTACACTGAGTTACTCAGTATGGATTAGCTTAATTCCAATATCGACGTACCTAGAATCTACCAATAACAAATAACTACCAAAAGAGAAAACGTAACAAAGGCTACTAAGAAAACTCATTAGAAACTCAAATAAACGTTTCTCACACAAATATCATCCAAGAAAGTACCTATGTAGAACAGGAGGCTCGCCAGCAGGACGAGGATATTACAAAATAACAGTAGACCGCGTTTGTAATCGAAACCAAACGGCATTAGCGTTAATTGCAACAATGTGCTCATGTAACATACCCGTAACTTCACCTAGTGCAAATATGCAGCACACTAAACAGACGACTCTGAACCTTATGATAACACTATACAGTTTAGATTAGGTAAAGCAGTTATCGAATATGTATTTAGTAAGTTTTGCGCAACATACATGTTTAAAATCAAGCAGCGTGCGCATAGCGGAACGCATTCTATTTTAGGGCTCACCTCTATTTTTTGTTAGCCTTATGTTCAAAGTCATAAAGTTGTTAATCGCTTGATTATTATCGCTTTTCCAATACGTCACATTGTCAATTAGGTGTACCGTAAAGCTACGATGAAAAATGCAGAATTATGTAATTAAGTGGAGTGATAATGGACACTGATTGAATTGTTCTCTTTGTTAAGTAATCGGGCAGCGACAGGGCAATTTGTTTTGTACTGATAGATATCGAGTTACAGTAGCCAGTACAGTGTCGAGATCTTATAATGTGGCCGTTCATTAAGAGTTCATGATACGTTAACACCTACGCAAATATTACTAAGTGTATGAATCATTGAAGACTCTGAGTGACAAAAAGACAAGTTTTAGAGACCATTCCATTGCCCTGCCCTCAAAATAATAGTAGCTAACTGTTAGGCAGTTAGCTACTCCTTTAATTGAAGGAAGTGTCATATTTTCCCGACCTATCGAAGTAGAATAGAAGTGCTGAAGTTTTATACATATATAGACGGAGAATAGTTGTAGAGCAGGTGGAAGCTGCCACTCTTCTCCCAAACACACAATCCTTTCAGCTCTTTCAACATGGTGGTAACCTTCGTCCACTTTCAAAGGTTTCTTCATGCTAAGTAGCGTTTACACACGGCGAAGACTTCCACGGAAGCCAGGCGCTAACATATTCGCAGCCATTGAAATTATATCCAATTCTGAAGCAATATATTTTTTAACGTTATTACGGTTTTGGTTGTAAATGCAGGATTCAAGGATACAGCGAGGAAATTTAATACTTAACTGTTTAGTTTAAACAATTAAATAACTAGCCATTATAAGTAAGAAGACATGAACATTTGGTAAGGTTTATTTTGAACTAGCACTAACTTACACGTAGTAGTTGATCATTTTTTTCATTCTGTGCCGTGTAAACACAGCCATTGAACATTCTAGACCTGTCAGCGAAGTAATAAAAAGATACTGGTTAGGTACATTGCAAAGCAAAGTGTTGCTCTAATTGAATGCAATTCTCGCATTTATCTCAGTCATCACAACAGTTTCAAACACGCGTGGCCGATTTAATAAGACGTTATGGTTTACGCATCCTTAATCATTGGATTTTATTTGCATTAGCAAACGCTACGTCTACGAAATATTTTAATTGCGCATAAAAAGCTCTTTAATTCTATTCAAGAAACCGCCATTCACTTTTTTGAGACACCATATTATGGTGTCTCAAAAAAGTGAAACCTGGAAATTTCAAATTATATTTAGTCGTAAACGTTGAAACCACGTCTCAGACTACAAATAAAAGGTATCATAAAAAGTAACAGTTAAAGAAATATTTTAACACGTCAAATACGTGTTAAAACATTATTTCTTCAACTGTTACACTAAAAAGGTAGATTGCCCTATTTCTACACAGTAGGGAAAAACAACGCAATAAAATAAAATACAAAAACAAAACTATAATAATATTGTGGCCAATCCAATCTATATCAGACACGAGGCTTCAAAACCACAGTAACATTATAAAACAAAATCCCACAAAAAGTACTTACATATAAAAAACTGAATGGCCGCCATACAACTCATACAATGCTTGTTTGTATAACCGACAAAGGCCAGTGAAAACGCTCCCATACACACAATCATACAGTACGTACCTACTGTACATTATTGTTCCACAAAGGAAATTCCGCTTTTCATTGTTTAGAGAATTTAACAGGAAGTGAACGATGCTCACCGTTTGTTTGATTGACTCGTATTATGGCTATTGGATAATGATTCGTAGGACACGACACGATTCACTGGGATTCACTACTACACGCCAGCAGTATATAAATTACTAGAACCACTATTAGAATAAATAAACGTACCGAATTCCGCTCCAACATTTGAGCACAGCAAGTCTTGAGGTTGGACTTCTATGAACAGATCCAAAACTCAGGTCATGAGTATTCATGACCAACAGCACGAAACGTAGGGTCGAAGTAGACGGGCATGTGTTGCAATATGTCGATGAGTATACGTACTTGGGCCAGATAGTGTCTTTTACAAATAGGCAGGACAAAGAAATCGAAAGACGAGTCCAAAATGCTTGGAAGTCATTCTGGGCCCTAAAAGAACACATGAAGACTTCCAATAACGCTGAAAAGAAAACTCATCGACATGTGTATCCTGCCCATCCTAACCTACGCTGCACAAAGTTGGTCACTCACTAAACAACAGAAGTCCAAACTCAAGATTTGCCAGCGGGCAATGGAGCGCTTCTTAATAGGTATTAAGCGGACAGATCGCGTAAGAAACACTATCCTGCGCTCCATTACTCAAGTTGCAGATGTTGGAGAAACAACAGCCAAGCTGAAGTGGGAGTGGGCTGGCCACGAAGCACGAATGCGCCCGGAGAGATGGGCAACGATCGTCACTCACTGAACGCCTGTCGGAGGAAATCGCCGTCGAGTCTACCGCGGCGAAGGTGGTGTGACGATCTGATCTCGTTTGCGGGGCGTACATGACCAGATATTGCAAAGGACAGAGACGTTTGAAAGAAGAAAGGGGAGGCCTATGCCCAGCAGTGGGACACACAAAGAGGCTAACAAAAAAAAATAAGAAGTTGCCGTGCATAGAAGGCTGAAGCAGAAAAACACTGTCTGGAAAACGCAAACTTATGGGGAGGGCTCTCCCCATAAGTTTGCGTCCAGCTAGTGTTTTTCTGAATTAAAAGAAGAAAATCCCAAAAATTTATGAAACTTTTTAAAAGGACACTGCAAGTTGATTTTCATAATAGAACACAAATTCAAAAACGAAAATTCTAGTAAAATGACAAACATGATATTAATAGGTGATAAGGTTGCCCAGGTGGGTCGGAGAAAGCGCCCGGATCCACATATTTTATAACAGTTGAATGCTCTAGCTACATGTGGGTGTAGCCCATTGTCAGCAGCTATGTAACACGTCATGTGGATGAATGGATCCTCGTTTAGTATTTACCCAGAATTTACCCAGATTTAAAGATTAGCTTGAATAAAACCACAGAAGTGGTGGGAATCTTCATTCTTATACATATTTGCTTATGTAGGCCCATACGACCCGGATAATGAAGATGACAATATAATAATATAGGAAGATAGTTGCTCGAATGGTATTTACCTAGATGACGATGGAAAAATAGGAAGCTATTATAAAACATTGAAGATGATAAACCACTATGCGATTGAATTCGTGCAGTAAATACCAATATTGGTCACCTAATAAGTATTTCACAAATGACCCACACGATAGCAATCAAGAGACATTAATCACCATAAAATTGAATACAAATTTTTCCTCAACCGCACCTGTTAACCAATAAACCTGAACAATGCTCAAAACATAATAATATGAAAGATAAACCAAATGAAACGGTTAACAAAAATGCAGTAAACATAAAAGTATAATTGAGTACAAAGTTGACACTCAATATCTTAAGGACTTTGGTACAAATTGACGGTAGCTTACTACCTCGTCTGCAGTGACCACTGACCTTGACCAGTCATGGGTAGGTTTGCTGAAATAAAATAGAGGTACGCACATACAGGGTGTAACAACACCCTTATCGAAGCCATCAACCAAGCAGTAAGTACATCAAAATAGGTAACTTTACGCAAAAATTATAACTGGGAACCGACTTTTTTTTTTGTTGAAGAATCACGTTTTACGGTAGGACTCAATGTAACGCATTCAAAACATTGTGCTGGATGGATTGAATAGTAGGGGTCGTGGAGGTGTTTACATCTTAATCTGAAAACATGTATAATTTTAAAAAACTTGTGAAAAAGTTGAAACTTTGACCCCCAATATCTCCGTAACTAGAAGGTTCCCAGGTCTAGTCTAGCTAGAACAAAAAAAAATAACAATAACGGGGAGAACCTTTGGGCTTCATTAAGGGTCTTGTTACACCCTTAATAGGTGGCTGTACTGCTATAGGTAACGACTATGTGTTCGATATAATGATAATAAATCTAATGATTTTATGGACCATTCAGCAGATACAATTTCGATCCCGTAATGTAATCTAAGCCTTAATGAAAATTCTAATCAAAGTTTTTTTCAGACTGAATCGAAATTATGAAGATTTACTATGGTTGGTAACGCTAGAAAAGAAACGAAATTGACGCACAAAAATGATGAATCTATAGTTGATTAACAAGGTCGGTAATAAAAAGAGGCTACAACAGTAGGTAGTGAATTGGGTAAGATCTAAAAAATCAATCAGAAGAACTTTAGTGATCGAAACATGTCGACAGAAAGGTGAAAAGTTGAAAACGATGCCTCACAAATCTTTTCTGAGCCCAGAGGCCATCGATTCAACAATACTCCTTGATTGATCCAATGAAAAGTTACAACATTTCGTATTGTTTAACATTACTGATAGCAAATCAATGACAAGTACAAGGTTCCCATGGTGTTTATTATTAAAACTTGCATACAACTACATGATCATCAATGGCATGGCGAATTGTACAAATTCATGTACGATTTGAACTTGAAATAATACGGGTCAAATGAGAATCGTGTGTCGAAATATCGACACACGATTCGAAAAGTCAATAGTTTTTTGAAATTGATACTGTATTACAATCGTTTTGAAGTATAAGTTTAAGAAATTACTAATAAGTACGGTAAGTGTTAGGTCGCAGTTCACTGGTGTTACTTCATTTTATTGTACTTTAAGATTTTTATGAACAATTTACGCTCACGTCAATTTGCAATAGAAATCAAATGGGATTTTTACTGCGCATTCATTGTAATTCTGAAATTACTTCTTCAAATCGTTGAAATACATAAAGCATTATGGTGTCGTGTCAGCATTTGTTTCATCAAATACTCTAAAGTATTTAATAAAGCTATGCATACAAGCCTATAGTCATACAATTCAATCAATAGTTGACATCTACCCACTCTAAGTACGTACACTAAACGACATAGAAACAATGAAATTAATACAAGATTAGACGTGAAGTACCTACAATCTATTTTAATGTTATGCATAGTTTAATTCTAATGTGACCGTGTGGCGAGGCTAGCTGGCTGGCTTAGGTACTAACTACTACCTGTATGAGCAATGCCGCCGGTAAAATGTAACGAGTTTGATTCAGGGATAGCTGTTGACAAACATTAGTGGCTGAACAAGGCTAATATGTGATACAGACAATACTAATTACCGTCAAAAATACTAATACCGCCAATAAAAATCAGTCTGACACAGCCAGAAGGCGTCGCAGACCTCGTAGAAGATGACGGGGTGAGGCGGACCAAACCAATGACCAGCACTAACCTTAGATCGAAAGAGCTGGAAGGTATGGGGACAGACAGCAGTGGGATGACGCAGGCAAACGGTAATTAAAATCTGTATTGAGCGATTGGCAATATTGTAAATCTAAATTCGGCCATTCTTAGCCCTGGATACCGTAAAGGAAAGGATAACCAACCGACGACACAACCAAAATTGGCTCTAAATCAGAAAACGGTTCTAAAATTGAATCCTGCCATTAAAATTTATAGCAACACAGATTTAATCAGTAGCCTGGATCTATTTCGTCATGTGTCTTGGCATTTAGGAGCCCTAGAGCGATGAAACAACGTGTAAGCGCTGTAACATCCAAATGCAAGGGGTCACATTATAAATCAAAAGGTAAGGTTCTCATATTTGAGCTTATGTTATGATTTTGGTAGGAGCTAATGGAAACAAAGGCACGTCTTGTTGCATAACTCACATCATATTTTCATAAATGGTATTTGGTGTGTACCTAGAAGTATACGGAAAATAAAAAAGAAAATATATTTTCGCTATCGCGGTACCTAACAGTAAATGTTGATTTCAGAACAATAAAATAAAATACTATATGAGCACTAGCTATATTTATTATTTTATTGTTATCTATTACAGTAGGTAAGTACCTAAGCGGAAAATGTCACGTATGGTGTAAGAATTGTATCAACAACGGCCTAAGCTAAAGAAATAATTAACTTCGATTTGATTAAGAAAATATTAAGGTATCTACTTAGGTAAATACGAAAACGCTTAGTTGACACTTCCCGTGACCCAAGGGCTGGTTTTTACATTGGCCAAAGGCTTAGTATTGCCATACAACGTGGCAACGCCGCCAGTCTCTTGGGTACATTACCAGTTGACTGCGTTGAGGCGGAGTTTTTTGATGCCATTTTTTTATTTTATTATTAAGTTAGTTACTTTCGGTTACTTTAATTTATAAATTTTAATGTATAGTATAGTATAAATAATAAATTTGACTACCTATGTACAAAATTACAAGATATAGCTTAGGTAAATAGTAACTTGGAGAATTCAACTCTCAGTTTTAAACCCCAATGAATAGTGGGCGAATTTAGTGGAAAACTGTAAAACGCCGGCACAAAACCGTAACTTTGGTAGGTTATTTGAATAAAACACACATGTTACATAACCCTATGGCAGCAACTACAGTGCTGGCGGAGTAGTACCCGAGTACCTATGTACGACTGTACGTTACGCTTTGTGATGCAAATGAATGGTTCGCACGGCTTGCGCAAGAGTTGTCAGCCGCGGAAGGTCGATGCCTCTGTTCGTCATCCACTCACTAGGATTCTTCTGTTTATTTACCGTTTTATTTGACAATTTACGATGTTGTTCATAACCGGTGTTGTCGAATCTTTGGAGTGACGAGAAAGGTGTGATTTCGCGAATCATTTTTGTAGTATTATGTAAGAATTTAGCATGTTATGATGATCATCGAATATCAAGAGGAAGACCGCTACATTTAAAAGGTCGAATCAAAATAATGATCTCCAATCAGGTTTTTCCGAAACAGTCAATAAAGAAAGCCAAATGAAGGGAAACGAATCTAATTGTAATTGCACGTGAGTCAATTGTTTTAATTCCGACGTATTCTAATAGTTAACTAATGAAGAGCGATTAGTTAATCGTCAATAAATTAATCTGAATGGTGGAAACGTTTCGAACGATTACCTGGGATTGGAGGTAAGGCCGTTTTGGAGCATATTTAGAAGTTTCTATTTCAACAATTATAAAAGGTTTATTAAAACAACAAACTAACGAGGAGTTATAATTCAAAATGAAAGAAAATACAAAAGTATTTGAAGAAAAGAAATTCGTAAAGATCGACCCATCTATATCGAGAATAACACCTGCGCAGTCGGGTAAAAACACGACCTCAGAACAATTTTATTCGACTTCCGTCTAATCTTCAAAATAATTCGTCAACCTTGATTATTGATACGGGACAAACGAATATGATTAAAAACTAAAGCAGGCAGAGGTCGTAATTTAATACTAAATGAATTTATTATGACACATTGATAAACACTACCGTATGCTGTGTGAGAGCTAGTGTGGTATTTAAACCGTAAAACCGGTTTCTTAAATTTAGCCAGTCCGAGTGCATTTTTCTGCAATATGATACCCGCGTAGATCGTTTTGATTTTATGTGGCATAATAAAGTATGATATCGCGCTGTTGTGAGAAAATTTGGATGAATGTTTTTTTGTCTTCGTCATGTTAGATAATAACTGCCTGAAAAACGTAGTTGATGAAAGTAAATGATTGTAAGATACTGCAAAAACAGCTGATTTTGCAAATAAATTGGTAATTGCTGTACAGTCAATCAATGGGAGTTATTAGTAGCAGAAACCATCACTAGATTAAGCTGTGTTTATGTTACGTAAGGCTATATTATTAATGAAGATTGTGTTAACAGAATGGTGCCACAGACTTCAATTGTATTATGAAAAAGCGATGAGCAATTAAAAAATCATCTGTCAAGATTAGGAAGTGATGATGGAAATACTTCCTGCAGGGCTATTGCGTATCTCTGTTGACAGTTCATAGTGATCATCACTTGGCGAGGTTTAATATACAATGACCGTTCTTGTTGGTTTCAACTGACGCTACCCGTGCAGAACTGTCAATGTACATAATAATATATCAAAACTCGCCAAGTGACGATCACTATGAACTGTCAACAGAGATACGCAATAGGGCTATTGCAGAACGAGTAAATAGTGCATAGTGATTCTCCATGATACTGATGATGTTGATCAACATACAGATCATCATAAGAAACATAATTGTTTAATTTTTACTTAGTAAGGTACTTACCTACCCTACTGAAGATATTTTACAATGCTACAAGATACGAAACACATAATTATAATAAAAACTACCACCACCGACTGCCAAAAGGTCATCGGTCTATAACTTTCCAATTTGCAGCTATTTTCTATTAATATCTTCACGCAAGCACTAAATAGGTACCTACAACCGTACCCGAATCAACCAGTGAGTGATTTATTAGGAAAGGCGTTCCAAATTGAGAATGTTCATTTAGTCATACGCTTCGAAATACGTGGGATGGGATGGGATCGTGCGCAGGTTTAGCAAAATCTTTACACTGTATAAAATTAAAATAATGAAGTAAACATCTGTGTTTTACAATAACAACACGACGCGACATACAAACCTTTTCCATTCGTATTTCTCTCGGACGCATCCTGTCCTCAGGAACAATACAACGATGTATCAGACTACCCAATTCGCAGAGAAATCGTAGCTTAGTCCCTTCACTTCTAGGCTAGTACTTAGCAGTCATAGGTTATACAAACAGCCGCACGGCCTCTACTCTAACATTCTTTACATAAATTAACAACCGTTACTATTTTTATTATTGTTTTTATAATGTCAACATGGTTCACAGTTCATTCTTATTCTTACCTGGTATGGGACCTTTGGAATCCTTCTTCTGCTCATTATGATCCTCACTCCTCAGGGCACCACCTTCCTCCAGTTCGGACACTTCATCCTCACACCTTGTCTCACGCACTGCCAGCAGCAAAGCGCACACACACACAAATGTAATCCTCAATAACTCTCTCATCTTCATCGTTAATACGTTGAGGGAACGTCAATAAAGCCCATTTTCGATCACCGATCGATTAAATCTTGACATTAAAACAAACAGTCACATTTTCGTTTGTTGCAACTGGCTAAACGAATCCAATGACATACGTGGAACACAAGTGTGATTTGTGAAACATTACACGAACACTGAACATCACTTCATGCTAACCCAAAACACTAGCATAAACAAAAAATATTAAAAAATTAAACGTAATTTTTCGGATCGATCGGATTATTTTTTAAATGAGAACGTAAATACGCGCGTCACTCAATGTTGGCAGCGATGGTACTGGCGCGCTGGTTGGTGGGAGATCGGTGCTGCCCCCACCTGCGCCCGCGCACGATCAATGGACGCGGTATCGAGAACCGGCAATAACTGTAGCTAAGGTTTCTACAGATAGCTTATCAGAGAAAACTGTCCGCGTAATTAATGTCGCCTTTTGTGGTTAGATACCGTTTGAAGGTAATTAGTGGGTGCATTGGATGTAACCAATTTGCACTGTCTAGCATTGTTTGGATGTTTTGCTGTTACATTCCCAGGCGTTAAAAATGGTGAGGGTTCAGGCTAGCTACGGTATCATAAACAAAATAGTCAATTTCAAACATTTCTTCCAAATCAAAATTATCATTAAATTAAAAAAAAAAAAAAAAAATAGCAACATTGGGTGTACCCCAAGGCGCCATCCTAGGTCCAACAATTTTAAATGACATGTTCTCTCATGATGACAGAGTTATACAATTTGCCTTATAAAATGTAAAGTCCCCCTAAACGTAAGTGAAAATTCAAAATCAAGGAAAAGATTTTAAACAAGATTTAGGTAGGTTTATCAGAATATGTAACATTTTATAAGTACATATTCGTATAGTAAATGCATGAACAAAAATATTTTAATCATGATGTGTTGATTTAAACATAAAAAATAGACATTACACATTGTATAACATATAATTAAGGTACCGTTAAATGACTGACTAAACGAATAAAAAACGCCAAAAGATACCTTCCGAGACAAGACGATAAAAATGGCACTATTTGTAGGTAACCGAATGGATACAGAATGATGTAACGACAATAGATATTTCTTAATCAAAAAGTTAGATCCGTGAGTGTCGATCATGAATATTTTATAATTAAACACCTACGTTTAATTCAGATAACGCCCTGTAATCGCTATTTTAACTACGCACTCGGACGTTGGGCTAATCCAAATCATTTTAGCAATCCCTACATCAACGATTACAAGCAGGTTGTGTGGCTTGGTGAAGATATCTAGTCAATGATTCTTCTTCTAATACATAGTATATATCTACATATTCCACATATAAACATGTAAATATCCGTAAGGATAAAAACCCACGTTTTGTTAACAAAAAATAAATTTTAAAAGCACGGAAGTACTCTCATTCCACATAGCCGACATTCTTTTGATAGATAATATTCTCTGTTCGTCAATTGTCATCTCTATTCAGAAAAAAGGACGCTCTTGAAAAAAAATAGGACAATTATTTTTAAAAAGACTTAGGTACTTATTTCGAAGGAGTCTATCCAGCTTCTGTTATAAAACCTTAACAGCTGCTATCTGTACTTTGTTCCAAAATAAACATAATCAACCGAGGATAGTATCCATCACTGTAGGGAGACAGGCCTCATCTCCGTGAGAGAGAGTGGGCTGGCTATATAATCATCCATCAGGTGTGCCGCGGCCCACTGCGACTTCGAGTGTCCCATTTCTTCGAATTACGATGCGACTTTTCCCCTCTCTCATCTAAAAAGGCGTGATTCGGTAACATACAGAAAATGAGATTGGTTTTTTAAACACTTACTAACATCCCTTCGATAGCTCAGTTGGTAGAGCGGTGGACTGTAGAGGTTGAACGATTGTTATCCATAGGTCGCTGGTTCAAATCCGGCTCGAAGGAGGTTTTTGTTTTTGTCCATCGAAAATTTGAGAAGAATATTTTTATTTCGCGAAACGCCGCCATACAGGAGAATTTTAAGACGCAAGTTACTCGCCGCATTGTCAAGATAAAAGATTCGACAGAGAGTTTTGTTTGGCTTTTTTGTAGCAGCAGTACAAAAAGTACTACAACAACATAGAACAAAAAGTACTACAGCGACATCTAGGACACAAATGAAGAACAAACATCAAATTCCTAAATCGCGCAGATACAGTTATTCGTTAAAGAATGTTTTAAGAAAAACAAGTGAATCAATAAAGTATACTTTTTTAATTCGATTATATTAAAAGAAAATATCTTAAGGTTTCTTTACCTTAAATATAATATTAAATAAGTATTTTAAAATACCAGATTCTTTTCTATTCAATTTTATCAGATTGTTTTCCAATTAACTACCTCCAAATATTTTTGATTTCACTCCTTTTTATTGGGTTTTAATAATGAGTAAAAAATAGAGGGATTTGGCAACTTTACCACTCTTACACTAATGTAGGTATATCTTTTTTATGTTTTAAACAATTTTAAAACTCAAAAGCTAGTCATTACTATTACAAAATAGAAAGATTCACAACTATTTTGCAACTTGTTGACTCAGCTAACCCCATTAGCCTTTTTATTTTTGATCAAATGTTTAATCAAACATTTCATTCTATCCAGCTTCTTTCTTAGTCTTCTCTTCCCTTGCCACATGAGGTTCAGTCTTCGTTTTCTAGTCTCTGCTATTATTTCTAGTCTATGGACTTTGTATTTGAGCTTGATTACTTCTTCTGAGTCGGTTGGTTGGATGTCTATGGGTTGGACATGGGATATCGTTGGCTCTGGTTCTTGGCATGGCTGGAATAATAATATCTCATAAGTAAATTGGTGATTTGATTACAACATAGCATAACCCTCCTTTTGGGCTTTGCCACAGTCGGGTATGAATCATCAGCAGCACTTATCTGTAAGGTGGCTATTTATTATGTTTCAATTTTCAAGTTGTGCAATTTTAAAGATTTTTTTGCAATTAACATCAGATGTTCATTCTTCTTTCTTTCTTATTTACATTTTCGTTTCTCAGATCATTTAAACACAAGCATAAAGTGTCAAAATGTTGAATTCACCTTTTTATGAACACAAAATAATAGATATAACTAAAAATAAATCAACTACATAATTATGTACTAATGTTAACTCATTAGCAGAATTGTTTTACTAATTTAGCTTGTCTATCTCCTGATCAATGCAAGATTAAATAACGGTTTTATTACTAACAGATATATTAATAGCCGGCACAGCCTCCACAGACAGGCGCCTCAGTCCACTCTCCGTCAAGTAAAAGTCTTTAGCTTCAAAGTGTTCAGAGCAAACTGCACTGGATGCAGTCGAAGACCACTCTTCTTCTCTGTTCACTGCCAACTCCCATTGCTTCTTTCTTCTTTTATCGCGGGGAAACCTGAAACATGATTTTTTTGGATCTTTATTGTAGTTTTCTTTACTGAACATCTTAAGTATTCTAAGCTTTTTGGAAATGTTACCTTCAGGGGTGTCAAAGCCACCTTCAAGGGTAAAAAAACTCAATCCCGCCTAGGGATGAAATGAAAATAAAGTTGAAACTGCTTACCTGTGGAACGTAATTCCATCTTTATTTTTAGATATTTTTGCGGACGTGTTTTTACAATTCGCTACAGCACAGCTAACCATTATATAATTTCATTTAAATGTATTTTTATATTATTTTACCAGGAGCAAAGATAAAATAAAGATAGGGACAAGGTAGGGTAGGGTAAAAATAAAATAAAATAACACTTGATTCACAAAACCGTGTCAATAGTCTGACTGAGCGAGTCTGTGCGTATCTCAATATATTGTGAGGTTATGTTAGTTAAGTAGGTATCCTTTGATCAATAGATTTTATTCTTTAACCACTATTTAATATTTATGAAAATCTCATCATACGCCGGAACGTCTAAACACAAAACAAAAATAAACAAACTATCTTTTAGCGTTCCAAGATAGCAAGGAACATTTTGCAGCATAAATATGTCTTGATTTCATCACCATTGTACCGAAAGCGCAGCCTTTTCATGCTAAGAATGCCTGTAATCTTCGTCTTGGTATAGTAGAACGCGTGCGTAATGACATTGACAGTACTGAAATGTTACCAATTTAGAAATATCTTTGTTTTAAGCAGGCTTTTAAAAGTAAAGGCAGGGAAGTTTTCCGTACTTAGCCGAAAAACGGTAACATTTTACCCAACTTCAACTCAAAATAATGGTAAGTTATGTTTCCATCCAAAGAATTTAAATTATGCTTGTAAGAATTATTCGACGGCTAAGACATTCACATTATTAATATTAGTTAAAAAACGAAATTACTACGCATGTCAGTCCAACAAGGTCGTTGCGCTTTTTAGGGGTCCGTAGCCGAATGGCAAAAACGGAACCCTTATAGATTCGCCATGTCTGTCTGTCTGTCTGTCCGTGTATGTCACAGTCACTTTATTCCGAAACTATTAGGACTACACAGTTGAAACATAGTAGGTAGATGTATTTTGCGAACCGCTTTACGATTTTCATACAAAATTAAAAAATGTTTTTTTCATCAAACCTATACGTGTGGTGTTAAAAATAAGATTGAGGTTCCTAAAATCATTTTTTCTCAAAGTCAATCGTTTGAAGAATAGACACTTCTACAGTGGTAGAATGTATGTCCCCCATCT
This sequence comes from Eugnorisma glareosa, assembly GCA_947578425.1. NCBI lineage: Eukaryota > Metazoa > Arthropoda > Insecta > Lepidoptera > Noctuidae > Eugnorisma > Eugnorisma glareosa. Next base: position 21,786,780 of record OX387961.1, read on the forward strand.
AATTTCTAAAGTAAGAACAGGAAAATTCTGAAAAAATGTAGAATTATAGAATGTTAATAAAACTTTCAACCAAAATTGGTTTGAATAAGATTTGATGTTTAGTTTTTGAGATTTTGGACTTTTTCATCAAACTGCAGCAGTAACTTTGTTTTTCATAACATACTATGAAAAACAAATTCAGTTTTGCTGTTGAATGTAAAACAATACAACATATGAATGAGCCTTTAAAATATGTTTGTTACCTTAATTGGTGCTACGGAACCCTGTGTGCGTGTGAGTACTACACGCACATGACCGGTTTTTTTGATAGTTTTTTTTAACAGTCGCTCTAATTTTCAAAAGTTTTCTTCGAATAAACCTGCTTTAATAAAAAAAAAACCCTAAATATCTCTTTTATGTTTTCTGTAACATAAATAAACTTAACTGTATTTTTGTTATTAGTTCGTTTTAAATCAAGATTTTTAAAATATCTACATTTTCTAAATGATTGGCGTGTCATATTTTTCCTATAACTTATTCAGCACGTAATAATAGTGGTGGTGCACTGATGTGTGATAGATTCATTATTTTTTAAACAGGGGAGCGTCCGTAGTGTGGCTGTCACGCCCACATTTAGCGGGTATAATAGAGACATTTAAAGTGTCGGTTTGGAATACAATGTAATATGACTGTGCGACTATTATTATTTGGCTAGTGTTGGGATAAGAAAAACTTTCTATCGATAAACATTATTTGTTTTCATTTTGAGGGTTTTGACTATTTTTATTCGTTAACAAAGATAATACGTGAGGTTTCTCTTCTTGAATAAGAAAACGGATAGATTGCATAACTTTATATAGCTCGCTTCAATTACCGATAATTCGTTGTAGACAATCGAAAGCCAATATTTTGACTTTTAATTAATGGACTGATTATTATGATGGTTTAGGTCACTTACTTAGCCGATTGTTTAATTATTTAACCATAATGAAATTAGAAATTAAAACTTGTGAACTGACTTGTGCTTAAACTAAACAATGCAAAGTTTGTTGTTTGTTGTTGGTTAACATAGATATAGCCTCATAGAATTTGACCAAATGAGTCATCTAAAACTCGGTACCAAATGCATAATTATACAATTCCTATTTGTTATCTTAAATGAATTTTATGTTTTTTAACCTGAGCTTATCACTAGCTTAAAAGCTAAAACTCGGGTGAAAAACACTTTACGAGCTACAATTTGAAAATTTCCTAATGAAGGAACTCTTTAAAATGTATGGGGTCGAGTAGGTATACAATCAAGGAAATCCGAAAAAGAAAAACCGTTGGCAAAGCAGGCTGTGATTTTCCCTAGCGTGGGGTCGCAAGGGTCGCGGGCTAACTACAGTACTACACCCGAATAAATAAAAGACACAAACCTATCCACCACCATTACGATACAATCTTTTACTGAGTCACTATGAATTCGATTCTTCAAAGCTTGGAAGACCCGGAGAGGCCATTCTTAGGTCCAAACTATTGGATTATAAAGAAAGTGGGATTAATGTTACCTCAATCTTTGATGGGTAAAATCATGTACATCTTCTTACACGAGCTAGTAGCTTTCTTCGTAGTTACGCAATACATGGAGCTGTACGTCATTAGATCGGATTTGGATCTCGTGTTGACTAACATGAAGATTTCCATGTTGAGCGTCGTTTGTATCGTGAAAGTAAACTCCTTCATCTTTTGGCAAAAACACTGGCGCGAAGTTTTGGACTACGTCACAGAAGCTGATAAATTTGAAAGAAATAGTGAAGATCTGGTCAAGAATAATATAATCGAAATTTACACTACATATTGCCGACGCCTCTCATACTTTTACTGGGCGTTAGTCTTCACAACATTCTTGACAACCACCGGAACACCGCTTATGAGATATCTGTCGTCTTCTACTTTTAGAGAAAACATGCGAAATGGGACTGAGCCCTTTCCGCACATCTTCAGTTCTTGGATGCCCATTGATAAATACCATTCACCTGGTTGTTGGATCACGGTAGTCTGGCATACGCTCTTATGCGCTTACGGTGCAGCAATCATGGCTGCTTATGACACATGTATCGTGGTAACTATGGTGTTCTTTGGTGGAAAGCTTGACCTGCTACGGGAAAGATGCAAGCAAATGTTTCGGTCGTATGAAACTGTGATCAGTGATGAGGAATGTAAGGAAGTGGTGCGACAACTTCACGATATGCACGTCTCTATGATCAAGTGAGTAATTTTTATCTAAGATAATATTTATAATTGAACGAGGAACATAAAGTGTGAATTAATTTCTTTCAAGTATTTATAATTTAACCCAAAACCCCTCTGCTACCCATTGCTCTACTTTTATATGTCCGTGAATTTCTGAATTTCCATTTATTTTAATAATCAAGATGAATTAAAGTATTTTCAATGCTGACTAGATTTTTTTGCTTATTTTATTCATAACGTAGTCGTATAATAAGGATTTACTAACTAAGAAAAGGATTAGCGTAATGCAACATAAATAATTTTCCTGATCAAGAATATTGCGCTTGGTATATTTCAAGACCTACAGGTTGATTATAAACTATTCGACATTTTTAACAACAATTTTTATTGACTGTGCCAATAACTTCACTCAACTGAGCTGATAAGAAAATGCAGTAAATTATATGTAAACTTTCCGTTAGATTTTACAATCCATTGTATATGAAAACGTTTCATAAGAAAAGTTACGTACTATGAATCATAAAACGTAACTTTTTAAGCCTTTGACTGAATTAGCATTTTGCTATCCTCTTATTTGGGGCTCATTTGCCTGTCATGCTTTGTGCAAGATACCCTACTATTTTAACTTCTAGTTTTCTTCAATTATTACTTCTTTACTTCTAGAACCTTACAAATCTTAATTCAATAATTAAGATTGACTAAGACCTATCTAAAAGAAGTCCTAAGTCTACCTTATTATTTGTAACACGTTCATAAGTTATCAGTACCTACTTACCGAATATCTATTTAAGAATATCATTTAAGTTGTGCCGGTAAATATATTTCGAGTACTTTTAGTAATGTCACTGAAAAATTGAACCGCAGGTCTACCCAAGGTTCTAAAAAAAATATGCAATGAGACAAATACCAACGCTTCAAGTTACTAAACTATTAACTATACTGCACTCTCTGTGTTGTTTTCAAGGGTGCTGAACAGATAATATCTATTACTTTCCAGTTTTTAATCGACTGAGTCTGTAATAATCTAGAGCTCTTGGTCAAGTCTGGTATGGTCAGGTCTTAGTGGAGCCGAAAGGGTTTTTAAAACTTGATAGCTGAGTAGGTAGGGCGTGATGAGTGAACGCTAAAACTATGAAACGTTTCAGACAGGAGCCCTTCGGACAGGGGCCTACTTTCAGTTTACCAAAAAGGCAAAACACTAACAACGGGCTTGATTTTAATTTCGATGGGGCCCGAACCAAAACGAATTAAAAAAGAAAAAGTTTTCTAAGAGATTTTGGCCTTCCACTAAATCTGAAGAATCGCACAATTCTAAAAATATTTATTTGGATTTTTTTAAATGATATTCTTCCACTAATATTACTCGGAACACTTTCAAAGAGATTAAACTGTAATTAAATAATAAAATATCTACAATTGTACATACGAGTACACACATCTTGCTTGGATGAAACTAAACAAACAACAATTACGATGAAACTAAGAGCTAAACTAAAACAGCTCTCAGTTCTTATATCAAATCAGATACCATATCTAAATCATCATGATCCACGGCCCAACTTCACCCACAGCTGGATAGGCCTCTGTTTGTGCCGATCTCCACGCTCCTGTTCCAGCATCATCAAGCTTTTACCCGCGATGGCAACAATGTCGTCTGCACATCTCACTGGCACACTTCTCTTTTCATTCTGTCTACTCCACACTCGATCACACGCGATCACACGTGATTTCCAATGTAGTAAACCTTAGCACGTCTTCATATTTCAACGTTTGGAATTCGGCCTTCAAAATTAATGCCAAGCATTGAATGGTCCTGGGCTCTTAGTGCAACTCTAAGCCTGTGCACAGCCTCCTGTGTGAGCGTCTACGTCTCAGCATCATACGTCATGGTGGGCAAAATACACTGATATAGAGGCGGGACATAAAGAACTTTAGGCTGTGTGGAATTTTGCCTGATTTCAGAATGTCGTACATTTTACTGAATGCAGCTCACCCACGCTGTATTCTTCTCGATATCTTCGTTTGTTAATGCTCTTTGCCCAATTAAACGATATGGCCGAGATAGACATAGTAATAAACCATCTCAATATTTAATACTTACGTTAGAAATAAACCTCTTCTACCACTACCAAATTAATATAAAAATACAACTGCCAAATTATATTGATAGCGTATTTTTTCTGATTATTAAGCTAAACAATAAAAACAATATTCTAGAAAACCTGCTATATGTAGGTAATCTAGAACTCCTTTACGTAGGTACCTACGTTTTTGGTGCGTAGAAATTCTTTTCGCTAGGCTAAGCATACGCTATGTTCTAATTGTTTAATTAGCATACTAATTACATAATATATCATACAGATAGTTATAAATACCCGACAAGTCTGGTTATATACAATATTTCTATCTAAAATTACGCGGTTCGAAAATGTTATCGATAAAATATTTAACGTGCGCAACCACTACGAGTCAAAGAAAACATGGTACAGCCAGAATGTCTAAAAAAACAAAACAATAATTTTGGACGCCCACTGATACTAATTCCTGTAATAATGAATTAAATGATCTTTTGTTTCAGGTATTCGAGACTATTTAACTCCCTTTTGTCGCCTGTCATGTTCTTTTACATGGTCATGTGTTCATTGATGCTATGTGCGAGCGCCTACCAATTAACAGTAAGTTATCTCGGAAAACCTTTGAAATTCTATTTCGACCTAGATTAGCTACCTTAATTGAGGACATAAGAAACTTATTCTAAAGGCTAATATGGGAGCGGACAGTGCCTGTCATATTTAGGGTTTTTGTTGCATCATATACACCAATGTTTTTAAATTGTATGAAGAAGGAAAAAGAAACATTCGTCCGAATAGCGAGTTTCAGACACACCTAAATCTAGTAACTACATATTTCTTTTCAACAGTCCGCACAAAATGCCGCACAGAAACTATTGATGGCCGAGTATTTAATATTTGGAATCGCTCAACTATTCATGTTCTGCTGGCACAGCAATGACGTTTTGATAAAAGTGAGTCACAATTTTTAATAAAGAAACCAGTTAAAGTGGAAGCACAAGGGTAGCCCGCGAAATTCAATTTTTTATACATTTTTGCAATTTGAATATCTGTTTCAATCCGTAACAAAAATTGAATTTCGCGGGCTACCCTTGCGTTTCCACCTTAAGATAAAATATCCCGAACTCTAATAGCCGTTCCTTGAGCATCTCTCATCAGCTCAGACCTATTAAAATTCCGCCATTTTTTCATAATTTCAGAGTGAAAATCTATCATCTGGACCCTTCGAAAGTAACTGGTATAAGGTGAACTACCGACAAAGAAAATACGTGTTAACTCTAACAGCACAACTCTGTATTGAGAACATGTTCACTGCAGGGCCCTTCGCCAACCTTACTTTGCCGACCTTCATTAACGTGAGTTATCGAATCGTAGGGTGCATGCTTATGTCACACTACCATACTGCTAATTCTGCGAACTCACCATCATCTTCGTCCTTATTAAAATCCTGTTTTCTAATTGTTATAAAAGTATTGTTGTAGCGCAAATTGAACTTTAAACGTGGGAATTAAAGTAATTTTTCCAAAATGACATCTTTTTCAAATTAAATTGTGTCCATCGGGATAGCAACAGTTACAACACAGTTTACTAGACTACCTCTTCAGTTAGTATGTCATTAGTCCAAAAAATAATGCATTTCACATTCTTGTTTAAACTCTCATTAGGCCGCGAGTACCTAGAGATGCAAAACGAATTTTAAACGTTTTAAACCATTTGGTTTTAAACGGTCTTTTTGGTTTAAAACGATTTAAAACCACACTTAGCGGTTTAATATGGTTTAGAATGTTTTTTTTTTGGAATGCACTGAGGCTTTACACGAAGTTATCTAGACCACACCTCCTTCCTGATTTAGAATATATAAAAGGAAAATAAAATAAAAATGTTTTAAAATAACCTTCATTAACATGACAGACAAACATAAAATCGATCCCTACCTGCCCCATCTCTCCCCGTTGCGATTTTGATAGCAAAGTGAAAAATAAAAATGCGGCATTGCCGTTTTATTTTAATAAATACCCAAAACATGATTGTTTTCAGTGTCTAATCCTAAATAGTAGTATAAATATGATAAATGACTTCACATTTATATTAATAAAAATGGTAAATGATTTCAATTAGCCTTTTAAACTATTTTTTTAAGTAATTCGTAATCAATGTACGGCCCACGTGGTAGTGGTTTTAAACCGTTTTAAACAAATTTAAAACGGGTTTTAAACCACTGATTTTGGTTTAAAACGGTTTATTTACAACTATACGAGTACCTATCCAGGAAATCGTAATTGTTTTTTTTTATTTCGCATCTCTTAAACACAGCCTTACGTGGGCGTATGGAGGCGTGACAACGCCGTAAATTGCTGCAATGACTGTCTTATTAAAATTGCATGGGGCTCAGGTTGAAAAATCAGGAAATATCTCTGACATGTTAGGTTCCGTAGAATCTATAATTTAATGTACCTACTCTTTTCTTTGCAGATACTGAAAGGAGCTTACAGTTATTACACATTGCTGAGGAAATAAAAATTTTTTTTCGAGAAATTCGCCATTCTCATAGTTCTTGAAAAAGCTAGTAATTCTGTTCTGTAGTGCATCCTAATGTAGAATATCTATTAACATGTTAACTCAAACAAATTGTAGAAAATAAACTTTATAAAATATTTTTATTTTTTATCTGCCCTATTTTGATCCCTTGGTATGGGCATGTGATGCGGGGGAATGAGGAAAATGTCGTGACTGTCGTGAGGAAAGGCTACAAGACTAAATCAAGACCAAAGAAACGATGGATGGACTGTGTGAATGATGAAATGGAAAGAAGGAGGAGTCTGATGAGATGACGAGAAATAAGGAAGAAGAGGACATGCTGAACCGAAACCAAAGAAATTGAGATTGGGGCAGGACCATAATGAATTATGCGTAGTTAGTATCCCGTGACATTAGTAGCTGGCCTAGTTGGTTAGCCTGCTGATTATTAAAAATGGACACATTCACAACTTTAAAAAACTTAGGTTATATGAGTGGCCGCCCACACCGTGCCTCAAAAAGCACAATCCTGGTTGTAATTTTGTAGGTCTTCCTTCCTTCCTTGATATGAATCGTTCGTTCGTTTCTGGTCTTCGGGTAGTCAGAAACCCAAAAGTTTGACAACCAGTCTTACTAAAGGGAATTGTTGTAGCCTCTTACTAGATTATGAAGATCTGCAGGGCTAAAGCGTATCTCTGTTGACAGTTCATAGTGATCATCACTTGGTGAGTTTTGATATACAATGACAGTTCTGCACGGGTAGCATTAGTTGAAACCAACAAAAACGGTCATTGTATAACAAAACTCGCAATAGTGATGATCACTATGAACTGTCAACAGAGATACGCAATAGCCCTGCAGATAGCTGCCAATTTGATGATAGCTTCATGTAAAATAGTGTCCGGCTGCTGATGCTGGCACCCAACCGTACCTTTAATTATTGAGAAAGACTTAGGCAGATTATGATCAATGTCTAAGCAGATAAATGAGAAAATCAGTTTGTTGCTATTACTAGTCCGAAAGGAGCTGTATGATAGTCAGTTTTAGAACACCATGTGCTAAAATAGTTTAGCTTGTACATTTCTGTTAACCTATGCTGATTACCAGGTGGCAAGACAATCATTTAATATTAGGTATTTTAAATTACGATTAACGCTTCTAAAAAAAAGCACTTTCACGATCGAAGACTTTCACGCAGTCAGTGATTATAGCGCCATCTAGCATTAAACTTAAATACTAGTTCAAAGTTCGACAGTCCTAAGTTGCAATTTATTTCAAACAGTTTAACAAAAATTAATAAAAAGGATTAAAATAATTTTTTGTAAAGGAAAATTAACTGATACGAAGATAAAAATGTGAATACTATTAAAGTTACGGTTTTTTTGTGCCGGTTTCGCGTAGAAAGCTGAAGCTGGTAACCCGCTTGGGAAATTAAAAAAAAAACAAAGGCTGTCTTTCTCTTTCACGGAAGCTCTTTCTTTTGATTTCTTTCTTTACACGGGCTTTGAGTTAACATTTATTAGTAGGAACTTAATTAAAATAAACATATACACAAATAAACCTAGTATTGAGTGATCAAGTACAGTCTAAGAGTAAATATAACACGATTGGACGCGGCTAGAGTTCATTAAACTTCGATGTCGGGCAGGCCTGTTAGAAATGTCATTAGTGGATATTGGATTTTATTGTGAATGTTTTGTGATTGCACCGTAAACATCTACAAGTGCTGGTGTTAAAAGTCGTGTTGCTATGGAAAACCAGAATCCTCCGGAGAGAGTGGTGCCGGTGCAATATGGAAGAGGTTCAAGAGCTTTTCGGCAATTTAAAAATCCTCCGCAGCCACACATGTGTATCCAGGACACAATAAAGGGTACTATGGAGAAATTATACATAAATGTGTTGGGATGGCAGAAAATTGCAAATCCTAAACAGTATTCTGATCCTATTCCTTTGTATGGTGGAATGCAGGTTGGTTCTTTCATTTACATATTTTTGACGATTCATCACTACTTGTAATTACTTACTATCGGTTAAGTAGCACAATATTTCCGCTCCAGTTTCTTAACAATACTTTAGAAAATATCTTAGAAAGAGCAGAGTTTGCTTAATCTTAGTAAAAACATACTGTGGATATGAAGTATACAATCACTTACTTGTAGTATGTGTAATAAATATCTACTTTATTAAGCTTAACTCGCATCTATACAATAGACTAAAAATAATAATTGCCAAAACAACAAACGGATTGCAGAGTGATTATTGTACTTATAATCTGAGATAAACAAATATAATTTTATTTTTTTATCTCATATTATAGTACAATAATAACTCACAAACAGTGTGACATGTTTGAAAGTTCATCCATTCTGAACCAACAAGTCCAACTCATAAAATGACAGTTTTTTTTTATCACCTAACTTTATACTGAATGGTTTATTTTCCAGGTGCCCCAGAACTATGGCCCAAATGCTGGCAGGCCTCCCATGATAGTGTTTGCTGTGATGGTCAACCCCGACATACTCAAAGCTAATGGAAAAAATGCTACCAGCCCAACAGTAATATAACTTGCACTATATTAGTAATATCATAAAAAATAACACTGTTGTTTTGCAGTCATGTACAAAGACTTCAAACAACTGTCATAGTTTTTACAAGTGGCTGGAAGTTCTCATTATATTACTTACTAGCTGTTGCCTGCGGCTTCGCTCGCGTTTTGGTCGGAATTATTCCACATTGTAAATATAGCCTTTAGCACTCAGGGATAATGTAAGTTCCTATTAGTGAAAGAATTTGCAAAATCGGTTCAGTAGATCCAGAGATCTCTTTATAATATTAGTATAGGTAAGGATTGTATAATGGGCTGGTGTCTGCAACTCCACGTCTAAAGCTTGTATTTTGCGTAAAGTACACATGGATTGAATAGCTTTTTGTCAGCATGGTGTAGGGAATAAACTTGTGACTAAACTTTGGCCTCTTATAAATAAGCACGTAAATACACAAGTAAAACTATGTCAAACTTAAACTTTAAACATAAATCAACTCGGCCTGTCAGGCTATCACTATCCAGTGTTGGAGATTAGCCTAACTTAACCTGGCCTGACCCTGGCCTTATCTCAGGGTTAATACTAGTGACAGTTTATGCAGGTTTTATTATTAAGGAAATGAGGGAACTCAGGCCTAATATAATATGACAGCAGGTGAAACAATTGATACATTACTAAACTCGGCAGTACCAAACAAAAAAGCCTCAATCATTGTATATTAGTATTAAATTCTTTATCTAGACCACTTAGTGTTATCAAATGGAATTGAAGAAAGAATGAATTTGTTTTTGTTTTACAGTAGGGTTTATGATTGATATACTTTGTTTACGCTACAGGATAAAAACTAATTTTTATCCTGTAGCGTAAACAAAGTATTGATCTGAAAATCAATTTACATTAGTCAGTTTAATGACTAATAATATTAAATCATGTTTGTCGTTTTAAACATATTCATAGTCCATGGCAGTAGAGAAATGCAGCAGGCCAAAAAATGACATAAAAATTCAAATTCAAAGCATTTATTTCAATTAGACCATAACAGGAACTTTTGAATGTCAGAAAAACAAAGGCGAAGCTACAGTCACAGACACAAGGCATAAGAACTTGTGAAAGTACTGTAGTTGCCCATTCCAAAGCGTAGATCTCTATGGAGAAGAATGCCATACCTATATTATAGTTATTTAAAACTTCAATGCAAATATGTTGTTAACATTAATATGTCAAACTTTTTCTAATCCTTGCATTCTGATGTAACTTCAGGATCGTGAAGCACTGGTGAGTCTCCTATGCGACTTTGTAGAGGCTATGAACCCAGGGCTATTGCTAGCAAGGAGTCCAGTCATCATGAAAGACAGAGACCTGGCTGGAGAACTGAAGGATGTGTGGCTCGCTGTCCAGAACAAGAGGGAAAGGGAGAAGGGAATGAACCAGGATGTTATGTATAAGGTTGGTGACCCATCCCTAAGATGACCCTCACCCTGACTGTGTTATGACTGTAATCAGAATCATAAAACAAAGTAAAAGGGCTTTAAATTATTTGGCCTGCCTAAATTCCGCCACTTTATTTTCAAATTAGCAGTCCTGCATTAAATCTGTATAAATCAATAACTGGCATCAATACAAACAAGTAATAACATGAGAGAAAATCTTCTAGTGTCACATTTCCGAGTCGATCTGCTCAACACAACATGATAATGAAACATTATTTAAATGCCTACTTTAATGTTTTCAGGTTTACGACATTGACGGCATTGGTGAAGACAACATGAATGAAGATGATAGCAGTCAAATGAAGCAGGGTGGTTCCCCAAACAGAGGACAAGACAAGAAACCTGTCAAATCCTCCAAGCAAATACTTCTCAATGCTGGACAGAAGTCAGAGTTTGACTCAGGTATGAACAACTGTCAAATTAATCAGAGTCACTTAAACAGAGACAACAAAACTGGTATTACACCCGACACAACATACTGTACCCCTGTCTACGGACAGATAGTATCAACTCGAGAAAACCACAACCAAATCAATGACATCCAACAAAAGTTCTCCTCAAATGAAATGAAACCTTCAAGCTCCTTCAGGAAAGACTGGAACCCTATGCACGGCAAGACGACAGAGGGTTGGGACGAATTCTCAAAACGCAACATATCGACGATAAAAAACGACGAAAAAAAACGATGTATTAAAGATAAATCTAAGATTAGCAATGGTAAATCTCACTACGATTTCTTCCCGTATTTTGACAATAAAACGGTGAACGAAACGGAAGCATCTGAAGAAGAAGACAGTATGAACAAAGAACAAAATTCGAACGAAGAAAATTCTAAAATAATTATAGACCCAATGCGGAAACTAGTTCTGCATTCGACTGATAAGAATATATGTGATAATAACACAAGTGCTCTCAGCTCAATAAGCTCATAAAATAAGCTTTTACAAACATTTTGTATGGCAGTTGATGTTGAATTATGTAATCGCTTGTATGTCATGTCCCCTAGTATGTTACAATCGCAATCAATTTCATAATGACAGATTGACAAGAAACTTCTATAGTCAAAATGTCAGAAGAAAGCGATTCCGAGTGGCACGTCAGGGCGAAATGTTAAATGTAACAATAGCAATTTAGGTGGAGCAATATTATAATTATTAGTTAACGATGTTTTAAAAGTATAAGTTTTAGTATGAGATATGTATGCATGGCTTGCGTTTGATGAGTTTGTTTGTTAGTTTTTTAGATCACATTAATAACCAGTCCAGCCAAAATTGTCTGTCACACACTTTTACAGTAGTTAGTGTAAAAAGTTTTTTTACAGAAAATCGCAACTAAAAGTGTGCATGGAAAATATGAATGTTTTTTCAAATCTATAGAATATTGTGTATTTGTGAGTCAGCTGTGTTTTGTGTCTTCCATATCAATATCGTAGCTACATCTGCTTTACTGCCGTTCCCCATGTAGAAGGCTAGTAGTAGTGATGATAAGTAATGGGGGGCACAGAGCATAGCACTTAGTTCACATTAGGAGCGAATCACACGACAATACAGCAATACAAAGTATACAACATGCTTTCGAGTGCGAGTGCGTTTTATATGGTTGTGTATTTATCTAATGTTGATCGAGTGAACCGCTCGCGTTGCGTTCGTTCAAACTAGGCCAATTGATGTTACTGTCGTTATTAAAGACTGATTTATCATTGGCCCAAACTATAGATTCGCTCCCTTACATACTTTTTTAAGCATCTTCTAGTAAATTAATCTTGAAAAGGTATTTAGATTGTATAATAGTGCAAGAACAAAGTTATTTATACAGACATTAGCCTAATTTGAACAAACAAACAAATCTATAATATTAATAATTTTTATATAATGCTATATTTTTCATTGTTGCCAATTTTACTATATTTAAATCCTGAGCTTGTTACACGTTCTTTACAATCACTGAAGGGGAATTCTAAATATTGTCTTGAATGGCATGTATCCCGCGGCCAACTATTTGTTGTTGTGAGAGAGCGAAGTGTCCCTAGGTGGCGTTAGTGAGCGTTGATGTCCCAAATGTACGAACAATGTATTTTTTAATGTTAGGCCTCTTGTCTCACTAATGCCATTTAGAACGATCAGTAATGGAGTGTTTCAATTCTAGAATGCAGTGGGTTATTATGTATTTTTATCCTCTAAATTAAATATTGTAATGAGTGTTTGAATTTTGCTCATTATATATAAAGATTTAAATTCTCAAAGTGACCAATTACGAGTAAAAATAAATTGTTCAGCTCGTTTATCTCTTTGATAATGATCTCAGAATTTAATTATGCATTTTTTTTTTTTCAATTTTAATGCCGTCAGGCGTAACCAAACACTGCCAATGCTTCATTGTCTAACACTGACTGAATAAGTCACATCGACAGGAAAGTAACGAACGCGCATATAAAGATTTCTATCAATCCAGAAATAAGTACAGGTTTCAACATTTTGTAAACTAGACAGATTATTCAGAGGGCTTGTAATAACACATTGTAAAGAAGACTGACCTTTTGGAACCTTTGACGGGATTTGCATTTGACTGCTTTGAGGTATATTGTAGAGAAGCAGTGACGAATATCAGCCAGTTTATCAGATTTGATTGTTTATAACATTATCTGTAAGAGTAGATTGAGGCAAGCCCCGATTTTTTGAAGTATTAGAAACTAGATTGGTTGTATTGGTGTATGCGCTGGTTTGTCTGAAGCTAACAACTCGGTCGTAGTCATTTTGTGAAACTCGATGTCACTTATGCAAGTCTTATTACTTTTTTACCTAAACACGAACAACATTCGCGTTTTCAAAATAAATCTAATTCTGAAACCGCAAATAAAGTAGATTTTATATGGTTGTTTAGTCAGTAACATAACTCAGTCTGTAGGTACATAATAAGTCATTATCTTTGTGCAATTCTTTGGTTCTTTTTATATTATTTAAGGTTCATAGATGGTGGAAGCGCAAGGGTAGCACGCAAAATTTGAATTTTCTTACGTTTATTGCAATTTGCAGATCAGTGTCAGGTTGTATGTTGATGAAAATATGAATCGTGCCAGTAACACCCAACCCCATTCAATAGCTATTTCATGAAAAAGTCACTCAATGGGGTTAAATGAACTTGGAGGGTTGTGTTGATGATTTGAATGATTATAATTCTGTAACTCCATGCGTGTTATTGGCGCGATTCATATTTTCATCAACATACAACCTGACACTGACCTGCAAATTGCAATAAACGTAAGAAAATTTAAATTTCGCGGGCTACCCTTGCGCATCCACCATACGTAAACTTATTTACTGACCAGAGGTAAAGATCTCATTTTTACCCCTCGCCACGCAGTTATAGATCTTATGTCATTTTTTAATATGATCTATGTTCTATAAAGCTTTACTGTTTATAGATACGACTTCTCGACATATACATATTTGTGGTGGACGGTAGTCTCATTTGATCAGAGCATCAATTAAATTGTTGCTATTTTGGTCGTCTAATCTATGTGAAGATCCTGTTGTTTCAGCAGTCTATCGCAAATTAAGTTAATATAACTCGAGGTACTTTTGATAAATGTTGAGAATTGTTGCCCGATGACTTGAAGTAAGAGATGAGAAGTGGCGAGAGGTAGGTTAACCAAAAGCAGATCTACCACTTAGTCACATTCGTTGGGAGACCGCGTGGCAGTGGTCAAGTTAAATAAATTGATGTTGTTGAATCCTCCAAATACAGTTTTTATGAGACCTATTTTATTTCACTGTTTAAATTGACTCGACATTTGTTTAAAGTTAAAACACTTCTGATCAATGAAATTGCATTTATTATTAAAAGATTTTCTTGTATATTTTTTGATGTGCTACATTTACATTTAGTTTGATATTTTATATAGTATTCATTTTAACATTATTCATAGCTTTTAGATAGGTACAATAATTTTAGTGTTTTTGTATGTGCCCTAGGTACGTAGTTATGCTGTACCCAATGTTCCTTTGATATAAATTATATTAATTTGTATTAAATTGTATGATCAGACAACATGTATATTTTAATTGTAGTCGTATGATTATTTTGTTACGTTAATTTTATTTGTGTTAAATAAAGTGAGCTTCACTGGTCAGTAATCATGGGACAGTTTGGAAAATTATGTTATTGTTTAAAATTTTCATTTCATAGTCACATTCGTTAGGTAAGTACAAAGTATGTAGGTAAAGGCCGAAGGTATTGGATATTGATAATTATTTCAGATCCATTTAAATGCGATCTAGTATGTAGTACAAATTAAACGAGTTATTTTATATATACCTTCCGTAACACTAGTTCAGCTTTTCATAAATAAACTTGACTTAAATTCCATCCCATAGTTTTAACGAATTTCTCTTAGAAACCTAGACGCACAAAAATCAAAAAGCCTGCCTATAGATGCTATTAAGTGAAATTCACTTTATTTTACGTTTCTGGGTTGTAATAGTCTCAAAAATATCTTTAGAAGTAAAGCTGTTAAAATTCATGTTAAATATTCAGAACGATGTGACGTTTTTAGTACGAAATAGATGTATTTTTTATTTTATAAAGTAAATCTGTGTGTAAGTTTATAAACATTGTACCTACCTAATATAATGGAATTAAATAACAGATCTCTTGTTTACAGTATTTAAAATTACATGTCATTTACAAGACTGGTTGAAGTTGTTTTTCATTTATTAATTTATAACCCTCTTCAATTCCCAGTGTCACCTGTAGGTGACACAACTTAATTTTATTTTTCTACCATACAGATATTTAATTTTTGAATCATAACATGATTGTTGCAAAGCCAATTAGTGACACTATACATATTTATTTTTGGAAACATTATCTATACATAATTTGTCAAATACACTCATTGTTTCATGAGTAATTGAAGTAATCCGAGTATCTGTAATCTCTTGCAATATAAAGTGAATTACAAATGCCTAAACCGTAAGCACCCGTAAGTATTGTTTATTTTTCTTATTATTATATTTTATTTTATTTATACTATAAAAAGCTCGATTACCACTCACTGACTGGCATAATTGTTCTCCCTGATGGTGAATACAACAACAACATCCATTTATTTTCAGGCTTCTTTGGCCCATAGATATATACCTTACATACTAACATACATATGATAAAATACAAATTGTGTTAGTAAATAGAACCTTAAAACTATGTTAGTAATACTCCATGTCTTTAAATAGGGAGGTAGGTATATTTTGACGGATTCGTAAACGAGTAGCTCCCATGGGAAAAGTGCCAAACCCCCCGTTTCGGCCCCTTCCCCCCCCCCCCCTCCCTATCGTATCTTTGAAACCAAGAGACCCGTGTTCTTTTTTTCATTTTTACTAAATTTAGGGGTTTTAAAAGTGAAAGAAGGTTACATACTCTATGGTGAAAGATCTACCACCACAAACACGCGAGGTGCTTGCACCTCACGCAACTACCAAATACTAGTTATAGGTACTATTTAAAGCTCAATAAATTACCACTCACTGATATAATTGTTCTTCCAGATGGTGAAGCGGGAGGTGGGTATATTTTGACAGATTCGTAAACAAGTAGCTCTCGCGAGTATGGGAAAAGTACCAAACCCCCCTTTTCACCCCCCTTCCTAACGTATCTCGGAAACTTTTGTTAACGAGTTTTGTTTCTTACGGATTCATATAGGGAAGGCTCGGAAAAATAAAAACCATTTTTCAAAATTGCCCCCCTCCCTATCGTATGTCGGAAACTAAGAGACCCGTGTCCTGTTTTTTTACGGATTTGTATAGAGGAGGCTCGGAAAAATTGAAACCATTTTTCAAAATTGCCCCCCTTCTCGCCCCCTTTAGGCGGATCCCGGAAACTAGGACACGTAGCAGCTTTTTGATTTTTTACTATTCTTTATTATTGAGGGGGATGAAATTCGTAACCCTCCCCTCCTTCCTCTCCCCAACCTCCCCTAAAATTAAAATCGCCATAACTTCGTAACGGTTAGAGATAGCCATTATGTGTTTGAACAAATATTATAGTAAGCGTCGAAACCTGAGTGGAGCGAACCTGCGAGACCGAGTGAAGCGAAGAGTAGCGTAACGAAGGTTGAGTGGATAAACTACAGATATTGTCACCAACTCATCAAGTGTGAAGTATTGTTACAATCACGCTAATGCTAAATTCAAAACCAATTTTCTTATTATGTTATTGTAATTTCGTGAAAAGAAAAGTATTTTATAACAGAATGGTTTCCAAAGTGCTATGCTCGTAAAAGCAAAATTTGATCATAACTTTAGGAGGAAATCGCATACAATATTTATCATGTGAAATTGTTAGGTACTATAATGCTAGTGACTGTACATGTTATACAATATATACTAAGTGTTCAGTTAACACCTTATTATATTCCTTTTTTACTTATGTAAATACTACACTGATAAAAACAAAAACTGATGTCTTATTTCTACACAATGTAGGAATACCGCGTGAGCTATGCAGGGTTTTACTATACACAATGCCCAGTGTCACCTGCAGGTGACACCCCCCATGATGATGATGAAGATGGGGCACCCATCTTTTTTTCATAATGAACAAAAAAAAAACCAACTGCCCCCATCATGGGGGTAGTTGGATATTTTTAAATATTGTTTTTGGTGTTCTTCAATGTATTCAAACTAATTTCACAAAAAAGATTTTCATATTTTGTAATATTACAGTCATGGGAATTGAAGAGTTACAGGGGTCCGCTAAACCACGCGCGGATGCACGCTCGCGTCTCTGTATTGAAAAAAATGTATGAGCAGCGTTAAAACCCGCGGACCTACCTATCAGATTTGTCTAAATTTATTGCAGTTATTTGCTACCTTTACGTACCTCTCCTGAAAATGTGTTTACCTACACCCGTACAATGATATTTTAAAAATTAGCTATACCTACCCGCCGTCCTGATGTCAGAAACGCGGGTGTACTGCTAACCAATATAATTATATAGGTAGCTAAGTGCATCGTATACGTAGATTTGGTACTTGTTGTGTACCTGCAGAAACAAGTATGAAATAAAT
Organism: Eugnorisma glareosa; assembly: GCA_947578425.1. NCBI lineage: Eukaryota > Metazoa > Arthropoda > Insecta > Lepidoptera > Noctuidae > Eugnorisma > Eugnorisma glareosa. The sequence goes on from OX387961.1 coordinate 21,804,680, forward strand.
AAAATACTATAAAAAAAAGTGTGTTCCCATTGAGGGACCACATTTGAATTTTGAGCTTTTGAATGCCTTTAGTAAAAGTTTTCAAACAATTGTAAATTCAGCCTCTAGTTTGTAAAACTATCCACTCAAAAGTTAAAATCGGTTAAAGGTGGTCCCTCAGTCGTGACTGACAGGCATCCTTATCTCAAAAACCAGTTAAAAACTGTTATGAACGACTACTTTTTGTAAAACTAATTTATTGAATATAGTGTGTGTATGTGTAATACACGCAGTAAAAAGAATCTAGCATGCGGAAGCATAGCATGTTTTTAGTTTGTCCACGCCTGAATCGTTTACCGTGCTGCAAAATTGTAATAATGACTTCTCTCCATTCATTCCGCCTACAAATTGCGACGGACGCGGTTATCAGTTATCACGTAGGTAATACTACCAGTATATAAGATGCTCTTGTATATGATGGGTGACTGGGTCTTTACCGACAACCAACCTCTCCTGAATCCAGGTGTAATGTTAGTTATTATTTGTGTAGGTATGCGAATACGGGATTCATTTTCCTTATTGAAAATACTGGTACTTAGGCCATATTTTTTTATTTTATAATTTAAAAACAACTGTTACAAATTGGAATTTATAACAGATTTATTAACATTATTCAACAATCTAAATATTCTAGGGAGTATCTTTACATGATTAGCTTGTGAAGCCAACCAACTCAAACTTACCTAAATAAACTAGGAATCTTTTATGCTAAGCTTTCATTCTTTACTAGAATGACGTTATTTCTATTTTAGAGCCAAAATCGACCTGTTGACCTGTGATTTATTCATGATTAAAATAAGTTTTTTACATTAGACTTAAATATTTATAATAGCTAGCCTTGACCACAACCACCTGTCAGGAGATACTAACAAAAAAAAACCTAAAGCCAAAATAATGTTCATGCAGTCAGTGGCCAAGGCTTGATTTGCTAACAAGTCGATTGACTTTCAACATATTTCTTTATAAGAAGAACCATATTTCTAACAAAAACATTATTATTAAGAACATTAACATTTTAAATGACTTCGGTTAAAGACACTAGTATTCTTGTGATGAACTATTGCTGTTAGTGGTTGGTTGACTCTTCATAGTCTTCTTTGGTAAGAGCTTTTGTTCAATATGTGGTATCACTCCGCCCTGTGATATGGTCACACCTTCTAGCATTTTATTCAACTCTTCATCATTGCGGACAGCCAGCAGAATGTGCCGAGGTGAAATTCTAGACAAAATTAAAAGATTGGCTATACTGGGTTTACCACAAAGCTTGAAAATAATCTACTATGCCTTTGAAAGCAAAGATATGGGCACAATTTTATTATTTCAAAAATTTGAAGGTACCTAGTAATAAAATTTTGTGGAAGTGTTCCAGGGCCCAGCTACCACATAGCTATGATGGGGTCTTCACATCTCTTTGCTTCATTGAGATTGTTAATGGTAAACCGCGAGCCTTCGATCACATAAATTATATAAATAGTTGTGAGGGTAGCAAGGTTCATCAAAATTGTGCCAACACACCTGGTTCTGTGATTATCTTCAGCAGCCTTTGCAGCCAATTCCAATATCTCAGCAGCTAAGTACTCCAGCACTGCAGCCATGTACACGGCAGCGCCTTCACCAATACGAGCTGCGTAGTTGCCGTTTTTGAGAATCCTATGGATTCTGCCTACAGGTAGTTTCAAACCTGCGCGAGCACTGCGAGTTTTGGTCTTCGCCCTCATCTTCACTGGGCTGTTGTCTGTTAAGTAGTTCATAGTAAGTTTATATACTTAGCCAAAGAAAAATTAAAGTAAAATTCAAATTGATTCCTAACCGAAATCTTGCACGTGAGCCACGAGACTAGTTTTTGTACTTACCACCTCTGTTCATTGGCTTCACAGGCATGTTATGATTATTGAACTGTAAAACGATTGGACTCAAAGACGTTTGCAATGATTTTTATGCACTCGATCGAAACAATTTAAAAAACTTAAAGTTCAACGACCAACGATTTTAGGATTGACGACAAGCCTCGGAATTCGGAAAGAATGAAATGAATTATTGAAGTCAGAAACAGAAAGTCTGTTATATTGTATCATATAAATCTATTGTGCAAAATCGCGGGAAAAACGCTCATTTTATTTAATTTGTCTATGGGTAAATAAACTAACAACTTTTGACACGTGCGTCACAGTTCACTACTTCACTAATATCTCTTGACTCACGGATATTATCATCATCTTCTTTTCATAAGTTCCCTTGTAATAATCGTATAGCATCCAAGAACCTAGATAAGTTCTTATGATGTTTCTATGTAAAGAAAGATAGGTGCGAAGTTTATTAAGTTTAGTACAGCTTGCTACCTAATAGTAATCTGTGAGCAGGGCTATTGAATTATATTATTTTTTTATATTCGTATTAGTTATTCTGCTTTTATATTTAATTATTTAAAAATAAAATGATTTAAAAATTTTATTAAAAATAATTATTTTTTATTAATTAATTTTATAATTGCATAACTCTGTTGACAGTTCATAGTGATAATCACTTGCGACTTTTGATATACAATTACCGTTTTTGTTGGTTTCAACTGATGCTGCAAAACTGTCATTGTATATCAAAACTCACCAAGTGATGATCATTATGAACTGTCAACAGAGATACGCAATAGCCCTGCAGGTACCCGCAATGGGCTTACAGATCTATGTATGAACCTCAGACCAACTAAAAAAAAGAGTATGAACCTAAAATTTATGTAAAAACAGGACTGTGATTTAATTAGAGTCCGACCGAAGGTCTGGTTTCGGTTTCGGTCGAGTTTAAAAAACGGGTCTCGGTTTAGTTTCGGTTACGGCGGCAAACCTGCCGAAACTATGACCGAAACCGAAATTGCATTCGGGAGTTCTCGCGCTGTGATCGGTCATGTTCGGTGCGTTGAATTCTGTTGAAAATAGGTTGGAATCGTCGTGCGTCCCATAGAGTTTGTATTTTATATACTCTTTGGTTTTTGTTACTAGGCAACAACTTGTTTATAATTATTGTGACCTGAAAATGGCACAAAGTAAAACTAGTGCCACAAAAAAAAAATATATATATTGTGCGTGTTAAGTTACTAATTGATTAGTATTTAAATGATGCTCTGTGGTTAGATAATTTCTAACTGTGATGTCTTACTTTAGTAAAATGATCTTACATAAACCAACTGCGTGTTAACTCTGTTGTTTAGCTCCCTTTAATACACTAATTTACAATAAATTCCATACAAGGGAAACGACAAAGACATTTTGTCGCCTCCACGTGCCTAATAATCATAACGGGACTGACTTGTGTTTGCAGTTCGTTTTGTTTGTTGTGAGTTTTCGTGTGATTTATTTTGAGTTCGGGAAGTTTTATCACGTGATATAGCACAAGAGTAGGTAGTAAACATCAAACAATAATTCAATAAAACAAACTAATACATACGGGTGTAACAGGACGCTTCACAAAGCCGTCAACCAAGCATTATGTACATCAAACTAAGTAATTTACGCAAAAATTATTGCTGGGAAACGACTTTTTCGGGGTAAAAGATCACGTTTTACGGTAGGACTCAATGTAACGCACTTTTAGGAGATGCAGGGATTCACCGTAGATAATAAAACTCAGTAAGTACTCCAACTGGGATGAACAACGAATAAATTTATTTTCAAAAGCCCTACTTTTATATACATCAACTTGATAGCATCTAGGCATAACCGATACAGTTCTCCAACGCTCGACCAATAGCGACGCGCCGCAGGGCGAGCCGCGCGCGGGGCACGGGGCGCTGTTTCGCCGCGGCACTCAATCGCCGCGAAGGGATAAAGGAGTGGCGCGCGAAGCGCGGTCCTTTCCATCGCGCGCCGCCGTCGAGTGAAGACCGTCTGTTCTGCTGTTGCTCCGCCGTGTGTCGTCAGCGCCGCGTGTCCATCTGCGTAGTCCCGGAGTGTGAAATGAAGATGCCTATGGAACTGGTGTTAAGCTTGCTCTGCCTGCTTGCCTCTGCTTACAAAACCGCTTCTATCGAAGCGAAATGGCCGGCGTGTGCGGTGTTGTGATGACGCCGTACTGTGCCCGTGCTTCTATCCTATTTCTTTACAAACCAGTCGTTTTCAAGATGCTTGCTTCTCTGTTTCTTTGCAGAACGTCATAAACGTGGTAAGGTAACTGGTTCGGTGTTGAGTGGTAATATTTTGGTTTGAAGGTATGTGGTAACTTGCTCAGAGGTATGTGGTAATTGTGTGACGGTACTATGTCACTACACACTCAAAACATTGTGCTGATCGATGGATGGAATAGTACGGGGGTCGTGGAGGTTTTAAAGTAAAAATCTTACATCTTCTCATACAAACACTAAAAAAAAATAACCCCAAATATCTCCGTAACTAAAAGGTTTCCAGGTATGGTTTCAAACAAAAAAATGATTGCAATGACGGAGAGAACAAGTGCCTTTCGGCTTCGGTAAGGGTCTTGTTACACCCTTTAGATTATAGTAGAATCAAGTTTAACCTAACTACGCTAATGCTATACCTATTTTGTTAGGTACTTGGTCCTTACTATAGTGCACTGCATTAGTGGTGATAATAATATTATGGATTGAGAGTTTCAAAGTCCATTTTAATACTTATTACTAAGGTATCCAAGTGGAAAGTACAGTTAGAAATTAACACACTTTTAGTTAAATGAGTACTTAATAGGTACCTACCTAGGAGTCTGTATAGTAAAATTAATATTTCATTTCTGTTTTTCGATTTACAACTTTATTACCTACCCCCAAACTAAAATCGAGTGTAATACAATTCATAATAGTCAACGAATATAAATACCTAAATTTAAAATGCATTAAGTACTGATTACAACTAATTATAATAACATTTTCATTATTTTTCCCTTAAAACATGATCCTTGTTACCGAAATTCCGTTTCGGTTTCGGTCGGTAAAATTCCGCAGACAATTTTACAAGCGTTTACCAATAGTGTTGTTGCAGATACTATGGTATCATTTTTATATGTTTTTTGAACGCTTGCAACACTGCAATAAAAGGACTTTTACAAAATGGACGCGTATATTTTATTTCTGACAAAATCATGAATTTTACGATGTTAAAAGGGTGATTAACTGCTGCTCACGTGCTTGCGTCTCCCTCTTATCAGCCGCTAAGTCTTCAATCCATCACAAGTGTCTTCCCGATAATGTCGAAATAACCATGTAGCACCTACTGTTATATTTTACAGAGAAAAAAAAAACATTTAAAGTCGGTTTCGGCCGAAACTGAAACCGTTGCTGAAATTCAGTTTCGGTTTTGGTCGTAAAAACCAGTTTTGGTCGGACATTAGATTTAATATAAAGATAATGATAATACAAACCATGAAAATATTTACTGTACCATCACTTTATATGATCTATGAAGCCTGTATTTTTGTAAAAAAAAACTATATGCATCTTTATAGACCTGTCGAAAGTCAACGACACTCAAATAAGTTGCACTTGCTACACACAAAAACCACACCATAAAAGCATATAAGCAATGGCTTCTAAACTGTACTATTGTACAGTTTAGAAGCCATTGCTTTAATTTAATAATTAATATTACCAGTTATTTTAGCCAACAACTTAAATAATTTTATACGTCAGCTGTATACATAATTGAATGACAAGGCATATTACTCTGTCAATGTTATGTATTTTTCCAACTTTTTAGGTAGATTTCGTCAAAAAAATCTACTTATTGGTCTTGCACCTAAAGTCGAGTTTTCAGAAAATTTCACCATAGGAGAAATGTGTCCCTATGTTAGTTAGGCGCTTTACAGGCAAAATCAACCACCGGTTAAAAAGTTTATACATATATGTATACGAATGTATGTTGGTATGTATATGGGGCAACAAGCCAAATTTAGCCACACTCTCCGATTGCTGTCAAACTTGGCCAAAAAATCGAAAGGTTCAAAACTTAGGTTAAGTTCGTGAATGGGGGGAATTCGTTCTTGGGGGGCGACGGGGGGTGGTTTTTCGAAAATCTGTTTTTTGGCCTTAACTTTTTTCCTATGGAATTTTTTTGAACCGTGTAACATTTTTATAATTTTGAAGACAACTTTTAAATTTTAACTTTTTAATGCAACCCCTAACTTGGGGAGGGGGCTGAAATTTCCAAAATTTTTGGGAAAAAAATTTTGTTTCTGAAACGGTAAACATTTTTAAAGTCGTAATTTTTTTTTTTTGAAAGCAAATTGTTTATTCTACAATTTTTACTTGTAAAGTTAAAACTTATAGTTTTAACTTGACTCATGAATCATCATGACTTACTTGACTTAATGTCCTATGTCCCCTAGATGGGGCAAAAGGCGTCCACAGATGTTCTCCATCGCGATCGGTCTTGAGCTTCACGCTTCACCTCGTCATTCCAATGCTTGCCAACATGGTGCGACGCCAGGTTTGACGGGGACGGCCACGTTTTCTTTTACCTTGGGGATTCTTCGGGGCTAAATCGGCAGTAAATTCCGAGAATGCGACGAAGACAGCGGTTGACGAACACTTGGATGTGGCGTGAGATGTCCTTTATGACCTTCCACGTTTCGCACCCGTAAAGCAGCACGGATTTCACACTGGACCCGAATATCTTAAGTTTAATCCTTCGGGTCAGTTTCCGCGACTGCCAAACAGGTCTCAGCTGCGCAAAGGTAGCTCGGGCATTGGCGATCTGTGAAGCGATGTCCTCTTCACTGCCCCCAGTCTCTGCCACGACGCTCCCGAGGTAGGTGAATTTGTGGACGCGTGCCACTGCCTCTGTGCCAATCAGCAACGGTGAGTGCTTCTTCACACCCGTTCGCATCTCCTGGGTCTTCCTGATATTTATTTTAAGCCCCGTTTCCGCCACTTCCTGACGTAGATCGTTTAATTTTGCGTGCATGTCGGCGTGGGTATGACTCAGCAGGCATAGGTCATCAGCGTAGTCCAAGTCTTCCAAGACGTTGAATAATCCCCACTCTATGCCGCGGCGCTTGTTTTCTGAGATGCGAAGCATAATTCCGTCAAGAACGACTAAGAAGAGAAGCGGCGACAGGAGGCAGCCTTGGCGGACACCCGCGTGCCCTGCTACGTCATCCGAGATGAGGCCGTCATGGGTTACCTTACAAGATAACTTCCTGTAAATACTTTCAAATAAACGGACGATTTTCGGTGGCACTCCAATTTCCAGTAAACGAGACCAGTTGCTAGACCACTTCAGCGTATCAAAGGCCTTTTCGAAGTCGATAAAGGTTAGATAAATCTCCCTCTGCCATTCTGATGCCTGTTCCAGTAAGATACGGAGAGTGTTGATCTGGTCCGTACATGAGCGGTTCGAGCGGAAACCAGCCGGTTCCCTGCGTAGAAGAGAATCCACGGCCTTCGATAGTCTAGCCAGGATGATCTTGCAAAAAACCTTAGAGGGAATCAAAAGCAACGTAATACCACTCCAGTTATCGCACTGACTTAGATCACCTTTCTTAGGAACAGTTATGATAAGACCTTTGTTCCAATCGTTAGGGAGGTCTTCGGTGGTCCAGATCTTTTCGATAAGAGGCGTCAGAATGTCGACGGCGGAGGATAAGTCGGCTCGCAGCATTTCCGCCGTTATCAGGTCGAATCCTGGTGCTTTGCCTGTCTTCAAAGAGCGGACTGCCTCCGCAAGTTCGGAGGCTGTCGGAGGTTCCGTGTTGATGTTCAGAAGCTGGGATGGTGGGGAACTGACTTGCGGCGCGTCAGGCGCTGCCGTAGCTGACAAACGGAAGACCTCTTCCAAGTGTTGACGCCAGCGTAGTAGCTGCCCTTCTGATGTCACAATGAGCTGATCATCTTTGGACTTCAGCAGCTTCTTCTTTGACCTGCTGTTACCTGCCAAGGTTTTAGTAGCTTTGTACAGCTCTTTAAAGTTGCCGACATTTGCACGATCAGCAATACAATCAGCCCACTGTCTCCTATCTTTGCGGGTACTGCGATAGATTTCCTTGCGTTTCTGACGGTATTTAATGTTAAGGTCGGCTCGCATGGCGTTGTTATGGATTTTTAACAGTCTCAGATAAAGATTTCTTCTGTCTTCGATCAGGCTCCACGTGCGTTGTGACATCCAGTCCTCCCGAGATTGAGTCGATGTGTGCCTTAAAACGGCGGAGCTGGTCTCTGTATAGGCCACTTTGATGCGGTTCCACTCCTCGTCTTATGAGTCTGAAGCAGTATCGAGTACAGAAAAGCGATTGCGTAACTCGAGTTGAAAACTTTACGTGTGTTGAAAAGCTTTACGCGTGTCTGGGTCATGCAGTTTGTTTACGTCGAACCGTTTTCCAATATTGCCGGGTCCTCCAGCCGCACGGGCCACTGCAACTTTAAGCCGGACTTCAGCAACCACCAGGTGGTGGTCACTATCAATATCGGCCCTACGGTTGCGAACATCAAGCAATGAAGAACGCCACTTGGACCGAATGGCAAGGTGGTCAATTTGGTTCTTAGTGACCCCATCGGGTGAGTTCCACGTGTATTTATGCTGGTCACCATGAATGAATAATGTTCCTCCGATGGTAAGGTCGTGGTGCTGACAAAACTCAATCAATCGCTCCCCATTCTCGTTGCACACTCCAAGTCACTGTGTACCCATATGTCGCTCGCGGTTAGTGTTAACACTCCCAACCTTTGCATTCAGGTCCCCCATGACGATGATGATGTCTTGCTTCTTTATGCTCCTAAGGGAGGCGTTGAGGGTATTGTAGAAGTCGTCCTTGGTATCCTCAGGTGTTGCATTGGTTGGGGCGTACTACAGAATAATGGAGATCTTCCGGGCTCTTGAATTGAAACACGCATACATGATCCGGTCTGAGATCGGTTTCCAGTCCATGAGGCTATTCTTAGCTGCTTTAGAAAGGAGGAGCCCTACGCCATACTCTCGCACATCTTCCTCACTTTCTTTACCAGAATATAGCAAAGTCAAGCCCCCGGACGTTCTCAGCTCACCAAAAGTGTTCCTCCACACTTCGCTTAGACCAAGTATCTGCAGTTTGTAGCTAAGCATCACTGCTACTGCTTGGGCTAGTCGGCTATCATCGCTAAGCGTGCGTACGTTCCAATAAGCAATTCGTGTCCGTTTTTCATGCCAAAAGTCGTCGGTAAAAGATCGGTCCGGTTTCTATCTGTTTCAGTTTCAAGAATCAATTATTGTCGGGCAAGCGAGTGATTAGCCCACTGTGCCTTAATCCAAAAGCGGGGCTGCCGCTTTAGAGCCATCGGATGTGCTCGGTTTTGTTTCGAGTATCGTCCCTAGTGCGATTTTGTTGTATGGCGCAAAATATTCGCCTTTCGCCCTGCATCCGTTAGCTCAGCTGCAAATCGGAGTGGCGGGCGCGCGGCGCCGCGGTTGCAGCAGGTCCCAGGGAGAACGACGGGGACGTGGGTGACTAGGACTGGCTAGGGGATGAATCATCATGCACGACCTATAATTGGTAGTTGACTATTTAACAAGAAGATAAGATTGGCCATTTACACCTGCTGATTACTCTTTGCGAGGCTGCAATTTAAGTTGTAACTGAAACGCAGTTCTCGATGAATGCATTTTTTTTGTTGTTAAAACTTAAAAAGCTTCTATAATTTGAAAACCCGAAAAGTATGATAAAAACTGATAGTGCAATGTGATGCCGATGTTATGATTCAAGCGACAAGCAGGATATAAGATAAATAGATAAATAAATACACCATTTATTTTGTCAAAATAGCGAATTTTAAATCACAGCTCTTATTTTTCTTCCATGGCTTCGAAATATGGCCCCTACTGTCTGAATAAACCTGTGTAACTTTTGACACGAATTTTACGTTCATGGTTCTTCTACTATCTAAATGTTTGTGCTTTCGGTATTATTGTTCTACTCTTTGCTCTCTGGTATAATGCCACCACGGCAACACTGATGTCATGTCAATTTGACACATTTCCTAATTTATTTTAATAACTTAGACTAGGGTAAGAAAAAAAAGGCGGGAAACTTCGGTTGCGCGCGGTTGTTTCAAATTCTTGAAATTTAATTTTTATTGTTAAACGGATCAGTTGAGTCTTATCTTTGTATATAATTTTGTATAATAATTGTATATATTTGTAGTAGTGTTCGTAGGTGAATATTTGGTAAGTTTTTTATATTGTATGATTAGTCCCTAAGTCCGGGTTGTATGAACGACCCCCCTAATAACTTGCAGGGGGATTTAGGCGGCGGCCTAAATCCCCCCGAGGATGTCGCAAACTATGTTACTATCATGTCAAGCAATGATAATGTTGTGGATAAAAGTGGCATGGACACTGATGGTTCAGTGGCCACTGACAGTAGCGAAAAATCTTCTCGAAAACGCAGGCGAATCTGTAAAACCTGTAAAATACGCAAACGCAGCAGAAAAGGTCATGGCCAGAATGAACTCAGTATCATGGATTGTAATTGTAATCCCCAAGAGACTGTTCTCGAAAATACCCATGGTAACCAGGCGTCGTCCCAACTTGAGTCACAGTCAAAGCCTAGTCAAGCAAGTTTTGAGCCGGTTGGTAGGAAGGAGTACATACATACTGATGTATCTCCTTATTTGATACATGTACAGCGCATCACCGACTTACCTAATAGTGGAACTATATTACATCCCATTGCGTTTGGAAACTTTGTGAAACGGGGAGGATTTAAAAATATAATTAATGGAAGCATTAAAAGGATAGGCCGCAATAAGTGTGCAGTTGCGTTTTCGACTTTCCATGACGCAAATGATTTTTTAAAATCGAACTTAATAAGTACTAATGGATTCAAAGCCTTTATCCCGACATTCAATGTAACTAGAATGGGTATTGTGCGTGGTGTTCCTTCAGAATGGTCATTGGATGAAATTGAAGCAAATATTTCTACACCCATTGGGTGTGGAAAGGTTATTAAAATTCGGAGGTTAAATTATAAAGTGCAGATTAATGGTAGTCCAGTTTGGAAACCTTCAGAATCCATTGTTATAACCTTGGATGGACAAATTCTACCAAAGAGAATATTCATGTGTTATAATGCATTAAATGTTGATACATATGTGTACCCCACCATTCAGTGTTTCAGATGCTGTAGGTACGGACATACAAAATTACAATGTAGGGCTGCAGAGCCAAGATGTTTTAAATGCGGACAAAATCATTCAGCTGAATCTTGTAGCATTGAGGAGGATTGTGCATCTTGTATAAATTGTTCTGGTTTTCACTTTGCTATAAATAAAGCATGCCCTGAGTTTAAGAGACAAAGAGATATCAAAAACACTATGGCTCATTCATGTATTTCTTATTTGGAGGCTAGTAAGTTGCATCCATCTTCCTCTATGTCTTATGCAGATAAAGTTGTTTCAGGTAGTAAAATTTCTCAATCAGATTCCAAATCCGCATACTTTCACACTAATGATAATGAAAATAATGGTCCTAGGACAACTTCATATAAAAAAACAGTATTTAAAAAACCACGTTCGCCTCCTAAATCTGCGTCTGGATATGACAGAGCAGCACACAATGCATTAATAAATGAGTTCAGTTTACCAAGTCCCAGTGATGGGTGTGCACTACAGAATAAACCCGAACAAAAAGAAGATCATGAACAGATTATGGATCTAATTAACAGTCTTATTAAGATGTTACAAAATAAAAAATACATAAAACCGAACAACGCTGACCTGATTTGTAAATTACTGACAGACAAAAACGATAATGGATTTGATTATTCAATGGAACGTCAGGTCAGTGACTAATAAAAAAACTGATCTTTTATATTTAGTTAACAAATATAAACCACTTATTGTTGCATTGAGTGAAACATGGCTTAAACACGGTCGAATATTTGGTATTCCAGGTTATGTTTGCATTCGTAACGACAGAACTGATGGCTACGGTGGTGTTGCCATCTTAATCAAAAACAATGTTGCGTTTTCTCAAATTACATTACCCAATCAGTATTCTTTAATTGATTTCGTTGCAGTACGTGTAAATAATGTATCTTATGCCTCTGTATATATTCCAAAGCCTTCCTCCGCTGCTCTACAAGAGATGAGTGATATTTTTAGTTCATTGAAAAGCCCTGTCTTGATAATGGGAGATTTTAATTGTCATCATCAGACGTGGGGATGCGGTGAAAATAAAAGTGATGGTGTACGTTTGCTACAAATATTAGATGACAATAATTTATGTGTATTAAACACTGGGACTCCGACTAGACGTACCAAGCCCAATGAATTGCCGAGTGCTGTGGACTTGTCGATTTGTTCACCTAGTTTGGCCTTATCACTCACTTGGTCTGTCTTCTCTTCTTCTACACTAGGCAGTGATCATTTTCCCTTAGTAATAGCATCCCCTGACAAATATCCCATCAGTGAAAAGCGTCCCCCTCGATTAAAGTACAGATTAGGTAGAGCTGATTGGGAAAAATTTAAACAGGTCCTTGAAGTCAAAGTGTCACAGTTACCTGAAATACTTCATGGAGGAGAAGATGATTGCTCTCGAGCCTTAGCTCTTTGCATGCTTGAAGTAGCGGATGAGATTTTCCCTGTAAAAAGTTCCCGCACAAACAATTTACCTATGCCCCCTTGGTGGAATACTGAATGTTCAGATGCAGTACGAAGAAGAAAGGAAGAGGAAAGAAAGTATGGTGAGGATATGTCGGAAGAAAATTTAAATAAACTTACTGGTATAATTAATGAGACTAGAGATTTTTTGAGGGAAAGGAAATTTGAGGGATGGAGATCATTTTGTGCCTCCCTTTCTCCTAGAACTTGTCCTTCGGAGGTCTGGAGTAATATTAAGCGTTTTAGGAATGCTTTTAATCAAAACCGCTATGGTGTTCAGTTGTCTCCTGCTTTAGCTGACGATTTTCTTGATAGATTGGCCCCTGCAACAGCTCCTGAAAAAAATTCGTTGATGCCTTGTTGCGCATTATATCCTGGAATAAAAGAATCGAATAGTTTAAACTTACCTTTTTCTTTATACGAGCTTAAAGGAGTATTGACGAGTGTTAAAGATTCTTGTCCTGGAGAAGATGGAATACCTTATGCTTTCTTTTCAAATATGGGAGATTCCTCACTCTTATATTATTTAGAAATAATTAATTCCATAATGATTTCTGGGAACATTCCTAAATCTTGGCGAACTCAAGAAATAGTCCCTATACTAAAGCTTAAAAAATCTCCAGATGATCCGGCTGCTTATCGACCTATAGCCTTATCTTTGGTTATTGCTAAAATTGCAGAACACCTGGTTAAGAACCGTCTTGAATGGCATATCGAAAGAAATAATTTGCTTTCGATTTCTCAATACGGCTTTCGTAAATCTAAAAGTACCATAGACAGTTTAAGTATCTTTACCACAGACATCAATTTGGCCTTTTCTAATAATTTATCGGTGGTTGCTGCATTTTTAGACGTTTCGGCAGCTTATGACAATGTAATCATATCAGTGCTCAAAAATAAACTAATGAAATTGCAGGTGCCGTCAATTTTAGTTAATTTCATTATTAATATCTTATCTATTCGCTTTATATTTGTAATAACAAACCAAGGTTCAAGACTCTCACGAACTGTTTATAAGGGATTACCTCAAGGGTCTGTACTTAGCCCGTTACTTTACAATATTTATACACATGATCTTGAGGCGTCCTTAAATGGTATCGTTAGTGTTTTACAATACGCTGACGACCTACTTATTTATTCAATAAACATGTCTATCCCAACTGCATGTAATTCATTAACAGAATCCCTCACGTCATTAAAGGCTTGGCTTGATAATAATGGGCTGGATTTATCAGCTAAAAAAAGTTCTGTAGTAGTTTTTTCTAGAAAACGGGATTTTCTGCCACCTAAAGTTTCCTATTGCAATCATACTCTAAATGTTGGGGAGGAAACTAAATTCTTGGGTTTAATATTGGATAAGAAAATGACAGGTAAATCTCATCTAAGTTATATAGTGGATAGATGTGAAAAGCAGTTGAATATTATGAGATGCCTCTCAGGTGTGTGGTGGGGTGCTCACCCTTTTAACCAGAAATTGTTATACAATGCTATAATTCGTAGTATTTTGGATTATGGTACCTTTTTATTAGAAGGTGGTAGTAAAAAATGGTTCAAAAAGCTAGATAATATTCAATCTAAAGCTCTCAGAATCATTTCGGGTTCAATGCGTTCGAGTCCTTTAAATGCGTTGCAAGTAGAGTGTGGTGAACCTCCTTTATATTTCAGAAGACAGCTGTTAGCTGATAGGTTTATATTCAAAATCATGCAATTTTCCAACCATCCATTGATCATTAGGTTAGATAATCTAAATTATTTAATTGAAAGCTCCAACTATTGGAGATGCAAATCTGTTCCTTGTTTAATTACTAGTTACCGGAAGTTTAAGTTACTTGAATCGCCTGTGCATAATGCACCAAAGCTAGCAATATTTAATGATAACTTTTTTGACTCTCTACTTTTAGAGCCTGAAATAACATATGATATGGGTATCGCCAAAACTGATTCTGGAGCGAATTCTAAATTTATCAGTTATATTGATGATAAATGGAAAAACTGGCAGCTAATATTTACAGATTCTTCTAAAACGCTTGCTAGTTGTGTAGGTGTAGGAGTTTATCATGCACAGTATAAGCTTATTCAAAAAATAAAACTTCCTCCGGAGTCTTCTGTTTTTACGGGGGAGTGCTTTGGCCTATTTAAGGCACTAGAATATGTTTTGTTAGCTAAGTTACAAAATACCGTTATATTTTCCGACTCTAAGAGTGCGTTACAGGCAATTGAGAAGTTCCCATTTAAAATGAAGGCTTTCTATCCTGTTGTATTTGATATTAGGAATCTATTATATGAACTAAGGTTGAAGGGGCAATCTGTACATTTTGTTTGGATTCCTAGCCACTGTGGCATAAAGGGAAATGACAGGGCGGATGGTTTAGCCAAGGAGGCTGTCAATGATGGAGACACTTTTCCCTATAAAAACTTTTCCCATGATATCATGAATTTACCCAAGTCATACCTTCGCGATGCCTGGAGTGTCTCGTGGGCAGAGAGCGCACAAACAAAAGGAAAATATTATTACTTTATACAACCTCATGTTCCTATTAAGCCGTGGTTTTTCAAGTTTGAGTGCTCCAAATTGATTGTTAGTCAAATCATTCGTATGCGTTTGGGTCATGTATGTACTCCTTACCATCTTGCCAAGCTCCGTATCGTAGAGGATAACATGTGTGAATGTGGGGAAGATGTTGGTAACTTGGACCATATATTTTTTTCATGTTCTCGTCATGACCGTTCTGATTTCCTTGATTCCCTTATTAGTTTAAAAACCCCTTTCCCCACTCGTATGATTTGTTTATTACATAACCCAATAATTTATTATGATCTAATTGCCTCTTTTCTGTATAAAAATGATATTAAACTTTAGTTTATTTATTATATTGTACATAATATATTATATTAATGACTTGCCTGATCCATAACTCCTATCATTGTAATCCTTCCCGTTCCGTTTTTTATTTCCCTGTTTCCCAAATTTTTACCTGAAAATGGCACAAAGTAAAACTAGTGCCACAAAAAAAAAAAAAAAAAAAAAAAAAAACTTAGACTAATTGACATTTAATTTTACAAACAACGTTTGTGTTTGCAATTTTCGACTCGCGTGTCGGTATTTGGATCTAGTAGAAATTATAAAAAATTATAATAAAAAGGAGCGTTAGGTCAACATTTCTGTATTTATAAGAGTATCTTATGTTTAATAAGTAAATGGTTAACTTTAACCAATAACATACTCTAATGTTTGTAGGTTAAGTACGTATTGATTCTAAGAGAAAATGAATAAAAACAGGCCTTGGAACAGGGATAATCGTGATCGCAATATGCGAGGAGGCTTTAGAGGTGGTCGCGGAGGAAATAGAGGATGGTTAGGCAACCACAGAGGTTTTAAGGCTGGCCAATGGAATAATTTTGATGGCCCTAGTGGGGGCAACAAGTTCCAAAACAATTACTCAGGAAACAAGGGTCACTGGAAAAAGAGGGATACCCCAGGAAAGCGATTATCTGAAAACGATATTGGTGTAACAGAGTATGTAAGCAATCATTTAGGATTTAATGGCATCATTAAATCAAGGTGAGCTGGCAATATTGTACCTATTTTAAACTATTCAGTTAACTTAAAAGTGTCAATACTAACCGTAATAACCGTAGTGGGGTTAGTGACTTTTATGCAAAAACTGGTGTGACAGAAATATTTATAATATCATAATAATTATGATTACTTTCACAGAGAGAAGGCCTATGTCCGAGGATTGCTGTAGGCTGATGATGCTATATTCTGAAGCCCTTCGGCGTGAGCTAGTTTAGGTCTTGCTGTCGACTGTTACTAATATTACTATTTTACTGAATTTACAAATCAAATCTCTTCCAGATACTCAGATTTCCAAGTATCGGAAATTAACGAGCAGGGTGAGATAGCCAAGCTAACATGCCTAAATGTACCGCATGCCCCTGAAGAGGATGCTGTCAGTGAGGATGAGGACCTCCTCCTCTCAAAGTATAACCTGGAGATACTACCAATGGAGACTTGGGATAAAATCAATTCTTTGGCTGTGAGCAAAGATCCAGATACTGAGAGTGTTGAGGTAAAGTATTATCCATGAAATTGAATTAATTTACTTCGAATGTTATAATAACATATTGTTTCAACAAACAGAATTAGTATTGGAATGTATTTTACGGGTACAGTCAGTGCACAATTTCACATATTTACTATTTGAATTATTTTGAAGTAATATGTATAGATCTACAAGTTTTGAATAGAGCATATTGTATTCCTCTGTTTGTTACCTCAGTAATTATGTACATTACAGATTGATATGGAAGGGGTAACAAAGGAGCAAAGAACTAAAATCCATGATGCAGTCAAGAAAGCATTTGGTGATAGCATAGTTGGCAGCACTGTCAATATTGATGATAAGAAACTAATGCGCTTCCAGAAGTTTAAGAAAGGAGGTAGGGTTATGTTTGAAGCGTTTTATAATATATAAGTTATTTTTTTTTGTTGTCTCTATCACTTTTGACAAAAATTCCCAGAAAATTTAAACATTCACCAAAGTTGAAACGAATAAACGTAAAGTTATTGTTACATAAACAAATATACCTTGTCTTTGATATGTCAAGTGTCATCCTTAGGGTGGGAAATCAATCACGAGGTTGGCTATACAGTATTATTTATATCACCTTATGTCCAGCATGGTTGTCATAGTCTGGTGAATGGTGAGGCATTGGTGGTATCATATCTGTTTAACACATGCTTGGACTCACCACAACAATTTGTCATCTGAAAGAGTGGTTGCAAAAGATCAGTGATTTGGACTTATATTGTTGTTTTTTTCATGGTGTTAAAGTGCGCATAGACAACAGAGTGAAGTGGACATGGCCGGGTGAATATGTGCATTTCATAGTGCACAAGGAGAACTGTGACACAATGGACGCAGCTGTACGCATCGCCGAACGAATAGGGATCCAGTGAGTTACAACATTCTTTTAATTTAATCCATCCTCCTGTAAAAGGTCGCTTAAAACGCGCGCGTTTGTGGCTCTAAGGTCTCTCTTGTCTTGTATTTTCCTTCGGCCCGGTCGACAGTTGTGGATGAACCAATATGGAGATGGAGGCTTGTAAACGGCGGTGGTGCGGTGCTAGCCTCGCGGCCCCGGTTCAATTTCGCGCCGTACTTGGTGTGGCCGTGACTAAATCAAATCAAATTATTTATTTGCTAGAATATGGTACATAAGGTGTTACAGTAAATTTGTCTCAGCGTATCCTGCCACAACATGGCGTGCAAATGTATTCACATTAAGCGATCTCAATTAGTCTAACTTACAAATTACAGATTCTATTGACTTGTCGTCTAGATAGTCCTTAACAGTATAATATCTTTTAATTAATAAGAACTTGAAAAGTATTTTTTTAAATATTGTCAGCGGTAACTCTTGAACACTATTTGGTAAATGATTGAAAATAATAATCGACATGCAGTATACATTTTTCTTAAATAATTTTAGTTTTATTGGTGGCAGCCGAAGCCGGTCTTTATGCCGTGTTCGGCTATTTGGTCTGTCAGTGCTGGTTTCAAATAAATTGTAGTTTCGCCTAACAAAAACACATATTTCAAAAATATATAAACATGGCAAAGGTAGAATTTTACGATTTTGAAATAGAGGCTTACAGCTGTCTAAAACGTGAGCTCCACAAATTGCTCGGATACATTTTTTTTGAGCTTTAAAAACTCTTTCAAAATCTACTGAGTTACCCCATATTACAATGCCGTATCTAAGTACGGATGATACATAACCATGGTAGGCCAGCATTGCAGTGTCACAGTTTACTGTTTGCCTAATTCTTTTCAGAACATATATAAAACGATCTATTTTTACAAGAATCTTCTCTATATGTGTTTTCCAATTACAATTTTTATCGACCGTTATACCCAAGAATACACAATTATCGACAGTGGTCAAGTGAGAATCTTTATAGTGAATGTCTAGTTTATTTATGTTTGCATTGTATGTTTGAAATTGTATTATGTTTGTTTTAGTCATATTTATTTTTAAGTTATTTTTTTCTAGCCAAACGATTGCATTATCCAGAGCTTGGACGGTTTCCTTTTCTAAGTTTTTGTTATTTTCACTCTTAATCATTATTGTAGTGTCATCAGCGAATAGTATGCAATCTTTGCCTATGGCCTCAGGAATGTCATTGATGTAAACTAGAAAGAGTAGTGGGGATACGATACCTCCCTGTGGCGTGCCATGGTTATTTAGTTTATAATCCGATCTATAGATTTTTTTTCCCTTTGATAAGTTTTTGTTATTTCCACAAATTGTACTCTTTCGGAAAGGTAACTTTTGATCCAGTCGTTGGCCTTACCCCGGATTCCATAATGCTCAAGCTTTGAGAGTAGTGTTTTATGGCAAACAAAATCAAAGGCTTTTGTCATGTCTAGGAACACACAGCTTATCTTAGATTTTTGATTCAGACTTTCAGTTATGTATTTTATTAGCGTGAAACAAGCTAAAGTAGTGGAACTGCCCTTTCTAAATCCGAATTGTTCTTTTTTAAAAATATTACAAGTTGTTAAAAAGTTCTCTATTTTAATGCACATAACTTTCTCAAATATTTTGGATAGGATTGGGATTAAGGTTATTGGGCGATAATTGCTCATGTCCGTTTTTACACCTTTCTTATAAAGAGGTTTGACAATTGACTTTTTCAAACGTGTTGGGAATACTCCTTCTGTTAGAGACAGGTTTATTATGTAGGTTAAGGGAGACACTAAACTCCTTGCACTAAGCGGCGCACGTTCAAGTATGACAATCTATTAATGCATGCAAACACAAAAAAGAAATGTGATTCTCTTTCCGGCTAGAAACCGGGAATGTGTACAAGCTTAACTCTGCTTGGGGTCGGAGCAGGCTCGGGTAAAGACCGGTCGTGAACAAGAGCCCCAATAGACTCAGTGCAAGGTTCATGCGTGTATTAGTATAACTCATAGTTGGGATTTTTGGGACAGTTTCCTAAAGTTTGCTAGTACTTCCCAAGCCCAAGTAAATAAAATACTTATGATCAATACCATACATTTCCATTTCCCTAGCGTAAAGCCCTCCATGCTAGGCTACGCGGGCACTAAGGACCGTCGCGCGAAGACCTCGCAGTGGTTCAGCGCGCGCCGACTCGACCCACGCCGCTTCGTCGCAGCTACGCGGTATCTAAAGGATATACACGTTGGAAACTTTTGCTTCAAGGAAACTAACTTGAAACTTGGGATGTTGAAAGGGAACAGGTTAGTTTTACAGTCATAATCCTAAGATTTCTAGCATTCATTATTAATATACATATACAGGGGAACAATGTGAATTTGGTGGGAAGTAACAATAGAATTAGCATCAATCTTTAATCAGATGTGATATGTGGAAAGCATTGCATTGCATAGCATCTTATTCTTTTTCCACTTTTCTACTGTTGCTGTGGTTTGTAGGTCACAGTGTGCTTAGCTTTTTCCGCCTGTATTGGGGTCAGTCTGTTCAGGTACTTCATAAAATTCCATCAAAATAGACTGCCATGTTTTGAAGAACCTAGTTTTGACTGCTGGATATAGGCCTCTCTCTATTGTGCCATTTTCTTGTGACACTCCTTAATGTTAATAAATAAACAAATCTCCCCAGGTTCCGCATCGCCCTCCGCAACGTCACGGCCCCCGACGAGCTCATAGACGCGGCGTGCGCGCACCTGCAGGAGCGCGGCTTCATCAACTACTACGGGCTGCAGCGCTTCGGCTCGCGCATCGACACTCCTACATACAACATCGGCTTGAAGTTGCTGCAGGGGAACTTAAAAGAGGTATTCATTTATTTATTTATTTAGGGAAAACAAATAATTGTACAATATATGTTACAGTAAATATTACAACGTATTAGAGGTAGGCTAATCAACAAACCACGACGTTTCCACATTTTATTTATGTTAGAGACACAGTGTAGACCAGTATTTTAATTTACACTAACGTAAATAAGAAGAATGTAATGTGTAATAACAAAATAACGACAGGAAGAGATAAGAAACAAATGTACATTTCTTAACTTATCTTATGACTAAAAAGGTTCCTGCTTTATACATAAAAAAAAATACATAATAAAGAAAGGGCAACACAAACATTACTAATTACACAATGGGGGCTATCGCGTGTGAATTCGCCGCTAGAGGCGCTAGTGTAGCGCGGGGGCATCGAAATGTCAGATTTCATAGAAAGTTCACGCGTTGCCTGCTTTTTTATCACGTATTTTTACTAATATTCACCATTGTGGTCTAGATTGAGCTATTCCTGATTAATTAAGACTTGAAGATTTTAAGTAGCAACTTAGGATCTTATTTGTTAGTACTTGGAGGTAAAATGATATTTAAATGTTTCATGTTTGCTAATTTTAGGGGGAATATTGTAAATATGTATCTGAAGTTTACACTATGTTGTTATACGTTTTAAATTAACTTTTTATAAAGTTATGGGTACTGTGAAGTATAAAATAAAATTATTGACATAACCTTACGCGACAGTGGCGCCATCTGGTGAGCTCAAAAACGATAGCCCTCATTGCAGACTACGACAGCGACACACAACGAGAGCGACACTGAAAGTTTTTAGATCTGGCCACTTGTAAACGATATAATAAAAAAATAAGTTCCAATTTTGAAAATGGAACTCTGCCAATATTATTGTGTATGTATTTTATTCATTTGTCATTTGTTTACGATTTGGCGGCAAATTGAAAATTGTCTGTGTCACGCAAGGAAATTATATAAACTAACTGGAATGATGACGTGCAATGCAAAGGCGTTCCAAGCGAGAAAACTTCAAGAGTGGATGTCATCCTTTTCTAATAGGGTATCCAATATTTGTACTTACACTCGGGACAGTTATTCTGTTAAAACATACTAGCACTCCGTTCCCTTATTTTCATGTGTAGCAGTCTATTTAAAGTTACGGGGTATTAAAATACTTGGCGAAACCGAAACCCACGCATACTGCTCATCAAAGGCAGAGCCATTTGGAAAAACTACCTACATTATTTTAAGGCATAATAATAATTAAAAAAACCTCACATGACTGCTGCCGGCAATGTAGCGGCGGTAACCTTTAGTTTTCCAAGGGTGCCAAAGTACAAAAAAAACTCTGTAATGGGATAGGTTTATGATGTGAAGCGCGTGTGTGGCACTTATTTTCGTTCACGGTCGTCTACGTGTTAGGTTACATCCATCATTAATTTGTTTATAAAGCAAACAGGGCTGCAATATGCACATAGATGAATCATGAGCATTTAGCATATTCAAACAACTTACTAGTATTTGATAAATTTATTAATCACACTAAACATTATTAAACGTATAGTTTTATGTAATTATTGTTGACTTTTTGTATGAGTCAGTAATCTTAAAATTAAATCTAAGTACGAAGATGCTGATGATGCATGACGGCTGCAAACCAGGCAATAAGTTGAATACTTCTTCTTTAAAAGGAACTTGAAGCCACCATTGCTGAAGATTCTTGATTCTCTTCCGGGATTACAAGCGTAATGTTATGTTATGATTTCCAAATATTAGTAAGAATTATTGTGATCAAAGAAACGAAGGTAAGAACAAAGGTTGAATCGACAGTTGCCGCCAAATTGTTTTGTATTTTGTACGTAGAAAAGGAGTTACAATTTCATTCTTTACAATATTTTTTTGATCCCCGTTTATAGATCTAGAACATTGTCACCATGGCCATAGTCGTAATTTGTAAACAAAATTAAAAGGACTTACCCAAATATAGATATTCCACATCCAGCAAACCTGTGACTATTACACGCCTTCACACAACACTATTTTACCATATTTAAAGTGAAAGATTTCACTTAAATACAATAAAAAGCACTTGAGAAAGCAAATATACGATTTCAACGCGAAAGTATATCGGTCATATTATTAGTGTTATTTTTTAATTTATTTCAAGACCAAAGAGTTAATGAGTTTCATGAATTTTGGCATTCATAAATTGCAAGTCACTATCACTACATAGTATAAAACAAAGTCGCTTTCTCTGTCCCTATGTCCCTTTGTATGCTTAAATCTTTGAAACTACGCAACGGATTTTGATGCGGTTTTTTTTAATAGATAGAGTGATTCAAGAGGAAGGTTTATATGTATAACATTGCACCCGTGCGAAGCCGGGGCGGGTCGCTAGTTGTTAATAAAGAATTCAATTTCGCAAGAAATTATTATTTTAATATTTAGTATTTGAATATTATTAAAATTAAACCCGTTACGATTTACGTGCTAGTTTAGCTATCAACGTGATTTCCGATTACAGTTTTAAGTTTTTGTTTACTGGCATTTATTAGACAAGGACACAATCCACTCTCGTCGCTTTCTCGCTCTGAAGTTTTCGTCCCCCTTTGATTGCGTTAAAGTAATACGAATTCTTATTTGTTTGAGATAAAGTTCATTTTCAAACGGTTTTTTGATATCAAGATTTTGTTTGTAATCATTCCAGTTAGTTTATATAATTTCCTTGTTACAGCGTGAATTTAACGCGAGAACATTTTCGTACAATGATTTTTTATGACTTTCAATGTCATTTAAGTCAACAAGAAAGTTATGATAGACTTCGATTGGCCTTTCACGATGTAGTCCCATCTCGTGCCACTGTTTACAACTGGTTTAATGAGTTTAAACGTGGTCGCACTAATCTCACCGATGATTTGCGTGAGGGATGGCCGTCTACGGCGACGACAGAAGATAACAGTTTTCTCAGTGTTTCATCAAAATAGTGGACACTATTTTGAAAAGATATAATAAAACTAATAACTTGCTAATTTGTTCAGTTTTTGATTTTCTAAGAACTTTCAGTGTCACCCTCGTATTGACTAAAAGTTTCTTAAATTTATGGCGGTCTAAAGCAAATATGCAACAGATCATGAAGCATCATGATTTGAAGCAAAAGGCGCCTCGATTCCAACGTGAGAAAATTAAACCTATCCAAGGATGTATGAGCTACGTTCCATTTGGCATCCAAACTGCATTGATCTTAAAAACTTGCGCTGAAATTTTTCTAAGGCGAGATTGTATTTATCATAATAAGGGTCCCATATTATCATACAGGCACACTCAATTTGTGGTCGGATTAAAGAATTAAATAAATACAGGAAAGTGGCTTGAAATCTATCGATGATCTCATTACAAGACATCATTACATTTGAAATGCTTTGGCAATAATCCTATCAATGTGTAGATTTAGGTATAGTTTACAGTCCAATAAGATACCCAGATCACTGATCTGAGTCTCTCTAAGAAGTAGTTCGATGCATAGAGAATAGTAGGGAATATGCATGTAATTCTTTTTTCACTTAAATCAATAATATGTTTCTTTGACACATATCATTTGACGTCACTACCGGCATCGATGCGTTTTGTGTTTGCGTTCCGTTTCGCCAAAAACACGCTACATAAAATATTAAATTGTAAAATAAGCGTTTTATTAGAGAATTAAACAAGTGTACCATAATGTTTTTATGGTCCAATACAAGGCATTTTTAAGAAATACAAAAAGTTTTGTATTTCTTGCATATACCCTATTAAAACTAACGATGTTTTTATTCTTAGTGAAATTCATGTACCTACATTTAGTTTAGTTTATTTAATTTACTATCTATTCAGATCATCTTGTAAGAGAGGACAATCATTGATTATTAAGATTTTCCTGAAGATTTTGTGGTCGTCGTCATACAGAAAAAAAAGCAATACTCGATGTCATTTATTTATAGTAAAAACAATAAAGGTCCAAGAATTGATTCCTGAAGGACTCCGGGGGTAGCAAGAAAGGTGTCAGAATGATACCCATTACTCACAGACTGAAACCACCGCAGCAAATTGCCTCTAATGCCATTCAATGCAATCTCCTTCATTAATATTTCGTGGTCAACTCTATCTAAAGCTTTTTTAAAGTCTGTATACACGGCGTCAGTTTGAGCTCTTACATCCATACTTTTAAACAGATGATCCGTAAATATCATTAAGTTAGTAGCAGTAGATATACATTTTTGACAAAACCGTATTGTTGAACCAATTGTTGATGAATGAAAGGGTAAATTTTGGAGATGGCAAGTTTATCGAAAAGTTTAGCTAAAGCACAAAGTAGGGATATAGGTATATAGTTTTCAACATTTTGCCTAGAGCCACTTTTGTGGCAGGAACTAAATTTGCATGTTTCCAGACTGAGGGAAATAAATCATATCAATACATGAATACATTTGTTAAAAATAATCGTTACAGGTTAAGAAATGGTAGCAGAAGTCTACTTCAGAAAGTATGGAGGTATCCCGTCAAACTCAAACTCAAAGCGTTTATTTCAATTAGACCTTCGCAGGCACTTTTGAAAGTCAGAAAAACAAAGGCGAAGCTACAGTCACAGACACAAGGCATAATAACTTGTGAAAGTACTGTAGTTGCCCATTCCAAAGCGTAGATCTCTATGGAGAAGAATGGGCAAGAAACTCCATGGACACTCTTTTCAATCAAAATATTGTTACAAGATCTTGGTTACATCATTCATGTTGAGATTATACATATATGTGAGAACGATGTAGAAAGACGTGCACATTAAGAGCGTCCAGAGTAAAAGATTATAACTATCAACAATTTAAAAACAAAGTAGTTAAAATAAACCGTGGCAACTAAGAGATGCCCGTCAGGCCCTGGACCTTTAGTAATTTCCAATAGCTGTAACTGTTTGTGAACGAACTGGTCGTACTGGTCGTGTGTGGTGGACATCTCGTTCGCTAGCCCCGCTCTGTCACCGCGTGTCGTTGACTGGCGCGTCATGGAGGGGGTGGAGACCTATTCCGACCACCGGTATATCCGGATCGACGTCTCCGCCAAGACCCCAAGCGCGCCGGTCCTACAGGCCCCGAGTGGTCCGCGTTGGGCGCTGCAACAGCTGAACCGGGAGCTCCTCCTGGAAGCCTCGATCGTGCAGGCCTGGGTGACATCACCGGACAGGCCTGCCGACGTGCCGACTGCCGACTGCCAACTCTTTGAAAGAGTCATTGGCAACCGCCTCGCCGGGCACCTGGCGGAGATGGGGCCGGATCTTGCGGAACACCAGTTTGGTTTCCGCAGGGGGCGCTCGACGGTGGACGCCATCATGCGCGTGAGAGCCCTCACGACGGGGGATGCGGTGTCCCGGGGTGGAGTGGTCTTGGCGGTGTCTCTCGACATCGCCAACGCCTTCAACACCATGCCCTGGAGCTGCATTAGGGAGGCACTCCGGTATCACCGGGTGCCGACCTACCTTCGTCATGTGGTCGGGGACTACCTGTCGGACAGGTATGTCATTTACCCTGGTCGCAGCGAAGAATGGAACCGGCGAGAGATGTCGTGCGGTGTTCCACAGGGATCGGTTCTAGGGCCGCCCTTGTGTAACATGGGTTACGACTGGGTGCTGCGCGCCGACCTCCCTGACGGCGTCAACGTAGTTTGCTACGCCGACGACACGCTGGCACAGGGGAGGTCGCACGAGGCGGCGGCCGAGCTAATGACACGTGGGGTCGCGATGGTCGTGGAGAGGATCCGGCAATTGGGTTTCGAGGGGCCATTGCACAAGTCCGAGGCCATGTGCTTTCATGGGGCTCGGAATGCGCCACCGTCGGGATCCATGGTGACGGTAGGAGGGGTTCCCATCGGCGTCGAGCCGACGTTGAGGTACCTAGGTCTCATCCTCGACAGCCGGTGGAACTTCGTGGAGCATTTCCGACGTTTGGCTACCAAACTGGAACGGGTCGGGGCTGCCTTCAAGCGGCTCTTGCCCAACCTGGGGGGTCCAAACGCCTCCTGCCGGAGGCTCTACGCGCGGGTCGTGCCCTTTACGGGGCCCCGGTGTGGGCGCGTTCTTTGAGGCGGCGAGCCGCCCAGGATACCGCACGATCTCCTGCGAGGCGGCGAGCCTCCTTGCCGGATTGCCGCCATGGGATCTGGAGGCGATAGCCCTCGCGCGCCTGCACGAGTGGCGCGTGGAGGCACTACGCCGGGGGCTACCTCTGCTGCCGCGGCAAATCGTCGCTCAGCGGACAGACCTCCGGCGCGATCTCATGGCGACATGGAGAGAGCGACTGTCGCAACCCCGTGCAGGCCACGCCACAATAGTGGCGATAAGTCCTCTCTTTGAGGAGTGGCTAGAGAGGCGCCACGGCGCCCTCACCTTCCGCCTGACGCAGGTCCTCACCGGACACGGTTGTTTCGGGAGGTTCCTGCACCGAATCAATCAAATCAATCAATCAAATCAAAATATTTTTATTTCACATAGGCCTAGATGGGCACTTATAAAACGTCGACAAAAAGGTGCACGGTTCGGGTTGGTCGTTTCCTATAGAGAAGAACCGGCAAGAAACTCCATGGTTACTTTTGAATCGGGCGGGAGAAAACGCCCGGGTGCTACCATTGTGAGGATCGACCGGAGAACACGGTGGAGCGCACGGTGGAGATCTGCCCCGCGTGAGCGGAGCACCGCTGTGTCCTCGTAGCGGCGATCGGCGGCGGCGACCTGAGCGTCCGGCCTTGGTTCAATCCATGGTCCGGAGCGAGACGGAATGGGACGCCGTCACCTCCTTCTGCGAAGCAGTCATGCTAGCGAAGGAGGTGGCGGAACGTGACAGGGAGAGATCCTCACGTCCCAGCCGCCGCGGGAGACGCACCGGGCGTCGGGGGCCACCACGTGGCCACCGTAGGCGCGGGCCTGTAGACGGTGAGCTATGGGCCGTGTCGACGACGCGTTCGTGTTCCACGCGCGCCTCAAAGAGAGTTAGCAAACAGGAAGGGGTCCGAAAGGACCGATGCCTGCCAGGGTTGCGGGACTGTTCGAAAGAGATACCGCGGCCCTGGAACACAAAGGGCAAAGGAAGGAACATGGATGAGTTTTAGTCAGTAAAAGTCTGACACTCCTCCTGCTCAGCCCAGAGCGGGAGGGGTTATTTGATGATTTCCTATCCGAAAAAAAAAGGGTCGCTGAAATGTAAGCTTTAGTGATCAGATGGCAGGTACAAGCCGAGTCTTAGACAAGTCGGTTCACAGATTGATTGAAAGAAATCAGAAAAAAAAACCCGACTGCGTAAAAAATAACTAATAATAACTTTTAATAAAAACTGAACAGTAAAATACAAGTTCAGTCCAGTGTAGATGTAGAAGGCAATAAAATGAAACAAATAATAAATTCTAATACGAAAAATATTGACTGCAATAGTCTGGACTCATGTTGGATTTTAGTCTAGATTGCTATTAATTGGTTGGACTGTTGTAGTCAATATGTATTGTAGAGGTCTATGGCCAGCAGTGGACTATTGATGGTGAAGATAACCTAGTTTTAAGAACGAACGAAGCGAGCTAGAAAATTTTAGGATCGGGTATAGAGATATAGGAGACAGAAGATAGGCGGCAGGCTAGAAGAATATAGTGCTTGTATCTAGATAATAAGGCCGGCAGCGAGGTAGTTCGCCACACCCCAGCACCAGTGTCTCCTTTCCTTCTCCTTTTCGGGGGGGGGGGGGGCGAGGTGCTGCGTGAGTGCTTGTCTCCCCTCCCCCCCCCGCGAGGTGCTGCGTGAGTGTTAACGTGCACAACTACCTATTTTGGCATATTTTTCAGCAGTGAATGTGAGTTAATCTCTTATTAAAACAATTCAAAAGTCATTTTAGAGTTACTGATTTGAACACCTATTCTCAATGAACGTAAATTACGTGCCAGAATTCGTATCAGTGCCGTCACATTCGACCGAGGCGAGGATTACGTCATGATTTCAAGAGGGTTTTCCTCCCCAGGCTATCTCCATGATCTTGGAGTACCGCGAGGGCCCGCTGGAGCAGGCGCTGCGCGCGTACCGCGGGGGCGGCGCGGTGGCGGCGGCGGCGCTGCTGCCGCGCCGCACGGCCGCGCACAACGAGGCGCGCCTCATCCGCGCGCTCGCCGAGGCGCCCAACGACCTGCTGGGGGCGCTCGGGAAGGTGACATTATAATCGACAATCATGTTATTTTCTTTCTGTAATCGGATAGAAATCAAGTCGACGACGACAGCTCACTTAGGTGGCAGCCTATGGAAAAGTTTGAACGACGGCGTGCTACTAGAGGCTTACTTGTGTAAATGTAACAACACTGGCGCCGACATCAAAGGATAACGAAATGTTGCAATTCGTGCGGTCCCTACCACATCTTTTTACACTAACTTGTATTTTAGAGTAACTTTATCTATTTAAGGGGCGTCTATTAATTACGTGAGGCAATTTTGGCGATTTTTCGACCTCTCCCTCCTCCCTTGAAGATACCTTGCTGAGATGTCATGACATTGTGAGATTTAGAAGAAAGAAAGAAAGAAAAATCATTTATTTTGCACCGACTAGAAACGCGCAATAATAAAACATAACCATAAAAAAATTAAAAAAGAACATCAAAGCAAAAAACAAATAAAATGAAATCTAATATTACCTTCGCAGAGAATACTATTCTACATCTACGATTCTTTCTTGAGATCCCCTATGGTCACACCATAGAGAACCCTAGAAAGTGCATGTCTTTGGCTTTGGTGACACCATAGACAAGCACTTTCGACGCGACATTTTGACACAACGTTGACATAAGGAGATCCCAAAACAAAAACATTCACATCACATCAGTGCATGTACAAAACTAAACTTAAAACGTTACAATAAATATGAAGGCAAGATAACTATGTGAAACATAAATGAAACTGCGCGTCCCATCCGTACAAAAATGGTCGATGCTCAGCTCAATGCTGTGGCTTCGGACGGACCGTAAGTCCTCAGCGCTGATTTTCAGCAAAGACCAAAGGAGAGATTTGACTTGACTCTCTCACCCCTATGATCTCACGTGAAATTTATCATAATTCGCAATTACGTGCAAATACTTTAATCTGTACTTGATTGTGTTGGATTTATTTAATAAAACATAATTTAGATTTCATTGAATATTTATTATTAAATATTATGATACAGGATTTAGCCATATTTTAGTAGTGAGACATGTTTATTTAATTAGTTACCTGGTTTTACTCAATTTTTCTGTTACTTGCGGGAAAAAAATACGTGATATTTTCCACGCTCTCCCTCGTGAGATTGGGTGAGATTCAGTTCGACGCCCTGCCCCCTAAACGCCTCATTAATTACAAACAAATAAGTGTCTAAAATGTGTCATATATATTTGACGCAATTATTTATTCGTGAAAACATAGCCATGGAAGATACTTGTTAGTTATATATGTCCTTCAATAACATACTAAATGTCCGGCACGTGTACACTTGTACACTTGTACGCTTGTACACTTGTACAGCTGGCCCGCAACACGCGCCTGCTGTACCTGCACTCGTACCAGTCGCTGGTGTGGAACCGCGCCGTGACGGAGCGCGTGCGGCGCGCGGGGCTGGCGCCGGCGCGCGGCGACCTGGTGCCGCTCGTGCACATGGAGAAAGAAGGTAGCGTAATAACGATATTCACTCATTCTGTTTACTATGTCTCTCAGTTCAGCATGCCTCTCGGCAAAGGCTTATTCTAGCTGATTCTATTGAATTCTATCCCGAACCATTCTACTCGTAAGGACTAGGGCATGAGGAACCAGGTTTCGGTTCCATAGTAAAACACGGGAAAAACAGGTTTTACTAGTGGACCGAAACCCGGTGCCGCAGGCCTTAGTAAGGAGCCGCTGTAAGTATTATCTCGTGCACCCGGGTCGGGAGACGTTTTACTGGTGCGATGGCTCGATCACTAATTACTTGGGCGGAAATCTTATACAAAGCCCCAATAAAATACCCTATTAACTTAACTTACTCAAAAAAATCTTCCACAGATGAATTCGAGGATGAAGATTCAGATTCAGAAGAGAATCAAACTGACGACAACCAATCAGACAGCGAAGGTAAAGAATCTATAGAAAAAGAAGTCGTTGAAATAGAACCTGAAGAGAAACAGCAACAACTCGACCAGAATAAAGAAGAGAAACCTAAAATACCTGTGAAGGTGTTAACTCAAGAAGACGTGGATAGTGGCAAATATAGTATATTGGATATTGTGATGCCTTTACCGGGCTACTTGGTGGACTACCCGCCTAATATGAAGGAGTTTTATGAAGAGGAACTGACGAAGGTTGGACTTACGTTGGAGCTGAGGCATAAGATCAAGTAAGTGATGCTCTTTCTAAAAGATAGTACGGAATATTGTATATCATCGCTTATACTACAACACCTCGAATCACCAAGAAACCTTGGTTGCCTATTTGCATGTTCACGGTATTATTGATCAATGATCGCATTGGAGCAAAATAAAATGTGCTTTACCTTATCCCATTGAATTTATTAGTTAAGATTTCATGGTTTTCCTTTAATTTAATTATCATGTTTGTTAGAGAGATTTGATCCTTATGATTGACCCTATCTATTGATGCCATAATAGTACAGGATGTAATTTTTTGGAATTTTGCCAGTTTGATTCCCAAGTGTGGCAAACGAATTTTCGGAAATCTTTGAATGCAAAAAAATAAAGAAATGTTTCCTTTGAGTAAAATTTTCTATCTCCAGTATTTAGAGTACTTTCCCTCCAGGTGTCGTTGAGAAATTCCACCCTGTATATTATAAGGGGTGTAACAAGACCCTTAACGAAGCCGAAAGGCACTTGTTCTCCCCGTCATTGCGATTTTTTTTTCTTTTAGACTATACCTGGGAAGCTTCTAGTTACGGAGATATTGGGGGTCAAAGTTCCAACTGTTTCACAAGTTTTTTTTTTAAACATGTTTTTAATGTAAGATTTTTACTTTAAACACCTGCAAGGCCTCCGTGCTATTCAATCCATCCATCAGCACAACGTTTTGAGTGAGATAAGGGATAGCCTTTCACTTTTCCTGATAGGGTGAATTCAGTACTTATATCATACTAAGATGGCCGGTACAAGAAAATATTTCAGGATGTTATGGGAATCCAATAAATTTGATTTGTTTTTATCGTTACCGTGGCAAAACGCACGTAGCGAACGACAAGCGCGACGACGAGTTCGATGAACTCTGTAGATAGGCCGGAAGTGAACATCCATTGTTGGATTTTTTATACTAGCCGTATTATTTACATAAATGAAGTGCTGCGTACAGGGAATGTAATTTTACATTGAAATAAAGGAATAGCAACAGAAAAAAAATAAAAAATAAACTGGGGAAAAAATCCGGTGGGATATGATTCAAAATAAGGAGCTGAATGTACCCTGTCAGTTTGTGGAAGGCTATCCCTTACACCCTGTATAATATATTAACTCAAACTCAAACTCTTTATTGCATTAATTCTTTTTGTATTAACATAAAACTAATTGCCAGTTTTGGAGGGCTGTCCCT
The DNA here is from genome assembly GCA_947578425.1 of Eugnorisma glareosa. Classification (NCBI taxonomy): domain Eukaryota; kingdom Metazoa; phylum Arthropoda; class Insecta; order Lepidoptera; family Noctuidae; genus Eugnorisma; species Eugnorisma glareosa. Next base: position 21,836,681 of record OX387961.1, read on the forward strand.
TACACCCTGTATATTTATATTAAGATCAGAATATACTCAAAAATAAATAAATAAATCTCAAACTCAACCCATTTATTTCCATTAGATCATTACAGGCACTTTTGAATGTCAAACAAAAAAAAGCTAAGTCACAGTCACAAGGCATAAATCTAATCTAAATCTAATCTATACTATAAAATTATAAAGAGGTAAAGTTTGTGAGGTTGTAGGGGGTAATCTCTGGATCTACTGAACCGATTTTGAAAATTCTTTCACTAAAAGGAAGCTACATTATCCTCGAGTGCCATAGGCTATATTTACAACGTGCTCGTGGGATATTTCCGACCAAAACGCGAGCTAAGCTGCGGGCAACAGCTAGTCTAATCTTACCTCTTATCTCTTACCCTTCGGTTAAATGTTATGATATTATAGTGTTATCCTATTTGTTTGTAGGAGCTACAGCATGACGGGCGCGTACCGCCACGTGGTGATCTGTCCGCGTGACGTCACGTGGCGCACCGTGCGCTACTCCGACCCCTTCGCCGACCTCATCCCGTCCGACCTGGACGAGCTCAACAACCACAAGATCACCGGCATCGTAGAAGGTACACGCGCTTGATACTTATATCTACTGTTGAACTAGGATTGTGACTGGGGCTTGGTCACACCATATCCCTTTCTTTTCCGAACTACATACCAGACGTAATACAAGGTAGTACCTTGTACACTTAGTTGATATCCTGACTAGTTGTAGTCAGCAATTCTCCACATTTATTATGCTCAAACCTAAGTATAGAACTCTTTGCCAGCGGCTATATTCAATCAATTTTCATGGTAAAGTGAACGCATCTGAGCTCGCTTTCCATCAGACCACATGAAGGCCAAGAGCAATCACATTATGCAATGACAAATAAATAAATAAAGTTAAAACGGTGTAAATAGACCCTCAATGAAGCTGTTCGCATAAAGCATTCTTCTGTTCTGGACTACACCTGGGAACCTTCTAGTTTTAGAGATATTGGAGGTCAAAGTTCCAAACTTTACCTGTTTTTATTTAAATACTATTTTTAAGGTATAATACCTACATGACCCGTTTAAATAATTCAATGCATCTATCAACACAATGCACAATGTTTTGAGCCTGTTACATTGAGTTCTGCCGTAAAACATTTCCCAGTAATAATATTTGCGTAGGCTTCTTAGTTTGTACAGAATATTTGGTTGACGGCTTCGTGAAGGGTCGGCTTTTGATTTATTATTATTATTAGCCATTTGCGTCCCACTGCAGGGTAAAAGCCTCCCTTCCCTCTTTCCACTTATCCCTATCCAGTCCTGTTATTTGCCAATCCTTTTGGAAAGAGTCTGAGCCTGCTGCGTTGCCGTTTGCTAGTGTTTGGGAGCCATTGTGTGGTTACTTTAGCCCATCGCTCCTCCGACATGCGACAGATGTGATGGACGGCCAGCCCAGTTCCATTTGAGCTTGGCAGCCATGTGACCTATATCTGCAATTTGAGTTTTGGAACGCAGTATTGAGTTTCTTATACGATCAGTGAGTTATCCAAGGATACTGCGCTCCATTGCTCGCTGACAAACCCCTAGTGCGGTCCGCTTACACCATGTATTTTCAGCATGCCTGTTCGTAAGATTCTACACTTTTCAATCGAATTATGTTTCGAGTCTTTAAAACTTTAACAATATGCTCATGATATTGTTTGAAATCTGTATTTTCAAAACTGTTAAACCACCTTTATAAAAAAAAAACAAACAAATTAACTGCGAGTAACTTGTAAGTAACTTATAATATAATATTAATTTCTCTTATAGATTTACTCAAATTAAATTATAATTTTTGCAGACGGAAAATACAAAGCCCTTCTCCTAAACATGACTCTGCCAGCAAGTTGCTACGCGACCATGGCATTACGAGAGCTCCTGAAAGTGGACACTTCCAGCGATAACCAAGCGTCGCAGAACAACTACCACAAAGTACGAAAATCTTCTACGGCAGAAGAGACCGAAAACGGAGAGAAAAAGAAGTCGGAAAGTGAGAGTACAGAGAACTCGAAGTCGGAAAGTGAGGGTGCAGAGAAATTGAAGTCGGAAAGTGAGAGTGCAGAGAAATTGAAATCGGAAAGTGAGGGTGCAGTGAAATTGAAGTCGGAAAGTGAGAGTGCAGAGAAACCAATATCGGTAACTGAGAACTCGGTGATACCGAAGTCGGATAATGAGAATGGAGAGAAACGGAAGATGGATAGCGAGACGGAAGAAAGTGCTAAGAAACAGAAATTAGACGAATAAAAGATTTTATTGAAATATTCAAAGTTGTTTTATTTGTATTTTCTGCGTTGACTTAGGTTTGCAGTGTTGATCTGAAATAGAAAGAAAAATGGGTTAATATCTGTCAAGTAAGTCATTTTGTAAGTCATTTTACAGTTAGGTATTTTAAATGTGACATAAACTGAGAGACGAGTCCATCCATGTCATACCATGTTATCCGTTCGTCTCGGCAAATATTTTATGTAAGGCCACGCCCCCTTTATGTTAGCAAACGATAATTTGTGGTAGACCCCGCATAACACGATGATATGGCGCAGCGGACCCGGCTTTCTTTACACTGTTTTTCAAGAACCTATACACATGATGACCCTCGGAAGACTGACCCAATGTTTAAGAGTGAGGCCACACGATGCGTTAACGGTGCGGTGCGGCGTCGGAGCGGTGCCGCAACGTCATCCTACATACTAATCACTATGACGTCACACGCTGCGTTGGTGTGAGCTGCGGGACGAGGCGGGGAGGGGGGATGCGCTGCGGCCCGGGGTGCAGTATTGTATCGACGGTACAGCGCTGTACTGCGGGGCCGCACCGCCGCGCGCCGGTGTGGCGCCCTACAGCTCGAATTAATTACGGTGCGCTGCCGCACTGCACCGTTAACGCATCGTGTTGCCTCGCACTAAGGAATTAAAACTTGCGCGTTCAATTATTTCCCCTACGTAAACTTATGTTTAGCACGTCGTGCTAACGATAGGGTTGTAAGGAACCAGGAAGTGTTGCAGAAGAAAGAGGTGATCTATAGGACACCTCTTTCTTCGGCCTCTTTCTTCGGTATTTAAACAAATGGATGTTTGTATTAATTCTGTCTAACATGTACTAATATTTGTATGCCATTCTATGGCGAAACATGTAAGTTCACAACCCTATTTAATAGACCTTAACGTACCATGTTTTCTCACAAATAAAAATATTCTATTCTATTCTATTCACACTGCTGGGAGTCCAGCAGTGGGCGACAGGGTCGGACTGGGCCGGGTGACTCCCCACAAGCCCGGGGCCCGAGACTGGATAATGGTAGATGTGATAAAATCGGAAATAATGAAATATACAAAAATTATCAACGATAGTACCTAAGTACAGTTACAATTATATTCATATAAAAAATGTGAAACTAGTCAATATGTTTTAAAAAGAGGAGGTATAAGTCCTCCTCTTTTTAAAAAATATTGACTAGTTTACTAACCTAATTTTTTAATATCTCTGAAACAATGTCAAAAGTATGATAGACTAGAAATTAAAATAATATTTTGACTCTAGTCAGCTTTTCTTTAGTTCTTAAGAAATAGATGTTATTCAATCGACTTAGGGACACAACGCCAAAAACAAAGTCTCCAAGAGCGAGCGTAGCGAGCTCGAAAATTTTGCCACCTTACCTTAGACATGTTCGATTGTTTCAACCCTTAATACAGGAATTACTTGGTCGACTTACATACAAAGGCAAGATGCAAATGGAAATAGGCTAAAGATCAAGCGAAGCGAGCTCGCAATTTTTTGACACCTTGCCTTGGACAGGTTAGAATTGTTTCGATCCTTCATACAGGAGTTACTTGGTCGGCTTTTAGACAAAATCAAGATTTAAGAGGAAGCAAAGTGAAAAGCGAGCGTATCGAGCTCAAAATTTTGACCATCCTACCAACTTTTGACAATGCCATAATTGCCTATTAAGGTTTCGGGGCAAGGGCTCCTGGCGTCGCCCATGGTTGCGCGGGTTATGCTACCTATCGTCTCGCTTCCGGCAAGTCTCGCAAGCCAGCTAGGCCCGTGGAGGGCCCTCGCAGGTTGGGGCCCGGCTGGCAAACGCCTATATGGCCAGTCCGACCCTGGTGGGTGATTCCAGCTGAAATGCTGATAATGAAACTTACGTATGCTCATACTGCCTCGGCCTCCTGTGCGGCGTGTACAGCCAACCGGCGCCGGCGCCGTGTGCCGCGGCGTGCGCGCGCAGCTCGCCGGGCGTCGGGAACGAGCGCGGGCACCACGTGCACTTGTGCGGCTTGTTCTGTGGGGGACATGAGGAGCTGGTAGAAGGGGTTGTGGGAAAAGATGCTGCTTGTCCTCTTGGTTATGGTCCTTTTATTATTACGAAACCTGAATAGGATATACCTGAATAGGGTATACGCAAGATCCAAAACTTTTTTTATACTTAATTCTTAAAAATGGCTTGCATCACATTGGCTCATAAAAATATTGTGGTACACTTGTTTAATTCTACAACACTTTTTTTTTACAATTTAATATTGTAGCGTGTTTTTGGTGAAACAGAACGCAAACACAAAACGCATCTATTCCGGTAGTGACGTCAAATGCTATGTGTCAAAGAAACACTTTTAGTTGAAAAGTACTTAAAGTTTCATTAAGATTTTACTATAATATTGTTATTGCAATTTTTACTTTAATAAAGCACTTACAATATAATAAATCTATTCTATTAAGGGCAAAAAATTAGATTTAAACAAGGCAGATAGAGGGAAGTGACATCAAATGCTATGACTTGAATGGCCGCGACAGTCATGGACGTTTGAACTGTCGTAGAAAATTTCAAGAGTATATTTTTTTTTTGTGCGACATGCAGTGGTTGAAATTAACTTTTAATTATTTTCTTGGGTTGATACTACTGCATTTTATTGATTTAAGTGAAAACAAATTACATGCATATTCCCTATTCACTTCGAGGCAGGTTTAACACATCGCGCCATTTTTGTAATTTGAATCGCGGACATAGTTAAAATTCCAAATACATAATAAGATTGATTTTTAACCCGCCTTTGACCCTATCATTTTGGTTCGATTTACAAAAACTTGCTTTGAAAAAAAAAAAACAGAATGTTGTTGCTCCTTTGAACAACAACTTCAACCTACCCAGTTGCATTCTTGGAAATATTTTTTTTTAGAGACGGTTGACGGTACTACATACATTGAAGTAATTTTTATAAAAAAAATACCTTTGTGTGGGTCATGCGATGATAGTACAAGTTTGAACTCGCAGTGAAACATTTTCCGCATTCAGGACATTTGTGCGGTTTTTCACCTGCGGAAAAATAATAAGAGATTAGATTTTTTTCTTCAATAACCTTGTCTGTCCCACTGCTGGGCAAAGGCCTCTCCCATATCCATGGTTTTCTGCCGTCAACTTGAGTGGGTGAGAACAGCGTCATCATCATTATTTATACTTTTTGGAATTATGTTGGGGTTTGCGTTCAGTTGGTTCAGTATTTTACATAAAGTGATGAAGTAACTGCCGGTAACACATGATACGATACTTCTTGGTAAGGCTTGTTGTCAGAATTTCAGGCTTCTTCTACCCGTAACGACTGCCATCATGGCAGCAGGAATCACCTTCGGACCACTTCCTATAGATATGTGCAGGTGGCCTACATGACGTCTTAAAGCAGGAGTAATTCCAGTGTGGGAAAGAGATGGCACTAGACGACTTGTGTAGCTCTGTCTTTTTCCCACACTGGAATTACTCCTGCTATAAGACGTCATATAGTAAACCCCCAGGACGTCGTGGGAACCCATTATTATCCATGAGCAAACCAAAGACCACTTTCGCTCCACCGGCAACTGAATATTCTCAGAATCGTCAATCGTACATCCAATCCATACATTTTGACCGTGTAAAAAAGTGTAATAAAGTGAAAAAAAAAAGTGTAATACCTACAGGTATTACACTTTTTTAGGAAACAGCTAATAGTATCTACCTACATCATTCTGAGCCCCGGCCACATAGAAATTTTTCATCGGTGGCACGTATTCACGTGGTAACCGTTTTGGCGTCGGTGTCCGTTCCAAGTTCCACCCTGTACCTTTAATACTAAGAGATTGAATGTATACAATGCAAAGATTTCTTCATTTTCCACAATAATTCACATGGTAATCAATCAGTTTGCCCTTATGGTTGAGGAGCAGGACCAGTATTGAGCTAAGCATTTTAAAATGTATCGAAGAGCTGAGTAACAAAAAATTACCGTTTCAAAATTTATAAATGTGGAATGATAGGTATATACTCGTATACATAGTATAATGAATAGGTTCGTGGAATCGTTTATGCGTCGTTGTCCATTCCGCCATTATTTGCATAAGTCTACGTCAAGCTGTCATATTCATATTTATTTATTTTGCATTCCATATTGTATAAAAGATGTTACAGAAAAGAAGAAGATGTTACGTGTTGTCCAATAAGTGTTACCTAGTACTACAAACTGAACACCTAACAGATAAGGCAAAGTATACGTGCTTACCTGTGTGTATTCTTCGATGTGTATTCAGCGAGCTAGAGGTACTGAAACCTTTATTGCACACGTTACATATGTGAGGCTTCTCGCCTGAAACAATGAAAATATAATGCTGAGGTCTTCGAGTCTACCGATATATCAGATACAATCAGAATCTTCTTGTTCATTGACAAGCAAAATGCTACAACGAATCAGTACATGATTCTAGATTAACGATTGTTAAAATTATTCGTTATAATAAAAAAATAAAACTAATATTTTTCAAAAATATAAATCCATTTTAGTGAGGTCAATTAAGCAGTGGCGCCTTCTAAAATATGTATATTCCAACTGCATCTAGTAAGAAAAGCAATCGATCCTAACAAATCTAACTAGGCTAGGCTAGGCAGATGATGGTACCAAACGAGTATTTCAGAAAAACCGTATAACCGCGTCAGCAAGGCGCTAGTTACTATGGATTTAGTTTACAACTCATCACACTGACCGTAGGCCGTGAGAGACATTGCTTTAGTTAGAGCCTAGCCATTGGTACACTACGCCCTCGTGGTGGATTAGGACCCCCTCCCTCTCCCGGAGAGGAGGCCTGTGTTCCAGCTATGGGAACATTATAGGCTGAAAGTGCATACGTTTTTGTTTCTAGTGAAAAATTATTGGCAATGGCTCTCAATTTACCCGTATGAGTTCTCATATGCCTCTTCAACAGCGACGGTCGGTCGAAGGTCTTCAAGCAGACCTGGCACGGCAGTATGTTCTTCATGTTAGCAGATTTCTGGGGTAGGCAGAAGCTGTCCTTGGCGCAGACCAGACTGGTCCTCTCGTATAGCTTCACCAAATGGTTGTTCAGACCCTCGAGGAACTTGAAGTCTATAATGTTCAGCATTTTGTTCGGTTTCTTGCCTTTTGTTGATAAGTCTAGAGGTTCGGTTTGCATTTCCATTTTGATTTTTTTGAATTTTGATGAGGTTTTTGATGCAGATTGGTTATAAGATGCTGAGTTGTGAGTTTGTTGACAGCACAAAGCCTGATGAGGTTGCCTGATTGTGTTTGTTGCCGTTTGGTATGACCACTCCTGATAGTTTCATTAGGCTACTTAAAAAGCATTGTGGCCTTAGTGACTAGAGAAAACTAAGTTTCTTGTCACCCTGAACTTCCCATATTCACTTAGCTAATTAAGGTTTTACTAAGAACTTCTTCACAGACACAAATCAAACTGATTTCCACTCGAATTTTCACAGGTAACTGTCATAATTTCCCCTGGCTCGTCCTATAAATACGTGAAGGACTGAAGGGCTGACGTATACAAATGACAGGGTGATATTAGTGTATTAGATTGTATAACAGTTGTGTCGACGATCGTTCGGAGTATTGTGGTGTCGCCAACAATGTGTTTTGTAGAGCACGGGACACTAATCGACGTGATTTGACGGTTTTTTTTTGTGTTTAACCAGGAGGAAGGTGGATGTGGTGGTTTTCGTTTCCTATGACAGTGAATATGTCATGCTCTCTAGGCCCACTAACCTTCTCATGGTTGTTTTGCATCTTCTTAATTCCGTTTTTGGAGGAAAATGGTCATTCTTAACATGTCACCAACAGTTCTCGCAAAAGATTGCGATACTTGATTATCCATTCTTCTTCTCATCGCTAGCTACCTTTTGTTGTTTCCCTGGTTTTGCGGTGAATTTCATGCTGCAAATAATTTAAAATCTATTTGTAGGTGGACTACTAATCCTTTCAGTGAATTCCTCTTACGTTTGGGTAATCTAAGATACTGGTCCTTCGGTCCTTAGTTGAGCAGCAGACCAGGCTTAAAAGGACGATCACGTCAGCTTAACGACATGACATACACTTTTCAGTGAGGGCGACAGTTAAAGTGTTATATAGGTCGCTAGAGGAAAACTGAATCCCTGAAAACCACCAACAACTATTTTAATTATTGCCTTCTCAAATCTTTCCAACCTCATTGAAAAGTATTGAAGAAAACGTAATCGCCTCTAGAGGTGACGCTGCGAAACTTTAGGTTTCCACGCTTTGTGCGACTAAACGCAAGGAAAACGCGCCATACAAATATTTACGATTCGTCGCATTGTGTCGTATGCTGTCACTCAGACCTTTAATACACTCAACAATGTGTTGGGATTTTTAGATCGGGATACCGTGGGGTAATCTGTATTCGAATTACAGATGATACAATCGATCGGATTCAAGTTGTTATAGTAGTAAGCAGTAGATAGGTATTCATATATTCTTATTTAGTTTTGAGTTTTACATGAATATAACTATTTTCTCAATCAAATCAAATGTTTAATTAAAATTAGGCTGACAATAGTGACAATCAGCACATTTATAACATCAGTATTTGGGACAGTCCCCTAAAACGCCTACCCTTCATCACTTACCAGTAGTTTAGAAGAAGAAGAGGTGTTGGAACCAACTCCCCAGCAACACATCGGACTGTTTGTTTAGAAGAACTAGAAAATAATCAAATCTTTTCTTATCTTTCAGTGTGTCTCATGAATTTAATTTAAAGTAGACTTAATGGTATTAAGCAGGCTCTTTGCATGAAGGTTAATTTCACCATTAGTACTGAAAGACAAGTGATCAACACATCTAAACCGAGCTCAACAGATACAGGCTACCTATCGGTGTCTTTTCTTTCTTATATTCCAAAGCGATGATGACACTATTATAACAGGTCTACCCTTTATAGCAGAACTTTTTATGTCATAATATAATTTTGCATAACAGCGGATAGCATAAACTTCATTTCGCAGAAAATCGTTTGGCAGACACTCATTTATTATACATTCAAAACTCATAATTTTGTAAGTCAGAATCATCTTTTGGAATTATTTTTCATATCCCTATGAATTAAAAAGTAGAACCTTAACATCGCAGAAACTTCACAGCCAGAATCGTCTTTTGGCATACATTTCATATCGATAGTCATTGAAAGGCAGAACTATCATATCTCAGAAAGTTTACAGTTGGAATCATTTTTAGGGTTCCGTAGCCGAGTGGCAAAAAACGGAACCCTTATAGTTTCGCCAAGTCTGTCTGTCTGCCTGTCTGTCGTTTATGTCACAGCCACTTTACTCCGAAAATATTAGGACTACACAGTTGAAACTTAGTAGGTAGATGTATTCTGTGAACCGCTATAAGGTTTTTATACAAAAATAAAAAATAAAATAAGATTAAGGGGGGTCTCCCCATAAATGGAACTGAAACTAAAAAATATTTTTTTTCATCAAACCTATACGTGCGGGGTGTTTATAGATAGGTCTTTAAAAATGACATTGAGGTTCCTCAAACCATTTTCTCTCAAAGTCAATCGTTTGAAAGATAAACACTTCCAAAGTGGTAAAATGTGTGTCTCCCCTCTAATTTCTAAAGTAAGAGGAGAACAGTTCTGAAAAAAATATAGTATTATAGAACGTAAAAAAAACTTTAACCAAAATTGGTTTGAATAAGATTTGATGTTTATTTTTTGAGTTATGGGACTTTTTCATCAAACTGCAGCAACAACTTTGTTTTTCATTAACACACAATGAAAAACAAATTTAGTTTTGTTGATGAATGTAAAACAATACAACATATGAACGAATGCCTTCAAAATATTTTCATTATATTGTTTGTTGCTACGGTACCTTATGTGCGTGTGAGTACGACTCGCACTTGGCCGGTTTTTTTTTTGTCATACATTTCATATCTATAATAATTGAAAGACTCATCTATCACATTACAGACAATTCATAGTTGGAATAATTTTGTATTTCTTACTTTAAGAAGCATGCATAAACCATGCATGCAAACAAGCAAACACCATGCATGCAAACAAGCATACACCATGCATGCAACTAAGCATGCAAGGAAGCATGCAGCATGCAACATGCAGTAGGCATGGTTTCTGTTACGGCTCCGGCGCTGCGGGGTTCCGGCGGTTCCACGCGAGCTCCGCGCCTACGCGAGTTTAAATTACACTCTAGGGGTAGGGCAGAGAAGACTACGTGGAGTCGGTTTTGCAGCGATTCGTTTCTGTGGCTAACTTTTGTAGCACAATATATTGATTTTTAAAGACGTTATTTTTGTTTAAGGTTAAAAATGCTTATTTATATAAATGAAAATATGCCTAATAAAATGATTCCAAATGAAATACCAAATGAAATTCTACCAAATAATCGTCGCTCTGAATAAACATTATGCCAAACGAAATTATGCGAAATGTTAACTTTGCAAAAGGTAATTATGCCAAATAAAATTCTGCCATCTTAAAAGTATGCCATTGTAAAATCGGACAAAACATTCGGCCAAAAAATTATTATATTAAATATTTTTTATGCCTTAATAATATTCGTTTAAAGAAGATTATCCCAAGTGTGTTATGCCAAATAAATTTCGGAGCATCAAGATTCTGCCAGATAGAGGTAACCCTATTATAACAGATCGTTCAGTTGCATTGGTGATATTCAACCTATGTCGTTTTCGATGAAACGGTGACGAAAGTAGGCATCGTGCTACGAAATCGATCAAACGCATGGTAATATTTTTCCGGGAAAACTTAACATGATCTGAAAACTAATAATTTTTCGTGGGTGTAGAATTTAGGACCGTACTGACAACTTTCAGCTTTCGAGGCCATTAGCCACCTTTGAACCACACCAAACATTGGCACCACACTGCCACCTAATTAGGCTAAATGCTTTCATGATAATAGTAAAACCAATAGGTTTCGATACCAATAGGTAACTGTCGGAAGTGACGCAGTGCTACTGGTCCTATTGTACGCTCCCCATAAGCCTTGTCGATTATATTAATAAGCTTCGCAACTGGGTTAGCGAGGAAGGGTAATGCGATTGATCGTTATAATGCTTTCTATTCACACTCGCTGTTCATTATGTTAAGTTCAGTCGTATTTGTACCTGAAATACAAGGAAATTGCCATGTCATGTTGTTTCTAAGGTAGTACATATTCTATCGAGGAAAGCACGCTTCGATTTTTTTTTATAAAAGATAAAAAGTACCTGCCACATATTCCAAACTATCCGCAAAAAAATATGACAGAGCCATAACGAAATGTACTTTTCAATACAAATTCTCGAAAACTGGTTCTTATCGCACTACGATTAGGTTCAACATGCAATATATTTCACACGCGTGGATTTTTAATATTTTTCCGCACATGTGCGGAAATAAAAAAATCTACAGATAACTATACTTAGATACACTAATTCCAAATGAGTTCAATGGATATCAAGTTCAAGAAAAAAAAAAAAAACAATTGATGGTGATTGTTTTTTTTTTTTTATCTTGGCAAAGAGATATGGGTCTTTACGGCGTAAATACTTTTTCAGTATTTAAATTGTGTTTATAATTAGATTATCATAGATAAAGATGATTATTTATGATAAGAAATATTTAGTTTTACAAATTTACTTAATTAAATTAAATTAATTTGTGTTCTAAATTCAAAAATATTTGTATTTTCTATTTTTCATATTAGGCTGTTTAGCGGCATCATACCTTTGCTTCTTCGTCAACCTGGCGAAAGCAAAGAGCGGAAAAAAGCAAATTAAATCATAGTTTCCTAATAATTCCTGACAAAAATACCTTGTTCTAATATTTTATTTCTTCGAAAGTGTATTGAAAAAAGTCACTTGATACGCGTGGGGATTTGTTACTGCAGTTCTCGGCTCCATAACACCCATGCCTGCAGCTCGGTTGCTAATTCCGCGATCGAGTGCAATAACATAGTTTCCCCACTTATATCAAAATATACTATTTCGACAGTTAAAGGTAATTGTTTTTGGCAGATATTTCTTAAACTAACTCGTGAGTTTTCTAAGAATGACAAATGGAAACCGCCGAAGCCTTCAAGAGTTTACTTTCATGATTTATGATCACATTTCCATAACCCAAGCATGCACTACAGGACCTGAAATAAAGATAAATGGAACTACCTACATGCGCCAAAAAAACATCCTCCCTAGATTCACTGCAAGATAAAGAACTCTATCCCAGTATACGCCTCGGAATTACGCTCAGAACAATCGAACGCTTTTATTTTCTTCTGTTGTTATTTTAGCAACAAAATTCTCGAAAGCTATTCAAATTCTGCTTTGCCTCTTATTCAAATACCCTCACAAATCGGATTTACTCGCAACTTGTTAAGACTGCCGTGTTTCAGTTCTACCTTTCTTTTTATTTATTTTTCATCTATGCGGAGGTAAAAGAAAACTTTTATTTGTCTCAGTATCTACCTTTCTGTATATCGGGATATTTTTTTTGCTGAATTTGGGTCAGGACTTCGATTGTGTACGGGAAATTTACTGCAAATAAATGTATTTAGGTTATTTGTGACCATGTATCGCTGATACTGTGACGTGGGCACTTTTGATAAGTTTCCAAGTAATACAAATGAGACGTTGATTGATTGTCGCAAGATGGTAGAAACGTGGCTGCGTAGCATAAGATAGCAGATTAAAATTGAAGGAATAGATAGGGAGGTTAGATTTATAATAAATTCATATCATGAGGTTCTAGATTCGATTCCCAGATCGGGAAAAGTCTGACTAGATTTTCCATCGAGATTTTATTAGTAGCAACTTGGAGTCGGTTTCGTCTCCGGTAGATCGCAATAGGCTCTCCCCTATTACATGGGACTTGACATAACTAGCGTAATGTGAGTGTACAATAGCTACACCTCTGTCAAACCCCTTGGGGAATACTGGCGTGATGTTATGTATGTTTTTGATATTGTGTCCGGTGCAAGGGTTCTGCTCGTCTTTATGCTGTACTTCAAGATACGTTTCCAAAGTTTACTCCTGAACAGGTCGTGATCTCTGGCTAGACCATTCTAAAGACGCATCAATATTTGGGAATGTGATTAACTTTGTATTGTCTAAAAACGTATGAAGTTTTTAGGCCCGATTTAGTTATGACCATTACTCCTGAATGGCTGAAAAATGTTACATCGTCAGGATCATAGTCAGTATAAGTACCCATTAACGATTTAGTTATGACCATTACTCCTGAATGGCTGAAAAATGTTACATCGTCAGGATCATAGTCAGTATAAGTACCCATTAACGATTTAGTTATGACCATTACTCCTGAATGGCTGAAAAATGTTACATCGTCAGGATCATAGTCAGTATAAGTACCCATTAACGATTTAGTTATGACCATTACTCCTGAATGGCTGAAAAATGTCACATCGTCAGGATCATAGTCAGTATAAGTACCCGTTAACGATTTAGTTATGACCATTACTCCTGAATGGCTGAAAAATGTTACATCGTCAGGATCATAGTCAGTATAAGTACCCATTAACGATTTAGTTATGACTATTACTCCTGAATGGCTGAAAAATGTTACATCGTCAGGATCATAGTCAGTATAAGTACCCATTAACGATTTAGTTATGACCATTACTCCTGAATGGCTGAAAAATGTTACATCGTCAGGATCATAGTCAGTATAAGTACCCATTAACGATTTAGTTATGACCATTACTCCTGAATGGCTGAAAAATGTTACATCGTCAGGATCATAGTCAGTATAAGTACCCATTAACGATTTAGTTATGACCATTACTCCTGAATGGCTGAAAAATGTTACATCGTCAGGATCATAGTCAGTATAAGTACCCATTAACGATTTAGTTATGACCATTACTCCTGAATGGCTGAAAAATGTTACATCGTCAGGATCATAGTCAGTATAAGTACCCATTAACGATTTAGTTATGACCATTACTCCTGAATGGCTGAAAAATGTTACATCGTCAGGATCATAGTCAGTATAAGTACCCATTAACGATTTAGTTATGACCATTACTCCTGAATGGCTGAAAAATGTTACATCGTCAGGATCATAGTCAGTATAAGTACCCATTAACCGAACGATAAGTCATGCAACACCAGTTTAAGAAAAATGCCCAAAAATATTGCGAAATTTTCACCTTGATACCTTTCATTATACCAGCATCCCTCAAAGAAACTACCTCAAAGCTCGGCACTAAAATTGAGAGGTAATAAACCGTCCTTCACTACCCTCTTTTCAAATATAAAAGTAGCAAAGTAAGAAACAAAAGGTTCCCACAATATTTTCGTCAAATTACGCGCTGTATCGATCCTGGCGAGCGTCTGTTGCATAAATGCATTAGTCTGAAGATAGGCACCTCGCACTATTGAGTTGCAAGGCTTAAGCGGTAGCGGGAATGTAGCTGAGAGGTAGCGAGGCGGAATGAAGAGGGTAATATTCTACAATCACTACGAAAACGTTACTTACGTCGGTACATTAAACTTGCTACTTTGTCAATTTGACGGAGCTGTCGTTAAACATTTGTAGTACTTGGGTCAACATTTTAGACGTAGCAATAAAATCCATCAATATGAGATTACAAGGTTTCATAGGTCGATTGTAGGAAGACTAAAAGTACTTTGGAAAGTATTTATGTTTTTTTTTTTCTCTTGATAACTGAAATCGATAACTTTTTCTTTCTTTTTGGATAACTTCCTGTGGAGACAGGAAGGGAGAAAGTTATCTAGGTAAGTCATTTGAAAAATAAGTTTTTTAAATTGTTGACAAGAATGGAAGCTTTTTCATGTTACATAAACGTTTCCTGCGTGCCAATTTTGGCATTATAATCTCGTAAAAACCACTAAAAGATTTTTGATACGACTTCATTGAAACAACGGCATTTTATAGTTATAATTTATTAAGATATATTTTCCGCTCATCTCTTCCCACTCGGACCAACCGTGGTCCTCTGCGTCCGCCCTAAATTTATTCTTAATAAAGCGCGGAGCGGCCGTCCGATGTATTTTTTGATATCTCTCGCTTTGCGATGAAAGCTCGCAATCTACCGTGTTTTTCTTTGGGGATTGAGTTTGTTCAACGTTTTGATCACGTGCTATAGATGGGCGATCCTAACGTATCGGCTAAAGTAATTTTTTACTGCGTTTGAAGTTTATCTTTTGAGGTTGTTTGTTTTGGCGTTTCAAAGAGTTGGGTGTGTTTGGTTTAACATAGAACCACTAACTTTATACATTGGCGCTTAGAAGTTCTAAGGACCAATCTCAATTTGTGGAAAAATAATTTCAACGGTTTAAAATCTATTCGTGAACCAAAGATATAAGTAAATGCAGTTTTGTACGATCCCCAACTAAACTAACAAAAATGCCATGCTTATTATTGCATACAGCATTTTCATTCGCACGAGTAAGACATCTAACTGCTTCATCTTTCGATTACAGGGTGGTTGGGTGTTTTGTACTTAATCAATGATGTCTACATTAACATAATGTCTATTATTATTCTTTGTCTTCATGTCACTGGCACGACAGTATTAAAATATTGCTGGCCGTAGCCTTCGCCACTTCCACGGCTAAGCAGGTAATTTTGCCTTAGTTTGCCGTTATTTTTGTTTATGTTTTCCCCACTTGACGTTTTAGAAGTGGCTGATAAACTATTTGCTATTGGCTATTTGAGGGACCAACTGGGGTGTTTGATATGTCGTACCAACACATTTGACTCGCTAAAAAGTGACTTACTAAAATTATTGATCGCGTGCATCTCCAGACGGTGAATGTTTTGACACCTGATTAGTGTTAAGTATGTATGCGTGTATGTTATAGGCTACACCCACGTTTCGGACAAGTTCATCTGTTTCTGATCGAATAGGTAAGACTTCTGAGCTCTGAGACCCTGGTGCTGGACCTGGACTAAGTGTAAGCCTAAGTCGAATAAGTCTGAAAGACTCACGTTAGTATCAAGTGCAAATAACAATCGATTAAAGTAGAAATTGACAAAGCCATCATGGTTTTCCGACGGAACCATTACTCCTGTAGGAGGTATGATGGTTTTTGTATAGACAATTATGAGTACATGTTCCATTTGTTTGCAAATGTTTAAGAGATGGCGTAGGTCTTTCACATATTCATGATTCTGTGACATCCATGATTGTTTTTGTGAAAATCTGACCTCGTTCTTTACTCCACGTTTTATGTTTGGTCTTTGTAGACATGTACGTGATCATAAAGTAAATATTCTTTTGGTCAAGTTAACTCAACGTATTTCTTGAAAAAATAACTTTCAGTATATTTTCTTCTCGTTATTTCTATTCAGCCAATTTTAGTTCCAGACCAAAACGAACTCGAACTATCCATCATCTAGGACCCAACTCCTAGCAAGACAAACTCCAACATTAACTATGCTGTGAAAGCAAACAACTTTTATAAAATACACCTCGCAGAGAGGCGATGTTAGCGGAAAACTAATTCAGGAGTATTCAGGACTAAGATAACTTTACTTAAAATATACAGAGCAAGTTCTGCGGTAAAAAGTGGAGGTTCCAAGATGGCGGGGCGTGGCGTGACGCTGGGCGGGCGGATGGGCGGGGCCGCCCAACTGTGTCAAGTGTTTTCAGATGGATTATTTTTCTTTGATGGCTCTTACTGAGAAAGCTCTTCGTTGTAATGGAGTGCGCTATACTTGTGTAGATGTCTTGCTGGCTTTAATAATGGTAGTGTCTTTTATTAAAGTTGGTTTTAGCTGGATTGGAGGGGTTTATGTTGAG
This sequence comes from Eugnorisma glareosa, assembly GCA_947578425.1. Taxonomy (NCBI): domain Eukaryota; kingdom Metazoa; phylum Arthropoda; class Insecta; order Lepidoptera; family Noctuidae; genus Eugnorisma; species Eugnorisma glareosa. The sequence goes on from OX387961.1 coordinate 21,853,805, forward strand.
ATGACTGGTTGGAGCTGGGTGTGGCGCGTGTTTGTTATGTTTTGCGAGCTATAAGAGCCATGATGGTAGTTTTTGAATACTCCAGCAATTACGTAGGTGAAGCTTATTAGCTTGCCCGGATGGTTAAGACAAATTGAGATTGTACGATAACGATGATGGAACAGTCAAAATATAATAAAGAAGTTTCCTAAAAGTTCCTGTCAATTTTGTTGAAAGTTGCTGTAGGAATCTAAAATGCGTAGAAAGCGATTCTCGGCTCTCAATTGAGTAAAGTTGTTCATCTGGATATACATATAGGGTGTAACAAGACCCTTAACGAAGCCGTCAACCAAGTATTACTTATGGACATCAAAATAAGTAACTTTGCGAAAAAATTATAGCTGGGAAACGACTTTTTTTTGGGGGTGACAAATCACGTTTTACGGTAAGACTTGTTGATTGATGAATTGAATAGCACGAGGGTCGTGGAGGTGTTTAAAGTAAAAATCTTACATTAAAAACATTTAATTCAAATTGAAACTTGTGAAATAGTTTGACTCCCAATATCTCCGTAACTAGAAGGTTCCCAGGTATGGTCTAGAACAAAAAGATGATCGCAATGTTGGGGAGAACAAGTTCCTATCGACTTCGTTAAGGATCTTGTTACACCCTTTATTATCTGAAAAAGACGTAAAAGAAACACCAAAACTGAAAATCTGTAACATCGTATGTATTTGTTGTACATTTAATTGAAAAAAGCTTTGTTAACAATTTCATCTAATATACTGTATTGGTCTCTTACACTGCTCAGAGTAACTCAGCTCGGGAGACCTACCTGTGGGAAAATAAAATAGGCAAACAGCTGTTCCCCTCTTCATGCTTTGTGAAAGTAACTTCTTATTTTTTAAGTGCAGGATTACTGAGCAGGTACTCTTTGTTTTAAGACTGATTTTCAGACTGTAGTGTAGTGGAGTATCAAGTATTGCCAGTTGCCTTGTATTAAGTATCTTTCGTACCTTCTCTGTCTAGTTGGATATTTATTTTTGTGCTCACTAACTGTGAGCAAAAGAGTAGTCCTTTGACCAGGTTTTTAACTAGGAGAAGCCGGGGCACTACGGGCCTCCGGGGTAAGACGGGCACCCCCTCTACCCTGCAGGTTATTAAACCAAGACACTCGGAACTGGTCACTGTACTTGCGCCGGCGAAGAGGATAATGATGACGAGTCCCTTCACATTTGTTCTTTTTGCGCTCGTTTTTAAACGTACATTAGTGAATATGCCTGTGTATGCCCATTATGCCCCGCATATGATCATTTTACCCCAGACACGGGGCAAAACAGGCAGTTTCTTTTTTTTTTAAAGTTCGATTAGCACCGAAGACTGGTAAGACTTACACAAATATTTTGCGTTAATTTTAAAGAACATTAATGAGACTAATAAATGGCTGTTATGTTTTTTCATTATCTGGTTTTTCTAAGATTTTATTCAAGATTTCCCTTAAGGTGGGCCCCTTAAGAGAAATCTTGAATAAAATCTTTCTCATTGCCCCGGCTTCCCCTATTTTTTAAATCAATAATTGCAAAATTACATCTTTTTTTAAATCCTTTATTGTACTGATCTACAGATTGTAACAGCATCAGTACTTTCGTTGATATTAAGAATGAATTCAAGTCAAACACAAATACCGATCAAAAATGACAATAAAGAAAACAAACGCAAGTAAAAAGTAAGGAACTAATACAGAAACACATTTCATTTTCCCACCGTACGTACTTAGACGGTATATCACACAATTTCTCGCGAACAAACCGCTCCCCGGCGTAATTCTTTCAATTTCATCATGTATATTTAAATGAGTTTGTATTACAGAACGTCTGTAAGAGCTCCGCGCTTTAATATGGACGGGGACACTCTTATTATCTTGCGAGGTGACTGTTTTCATTGTTACACGGTATTGTACCTGCTGTATGGGGTTGAAGGTACCTACGTTATAAGCAGTTTAGGTGTGACGGTATATTTGTCTACCCATTCCTCCATAGATATATTCTTCTCTTCTTTTGGTGCTTCTCTAGTTGGGTCCTAAGTTTTGGCTTTGACTTCGTATTTACTACCCATAATGTCATTTACTTTCTTCTTTTTTCGAGAAAAGGATTAAAATGTCTTGAAAATAATGCATAATGATAAACGTTACCGTAGGAGTGACTCTATTAGTTTTTAATAAAAGTACAAAATATAATTAATTAACAAAGAAACAGCTGTGCGTATGTTATTTCTTCAACCTTTCCAAATGTTGAATACACCCAATAAATTCGAAAAATGGTTTAATCATTTATCCCGGTTGTAATCAAGTATTCTCGTTTATCGTTATTCTCAAGTTTTCTCACTCATTCTTTACAGTGAAGGATTACTAAGTTAATTTAATGTTTGTCATTAGAGTCAATTATTAGCCCCATCAATATTATTCCTATACAATCACGTGTCGTACGCGACAGCGGACACCCCACCTCTCCCGTGTTGCTGTAGATTTTTTCCAATTTCGTCGCGTCGACGTGTCGGGAAAAATCCTCTTTTGATTTATATTTTAATTCACAGTCTCATTTCAATTTATAGGCAAGCCGATAGCTTTGTAAAGACATTTGTACCTGTCTAATGTCATATACATGCTAATGTTTTGCGTCTCTCTGATATATCTAAGTGAGACTCAAAGGAATTCTAAATTGGTTTCGTTGCAACCATTTTTTTCGTGACTTGCTGTTTTGTAATTGAGATTGATTAGAATTCGATTGATGTAGTTTACGCAGCCATACCTTTTATGTCTACTCTTTAAAACAATTAAGGCTTTCTTTTATTTCAGTAACTTCAGTAACAACAACGTAACATGTTGGATTCCTTTCTTATTAAACTTCATCGTGAATCAAACCATCTATCCGTTGAAAATGATGTTTCTTATTCAAATCGAGCTTCGATAGTTACAGATAATTTTTAATTACCCATGAAACCTCATCTCTTTCTCGAAAAACGCGTCAAAATGAGTTTCCACTTCCAATATCGGTACTGTCGAGAGAGGCAATAAAACGATTGTCCCAGCATAGTGAACAGTATAAAGAGCGTTGTTGCCGTTGTTCAAGGCACTAATATCGTCGCTAAGTGTCGCGCTAGGCTGGAGGCAGGCGGCCGGTCGGCTTTGATCCCGCGATATTGACTCTGGCCTGCATCTCATTGCCGCGGTGCGCACGGGGCGAGTTTTCTTTTTAGTGATAAGCATTTTTCCCGGGGATTTATTTCAGATGACAATGGGAATGTCTCGATATCGCGTAATGCATTTATAAGCGCTGTTACTTTTATTTATTAACGAAAATTTTAAACTGCACAAAGCTAAATAGCGCTTAGGAATACGTCAGCTCGGTTCTAAAATAATGTTAATTTAATGTTCTGTACAGGAAATTGTTAGTATAACGTTTCCTGACTATACCATTTAATTAGAACTGCATTATTCCTGTGTTCATAGTTAAGTAGAATACTTAGTAGATCTCTTCCGTGCCTCTGCAATCATACCTTTTTTCATGAACTGTCTAGCTTAAAATAAAAGTCTGTAAGAAACCTCCCCTGCTGTGTTCCAGCCCCGAGTGGTACTCGAAACACCCCCGCTGTCCCTAAAATATTTAAATGAAGATCATCTGTTACTTGCGAAGCTTGTTGCTATCGCCATCTTGTCCCCTATATAATGTTGTTATAAAATAAAGTATTTCTAGTTATTTTAGGCCATAAAGTCTTTGTAATGGCTCTGTGGGGCAGGGATTAAGTTTTGTTTTATGCTGTACTTGCTAACGTTTATATAGTAATGGTCGTAGAATTTTACTCGTTATAAAAAAGTAAATTAATATTTTAGAACATAAAACCACGCCTGAATCCTCGACGGGTTAGGCAGAAGTGTACCTAATAGTACACCCACATCTCGCGAGGGGCGAGCGTATTGCCATCAACCGGGCACAAATCCAGACTCTGCGGCTGCTACTGAGAATTTCCTGATGGAAACCCAATAACACTTTGCCCGACCTGGGAATCGAACCCAGGACCTCATGCTCAGCTGTTGTGCTTGCGACCACTAGACCAATGAGGTAGTCTGAATATTTCAGAACTGATGGATTACAGGACATAAATGCTTTAATTAATTATCAATTATTAATTCTATTAAATTATGACTCATAAGTTCATCTTTTTAACCGACTTCAAAAAGGGTGGAGGTTATATGTTTGTGTGTATGTATTTTTTTTTTTTATGTTACCTGATTTCTCCTCCATTTGTAGACCGATTCTCAAAATTCTTTTTTTATTTGAAAGATTATACTTCTGAGGTGGTCCCATTTAAATTTGGTGAAGATCTGGTGCTGATCTTCGGAGATGTACTATGGAACTCTTCAAAAATAGACGGCAAATCTGTCGTGATTTCTGCCATCGCTTCGATGTTTATTGTTTATACAACATTATGACGTAACATCACGCCTGTATACTGTGAGAGGGTACGCAGATGTGTACAATACACCCAGATTTCCATTTATTGGGGATAAGTCCATTACCATGACATGTATTGTTCATCATCTGCATCATTTTCCCAACTATTTTGTGGTCGGCTTCCAGTCTTACCGGATGCAACTGAATAACAGTATTCTAGACACACAATAGACACGACATAAATGTTAGTAAAAAAATATTTCTAAAGCTATTGAGACATTCGCGTATGGTCATCATTATCTCATGACGCTGAGCTGATGAAGGAAGGTACAACTCTTTTTTAACGGTTAGGAGTTAGGTGATTTCTTGTTCTAGAATAATGTGTAGATAATGCGGCTTGTCGATATCGATAGTTGATTTCTCTAGAGACAACAGAGTGAGTGCTAGAAACTAGAAGTATTAATCGTTTTAACCGACTTTAAGAAAATAACTGATGTTGTCATTTAGACGCGTATTTAATAATGTAAAATAAATTCATAGCGACATCGGAACAACTCAAAATGGAAAAATATAAACTTTTTAGCAAAAAATAAAACCGACTTAAAAAAAAAACAAAAATAACAAACCAAAACACAAAAAACTGAAAAATAACTTTAGCTTCAAAAGCCGGTGACAAAAATACCAAATCAATCAAACAAAAGTCAAGCTTCGAAGTTGAAGCTAAAGTTATCATTTATCATCATCATTATCATACCAGATTATACCTATATTCAGCCTTTCCTCGTAAGTTTTGATGATTGTTACGATTATAGCTGTAGTTGTGTAGTGTTGTGTTGGTACCTACATATTATTTCGTCATTAGACATACCTACACGCATGGTTTCACTGTAACCTTGATCCTCTTGCAACTTTTTATTTTATTCTATTTTAGGTATTATTCCAATCGGCTCACGGTTTAGGTTCGATTGACTATGGGCTTGTAATACCATCATTTATCTTGCCTATCTCCAACCTAACGAGTTGCCTTCCAGTTTAATAAGCTAAGCGACAGCCTATCTAACAGATTTGTGGGCAGTCTTTCGGGCTGTACTATAAATTAACTTGTAACACAGATAGGATAGAATAAGAAATGAGTACATAAACTGAGGAAGACTGAAAGTGGCCCTCGTGACTAATGTGTGGTTGGTCGGATGTCATGGTATGGGCATGTGATGCGGACGAATGAGGAAAGTTTTGGGTAAGAATGTGCATGGCTATATGAGTATTGAAAGCCCAAAGGAGATTGTAAAATGGTGTAGAAACATTGATTTGCTTTTGTGTATTTTGTTAGCCTATTGTGTATAAAAGGATTAAGGAACAAAAAACATAAAATTCCATCAAAACATTTTATTTATTCTGTAACAACATGTCAAGAGTATTCCGTCAACAAACTTTATTCAAGATGTCTAGTGATACGGATGACGTTATAAGAAAACTTTAAAAACTATAGTTCTGTAAACAACAATATCAGTGGAACTAACAATAAACTAAAATTAATAAAAAAATAACAAAATTGGTTTCACCTGTAACTTAATGGACATTGCTGACTACGAAAGGAAAATGAAACTTATTTGTATATACACGATTTATATTATAACTCAAGGTTAGAATTATATATTTTCAACTTAGTAACGGAAAAGTGTTTGTGATATAGTGCCTGTATTTCTTCACAGGAACGGATGATATCAATGTACTATCTTATACACCACCACCGATTTAACTTATATTATAAATACTTTGATTATGTAAACACCTGGAACAAAAGAAAAACGGTATTAAAAATTAGTACATTTTGGATTAAGTCTTAAATATAAAGCTGTTACAGTCAAGGCTTGGCATGAGCACGGAAATAAGGTTGTGAAACTGGCCGAGGCTTTCCGTAAATACAGCTGAAAAATATTATAGGAAATTAAATGGGCATTGTCCTTTAGAGTGCATAATGCACCATTGGCTTAATATGAGTGCACAATAACATTAAACATCTTCAACCAATCATTGTAGAGGGTCAATGCAAACTGATAATAATTAATAATATTAATACATTTTTAATAATTATTAATAATTTCTGTTCATAGAACAATGTTCTACAAATGACAAGCAATGCAATGGAGTATTTATGTCAGAATTTTAGCAGGTAAAAACATAAAAAAACTCACCTTTTTATAAAGAAAGAAAAATAAAGAAAAAATGGCGCGTTGTCACTACACGGGGCTCATCCAGAGCTGCGTGAGTCGCGCGTGCCAGTCGCGCGGGCGCCCGACGTCTGCCAACATGGACGCCGCCGTCCGCGGCACCGGGCGCCTCGAGCCCTGCAGCGGTTGCCAGGACCGCTTGATGCGGCTCCTGCCTGGGGAAGTTGAAAAATATTAATCAATCGGAATGTGGAAATGATGACCCACTCATTGTACCGAGTGGAGGTGCGTGTCCTGGAAGCGAGAACGTTGTAAGCTGATTATGCTATACAGAAGTTACGACCACGTCTTTGAGCGTACATCAGAAAAAGAAAGAAATAGGTGGTTTCTGGCTGAAGTAAGCCAAGCATTAACCATCAGCATATTCAGTCAATTGCTTGAAACGAGAAGCTTTTAGCGAAAGTTGTTATTCTGATGCATTATATGCATGAATTCATTGAAAAGTGGTAACACAATAATAATATTCAAAAGAAAAGTCACCATGGCATGGCTGGCATTGCCGCATGGCTGCATAGCCGGCATGGCCGCATGACCAGCATGGCTGCACGACTAGTGTGACTGCATGGCCGTTTGAAAGTTGCATACTATCTCCCGAGATAGTACAACAAAAATACCATTGTCAAAACTGGCTTGTATTGAGAAACACGAAGTATCATTCAGTATAAACGGATGCAGGTTTGTCTTTGTTCTGGTTAAGTTAACTTAGGTTATCTAACAAGGAAAGTTGGTGAACACGTGGCCGGACCGTGGCAAACTGCTGCTAAGGTTTAGGTTTACAATTACAAACCAAGCTTTTGTGAGATTGTTACACGTGGTGCCAATGGTATACGTTCGTTTGCTATGAAATTAGGGACATTAAAGTAACGAACCTGATTGTGTACTTTTTCACGTGAGTAAGGGGTTTCTAAGGCAATAAATCTATGGAGGAAAATAATAAAAACACCTTAATTTTTGTAACTTGGACAGAATTGAAAATATTGTAAGCTTCTTACCATACTGCTACAGTTCCCGGTATATCTGCGGGTACCCTGGCTCACTGAAAAAGATAAAGACAACATTAATACAATCTTTTAAATGAGCACATGCCACTGGAAAAAAGATGTTATAAATAATCTTAGCGCAAACATTGCTTTTGTTAAATAAAAGGGTTAAGCTCGGAAAACCACGTGGTTACAGCTAGACGAGGTTTTCAGGAAAATGCGTCGTCGAATGAAGAATGTAAATTAAGGATATAAGATACTGAAGTAAAAACATGTATTATATCATTAAAACCTAAAAATATCAATCACGGTAGCAGCTGGGACCCATTACAAAATGGCTGACTTATGGATTAGAACGGAAAAAGGCACTTGTTGTCCCCGTAGCAATATCGGCACACAAAAATACAGATAAAGGCATAAGTCTAAAGATTATTATATAAGACAATTTCAAGAAAAATATTTAAAAAACCAAAAGTAAAAATAGTTATTGTAATTAGTATACTCACGTTCCGCTGCGACACCCGAATGCGACGAGTGCTTGCGCAAGCGGTCTTTTATAGTCCAAATGATGTCTACGCAAAGTCATAACATCGTTACTGAACGTTGCGTATTTTTACGCGCAGTGAGATTTCCTATCGGGTACTAATGACAAACTTGTATTGCAGATTTAAGGATGAATTTTCGTAAACCCTTTCTTAGTGCTTTCTTTAAGTATAAAAAGATTTTTTGTGTACAATTCATGCGTCTAGAGTTCTAAACCCAGTAGTTTAGGTTTGAGCGTTGCCTGACAGTGAGTGAAAGATTATAATAATTGTATTAAGTAAATTCACCAAATTATATTACAGACACAGAATATTGTCATTTATTGAATTTTCTTTTGATGTTTCAAGTAGTTAATGTTTGAATTGAATTTTTATGGTGATGTTGACAGTCAAAGAAAAATAAGGAATGTTTCAGCAGTAAGCAGCTGCCATTTTGTTGTTTTTCGGAATTGACAGCTGTTTGTTTTGCAATGACGAGTGATGATGGCTCAGTTGTTGTGATAAATAGTGCAGAAAACACGCAAACCTTTGTTCATACATAAATATGATATATTCAGTTACTATAGGGACATCATGCATGAATTTTACTTAGTATGAACTTTAATTCCCATTATCTTTCTAAGTTTTCTACCAATCATAACGAGTTTTCCATGAAATGTAGGAAAATGTGATCAAGTTTTTTTATGGAAACCTTTTTTATTATTATTATTGGAACCTTGTCTCATTGTGAAACAAAAGAAAAGATAGTTACGCAACTACTTCTTGATGAAAACTGCTACTTAAGACATCCATTTGCTAGATGTTCGACGCTGATGATTTCTTTGGGCTTTTTGTCATTCAAAACTTATTATTCGAATTAAATAGATTTTCAGGATTCATAAAATCCAGTTACATGGTTGTGATTAGGAGCTGTTAGAAACATTTTTTTTACCTAATACCCTCAAAATATTAATTATTCTTTCTAGAACATTCAATTGAAATTGTACGATTTTAGATTTTTGTCTTTTATTCGAGTACCCTAAATGCCTTTAATATTATTGCAATAAGTTTTCGATGAATTTAAAATAGTTATGGCATGATATAGGTATATTTGATTGTTAGGTATTAGATAGTAGGTACATGAATAAAGAATAAGTACAGAAATAGGATACACGATAAGTCACAGCATTTGAATACATGATTAGTGAATGTGCAATGGGTGCAATGTTTTCACGCCAAAGAAACTGGTGATGTTTCACTGAGTATAAAGTACCAAACAATGAAATAAACAAAAAGGTAGACTGTATCTACAGTCTCTTTAATCGATATCTAAGTGGCCACGACGGTTGCAGCATCAGTGGCATGCTTTATGTCATTTACGGTGCAAGTACCTGGCACCTTCCTGGCACGTACGACACTTCAACAAGCGGGACATGGACATGGCTAACTATAACTAGGTTTAATTTAAAGAAAATAATAAAAAGTGATACAAAGTCATGAGAAATTAGGTCCCGAATTTTATTGAAAAATAATATGAAAAATAAAGATTAGCCTCATACTTCTATGTGGCTAATCTTTATTTGATGTAGGTACATAATTATCTCTTGGATGTAGATGAGTATTTATATAAATCAACTAAACACCAATCATCTTTTACCATGGATATCTGGATTCTAGACCCAGCTTGGAAACTTTTCGTCGAATAAGCATAAAAAATGCTTACGACGTACTGTCCTTGGTAAAGTTTGTGCTACGTCACGATATTACCTACTTATCTCCATGTTTACAGCATACATTTATCACCTTTGTATTGTATATGCTTTCAAAAATTAAGTTTTGCACTGTTTTATAATACTAATTCTATTTGTTAATCATTTGCAGGATAACTTTGAGACAATATTATCTTGCTCCTGACCAGTAAAGATTAACTTTAAATCAGTTTTAAAAATAAAGTTAAAATTGTTTTCATTATGCGTACTTTGGTGGAAAGACTGAACAAAGAAAAGGCGATCAATACGAACGCAAATGAACAAAGCCAGAACCACCTTTGTCAGGCCACGAATATCTTTATCAAAACCTTCTCCAAATAAAACTCAGTAACACAGACCCATTCTTTACAGATAAAATATATTCTAAGAACTCCTACCTAAACCACTAAATCAAAGTACATAGCTTTCTATATATATATAAAGTACATAAATCGTCGGCCATGTTGGCTCGGTAAATTTAATAATCCTGGGAGCTCGTCCTTAGTAAAGACAAATGTCCACCCACCACCCTGGAGGGAAAATATTACATAAGTTTCCAGGAAAAACGGCTAGTGGGCGGGAGTCTGGGGCGTGGCCGCACCACGCCTTGCTGAGTGGGAGGAGCTTGGGAAAGCTATATGGATCCTCGGTTTGGTCTAAGATTTGGTCGTTTTATTAAATGAAGGTAAATAATTTGCTCTGAGTGCTGTATAGAAGTAATATTGTATGGAGTAATGAGTTTGTTTGTGAAACTTGTTGTCATGTACCTACCTACTCACTTAAGTGGGAGTAGATACCTAAGTACTTGTGAAAACATTGGGTTTCATTTCGATACGCTTTCATAGATTTGCAAATTGGTACTTAAGTGTAGCCAAACCTAATTTGTTTTGCAAAGGCGCTTAATTTGTTTTGGTTCCACACACAATTACCACATGACCTTTCTTATACTTGGCCCTTTGATTGCAGATAAGATGATTAGATTTACGTTTATCAACGAGAACACTCTTTGGGCTTGATATTGATAAGCTTACCATGAAAATGCGAGTTGTTCAATTCGATTCCTATCTTGTTTTTATTATTCAATAAAGCTAAGTTCCCTGGGTTGGAAAAAAGTATAAGTAATTTTATCTAATAGCGATTCGTCTCTGCTCCAAACGATTTTTACAACATCAAAAAATTGAATTTAGATATTATGTTTAAGTTTGCGAATTATTGAAAGCGACATATGAACCAGTCGGAAGAAGTTCTTTAACCCATTGTGAATCTTATCAAAATCTTTTGGGTAGTTTAAAAGATAAAGCGGTTATACAAACAGACAAGAAAAACCCCTTTATTTTTTTACAATTGTAAAACTAACGTATAGACTGAACACAACAAAGTAAGACCATCAAAACTTACGAACAAATATTCCTTCAAAGCCTCTGGAATATACTGAAAATTTAATAAGAACTTCTTACTTGAACTAATCATCATACTCGTTAGTTACCTAACTGAATTATCTAGATTGTTGTCATAATTTTAAATGAAATATCTACAAGACAGCAATGTCTTTGCTGTCTGAAAGAATCGTCTGTTAGACAACATGAAATGAATATTGAATTATCAAAATAAAAGGCATTGCCATTGAAAATATGTTACGCAGCAGCCTAATTTAATATCAATAATCTAATCTGTCAGTTTTGAATTACGATTTATTACCAATACGTCTCAGCACACTGGCTTCAATATTAATGAACAAAACTCATAAATAACCAATGCTAGCATGGATTCTTATTTAAAAACAATATGTTTCATTAGAAAAGACAACAAAAAGGCTTTATCGTATCAATTAGATTAGCATAACTACGCTATTTCCATTAGCACACTCTAAACAAAGCGTGTTCTGAACAAAACGGACGCTTTAACCAAATTGCCCTAAAATGGGGAGAAAAATAAAAGAAAAAACAACAAATGAATGAGCTCCGCTAACTTCCCGGCGCAGGCACAAGCACGAGGACGAAGGGACCACACAAATGCTAATTTTTCAACTACTAAACATTTTTCGGAACGATTTCCAAAAATAATTTGGTACAGTTGCGGCGCGAGTAAAGTAAACAGCGGAAAATGGGTAAAAAATATTAAAAAGTTTTCGTACAATTTACTTACAATAAATAATTAGGTACCATTTCGTATTTTCTTTTTGAACTGTTGTTCTATATTTTCATAATCAAAACCTATGAAACGATTTGTAGCATTTAAAGAATGTTTGGCTGATAAGAAATACATAGCATTCATCACAGAAACCAGTTTTCCCTAAAATCAGACGTCATTATTTTCACTAGTATCCGTTTTCAGATCTATTGATTGTGTAGAAAACTGGAGTAGTGTGGAGTAGTGTAAGTAATACCTATGTATCTATGTATGTGCTTAAATTCATAAATCTGTGAATTTAAAAGTGTATCTCTTTTATAGAACGTTATTTTCTTATTATATTTTGCATAAAATGACCAATTGTTAAACAACATAATTCATCTAAAACAATTTTCTAATAGGTTATCCATTTATCTGGCCGCCAGCATATTCCAGCTAGCCCCGCATCTGGCGCTCAATTTAAAAACAAAAAGGTAACACAGGCCACAGGAACTGCGGGAAAAAGGACCATCTCCACCCACTTCCTGTTGTTTGTCTCTGGTACACACATATTTTTTAACTAAGTGCCTATTTTGAATAAAAATGCGTCTCCCTTAACCGTTAAAATGTACGGAGCGAGTCCCGAAGATTTATGTAGGTACGTTCTCTTTATTTGAGAGATAACGCTATTGTTCGTAATTTTGGTCGGTCGTGTATTTGTAGCGTATTGTGTGCGGGAAATGTCGGAGTAATTGAAAAGAATTAAGGCTTACTGCTGATGTTACAGGTAGATGTGTGGTATGAATTTAAAATATTAAGGTAATTTTATATCAGCTTGAATTATTATGATTACAAGGTACATCACTATCTAGACCTACCAACCATACTCCTTCGTTTCTATTTATTACCAGAGACTTCTCTGAAAATCACAAAGTTGTAAATGATTTTAACACAATCTGACTCTGACATTTGATATTTGTGGCTAATATGACATTCCGTCTCCCAGAATTTTGATTCGCCATGCATCGGTCCGAAATATATTTGTTTTTATCTTGAATCGCAATATCCTCATATTGCGATTCAAGATAAAAACAAATAAGATAACGAAACTGGAAATTCAATATAACTTAAGCTACCTCACGCTTGCAGATTATAGAGAAAATGAACCACATTACATGAAATCAATTTACTATCATTTCCATCCTGATTTTAAAATGACATTAAGGTTAAAAAAAATCGTACACGCGAAAGAAATAATTCTAAAACGTTACGTCCACATAACTGCAGCATAGCGGTGGTTTTGGTTCGATCATCGGCGCCCGCGCATCGCTTCGTGATCCCCGATCTCTGCCGATCTTTACCGATTGCTACTCGATAATAGCGCGTACTGTGCAAACAGTCGCTTTCATGTTCACGAATTTTTGCAATCGATTGGTATACAGGTTGTTGTTTCTTGTTACGATATTTTGTCTCTTCGGATCTTGGTCTCGATTTGTGTAAGAAGGCATTTTTTACTGATAAGGTACTTCAGAAAGTCCTAAGGAATGTCATGCTCCAAGGCAGACGGAAGGTCTCTTCAGATCTTCCTATTATGAAGAAACGAGCACAATTTGATCAAAATGTTGATCACCTGCCCCCCAGTTGCGTAACATAGTTTCAATCACAATCCGTACGATTTTCAAGGCAATTCCCAATTCGTTTGTTGGAATGATTTGTCTCACAACGGGAAGAAAAACGCATTGGGTGTTGTTGATTTGTCTAACTAAATGAACAGAAAATAAGGTTTTGTTTTCACAATCCGGTGCAAAGAAAACTTGCCCTTTGGTAAGATTGTCAGACTTTCGGGCTTTTAACTACTCTAGTTTCAAAATATTTATCAAGTTAAACTACTGAATTATGTAACCCGAGCGAATGCATCGAAATTGAAATAAACCAAGATAGAAATGCTAGTATCTTAAGTTTACACTTGCTGTCACTGGTAGTAGTGTGACAAGTTACACAAGAGTTGTCAGACCCGTTTCAGTGGCTGTGACATTTATGTTTTCTTAATCAATCCTGCGAATGGACCTAAAGTTTTCACTTAGACCGATTGCTACGTCGTAGGCATTTGGATAAGAATCTATCAATTGTAATTTCAGTGCTAACGATGTCGAAGAATAATTATGAGATGTTTTAATTTATATCCGATCCGACAGAGCAATAGGTTTTTTAATAAACATCGTAGCAGTAGTGGTGAGATGTCCAAGACTGTATTCACCAAAAACAAACCTAGCAGAAATGCTCATGCTCAAAGCTATGTTACGAGTACTTAAACCCACGAACTGACCAACTTGATTAGATAGCAGTAGCTCTAATTTCAGAACCTACCCACAATATTGTAACTAATGTCTCGGTCATGTTTACATACTAGCTATTTATTCAAAGATATTTTGAAGTCGATTCTGAAGTTGTATGCTGAGAGTGATTTCCACACTTCAGTGTGTGAATAATTCCAGCACATTTTAAAGATTGCTTAAAAAACCTCATCTGTAAGTAAATGAGCGTGGGATCGCTTGGCTGCGCGTGCGACGGGCGGACGCCTCGGGCGCTGCGCACCGCAACCTTCTATTACCATGCCAGCTCTCGCTGCACCGACTTAGATTCTGCAGTCATAGGGGTGGTGAGCTATATGAGCTAGATTTCAAAGGAAACTAAAACAACAAACTTATGATTTATATAAGTTGGAGATCTAGGACTGGTGCAAATAGAAGAAGACTGCACTCTTCTTCTTTATCGTGTGGTTAGAGCCTAACCTGGTGACAGAGTTTTTAAATACCGCCCATGGGCCTCTGACTTGGCTTGGTTTGGTTTCTTCATGACATTTTCAATTAATAGGTGCAGTTAGACAAAATAATGAATTAGTTTCAAGTCGCGTTAAGTTAAGGCGTACCCAAGAGGGCATCTCTTGGGTACGCCTTAACTTTAACCCTTTTTAACGTACC
Organism: Eugnorisma glareosa; assembly: GCA_947578425.1. Taxonomy (NCBI): domain Eukaryota; kingdom Metazoa; phylum Arthropoda; class Insecta; order Lepidoptera; family Noctuidae; genus Eugnorisma; species Eugnorisma glareosa. Next base: position 21,868,805 of record OX387961.1, read on the forward strand.
TACATATTAAAACGTAGTACTTGATCTGTTCACAGACGGCCAAATGCACGCTAACAAACTACCTATTTCTTCATCTAGCCAACTGGTTGTCTTTGATCCATATAGTGTTTAGTTAAAAACAGAAATGACTGACTTTAAATGAAACCTGAGGGGGAATTCCCGTATTTTTAACAAGGTTCTAAATGTAATCGTCCAAAATTGTATGGCGTTTACCTACATTTGATGGTCGCTGGGATGAGTTAGCAACCAGATTTTGAATGTTTATGTTATGGAAACAAGCCTTCAGTTACCTACACATACTTGATATTCTCACTTTCTTGCCAGCCCTACCACTGCAAATACTGAAGCTATGCGAATCGTTGGAATTGGTGTGCTTACATCGGTCAGGGGTCAGGTCATGCTGCTCACTGATCTGTTGGGAGCTAACTATCCGAGGGGAACTGATCTTAATCGATGATAAGGTGGTCAGGGAGAGAGGTGTTTCTGTAATTGCTGGTTTGTAATGTTCTTCGTGAATATCTGGTTGAAACGAAACTAAACTTGGTGAATGGTAAAGCGCTATTTCTCTTGTCCTTGGTTCCTATGAAAATATAACAAAATATTTCACCAGTTAAAAGAATGTATGTAGGTTCGTAAAGCTGTTAGCATACGACGACTTGGTAAAATGATAAAGGCCCACTTCCATCACAAACGTGTGACATCACTATGTGTATATCAAATGATTTTCAAAAATCACCTATGCTTTAAATTCGTACAACGTTACATCAATCAATCATTTATTTTTGTTAAATATAGGTTTGGTTACAGATAGTATATTGTCTAAAAATATGTGCACTATGTTTTGCCAATATAATGGCGTACAAAATGGAGGACAAAACACATACATGTTACATGTTGATGTAATTAGCGATTTGTGATGCTAGTGGACTATAAATGCCTTTTTGTTGAACGTGGCTATGCTATGTTTGTTTTTTTATAACTAACTTCAGGAAAGCCAAACTAATTACATCCAGTGCATGCAGACAGTTCAGGATGCCTCAAGATTCAAGATTGGCCTAATTGCTGTCTAATCTAGACATAACAGAAGATGAATTGACTTATATAACACAATAAATTACTGGCTAATGTCCTTATTTCTTCTTATACCTCCATAACAACTAGTACCTAACGAGCGAACCATTTCTTCTTCGTCTGTAGCGTTCGTGACCGACGCCGTTTCGACGAGGAATTGTAATTTGACGTGAATTATGACGTCACTTATTGCCTATGTCGTTAGCTGGTGTTGCTAGGTGGAAAAAGAAAAACAGTATATTTTAGGAAGTTAAAATTGATGTAAATCCTTTTTTTCTGTATATTACCTACGTGTTTTAACCGATCAAAGAATACTATGTACCCTTTAACCTTGTGCAATTTCTTGCTAATAAGTAATAACAATAAACACAAAACAAGTAGGTCGCAAGTTCTATGTATCAATCCCATTTATAATTAGCTACATTGTTAATAACAGGTTCACAATAAAAAGTGACTTTCGTGTACCCTAACTCATTAATAATTGTAAAAACTATTAACACGATATTCGTGTGAATACCACTGTTCATTATATTTTGTGTGAGAGGTTTCAAATGTAAGGGAATGCTAGTTTCATTAGACTTGTTTCAGTTTTTTTCCGATAACATAGAACAATTAAGGATTTTTGAAGTATGAAGTAGTAAACTTAAAGTTTTAATTATGTTATGTAAACCTAGTCCATACATAACACATACATAGACCCACGGCTTTTTTCATGGCGGTATGCTGAAACAACAATTAAAAAACCAGCTACGATCCATAAATACTACATTTACTCCGTCCATGTTCATACAGCCGGTCATAAAAGCAAGCTGGCTCCGGGTACTAATCATCTAACCTCTTTGACGAACATTGACATATACTTAGTCTATAAGTTTCTAAAAAAGATTTGCTAACAGACAGATTGAAAGGTTGGCACCTTTATGACATTTTAGAGCACCAAATCCCTATGCCCTAAGAAAAACCGAAACTTGATGTAAACGTTCAAAAAAGCGTTTTTCCTATCTTTCCAGAGATTCTTTTGTCTGCTTCACCTCTATGAAAAACCAATTCTGTTCAGTCTTCATATAATCTACCTACAGCTACAACTATTTACGAAGCTTTCAATACAAAACCAACATGCGTATATCACACAGATTGGACACCGCGTCATGACCTGACATCAAGCTTGACAAACATAACACCATCCATACTAAAACATTCCAAACCAAAGTAAACCTTACGTCTCACATATAAAGTTGTGCCGTGTATGAAGGGGTGGTAGTATAAAGTTGGTTCAGCATAACCCTATATTTGCGCGTGACATATCCAAATGTTGATGCACTAGTGCGGAAAATGACATGTCACCGTGCGCGCAGCCAGTGACGTCACATTAACACCTCGATGCTGACACGAGAGGTATTAGCTTTTAGCATTTTTATTCATACTTTTTGGTCTGACTGTGCTGTGATGTAAAATTTGAATTCTGAACGAGTGAACATTTGAATTTGGGATGACATTCTATTGGCTATTTCATTTAATTTGATATAACAACACGTAGCTAGACAATGATACACTGCTAACATTTTTAAACCCCTACATAAATGTAGACGAATAAATAAATCATCAACATCATATATTCATTTAAGGGAATGTTCATATATATCTTCATTTCATTTCATATAAATATCATCTGGTTTTAAATAACCATTATTCAGACATTCAAAATGTGGTTTACTCTTTTTTTTCCAAAATAAACATAACTCCTGTAATCGAGAGTGATGTTTATTTTCATATACCTAAATGTTAAAAATATTGATTACTTCATCGTAGATACAAATCATAAAGCTAAACCGAACCTGCTACTGCTGAACCGGTGCATACCACACAAGCGTAAAATATCCATCCGTGTTGTTTGCTGAATAATTTTTAAGTATATCAGCTATTCAGCCTATTTATTCAGATACGATCGTATTTCATTTAATTGTCTATACCAAAAAAATCAAACTGATCATAATACAATATCACGACACTTGGTGATATATTTAGAAACTGCACTAAACATTATGCGTAAAACAAAAGAAGCTTTATTCTGAGAATATTAAACTTCCAATTGCTAAAAACCTTTATTCAAATGTACTGCCCCTGTCAATCCGGATGTTTCCGTAGAAAATAAGAAACCACTACAATAATTCAGAACCATCACGTTTATTTCCTTAGTAAAACTGTTATAAACCTCTACAAAACAATCGTAAAATAATAAAATATTTGCAGATTCCATGCAAAAATATTCAAAGCAATGAGTTAAGGCGGCCATATTATTTTGATACACAATGCGACACGCACGCCGCCTGGCGGTGGCTCGGTACTCACACGTTTGACAGCATCCCCAAGATGGCGGCCGGAGAAAGCGCGGGAAGACACCACTGCGCACCACAATGCAACAATAAACTGCATTCCACCACATACACCACTAAACATCAACACTTTGAACACTTTGCAGAACACTGGCACCGACCGACGCCACTGGTCACCCCGGCTCACGCACAATGAGGGTCACAACACATGCCCAATCAAGTGACATATCACTAATTACGATGACGGAGCTATGCCTTCCCCGGCAGCGGATCGTCGAATGAAAACCTCCACCATGTTGTTACTGAATTTTATACTCCATCCCAGTCAGCAGAGCCTCCAAGTTTGCCTCCTTCAAATTCGTTATGCATACAGCACCAAGGGCTGTTGAATACCGTTCGCGTTTATTTATGAACAGGCAAACTTCTGGTGGCTGGTGGGACGTACGAAATACGTTATAGGCTCGCCTCCCCCGAGTGCCGGCCACCGGCGCCGCACACGCCACCAACAATGCATGCGATCGCTGAAAAAGGGCTTTTTATGTATTCAACTTCACAACTCTGTAGCTCATCTGCAAGTCGTATTATGGACCTAATTAACAAGTTAATATGGGCGATCCGGGGCCGCCGCGTCTGCGCACACCGCCTGGAATCCATTCTGGATTTACAAATTTGAATGTCGAAGTCGGATTCAGGTTCATTCGAATAGCGAAAAGCCTTTGTGATTTCGGAATACACGAAAATTTAAATTCACCTGCGCAGAAAATGTTTAAAAGTTGTCCGGAGCATCCGCGTGCGTTTTGAAGCTCCCGCGATTGCGACTTTGCAATGGTAAGGAGCGTTCAGAAATTCCGCCCCGCCCGACACCCCCATCACAAAGTATAATGATATCGTCGCCGGCGTTATTATGGCAGTCGTCATAAATATTTCATAGATGTTGCGAGGGCAGTAATGACCGAGTGACCGCCGATCGCCGAGACTCGTCGCCATCTTAGATTGCACATTATACCCCCGCTCTACGAGCAGATCCCCCCGTGAGCTCATTATACCGAGATGTTGTGACATCAACCAGTCATTGACAGTCTTAACTTTACGTCGTAACGGAATCGTATTGTGTCTAGGAACACTTCCACCGTTTCTTGTGAAAGTTCACATGCGTAACAGCATGTTTTTTGAAACATAAAAGGAATGCAGCGCTGCATTCCTTTTAGCTTCGTCTTGGTTTAACATACATAAGCTGACAACTTAGAGGAAACTTTACTCGAATACTTTAAAACTCCCCTAAGCAGTCGGGACTTCGCTCATCCCTAACGCAATGTCAATGCATGTTACTGGATTTTTGATTCTTGCATTCATACATAGAAAGTTAAAGATCTGTCCGTCTGTCCAAATACTTGAGACTTCTAAAGATCTGTAGACCCACATTCAGTTAGTCAACCATCGTCATCATAAATATAAATAAATAGGTGTTCTCAAAATCATAATGGTAAAGATTTTTAATGAAACCACATTTCCTCTCTAACTCTGTTTCTCGTGGAGCAGGCAGGCAAGGCACGTGCCGCCCCCAGACAGCGTGAAGGTGGCTAATTACCTCGTCCTCTGCCGGACACCGGCGTCCTTTGATCACCAGCCTTTGATCGGCTGGCGACACTACGTAAAGGTACGTCGCATGGGAGCTGAGCGGACACTGGATTTTGTGCAAAAACAAAAACTCACTGTACCAGCTCTGACGGACATTTTAAAAATACTTCGGCATTTCAAAACTCGAGCATTAGGTGCGTATATTTAATTGAATATACGTGAATGTTGGTTTGAAAAGTAATGTAAATAAAACGAGCATGTTAGTTCACACTGCGCACACGACTGCGTCTTATAAATATGTAGGTAAACTGTAACCTCATTCAAAACGGACTGAAAATAAAGATCTGAGTTGCGCCAGACGTCCGTTATACTCTCCAGCATATCGTCCACCGAGTTCTACCGATCTCCTTTGACTGAAAACTTGTTAGAGGTCCGTATTAAAATTCAAAAACGACGCACGGAACTCAGTCCCGATTCCTGAAAACATTATTCAGGGGATTTGAATAATGATTTTGTTTTAGTCCGTACTCACACCTCTTGTTAATGTATGCGAGAAGATTGGAGCCCCGAAAGTTCGTAACGCGATTTTTGGTTGGACTTAAATGGTTTTCAAACTTAATTTTGTGGGCACTCTGCTTTTTAGTCGCAAAATGTGTTTATGCAAGAATCCCTTTATGAACAAAGTTGTTGTAATTTATTGCGTTTAAACTTGCAAAGTGTTAGAAGGATTGGACGCGAGACTTGTGTGACAAAGTGTCCTTCATAATTAGATGTTTGAGCGGTAACATTTTAGAGCGAAGTTTAGTGTCTCGATGTGGATGGGCAATGAAATAAAAATTAACTTCAGAAAGTATTGTTATGCTCTGACAAAACTTTAAACTCAAGACTTCGTGCAATAGAAGGAGACAGAGCAAAACCCACGCATTTTTGATTATTAAATATGGTTTGTTGATGAATATTGTTTTAAAACTCCGAGTCCCTCTAAAAAAATAATTAATTTAAAAATCACCTGTGTTGTCCCAACTTTTTTGTTACAATTTAATTCTTAAAGCTTCTCTGAATCCTCAATAAAGTCCGTCGTTCTCCAAACGAGCTCATAAGTGCTCTCACCAGCGCGGGCGCGACTTCAGACAGCAACAGTCAAAGTAATCTAACAGAAAAAAAGAAGTCGCCATATTTTATTCAAATTCCGCGTCGCGAACAGTTGAAGCGGAAAAAATATGAATATGATTTCCTTACGCACTTTAGAGAAGTTGCCTCGCGCCAAATGAAGCATATTTCGAGCCATAACACTCACATTATTCAAGAAAAAAAACTCTGGAAAGACTGCTATTCAAGACGCGACTTTGACTCGATGTCGCATGAAAAAGTAACAAGAGAAGTAACTCAGAAATCAAGACTCGTAGGAAAAATCGAAACTTCTTTGCTTGCTTCATCGAACTACACTAGTTTGATGAAGCAAACAAAGAATTTATTTTTCAAGCTATCAATGTAGTCAAGTGTATCAAGTATTTCCAAAAGCTAAGACCTTTTCGTTACTGCCACTGTGGAATTCGGAAAAGTTAAAGATCTTTAACGATAACTACAACTAGATTTCCTTATGGAATCTCACTGAATTTCATGATAATTTATTTCTCAGATGATTATATAACTGTGATCATCGGAAATTCAGTGTTTGGAGTCATCTTCAAACACTGAATTTCAGACATTCTAGTCGCAAAGCGAACAGGAAGCTTTATTCAAAGTAAGTCTTAAGAACAGTTGAAGAGGGAAGCGCCTTAACTTTTTATATACATTTTGTTCGCTAAATGAACTGAAACTGTATTTCGCAGATGCTAAGCAAACTTACTTTTTGGGTTAAGTATTGCTGGAAAATGGACCGTTTGTTTTGGCTGAAAGCTGTGACAAAAAATACGCGGGCTGTGTTTGAGATGGGTGTATATTGTAAGAAGAATCGTTTAAAATGAGAGAAATAAAAATAAATAACTATTTTATGTATAGTTTATGTGTAGTAGTTGTGTTTATTAAGGTATATTGCGTGTCAAATAAATAGGCAATTATGATTTTGGAAAACAAGTAAGTATATGAAACATGTACCTTTTTAGGTAACTTTTAAGCGTTCCATAGTTGATTCAATGATTTTCCTACCATAAGCACAAATAAGAACTGAGATTGCAGCTAATGGCATTCAATCATTCAGAATTTAGAACAAGATATTAATAATTTCTGATCTATTCTGAGACTTCTATAATACACAAATGCAGTTCTTAAATTACAAAATCTTTTGTTTCTCTGGATATGTTAAGACATTTCTTTTTCATGATTTTTAGTACGAATTCAAAATCATTGAACGAAAGATTATTACCAACATAAATTGATATTGTCACAAGACATCATCTATAAACGACTACAGAACCAATTTTTCAACTTAAACGAACAAACGCGTTGTTTTTCTTTCACCCTAGAACTTCATGTAAATTATATTCAGCGGGGAGAGATCTGCTCACCCCGGTCCCCGCGATAGCTTAATGATGCTCCGAGATAACGTAAATGTTATGTTATTATTTATTGTAGTGTTATTGTAAACGGCGTGCTTTGTTTGTTTCATTACACCTTGAGAAAGTTCGTCGTGGAAAAAGATCAGTAGACGCGACAGGATTAGTTGACGTTTTATTATCTAATACTATACGTTCTAGGTACGCTCATAATAGATATCATTTTAAGCAGGTAATAGGCTAAACTAACACCGATTTCTGAAAGCAAAAATTTACTTGAAGACGTCAAACTCATGTGGTTGTCATAAGTAGTTGTAATCGGCGGACTCAGCTGACTGAATTATGTTACAACGGCTACTCACTCCGTTTTATTTCCTTAGCACTTGTTGGCTTTTCAAAATCCGCCTGTACCTACCCAACGCCACTTGAAAAAGTAAACACAATGGTTGCAACAATTCGAATTCATGTACTCATGTGACATACTCACCGTAAACCCGCCAACAAAAACAATGTAATTAAAAGAAAGAAGTGAAGCAAATGAAATTATTCAAAAACAAACCTACCCTCATTTCAAATACAACGATCCCCCGTTTCTGTCAATGCTTGACTTTTTCGAGGCTCTCAAATCTGCAAGACAAACAACTGAATCTGTGGAGTTAAACAAACGACGGTGTACTTAACGGAGAGACGAGCTATTGGATGGAAAGACAATCGATCGAAATCTTATGACCTTTTTGAAGAAAACACGCGTACTTTTGAGTCATGTCAGATTAGTTTCTTTGACTTAAAAAACTACACAATTCATCATAATTATATAAAATGCTGCTTTTACGCGCCACCTTTTTGAAGAATTAGTCATCATCATCAACTGCCTGCTGTTTTCCCAAGTGACTTAGTACCAAATATTAGCAAAGTACTTCGGTGATTTCAGCCAAAGAGCTCAATACGTCAACTAACCAAGGAAAAACTTTTCCACGGGTTAAATTACGTAATTGCATGCCCACTTTCCTTAACTACAGTAACGGCATGAACTAAAACTAAAAAAAAACAAAAGAAAATGTTTTTCAAGTAAATTTCTGATCCCGTGCCTCATTACCCTGACCAGTTCCCAAACATATTTATTCCTCAAATTCTATTTGATGTTCACGTCTTACAGAATATTCCACACACCGTCGCCGATATCTGGCTCAATCAGTGAGACTTCGCCGCTGAATTTTTACACGTTTCTTATTCATGGACATTACTTATGCATGCAGCAAGCGAAAATATTACAGCATTTTAATGAAAGAAATATTAATTTTGAAGCAAAGTTTTCTTTGCGGTCGCGACGGGCGGAATTAAGTTTGGTCTCAGAGAGTTTGCGACCCCCCCTCATTCTAAATATGCTTCGTTGAATCTTAGTTGGGGTTTTGAACCGTTAGTTAAGACCTACATTTTATTATTTCAGTAAATAAATTAAAGGGCGGAGGAGTAAATGTTTTCTAGAAAGCTGCGAGTTGAAAGAATTTCTGTTTTAAAGAATGGAATGGTAATGAGGGAAACATATCATGTAATTTATTTAATTTGCGGTCAGACTTATGAAATGTGTACAAAAGAGCCCCAATAAAAAATTAAAAACGCGTAGTGTATACATAAAACTGATTCTTCACGCTGTAAAATTAAATCAAGCGTCGGAATCAAAACAAACGGTTGTTCACAGACACAATTATTTTGACTTTTCGAGTACTCATTACAATTCAACAACAAAATTAAACACCACTACCAAACACATTGCTATGGAAAATTAAAGCTTGAGTAGTTGCATTAAGGGTGAGGCTTTTCGAGTTTGTGGTACAAATAAGTTGGTATACTTAGAGTAAGTGATTTCTCTCAGTTTAGTCATAAAAATGTTAATGTTGCAAAAACAAATAGCGCTTAATGTATGCTGAGGGGAAGTGAATTAATAGGGAGTAGACAACTCAGTATTTTGTTACATTTGTGCTGTTACTGCACTTGAACGAGGTTGATACATAGGTTGAGGAACCTCTTCTGTTATGAAGTTCGTTACTTTAATGGGTTTGATGAACTTTTTGGCTACCTGTGTTTAGATAATGCAGCGAAATGTTTTATTGGGCTAGCAAAAAAGAGAAAAGTATCCAAAAGTCGTTAAGTTTTGTAGCTTATAGAACTTGTCTAGCTAGTTCATGTCTTTCGAAACGTCTCCAATAACTGGTACCTTCTTGCCTGAATATGATGTCCGAATGGTGGAACGTGTTGTCCAATAAATTTGATATTGCTTGTCCATCTGCACATACATAATACATTATTATAGTTAAATTCGATGCCCCAACGAAAATGATAAAATTTCACATTTATGATGTTGGTATCATGGAGAAAGTTGTTCAGTTTGGTGGTCTGCACTACACCCTTCATCAGCGATCACGCATTTCTGATACATTCTGTAGAATATACTTTAGCCTACAAGTAGATGAAGCGTTTATGTCCTCTACGCATACCTACGTATACGATCGTATGGTTCCCCCTCTCAGGGTAAACAAGTAGCCAAGGTAAAATATACTCATAAGTAGGTGGCTCACTGAAATTGATTATCGTCGGCCGATAACAGGCCCACCGCATCCCCCAAACCGTTATTTTGGCGGGAAAATGATGGATGTTCCAGGAAATATTGTGGCTAAATCTACTGGAAACAAATACACAACATCAGCAGTGTTTGGGCTACCGGCTATGTATCAGTGGACATAGTATATTATGTATCATATTTATTTTATTTTGTAAAATATAATACAACCTGAGTTGTTGCAGTTGAAGAAAATTTAAGTGTTTACCTAAGTGTTTACTTTCCATAGTTTCATGCTTCAATTTTCTTCATAACATATTTCTTTAAAAGCTAGATAAAACTATTTAGGTAGTTATTCCTATCACGTTATTTTACACTTACTATCTAAATAACCATGAAACGATATCTGTTTCTCATCGAAATCTAGCAATGTAATACGGAATTAATTGTTGGTAAGTTAAAAGTAGGTAATCGTAACCTGAAAACTGGAAAAAATATTATATACCTCCTACCTAATTTCTTTTACAGGCTAACGAGCGCAATCTGCGATATGAACGCACCGCGATAATGATGGATTCGCGTCAGAAAATACTCGCGGAAATTATTCAAATGAATGCGCCCACTACCTACGTTGTTTTGTTTCCCGCGTTTTCTTTTTTCGAAACTGTATAATTTGCGCGGGCGTTTGGTTATCGAGAATTTTCGATTTTGTATTTTTTAAATGCGTGTCTAAAAAAACTTGTTGAAATATGGTTTGAAAAAAATGCGCAGTGTTTATATGGTTTGAATTTTAAAAGTTTCAAAAATTCTCTGTTGTTTTACCTATTTCATTTTATATCGTTACATTTTCTTTTAAATACGATTTAGTTTTTCTTAATATTAGATACCTAATAAATACCATTTTTCATTGTAAACATAAACTTATACAACACAAAAAGTACTACTACACAAGATTAGCCTCGGTAAAAATCAATTTAAAGTTAAACAAACAACAAGATTTTGACTTCACAAAAGGCGGAAAATCCCCTTTATTTGTCTGAAAAATAAACAGTAAGTTAATAAAACAGAGCCCACTTTGAATCTATTATACCTTGGCATGAAGGGTTGTTTATTAATTCGGGAAAATATTCTTTTTTAAAAGGGGTGTTTTTCATCAACTTGCACCTGCGGTCTTGTTTAGTTTTTTTTAAGGTCTGGTCTGGATGAAAGCTTATAATTAAGTGGGCAAAATGAATGAATGTGAGCCTGTTTTGGTTTTAGCTTGATAAAGGTTCAGAACCGGTATGAATAGATGGCGAATCGGATGCGGACACCGATCATGTCCGTGTTCAGTGTCGGAATCTGGTGTCCGGCTTAAATATAATTCTTCATAGACAGGTAAAGGATTGGCTTGCTAAGGAAAAGGTGTCCAATCCAGCAGTCAAAAGGCGGCAAAATAAACCTATTTTCACCAGGCAGATCATGTATTGGCCTAATAACCAAACTAATCTTTAGAAATCGAAGTATGACTATTTTTCACAGTAAATATGATTTCGTTTTGCCAAAGAAATAGCTGCGCCTTCCTATGTGATTCGCAGTAAATAACATGTATCCACAAAGCCGACACTCCAGGCTTTTGTTCGTGACACGGTTTCCTTTCTTTATCGTCTCATGCCACAGAGTCACTAACAGAGATAGAGGAGAAAATATTGCACGAATCAATATCTCATCTTAAAATACTAGAATTTATAGTTTTATGTCGAAAGGAACGATGGCGAGATGACGAGGACGACGAACGAAAGGAAAGTCACTAGAGCTAATGCATTACTTAACGTTTATACGTGAATGTTGAGCTATATGGAACTTAGGTGGACTTAAAAGATCGTGCTATGACTTAATTGAAAATTAAAAAATTCACCTTTCAAGAAAATATTTGAAGAACAACTAACAAAAAAAGTGTGTCATCTTTTTCTGTTCTACGTATCAGTGTTGCCACATTATCCCTCGTCCCGCGTGTGACGGAGTGCCCTCGTGACGTAAGCTATGTGCATAAATTTTGTGGAGAGTTGTGACATGGCAACCCCGCCACCTTTGAGACGTCAAGGGCTTTCGTCTGACGGTTCTCGAGAGTGTTGCTAGATGCGATTTATTACTTTTTTATTTTGTTTTCGTGGTGTTTACGACTTAGAACGAATCAAGCCTTTGCTGTTTTCTTTCGTGCTAGAGACCTGAAATAAATTCAATATAGCGGTTTGTTGATAATTCATACTATAATTATTTCTTCAGTCATCATTAAGTACAGATTGTTAATGGAATTCCCAAACCTTTTCTTTAATTTTCACATTAGTATAATCTACATCACATTCAAATGCTTCTCTTTGTATTCCAAATAAAATTCTTGATTTTTAATGCCAAAGTTAGGAGCTAATCAAGAGTCAGTCGATAAACAACAGAACTCACAATACACGTTCTTTTCCAACTTGATTGACGTTTGTTCGAATTCGGAACGCGGACAAAAAGAAAAGTTTGTCACATCTTGGCCAGTGTTCCTCGTAAATCAAAGAGGTTTTATATGACGTTATTTTTCTCTTATTAAAGCGAAGGGAACGGGTTTAAGGGTGGTATAAAAAGTTTTTTTCTTACTTTTATGGCGTGAGAAAAAAAGGGCAGGTGAATGTGGAGGGCCGATATTAAAATGTTTCATGTAAATTTCAGTCGTTCAACGGGCTATATTTCAGGAGTTGTTCTGTCTGCCTGCGAATTTGGTATTCATAGACGGCTCTTAGTTTAATATTGGGGTTAAAGCGACTTCCTTGAGTGTATTTTTGTGGGTTTACTTTAATCTTTTTTAATTTGAATAAAAGAGCTTACTTTAAACCATCAAATTATAACACGAAAAAATGTAAGGCTGTAAAAAACAAGGAAGACAGTAATGTTAGTCATTATGTGAAGAAAATTAAGGTTCATTGCATAGTTTGATCGGACTCCACAAAAGGAGGTGACTGGCGATTTTGAGCAGCTGTCATAAAAAACCTGAAATTAATAGAATTGATTCAGTGATCGGTAGAGTTGGCTAGATAAGTTTATAAATGGTCATTCTACCGATTGCTAATACCTAGTACTGACGATTTGATTCAGATATTATTTAATTTTGTATCGAGTACCGTAAAGGTTCGAATAGTTATGTCCTTGCTCTTCATAATAAATATACGAATTCTCTCTCAAGTACCGCACCTCAAATAATAAAAGCGTTAAGTTTTATCCAATCATTTCCGTGTCATATAAAAGAAGCAAAAGATAAATAAATAAAGTTGAGAGGAGTATGAAAATGAGTTTACAGTTGAGATTAATAGGTGAGGTTTTTATTAATACCCAGCGGTTTATGAAACACCGAAGGGTCGGACTGCGGACGACGGGACAGGCACGGATTTAAATAGTGCATCTTTAGTGGCGACTAGGCAACACACGTGTTTAAAGACATTTCTGTAATTTTGGGTTTTAATTACATACCTACCAGAGTATTTCTTCCCTAAGAAGACATGTTGCACCGACACCAAATAAATTGGTAAGGGCAGGAGAGTGGTAATGATTATTCTTTCACGATACGGGGTATACCTGCCCACCTATAAGCATTCAAAATCAAAATCAAAGCATTTATTTCAAGTAGGCCAGTTACAGGCACTTTTGAATTGTCGAAACAAAGATAACAATGAAATGTAGCTACAGTCCCAGTCACAAGGCATAAAAACTATGAAAGTACGGTAGTTGCCCATTCCCTAGCGTAGATCTCTATGTAGAAGAACGGGCATCAAACTCCATGGACACTCTTTTAAATCTTTAATTGCGTAGTAACACTTGTCTAGTAGCAGTTTTGTTAACTTTTTTTTTAAAACTTTGATGGGTAATTCTCTTATTTGTGTCGGTAGTTTATTATATATATTAGGACACATGGTTAAAATATTGTTTTTAAGTAAAGACGTTAGGTAACCACCTGAGTGAAGTTGTTTTTTATATTGTGACCTTATTGGTCCTGAGCGTTGTCTTTTATCCACTACTGACTTAAAACAGGTGCTTGTTCGTTCTAACAAATAGGGCAACTTCCAGTATATATAACAATGGCAATGTAAGTATCCTTAGAGATTTAAAAACAGGTTGACAGCTTTCTGTAGTTTTAAGACCTGATCTGAATTGATCGAAGGCAACGTTTTTGGGCCCTAAATATTCTTTCTCTCTCACTGCAGTTTCCCCAAAAAATGACACCAAATCTTAGTGAGGAAAGCGACGACTAAGCCACTAAGCCATGATAAGCTGTCACTAGTGTATTTATGTTAACTTTTTTTGAAAGGTTTTAGAGTACATATGCTATTTTACTTAATTTATTGCACATGTTTTCAGCTTGAAGTTTCCATGTCAATTTATTGTCGATGGGTACTCCTAGAAATTTTGTTACTGTAGTTGTATCTACGTTTTGGTCATTATATTTAATTATCATATTTTCTGGCTCTAGCCGCTGGTAGAAATGCATGACTTGTGTTTTATTTAGGTTTATCACAAGATTATTTTTATTAAGCCAATCAATTATAGTTTTAAGGGTGTCGTTTATATCCTTCTTGTAGGTCATTTTGTCTATGCATTCAATTAAAGCTGTGCTGTCATCCGCAAATAATGTCATTGGATGATGAATTTGACGCGGTAGATCATTAATGTAAAGCAGAAATAATAATTGCCCAAGTACACTCCCTTGCGGAACCCCAAACTTAGGTATTCTACTAGAAGATAAATATTTGAATTCATGCTTAGTTTTAGTACATACTCTCGATATTTCAGTGTACTTACAGTGTACTTTTCGATCAGTGAGGTAAGACTTTATTGGGTTTAGTACGTTGCCTCTTATGCTATCTTATAGTCTTCAAGTTTATTTAATAGGGTACCATGATTTACATAATCGAAAGCTTTTGTCATATCAGTGAAAATTGCACATATACACTTCACTTTTAAAAGATCAAATATTGCCATGTTAATATTTTTATTTTTTTGAAATTACTTTTGCTCTTCGCATTAAATATTATTTTTAATTACAAATTTGTAAATATATTCATATACAGCGTGTAACAGAAAGGGTATAATCAGTATTCCATAAATACTGTGGTACGGACCATCAAACTGAACAACTTTCTCTATGGGACCACCATCGAAATCGTAAAAAAATAATCAGCTGTCCCATACATTTGAGTCGAGTAGGTATTGAAATTTTGTATAGGACAGCTGATTATTTTTTTACGATTTCGATGTTGGTCCCATAGAGAAAGTTGTTCAGTTTGATAGTCGGTACCACAGTGTTCCATATGATTATACCCTTTTTGTTACACGCTGTATAATCTTTTCGAATATTTTAGAAAATACTGAAATTAAAGCTATTGGTCTGTAGTTTGACATATCTTCCTTATTGTTGTTTTTTTATGTAGTGGTTTTATGACAACAGTTTTCAATTGATCTGGAAATATACCTGAGCTTATGCATGCATTTATAATATGGCTCAAAGGTTTGGCTATGATGTCAGAAACAAATTTTACTGCCGGGGTAGAAACTTCGTCGTTTGCAAAACTTTTTTTATTTTTTAAATGTTTTATTACACGTAGAATATCTTACAACAAGGCTGACTTTATCAATAATTGGCATAAAAATGCTTAACAGACAACTGTCTAACAGACAATTTTTAAAAGCAATCACAGTCTTCAAAAATAAAACAAAATCTGTCTCCCAAAACATCTTCAAATCCATCCCTGCAAATTAAGCCGTTGAGCGGCCCTCAGTTTGTTTTGATTGTATTAATTAAAAGTAGATCCCTTAGAGTTTCAAGATTAACACCTCTCTTTTCTTCAGTTCGTCCATATTCATGTACCCCGGCTTCGTTAGAAACTGAGGGTTTTTCAAGCTATTTACATACCTTTGCGATTTGCTGACGGAACATTCTTTTGGTAAAAGTGTGGAGGATTCTTTTGAAATGCAGTTGGGGTTCACTGTCAGCTGTAGGTGTAGTTATGATTTCGTTCTGTTTGCTTTATGAAGTTATAATTTGACAACATGTCGGTACCTTCTTTGAAAGAAAGTACTGTTTCATGAATTCTATCGGAAATTCAGAAGGACAATTCCTGTAAGTAAGAAAATTCATCTTATTGTCAGCGACAATCAATGTTTTAAATGTAGGTAAATCCGATGTAGGATTTTCGACAAATTGAGAATGAGATCAGAATGCAAAATAATCCAATTACCAATCTGATATTTTTTAAAGAAAATTCTGCTTCAGTTTTTTTTAACCGTATTGCAGTATTTGTCATTTCGAAATCGGCTCTTTTCTGAACCATTTAAAACAAAAGCACATCTACATATAGTAGGCCCGCTGGCAGAGAGGAAAGCCTATATTTCCCCCCATCTTCGTACTAAAATATCAATTGCTTTATCCCGCGTTTATGTATTCCGTTTCCATCCATTCGCACGCCATCATATTCCCATAGCCCGTACATGAAGACATAAACTGTGGGCCGGCTATAAAACCTTATTATCTACACCTCTTTTGTATACAATTAAAGTGAGTACTTTCTTTTCTTATGTTTTCCCTATAAGAAAATCCCATCAACGCTGCTAATAGTACCTATGTATTTGGCAATTCTAAATTAAACCATGGGCATTACAATAGATACGTTATAATCAGGCTCTAGTTTATTCGTTCTCTAACTATTTAGTTAGATTTGAGTATAGAAAAGCAAGAATGGTTGAGAATGGTTCCTGTAAGCTTTAGATTGAGCCGACGCGGCCTGTTAGCAGATTTACTTACTCACTTAAAAAACCTACCCGAACTAACATGCCTGAAAACTGGACAAACATTATTTACGGACTTTTCTTTAATACCCCAAAAGTTGTATTGAAATCAAAGTCTTTATATTTACCCTCTTACAACTTATAGTTACTCTCACTGGCGCGTGCGGACTTCTATGTTAATGTTACCGGTTAAGTTACTTACTTACCATTGCTTACCATAGACTTATGTGGGCAGTTGTGCTTTCTTTAGTGGGTATTGGAGATGCGTGAGCTGGATGATCGATGTGGAAACGTTGCAAAGCCATGGAAAGTAAGGTTTCAGTTAAGGCATCCATCAATCAAACCTATGTTGTGCTATGAAAATCTTTCATTACGGTTTCTTTTCGGTTAGAAGGGTTAGCGAATTCCTAGCCCTTCTAACATGTCAATTGGTAATTCCCAGGTTCTTGTTGACTTTATATTGCAGTGGCATTTTTGAAAATACAGACATATTTTTCAAGTTTTAAATGAAAATCTTCTTTTCCGGGCTTTTTTTGAGCCTTCGTTTCCGGAATTATTAGATATCACTTGAACCCTATAGCGGTCATGTAGCTGGTTTACTTGGTATGTCCTGTACTTTTTTGTTGTTCTACTTAAAATTATAGCTCGCCATTTATTTAATTTCTCTCCATTGACAATCTTTAACATCGACCGCTGATTAACACAGAATGGTACCTCCCAGGAGATCTTACTAATTCTTTTGCTCATGTCTCACAATTCCCATCCGCCGTCAGGCACGGCCACTAAGAAACCTTATCTCAACAATCGAAAAACATCTGTCCGTATATTTTTACTCGACATACCTAAAACGAGGGTTCGAATAAAAACGGACCACTTAAGGCCGAAAGAATATCACTCAATGCTTGCTATATTTTTCAAAGCTTCTCTTCACATTCTGTTTTTATCCTACTTGACTCTTAATGTGGTGAATTCATACATGAACAATCGCTATCTCGAGTGTTCTTGGGTTGTGGGGGTGGGGGGGTTAGAGGGGCGTTTTTCCTTCTTTTACAACATTTGGGGGTGGATGGTATGGATGGGCCGTGGATGAGAAGGGAGGTGTCGGCTCCAGTCGACCCGCCCGGATATCTTTAAGGCGCGGTCATCCCGGATAATGTTGCGTCAGGAGTTTATTTCAATGTGGCTGACCGATTTAATTTTAGTGGAGGCGACTGGGGTTGTTTTAAGGGTTTTTGATGCTTTATTACTTGTTGAGATGGACCGTGTTGTCATACCAAGTGTTTTATAACCTCATACCTTTCAGGCATCACTAAGTAAAGATAAAAATAAGTTGAATCATACTGGAGTGCCTACACGACAACAATATTAATTTATGAGCTCATACGCAAAACATCTGGAAAACAAGATTCAAGCAGCCGCCCTGAACATAATCTTTCTAATTCTCGAGTACCTGTAACTTATTTTTGAACTATCAAATAATAAATCTAAATATATTTAGATTTTCCTTACCTTTCAAACAGCCCTTACTCGGCTCTTACTTCGAGTCTTCGGGAGATACCGCCACGACTCCACGAGCCAAGAACATTGTTCAAAGACTGACTCTTATGTACTAACGACCTCCTACCTAAACAAGGAATCTTTAGATCTTATAAAAAAGCGGTATTACGGGACCGACTGCTTCTGTCTTTAAGACCTTGCATATCTTTGGAATATAACTTAGGATAAGTGAACACTCTGTGGGTAGCTAGACTGAAGAGACAAATAAAAAAGTATCCTACTGATACGTCGATCGGTAGCCAGAATATATAAACAGATCATTCAATCTGTTTGTCAATTGCCTTTTATTCCAGACACTTGATCAAGTTCTAAAGTCATCTAACTTACCCAATCTTGGCAGCCCCGTACAGACATAGCATAAGCAGGTTCTATGTAGTAACTAACTATACTTTGAAGTTTCAAGTAAGAGCCATTGTATACAGCTACAGCGAGACAGTTTAAACTGTAAGTCGTAAGTAATAAGTAGCCACCTACATAGTGGTGTTCAGATATTGGGTTTTATTTCGTTTTCGCTTCTTTTTAATGTACTGACTGTCTGGAGTTGTGTTTTCTGTCCATGTGAAAGGTAAAACGAGATATTCACAAAACTACTTTTAATTTATGCATAATGCAAGCGTACTTATAGAATTTTCTTTTTACGACAGGGTGTATGGTTTTTCTTTGAAATAGGTATTAGTTTTACGACAGGCAGTGTCATCATTATTTACCTAGCCTTTTCCCAAGTACGTTGAGGTCGGCTCCAGTCTAACCGGAGAATACCAGTATTTTACATGGACAGTGTTTTTTTTCCATTGTCTTCTCAAAATAGTAGATAGTGATCGATGTCATACTGTTGTATGTTTTTCGGTTTTTAACGCTCAGTGCACGTTTGCAAACATAGGCAAATTCACCCTCAACCCTAACAGATCCAAGTACTTCAGCATACATTACTTTTATTACTCTTCCCGACATTACTAAAATTAAACATCCACATCTTCAACCACAAACATAATGTTTCAGCTACATTAACCACAACAACACAAGTATGTGACCATAAAATTAATTAACTAGAGTCCACTTGTTATCCGGAGTGACCGACCACGGCCCACGCTGGCCACGGGGGCCACGGGCCAATTACATTAACAGCCGATATAAAAGTGGAATGATAATGTGGGTGGAGTCTGAGATTTTCGAGAGGTCACCGCATCTCAATGAGAGGGTGGCGCAAACAAGAACGCGGTATCTGGCATTGATGTAACAGCGTATCATTTTAAGTTTAACGTGTTATTTTTGGAATGGGACTGAAAATTTGACTGAAATACCCTTAATTAAAATTGGACCTATAAGTTCTCTGAGAATCTAATGACGGCAGGTGGTGGCCTCACACAATTTTTAGATTCTGAATGCTGAGCGAGGATCGATGCTAAATAAGGTATCACTAAAATATTTTTGTTATCTGTTCACTGTTAAGGATTTCAACAAAGTACCACACTTAAGGGTAACCCTGTCATAATTCTGTTGTATTGGGTAAATAATGATAAAATGTCTACATCATCATCATGTCGTCTGAGTACGAAAGATTTGGGAAGGAAGATTTTCTAAATGTTATATCCCTTTCTCAAAAATGTCGTTTACCTTGTTCTGCTTGAAGTGAATAGTGGGGTTTTCAGCGAGTACAGCGCTGGTAGCGGGTAGCGGGTAGCTGGTCTGGTAGGTAAGCCGGCGGCTAAGTGTCATGAATAGTCATGGAAAAACCGCGGCGTTTCATTACGGAGAGCGAACCCAACGTTTATTTTAACTTTACGGTTTCACCAGAAATAGCTGAAGCCAGGAGTGGTGCCATATTTGATTTTAGTCAAGGAATGATAATGAAGAGGGTTTCTTTTGTTTTTTTTTGTTGTTTTATTCAACATTGATTATGGCTGTGAATATAATATGAATTCGGTCGTCTCGAAATTTTGTTGTTTGACCTCTGTTTAATTTTTAAATTAGGTGTTCCATATATTCTGTGTATCTAGAATCTAGCTACTTCATAAATGACAGGCAACCATCCGGCCGATGGCAAGTCTTTTAAAGTAGAAACTTAGGCTAAGCCATAGGAAATCTGAATATACAAAATAAAAATAAATTATTAGTTCAGAATTTTACTATTTTCTACGTACTTTTCTCTCTTTTTCCAAAGTAAACAACGTTGTTCGCACAACACATCAATCCTTCTGAAAATCAAAAACTATTCCGCGTGGTCGACATTCGCAGCTGAACACGCTATTCAAATGGGGGTGAAAATACAGGGGATGAAAGTACAGGGGATGAAAGTAGCAAAAACCCGAGGCCCGCACCTCATTACCATAGTCTGTGGCAACTCCGCGAGGGATGTTAGAAGCAAGACTTTGAAGAAAATTGCAAAATATAGTAATTTAAAATATAAAGTCTTTTAAAATCTGTACGCTTGGATCGGTTTTTGAGGTAAATAGCAATATTTTGGTGATCACAAACAGGGGTGAGAGCACTTCGATGGTAATGGTGTTAGCATGGTGTAAATCTTGATTAATATTCTATAATCATATTTTGTATGGTTTCATTTACTTCGTTTTGGGGCATATTAAAACATGCTAACGTACTTTTCTCACTAGAATTAATCTAGTATCTTCCTACAGTAATTGATTATTGTGATGTAAAAAATATATTAAACCACTGCAGAAAGATACCAAATTGCTTCACCCGTTGCCATTGCCCATGCCCTTGCTAGTTGTGGAACGTACCTACATTTATAGAACATCAGCCACCACCAGTTACATCTTCCCCTAAAAAGCCATTGCAACCAATGTCGCCTCCACACTCCGTGTTACCTCCTGTCTCGGAGGTGCTCACAGCTCAGTAAAAAGCATCTTCAGCCGGCTGCCGAGGACAGGCCACTTGTCATAAACTAACTCCATGATAAATCGACACCAGCGCCATCTCGCGCCTGTTACTTATTGTTCCCTTACACACTGCTACCAACCATAAAATACCAACCTCCAAATTAAAGACAGGCGAAATTGAAGTTAGGGTGGAAGGCGTAAGGTTGGGTGTTTTGTTTAGAAGTAGTGAGGGTTGCTGGTAAAATGTGCTACTTTAAGGGTGATCCCGTAGAGAATCCGCAGTAATGGCCGTGGTTATGTCATCGTTATGATAAATACAGTATTTAATTATGTCTGTTAGTAAGATGTTTTGGCTTATGGCGGGACTTAGTTGTGGTTGAAACAACAGTAATAGGTACCTACTTGGAGTTACAAGTTTGAACAAGAAGGGTCAATTTTGGTGTGGCTGGTCCTTATCCTGACCAAATTTTCCTTAAAAAGTGGGAATGATCTGCAACGCCATGTGATCTAACCAAAAATGTAATTGGATGTGATCGGTGGTCCTATCTGCGACCTGTATTCATGTAATGGTATTTGCAAATAGGTCTTTTGTTACTCATATGATGAATTCAGTAATCCATCACTCTAAGAACTATTAAGCACAGTATGAATTTAGCTAAATTGGCTGTTACCTCCTGCGGCCAGCAAGAAAGCAATAGCATTTTAATAAATCTTCACGTCCTAATATGGCTCAAACGATATTTTTATCCTATTATAAATGAGCGAACCCAAACATTACTCAAAATAAAACTAATTAAAACACTAATTATGAAATAAATCTTCCAATATCTTTAGCATTTAAAGTAGGTAACTTTATCCTAAAATGGGTGCACACCTTTTTGCTGGCTATGAAACAAAACTCGAATGAACCCGATCCCAACTGATTACAATTCTGATCAGTATAATATTAATATCAAATAAACAAAAACGGAATCTCAGTACGAAACCATTCGTCACAGGCGCGCAGTAATCCATCTCCAATTCCCCGTACATTTTGCCCGACCATTATTTAGTTCCGCCGTTCGCCGCGAGATGGCTCTTTACCTAATTTATTATGCATACTGATGACCTGCGGTAATGAGGCCCAGGCTTTATTCCAGAGGTTTTCCTAAAGAAAATTTGGCAACACAAGTTTGTTAGATTAAGCGAAAGAATGGCTTGATAAAAACGGATGGTTTTCTGCGAAATGGTTTTGTTGGCGATTAAGTTTTACGTTTTAATTTGCTTTGCCGGTTGGAGCTTGAGATTTTGTGTTTGTTTATTTCTTTTACCTGCTCATTTTGTGGCAAACTTACCACAAGTAACTTATTACAGCGTCGTGGTGCAGTTTTTGGAGTTTTATCGAATACGTATTAATACTAATTGCTTAGGTTAGCAATAATTATAAAAGAAAAGCTGGTCTTCAAAATAATTTTCTAAATGGAATTTATTATCGAATCGAAAATATGAATAAACTTCAGGCCAAAATTTTCCGCTCATAAAAACATGTCTTATGAAAAATAAACGCCCGACGTATCCTATAAAAATGTAAATAAAACATCATTACCGTTCATGCGTTAACATTGAGTCTCTTTGACAAACGGCAGGGGATGTTGCCAGAGCAAACACTTGGCCGGACATGGGGTGGTCATAAATAAAAAAACAAAAATATTTTCACGTCAATAGATACTGTTGGCTCAAAGTATTGCACGATATCAATATTATACGGATCTTTTTACTTTTAGATGGTAATGACCCACGAGTGAACGGAATGATGAAAAGAAAACAAGGGGGATAAAGAGAAATTTAAAATAGTTTACGGGTGCAGTATCGATATTTATTTACGGCTGTAAATTGAATGTAATGTACTTTACTTACTTACCTTTGAGAAAGAGATTATAGGAATAGATTAATGACTGTGAAGCTTTGACTATGTGTGATATAAAATCATATGCACACGTAATTTTTTTTCTATAGGTATGATACTAATTGGTACTCTCGGGTCTGGTTGTTTGTGTACGTGAGTTTAATAATGTTTGTAAACGCACCCACGATACAGGAGACATTCCTATTCTGAGACAATGTTTTTACAAAAATAAAAATAAATGGGGCTCTACGGTTACCACGTATTCAATATAATATAGTTATGATAACGAATATTATACACGTAGAAATTATTCACCGGTATTTAAAAAAAGCTGTTTCCAACAAAAATGCAATACCTACACCGTCAAAACGTATGGGCCAGGCAGTAGTGGTAACTGTTTGTGCGTTGATGTCCCTCCACCCTGTATGCGCTCTGAGGGTTACGTACACATGATGATTACTCAACAATATGATAATAAAGCCTAGTTATTAATAATTTATTAAAAGTTCGTATTGCAGGATGTGGTAAGGTTATGGAATGTTGGTTGTTGTAAATTGTTTTGTCTCTTTCATAGAATTTACTTCAGTTTATAAGATTACCTAACTATTCCTTATATTAAACGCTAACATACGTTACACAGAAACATTATTTATTTACCCTGAATTCTCCTGTTACATCCCAAATAACCAAAATAAAGAAAACCACAACAAATACAAGTCAATACTTGATAAATTACACGAATGCCCAGACTCCGGAGCCAATCCATCTTGTTCCCAAATTAGAGAAACACTCAATCCCCGCGTTACGTATGCACCCTGCCAGTCCCGCCAGTCCCGCCACTGGCCAGCGGCCAGGGTAAAGAAATAAAGGAAAATTTATACCAACCGTTATATTTTATTGTTATTACCTTATTCTTTTTATTTTATCAATTTTTCCTTCGGCCATTTATTGATAAAACTCGCCAGGGGATGAAGCGTCTATTCTGGGAATATAAAAGGGTTGGGATGTTTCATTTGCATGGATTACTTCAAGTGGATGTGTTGTTTCGGTAGTCATGAAATATTGCTTTTAGATAGAGATGCTTGCTTAGATACAGATTAGCAGATAGGCATTTGTTTTTCTCCGACGGAACTGGTAAAATAAAATGAATTGGATTTAAATTCCTATTAAATATCTGTGTTTTCATGCAGCATGAGTTTTGTCTAAACAATGATTATTCAATCACGGCCATTATAACAATATTAGTTGAAATTATTTCAATGGTTTTTAACTAACCATTTGTTTAATCCCAAGCTTTACGCCTCCTAGACACCACCTACACTTGCAACATAAACCACCCAAGTTAAGTATTGACATCCAGTTAAATACCACCAATTAACAGTTCCCGGCTTCATCCATTCCCCTGGCGAGCCGCGACGGTCTGCTAATCCTATTTCTTATCTTTTACACGCTAATGTCTTACCATTTGCATTCCGTTACTTGCAAAATACTGGAGAAAATTTAAGGTTGTGTATGGTGTTGCTAGAGTTCGGATATTACCTCGGATGTGTGGTAACGATTCAAGTATTTTTGTCTATTGTTTGATTGGGCCAAACTGTCGTTCTAAGAATTGCTATTCGACCAATTCGTTTTATTCTTATTTATTGAACCAAATATTTGCTGGCTTGCTAATTAGAGGTTAACTTGAAACTCGTTATTTTACTCTTATGAGAGAGGTTAAATAATTCCAAAATGATAACACAAAAACAGCGACCATGCAGGTCATGTCTATTGTGAGGATAATTTTCGAATGTTCGTTACTCCAGGTGGCAGACAAACCCAAAAGCCAACATGCCTGAGTCTAGCTGACTGGGTTAGTTTACAATGTGTAGGTTTCTGTCAGGTGCTTCATCATAGTTCTAAATGTACTAGCTGTTGCCCGCGGCTTCGCTCGCGTTTTGGGCGGAAATGATTCCTCGGGCACGTTGTAAATATAGCCTATAACACTTGGGGATAATGTAGCTTCCGAAGTGTGAAAGAATTTTCAAAATCGGTTCAGTAGATCCAGAGATTACCCCCTACATACAAACTTACCTCTGTATAATATTAGTATAGAAGTATAGATTATAATATATAATATAATTCTGAAAAGTATGCAAAAACTCTTTCTTTAAGTGGGTAACCCAGAAACAAATTAAGAGGATTTAACAAAAAAAAGCTTACATTTGGCGGAAGCTAGCGATGCTAATTGCGGTGGGGCACGACGTTGATATGGTAATGAACAGCGCCCTCTCTTTGCAAGTAGACGAATTACTAATGCACTTTGATTTGTTTCGCGCCAGATTCTAAAGGATTGTCGAGTAATCTATGCTAGTTGTTTGTAATTTGAAAGATTGTATTGAAATGTGTTTTGTTTATTTTCCTTTAGTATTTGTTTGATGTAGATGTAGTTTAAGATAATAATGGAGAAGGTCATCATTCAAATAATTACTTATTTGGAATGAAGACAGATAGAGAAGGGGATTTCACTGAAAAAGGTTAAACATTGGCGACGCCACCAACCGAATTCAAAATGGCTTACACTAATGAATGAATGATGATAAGAAACGAAATGATGTTTCTTATCGCAAAAGAAAAGAAAAATTAATGCCAAACCGCGTCAGAGTATATCCGAAGCTATATGCAAAACACATTAGACATCACATTTTTACGTATAATTATTTCGGCCATTATTCAAATTAGTATACGTATCAATTCGCGTGCCGTAACTTTTCAATTTTGGGAACCTTACAGAATATATTACGGAGGCGTCACGATGGAAATTAATAAATGGGAAAATTAAAAATGGACCAACCTGAGGGACGGATAAACAGAAAGTTTTTAAAAATTACTCTAATATATTCGAAAAATTAGAAAAAATGGCGGAGTGAACCGTCGGCCGCCAGTCAAGACTGAAGTTTGAGAAATGTTGAGGTTTTTAATTAAAGCGTGATTTGAGTATAAGAATAAATATCGCAGTAAGTTTTGCAGGTGTTATTGTTTTTGTATATTAAAAAAAGAAAAAACATTCTTACCAATCTTTATTTTTTAACTAAAGAGGATTTGCGCTTGATGTTAGAAGAAATCCCAAACTAGAGACAATAGCCTACAAGCGGCAATACACAGCTGGAGAGTCTTTATAATATAACAAGGCATTTAAAAGTGATCTCTGAGAGAACTTTCAAGAGAAGAACGTCCTCCGCTCAATCTTCTATGGAAGACCAAGCTTTGAGATTACCTCAATCATCTGTCTTCATCATAATTATTCGCAAATATCTCTCTTTTTTGTAAACGTTACAAGAGTGTTTTTTTAATGATTACTAATTTGCATAGAAGAGATCCGCTAGTTTCTCGGTAAGCAAATCAAAACTCAAAATCAGCTGTTGAAAGAATGATTCCAGTTAACAGACGTAAGACGTAAATCCAGCAGAGCATGTCCGTAATAACGGACAGTCGAAACCAAACCGACTGTTTTATATTCACGGCGAGTGCGACCACTAAACTGGATGGCCATAACCGTAGATTAAGAATACTTAACCGTTTACTGTGCAATCGGGCGCTATTGTTTGGAATTCCTTCGCCTGTGTCCAGAATTACTGTGATTAGTGCGCTTTGAAACATACAATTGCGTTGCTTGGTTATTGATACAAACGTTTGCGTACTTGCGTATGGACAATTGTTTTAAAAGCTGTCTTCTTCTTCTTTGTTAACGTAACAGCCTGTAGACATCTTACTTTCTTGCATTGCACTCACTTTAACTGTCTGCAAACTTTAATGTCTCCTTTTTATGATTAACCTAAGGTTCGGGTAGGTACACACGGCTACACATCAAGCTATACATTTCCAGTTTGTGCTGATCTCGCATTGTATAGGATTTTCGTACAATGCGAGGTCAGCTTATGCTTAGCCCTGTGTACCTATGTATATCAAAAGAATTTGTAACATCTGTCGATGGTTTTATGTTGTACTTAATTTTAATTTAGATGAGTTTAAAAAGTCTTGATTGAGCTTTGTTGTGTTGCGCTTTCTTGAGCTGTATTGAAATATCAATTACTAACCAATACCATCAGTAATTTGAGATGATACGCCGAATGGTGGACATTTGCGTTCTCCGATTATTCAAGTCGAGACTGCAAGTAGCAGACAAGCTTCACACTCGATGTCGACAGCATTTTCACCAAACATCAAGTTAGATATTGGCCAAGAGTCAACTTTTCCGCAGTTTACATAAACTTAATTATCATGACACCTCACTAGTAACCCTACTTAATTTCTCTTATTTTTTCATAAATATCATAACATTCAATTGTCAATCGTAGGCCGGTCCCACACGGCCTGCGATTCACACCGGCCGTTCGCGCGGCGCATACATTTGCATATGATTTCATATCCAGTGAACAGGGGAATAAAATTAGACGCACATGGCAAGCTTTTTTAAAACCCTTGTTTTTACTTTTTTTCGTATCTGTTTCGCTTTCCAACGGTCGCTTGTGTTTCAGTTTTTGTTGTGAGCACTATTTTAAAGTTGCGTTTTTCGTTTTTTTGCGATTATGTCTAATCTTAAAGTAGGTTATCGATATTCCACCATTAGTGTACCTAGTACGTGGTTTTTACTAAAGTACAAGCGGTAGTCAATTAAATGTGATGTCTTTGATTCTATCTAGAATCCCAGTGTATTAATTTATTTACATATGCTCCGTGTGCACTAATAGTTATGTGTATGAAATGAAAAATCACAAGTGCAACTGCTGAGGGTTCGATTCCAAAGTAAGATTCCTAGTGAAAAAACATAATATACAAGTATTATGTTTTTTCACTAGGAATTTCTCAGTAATAGCTAGGAGTCTATATGTGTGCTCAGACGAAAATAATTTTCTCGATCCCTGTATTAAGAGACCAATAAATACATAACTGGCACAATGACGATGTAACAAGCTATTTGGTATACACGCGGAAATTTTCACAATTCAATGCCGAAGCGTATAATTTTCCAAAATTTATTTAATAAAGCATTTTTCATTGAGAGGCTGACTCTTAATGACAAGCTTTAAAATAATAAATTGCAAACTATACTGTCAGTGTACTAGGATTGTGAATATTTCTGCGTGTATACCAAATAGCTTGTACGACCGTACATTAGGGACTAGGGTACAACCATTCAGAAATTATAGCGTTATGTTATGGTTAAAACTAAAGAAAAAGCAAGAATTATGATAGTCAAATAAACACTTAGAATTGATTGTACAGTTGTCGGTTTGTCCATTTATTAAATGGATATAAACATTTCATTGTTAAGTAACGCTATTCGACGGTAGATGGCGCTGAACTTAATTTATTCATGAATTTTAATTTCCAATTTTTAAAACAAAAAGCATTGGGGCAAAGTTAAAATATTTATTGACTTTTTAATGGAACGTCATGTTTCACGTGCAACTTAAATAAAGTTCAAGAATCACTCCTCTTTACTTTTATCGAAAATTTAATTTGATCGAAAAGAAGTAAGCGCGGTGCTACTAACTTCATAGGTCGAAGTCTTTTGCAACATTCAGTTCTGTATTTTTTTATCTAGATATTATTATTAACGGTTTCATCACCAAACGACAACCACCAGCATTGATAATTTAGCCATAATCATCAAATTCAAACCCATAATAATTCATGCACGCGTAGTCAAATCTCAAATTGTTCGTCGCTATGTCCATAATGGTGGTCTTACAGGTGGTAATTAAAGAATTAAAATAAAAACAATTATAGACCCTGTCGGGCACAGTAATTTTTTTAAATAAGTAGAGAGAGGAAGAGCGCTTTATTACTTTTCTTTGTGGAAGTTAAAATTATTTTATATCTAAGTATTTTATATTTCCATTCATTTACATAGTCTATTAATATGTATATTATATGCAATTCTATCTATCAATTTCTTACTCATATAATTATGTTAAAAATTGCTCATTTGTTTACTTGCTTTAAAAATTGTTCATTATTATTAGTGTAGTATAGTTTTACTAACGCTACTTATTATAAAACAAAGTCGCTTCCCGCTGTCTATCTGTCCCTATGTATGTTTAGATCTTTAAAACTACGCAACGAATTTTGATGCGGTTTTTTTTAATAGATAGATAGATTTTCAAGAGGAAGGTTTCTATTTAAAACATTGCACCCGTGCGAAGCCGGGGCGGGTCGCTAGTAAGTGACAAAGTATTTTTTTTTTTTTTTTAATTTGTTTTTGGTATGTATCTGGATATTTGACTAGTTTACATAGTCTCAAAGTATATATACTAACTAAGGTGAGAATCTCGTGCTTGCAACTATCTGTTGGTTCTATATTAGTGATTAATTTTATTAGCTTTTTTGGAGGGTAAATAAGGACGGAGCCACTGTGGTATTTCCCCGTATTTATACGCGTACGAGTAGTACCTATGTGCGGTTTGTAGTCTTTTTAGTTTCGCGGAGAGCCTGTAACTTTGAAATTTTAGATTTTACTGTCTGTATATGTGTTTTTTTTTGTCACAGAACTATTACTGAAGGAAGAAAATGTGAAACAGATCATCGTAAATAGCATTCTACGATAGAAGCAAGGGGCGTTTCATATTGGGCATGTAAATCCAGATATTACTTCCTAATACCTTACACACCGTGCGACTCGCGAGTGAAACAGATAACAACACATGTTTTGTTGATTATAAGTAAAATCTTTATTTATTTTTTTTTTTCTGCCGGGGGTAAAATGCTTATTAATTTTGTTTTGGTAAAATTTATTTCGAGATTATGGTCGCTCATCCAGTTTATAATTTGTTTTTTCTTTTTTTTTTAAGAATTGTCTTAAGTTTTTCATTTAAATTAGCAATTGTTTGACATGAGGTCAGGATCGAGATATTATCCGCAAAAAGTACACATGGTCCGTCAATGGTTTTGGGGAGTTCATTAATATATATGAGGAAAAGGAGGCAACCAATAACACTTCCCTGGGGAATTGATGTAAGTATTTATTTAACACCAGATCTTATGAGCTATGCTTCCTTATTTTTTAATTGTAATATTCAATCTCAACTAATTGCTCTCTATCTTTTAGTCTACATCCACAAACCTTCCGCATACCCATCTCCTCACATTCCTAAGCAACAGCCTTTACCACGTCACGATGACGTCACTACGATCGCGTGTACTTAAACAAATACCAAAAACCGTACAAACACAATGTTTAACACTCGCAGCTAATACAAGCAAATTTATTCGTCATACTACGCCACAGAATGAATAATTAATCTTAAGAAATTCTTATACGCTGCCATTGTTGAGCTATGGAGCTTGTGGTCTGTGCTAGGCTTTGGGTTGTTACTATTTGTCGAGGAAAGAGAATAATTAGAAGAAAGATTGCAGAGATGCAGAACTAAACGTTACGGTTCTTCATTTCTTTTCATTCAGAAAAAATGCACTCTAATCAAGTGACTTTTTAGCTTGATTGACGATATCTTGTTTAGATTAATCAAAATCTTAGTTAAGTTGAACATCACGACCTGATTGCAGCAATACTAGTTCAAATGATTGAACGCTCAAACAAGTTTCTCGATTACCCTTAACATGACATCATTGTAGAAGAGTTAAAAACAAAACCGACTTCCAAAAAAAACACTAAAAGAGTCTAAAATAACTTGATTTTCGGAAGTCGGTATCTTTGTTTGTATCTTTTTTGCCACCGACTTCCGAAAGTCAAGTTATTTTAGACTCTTTTAGTGTTTATTTTGGAAGTCGGTTTTGTTTTCGCAGAAAGTTTTTTTTATTTTACCCTTTTTAGTTGTAGTATACCACACAAATTCTTGTCATGAATTAGTTTTTCCATTGTAACTAGAAGTTAGTTAAAGTATTCGTCAAGACGAATCATACGAGCCCAAACTCGATGAGGTTTTGTCGTTTTATAATGGAGTTCCTATGGCCACCGTCCAGCTCCATCATCAGACACCGGATACCATTAAGGACCAAAGTACTCGTCAAGACGAATCATACGAGCCCAAACTTGATGGGATTGTGTCATTTTATTACGGACTACCTGTGACCACGTTCCAGCTCCATCACCAGACCCTAGGTACCATCTAGTGACAAAGTACTCGACAAGATGAATTATACTAACCCAAACTCGATGGGGTTATGTGGTTTTATAACGGAGTTCTTATGGCCACCTTCCAGCTCCATCATCAGACCCTGGTTACCGTTTAGGACTAATGTACTTGTCAAGACAAATCAAACGATTCCAAATTCGACGGCGTTGCGTCGTTTTATTACAGAGTTTCTATGGCCACCTTCCAGCTCCATCATCAGATCAGCTCCATGTCATCATAATATTGCATTGTCTCGCGACATACACATGTGTGCAAAATTTCAGCTCAATCAGAAATCCGGAAGTGTGTCAAATTTAACTAGCAAGTATCAAACAACGACCAAATTCCTTATCCGATTTTGATGAAATTTCTATGCAACCAATCGGGAAGCATATCCTTTCAGATGAAAAAAAGAATTTTTCAAATCGGTTTACAAATGACGGAGTTATGAGGTAAAAAACATTAAAAAAAGTACAACCGAATTGAGAACCTCCTCCTTTTTGAAGAAAGTCGGTTAAAAAAGAGACAAGTTAAAAAAACGTTAACTGTAACAAAATAAGTTAGTTGTGTCAATCAATCATTTTGATTACTTCAATAAAGAACATTGAAACTTTATTAAGTTGATTTGACTTGATAGCATCTTTCATTGCAATCAATTGTATGAATCATACAACTTGATCGAATCTTGCGCTGAATGTTTGCGCTTAATAAGTTCCTTGGTTGTGTTTATCACTATTTGGTTGTGTTTATTACTATTTGACTTGACTGCTGCAAATATTGATCGATTGACGACCCTAATGGCGCAGCGGTTGTGAGGCTGCCTTACGTTCTTAGGGTCCCGGGTTCGAATCCCGGTAGGAGCAAATGTTTGTGTGATGAGCATGGACATTTGTTTCCGAGTCATGGATGTTTATATGTATAATAAGTATGTATTTACAAACAAAAAAGTATCTATGTAGTAGTATCAACTATCTGGTGTCCACGACACAAGCCTCGTTGCTTAGTGTGGCACCTAGATGGCGCTGTGTGTAATGTCCAGCGATTATAAAAAAATAAAAAAAAAAATAAAAAAATAAAAAATAGGTTTTGTGATAACTCCAATCAAGATCCCGTTTCAAATCTCAATCAAATAAAAGTAGTAGCTGTGATCATTGCGCTTGATAGGCTCAATGCAAACAGGTTACTTAGTCAATCGAAACAAAATCTTGATTGTGGAAACTACTTTTTTTTTCAGTGATACTATTGAGTGCTCTAAGTGCTATTTAGTTCTTTAATCAGATGTTCTAACTGGGATTTGTAAAAGTTTATTTTCAAAAAAGGAATGGTCTTTTTCTTTTATAATTCTGCTCAAACCTTAATTATCTTCTGGCTTGTCAACAGATTATCTTCTTAACTAAATGTATCTGCTGTCGAAGCAAGACTCTTGGAAGAAATCCTAGGAGCCATATCCTCTCATGCTTTCCGTATAATTTTTAGCAGAGTAGAGGACTTCCGGTTGCGTTAATAGTTTTTGCCCAATACTTATCTATTCTACTTATCTATTGTCGAAATCAGCAAACTACCACTAAGAGTCCACAATGTCTAGTCATGGTGACCGCAGAAAAATCCCCGTCGGTTCCCATCGATAGTCGACCACAGCATATGGGCATTTCGTTTCCTCATGCATATTTATACTCTGTGGCTGGCGACCCCTCGGCTCGATAGCTTGGTAACGAACGGACAAACGAACTAACGTTAGCTTTTGTTGATACGCGAGATATCGATATCTACTCGTATGCTGTGATTGCGATCTTTTGGTGGTGATGTGATAGTGCCGCTGGCGACATGGGCAGATTTGGCTCGGTTATAAATGAAGGTAGACATTTTGCCAATATCTAGGTAGATGGTCTAGATGGAGTAATAACACGAATTAGAACAATCAAACGTCTATGGTGAAAATTTGATTGAGACAGCACATACTCGTATGTACATGTACATACAGTCAAATCTACTATTACTACTCCAGAAACCAGTATATTTTTCCACAATCTACCAAAATATACACTATTGTGTATTGTGTGTCGCCTGAAGGTGCAAGGCACAAGATAATATTATATCTAATAATAGCAGTAGGTCGCCAGATATTTTTAACAACAGACTAAGATTTGTAGACAAAACTAAGTTCCTATTGAATGAAAAGACCTTGAAGATGACATAAACTCGTAAATGTGTCAATAGATCGTGGTTCAAGCTAAGGAAGCTGAATGCTGAATGGTTCAAGAATAAGTGATATAATCTTCGGCGTCGGGGAATAACCCTACCAGTAGTAAGTGAACAGTCATTGGGTTATCGTTAAATGCGGATAAAATACAAAGAAATAGTTAAAGGTATTGTTTGGTACCTTTGAACTTATTTCCGTCGTTTTGAGAACTTCTATGTTTGGAGATTTTGTCGCTGTTTTGGGTAAAGGGGACGCCAAAGTACCTGATGAATATTGTAATGAGATAATATTGTGAATGTGACAAGATTCAATCTTATCACATAATTATCTTTTCAAAATATTCATTTTATTTATAATACATTATTGATATAGGACCTAATGTTTAAAAGCTCAGTTTAAATTTACAAAATCTTGGCATTGGCATGAAATGTTTTCTTTCCCTGAAGCCACCAGAACTTCCGTGCAGTGCATTCAGAGCTACTGTAATTAACACTAACACACACATTAATCAAGAAATTACTTCTCACATTCGTAAAGAAAAATACAAAAAATATTAAACTACCACAACCTATTTATAAATGCAAAATACCGTCAAAAAAACGTTACCAAAAACCTATGGCGTTCGTAATAACCGTAATAGGAGGTGACCCATAAAGCATGGTATGGCGGCAAACACCGGTGATTATACGCCATTACGGTATTATAGAGTATATCGTGTTGGTAGCGCGTCACGCTGTTTAATTACCGACTTTTGTTCCAACTGGGACACCGGTATCGCAGAAATGGGTTTTGTTAGAGGAAAAGCATTTTCTTGTAACCTGAAAATGTCAGCTATATTTTCAGGCTATTTACTTACGGTTCATGTAGTGTCAGCTAAAGTTACGATTTTTTCGCGTTAGAAAATCGTCATGGATGTCCTTGACGCAGACGAAGGGGATTTTCAGACTCCAACTGGCAAAAATCACACGGTATTCTACGAAAAAAAATGCGTGCTACTAAATAGGATTTTTAACGTGCTTGTTCTTCAGTTGGTTATTCCGAAGTAAGGGTACATGATCATTGTATAAGTACATAAAATGATTAGTAAATCTCTTTACAACCAACAAAAAACCTATTAATCAGAACACTCTACTTAAGGCCGAAACACACCGGATCCGTACACGTAGACGTGCACGTGCACGTGCACGTACCATGACGTTGTAATATATGGAACTTTATAGAGACATGGCACACCGCTTGCGTGACGTACACGTGCGCGTAGACTACATGCGTAACGCTACGCATTGCAGCTGCCACGTGTCAAACTTGCTGCGTACCTACGCAGAGCGGAACAGCAACGTCACATTGATGCGTGCAGTGATGACGTTGTAGTCAATGGCATTCCGTATTGGACGTCACACCGAACAAGTTTGAACACGCACGTATCTTTGCTGCGCGTGACTACGCGCGTGACTTACGCATTCAGTTGTATTTGTTTTCAAGTTTTACCGATAATAAGTGATGTTTTGTTTCGGTTTTAATGATGAATCATGAAATTAAAGAAAAACTAATTGTTTGTACAACACAATAAACAAAGAGTAAAAAATATGTCATATAAAACTTGAACCCATTGCTTTTGGCACACCCAGGAATATTCTGTCACAATAACAGTAATATTGCTTCTTCTTCATCAGATGAACTACTTGGTCCATTTACCCAATCTTCTTCAGACATCGTGCACAAGAATTGCTGGGTACGCAAAGGACCGGTGCGTTGCGTGCGTATCACGTATGCGTAAACGTAAGCGTACGCATATGCGTAACCCGGTCTGTCAGGGGTTCACGCGCGTCACCACGCGCGTGTACACGTGTACGCCACGCCACGCATCTGGTCTGACCAGGCCTTTTTTTCTAATTGTAATACAGTTATTCACAGTTTTATGCGTGGTGGCTTGCTACTTACAAATTCGGGTAATGTTTCAGTAAAATAGTTTCAGTGTTATACGTCCACATTTAACTGGCCGCTATTAACTTAATATCGGATGACGGTTTTCCGTGACGGAGCGGAATAATGTTGTAGTTTTTGTTAATGAGGTGACGGTTAACTGGGTAGTGAAGGATAAAGGTTTTGACGTGTATACTGTTTTTATATTTTATGAAATAGAAGGTCTATCTGGTATTTGATCTACAGCTGGTAATGCCTGAAAGAATGGGTTGCTCAGGCCAAAACTAAGTAGTGGTACGTTATGTTAATACTGAAAAATGCTTCAATCCGGCTGTTAATCTGAGGTTGGTATTCTTGGATTAGATATCTTCAAAAAAAAACGAAAGTTCTTTTAAATCACTTTTTATTTACATTCTGAAAACTCCTATTGGTCGCTATTCAACATTAAAAGGAACCATACGCTACTCATAAAATGAAACTGAAATAATGTCAAGCAATTTCATAAGCAAACACATTAAACCCTTTTAATAAATTATAATTTTTATTACTTAATTTTCACTATGTAAATTATATACAGACTATAAATAGAACTAAAATAATGCTAAAAGAAGACTAAAACTAAGTTCCTACATATACACAACGACGACAATAGGACAAAAGCGGCGCAAATACTGTAAACTTATCGGTAACTACAGTTTTGAGCCGTTTGGGGTCGAAACGCTCGGGTCATGGGGCCCGAGTGCACGTCTCCTTTTTAAGTAAATATCTCGCCGACTGGTCGACACTTTGCGTGACCAGAGGGCTGGCTCTTTCTTTGGTTAAAAAATTAGCATTGCCATTCAACGTGGCAATGCTGCCAGTCTTCTGGGCACGTTTCCGGATGACATCGATGGGGAGCAGTACTTTGACGCCTAAGTGTCCTATTGTCGTCATTGTATATATGTAGGAACTTAGTTTTAATAATAACATAATCTATCCAAACATCGACTATATAAACTAAGTATTCAAATAACATTCATGTAACACAAATCGCGCTGCATTTAAATAGACACTCCTTGTACGAACCACTTCAACACAGAAACAGGTTGAAAACTGGTGAGTTTCCTATCGGCCTAGCACGAACTCGCGAACAAAACGTAACGTAAATTCTAACAATTGAAACTTATAGCAATAAAATACTCGTTTCGCTCATAATTGATATTAATTTAGACCTTGAGGCCCAGAAAGAGGTGGCGAGATGACCTGGACGCGTACTGCGATGGCTAGTTCGAGATGGCGGATATAAGGAGTAGCTGGAGCAGTGGCACATCCATGGCTACTATGTAAATGGACTATATTCTTAAGCATGGGTGATTTTAAATCAAAATCGTCGAACTTACTTGACGTTTACTTCGCAGGTTCGAGCTAGGACCTCTGAAACCAGGCCGCTTGTCAACTGTCAGGAGTTTAGCTATAAATATAAACTCGATAGCTGTTAGGTAAAGGTATTGATAGTTTATTTATATGCTAATCTTTGTTGGTGAAATGTGTTGGTAGCCGTGTGTTTTCCTATTTGAGATGGTTTGACGAGCTTTATTGGCAAAGAAAATGAACGCGATCATAGCATCTAAACCTCGATCAACCACTGTTAGTGTCAATATTTGAGAGCAATAACAACTCTTGAACAAACTTCCAATGTATTGATCGCGTTTAGTTTCTTTGCGGAAATTCGCTCTACTTACGAATGTCACCATATTGATGTCTTAAATACGCCTCAGGAAATATCGTGTAAAGTTTTGATGTTATGTAATAAGCATTTATAAAATCTTGCATTCATGAAGTGCACTAAAAACAAATTATTTATTTTAGCATGCGTTCATCAAAGTATTACCTACATTAAAATAACGCTATTTTTTGACATAAGGTCATGTGCGCTGTCAATAACCTAATATCTATACAAATAAATACAATTGAAGTGTCTGTTTGTAATACCAAAATAACAACTTTTTACTGAATGCATATGAAATTATATACGGTACTTACGTACTTTTAACAAACACAAATAAATTTTTGTTAAAATCAATTTTTGTTCCAAACCTATTTTGACGGGACTTTTACTGGCACATAGCAATGTTATAAGGTCTAACATAGGCTACTTTTATTTTAGACAAATTATCAGGGTTCCGTGCAAAAAAAAACCCTTATAAATTATAACAGACTCCGTTTCAAACGGCTAATCTCCGAAATGGCTGGACCGCTTTTGACGGGATTTTTACTGGTAAGTAGCTGATGTCATAACAAGTAACTAAAGCTACTTTTATTTAATAATAAGAATTAGCGTTCCGTACGAAAAAGAACCCTTGAAATTGGTAACAAAATTCGATCAAAAAAGGAAAGTAATATTTTTTATAATAATTTCACGCGCACGAAGGTCGCGGACAACAGCTATAAGTCAGAAATATTATTAGAAAATAACACAGTCACGACCTCTGGGTATAACATTAGATACCTAGACACAGTAGCAAATTTTCAAGTACCTATTATCCTAATAGTCATACTTAGCATTAACCAACCGATTTGTTATTTGTACTTACAAATGTTCATTAGTAAACACTATAATGTTCTACGTTTCATAAATCATAAAACGATTGTAAGTTTTTAGCAAAGACGTTCACGTTAGTTACGATAAACAAACTTGCATAATACTTTTTCTAATAGATTGTATGTATAGTATTTCAAATCTCCTTGGTATTGAACGACGATGATGATGATGGCTACAGTTTTTTCCAGATATATTTTGAACCAACTTTTTAAAGATAAAATAGGTACATTCAGACTAAAGCATAGTCTGAATGTACCTATTTGTTGTTTCTCTACGTACCCAATCAAAGAAGTATAATTTCCATGCTACTTTCCGAATGCCATCTAATCCACAGTATATCTGTTATCTTATCACATATAGTTTTATGGGGAATTTGTTCGTAATTAGTTCCATGTATATTAAGTAGGGACGTGATACGAATCTAAAGGGGAAGATAGAGGACTGTTTTATATTGTCGTGTGTCTTCTAATTCTTAGGAAATTACTGTTGATATAATAGGCGATACTTGTTTCTTATATATAGTCAGTATGTTTGTTGTCCTACGTACCCTACTACGAGGAATAGTCCTATCTCTGAAACAGTGGTAGGATTTATTTTCGATTAGGTAAATGTTGAATTAGTATTGATACGAGAAGGTTTGGCTGTTGTCTCCTCTTGTCTGCTTGCTACAGTCATGGTTTTCAGTACTAGCACCTGTAAAACTGTGATAAGTGCCTCTAGCGTTATGGTTTAATAGTTGTACCTAAATTTCAAATTATCCTTTGGCCATTTATTGAGACTAACGTTTAGACACTGATGTTTGGAATATTGACGAGCTCACTTGTTTAGCGTAGTCCGTAAACAAACTTAACACCTACATAGGATCACTTTAGTTTAAAACAAATGCTTTCATCAAGTACATAATATCACCTATACTCATTACCTAAGGTGGGACAGATGTCCTGATATCTAAGTCTCTAGAACTACCACCATTCAAATATCGTTGCAGCAGTAAGTGCAGTGTAACTATCTATGTGTTATCATTGCGACAGGCGTCACATGCGGTGCGCGCGCGCATAGCACGTCGGAAGGAAGTGCGTCCCCCGCGATCGAGCGATACATGCATTTGCATAGCATTTACATAAGTGCCAGCTAAGCGCCCACAGCTTTTGATATTTTTAACCGACTGTCTTTCGAAACGGTTACGTTACGGTTAGCCATGAACTCGTTTTGGAATGAATGGTTAAAGGAATAACCCATTCAAGACTGTATTGTGTCCCATTGTGCAGGTCAGAGAGATATTGTGAAATATTTTGTTCTTCGAAGGGCGACCGTTTTGAGGGACTGACTTTTGTAATGTTTGACGATCAAAACGTGCTTTTCAGCCTAATTTGGATAAATTTTAATGATTACTTTTGATTTAAATTTTGACTTCAGCATCTGTAGCTGAAATGACATTGCTTCATATTTTGTTGGATGAAAATTTCGCCACTTCCACAGCGTCGTCGGTGGCAGCCGAGACGTTACTTTAACTTCATGTTATCGAGGATAGAGCAGTAGCCAAGTTTTGGTTTAAGCACTGAGAGAAGGTAATGTATTATTGTTATCATTACTAACCAATTCTTAAACTCTATAAAATAATAGGGAAATAGATCTAATAAACAAATCTTTGGCGTCGCCTTGGTTTACACGTGGCTATAATTGAACCATTACACATGATCATCACATCACATTATTGACTGAAAATAGCCATAACACACACTTAACATTCGCCCCGACATGCGTAGGCGCACGACGTCCAAGATGGCGGCGCTAGCATCATTCTCAGGACTTCACACATGCCTTGAATTTGTTATTAACATGTGGGCTCCACCTTTGGAGTTTACCGTTTGATGTGACCACTCTAAATGTGTAGGTATGTCGCTTTTGAGGTGTTATGTGTATTGGGCGGTTGGTCTGCCTTCCAAAATTGGAAATCCTCTTGTGTAGTTAACGCTGAGTTTTACAGTAAAATTATATCTTCAAACTAAAATCTTTTTTTGGCGTTACCTATTGCAGAGTAAGGTTGAAGGTAATACGAAGCTTTTAGATACCTAAATTTAAGATAGCAGTGAGATATTTTACTTTCATTGAATGAAGTAAGTAATTAATGAGTTACGAGTCACTTGTACCTACTTATCTGTGACTATAATTTCAATTGCTTTCAAGAGACTCTATTCTGATAGAATTATAAATCAACTGAATATTTTTTTTCTTGTAGATTCAGGTAAACTAAGTGCCTTACTAACCGGTAAAGGAAACGCATCCAACCTGCGTACATTACCAAACGCAACGGAACAGCTCTTCCAGTTTTGCCACGCGTAATGCGTCGATTAGCTATGTCTCATTATAATAGTAACAACGTTGGTGTTGTAAAACGCACAAGCATTAATATTAATGACTGTTGGCAAAATTATAATCTACCTATGTCTATTTATTTTTTACTCAAATGAGATTTTTATTTCGGACTGAGCAACTTAGAACAGCGTTTATTTAATACCTAACTGAAACTTTTGCTGATGGAGAGCATAATCTTATTCAGAGATTTTAGATTAAGTATAATGTGTGATAAGACTTTTTGATTCAATTACGTTTTTATTCAAAATTGTCTACTTGAATAATGTTTGTTTTTGTAATCGAGCGCCTATTTCTGTCCATCCAACACAGACAGATTTAAGAAAATATTAAACTTTACGCCGTCTCCCCGCAAAATTAACTGTTACTGCCGAATTACTATCGAAAATACGTACATATTTAATGAGTGTAAACATATACACAGTCGTGCATTGTTCACATCGATTTGCGAGCGTCGCCATGCGTGAAATGAACGAAAATAACCACCCATACGCACACTATCATGTGTCGGTTAGCTATGTACTCGCTGTGTACCTATTATTGTACACTTATGTGTAGTAGAGGTGTGATATAGAGCTGTGACATTATTGATGAGTTCTTTTTTGTTTAACGCTATTTGTAGATTTATCTTAATTATTTTTTAACAAATCGATAAAGATTTTTATTTATTTTGCCATTCGTCGTTCGCCATTTAATTAACATATTTTCTTGTTCGGGTTGTGTATGTTTTTCAATATGTCAATAATACTTAATGTAAAAAGGTAACAACTGGGTTGTGGAGGTCAGATAGGTACAACCTAGTCTCTCTATGATTCTGGTCACACTGAACCCCAACATAGGAGAAACTAGGCAGATGATGAACTCCCAGTGCTATAGCTAAGCATTATAACATCATTGACTGTTCACTTGGTTAAGTCACAATGTTCTCGTATTTGTAAAATCTTTTCTTATGTGCCGAAACCACATGACCTGTATATATGTATACTTACACACTCTTGTATAAAATCTGATTCTTCTATCCCAACAGACAGATGTGTTGCTGGGGAGTTTGCTCCCTCACTTCTTCAGCTGAGACACTAGCAAGCGACGAAGGGTGGCCGTTGTGGGGGACTGTCTCTTGTAAACTTTGACGTTCAGAAAGGGCTGATTATCAGCCTAATTTAAATAAATGACTTTTGATTTTGATTTTCTTGCTCCTTAGTCCAAATCCTCAACTGTGTACAACGAACTACACTAAACTACTGACCCCATTAACTCATATAGGTAAGTGTATGCACAGATGAGAAGTGCAGTGTCGTTTGTTGGTAAGTCGATGCGTGAAATG
This sequence comes from Eugnorisma glareosa, assembly GCA_947578425.1. NCBI lineage: Eukaryota > Metazoa > Arthropoda > Insecta > Lepidoptera > Noctuidae > Eugnorisma > Eugnorisma glareosa. Next base: position 21,910,434 of record OX387961.1, read on the forward strand.
AGGAGACGGCGGCAGTCGCGGCCGACGGCGCAGTCCTACCCCTCCGCGCGCCGTGAAGAGGACGCCTTTATTATAGGGCATTACATGAAATTACTTAATATCATAACGCTGGTCTGATCGTATCGGGATTATATTGTTGTATCGAGGTGGCGGTTTGGCAAGATAACTATTGGGCGTGGTGAATAAATACATGTTGGGCTTTAAAATTTTAGACAATTTGTATCTTTTTTCATTTCACAATGGCTAATGACACAAACACTGGTTGGGGAGAGGACAGCTCTTTTGATGCTCTAAGTATACCTAAAAATGGCATAAGTAATAGAATATCCAAACATAACTTTACCTGTAGCAGTGGCTGCCAATATTTAGTCCCTCAACTTATTTTTCCCAAACAGAGCCAACACCTGAAAACCTGGCACCCAACACCCTTTCAGATCAAAAACAGAACAAAACAATGCAAATCAAACCTCTACTTTAAAAGCGGAATACGATTATTTTCCATCTCTACGTATAATATAAGTATGTCAGTAATAAATCCGGGTGTTTCGGGGAATACAATTAAAACGATCCCGGCCAATCCGTGCTGCATCGCCGGCGAAATTATAAATTCCGTGGGAACGTCGGCAGGTGTCGCCGTAATCGCATGAAGCCTCCGAATCATACCGAACCGACCTGCGCCAACTATACGCAAAGAATATTTAGATATGCAGATGAGACAACGATAGGATGATTGTAATGCAATTACACTTTTTTGATATAGCCGATATGGTTCTCCCGTGCCTCAGGTTCGTTGCTTACTGTTACTGATTAGTTGCTTATACAATTTGTGACGAGTTATTATGTCTGACAAGCCTCAAACCTAAGCGGTCTGATTCTTCCTTGCTGTGTAAAAACAAGAGATTTAGCTATAATAGGTTAGCTTTTCCTAAAAAAGCTCGCTTGAGGAAGTACCTATCTTATTTAAAACGGCAAGTAGAGTTACTCTTGCCAATGTAAAGAATTTAACATAAAAAGGGAAACAATAAGCTTATTGTTTTAAGAACTTATGATTATGACACATGACTCGTCTCCATTCTATGTCTATTATTGATAACGCGACCGCGACGGCTACCAACTAGGTATATTCCGTTGGAAAGCTCGTCAGTTTTCTCAAGTACCTATCAACTTAGCTTGTAGCATGAACAGTCCCACCCACCTACTGCCACATCTGTACCCAAATTACTCTCTGCTATAAATACGTACAATTGTGGTTGCTCGACTATTTGCACACCGCGCCGTGAAATAACACGCGCCCGATAGCACGACCCGCGACCATACTATTGTTTTTGCTGCTCACTATTATTATATGAAGAAGGTGTACGACGTGCTCAGTCACAGGTACTATAGGAGGCTTTCATCAGTATGTGTGGACAGGAGAACGTAGCCATGGATGACTCTGACCTGGAGTGTCAATGTGATTAATAAAAACGACGGAACACTTAATACCGTGTCGTGCATGTCCTATTGTCTGCACGTTACAGAAACTGATGGACGCTACTGAAGATACCAAACTTGCAGTCTAGTTCTGGGTGGATTCAATTTAGATTGCCCTCTACACGCTAAGAAGGAGGAGAACGTAGTGAAATTATCTTGTATGTCTCAAATTCATTCATCATCCTTGATCACTACGCTAATAAACTAAGACTTGTTAAAACTTCAGGCACGAGCTCCAGGCTATGACTTAAAAAGCACAAAGCACACGAATGATTGACTTATCTTAAGTGAATTGCTTGAATGCTGCCACAACCGATTCATGAACATAGGTTTCAGTCACTTTAGATATCAGGAGTACAAACATACAGCTTATTCATTAAGTAATTAATGAATTCAGTTAATATTTACTAATGGTCAACATGTTTCTATTGTAAATACGGCATTCATAGCTTGAAACGTAATTGTTTTTATTTAACACTATGTAACACGCGTGCTCAGAAGCAATAAAAATACTCTTAGGTACTTTGTGTTTTAATTTTTATAATTTTATTGCCTACATACCTAATTAATTTCGCTACAAATTGCCGCCAGGGATCGCTACTATCGAACTTGAGCTGATCGTCGTCAGGGGCCCTTAGCGTTATTACCCCTACCTTTTAATTAATAAAAATACTTTCGTTCTAATTGCCAAAATCACTTACTAGCCAACCATATCGTCCACCCCTGGGGTCACAATCAGATCGTGACACCACCCTGGTCCGCCACTTCCGGTCTACCCGGCCGCTGATTGGCCGGCCAAGTGACGCAACTTCCTGTCATATACACAATGGGGTTATGACGATGGATTAGGTTCGATATTATTGTGGACATGGGAATTTTACGGGTATTTTGTAGTAAGTAGTAGTAATTACCTGACACTATTATGACTTTCGCATTTCACGTTAAACTTCCACACTACTAAACTCTCCGTAACTTACTACTTCTAACTCTCGTAAAAAATAGGCGTTGTACTGTCTTTGCTTGACTAAGAAAACATATTATCGATGATGCCTATTATTTTCTATAGCAAAGACTTGATATTGCTAACAAAGAATTTTATTGTAATGAAAGATACCTACCTACATCAATTATTTCCCGGATAAATAAATTCTGTATACAGAAACCGGTAAACGACTTTTTGTGAAAACACCTAACAGTACTGATTCAATACACAAAAAATATACAAGATACCACCATATCTTGAAATTCACCGGCTCACTTGGCATTACACAAAAAACAGTAAAACACAATCAAGTTATTGTACTGTTTCTCAAAATCATAACGCATGCGAATTAGACGGCACAGTTACTATTTTTTCTAGAGTTTTTCTTAATTGCGTTGTTTGCAAACGCGTGAAGATGTAACTGGACTTACGTCTAGCGACAATATAGGTAGATACGGAAAATACGCGAAGGAAAATTAGGCGTGCTTTCATAACTACAATGCACCTCGGTACGCGGATTTACCGTCGCGTATTATGGTTGGTGTGTCGCGCACCACTTGAAACTTTCAATTAATTTTAGGTTGCTTAAATATTCTATCAAAGTATGAAAATTTGTCGTTAAGCGTGAAAGCAATATGAGTAATCATCGGAATAACTACAGTATTTCTATGATCATATATTTCCTAAAAGTGGTAAAACATTTTCTATTTCAATAAGTTATGGTTGTTTTGTTTTCGGTGTAAGCACTGTTTGGGGTAATAACTTAAGGACAATAAAAACACAAATATAGATACCTAACTATTCCTTTACGGGAAAGAATCAAACGAGTTTCTTCTACTCTATTGTCACAATAAGTAAAACACACACAAGTATTCCTTCATTTATTTTTTCCCTATTTATGTTCATATATCAGTGTAACATACAAAATGGTTCATTGCCAATTCAGATTTCAGTTACTTTTTTTAAAGAGATCTAAATATTACTACTGAAAAGGTCAACTAGCTATAGATTTTGTTCGTGCTACACAATTTCTTAAAAATAAAAGTACTTATAGTAAAATAATAATATTACATAGAAAGAGATCTAAACTTAGAAAGATAAAGCATTTATATAAAACTTCTCCAGCAGGTAAAATACTTATACATCTTAGCGGGAAGAAACAGGTGAAGTTTGAGCGCTGAAGTAAAATAAGTAAGTTAAGTTGTGTTTAAGTAAGCAGTGAGCATGCGGCACCCAGTCGGATCACTCGCTCACGGAGAATTTACGACGGTACTTACATATGAGTAACTTTAAGTTATGGCTAAGTAATGTTGTTATTCTCCGGGATTTTCTTAAAAATTGTAAACGTTTTCTTTTTCATGACAAAGTAAAGAATAAGTCTCAACAAAAAAGAAAATGGTCTGAATTTTTCAGGACAAGCGCTATAATATAATATTGTATAATGTTCTTTAACCACACTAATGTAATTATTCATGTTAAAAATTATGAAAACAAATATAATTTGTGTGCTCGCATACAATCACACAATATCGATGATTGATTACATTCCAACGTTAATAAGCGATAATAACGATGAAAATAATATTCCAATAATCCAATTCAACGCAAATAAAGTATGAATAAATAAATGTGTAAACAAAAACTGCCTGCTCCGTGTAATTTTTAAATATATCTGTCTATCATCATGATAAATGATACTAATCGACCATTTAGAATAATTACTGCGTATGAATGAAAGGCTAAGCATGCAACTGTGGGAACATCAGCACTAGCACCAATGAAAAAGCTGTTAAAACTTCAAACAATGATAATGTGCCTCATGTATTATTTATGGCACTCCGCATTAATGAACCAAGGTCATTTGAATTCATTTCCTTCGGTAATACAGACGTACGCTTTCACACTAACATTGTTACGTAATCGTAGTAAAGTGTTTCATTTAATAAAATGCTTTATTTTACGTATTTGCCGTTATTGCCCCACTCGAGTTTTAGGCGAACTATTACAGTTCCGCTACTCGGTAATAGATGGCGTTGACGGTATCAAAGTTGGAATGAGGAAGTTCGGCTGTTGGGCGCTCGTTTTTACACCAAACACGTAAAGCGGCTCGTAGACGTTTTAATAAAAGTTTGTTTCGTGTTTATTTTAGGCCGGCGCTTGTCTGGCGCATGGCGGGCAGACTTACAACAGTTTCACATTTAAATAATTATAATGCATTCGTTTATTGTGAATGAATCGGCACGGGAGTGTTGGCGAGACGGGTTTATGTTTATTTGGATGTCGTTGCATATTACGATCGATTATTTAGTCGTAAACTTGTAATGTTCTGTAAACTGCTTTTGAGTTCTCTTTTAGGTTTTATTCACGCCCCGTAAAAACTTGGAAGATCATAATATTTCAATAAGTGCCGTTGTAATACTAAACGTCGTCCAAAAATGTGAACTTTATGCTGTAGATTGAGTTGTACTACGATAACATTATTTATACTACTTTTTAACTCAAATTTTGTTTATTCATGTGTAGGAATTTTTCTTGCATTATAGACAGTAAAATATACTTCGATTATTACATTTTCTCGCTCACTATACCTTAATCTATCCTAAGCTCATCACTACTACTACTTGGACTATACACGTATACTTATTACAAAAGTAATTATACAATATAATAGCTTGATTACCGTAGCAGTGATCCTTGACATCACTTCAGTGTTCAAGCTTCTCCATTTATTATAACTGACAAAACAATCTGCCATCCCGAACTTCAAATAAAAACAAATTATCGAGCTGCTTATAGATGACTTAATTAATTATATAACGCCTGCCATTATGGCTTATTTACATGGTAGGAGTTGGATTTAATTAAAGTTGGAGGTATCTATCTCATGAAAATTTGTAAAATAATCATTGGTAATAAAATAATTCGTATCCATAGTACAGGTACCTAACTGTAACTACAGAAATAATGTTCTCGTAAAAACATTCACTACAACACAAGTACGGATTCAGGAAATCAAAATGAAACTTTTGAAAACTTTTACCAGACATTTAATTCAAGTTTAAGTTAGTAAATAGGAACTAAACAACATTATTTACAACTCTAACTTGTACAACCAAACTTCCTAATTTCCATTTCACTCCATCAAAAGGAGACCTCGCTACAGGCCGTTTTTCTCACAATCTTGAAGCAAAACTCTGTCGTTAAAAATAAAGTATTAACAGCCCTTAGTAAGACAGTGGATTCATATCTTGCATGACAAACGCTATCAACCGGGTACCTACATTCATGCTACGAGCATTTCCCGTAACACACACATACCTTTACAACACACACACAAACTTAAACACACACAGTGGAAACTCGGGCTTCTGTGTGCAATTTCCCATCCTTACAGTGTTCGATTTTCCACAGTGTGAGTGATGTTTTCTCTCTCTTCCTCATATCTCTCTTTCTCTTTTCTCTTCTATAGTTATGTTGTCCCGTGTTCTCCGACCCATTATTGTATGTTTAGTCTTTGCTTTTTGTAAATATTTATTACTTGTATCTGATTTACGTAGTTCTAAATGATTGGTTGGTGTTACTGATTTATTGATTGAGATTGTTCTTACGGGGTTTTATGCGGAATTTATAAATGTAAATGATCTAAAGTTAGAAGACTAACGTGATGTGGAGAAAAACTTTAACCTGTCATCCATTCAACTTATCTGGTAAACTTGGATTGGTTTTTGTACTACATTGAGCTTTTTGTCTATGGCAATTTTTCTTTTCAAAGAAAAATTCTCAAATACATGCACACTGAAAAATAGCTCTTCAGTAATTTCTTATAACAACTTTATTATCACCTACAAACGTTATCAATTCTACAATTTATTAATTAAAACGGGCCTACAATTAATTCGTTGATAAGCTGCAATTATGACAATTTCCATTTATCAATAGTTTATAATACATAAATAACTGTTCAACAATTAAGAGCAATAAATATCAGTGTATGATCGGATAATTGAACATTTATCAAAGTGACCAATCAGTCTGTTAACGTAGATGTATTCAATGAGCTCGTATTTAAATAATGTTGAATTTATAATAATTAATTATGTGTTTAATTGTATTTAACTATTGTGAGACCGACACATTATCGAGTAAGAGGTGTGTTATTCTAATAAGCCTGTAATATGTATGCTTCAGTAACTATACTTATTGAAACTCAATTTCTGTTTACATTTTGAATTGTATAAAAATCAACATAATGTTACATCAACAATGTTTACAATAAGTCACACAAAATTATGTATGATGATACCCTAATTATCTGGTGTCAACAAACCCTACTAAATCATCAACCATTGAGGAACGAGCTAACCCAATACAAGAGAACCAGAAGTACGGGCAGAATGAGACATACTATTGTAAAAGGGAACCCATACTTAGCGACACCTATTAAAGAAAAAAGCTGAAACCGTGTTCGACTCGAAACGACTTATCTTCAATGACCAATCATACAGAATAGATTCACTTCCATACACTTAGTAGTGCTAAGTCTGGTCTAGGGTGGGGGGAGGGGGGCCGGTGGGCGGCGCCGCGCATGCGTCTCGTTGCCAAGACGACGGCACGTAGCCACTCGCATGTGTGCGTGCGTCGTGTACGGACGCGCTCGTAGGACGCAGCGACGGATCGTATTTAATAATAGCTAAACAAGTAGAATTTCTATATTTGATTTTGTCAGTTCATTCTTGTAGATGTGCCTTTTTTGACTGGAGTTGTATTAGAGTTAGTTCGTTCCGACCTCTAGGACCGAACTTGCCGTTTCAGGTTTTATTTTTGGGAAGGTTGTTGGTCCCCGGTTCATTTCGACTCTCTTAAATAAAAATCAACTTTATTTGCGGTAGAGGATCTCTTTGCCCCGTGGTTACAGAGGCTGTATTTAATTTTATTCTGATAACCATGATACCTTTGTAATACTTACCAATAAAATGAATCTCATACTTACGACAGAAAATCATTCTTAACGCATTTCGTAAACATCCTGTGACGTCATCAGCTTTTCATTTTATCGCGAACGCATCATATCGCCGTACTCCCGTGTACCGCATTCCACGCACACAGCCGCGCCACGTGCGTCTATGTGTGCGTGTCACGTCGCACGCACACTGTCAAGCGCCTTTACCGCCCCGCACTACCTACTATATCTACAACTATGTTTGTACTTCGAACACTCTTTACTTCTACTCGAAAACTCCTTCGAGACCTGAAAAGGAATTTTACAAGGGCGCCTTTTTCTTTTGAACGCGAACCTTTGGCTGTAAAACGGGGGCTCTTAACCGTTATAAAGGGATGTATTGATAGTTAGTGGTTCCTTTGTAGTTGGCATCTCGCGGGACGCTCCCGTAATCGTAAACATAAAAACATCCATATATTTGGTATACAGCCTAAGTGCGTACTTTATTTAAAGTGCCCGCTTTTGGCGCGAAGTTTTTTGCTTGAATATTTTATGTTTGATAGTCATTAGGCGGAATGTTAGGTACTACGGCAGCCTTGACCCAGTCTGCGTCTTTACATTCCGGAAAATCTGGTTCCATTATTCAGAATGGAGCCACTTTTCAATATTAGGTAGGAGCTATGAATAGTTGTTTACTTAAGATACAAATGGTGTCTTAGATTATCTAGGTATGCAGATTTCAGAGTGCGAAGGCTATCGGGTCCATAATCTTTATGTCACGGAAATTGCCAGAAATGTAAAGACTGAGACCCGATTGAATTTCAAATGTAAATGTCGATATAGCATGATATGAAGTCATTGCCATCGAGGCAGTTGTCTTCAGCAAAAAAATAAACATGGAAGTTATTTTCGTGTTGATAATAATATTTTCCCACCAAACGACTATTGCGTGGTTCCTCGTTTGTTCTTGCTCTCGCGTAAGTAGGTAGTCATACCATTTAAGTATGTCTCAATGAAGAGTCATCAGCAGCATTGCTTGGATAAAAGTGATAGCACTTTTTATGTAGTTTGGTCCCATCAGCGGAAAACTTTGTGAAATTTATCCAAATTTAAAACGATTTAAGAGTCAAATAAGAACGCCTGAATTTCATGGTCACATTGATTTATTTCTGAAAAGTTTTGAAAGAAGTTTTAACTGTCCATAACTATAAGCCATTAGCAACTCTTATAAACTATTTGAACCTTAATATCGATTAAGGAAATTTACACGAGTGTCCTGTTTAGTTTAGAGAGAGGTTAATCCATCTGGAAATTGAGCCAAAACTTCGATTGCCTAAAAACTACGTACTTATTCCTGAAACTTTCAGCAAAATAATCGATTCAGGAGCTACATCAGAGTTACTGAAGGTCATGGTTATGACCTTTCAGCTTAGAACGAGACCAGTCGTCACTGTACAGCCAAAAGGAGATCCGCCAGCATCTCCCAAAAAAAATCGATCCATTTTCCAAAGATTCCTGCAAAAAATCGATCCAGGAACCAAATAAGAGGCACTGAAGGTCACGGCCCCATCGATCCGGCGTAGAAAGTGAGACTGGCTGCCACTACTAACACCGTCCCGTTGGCTATGCAGCCTGAATTAATCGCGCATATATTTGAATACATTTGGAGCGGCGCAGTTCGGGCCGCGGTGTCGTCGGCCTCTTAAGTTTTAGCGATTTTGTTTCGGGGCTGTATTGGAGGGGGTGCTTCAGTCTGCAGTTGTCATCAGTCTGTCAGTTCGGGATTGACGCGGTAATGATGGAATTCTGGCTTGACTGGTGGTTGGTGTAGCTACGCTGAATTAGTTACTATTTGAAATTGTCTAAGATGTACAGAAGGTGTTGTAAATGCAGGAAATGTGATTGATCATCATGATGATTATCGTCATCATTGCTAGGTTACATTTGTCGGTTATGTTGAGCCTGTGTCGTTTTGCAGCCGGTGTAATGTGAGCTAACTCAGCAAGTCCCTGAATATTTTAATTTTGACCTTGCCCTTCTGGTATAAGCAGTGTTTACGCTTGAGGCGCTTTTAGTTGGATTTTAAAATATCATGCAGTAAAGTCGATTAAAATAACGCAATGCATATTGTGTTGACGGCTGTTGTCTGTTGGATGGACACCATACGCATAAGTTAAGTTCGGAACTTCTGAAAGATAAGTCTATTAAAGTTGTAGAAGAGCCACTCCACTTAGCCAAGTGGAGCTCTTCTGGTAGATGTCTTCTACAACTGGATTCAGCTTGTTCTTATAATAACCTACGGAAACCGATAATCGAAAGTTGATTTATTGATGGTCTCACAACTTTTTCCTGTAAGTTTCTTAAACGTAGTAGTAGTATACGTAGTATTTCTCAGAAGTAAAAGGTATTCAAGTAATATTTCTTAACAGAAAATTATGAACGCAGAATTTTGTAAAGAACACTTTTTACAACCTTACCATTGTCTGCTATTCGTAAAACAAAAGTGTCTTCGTCTCAAGGTCCCAGTATTTAGTCACGTTAGAGCTCAACAATTAGTTTAGTAACACTAACTGTATTAGTTTTAGTGCTGACAGCCGTCCGGCAATGTTGTAGTTTAGAATTAGCTCGGACTTTAAAATTAGTTCAGTTGGATCTATTCATATTTTAGGTGCGTGTAGTTGTTGGCCAGTTGATAAAACAGATCTTACCAAGTAGTGTCGTATTACCCAAATCAAAAATATTTAATTTTACGAAACGTCCGAAGATAGGTGCACGGTTTGGATTGATCGTTTTTTATCGAGAAGAACTGGCAAGAAACACCATGGTAGGTAACTCTTGTGTTGTGGAGGTAAGATATGCCGTCGCCCCATATGAGACCCTGGTTCCCAGATGCATCGGGTTAAACTTGAAGCAAACTCTTACATATTTCAGAAACGGCTAGGTAGATAGTACGCTACAGTTGTTTGCTAGTGTTGTATTTAAATCATTATCAGAAGCTTCCAGTAACTTTCTTTTCTTGTGCTTCATCTCTGTCAGCAGTGTTTAAAGTATAAGCAGGATCTGCAGCATAACAATATTATTGTTTCTGGTGCTTGCACTTTGATAATCCATGACTAATTCATCTACCTACGCCATTGAAGTATTTGTTTTGAGTGCTTTCTTATGGTTTGTTTGCATTATATTGTGTGTCCACTCATCCCCATGTATTAAGATAACTTTACACATTTTTTCTTTATTCGAGTTTTTATAATCAGTTTTATTACCTACTATAATATTTTATATTTATACTTAAGTTAAAAATAACATGTAGTTGCAAGCAATAAGAAACTCATTTCTGGTTTCTTACAAGGTATCTCGAAACAATGCTGTTTTATTACTACAGATTATGTACCTTATTATAATTTTATATTTTAGGGACTATAAAAATAATTTGATGACCTTTGAAGAACATAATATAATTATGACTGTGTATTTTGTTAGAATGGGTTTTATTTTTAGTATCTACAAATAAATTCCTATTATGCTACTATCTTGGACGCAATAGGCATCTTATTACGAAGCTTCCTTATACAATACAAACTATCTAGCTTTCTTATATCTAGTCAGATTTTTCGTTGATATCAAGATCATACGTGTTTAATAAACTCACACCCTTGAGGGTGAAAAGCAGAAACTAGAGAACGCCACCTGCGACGATCCACGTCTTAGATATCAAATCAAGCTAAGCTTCAAATCGTGGACGTCAACAAGGCCACATTGACGATAAAACGGTTTTCTTCTCTGTAGAAACCCCTCTCCACGAGATCGATGCACCATAACACCATAACCTGGAAATCAAAAAAAGATAGCTTTTAATAAAAACAGCGGGAGGCAATACGCGTGTCCGGTGCGAAGCGGGTTATTGTAGATCCTGAGGCCTCCGTCGAATACGTAATGTAGATGGAAAGTCGAGCGATTGTCACAAGAGGCCTATTACTATGCCGGCGATGTCACACACGGGCAGATGTGCTGCACACACCCGCCCGGCATTACTGAGCGTACAGTGTGGGGGACGAGCGAAACGGAAAAAATGTGTTTATGGTAATAAGTTTGGAGTAAATGACCGTGTTTAGTGGGCTTTAAACTGTTGTGTTTGTTATCCCAAGAAAAGATGAACTTTCGTACAACTGCAGTTTGCTGAAGATAAATTACTATTCGTCATGAGGACTTTCAGTAAATTCTAACTTCACCTAATAGAATTCTTAACGTTATCAGTTACAATGACTATGGAATGCTTTAATACGACTTTTTCATTCTCTTACTAAACATGGGTTGATCACCCTCGTGACCTTTTTGTTTACAGGTTCAAGCCTTACACTTGGTTCGGTCGCCAAAAAATCTGCCATACGTCATGAAAAATGCCGCCGGTTTATGGCCTGAAATGCGTTGACAAAGCGGTATTTTCCACTGAAGGGACTGATTACGAGTTTCAACGTAGAAACATAAGTAGGTGAGGTTTACGAGGCAACTAAACTTTTGAATGGAATCCACACCAGGGTTTAATAGTGTTTGGTTGGGGCACTAATGTAGCAGTTTGAAAAGCGCCGATAACTATACAAAGGATGTAAGAATAAGAAAGCCTTAATGAGCCATTTCCCTCAGTTAGTTCTTCGATTTTGTGATGGAAATTTCAGGATTATTTGTATGTTTTTGTTTAATTTACAACTTGACGGAGACGTTCTTAAAACTTACCGAAACTGTGAACTGTTGTTTTTATTATACTTTTTTTTTTCCCTCACGTAATTTCAGATTTTTAATATTTTTGCCCGTAGAATTATCTTTAGTTGTTTTTTTTTTTAGAGTTTGACATGATTCAATAATTCCATATCTTTATCTAAACAATGCCGTCGCTACCTAACTGTCATCTGAAGGATAATTCAACGCAACTTCATCCATCTCTTCACCACCCATACCTCCACCACTTGCCGCCATAGTGTGTACAGGCACAGCGTTACGGCGGCCATTTCCACAGCCTACTTACGTGCCTACAGCCGAACTGTTCCGACGGCTATCGATGTTATCTCCTGATATTGCCTTTTTAGCCGCCACTCCGTTAGCCTCGTGCCATTACCAAGGATTAAAACGGCTTTACCCTGAATGCAAGTTTTGGACAATTTTCAGAGGTAAGGAGATAGAAGTTAATTTGCAACAGATCTTGGATCTTGGTTTCAGGTGTTTACTGATCTTTGCGTTCATGCTTCAGAAAGTTGAACCTTGAAGGTTACCTGGAAAGAGAAAAAAGAAAATATCAATACAAGTATTTTATTTCAGCCGATGATTCATTTCAGGACATGATGAAATAAGTCTTGTACGTTTTCTACCGCTTTGTAAGATTGGAAACTCCAAAAGGTAAAATATGTATTGGTAAGTGTTTTGTTAGTACTTTCAGTTGTATTATATAATATGTAGGTGGTCCATCTTACAATTCGAGTATTGCTTTGTTGTTTTCACTGATGAGCAAGCTTGCATCCATGGTATTTGTCGAGACACATCGAGTACATCCTCCAACAGTATAAACATCACAATTTCATCGTTCAAACATGCCAACATAATCATCTCGACGACACAACAATTTCACACGCAGTCCTCCCGTCCTCCGACCTCCAGCCAAAACAATTTCCACCATCTGAACTTTAATTTTTATATTTCAGGAGCAGTGTTGTGTCTGAGGTGAGAACAATACTGAAGGGGTGGTTACTGTACCCCCTCGCCCCCCTCCGCTGTGCCACTCCCCCCTCTAGCCGGGACGTCGACCTTGCTATTGCAATGCGCAACACGCGCAATACTTTTGTCGCTGCCTGAATAAGGTCACGGTGTTCCGTCTCCAGGATATATGGGTTAGGTGGAACATGTGATTGGTGTACAACGGTACTCAAAGGAGGCTTAAATCATCTCAGGAATGTGTGGCAGGAAGGAGTGGTACAAGACTTATTTGTTTTCTTAAATGTAGCTGAGCTAATAAATAATCTGCCTACATGTTTAACGTCAGTTAGATCCAGTATTTTGTAAACTTAGCATCGACAAGATCTTAAGATTATATTTATTTGTAGGTTAATAGATATTCGGCTGTCAATGGTGGTGATTAATCTTTTACGCTTTAATTGCAGTATTGTGTGTAGGTGTTAGCAAATAATTCTCTATTACGAATTACTGTAGAAACAGCATTGGTTCGCTTCAATAAATAAATGGTTATTGAGAGACATGGATTTATTAGCATTGTGCCTATTAATTAATGGAGCCAAAGTAATCGGCAATGTGAATAATGAGGTATATTTTCATAAACGTAAAAAACAGAAATAGATATTCATAATTCAGTCTCCCAAATAGAACGCCACAACCCCTAAAGACTTTAACGAAAACAAACTGTAAGTAATTTCCACAAAAATATTTCGTTACTCTTTCAGCTAAGTTTCACGGCCACGCAAAAACCAGCTTTCACCAAACATCTGTGCGTAGTGAGACAAACGCGAGACGCGACCCGAGCCTGTATGAAAGCGTATCTTATGCATTTTACATGAGCTGTGCCAGCCATCAGGCCCCTTACCTTAGCCTTCACACAGCCAAGCGCACGCACACACGCGCAGGCGCGCGGCCATTGTCGGCGAAACAAAAACACGCACACAACACTGCACTCCTTCTAATTAGTTGTTTGTAAACACATGTCAGTTGGCTGTGCCTGTGTGTGTGTAGATGCGTGCGAGGTACCGTCCATGAATTATGTAATGCAAGTTTGTTGTCAAGTGAAGAGAAGAAGTCGAGGTTTTTGGAGGGTATTGACACAGATGTTGGGTTATTGGTCGCCTGGCGGCCAGTGTACACCGTGTAGATGAAGACCTTAAGATATAGGATGCGTTTCCCAAAACTGAGCTGTATTTTGGCGGCCATCTGTTTGAAACATATCAAATCTTAAGTATAGGAGAAACATATTGGATCTCGTCTCGTAAAGAACTACCAACGTTGTCCCTTAAGCTTTCCATAAAAACATTTTCTCAAGACCACAATAGACTAAGTAATATGTCTGGTACCTTTTAGCTGTACATAACAAATACATATGTACCAGTAGCATTGTCCGAGCGTCACTTAGCAGAGACAAACGATCTGGAGGAGTGCCAGCGACGGGAAATTAAGATTGGTGACTACGTACGGAGATATTTCAATGTATTACGCTTGGACGATGGATGGTTCAGTTTGTGGAATGAGATTGAGGTTCAAAAACAGTGAATGTCACCTCATGTTTAGAGGGTGGAGAGCATTGTCCGGCGTTCGGTCCATAGCAGTAATTCTATCAGCAAATATCTATTATTTATATGGTATCATTAATTGTGCCAAAGTTGATAAAATGATTACTTGGTGAGATTAATAGCAATGAAAGATCGCAACCGCTTTATGACTCACTCGTTAGTATTTGTCAGAAAAAACACGACTCTTCTAATCAAGAAACGAAAATGCTCAATATAACGCATAACTCATTTTGCCAGCCATACAAAATATTATAGCTGCTTTCATTCAGTCAGCGTCAACCGCTACAAGTATTTGGGCGAGTAAGTTGGAAAATTACTTTACCATCTCATGCTCAAGAACATTACTAGCACAAACATACTCAAGGTTACCACGAAAAGCAGGTTGTTATGATCGTCTCCAAAAACAAAAAAAAACCGTCTGTTTTGAACCTCGTTCATTATATTCGTGTCCTAACGGGTATTGTTTTTATTCTGTAATGAAGTCTTGAAGTAAGCGACGTGTCGGTCGTTTGCATATTTTAAAATATTTTTGTTTGGGTGCTGGAGTCGCGAACTTTTCGACACGGTTGGGAAAGATACGGGCTGTAGGGGTATAATTGATTCAGAAGTGGTTGGAGTTATGGGAAGGTGTTTTGGAAGGGTTACTCGGTTTTGTTGGACGTTTAACTTCAGATCTGCTAGAAACACAAAAAATATATATAACTGCTTTATTTAACTATCATTAGAGGGTTTACCCTAATGCGACAGTTAAGAACTTAAAATATTATCAGGCATTCAGGCCTTGTATTTAGGCCCAAAAGTTTTCCTTCAAAATCAAAGCTTTTATTTCAAGTAGCCGGTTACAGGCACTTTTGAACTGTCGAAACAAAGATAACAATGAAATGTAGCTACAGTCCCAGACACAAGGCATACAAACTGTGAAAGTACTGAAGTTGCCCATTCCCTAGCGTAGATCTCTATGGAGAAGAACCTTAGTAGACCTATGAGCGCTGCTTCACACAGGATTAGAATCGATTTCCATTTTTCTCAGCGGAGGTCATAAAACCCAGCTCATGAATGAATTTTAGAAATTTAATAACGGTATACTAGATTTATTGTTTTGTCTGGCGACGTAATTGTATGCGACAGGGATGAACAAATAACGAGTTTCTATTTTTACATAACCTAACTGCAGTCTGACCACCACTAAACATAGACAACCCCTATTTATTTCATACATGAATCTCCCATTTAATAATCTAGTCATACTAGTTCCTCGGAGTAGCTGGATGTTCAAGGGGGTGGTGGGGGGTGCGGCCGTCGGGGGGAAGGGGGGTAGATCGGTGGAGGGGGGGTACGGTTAATGAACCCGCAGGGATGCAACTCGGCGGACATTTCGCAATAATATTAGTTCAGCGCTGAAATGAAAGCCTCGCGGTGTTTGTGCGCCGAAAGATTTTGAATTTGCTGATGCAGTTGTAATTTAACTTGGGGCCTTTAGTGGAACAGTTGTCGGAGCTAGGTAGATAGTCACATCGTGCGGATGCTACTGCTTGGTTGATGGGAGTCGGTGGTGGCAACTAGATCAGAAGTCGCCTAAAAGTACCTACTTGTACTGTATTACAGTGTCTTACCATAAGATGCTCAAACTCAGAATTATGGTATGATCAGACCGACGGTGGGCAGGTCATGCCGGTTAGAATCTACCGTGGCCTCGCAGCAGATGAATTTTATGTAGAAATCATGATTCGGGTAAACGAAGTGCACCGACTACCACAGTTTATTTTAACGTTTGCCAGACTCTAGGATAACTCTAGAGTTATGATATTTAAATTATAATCTAGTTCTCGCGCCTAAACTTATAATTTGAATATATCATATAGATCATCATCTACCTAACCTGTGCCCCATGTTGTTGATGTCACATATCAACATCATCGCCGCTGCCGTTGCCATGTCTGATATTTATGAAATATGTGTGTTGGTAGTTAGGAATAAAGAACTATTTAAGACAGCAAACGATGTAAATCCTCGGAACAGACGAGATCCTTTTATGTTAGTATTGAATGACTTGCCAAGACTTGCCGCAAATATAACAAAAACTGCCTAGCAATGTGCGTACGTATTTACAAGATACCAAGCCAATTCAAAATTTTAAATTCAAGATTATTAAAGATTAAATTGCACAAGTGGATAAATGAATGTAATTTATATAGTCTAAAAGAATTTATGGATAAAAATGTTGATGCCTTGTAACATTCTGCTAAACCCTAAAATGTTGCATGCTATGTTCTACCTTAGCTAAACATGTTTGAACTACTCGTATTTTAATTTTATTTGACACCATTATAAACCATGTTTCATGCAAATAAAATTGATTTATAACTATCATTCTCCTGATCTTATCCCAATTTATCTGTGGTCGGCGCAGCATGTCTTTTTCTTCTACACTTCTCTATTACTCGTCATCTCAGCAGTCACCTACTTGCTAGCCATATCATCCTTCACACAGTCCATATATCGCTTCTTTGGTCTTCCTCTACTCTTATAGCCATCTCCATTCATACTCACCATTCTCTTCACTACATTATCCTCATTTCTCCGCATCACATGTCCATACCACGAATCAGGAATCACATATGAATGTGACTTAAGGATGTCACATATGATTGTCACACTCACTCACTCTTCTGCAGGGAAAGCCTTTGTCCCAGCATTGGGAACGTTAGGTTGATTGTACAAGTACCTACTGCATTGAACAATGGTCAATGGCGCTAGTGGAGCGCGAGGTCACAGAAATGTCAGATGTGATAGTGTTCGCGCGTTACGTGATTTTTTATCACTTATTTTTACTTATATTCACGATCGTGGTCTAGATTAAGCCATTCCTAATTAATTATGACTTGAAGATATTAAGTAGCAACTTAGGATCTTATTTGTTAGTACTTGGAGGTAAAATGTTAATTAAATTTTTCATGCTAATTTTAGGGAGAATATCTATATACATATAATAAAACAGTAAAAAAACTGTGTCTGTACATTGAATATATTAAAAAAATAATTTTTGAGGGGGGTTTGGAAACAGTAATAGAGCACGAATCCAAAAAAAAAATCTGTATGTTTGTCTGTATGTCTGTTTGTTTGTACACGCTAATCTTCGGAACTACTCGACGGATTTAAATGTTTTTTTTTGTTGTATAGGTATTAAATCTGGGCAACATATAGGCTATAATTTATCTTGGAAACTTGAACATCTGATGCAGCACCGCAACAGACCAGCTAAACTATAAGAGATACAAAAATGGTACCATAACAAAAATTGTTCCACGTGATGAGCATTTTCTGCTAAGAGAATAAATTTGAAGATCTGGAACACCTGAAGTGGAACTCCAAGAGCCCAGCTACACTATAACATATCTAGGAATGACGTCTTAGCAAGAGTTGTTCAGCCTGATGATCACTCTCTGTTGACGTATAAAAATTGAAGATCTGGAACATCTGATATGGAAATCAAAGCTATCACTAATTTCACTGTATAATTATAAAATAACATAACCCAGGAGGTACTCCCAACCTCCACGTGGTGAAGGCGGTAACATTTTAGGACTGATTTTCGATGAATCATTGAAAATTTGACTCTACTGGCCAAAACTCCCATTTATTATTTTATTTTATCAAATAAATAAGCCTTCGGGCTTATGTTATTTGAGTGTTTAATTTCCTTTTTCATTTATTTTCGTGACACGGTAGCCTACCCGGTAACGCAGGGGAGCAGTCACTTAGATTTTAATTGATCAGGTATCTTCAGAATTAAACTATAACTATGCCTAGAAAGAGGTAAATTTTTTCCCAACGTTCCAAAGGAGCTAAAAGATTGAGGTTCATAAGATCCCAAGAATCTACCGAAGAGCGTCAGGAGAGACTTGATGCTGTTCGAGAACATCAGATTGCAACTCGCTCCGTAGAAACCTCTTCGGATCGCGAAGCACACCTGCGTTCTCAGCGTATTTACGCATTTGCATCCAGGTCTCTAGAGACCAGTGAAGAAAATGATGCGCGAATGACCGCTGATCGTGAACGTCATGCATTGTCTCGTGAGTCGCAGATGTTCACGGATAGAGAATTGCGCATGAGTTCTCAGCGTATCTACGCATCTGCTTCTAGGTCTCTAGAGACCAGTGCAGAACGTGATGCGCAACTGTCCACTGATCGTGAACGTCACGCATTGTCTCGCGAGTCGGAGATGTTCACGGATAGAGAATTGCGCATTTTTTTAAAGTTATTTTCAATATTATTGTTAATTCAGTGTACCCATGGGATCCGCTCCAGAATAACGGGAAGAAAAGGTATTTGCTGTGTAGGTATTAAGTCTGGGCAACATATAGGCTATAATTTATTTTGGAAATTGGAACACCTGATGCAGAACCGCAACAGAACAGCTAAAGTATAAGAGATATAAAAATGGTGTCATAGCAAAAATTATTCCACGTGAAGAGCATTTTCTGTTGTGAGAATAAATTTGGAGATCTGGAACCCTATTGTGGAACTCCAAAGCCCAGCGACACTATAACATATTAAGGAATGACGTCTTAGCAAAAGTTGTTTAGTCTGATGGGCATTTCCTGTGGACTTACGAAAATGAAAGATCTGGAACGTCTTCAATCGTCTCGCTCATCCCGTTGTTTTCCCGTCCCCGGGCCTCAGAATTCTACATCAGACGTTTCAGATCTTCGATTTTCTTGACGACCCCGTTGTCGCTGGCAAAAGCAACAGGATCCGCGTACGAAGTCGCGGGCAGAAGCTAGTTGTAAATATGTATCTGAAGTTTACACCAAGTTATACGTAATAAAATAAACTTTTTTTTTTATAGTTAATGGTACTTTAAAGTATAAAATGTAATTATTGACAGGACCTTACTCGACAGTGGCGCCATCTGGTGAGCTCAAAAACGACAGCCCTCATTGTAATACTCACCCATGCAAAAGAAAAATGTTTTGCAAGAATTATGTTTTATCCAATTACAAATGGGAATATTTTCCGGGAATTAAAGGAAATCCAATTAACATAAAACGGAGTCAATAAAATCTCTCCTAAATTCCAATATGGCCTATAAATGTGTCTAAGTCGAATAGGAAAAATTGCAGCACAACTGTTACACGGTAAGCGAATAGTGGAATCTCGAGAGTAGGAAATGTATCGAGGATGTGGGCTTCTGAAACTCTTGTAGTTTTGAGAAAAGTATGCATCGCCTATGGTGGTGATTACTGTGTATCTAATTATTGGTTTATGCATTCAAATACTTCCTTTATTTATCATTTTTCTTATTTCATACATTTCTAAACATTTCTTTAAAAAAAAAACTATTAAAAAATCATTCAAAAATATAAAAAATAGGTGGCCCATCGGCATCAGGAACAAGGTCCAGGCTGCTGGTGGTCAGGGCTCTAGAGAGAGGAACCGTCTCATTATGCGTGCCGTGTCCAGGAGTACTGCTTTCTAAATCAAGCACTAGACCCAGCCGAGCAATGCGAGCCTCTTAAGGTGTTGGTCGAGTTGTTGTTGTTTTCTAAGTTGTTGTTGGTTGTTGTTATGCATTCAAATTATTATTATGGCTTTATAAATTTTGCATAATCTAGATTTCTTTAAAACTTGACATTCAGCAGAAATCAATGAAAATAATGATCAAGTATATTTTTAATTGCAAAATATGCCTGCTCGTTACCTCGACCATGCTGGATGGAAAGCGATGGATGAGGTCTATTCGGTTCTCGTTTATGGTTCTTTTTAAGAGTACAATATCGTCCTAATACTGTATCTCCTTTAACATTATCAGATTATCCATGACTGTTCCCTAGCCTAGGGGTGCACAATTCGCGAACACGGTGACCTCGCCGGCGCCACGGCGCGCGCGGTCTGAATCTTAATGCCCATTAATCAGACATTGTGTGGAAGAATCCCCGTCAGTCCAAATGTGCGTTAATCGATGCTTCAGGTTTGGTTCCCGGGTGATACAATGAGGAGTTGCAGGTGTTTCCTTTTGATGAGTCGACAACACTTTCTTGGCAGGAGACTGCGTTTGAGCTGCTCCATTCAGTCTGAAGATAGTATCTTCAGGAATTTGGCAGAAGCTAGACGCACCTCGTGCACCAGAATCACCATTTTTCTAGAAAACTTACAATAAAATGTAGATTGAGCGATAATTCACGTATTTTCAAATTCTGAAATATTTTATGTGGCTGAAACAAAATATTTCTTACTCATGACGTGCGCGCTTAAAAGTTCAGAATCTAAAGCCGTTCGTGACAGGTTAGCAAAGCGAGCCACAGATTAACAAACGAGGCTAGTTGTCTCCTCTTAAAAACGTTAAAAAATCCCAATAATACCGATTATTCTATTCTCCCAACTATCGCTGAGATGAGCATACAATGCTTGCGCGGTGACGTTTCAATGGGCGGCCATACTGGAAATTTGTTCAATACTCGACGCCGGCGCATCGACGCGCGCGCAGTTTTGTCAATACTGTCCGCGATTGTACCGTTTAATCAGTTCTGCATTCAACTGTACCGCCTTTGACGAGTAATTGCTTCCACCGATTGAAATGTTATTTCTGAGTATTGCGAAGATTTGAATGCGTGAGTTGGTATGCAGATGATTTGGAGCGAAGAAAAGTGGATGTTTTAAAAAGTTTTCAGGAGCTTTTGGTATTTTTGAGTTAATTATTATCGCCAGTTGATATATTTGGCAAGACAGCTGACGTGATCTATATACAGGCTGTAAAGGGACCCTTCACGAAGCCGTCAACCAAGGGTTATGTACATCAAACTAAGTAACTTTACGCAAAAATTATTGGTGGGAAACGACTTTTTTCTTGGAGTGGAAAATCACGTTTTAGGACTCAATGTAACGCAATCAAAACATTGTGTTAATGGATGGATTGAATAGTACGGGGGTCGTGGGGGTTTTTAAAGTAAAAATCTTACATTGAAAACACGTAATAAAAAAAAATGTTGTGAAAAAGTTGAATCGTTGACCCCAATATCTCCGTAACTAGAGGGTTCCCAGGTACGGTCATGAAAAAAAAAAAATCGCAATGACGGGGAGAACAACTGCCCTTCGGCTTCGTTAAGGGTCTTGTGCCATACCCCTCCTCACCCCCCCCACTCCTCTCCCTTCCCTTTATACCATAGTAGTAGGTGCCTACATAACAATTGAAAAAAAAAAACAAAAAATACATAAAACCGAAAAATAAACCCACGCCTCCACCTACAAAGATAGTAAAAATTAAAATACATAATGAGAATACCTACCATTGAAAACAAACGCTTAAATATACAAGTTGAACAAAAACACTGGAAACACTTCAATCAACAAGGCCCCGCAAAAACAGAGGAGATCCAGCCAGCAATTAAAATCGAAAATAATATCGAGAACTCGACGGACAATAACGAAGCTAGCCATTAAAATAAGAGGCGGAATAATAAATGAAGCTGTGCTGAAATTAAAAAAAGAATGAAAAAAAAAACGAAAATTCCCGACGCGACGAATGCATAGAATATGGCGTAGGTACGGACCAATCAAAATTCTTCGTCAATTAAGTGGAGATCGTAGCAAAAGGAAAATTGAAGGAAAAACTGAGGGTGGCTTTGGTAGTGCTGGACTATGGTCGATTGGTTTCGATGATAGATTCATTAAGTATTGTGTTTTTAAGGAGAGTTTCGTTTCATTCAGTGTGGCTTCTGAATGGAAACTGTTTTTTGAACTTTAATTTTTAAAGTTTTCAATGCTGTAAAGAAAGACTGATTCAGTGAGTTTTGTTAAAGCTTTATATCTGTCTTATTATGCTTTTAGGAGGTATAATCGTCATGGTCAAATGTTTGCCATAGGTGAAATGCTGTTACTCATCGAGAGCCGCTACCATGTAACATTGCATGCTAAGTTTTTCATTCACCAAAAACTACGCTTTTTAAAATCATTAAAACGACCACCTTTCAGCGCCACAGCATCGACATTTCCCCATCCCTACCTCCCTAGATATGAAAGCAATGGAAATAAAGTTTGTTCGCTCCGCATTGTACAGGGCTCGTCGTAAATGGATTTTATCACTATATAAATATCCCCCTATCTTTACGTTACGACGCTAAGCTATGTCCCGTCACCGTGGATTTTCCTATAAGTATGTTGATACTACGTGATTTTTACTATAACTTTGTTTTTATGTCGAGTTTGCTCGGGTAATGTGCGGAAAAAGGGTGCGATGTACGAGTATTTAATGTAGGTATATGCTTCTATCGACAGGCTTCTATGTATTAGGTTAGGGACTTGAATTTGTTACACTTTCATTAGGCACTTATTTCTTATTCCAGAGACGAAAAATATCAAGTTTACTGAACGAAACTTTTTCAGAACTTTATATACTAAAATGGTAACCGACCCAACTGTTAAACTGAAGTTGTGTAATTTTATACTGTGGTGCTTAGTTGATGCGTGTGACAGAAGTAAGTGTAACATTTGTAGAGACTTCTTTGAACTATATTTTAATCAGTTATAATATCTTTCCCGTCAACATTTTCTTTTTCAAGTCGCTCCGATTCTGAAACATAAACAGGAAAGTGGACGTCGTTCATTGAACCCCATTAACCGGAACAGCAGGCTGAAACTGTCGAACATTATATTTCATTTACCACGAGCGGTCAATAGAAAACCTACACCGGATCCATAAAGCCGAAACGGTTGATATTGCCGGTCCGGTTACCGGCCGGTCGCAGGCCGGTCACCGGCGTCACCGCTTTACGACGAGCTCCGAGCCTGAATTATGCGCGAATGGCCCACAGCTCATTTGGTCTAAACGCTGAATCTTTGATGTAAGGGTCTCCTTGCAAAATTGTGTTAATAATACCCTCCCAGGATGACCGAATATTTTTGCTAAGAACTTTTTGCAAAATACCAAATTGAGGTCTTTGGTTTAGTCCTTTCAAGAAGTAAGAAGCTGGTTCTTAAAATCGAATAATATTACAATAATTCGTTAAGCCTTACGATTAAGGGACCACTAGTTCTGATCTTGCTCAAAAATTGTCATTCAAGTGACATAATATTACTCCAAAAACCCGAAGTTAAACTTCTTCAGATTTGCAGGAAGTTACTTACGTGCATTAGACTACGCCAGTTTTCTTTAAAAGAAAAACCGAACAAAATAATAAAACCCAGCTTGTCACGTAATGGATTAATGACAAGAACGAAACCTTCATGCAAAGGAGGCACACCACGGCGGGCCCTAACATATTAGTCCAGCTAAGTAAGAACATGCTTTTGAAGACAAATATAAAGAGAGAATATCTCTGCCTACGAAACTATAATTTGGAAGGGTATGCTCAAAATATTCATGAATCCCAGAGACTTCAACAAAATCAAAGTAGAGCCTTCAATCTGTGCACTCAAGTCATTAAAGCTACGACGAGTCCTTCGGTCCGTAAGTGATAAAAGCCATCCGTGTTTATGATATATTTGAAGGCTTCAGGAGCGCTGCGTTACGGCTTCCACCCCTTTCATGGCCGCAATCCTCTTAGCGGGTCCCGCATAAAAATAAAGCGCACTCCACCTGCCTGCCCTCCGTGACCTAACTGCCTTACGTATTTAGGCTGCAGCGGTGCAGCTCTAACAACCTCGTACTAAAACAGAATATCGATTACTTTCGCTACTATAATGTAATCCCCCGCCCACTTTTCGTTTTTTTAGCTCAGGATAATAATATAGTGGTCTCTGTCTAGCGCGCGGGATCCCGGGCGTCGCGGCGGTCCCCAGGGCCGGGGCGGCGGCCGTCCCGCGCCCCCACCCCCGCCGTATGTAAATGAACGTCTCCTCGGTTATGTGTGCGAAAGCCTATAACAACACGCCACCAGCAACACACCGATAACTCGATGTTTGAGGTTTACTGCCCTGACAGCTTTTGTCCTATTTTAAATACGAATTTCGGATTGGATGCGTCCCGACATCCTTCATAGATCCGATGGACTTTTCTTTGTTATTTACATATCGATGTTGATATTGTATACAGTGGCAGTGCATAGTCCTGGCTCCTGTCTCCTCGCAGAGGAACACGGCAGACATGCAAATGTTCACTAACTGATGACAAAGATAACAAAGCGGGGGCAGTTTGAGCATAAACAATTTTCAAATACGTTTAGTCTGGCAGGTCGTTTGCTGTTTACGGGAGTTTATGTTTTACACGAATGTGTTTAGAGTTTGTTTCAGTGTGCGTGTTGTGGGTACGTGCGGCGTTACGTCGTGCCGGTGACGTCACGTGTACGTCGAAAATGACACTTTTACGAGCAATAATTTACATTATTTCGGTGTTAAGCTTCGCGTGCCCGCCGATTGATTTTATGTCGGTCGCATCTCACATTTGCGTTCAGTTAAATCGAATCACTGGCTACACGACCGAGTTATTTTGTAATGGTGGTATCGCGTGAGCTTTTTTGACGTTTTTGTTTGTTATATTTTGTTTTGTTGATTTTTTCAGCGGTACGGAGGTTTGATTCAGAGGTTCTATCTTAAATCTTACGGTAATTGACATCGTGTGCAGCGCTGACATGTTTATGTCGAGTCAAAGCATTTCTTTTGGTAAAAATAATCTGAAAAATATCATTATAGTGGCTGCATTTATACAAACCAAAAATGTTTCAACATTTTCAAGATCGATCCAAAAGACCGAACAATAATTTCATGTTTTGAAGTCAAACAGTACGAACAACAGGGTAGTTCTCTAATCATATGAACACTCAAGTATGGAGCGTGGCGATAACGCCGGGACACACGCGCGCTACCCAATTAAGATCTTCATTAGGCACCTTCCTCGAAGGCTGCGCCTGCGTCGCCGCGCACGCTGTTTTGTTGCCACACAATAAAATAAATAGATTTGCGAGACTAAGCGTTTGTTCGAAAACTTGATTTCTTATGACTGATGCAGGCATCTAAGTATAGAAGCAACCCGTTGCTTCTATACTTAGAATATCTGTGTGTCTGTTTATTACTTTGCTCCTTGTTCCTGCCAATCAATTCAGCATACGCTGTCCTGGGTTCGTCCCCCAAATACCCTCGGTCAATGATCAGCTGATTCCCCAAACCTGCCGCCGCTGCTGCCTGCGGTTATGTGTCATGACATACTACTTTAGCTTTCTTTGTGACACCCAGAGTAAGATTTAAAGCACCTTAATCCATATCGAACTAATAATCGAAACCTCCTCTATATTTCACTCTACTTGCTAAAACTTCATTTCAGTGGGAGATATAGAAACGGGAGCATCCTGTATATAGCACTAGCAGACAGCGCAGCGGCTACAGGGTGTGTGTTAAACTTACTGGATTCCTACAGATATGAGCTCTGTACCTGCCGCCTGTGTAAATCTCCACCTGGTACATGCGGCAACGGCGGTGTTTTGAGATTTTGTTCAGATATTCTGAAAGCGACCGGCTAGTTGGTTCTAATAGTATTATATATCTACTTTCTTGGCATCTTGATTGATCACTGACAATAATGGTGATAGTATCGCGTCTGACCAGTACGGCCCGTACTTCTCCTGAAGGTAATAATGACGTTTTCGATTTAGGCCAGTATAACCCACTACTGGGTTTAGGTCTCCTTACCAATGCGTCCCTTATCCACGTGTTTTTCGCGACTTTGACAATATTAACATAAGTCAAAATGCTTTTGTACGTCTCTGGTTTCTTTGGTCAAGGTTGGGTATCCTATTCATAATTCGGTCAAAAATTCATCACCATCTGAGTAATTCAGTTCCTACATTTAATAAAGCTCATCATACTCCTACAACAAAACCACTTGTCCCCATACAAGTACACACATCGACTGATTTATCATATTGCAGCGCAGGTTGGAGCGACAATTGTAATGTAAAACCGGGGCCGGATTCCGAACTAACTCCGTGTCGCTAGCGGCGGTGACGTCACGTGCCTGTGACGTGCACGTTCACGTTACGTTTGCGTTACGTTTGCGTTTACGGGATGTGATGTACGCGCCGGAGATAGCGCGGTTTGCTTCGTGAAATAATGAGATTTTTGGTTATATAATATAACTGTTGACTGTAATTTCATATTTTAAGCCTTGGAACTCTTCTGTGACAATAATCTTAACTCCTGGTATGCTAAAAGTATTAGGTAATAGATTTTTTTCTTGTTTCAGTAATCAAAATCAAAGCATTTATTTCAAGTAGGCCAGTTACAGGCACTTTTGAACTGTCGAAACAAAGATAACAATGAAATGTAGCTACAGTCCCAGTCACAAGGCATAAAAACTGTGAAAGTACTGTAGTTGCCCATTCCCTAGCGTAGATCTCTATGGAGAAGAACGGGCAAGAAACTCCATGGACACTCTTTTAAATCAGCATATTGTTACAAAACCTTGGTTACATCATTCATATTGAGATGGTACATTATGTGAGAACGATGAAGCAAGATGTGCACGTTAAAAGTGTCCATAGTAAACACAAAAAAGACAATTAAAAAAAAAAAAAAAAATTATTCAAATATACGTACGTGATGATCCTCCGGTTTCCAGTCTTAATGCTAAAGTTTCTAGGATAAGGTTAATACCAGAAAAAAAAGTATTAGTATCTTTGTTGATATCAGATCTCGTGTCACATTATTTATTTGCTTAGGAACTGCTCTTTTCTAATCTTTCTGGTCCCAATACTTCACAAGTTAATCACAGCACATCATTGAAATTAGCTATCGTTCATAACCATTTTTATCTAGCAGTTGCTAGACATGATTACATTAATATTAACCACTTAATCAGTTATATCTCTATTTTTCTTAACAAGATACCTACATCAATTTTGTGATTATAAGAATAAATCAGTCATTTTAGTGTCAGACGTTAAAACTTATAAAGAAACTCTTAAGCTTAAACACATTCTGACTAAGACCATTCTAATTAATCTCCTACCTGATCAATCAACGAGAAATAACGAACCAATTTTTGTGCCTAGCCACAATCACGACTGTTCGCTTTCACACAAAACTAATGACTATAGCTATGAAGTTAAAGGCTATATTAGCGTGGTAGTAAAGTGTCGTGTTGTTACAAGGCAGTCGCAGACAGGTATCGCAGCCAACAATGATGTACCTCAACCAGTCCGATTGCGAAGGGTTTTTTGAACCAGTATCCTCTGAGGGTTACGGAGAAGTAAGCAGAAAAGTGGATCCGGCAATATTTAGTTTTTACAGAAACTTAATGACGTTTGAAACTTTAATCATCATGATTTTCTGTAATACATACATTCCTAAACCCACGCACTTTTTTTCCCGCAAGGGTACACAGAAACCATGGAGCGCCGTCTGCTACTGTTACCTGACTGCTCGTATTCCTACTCCTTCCTTACATACTCCATAGGTTTCGTCCACGTTAATACATTTGATTTTCTTTTAATGATCTGTAATTTTCCGCTTTGGATGGTTTTTGTTTGTTGTTTTCGTGTTAATAAATTGTTTTCGTTACTTTAAGCACAATCTATTTATATGCTCTATCTATTGGTTCTTATTTTCTGTTTGTTTTACAGTTCTGGTCCTTAGACAACAATAGGTGTATTAGAAATCTGGTCTAAACCTATGTTTTCCAAGGGAAGTGAGAGCTTCTCCACACCCATACATAAAAATCAGCTGTTATAAATCAAGTTTTATTTTTAATCCGCCATTACCCCACATATTGAACCCATTAACCACACCTAATCGAATGAAAATACCAAAACTATAAATATTATTTGCGAAACTCAGTGAGTCACTAATTGATTTTGACAACAGCCTAATGTGCGTAAAATTTATATATCCGATATGATTTCTTTTAAATATTGATTTGGCTGTAAGGACCATAAATCAATCATTTATGAGTAAACATAACACTATGGAAGCGAATGTGCAGCAACCTTGCCGGTTTTAGCAACCTCATTGAGATTCAGAGGTGCTGAGTTCCTCAACTTATCTGGTCCTGTGCCTTTAAAGGGACAATAAGGCACTCGCAACGAATTTTTCCATGGTCACATGTTGCACCCAAATTGAGATTTCCGTGATCAATAATTGATGATCGATGACGCAAAATTCTGACACATACTAGGTGTTTTATGGTTCGCTACATCTACATAGCCTAGGGATGATGTGTGACTGCCACAAAATGTGGTGGATATTGTATCGTAACCTATAAGTGACACATACGTTTTCTTACTCATATTTTCGATAGAACAATAATGCAAAGTAAGTTTCTAGAAATGATCGGCTTCAGTGCCACATCCACTGGCAGTCGTTGCATGTATTGGGAAGACAATGAGCGCGGGCCCACACCGCGTCACTCCGTAAACCTCTTCGCCTTATTTCACTAGCCTTCCTTTTGTTTCGAGGGCATTTCTTTATTTTGTTGTGCGATCTTATTATTTCGCTACCGTTGGCCGCATTGCAACGTTCTTATAGTTTTTGTTCGCATGCTCCGAGCCGTACAGAAGCTCCGAACGGAATGGAGTAATACTACCCAAGACTCCTCGGTATTGTGTATTTGTGTCTCTTTTTTATTTTTCCTCAATGCCACGTCAAGTTTTTGCTCTGCAGCAGGTTTTATTCTATGTGTGTTATGTAACGTGAGCCATGTGATATGATCTTGAATGTGTATGTAATTATTTCTGCGTTCCAATTTGAGTTGGTATGATTGAAACGGCGGATGTGAGATAATTTGTCATTTTCGTTTGTGTTCTTGTTCAGCATTGGGAACGATTTGGTGATGATTTGCTTGATACCATTATGAGTTGGGAGATTAAGCTGTCAGATGGTTCGTTTCCTGCGTTTGTGGACTATTGTGTTGAGGCTTTGAGATATGGTTTCAGTAAGACTGGCTGGTATGTACGCACTTGTCTCCATTGGTTACTCAATAATCCTGGTTACCATTTTTTAGGTCCTTGTGCCTTCTGGTCCATCATTTCCAATCGTTAATTTTAAACTCGTAGCGACTTTTATGTTCTCAGATTCTATTTGTTTAAGCCAACACGTAAGTAAGGAGCAGCACCAAATAAAGTTTAATTACACATTTAGGGCGCTTGTAAACAATACTGCGCGGTGTGAGCTACATAAAATACCAACATGGTACCAACAAAACGAGCGGTCGGAACACTGTCGTCTACTTAAGGCTAACTGAGATCTCCTTTTTAGGGAGGGGGGGTGTGAACACCGCATGTCTGTGGGCTAATTAACTGAAACATGCGCGCGCGCCGGCGCGTTAATCACAGCGCAGTGGCGCCCCCCGCCCCACTCCCTGCCCGCGCCTCGCAACTACACCGAGTTGCTTTTAGTGTGAGATGTTGGCGTAATCTAAGGAATTTCAATTAATTATATTATTTCGTTAATGAGTTTTGGAAATGTTAGCCAGAGATTTAGTATTGTACGGATGCGGATGGCTTTATTTTATAAAAGGCTTTTGTTTTGAAATGTTTTGGTAATTAAATGGCTTTTAATGGTTTATTGAAATTTACTGCTATTTAAAAGACATACGTGCGGCTGGAACCCATTCATTAAAAATCTTTTATCTTAATATTGTAAGTTTCCAAAGATGGTTGTCTTCCGTTAACCTTTAAAACTACGAAGTAATTTATCGATATCAATTCCAAGCAACAACTTCTGAAAGCAACATCTGCACCCTGTAATCTAGATAGACTAAACAACAACCTCCAAGATTTATGAGCTCAGCAACGTGTAATAAATCAACGTGAACCATCACCAGATCCGATACCGAAAAACGCCAATATGAATCGAAGAAATTGCTATTAGTTGCAATTTATATTCAGCCTGGCTTGTCACGAAAAAGTTTCAATCTAATATAGTAAGAGAAAAAAAAATTGTTTGTGCCACGAAACTGTCAGTGGTTGGTTGGCCTTTTTTCAGTGCATCGAACAATCGGTGGCGAGTTAGGAATTTATTGAGTCGTGTGCAAATAAATAAAAGGGAGTGTATCGTGGTATATGTAGGAGTCGGACTGGACCCGTCGCGCCAGCCCGGGAGCCGAGGATTGATCTTAGACATCAGCTGTCTGTAGCTGCGTCTCGGACTGTCTACAGGATGCTGCGTTTCGCATGGATTTAAGTTAAGTACGTCTTAAGTTTGGTTCGAAAGGAATCAAGTTGGTAATTGTTGTGTTAGATAATAATTCGTTGTAAATGCGACATAAAATGTCTACATTTAAACGGAGCAACATTCAAAGTGCAAACCAAATTTAGTATTTTGCAGCCTTTTTGTACACCCCTTGTGGATCACATTGTATTAGGCTATATTTTACTGAGTCCAATAAACGATTTTATTATATTATTATAAATGCATAGAAACAATAGCGGATTTCAAATTCCATGAGTTTGAAGATTCGAAGTAATCCTGTAGATTACAACGTGTTGGTTATTGCACTGGTAGATGAATGCTTGTTTTGTTACGTACCTAGTCTCGTTTCCGTATTTTGTCAAATTCTCCCAGAGCTGTACACATTTTTATAAAGCGGTTACAAACTGTCAAGAGGTTCCACAAGGCATAGCATAATCAGCCTTTAATGTTCCCACTGCTGGGACACTCGGCCTCCTCTCTATGAGAGGCAATGGGCTATAATCCACCACGCGGGCCCAGTGCGGGTTGGTAGATGTCACATGTCTTCGAAATTTTGGTTCTAGGACATGCCGGTTTCCTCACGATGTTTTCCTTCACTGTTTTGAGAGCAGTGGTGATGAAATAAATTACACAAAGTAATGCGCCTGCCTGGGTTCGAACCCAGGACTTACTGTTCGTAAGTCGGGGCTGCAACCACTGGGCAACCGCTGCTCTCAACGCCACAAGGCATGGCATCATACAAAAGTTTGATGAAATTGATCATGATTTTCATTTCAAAACTAATTTCAACTATTTCGTACCAGCCTGTACATCGGCACGGGATCACGCGAGCCAGTCAGCTTAATGGTATCAGAGGAACATAACTAACACATCCTGTCGCTGGTGCGCTGATGTGACTGCGCAAGAGTCGATACCGTAGCGAGTGCCAATAGCCACTACACTTATACTCGGAAATACTCTCCAGTGGATAGACTAACATTTGAGAGTTTAGTGTTAATAGTAAGAATTAAAGGCCACTACAATAGTGAGCGCCAATAGTCGCTGTGTTTAAGCTCTACAAATACTGCCAGGAAATACTGCTCAGTACACAGTGGCTGGACTAACATCTGTGAGCACGGTAGAACGAAGGTCAATAGCGGTACCATGTATAATACCATGTATGTAAAAGAGTGCCTATAGCCACTGCAGTTAAACTCAAAAATACGGGCCGGTGGATAGACCATCCTTTAATAATTGAATACAAAACGACAGAATTAGAAGTTTGGCCACTGGATAACGTAACTTATACTCGGTAATAATGCACAGAAGCTAGACTAGCAGTTCAGATTTTAATGATGACAGGGGGGAGAATTATAAATAGACCAATACGTTTACGTTAAGGTCAAAACTACTAAACTAAAGTCCTTTGCAAGATTGTTGCATCTGCTCATTCTCTGTCAGTCATGTTCTACTTGCTGATATAGTTTCACAAAGAGACACCCACTATTCCCAGCAACGGACACGTTGCTCCTTCCTTCCTCAAATACAAAGGTCAAATCCTCCACAAACATTTCATCACATTTACCCACCATAATAGCGCATCTCTTCGGAGTATTTATACCAGCATAATGTATCGGCAGTCTGTTTGAGGAGCCCCCAGAGCCCCGTAGGGCACCGCTTACTAAGGTCAGCGGCAACCAGGGGACCTCCCGGAGCAATCAACGTGTGATTGGAAACAGGTATTTATTTATATACAACGTGAACTTTTTGGAGTGGGTGTCCCTGTTCATTAAGAACTAGTTAATGAGTGTTTAGATTGCGCTATTGCATGATGTTGATGAAATTGTTAAGTTATTTTAATATGAGTAGGTGTTTCTGTTTTTCCACCCAACCTCAAACTGACTATTTCCATATCCCTGGTTGATATGTTTGGTACCTCTACACTTTTAGTAGATAGGTACAATGTGCCAAATATAGTCACAATGTGAGACGAACTTTAGTAAAGTTCAGTCTAAGAACAGTCGAAATGAGATCAGAGTTATATCGATGTTCACTAGACCAGTTTGAGTCTACTTGTATTATTGACTGAATTTCATCAGAACCTGTACCAAAATATGAAAGGCGACCAAATCTACACCTTCATCAGCATAAATAACTAAACACAGTCCAATTAACAGTGCGAACCTCGCAAATAGTCCCAAACATTGGTCCCAACGTCTTTGCACCCTATTCTACGGAGCCGTCCCAAAGCAAATTGGCACTCATCCAAGTGTTAAGGGCTTGTGACACGCCTTTGCGAGGCAGGACGAAAGGTCATCGGGTAATTAAGAGTCCCTCAAGCAATCAGAATGTGA
Organism: Eugnorisma glareosa; assembly: GCA_947578425.1. Classification (NCBI taxonomy): domain Eukaryota; kingdom Metazoa; phylum Arthropoda; class Insecta; order Lepidoptera; family Noctuidae; genus Eugnorisma; species Eugnorisma glareosa. The sequence continues at coordinate 21,943,557 of OX387961.1, forward strand.
ACGGCCTGTGATTGGTTGCAATTCCGTCCGCCTCGACGGATCAAAGGCGATGTTGGTGTCACTTGTCAAATGGAATATTTTAGGGATCGACGTTTGATGTTCGCTCGTCGATCTCGGATGTATTTTTAATTTTGTAACGATTTTTTTGCATCATACATTATGTATGTTGTGTCGAACTCAAAGGTTGGGAGTGTTAATGTGTTCTGTTTTTAAATAGATCGGGGATGGACGAGATTCTAATGTGTAAAGCGAAGATCTATATCAGGAGAGCAGCAACAATACCCCCTGAATAATATTAGACGAGTCTACTTACATATTAAGTTCAAAAACAACTGTGAAAGCTCACCAATGAACTGTTCTGAATAGTATTAACTTTGGTTTCAGTTTCAGAGAACTAGTTAGTACAGAGTTGACTACCGAGTAAAGGAAATTAAGATGATAAATGAACTCAACGTACAACGCAGAATAATCCTAAACTAGTTAGAGGCCTACCCCAATATGAAACAGTGTAATTATGAAGCAATTGAATTCATATGTTTCTAAGAATAACCGAACCTACGACCAACCTACACACCTCATCGTCATTCATCATGTTGTTCCTGCCTAACCTTTCCAACCCTTGAAATATCAACTCGGGAATATTCACGATCTTCGAAAAGTTAGTTATATACAAACTTATGTAGTGAATCAACCTTGATTCGTACTTCTGACGTAAGTATATAAGGCTCAGTGATATCTCAGGGTGTAAACAACCCTTTTAAATAGTTTACTGACAGAGGGGCGCGCGGGGGTGAAGTCGGCGGGGCGCGGAAGGGGGGCAAGGGACGGCTAAATATCTTTTAGTATCTGCAAAACGTCTAATTTAGTAGCAAGGCTTTGATGTTGTCTCTCGGATTTTGGATGGGGTGGAGTTGCGTTGTGGCTAGATATTTTTTTTAAAATTGTAAATCTGTGTAAAACATTTTTACTCTTAGAAAATTTAAAGCATAACTATATGTCAATTGAACTGAATCGGATTTTTAAATAGGACGACCATTGAAAATAAATAATGGAATGGATACAAACCTTACCTACAATGATACCGAAACATTTCTGAAACCTTGACATATACACACACTCACACTCTCCCTCACTCACTCACATATACTCACACGCAAACCTACACCCTGCACTCACACACACATCTGATTTAGTATAAGTTAGTCTTAATTTAATTTAACTTAATTTGTAATTTAAATAGTTTTTGCATAAAAATTATACGCTTCACTCTTTGTGTATCTAACACTACTTGCTATGGAAGAGCGGACTGTCCTAACACAGGCACTATCTGCCTAAAAGGAGGATCCAATCACAAAATTTTGTTAATACCTAGACTTGTGCTACCAATTAACTATTATTTTTTTAACTTAATTATGGGAGGACAGCATAGGCCCGACAAGAGGCAAGTCGTTGCTTACTACACAACAATCGTAAAACAAGATAAAAAGTTAACAAGCATATAGGAATGTACAAGGCCTGCACTCTTCACACATTCACAAACAATCGGTAAAAAAGAAAATATTATTATAAAAAAATAAATTAAATATGACACAAATATTGTCATCAGTTGTTTATGTTCACTACTAAGTACTTGTCTGATTTAACAGCTTAGAATAGCGCACTGTTAGATATAACTTTTAATATGTTGTGGAAAATGTCGTAGGCTATACATTTATAACTCTTGTATATTTATAACTTAGTATTCGATTTTGATGTATAACTGTTTATTTTCCCGAATAAATAATATAAAATAAAATAAATCAGTTCTGTAACTATTCTGAACTCAATTAAATGAAATAACTCTGATGTGTTCAACGGAAATAGAGGCAATATGATGATGATGTCATGAATGTATTTTCAAGAAGTGATATTTACATAATATAAGGAGAAGAAGAAGTGATATCGATAGACAACATCAGAGTATGAAACTAAACCTTCAAAGGGAACATAAATAAGATTTTCTTGAACTTGTTCAGTGAAGTCGACTCCACACCCATCCTTATTCTCCCGGTTGTGTAGACGGTCCCAGAGGAGCGTCCTCTCGCTTACTTATCCATCTCTATCTGATCAGCGTCCTCGACAGGAGAACCAATGTACCTACGTATAGGTAGCTGCTATACTTGTACAGGCATTCAGTGTTCACACTACGCCAGTTAATGGCGAGTAGGGGCTGACTTTGAGTCTGTAGTTAAGATGGGTTTTAATGCTGTGATTATTACGTATGTGGTCAGTTGGAGCTGCGGCTGTTTACAATGTATCTTTAGTTAGAAGTACGGGGACGGGTTGTAGCAAATTGAGACCTATAAACTTCAACATAAGGTCATTTTATCTACCCCTTTTAGGAACCTTAACGAAGCCGAAAGGCACTTGTTCTACCCGTCATTGCGATTTTTTTTGTTCTAGACCGTACCTGGTAACTTTCAAGTGACGGAGATATTGGGGTTCAAAGTTCCAACTTTTTCACAAGTTTTATTTTAAATACATGTTATTAATATAAGATTTTTACTTTAAACTCCGCCACGACCCCCGTATTTTGATCCATCCATCAGCACAATGTTTTGAAGGCGTCACATTGAGTCCTACCGTAAAAGGTGAGTTTGCACCCCAAATAAAAACGTCGTGTCCCAGCAATAATTTTTCCGTAAAGTTACTTAGTTTGATGTACATAATGCTTGGTTGACGGCTTCATTAAGGGTCTTGTTACACCCTTTATACAGTTTCCGTATTATCTTCGTGTTTATCACTTGTTCCTCCAACTGTTCTTCTTCCCGTAATCCCTGCTCCGCCATTAATTATTCCCACTAGCATGTTACCATAAATACAGTAATTAAGACGTCGGCAGGCGTCGCGGAGGATTGCGTATGTTGCGTGCGCTGCGGTGCGTTGCGGGCGTCTCTGGTGCCAGTTGATTCTAACTTCAGTTAGTTAGTTAGATGTGTGAATTGGCAACAAGGACGTAAAAGATTTTGAAATGAAGTTTTTGGTTTAGAAAATTAAAAGACAGTCGTTACGATAGTCAGAGCTCCGAGAATCTAGCTACCACGGGATATCGTGCTATCAAGTAACAGTTTATTGGAGGTCAGGTAGGCAATAGCTCCAATATAATTATAGACATCACAGGAGCTGATGGACGCTACTGAAAGTGCCAATCTCGTCGCCAAGTTTTAGGCCGACTCAATTTGAATTGTCATCGACACGCTAAGAAAATAAAGTAGGTCATTCAATTATGAATGCATAATTCTGTATGCACAGTTGTAAGAACGCAAGACAGATGATGATGATTAATTTAATGAACACCTGTGCAAGAGAGAAATTAATAATCATCATCTCAATAGAGGGATATGAGTGAAAGATCAGTCATATCCCTCTATTTTGATCTGAGTTATATTTGTACAGTTAAATAATAATATTATATATTGTTGGTACCAGCTAGTATGGCAGCGGGAAATAGTGATGTTTCTTCAGCAAACATTAATGTTTTGCCACCGTTAGCGGCGTTTAGTTTGTTTGTGTGAAACTGTTGTTTTTACGCGAAGTAACAGTTGTTTCAAATATGCTGCTGTTTTTGGAAATATAGGGCAAGTTTGAATTGTAAATGGCTTAGTATTTTTGAAACTGAAAACAACTATAACAAAACTATATCAGTCTATTATAGAAATAAATAAACCGAAAAGTTGAAACTGATTTGGTGGGAGGCATCCGACAGATGAGTTGAAAGACAGTAATTACTTTTCGTAATTAGTATCATGTTACAGAATCACGCAAAGTAAGTAAGTAAGTAAAATGTATTTGTTTAAACATGGTGTACATGATACATTGCATGCAAGATAATAATGAGATACAGAAAAGTTCTAACATGTTCAGCCGCTTAACGTGGCGTACAAATTGGTAGGCAGAAATGGTGCATAAACCGTGATAATATTCATCAAAATTACATTATAGAAATAATGTAGGTACTTATTAAGTCATCATTATTCATTAAAGATTAGGTATCATTACAATTCAGAGAGCATAGTTTTTGGATAAAATTAAATGTCAAGTAGTCATTAAATAAATTATTCAATGAAAATATGAATTACTATCAGCAAACGAAAAGCACATATTATATTATTTTTACATATTAAGTTGTTATTTCTTTTTTGTGTACATGGAACAGCTAGTCGATATTTGCTGACCACCTAATCTTTTCTACCTAAAATAAAAGTCCTCAAAAGGACTTATAATTTCTCTCATACGTAAACATTAAACAACATTTAATGCGATATTCAAAACAGTCAGGTAATCCATCTGTCGTGAAACACAAGCGGCTAGAGCAAACACTCGCGCTCAATCCGATGTGTACCCAGCAGAGAGGTGCTCTCGAAGGGCGCCAGTTATTTGCACTTACCCTTGGTTCGCGCTGGCTCAGGAGTTTTGTTTGGAGGGTAAGGTGTCGTTCACATTATTGTGATTTTGTTGTTTTGATCTAGAAGCTGTTTATGTCGGATGTCATTATAGGTTAGGAAGGCACAGATGTAGTGTTTTAACAATTTGCGGCTGAAAGCAATTTTTTTGCAAGAGCTTTGCAATTATTTAAACCGCTATTATTATAGTTCTAGTTCCATCGATACAAATTCTTTCGAATTAAAATAGTTTCTATCCAACAGAGCATTTTTCGCAGTATTTCCCGTTTGTTGCCCGTGGTACTACCAGTAATACTACCAGTAGTACCACGGGTAAAAAAAATACCCGTAGAACTACCAAGCGATCCAGTAGTACCACAGGAAGTTTTTTTACCCGTAGTACTACTGGTAGTCGACATTTCATAGTTTGAGACCTGTCAAAGTGACATTTCTCACTTCAACTTTTGTTATTTAGAATTTCCCTACCTTAACACTGCACTGGTGTGAAGGGTCAAAGTGAACGTGGATCAACCACGACCATTTTGAATAATGCATTTAGATCGAGTTGAAATTAAAAAAAAAGATGTGAAAAACTCGAACTCCTAGTTTATTCCGCAAAAAACTTATATTTCCACACTCTCAAAGGAATCAAAATTTATAGGGTACTTCTCGTTGACCTAGAACCATGAAATTTGCCAAGAAGCAATGTCTTACAGTACATGTAAAGAAAAAAAAAACAGAGAACCGTAAACATGTAGTTTAATAACAAATTACCTACAAGTTTATACGGAATCCTCGGTGCGCGAGTCCAACTCGCACTGGCTGGTTTTTTTTTCTGTAAGAAGTTGGATTTTGTTTAAGTAGGCATTTACCGTGTTTTATTGGGGTTCCGTAGCCGAATGGCAAAAAAACGGAACCCTAATTAATATAGATTCGCCATGTCTGTCTGTCTGTCTATCCGTGTATGTCACAGCCACTTTAATCCGAAAATATTAGGACTACACAGTTGAAACTTAGTAGAGACAGAATACTCTGTGAACCGCTTTACGGTTTTATACAAAAATAAAAGATTAAGGGATGAAACTGACACTAAATAATAGATTATACAACAAGTGAAAAAAAAAGGGAATTTAATTCGAGGGACAAAGTTAGATCCCGAGAGCAGCGAAGGATTCTAGAGTAGAATCCCGAGCGTAGCAAGGGATTCTAGAGTAGAATCCTGAGCGGAGCGAGGGATACAAGAACCGAGATAAATTATTTTTTTCACGAGTTGTGTACTCTACTTTTTACCATTGACTGCGAGAAAATAAACAGAAGTATACTATTTATATTTCTCGTGGGTTAATAATAACAACCACTCGGGTCGATCTTCAAGGTTAAGCCGGGCTTACCAAGGTCGGTCTGTGGATGGGTGACCACTAATTCATTACATTCATTTCCTCCGTGCCTCGGAAAGTACGTAAAGCTGTTGAGCCAGCTGTCATTTGTATTTATTTGACAGTCGTTACAGGTAATCAGTGGCCCGAAAGTCTGAGAACCAGTCTTACCAAGGGGTACCGTATTACTAGCCACCACCTAGTACTAACTGGGTTGTGTTCTGGGTCAGAAAGGCAGTCGCTCCATTTAAAATACTGATATTAAGTTGCATGCGATTAGACTGGAAGCCGACCCCAATAAAGTTGGGATAAGTCTAAACAGATGAGTATTTATCACATTTTATTACTTATATACCTAATCGGTAATATAATAAGTTAACAAAGGAATAAATATAAACATCAAAAATGTATAGTAAAAAAAAAATTAGAACAGTTTTCGAAATTTAGCTCTTGTCCATTTTTTGTTCATAATTCGTGCTTGTTCCAAATTCAAAATGTTTTTATTCACTCAGTGATTAAAAGAGCGTTTTGCAATGACGGCACGGCAATGGTAAAAAATATTTTTTTCATCAAACCTTACAAGTGATTAAAGATTTATTCGTTTAAGAAAGTCCGAGTTTTATTTATTTAATCGCAAATACGACTATGTTATAAAACGTCGTATGACATACGTGCGCTTTGATAATTGAAAAAAAGCAGCCAGTGCGAGTTGGACTCGCGCACCGAGGATTCCGTATAAACTTGTAGGTAATTTGTTATTAAACTACATGTTTACGGTTTTCTGTTTTTTTTTTCTTTACATGTACTGTAAGACATTGCTTCTTGGCAAATTTCATGGTTCTAGGTCAACGAGAAGTACCCTATAAATTTTGATTCCTTTGAGAGTGTGGAAATATAAGTTTTTTGCGGAATAAACTAGGAGTTCGAGTTTTTCACATCTTTTTTTTTTAATTTCAACTCGTTCTAAATGCATTATTCAAAATGGTCGTGGTTGATCCACCTTCACTTTGACCCTTCACACCAGTGCAGTGTTAAGGTAGGGAAATTCTAAATAACAAAAGTTGAAGTGAGAAATGTCACTTTGACAGGTCTCAAACTATGAAATGTCGACTCCTAGTAGTACTACGGGTAAAAAAAAACTTCCTGTGGTACTACTGGATCGCTTGGTAGTTCTACGGGTATTTTTTTTACCCGTGGTACTACTGGTAGTATTACTGGTAGTACCACGGGCAACAAACGGAAATTACCTGTGAGTCCTGTGACTACAATAGACATGTGTATCTGGGCACCACTAACAAGAGCATTAGGTATTGTGTAAAAGAACACTGAAAAGGTCCTCGGAAGTTGGTGAACTACATAGATCTACATAAGTATACGTGAATTATGTATTAAAACTTCGTGGTTCCCTGTAATAAACATGAAAACTTGTACGTTTGTTACGTAATAACAAACAATAATAAGTAATAGGTCCATCGACTTGTTGTTTCAGTACCTACTCTTACTTCTAACAGTTCCTCTCTTAACATTATTTATGTCCGCGATTCCTAACTTCTTTCAACTCGTAGACTATGAAAATTATCGTTGTTCTAAAACAATGTCTCAGTTCCGACCGCGACCCAAACTTCCCTGTACACTGAGATTAAGAATTATGACCTCTTATCTCTGTCCTGAGTCGACGACTCGTCGGCTATTCGCGCGTACTGCCTCGCACCCGATATCTGAGTGAAATTATTTCGACAAACTTTACCTAACGGTTGAACACCCCTGGCAGGACTCCATCATTCAACACACCAAACTCATCTTTACATACACAATCATAAAGCTTAATTTACATTGGAAAATCATAACGCTTTCGAGACACGTGATTAACGAAAAGCGGGAAACTGGGAAATCATTTGTAAATTTCCGAAAGGGACAGGTGACGTGATATTATGCAAATTTCTAGCGAGTGCGAGCGAGATGGAAGCACTGCTGAAGTTCAGCCGAACAGACGCGTCTCCGGATAAAATTTATACGCGGATGAAACGATTTATTACAAAAGCGTTGAGTAGGTACTCGAAATTAATTACACTAAGTTTTGCTTTCATTTTGTACCATTGTGCGAGGTCCGGGGGATTTTCCTTGTCTTGTCGAGATATCGGCGGTTTTTATTACATCCTCGACAAAGGGGATTTTGGAGGTGGATATTTATGACAAGTTTGCAGCGCTTTATTTTCTTTGTTTTTGTTTTTTTTTCTGTCTATGAAATATTTGTCGGATGCTCGATGCTTACGCTTGTTGACTCAGGCATTAAGTTATCTTATAGCTGCGACGTGATCGAGTTTGTTTGCTCGATATGTTTCAATATATTGCTTTTTTGTCGGCAGTAATACATAAGGGGGTTGTCTATTTATATTTAGGAGTGAGTTTAGGTAATTGCTGTGAGCAACATGCTGGTCATGTAGCCAGTTAGTATGCATAGCATGAATCTTTTTCGACATACTGTATGTATGTGTTACTGTTTCCAGTATCTTGGTTAGGGTGGTAGGCAGATTGAGTACTAACCAGATGTCCTGCCTGTGGTTGTAGGACCGAACAAAGCATTGTTTTTTTCTTGAAATTCTCACCAGAGCACGTACTTAATTGAATATCGTCTACCACCTTTCTATGTGTGTAAGTCAGTGTAAATTATAATAGAAATCTGCTAACTCGGGATTGAATTGAAGCTGTGTTTCATCTGCGTACTACAGAGCTACTGCGATACAAATTGCGAGCATGCTAATACGAGCAGACCAGACAGCGATGGTGCTCGGTGAGAATTGAGATCTCTATCTAAATGTAGCGGGTACATTCGTGATGAATGGCTGGAGTCCAGGGGATATTGTACGTGTAGCTTAAACTACAGAAAAATAACTGAACTGTTGCTTAGCTTGCAGGGTCGGTCAGAGGAACAGTTCAGTGATAATTTATGAATAGATTGTTCTAATTGCCTTGTTGGTCTAGTGGTCGCAAACTGTTATCTACTAACTCTGAGTTCCTGCGTTCGATTTTCAGGTCAGGCTAAGTATTTTTGCCCGAAATTTGGATTTCTATCCGGTCGGTCGCAACAGGCTATCTCCTATTACATGTAACTTAAACAAAATTGCTTTAGCTAAACCACTGCCTAAACCTTCCGGGAAAACAAACGTAATGTTATGTTGTTTTGATGCTTATTCCCGTGTGATTAAGCTTTAAGGGAAGAAAATTCGCTGTACGGTAAAGGCCATTGCTAAAGGCATCGTATTAAGGTACCTTAATATAATAGCTCAATAATATCATCGGTCATTACCCTGGCCAGGCGGTATCGTGCGTTGTGGCGACGTCCGGTTCCGGCGTGCGGCGCCACGGTTCACTTCCGGTGTCCTCGGCCTCCGTGACGTCACTGCCGGCGCGCGTGTTACGCACTTCCGCCGCAAGTAGCTGTAAATAACAGGCTCAGTTACAGGAATTTTCGAAAGATAACCTTATTTCTGACTAATAGGATTGCGAAACCATGATACCATAGCTCAAAGGGGTTAGCAAACTTATTTCAACTTTCTGACTATCACCTGACCGAATTCTTTACCATAGTAAAGTGCCTTTGTATGTAAGTTTTCAAACAGACATGGTCACTGGCACTGTGATGAACACTCAAAATAAATAATAAACATGGTAAACATCCCGTTTTATCGGTTTCATCATCATCACCATCATCACTGGCAGCCTTGTTGCCCGCAGCTTGGTGAGGCCTCGTCCCTTTCGTGCCTTGCTTCCTGTTCTGTGCGAGTCCCATCCAGGTCATTCCTGCGATCTATGTCAAGGGTTCCTTTTAGACATAAATGTTTTGAGTTTTTGGCATGCACGTAGTTTCCATAAACCCTATTTTGTGTGAACTGGAGAATACAAACTCACTAGTTCAAAGTAAACACTCACAAACTCAATCAAACAATAATTAAAACCTATCTCAACAAAACATAGGCACGAAACAACATCAACATAGACGGTATAACAACACAAACATCCAGTTTTGTAAAGCTCCCTTTGAACAGAACTTTACACGAACGTACATTTATTACTCGCGCGGAGTTCCGCACTAACCCAATACTGGCCAATACCCCGACCTGCCGTAAAAACTGCCGGAATTGGCAAAGCTGGGCGCCGCGCCGGGCGGCTCTCTTTGAGATTGATCTCATGGTTTCGAATGGCGAAAAATTCGGGTTTGGAAAGTATCTGTTAGTCTTGTTTTAAAGAATAGATTGATTCTGTCAGTGATAGGTTCCCATAAACGTTGACTAGAAAGACCTGCAATTTTCAGCATGTTTCAGTTCTCCTAAATCTAAAACCATCTGTTAGGCCCCCTTTGCAAGCTTTTTAAGAGCTTACTTTAAAAGCATTTTGTTGAGAAAATTATCCAATACTCATATTTCAGCGCATGTTACTAACAGAATCAAATCTTCCACAAAGTAGCACCATGTTTTCTTGTTCTCGAGTGATTTAAATCCAACAAAGTACGAAGCGTTTTTCTTTGTAAAAATATCTTAGACTAGCGTTCATGCACGAGTGACTCCGACTGGAGCTTATCTCACCCCAGGGAAAGATAAGGCGAGGAAGGAACGCGACGATAGGGCATCATATCGATAAGACATCTGATATAACTTTAAATAATAACAGCTAACACGGTATGCAACCAACATGTGTATAAAAATTAATAGCACCTCAATATCCAATAGGTTTAGGTTACGCTACCAAGACTTCCCTCATTGTACCAAACTCCGCTCAAAGAAAATCTAAAATATGAATACATAAATCTTTCGGTTATGAAGCGGCGCTAGATGCTGAGGTTTCAGTACACAGATCGCACAAATATCGCTACTACGTAAACGACTGTGCACGGAGAAAGTGTAACGGAGGGGTGGGTGCATCCGATGAATATGTATGAGGGGGGCAGAGGGTCGCCGGGAGGGCAGGGAGGGAGGGGACCGTCCGCGTGTAAATGGAAATTTCAAATAAAAATACCTCAAATATTAACATGAGCCCGATTCGTGTTGTTCCGCGTGTTTTTGCGCGGCCGGCCCGGACGGGACACGTATGATAACACGCCCGCAATAAAAGCAACGTTTTTAGCAGAGATTCGTTTTTTGAATTATTGTACCTACGCCTGATTCGTTGGGGCGGACTTTTGTAATGAGTTGACGTCAGTGGCGTGGGCTCACTGCGATTGTGATCGCTAGATTTTCAGGAGGCTGTTTTAGGTATTCAACTATTCAGTAATAGTTTACGCCCATTACTACATTATCATAGAATAAATGTCCACCGGAGGACTTTTTGACATTGGTCAAGCTGTAGTATTAACACCGGGTCCAACCACTCTGGGCCGCAGTCTGCCCGGAGCGCGACACATAATATGTTTACAACCTTAGTTTTACCCAAATTATTTTTTTTGAGGGATGATTGTACTGATCATTATGAACAAGTGTGACCATGAGATCAATCCTAAAACAGGAGAAAAACAGCTTTGGGACCTTTGACGATTTATGTAAACACAAATGCAAGGGACATTTGATTTTCTTTTCTAAGTTTTTGTTCGTAATGCAAACAATTAAAAATCACTCCCTAAAATGTATTCCTAAGACAATCTTTTCAAGGGTTTGTTTCGAAGCACAGTCCTCCGCATTGGGTCAGGAGAACGCAGTAAGAACTGTTGATATCGCGAGCTTGTATGAATAACGCATTAGATGTGAACTTCGTCGGTCTGCCGGGCTCCGGGCTTGCACACTCACAGGGGGCGGAGGTGGCTGCTTTTGTATACAAGACGTTCATCATTCACCTGAATGTCATTTTCATTGAACCCAAAATTCTTTTACAAATTTTCAAGAGTGATACAGCTCCTTGTAAAAGCTTGTCTGGAATAGTGTCCGTATTTGTTGCCCAACAGCTTTACTGTGGTTCGATTTGAAGATCATGAGGCATCTAAAATGCATCTCTAAAGCTTGGGCTTTTCTTCAATAGTTCCCTCAAGGTATAGTGGCACAAGTCAACCATATTACTTCGTGGCTCAGGTCATATTTTCATATTATATTTGCCAATTTCGTCCTGAATCTGTTCTTGTAGTAGGTCAGGAGCACAGACTCCCAGAGTAAGCAACGTTGATACGCGCGCGATTATGAATAAGGCATTAGATGTGAACCGCGATGGCGCACGGGGGACGAATCGTCGAGCCATCGCTTATGTATATCATGTTTTCGAGTTTTGGAATACAGACCGATGGTTTATGTTTGATTTTGAATAAGATTGTTTGGAATACCTTTAACAATTATAATGTTTACCTTTTTTGTTTTTTTAAAGAAAAACTTTGTCCCACACTAGGAATTTCTCCTGTATCGTGGGTGCGTTTACAAACATTTAAACTCACATACACAAACAGCCAGACCCGGAACAACTATCTGTAGGCCATACAAATATTTGTTCCGTGCGGGGATCGAACCCGAGACACGCAACGCAGCAGTCAATCGCTCAGCCACTGCGCCAACCATGCCCTCATGAAGACCTGAAGGCAAGACATGGCTCCTAAAGTGCACTTGTTTAGCCGAATTCGGTAATCACTTGTGTATCCAAGAGTTTCATATTTCTGAACTTTCCAATACATTTTAGACTTGTCTAGAATCGATATCGGTGATATAATATCACTTTTTCTGGGCCCTCAGGTGTTTATTGCAGCACAAGTTTGATACCCACCAACCGATGTAATATCTAGTATCAATATCCATGATTGAATGGACTCGTCGTACAATTTTTTTTTTTAACTTTGCCCCACACTAGGAATTTCTCATGTAACGTGGGTGCGTTTACAAACATTTAAACTCACATAAACAAACAGCCAGACCCGGAACAACTACCTGCAGATCATACGAATATTTGTTCCGTGCGGGGCTCGAACCAGCGACACGCAGCGCAGCAGCCAATCACTCAGCCACTGCGCCAACCGTGCTGTCTGTGTGTGCTGTGTGAATGGTTTAGAAGTATATTTAAGTTTATTTAAGTTTAGAAGTATATTCTAGAATCAATTGTGTATAGAATTTGAGTGTTTGTCTCGTGTTAACAATTTTGTTGAGCGTACTTCTAAATGAGTTCGTTTCATAAATAAACCATCCAAATAATTGCTCTTAACAAAGCAAAACAGTTGGCATTTTATAACTAATTGTGTAGCGATACAATCAGCCAAATATTTTAACACATTACTTAGCTGTCGTGACGTCAATAGCCATTTAGTACGTACTAATTATTTTGTTATAAGTATTTAGTTTACTTTACTGAATAATTTATAGTACAAATAACCAACAATTTGGATAAAAAATAGATTAAATTGTTTCAGCAGTACCTAACACGCTATGTTTGTTTTAGTAAATCGTTATAATTTGTTACATTTTAATTAGGCTTACTTTATTCACTAACTTGACTACTTTTAAACTATTTGAAACACGCTGTTTAAATAAATAAATACAAATTATGTATTGAAGTTAGTCAGAAAAATAATTTCAATAAGACAAAACATGGAAAAACTGTACTATTTTTAGATGTTTGTTTCTTAATTTCGAAAAGTGGTAATTTTCTTTGGAAATAGGCAATTGATGCACAAAAGATGACTTTCTCCAATATTTTTTACACATGTACCACTTAGTTGTTGTGGGACTCAGATACAAAATGAACGAGCCTCTCACATATCTATACTAATTATTACAAAGCTTAAGAGTTTGTGTGGTTGAACGCTAACCTCAGGAACTAGTAGTTCAAATTGAAAAATTCTTTCATTGTTGGATAGCCCATTTATCGAGAAAGCTATAGATTATATAAAATCACGCTACAACTAATAGGAGCCGAGTATCAATGAAAAATTTTGTAAAAAAAATAGTAGGGAAATAGTATTTTTATAATAAATTCACGCGGACGAAGGTCGCGGGCAACAGCTAGTGAACACTTAAACCAAACTTCCTCTGTTTACCACAGACTACTTCAATTATCTACACCGACCACGCTCCTTCATGCTAGACGCGACACTTTTTTACATGCGAGCGTGTGTTTTATTACCGGAACGGATCTCAAGTGCGCCTGTAAGCTATCGACCCTCGTCTGAAGGACTCTTCTAGCTGTTCTTTAGCCATGGCGCTTTTTTGTGGAAGAATTTTGTGATTAACGATTGCATGATAGGGATGAAGTTAGGCGAAGAAAGTACATGTGTTATTTGAGGATATTTTAAGAAAATGAAAGGGTTTTGTATAGGGAGTGTTGCAAGATTAAGATGATTTAGAAAAACACCTACTATAAAGGGTGTAACAAAACCCTTAACGAAGCCGAAAGACACTTGTTCTCCTCGTCATTGCGATATTTTTTTGTTCTAGGCCATACCTGGGAACCTTCTAGTTACGGAGATATAGGGGATCAAAGTTCCAACTTTTTCACATGTTTTTCTCAACACATGTTTTTCTAAACACATGTTTTTAATGTAAGATTTTTACTTTAAACACCTTCACAACCCCCGTACTATTCAATCCATCCATCAGCTCAATGTTTTGAGTGCGTTACATTGAGTCTTACCGTAAAAGGTGAATTTTCACCCCAAAAAAAAAGTGTTTCCCAGCAATAATTTTTGCGTAAAGTTATTTAGTTTGATGTACATAATGCTTGGTTGACGGCTTCGTGAAGGGTCCTGTTACACCCTGTAGATCTTCTTGTTACTATATCGAATAAGAATGAATATATGGATATCATCGGGTAATGAGTGTGTCCAATGTATAAACAAAGTAGTAGTCAGACTTTTCTAAGAAGACTGGAAAAAATTCAGAGAGAGTGAGAGAGAGAGAGAAATATGAATCTTTCAGATGAGTTTATAATTTTAAATTAATCCATGTTATGGAGACTGTACCCAATTCTTTGTCATGTTAAGTTATACGATAGCGCTGAAATACTCACTGAAGAGTAGAGCTTAGAAACAAAAGCAAATCTAGGTGTCAAAAGTAGGAGAGGAACGCAGCAAGTACCGTAGCATGTAGCATGCTCCGGTCCTTTTAGTCTTCCCCCATGGGACCATAGTATGATATTACGCTTATATGTTCTATAGGAGTGTTTTAAGTCTCCCCACATTTCACCATAGATATTATCAAGGGACTTTTAATTTTGCAATTTGTTGCACTGACACCCTTGTGGCCGGGACAGACAGACGGACAGATGGATGCTGTGACGTATGTAGATTTTATTTTTAGATAACGCGGAATAGAGTTGTCTATTGTGCAGGGGTGTGAAATTGAGGTGTCGGGGATTCACAACGTTTGGATGATCACTGATTAACACAATTAATTGAACTGGAGAGTTTTACGTTCTTTAGTGTGTGGTTCTTAAACTTTTCGTTTTACATGTAACAATGTAGTTTTTTTTAAAGTTAGTTATTGTTTCATATATTTATTTTCCGCATTGTCAATAATCATACCGATTTTGGTTTAATCTTGTTGACCTGAGTTTGAGAATGCAGGAATTGAACATGAGTTATGTTTGCTTTTGGCCCCAAAAAGTTCACTAAGGAGAAACATTAATAATACAAGCTAATACAAGTAATTTAAGTCCTTGGGAATTTGCTATTTACCGCACTACTAATTTATTGGCGAAGTATATTCCCAACTAAAAATAATTCCCTCTACACACCAATTCCCGTTCCTTTTACCAAGATCGTATTAACGAAAAACTCGCCAAAACCCATTAAGTACACACATAGGTAAACAAGCTTATGTAAATAAGGCCCGGAGCCAATGCACGTTGCACAAAACACAAAGCAAGTAATCCTCGTTGAATTTATCTTTTTATCTACAATTAGGATTTTGTCACCTCCCCCAGAGAAGGGACCATCAAAGGCCGCTCTCATTATGCGAGGTTATTGAGTTATCAAACGCCACGGAGGGAGATTAGTTCATACTTCCATACACAAATCCTATCACACAAGCTGACGCCTCTGAGCAAGCTCATGACGGTCTACCGCAAAACATTTGTGCTATGGAGATCTTCAATGTTTGTTGCACAACCTAAATTCAACTTTAAACTTTTGTCAGTAAAGTTCTGAATTACTTTTGCTGGAAAACTTATGTGACAATTTTCCAACTAAGCAAAACTCAACTTTATAGTTTTATGCTAAGGGTGGTTTTTCTTTTTGTAGGGTTGTGTGAGTGTGTACCCACACATTGATGGTTAACAAGGAAGTTGCCAGCCTGTTATTTGTCAATGCAAAGGGATAATTTGGTCCCTTAGTTTAAAGCGACCGATAATGAGATGCGTATTCGATTATTTTTCTCGTTTTACTTTGTTACGCGATAGTTTATTGAGTTTTGTTTAAAATTGGATTTTGGCTGAGGCTGTTGTTTACCTGTCCGATGTTTGTGTCATGAATATTTTGGTTGAAGCTCAGATAGTCCGGTAGTTGTCGTCATAGTCAGTTTTTTTTACTAGAAAGTAAAGTAACTTGAATGGAAAGTTCACAGTGATTTTGAAATTACTTACGTAAAAACTTGTTATACTTAACTGTAAAACAATTTTAAGGTAAACAAGAAAAAGACACGTTTTTCATCTCTTGAGGTTTTCCTTTCGTCACTAACTCTGTCTAAACTACAAAACCACCTTAAGCAAACCCCAATTAATTACCCCTTAAAATCAATTAACAATCACAAAAGTACAAACGTAAATCATAGACCGTCAGAAACGCAATTAACACTAGCGCTGCGACCCTCCCTTTAGGAGGCTTCCATTGGACGCGGGGGCCTAACAGACCCCGTGCAAATTTCAAATTGAGATCCGTTCATATCCTACGCCATACCTAATACCTACGCAGTACCTACCTACACAGAGGGCGAATGATTCGTTAGGAGTCAGTCAGGCGTTCATTCGTGAACAGGGTCGGGGTACATGCGTACCTGTTATGTGCTGAGATAGTAAATATTTGCATACATATCAATGTGGAGTGTTTAGGGTTTGACGTTATAAAGATGAATTGTATTGACGTTCTGTTTTTGATGAGTTGGCTCGTTCAGCTCTTTTGCATGATGGGGTTTTATTTGATTAAGTTTTTTGATGAACTTGATTGTTTTTTCAGGTGATTGACTGTAGCTAACTAAACTAAAAATTTCCGAGAAATGGAAAGATGTTGAAAAGGTAACATGTGGTTAACAATAGATATTTATTTAAGATTATTAACACTATTTATAAACTACAAATCTATAATCTATAATAGTACCTAATAAAAATATGTACAAGGATCAAAAGGGTTACAGGGCGTCAAAAAATTCGTCCACATTGCTGTCAACAGGAAAAGTGCCCAGAAGGCTGGCAGCATTGCCACGTCCGATCCTAAAGATGAAGACATGTGGTTAAAGTATACTGCAGTATTCTGTGGTTCCGTTTACAAGGCCAGTGAAGGGAGAGGGAAGCAAAAATATAATATTTCGTAGATTTCGCATGACAAGTAACACCCACCCCATTGAAACCCGATCCGCGAATTCTCTTGGTAATTAACTACCAATTTCATTTCTTGATGCATTTTTAAAAGCGTCCGACGGCTTTTTAATGGTTATTTTATGGTGACGGATCGCTTATTAAGTTTTTATGGCGGCCGAGCAGTGACAGATGGGATGTAGTTTGACACCAGATTTGAGGGTTACTTGGCAGTCGGGAAAGTGACGCCGAATGGTAGCTACCACTGCGGAATTGAGAATTAATGTTGTGATTTCAAATGTTGGATTCAAATGATTTACAGATACTTAAGGTTGGTTTGTTCTTGCGATGAAGTCGGAATCATCCGGCCAAGTAGTTCCTACGTAGTCAGTTGGTGTGAGTAAAGCTTACCATACCATTATACTCCATAGAAACATCATGATTATGTCTTTAAGAGTATCTAACACATTAACATGTTGTACATAAATTATCGTATTAATATCGCATGTTCTAGTTCACTTCACATACTTCGACTGTTAAGGAAACAATCAGCATCCGATACGTATCCATCACAATAATAAACGACGATATTAATCCAGCTATTCACATACAACGTTATCCGTCTCCCCAAGGACACTGAGAAAATTAAAACAGATGATCTAGCGGAACAGTCGACGCTGCGCCATAATTAAAAAGATAAGGAATATTTTCCTTTCGGAGCGTTATGGAGGAAAAACCCCTTCTGTGCCGGCGACCGGCGACCGGCGCCCGCGGAGGGACCGGTTAACCGGTTACTACCCCCCGGAGACCACACACCGAATCGGTTGCGCACAACGCTGATTAAGTAAACTAAGATAACATAGCCAATATAGTGAAACGTCAAAAGTCAACAAGGGCGCTGAATGTAGTAAGTAAGCTAAGTTGATTTGCTCGTATTCTCAAGGGTTGTAGGAGTATTGTTATCTCAGACGGTTACTGTTTGAGATGATTGGATTGGCTCTCGAGATGAGCGCTTCATTGTTTGACTCATTGTTTGTCTTGGACGGGTTATCTGTTCGTTCTAACATTGGGTTTTGGATGTTCCGTCTCTTTTAGCTATTGACTGTCTAGAATCTAGATAGCTATGATACTTAAACAGTCCTTTTCTATCTATTGAGCGTCTCTTTGCTTGCTCATGAATTTCGAAAACGAAACGAAGGAATTTATTAAACTTTCAAGTAATTTACTACACCATCAAAATAGAAAAAGTATAAAAGCGTTCTGAATAGATTCCGATATTCTTTAAATGTATGTTTTTTTAATATCCTGTTTTCATTTACTAATTCTAGAAACATATACACAAACTTCAAACTCCAAACCCAAAACCACTTCCTTACTCTTAACAACTGCACTCGCTTAATCCAAAAATTAGTAGCAAAACACGTCTCGTGAATATCGATGTGTAGCCGTAGGGTGGCTGCACCACGTGGTGGCTCCGGCAGACGCAGCAGTACCTGCCTCACTTAGTATGCAGCGCGGGTTCGGCCGCGTATTGATTGCCTACCCGGCTCCACTCGTAGGGCGGCCTTTTTCAAAACAATACGAACAAGTAATGATTTTTCCGTACTCAGTTTTGTTTTTGATGCTCAAGACGTGCTGTAGACCGTTTAGAGAAGTGGCCTTTTTGGAGAATCATTTTTCGACGATTGGAATCGGATTTGATTATTCGGTTCGATTGGCTTTTTACAAAAGTAAGAATAGTCTTGCTTCTTTATGCTATACAAACAAGTTTACTGTTTTCTTAATGATCTCATTCACATACCTCGTTTATTTTAAAGTTATTGGCCCATTTTACAGAAAATTATGAGGTCAAATTATCCTTATCTTATTATTAAAAGATCAGTTCTCATATCTGAATTTGGTTGAGGTCTGCTATAGTTACGATATCAGATAATTCAATGTCCTATTTAGTTCGAACTTGCAAATTTATCGAACTTCTCTGTACTTGCATATGCTCAGGAACTTTATGGGCTCTGACTGGATAAGTTAATTAATGTTTGTATTCCGTGTAATGATTGAGGTACTATGGAGAAAGTTATAGGTGGTTAGATTTTCTTTTGGTAGGTAACTGAACTGAATGTTAGTAGGTACTTCGTCTTTCAAAAGAGAACATCTGTCAAACTAACTTAACTAATCAAGAAGTAATTGAACTTTGGAATCTCTTACTAAGCTCATAGTATTGCTTTATTTTAATGTTAATAGGTACATGGATCGTTTTAAAGACCACTATAGACTAAACATGCTCACACAAATTCACTTACAATTTCCAAACTAAACAAATAGCTCGTAAACTTGTAAGTCTCATGTGCATAATGTTAAACTGACAGCATTTTGTGAGTCCTTTAAATACAAGCTCAAGTATGTGCGGGAATAGAATAAGTTATTCAAAGTTGCGCCATCTAAAGCGTCGTTGTAAATTTTCTCAAAGACATTCCTTGATCTGATATTGTGAAGTGAAGGGGTCGCTTTGACCCGAGGCGGAATTTCAAGGGTTATACGACACTGCATAGTGTAGTGCTAATGTACTACGTGACTGGGGACACTGCCAAAGTACCAAAGTACCAACTATTTTGAGATTATATATCCTGATATAAATTGGCCCCAATTGCTGATCCAATTGAATTTTGAAATGGTATTAGGTCGAGAACGAATTGCTGGTAGAAAATATTAACTCGCAGTCTTAAAATTATTTTAGAGAGTAGAGTATAAAAGTTTGGGCAATTTGATTTTTGTGGAGCAATTACTGCATCGCACACCGGACAGTGATATACGGTGAAACATTTCAGCGTACAATTGATATCTATGCACTTGTTTTCCTGCGGACTTCAAAACCAGCTGATGAAATCCTAGAAACAAAATCAGACAATCGAAATACCAACTCAAAATGTAAAACTCGTCGATCCAGGATGATCTGGAGTTGTCCAGACGATATAATTCACTCGACAGTCGTATAAAGCCGTGAATTGACAATAACGTAATAATGCTGTGTGAACGATTATCTCGAGGCAGTAAACGTGTCGTAAAACGGCACAAGATTTGCGCCCACGCCTGGTGTGCAAGCCATGCCTGTAATGTATGTATTGGTTAGTTTAGCATGTTTGTTGTTACTAAGGCACATGTACTGCACTTTTTATTCATTGAGGTATTCTGAACACTGAACGTTTGTAGCGTCCTAGCGTTGGACGCACCAAAGCTAGATGGACCGACGACCTTAACAAGATGGCTGGGTCAGACTGCGGATGGGGGAGGACAGGGTGTTGTGGCGTAACTTAGGAGAGGCTTATTCCCAGCAGTGGACCGCGATACCCAGGCAAAGAAAACCATACTTTAGAAAAATTGGAAAGATTCACTGAAACGCATGCTAAGATGTAGTAAGACGAAACACATATGAAGCCAACTTGCCATGCCAACTGCTCGATAGCTAGTTTGAGTACCAAACCTAATTACATTTCACTTTGAATCAGCTGCTAGAAATTAACTTCAGAATATTGTTGTGAAAACCACCAAATTATTTGATAAGTTATTTTAGAAAACATTAAACACGGAACAATATCTCCACTATTTTAGGTCACACTGCGCTACAAGTAAAAAATAAATCGATAGCACATTACCACAATAGGGTGGAAGCCCAGATTAGCGGACCTTATCCCCAATTTTATCTAAATACTCGCTATAATCCCGACGCGTACAATGGTGACAAAAATAATAAATATGGCTCTGGTTCCGCCCACTCCCGTAACCGGCGTAATAGTACCAGTTGTGTTTCAATATTTTCGTATTGGGGCTATTAATGAATAGGGGCCGAAAAAGCGAAATAAACTAACCCGCTATTGATATAACTAGGGTTATTGTTACGACGTCGTCCTTGTGTACTGTTTTATGATTTCTGCCATTGTGCTAGTGATGAATTGGCTATATTTCGGGGCTTATTCATGGTTTATAGTTCCTGTCGCTTGCAAAGTTAGGGTTCAGAAATGGTCCTCCAGTTCATTCAGTTACTATTCTAGGCACGATCGCTGTTGTCGAAGGAAACCTAAACGTTTCTAACTTACGATTTGTGATGAAATATATTTATTTGCAAATCTGGCTAATAAATTAAAAGCTGAGATACCATCGACATAGTCGAATTCGTGAGAACTTATGAGAAACATGTCGACGCAGTGAGTTAGTCAGTGGTAGGCGTAAGAAGTAAGTTATGCGAAAATTCAATTTTACTCGTTGATTGAAATTATCCAATAAATCTGAAATAATTACACAGCCGTTCTCACAACACCCACGGATGTAAATAAGACGGTTTGTACTCAGACACATGTCATCATAACCCAGCCGAATTAAAACTGCGCGTGCTTTTGGGAAAACCGTATTTAATTATCTGCCTACCCTTTTCCTAGCTTTGTTGGGGTCGGCTTCCATTCTAACCGGAGCTGCTGAATACCAGAATTTAACATGGAGCGACTTTAATCTGCCCATCTTACTGGGAAGCACTATACCTACCACTTTTTATGACTGGTTGTCAAACTTTCTAGGGGTTCTGACTATCCGTAAGGGCTCTCAAAGATCTATGAATGACAGCCGACAACCAACAACTAACAACAGCTTTTTGTGACAACCGTATTTAGGATAATAATAATAATCACAGTCACCACAACGGACATTTAATAAAACATTCTAACAAAACGTATCGTCAAAATCAAAACGAAAACAAAAAGCGAGTGTCACACCTCCCCTCGACCCTCGCACCTAATCTCCTAACAAAGCGTTGTTGGAACATTTTGGCGCGAAAATAATGAAGTGCACGTGTCTGCGGACCCTCGGGTCCCAAGTCTCGGAGACCAGGGCACAATGGACGCGTGTCGATCGCTATCAATGGACCAGCAGCTCCTGTGTGACGGGGCGACGGTCCAAACAAAACGCGCTTCGTAAAACATTACCGGATGAGTTATGGTAGGAGCACGATTAGGTTCTCATTGCCTTTATGGGACTGTGTTGTTAATTGTTGGAGGCGTGGTTGTGAATTTATGCAATAAAATTCGGTTGTTTGTATTGGTGCATTTTTGTTTTGCATGTTCTCATAGTTTGAAAATCATATCAACGGAGTGAAATTTGATGACTCTTTGAAAAATTGTGCAAACCGCATACTTTACAGCTATCCTCTACCGGTAGACGTTAAAACTGAGGTATAAGGATTCAATCTTACGAATTTTGCTTATAGGTAACAACTAACAAGGGCTAGGCAGGGCTGAAACCGGTCCCCTTAGAGAAATCTACAATATAGTAGAGTGCAATTAGACAATAAGGTGGAATGAAGTTTATAGTGGTTGGATTTTCATGGGACTTTTTTATTGAGTTCCTTGAGGAGAATTCCTTTGGAATGTTTTTTCTTTTCTTTAATGAATACCTTCAAATTCGACGAATTCATAGTGTGACGTATTAATGTGACCTGCGTGCATCCAAAAAACGCCAATTTGGTTTGTTTCTTTGTTCATTGTTGTCGATGTAAGGCTTATTTCAAGTATTTTTTAAAATTTCCTATTTTTTCAATTATTTCTAAAATGTCGAATTTTAAGACTAATATTTCTTTTGAAATTGGTAACTTTTTTACATAACTGGATGTAAAATAAAACCAATTTTACGAATGAAGTGAAAAATGAATCGCAATCATCAGCAAATCGTCCATGTAAAAGTTAAAGAAGGCTATTTTTTTCAACAAAAATTAACAGACCAAATTGGCGTTTAATGGATGCACGCTGGTCACACTATTACGCTACAATATGAAGTCGAATTTGGAGTTTTTCATAAACAAAAAAAAGTATTTCAAAAGAAATGCAAAAAAAAAGTCGCGAGCGGTGTTTTTCTTTTTTTTACTTTCTTGTCCTCTCCTCTAGGAACTCAATAAAAAAGGTCCCGTGAAAATCCGAGCACTGTAAACTTCGTTCCACTTTTTGAGTACTTTTTGTCTCATTGCACTCGGCTAAAAGTAACGTGAAAAGCTATTCCTCTTTATGTTTAAACAATCATATACAGATTGCTTTATCAGACAAATCCAAGGTCGGAACAAGTCCAAACAAAAAAGTACACACTATAATGATAGTGGTAACACTACAATCAAAGTAGACGGGAAAGCCCGTACGCATAAATAACATCCTTGAATTATCCATATCAGCGCAAAATATACGAGACAGTAATTACAATTGCAAAGGTTGACGCGATGACAATGAACACTATTACAGAACTTAAAAAACTATCGCTTAGCTCTTCACAATAAGGTGTACAGTTAAACGGAGACATAAAACAGTCAGCACAAATCACAACTGACAATATAATACGTCCTACGCTTCTATAAAACAATGAGGGACGATGAAAAGTAAAAATGAAAGCAAAAGAAGTGAGACAGTGCACCCAAACATAAACGATCATGACTTGCATTCGAATCGCGAGCAATAAAATAATAATTATACACATGTGACTTATTAGCTATACGTATTACAAATCATGTGAAAATAAAACATAGAGTTTATTAACCGAGCACCAAAGGAAAAGAAACCTTGAGCTCTACACTTTAAAGTGCAAAATAGAGCGATGAAACCTGGATTTACGATGTTATACGATCACGCACGAAAAAGAACGAACAAAACAACAAAAGATTTAACAATAGAAGTACGTCGTATCATTTGTTAAACGTCCCTTTAGATGACGAATACTATTATTTTATGAATGATGCTGGGCTGGGGTGGTTTTGGGGAACTTAATACTGTATTTGGTTTGATGAATATTACTTTTAGATGGTAACTAAAACAGAAAACTGTAGGCTTAGAAAACTGGGCTATTTTTAGCACCGTAATGGACAGGCTCAATAAACGGTGCCAACTTTAGCAAGAACTGTTTATTTTACTAATAGCAATCTGAGGAAGAATTTGGAGCAGTCCAAAATTTGGAATTTTGTAGAAACATTTTAGTTATTGGTATGGAGCTTAGGTATGGAGTATATCTACATTCTTGCAAAAATAAAATTTTAATGACGAAAAGTGTAGCAGTGTACCAGTAACATTTTACCAAAATGCAAACAGGGAAGTTATCAAAAAAATCATAAAACAATTGGCGGAATTGCTGAAATAATTTATTAAAGTAGGGCAACATCGTCACACGCCGACCCCATTCATAAAGATTTTTTATTCTAAGTAGCAACACATACGGCTATACGGTGCTATAAGAATTAGCAAAAAAATGCTTTATCTACAGTGTAGTATGGTTGATTTTGTAATGTTAATGAACTTTGTATTGAGTTAGGGTGTTGAAAAGCAATGTCATTTGACTAAGGAGACCTTAATGCTCAGTATTTAGTCAGAAGCGGAATGGTTTTATTGTACGAGAGTAATGTATCGAAAAGTTTTAATTTTGGTTTATGGTTCGAGAGGAAAGCACCCTTCTTAGTGTTGCAACCCTTTGTGACTGGTTGCATGTTTAGTGGAAGCGTGGGTTAATTTGTCACTTCTAATAAAATGGATACAATGAACGAAAAGGGACTAAATAAATATTTAACAATTTCATAATTTCTTAATAAGGCTAGGTACTTGTGGTGATTTGAGCCAAGAGGGTTTTAGAACCACTACAATGATCGTGATGATTTTGTTAATAGTTTTCCTTGTTTCTGTTTATGGCATTCTGAACGAAGTGCCTGCACCTTTTTCTCTTTCCTTTTTTGGTTACTACATAATACAATCTTTCTCTTAACTTATCAAGCAAGAAATACGAATAGAAAGCTAACTAAGAATTTACCGTCTGAGCAAGCTGATTCCTCATCCGTCCTTACAAATAAACCAGGATCTTCTCAACAAGATTAGCAGCACGAAAGCAATAAAGTCGACACCCTAGCCTACGAGATTAACAGTTCTAATACTATAAAGAACAGCACCATCGCGAGCAACGCCGCGGGGCGTCTTTGTATGTTTCGTACCATTTTATTGGCGTCACTGGATCCCCGAGGTCTTGCATTGTTGCAAGTGGCTCGGACGATTATTGCCCTCACCCACCCTAGCTGGTCTTGTATGAAATGATATGCCATATTTGTTAATACTCGCACTGGGGATCGTCATTTGTCGTAATAACTGTTTATCGCCTTCGTTAAGTACTCGTAGGTAAATGTTTGGGTGTTTGATAAAGTTTTGGAAATCTTGGTAAGTATTCAGAATTTAAACGTTAATCATACATTCCAGAATCTAATAAACTAGGTAGGTACATACACCTTTAAAAAATATATCTATAACAAAAGAAAACTTTTTAACCTATGTACTTAGGTAGGTAAGTACACAGGGTGAATTTTCCAAGTGGGCGTGGAAGGCCAAATCCTACACTATGAGGAATAGCGAAAAATGCTCAAAGGAGTCTCGAGCCTGATTTTGATGAAAACTAAAACTAAGGAATTGAGACTGTTGGTTTTGAAAAAAAAAACACTGAATTTTTACACCATTCTATCAGTCGATTTTCACAAGATTATGTTCTAATTTCAATTTTGTTGACTCTACTTGGCTAAAGGCCATATTATAAGAAAAATCGTAAACAATTGAAATTAAAACTTACAAGTGAGTTGGCGCCAATAGTGACTTTTTTCGACGCGTCGTAATAGTCGACGAGTACTAATCAACGAACGCCGACGACGGTTCGTTGATTTTAGTACTAACTATTATGTATTTTATCAAAATTGAAGTATTTACTTTAGTTTGTCGTATATCATTACTTCCCAGAATTTGATGCTTAGTAGCGACACTATCGAATGGTGTAATAATACAGTGTGTGTTTTGTTTTTCAAAACAGACAGGTTCGATTCCTGGCTAGGAATATTCAAAAATCGAATGCTGCGGTTTTAGTTTTCATCAAAATTGAGCTCGTGACTCCTTTACAAAATCCTTTAAAAAATCACCCTCTAAATGAATTTAGCAATAAATATATTAATTTCATAAAAAGTTATACGGGTACACTTGAATCTTCAGAAAAATTGAAGCATCCATCATAACAATTTGTTTTGCATTCAGGTTCATTTTTCTGGAACTAAATAAAAGTGCCCTCCGGCTACTGATACCACTCTGCCCACCCCGTTCAGTTAAGTACACTCTCAATTGAAATATTTTCAAGTAGTTTTGAAACTCTTGAATGTTTTAAGCTACTTTGCCAAATTTATTTTGTAGACATTTTTTGGCAATTTAAAATTTTAATTGTATCAAAAATAATATATTTTTTTAAATGAAATTATCTAATTCGTGATAGAAGTAATCAAAAGGTGCAAAATTTTGGTCACAAATGCTGAAAATTCCGTTCGGGTTTTACCTCATCATGAAAATTATAATCATGTTTGTAAATAAAACTTATACCGCTATTTCAACAACACTGACATGAAGCAGAGTGGCGCAGTGGAAGCGTGCTGGGCCCATAACCCAGAGGTCCGTGGATCGAAACCACGCTCTGCTATAAATCTCTTTTTGCATTTTTTACAATTTTTCTCTAACTTTCTGTATATTTATAACAGCAGTATTCGTGCTTGTTTTGTTTATTCTACATCTATTCCGGTGCTGTGAAGCCGTATCACAAAGTTTGGTTTAAAAACAAAGGGACAAACACAAACAGCGGTGGACTGCGAGCGCGTTTGTTTTATCATGGGATATTGATAATTTGTAGCACGTGCTCTTCCTCCGTTCGTACCGCCAATGTTTTTTTAATTGTCCGCCGGCGGGTCTGCCGTTCTGTTGCCCTTTTATATTTTTAAAACAAGGTAAATAACATAGTTTTTCGGGTGGTTAGTGAACAGCTCTGAAGAGAATGTTTTTGTACAGAAATGACGAAACCTGTGTTTGGGTACAGCGCCATCTGTTGGCGTGATGAAGAACATCAGAATTTTCCTTACCCCTGTAGGTACATACTTTAGAATTCTTTATTCTTAGCTTTTTTAAAGATGATGGATTGATTGTGGTCTTTTTACTGGTCAATGGTAGGTTTTCATGATTAACGTATATTTTATTCAGCAATTATCTAAGCAGAGTTCTCATAAAGAGCTCAATAGCCGTTTTAAACTATTGCAGCATTACATAAGTAGATACTTACACATTACCGAGTAAAGCTAGGTCTCTATAAGTAAGAAGCGGGGCTGTAATATAGCAGACGTACACCTAAAGCAGCAATATGTAGTAAATAAGTTGCACATAACGTCAGGGCGCGAGACGAGACGATGAGTGACGTTGCGCACCCTCGCAACTTCATTACACTACCCTCGCGCGCATTATTATGTAGATTCCAATTTAAAACCACTTGTTATCTAGTTAGCGACGAAAAATACCTAACTCCAGCCCCCAAATTAGCCGCCGGCAGCCAACTACACCGTAAGTAATCAATAGCAATTGACAAACGAAGCATTCGACTGTCAAATGTCTAGTTTTGACAGTAACAAAAGACTGGGCAAAGTTATTGGTGCGGTTGCGAAAATTGTGCTTGCGAACTTTTTGTTCGTGATTTTTGGGGGGTGGACGGTAAAGTTAAGTTGGTGGATGTATAGCCGTAGGTGCGTAATAGGGGTCTTGTTATGGTAATCGCGCCCCGAGGCTGAGGAGCAGTGAGCAGTGAGGGTACTGCAGGATTCAATATGGAGTGGTCATCGATTGGAGACCTAACGAACGTTGGATTGGGACACGTTCTTGAGTTCTTGCATTATGGTTTCGAGTGTCACGTCGCATTTGACAATAGGCAACTTGATTCGTCAGTTGTATTTCGCAATCTGAAACTTCTATTTGTAATTAAACTGTTCTTTCTTTCTGATTTTACAGTGCAGCAATTGCCACTTCTCACACTTTCTATCCATACTCCAACTTGTGTAAACTTTATTCCAGCAGTGTTGAAAAGCAGATTAAAATAATTTCGTCATTAAGCTTAGGAACCCTCCTAGCTAGATACCGCGTTGTGGTAAAGAAAGGGTTGGTTATACTTAATGATACAAATGGAAGTAGCTATGCAAGATCAGAACAAGTAAACAATGTGCCTTACTCATAATAGCCGAGCGAGTGCAATTAGACAAAGAATAGTCAAAAGGTGGGACGAAGTTTATAGTGGTCGGATTTTCATGAGACTTTTTTTATTGAGTTCCTTGAGGAGAGGAAGATTAATTAATTATGTTTGAAAATAACGTCTGCCCGACAACGTAGATAGCGATAGCGTATTGTTGAACTATGAATGGCATTATAAGTTTCGCATTACCCCATTTCTAAGAACAATGGGAAAAAGACTGGGCAAGTACATTTCCGCTACTAAAGGACCGAAATCCAGCCTAATCAAAAACGATACCGCTCTGAATCCGCAACCCTTTATTAAACCGTTTGGTTCTCTCTTACATAGCGCATTTCAATAATGTCTCCACTCAGCGCATTGCCGTTTAATTAACAGACAGTTCGCAATTTATTGCTTTTCATATAGTTGTGACGTTCATTTCAAACCATCCAGTGAAGGAATGCGGTCGATTATTCTTCATGTTGGGGTTTGATAATCATGGAAACATGGCGACGAAATGATGACTGAAAGTTGTATCAATTTCAGTAAGGTTGATGTAGTTCATCCTACTGGGTTTAATTGAAATGACTAAAACATTAATAAAGGGTCTGTTTTTTTAATCCATATTTAAATTAAGAACCACGTTAACAATGGGTTCAGCAGTGGAAGGAACAGCTGTTTGGTTTATTCATGCTGAATTTTTCGTGATTTCATCCTTTATCTCTAACTAGCTGTTGCCCGCGGCTTCGCTCGCGTTTTGGTCGGAAATTATCCCAAGGGCACGTTGTAAATATATAAGCCTATGGCACTCGGGTATAATGTAGCTTCCTATTAGTGAAATAATTTTCAGAATGAGTTCTGTAGATCCAGAGATTACACCCTACATACAAACTTACAAACAAATTTTATCTCTTTAAAATATTGTAGTATAGATAAATATTGTTCATAAAGATAGATACAAAGCCTCCTGTTCAGGTTTTCAGATACCCACACCTTGTATTGTCCAATGGAATTTTTGGAACTAGGTATTCAAATAGATACGTAATTCAGTGTAGTCTGTCTGTGAACTGTGAGCGGTTTGAAGCCCGTTACTAAACATTGAACTCGATGTAAACTGCTACTGTGTAGGTACCTAGTGTGTGGGCGGATTATTATTTAACCAGTTCTTGTAAGACTGGTCTTAATTCCCGCTCGGCCCCGACAGATATCGACTGTATCCAATAAAAAAACTGATGCTGCAGCTACGAACAATTCGCTTCTTATGACACCCTTGGGACAAAATGGGGTGGTGGGACATAGTCTGACGCATACGGCCTCAACTTTGTTTTGATTAATTAATTTAAAGAAGAGACGCATTAAACACTTTTGATTCCAAACTAGAAAGTTCGCTATGTGCTGTCGGAGAATTTAATTGAAAAAAGCAAATTGACACACTACGTCAAAATTCCGTCATGTCATCCAAATGTCAAAAATTGACGATTGTTATTTGATTAGACAGTCTAAGTTGGAAGTTACTTTTTCTTCAAGGACCTCGTAGTGCACAGGGTGGAAGACACCGATGCTAAAGGGTTACCATGTATTCAGTTAGTGGGTACATCACTTTGAAAGGTAACGACGGTAATTAAAAAAAAAAAAACAGATGTTTCCAAGAAAACTACAATACCTATACGGCCCAAAAGTATGGAACAGCAATTTGTTTTAATTACCGTTTAAGCAACGGTGTCCCATCCACCTTGTATAATATACATAATATATAGTTCTAATTTTTTTCTCTGACTTTACTGCTAGTAAAAGTGACATTATCATTGCATGTTATCACACGCTATTAAAATAAATAGGTCTCCTTAAAAAGTTATTTAAAAATATCAAAAGATAAGTGCGATATTAGGATATAATAAAGATATCGGAGAGCGAAGTGGGCCGGCGTCGTATCACGTCCTCCATGACGCATACCGAATGCCATTCCCGCGCCGTGATGAGCTCATTCTCTATGAGTTATCGCCTCTCGCTAAACACACATACCTCCGCTTTATTAAAATACCACATCACATCTAAATACTACCATTTTATGGAGACCAACAATTATCTCACTTAATAGGGGAAAGTGAGATTAGAACTCATTTAATTTAAATAATTTGATATAAACATTTTTCTATTTGGCTCCGATTAAATACTTAAATCTTCTGCAAAACCAATAGTCATTTTATTCCATGTAAAATTGTTTATGCAATCGCGAGACAAAGTCCAATTTAGTATCAAAGCTATTATAATTATTTACTTACGTTACGGAAAACGTAACATGCACGCGATCGCTCCATCCCCCTCCAACGTTATTTTCTATCCCTTTCACATTTTGACAGATCGAAATATCAAGTGACACGTCACTAGTTACCGCTTATCGTTTGCCGTCATATCAACCGAGCAGAAGCGGACCAATCGCAGTCCTGCATGTACGCGCGCTTTTTGACAGATCAAAATGTCACAGATTAAAAACAAACACGACTGCGCGCATTTTTGACAGTTCAGGTCACAGATTATCATATAAACAACAGCACGTGTAAATAAGGAGGTTGTATACTGCGATTATGTATTTTTAAACGTTTTATTTGCGTGTTACGTTAGAGAAGCAGCGATTTCGCTGAAAGACGTGGCCGCACTGGCTGAATGTCGGCTTACTCTCGCTCGTTCAACTAAATTTTCAATTCAAACAGGGTCTTTATAAGGGTAGTGACGCTGTACAAAATTTACATATCGACGTAATAAACCAAGCGGGTGTCTGATTTGAATTCGGATCGCGCTTTAAATGGGACTTTTTGTTGTGTTGTAAAGGTTTTAATTATGCTGTTGTTTATACAAAAAAATATTGAACGGTATTCATACTTGGGTTGGACATGTAATTACAAAACAGATCATTACCATTAAACACTGTTGCAATAATTAATTCAACATTATTTATGTACTTCAATGATACACAATAACATTAACTCCTTCACACCATAGAAAGCCACTTTTCAAAGTAATTGTAATTGAGAAGCTTTTTCTATTTGAATGCACGGCAAAACTCCATTACTTGTAATTATTTAACATCATTTTTTAAATTGGCTTGTGAGAGATTGATTAACTCACGCGTTGAACGGTCACTCAATATTTATTTAAGCAAGCAAGTAGTCTCATTACACAAACATGTATGCTGGGGATTAGCATTTCGCTGCTTATTACGCGCCTTGGGCCGTGGTCACACGGCCGCGGGGTAGCGGGTTACGAGTCTTATGAACCACACTGAGTCTATCCTTCTTGTACGTTTAATTTCATCTTACTAACGTAAGATGAAATTATTGTGACAAGAAGAACTTCATTTTTTTCGGACCTAATGTCAACTCAGTTTTCGATTTTATAATGAGTTGTACATTGACTGAAAACTGACTTGAGTTGCACACTTATATTAAACTGGTCTGGAGAAACAACTCTGTACTCTGCTCCTTATTCTAGGACCGATTAGGGTACTGTTCAGCTCTCTTTTGATTTGTTTGATAAATCAGAATAGAATAGATTACAGTGACCAGAAATAAAGATTTCGTTTTTTCCTTTTACCTTAGCTAGAAGAATATAAAACTGACCTATCCTGGTACTTACATGATAGGTTAGTTTTATATTTTTCGTTATTTCAACTTTGGCATTATGTTGTTGTATGTAATCAAAATTATGTATGTTTGCGACCGAGGTAATTAATATAAAATACACATAGAAGTTTTATTGGCTTTCCGCTGTCAGTATTACCTTGGGTGTACCCACTTACAGTTGGCATGCGCGTACGCCGCTCGATCTTAATCACCGTTTCACACGTGTGACTATGAAAAATGATCCGGCGTTTAGTGAAAACTTTGCATATTTTATAATTAATAGAACCGTAACGTTATTTAATTTAATTTGCTACTACTGCACATATTATCTAGAGTAAACATAATTATACTGACGAATATTTTAATGAGTTGTGTGAATGTTGATTGATGAGAAATAACTACATTGTTACTAGAAGGTAGGTTTAGATACTATCTGAGAATATTTAAGTATTTAAAATAAATCATAATAATGTGGTATATAAAATCGGACGTATTTATGAACTTGATCTGAATTTTAATGAACTAAGTGTTATTGTTTGCTCGGAATATTCGGCAGGCTCTTGCTCTACTACCATCTTACAAGCCTCTATTAAAATTGTGACAAACGAACTTTTGGGCCACCAAGATACAGGCTGTGCCTAGTTTGGGGCCCACGGTTACTTCTACTTATGCACTCTGTTAATTATCATTGTTTCTGTTTGTTCGATCCTAACTTGTGTGTGTCAATAAATTGATTTATTATTATTAATTATAATGCATTCTCATTTTTTCTTACAATAACGAGTTGTCTTCGAAAATTCTAGCATCGTCAACTCAATCATAGGGCACTTTCCTTATGTAAGCTGTTCTAACAACTCTTTACTATGCCAACTAGACTGCATTACGCATACAGAATTAGCATATCTGATTGTCTAATGAAGTAATGATTAATAATTTACGTATCACCATGCGTCAGCCGTAACTTGTGATTAGCCGCCATTACTGACAATAGCTTGTTATTATTTTAATTATTTATTCAATATTCTGACGATCCATCACTTTTTGTATTGAAAGTGATAGCATGTTTGTTTCTTCGTATTGCTTAGTAATTATTTGTTTCATTGGCCTTGTGATGTGACCTTGAATGTTGAGTTTGAAGTTCAATGTCAAATCATTTATTTAAATTAGACCATACCAATGCACGTTTTGAGGGCCTCTACTTTTGACAACTGCGTCCAGCTTATAGTACATAGCACAGTGGCCAATCTTGCTGAAACTTTTCTTCACAAAATGAGTGTAGATCGTGTAGCTCGACAGAAATTAGATATGTTGGTAACTCTTAAGTCTGACAATTGATGCAAATCAGCTGTTAAATTATGAATGTGATCTACAGGTTAGACTGAGCGATATAGTTTTTCTTTCTGATAATAAAATGTTGCCATCACTAACCATACGGAACCAGACGATCTTAACTGACTTTTGCTCCATGATAATGATAAAGAATTGAAATATAAATCAGTACCTACCGGTGATACAGAAACAGTAAATTTGTTATATTTTAGCCGTTGCATGTGTTCGCAGTTTCACCTATTTGCATATTAGCCCACATCTTGCTGATACAATGGAATTCCTATGTCGTTGCAAAGTATATATTGTTTATTAGCATTAAATTACACTGCAACATTAGTCTCACGAACTTTTTCCTTTTATGGTGTAACACTGTATCCTTTGGGTGTTAAGTTTGCTATTTCGAATAGCTGTGGTAACGATAGGGTTAAGCATTGCTATATCTACGAAGTCAAACTGTATGAAGTTTGCTTTTGCAAGTACTGACCTTTGGACAGTTTACTAGTATTTGCAACACACGACTTCTTCGGAGAAATCTAGGCAACTAATGACTAAATTGTCTTCGAAACTCAAAACATTCGAAATTTAAAATTGAGACACGAATTACGGGAGACAAGCGGCGATGATCGGAGGCCTGCGTTCGTGGCCACTATCGATTTTTCCGTCCGCCCCCAACTTTGTTGACAAAGGCTGGTTCTTAAGCCAAATGAGATGCACCCCAAAGAATATTATGGGCAGACATCGCTCCACTATCGCTAGATATATTGTTGTGAGCGTAGATATCTCGGCGGGCTCATATCGTCTCTTTATTGATCTTTTAACCGTTCCGTGTACGGCTGTACCGGAGCTTTATTAAAATGTTGTGTTTGCTCATATAGCGGGGGCTACTATTCGTTGAACACCGCCGTAGCCACTGAAACGGAAAACATTGGTAATTAAACTTTTTTCTGCTATTTTGGTGCTTCAGAACATAGTTTAATAACAGGTAGACAAATACAGTACTTATTTGGACTCTAACGGATAACGGCATCTAGTGTTAGCAATAGCGAAACTTCACTCTTCATATTTCGCCGATCTTTACAGAAGATGTCGCCGACGCAGACATGTACATGAGGTATTAACAAACTGATCGTGAACGCACAACTATGCAGAAAAGCAATGCGACTTAAACATTTAAAGAAAAGTTTAGCTCGGCCATCAAGTCTACGGTCTCACTAGAAACATTTTCTGTTCAATCAAGTATCAGATGAGTCATGAAGGACGAATATTCCTAAATTCTGAAGTTGGTGTATGTAAAACATGTTTTACAGCGTTTTCGTAAAGAATAACAAAATCGAACAGGTCAATTACCCTATCAACTACACAACTCGTTCAATTCCCACAGCTAAATCTCACTGTTTATCATTATTTATTTACGTGTTGACGAATACATTGGCGCAATCCCTGCTGCCATGCCCCATGTACCGCGTATGCAAAACACAGGCCACGCAGTCTCTCACAGTGCAATAACAAAGGGTACTAATGCTCTTAATGCGGACGCCATTAATATTTCAAAATAAACTAGATAAAAACGAGGAAAGCCGTTGAGCAATCAATTGGGATGAGAACCTACTGCGGATTACGGCTGCTGTACAAATGTTGTCATTTTAAGTACAGTAAAAGGTAAGTAGATGATTGTAGGAGTGTCTTGTATTCAAATGAAGCAAGGGATGCTGAAGAAAATAAGCGAATCTTCAATAGGTATAGCGCGTGTTTTTTGTATGATTTACTTGTCGTCTTTTGATTTTAATGCAAGAGTAGTGACAGTGGCTGAGGAAAGTTGGATGGGAAAATAAATATGCACTGGTGAAGCAAATTTATCCAACTACCTTTACGGATCAAATACACATCTAGGTTGTCAAAGCAATCGTTACTTTTGTGATTGCAAGTAAACTATTCCGATAGTAGATGACCCAGAATTATTTAATAGATCATATCTTATTACAGATCCTCCGTGGAACATAAACCACTAAAATGGTCACAGTCCCAGCAAAATGAAAC
This sequence comes from Eugnorisma glareosa, assembly GCA_947578425.1. Taxonomy (NCBI): domain Eukaryota; kingdom Metazoa; phylum Arthropoda; class Insecta; order Lepidoptera; family Noctuidae; genus Eugnorisma; species Eugnorisma glareosa. Next base: position 21,978,867 of record OX387961.1, read on the forward strand.
CAAAAAATTAATGAAATCGCACACACAAGTCGTTGGCCGGCCGATTAAAATCTATTAGTGTGCGAGGGGAGCCCACATTATTATTCACATCACGCACGAATCATATACGCAAATGTGTAATCTTTTTATCGACGCGGCGGGCAGACGCGGGCATGAGCGGACAATGACTATCGATACTCGATACTGAGTTACGCGCATCACTAGTCTGAACTTTGGTGAGCTGTGTTTTGTGGTTAATTCGTTAGTGAGGAGATTTTATCCCCAGGTACATTCATATTTAAGTTTTATCCACTCAATCAGTCGAACTTGGCTGGTTACATTCCGCTTGGGTGGCTGTCTGTTACGAGTACCACGTTTTTTTTCTCTAAGTCTTTCCGAACAAGTAGGTACACTTTTCATTGAAGCTTCTTTTACATCTTCTTGACAGCAGGTCTACAGTTTAGTACAGTTTTATTGAACATTCTATTCAAGTCATATACCAGATTGCCATCTAGCCTAAGGAAGCAATCATGTTAGTCGACATCCGTTACTATCCTTATTCGGTGTCAAGTACATTCCTACGTAATTCCGAGCCGATACGCCATCACGTTGTCACCTCGGAGGCTCGGAGCCACGATCAAGATTACCGAACTTGGGCGGTGGGCGATCCAAAACCTTGGCCCGGATCCGTCTGGGCCTGTACCTGTACCTACACACCTACCGGTGATACTCGCACATAACCACTGTTATGATATAGTCAGGAATTTAGTTAAAGACGTTCACATTCCCGGAATGCTGGTGGGCTGTTTGGAACATACGATTTGATGGATGTGTTGGAGCAAGCGATTAATGCAGTGATATCATTACGGTTGGCAATAATCCAATTTGTTAATAAGTAAATTCTTTCAAAAACATTAAACGGCCAATGAGCGGATAGCTTGAAACAATTACCTAGGCAACTGTTTTTGCCGCAAACCATCACTTTTCGGTAAGCACGACGATTATACAGACACAGAACAAAATTGGAGTAAATGTATTTTTGTTATAAGTACCGTACGTATACTTTCAAACGCATTCAGTAAAAAGTTGTTATTTTAATGTTACTGTATATTACGTATAAAATAGAGTTTATACATACTCTGGTGCTGATCCAGAAAAACTACCGTTTAAATAGAAAGGAAAGCAGAGTTTTATCTAATTAAGTACTGCTCATTATGTAATAAACTATTATGTAATATTTAATTAACCTGCATGTCACTAACGACGCATAGAAACCGTATCGTAAACAGTAAACGTCTTGAAACTTGTTCGCGGGTTTCAAACAGAATAACTTAGAACTGAAAACTCGATTAGTTTCAGCGATTCGACGCGTGTTTATGTACTGGGCTACATATCGGTATATATAGATCTATTATGTACTACCTGATGAGGAAACTCTATATTTGGTCTATCGATAAGGCAAACAATTACATAGATGAAATTATACGTTTCAGTGATTTCAAAGTTTCACTTCGTAGCACTTGCTACGAACTTTACCAGTTTCCTTAATTCGCGGCACCTACAGTGAGTGTTAGGTATGTACGTATTGTTATAACAAAAATATATTAACGTTTATCAGACACCTATTTCAATGTGTTGAAGAGTTGAGTCCCGTACTGGTTTGATCTATATTTCTCTGAGTTATATTTGATAATAAATGGAAGCTGTACCTAGATATAGACTGATACTGATGTGTAGCACTGCATCCTGAATATGATGTGCAACATGTTACGTCTCGTTACCAATCGATGCACAACGATGACACCTTCCATGTACGTATTAACTTCACAAAGTAAGTGAAAATTCGCGGAAAAGTGTACACGGTTATGTATTTTCACTTTTCAGCGATATCTAGTTTATATGATATCGCTAATTTTGACAGAACTGCCTTTTTCCAATGACACAATACATAACAAAGTTATGAGAAACATATAACTAAACACAAACTAGGTCGTCCATCAAATTGACTATAAAAATTCTATTCTCATTTGTGACAGCCATCCGTTCTAAGGTTGACAACTCTTTTACAAAGTGAAAGCCTTGCATCAAAAGGCACATTATCTTGATATACAAACGGAAGGCCATATGGGGTGGTCAGCGGCTGGGCGGGACGTCCCGGAGCGTCCGGCGGAACCCGCCGGCTGCCGGATTGCCGGCCCCTTCCTTCCCTTGTTAGCCGTCTTTAATTTATGTACTATGTAAGGAAGCCAGTCGATTGTCCTGCTTTCATTCCTGAATTAACGTTTTTGGAGGTTAGTGTGGGTTGGAAAATTGCGTGAGAATTTCTCTTGGATATTTGCGCGTGTTCAGTAGATAAGAACTGTACTATACTTACCACTGTACTGTACTTAGCATCTCCAGTGTATTTTTGTACTTATGCATTCCTTCTTGTAAAATATGGCTGTTGCTAATTATATTTTTTTATGTCACCGTGTTTGTTCCCATATTTGCAAAATAAATATCTTATCTTATCTTAAGAACGAAAAGCTATATTATGTTCTGAAGTTTCTGAGTACCCCCATGGGAATAAAGTATGAATATGTGTGTAACACTAACTATGCTCACTATTAAAAAACGCAATGGGGTAACACTTACCATGAAAAATCAAAGATAAATAAGGCATGTGATTTCAGTTGTACCATTTTTGAAAGATGACCATTACTTAACACATTCAGTGCCGGGAACCCACCTGGTGGGTTCACTCAAGTCGCACTTGGGATGCCAAGAACCCACCTGGTGGGCTCATTTTAAATGTAGGTTTTTCTTAGCGAATACAGAATCAAATAACGAAAAAATTAAAACAGTTGTATATTTTAACAAGATTAATAAGAATACGCCGTGGTTTCAAATTACAAGCATTTTTATTTTCAATAAATTTTCGACCTCTGCCTAGATGCCGAGAACCCACGTGGTGGGTCCTATTTCAGGGGTGAAAAACCAAAGGCACGATTTTAAATATTTTCTAAAAATATTTGTTTTTACATTTTAGGACACGAAAATGAGTTCAAAATCGAGGCTTTTTAGTGTTCGGTATTAAAATAGACAAAAACTAATACTTATTATTGTGCGATTTAGTCTGCCTGCCCGTTTATCTCTCACAGGCACTCACAGCTACATATTTCAGAAACTATTATCGCTACAGACTTGACATTTGGAATACATAATGCTAGCATTTTTCAATTGAATTGCCTAGACTACGATCCCCTTCGTGTTAGGTTTCTTTAAACCTCAAACATACAAAATGTCGATGAAACAAGCAAAAGCACCGACTTCCGAAAGTAATTTTAACTTTTTTGTGTTTTGTTTTTTTAATTTGCAACTTTTTTTTAGTATATCGTATTTATATGCCGTGAAGTTTAAACGAGCAAGCTCATCTCAGTGTGAACACGGTCGCACGAAGTACGGCAAGGGCACATCTATGATTTAAATCGATGTTGTATTTAAAATAACTGCACTACTTATGGTCGTTAACCTAACAAAATGTCATCAAATCCGTTTTTTGTTTGGTTTATTATGTTAAGATAGCGATATCCATCACAGCTGCGGAGTATCGCTAGCTAATATAATCCGGTATTACAAGAGTTACTGGGTGGTTCACGCAAAACTAACTGTCAAATAAACTACCTACAAATGCAATGTTTGTAATCATTCAAAAGTTTTAAAATGTTATTTATTAAAATCTAAAAGTAACAATAATTGCGACTACGTAAATTAAATTAAAAAAAAAATGCATGAAAATCTCACAAAAAGTTGAACACCCCTGTCATGGGATCAGAGCGGGCGATTTTACTTTTTCATTTTTTTGTTATTTCTTGATTATTGCACTTCCCCTACCCTACTAGGGCATGAAATTACCCCCACAGATAGCAAATATAGCGACAATACCCCCTGAACATTCTATTTTACCACTTATTTTAGGGTTTTAAATCTTAATCTCAAACCTAATGCCGAGAGCCCTCCAGGTTGGTTCACTTTACCGCAAACGTAATGCCAGTGACCCACCTGGAGGGTCCACTTGCAACATGTATGGTGGGATGGCACATGCGCACTATGAAACGGGGGTGGACTCGAATGTGTTAACTGTCGTAGGTACACATAATGTTTCTTCAATGGTCCTATTAATATTCAAGTAAAATTTAATCGTGGATTCGAGTGTTCTAAAGTAGGAATTATTATGCTTATAAATAATTATTTGAAAGGTTACACGTGGGTATATTTCCATGTGTAACGCGGTTATTTCACCTTCATAGGAATAACATTATTGTAGGTATTTACAAAACCATGTATTTATACCTTTTTAATTGTATTTTTAGGGTTTCGTACCTCAAAAGGAAAAACGGAGCCTCTTATAGGTCTCTCGCGTGTCTGTCTGTCTCTCCGTCTGTCACAGACAACTGCTTTACTCCTAATTTACTGGACCGATTGAGTTGAAATTTGGTACAAATGTTTTAGTCGGTGACCCAAAAACGGACGTGTAACGTAAATGAATGAATTTTAAACATGGGGGCCACTTTTGCGGGCTAAATTTGAAAATGAAAAAAGCAGTTTTGCTAAATATACGATATACTTACTATATCGTGTTACATAATCTCAAATATATATTTTTTAAATGATTTCAAGAAGAAGTTATCTAAGAAAATAGTCGAAAATTGACCATTCTCCCCCCCGCTCTTTAACTCCGAACAGCGCCGAGATGTTTGAAAAAAATACAAAAAATAGTTCTTTGCCTATAATTACAGGAAAACTTTATGAAAGCTTTAGCAACAAATAATAAAAATAAATAAATAATTAAAGGGGTTCGCCTACTGCGATGGTCCGATGCCAAATGGTGGGAATCTTTCTCTATCTTTTTTTTCCAACGATATTTTCTTTGAAGATTGCAAGTAAAACTAATAAATAGCCCTTCAAGTGACGTGGCTACAGATCTATTTAAATTCAACGGTATAATTATTTCAGTTCGCCTACTATTTTATTTCGCCACAAAAAAAGATAAAAATATACTTTAATCGTGAATTTATAATTTGCCACTTCCGGCTTTAAACGATTAAGTTTGAAACTTATCCCACAGAAAAAATGTTCACTTGTCATTTTATTAACAAACAAATAAACAAAAACTTTGTTATATTTTTTGCATTGAACTTGACCTTACGATAAAATAAGTTATTATATTTAATAAGGTTTTTTTGAGTTCCGAATTCTCGTTTCGCGTCATGAATTTTTATGTGCGCCGAAACTGTTTTATTTATGCGCCTAATTATATGAATCTTTGAGTTATCGGATATCAAGATAAGGTTTTTTGAGATTGCATAAAAACACATCACATTGTGTTAGGTGTACCTAAATTAATTTAAACATTTTCAAGCCGTCAAGCTCGAGAGCATCGGCAGGCCTCAAAGGGTTTTGTTCAGATGTAGGTAGGTAGGTTACCTACTGGGAAAATTATTTTTAAAATCACGTATTCATAAAAAAAAAAACTAAATTTTTGATTCTCATTTAGGTTAGCTTCAAAAGTTTAATTATAATTTTAGGAGTTAAAAAGTATAATTAATTACTATCTATAAACTAACTTGTTAACTACGGTTAATAATACTAATGTTAACCAGAACTCGTAAATATTATGAAAACTGCAAATTATACTGTTTTAACTGCTTAGAAACAAAGACTTAATTTCATATAATAATGTAAAAAAAGAACATTATTTGAATAGACAACCTTTGGCCGTTAATTTAATTCTAACGCGTGTTCGTAAGATTACTAAAATAGAATTTTATGACCATTAACAAGCAATTTTACAGTTTTATACTTTTGGATAACTAGCTGTTAGTCACTGATTTAAAAGGTGTGTTAGAGATCTTACCTTATTCATTTATTTATCAATTGCCACTAGCAGGACAGGCCGTCTCAAATAACAACTGAATTAAGTATATATTATCTGTTCAAAGACAATTGAAATAACTGGTGAAAGCACCTCTACCTAGTTGAAAACAGTCCCTTAAGAAAAGTTGTTGATAATGATGAGTAGAAAGATATAAGATAGAGATGAGTAGAAATACATTTATTCTTCGTTTCATTACCGGGTACCTAAATACTAGGAGCTGCGTATTCTATTTGAAGACAACAGTTGTTTTTAGGTAAATAAGAGCTGCTTGTAAAATGGTGTGTATTCCTAATACTCTATAAATAACTCTTTTATTAATATAAAAGAGTTATTATACCTTTATTTAATTTGTTTCGTTTGTATGTCTCTCCGGTAGTCCAGCCAGAATTTAGTAATCCATTTTCACGTGTATTTTCAGAAAGAAAGAAAGAAAGAAAGAAAAATATTTATTTGGGACAAGCACAGGAACAACAAAAATAACAATAAAAAAAAGAATCTAAAACTAAATAATAAAAAAAAGGCCAAAAAGGCTCCTATCTCAGCATGAAAGAGACACCATGTCCTCGTATCAAAGTTCATCTGTGCGCCATCACTCCGCAGTTTGTCCCCTCGCAGGGGGCGTATGTCGACGGTCAAGTGCTACGACAATATAGATTGATAACACGCCCCGGACTTACAAGCTTCCTCTTATCTCCTCCTGTGACGTAACAACTCACTGCTCTCTCTTTATTTGCCGTTTGTCTACTTTTTCTGGAAGGCCAGAAGAGTGATGTCCTCTACCCCACCATGTTGTACCTAACTCTTTTGGAGTTTTGTAAAGTTTGGCTTACTTTTCTGGTTTTCTGTACATACTGTAAGGGGAGATATCCGCCAGAATATAGTGTCAACTTGATTTGTTGCCGTACTATCGTTTTTGAATATTTTGGCATTGGTATTTGGTCTAACCTTGTCTTGGTTGAGGAGAACAAATAGGCAGTCGCTCCATGTAAAATACTAGAATTCCGCATAATCCTGTTAGATAGACGCAGACCACAGTATAGTTGGGATATGACTACGCAGATGATGAGTATTTTGTGTAACCTCTAAAATAATTTTAAGAGAATCAAAACTAACGTACTATCATCAAAGCTCAGCTACCAACACCCTGTGACATGTCTAAACATCTTGTGAACTTTCTCTCTATTGTGTTAAGTAGATCTCATTGCCTCATAAAGATCGGCTCCCCTCGGCTGAGCACACATCTAACAGTGTTGGTCAAATACAGCGTCAATGTAATTTAGATTGATAAAGACGAACTATTGACACCGCCTTGGTGTGTGGATGTTTTTGGTAGAAGCTTTTACGAGTAAAATTTTGCTGTAGTTGATTTAAGAAATTGACGACAACTACGTTTTCTAAGTTCATTACTTCACTGGTATCTGTCTTCTCATTTATTCTATTCTGTGATATCGTGACTCAGATCGATAATCACAATTCGGAATCTCCAATGGTTGGGCCATTGGAGATTCCCTTTTAGATAATATTTTTTAGGAATGAGCAGTCATATAGTATATTTAAGGACACTAGAAAAAAATAATCCGGTCATAAATACCTACTTTGCTATCGACTCACACCACAGGCAAGCAAACTAAAGCTACACTTTCCTTAGGTCAATGGCAAATAAAAACTGTCCCAAAATCCCATGTCCCCATTAACCAATAGGGCGGGGATCAGCAGAGCCGGTGTATTTAGCAGTGGCCTTGGTATCGCTCGACATATCGGCCCCGACGCCAGGAGCCATTTACTGCCGTTTAAGTGCCTCCACTTACGTCCCTTAGATTTTCCCAACGGGTCAGTTTCATGTGGGACGAAGATTTGGTGTTTTCTGGAAGATTCAATATTATTTTTCCGTTACTCGTTCGTAGGTGGGATTCTGTGCTAAGTGCTTGGTGAACAACGTGTGACTGATATGTCAGAAACATATCGTAGTCCTACAGGTTCAGGACAGTGTAAGTAGCTATTAAATAGTTCGTTCCTAACAGAGCTGCACAATTGCGTATTGTACAACTATAACCCATATAAAGCTTATTTTTCGATTCATAGCTAACTCAACTTTACGATACAGGGCTGAAACCAATCTTTAATTGTGGTTTTGTTTTCTGGTTGTTTTTAATTAGCCCTAATTACCATTATTAATCAACAGCAAGTTGACTCTTACCCTGTCCTCTCGCACGGAAGGAAAACAGTGCTACTTTTTACCCCGGCTCTTCGAACCTTGTGAGAGCGCATCCAGTAACAACTAATTCTTTATCGTCTTTCCCAATGAGGGATTCCAGTGTCCACTAGAAAACTTACGCGTAAGACTCTCGAAGACTCACACGACGCAATAGACGTTTTATGAACCATCGCCGTATTAGGGACGGCTGGGACGAGCCCGTCACACACTTGACGAGGCTTTTATTTGGAGCTCGGCAATTAGATGCTGACGTAGCTGGAGATCGGCAGTGAGGAAAATGCGTTGGATTCTTGAATTGGCGAGTGTTAGCTAAGTTGACTATGATTTGAGTTTAGTTTAGATTTTAAGATACGAGACATGAGGATACACTGTATTTATCATATTTTCTGTACTAACTATATTTACTGATTTTGCTAGTAGTAGTAATCCTATTTAACTAAACAAACCTTGACCGCTCTACCGGGATAAAAGTATCCCGTGTTTTAACCCTGGGTATAGACCGCAATGGTGATGGCTAGAGACCGGATTATCTGCAAATGCATATTTTCATATTCATTTGCATATTATGGTGATTTTTTCAAGATAATGCATATTTTATTTAAAATCGACATATCATGCGTTTTCTGGGCATGTTTCCTTTAATTTTAACTGTGTCTGACTGGAAACGTACATAAATGTGCCAGTGGTGAAGCCCGCAAAAAAGCTCTAAATACAAATAGTGACCATTGATTGACCTAAGTGGATGTAGAACGATTGTTTTCAAGTTATAAAAAAAAATAGAGGGCTCAGTCGTACTACAAATATTTTGAAATACAACTCATTACAGATCGGACCGAAAAGAGGGGTTATTTGCTGGCTCTTCAGCCCCCAAAAACCCATCCTTGGCCCCACGGATTTTTAATATTTATTTTGAAAAGTCGGGAAATTCAATATCCAAGTAAGTATATATCAACGAAAATAGAAAAAACGTACTATATAAATATTATGTTGAATATTTTGGCAGTTTTGTTGCATACTTCGAAGATTTTTGATTGATACGAGTATTTCGATGATTTTTTGTTGCGTATAATCTGGTCTCTAGTGATAGCTGTAAGGCTGAAAGGTATGACGATTGCTGAACAGTCTTTACACCGTCGCGTTGGGTTTATATTTTGATTTTCATTCATTCGTTTTATTTAACTAAATCTCCTATCAAAATTAAATCTCATTCCAAAATAAATATCATCAAATCAAAAATCAAATCAAATCAATCTTTATTTGTGAACATAAGTACAAAAAGTAACAACAACATCAACAATACCTTAACAACACCTCATCAACAACCATCCTCCTCTCCTCATCTTTTCATTAACAATACCTTTTCGTTATAAATCATCACTTTCCACGTCGAGTTCACACTTACAATGTCACTATTACCACCGCCCCGCTGTGGGTGCGTGTGCGCACAGTTACGCACTGCGCCCACAAATTAGTGCGCGTAATTACGTTACACGGCGTAAATTCAATTTCATGATTGAGGAAGTCGCTTTTGAGGTCTAATTGTCACCTCATTGCCGTAGGGATCGTCATGCCTGCGGACATCAAAGGGTCTGACGTAATTGATAAATTGATATTTAATTTTCTAAGTGCGGCCTTTTACGGCTTGGGGGCACTGCTGGACATGGGCTTTCTCCAGTCCCCAAATCGTGTTGCTGCGTCGTCCGATTCTGTGCTTCTTGCATACAGCTTATTCACTACAGTCAGACTTAGGCTAAAACCAAAACAACGAGAAGTGGTGACGATGAAAATAAAAATACTTTTGTTTTGAAAGATATCTCGTTATATTATGAGTCATAATTTTCTATTACAATGAATGGAAATAATGTTCATACTTTTTTCATTAAAAAGATATTTCAATAATAAACTATTGTGAATAGTTAACGCGATACTTACGAACAGTTAACAGGCGGTAAGTGATAACCCGATACATGTTAATTTCCTCTGTTACCTCATAACGATCCTCTGAAAGAGAAACTGTGACTGGAAAGCTTGTAGCAAATCTACTTGATCCTATTAGGATGAAAGGATATAAGTAGACATGTACATTTAAAAATTTAATAGTGAAAAGAAATTAATTTAAAAATGAAATAAAAATACAACTGATTATAAAAAGGACCTAACTAACCCGCACTATACGGAAGTAGTTTAATATTTAACGCACACAATCAGTTCAGCACTATTGAAGAGGCAAGTTCAGGGGGCCTAAAATGGCTGCTTAATCAGAATCATAATATGATGCACGTTAAAAATTTAAAACTCTTAAAATTGACTTTGTGGTCATAACCATAGAGACCATTTTAAGAATTTTAAGTTGTAACGTTATTCATATTATGATTCTGATACAGCAGCCATTTTAGGCCCCCAGGCATTAGGGTAGCTTTGTAGAACGGTCGTCATGTAGTTCTCAGGGTCAAAACATCAGAGCTGCTCCGCAGAAAAGCAGCAGTGCAGTTCACACAGGTCAGACGTCAAGGCAGCAGTGTAGTTCACAGAGGCAGACGAAAGAGGCTCTGCGAGACAAAACCAAGGCAGGCACGAAGACAGTTTCGAAGAACGGGAGTAGAGGTCCCAGGTGAATCTTTTAGTAAGATCTCCAGCCATATAGACTCAGGGCAGCTCCGCGAGACTAACACCAGGGCAGGCGTGAAGACAGTTTTTGAAGATTGGGAGTAGTGGTTCCAGGTGAATCTTTAGATGGAGCACACACATTGAAGAATCTCTCCCGTCTGACCGGTTCGTCAGCCGGTACACCCACAGGTGTACCTACTAACTAACTTTTAGTATATTTGTGCTAGCCATAATAGGAGCCTGAGATCATCGCAAAACCGTGATCTTCAATGTTCCTCTCACCGCACTGACTTCATTCATCGATAATTCTTAGTCCAGTCTATTTCTCTGTGGAATGTCCCCAGTAATGGCATGCATTTCCCCGATGATTCAACCAATCGTTTATCTATTAAAATTAAAGTTCGCGAATACATCCGGAAGAAGCTGGCAGTTTCGTCACAACGTTGATAATTTTCCCTTTGTTTGTCGTTTTATTTTAGTATATCCATGTAAATGTCTATTTACAGTAATATATATTTTGATATATATTTATAGTATTTTATATAACCTTGTAGTTTATCTTAGTATTAATTAAAATTATTTTCTGATAGACACCTCCCACTGCTTGTCTCTGCATCACCTAAAGGTTGACTGGTAGAAAATGCATATGGCATTAAGTCCGTCTCTGTACTTTGTGCTTGAAGTGTTAAATAAATAAATATACTTACACTTCTGCCTAACCCTTTGGAAATAACAGGCGTGTTGTTGATGTAAATAATAAATTGCTTTGTTGCAAAAAAAGTGGCATCCATTGTAGACGGCCGTGTCCGTAAGGTCAAACATAAAAACGAACCAAAACAACATTTGACGGCGTCTACGATAATTTAGGCATTGCACAGCACGTCCGTATTAAGATGCAATAAATCCGCGCGGGCGCACTGTTGCGTATGCATCGATACTAGTCGCAGCGCTGCACGACTCGGCTCGCGACCACATTAAACGCGCGAACAATCGCACACCACTCACAGAGATGCCGATAACTTATAAAACCATACACGAGAGACCAACTAAAAAGACCTACTTTTGTTTTCCCTTTACGCGGCACATTTTGTCATTATTCGTGGCACGTGGTCGCGAATATATAATGTTTTATTATTAGAGGTTACGACTTCACGCCTTTAGCGGCGTACTGCGACTGATAATACTTTCATTTGTTCCGAGAAGCAGTTATCTGCGTTGGTACGCGTGCTGTGTGCAGTTTCATTTGTCCGCAACTTTACGGACGATAAACGTTGCATTGAAATAGTCGCGTCAACACGTCGCGGTGTCGCAACTCACTTTACTGCCTGCATTACATACGTGTCTGCTAATTGCTCGCTGGAATTACTCATTCTGATTTTATTCTTACCCATAATTACCTTATAATAGTCTATAAATATCATCATCCATCCAAACTGTACATGATGGCTATACCTTCGCATTTGTTTCAAATGTAAGTCCAAAAAAAAATTCATCGTCCAGCTCAACCTTCTTTTCTGTTTACCATTTTCAGTATTGCCAATCAGAGCTATTTGTTCTTACTTACCTATGGTTCTATTTAGAATTGTCTTAATCGTAATGAGTTCGAACTTGTCCAAGGTATACAAGGAAAGCCCCTCCAGTTCTGCCCCTACAGTGTTACCCCACCTAACACCGCAAAATCATTTCTCACAATGACCCTAACGACGCGACAACGTTGTTCAAAAAATTTAAGTTTGAATCGTTTAATTTGGGCATTACACGCGGTTTTGTATGGAAAAGATTAGCATCAATCATTTGGCGTCATTCGACTTCACTCGGCGTCATTCGTTTGTTGGGCGCAAGCGGAGCGCGGAGCAAATCATAGTGCTGGCGCGTCACATTGACACCCACATCCCGGTGCTGACGGACCCCTTACAGTAACGCGGAGATGGGACAGTAGGTAGGAACGAGGGGCCTGAGCCTCATAGAGGCTCTGACCATCCCATCATTGTTTGACGTTAAGAACGTCCATCTTTAATGCCAAGGAAAATACCTCTGGTGGGGACCAAAATCGGTGACTTTAAATGAGTATAGCATTAGTGCTATAAATGTTTACAAACGTTTTACTGAGGAGGATCCATGTGTCACCGTGGAAAATTCTCAATTAGGGTGTAGTAGTGATAGGGTCTTGTTGTCTGGGGATGGCACTGGAGTCTCTGGCCTCACTCCAGATATTAATAGTAATTTAAACTAGGAAGTGAGACAACAGAAGGTACCATTAACAATATTGTTAATCCTACCAACAGCAAGGTACCTTCTTGCACTCAATTATTTAGTAAAAAAGGGCCTCAGCAGAACACCTTAAAATTATTCCACCAAAATATCCAAGGCATTTCTTCCAAATTATTAGAAATTGAATTATTTTTAGAAAAAAGTATGTTTGATATTATTTGTTTTACTGAACATTGGCTAAAGGATTACCAAATGCTTATTAATTATGATAACTACACGGTGGAGGTTCCCTAATATTAATAAAAAATTGTGTTAAATATAAGCAACGTAATGACATAGTAGGTCTCTCGGTTGAACATTGCGTCGAACTGTCCTGTGTTGAGCTGGATAGGCATGTAATTGTGTGTGTGTACAGACCCCCAAATTATCAAAACTTTTCCTTATTTGAATCAATAATGGAAGATGTCCTGGCAAAACTTTCAGCCAGTAATAAATCTGCAATTGTTTGTGGTGATTTCAATATCAATATTTTAGAAGAAAATTTAAATAGCAATCGGTTATTAAATCTTTTTAAATCATTTGCCTTGACCAATATTTTTATAGAACCTACTAGAGTCACTCCATCTTCTGCTACTTGTATAGATAATGTTTTCTGCGATTGTGATTACTTAGATAAAGCCATATTAAATTGTCTCCCGTCTGACCACAGCGGACAAACTGTAACTTTCAGGTGTAACACACCATTGCAAAAAGTTGAGATTAAATTTAGACCTATAACTACTAGCAAATTAAATAGGTATAATACTTCCCTACAGAACAAATTAAGTGTCATGAGTCATCATATAGACGAAAATAATATAAATCAATTGTATGATAATTTCTTTTCAATAGTTCACACTGAATTCAACAAAACATTTGAAAAGAAGACAAAAAGTATTTGCCCTAAATTTATATTTAGTGATTGGGCAACTAGAGGTATCAGGAAAAGTAGGGAAAGACTGTTTGCGCTTTATGGCCTTAAGCCTTATATAAACACTGAAACTTTCAACAAGTATGTTGCTAAGTATTCAAAAATCTTTAGAAATATATGCAAGGTTGCTAAAGCCCTGCACATTAGCAACAAGATCAAAACTGCTGAAAATAAAATAAAGACAGTTTGGAAAGTCATAAATGATGAGACCAACAGGAAGAAAATACGTAACACTAGCTATACATTAGATACAGCATGTGGTCCTAAAACCTCTAATCAGGAAGTAGCTCAAGAATTTGTAAATTTCTTTACCGATATACCGTTAAAAACTACGGAGGCTCTAAATTCCTCAGCTGAAGTCTCAATTGGTTTATTAAAGGCAAACGTGTCTGGATGCCCGGCTGAATTTAAATTTAAACACATAAACCCTATGATAGTTATTAAAGCTTTCCGGCAAATAAAAATCAAACTGACCGAAGATCTTTGGGGAATGTCTATCAAAGTTTGTACATCCATAGTTGAGACTATAGCACCATACTTGGCGTTAATTTTTAATTTGTGTGTAGACCAAGGAGTTTTCCCAGATTTAATGAAATACAGTAAAGTCATACCTCTTTTCAAATCCGGGGACAGTAAAGATACTAATAATTATAGGCCTGTATCCGTGTTGCCAGTTTTTAGCAAAGTTTTTGAAAAAGTGATGCTGAATCAAATGCTCAATCATTTTAACACCAATAAAATCCTACACGATCAGCAGTATGGTTTCACCAGGGGACGTTGTACGACTGACGCTGGTGTAACCTTATTAAAGCACATATTTACTGCGTGGGAAGAGTCCCAAGACGCCATAGGATTTTTTTGTGATCTCTCCAAAGCATTTGATTGCGTAAATCACGAGACATTACTCTTGAAACTTGAGCACTACGGACTAGGTAAACTTGCACTTAGTTTGGTAAAATCTTATTTGAGTGATAGACAACAACATGTTCAAATAAATGGTGTCAATTCACAGGGTTTAAAAGTAAAAATGGGGGTTCCACAAGGCTCAATATTGGGTCCTTTTCTCTTTCTAGTATATATAAATGATCTACCCTATTTATTGAAAAACCAGCCTCAAAATATGGTGTTATTTGCTGATGACACTTCCCTAATTTTTAAGATAAATAGACGGGTCCAAAATCTAGATGACGTGAATAATGCGCTAATTCAGGTCCATAATTGGTTCACAGCAAACAATTTAGTATTAAACGAAAAAAAAGACTAAATGCATAAGATTTGCTTTACCGAATGTTAAAAGTAGTGATTGTGATATAATATTGAATAAAGAGAAACTAGAATATGTAGATAAAACGGTTTTCCTGGAGATTACGCTTGATTCAAGGCTACAATGGAGTTCTCATTTAACATCTCTTGCGGGGCGGCTAAGTTCAGCAGCATATGCCATTAGAAAAATCCGTCAATTTACTGATGTAGATACCGCTAGACTGGTCTATTTTAGTTATTTTCATAGTATAATGTCTTATGGCATTTTGTTATGGGGACGGGCTGCAGACATTCAGTCTATATTTATTCTGCAAAAAAGAGCCATCAGAGCCATACATAATCTTCGTAGGTGCGACTCTCTAAGGGAACTGTTTAAGGACATTAACATCATGACGGTACATTGTCAATACATCTATGAAAACATAATGTACGTAAGAAAAAATCTGCATCTTTTTAGTAAAAGAGGTGACAGACACAGTTACAGTACTAGAAATAGGAACCAATTAGTTCAGCCAGGCTTCAGACTCGCTAAAGTAGACTCATCTTTCATGGGGTACTGTTTGAGATGCTATAATAAAATTCCACAAAGTATTCTTGAACTCAATGAGACGAAATTTAAAACATGCCTTAAACGCACACTTTGCAAGCAAGCATATTACAAGTTGAACGATTATATCGTTGATAAAAATGCTTGGCTCAATGCCGGTCCTGCTCCACAAGGACAGGGACGCACAAATTGATAACACTAAATAGTATTGTTGGAGCTGCTGAAGATTGTACAACTATCTTTGCATTGTATAGAATCAATCTCTTTAGTATTATATAAAGCCCATATTGTGTGAGAACTATGTGTTAAAAAGCTATCGTTCACTGGAAACCTACGTCCTTTCTTGACCTGAATGTGCCCTGGCGGTTGAGAGTATGTCATGCTCACTCAAATGTCTCGCTGATGGTGGCGCGTGTGTCGGATCATTTAGTTCCCTTCAAAATGGTTGAGTTGAATGGTGCTGATCTATGCGTCATGTTCGTGAACGGGCGCTGTCAGTGTGACTGGTCATCTCTTAGTTGCCACGGCTTATTTGAATTAATTATTTTTATTTTTTGAATTGTCTTTTTTGTTTTTACTGTGGACACTTTTAATGTGCACATCTTGCTACATCGTTCTCACATAGTGTACCATCTCAACATGAATGATGTAACCAAGATTTTGTAACAATTTGCTGATTTAAAAGAGTGTCCATGGAGTTTCTTGCCCGTTCTTCTCCATAGAGATCTACGATAGGGAATGGGCAACTACAGTACTTTCACAGTTTTTATGCCTTGTGACTGGGACTGTAGCTACATTTAATTGTTATCTTTGTTTCGACAATTCAAAAGTGCCTGTAACTGGCCTACTTGAAATAAATGCTTTGATTTGATTTGATTTGGACCAGTTCAGCAAAGTACTAAATAGAACCAAAAAAGCGGTAATGGTCAGTACAGAATACAGTAGGAAAATTGTGACTATCTACAAATAAATAATTATTTCTCAATAAGGTTTACAAGTTATTATTGTATAAGTCCCTTGTAACAGAAATCAAATGTCATTTCTGTGCGTATTGATCAGTGGTTGATGTGGTGCAAGTCAGTGTGTTGTGGGAGACGTCGACAATGCACAGGAAGTGTCGACCAAACCGAATCACACGCGGACATGCTACTAATTTTATATTTATACGCTCCCTTACCTATTGTTCCAACCACTGAGGACTTATCGTATTGTTTGCTCGCCCGACGGAAAATGTGACAAATCGTGTCTGTGGCTCCACGAAGATAAAGAGATTGGTACGGCCTAGAAACAAGTCAATAATACTAAAGGACGCATTAGAATTTCAAATCCAAGCGTTTCGAGTTTCACACTTTCGTAAAACACAACTCGCAGCCATAACCAATGTTAAGAGCCCATCGCTTGCAGTGAAATCAGCCTGTAAATAACGCCATGAAATTCAAATACCAACACCTCTCAATAACATTTATCTAGTCGTAAACAAATTCGATTATACAACATCATGAGAACATTATAGCACACGTCACAGTGCAATATGTCCTGCCCACGTTTGAAAAGCAATTTCAGCACAAAACGAATTGCTTACAAAGGGCCCAACGCTAGAAGTGGAGTGTTCTGCGAAGACAGCAGGCGCGCCTTATCGCGGCTGTAAATCAATATATGATTACAAATTTAATGCTACTGTTGGACCATAAATCAGAGATTTTAAATTACGAGGTACAAGCGACGTATCACGACGCGTGAGGCCCCCTAGTGCTGCGCCGTTGTGTCGACACTCGATAAATCCGGATCGCGAAGCTCGCGTGTTAGGGATGGACTTATAAATAGAATCCAGCCTGTTATAATTGTTTGATATTGATAAATCATTGACCGCAAACTGGAGTGTTAAATTGAAAATGACTAAAATGTTTAAGAGTATTTTATACGGGAATATTTATATTGATTTATTTAAATGATTATTATCAGTTATTATAATTTGTCGTCGTGTAATTTTAAAATACTTGTAAACATAATAGTCACATTCAAGCACCTTTAGAAACTTATATCTGCTTAAAATACATGCCAATTAAAGCATTATTTACAAAAGTATCATTTAACATGTTATCAACCAAGCTTTATGAAATATCCGTGATGAATTTCAAGTCTAACTCGGTCTTTATCAAGAAACATTTTGAATAAAACTATCAAATTCTATCGATAAGTGATTGTCAGCGGCGACTCCCTACCTGTCAGCAGTATTTGCGCGTCACGATGATGTAGTGTACAATATGCAGTGTTCGCGACTGTACCGTTTATGTGTCTACATGTTCTACGATACCGTATATCTCCGTTTTATTGCTACGTCTACCACCGATCGGGAAACACGCGATTTCTGACCCACAATACTTTTGTATTCAGAATAGGCGCACATGTAGATTTGTATGTTTAAAATGGACCAGATTCAATTTGTCTTGTTAGAATCAAGCTTTGAAGTCTGCATGTTTCAGTACTGCATACAAATAAATGAAGCTTTCATAATTGATTGGTTTATAAACGAGGTAGATATATAGAGTTTACTTTATTCTTCACCACAATCAACTCTTCCTTGATGTGTTGACCATGTATCCACGAAAAATAATTCACCATCATCATCATTTCGGCCGAACGACGTCCAGGACATAGGCCACCCCCAAGTGTCACCACATTGACCGGTCCCGTGCGTCTCGCATCCAGCTCATCCCCGCAACCTTCACCAGGTCATCGGTCCATCTACTGGGATGCCTGCCAACGCAACGTCTTCCGGTTCGCGGTCGCCACTCCAGAACTTATCGGCCCCATCAGCCATCCGTCCGAAAAATTACAAAAAAATATGGCAGTAACATAACCTTATCCAGCCTATAATGTCTCTACCTGTGCATATGGGACACAGGACCCTCTCTGCTGTAGCTGCTACTGCTAGCTGCTGTACCGCCGCTGCTGGACGAGTGAGCTGTAATCCACCTCACAAAAATGCGGGTGGTGGATATCACATGCCTTTGAAATTTCAGTTCTAGGGCATGCATGTTTTCTCTCACAGTTTTGTGGTTTAAAATGCTTGTCTAGGTTCGAATCCACGACCTATGAATTGCAAGTAGGGATCGTTCCCCATGGCGTCACTGCTGCTCTCTATGATACCAATATATCTCATATTCTCAGTTACCACTATGCATTGGTAGAACTGCAGCAGATAAATAACTTGAAATATAAATATCTGTCAACAATGGGCAGGGTCGATAATTTACTGCACAGTACGCGGTATGCACCTCTGTTCGCGACTGTACCATACATGCGGCTAGTGGCTACCATGTCAGGCCGATACCTTTCAGTTTTTTTTTCTATTAATCAGTCGGCAGTCCAGTGACATTAACGCTTTCGCTATAAATAAAAAAAAATATACAAAATCTTCATTGACAAGTAATTGCTCAAACATCAGTGTAGCCTTGGCTACTAGGAGTTCGTGTATCAGAATGTTCCTGTATTACCTCTAAGCCTCAAAAGTCTTAGCAAAGAGGGTAGGTTAAGAATTTTGAGGCCTAGACAAAAGTCAAGAGGTAAGTAATCGCTCTCAATCTATTTCGTAGTTTACAATATATAGTGTTCGCCAGCGCTACTGCCAAGCATGAGGTACTGGGTTCGATTCTCGCGTCATGTAAAGTGTTAGTGTGTTTTCCATCAGATTTTTCTCAGCATGGGAATTAAATTAACTGGTGTAATGTGAGTATCGTAGGATACACCTCTGTTTAACCCTTCAGGGATTACATGCGTAATGTTATGGTATATTTTAATATACCTTCAGCACCTAACTATTACACGCTAGACCACATGCCCTGACATTATTTATAAAGCTGATTACACATATTGAACAAAGAGCAGCTAAGTGAGCCGTAAAATGATTGTTTTAACGTATTAACAAAGTAGGGTAGGCAGCAATTACGGGCAGTTCATCACGGTTGACAGGCCAACGCTGTGGTTAAAGTAATACACTTAGCTGACCTCGGGCGTCAAGCGAACATGTAACCAACTTAATTTCATGTGTCCTGTACTTTTTATTTAATTCAGGAAATATTGGCAAAGTTTTACATTAAACAGGCATGCAAAAACAACTGGTCCTATAAAACATATTCCATCCAACATCTACAAGTGTGAACAATACATTTTATCGGGTGCTTTTACAACGCAAGCTCTGAAACATTTACTTGACTAGTACTTTTGTCATTGTCAAAGAACCAAACCTTTTCTTCACTATACATATCAAAGTATCAACTTAACATCGACACAGTCTACACACACACAGCCACACATCGCAAAATGTCATCACGTCATTTCTTTATAAGTTCATAACACGGCGCCCGCGCATCTGATCCCGATAACACTCGATAGTAGCCGACTGCTTCCGAAGATTGATACGAATGCCTCCGATTTAATTGGGCGAAAGAGATTCCTCTCCGAATATTAATTTGCTTGCGTTATAAGAATATTTATTTTGATTGAACACTGTTATTTCGTGTGTTGGTTGCTCGTTGAATGGCAATGTTGATAAACGAGACTTTTTCTTAAGATAAATTGGTAATGAAGCGCCTGAGGTATTTTCTAATTGAATAATTTGGTTCTTAGTGGTGGAATATATTAAAACGTAAAGAAAGTTAGAGATGGATTAAAAACAATACTTTAGAAATACGAAAAAGTTTTCGTGTTGAATATGCCTGACTGAAAAGGTCACAGACGTAGTCGTATTGGTTGGAAAATTACGTTATCACTCTACTTTTTCTGGCTAATAAGCTGTAGCGAGAGACCCGCGTCCATTAAAGTGATATATAATGGCTAAATCTAATTCGTCGGTGTTGGCCAGGGATGACGGGAAGCTAACAATGCCCCCGATTAGCGGGCCCAATGTAGCAAAAACACTTAAGTAGGGGCAAATTCGTCGTTAAATCATCGCTAGCCCGAGGCAGCGACAATTTGTCCGCGTCCTGCGCATTACAGCAACGGCTATTTATCCACAACCCACTTTCGGCGCGAATCAATCATTGCCTTAACACAAAATCATTGACATTTCCCCTGACGTACGAGCGCCGAGCACCAACGAGCACGGACGAGCAGAACCGATGAACACATCGCAACAAGAAAGCAACATGAATTATATCAGATAATCGGCCGAAATTTCACAGGAGATTGAGAAAAGGTTAAGCTCAAATTAAATTTTGATTTATGAATGCCAATTTTCCCTTCAATACGGTTTCGGTAACGGTTGCAAGTACTGACGCTTGGCATCATCGAGACTGTTGATAACTGCTCTCTCCGCAGTGCCTGGAACTTGGAGCGATCATTGTGGGTTTATCCCGAAAATGATTAACTGCTTTTGAAAGGTTATATTTATGGAAGTAACTCGTGTTGTGGTTCTACGTATGCTTGCCATATATCACGAAACTATAAGTAAAATCAGGCTGGCGAGGAAAGGTTTAAAAGGTTCGTGTAAGAATCAAATGGGATACCATTTGCTGACACACCATTCGAATGTTTGGACACAAAACATTGTGTACAACAAAACAAGGGCTGTCAAATAGGAACAATAAGATTTAAAAGCGAGAAACACGTCGCTGGCCCGGCGCGGGCGGACCACACCACTAATGACTTAGCGAAACCAACCAGCTTCTTCCAAAATTAAACAAGGTAAAAAAGCGAACAAACGATCGATCACCGTTCCTCTCAAACAAAACACAGAAAAAACCACGTGAAACGATGTATGGAACAAATTAAAAGCTCAGCGTGAGGCGTCCTGCGGTCCTGCCCGGTGCCCCGGTGCCCATGCCGGTGCCTCGCTACACGGCTCAGGGCAAATATTAAAGCTGTCAGTTTTGTGTAATTTGAAGGCTCGTTTTAGACTTTTAAGTTATGTTATTGAATGTTTTGGGGGCATGTGCGCGCGCGCCGTGTGAATCGCCTTCAACAATAATGAGCTTCGAGTAAACACGAGAAAGTCCCTTTATTTTTATTAGGAATTTGAAATAATATCGATGCAATCAGTGTCTTCTATGATACCCGATGACCCCTATAAATACCTCTAAGTAGCTCTTCAAACACGCATTGATATTCAATCCGTACTTAAGTATTTGTTCAACGTATCGGCTACGAACTGTGGTACGCAATAAAAATACCATCGGAACGAGCTGTCATATTCTAAAATGCCATGCAATACGAAAAAAAAACCATTATATGTTGCTAATAAAACGTTGGAGATGATGGGCGATGCGCCGACAACTCCATTACTAGATAGGACGCTAACGACAGCCGTGCCGGCTCATTTCGCCAAATTGGACTCAATTACTGAAGTGAAGTCTAAGATACTCGCAGATGGAGTGATAGCGCGGCGTCAGGTGGGTGTGCCGATGCACTCGACTCACATTCGAGCACTTTTTCAATACAAAAGCAATAAAAAACCGCTAGTCACGCACTAAATGCCTCCCCGAGTCGACTCACGAGGCGTCGGCCAAAAGAAACAAACAGAATCGTTAGAAGCGCACACTCATGCACCCACAAAATTATTTTCGCTTCGTAACACGTGTCAAATTTCAATTTTACTAACGTCGAAATTAACAGTGGGCGTAAACAGATTATTGATATTGTAGACGATAAAAAAGTAATCGATGATCGCATAGAGCGCTCTCTTATTGTTACGAAAAAAACTGCTATTGTTAGGTGTTTAGAGGAATGATTTTTTCTTGACTTCGATTAAATGGACGCCAGTTTTGACGAAAAAAAAATAACTTCATCAATCAGAGACGGTGTTATTGGGTACAATGGTGTTTCTCGCAATCACCACGTGGAATCTGCCGGTTCCTGGAACATGGCACAATTTTTCACTTTTTTAAATGAGATCAATTTAGTGACTTTTCAAATTGTCGATTGTATTGATGCGATTCTATCAGTTTAAAAATTGGTGCCTATTGAATTTTGAACAATTCTAGTTGATTTTTTGATGAGATTATTCTCAGGATGTCCCAAATGCTACAAGTAAGGCAATATTGTTTTTTTTAGTGAAAGCTCCTGGACCAGGAATAATAGCTTTCCTGAAAAGGTTGATAACAGGGCTTGGAACCGGTTTTGAAATACCGGTTAATATTGTTCATAAAACGGTTATAATATCGTTCTTCGATTAACCGGTTAATTACAAAAACGGTTTAGACTAAACCTAAATCATTTTGGATACCGGTTTTTGCAGAAAATATAATTTTAATACTCGCACTTACCTAAATAAACCGGTATTACTCAGATTTCATTCAAGTATTTTGTTGCACGCACGACAATTAAAACAAAACTACGAGCGCGGTCGAACACAATCTGCTTGTGACTGCGTTATTCGTTGGCGTAGAGCGACTAGACCGAGAGCTTTATTATTGTAGATGTAAGAGAGATGGCGTAGTAGGTAAAACTCTTATTTACTTACCGCCGAATCTCAAATTAACCGGTTAATTTCGCTCAACAGAACCGGAATTTGTAAAAACAGTTTTTCCCACTAACCGGTTAAAACACCGGTAACCGAAACCTTAACCGCAATCGTTTCAGGTTTGGGGTCAATGACCGAAACCGGTTTGGAAAATTAACCGGTTTCCGAGCCCTGGTTGATAACAACATACTTTAAACCAACACACAACATAACATCCTATGTATATTCCTTAAAATCGTACACTGATTCAGATCTGAGCTTAGCACATTACCTATTACTTAAAAAGTAATCATAATATTTATTGACGAAATATTGCAGTATTTCATAAAACACAAACAAACAAACAAATAAACAAAAACAATAAAAATTGAATAACAACGAATTCAAGATGAATGCGCAACAGTTGTGGACGCGACGTGCGTGCGACTCGGACGCAACACGACAATGTTCGCAAAACGTTATTAATTTTAATTAAAGCCTTCGTTAACTTTGATTAATTGAGGCGACGTCCCGGTACACAGGCCAAGTATGAGAACTTGTCTGAAGACACCTTTAGAAATGTTTTCACTCTTGCTTTGTTGGACGACTGTGCAATTAATTTAGGAGTCCTACGTTTCATAGCTTTCCATTTTTTTTTGCTTTTGGTAGAGCGATTTTTATTCCAGAAACCATTTAAATTCTCCAAAAATACGAAACAAATCATGAAATCGCAAAAAAAACGAAATCATCTTTGTCTACCGAAGACACGTGCCCTTTCTCTTAAAATAACGGTAACCTAACGGAAAATCGATGAGGTATGCTGTTTAATCGTTAAAATGGCAGAATAAAAAGTGGTGGCTAAAAGGACCCACTTTGTTATCTTTGCGGTTTAAAGTTACGCAAATAGTGACAAGGTACGGTTGTCAATTGCGGCTAATAACAGTTATTACACTATCTTAGTTATTTGCATTCTTATCAGTATTAGACCAGACCAGTTCTGTGCCTTCATTTGAAGCTGATTGTCTGTATTTCTTCCAATCATCTGTAACTACTACGAAAACATACATTCTTTATTTGTTTGTTCTATTCTAGAACAAACAAATAAACTTTCCTTTCCAAACAATTTATTTAAAAACTTCGTGACTAGTATAAAATATACATCTGCGAAACCTATAATTACAATTCCGTGGTTATTTCTTATAGCGGACGCCCACAATATTTTCAAAATGTCGGTCAAATCATATTAAATGTTTGTTCAACGACAATACTCTATTTATACACGAACTGCAACGTTTTTTCGCCACAATTGTTCCCCTTCCGTAATAATGCTCTAATCATAGGTTTGACACCACGATACCCTCACTCCTGAACCTTGGTACCATCAATAGAACAAGCAACACAACCATTGCTACTTCAGTTACTATAGCTTTATCAACCGTCTTTACTTTGCGTGCAATGTAAAGACTCATTAGCGATAGATTGCAGTGGGAGTGAGGAATGCCTCAGGGCGTAGACCAGAAAGGCCAGTGTTGAAAGCCGAGGCTGCTAATACGAGGATTGTGGGGTAGGCAGGGGTAATTACAGCAAATGTGGCGCGTTTGACGGCACGATTATCTGGAGCGTGCTGTTGCTCCTCGGAGAAAATAAGCTTCATTAGGAATAGCAGCTATTAAATTTGTTTCGATTTTTGCAATGATCACAATGAATAATTAGCTTTAAAATACTTTCCGACACCTACGTACGGTCAACTTAACAAAACCTTACCTGTACACAGAACCTTGTCAATTATAAGAAGATGGCGACGTCAAAAAGATTATGCTTCAACGAACGTTTTTTTATGCTACAAAATTCAAAAGTTATCAACGTTTTTTAGGGCGATTTTACTGGTCTAGTAAGTTCTACTAGGCCTTACTTTTGGTCAAGAACATCCCTTTTAACTTCTAATAGGATTGCACCGTCAACCTTATGGGACAGCCTCATCGTCGTCGTTGTATAATGTGTTACAATTTTTCGTGTCTTCGTCTTCGTCAGTTGTTCACATTGCTCACGTAAAAGCACTATCTATAACAATACCCGCCTACTTTAGATTTTTGCCCTTCATCACAAACTCCTCAAGGCACCACTTCCTCTCTCCAATTATAATTCATACAAATTAATCTCCACGGCATTGCACCATCATCCTACCTGCGTATGTCATAACAATTGACATTTTTTTCTCCGGCCCACTGACAGGATGCGCGCGCGCCGAGACAAAGGCATTAGCATACCGCACGGGGCGCGGGGTGTGGCTGTATTAATCACGTCGAGCTCGTGCCCTGCGTCTGCGCATGATTATGGATTTGTGGTATTGGTTTATTTATTATGTGTTTGTGCCAAAAGGATTTGTTCTTCTATGAGGACTTGGCTTTTAGAAAGTATGACTTTTCTTCTTTTTTTCTGTTTTTTTTCTAGATTTATTGTTTTGCAAAACGTGAAATAAAGTTGGTAGATGATTTCATTTGCTAATGTTGTTTGAATTGTATTGTTGTACGAGATGATGATCGAATCTTGAAAGTGGACATTCGTTGCAGTTTTTACCATCGGTATGTTATTGATATCACTCGCAGAACGTCCACAATTTTTCGCATCAAACTAAACTATTAACTTACTTACTTACTCTGTGACACCAAACTAATCGACCTATCTTTTCTATTCTATCCTTTTATTCTTTGACAGAACAATATGCACGTCGAGTCATTCGAAATATAATATTATAGACTTAAATCAAATGGGGTCTGTACCACACATTATTTCCAATAACCATTTAAAACTGAGGACTTAAAAAAACCTAATAAATGATTATAACTATTTGTTCATTGCCCATGCTTTTCCCTACGTAATCTTTAGGAAACATTGAATCTTAGATATCTTTGAATGGACAGCAGTTAGTAACTGATTCAATAAAATATAAAAGGCTTGACATGATGACGTGCGTTCATTATAGTAGGTACTAATAATTTATGAATGAACGTCCATACATCGAATCTCTCATTCAAACATCAAATCAGTATCAAAGACATGAATGGTAAGGTTCGTGAATGGATCACATGAAAGACTATTGATATACGCATTATAAGCTACATTGCACTCACGGTTATTATTTGGAACTTGACTGAGCAACAGGCACACGAATTTCAACCTAATACTCAAGTCAATACAGATTTTTTTTATTATACCGTCTGCATCATATAGATTGGTGAACGCATCATTTGCAAACTCATACAGCTATCGCATACCAATATGTTTCTTAACAGCATTTAAATAGAGATTGAATAGGATGCAAAGTATACAAGTTCTGTAGATGTCAAATGTGTCAAGTCATCAAAATATGTACTGGGTGATGAAGATGATGTCTGATACGGACTTACAACGGGTACAATAGGAGTTTGGAATCGATTTGAGATCTCCTGATTAAAGAAAGTGTTATGAGATTGTATCGATTGAAATATTGGAATTATTACAAGCTCTTAAGCTGTTGAGGTGCAGGGATTTGATTGAATCAGACCCAAGTCTAGTTAGGTGATAAAGAAATTTTGACTCAGAAAGTTTTTACCAAGTCATTCTCCATAGTTTCTGTTTTGTTTCGTTCTCCATTTGTTGTTATTATATTAAAAACTGACAACGATTCTTATACAAGAACAAAGTAACGTCGTCTTTTTAATAACAGAGTACAATTGCCGCAAAAATTTCGATCCTTTATAAGATCGGGCTGTCATTAAAAATAATTCCTGTGAGCCCTTTTATACCTTCACAAACCTCATTGTTTATCGATCTTGCGGGCGTTTATTAGTTAAATTTAAGGGCTATTATGTTATCGGCGCTTTCGTCGTCGACAGATCTTTGTTCCCGTAAGCACACAGGAACAATATGGCCGCGTCTTGTGCGGCCCGACTTTTTGCCTTTGTCTCACGTTCGCGCCGACCCGCAACCAGCCGGACACGATGCACGAATCCATGGATGTATGTGAGTCATAGGTTAATGTTTTAATTTCTGTGCTGGCTTTCTGTGTACTGAATGCTGGTGAAATGCTTACTCATTTTTTGGTCTTTAATTTTTGAAATACTTTTTATTTTATCATTTTATCATCTTCAATAGTGTTGATAAGCTTCTACACTTTGTTTATTCAATTCACCAGGTTTAAAGATACACTCTACATTTTTCTTCAAAGTTGTATTACGAAATCGTGCAAAACTATGCTTTTACATGTAAATTTTATCTCTCAAATTATACCACGTCAAATTCAATAAATAATGTTCATCCAAAAATCCTATTCCATTCTTAGCTGAAAGTGTTGGCAACGTTTTGTGCGTTTGCAGGCGTGGCCGCATTGTCGCGTCTCCGAACAAAGACGTTTAATTGTCGGTTATCCGCCGATAAATCCACGCAACCTCTCATTATTCGACTATCGAAACGATGTTAATTGAAACTTTTGCTTTTTTATGTCCCGCGACGCGACGTGAGGGGTGTCTTACGTCTGCTGGTATGGAGCATTGTTACATTTTAGCCGAATTCGAAGACTTTTATTTGATAACTGATCTTTAAACAATCAAATGCAATTTTTGATTTATTTCTTACTCAGGAATGAAGGCTGGGAGACGTAATTGAGGATGTGCGTAACTGTGGTTACTGTCGGATTTCTTGCGAAGAGCCGTTTGGTCATTATAACAATTCATAAGGAGATTTTAGCTTTAGGTGCATGATGCATCCAAAGATTAATGAGCAGAAAATATACATCAAATCTAAAAAAAAAATCTCTAGTACTTGAAACATAAACAGCTTTGTCATAAAATCCAATTAAACTCCCACACAGTCTTACATCACTCAACGGCACACACTCAACAAAAACTACAGAAATAGCAGCATATATCATTCTCACCTCCTCGCCAATCGGACATTGATTTATATAGATGCTTTATTTGATTCGATTGTATCATCAGATTGTCATAAATCGGGCCCCCGCGGTTCCCCTCCGATACCGATATATTTCCTCATACGGCTCAAGTTTTTCCTGATGTCATTATGTCTGTGTTGGTGATAACTGAATCTACCGCAGTATTAAGGAAGTATTCAGTTGTTGATATTTGATATCTGTTGATAGTGTTGAGTGTAGATTAGGATGAGATTTGGAGTGTTAGATTCACCAAAAGTTTATATTTATTGAAGAAAGTGTCTCAGCTCTGTTTTTATGGGTCTTGTAAGCAGCATATTCGAGAAGTGATAGAATAGGGCCAATTTTATGTTATATAAGTACATGATTCACTACACAGGTTACAGGTACAGGTTGCCTTGCTATTTAATCTTGACTATCTACAAATATCGCGTCAGGCAAACGGCGCTAATGGTTGCTTTTGTCACCACATTAATCATGTCACACTGCGAATTTCTTCAAACAAAAATATTGTAAAAACATCATTTAACAAAGGCAAACAACGATTTCTCTGAGTTAGTTCCAGCGGCGTGTTCCGCAATTCATCCCCATCTCGTCACGGCGTTCCCTGACCGCGGCCACATTTTTTCTTGTCCAAATAAATTAATACAGGCGTCTTGGGACCTCTCTTCTCTCTACCCGGCGACTTGTCAAATTAATTTCTTCTCGCAAGACAATTTGTCTGCCGCTTGAGGGCTACGGAAAAAACTTCGGTATCGATTGCTCGGCGATTAGTCAAGGGGCAGACCCTAGTCGAATTGGTTCTGGAGCAACTTGGAATACAATCGTTTTAAAAAGATTTATTTGACATTTAGGATCATTGTTCATTGAAAATGTTTGTTATTTTTAATAATAATCCAAGTAGCATTTGTCTTTTTCTACAAAGATAAAACTACAAACATTGCCTAGATCATCTACGTTAAACGATTTTGACGCAACTATGCACGTAGATATTTCTCTCAATATCACCAATTCCTTTGAATGCCGCTCTCTCAAATCTGCTATACCATATTTTCTCAGTTCCGTAATATTAGCATAAAAACTCCGACATCTATTTCGAATGGGCTCCAACCTGAGACCTATCCTAGGAAGATCAGCAACTGAAACGTTCAAAGAGGACTGAGCTCGCAAAAACTTTTTATAGCTAATAAAATAAATAGGCGGTCGTCACGCACGGCCGCATCCAAGCCTCCATTGCCGCCCAAAATTAAAGTGCGCTTTTTTGAAAGCACAATCTCCTCGGTCACAGTCGATAAAACCGCTTCGTGCCGATTGCGGTCTTCCCGAGTTACGTGGAACTGACGCTTAGGGTTAGAACGGATGCTGCTGCCTGATGCCTGCACAGACGGTTTTATAGTTAAACGCTAAATATTGGCTTCGAACTTTTTAATAGTGCCTTAGTTTTGCAAACAATCAAAGGCTTTCAACTACAAATGACAGTGGACCGCCATCCAAAGCCGACAGTCAGTTTAGCATACCTATGAACTTGTGATCACTCGATTAGATTTAATACAATACGTCTAGATCATTCTCTCTAAACGCAAGCGCACCCACAATTTACTACAAATTTCCTCTTTTTTCAGCTGTATTTTTTACTGTTCAACCCGTCGAACCACGGCGCTTTCCCTCCCAATCCGACCGCATCCTTACTCCAGTTGGTATTGGGGATTGGTAGCGGCTCCCGGGACTGCGGCGCCTCACAATTAGCCGCGCTAATGGCTAAAGAGTTATCTCTCTGGACTAAGCACACAACACGAATAAGAATCTACTTACTGCAACTCTAACGTGTGCTGGAAATTGCTTTCTGGAATTAGAAATAATTTGCAAAAGAAAATAAGTTTGAGGGTAAAACTTAATTGCGTGTATGTAAATGTAAGTGTTGTAAGGAAAATGTGTACTTAATGTTATGATTTTCCTTTTGTATAAGCATACCTAATAGCAGCAGCTAGTGGCAAAATTGTGGTCATAAAATGTTGAAGGAAAACAACTTCGAGTAATTATAATCCATAAATCGTTACCTTGGTAATGCTTTCGTGAAAATATCCAAAGAAAAACGAATCACCAAGGAAAAACTACACTCCCCGCAAACTTAAAACAGAATCCTAGCAAGTTATTGAGAATACTAAAAGATAAAAGAACGAGTGCCGTGTATAAATCAAAAAGCGTGTCTGACGTGAAATGTGACGCGACGCGACGTCAATACGAGCGGACGTCAGTTGGCGCTGACAGCCGATATGAGCGAGCGCGATATTGTGGCGTGTAGGTTGAAATGAGACTTTACAAACACTAAGATATTTTCTGTAGGGAGTGCCGAATATTTGTTATAAAATGTGGTATTGGTTTTCCATTCTGTGAAAACGGTTTTTTATTTGCTTTAGTACAATTTTCTCGAATTGTCTAGAGTTCAGTTTCAATGATTGTGTACACAATTATTATAACCATTATGGATGCAGATGAATGGTAATATATCATAAACTGCAATTCAATAATAGCTGTAGGTGTGTTATTGTTGTCGTTCGTTGTCGTGTATCGTTGTATTTCAATTACAGTGACTGCGGGGTCAATGGCAGCTTAATAAAAAGCTTAGAAAATTCAACTTCAAAAATGCGGAGGTTCTCAATTCGATTGGTATTTTCTTTTCATGTACACCGATTGCACTGAAATTTATGATCCGATTTACGTGATTCTTCTTTAGTTTGATGCGGAATAGTTGCCATTTGGTCCCATTTAAATTTGGTGAAGGTCTGATGCTGATCTTCGGAGATATACAATGGAACTCTTCAAAAACAGACGGCAAATCTGCCGTGATTGCTGCAATCGGTTGGATGTTTATTGTTTATACAATATCATGATTTATTGGGAATTTTTATTGGTTATCAATGTAAAATAAATGCATAGCAAATATTTGTATAGGATATTACAACTAAAAAATAACTTTATCTTCAGAATCGGTGAATTTTGTTAGTTTGATTTTGTTTATTTTTTGTCACCGACTTCTGAAGCTAAAATTATTTTTTTACTTTTTTGTGTTTTGTTTTATTTGTTGCCTAAAAGTTTATTTTTATTTTTCACCACTTCACCCCAGAAGTGATGAGTGTCGCAATAAAAAAACATTTTCTAAACTTTTATTAGACCCTTTTTAATACCCGTAATCCAAAAACTGAAAATCAACAAAAATGCAAACCGATTAACCCAAAATTGCATCAGTCAAATAAAAAAAACAGACTAAAACTCGCTTCAACCAGAGTCAGCAGCAGAAGTTGAACACATATGAAAAACCGCGAAAGTCTCGTTACACACGTAACGGACCCCAAGCGGGGCTGAGCTAAACATTGTGGGGGAAACTTCGCGACCGAAACACGCCGATTTGGACCACGGCATGACAATTAACTGTTTTGCTTGAATGTTGCTGCTGAAGTTGTTCAACTGTTGTAACATTTGTTAATTTTGGTGTTTTTGAATTGTTTTGGAGTTGAAACCCGAGATACTCGTACAATTAAAAAGAATGGAAAAATGCTCTACTTTAACTTATCATTCATTAATTCGTAGCTTTATATATAAGCTGTTGGTAATGTATTTCTCAATTTCAGTTCTTAGTTTAATAACTTTGATATTAATTTCATTAATATAATTATTTTATTATATCCACAAGAACTCCAAAACAATCTAAGCTATAATTCCTCCATCAAATACTTTGCATTCCAAAAAGAATTGCATTTCTTCACGCCGCGCCGTGCATTAGTTCCATAAGTGCGTCCACATGATCCATTCCGTCGCGTGCCACGTACTTTGTCCATCCATCACTCGTATCATCACCGAGTACGCGTCTCGCTCGCAGTTCGTGGTGTACTCGGAGTCTCGGACCCACCGGGCCATCCTCCCTATTGTCCCCTCCTTTATTTATAATTTGATTTCAACAAGCTGTCGCCGCTAGAGGTGCCTTTTGTGTTCACTTTCATTTTAATCAAATTTCATTTTGGTTTTGCAATGGATGTTTGGTGTATTTTGGTTTTTGATTTGCTAATTGTGGAGGGTAAGAAACTATTTCAGCCTTTCACTGTTAATGCAAATATTTGAAGTGCTAATTGTAGATTCAGAGAGTTTTACAATTTTAATTTAACTTCATTCATCCTATCAAACTTGGCAAAAACTACAGGGCAATGTTTATTAGTAGTATTTAGTTTTTATCAATTTACTTATCTCAGATAATCTAGTTTTAATAGGTTCTAGTCTGCATAGTTCTAGACAACTTGCAATAACCAGACTTTTTTGCATCATACATGATGTCAATAAGTACAATCATTAATATTTATTTGTAACTCACGATTATAAAACTGTCCGTAATATCACGCAGTAAGATAAATATCGTTCTTCTCGTCAACGAGACCATTATATTAAAGACCTGCGCGCGATAACCTATTGGTTATCCATCTTTTTTCTTTAATTTTTCAAATTATTCAGCAGAACTAAAAATCAAATCGTGGAAGGATGCTCTCTACCCGGCGAATCGTGTCCTCAATCAGCCAGTCTGCAGGGGTGCCACAACGAGTAAATTAATTAGCCACGGGCCCGAATCAAGGAAACAATAACCGCAAACAGAGGGCTGCGGCCTGCGGTCGCAACATTTGTGTCAATACCTTCAACCCTTATATTGTCAACGGGATGAAATTAGACAGCCCTGTTCAAGGGATATTGCACTAGATATTGTACGTTATGTAACTTTGAAGAGGAGAACGGTTTATTGATGAATTGTGATGTTTGACTAAAGGTTTCGGTCCAATGTTGTACCTACCTACCTTAGTCTGATTTTCATCAACCATGGCAAAAATTTGGTACGCAAAGGTTTACGTGAATGGTTTAAGAGTTTTTAGAAGAAAGGATAAGAATCCGGTTATCGACATTGAAAGGCGATTTTTTTTATAGAAAAAAAATTGATGTGCTTTTAATTGAAATAATTTCTTTTACTTGATACCACCTCAGCCACAGACGCAAAAACCCATCTGCCCCTTATTTTTTTTTCGAATCGAATGGCCAATCTTATTTCTAAATGTCCGTAATAGAGGTCCTCGACCGTACCCTACGCGTTCTGTAAATTTTTCAAACATGTTCACATTATGGCCAGGATTACGGTTAATTCGGCGTGTCGACTTTAACGCGGTCTTATATTGGGCCCATATGGCGCACTTTCTCCCCTGCCTGCACCACAGCCCGATATTATTGGCGGATTAATTATTAATCCCTTACTGTATCGAAAATAAATCAATGGTGATTGGTCACATCGGGTAGATTTTGGGAAATCATGGAAGATGGTTTTGCTATTGTGACTGAACTGCTGTAAAAGCTTTTCGTAAAAACTTAATAGAATGGAAAGCTTATCTTGGAAATGAAATGTCAAAGACAGCAAAATGCTTCACCTCTAAACATACAAACATAAAGCCTCTGTCTGAGGATTTGATAGCATTAACTTACAGCAAAATCTCTGTAAAGGAGCAGAACTGAGCATTATCTACAGCTGTGTCCTTATAACCACGCATATTTACTGCACCTACGATACAGGTAGGTGCCTATATCACTTTTGTTATTTGTGGTAGGGGTATTCGGTGAATTATTCTGTGCCAGATCACTAATTTATTATTTTTATTTACTCCAAGTGGTTTCCTTTTATCAGAAGGAAGAACTTCATTGATCTCCAGTACAACAGACCTTCCCTAATACTCGACGTTTCACTGAGAGTGACACGACACACAAATTCAAGAGCGCAAACTTTGCTCTCCGACCATTTTACAACATCCATCGTTCTAATCTTTATCCCTTAGCAGTAAGGTATATTTAAGAGTTTTGAACTTTGGATCAAGGTTGTAGAAACTCAGCAGTTTTTGAATACGTCACTTGACTGATGTTTCGCTGACTAAGTTTTAGTAAACTAAAAGGGTACGTATGTGCTTTTAAACACTAGACGCTGACAGATTTGCCTTTCTAACTTAGTTCTGAACTGACTTTGATTATGTATCTAAGTCTTTTTTTTCCTTTGGGCGCATTATGTCCAATTCGCAAAATGTCCAGTGGGCTCAAAATGTCCAATTCATACAACGTCCAATTCGCAATTTGTCCAATTCTCAAATTGTCCAAATCACAAGTTGTCCAATTAGCAAATGGTCCTGTTCGCAAATTGACCAAGAAAAAGAAGAAGTCCGCACTCGGGGTTGACGTGTCTATGACAATCTGAATTGTGTTGGTCCAGAACTTAACTAAGAGTAATCGTGCCTTCAGTACCTAACGTCCATCAGTATAATGTATTTTCGTTCATAGCCCTGTTCGAAATCTTTTTCTAGATGTCCCAAAGAGGTTCTTGAAAAACTTATTACAATATCTTTGACTTATCATATATCATACTATGCCATTATTCGTCTTATTCTGGTTTTCTTAGCATAGTAATTTGATGGTATTCTGAAACGTGACAATTATCGGTCTTTAACGTAAATAATGAAAACCAGTTGCTTCATATCTGCGCATTAAATATTCATAATAAACTGACTAGAGCTGGCCCATAATAAATAACGAATTATAACTTATTCAACGATATTACTGCACGTGTTTCTATCACTACAATTAAATAAATAACGTCTTATAAGGTAACGCGATAAAAGCAGAAACGTTATTTTATCATACAGATAAAGATACTGGTCTGCAGTTTGATGTAATAGTACGACCCGTTCTATTAAGAAAAGTGGTGCTTGCAAATTGTTGGGGAAACATGAACGATATTTTACATCTTGATTATAAAAGTTGACTGTCTCATTTGACATCAGTCTGCCCTTACGATAAAAAAAACACACGACAAAAAATATTCAAAATAAACTAAACATAAGTCCAAACACTCTACTCTAATATTCAAATGCGCTGTAAATATTGACCCATCTCACACAAAACCACTGACTTCGCAAAAGTTACAATGCACCAATTTGTTTACACTACAAACTAGTTATCCGTCTCCATTGTTGATTTAAAAAAAAAATATTTTACCCTCTGATATAAAGGGTGAAATTAAACTGGCGCACGATTTTTTTAGGACCACAGTGTAAAATATTCTATCTTAAACTTTTGATCATTTGTACAGAATGCTACAGTTTTGTTGGTATATTTTTAGGCGGTGGTGTCGTACGGGGTTCGTTAGAGACAAGCGTGACAAAATTGTGCATGGGGTATGTGGTGATGCAACCCTTCAGCTTCGCACCGCGGTCTGCGGCCTCTGAGGGATGTTGTGTAGTAGGAGGTATGAGTGTTGATACTTTAGCGCGTGATGTACCTACGGGTTTTTTTATCTGAAAGAAGTATTCTGATTTCATGGAGGAAGTAAAGTAAATTATCGTTTGTTTTGGTTATTTGTTTGTGTATTCAGAACAGGGATACAATTATGGTTACAATTCTGTTGTATTTTCTATTGCAACAAGGCCCTTGATTTGATGAACTCATTCCAGTTACAAACTTATGTTAACTGCTGTGATTGGCTGATGAAAATAAGTACAGCCAATCAAATCTTTTAACATGAGTTACCTACCAGCTGAATTTGTATCCATCTGTTAGTAACATTTGGTTTATAAGTGTATCAAAACCCAAAAGTTAAATTCACTGACAAACAACACACACTTTAAATTACTCGATCTAGAAGCTTGAAATTTCCTACACAGGAGTTCCTTTTGTAACGAAAATGTACTAAGAAAGGTTATAAGAAAAAAAATCTAGAGGTTATGTAGGGGATGAAAGTTGGCATTGAATTTCGTATATTTTTTTTTCTTATGAAGAATCCCATCGGTCCCACGGCTAACTCAATAATTCAGGAACTTTGTGTTTTATTACCCGTTTTTAATCAAGTATCAATTTGATCGGTCGCGCTACACGCAACCCTACGTGGAAGCGTGAAATTCGTACAATAAATGCCTTTGTATTGCCGTCGCGGCACCCTGTTGACTTTTGGACACGCCGATACCACTGTCACAATCAATAAACGTGCGTACTAAAAAATATACCTATTTCGAGAATGCCAGAAAAACTCTAGGATAGAATTCCTAAAATTATGTCAAAAAATGTGTACAACATGACTGCATAAGATAAGTTTTATGGTACACATGTCTTGGTATCATTTTGTAAAGACTTTGCTAACGCCTGGTTCGGCAATCTGCAAGTTATGTAAGATAATTATAATGATGAATATCGGTACAAAAAATATTTTTTATTATGAAATCAATACACGAAATAGCTTTGAAAATTAACATCTAACACTTAATCAACAATACACACATATGTGTATATGTATATGTGTGTATTCACACATATACACAGATATGAAAAGTTCAGTATGCACTAATAGGAAGTCCAACTATTTTCATCTCACGACCCCGCAGCAAACATCACAATATTTACAAAGCACGCAATTACAACTTGCTAGTTACACATGAATACAAAACGCATTAAGCACAAACTTACTGCGCGTGATTGTCATTTATTTAGCGCATAAATCTACCTTCAGCAACT
This sequence comes from Eugnorisma glareosa, assembly GCA_947578425.1. Lineage (NCBI taxonomy): Eukaryota > Metazoa > Arthropoda > Insecta > Lepidoptera > Noctuidae > Eugnorisma > Eugnorisma glareosa. The sequence continues at coordinate 22,015,512 of OX387961.1, forward strand.
TAGTTACATAGCTCGCCTAATGAGGAGTCCGTAAACTAGTTCCCAGTACATAGCGCTTATTGCACTTATTTGTCGATATGTAAATAAGCCGTATTACTTATTGCTTGAGATTGATTTAGTTGCTGAATATTATTGCGTAGTAGCCCGTCTAATAACTATGAATTATATTGTTATTGTGTTAAGTATGAATAATTAGTTGCACTTTATGGTAAATTGTTTTAAAAGGCTTTATTACTTTGGTTTTACTGTAGTAATCTGTTTAGTGTTTGTATTCCAGTTTTTAGAATTACTTGTTCAACGTTGTTGTCAGGATTACTCGGGTTCAAATGCGCTGTGGATTTTTAGTCTTCATTTAATGGTCTTTGCCTTTTAGTCGTCATCATCATAACTATCTTTCTAATTAGGTATGTTGGGACCGTGCATATAAAAAAAAAAAAAACAAAACGAAAAACAAACCAAAATACAAACAAGTGAAAAATAACTTTAGCTTCAGAAGCCGGTGACAAAAACACCAAATCAATCAAACAAATCTCAAGCTTCGAAGTCGGTGACCTTTGATTGATTGATTTAGTTTTTTTTTATTGTGTTTTTATTGAAGTCGGTTTTATTTTTTGTAAAAAGAGTTTTTATTTTTACATTTTTAGTTGTTCCCATGTCGCCATGACTTTATTTTACATTATTAAATACGCGTCTAATTGACAACAACAGTTCTTTTCTTAAAGTCGGCTAAAATGATTAATACAAGTACTTCTAGTTTCTAGCACTCACTCTGTTGTCTCTAGAGAAATCAACTATCGATATTAACAAGTCGCATTATCTATACATATTCTAGAACAAGAAATCACCTTCCTCCATCAGCTCAGCGTCATTAGATGATGATGACCATACGCAAATGTCTCTATAGCTTTAGATTTTTTTACTAACTTTTATGTCTTGTTGTGTATAAAATACTGGTATTCAGCTGCATCCGGTAAGACTGGAAGCCGACCACAATATAGTTGGGAAAATGATGCAGATGATGAACAATACATGTCATGGTAATGGGCTTATCCCCAATCAATGGAAATCTGTGTGTATTGTACACATTTGCGTACCCCCTCAGAGCATACAGGCGTGATATTACGTCATGATGTTGTATAAATAATAAACATCCAAGCGATTGCAGAAATCACGACAGATTAGCCGTCTATTTTTGAAGAGTTCCATGGTATATCTCCGAAGATCAGCATCAGATCTCCTCTTTTAAATGGGACCACCTCAGAAGTATAATCTTTCAAATAAAAAAAGAATTTTGAGAATCGGTCCACAAACGGATGAGAAATCAGGTAACATACATAAAAAAAAACGGTTAAAAATGCCTATCAATTTTATACATTACCCACTTATCAACACTTGTTTGCATAGTTTCTTATGATTATTCTAATATTTAGTCAAATTATTCGATTTAGTTTTGGTACGGTCTATCAAATAAAGACACGGGCATAGCGCAGGCGGAGCGAAGGCGTAAATACTATGTTTCGTAGCAGATGAGAGATCCTATGACGGTTAAAGTAGTACAGTAATGCATCTTAGTGCCATCTATAGTTTTACTCAGATACCTAAACTGTACGCGGAGGAATACTCTTACAAAAGTCGATGGGAAATAAAGCGGACGAATGACTTCTGCATACGCGTGCTTACACGTACTCGTAGCACATACAACCTCTTTTTCTTTACATCGCCCTTTTAATATATTTCGACCATCAAAGTCCATTTAACGACATTGAATGACTTTTTCATGAAATAGTTACAGAATAGGTTTAAATGAACTTAGAGGGTTGTATTGATGATTTTAATTATTATAATTCTATAACTACATACGTGTTACTGGCGCGACTCATTTTTCATTAACACCTACAACCTGACTGACACTGACCTGAAAATTGCAAAAAACGTTAGAAAATTAGAATTTCGCGGGCTACCATTGCGCTTCCACCTTAACTTGAGAACAGTGCCAGAATTTAACAAGTAACCGATACTTAAATTATATTTTTTTTTATAAATAATTAAGGGTCGACCACAGCTGTGTGTTTAGATTGCGGATCGCCTGCGGAAGTGGACACTGACAGTTATTTCAGGACATTATTTGCCAAAGTTCGGTGTCCGGAGCCACATAAACTAGTCCGCACTAGTTTGCTCTAATCTTTTCACAGACATTGTGATGTCTCGTCCCAACCGCTCGTTTGCCAATATCCACAAACTCGCACAGTTCGCTCCGCCAATCGACAATGCTATAATTTCGCTTCAGAATGCGACACAGTTCCGAACATCGAGTACTGATAATTATGCTTACTTAACTTACCGAGTTGATGTGACCACTCGATTGATTTTATCAAACGCGCCTTTATATAGAAACCTGCCGGCAGGTGCTGGGTTCGGTGCCCGAGTCAGTATTATCGATAAGTAATTGAACGAGGGATAATACGCCTGTTATTACGGCGAGTTAATTAAATTTTTCGATTGCGAAATGTATTGGTTTCTATTTTTATATTTTGTTGGTAGCTTTTATGTTGGGCGGGTAGTGCTTTCGGAAATTGTTTTAATGTTATGTTAAGTTAATACATTGTTAAGTTTAGTTTCTTGTTATACTGATGTAGTTTGAATCTTGATATTCAAGATTTCATCAGTTTTTATTACCGATTGAAAACAATATCTTTAATATGTTTTATTATTCGCAGATGATACTGCTTTTATGGCTACTGGATCAAGTCTTAAAGAAGCAGTGGAAAATGTTCAACTAGCTGTGAACAAAGTTGATGACTGGACACAAAAGTGGAAGATCTAACTGAATGCGCCAGCCTCTATCACGTTGACTTCACTAATAATAAGAAACACTGTTAGTGTGATTACCTCCCAGTGCCTCATGCGACGCCTAGCTGGCGTTGGGAATCACATGTAAAAAGAAAAGACAGGAACTCACCTTACGTTACAAAAATATGTATTCGTTACTCGGAGCGAAGTCCTGTCTATCAAAACACAATAAAATTATAATTATTAAGAACTTTAGTTTTTTTTTTAATAGTAAGGGGAAACCACCATCAACAAAAAATCGATCGATTTATAAAAAACATAAGCAAAAATTGAATGAGACCATTAGTAACTTTCTTGTAGGTTGCTTACATTGAGCGAATGCCTGTTGCATTTTCTGTGTGCAACCAGCTTAACGATGACGGAAGAACAGAACTATACTGCCCTGATATAATCGAGAGGGCAGTAAGTCGAAGGTGGCCATTTTTTATTATTATTGATTTGGAATGTACGTCAAACGAGCTTTCTTCCTATCTACTTTTTATATTTCTACGTAAATTAGAAATGCATTTCTTATTTGATAAAGAGCAGTAAGAACGGGACGAAAAATCTAGTTACTACGTAAAAGAGCAGTATTTATAGACTTACTGCCCTCTCGATTACCAGGGCAGTATAGCAACCTTGTGATAATGTGCTGACTCGACAGTTTCTAATGTTTTTTTTTACTACAGCCAATACGACTAAGAGGTAGTATTCTTTTACAACACCATAAGAAATGAACAAACAACTCGTAAAATTACCCGTTCATTTCTTAATTTGATCCGCTGAGCTCCGAGTGACAAACGGCTGGTGTTGCGAGCCTCAATAATTTGCGCCTCGCTCTCTCAGACTCACGGAATTCAGTCGTGATTAATCAACGCTGGCAACACTTCATCGCGCGATTATAAGCTTTTAAATATAGGCGGGGGTGCGAGCGGCCCTATATAAATTAGCTAGCGATGAAAACGCGCTGGGTAGTGATGGGAGAGGGTTATGTCGCCGTTTAGTCGACTGTCTGTAGTTACAGCATCTCTTATTGCCCAGCCATTAAAATACTAGGTCATGATTTTTTATAAAGTTAAGTTACCTGAGCAGTTATAGTTCACAGAACTTTGGTCAAGCATATAGAATTAAATCTTGCGTGAAAAACATTATACCTAATGGCCAATATCTGTCAAATTCTTCCTATTAAAAAAAAACAACTATTACGTATTTTGGAAACCGTTTTTAAACCATCCACATCTTTCAGACATTTGCAAGTCCGTGCCTGTGGTCGATAATCTTAATGCACTCAACAAAATTATCGACAAACGCATCTCACATCACTATTCAACCCTTTCCCCAGCTAGCGGCCTGCAGCCCGGGGCGCAACGAAACAGTTAACTAAATTAAAGTGAGTGTGAAGACCGCTGCAGGGTTAACTATTCCATTTCGTTTATTGCGCACAACTCTGTTAACCCTTCAACCCGTTAATAAAGATATAGAGGCCTATTAACTGGGACTTAGTTTACTTTTATAATCATCCTTAATTCCTTATAGTTTCTTAATATCTGAAATATTAAAATGAGTTCGGATATTAATGCGGATATCAGAAGTTTTCAACAACACTTAGTTTATCATGATTTATAGAATTAACGATTAAAGATAGCGATAATTAATGGAAAATGTAATTAAAGGCGCGTGAAAGTTTATGCTTGGATTAAATAGTGCAACTAGTGTTTATGAAACAGGGCTTTACCCAGTATGTGATTAGCTAAGCATCTCGAAAATACTAGTAGGTATTTTTTCTCTAACTTAATTTTCTTAAGTACTGTCAAGTGACCGTTAAAGTTATTAAAGCAAAAGATGTTCAATACACTTTTATGTAAATACCCGGTTGATTATGTGCAAATTGTAAAGGGAACGTTTTACAAACAAAAAGGGTATTAGGCAGCTGATGACGCTACTTCTGCGGGTACTAAATATCCCACTATTGCAAACAAGTATAAAAAAAGTTTGATTGCTTGTTAAACGATACACCTTTGCTTTCCACGAACTTACCGCTCTTTGGATAGACACATGGACAGCTGCTAAACCCGGACGCATAATCACGCAAATCTGCAAACATCAGGATAGGTTTCAACTCAACCCTTTCAAATTTGTATGTTCTATGTATTAGTATCAAAATATCTAAAATGACACGTCGCTGATGATATTGAAAGCTTCGTTGGAATTGTTAATGTCAACACAGGCAGATCTGCGCGGATATTTTGTTTTACGTTGGCCATCACTACGACCCGTAGAATTCGTACCTCGGACTCTATGATATCCGTACTGTCGGATATCACAGGTAAGTGACACACAACGACATCCGATAATGGATTTTGTTTTGATCGGTCATTTATTTACATAAATACATAAAACATCGTCATTTGCGGAATGGAACGTGTCATATCGATATGGCCATTACTCAGTCTAGCTGGCTAACTAAAGTGCGTAATTTTAGAAATTGACAGAAATGTTTTAACCAGTAGTCTGATGGAGGTTCATCGAATAGTCAATTTATTCCAAAATATTCGTCTGCTTCAGTCCAGAAATAGTCTATCCAAATGCAAAAATTAAGTAATAATTGAACTAAAAATGCTGGTAACATGAGTTTTTACGACACACATTTTTACGACGTTTTCATCTTAATCACCAATAACCTTAATCAGTAGCTAATTCAATCTGGTGGTGCGTGGGTGAGAGATGGCTCTAAAACGGGACTTATACAAGAAGCACCCATTCACCTACATTATCATGTACTTAGGTAGGTACTGAGACGATGTTCTAGCGGTCACACTCGTTGACCTTCGAAGGGTTAAGTGACTGTCGCCACTAAATCCGTTTATTATTTGCTTTCTACTAACCCTGTGATAAGACTGGGGGTATAAAATTTTATTACAACTGCTATGAATTAAGGTAATGACGCGGTATGTGGCGACGCTTCTGTCATCGACGCCATCTTGGGCATTATGCGGAATGAGCGGGAAATGTTCATAGATTAGGATGATATTGCTTTCCAATGGAAACCGTTGTAGTGGTTAATATAAAGTATTTTATTGTAATATCACTAGATTTTGAAATAAGGAGTTCTACATGGTATAAAAGGACCCTTCCCGAAGCCGTCAACCAAGCTTAGCATCATGAACATCAAACTAAGTAACTTTACGCAAAAATTATTGCTGTGAAATGACTTTTTTTTGGGGTGAAAAATAACATTTTTAGGTAGAACTCAATTGTACCGCACTCAAAACATTGTGCTGGTGGATAGATTGAATAGTACGGGAGTCATGGAGGTTTTTAAAGTAAATATCTTACATTAGAAACGTGTACCTATCTAAAAAAACATGTGAAAAAGTTGTAACTTTGACCCCCAATGTCTCCGTTACTAGAAGGTTCCCAGGTATGGTCTAGAACAAAAAAAATATCGCAATGACGGGGAGACCAAGTGCTTTTTGGCTTCGTTAAGGGTCTTTTTACACCCTTTATAATGCGAGTACGTAATGTTGGCAACAGCAGGAGCGTTGCGAGGGTTAGTAGTGCTTACTTACAACACAACGTTTTATACTTGTTTCTTTTATTGACCTCTCTTGTCAGGAAAGGCTGCGAAAGGCGCGACTGCTGTTCTTAGTACCACCTACGTTTATGGACATAGGTGGCTAAGTATTTAACTTAGTATAGTTTGTGAATATAGGTGGTACTAAGAACAGCAGTCGCGCCGTGCGGAACGTCAGCACGATCGCCGCCAGATCGCCGTACTACAGTCAAGTTACCTATCACCTGTAGGAGAACTCGGAATGTCATTTCAGAATAGTCATAATCTTATTTTAATCGCGTTCTAATTAACACCTAGTCAACACAAATGGCGAATTTTATTTAATAGTTCTATAAATGCATTATACTTAGATATAATTTACGTGGAATACACAAGCAAACTTAACCGACTTCACGTACTTAACGTACAAATAGCCGTAGTGACCATTATCGATAGTTCAACTTTGTCTGATCCGTTATCAATGGATCTGCGGATAATAATGTGTGACCATATACGTAGGTGACCGGTTAATTGAATAGGGGACTTTATAGGTGTCTATAATTATGGACGTAATGATACTTGTATTGAATTATGACGTGGAGGGACGTGGCAGTTAGCTTGCGGCCTTCTCTATAAATAATTTCGTATATACACACATCAAAAGTGTCTAGGGATCAAGCATTTTTATGTGGATTTCTTGAGATTGAGATGTGGCTTTGTAATAAATTTATGATTTTATAAATTTATATGGATCCTTTTTGGTGCATTTCATAATTTGAATCAGGAACTGTGAATCAAATTCGAGTAAAAGATGAAAATCAGCTGTCAATATTTTCCCTATAAAAACATACAACGCATTGAAGACATTATTAGTGCTACTGTTTCCCTACTACTGATTAAAACCAACGTTATTATGGAGCGGCGACGTCATTTAAGCAGGGAAGAAATGCTCAGAGCCGTGGGAATGATAGAAGCTGGTTCCCGGCAACGTACTGTGGCTTTAGCTCTGAATACAAGTCAGAGTGTTATCAGTCGACTTTGGACACGTTACCGAAGCACTGGTACCGTGGCTGAGCGCCATGGAGGACGGTATCGCTGCACCACACGGAGACAAGACCGATACATTCAAATCTTAACTCGAAGAGCTCCAACAATAACCGCCATGATGTTAGCCGTGAGGCTTCATCACTCTTCAGGGAACTTAATTAGCGACCAAACAGTCAGAAACCGCTTGCATGAAGTGAACCTTCATTCCCGAAGACCGCTACGGGTACCACCTATAGCAATGCACAATCGTAGGATACGATATCAATGGGCTCTTGAACACAGAAATTGGGCAGAAGAACAATGGCGTTTCGTGTGCTTTTCTGATGAGTCTCGTTTTGGTATGAGACCGGATACAAGACGTATACGACACTGGAGAACCCCTGGACGCCAACAGCGATTAAAATCCTGCCAGGAAGTCCATCCTTATAGTGGTGGAACCATCATGGTATGGGCGGGTATTTGGATCGGCGGAAGAACTGAGTTGATTTGGATCAGAGGCAACCTCAACGCTCAAATTTATGCTGAGACGATTGTATCAGACGTCATCGTTCCTCTACAAGTGCAAATCGGTCCCTTATTTCAGTTAATGCATGATAATGCACGACCGCACACCGCAAGAGTTGTAAGACAGACTCTCGCCGCAGCTAACATCAATGTCCTGCCCTGGCCTGCTCAGTCGCCAGACTTGAATCCGATTGAGCATGCATGGGATATGCTACAGAGAAGAGCTCTGCCGAATATGGAGGGTATCCAGTCGCAAGAAGACCTTTTTTTGTTGTTGCAACGAACATGGGCGGCCATTCCACAGCGTGATTTGGATGAACTCATTTTGAGTATGCCAAACCGATGTTCTTGTGTTGTTAGTGTTCGCGGTAGAAACACGGATTATTAATTGTTTAAGTTACCCAATAAAATTTTAAAGAAAACTGTTATTTCAGTCTTTTTTTCGAACTTTTGTGTTAGTGGTTCAAATGTCAAAAATCCCTTTATTAGGAAAATGGCAAATTTCTTTATTAATGCAAAGGTGACTTGGTTTATCGTTACTGTGACAAACGAAAACACTTTATTTGATGAATCCTTAAAGAAAATTTTAATTAATATCAATCAGGAGAAAAGTTATTGCAAAAATATATGTTGATCCCTAGACACTTTTGATGTGTGTACTTTTAAACCATCTTTGGTAAGACAGCATCGAACCTAGACTTGAACTATACCTGGAAAATATACATATTTTGATGAAAAATATAAGTTTCTAAGGCCGTTGTCATGACGAGGAAATTACTTCAAACGAACTTAGGACATTACTGTATTGTATGTGTATCTCTCGGCCGGCCCTTCACAGGGATGGTGTTAAGTTACTTTGCTGGATAGACAAAAATAAATAACAGCCAGGTCAGGTAATTGTATGTTGCTAACTTATTTCATCTTTGTTGGCTCTAAGTTCAAGACTTGGAGTCTCTACAACTCTATCTACAACACGTTTGACACCAAGAAAAAAGCCGCTAATACCCTCACAGCAGGAAATACCTTGACACAGCACCGTTAACTGTTGCTGCACATCCAAGAAGTATCGATTCAACCCACTTCCATGACACGACAGACAGTGGCTGCCCCTTCCACGACACGACGCGCCATCACAAAGACATGTTACTGGTGTCACGGTAGCTGGACTACTTTGTAGGAAACATCGATAGTTCGACAACAAACACACAACAATAAACGTGGCCTAAAATATCGCTGAAGTCGCTAGTTTTGCTTTGGCCGCTTCTTTGGAGCTGATGATACAGGAGAACAGAGCTTCGATGAGGATTCTTGTAACCAGTAGCTAAAATCAACAACCTTTTAAAGAGGGTATTTGATGAAGGTTTTACTTGGTAATTGGACCTTCTTCTACTTCCTTATAGACCGTGTGTCCCATTTACTTTGGATCGGTCTTCCTTGCCGTTGTTTTCCATTGAGCAAGATTTTAGTCGATTTGAGCTTCTGTCTTGAAAGTCAGAATTTTTGTATTAGTGCAGTTTGATTGACTGCACTAATACAAAAATTCTCAGGTCACGGGATATATTTCTGTCTTAATACTTTGGGTTCAGTGGTGTAGAATAAGTAACTTTCGAATTAATAATGTTAGTAAGAAAGAGGCGTTAACTGATGACTTTTCTGACCAAAGACCGTTGAACCGTTTGACTTGAAAACAGTAAATACTCCTTTGTGACATTTTTCAACAGTTCACAAACCTGTATAACCGAACATCAGCGTGCAGCGTCACCTTCCTGCGCCCACGCAAGGAGCGCACGCGCACGCGTCGCCTCAGTTTTTTTCCCGGTAGTTAAAGGTTAATAGAAAGTTGGTAAAACAATGGTCGGCCACAATGGGCATTGTGTTGCGCGTCAGTCACGAGAGCTGGCCCACGTCGGCCCACGTCGCGTTGGTGTCTGTTACGTGTCACTTGTATATGCTTTTCATTTTTTGGGTGACAATGTTCGTGGAAACTGTTAGTGGAAATGGAAACATGTACAGAACTGTGCTCTTAGCTTTTAACCTTCAGCACAACCTTTGAAAGTCATCGTCGTTTTTATGGGAAAACACACCAGTGATTTTCATAATTGGCTAAGGTGGCAACTAAACCAAGTTAAACTTATACCTAGTGTCACTTACGGGATATCTTCCGTGATTGTCTATTATTGTCAGCCAGTATAACTTAGTTATAAACCGTGAAAGCTTCAAACAGTGTTTAAACCAAGTTAGCGCTTTTTAAAAACTGTTTTCCAAAAATTTCTTTAGCTAAATAAACAGGATTCTGAAACAGATATCAAGAGGCTTTTGACAAGTTAAAACTTAGAAATTCTTAGTACTTCAGAACGAGACCAATCCAGCTTATTCAATCAAAAATAACATTCTTATCATTAAACCCATAGCAACAGCAATCAACTGAATATGACCAATCGTTCAACCATCAATACTCATCGTATGCGGTAGTACAGTGTATAAGTTCTATAACCACCTACATATAACGAGTATTCGGTAGCCGTCGATCTATCACTTGTTTACACTATAAAAACGAGCAATTATTCACCCGTGATCAACTATCGATGATTGGATCGGTTATAGAGGTTCTTTACACTAGCACTGGCATAGCATACATGAGACAGGGCTATAAAAATACGATATGGTACTAACAGAAATGGTTGGGTTGATAAAAATGTACGTTGCTAGAAATGAAATAATTCAGTACTTAATTAAATCAATCCAAACCACCAAAATCAAGATTTAAATTATAAAGGGTGTAACAAGACCCTTAATGAAGCCGAAAGGCTTGTTCTCCCCGTCATGGCTATAATTTTTTTTTGTTCTTCTGGACCATACCTGGGAACCTTCTAGTTACGAAGATATTGGAGGCCAAAGTTCCAAATTTATCACAAGTTTTTTTTTAATACTTTTTTTTAATTTAAGAATTTTACTTGAAACACCTCTACGACCCCCGTACTATTCAATCCATCCTTCAGCACAATGTTTTGAGGGCGTTACATTGAGTTCTACCGTAAAACGTGATTTTTCACCCCAAAAAAAAAGTCGTTTCCCAGCAATATTTTTTGCGTAAAGTTACTTATTTTGATGTATAGAATGCTTGGTTGACGGCTTCGTGAAGGGTCTTGTTACACCCTGTATTAACCCTTATTCTATTTGACTGTACACAAGGTGTGGGTGATTTTAACACGTTCATTGATCAGAAACTGCTGAATGAAATTGGCTACATCGATAAGGTCACAAACTAAATTTCCACTCAGTGTACGCTCTGCTTTACAGATGAGTGGTGCCAGTCATGCCTCTGCCATGTTATTTAAAATGAATAACTGATAGATTGCTCATTGTTCGCGAGCCACCGGCGTCTGATCAGCAGCGGTCAGCTGATCAGTCTGCCCATTTGTAGCTTTCATGTCGTTATCTGATAAGTAGTGTTAATTGAGCAGGAGAAAAAAGTTAATAAGGTGTGAGCCCACTGCGAAAATAAAATGATGTAATTAGGTGTAGACCTACAATTTGCTGCTGGTATTAAGTGTACATTACGGGGTTAAGCTATTGCAATTTACAAGTAAATTAAACTGTTGATAGTATAATTTTGTAGAATTTTCCATTGATTACGATAAGACATTTGCAAGAAATACACTCGGAATATTCGGTATAAGTTGATAAGATCTAACACATGTCTAACAAACTAGCCAGTGATGAAAGGCTAGGTTTTGGAGAGTGTCCTAAATCATTTTTAATGTTTCAAAATGATCAGTCTAATTTGAATGACTAATTTTAGATTTTGAATTGTGAACGTATTATGGTTCTATAAGAAATTAAAAAAGGCAATTTAACTTGGGTCTATTAATAAACAATTTCTGAACAAGTAGATAGCCAGAGGTCTTTGGGGCTCATAAAATAGGCAGTTATAATAATTTTACTGTAACAATAACGTGTTTTTGTAATGTTCCTACGACTACGATGAGGCGCTCGAGCGTCGTTGGCAATGTTTATTGTGGCGCTCCAATCTCAACAGAATGCCCGCTGAATAGCTAACAACGCTGTATTTTACGTTGATTTATTTAACGGTTTATTAATTAGTTATATTTCTAGTGTGTTTTTCTTTCTTTACTTATTAGGACTGTGATTGCTTGACTCCTGTAATGTTGGTCTGTTGAGATTTTTAAACCAATCATTTCCGCAGTTCAATGAAACAAATATTCAGTTGAGGATAATTCTACAAATTAAAGCAATCAGCCCATAAAATATTTACATTATTACTAATGTAAATATTGTAAACCTAACCAGTACCAAAAACTAATTTATTATAACAACTACAGCTCAGTTAATTACACACCATTAAACCGATTATCACTGTTTCAAAATAAATATATTATAAACAAATAGCATGTATATTCTCATTACGCCAAAGCGCATGCGTTGTCAGTCAATCATAGAAGTTTTTGTAGGCTCTGAGTCTGTCTACAAGACACAGTAACTGAACAGAAAGTTCACTCTGTATATACCTTCGACTTAGTTCCATTTGTAACTGATGGCAATCGGGAGGCATGCTACTACTACCGTGGTTCGAGTAGTACTTCTTGTTTGTCAGAAATCTCTATATCCTATCTCTATATCCGTGGTTCTTCACGTATGATGAAGAACAGGCTGATTTTTTTGTAGGTTTCACCCTCGTTGTGCCCTAATCCAGGTCACAGTCTACCTGCGCTGTGTACCTTTCATCGAAATACGCGTAGGCCCTGAAAAGAGGACATACAGACAGACAGAGATAATATTAGTGATGTAAATGGATTAGGTTGGGCCTTCTGTAATTACCACTCTATATAGTGGCAGCTGTCAGAAGTAGTGGCTATTGTCGACAAAAAGTATCGATAAATTGCCCGTGTCGATCGATAGGTGCAAATATATAAATACAAACCTATTATGGACGAACGGATATTTGATCTACGTCGAATTCAATGGGCTGAACTGATCACAATAAAAAGTAGCTCGATTGCAATTGTTTGTTAGATCATTATTAATGTTTGTTTGTCAGCATGGGGCTAGTTATTTTTTTGTTGTACTAAAATATTATTGTGTGCTAAATTAGGCATGATCCAATATCATATTTCGCTGATTATAATAGTAGTCTGTATTTGATCCACTGTAAAACACACCTAAAAAACAAGCTCTGTCATAAAACTGGCCTCCGAGCAAGAGTGATCATCACCTATATCTGAAGCTATAAACTCCAGGCTTCAAGTCAATAATCACATTGATAAGTCATGTTCTTAGCCTTCAGCTTACAGGGTGGATTATTAAGATAAAAAAAGTTTATTTATTTTTATTCTTATAATATGAAACTACATCAATTTGCATCATAAAAATAAAACGGGCTGTATAAAGAATTCTTGTAAAGTAAAAAGCCTTTTTGCCTGCTTAGACAAATGTTTCGTCTAGAACACATTACTTGTCAATAGCAGTCACCCAGGGGTGATTCATAGTCGGGGATGGTGACCACAGCTGGTAATTGTTTCCCAACAGCCGGGGCAGGCCCGTGCGGGGCAGGATAAATCACTCTAAATCAGATAACATGGGAATAAAAGTGTGAGACGGTGGACTTTGCGGTTCCCGAGGCCGGCGGGCGGACACTAACGAAGCTTTTACAAGTCGGTGATTTGTTCTAAGAAATAAAGTACAGTTTTTTTTTAAGAAGGCTGGGTTAGTATATTATTTTAAATAACACATTCAGCGACATTTTATTCGGATTGTGTTAAGTTTACAACACCTACATATTTGTTATTGTTTTATTGAAATAGAGAATCCTGTCTGCATAATTGTTTATGTCTATCTCAATTCTGATACTTAATGTAAGTACAAGCAGATATTGTAATATTTTATTCTTCGTAAGAACGTATAAACAATAATATCATTTGTAACTATTAATTATAAAGCCAAAATGTGTCAAATGTACTGTCATATCATTGAACGATTACCATGCACGGTCGTTTGGTTCGTGGCCACTAACACTTCAAGCAGAAGAAAGATGTCAAGGCGGGCGGACACTGGTTGCAACACAAAAGGTGGGCGGATGTCGATTACTGACCTGTGTGGGAAGCATAGGGGATGATTGTGAGATGGATATTCTATTGTAACATCCGGTGGGAAAAGAAAACTGTGTGAAAAGAATACTACTCTTTATGAGATTGAGATGGCAAAAATTAAACTGAAAACATGGAAATTCATGTTATTTTCTGTCTTAAATCAATTACCAAGATCTGAGAGCAATAACCGTATCAAAACCAAATATTTCAGGTGTTCTTACCAACATCAACAATTTGCACAAGGCCAGACTTAGCTGCTAAATTGAGACCCACTCTTTCAGAGAGCTCTCGTTCTAATTGTTAAGTAAATAATGCTTATAAGCACGTGGTGGTCACATTACGACCGCTAACGGCCGGCCCGGACCGGACGGCCGGCTCACATCTCGTGGGCGGTTGAATTTGTGGCTGATTGGCGCTTTTTGCCAACACTTATTGAATGCGTTCCGCTATGGAATTATATGGCGATATTATATTTACCATCGGTATTTGCACGAGTTTTCTTAGAGGCAGTTTTTCTTGATTTTTGGGACTGGTGGCCTAGCAAATAAATGCATCTTCATTCCTCTGTAACAGATAATGTTTGTCTGAGTACATACCTAACCTACGGCTGACTGTTTCAAGATTACAGTAATTATATTTACTATTTTTTTTTCGTCTTGACACTAGTTCCTCTAATCTCTTCGTTTCACATTCTTCCACTACCCTATTAATGAATCATTACGTCACTCTCACAATATTAGCTATTCTCAAGGCCATCACTCCCTGCACCGACAGCCCACAACTCCACATGCCACCGCCGCGTCCACTTCACTCTCACCAATCCTAAAAGCCTTAACTTTCCTATAAACGGCTGCGGTTTAAGAGGACGTTGCAAAAAACAAATGAATCAATTACCGGCCGGCTGCCAACAAAAACGCGGGGCATTTCACCCGGCCACTAATGTAACCTCTAATTCCGCTCATTTGCAGGGCATTTGTAGCGCATTTGCAGGGCATTTGCCATCGGTTTTGCTGCCGGTCGTTTTTTACGGCGCTCAATACGCCTGCGGTTTGAACGTGTGTCATTTGAAAGCGTAGTTTGTGGTCACAACCTTTTTGCGGCTGTTGTGGTTTGTTCGACAAGTTTAGTTTTTAGAGCTTTTTGTTGGGTGTTGGTTTTTAATCGTGTTGTGAAAGTGATAGGCCCGATCGGGCTGCCAAATTATTATTAGAACTATATTTGGTAGCAAGTTGTGCAATATTCTATGAGTACCTATCAACAATTGACAAGTTTTCCGTCTGATCTTACACTTACATGTACAACTACCGCACTCAGTACACAAACACAACATAATCAAAACACACGCCATAAACAATACACGGCAAACAAACTAAATTCCGACCAGCACAATAAATATGAAACCGAGGTCTAACTTTAAACAGTGCCATAAATACGCGCGCTCGTAAAGAGGAACTAGACCTGAAAGTTTGTGCGGCCAGCGCATAAATCATACAATCTAACCCTCCAACGCTGAGGATTCCGGGGAGTGTATGAGACGCCCACTCCCCCATATGTCATTTCGGTCAAGCAGCCGCTATTTGTCTTGCAAAAATTCGTAGGAACATGTGAGGAATGTCTTGTCCCCTACGAGAGTCCGAGAGTGGAATGTGTAGGGTTAACCTTACCGATGTTGTGCCAAGATTAAAAGTTGGGTTATTGACGCGAGGAATAGACAGGCGAATAGTTGAGAGAGTTTCAGCTGAAGGGAATAAATAAATGTTCGGGTATTGTTGCTTCCCATTCCGGGAGAGTGTTTACTTAGACATTTACAGTTTTGTAGTTGAAGACAAAGAGAGATATTTGTTGCCTTTCATATTCTTTATCGAAGCTTTCATTCAAAGTCTCTAAGTAGAAAGGATTTCCTTCATCTACTTCATGATATACAACTGAACTTGGATAACCTCAAAATGTCCGCCAGTCTAACATCCCAATCCATTGAGTACCTAAAAATTTCCATCCCCTAACATTATTTTTCATTTTATACGAAAGACAAATACTTCACAAATCAAAGTCCAAGACGCTGGGCTGAATAAATTGCCCCGCATCCCAGCGCCCTGATTGCGGGCTACGTAAATATCGACAGAAAGTACGACAAACAGACAAACAGACCAAAACGGCTTTGTTTATACTCTCCTTACGGGACGCTTTTCGGTGAAATCTTGCGAATACTTTCGGATACGGCTCGAAATTTTGAATATTGTTTGGTGGAAAGTTCTGAGAGAAAATGTTTCAGCCTTATTGTTGTGACCTTCCTTCAGGTAATGTGGCTATGGCTTGCTTGCTTATGGCTGTTGTTGGGAGGAAGCGAGAGTTTCGATTTTCTTGCCCGAAAGGGTAATCTTACTAATATTATAAATGCTAAAGTTTGTAAGAATGGATGGATGTTTTTTAACATTTCACGCGAAAACGACTTTATGGATTTGGAAGAAATTAGGCTCATAGGTAGTTTATAACTTGGATTAACATACATAATTATTTTTACCTGGTAGTATGATCCCGTGGGACACTTACCGATCTTAACGCGGGCGAAGCCGGGGGCTTAAGCTAGTAATTATGCAAATAAGTGAAATAACCTGCGCCGGCGCCAAGTGCATATGCGTTACCGCTTTCGGCCTAATCTGCTGTAATGAATAAGGTTTCTCAAAGTACCGCTGAACTGGTCAAGTCGAGGATGAAAATGGAAAATATCTACTACTACTTACTTATTTAGTGCAACTTCAAGAAAAGGTTCGATCTTTAAAATTATAACCGAGATTACTAAGTAAATCTTCACCAAGCATGTAAGGAACAACCCAAACATGAAACAGAAGCTCGCTCAGTTAGCGGGCGCGGCGTGTGACCGCAAGTCGCGTCCCAACTAATGGGCCGCAAACGGGCCGCAGTTAGCACCCGTGAGGCACATCAACTGAGCTGCTTTATTATTATGTCGGATATATATACGGCATTTACTTTCTTGGAAAATCTTAGGCATCTGTTACTTTACGAAGCTGGGGAATATTTATTGGAAATCAAGTTGACTGAAATTGCCAATACGCATTGAGTAACTTACATGTGGTGATATACCCGTACTTAGAATGGTACCCAGTAGATTAGCTGACCCACCTTTAATTACACCTATAATTCTTATATATTTTATACACTTTGCTGAAATAAATAAAATATAAAAGAATTATAAAATTCTATCAATTCGTATTCAAAAAAATCTCAACCATTTTTGCAAAGGTGGGTCAGGTAATTGCTATCACTCACTGTCAATTCTCGTAAAATAATTTGATAATTTGTGACCTCCATGCAATGATAATCATTTCTAATCTTCGAGTCTAGTAGACATGCTTCCCTTCATGCTTTCCTCTGATTGTATCTTTTCACTCACGTTTTACCTTGGTCTGTTATTTTAGTCGGCTCAACAATTTTCACTATCTCGCAACTATTAGTGCCGTTTTTAAAATCAGCTCAGCGCGCAGGTGGCGTGTCCGCTGTCTGTTCCGGTCCGGTGTCCGGTACAATCCGATCGTATTTGCGTAAGCCGGCCGCCGTCCTAATCCGCTCCGGATTATTGACGAGACGTCCAGCTACTACGCTTATTAGTTGAGGGTTCGTGACATGAGAGCATAGCGGGTTCGAGCTTGTAAATGTAAGTCAAAGACCTTTGTTGACAGCACATGTTTTCTGTTGGGTTAAAATAACCACATGTTTGAATTTTTATCTTCTAGGACCAACAACATCATTTTCTCACGCTGCTGATGATTATAATTAGTGATTACTTCAGTTTTCTTATGTCATTTACCCTAGACCACTGCCCTTCAAAGTGTGGTCGAGAAGTGGTGATGGCTAAATTAAGTATGCCTGTTTGCCCTGCTTGTAGAAAATTGTAAATCCTTTTTTTCCAGGAGTGGATTGCTAAGAGTACCTCAATTTTACCTCTATCTTCTGTATTTGCTTATTATATCTTGTAGCCTCTCCCGCCTAAGTCTTGACCCACTCTCGTCTAAGACGGTGGTACAGCCAACAAGCAAGGGTCAGCCGAGGCATGCCAATTTGCTTTGTCCTTACTCACCTCGGATAACGCTCTATTATACGAAGACCTTTGTGTCTGTAGTTTAGAGGCATTTTCATTGGCTTTCTCTAAATGCCCGTTGGCGATAGTTGTTCCTCAAATTGGGGCTTTGATGATTTGGGAGAAAGGGTTGAATTAGTAAGACGTCTTCAAAGTGCATAATGTTAGTTCTGTTGTCAAGCGGTTGACTGACAGGACGTGTTAGAAAGTACTATACCGTACCGTGAGCGTACATGTATTACCGTATCGGATCGTTCTAGGTGTTCTGCTGGCATTGTTTGATTAAATGAAGACTAGCATCAGGATAGGAAGCTTCGCAATTTGTTAAACCAGGATCGTGATGCTCATTTAATTGACTTAGTCTTTAATCATCATAATAATTAATTACCGACACGACTCGTGTAGCAATTTGTGTCATAGACTAACACAGAGTCGATATTTATGTACTCTGTAACATGACGTAAACATTTTGTAGGTAAGTAATTGTCATTTCCTGTTCTATGGTTTTTCTTATTGCATTCTATGGTCAGCTGTAATTAAAGGAATTCGCGGCCACATACTTGAGCTTCGTACCTACCTAACGTGTTTGAAACGTGCATCCGCTGTTAATATCCTTCTATTGCAATAACATATAAGAGTTGGTGTTTTTTTTTGGCTTCTCACAGACTATTAGATAAATATATTAGTAGGACATGATCAATTAATAGCTGCTTTATCATCTAAAAACCATTTATGAACATAAACTTACATGCGCCCTGTATGGTATAAGACTTGGAGAGGCATTTTTTTATGTGCATTATTAACTATAAAATAGATTCTCCAATAAAAACAGGACATTTCAGAAAAGAACCGATTCTTAAATGTCATCTTACCGAGTCAGAGTTTATTAAAAACATTCAAAAGGAATAAATTTAATCGAAGAAAATCGAGTAGCTTCAGAAAGTAATGTGAAGGAACCCTTTCAAGGGGACCGTAATGATGAACCGAACTCTTTGAGTCCTATGTGTCAAGTAATATGCCCATAGAGTGGTTAATTCCATATTATAACAACTTGAATTCGTTGGCTACAATAATAATATTATAGGAGGTTCGTGATGTGAAACTACTTTCTCTCGTTGTTATTATTATCGGCAAGGTGCACAAACTAGCCGGGAGCCATAATTGCATTTCGTTTTAACGTTTATCAATGTTGTTATCATTTTACTCACTTTATATGTAGTTGTCATCATAGCCTTTTCGGTAATAAAGTATTTAATGCAAACAAATTAGCAAAAAAGGAACTTTAGTTAATTATTAAGAGCCGACTTTTTAGCAAGGTATTTCAATCTCCTGGTCATAAGGTGACGCACGTACCACCCCTCGTCATAGACGGTTTTTCATTACCCAGAGTAGTGGCCCAGGTACTTGAACCGCGAATCAAGTACCTGGGCCACTAGTAGTAGGGTCCTCCGAGACCCAGTAGTAGTAGTACTACTGGGTCTCGGAGGACCACTCAGACCACGAGGATATTGAGAGAGAGCGCCGGGCGTTGGCTGTCCGATGTAATATGTTGGCCCGTAGATTCGCGCGCTGCAGTAAGGCAGTAAAAGTGACTCTGTTTCGAGTGTTTTGCCAATCATTTTATACGTCGGTCTATGGGTCAAATATAAGCAAAAGACAGTCAACGCCCTGCGCGTACAGTATAACAATGCCTTTAGGATGCTGATGCGGCTGCCGAGGCACTGCAGTGCGTCGGGCATGCTTGCAAACGCTCATATTGATGGCTTCCAAGCCATACTGAGAAAGAAAGCAGCATCATTGCTCAGTCGTGCCCGCGGCAGTAGCCACAGCATTGCCAGGGTGGTGGCTGGCCGATTCGACTGTCCAATATTGTGGCATTGTGTTGAGTTGCATGTGAAAAAGATTTTAATTTAATAACGCGCAGTACGCTTCACGTTTGCTATTATCACATAGCATTTGTATTCCTTTTTCTAAAGTAAGTAAAATTTATTTGTTTAAACATGGTGTACATGATAAATTGCATGCAAGATAATAATGAGATACAGAAATGTTCAGCCGCTTAACGTGGCGTACAAGTAAAAGAAAAGATGTTTGTGTTTATTATTTTATTCATGACATTTTAATTAATTTATAATCTAAATCTCTAATGACTATATCCATTGTTTTTAATTTAACTTATTTTTATTATATTTCTAAATCTGCTTGTGGACATTTTTGCATTTTATTTGACATGTGTAAATTGTAAATAGTTAATTTTGGTGTTAAATTTAGATGTAATAGTTTTGTGTGTTGTGTATTTATTGTCCTTGATTATACTAACAAAATTATGGATCGTTGTGTCTGAAGTAAATAAATTGAATTGAATTGAATATAATAGAAATAAAACCTTACCGTACCGTACCTTCGTAAATTCGAGCATTATAATGTTTTTGTTCTCTTTACAAGCTAAGAATCCTGAAGCTATAACTTGGTTTGAACTTATTAATAAGTACATATTGTAACCTATTTAAAAAATCCACTGAATCTGATTTACGGTTATAACAGCTCTCTAAACATCTATCGCGGAACTATCTCGTCTAAAAAATGCGTCTTGTAGTAAGTGTGAAGCTGTGACATTTGACCCTTGGGCCCCCGGCCCCTGTGTTAGGCCCCACTGCCATCTGTAGTATCTGATGACCGGGTCGGTGGTTATCAGGCCGTTTAGCGAGGGTATTGCAGCACTGTTATTGCCAAGTTTTAGTAGACTATCAAGAAGTTATTGCATCGTTGTCTTAGCGGAATGCTTGGTGTTTGTTGAAGGAATTAATGAACTCATTTCCATTTTAATCCACTACGCAACAAATATTATGGTATCAGAGACTTCCGTTATACTGTGCTGGAACTATAAGTGAGTCATTTGGAAGTAATCAGTTCAATTATTCCGCTGACCCTTTTAGCCAATACCATCCTTTTTCACTCTCCACCTTTCGTTTATGTAATTAAATAAAATTCAATTGAGAGATACAATAGATAGATATAATTTCTGATTCCCATTAATTGCTTATTATTACTATCACTGTTTTAGCAGAAGTCATGCAAAACTCTTCGCCAAATAAGACTGTACTAAGACCGTGTTGAGTCACATTTCTCAAATACAAATTCGAATAAGAGAGTTGAAAGTCTCTCAAAAGTTCGGACACTTCACCCCCCCGGGGTCGTTTATAGCGATCGGTTGGCATCTGATAGTCGCCCTATCACCCTGTGTGCCTGCATGAGCCCCTGAAGATGGGTTATCATTTTATTTAGGACTTTTAAAACGAGTAGTTCCGGTAGGGGTGAAAAGTAAGGTGAACGGCAAGTTCATGCGTGTAACGGAATGGGTCTTTATTTTCTCTAGATTGATAAGAAAGTAATTATTTGTATCTAAATAGTTTCGTTTGTATAACTTATAATTTTTTTGGTTCACCGTACTTAATTTCCCAAGACATGTTTGTTTTGTTTGACTTTGTTTTTTTTTTTTTAATTTGCGGTCCCAATACTCAAAAATAAATATTATATTCATAGGTGGAATCCGGGAACGCGGTCGCGCTCTTTAAAGCCCCACGACCCCTAGTAATTACATTATTATATGAAACTTTGTTCACTAAAGTTGACGAATTTTGTGTAGTTCCTCTTTATTACAAGTAGACGAGCATGTCTTTCAGCTGTGGCTAGTCAGCTTTGAGAAGATAGATATTATGGAGTTCTTATTGAAATCTGTTATATTCATAATAATTACAACATTGGATTTGGAAATTGTATAATTTCCTAAATCTAGAATGAATACAAAAGAACCTTTGCCCTCGCTTGCAGTGATATGGTGACTATTTAAACAACTAGTTATAATAATAAATCGTTTATTTCAGGTATCAACCCATAATTATAACTAATTACATAAAATACATTAAAATAATATCACATTGCAATACATTTTTAAAATCAAAATTAAAATATTAAAATCAAAATTTCTATAATTACTATAGTTATGATCTACTTGTAAACAGTCCCTCAGCGTCGAACTGTCGACATGTCCTCATCGGCCGCGCTCGGCTAACAAACGCATACTGAGTTAACTGCGTCGTAAACCTCACGGTTTGAACGTAGGTGGGCCGTACAGCACTCGCATGTGTGGAAGGTTCAGAAAACCCAGTCCTAGTACCGAGTGTTGAAAAGAGAATTTGAAAAATATTCAAACAACACTGACATTGCGAATTTACGTTGAACTGAACTGTTGCAGATGCATAGTGTATAAAGTGATAAAAAATCTTTAAGTATTGCAAAAAAAACAACCGACTTTCGAAAAAATCACTAAACAGTAGAATAACTTTAGAAGTCGGTTAAAAAGAGATGCATAAAGTTCACCCGGGGAACGATTACTTTTGTGAAATATCTCGTTCCAGTCTCCCGGCGACCTCAAAATTTTGTATTCTATCAACATCTTAGTTGATTTAATCACACAAACATTTCAGTAACGACCTTAGGTTATTGAATACCGTAAACCTTCTGAAACTATTTACTATTTCCCAGTAGAGTATTTTTCCGCGTCACCATTTCTGAATGCTCCACAACGCTTTACAAATGCACTGTTCAACAGTTCACGTCGCTAATGCAATGTATCGGCTGCGCTTTCCACATCGCAGTTATAGAAAACAATGACACGAAGATTGTAGCTCACGGATTACGAAGTTCTGTATTGTAAAAATTAAGCGGTTGATATAGTTTTCAGTGGAGGTTCTGTATCTTCAATATCATTGTCTATTGGGTTCAGGCAACTATCAAGAAAGTTCGTGGACAGATGTAAATCCTTAAATCTAACACAAAATGTATCTACGCAAAATTAAATGAAGAGCTCAATATCTTGTCTAAGATCCTTAAGTGAAGAATTGACAACATTATAACAAATTAGATCTGATATCCCGCATTTCTAAGTATGCACCGAATTACCAATCACCCTGATTATATTTATCTGCATAGACACTCAAACGAACGGTTACACGTGACCAGGAAGAAGGATGGTACAGAACACAACGAAGCATAATTTTACCCAAACATAAATACATCCTTACCTAATTACAGTTCTATCATTAGTATTAGAGTTACTAATAATCAGCTAATTGTCTTCGTAGTTATTTACAACTTAGCCGTTTATTTAACTAACACTAGAATACTAAAGCGTTTAAAGTCGCCTATAAAATGATTGCAAGCATAGCACTCATAGTATAAATAACGCTCAGAAGGTTCGACCTCAACGAATAGCAATACTAGAGAGTATTGCTATTCGTTGAGTTCTTAGAAGGCTTGAGTCAATTAACATTCGAAGTTGGCTGACTTAAAATTTTTGAACTATCAATGTGCAAGCTTAATCAATCCACTGGCTTTTTGATGAGTTTTTTTTTTACAATACGAAATAGAGCGACTGATATTGTAATAGGATTTGCAATTTTTTGTGACTTTTCTCCGAGTTCTAGAAGCTTGTCAAGATGGAGTGGTACTCCTGCAACATTGATTAGCAATCTAGTCAAGATATTTCTGTCTGTTTTCTGAGGAATATATGGAGTTGATTTTTTCTTACTTTTATAAACGGAACATAGTAACAGGTGTGTAACGCACGAAATGCGTTCGCGCATATGCGTAAACATGCAATTATCGACTGAGTAATAACACGCTCAATTTGATAAGAATTTATTCAACTGTATTCGTAGAAACTGCTTTTAATTATAGTGCGCCTAGTAGTAATGAGTGTTTAGATTGTTCACATTGTCAACAGCTAAGATTACGGAGTGAAATAATGAAACAATCATTATGGGACATTAGTTTAGGTAGTTTCTTTAGCTTTGTTCTATCACCATCCATAGTGATGTTAGTGCACTAACCAGCCATTGACACCCAAATCTATCCATGATTATTTTTTTGTATTTTATGCGGATTGGTAGGTCCTTAAATAATATTGCTGAGCAACTTAGGACAGATATCACGAATGAATCTGAACGTGATCACGTCTCGATGTGCCAATGACGTTGAGTTTTATTGGTGAAATTCAACTTTACATAAAGCTGTAATTAACCACTAAAATAAACAAAGCACTTTTTAATCCGACGAAAGGAAGAGTATAATCGTTTTTGGGGATCCCACCTGCGATCAATCTGACTGCAGGTGGGATAAGTGTATCCCACCACTTAAACAAAAAAACAGCCGTCGATGTCTACGTCTATGGGCATTGGGCAACTATTATTTTTTGGTTCGGTTGTTACGTGTTCGTTATAATTAAGTGACCTCTATATTCTAGAAAAAAAATGGCGAATATAGACGGGTTATTGGTAGGTACAACGGACTATCACCTGCATCCATACTGACGAAATTGGGTTAGCTTGGTGTTCACGGAGGTGAGGTGGATTTGGACTTTTGAAAACTAGAAACTATGAGCCCATCATCAGCCTACTTACTAGCTCCCAATTAAGTCATCATCTTCCCCACCCATCAACGTTTTTTGTCACACCAAATTGAATAATCACCCTATTGGAACCCGGAAGCAGCTCATCACGGGCTATCTGTCAATAAATCTATTACGATTGTCAAGTGGAAAACTGTCACCGTTTCGTTCCACTAATCAGTTGGTTCCGTGGCCGCGCGGTATTATTACTGCCGCCGGGCGGGGAAGGTGCGCCAACGGTCGCCGCGCACCTTGCGACCGACCACCTTGCGTCTCGTATAACGTACTGTGTCCAGATACAACAAGATATCAATTAGCACTACTCATAAAACAGCATAAGAAATTAACATTCTGTTGGGGAAATTAGACTTTAAAGTGGCAGTCGTAGGGTTGGAGCTCCAGTGGTGACATAAGCCAGGGGTGAAGGCGGAAAGATGTTGCCACCCTACATTAAGATTAAGGTTATTTAGCTAAATATGAAGCGTGTTTTTTACTGCTCTATATTAGTGGACACGGCTGTCTAGTGAAATTAGTTGGATTCTAATTTTGTTGTCTAAAATCCGTTGAGATGGGCGATGATAACCCTACGGCCGCCGTAGGGGTCAGTGAGACCGAAAGTGACTCAAATTGGTTTGTTTACGTCACGCTGTTGGTTTTTCTATTGTTCTAGTGACGTGAGTATGAGGCAGATGTGGCGGTTGTTAATTAGCGCCGTACGCGTGTACAATATCAATGGTTCGTTATGATTCAATCTGACAGCAGCTTCTTCTTTTGTTTTATAATTGGTATGGAGTGATTGATACGGTTATATTTAATTTTATCATAATTATGTTCAGCTTTACAATGTGTCACTAAGCAGTTGTGAAATGTGGATCCTGCTGTCCTAGGCATAGGCTTTGTCTTCACTCTTGTAGACCGTTGCATAAGGTAAAGTAGTTACATCAGCAGAATGAATCGGCAATATTTCGTACACGTCAACGAGATAACCAATCAACAGTCACCCTGCCAAATACACTTCAAAAATTACGTCAGCCAATCAACAGAAGAAATCTAACTACAGGTAGCAATTGAACCTGCCAACCCTCAAAAACCTGATGAAGCATCACCATCTGTGTACCCAATCATACGTGACGAAGTGACAGCATAATACGCGTGTTTAGTAACAAACTCGCACGCACTGTCCGGTGCTGTCGTGACGCAACCTGCACGATTTGAATTGTGCCATTGTAACCAACCAGTGGCGAATGTGGCGATGTAACAAGATGATCCAGTGCGTAACTACTGGTATTGCGTATGGAAATTTTCGGCGCAAAAACTTGCTGAGCTTTGTTTTTTTATTGGAGCTGGAAAGGGTTAGGCTTAGATTCTGATGTGATCGAATAGTTGGTATTAATTTATTCCGTATTTTTTACACTGGATAATAGAAAAATTGTTTTATGATTTATTAGATTCTAATTGAAACTCGTTTAATAAATTAGGTTGTTTTGTATATTGTTTCTATCAATACTTTGAAAATTAGAGACACAAGATTATGTTTTTAAAATGTTATGCGAACTTAACGTATAAGCGATTAGTGGTGCAAGTGTGCCTTACATGTTTGTTAAAGTTTGAACTTTGGTAAGCCCACGGAAGAAAAAATTGAAATTCCTATTACAATATTTATGTAGTAAGATAGACTGATCGGCTGACATAGTTATTCTTTCTTTCCAGATCTCCTTATTAAAAAGTTACAACCGTGACTCTTTCCATGCTTTGCAATATTTCCCGGTGTTTCTGCAAACCGCTTAAGGTAACAAATATAAAGTAGTGTGCGAGTACGCAGGTAATGACTCGTTCTCCAAGGCTATCATCTACAGTAATCACCATAATTCAGCCATAAGCGTAATTAATATCGTAAGATATAAATCTATTGGTTTTGCATGTTCTGTTTACGCAGTCTTCGTTTTTACTCGCTTCATTTCATCGGGTAATAGGGATAAAGTCCCGGAATCTCGTGAATAAAAACATTAGTTATCTTCTGATTTCTTGAACCACTTATATAACCACGTAATAGTTGTCTGCCGGAAAAAAAAACAATTGTGATTTGAATGCTGTCAATTTGAAATTTTTACATTGTACAATTGTTTACATTACATTGATTACTTGATGGATGAGAATTGGAGGTGTAAAGCCAGAAACACCACCAGTTGTTGGTGTGTTTTTACGGTGCGAAGTTAAGAAAATCTTGTAGTAGAAGCTCACTTGACTAATCTTGAATAATCTTTAATCCTGTGCGAGCGCATGCTCGTTACTGAAATAAATATGAAAAAAAAAACTTATCTACTATCACGCGTCGATACTTCGTTAGTAAGAGAGTTTATACAGCCAAATTAGGCATCACATAAGCTTTTTACATCGTCCATTAGCAGCAACGGTGGTCATCACAAAAAGTGCAGTAATCGTACTAATCGTACGCATGAGCGGACACGCCATGCCGCTAAAATATTGCGATAATTATCGTATACGTACGGTTAAAATAATTCGCGATGATTACCATATTATACGCAACGATATCATCTACGTATCGAGTTCTTGAGAAACTTAAATGTTTCATATGGATATATTTCCTGATAGGTTGCTGAGCGATGACTAGGTTCATTTGTTTCATTGTAGTCTTGCTGTTATCTGTCTATCTAATGTTTAGCTTATCGATTAGATTATCTAATCACTAGATATTACTGATTTGAATCGTTGTATATTAATTACTAGTTGTTGTATCGGTAGTGTCTGATAAAGAACGTAAGTTTCAAAGTTTAAACCATGATTCAGAGGAGATTCGGAGGTTTCTGTTTCTAGTAAATGAGGTTTCTCAATAAACTGAGGCAGTTGACAGAGAAGAGCTGAAAGACAAGCAAGAGTTATCGTGAGTCATCGAAGACCAGAAGATTAACATGGAATCATTGTGCCTGACATATTAAAATTTTGTGTCTGAGTGACGCCTATACGTTTTTTTTTTTTTTTCGGATGGGAATTCATCAAATAACTCCTCCCGCTCTGGGCTGAGCAGGAGGGAGTGTCAGACTTTTACTGACTAAAACCCATCCATGTTCCTTCCTTTGCCCTTTGTGTTCCAGGGCCGCGGTATCTCTTTCGAACAGTCCCGCAACCCTGGCAGGCATCGGTCCTTTCGGACCCCTTCCTGTTTGCTGATTCTCTTTAGAACGGCGCAAATTAAAGTGCCCAACTAAAATTCGTTCTAGTTTGTCAAGCACAACTATTAAATGCTTGCTCTGTGCCATATTCAGCAGAATGACATTAAAACGTGAACCGCCGTAATTGTTGTATTCAGTTGTGAACACCATTAAGTCCTATACTCATAAACTATCAAGAAAAAACGCCGTTAGTTTTATAGCATTTCACCTTTTTTTGCAATCAAGTGTACTGTAGAGTGACGCAATTAGTGGCGGCACACTGGCGGCCAATTTAACGTATAACTTTTCTTTACTTGGGGCCAGTTTAATGTTCACGCCGCTGGCTAAAGGTGCAAGCGCACATGTCCACCAGTTTAAAGCCGCGACATTTTGGCAAGATTACTTCCACGCACATCGAGTTTGTCATTAGCACGTTTAAATATTCAATTAATTGACGGTTGCACTTGTCAACGATTTGCACTGGGCTTAAGTATGTAATGATTTCCTGTCGTTATTCATCAAAATAATTGAATTATTTTGTACTTTTGTTCGAATTGATCGAATGCTTATGACATGGTTGTAAAACGTAATTGAGGTAAACAAATTACTTCATGTTCTGCTCATATTTGCGAATTGTAAATACATAAGTGTAAAGTGCGTGCAGCATTTATCACCTTCTGACAGGTGGTGTGGCTTTCAAATTCAATATATTTTAACTACGTAACCATTTAAAAGCAATTACGTACCAGCTATTTTTTACCGGGTTATAAGATAACAGAAATAATGCACACCGGATATAAAAAATTATGATTATCGTTCAACAATGCCATTGTAATAAGGAAGCTTGTAAAAAACGCTTACAGGATACGTATAGGCATTTCAATTGCCACTTACCATCGCGACCGTGGTAATACAGCGAAATTACCCGAGCAAGATCATAAAGCAATAGCAAAGCAATTACATAGAAATTCAAGTCTATTTGCCACATTAAACACCATATCTCTTTACAAAATCAACATAACCTGTAAATTTTAATGCGCGTACGCTCACTATTTCACAGGTTAAAAATTATTAAAATACGGTGACCATAAACGTCGGAAGTGGGCCGTGGAGACACCGTTTAGCAGGACGGTCCTGCACATGGCGTCGGTCATGGGGTCACCCCAAATGTCAACGGTCTCTTCGTGACATTTATTAACGGTTAGAAGGGTTGGCTAAAGAGAAATTCCTAAAGGCCATTTTCTTTTTCCCATTGAGGGTGTTTTTACGGGGATATGATCGAAGTAACGGTGAATAAAATCAAAAGTTTTTGTCGTGTGGTTGTCGTGTTGTGTCGATCTCCATACGAACGTGTCGTGTCTTTTTGTTTGGTTATACCGTTTTCCTTTTGGAAACAAAGAAACGCATTGCACTGACACATGCACGACTTTTGATAGAGCTTGAAGTATGATTATTTCCCAATATGTTTATTTCTCGATTTACAAGATAAATTTCTTTCGATCTACTCAAAAGATTCACACCCAGTTTCAACAGGTTGCAGAAGTCAAAGGTAAAAAAGTAAGACATTATTTTTTATGTGTCTGACTTCAATCAAAGTAAACGTAAACTAAAATCGATGCATTCATTCTGTATAAGACCTGAAACTGACTCTTATGGCTATGGTCCACTGATTCCAGAAGATCTGAGATTAATCCTTCTCTACCACTCCCAGCTTTCCTAACCACCATCCGATAAAGCATAGCGTAATGGTCCGTGCAGGCGCCGCAGCACACAAGAAGCATCCCGTGGTTCCGCCCGTTGCACCACTTATTATCAGCTTCGCATGTTACAGTTAAAATTGTTAAAAATATGAAAGTAGTTTTGACTGGTTTGAGTCAAACCGTTGTTAACTTCTTTAATAATAATAAAGAATTTCCTTTTGCTTCTGCAAACTGCGCCTTAGTTATCTAGAATAAGTGTAAGACATAAATAAATGGCCACTAAGGTGGTTATCACATGACACCGTCCGCGAGGTCAGGTTCGTCGCCAAATGCGACGAAGCGGATCCTTCGTCGCATTTGGCTTGCATCAAATCCGTTGATGCACACGTACATTAATATGTATAGGTATACAGCCCGACGGCGCGGATGAGCGGCGCTCTCCAACTTTCCGCGCGGACGAGCGGTGCTACCAGCTAAGCTTCCAGCTTAATAAGTATAAATGTGTAAATAGTTGTAACCGACAAACCGGTCAAAACTATGTTTATCTGATTAACAGTTTTGACTGTGACATACACGTTTACTGCGCGTCGAGTTAATTGTGCACTCGGCCAGTTGATGCTATCGCGGAGTTTCACACTGCTTTTTATATTAATTAAATTGGTTTGTAAATGTTTAGTGATGATGTGTGCTCTAAGTTTACGGACGAGAACGATTGCTCTCGATGTCTCTGTGGCGGCAAATTGCAACGAAAAGAACCGGGATCTGAATCACAGTGGTCGGTGCAAATAATATTAGCAACTGAAACAGATTTGATTCAGGTGCAAGAGATATAGATAACTGGGAATCGCTTCCAAAACGTTTCGTATTTATAAAACGACTTTCAACAGAGTTTTTTAATTATTATTATTTTACTTTATCTCATGCCCTCAGTAAAGGTAGGCTCAGTAATGCAGGAGTGATCAATAAACAGAATCTATCTAGTCAGACTCCCAGAAAAATCAAGTACCTATTGGTGCATGGAAAGGCGCCTATGTCCACAAGTAGAACTAAAGATCGAGTTAAAGATATCGGAAGGTTTTATAGGGGTATACAGGGTGTAAAGTTTCCTTTATCCCCCATAAAAAAATGAATTTTAATGGCGATTTTGGTCGAAAACATTATTTTTTTCACTTATCTAATCTTGATTACTACAGAATAACTCTCTTCATAAAGACTTGCTCGGTGCTCTAAACTGGCCCAATAATATTATACTACATGATAAACTCGGATGTTTACTAACCATAACCACTGTTTATTGTTTATTAATTTTAACAATATATGTATACTGTTAAAATATAATATAGTAGTATACCTACATGTTATGCTTTTATATTTAATTACCTGTAGCGTAGATGGATGGCAAGCTAAATCTTAATCGCAGGAGTTTTTTTAAAGTCTATAGCTTATTAATTGCAACTCAAGGAGTGCTGCTTGAGTTGCAATCTTGACTACCTACTAGAGAAGTCCATGATTTTAGACTGTAGGTAATTTTAGACTGTAGGTAGTTTCAGAAATGATAGCCTTCAGAACTGCATTAGCAGTTCTGAAAGTTTGACATTATTCAAAAGACTGAAAGGAAAAATAAAAAGGTGATTGCTGACTATCATGAAAATATTTCAGGCATTATTTCCAAGGAAGAAAACTTACTGACAGTTTATTTCCTCCAAAAACTATGCAAATATTGTGTTAACAAAAGTTCTTGAGTATGTACCGAACAAACTATTTTACAAGATGGCCGACTATCACGACTCCTTTAATAGTTGTTTAAGAATTCTTTCACGACACTTTGATTTGTGCTCACCCTACTGTTAATGGTGGCTTTCATAATAAATTGCGAAGACATTTGAGTTGAATCATTTATCTCAGTTTGTGAGGCAAAATATTAAAAAAAGACACGACATTTTTAAAGGTCATTTTTTTATATCTTATTTCATAATTAATTACTAATAGGTAAACAATTAATAGGCCACATTAACATTCTCTGATTCACGGATTAACATGCGCACTTTTTTATATTCAGAATTAGATTGATAGAACATGTTTATGACCTCAAGCTCTACGTTAATCTAACCCTACATTATCACCATAAAAGGCAAGAAAATCGGCTGTAAATTAAACCTAATCAGACATGTTTGTGTTTCGGTTCGTAAAATGTACTCATTGAATGATAAGTGTTGTAAGTTTATATTGCGCTATCACTAATGCATAATTGAATTTGTTTTATTCGTTTACCTAGTATCAGTCGACACGATAGCTAATCGCATTTTAATTGCATGCTTTTATTCACCCGCCTTCTTTGATCATGTGCGTAAAAAGTCGCGGATGTGCGCACGAGTCGATTTGACAGACGGTGTAATTGATCGTTTTGACGCCTCTGCTTCATAACTTTAATGCATTACCATTACCAATGCTCATTTACTCCACTTTTTGCCCACCGTTACTCTAACAAAGTTGTGTATCTTGCAGCAATTTGTTCAATTGTCTGTTGCAACAAAAACTGCAACACAAGCTGCCTTCGCCAACCTAACATAAACAGAATCCATAATTGTACGTCAATACAACACACTCGTTACGTTTTTTCGAAGGCAATTTTACGCGCAGTTTATCTCAAAGTAATGGTGGGCCGTCACGATAGGAAAATGCATTATTAAACCCCATAACCGCTTCCAATATCCTACGCGTAGAGAGGTAACGCCATAATACCCTTTCGCGCAACAACAAAGCGATGGTGTAAATGACTGAGAGAGAGCGCCCTATTGTCCGGCCGCACCGGCCACTTTGAGGGTGACTTAAATCCGAAATTGGGTATTTCGAAAAATGTGCATGTGTCATTTATCACGACCCTCGCTTGCCGGAAAAAACCTAACCCTATTTAAAAAACTACCCCCCGTAATCCGGCGGCGGGACCGACGCGGCACACAAACAGTATTAAATTTTTCCACTATTAATACAAAGGCGTTAGCGGCGCGTCAATATTGGATGAATGCAGGAGCTCCGCAGATAATCCTTATTAGGAGAGGTTAAACAACCCTCCGTGAGACAACGGGTTAATCAGTAAAGTGTGTCAACTTAATGCATTCTTTGTGCTTATTACTTTTAAATTAAAATTTTCCTGAGCTTTTCCAATGACAGATAATGCGATGCTAGTTAATTAATTATTGTTTTATTGCCTGTCTACTTATAAACGAACTCATTTCATATTTTTGATTGGGACATTTTTTATCGAACTAAATAACCGTGTAGTGTTTCAAAGTATGTTTGTAGCGAGTTGTGCCGTCTCCTATACAATAGTATCAACTTAAATGTTTATTTTTATCATCCCTTCGTGCAATATTTCATCGGTCATCCCACCATAGTCGTTCACTGTAGGTAATTCGATTACAATTTCTCACTTTAATTGATGAAATTAAGACAGTCACGTGTCTCATTGAGCGGCTGGCGGCGGCGGCGGCTGGGTGCCGTGGTACCCTGGCGCGGTACAATAGTGCGGTTAAACTTTTCAATATTTTGGTTGGCTCGCGAGCGCCGCACGTGCCGCCGCGTGCCTCGCTTTACCCCGCTCTACCCCCGGATGCTTTATTTTTTATTATTTTCATAATTCATATTTCACAATAACAACTGAGAAGGCGTTTCGCACGGTTAGCTTATGAAACCACTTTCGCGATTCTGCGTGGGGCGGCTGAGACTTGGGTTTACCGCAAGGGCCACTTATGGGCCCGTTTTTATTTATATTACAGCGTTGCGCTGCGTCGCGTTTTGTGATCCACTTTATCAAACGCTTTACAGAGATCGCGGCGCGCGGGGGTTCCAACCACTAGGATCATAATGTTGGTGGCATTCTTCTTGTGACGTCACGATGTGTGGTTTATTGTGTTTTTTGGCGTAGGATTAGTGAGCCGCGGGCGGTGAGCCATAAAAAGCCTCTGTTTTCAACGGCATCCAACAATCACTAATCCTGGCCATTTTTGGTCGGCCATTGAGTCTAATGCTTGCATTTATGTGATTTAGCAATCTCCTATCATTGCGGTATTTATTTGATTTATTGTGTGCTTTATGAAATTATTATTTTTAGGCAATTTATAAACATATTTTCGCTGTTTATTGTAATCTTGCTAGTTACAATTCTATTTTCATTATTTTCTATTACCAAACACGGCTTACCCACTTACGACGATCATAAAACAGAATACGAAACAGCGGTTAAGAATTGCAATTGCAAAAACTTCACCCCGCAGGACTGACTCACGTAAAATGTAATGGGAAATTACTGTAAAATAAAAAAAGAAGTCTCCCTTAAAGTCGAACCCTTATTGTTACGGCAATTTAGGTAACACTCCCTCGCGGGGAACTAAGAATTCTTATAGCGAACTAGCAATATGCATGGCTTCCCCAAGTACAAGGTCATAAAACTTGAACGATTTTAATCGAAATGTTCCTCAAGAATTACTGTTTCGTTTACATTGTCTGTTCGAACGTGAGCAGATTGCTGATCGTTCTTAACAATAGTTTCATGTTGATGTGCGTAATCGATTCTGATTATTTGGATTCCATAAATATTTTTATCGATTTTGCTTAATCAATTAGGCGCAGGTATGTCAGTGTCATTAAACTGGCAAGATGGCGACGTCAACAGCTATTTGACATTCAAAGTACCTTCATAGTTGATTTTCATCATCATTATGGTACGGGTTGAAGCCTACTAGAATGTTTTTCTGATCAATCCAGGTGGTGATGCATCTATTTTTTATATTTCAATGAAATAGTAATTAAGTTTAACCTCGTAAAGTTTTATGGCAACATTTTAGGCTTCTCGGTTTGATATTATCTTGGAGATGGCACACCAGACTTGGGAATTAATACATGATCTGGAAACTGTTAGGTATATTTATGTGATTAAAGGTGACAAGATTACTGTCGTAAAGATCGACCTGAGATAGTTGAGTGCCCACTGGGTAGTCTATTTCAATGAGTTTGGATGTATTGATTCCATTTTCTCCACAGCCTATTCTATCAATTTCATCATTATCTTATTCATTAACTTAGGTCTGTTTGCCGAAGATGTTCTTATCACAATTTTTTTTTGTAGCCGTCGCATACTGTAGGGGTAGGAGCCGCAATGACGGCAAGAAGTGTTTATTCTAAACTGTCACGGTTCTTGTCCACAATACAAATTTTATAGAAAATTACAAATAAATGAACACACAATCAAATCACTAATTTGTACATACATTACTAATCTTCTACATTAAAGATTACATCAATCACCACACGGCAGCTACCTCCATCCATCTACTACTCCAACGATATCCCATACTCATTTCATCAGGAGCACCATAACAAAAGTATTTCAAACTTAATCCTATAACAATTATGTTTTTAATTGTATTGCCTGAGCTGCGCACACGCCGGTAGCCGCACCCGCGCCGAACAAAAAAAAATGTTGATTGAGATCGCTACGCGCTTCTGTTACTACTCAGTACTCGGATAGGTTTAATTGAATTTTTGTGTCGATTCAGATGATGGACTTCTTGGAGATGGTAATGAGCTTTTTAATTGAGAATATGAGTGTATAAAGATAGTTTATTGCTATATGATAGAGTGAAAGCTCGTATCTTTGTAGATTTAGATGAGTGAAATCAAAATGATAGATATCATTTATTTTAGCAAAAAGAGACATATCTGTGGCAGATATGACGTCTGCAAGTCTCCAATTTCTATGGTTCCGGTAAAATTCGAAGAATGGATTATAATAGGTATGTAGATTGTCGGAAAACACAAATCTTTTCAACTTCTACCGAAAAGTGCTATCATCATTCACAACTCCACTCATGACTAGACATGATAGAATAGAAGAGTCTTAATCAATATCTTTCGTGATTGTGGCACTACGAAACATATCTCCTGAGTCGTGAGGAACCCTAGCGACGCGCGACGCGCGACGGGCGACGCGTGTGGATCCCTTGCGTACGTGCTACTAGGAAGTATTAAACTCGTACAACTTAACCCCACGGATGCCGAGGGATCTTTAAATACATCCGATAAAAAACTAAACGACACCCCTCGCAATGCAAAAAACATCCCC
Source organism: Eugnorisma glareosa (assembly GCA_947578425.1). Taxonomy (NCBI): domain Eukaryota; kingdom Metazoa; phylum Arthropoda; class Insecta; order Lepidoptera; family Noctuidae; genus Eugnorisma; species Eugnorisma glareosa. The sequence goes on from OX387961.1 coordinate 22,051,087, forward strand.
CAGAAAACGTCCATAAAGGAAAATTTATCCACAAATTAATTTGTAGCGGTACGAAATAAAATTAAAGAAAGCGCGCGACTTAGTTTATTCGATTGATGGTGGATGCCTTTTTTCGTTTAAGTGAAGTCGCCCCAGGGGTACAGAAACACCACATATAAGAATGATGAGCTCATAACCTAAACATAAATCATGCTTTTTAATCTAACTTTTCAGTCTTACGCTAAAGTGAATCGACATCTTGAAGGTAAACATTCAAGAATACCATCAGGCAAGACTGTAGCAAACTTAAGCTTAAAAATACCGCAAAGCAATTACAGGACTAACTTAAGTAAAGTTTATCCGTAAATATAATACAGTTTTTAATACCATAGGAGTTAAGACGACAGCCCCGACTCTCATCCTCGGAATAAACATGACACTAACAAAGAAATCGTTTTGAGAGTCAATGCGATGTAGAAATGTGCGAGTACCTTCGGAGTTTAAATCGGACATAAAAGCTGCAATACATTGGCATTAAGGAATACACTGTCATAAAACGAAGCATGAATATTCACACCTATAGCTATTTTATCACCAATCTCTACTTTCTTGCTTGTTGCGTCACCTTGTCTTACGCAAATGATCTCTCCCCAATCCAGCATCCCAGAGGCATCCACAATCTGTCATATCTCTATGACAGTCACATATTTACGTTCAAACAAAATCTTCTGTGGGAACGCTATGTCGAAATAGTAGAATTTTCGCCATTAAATTCGGCCTCGACTGCCGTCTTATATCGTACACATTGAGTGATTTATTGTACACAAACGTACATTAGATTTTTATGTTCGTATCTTGTAGGTTGTAAATAACATCGGTGGTTGTTCCCCGACCCACTTGAAGATTATTACTGATTTATTTATTATTTAAACGGTGTGATGGATAGCCCCAGTCGGATTGTTACTTAGCTGGGTGAACTTTGCCATCCATAACATTTTGTTTGTGACCTTTAGAGATGATTATAAGAATGTAGGTTGTAACATTTTGACACCTTGTATTTGTTTCGTTTCTCAATGTCGGTTCTGTTTTTGTAATTAAACTAATTGTTTTAATTTGGTAACGATTTTAATTTTGGTAAAAGTATCGATTTGTTGATTGCATTGGTTCATTAGTGGTGAGTTCATTGTTAGGACACCACGATCGTGTGAAAACATCTGAGGATTAAATTATTTTGAGCTTTTTCGATGAAACCGATGACCAAACACACATCAATTTCATAACCCGATTCAACGTTACATTTCAAGCCCCATCTCAGCCCAACAGCACGGCACACTTGAAGCACCCCCACAAGACTATTGAAACTCTAATCCAATTCTTTCATATAATTGCCTAATCTTTCCTCTCTAAAGAGGAGGTGCTTAATCTCGGCCGGTGCCCCAGCAAGGTGAACTAACCGAGCCTGAAATGGTTATTTTTTAACTTCCCCATTATAAGCTGGAAGGGAAGTGGAGCGGATTAAACAAGGGAGACTAGATTTAGGGCCAATTTGAACGCGTCCGTATTGATTGTAACGTTTATGCGTCGTTTGACAGATCTGCTGATGCTGCGTATCTATTGGGAGGTTCTGAGAATATTGATAAAGCTTAAGATTAATATTGAGAAAGAATCGACCGTTTCTTTGTAAATTCACAAATAAAATGGCACTTTGAGTTTTACCCTTACGATAGTTACAGTGGACCAGGCCGAGTAATGGAATATTCCAGTATTTTAACTAACCACTTTCTCTGCCAAATCCACCAAAAGAAATTAAAGATGACCAGCTAGTTCCAAGTAAACCACACCAGTCAGCACGTGTCGTTTTAATCAACATTCCGATGTGGGAACAGTCGTTAAGTCCACTAGTGGAGCCATGGAGTTATGGCCGCGATCCGCATAATTAATACCTTAATGATCAAGATCATATAGCGGTATTTCGGGATTATTGCTGTTAGATTGTGGGTCATAGTGAAACAGAACTTGATAATGCTTTTATGATAGGTACTCAAAAACCAGACGCAGCGGAGATACTACGTCGCACTTGCATGGCGTCTCATAAATCATATCCAAGCGATGAAGAGGACAGGATTGAAGGAAGCTGTGTCAAAACATTTGAAACCCGTTCTAGTTAGTAAATTTTGGGGATCTTAGATTCACAAGGTGTTCAGGCTGTCTGGGGTGTCTTTCATCCATAACTCAGATCAGTCACCAAAGCTACATAAACAATTAGAAATCAAACATCACACTTTTAGACCTGAAAAATAACCTATCACCTCATCTGCGATATCTCCATTTACGCTATGTCCATCCACATCGCTATCACGTAGCAACACACGCGGTATCTGTGTCACATATCGCTATTGCCTTTCACCGTTCTATCTACAAGTATATCTCCAGATCTGGCCAATAAAAATAAATATCTCCGCGGTTATTTACGGGTATAGTTCGGAACATGTTGTTCTTCGCGCTATACCGTTGTTTGTCACTGTTAAAAACATGTTTATGGAAAAAAAATGATTTGTAGGATCGCTTCCCGGAATGTATGGAGAACGGTATGGGATTGAATTTGTAAGTGATTTCGAGATTTTGAATGGGTTTTTGGAGCTAGGGTTTTATTTCTTTTGTTGATAAAAACAGTATACGTACCTATAGTGTTGTAAATCTCTGGAATAGGTGAGCCCGATAAATGACTAAATATATGATTTGACGATTACAAAGAGTTAGTTCTTGTTGAAACGGCGTTGAGCTTCAAGGAACACGTCCATCACGCCTTGCTTTACTGTTCCTTCAAACCTTTTTCCGTCATAGGTATTTAGCGAATGCAAAGTGAAGCGTGTGTAAATGTAAATTATTTAATGTGTAAGAAACATTCAGCCTGTGTTGGAAATTATCTCAGTGAGTTTTAATAGAATGCACTCCACGGGAATACCGCGTTAAAAATATTCACATTAATTTTTTGCATTTTTATAAATGATGAACTTCAGGATAATAACGTAAGTATATAATTAACACACATTCTCACACCACAGAAGATAATATAATTACTCATAAATCAATGTTTCTTGTAGTATTGGTTATAAAAGCACGTTTTTGTATTGTAGCTGAGTCCAAGGCGTTTCGCGACCCCCTTACGAGTTAAAGGCATATTTTAAAACTATGCCAGCTATCTTTAATTACATTCTTCTAAAAAACATTTAGGCAATATTTATGTACCAATATCAGAAAGAAACGCGGTTTGCATTCTCTATACGTTTTATTGTACAAAAAACGGCCTTAACCGACTTCCGATAGACTATTGGCTATAATTTCGCGGACATTAACATATTAGCATATAAATTGTCTACAATTAACTCTATACACATGTAAAGGAATTTAAGTAAATGTATGGCCAATGTTTGTGCCAGCGATTAACCCGTCAATGTTGACGGCATTAACAGAATAAAAGATACCAGTAATAGAGTGCGTTTTCGAGTCACTCGCGAGTAGGTATTCGGTACCAATATGTTGGAGGTTGGTGCGGAGTCAGGCGTCGCATTCCACAAGCCTACATTCCTGCGCTGACACGTGGTGTAGGAAGTGGGCGCTGGCGGGGCCTGACGGGGCCTGGCACCAACACACGCCCTACATTATGTGTGCTATCTACTGCGTCTATGTATTGTTGATAAATCATTCAACTTTATTGTTGTTTATCCCCATATTAGTTCTGACTACTTTTGTATTAAACGTAAAGCTAGCATAGTTTCTTGGCAGCGAACAGCGATAAATTTCCTACATCTACTTACCTAGCAAGACTCACCACTAAGAAAATTGTTGTTTACATTAATGATCACATTAATATCGGGAGGATAGCAGCTTTAATAGCAAGTTGTCCGAGTATCTGTAATTGCTCGCAAGGTGGATTTAACACAAAGTAAGTTTAATTAAATATCACCTCATTATTTACTTGTGGGTAAAATAATCGTCCATACACATGCTCACGAGATAACTGTTATTATTAATAATACTAATCACCGATGCGACATAAACACATCGATGTTTGGAGCAGCTAAAGATAGCGATATTGCATGATTAGTGTCAGTTGTGCGAGAGCATTAGTAGCTGTGACAAGGTTTTAAGGATTGCAAAGTGTATTAAATGGAACAGGTCGTTTTCTACAATTAATGGAACAGTTTACTTCTGTAATTACATGCAACTTCTGTAAAAAACGCAGGACTTTATATATGATTTTCTTGACATTAAACATTAGAGTTGAGGATTATCATTTTTCATTTCTAACAACCTATGCAGGCAGATCAATATTTCCAAGTTTATTACCTTCTCATTAGCCTATAGCACTCATAATGAGCAACAAACAAGCTCGCACCTATTTGCTGAACGTAAATACAATTGAAATACACATCCGTAATAAGTCAGCGGAGACCGATAGCAGCCGGGACCGATACAGGACGGGTACTACTTCGCGTTGGACGGGTTACAAATAACGTAATGCGATTTGTGTGGCGTCCTGTGGGTGTATGTTATGACGCGTCTCGTTAAACAAGCTTTATTGTTTTTCTATATAAGTAAGTAAGGACGTATTTTTCCTTATTTTAATGGTAGTTGACGGCCGCGGGATTTTATTGGGGAGATTGTTTATGAAGTCTTTGCCCTACAGGGAAGTAGAGGTTTAATTGAACGCTAGCTAGGAACTGCGTTTTTGCACATTCGAATACTGCTTGCAAAATTCTAATGACATTGACATGTTTGTAAATGTAGAGACTGAAGAATCTGAAGAAAAACACAATATTATAAATGGGTATATAAATACAGGGTGTAACAGGACCCTTCACAAAGCCGTCCACCAAGCATTACGAGTATGTACATCAAACTAAGTAACTTTGCGCAAAAATTATTGCTGGGTAACAACGTTTTTTTTTTGGATTGAATAATCACGTTTTGCGGTGGGACTCAATGTAACACAGTCAAAACTTTGTGCTCGTGGATGTATTGAATAGTACGGGCTCAGTGGAGGTGTTTAAAAATCGTACACTAAAACATGTATTTAAAAAAAACTTAGAACATAAAGTTGTAACTTTAACTCCTATATCTCCGTAACTACAAGGCTCCCAGGTATGGTCTAGAACAAAAAAATGATTGCAATGATGGGCAAAACAAGGACCTTTCGGCTTCGTTAAGGGTCTTGTTACACCCTTTGTACAACCGAAACCGCCCTTGTCCTCGTCAAACTTTTCTTTACATCAGATCAGTGTTAAATTAAATACATTGCAATAGTTATATCCAGCTCCTCCCAACACACGTACAATAGGCAGACAGTAAACAGTGGATAAGGGCGCTGGCACACCGGCGGCAATGCGTCAAACCGCGACGGGGCGCAGCTCGTACGTAGGAGTTCGTCAAACCGCCAGGTGTGGCTGCGGCCTTATTTATGGCGAGCCGTGGGCCCCGGGATTTATAACACCAGTGTGTTAGTACAGGAGATAGGGTAATGTTTGGCAATGTGTTTGGTATTGGAAGCTGTTTCTTCGTCTTGTAAGTCTCTATTTAGGTGATCATTTTCAGATTTCGGATATGAAAAACGTCTTCTTGTTGTGCCGACTGCTGTGAATTGAAATTTTGAATGAAATGCTTTCGTCCCTGAATTAGCATTTCAAAAGATTCTTAAGAAATATTTACTAAGATACAAGTCAAAACTTATTACTTAGTTGTTAATAAAAGTATCGAACGTATAGGTGCTATGCGTTAGGCATTCATTCAGGAAAACTCATTTTAGATAATTACATATACGCAAGAAGTTGGCAGATTCGTCTCAGAACTAAGTTTTGGTAGTTTTTCTTGTACAACTCTCTTAACTTTATATATTTTGTTATATGTATGTATATATGTATTTATTCTTATATGTTTTAGTTTCAGTTATAAATATTTTCTAGTCTTTTTTTCTGTTATTGCACTTGTCTCTGCATCACCCTAAGGTAGACTGGTAGAAAATGCCCAAGGCATTAAGTCCGCCTTTGTACAGTTTTTTTACTTGTGCATAAAGTTTTAATAAATAAATAATTTCAGCAGATTATTTACACACGCATAACTTATTTTATCAGGCGTTATCTTTAATTAAAATCTCCACTATTAATCAAATCTATAATTATAATATACACCTACTTAATAGTTTCAATAAAATTAATTTTGTGGTTTGCTATTTAATAATACAATCTAATTAAACTTGTATTTACTTGAAAATTTAATCATTTAAATACTGACATGGTCGCTAACATTATATTATCATTAACACTGATAACGACTTATTTACCAGGTTGTTTTACAAATAGTAAACATTGTAAATATCCCGTTATTATTACTATTTTTCTATTCAATTCCTGAATACCATATTACTGAAAACACTGGGAATCGAGATGAATTAAGGTCATAATTCATAATGACTCGCTCTACTCATACTTTCCAATAGGGAAACTAGAATCAATTCTAGTAACTAGTGCATTTTGACATTCAAAAGTACCTTTTAGTTGCCTAATTGAAATAAATATTTTGACATTGGTCCGACTCCAGCGATAGCTAGATTCTGGAGATGATAATTCTAAAACCGTTTTACTGTCTGTCTCCTGGCCTACATCTCTCATCTCATTATAAATTAGTTGTTTGCTTATTTACAACGTGGAGAGCCAGTGATCTTTGTTTCTTAAACTTAACTTTAGGAACACCTTGTGTGTGTTAGATACCGAATTACTATAATGCCTGTTTTCACTAACGTTACACGTCAACTTAAAGAGTGGAGATATTAGAACTTACGACAGCGAACTCAACATTGCTCTTTTGTTTATGCATTCCTTTAGGTATCATCATGTACCAGTGAAATTGAGCATTAGTGAGTTTTATTACTATCAATTATGAATGAAGGATTTGTGAGAACATTTTTTTTTGCAAAACCTCTGGTAACTGTTCTGCGTCGTGCTAAAAACTTTTCAAATTAGTTGGTACTTTATACTACATGATATAAAAAAAGATACACATAATGTAACTGACTATTTCTTGTAAATTCTTATCATCACAGATTACCGAATATTATCTTATGTAGCGCCAGTCGTAAAACTCGCCAGCCAATCGTAGGCGAGCAGATAGCTAATCTATGTCCCACTTGAGTCATATGATCTACCTGATAAGATAAGTTAACAATAAGTAGGATTTTTACTGGTGGGTTTCGTATTCAAGTTAAATTATTAAGTTAGTGTTGCGAGAAAATGGCAAGCTGCTTTCTTTGCCAAACATAAACAGAGTAAATTACGATTACCGTTTTCAGCTCATCAACAGACTACAGCAGTCCACTGTTGGACATAATATCCTCTCCCATTACATCTGACCTATAGAAATGATGGTAAATATATCACTACATAGTATAAAACAAAGTCTGTCTGTCCCTATGTATGTTTAGATCTTTAAAACTACGCAACGGATTTTGATGCGGTTTTTTTAATAGATAGAGTGATTCAAGAGGAAGGTTTTTAGGTATGACATTGCACCCGTGCGGAGCCGGGGCGGGTCGCTAGTTTATAATATAGTGATTAGTCTACTACCCAACCATCGTCGTCCCACCTTGTTATCGCTGATCGCAGCCTTTTTTTTTTTCAATTCAGGCTTTTCATTGTTCTCCGTCAGTTGCACTAAATTCCTTCTTCAATTTACCCGTTCCATCTTTAAAAGTCTAAATGACGTCACATAAAGATTCGCTTCATTACTTTCTAACAAAGATATTAGGTCCCGCGCGAATCCTGTAACCCTTCAGACTTAACCCTTCGCGGGTTCATTCGCCGCTCGTTACAGAGGGGTTAAGATTGAGCCCGGACTTATAACCCGATGCAGCTTGCAGCATTTTAAGCCGAATTAAAGGAAATTTACTTGGTGAGTTATTAAGCTTTTTAGAAGGGGCTTGAGAATGGTGATTTGATTTTCCTCGTTTACTGTTAACGATGGTTTAATCAGGTATGGTTTATGTTTTCGTCATGTTTGTGTAGCATCAGCTTGCAGTTGAGGATGAATGTTTCAGGTATGTAAGTTTATTGATCGGGCAGTACAATTGCAATCTATTTTTTTCAAATGCTATTCATATGAAAGCGTGTATTAAACATCATGCAAATAAATAAAGCTTTATTAGGTTTCTCCATCTAGAACTTATCAGTCGTAGCCCAGAGTCTGCAATTGTGACAACAGGCTCACCCCTTTTGCAATGACTCAGCAGGGCGAAATGTGGATACTTAACTAATGTGGTACTACATCTCTGCTTAACTCTGCGACGTTTACAAGCGAGAGAGTTATATTAAGAAAAACATCCCTAGATGATATCGTAGTAATAGTTACTTCAGAATTATCATACGAAGCTATTTAATGACTATGTATCACCTGAACCCTGCCAAGTACATCACTATCCCTCAGCATATCAGATCAGGTGCACTAATTAAGCTGAGGTGTACGTGACGCCGCGTTTCTATCACCTATTAACGCAAACTCTTCCGTATTTGTGCAGAACCTTAGATCTAGCGTGACAAACAGATCGTATCGCACTTGTCTCATATTAGATCGATTAGATGAAGAGATCGCAATTAAGATAGCTTGTTTAGTACTTCCTATTCTAAGGAATTTGAATTGACTGTAGTATTAGAATTGTATCCAGTTTCTTATAACCTGATAGCTCTATAGGATATTGCCTTATTACAAACAAGAGGTAATTTGACATAAGCTGCCAGTTTCAAGACAAGTATTTACCAGTACCATACCAAGATGACTAAAGGTAAAGCACCTTTGTACATCCGTAGTCTGATGCCACTCAGACACCAGTCTGTGTTTCCAGGTGAACTGTACGTCAGTAATGGGTAACAACTAACAGCTTCTATCTAATATACCGTTCGAATACGCATGGAATGTTTTTCAGGCTACCAAATTTGTTAATCTCACGCTTACATCATCCATATTTTTATTAATTTAAGAAATTGCTAGGCAGTTTTGAGAATTTCAAACTCAGCCTATTCCCTGCATGTCATAAATCTATACATCTATACAAATAGATAAAATTGTAGTGTCTGTTTGTAATACCGAAATAACAGCTTTTTACTGAATGTATACGTTAGTATACCTACAGGTTGTATGTTCTATGTTAAGGGTTTGGTTTCCGCACTTAGTCCCTAAAGTGGACCATTGTACGTATCTACAGGGTGTAACAGGACCCTTCACGAAGCCGTCAACCAAGCATTATCTTATGTACATCAAAATAAGTAGGTAACTTTACGCAAAAACTTTTTTTTTGGGGTGAAACATCAAGTTTTACGGTAGGACTCAATGTAACGCACTCAAAACACTGTGCTGATGGATGGATTGAATAGTACGGGGGTCGTGGAGGTGTTTAAAGTAAAAAAAAATAGATTTAAAACATGTATTTAAAAGAAAAAAAAACTTGTGAAAAAGTTGAAACTTTGACTCTAGATATCTCCGTAAATAGAAGGTACGGTCTAGAACGAAAATTGATCGCAATGACGGGGAGAACAAGTGCTTTTCGGCTTCGTTAAGAGTCTTGTTACACCTTATAAACGGTATTTATAACAAAAACACTTTTTTTTCAATTTCTGTTTGTTTGTCTGTCTGTTTGTTTGTCCTGGCTAATCTCCGAAGCGGCTGAACCGATTTTGTCGGGACTTTTACTAGCAGATAGCTGATCTTATAAGGTCTAACATAGACTACTATTATTTTAGAAAAAAATATTAGGTATCCGCGCAAAAAAAAAAAACCATGGAAATTGGTAACAAAATTCGATTCAAAAAGGAAAGTAATTTTTTTTTGAATGATTTCACGCAAACGAAGGTACCGGGCAACAGTTAGTAGAAAATAAAGTTAGTGGGTGCAATGATAAAGATGTGGCAACACACAGAAAGAAAAAGACATAATAAAACCACAAACTACTAAAAAAGGCACTAATGATTCCATCTGACATATTAATACCTCTTAAATCTCAGTCGTTGTAGCCTCACAAATTACGATGTTTCGTTAATTGTGGTCATATGGCCTCAGACACTAAAAATACTTGAGTTTAGTAATAAAATGTTACTGGCTCGCCAGCCGTTATCTTATATGTTATTAGAGAATTGATAGATCAGTTGCTGTTGAGTAGATGTGACACAAGAGTGACAGCCACGATCCGACGAACGTTTTACTATAATGTTGATTTGCCGACATGATTTGTTTTGTATATTTTTATAAAAAATGTTGCTACTGTTTTTTGTGTTAAGAAAAAAATTGGTTGGTAATGCTGTTTGCTAAATGTTTTGTTTTGTTTAATTGGTACCTAAATTTGTGATAACATGAACAGTTATGATGAGCATTGATGATGATTAGGTTTTCAGAAAGTCACATGCGCAGCATGTCTTCTTCTTCTATTCTTAACAATGGAACAGAATATTAATTTGTAGTTACTTTAGGCGGGAAATAAAAAAATATGGCTAAATTAAAAAAAAAAGTATCCCTAGGACGTACAATAATAGAAAGAAATAAAATATACCTAAGGTCAGTTTCTTTCTTCACAGAAATCATGAAATGTCACCTCTGTAACGGACTAAAACTACGCTTACTTCGCTTCTGAAGCTCGACAAACACATTCTACCTATTTTCTCCTTCTCCTAATAAGAATCTATTCTTTGTCGTCCTCCCGTAGTGACCGCCGCGGGCGCATTGCGCGGGCGGTCCAAATAATTTAATTAGCGTCATAATTACTGCGCACGAGTACATCACGTGGGCGCATGCGTACTGCGCACATTGACGCTTTGATCGCCTTGTTTTGACTTTGATGAGATGGAGACAGGTTGAGGTGGAACAGATATTCCTGGGGATCCGTCACACAGGGTATCCTAGTATGGACGCCAGTCTCTCACAAAGGAACATATGCTTTTTGTTAAAACGTTATTCTTACAATTATATTTATTATAACTATGTGAACCTTTGTGAAGAGAGAAAATAAAGATATTGTATTGTATTATATCAGGCTCATAGAGACTTTAAATGTCAGGTAGGTCAGATTGAGATTGTTTTTGTTTCGTCACGTTGAGTTCAGGCTATCCTTAGTTAGGTCTACAACATGTAAATATGAGAGTGTTTTAAGGCTTCATACGATAAACCTTACGGCCTACGACACAAAGCAGCATTCTGTGATGAAAAAGTAAAAGACGTATTGGATTGACGCTACCGAAAACTTAGGCATATCAATTCTGTTGAAAATTGTCCTAGAAGTACAAAACACCGTTGAAAAAGTGATGGTCACCTAAACAGGTGACAATCACTTGTGGTGACACTCCCTATCAATCGAATCTAAGTGACTCCATAGCCCCCATAACATAACTTACCATAAGGCTCCCTGTGTTGTATGTGCCATCACACTCAAATACACAAACTACATAATACAGTCCCTACTACGCAATTGCGCATACAAACAATACTTCAAGTTCTGCCTACCCGATCACAAACTAATATAAAGAACATACAAAACAATGTACGCTGTAGGTACACATCAGCTGTTTACCATCCTACGCAGTAAATGTGATCAGAACGGGTAACTGGGTGTAGGCGACAGGCCCGTACTACTGGTAGGCGATAATTGTACTGAATTTATTGTAGTCATGTAACGATTGATGGCAGTACAACACAGTCATGAAAGGTAAAGCTCCCAAATTATATGTTTCTTGCAATGTAGGAGACAATGTAGTACCTGGAGACAAAATCAGCGACTATAGTGCCACATTCACCTGACATTGAAAGAATTGGAAGTCATGGCCAGAAGCCTTTGCCCAGCAGTGGGACGGTGTAGGCAGGCTAATAGTTATTGTACAAGTTCAAAGCTCACACTTTATGCTTAAGTTACGCTGGATAAGTTTCCAAGTTCTCGTGAACTAAGTTCCTTAAACTTGACCACAAGTTGAAGATTCGAACCAAATATTTCAGTCAATCTCAGCGATAGTGCACAAGATTGTTGACCTTAGAAATGATCCATTTTTGAAAACTAACGAATTTAATTAATCATGATTTCTAAGTATTCTTTTGAGCACACGCTGATAGCTCAGTCTTTGCCGTAATCATCTTCTGACTTTTCCAACTCACTTCAGTAATTACGAACTACTAATAAACTACAAATCTACCTCACTAGATGATATCATGATATCAACGCCGGTACAATAAGTGGTACTTGCAGGACGACATTCTGCGCCATGTTAATTACCAGTACCTACCACCCTAGCTACCTCCTTATCACGAGATATACGCGCATCAATCACCCGCCACAGCCGGAGCCGCGTTTATTTCTAAACAACCTACTTACTGCATTCTGTGGGGACAGATCTACTGATTTACTTGGGGAACCTGTTCCTTCCGATTTGGACTGGTCGTTAGATGTGGTTTGTTATGTATCTTTAAAGTAGTTCCTAACTTGAGATAATATTTGATCAGAATGGTTAACATACCTAATTCAAAACTAGATAATGGTTAATGTCGCGCTCCTCAGCCTAATATGCGCTTGATATGGCCGTGTTGATATGGGTTCGAGCCTAGGCAGACTTTGGTCTACTCATCTCATAGAGACAAAGATTCCTGTGCCACTGCTATTTGTGGCAGTCATAGACTCTGAGTTAAACTTAATTTAAGTTGCGCTTTAAAGGGTTGGCTTACAAAAAATCAGGTGCACTATGCAAGAAATGTTGCTTAAATTTAATAAGTTGCAAAAGACTAAGTAAGCTTAGATTTTGTAAATAAAGTGATTGACAGTCGCACAAAAGTACTCAAAGTTCGTTTGCTTGTTATTTAGAGCCTTAAATATTCGCTTTCAATGTATAGTCAGGAAAAAACCATAACGTAGAGTTCAATCTCTGTTGACTTCCCACATTCAATCGATTTTAAATTTGGTGGATGCACCTAAATGTGCGTAGTCAATAAATATGTGGTGCAATAATAATAAAGCACCGCGCATGTGACACAAACAAATAAATTGTTATTAATCAATGACGGACTGCTTTTGGGGATCTCGCAGAATTCAGTGTGATTAGAGCTGGCGTCATAGTTTTTGTTTTCTCGAATGGTAATAATTATAAAACCCAGAATATATTTTTAAAGAAAAAGTATATTTCATTACTCTTCCTCGAAAAATTACTCATATTATTGTTGCACTACTGTTATGTTCAGAATGCAGCGTATTTCACAGTCATGTTTTTTCCAATTATTTCTACTTGTGTTTTATTTCCACAGATATACTTAAATTAAGTCTAAAAATTATTCTTTGTTTAATGAAATAATTATGTTCATTAAATAAAGAATAAAGTATATCTACCATGTACATTATTTACATACTAAAAATAGAACTAAAATAATTCTAAAAAGAAGACTAAAAGTAAGTTCCTACATATATACAACGACGACAATAGGACACTTAGGCGTCAAAGTACACCTCCCCATTGCTGGAAAGTCTAAAAAGGAATTAATCGCCTCGGCTGTAATGACAATGTTTGCCCACTTGTAACAAAATATACTAACTCTATTCTGGTAGATACACTAAATAGAAAAAAAAAGACTACTAAATTACTCAAATTTTAACAGTGTTGATATTCACGAATTCAAAAAAAATAATGACATGTTCATTATTTTTTTTGTTGTCAATCAATCAATAAATTATTGAAATTATGAATCTTAATATTCATTAAAGTCAATGAATTGACCGTTTATCAGTCGTTGACTAAATATTTATATCAATGCACAAATTAACACTTCAAGAACGTAAATTTTCATTTTATGCGAACATTTGAATTGGAACACTTACTCGATATGGTCACTAACACCATTCCAATAGAAAATTTACACCCACTGGGCCAAGGAAATGAATAGACCAGGGTAATTAACATTTTATAAAATAAACAAGTCAGAATTGATACAAAACAATAATGGGTTGGTTGTTGATTTGCTAAGCAGGTACCTCTATTTGTTTCTAGTGCTATGTTAAACCCTGTGTGGGGATGAACAGAGGTGTTAAGGTCAGTGTAACGACAGGATTAGGGCACTAGTGGCGAAATTGATCCAGTAATGCAATAGCAACAATGTAAAAGATTACTTTTTATTCTTGTTTACTTTGATTGTCCGCAGAAGACATTATCAGTATCAGGGTTGTTTATCGAATCCAGTTTATGAGGTAGCTATAGAAAACATAAGAGAAATCTGCCCATTTTCACGACCATTTTAACAACATGGCTGTCAACATCAATTTAAGCAAAACACAAACAAATTCCACACATACTCACAACACTAAGGATTATCTCCACTCTTTCTGATAAATTCTTCACTCGAATGATATGTTCACGACCCAATTGAGTAAGAGTATCGTGCGTCACTGTAACATAACTGTAACTCTGTAACATCGCATTACTATGCGCCGCGGCGTCCGCACATCAGAAATCACTAGGTTACCGACACCACTCGATACATCCAATAGATTTTTTCTTCTACAACTGCATGATATATATTATAGTCGTAAAAAGCGGCTAGAGTATCGGCGAGTCGTAAAAATAGATGTTGTACGTTACGCTTTCCGCATCAATAATTCAAGATTACGGAGGGTGCGTCTAGCGCTTACTGAGATCTGTGGTGCTGCTCAGCTCATAACTATTTATTTGTCAGCTCTTGTTTGTGGATTTGGGACAACTACTAACTGCGCAGTAGAAGAAGCAGTTTATTTAACGTTTTACACAGGCCCTAGCTCGAGCACGTACCGTTAATGCGTCGATTTTTGAATCGAAAATACAATTATCCATTATAATAGCATTTAAGTTAAATTGTTTGCAATAAGTACAATCAGTATGAATAAATATGAATAATTCTCAAAATTATGAATTATATATAAATATGAATTTCTAATTTTAAAAATGTACGTTTACACCGCGCGCTCGTTCAAGAGTCTAGGGCCTCAGAAGTCGAAAAGGCGCAAGTATTATTGCAGCTTTATCTGAGCCTCAAACGGAATGATTAACTCAAACACCCCCTGAAGTAGTCTCTACCTGTCTGATGTGTTCCAAGACGGGTTATTGGATTCAAAGACATTTAATTGTACTTACCAAAGATGCAAAAACCAATTAACCATCTGGTACAATTAGTGTAACGTGTCAAATATGGAAATTATGTCACTGATAGTCTCTACATGGTACCTATAATTTTGATTAAATATAAATTTTCGCGACTTCAAGTATATTATGGCAAGGCAATAAAGGAAATTACAGCCTTAGTTACTTTAAAGCTTTGTCAGGAGACTGCACAGCATCACTATTACCAACAATACAAACCTACCCAAACTTCCCGACTGGAGACACACCACAGCACAACAGAGCTCTGCCCACCCCAAACCCACGAGTCACGTACGCCTGACATTACTGTATATCTTTTTAAACGCGACGCGTTATTTTTGTGACAGCCCTAGCTCTGCCCCGCGCGGTTTTATCGCGTTTTATTGCTAAACATTCAAGCATAAGTACTGCTTGTTATAATGCTTCCAGATTTTGGATGAAGTTATCTTTGGTACGAGAAGGCCTGCAGGGCTATTGCGTATCTCTGTTGACAGTTCATAGTGATCATCACTTGGCGAGTTTTGATACACAATGACCGTTCTTGTTGGTTTCAACTGACGCTATACGTGCAGAACTGTCACAAAACTCGGCAAGTGATGATCACTATGAGCTGTCAACAAAGATACGCAATAGCCCTGCTGGTCAGCAAGTTGGACTGTTCTTAAAGTGTCGCAAATAACTAAAAATTTAGAAACAACACCTAACAACGCGGGTTCAATCCTGAAAAAAGATACTCGAGACTCAATATATTAATTGCATTCCACATTGTGAACATAGTTGGTGGAACAAAGACATGATCATTGTGGATCCTGCAGGGCTCAGCAAAGTAGATTCAAATCAATTGAACCAATGAGATCATCTCTATTATTTTACCACCAGAGTTCACGTTGAATTATCCAAACACTTTTGAATTTGCTCGAAAGCTTCTCGAAGCTCTAGACTTGTAGGTAGACTTGTGTAGTAGATATTGTACTTTCGCGTTTTCTTATCAGTGACCAGACAATCGTTAGATTTAAAAACAAAACAATTAAACCATCTAGTTTGGCTCCAAACATCTCAGTACCAGGAAAAAACGCGTCGGTACCGGGATCCATTCAATTTCGCGTCTCTAGCAATAAAGCGTGATTGTCACGCACGTACACATTGCATAAAGCGGTATTACTGCCGACGGGCGGCCAGGGGACCAGCCAGGGGGGATCCAGGGGAGAGGGGGTCATACTCCCCCCAGGGTGGCGTTTAACGCACGAAGGGATTTTTTCAAAATAACATTCTTTTGAGCGGTGAAGTTCTTGGTTTTGACTTTGACGGTTATGACCAAATTTCTTTTTGTTGGTGCATTTTCTTGGACAGGGGTGCTCTTTATCCTGTTACTGTCATGGACGAAAATCGTTGGCTTAGTTGTAAAACTTTATATGCAAGGAAGAAGAATATGCAAGGAGGTCCTGGAATCTGATATTTTTACACTTATACTAACACAGGTTTTCCCCAAAAACCTACATCAGGCACCAGTTTCTCACGAAGGTGGAATACAGCTGAGACATTTTTGTACTTACACATTAACTTTAAGTCAGCTTTGTGAAGAGAAAAAAAAGGATACCTAAATGACAAAAAAACCTCACACAGTAAGACTGGCTAAGCCGTGTGAAAAGTCTACGACCAGGTGACTTTTCGAAATCTACTGGAAAACGACAGTTTTAGTGCCAAGACACAATAAACTGTAATAAAATTGTAAGCCGTGCACAAAATATACAATTGCATTACATTGATAGACTAAAGATAAATGTGACCTCTATTGTTGCTGGGGCATACTTTATGGAACTTCAATTCGACATCGACATTTTATGTCGCTACGCGCAACGTTTACATTTTCTGCACTCAAACTAAACTAAGTGGAGGTTTATAGTGTAAAGGCTGAGTTTAAGACTGGCCTTTCGCCCTAGCCATTGCTGTACCATTCAATCTTATATTTGAAATAGATTTTTGAAGTTCCGTCCGAACTGGAAGGAGGACGCAAAGGTTCACGAGAATTGGAAAGAGCGGAAGGCCTTCGCCCAGCAGTGGGACAGAGGAAAAAAATAAAATTTGGATCACAGTCAACGATAAAAATAGATATTTTAGAACCCAAACTATAGGCTGGCTTTTACCTTGGCCAAAGGCTTAGCGTTGCCATACAACGTGGCAACGCCGCCAGTCTCTTCGGTACATTACCAGTTGACAGCGTTGAGAAGGAGTTTTTGACGCCATTTTTTTAAGTTTATTGTTAAGTTAGTTACTTGTTATTTTAATTTATAATGTACTAGCGGCCCGTCCCGGCTTCGGCCACGGGTGCTTAAGTTACTCAGGGTGAATGTAGCTTTCTAATGGTAAAATAATTTTTGAAATCGGTGCAGTAGTTTTTGAGTTTATTCATTACAAACATACACACAAAAATACAAATCTTTCCTCTTTTTAAATAAAAAAAAAGCCTTTAATTCTACCATAAAACACAACAATTAAACATGAACTAGATTCATCGTAAATGTAACTAATCATATTAACTTTACATTATCAACATTACAATAATTCTATAACAATCAATAGCAACATTACATTATTAACATTCAATAGTATCATTACATTCATAAATAAATTACACTATTGACTTAGTTTATGGAAGTCGCCTCTGCGGCGTAGGCCTCTCCCAGTTTTCTCCATTTTTCCCTATCTCTAGCTTGTCTCCTCCAGTCAGGTCCACATCTATCCTTCTTTATAATATTAGTGTAGATAAAATATATAGCTAATAAAAATCCCTAATTAATGAAAATGACACTATAAAAAAACTACAGGATGAATTTGATGGACGAGGTTTATATTTATCAATTAAAAATCAACAGTAAAAAGTTAAGCAAAAAGAAGGCAGTAATAATGATTTAGCTCATGTTTAGAACGTGGATCGTGCCTCACGTTTTGTGCCGGTTATCGGTTATGTGTTGCGAATCCGATCTGTTACAGCTTCCTAGTTTAGATTATTGAAGTCCTGCAATGGGCTGCTAGTACGTATCACATCTGGCGTGATCCTATATGTTATTACTCCACAAAATTATGTTTCGGTTTAAGATGATGATTCAGCTGTCTATCATATTCTTGCCAATAGTCGCTTGTCGGATACACATCCGTAATTATATTAATTAGCATGTGATTGCCCTTATTCTGGGGCAGGCTCCTTTTCATACAGATCCTATTCACCATTCGTAGACTAGGGCTATTGATCTACGGCGAGCTATTAAGACTACCTCGTGTTTTAGCAAAACTTTTAAAAGTGAAACTATTACCTTATTATGGCCCGTTATCTCGTCAGTCAAAACACTGTCGTCATTTATAATAATAAAACGAAGAGTATCGGATAAGTCCAAGGAGTCAATTAACACATAGTTTCACGTTTTTCAGCCACATTGACGGATCAATTACATTACAGCTTAAGCACAAATTTATAAGTCACTAGCTGTTTCCCGCGGCTTCGCTCGCGTTTTTGTCGGAAATTATCCCACGGGCACGTTGTAAATATAGCCTGTGGCACTCGGGGATAGTGTAGCTTTCTATTAGTGAAAGAATTTTCAAAATCGGTTCAGTAGATCCAGAGATTACCCCCTACATGCAAACTAGGGCATGCCGAACGAGCTTTCGGTCCCATAGCAAAACCCGGGAAAAACCGGTTTTACTATGGGGTCGAAAGCTCGTTCCGCAACCGCATGGTCTAATACAAACTTACAAACAAATTTTACCTCTTTATAATATTATAAGTATAGATATAGAAGTATAGATTTAGCGCCCTGTTGATACTATTGATTGAGTGGTACCTACTAAGTTATACCCAGATGGATGGAAAATCCAAACAAACTAATCGTACATTTTATAAGTAATTGATTTTGAATAACACGAGATGGGTCATACATACTTACTGGGTACTTACTTGATGGGTCATGCAAACTATTAATTACTGAAAGTAGAAAAAGTAGTTATGGCGATTTCGTATTTGTTTCTGATTTGGTACCTAGGAAAGCGAGTACATTTGTGCTTTCAAACTGAAGTAGATGACGACTACGTCACTCGGTTTTCATCTGCTTCGTTCGGCAATGATGTTACTTTGACTGTGCTTACCAGATTAGTACCGAAATCTACAGCCTTATGTTATAATTTTCTCTTTCAAGCATCCCTCAAGCAATTTTAAATATTCATCCATTTAAATACGTTCTGGGCTGGTGGCAAGTTCGGGCCTTGTCCCGCGTCCCGCGAGCCATCGATTGACCGAATCCGGCGCGGCAGGATCGCTGCGGGATCGCGCGTAATTCCTTGCGCGCTACGTGCCCCGCGTGCGTAAATACGCGCAATCGCTCACCCCATTACGCTACGATACGCTGCTGAGGTGGCCAAGGTAAGGGAGGTGGCGATTGATGACATGGGAAGGGACCTTTAAAAACGCTTGTAAAACAATAGTAGTGTTTCACATAAACTGCCACTTACGGGATATCTTCCGTGACGCTGTTGCAAGCGCCATGATCGCGGGTTGAGTCTACGTGTAGTTGTAAACCGTGAAAGTTTAAAACAGTGAATATTGTATTTAACACTGAAAGAAGTATCTAGAAAGTTGACAGATGGATTGTAATGACATACGGGTTCTTAAATATCTAGACAAAAACAAGTAAGCTTTGGAAGTGTTCATTTGTTCCAGTACCTTTATAATAGGCCGTACGCGTATTAAGTTCAGTTTCGTTTCATGTCACACAGGCATGAAATTATTTTTCTCACATACAATTCACCCTATCTATAAGCTCATTGTTCTAAAAAAAGCGTAACAAAACATTCCAGTTTTGTTTTATTTCCGACAGAGTACCATATGCTAAAAAGAAAATATTAATTTAGTCATTCGTATTTCATCGTATATTCGTCATTATATTCAGTATATTAGTCAGTATATTCGTCATTCATTAATTTAGTCGTCGTTACCTTAATTCGCTACGGCCTCTGACTTCCGCGCCTCCTCAACGCATTACTCGGATCGATGTCAGATCGAAGGCAGCAATCAGCCTCCTTACAGCTGGAACAGCTTACTATCCCCATTGTTTCATCCCTGCCTCCCTTCTCGTCCTCCTGCAATATATCGCCAGCATTTCTCAACCACCGCCATGTAACCTGCGCTAATTTATGAAGGTGGAAAGCAGAAAGAAGTTGCTTGTTATTTCTCCTGCAATTAAGGAAAAAACGGCTTTGTTTAAGGATTCATGCCATGCAGGTTTGCGTCTTTACTTATTTAGCTGCTCATTGGTGATTCAAGTTGGGAACGTTACTTTTGAGCGAATTATACTTACTCTTAATAGGTTTTCTCTGTTTAGGATTAGTCAATAAAATGTTAGATTTGGCATTGTCTTTGGCACAGATGCTAATATTTGTGACGTCAATCAGTGTTGACAAACCACATCTTAAAGGTTATTTATTTCACAATCATTTAATATCATGCCTGTCAACAACAGTCTTTAACATTCAATTTGCAAAAACAACGCAATCATTTCTATTAGTGTTTATTTTTATAGCTTTGTTGTGCGCAGGAGTCGCGGGATCGTCGGCGGCCTTGACGCCGGCGCCTGCACCTCTCGTAACTGCGCAGTAGGTTAACGTAAATGTTTCTACGTCATCAGAAGACGTGATGTCTTGTTTCCTTGGCATTCATCCAAGGAGTGTAATGTCGGCAAGGTACCTCCTTCTTCCCGATAATCTGTGGGAAAACTTTGTTTACTTATTACTTTTAAGCTGTAATAACATTGTCATACTAAAACAAATGATGATATCTAACTCAGGTCATAGGCAAGCGGCTTTTAAAGCGTATCGTATTTTACAGCGATTTCCAACAGGATTGACAAAAGCTTTTCTGTAGGTCAGGCTAATACAGTTTTGAATTTTTCATCATCTTTAAGATAGCAATGCCTTTGAGACCCTCAGGACAGAATAGGTTTTTGAGCCGTTACTTTTAACTCCTTCCTTAAATGAGACGAAACCTCTGCCTTGACCTCAGCGAGAAACTGCAAAATGTGTCAGCAGCCATTGCTTGCAGGAACAGGCTATAACAACTCAAGAGGTATCATATTCTGTGGTACCGGAACTAGGAGTGGATAGTACGGTTTACCTAGTATCCTGCTGAATTGATATATTCCATGAAAATAAACCTTAACACAAACAAACTCTACTAAACAATTTACTTGGAACTGAGACACATTACATAAGTCACGTGACGTAGCTAAACCTAACAACAATTACAAATGTCAATAAATCTCCGCTCTCGTGTCTGAGTCAGTGGCATGACTCGGTACATAAATATGTCAATAGGTAATATTGTAGGACTTGTGTGCTTGTTATATGATTCTGCGTAAAGTTGCTGTCCTTGCGATAATCTATGAACTTACGATGCGCTTGGCAACTAGCTTTATTGAGCTTAAAGCTGCTGAGCGATCACAATCAGACTTGGACTGTTTTTTTCAATGCCATCGTCCTAATCAAATGATGGTTGAACATCCAGACCAGGGGGCCTAAAATGCCCACTTTAGCAGATGATATGAATTACGTTACAATTCCTAAAATGGTCACAAAGTGAACATTCTGCGTGTTTGACCATTTTAATCATTTTAACGTGATTCATATTATTATCCTATTATGATTCTGCTAAAATGGCCATTTTAGACCCCCCAGTGTAGTTCATACCTAATTGATTTTTAATTGTTTCAGGTAAGATGGATCCTGAGATGTGGCAAGTCACTAACTAAGTGCTTATCATACAATCCTAAATGATTCAATCTTTAAAATTACTAACGCAGCGATGACTAACTATCAGTAGTGCTAAGTGTTTGTTTCAAGTCTTCTAATTACCTATTAACCAAACGCAAGTGATTACTACGTCAACACTCGATTGAAACCAGTCATAATTGGCGTGTAACTTTAATATAAAACATTTAAATAATTGATAAATAGTCCGTATAATTTTTACTACTAATTATGAATAATTTTACATATAAAACATAAATTCGGAAGTACTTCTTACACAGTTATTTGTATTTTTATGTATAGTTGTACATTAATTGGATAGATTTCCATTTGCCCGTGCTCCCGAATGGTAAAAACGAATAGGTTACCGATGTTGCCGCGTGGATAGACCGCAAAACGAATTTGTTGAATAATTTATTAATGTATTCATATTTTTCATTTGAAATATGATTATTATAGGTTACACATGTAAATCGGCAGTTGTAGAAACAAACAATATAAAAACAACTCTTCATTGATGAATACTTTGCTTTGAATATTTAAATTAATTATTTAACAGAGTATAATATTAACAGAGCTATGTAGGTACAAAATAAAGTCGATGAACATTTATTTAAAGCTACGACTTGAAGCTATCGAAAAGAGTTCGGCTGTGGAAGATACGACCAGTCACCAATTACAATTATATTTTGGGACGAGGAAAGCATATGTTTGGGACGACCAAGCACTTTTTTATGTGGGACGAAACTCAGTGGGCCGAACGAAGAATAAATCCACGATGCTTGTTACCGTTAAGCACTGCTGCTGTCAATTCCTTTGAGATTTTCCAGGATGCTGCTAGTTTTCATTGTTTTAAAACCTGGATCAGAAATAATCCTGATCTATCTAGAGATACTGTTCTAAATCTCCAAAAATCCTGTTCCTTCCAACCAACCTATAATTAATAATTAAATCTAATGAATCGCGCCGAAATGTTGCCGTGTGGGGGCAGTCACGCGTCGTGGCACGCGGAAGAGATAGCGATCGCGTCATTAATCTGCGCGGATCACGCGCGGCGTGACTGTGCGCTACCGGCGCCGCCTGCCTGCCCGCCTGCGAGGATCTAGTGATGGACGGCAGTCGTGTGGCACTCCTAGGTGAGGCATGCTTGGCAACTTTTGTAGAGGAGATCGATCGATTCAGGTGTTAACAGCGATAGTCTGTCTTCTTGCAAATCCATACTAAAGGCCTAGACCAGTGAGCTTTCAACGGCTTTCGGTGGCTTATGTCAATTCAACTTTTTTTCGTCATTTTCACAAACGTTATGACTGTCAGTACACACTACAGTACACAGGTACAGAATAAGATTTGGTGTAATTTTCCTTTATTTTTTTAGTATCACTGGCATCGGTAATTAAGGTTGATAACCAAATGCATCCATTTTAACTATCCTAAAAAAAAAACACCAACACAGACGAGGTGGAAAAGAAAACTGTTTTTGCTAAAAACCTAACGTCTTTATGAAGCTCTCGAAGTTAAAGTCCTAACACACTACTTTAGAAAAACTCGACCTAAAGTCGTACTCGACTAAACTACTCCTTACATCGTTATATCGTGTGTTGCTGGACAGGTTTTCCGCCAGTTCCTCTTCCACGCCAGAACACTAGGAAGCGGTGAAGATGTTTTGAGGGCGTTTAAAGTTAACGTAAGTGTGTCGATTTCTCAGCCTACATACCTTACCCTCCTACCTTGAATAAATGACATTTGATTAACAATAATCCTTAAGGCCTGCCTAGGTTTCCTCTAAGCTTTGCTCCTTACATTAATTCTAAAACAAGTATGACAGATAGCATCGTGTTAGATACTCGCCAGCGCGACTGGCTGGCGCATGACGGTGGCGCCCGCACTCGCTGATCTTGAAGTGTCGGCTGTTATTTATTTATTGTTATTATTTATTTAGCCGTTCCATTTAATTGCATTTATCGTCTACTTACTGATAATTGTTGCATTCCATCGTTCAGCAGTATGTACTTGTATGTGGAAATAACATAAACTAGCAGTGTATAACTTAACTTGAGCTTTGTAACGAGTAATGGTTGGCAATAGAATTTGAGTGGCACAATGGCATTGCTTTTGTTTTTTACAACAACAGGTAACGGGTAGACTTAGCTTAGTTATAGGTAATTAAGATATTAGTTACTTGACCTGTTAGAAAACGAGACAATATAAACCACACATAACCAAGAAAATATAGTAACAAGCCACAGTCGACAGCTCCATGACGTCATAAAGTTTACAACTGGTATTAGAATTATGTTATCTCTTCCTGCCATTGTATTGACATAAATCACATCTTATCTCGTAGTTAGCGATTTCTTGTAACAAATTTATTTATATTATATAGAAAACGTAACCATAACCAAGGAGCCGGATGCCCATCTATCATGCAACATACATTACAGCTATATCTTTTACTAGCCGACCCGCACTAGCTTAGCCCTGACTAGCTGCTGAGTTTCTTACAACGTTTGAACCCCTTTTCCCCGCTGAGGGGTGAAATTTCCCAAAATCCTTTCTTAGCAGATGAATACGCTAAGATAGCTACACAGCGATCTATATTTACGTACGCTTTTTGCGTCCATGGTACTTTTAGATCAGTTGTTTGGGTCTAATGTCGTTTAATATATTTTTCGTCCCAACCGTCTTTCAAATTCCTCACAATGACTTAACATTTGTGCCACGGTCACCTTTACATCAAATACAACACGCACACTCTAATGTCCCGATATTGAGATCACCCTAATCCCGGTCAAATCGAACCCATTCAAAATTCCGTGCATTCTCGGAAATCGCGTGAATATGTTCGTCGGAATAGTTATAAAGTACGGTAATGTTGACCGGAGGCGGTCGCCTGTCCGCCCTGTCCGCTGTCCGGCTGTCCGTCCCTCACAGGTGCATGGGTTGCATGCACGCACGGAATCGGAGATATGCGGATGAGCTGCACATATCTTTAGGTGATGGCAACTTTGTGAGGTAAGACCGCGAAAGCTTTGGAGCTTGAGACAGTGCGTATTAGGATTGTTTTTTTGTAAAATATTTCTTTTGCTGTGTTTTGCAAAAATTGTAGAGTCCTATCTCGAATAGATTCGGGATTTTAAAATCTTTTTTGATTTTGGTTTAAGTATGTCGTAGTGAGTGACCTGGTTTTGCGCACACACTTACCTACGCACTATAACAACTTCCTCGTCGCTGGATAATCTCCGCTAAGACTAGCGGCCATGGCCGAAATACGGTCAGGAATCACGAAGTCTGCATTAGACAAGTCTTCTCTTTTTTTACCGGACTGCGGCGAAGACCTGTATGTATTTTGTTGAGACAAGGCTTCCTAAAATGCGGCAGGTCCACATACCACGCAATGCCACATGCAGTCAATCCGCTGCGAAGTCGTGTGCACGCGCGACTGATCTGCGTTAACTCTCCCAATCGCATGTCGCCGCGCATCGCCGCCGCAGGACTTGTGTTTTACATGCGATTATATTTGTGTTATTTTCTTTAATGTCTTAAAATATTGCACGTCTCCCTTTTGGGGTGGCTCATCATTTTCTTAAGAAAGTTTCTTGTCATGCTATACCAATTGACATGGTATGGCAAATAAGGTTCTGTCTGTGTTGTACCCATGGTGTGGCTCAGAACGGGCACTTACTAGGGTGTCTCACCGGAGCCTGGTCCTACCTATCAGATTGCTGAGACATATCACTGAAGATTTCTAGTCAGTATGGGATTCTCAAATGATCTCATTATGATTATCTATGGTCTAATGCCCTTAATCACATTACCTTGTATCTCTATTTACCGACATCTCCTCAGTGTAGTCATCTACTTTCCATAGCTTTATCGCTCAGTATAACTCATAAGCTCCATAAGCCAATGGTATACACACTATACAGCGAATGGAACAACTGCATTACGATCTGCTTTTGATCCAATTTACTTACAAAGTTGCGCATCACCAAAATTGTAACTTCGGGCATTTAAGACGTTCGTGTTTAAATTACAAGCTTTCTTGCGAACATGGAGGATGGTGGATGGCGGGTTGATCTGTAAATGCGTATAAAATAGCGCGGGTTTAATATGTGGCCTGGGGGCCCGGGGCGTGTGGTTTATGAGCGGGCGACATGCGACCGGCCGCGGCGCCCGCGCACCCGTAGGCAACGCAACTTAGTACCACGACACTTGCAAAACCAGGAATCATGATTATCTTCGTAGATAATTCGGAATTTTGATAAGATTTTGTAAAACTTGGGGGATCGCTAGACCCGAGTCTATTTGAAAGTTGATGCTATGTCGTAACATAACGTGTAAGTGGACTGCTTAGTACTCAGGGCGGTAAAGTTAAGGTACTCACGAAACATTGCGACTTTGTTCGAACGGTTGATACCATACAATATCATAAGTAACGATAACCACTTTTGATCAGTGGAAACATCTCAGCTACTGAACGAGCTGAGATGCAAACGATAACCTCGTAATTATTTTGGTTATTGGTTTTACAGACGAATGTAATTTATTACATCAAGAGCAACACCATTCACATACCATTCTCAATGTAAAGATAGGAACGAAATAATTAATTAAATTTCTAGTTAATACGTTTGTTGTTACATGTTATATTGATCTTTAAAAACATCCTATCATCTATTAACGCATAAATAATACATTGATGTAATAGATAGTCTTTTAACTTGATATTATCTAAATTAATACGATTCGAAATACATTTGATATATAACTGTCTGTGTTTGTTTTTATCTACTGACCACTCTACAGTATGATTTCAATCTTGAGGCCAATAGATAACAAATGAAACTTGTTTGGAATTAAAGAAAAATACGTATAATATGTATATTATAAAGCTTTGAAACTAATTTACCTAA
This sequence comes from Eugnorisma glareosa, assembly GCA_947578425.1. NCBI lineage: Eukaryota > Metazoa > Arthropoda > Insecta > Lepidoptera > Noctuidae > Eugnorisma > Eugnorisma glareosa. The sequence continues at coordinate 22,077,941 of OX387961.1, forward strand.
ACATTGAATTGAACCAAGTACGTACAGATAACGATGACAGTAATCACACCATAAACAATAACTATGCCATCAGAGAACTCTCATTGAATAAAATATAACGTCTAAGCAAAGAATAATTCAAAATCTATAATTGAAAATCCAAAACCGCTATCAATAAAGATAAACTACCAAAACGGGTGAAGTCGCGGGCCGAGGCTTCCTTCCCGCTGCCCAGCCTTCGGGCAACGTCGGTAAATCAAGAGGCGTCATGTGGACTCAAGTATTTATGCTCATACATCGCGATTAGACTTACGAAATCATGTTTTATTGGCGCAGTGAGAACTCCGAAGGTTAAGACTCACTAATTGATTGTTTGATGCGTTTCACAATGTCCGACATCGTGTTTTTTTCCGTGAGAAAATTGCTAATCAATATTTTGGTGAGAGCTTCTTCTAGGACTCCATTGATTGTAACACTAACAAGTTAAATTTTAAGATTGTTTTAACTTCTTACAGTGATGAAGAATACAAAACCATCATGAAATGAAGTCAGAAAGTCAATTATAATACTTTTAGTAGTAATGTTGTTATACTTATAACCTACCGAATGTCTAAAATCTAGCTCCAAAGTAAAGATCTATATCATTTTGGTATACCTTTGACTACGAGGGAAGAGTTGTAAGGCTAGCAATATTGTTTCAAAAGATCCTTGATACCTTCTGGCTACAATTCTCCCGTGATACACATTCAACTTAACACCTTTCGGATTGTAATAATCAATACCTGTAGCTTCAAAAACGAATGACCTATTTCGTGTACATCGCGAAATCGATTAGTATGTGGAGCCATAAGCCGGAAGGCATTAGTCGGCCTTCGAGGATCCTAGCCACTAATAGCCCGCCGAGCGTGGCCATTGATTAGCCACGAGCTACAGCTCGCTAACTGCGCCAAAAAACTGTGCCATCGTGAACGGAAACACACGTTTGTCTATCATTCGGATTGCGAAACTACGTGTAATTGTGTGCAAGGAAATGAATACAATTTGTTTGTTCATTTGTAAGTCGATGTTCTTTTTTTTTTGAGACTGCCTGCTTATTTCTGCGGATGTAGGCCTTACCAAACAAGGCGTTTTCTCAGTCTTAATCATCATTATCTTTAAATGAATGTTGGTCGATTTTCATTTTTTTTTCCGAAGTTCCTGTATTTTCAGGATTCATTTTACAATGCTTTAAACAATGGAATCAGCAACGAACTGAGCACCTCAACAAGAGGCAGTCGTTGTTAAAGCGTTTTTAAACGATTTTATTTATTTTTACAAGGTTTCTCAACATCAATAGAGTACTGAACAGCTATTTCATTACTATTTAATTTTACTTTTCTTTCTTTTTTATCGCCGTTTCTTTTTTCATTTTGTCTGTCAGATATAGAATCAGAATGTTAATGATGAATGTTGATGTTTATGTTGTTGTTGTTATCCCTCTGTTCTTCAGTACGCCTATGGGTTTTTCCTAAAACCATGTCAATGGGTTCATCAGTTCACTAATACTAGTATAAGACTATCGATATCAGCATTGTGTTGTTATTCGCAATCAAATGATCGAATCCATCAGACAACGTGGCAAAAAAAAACAGTTAATCTTGCAAAGATTGCTTCTTTATCACTATAACCGTATAGCAGTGGCTACAATGGGTGATATTCAATTAGTAACAACATTTAAAGTTCGATCTTGAGTGCTAATAGCCGACATATCACCGTTTGGCTGAAATATACAGTTTGAACGTTTTTTAGGGTTCCGTACCTCAAAAGGAAAAAAAATGGAACCCTTATAGTATCAGTCGCGTGTGTCTGTCTGTCCGTCTGTCATAGCCAATTTACTCCGAAACTACTGGGTCCAGTAGTTTCGGTCTCAATCGGTCGATTGAGTTGAAATTTGGTACACATATATATGTAAATCGGTGACCCAAACACGGACGTGTAAAATAAAATAATGAATTCTAAACATAGGGCCACTTTTAAATTTCATTAATTTACTTTACACGTCCGTGAAACTAACACTAACATAGAAATTTAAAAAAAAATGTGTTACATATCCTTTAAAATTATTTAAGGAAATGGGCGATTTTGAGCATTAAAAAAATACAAAAAAATAGTTATTTGTCTATAGATTACAGAAAAAACCTATAAGAAAGCTATAATAATAAATAATATAGGGGGCTCGCCTCAACGGTTCACCCAGGTGGTCTCATGAGGTGGACGGTGGGTAAGAACCGTATGATGGTACGAAACCCTTCATGCGCGAGTCTGACTCGCACTTGACTGGTTTTGTAGATATCATGAGGGTAAGACTGCGTATAAGTTATGTTTTTTTTTTTTAATTCTCAATGTGTTTCCTTAACTTAAAAAATAAAATTGCCAGGAACTGTGGGCCTAACTCATCATTCATCATCATCATTTCAGCCGAAAGACGTCCACTGCTAGACATAGGCCTTCCCCAGGTGTCGCCACATTGACCGGACCCGTGCGTCTAGCATCCAGCAGATCACCGCAACCTTCACCAGGTCATTGGTCCACCTAGTGAGAGGCATCCCAACGCAACGTCTTCCAGCTCGCGGTCGCCACTCCAGCACTTTTCGGTCTCATCGGCCATCTGTTCTGCGAGCAATGTACCCTGCCCACTGCTACTTAAGTTTGGCAATTCTTCGGGCTACGTCGGTAACCTTGGTAGTTGGGTGAAGGACCAGGTTTCGGTCCCGTATGTAATCACTGGCAACACACACTGGTCATAGACTTTCGTCTTGAGACACTGCGGTAAGTTGGACGAGAAGATACCGCGCAACTTCCCGAACGCTGCTCAGCCGAGTCGGATTCGATGATTGACCTCTTTCTCGAAGTTAGACCTACTTAACTGGACCGTTTGTCCCAGGTAGACATAATCGTCTCCAACTTCGAGTATAGATACTCCGATCTTGATATGAGTCAGTGTTACATGGGCATACAACATGACCTTGGTTTTGTCTATGTTCATTTTAAGACCCACTCTTTCGGAAGCTCTACTGAGGTCATCGAGCTTTGTACTGAGGTCCCCCATGGTCCACTATAAATATCGTCGGCAAACCGAAGGTGAGTGATGTACTCGCCATTGACGTTGATGCCTAGCCTTCTCCAGTGCAGCGGTGAATAGTTTATTTGTTTATTTAAACTTCATGTACAATAGTGGTACATAGGCGGACTTAATGCCATTAGGCATTCTCTACCAGTCAACCTTTGGGTTCAATAAGAAAACGCTGTGGTAGGGTAAAAAATCAAACTTAAACTCAAACTCAAATTATTTATTTGCGAAACATAGGTACATTTAAATAAGTATCTAAAAAAAAATATATTTATATAAGTACTTATAGTGATACTAATACACATAATTATTTATTCAGACTTAGATAGTGGTTACGAACTTTTCTTTTAAAAGTGAATTTGCTTTCAGCTTTCTTAATGCCAAAAGGTAGCGCGTTCCAGAGCTTTATAGTAGAGACAGCGTAAGAATTTGACTTAAAACCGGTGCGGTGTGAAGGAATTCGGAGAAGTAGATTCTTGGAAGCTCTAAGGTTACGATTGTAAGAGCTGCCCAGCACTTTGAAGTATTTTTTTAGATGATCGGGAGCAAATCGATCGTTCATAATCGTGAAGAGCATGCAGAGAGATCTGAGGGACCTCCTGAGTCGGATAGGCAACCATTTAAGCTGAGAACGGAAGGCAGAAATGTGATCGTATTTACGAAGGCCAAAAACTAAGCGAATACAATTATTGAGAAGTCGATCCAATTCATTTAGAAGTTCTTGGGAAAGATCAGAATAACAAACATCAGCATAGTCGATAATGGGAAGTACAAGTGACTGGACCAAAGTAAGTTTGGTGCTAGATGGCAGGCTAAATGCTTGAATCTATAGAGAGACCGCAGTGAGAACGTGACTTTCTGGCTCACCTGAGCCACGTGTTTATTCCAACTTAAACTGCCGTCAATATACAGACCTAAGTCTTTTACGTGCGGTGAAAGAGATATGACGGAGTTTTCTTACATCAGTGGCATAAGTTGGCTAGTGTTCACATTTCTCAAATAGTACGAACTACCAATGAGGATGGCCTGACATTTCCCGACGTTAACAGAAACCCCAAATTTGCCAGACCATTCTTCGATAGTTCGAAGATCAGCATTGAGTGATGAAATGCAATTGTCAAGGTTGGCAATGTCTGACTGAGCGTATAGTTGCAAGTCATCAGCGTACAGATGGTAAGAACATTTGAGGACAGCAGTGATGGAGTTAATAAATAAAGAAAATAAGAGAGGAGAGAGTATACCACCTTGTGGAACACCAGTTACCAGGTCACACCAGTCAGAGCAATCCTGACCAGCACGCACCGCCTGCTGGCGACCACGAAGATATGATGAAATCCAATCACGTGACAACGAAGAGACCCCAAATTGAGCCAGTATGGCCAGGAGAATGTCGTGATCAACGGTGTTAAAAGCATTGGAAAAGTCTATTAAAACTAAGACCGTTAATCTCGAATTCTCCAGGCCATCTCTTATGTCTTCAGTAACTTTAAGCAGAGCTGTGGCTGTGCTGTGACCAGGCCGAAAACCAGATTGGAAACTGGACAACAGGTCATTCTTAAATACGTAGGAGGATATTTGATTAAGGGCAACTGCTTCTAGGATCTTGGAAAGGAAAGGGAGAATGGAGATCGGCCTAAAGTGATTAGCTAAACTAGGGTTGGAAATTTTAGGGAGAGCGATAATATAAGCCTTACGCCACCTTGCAGGAAACACACCAGTCTGCAGAGATGGATTGATGATGTGCGTAATAATTGGAATTAAGTTCTCGATCATAAAAGATAACATAGTTCGACTGACGCCATCACAGCCCACAGCCTTAGACTTAATTGAGGCAAAATATTTATGGACCTCAACGTTAGTCACGGGGGAGAAAGAAAAAGAGTCAGGAGGAAACATTGGCTTGGAAGTAATATCAAGGATAGTTTTATTCTTAACGTCAACCGCAAGCGTCGCAGACGTTGAAAAATGTTTATTGAGAACGTTTAAAGGCAGATTAAGAGATAAAATACTAGAGGGGGACTTTGTTATGCCAAGTGATTTGAGAAACTTCCAAATATCAGCCGGTGAAGAATTGAGGACACTTTCACAAATGTATCGGCGTTTAGATACTCTTACCATCTGGTAGCAGCGGTTTCTAGCCAACTTGTACAGGTTCCAGTTCTCCTCACTGCGGTCTTGCCTATATTTTCTAAAAGCTCGGTCACGTCGTGTCATTGCTATCCGAACTCCAGGGGTAATCCATGGAGCTGGGGGGCGCTTGACGCGAACAGCCCTCAATGGCGCATGCCTGTCAATGAGCTGGAGTACATATTTGTTAAATAGTTCCACCTTCTGATCCACTGATGGTGACTGGGCAATATCAACCCAATCAAGAGCTTGTGCAGCGGTATTGAGTTTTTCTTTGTCTAATCTTACGAAATTCCGGATGAAAACAATAGCAGGCCGCTGCTTTGGAGGTTTAATTTTGTAAGACAGATAAATCAGATCGTGTCTGGATAAACCAGGCCCAGCGATCTGACCATGGTTGGCAACGAGATCCACAGAAGATGCAAGCATGAGATCGAGCCAGGAATCGCTTGAGTCAATGTTATGATGAGTCGGACTAAGTTTAAGAAGTGACAGACTCGACGACTCCAGGATCGCACTCAGCCTACGTGATCTAGGGTTATCCTTCAAGAGATCAGTGTTAAAATCACCCATGACTATGATATGTTTGTGCTCTGAGGAAATAGATTCGAAGAGAGATTCTAGAGTGGAGAAGTAATCTATAGCAGGTGGGCAGTAAACTACTCCTAGAACGGCCTTAACCCCTTTAACAACAATTTCAAGAAATAAGTATTCAGGGTTGCCATTATAAATAGGGGATGAAGAAGATAAGATTTTGTAGGGGATATCACTGCGCAGGTAAATGGCAACACCCCCAGCTCTTTTCCCTGTACGATCGTTCCGAATTAAAATAAAGCCAGGTAGACCGTATAAGTTGGATGAAAGTTCAGGTTTTAGCCAACTTTCGGACACTAAAACAGCATGCAAAGTGACGTCAGACAATAAATCCAATATCTCAGAATGGTGCTGAGGAATGCTCTGAGCATTGACATGACATACATTAAAACACTTGATAAATCGCTGGCACTCACTAATCAGAAAACTTCGATGGTGGTCCCATAGAGAAAGTTGTTCAGTTTGATGGTCCGTACCACAGTATTCCATATGATTATACCCTTTCTGTTACACGCTGTATATATATTAAACTTAAATGTGAAATAAAATTCACCTATGAATTAATTGCATAACCTGCCGGCAGACTGTTCACAAAATAAAACTAAAAGTAATGCGTGTTTCCGAACGTAACTGATTCAATTACTGCTTAGACAGTGACAAGTGACAGTGACATTACAAATACACAACAATGAAGAAAACATAAAACAGTTAGTAGTACATTAAAGCGTCGGTACACGAATAAAGTTACCGTGACGTGTTCATACTAATATCGGCAAACAGAAAACTAGCTCTAAGGATTTTTAACTAAGTAAAGACGAAGCCTGCGCCGGCGCCGGGCTTGTGCTATCGGAGCCAGGGTTGGAGTCCAGAGGAACCACTTGATCTAGCGACTTGCCATGCTCCGCTCCCAGCGCGATGACTTCCTCAACAGTGAAGACCCGGCGACGTTTGCCATTTGGGAGCTTGACGTTAATGTTTCCGTCCATAGTCCACACATCAGTCACACCGAACAACTTGCGTGCTGTTGTAAAAGCGGCAGTCTGCCCGCTGACGAGTGAGGAACTCGGACACCATATAAGAGGATCCCTTCAGTTTGGTCTTGGTTTTCCAGATCTGGCCCTTTATAGAAGACTCCGTGAACCGAAGCAGGATAGGTCTAGAGTGACCTTCAGAAGCAGCACCCAACCTGTGGCATACCGTTAACGAAGTGGGTGCCAGTTCAACAAGGCCAAGCTTATCCTGCAGAATGGATGCCACGCTTTCCGGTAGCTGTTCACCAGGCTTCTCAGGCACACCTCCAAGCAGCAAGAACTTTTTCCTGTGACGCATCTCAATGACGTCAACACTCCTGCTCACCTCAGCAATCTGCAGCTGCAATGCACTGAGTGCACTCCACACATGCTCTTTGAAGACTGTAAAATCTTTGTGTAGCACGCTCAAGTCTGCACCCGCTGATGATATCTTCAGATGTTCTTCAAAATCAGCCATCCGTTGGTTGAGAGATGTTATTGCCAAGCGCTGTATCTCCGCAATATCAGCTAATGAGCTCATGATAGTGACTTAGAGTGTTCAAGTGCAGTAGTCAATGGGGCCAAAGTCCAAGTGACAGCTCAAGTCAGCAAGTAAATGCAATTAACGTTACAAAAAATTACAAAAAATGTTACTGCCCATACAATATGTGCTTAATGGTATCTTACTAAGAAATATTAGGTAGGAATTTTTATTTAATTAACGAAAATACTATTAAAATTAAATAAAACGATTTGGGAATATGTGTTTACTTTTGTGCACCTACCCGCGAAAAAAGCAAGAAATAGTTTCGGAGATATGACGTCTCCCTGTTTCACACCTCGCTGCAGAAGGATAGGTCTGGTCCTTAAGTTGGAGTGACACGGTGGCGTTTTTGTACAAACACTTCAACACCTCGATGTACCGATAGTCGATTTGGCACCGTTGGAGAGACTGCAGTACCTACAGCCTAAGTCTCGATCGTATCGAAGGCTTTCTCGTAGTCCACAAACGTTAATCAGAGAGGCAGGTTATACTCATCGGTCTTCTGTATAACCTGCCGCAGCGTTTGTATGTGGTCTACGGTGCTAAAGCCTTTCGGTATCCGGCTTGTTCGGGAGGCTGAAAATCGGCAATCTGCGCGCGAGACGATTCGTGATGACTCTTGAAAACAACTTGTAGACATGCCTTAGAAGTGAGATGGGCCTATAATTCTTCAGCCGGGCATTATTGCCCTTCTTGAAGAAGAACCTACGTGAATACGCTTACTCGTTTCGTGCATATTACTTGTTTTTAAGCCTTTAAACCTGCTCAAATTATGTTTGAATTATGTTTAGCATTTATTATTCTTGCAAAAAGGGCACATGGTGTCAATAGTGATAGCTATTAGAAAACGACATTTTTACTTATTATTTTCAGAGTGAATCACCACGTCTTGCGTTAGTCATGCGTTTCCAACCACTTCTTATTTAGCACTGAAGAAATAGTATTTCTCATATTCCTAGCTATTTAGCTAACATTTCTATAGGCAACGTTTTGGTGTTATTTCGTAACAGAGAACGGTGTCACAGCGTAGTATTGTTGTTATTGTGGTGGCTGTCGCAATAACATGTCGAACATGTTGCGCACTGAACGTGTTGTTCTCCGAAAGGCTGTGGTTTTGTGCGCAGCGGTTTTTGCAGGTTATAGATTTAGTGGTGGGGGTGGCGACTGAACTGAAATGTATATAGATTACATAACATCATGCCTGCTATCCCCGAAACGTTAAGCAGAGATGTAGCTAATAGTACACCCACATTTCGCCAGACATGTTTTAAGTCCCATGTAATAGGGGGCGAGCCTATTGCCATCAACCAGAAACAAATCTAGAATCCGTGTCTGCTACTAAGAAATTCCAGATATCTTCTTCCGATCTTCGATCTTTTTTCTCATTCTCGCAATGACAGTGTACCATCGCCCCTCGATATATTGGTAGGTAGTTAGAAGGAGGTTTAGAGTTAAACACCTTCAAAGTAATGACTCAGCTTCTACTGTCTACATTGTACCCATGGCCAGGTCAACAGATACAATAACAATAAACGTAAAGTACTAAAAACATGGCTGTTATTAATATTTAAAAGGCGTATAAAGTCCACGCACAGTGTCAGCGATTCGGAAGATTTCCCCACTCGGGCCGAGTTTAATGCCGATGTGTTGAGGTAATGGGCAAAGTTACTTACCGTTGGCTATGATGACTACGCTGAAGGTGGTATTCCACTTAAAACTTGGCGACAAATTAGTGTGGGTAAAGATTACAGTGATACAGCCAGTAGGTAGTGAAATCTTTAGATAATCTGGAAAAGCACACGTTACTATAGACACCTAACAACAATATGTTAGAAACGAGGATACAGAGAGAGAGAGGTATGCAACAGAAAACTAGTGATTTCAATATTTATCAATGGATTGTGTGACGAATGATTTGAAAGGATGAATGATAGCGTGACGGTTGCCAGGGGAGAATGAAAAGAAAGCGTGTTTCACCGACCACAACTAAATGAGATAAGGAATAGATCATCCGTTAGATGATTGTTTAAAATATCCAAATTTATCAGCCTGGTTTTAAGAGCTATTGAAATGTTAAACTATTTTACAAGCGAAGCGGAATACTGCGAATTTAATTTTCGAACAGTGAGACCACATCCTAAAATTGTGGCCAGCGAGAGTAGAGATGTGCGTTTGATTAAATAAATTCGGTATCTAAAGTAACGGGTACCGGTGCTAGATACCGGATACCGGCCGCTGGCAACTTTATGGGGCAATAAAACTTTGAGTCTGTGTCCCCGCGGTGAATCGCGGTGCCGCATGCCGTACCGATAGCAAGCGCAATTCATTATACTTTTTATGTTTGTGTAGCGAGTCTCCGGGTCTACATGTGGAACGTGTGAAAAAGACGTCACTATTTACGGGTTAAAAGCTATAAAGAAGAAAATTAATTACCGTGTAGAATGTATTGGGTTTAATTAGATAATTGTAATGTTCGAAAAGAAATTGAAAAATTAAGAACATCATCCACCACCTCACCTCATTCATCACCTTCCTGCCGTTGTCCCATGGTACTTGGGGTCGGCGCAACACGCTTTTTTCTTCAATTCTCTTCAGTCAAAAAAAAAATGTTATGGATGAGAATTTACTCCGACGCCATAAACTCAAACCTTTTATTCGCATTTGAACAAAAAACAATTCGTATTATTTAAGGGGGTTGCCAATATTTCAGAAAACTTGTTATGATAAGTCTATTTTCATCTTAATAAACGAAATCGTACCTGTAATCGTAAATTTTCTGAGTGACCTTTAATTTTAAAATTAAAGACTTTACATGGGCAACATGGGTTTACCCTTTATAGCAGAACTTTTTATGTCATAATATTATTTTGCATAATAGGAATAGCGTAAACTTCATTTCGCAGAAAATCGTTTGGCAAACACTCATTTATCATACATTCAAAGCTCATAATTTTGTAAGTCAGAATGATCTTTAGGCATAAATTTCATATTCATAAGAATTAAAAAGTAGAACCATCACATTGCAGAAAGTTCACAGTCAGAATTTTCTTTTGGCATATGTTTCATATCGATAGTCATTAAAAGGCAGAACTATTATATCTCAGATAGTTAGAATCATGTTTTGGCATACTTTTCATTTCCATAATAATTGAAAGACTCATTTAACACATTACAGAAAATTCATAGTTAGAATAATTGTGTATTTCTTACAAAGAAGCATGCAAACAAGCATACACCATGCATGCAAAAAAGGATACATCATGCATACAATCAAGCATACACATTGCATGCATGCAAGAGATCATGCAACATGCAGCACGCATGGTTTCTGTCACGGCTTCGGCGCAGCGGGCCTCCGACAGTCCCACGCGAGCTTATCGTCGCATATAGTTTGACGCTCACCACCGCAGCTTCGGCCAGCCTCAGCCACGGTGGCGAGCGTTAAAACGACCTGCTCCTCAGCTCGCGGGCCGCCTCGCCCCTCCGCGCCTACGCGGGCTTAAATTACACTCTAGGGGTAGGGCAGAGAAGACTACGTGGAGTCGGTTTTGCAGCGATTCGTTTCTGTGACTAACTTTTAAAGCACAACATGTATTGACTTTTAAAGACGATATTTTTATTTTTATTAAAGGTAAAAATGCTTATTTATAGAAATGACAATATGCCTAATAATATTATTCCATATGAAATTCTGCCATCTTCATGGTATGCCAAATGAAATTCTTCCAAATAATCGTCGCTCTAAATAAACGTTATGCCAAACGAAATTATGCGAAATTTTAACTCTACCAAAGGCAATTATGCCAAATAAAAATCTGCCATCTTAAAAGTATACCAGAGTAAATTCGGACATGTAAACATTCTGCCAAAATATAATTATATTAGATAATTTTTATGCCTTAATAATATGCGTTTAAAGAAGATTATGCCAAGTGTGTTATGCCAAATAAATTTAAGCATCAAAATTCTGCCAGATAGAGGGAACCCGGGCAACATAACATAAGCTATCAGCACGACTGTAATCTATGAAGAGAAAGGCAAAGGTTTTTCTCAGTACCTGCGTGATATAAGTACTAAAACATTAACGGATTTAACTACCATTTTTAGTAAAAAAAAAACCGAACCATTTTTCTTATAATTTTCCACTTTCCATAAGTCTCTCCACGTAATTGAACGGTATCCCAGTTGCGCTGCGTTCGGTACCGCTCTTTTCGTAAAGAGGACTATAAATTCAAGGTTATTTCGTTATTACAGTGAGATTGTACCTACAACGTTTGTGGGTGATAAAACGTAATCACGGCACTAACTCCCCACAATAACTTCATACCTCACACGTTCACATCCGCACCTCATCATGACATTACTTCATTCTAATTTTGCTGCTGATTACGCTAATTGTTCTGGAAAATTGTTATTTTAATTTAAATATTAATGTTACTCATGAAAATCTTTGTTGCTTACACATTTAAATGAAAATAAATGCTTATCTTTAATAGAAAAATATTGCTTATTTAATATTATAGGATAGAATGAAAATTATAAAATTCAAAGGGGTGTTCAAACACTGTTTCAAGCTTTCACGGTGTAAAACTAAAATTACTTAGTGCTGCGGCGCCCTCGCCGGAGTGCCGAGTGCCGCCACCGCAGTATTGTATCGAAGGCATCACCGCGGTAAACAGCGCTCTACTGCGGTGCCGCACCGCCCGTGTGGCACCCTACAGCTCGAATTAATTAAGGTGCGGTGCCGCACCGCACCGTTAACGCATCGTGTGGCCTCGCTCTTACACAGTTATCCCGCGATCATGATGGCGCTTGCAACAGCGTCGAAATATCGGGAAGACAAAATAATGAAAAATCACGGAAGAAATCCCGTAAGTGACAGTATAAGTTCAAAGGGGTGTTATCAAAAGAGGATAAATTAGGTGCGGAAAATTAAATACAACCTGCCTGGGAGGACACCTGCAGATAGCTAAGTCTGGTCGGGTGGTCGACTGGTCGCCAACCTGACCTCAAAACAAATAAAAATACAAAGTGTCTATTTTTTTGTTATTTATATCACCATTTGTTGCTTGTTTAATTACATTATGTCCCCAAACCGGTATCACAAATTCAAACATGATAAAAAACTTTTACAAAAATTGTCAAATTAAATCATAACTGCTATCTGATTATTTTATTCGTTTCGACTAATAAATTGTATTTTCACAAAACAAAAATATGTTATTCCTGCTATAAATATGTCACTTGCGACCACTAATACATTAATTATTCATTATAACGTATTTACAAGAGCGAATAGATACGTTTTTATGGTTTCTGGTATCGAGCCCGTGAGCCGCGAGTCTCGGCCAACCTCTAATGAATGCTAGCGCAATGATTGTCATCGTAAAACGTTGGTGGGTTTATTGTACGCCATTAGAGACACAACATGTCGCTCGACATGTTTCTTAAACTTGACATGGCGATCAATAAATATAAGATCATTACTAAATAAGATAAAAATTAATTAACTTACGTTTATTTCCGTGATCGCATGGGAACGGAAAAATACTGCAGTGATTTTCCATAATTTCGTAAACTTTATCTTTAGGTGATTTACTCGACTGTCATCGTCAATAGAAATGAATGAGGTTTATGGTGAACCCAGTGTACCGAATGGTATGATCTGGAGAGTATGGCAGGAGAGGTTTCAATTCCAGATTATAATAGGTTAGTAGGTACTTTGTTATGTCCTCCGCTTTTGGATGAAGACCCATTATTCTCAAACACATTTCCTAAAGTCAGAATCAACAGGGCGAACAACAGAAAATCGCATAGGCAACGATACTCTATACGAATACCGAAAAAATGATGTCCTGGAACCGTTCTGTTGAGAAAGGAAGGGCGGGGTAGAAATAGTCACTATAGGTGTCCGATAGTCTATCTATTGTATAAGCATATAAGTACATATTATTATATAGCTGTATACTCGTAACAACGTGGATCAGAAAGCTAGAAATGATATGGCCGCTGGACCGGCCGGCTATTTATAAATCCTAATCGTTGTCCACTTGAGTGTTACAGCCAATAAAATGGATGCGTGAGGTACTGACATTGAAACTCTTGGAAAGTTCAGTGGTGATGGACGCAAGATAAGGTGTTGATACATGCAGGATATGTATGGGTACTGGCCTTATTTTATGGAAAAATCAAGATAATTTCATGCAATTAGAAACTTTGTGAATATTGAGAAGATACAATTCGTAAATGAGAATAAACTAGAGCTACAACAATATCTTGTGCCTACTTAAAGAAGACGTCCTAACTGTCTTAAGATTAGTTGTTACAAATTATTCTGAGATCAATCTAAAAATTTTAATGCCTTTTTAATAATCGTGTACATCCACATCTCCATCCTCCATATAATTACAAAACTGCACGCCCCCGTACACGTCGTCGTCGTCATCACCAGTTAGTTGCAATTAATGAACAATTTATAATTATAATTAGCGAACCTATCTCTAGTACATAATTAACGCAACATGTCCGTAATTATAATAAAATCTATTTTTATTCCATCGTGTAGCCGGTAGCGGGCCCTTGCCACGCAGATCCACTGTGGCCAGCAATGTAATTTATGTATATGTATGCAGAAATGTACAAAGTGGGCGCTCGTTTACGATCACGACATCGTAATCACCGGGAGGTGTTAACAGGAATTTAACGTCCCTAATTATATTGATTTACAAGCCAAATAGTAGTTCACGCGTGCCACTGCCACCGTGCCACTGCCACTGCCTGCGCCAGCATCACTCTTTACTCTTTCATCTGGGGAACAGGAATTAGGATGTTCTTTGTTGCAATGTTTACAAATTTCTGCTAATGCTTATCATTTTCATGATATTTCTGAAGGCGTTGAGTCGACTTTAGGTATATTTAAAATAAACTTCTGTAAGATTCTCATTCTACCTATCTGAACATCTTGCACAATTCAAAAAGTTCTAATTAGAAAACATTATCGCTAGAGCAAGGAAGACAATTTGTAACAAAATTGTATCCTTCGCAATAAAACATTAAGTTAAGAACTTGAATGCATAGATTGGATCACACACGAAGGTACCTTTCTTAGCAGAACCAGCTGCTTAGCGTTTATCTGCTAGTAATACGCGGATTATTCCGTAATGAGAGTTTACTCGGCTGTACCTAGTCACTGGTAGCAAGTTCACCACTCGGCCTATTATTAACTGTCACAGCTAAGCTCTGCCACTCAACCATCTTATCAGCAGCGACTCGTTCTATTGCCCTCAATGATTGAGTATCAATGGATTGTCATCGGTCAACTTGCTCATTGTCGGGTAACTGGTAGACCTATACGATGCCCTCAATCCGAGTTGATAGTTAAATGGCTATACAGGTCTTCTTTCGCAAGTGCCTTGACTATGGTCACCTTCTGGTTTAAGCGACAATATAACTTAAGTTTGACATTATCGCAATTAAGACTAATGTTCGAATAAATAATTATTCGAACTTGTCTTATGTCAACAAATGGCAAACCGGTAATAAAATATCTTCAGTTAGGAGACACTGATTACTTGAATAAGGCAGCGGCTTGCTGGTGTTTAGTACTGGCCTAAATAACATACCAGTAGCTCTTTAAAGAAAGTCATCACTTTAACAGTGATGATAAAAATGGTAGCAGAAGGAACTGCAGATCCTTCTGCTAAAAAAGCTTTTTTTGTATCCTTAATTCAAAGTCCTAGTTGTTTTTGCGTCGAGCCAGGATAGCTTAGCGCAGGTTGTTTATTTCGCAAGTGAGTGGAGTAGTGGCTAGCGGCCAGTGCTGGCATCAAGCCGCTCTATTAGTGGCCATTCGACGGAGTGACCTGTCGCGAAGGAAGGTCGCCCGGTACTGATGTCTGACCAGTATGGCAACTTATTGAAACTGGCACGTTGGCTTCTATGTGGATGGGACTGTTTGTTTGTTGGTGTTATGAGGAGATTGTTTGTTCTAAGCTGGGTTCTAATCCCTTATACAACTTGAGTAGATTTTGTTGTCTGTTTTGTATGACTAGTTCTGCAAGACGTTTGTCTGATTTGTGACAACAATCTTATTTTAGAACCCATTGACTAGCCATTTGTCTTCAGCGATCATTTTGATTATTTATTACCGTCTGCAGAGCTTCTATGATTCTTCAAATTATAGCTTAATTCCTAGGTAATTTTCTTTGTTATTTTTCCTACAAAACTTGCCAATTTAACTTTACACAACATAATTATTTCCTCAATGTACGCAAGTTGAAGTCCAGTAGCGTATCCACATTAAGTTGATGTCGGCAGTATCTCACGTGCTCAACTATCTCTATCTAAAACGTAAACAATCTGGTTCGCGTCGATTTCAACAGCCACGTCGTCGGAATGTGTCCGCAAACAGGTAACATTACTACTGGCTTGCCTAAAATATGTGTAGGAGTGAACGGGGCGGGAGCGGGCGCGTCAGAAAGCGCGGGAACGGGGCCGAGTTGACATCAAACACAACGCAGAAAACAAAACAAATGCTGGTAGGAAATAAACAGGACAAAAAACTATTATTATTATTTGAGTAAGTAATGTATTGCCATTCGTGCAAGTACCCTGTGATGAAAGACAGCGGCGGACGTATATTAAGTAACCCGCTACCGCTCATCACTTTGACGGCTCCCTAGACTAGTGATTTGGCGCGACCTCGGCCCGCCTTATCGTCAATAACGATTTGCCAGATACTTTATCCTTCTGCATCGTATCGGGTGTCAATTTAATATCACTTTAGAGTTATTCCGCCATCTTATTTCCTAACCTGTGGAAAGCATTATCTTTATTTTGTAACTATGATTTCGATATGGTGGCAATTTATTGTAGAAATCGATGATAGCTGACGACGATTGTGTGGAATCACTTTGCGGTAGATTTGCAATCTTTATGTTGGGTTTGTCCAGGTTTCTCAGTATCTATTTTCTTATATCATAATTGCAGACAGTTTATTATACAAGTATCCTTATATTTTAACTTGACTTAATTTGCACAATAAATGTGTTTTTAAAACGTGATTATTCTTAGTAGCCTCCAATATGTTCTTTAATGGTCTAATATCAATCATTATGGGGCATTTATAACGTGTTCCAGCGCACGATCTAAATGTTCGCGTTTACTTAGAGCTGCGTCCGCGCACCACGTATGTAGTTATACACTTTATGTATTGTGAGGATCTTTGCGAGTATAGTTATAGTCCTGCCTACTACTCGTCGTTAATTTACTTATTTATATGATCTTTATCTGTCAAAGGGTCAGTAGAATTCCAAGTTGTGCCAATTAAAGGTTCTTCTACCTTATTGGATTCCAATTTAAGCGTGTATTGGAGATATGTTTTGAACGAAGTTGAAATAGACTGTGCAACATATTTTTCTTAGCTATGCAGGACGAGGAGAACCAACGACGAATTATTACAATATCGAGGCCAAAATCAAACATTAATTAAGCCCACGATTACAACATCTAATAACCCCTTAAGAAGGTTGTTTTGGCGGTTATAAATTATTACGCCAAGAAATTGGTCAAGTGCCAGTAAAAGTAAGTCAAGTTTTGTGTTGGCAAGGTCTTGAGCGGAGCCGCGGGCGCGGGCTAGTCTCATGTACCGTTCTCTATATGGAGATGGACCGGCTTGACCGATTACATCGATTATAGCTATTAACTACTTAAACGAATTGCTAAGTTTTCATTTTTTTCTAAAGCGTAATCGTTGGCGATTGAACGCATACTGCTATTAGCTCGTAATCGGTAATCGGAGAGCGTTTAAAACAAATAACATTGGAGAATTCTCACTTCATTAAACACGTTGCATCGACAGCTGAAATGGCATCGATGACCAATGTTGATGCAACCGGAGAATGTGTTACAACTAAACGTTACTTAGGTATAGACTCCTTGGTATGCCGTGAACCGTATACCAGTGGTAACAATTTGACATTGACGCCGTCTTTTTCTAGCAGTAAGTGTTACCATTTCATTTTGAGCGATGTATGTAGTACATATATCTACCTACCAACTGTCCCTATATCGTATTTTAAATCTTATTTCTTTCTAGATTATAATCAGGAACACAAAAGTCATATATACACACATCAAAAGTGTCTAGGGATCAAGCATTTTTATGTGGATTTCTTGAGATTGAGATGTGGCTTTGTAATAAATTTATGATTTTATAAATTTATATGGATCCTTTTTGGTGCATTTCATAATTTGAATCAGGAACTGTGAATCAAATTCGAGTAAAAGATGAAAATCAGCTGTCAATATTTTCCCTATAAAAACATACAACGCATTGAAGACATTATTAGTGCTACTGTTTCCCTACTACTGATTAAAACCAACGTTATTATGGAGCGGCGACGTCATTTAAGCAGGGAAGAAATGCTCAGAGCCGTGGGAATGATAGAAGCTGGTTCCCGGCAACGTACTGTGGCTTTAGCTCTGAATACAAGTCAGAGTGTTATCAGTCGACTTTGGACACGTTACCGAAGCACTGGTACCGTGGCTGAGCGCCATGGAGGACGGTATCGCTGCACCACACGGAGACAAGACCGATACATTCAAATCTTAACTCGAAGAGCTCCAACAATAACCGCCATGATGTTAGCCGTGAGGCTTCATCACTCTTCAGGGAACTTAATTAGCGACCAAACAGTCAGAAACCGCTTGCATGAAGTGAACCTTCATTCCCGAAGACCGCTACGGGTACCACCTACAGCAATGCACAATCGTAGGATACGATATCAATGGGCTCTTGAACACAGAAATTGGGCAGAAGAACAATGGCGTTTCGTGTGCTTTTCTGATGAGTCTCGTTTTGGTATGAGACCGGATACAAGACGTATACGACACTGGAGAACCCCTGGCCGCCAACAGCGATTAAAATCCTGCCAGGAAGTCCATCCTTATAGTGGTGGAACCATCATGGTATGGGCGGGTATTTGGATCGGCGGAAGAACTGAGTTGATTTGGATCAGAGGCAACCTCAACGCTCAAATTTATGCTGAGACGATTGTATCAGACGTCATCGTTCCTCTACAAGTGCAAATCGGTCCCTTATTTCAGTTAATGCATGATAATGCACGACCGCACACCGCAAGAGTTGTAAGACAGACTCTCGCCGCAGCTAACATCAATGTCCTGCCCTGGCCTGCTCAGTCGCCAGACTTGAATCCGATTGAGCATGCATGGGATATGCTACAGAGAAGAGCTCTGCCGAATATGGAGGGTATCCAGTCGCAAGAAGACCTTTTTTTGTTGTTGCAACGAACATGGGCGGCCATTCCACAGCGTGATTTGGATGAACTCATTTTGAGTATGCCAAACCGATGTTCTTGTGTTGTTAGTGTTCGCGGTAGAAACACGGATTATTAATTGTTTAAGTTACCCAATAAAATTTTAAAGAAAACTGTTATTTCAGTCTTTTTTTCGAACTTTTGTGTTAGTGGTTCAAATGTCAAAAATCCCTTTATTAGGAAAATGGCAAATTTCTTTATTAATGCAAAGGTGACTTGGTTTATCGTTACTGTGACAAACGAAAACACTTTATTTGATGAATCCTTAAAGAAAATTTTAATTAATATCAATCAGGAGAAAAGTTATTGCAAAAATATATGTTGATCCCTAGACACTTTTGATGTGTGTATATAGTATCATATATGTATAAGTCATATACATATATATATATATATATATCATTTTCATATAAATGGTCAGCTGAAATACAATAAAAATCTTATCGCGCTGTAGATAACCCTAGACCGACAAATAACAAATCTATTATTTGTAGTTAAGTATAATAATTTTCGTCAACACACTCATTGGATGAATATTGATGTGCGCTCGTTGAAATCTTTTATCCTCATCGATCGTACAGTTCCTGAGTAAACCAACTAGTTTTTTTGGAGATAACTTGTGTTTTTGTGCAATGGAATGTTTGTTGATTGTTTTTTGTTTATTTACGAAGTTTATTGGTTACAGAATGTCTTACGAGTATTATGCCTACGTTAAAATTACCTACATATTTGATCTTATCTTTTTGTAATTGCCTCTCAAACAATGAAATTGGAACGAGAGAGAAACAAACAAACAAAAACTAGTTTAATCCAGGATTAAATCTCAGTCTATTCCGAGGAGTTTACATTATAACATTGTAAATCATTCATTCATCATACTTTAATCGAAAATAAGATCAAAAGTGATCCTGTATGAGCTTCGATTATTGAATGAAACAGAGCGAGAAAGGGGATGTTTCCGTAAAAGAGTAAGAGAGATAGGAGCAAGATTACTGCGCCGTTCGATTTCAAGATCGATGCACAATAAATCTTGGATCTTTTTTTTGTAGTGTGTGTCAGTAAGCGGTGTTGCGAGTGTGTGAGAGACAGTTCGCGGCTACCGGGTAGCGGGTTCAATTCTCGTGTTATTTTATTTAGTGCGCGTACGATTTATCGTCAACATTTACGGCGTCAATTGCTTTGAATGTATCGTATTAATATCAATGGTAGGATTTTAGTTTTATTTCGTAATGGAGACCTGTCCGCGCTGGTTGCTTTATTTCTCTGGAATTGAAAAATGTTTGGTTTATTTCAGTCTCTTCGCTATTTCCATAAATGGCTCCATAAAGTGGACTGTTAAACGAGGCTATGTTGGTGCTTGCAGTAAAGGTCGTGGTGATAAAAGATGGATGGAAATAAGATTAGAACAGGTTACCTTATGGGTTGTAAAAGATACACGTGTATTTAATTAACCAATTAGTAAGTACGAGTACGTTCTCCTGAGAACGATCCGAATCCGGATCCGATCCTTGATCCTAAGATACCTGTAAATAGCTGAAACTTGATAAACGAAACTATAGTGTTATGCTGGTTCGCACGAACCCTGGGTGACTCCTAAATGAACACCTAAATAAAAGTGAATTGTTAGGTTTACGGGTACAAATGATGTTCTGATTATATGGCACACGTTAAAGTGTCGCTTTGTGTAATGGGTATGTACTAACGTGTCTTGTTTGGGTACCTACCCAACCCTAAAACTGTTACAAGTATCAGAGGAACACGCTCAGACCTCGACATCTGATGATGGATGGCGTGGTTCCGTAGATACGCTGCACTCACTCTATCAGCCTTATAGCTCGCCGGTGACAGACGAGCATACAGGCATGGGTAATTAAAACACCCATTAATCATAGAGTGACGAAACCTTTGATCACTTTGGTGACCAAGTTTGGTTGTAACACTTGCAGTCAAAACGATAATCAGGTGGGTTGATACGGGTGATATTTACTTGACAACTCTTGGTAAATCAAATGCTGACATTAGAACCTATGAACCTGTTTTAGAAAAGCAGCATTTCTCCATTTGTCTCTCATTCCATTTGTCTGCTGTCAATCTCTGAATCTTCTCCTGTAGGACACATCTCTTTAACATTAGGTACCTTCGTACTTTAATTTTGCTTTTTTACTATCAACAAATACCTATTAAAAACATATGTCTATCGAAGTCAAATATATCATGTTTGAAAGCTGGAAGCTTTTTTTGTTAGTTTAGTTGGTAGCATTAATAATCTAATGCTGGATGTCTTTATTTTAACTAACTTATAATTTAACTCAACAGCAAATCAAAAATTCTAAACAAACAATAACCGAAGTGAATGACCTCTTTTTTGTAAGCCCAGTTCACGTGATTAGCAAATTTATTTATTAATTAATCAACACTTCGGACAGTAATAGGCATAAATCATAACATTACCATATCAATACAACTAACTATTAATATTTAAGTTATGTATTCATTGACGACCGCGCCCTCTGAATAACTAAAACTGAATTAGACCACACATATAGAATTGTTTAACATAAGCAGTTGGCAAAAAAGTGTTGAGATAGATTAATATGGTATTGATATTTTGTGCGAGTTATGATGAATGGTTCAATACATTTTTATGTAATTTTCATTTAAAAGTCTGATTTGGAATAGCTGACAGAGGTGTTGGCACGTTAATGTCCATACATCGGAGGCTTGCAGACCGTGTTCGTCTACTACTGCTTATGGATATAGGTTACATAATAGTACTGCGGTATCTGTACCATAGGCGGTGAAAAGCATTACTAGAGATGTAGAAACAGAATGGCAGCCAACCAGTATCAGCCTCTGTTCAAAACATATACCTACCTACCAGGTGTGATAGTTGTGACAAATTTTCCAAAATAGCAACAATTAATCAATTCAATAACTGCAAAAGGGTTAGTCTTATCAACCTGTATCATACATACTTCAACTACGGTAAGACAAGGATGGCTTCGAGACCAAATCGAACTGTCTTTCCACAGAGCCAGTGTCCCACGACTTGTGACTCCTATCGAATTATTCAGTGTACTCGTAAACCAAATGAAGAAGTATAAGGAGCCATACGTTATGATGTCATCTCCCAATAGTAAACCGCGGGAAAGTTAAAGGTCGTCCCATAACCCACACGTGGGAAGAGAAACGTAAACTCACTTTCACTAGAATTTAACTGTAATTTTATATCGACATTAAAAATATCACTTTGTGTCGTAAAATGGGATTAGTTTAGAAACCAGCTGTCTTGTGTCAAATACTGATTTATACTAATCGATTTCACGAATTAGCCGATGTTTCGTTAATGGGTAACGGTTGATCACCAACCGAGCAGATTATGATGATTGGAAGATTGTGGGAATTTCTTTTTATTATTTTATTGCTTGTTTTGTTGGGTCTTATATGGTTGCTAGAGGAAGTTACAAAAATTACTTAGCGAGACTATTGAAACTAATTTTCTTTAATTAACGACACAATAACTGAATTGATTTTTAAGCCGGCAACCATCCATAGTACTGGGGAGGCTATAGCGTTTCCAGAAACCTTTGTCTAACGATTGTACGAAGACTTATGGCTAAGCTTTTAGAGACTTATTTCTTAACTGGGTTATAAGTAAAAACAACTGTTAAAGAGTCATCAGCAGATAGCCTAGTGGTGTGATCGTCACACTGCCAAGTCATAGGTCGCTCCAGTTGTAACCCAAGGCACGCACCTCTGATTTTTCGGATTCATGTGCGTATTGTATAATTATCACATGCTTCGGTGAACGAAAACATCGTGAGGAAACCAGCATGCCTGAGAGATATTTCTTGACGATATGTAAAGCCAAGTCAGAGGCCCATGGGCGGAATAAACACTCTGACACTAGGTAAGGCACTAACCACAAGATTAAGAAAGAAAGCCTGTTCAAGTGAAGTTATGTTGTGATCCTGTGATGTTTGGGCATTGTGTTTGTCGTTGTCTGAAATTACTTACAGTTACTTGCATAGCCTAGTGCTTTATGACAGTACACAGGCGGCATTCCGTTACTTTAGTACCGTCACAGACTATAGAGAAACACATGAGAACAGCTAAAATCGTGGTACAAAATAAGTGCGGTGGCATCGCGGCTGAGTTTCAGTATTCACCAACCCGAGCTCTTTTGGATTAGGCAGGCCAAGTTTATGCTGCATAGCTTTTGCTTCCCCAAGCAAGAAATATACGAATTTCCTCCATGATACGCGGCAACACTCATTGGTCATTAAAGGCTAGTAGTAATTGCGAATTAAGATAATAACCGTCGCGGTTCAGCTGCGGTCCGTACCACCCGACACCGCCATCATTTATCGGGATCATCAATCATCCCAGATGCGCTTTCTTTGTGAATTTATAATATCAGACTGATTGGTAAAGGGTCATTTGTTCGGAATGATAAAGGAGGATACATGGACGAAAGGAGTGGAGAAAGTAGCAGTGTTCTTATAGCAGTCTTATAAGATTCTTATAAACAGGAAGCGGACTCACTGTATAGATTTGGCCTAGGATTCTACTACATCCGTAGTTAACTAGATAAGACAACTGCATTTCACAAATTCTTATCTTAGAAATATTTGTTTGGAAGGTCTCATCAAGACTGTTTTATGTTCCTTTGTTTATTTTATCAGCAAGGACGAAAATTCTTGTCGAACCTAACGTTTTTTAAATGCAATAGTTACTATTGGGTAGTACTCGGCAAGCTAGTGTTTTTTTTGTATGAAGGTAATCGGATCGGAGGATCGAATCCACATTATTGAAGGATATTATTAGTCAGCTTTTTCCGATGACTTACACGTGCCAAATTCGCGTGTTCAGTTATTATTGTGCGTGTTGCGCTATTTCCGTTGATAACCGTAAATCCAGCGTTAAATTCGCGTGAAGGACACTTTCCGAGTAAGCACATTATGTCTGGCAGAAGCTCAAATAAATCTCACAAACTCCTCGACTAAGGTTTTAGACTATAATTATGTATGGCTAGTATGGCTACTGATCTAGGTTCAAAAGAAATGTTAAGAAATGCCCATTTATCAATAAGCTTTAAGCGAATGTCAAAACATGTTGTATCCAATATTCCTTAAAAGCGATTTAACTGCAATGTAAGCAATGTGAGCAGTTAGCCTTTGATGAATTTTAATGGTCCACCGAACAACATAGAAGTTCCAATAACTACCCTCCATATAAGGAGAAACGTTAGTTAGTAACATGTCAAATAGTGCACTGAGCTTCGCATAGAATAGCCCTCGTGCTCTAAGGAAAACTATGAGGTAGGTAGTTGTAGATGGCCAGTAAGCAACCAGTCGCTAATTGCTACCTACACCAGGATTTATGACGATTAAGTATTGCTAATTATCGCGCTGAGCATAAACTACCGCAATGTGTGTGTGCGGGGTAACTAGCCAGCTATAATGTTTGCTAATTATCCAGATTAATTGTTTGGTGGTGACTGTTTGTTTGTTTGTATCCTTGGTTCACTACCTGCACGTGTATTGGATAATACCATCCTGCATGGCTTAAAGAGCCTCTATTTAACTTCTACTAGAAGCCAATTTGTTTGATGTCCAAGAATGCGATGCTATTGATAAAAATAATTCGATAGATATGCCAGATTAATTCACCTCTCCCCGGCTTATTGAACACATTAATCGTCCAACAAACCACAGTGCTCCACCAGTAATAATAAACAGTAATAAATGCTCCTCAGTTTCGCCTCTCAACGTTTATTATTAGCACTAGTCGCTTTCGGCCAGAGGCGGTACCAGGCGACCAGAACACGACAGAGCTACCGTATAATGCTATGCGAAATTACTCCCAGCTACTGGTTTTCAGAAAATTGCCAGTCAGAGCAGAGTAAAAAGGCTGCACCTACGAGAGATCGTAAATAAACTTCACAAAAAATATATAATACGTCCATTTACGTCATATTCCAAATACCGAACACAAAGAAACGTGAATGAAACGACTTTGTCCACCATTGTATTGGTGGCTTGTAGAGGTAAATTAGACTTTAATTTCCTGAAAGAAAGGTACAAATTGTATTGCGAGATGTAATTGACAGATGGAGTACGTAACATGCCATCTCAATAGCAACACAAACATAGCGAGGTGCATAAAAACAACACTCGAGGCTGGGTGCGCGGCTACCAGGCGCGCAGTGCGGCGCGGAGGTGGCCGGTAGCCGGACGGCGACCGGTCGGGTAATGATACCACTGCCTTTTAGGGCGCGTGTTATGACGGCCCAGCGGCGAAGTATGGATACGACAGACAAATAACTGTAAACGGTCTCTGTACTCGTACAAGTAACGGAGTATTACTTAATTCTCTTTTTGGGAAAAAAAAGATGAATCTTAGATCTAAATTTTGTACTCAGATCATGGAATCAGACATCACAATATTTTCTCTGAGACTATGGCAGCCGTAAAATTACGACTCGACCTCATAACAAAAAAAGAAACAATGCTGTCAAACTAGCATCCTATGAGAGTTTTTCGCGGGTGTTCTGATGACGTTTAAAACACTGTATTTTACAACACTATATTTTACAGCAGACAGCTTTGGTACTATGTTTTTGGTTTGCGTGACCTCAGCAATGATTATGCTTCATTGTTACCATGGAGGTGTTGGGAAAAGGGACAACATGACGTGACTTCATTTTTGTTCCAATATTTAACACATAAGTAAAGCAAAAATGTGTGCTCTTTTCAGACGGACGGAGGACAAAATAAAAACTATGTCATGGTTCACTTTCCGTTGTATTCATGTTAGTTCACTGCCTACATATGTTTGATAGCATAAACTACATCTTTCCTATCAGAGGACATTATTTTTTGCCAAATGACCAAGACTTTGCTATTGTAGAGAAAATGATGGGAAAGGAACGGGCTGAAACACCGAGCGATTGGGATTCCATTATGTGTGGAAGTAGAGAGTCTCTGAGCCCATTCAATGCTAGCAAGGTAGATCAAAGCATGTTGTTTGACATCAAGAAAGTAACAGAACCATATTTCCTAAAATCCCCAAAACCAACTGTACAGCTAAACAAATTGAGGATGTACAAAATAACGAAAGAATCTCCATTATTTTTCGTGACAGATTATTATTCTGGTCCTTGGCGGTCTTGCATGATTAAAAATAAGAAAAAAATGTCCGAAGACATGACGTTAAAAGCCTATCCCAATAAACACTGCCAAATTAAATAATTTGCAAAAATTACTCCCATTTCTTAAGGTATCTAAGCAACAGTTTTATTCCACTCTCAACACCACCGATGATGATGAAGATCGTTGATAACTCTGTTAACAGTAGTGGTGAGGAATAAATGTAAGATTTTTATATGAGCAGCAATAATACAAAATATAAAAATTTCCTTGTTTTTTCATTTTAAATATTTCCTTCAAGAACCACCTATGTCACATTTTAACTTCCAGTTTTCTTTCAAAAGTAACCTATGTCACTTTCTTCTCAAGTTTAGCTTAAGATTTATTAAATATTTTTTATTATACTTTTAAATATTTCATTATATGCAAAGTTATAGCTAATTATAATGAATAGCAAGTAAAACATAAAAAGTAAAATATAAAGTTGTGAAGAAGTTTTTTTTATTCTAGTGTAAAACAACTAATTTGACTAAGGTGGGTTTTGAAATAATGTCTTCCTGTTATTACGTGATCGATTTTCTTTAACAAGTGGGTAAGGTGCTTCCTATTGTTTAATAGTTATAAACATTCACAGCGTCAGCATCATAATCTTCATCGTCAGCTCTGTAATTTGTTCCTAAAGTTGCAGTGTAAAGCATATGCAAAGAAATAAAGAGCGTATCCTTACAAATCGAATGCGAAGGCCCTTCGCCATCCAGTTTGTCGACTCTCATTAAGACCGCAGTTAGTACATCTGAGTTTTTCCATCAGTTGACAGCGCAAGGAGAGCTCTTCGTGACTTCTGTAGTCCTGGTACACAAGCCTTATCTAGCCGATAGCTATGATCATAGATAACTGTATCTGCGTCTATCTTAAAAAAAAACGGCAGAATATTTTTTCTGTATTTTTTACACATTCTCGATACTGGTATTATTGAAATTTATGTTCGTCGGGTTTAGCGGAATGGCAAGTAGAACAGGCCACCTGTTGACTCTCGGATTTAAAGATTGCATTGTGCAGTGAATAATAAAACTAGAACTTTGTTGCAATGAAAAAGGAACCATCTAGGAAACATGCTAATAGGACGGTCTTGAAGTTGATTCTTGAACTAGTTTTTGTGTCTTTTAACTTTATGAGTTTGAATTCTAGCTAGCCAAGGCTAATGTTAAGATTGATTGCTATGATTTTCCATTTAATGTTTTAAATAGGTTCCAGAAACCTGATTACACTGCACCTCGATTAACGATTAGCATTGAAGGTAGTTGATATATTAATTACCTCACCTCGTTGCACTTACAGGAATTCAACAATAAAGCCCACGGCTACCATTGGCTAAATAGTTTTATTGTATCAATGGGTCAACAGCTGGTGCACCAACTACTTGCTGGTGCACCAGCTGCTTGCCTAAGGAGCAATAGATACAAACCTTCTTGCAAATATTTGAAGTCGCTATTATAAATATATTTATAAAGGTATATTTTTTCTGTAAATCAGGTTCCATCGATTTAGAGAGGCATTTGAGTTGTTTCTCAGTGTAGAACAAAAGCACAGTTTTTTCTGTGCGACTGATGTTATGTGACAACGAGCTCTTATAAGGAAGATCGCGAGCATTTTAATGGTCATATTGGTATCCAGCGGACGGCGCTTGTTAGCACTATTCTTGTATATTCTTATTTTTAGTTTAGTTTAGTTTAAGAAGTCGAGTTTATTTTTCATATGTTATCAATAATTGCCTCAACTGTGGTAGTCTCTCGTTCCTGTAGTTTGTTGATTTCTGATGAGATTTTGTTGGTGTTATTACTGTTCTTGAAGTTTGCATAAATGTTTTGGTTAGATATCATAGACGTTCTTATTTATAAACATACTTGTATTATTTTAGAATATCATCTTATTTTAAGTAGTCAATTCGATCAAGATACGGCAAACTCAAAGTCAGGTATATTAGAAGAAGATTATCAGCTTCTCGTATCTAGATTAGCGGCAATCTAAACAATTTAACATCGCCGAGCAGATTAACTCCGAGTGTTGCCAGATCCAACAAAAGTTTATCTGTTGAAACTTTACACTTTGTGATAAAATTTATTCAATGTAAGATATTTTTCAGCTTCATTGATAATTTAGGGCTTTTCGTCTAATGATGTGGTTTTGCGGGGTCCAATTCCCATGTGACATAAACTGTTAGCTGAGTTTCAAAAGTATTCTGCAGCGTTTGTTCGTATCGCCAGCGTTTGAACTTTTCTTAGCATGTCCACATCGAATGATCGACAACCTTGTTAGCTAGTGGCCAACAGGATGATCTAGAAGATAGATTTATAGAAAACACTGAACCCAGAATCAGGATTTACTTATCCAGTAGATAAACATTGTTCACAAATCACACAAAAGTCGACTTCAGCGACTTCAACCGCGGTTGATGCAAGTCAGCTTATTCTGACTTTAATAGAAAAACATTGTACAATAGATTTGCTAGAAGAACCTTTTGAATCCTACCGCACTTGCAACACCGCACAAGTGCATTACGGTAACTCCCACACACCTGTTTATCTCTGCATCGCACAGATAACGCACCGTCCAAGCCCCGAGCCGATCAAATGCATTTCTCTTGTAGTCTAATAGAACCGACCTTGAGCCATCGGGAATTCCTATTGAATTTATTGTAGAATGGCGCCCGTTTAAAATAGAAGCTGTGTTCGGCTGTGGGAAAGTGTTGCGTAAGCTTGAGTTTCTTCTAAATTGTATCTGTTGAGTGTGGCTCTTGTTGTGTATGTAATCCTAGTACGAGTATCAGTCTTATTGGATTATTTTACCGTTGTGTGATCTTCGAGTCTTTAAATGGAAAGTATTTCAAATATTGATCCTATACCAAAAGTAAAAGTTTCGATTTCTTCTACATGTAAGTAAATTCATCAGCGCGCAATATTTCACTACACCGGGCACCGCGCTGGATGTAATCGGACCGCACTGAAAGATTGTAAACAAATAACAGAATATGACTGAGGTTGTATTGCGCTTTTTGTCAACTAACTTATAAGTGCAATCATGTTGGATTCTAGCAAACTTATCCTAGCAAGATTCAACTAAATGGTTTGGGTCCTGATGCAGCCCATACAATTAGATCACGACAAATCACTTTAGATTTTTCTAAAACTGTCACTAGTTGATCACTTTGAACTTACTGGAGCTAGTCGAGAGTGTGAATTCTAATCGGCAGTATAGAACACGGGTTAGATTCATTCTTCAAAGGGCAGCTTCACTGCATCACGATCAGACATCCTAATAAGCCCCAAATACACTTGGTAAAATAAAAATCGTGCATCTAAAATCAAAGAACTTCAGTATCGCTCGGTGATCGTCGGGTCACGAGCGGACTTTTCCGAACGTCTCTATACGTTCGGGCAAGTTCGCGGGTAATTAGCCAGTGGCCTGCGCAGGCGCCTCCGCAGGGGACGATCTTGCTGATAACCGAGCTATTTGCTGGACATTATGGGAGCTGGATTTGTTTTTTATGAATAAGAGGTTTCTTTGGTGTTGTTGTTGTAAGAGAACAGTTAATTTTTCCCATGCTCTTCTTTCTAGCTTATCAATAGCAATCTAAATTGAATCAGCCTAAAATTTTGCGACGTGTTTGGAACTTCTTATGTTGTGGAATATCTGTAGTTTATCCAAAGGTGCAGCAACCACATCGGAAATTAAATCAACTGTAAAGCTATTAGCTAAAATAATTGCTTCAACATTGTTAAGTGGCTAAGCTGCAAAGTCTTCATACATTAATTACTTAATAGGTTTTTAGGGACTATTTTAGAATTCTGCTTGTCACATGAATTGTAAAACAACATGATGTGATCGTAATTATTATTTCACAATTAGCTTCAAAACTACAATGTATCAGCTGCTTATCCCCTTGTCGCAAGTTGTCAAATGATAGCTGCGACCAATTAACTCCCCAGCGATGCTCATGCGGTGTCTTGTCGTGGTCCAAACGCCGTCCAACCACGTCTATGTAATGTGTCGCCGGTGGCTAGCTCTGGACCGACTCGGGCGCAACTGTCGATGTCGCTTGTAGGCAAAACGACAGCTTTATTATGATAATCAAGTTCTAAATGATATTGGAACTAGCGTTTAGCGATTATCGATAAATAGTATTTTGTTAGTTGAAATATAAGGATCAAAGTTAAGTTAAGCTTTACATCTACATTTTAGGTAAACACTTTAGTCTTTGCCACTTTAAACATTTGATCATTACGCAGCAGCTATAACAGTGAATATACCCGTACAGAAGTAAATAAAGTAAATAAGTAATCAAGCAACAGTGATCTTTAATCCCATGTTACACTTATCATCCACATATATTTCCGAGAACTCCGCTCGCCCACTAATCAAAAGACCAATGAAACTAACTCCTAAATAAGTATAAAATATATAAGTATCAAAGTCACGACCTATGGCCTCTGGGAACCGACCGTTAATTCCTTTCGGAATCCACTCGGCCCAATAAACTGGGAATCTAACACGTCCATAATTAATTCTCACACGTCTTATGACGAGTGGCTTGATGGAAGGCGTCGTAAACGTCCGGACAGCCTGCCGGACAGCTGGACACTTGGACGTCATTAACAGTGCTGTAAAAAGGTTCCAGGCTGGTAAAGTTCAGGTTGTGGGAAACGGTGGAGGGCTTGGGGTAATGAGGTGGTGCTATAGAGGATGATTGATCAATAACTTTATATGGAGGAGAAATTATTACTACCTGCACTTTCATTCCAACTGGACGTTCTGAAGTTTAATTTGTTCTGTTCATAATGGATGATGGAATTATTCTCGTCATCTGCAACATTACAGAGAATCGAATACCAATAGGTATTCATTCCCGTCGATATCAATTCTATAAACGACACTAACTTTTCGACACCCTACGTAGATTCGAACCCTCCATTATAACAACTTATGAAAATAATAACTACTTAAAATCAGAGTTCATTTGATCGTTGGCTTCCATACAAAATGTCGGGTGTTTTATTAGCGGTTCGTTCGGTGGCGCGGGCGCGTGTAATTGAGCACATAAATCTCGCCCGGCGATTGATCCAAAGAAGGCGATTAAAAATTTTGTAGTTCAACACTTGAAGTGTGGACCGGGTTCTGTACGTTGGAACCGTGGAATATTTACGAGGAAAATTAGGTTTGGGTACTTTGAAGAAGAAGGTAGAGATTCTAATTGGACAGAAGTCAAGCATGATGAGATCTTGGAGTTTCTTTCCTATGAATTATAGAGAATATATTGAAATTGTAGCGGATTCGACTTGGAATGGAAAACGGAAGAAAACTAAAAAAAACAAACACCAGCTCTACGTTTTCGCCACGTAATGAGCAATGAATCATTTTTTTTTTATTTTTTACTTCAGGTCACTCATGAGTGTATCGCTTTCTTGATGTATGTAAAAAATTGCCAGTTATGAAAAAATAATCGTTTTTTGAAAAAAATAAGGTTCTGATATTTTGAGAGCAGATAACTATAAAATTGTGACATGCACGCAAGACGACAGAACACTCTTTTTATTCCACATCTTTATGGACTTCTAATCTCCCAGATTCCACACCACGAACCCAAATCTTCCATATCGCAGAACACAGCTTTCTTCCATTAAAATTCATCAGCCGAGGTCCTATAAGCCTAAGATAAGTGTATTCATACGTTTTTTATTTGCCGCCTCATCCTCAGGTTACATGCGACACGGAATAAATTAAGCTACCGGACTTTGATATTCTCATTCGGTAGTTGTGTCATCATTATATTTATTGGTCTCTTTTGTTTGAACTGAATCTGGTCCGTTCAATAATTTTATGGTAGCTATTATGGTTTTTGTATCAGATTTTGGATGATCGGTTGTGTTGTGTTGCTTGCCTACTTTCTTTTACATTTGGATACTTTTAATGCTTAGTTTCTAATGTTTCACTTGTGTACTGGTATAATCAGCAATACTTTCCCTCTCACCTGAAATATGATCGTCTAGTGTTTGCCTCTAATATAGTTTTAATTAATTAATCTAATCTCTTTATCTATCTTATACTTCAGGCTACTCACTACCAGCCCAGTCTTTCTTACAAGACATCGCGTGCCCATCACTCAATGATACCAACAAATCTTCTCCGCAACATAAAATTCACGCTTCCTAATCACTGGATCATAAAATACTCTATAAATCTAGTGGCTAGTACAGCACTTAGTTTTCAGTGTTAGCGGCGGTGCTAATGAAGAGGTTAATTAGGGCCTGTGAACATAAGTCCTCGGTCGTGGGCCGCTTATCTGCAGATAGCGATATCACGCACCAGCCGTATGGGAACGTATTATAACCAGCTAGGGAACAATCCCAATGCATGGCATCTTTTAAGGGTGGTACTGGTGGGATGACAATGATACAAATAATCTAATCTTAATTGTTAGTTGATAGCTGTGGATCAAGTGCTCATTAAAACTGATGTGTACCGTCTAGATACGTAAGTAATTTAAATGATCTATTTTGTTCTTAATCCATCGATCCTGGAGGTCTAAGATGATCTCAACAACTGAAAAGAGGTTCAACATCTAAAGCTTGAATACGAGTAAGGTATCAAAAAATAAACGACTATTTTTAAAACACTGTACAGTTTCCACTTAATAAATCTAACGGCTCCAAAATTCTCTCCACAAGAATGTTAATACACCTACTTCTAAACAAATGGAAAGCAAAGCAGAGCGTAACGTTAAGTTCTAATTAGATAAGTATCTGGACAATATATCGCTTCCCTGAGGTGATTGGTGGGCGATGAAAATTTCACGGTAGGCAGTAGGCTCTAGCCATCGAAATTATTTTATTGACGGAAGCCGGCACTCATTAAGGGGCTACCGGGCGAGCCGGTGCGCGGTGCGCGGCGTGCGGTGAGCGGTGAGCGGTGCGGGTGCCACTCACATAAACACCGCCTATCGGACCCAATACCACTGCTTATTCACAGGGTGCGCTGACTGATGTAGTTTGGGGATCGATTGCTTTTTGAACTTTTACATGAAGTTTTTAGAGCAGTTCTGTAGTTTTTGGACCCTTCCGCATCGTGGAGGGCTGAGACGGCTTATCCAGAACTGATCGTTGTCTATCAGTGTTTTACTTTGAATTTACTAAGTAAAGCATTCCTATTGGAATTGTTTATTTATTTATTTAAACTTCATGTACAAGAGTGGTACATAGGCGGACTTAATACCTCAAGGCATTCTCTACCAGTCAACCTTTGGGTCAAATAGGACAGCATTATGACAGAGTACAAAACATAAATAAGAAAAATACTATTTTATTAACATAAAACTGATATGCTTACATAAATAAATACTAATACACTTAAATACAGATAAAATAAAATAAGCTAATATATATTATAATACATACAAATAGTTCAAAATACGAGAAACCTTTTATTTATTATGACTACTAATGACTAGCTTGTGAACAATTTAGTCTGATTACAAATAGTACTTCCGAACTTTTCTTTTGAAAGCCATTTTGCTTTCAGCTAGCTCTAGCAAAAATTGTTCTTGGTGTCCATTAGTACCTAAAAGTAAATATGCTCACCAAGTGATAAGAACAGAACTAATAGAACTAAACGATAGCTGTATCACCCTTCATCGTTGTTCTTACTTCCCAAATCAAAATCTATGACTAGCATGGACTTCAAAGGCTTAAGTAACTTAGCATCACCCTGTGCATGCAGCCGATCGGGCAGGGCGAGGGGGGCGAAGGTGCGCGTACGCCGCGGATTGAGTTAAATGCCTCCTTATCTCGCCCCTAATGGCCCCGGGAACATGTCAATTCATCACACGCATGTCTCACACGCTCTTTTCTAAATCAACCTTTTTCCGCCGACGCATACTTTTTGTTGGACGGCAGTCACGACGCTGATACCTCGGTGACACCGCTGACAACAAATGTCCGATTTTTATGTCTTCAGATAATAATATGTAAATTATCGTGTGTTTAGCGAAACAAACGACGCTGTAAAAAGGTGTCGGCGTGAGTTTATTCGGTCATAAAAAGATCCGCAAACTTATGCTAAATCAACACAACTGTATAAATCTTTTAGTTTCACTTGGAGCCGCGCTGCACAGTCTTTATATTATAAGTTCCTAATTGATATTTGTTCTCATTTGCGTAGCAAAGTCGATGTTTATCTCTTAGTGGCTACAGTTTCCAACATGTTAAAACCTAGCAAAGCATTTTGGTTGTGGTCGTTTTTCTCAAAGGATATTTCCACTTTGGAGGCTCTTTATAAACTTCTGTGGCGTTTGTTTGTGACAGTGGTTTGTTTTATTGTTCAGTTTTAATATAAAAGGGATAAAAAGTGTCGGTGGCAGCGGAAGCCGCTACTAAGTCGCTCGATAAGTGTGAGACCGACAAAGGCACTAATACGTTTAGGAGGCATTATAAATCAGTGAGTCGAGTTATCACCGGCCGACAATTAAGATGTCGACCATCTGAGGGAACGGCCGGCCGGCACGCACTCCCCCGACCGAGCAGAGGCTTTTTGGAATATCCCCGTCCATTGCCTTACTTGCCGGAAAGACATTTGAAGGAGCAGAGGAAAACTTGCTATGAAACGACAACAAAAGTGCTTTGTTACTTTTTTTTGTTTGGGTCCAGCTCTCAGTAGCATCGAAATGATATGTGTATTAACGTATACTGTACTTACCGATGACGTTTATAATTATACATACACGACGTCTTAAAGCTTCATTTATCAAACAGTAACAAGCACTAAAACGTAATTTCTTTCTGAGTTTATTTTTTACATTTTAGGAAAGCTTACACTAACTAACTAACACTATTTAAGCTAACACTATTAACTTGTTATTAGTCAATAACAAGTTATGTTCTATGTTAACGGTTTGGTTTTCGCACTTAGTCCCTAAAGTGGACCATTGTGCGTGAGCCATGGTGGCCGCTACTCCAACCGATCAACAGTCTCCTCGCGGATCTGGGTGACGCCGGTGCACTCGAGGAGTACATACACGCTCTGCACAGGGGGCTGTCAGTGATACCTAGGGTGTGGAAGTATTTGTTCAGTGAGCAATGTCCAGTGATGGTCCCCGCAACCGGTCGCAGGCTGTCTCTGTCTAGGCCCAGAAGGCGCTTGGTCAGCTTCGTATCTAGGGATGGCAAAGCTTCCTTGGGTTGCCTGCACCCTGGTGTTTGAGTGTGATCCTTTAACCAACTCCTTAGCTGCTTGAAAGGAATGGGCACAATGGGTTCGGGCCCGAAGGCTTTTGTGCTTGATCCCCTTCTGTTGAGTTCATCAGCCACATTGTTTCTACGAGATCCAGTGCCCTTTGAGTCGTTGTTGTATCACCGTGTTGCGGTTTAGTACCGTAACACGTTCTAGGGCAATAAGGCATTCTAGTATTAGTTTCGACGTGATCTGGTTTCTCATTAAGGATTGAAGAACTGACGCACTGTCGGAAAGTATACTAATATGGGTATCCGTAACTTCCCTGACTTCTTTTTAGTTACTGTAATTGGTTTTAAACACAACCGTTGTAATTAAGTAAATAAATAAATTTTATGGCGTGTGCCGCTTGGATAATGCCTAAACACGCTGCTTGATAGACAGAGTTGAGCATTCCCAGGGTTCTGGATATTTTAATGTTTAGGTCGTCGGAGAAGACTCCGACACTTGTTCCGTCGTCGGTCTTTGATCCATCAGTGTAGATCTTTAGCTCTTTTGGACCTGAGTAGTCACGCATCTCCGCTGATAGCTCTGTTGTAGTGTTTTTGAAGTGGGTCTTCAGGGCTCTGTCACTGGGTGATGCCATCAAGGGCTGTTGTTTGATTGCATCATCTTGTATGCGTGTATGTTTGATTCTGGAATCCTAACTTGGGGGGCCGGAGGGTGCCGGATACTTCGAGCCTGAAAATCGCAAGTGTTGCCTCTTCTCTTACGACAAGGTGCAGAGGTGGCAGCCCCAGCATCACCTGTACCGCGGCAGTAGGTGATGTTCTCACGCTACCCGTGATTGCTACGTAGGCAAATCTTTGCAGCTTCTCGAGATCTTACTGGGCTGTACTCAGGTTGATCCTGGGCCACCAAACAAAAGAGCCATATGTGCTGATTGGTCGGATGACTGTGGTGTATAGCCAGTAGGTGATTTTAGGGCTTAGGCCCCAATTCCTCCCGAGCAGTATTTTGCACTGCCATCGGACTATACTGACTTTTGTGGCGATGTAATCGGTGTGTTTTGCCCAGTTTAGCTGTTTGTCCAAATAGATGCCCTTCTTTTTTTTTTTTTCGGATGGCAAATCATGAAATAACCCCTCCCGCTCTGGGCTGAGCAGGAGGGAGTGTCAGACTTTTACTGACTAAAACCCATACATGTTCCTTCCTTTGCCTTTTGTGTTCCAGGGCCGCGGTATCTCTTTCGAACAGTCCCGCAACCCTGGCAGCAAATAGATGCCCTGGGATTGCTTTTCAACAGGCTTAGGGTAGTCCCAAAGAAGCGTGGTAACTGTAAGGTTGCCAACTTTCTTTTCTTTATGAAAAGTACTAGTTCAGTGTTGGTAGGGTTCACCGCTAGTTTATATTCTTTGCACCAGTCCTCTACCATTTTCAAGGCTTGATGCATAAGGTTACATAGTGTATTTTCGTGAGTTCCGTTTATTATTATGGTTATTTCATCAGCGTAGCCCACCGTGTAGTAGCCTCCGTCATTTAGCCGCTTGATAACGCTGTCTACCACGAGGTTCCATAGGACTGGCGAGAGGACGTCCCCTTGAGGGCTGCCTTTCGCCACGATGGCTCTAGGTTGTGTCGTTCACCGTAACCTATACGGCTCTCAGTCTGAGCATGTTTGTGATCCATCCTCGCAGGGTCGAGTCCACGCCGTGTACCTCCAGGGCTGCGTTGATACTATGGAAAATGGTTTTGTCAATTTGTAGTCTACTGCACATTCGATCTTTTAGATCACACTGTGTAGTGCGAATTCTGTTGATTTTCCTGTGGAGTAAGCATGTAGATGTTTGTGGAGTGGCAGATCTCGAAGAGGTCCGTCCCGAATGTGTCGGTCACAGAGTCAAGTCGGTCAGAGAAATGATATGTGTATTAACGTATACTGTTCTTACCGATTACGTTTTTAATTATACATACACGAATACGACGTCTTATAGCTTCATTTATGAAACGGTAACAAGCACTAAAACGTCATTTCTTTCTTAGTTAACAGAAAACTAAATGCAATGTTTCCAATTGGTAAGTCTTCTTTACCGATTGGATTCTTATGATATTACGAGATCTTATATTTATGAGCAAATTACAATTATTTTAATTAATGACGTACTACGCCATGGAGACGTACTATAACAAGGCGCTGTAAAGTGTAAGTTAAGTTCAATGGCATGACATAAAGTTAGTAATCCGATTAAAAAGTTAACATTCCCAATCAGATTGTGAATATTAAGAGTTCGTAGTAAAAGTTTGTAACTGTGAAACCGAAAACTTTTCAAGTTGTTCGAGGCGACTATTTCGCAACAAGAAAAACGAAACAAATAACACGAGTCTCGATAACAACACTCGGGAATCGATTTCGAGAGTAACCATTTAATTATTTTATCGATAATCTCGCATCGAGTGGCCAGAAACAAAATAAGAAGAGCGGAGAGTAATCGTCGCTTAGGCCGACGCCCAGTAGCCGGCGGCGGTTGCCGGCCGATTTTATCGTCTCATAACAGTCTCGATTTATAAGTATCGATTATATGTATCGATCCCTTGATACGATGCGTTCACGGTCATTTGGCGCGTTTTTTTCGCTCCGCTTGGGACGATACATGTTCTCTAAATAACAATTTTGTTCGATAAGTAATTAATA
Organism: Eugnorisma glareosa; assembly: GCA_947578425.1. Taxonomy (NCBI): domain Eukaryota; kingdom Metazoa; phylum Arthropoda; class Insecta; order Lepidoptera; family Noctuidae; genus Eugnorisma; species Eugnorisma glareosa. Next base: position 22,115,702 of record OX387961.1, read on the forward strand.
ATGGTACCTTTTTTGAAGCAACCTTTATTTTTAAGAATAAATAAATTGCCTTGTAATTGTAATTGGTAAGAACTAGTGGATTCCAACAAGAAACTGTTGAACTCGAAAAAAATGTCATGACAATGACAGTGTGTGTATCAGATAATTAAATTCTATTGTTCTCTAAAGGTGACTTCTGATTCTGTTCGATTACATTATCGATCCCAGTTTTTAGTAGTTCAGTGTTGACTTGATACAAGTCATTACATTTCTGTAGGGATTGTATCACGAGATTTAGTAAAATGTTTTACTAACCGTAATTTGAAATTGGCCCTGGGCTGTTCGCAAAACTTTGCCATGCCTTTAGAAGTAATCCAGTGAGGATAAAAATAGACTGGCCTTTGTATGACGAAGTCCATTGAACGAATGTCACTGATAGCCATTGTTTCGTGGGGACTAGACGATATTTTTAATTCTAAGGAAGATTGTGCATCTTGAACAGCTGTTTGTTAAGAACTATTCCGTTCATACAAACTGCCTTTTATTTGCCGTTACTGAAACACCGAACGCGATCGTAACTAGCTATTCGATTAGTTAACAAAATACTTACTACTGGGTACTTTAGAAGTATACGATGTTATTTGGTTATGTTGTAAGTGTGTGTGGAAGGATCCATGGTCAGACCGACAATTTGACACCATCACACCGACCCAACATAGTTGCGAAAAGCTAGGCGAATGATGGTAACCAACTAGGACACCATCATTCGCCTAGCTGTTCCTAGTAGTTGGGTCAGCTTCCAGTCTAACCGGATGCTGCTGAATATCAGTATTTTACATGGAGCGACTGCCTAACAGACCTTTACAGCCCAGTTACTGTTGCTACAATACCTTGGTAAGACTGGCTGTCAGACTTTACAGCCCAGTTATTGTTGCTACGATACCTTGGTAAGACTGGCTGTCAGACTTTGCAGCCCAGTTATTGTTGCTACGATACCTTGGTAAGACTGGCTGTCAGACTTTCGGGCCACTGACTACCTCAGTTAGCCGGACACCAACCGAACAAAATGTCACGTCGACAATATCATTAACTCGCTAGCGTTTTCGTGGAATCCCTTGAACAACATAACTTTGTTAAGGCCTGCCTAAAAGAAAGAAAAATTTTTTATACAATGTTGATTTTATTGAAGATGTTCATTCATGGTCTTGGGGCAATGGAAAGACCGATTCAATGAGCTGATAAATTAGAAGACAGGTGATAGACATGCAAGCAGCCTATTTGTACAAATGGTTATGTTGTACTCGTAGTATAAGCAAACCATAATATTATAATGAACACATCAGCAGCCGTAACTTAGATTTTATCAGCGTCATGTCTTTTTTCAGTGACGAACTGCGCTCAAAGTTGTACAAGAAAGTGATATGCTGTTCAACTTCTACCCACGGTTCCTTTCTTAATCCATCATTGAACATTACCAATATCCAGCACACCAACAACACCAAAGCCATCGATTTATTCAAAAAATTAAGTAAACCATTACCCTTAATCGATTCTCACGATACGTTCACAGACTAGCTTCGTCGATCGATACTCAGATCAATAAGGGAATCAAAATTAAACTGGAATAAGTTTGGTGCTTCGGTGCCTTAACCGAGGGAACTTGGCATCGCGTTAAGAACATATTTAACGCGAGATTCAATTAAAATTTGACATGTATACGGTATAAAGTAGGCAGGTTATGTCTCGGTGGGATTATCTCGTCTGCGTCACATCGTGTAGTGTCGTGCTGTGACGAGACGAGGATGTGACGAGTAACGAGTGCTATACAGTGTAGTCACATAGTTTTGTGTTTGAGTTCATAGATATCTATAGTGAGCTTTTGAGGAGATTATTTTTACTATGACTTCCATGGACTTATTAAGCTATTGAGAGGAAATATCATAATGAACTCGTTAAATTAGTATGAAAGGGGGCTTAATTAATAGGGTTGTTAATATGTGTAATTTATGCCTTTTAGAAACAGGTTCCCAATGAAAAATAATCCGTATCAAAATCCTTTGCGTGAAAAATTGAAGAGAAAACGTTACAACGTAATTTGTTATTTATATAACTTCAAGATTTAAATGCTAATAATACACCGAACCAAAAATAATTTCCTAGAACCATTTGTTTGAATTAACAACAAAACTTTTGACAAATAAAAAAGCTTATTTTGGAAAGTACGGAGTTATAATAGGTAGGCTTGGGCAATCGGCTCCGGGCCAATTTGTAGGGCAATTTGCATAACTTAACCCTTCAATGGTAGCTGTGACGAAAGAGTGCGTTTATTGGAGCAAAAACACCCGACACGTTACTGTTTGCTGACTACTTTACGAGCTTTCATGAAAGGATGCCACTCGGAAAAAATCTTAGAAATTAGTGACACAAAACAGTATGATGTATTTTTGGAATGCGACAGATTTGAGTTCAAGGACTCAAAAAAAGACATACTCAACATTGAATTTGCCAACATTAGGTACACTAGTGTATTTAGGAATTTCATTATCATGATTAAAGCAAGAGAAAAGAAGAGGCCTGTGCCCAGCAGTGGGACAGTAACAGGCTGGTATTATTATTATTTAATCAAAGCACCAGCTGGTATTTAATTATTTATCTTTACAATGTCACTTAAAGTGTAAAACAATTTTATTATTCATGAATGGAGGATTAGTGCAGTCATCTTCAGGTTGATTTGCGACAATGACGAGACTAAACTAACACCTGCTCACGGTTTGAGAAGCAGGATCATTTATTTTAATTTCGCACCGGTACAGAACACGATACAAACATGAATGATATTAACCAGAACAGATAATTACTATAGAAAACATTCCCCATGCTCACAATTATTGAATCATGCCACTGCCGTACTAATGGTAATGTGAATATTATGTAAAACTAACAAACCCAATTAGGTATAATGAGGTCATTAAGTACATAATTTTGACAGCTGTAATGATGTGTTGGTCATTCTAGTCTAATTAGTTATCTCAGTCTTGGAGGAAATAGTAAGTTTATCAGTAATTAACATTACAGATTTTCTTTCCTTACAACGTCCTTATTCTTTCCTTAAAGGAAAATCTGAAGCGTTCAAATATTTTTAGGAATTAGTTTACAATATAAATATATAGTACAATTTGATATAAGTTGGAAAACTTTATTGCATTCGAGGCGGAATTAACACCCGAGCCGCAGGTGAGGGAATTATTAGGAAACTGTGATTTAATTTGCTTTTTTCCGCGCTTTGTTTTCGCCAGGTTGAAGAAGAAGCAACGGTATGATGCCGCTATACAGCAACATGTTTATCTATAAATATCATGTTTATCTTTAAATACTCAAAAAATATTTACGCCGTAAAGAAGCGCTCTTTGCTGAGATTAAAAAAAAAATACAATCACTGCTGACTGTAGTCATTGAACCCATTGGACTGTAGTTTATGTATAGTAGTATCCTGGAAATTTTTATTTCCGCACGTGTGCGGAAAAATATTAGAAATCCACGCGTGTGAAATACATTGCATGTTGAACCTAATAGTAATTCGATAAGAACCAGTTTTCGAAAAAATGTATTGAAAAATATCCTGTATTTCCAACTAATTGTTGTGTCTGAATATTAAGTTTATGTTGAGAGAGTAGAAAATTTAATGAATAGGAAAACCAACAATTAAAGTTGTGAACTGATTCTAGAAATATAATTATACTTAATTGTATTTGGCGCACAAAACAGCCGCGTGTAACTAGTAACATCCTGTATAAACTGCAACACTAGAGTAATAAATCTTTACGACACGACTTTTTGCCAACTCTTTCCCTTTGTCCGTCAGTCCGGGTGTTACGTCACAACTCCGATGCCGACAATATCGACGACCATTACACTATTTGTTTTGGTACACACAAAAACTAGAGCAAAATGCTTTTCCGAAAAAAAATGCCGCGGCCGTTGCGACCACTATTCACAAAAAAAGGTTATTATTTTGACATGTTTGCATAGGTAAAGCAATGTAACTGTTCATTTTTACATTTACTTACAACGAGAGAAACGTTTTATGATCAATGTTATTTTATTTCGTTTTGTTAAATAAATATTAAATTATACTTAACTCACAACTTTATCGACAGTAAAAATTTAAATTATCATAAAGCATTATTTATGTTAAGAACTCTGTACTAAAACATTCTACTTGAGTAAAAATACGCACTTAATTTGAATGTTATTTCTTTATTATTCACTCGTAATTCTCGTTTATAGAACAATAAAGTCATACGCGTAGTACAAATAAAACAGCTATCTGACTTCATAAAAAAATAAAAAACCTCATAAAAGACACCAAACGGTTACTTTAGACAAAACGTGGACAGTAGTCCAAGGAAAAAATTGTAACGGTCTCATTTTTTAACGTTCACTTTAAGAACCCTTTAACAAGAAACGCCGTTATGACCAAACAAAGCATCCCAACGTCACGGCCACCGATAGATTATGCAAAAACCCCACAGGGTCTTCCTATTCACTGTATCAATTCCCAGGCACTATAAAAGGATCTCAACGGCAATCGATATTCAAGGAGATGACATCTTGTTTGAATATTCACATATTTCCCATGAACGCGGCTGAACCGAAGCAAAGGGTTGCCTAGGGTGGATGCGTCTATAGGCAAATTCGATTATCTCCTAGCATTCTCACGCACATCCCGCGGCTCCACAATAAATCTTTGCATACAGAGCATAATAAAAAAACGCTATTAAAAAACGAACTATCTGTGAGACGCTCCCTACCGAATATGCATAAGAAAGGAACCGTACACACCCAAATTATACGCCAAGGTGACAAGTGCTGGGATCCATCAAGTATCACAATAGCCTGGAAGCCTTTGTGCAACAATCAATGCGGAACTTTATGCGCGCGCGGTGCGCTTGCAATTTTTTTTCTATGCGTTCGCATACCTGTAACCCTCGCGTAGTTGTGGGGACAGTTTATTTGCATTTTTTATATGATTCCTTTTCAAACAGTATCTTAACCCTATTCAGTAATGTCAGGGGTTAGGTTGCACTTAATATTCAAAAAGGGCAGGTACATTTCTCTTAATATTCTCGCATAAATTATAGTCAGGTACATTTTGGTCTATTGTGCATCGCGAAAGGGGGCCGCGAGCGAAATGGTGTAACGCCAGTTTTATCGATTTGCTATTCTGTTTTTTATGTCAACGATCTAAAGTATATTTTTATTAGATTGCGCGTTTGAACTTTAATTTTTCATCCACCATGCAAGCGGATCTACGACATTTCACTTCCTGAATGCTTTAACCCGTTTCCTTTGTGAGAATTTATGCAAAAAAGTTTCTACCCATCCTATTTTTTTATTGAATAAAATTTAGGGGCTATGCACATTATGCAAATGCGCGCATAAATTTTAATGTTACACATGTGGGGTTGCTTTTGAAAAGAATCTCTTATGCCGTTGATTTAAGATTTAGTATTGATTGAAGTCATCTCGTTGTTTTTTAAAATTATAAGTAAGTATGCAATTTTTTTCGTATGCTCCTCCGTTAAGAAACGCGGTTCTTGATGATTTTTTTTCTCAGGACCGGTAAAGAAAGAGTCTACCGTTAGAAGGAGGTCGAATGTGTGTTACCTTTTTATTGTGTAAGGAGTGACATATGAAGCGGGACCCTGGATTTGGATTAGAATATGTAATTACTTCCTTTACGGTTTTCGGAAACGGTTGTTTGGGCCGTTATTTAGTGTTGCCACCTTTGCCTCGAACGTGAGGGTCGCGGTTAGTGCATCGTCTTTATGTTATCATGGAAACGATTTTTGTATGCTAATCAGTTTGTTGGAAGTAGGTTTTGTTGTGTGTGATTGAATACGGAAATTGATTTTTGTAGCGATGGAGATAATTATCTTGTTTGACTACATACATTTAATTAAAGTTCATGCTGCACTTACTCAGAATCAAAATTACAATAAACATATACTTTGTAATTGAACTATAAATTAATAACAGAGCTGATGATATTGCATTAGTTCTGAACTGAATTTATTTGACACACAGTTAACTTTTTGTAAATTATTAAATTCCCTTATTTTTATGGGGCAGTTCTACTTTTTATTATAAAAACCCATTACCAATAATATTAGCCGACAAAATAAACAAACCTCGGGCCCGTTATTACAAAAAGCTCCTACTGAAGGGCGGTGCACTGATTGTCGTCGAAAGAACGCTTTTGCAAAAAACCACACATTTTTTTGGAAAAAAATAAGATGGTCCCTTTTTGCGGCCGAGTCCATTGTCTCCACTCTATTGTCTCGGCGATTTGAAATATTTTTATGCTTTCCGGATGACGATAATGTTTTGGACTTATTTTTCGATAACTATTATTTAGCGAATTTATTGTTTGTGTGTCGCGGGTCGCGGTGCCATTGTTTTAGTAACGACCGGCAGGCAGTAGCAGGAGGCAGGAGGTAGGCGAGTATCAACATCGATTTTTATCGTTTAAGTAGCAATTTGTACACGGATGCCGCCGTCCGACGGCTTTCATAAAATTGCCTAATTTCACGTTACGTTGACAGTTTTGTTATTTTCCAATTTGATGGCTGTCAGATAATACCGTGTTGAACTATTTGTGTTTACAAAGTTTCTAACTGTACTGTTTTTTGTTAAATGAAACTAAGGAATGTTGATTACAGATAACGAACCGTGTGTTATTTAGTGTGTGACAAAAACTAACGGCATGCTAAACGATTGTTAATGTAAGCTTTTGAAAAAAATTGTTCGATGTTGTGAATGAAGATAATTTATTCCGTTCTATTTTACAGAAACATAGATTTAAATTTTAATCGGCTAATAAATCAAGATATCAAACAAACAATTCGATTCATATTTGCCTAGTGTTAAAAACTAACGAAACCAAATATTATTCCGACCATTACCTTCCGTAGCGCAGTAAAAATTCAAGCAGCAGCGAACTATGTAAATCAATTCATAATATCATCCCAAATGTTTGATAGTAAAATTAGCATGATTGCGCCGGCGATGATTTATTTTGAAATTATTCAAATTGACGCTCATTGATACCAATCAATGTGTTTTTGTCCAAACGCGACAGATTAGCATGAGAATGGCAAAGGTGTTGCACATGTAAATATGTGATATATTGTTTATTGGAGATCGTTTAGCGACAGCTGCCGAACGATCACCTATATATCCAATAATAATAGGCAAACACATAATCTAAAATATGTAAACTGTAGTTAATTTTATGTATCATCCTGTTAATTTTGCAAATTCGTAGAATCTCATAATCTAATAAAGATGTAACACGTGGAACTGTTTTTTTTTTTTTTTTTTCTTGCCTATGTTGGTCGGTGGATGGGTGACCGCCCATTACATACCGAGTTTCCTCCGTGCCTCGGAAAGCACGTTAAGCTGTTGGTCCCGGCTGTCATTTGTAGATCTTTGATAGTCGTTACAGGTAGTCAGTTACCCAAAAAGTCTGACAACCAGTCTTACAAGGGGTATCGTATTACCCAGTAATAACTGGGTTGTGGAGGTCAGATAGGCAGTCGCTCCATGTAAAATACTGGTATTCAGGTGCATCCGGTTAGACTGGAAGCCGACCCCAACAAAGTTGGGAAAAGGCTAGGCAGATGATGACGTGGAACAGTTTTTAGATTTGTAGAGTCTTGCCAGTGGTGTTCCCAGTGCAAATAAATGGTAAAATAAGTAAGTATATTTATGCAAATAATTGCATATTTTAGGAATTATTTATTTAAAGAATAATGTTGTAATAAAGCATGTCGTCACATAAGAAATGGATTCAAAAATTGTTACAATTTTATCCGTATAATTATTAATACATTTTTGTAAAGTTTATTAGACTATTACGTCTTTTATGAGAAGATAATTGCTGTAATTGCTATGGCAAGTTGATTAACAACCCCGCTGTCGCCAGGAAAAACCGACCCGAGTGTATGCGAGTACTTTGTATGTACTGCGGAGGTAGGTATGTGTATGAGGCAGCTATTAATAAATCGCATTTTTTAATAAATCTTTAGAAAAACGCTTCGTCACACCTTTACCAGGTGCGCATTACCCGGACAATTTAACTGAAACCCGTAACCCGTAGTATGCAAATATGTAACATATAAATAAAGTCACATGTAATGTCATCAATAGTTGAGAACCGCTTGTTATTTATATGTTAATAACACGTAACCCCGCCGAGGGGTTACAGACTACCGACTACTTATTTGTGACATTGAAGGAATTTCAAGTGATTTGCAATGCAAAGCAGGCATCGTTTCCGTTCGCCCTGCTATTGACAATCGATGATTAACTGAATACGCTGCTTTTTGTTATTTTTGCCTTGTAACGTAACGGGGCAGATGTCGCCGGGTGTCTCTCCGGCGCCGCTAGATGACGCTACTTGTATGATTTTTCTTGACGATCGATACGATCTACAAGTTGATGACAAAAATTTATTTCTGATGCAAGTGTTTGATTTAATGGATTATTTCAGATATTTCTCTGTTTTTTGCTTTATTTTATTTAGTATAAGTATAGAACTTATAAGAAAAAAATAAAGTTTTGTGGGTAAAAACGATATGTAGAGCAGCTTTTTACCATGAATTGTTTTGTCATGAAAATTAAATTTAAAAAAAACATAGCAAACATTCTAATCGCACTATTTTTATGGCACACTATTTCACATGTTATTTTATCTGCAACAATAATTTAATGCATGCTTTTCATATAACAAGAAAACGTCATGGCCAGTCGTTTAGCGCAGTTATTTATTTTTATTAAGTTTTTTCCCGGTAATAGGCGGAAGCGTTTATGTCAATTACCTGAGATAGCATTTACGTGGGCAAGTGGACATGCATCGTCGATATATTAATCAGCTTACTTTGTAACTAATTAAGTAATAACACAGAGCTTTTACTGAAATTATTAATAAATATAGGTAACTAGGTACTCAGTTACAGCAAAGGGTAATTGTATCATTATTAAACATAAAACAATTAAGCAGAAGGTTGGCTTTACTTTGAGATAATTAATAACTTTTCGTGAAAGCAGACGTCTGTCATTTTAATTTTCAGCTATAAAGATTATAATTTTACAGACTTAACTAAAAAAGTTGTTCAAATTCATATTCCTTTATTGAATTCCATAATATTCCTTAAGTACCCTTAGCTTAAAGGGCTGCTGGCCTAGGCCGACAGGCTATAGGGTATTATTTTGATACTTAGAAGTATCGTAATACTTTTAAGTACATAAAACACGTCCTAATCATTAAGTACAACAGAAACCTTAAAAAAAATAAACTCTTGATGTGTTTTTCTGATTATTATTCTGTTAAACAATATCTTGTACGTCCTCTTCTGTCTGGCATTACAGATCTCGATTACTCGGGTCTCTAACCATAAAGTTCCGAGCTCGCCTCCTCAAGATGTCCTGCCTACAGCCCACAGCCCGACAGCAACATGGCCCAGTGTGTACAGATACATGGGCCAGGGTGTACAGGGCACGCACCACTGTGCACGGCAGTGCTAGTGGATGATTAGTCATACACACGCAGCGTTATGTCAGCCGCTCGTGTACTATTGTCACCGGCTGCGTCTGCGCAGCGTATGTGCGTGGATGTTCAAGCGCACTGGGAATATCTAAAGCTGCGTTTGGACATATTGTTGTGTTTTGTTAACGTCTTCTAACATTCATAATCAGCGTGCAATGTTACTACTGCACTGGTGACAGTCAGGCCTCCTCTTTGTGGGAGAGAGTGGGCTATAATCTGCCACGCATAAAATGTGCTGCCACATTTTGTCGCAGATAATGCTGATTGTTATAAAGCTTACGCATAGGTTTGCTAATTTATGTATTATCACAAGTAATCACCTGCAGCACAAACCTGCAGACACAGATGCACAAAAACTATGACAAGTGTCATCACATCTGAATATTAAATTTTGCAAAACCTGATTTATTCTTACAAACCCTGTATTAATTACACCCATCACCCTTTTCATTCACACATTAATTTATTGCATTTTTTTTTCATGTTCCTTTGTGAAACCGCGGCGTTTTTTCGTGCGCATGCGTCCAAACGCACGAGACATGTTATTTTTGTCACATTGTCATTACACCGGTGTTCCAGCCAAATTGCAACGCCGCGATGCCACCATGCATATTCATCGCTGTTATTGTCTCATGCCATATTGTGCCCACCTTAGACATGTGCCAACTTAACCAGACCCCTCGAAAGACACACACTACCTTCCCTTATACCTACAGGGTCTTTGGTAAAAGGAAGGGAATGAGGTCTTGGTAGACTGGTCTTCTGACACAAAGCGTTCATAAAATGTCAAGAGACCTGGTCTGAAAGAGTGAGGCAAATGTGAAGGCAGGAGTTGTTAAGTTAATCGCAGTTGTTTTGAAAGTGAAGAACTTGGGGGTCAATAGCAATGACGTTGGTGAAACTTTACTGAAAGTAGAACGGAAGCCTCTCACACCAGAATTAAAAAGAAAACAACTTAAAGCATTTAATTTTATGAAGACATCTTCATTTCTAAAGCTAAAAATGTTGTCCTTTCGCGCACCTAAAATAAATTACCTAACATTCTAAACGAAATAGATACTTTCGAACTCTATAATGGAGACAACATTCTAACTTAAATCTTTATTAGCTTGTTTAGAAAAGCCGTTTACTCTTTTTTAAACAAACACAAAACAAGGCCGTTTGGCCCAGACCAGCGAGTGCTGAAGTCCTCAATCACTGCTAATCTCTTCTAATCTAGTCGAATAACCCGCGCATTAACATATGTGCGAGATAAACGATGTTATTGATAGCGATGAGCCGCCAGCTCTCTCCAGCTTTCGCAAAAAATCTATTCAATATCACCGACCGGCCTGACCCGCGACCTCTTGGTTTTGGGAGCCTGTTTACAGTTTGCGATACGATTTATCGGACTGTAATAAATAAGTATTCTTACCTACTCTGCATAATAGGGCTGACTTAGTTAAAGTTCCAAGCTTGCCTTTCAAAACTATTAAAGTTTCTGAAAGTTAACGATGACAAGAAACAAAAATATGTAACTTTTTTAAAGGTATTTAAATAATTTAGCTTGAGACTGACTATAAAACAATTATGTGGTTATTTACAATAATGCAAATTATTAAGATAAAAGCACAATATTATAAATTCATTAACGTCTAGAAGACCACTCGTTCATCCATTCCCTCAAAAATCTACCAATCGTATGCTCTAAAGACTAAATAGCTTTATCACACAAAAGTCCGTATATTTTTTTAATAAATTAAATTAAATGATATGTTTTATATTTCTTCTAACTGTATTATATCTAATGACGTGTCACGACTCACCTGCTTAACCATTTATACCGATGTCTTGCGTGATGATGTTGTTCACCACCATCATCCTCTAGCACGCAATATTAGACTTTACAGCGCATTAAAAAGAGGATTTCAGATATGATAATTGCTTGGTCTTATTGAGAAAGTTAAATAAAGAGTTCAAAGTTACAAATGGTTGGGTTCGGTGAATAATAGTGTGTGGTATGGGTTAGTTGTGTAATGTCTGAGTGTGATAGAGAAAAATTGCGGAATTCTCATAATGACAGAGTTTCTATACATCGTTTATTAGAACCTCTCTAAGACACAACCTTTTATGAAACGTAGGTTGAGTCCGTATTAAGAGCACCGATTGGTAAAAAATCCCTTATGAAAATGCAGTTCCTAAGTCAGTCGCAGTCATCACACTGGATGGTTTAGCAATTAGGTAGCCAAATTCTTAGAATGAATAAAACTCATAACTGTTTGAAAAAGCAAAATGTACTTACTTTTTAGTTGTTTGATGGAAGTTTCTACGAAAACTCACACGCTAGTTGTAGGAGGACTCAATAGTTATAGCAGTGTTGCATGTCCCCTGCGCGGTGAACCAGTGAAACCCATTCCAGGCTAACTGGATCTTCTGAAGAAAAAAATGTAGTTGCGTGGTAACATCCATGTACTCACATACCCCTTTTTGTTATAGCCTTCCTTGGTTTTAACGCTTCACTTCATATCGATTGTATTTCTTTGAAATTAGTTTCCAATGTAGTAAGTAGGTACTTTATTTTTATGATCTGGGAATTGTGTAAAAAGTGTGCCTATCTGTCTGTTCGCTGTTTTGTTGGATTCTAACACGGAATGTGATGATGTGTATTGCGCGTACAATGAGCAGTTATCTTATAATTAATAGGCAATAGTTATTACTTCATTTGTTTTGTGATTTAGTGAGCAATTTATCTGAAAAGTGGATTACTAATATAACTATGCTCCATGGAATTGTAGTTTAAGTTAAAAGATAGTAGGGCTCGCTACCAGGCCCTGGTGAATCTACTTCATAGTCATACTCATCCCACGAAAACTTTGGGGATAAAGTTATTTAAGACATGTACCTAGTGTACCTAGTCATACAAGACGCAAAAAAATCCGTTATTTAAATAATTTGAAGAATGACACCACCTTTATGAAAAAAGAAAGTTATTGTTTGTTGACCCGGGCACCGCGTAGAAAGAGTGCAATACTGTTTGTAATAGCAGGCACACTAAGCGGCACTGAGGTATACCCAAACTAATTGTAGTGTGTGTATGTGTAATTATCTTGATGAAGACGCGCGGGCGCAGGTAGTGTCGCTGTACGTACATATGAGGTGTCATTAATGCATTATTTGAATGGGGTTTACTGTTTGGTGGGGGCTTTATAGCGGCTAGGGATTGGACAGATCTTATCAAGCAAGAGACATCAAATCCTCTACTACAGCAATCGTAAACATATTTTTCAGGCGTGTGAAACCCGCTGGTATGTCGTGGCTGACCACGAGTAGCCACGACGCAGTGCCGTGCGCCCGGCGCAGCAGCGGCAAAAACTTCGTCACGCCACACCGAACTGCGACGAACGTTTTTGTTAGGGCCACTTATGTTAACTATTTCTCTAGGATACTGGGACCTGATGATTTTAGGTGCACTGGATATTGGTTGTTGCGAAACCATTGATTGACATCGGTCCTGACTCCTGAAGCAAATGATAGTTGCTTTAATAGCATTCACTATTTCTATAACTAATTTCAACATGATTGATACTTGAGCTTTTCGGTCGCTTTTGTCAATTCAATAAATTTTTAACGTTTTCGTCATCGGTATCGCTGATAGAATGACACTTTTTCTAGTTCCTCTTGATTCGAAGCGACATTATAATAATAATAATGTGATAGTCTGTTGTATTGTGTTATCTTAGAAATTTGAATTGAAGGACTAGTGGGAATATGACTCCTGATATTGTTATGACCATGGCATGTCACAATGGAAATTTCCCAGCAGGAAACACGATTACCACACTCGTACGCTATGGAAATATAATGCTAACATTACGCAAGGCGTCAATAAATTTCAAAACAATTGAAAGCGACAGCCACCACAACCGAATGTCCTTATCCAACGTTGCCAAATGGGAACAGCACTACGTGACACGCTATGGCACGTATGGCCAATCGATCACTTGGCAATGGTGAACGACCTCACTATCCTGGCAACAATGCCAGGGCCGGTGACGTCACGGCGGCCATAGCAGCGGATTCAATACTGTGCTAATATGGCGAGGCTGGGACAAAGGAGGAACGTATGAATTTTAAAGGAGCGCCTAAATGATCTGTTCGTACAAATATTTTGTTGAGTTCACGCCTTTATATAGTGGCTCCAGTAATGTCGCAAGGGTTTGCATGAGTCTGTTATTACGACTTCGGTTTGACTCGGAATACTTCTAAACGTTAGCTCGATCTATGAACAACAACAAGTTGGACTTCCTTAACCAACTACTACAGCCACGGAAGATTAGTAACACGTCTAATTTTATTATTTTATCGATTTCAGAAACGTCTCAACTGGGTATATGGGTAAACCCATTGGACACACAGAAAATAATAGTTTGAAAAATTGATTTTTGACGGTCTTCCACTGTTTATTCTCGATAATTTTAGCCACTAGTTCACACACCTAAGCCTAAGTCATACTCTACCCTTTCTGTCCACTTTTTTCTTTCATTCAGCATGTTTCAGTCGAAGTGAAACCCCGGAACACAAAATTAATCAAAAGTAAACATAAGTAGAAACAAAAATGAACTCAAGTGAAGTATGTGATTTCAGTTTTAATGACAGTGTGCACTGTAGTCACTTGTCACTTTAATTTCATTTTCTCTATTGGCCATCCTTTGGCAATGTGCACAAAAACCCGCCATTCGATGTGCTCACTGACAATTATGTGCACTTGTATCGAGTGATTGACGCACTAATGGCGGCAATTATCGACAACGCGATAATTGTTATCGACACTCGCCCGTCACTGCACGATACTTTCTAAGAACTGACATTGATCGCCAGGAAAACTAATGGTCTAGATTGTTCTAGAACTTTCAGATTGTAGGCCGTATGGGGGAACGCAGCTTTTAACACATGTTCTTAAGAGCCACTGAAAAGTTTCGATGACTTATTTACTTATCTTAGTGCAGCAATTGAGGATACATTTATGGCCTGTTTCGTAGGCGCAAGCAGCTGCGATCTTCGGTAACTTAATTAGTGAGAGCATTACAAAAGTTCAGAGCTTAAAACTTATCTAAGAAACACGTGTTATCAAGGTGATGAATCGATGAGCTTACAACACTAAAACAAACAACGAGCACTTATCTGTAATGTTGACAATATTCTGCTCTTACAGTACTAGTTTAGTGCCATTAGCGCAATAATTTCTCTCTAGTACGTTATCCCATTTTATTTCATTACCACGTTTAACGGCCTTTTTTATCTCGTTCACTTTTGTTGATAACTGTACCCGAGGCATCGTAATGAGCCGCCAAGATAATGATTTTACACTGGGCGAAGACATTTAGAAACTTTAAACGAACAATTTAATTTAAATATAGAGAAATAGAAATATATATGACGGTTTATTCGGGAGTGTGGTAGATGCGCGTAGTTTAGCGCACGGCGACCCACATGCGCACGCGCAGAACATGCGCGTCATGGCGATCACACAGAAATACAAGTTCCAGTGTGGAAATTTTAAGAAATTAATTACAGTAACTATTAGAAAAAAGTTATGAGTTTTGGGCCTACTACTTTCTAATTGTTCTTTCAGTCATCAATTCGAAGTAACGAACCTTATAAACAGCCAGTTAATTATAATTCTCAAGTTAGTCACAGATGGGTTAGCTCGCGACGGGTTAACTATTTTAACGAAACATCGGAGTTGTACTACTTGCGCACTTGCCACTGGTAACAAACATTCACAACTTTTTACACGGCTCTTGCGTCTACAGCGGCCATTTTAATTACTTAAAAGCGTTCTCTTTTTCGGTTTGTAACGGCGAACCATAGTTTTACAGTTTTAATTGTAGTTTAATGGTAACTTACAGATAGCACATCAGAAAAAGTAGCGAAACAGTGATGAGACGGCGCAAGAAAAATATAATGAAAAAATAATCCTCTATGGAGTGGAAAGCGGATCATAGTACTCTGTTCGAGTGGCTAGTTCCACGCCGGTAGCTACCACTCTGTTATTACACACACTTGGCGGCGAATCTGGATCCCACATCAAGTTTTTAACAACAATATTCTTTTACTTAATGCTAAGGTATTATATCCACACCGGCACCGGCACCGCTTTGTACAATGTTTCTTCCTTATGTGTCACTGACATACAGCACACTATTGTTTCAGAATAACATAAAGGCAAACAAACGATTTGATTAGTTTTAATTCATGCAAAAACATAAGCGAGCATGCAGCACTCAACATGTTTACGTAATGTTTAATACGATAATTACAACTTGCCGTACATAATGAATATAAATGAGAACTACTGCTTTTGATTTGCTGCACGAGTGTTACATTGCTGCATTTGTACCTGTGTGTTTCATTGCTGCCTGTAGCTAGCAATCAATGCATGGCGTACATTTGCGATAGATTGAGATAATCTGTATGTTTATTCAGCGCGCTAGTAGTGTATGCGTTCCTTTAATTGCGTTATGAAATTGCTGGTAAGAATTTGTTTATCTGCGGAGATAATTTTCATTTTAATAAACGACGAAAATAATGAATAGATCGGACCCTTGGCTTGGGTAATTAATAAGTGCTAAATGTTCTATACTATAAAACACTTTAATGTTATCCATTGAATTTGAAATTATATATAATAGGAGCTAAACAGTCGTAGGCTAGTTTCTTGCAAATTGCCTAAATTAAGTGTCTAAATTAAGTTATGTTATACCCAAAAAAGAGGTAAAAATTATTCGGTATCTAAATGGCCATGAATCCATTGGCAATTTAAGAACTTAGTCCGTTGTGGTCTAGCGGGGTTCGTGATCAATGATATTTGGCCGATAATAAGTGCAGGACAGGCAACGTTTACTGGGCGATATAATATCGCGTTGGATAGAGTTACAGTTATAAACAGATACAGTTAGCTGGCTTGTTCATTGTTAGGTGACGGATTCTGGTCACAATGCATGCAGGTTGAAAGTTTTAACTGACATGCGGAATAAATCTTGAGATAGTCGTGGACGTGTAAATACTCGTACGTAGTTGAAGACTGGATTATCTGAGGATATAAGGTAATCAAGAAGGTAAGAATTGCCAAACTGAAGTGGCAGTGGGCAGGGCACATTGCTCGCAGAACGGATGGCCGATGGGGCCGAAAAGTTCTGGAGTGGCGACCGCGAACCGGAAGACGTTGCGTTGGAAGGCCTCCCACTAGGTGGACCGATGACCTGGTGAAGGTTGCGGGGATCCGCTGGATGCGAGTCGCACGGGACCAGTCAGTGTGGCGACACTTGGGGGAGGCCTATGTCCAGCAGTGGACGTCTTTCGGCTGAAATGATGATGATGATGATGATAAGGTAATCTTAATGTACCTACAGAAAAATCTAGCAATAAATAGGGCCCTGTTTTTAACCGACTTTCTTCAAAAAGGAGGAGGTTCTCAATTCGGATGTATATTTTATTATTTTTTATTTTTGTTACCTCAGAACTCCGTCATTTGTAAACCGATTTGAAAAATTCTTTTTTTTCATTTGAAAGGATATGCTTCCGGATTGGTCCCATAGAAATATCATCAAAATCGGTTTAGGAATTTGGTTGTTTTCCTCGCGTTAATTATCACATCACGCGACGTCGCTTGAAGGCGCTTAGATGTACTCGTACACCACGCGACGTCGCGTGATACTTGCTAGTTAAATTAAACACACTTGCCGATTTTTGATTGAGCTGAAATTTTGCACGCATGTGTATATTGCAAGACAATGCAATATTATGATGACATGGAGCTGATCTGATAATTGAGCTGGAAGGTGGCCATAGGAACTCTGTAATAAAACGACGCAACGCCGTCGAGTTTGGACTCGTATGATTTGTCTTGACAAGTACTGTAGTCCTAAATGGTAACCAGGATCTGATGATGGAACTGGAAGGCGGCCATAGGAACTCCATTAAAACGACATAACCCCATCGAGTTTGGGTTCGTATAATTCATCTTGTCGAGTACTTTGTCTCTAGATGATACCCAGGGTCAGGTGATGGAGCTGGAAGGTGGTCACAGGCAGTCCGTAATAAAATGACACAATCCCATCGAGTTTGGGCTCGTATGATTCGTCTTGACAAGTACTTTGGTCCTAAATGGTATCCAGTGTCTGATGATGGACGGTGGCCATAGGAACACCGTTATAAAACGACAAAACCTCATCGAGTTTGGGCTCGTATGATTCGTCTCGACGAGTACTTTAAATAACTTCTAGTTACATTGTAAAAACTAATTCATGACAAGAGTTTGTGTGGTTATACTACAACTAAAAAGGGTAAAATAAAAAAACTCTCTGCGAAAACAAAACCGACTTCTAAAAAAACATTAAAACAGTCTAAAATAACTTTACTTTTGGAAGTCGGTGGCAAAAAAAATACAAACAAAGACACCGACTTCCGAAAGTAAAGTTATTTTAGACCTTTTTAGTGTTTTTTAGAAGTCGGTTTTGTTTTCGCAGAAAGTTTTTTTTATTCGTGATTTTTTATAGGATCACTCGTGTGTCTGTCTATCTCTGTCTGTCACAACCGATTTGTATTATGTGAACTTTGAATTTTGAATATGAGGGTCAGTCTTGAGACAACAGTTCTACATTTGCAGTAGGAATGAATGGGAGAACCATGTTATTCAAGTACAATGTTAAGTTTGATCTTGGGATTTATAACAACGAAATAGCAAAGAGACCTTACATCAACCAGTTGGGGAGCATCACCGCTGGTTCTCCACACAACCGGTCTAGGTCTTTCTTTTTCTGACGGAGCGTTCACACGCCCAGTGTGCCACCGATCCGCTTTCGTTAAAGAAGTTGACATAGCTCTATACGATACCTGTCGCATGGTTACGGATGCTTAATATTGAAGTTTTATTTATTAACACAAGTTTTGTACTTTCTTTATGTAATATGTTAGTTTATAAGGTCTCTATGGGCCACTGCAGCCTGAAATAAATGTTGTTGTTGTTGTTAAGACCAACCCCTATTGCGATGTTCTGTCCGTTTCCAGATATCGCTTCACCCGACTTTCGGCGCAATAGCTAGTCGAATCCAAAAGGGAAAACAGAAACCAGACAGCCGCCACCCCTGTGGGCATCAACTACCACTTTCACGCTATGAAATATTTTTGCTATTTTTGATATACGAACTTCTTGGAAGGCAGTAGGTCTGCCGAAAGTTGCTGTGGAAGAAGCAACCTTCCATCCCTCCACACTTCATCAACTCAGCAGGACACCTACCACCTCGATACGATAGATTATCTTCACTATTTAAACTTACTTGCGCGCAGTTATCGTCTGTTACATTTTTCCACGATTTCCGACATGTACTAGAACTATTGGAAGCTTACTGGGCGTAAATATTGTCAGTTAAATAGCGTGTGCGCAAGGAGCACGGTTTGTCATGCGCACGCTCGCTGACAGATAACTGTAGACCTTAGAAATATCAAGTAAAGTAGGAAACATTGTAGGACTTGTTTTTAATTATAAAGTGTGTAACAAGACCCTTAACGAAGCCGAAAGGCACTTGTTCTCCCCGTCATTGCGATATTTTTTTTGTTCTGCGTGTTGGTACGTCTGCGTGGCGTCTAGTAGTAAATAAATGATTTGATTGATTGATTGCTTGATTGATTGACTGGACCATACCTGGGAACCTCCTAGTTACGGAGATATTGGAAGTCAAAGATCCAAAATTTTTTACAAGTGTTTTTTAAGTACATGTTTTTAACGTAAGATTTTTACTGTAAACACCTCCACGACCCCCGTACTATTCAATCCATCCATCAGCACAATGTTTTGAGTGCGTTTCATTTAATCCTACCATAAAACATGTTTTTCCACTCCAAAAAAAAAGTTGTTTCCCAGCAATAGTTTTTGCGTTAAGTTACTTAGTTTGATTTACATAATGCCTGGTTGACGGCTTCGTGTAGGGTTTTGTTACACCCTGTATTCATTCAAAATGACACGGATCACTAGCAAACTGGCACACCGTCCACACTTTCATTAACTAATCCTAGAGTAGACACCATCTGCGAGTTTGCAGAGGTTTCAGGGTCCATAATTACGGTTAGGTGTTTACAATTAGTCAACAACAGTGTAAAATCCATTTTCAGAGATTGGTTCAGAGTCGCTGCACTCTGAACAAATCTTTGGAAATGGTTTTTTATGCATCCCTATAAAAATAGTTCGTGTAAACTACAACCAAACCAAAATAAAACAAAATCATAAATCCCACCTCATAATAAATAGAGCATGCACGCAAATAATACCAGTACCAACCATAAATAAATAATTGCATCGCTGACAGTATTCAATTAAAGGTAATTTCTCCATCTAATAGTTTCGTATGGCTAGCGAACTGCGAAGGTACCTTGAGGCCCTGGGCGCGCGATATTTCACCTCTTGAAGTCTCAATGCTAACCGGCGCAGGCGGTACAGATCCGCTACCGTACCGCGCCGAGCCAGCGACAAACCTCAGTGTGTTCAAGTCAATATTATTTAATCTATTTATAATATGGCAAGGTCGGAAGTTGTGTTTGTTTTCGCCTTAAAACCTTATGTTTATTTCGCGATAGGCTATATAATTTAAATACTTGGTTGATATTTGTTAATTGCCCATAAAGAAAAACTTACCTACTTACCCATTTTCTTCTTTTTTGTTTCAGTAACAGCCCGTAGTTTGAATAACCTGAATAACGAATGACCTGGAGAAATGCGGGTATACTGTGGGTACACCTCTACCTAACCCTTCGGAAATCAAAGGCGTGATGATTTTTTATGTTATGGTTTTACTTCTAACAAAAAACAAACAAGAAAAAAGTTCTTACATCTCAAAGCACTTGACTGGCTATTCGAGTCGGATCTCCGTTCATTAGACATCAACGCGGTGCCTACACCTAATATAGCACACGTGCCGAAAAATTGCGTGCGATTAATAACTTTAATCGCACATGCAAATAAGCGCTGTTATTTTATAATGTTACTTAATCTAATCACAATGAATTATAGTTTCATTAAAATGGATTTTCCAATCAATTGTAAAAGTAGGTAGCCGAATAATTACTGTTATGCTAATTTTATTTACAATTTAATTTAATTCTTAGTTTTGTAGGGCATGTTTATAATGACCGTAAAATGTACTTTAAACGAATATATCTAACATTGAACACGAGTTTACGAGCGGCCACTTATAATTCAATTACATTCGACAAAGGTAAGTTTAATCTTTCTTAAGTGTTAGTGTCTTCTATTAACAATAAAGTAAGTAACGATACTTTAGTATACAAGTTTGTGTGTTTCTGGTTTCATTGGATTCGTAAAATGTTTGACTCATTGCGTATATATGGTCATTGGTGCACTTTGAACCGAGAAGAGATCAAGTGCCGAGAGGACGTGTTCAGTGACGTTTTAAAGCGTGTAGCGTAATGTAATATAATACTAGTATGTACACTAACTGCTGAGAGACACTAAACACGTATGTACTTTAAATAAAATATTGTATTTATGTTCATGACACCTTTAAGGCCTTTTACCTGTAATCATAAAAGAAGTTACATCTTGGACTGATGTAAGAGAGTTTAAGCAAATCATTCAAGCCTAACCCTACAAAATCCTGTAGTCATTCACAATCTACATTAATTCAAGTGCTGGCGACATTCTCAACCTATAGGTAGAGGTGCGCATACGCAGCGTCAAGGCGATCCGCAACAACATAAACAAGCGATCGAGACCTGTTCCACCGATTGAGCACTAAATAACCAGACACCGGTGATTAGCACTAAATAACTACACACCGGTGATTAGCGAGGGTGATTTCCAGTATTTAATACCGATATTCAGATTAGGCTGCTTACACTAGAAGTCGACATGATAGTGAGGACAAGGGCAATCAAATCTTCAAATTAGAAAAATAGATCAAGAAGTGGATTGATGATGTAGAAAATAACATAACCAAAGAATTTATTGATTCACTAAGGAGATGCGAAAGAAGAGGGAATAAATATTACGTATATTTAACAAGTATGAATACACTATTTAAATATACGTTGCTTCGTCCGTCAGTACGTGAACTCACCTGTGACCTTCTTGGTAATTCTAAGTAGCCCTACAAAGACTTGACCTTTCATGATAAGCCACTTTTAGGTCATTCGCTTTACTGTCTACTAAATACAGCGGACTCAATGGGTGAAGTTTTAATTTTAGTTAAACATGGAAGAAGTGAAGCTGTTCTAATAACAGACTCATCATCGTCAACGTCATCATCATTTTAAATGGAAGACGTCCACTGCTGGTCCCACAAGGCCACATGCTTCGCTCCGTCGACCGGTGCTGTGGTTAATAATTATCAAAAGGAACATATAGTTTCCCGACATGTCAACTAGAAACCAGTTGCTCATACACACCTACAAAGGTTTCCACTTCCGTGTATAACTCTCAGAGCCTGCTTGAGGACAAGCGGCCATCACACGACGTTTCCCTTTCGTTTCCGACCAGATAGCTATCTAAGGACAAATACAGGTCGTAAGTACTAGTGCTAATCCTCGACACAAACCATACGTCTGTATGGTTTAAGAGTTTAAGAGTTACATTTAGCAATTATAGGATCATAAACTAAACACCCAGACGTTCTGTAAAGCGGGACACACATAAACGAGACGGACGGACGTTTCCGTGACGATATCTAGTCCGCATTTTTTTTGGCATGATTTTCTGACTTGGCCAACGTGAGTGATCACGTAAATACGCAAAAGCATATAAATGAACGAATGACTACTATTAACTTAGTTTTTTAGGCCTTTAGTAAACTTCATCACTGAAGCAATTTTGTCGCTGGCCCAATATGATGACTACAAGGTAGGTCTGGCTATTACACCATGCTTCTATTTTTGGAAGATAATTTTAGACTTGTGTCAACAGTAACATGCAGATGCGATGCTACCAATATGACAGGTCTCTAACAGTCAGCTGATGTGCGTGTACGGGCGCAATAAATAATAATAACTTTATTTATATCGCGACTGCTCTCGTGAGGCGACGCCGTGACGTCAGCACTATGTGTTGTTTATCTGATACGTATCTTATTACGGATGTTAGGCAAACCCTCAGGTATTCATGAGACAAGCTGGTCCTTTTCATTGCGTTTGGAAACTGCAGTTATTTTGTACATTTTGTCTATCCTTCTTGTTATTTGTCACAAGTTTTCGCGACCCTTTGCTATTTTGGTTGGTCAGTTTGCGTGGTTAAAATCCAGTTTTCAATCAGCATCATTACGCAATCTTTAGCTTGTCTTATAGATTCGCACAGTAACTATGCTTCGTAGTGTTTAGATCATTTATGTCGTATAATAACATCGCATTAACCCATTAAGGTTTTATAGGCGACGCCTCTATGCTCGTAAATAAGTGGTGATGCAATACTATAATAGTTACTTACTCAAATAACTGATGCTGCGTGCCTTTGTTTATCGTACTAACAGTACTTACTGGGTTGTGGAGGTCAGATAGCAAATACTGGTATTCAGCTGCGTCCAGTTAGACTGGAAGCAGACCCTAAAATACACACATCAAAAGTGTCTAGGGATCAAGCATTTTTATGTGGATTTCTTGAGATTGAGATGTGGCTTTGTAATAAATTTATGATTTTATAAATTTATATGGATCCTTTTTGGTGCATTTCATAATTTGAATCAGGAACTGTGAATCAAATTCGAGTAAAAGATGAAAATCAGCTGTCAATATTTTCCCTATAAAAACATACAACGCATTGAAGACATTATTAGTGCTACTGTTTCCCTACTACTGATTAAAACCAACGTTATTATGGAGCGGCGACGTCATTTAAGCAGGGAAGAAATGCTCAGAGCCGGGGGAATGATAGAAGCTGGTTCCCGGCAACGTACTGTGGCTTTAGCTCTGAATACAAGTCAGAGTGTTATCAGTCGACTTTGGACACGTTACCGAAGCACTGGTACCGTGGCTGAGCGCCATGGAGGACGGTATCGCTGCACCACACGGAGACAAGACCGATACATTCAAATCTTAACTCGAAGAGCTCCAACAATAACCGCCATGATGTTAGCCGTGAGGCTTCATCACTCTTCAGGGAACTTAATTAGCGACCAAACAGTCAGAAACCGCTTGCATGAAGTGAACCTTCATTCCCGAAGACCGCTACGGGTACCACCTATAGCAATGCACAATCGTAGGATACGATATCAATGGGCTCTTGAACACAGAAATTGGGCAGAAGAACAATGGCGTTTCGTGTGCTTTTCTGATGAGTCTCGTTTTGGTATGAGACCGGATACAAGACGTATACGACACTGGAGAACCCCTGGACGCCAACAGCGATTAAAATCCTGCCAGGAAGTCCATCCTTATAGTGGTGGAACCATCATGGTATGGGCGGGTATTTGGATCGGCGGAAGAACTGAGTTGATTTGGATCAGAGGCAACCTCAACGCTCAAATTTATGCTGAGACGATTGTATCAGACGTCATCGTTCCTCTACAAGTGCAAATCGGTCCCTTATTTCAGTTAATGCATGATAATGCACGACCGCACACCGCAAGAGTTGTAAGACAGACTCTCGCCGCAGCTAACATCAATGTCCTGCCCTGGCCTGCTCAGTCGCCAGACTTGAATCCAATTGAGCATGCATGGGATATGCTACAGAGAAGAGCTCTGCCGAATATGGAGGGTATCCAGTCGCAAGAAGACCTTTTTTTGTTGTTGCAACGAACATGGGCGGCCATTCCACAGCGTGATTTGGATGAACTCATTTTGAGTATGCCAAACCGATGTTCTTGTGTTGTTAGTGTTCGCGGTAGCAACACGGATTATTAATTGTTTAAGTTACCCAATAAAATTTTAAAGAAAACTGTTATTTCAGTCTTTTTTTCGAACTTTTGTGTTAGTGGTTCAAATGTCAAAAATCCCTTTATTAGGAAAATGGCAAATTTCTTTATTAATGCAAAGGTGACTTGGTTTATCGTTACTGTGACAAACGAAAACACTTTATTTGATGAATCCTTAAAGAAAATTTTAATTAATATCAATCAGGAGAAAAGTTATTGCAAAAATATATGTTGATCCCTAGACACTTTTGATGTGTGTAGTTGGGAAAGGGCTAGGCAGATGATGATGAGGTATTCTCAAAAACAATAAAAGTTCACTACTCGAATGACGATTTTTTCATGCCGAAGCTAGAAAAATAATTACTTTGGCAGTTAATTATTGCCATGCCCTGATGGCTAAGAAACTTGGACTTCTTTAAATTGTTTCTTTAGATTCGCAACCAACTCATATAGTTCCTCTCAACACGTAACCATTTAATGAAGTCAGCACATCAGTTGTGTTCTACTTAAATCAACATATCATTATGATCTTTTTCTATGATAGAATCACAAAAACCTTATAAAAGATATCTAAAAGGCATGAAAAAAAAAACCAGACATCACATAAGCAACCTGACGCAAGAATCAAACCCCAGCGGCCCAGGCCGATAGCAACCAATTCCATCGCTCCACTTTATGAACATCCAGGTGTTCTGATAACAAGTGCGTTATGTCGTGTCGTACAGTTGTCGTGTCGTAACCATTTGTTTCTGTACAAGCTGATGGCTGATTGTAGGCGCTATGATCAGGTGATTGAGGCCCTGATTTGGTGACAGTTGGCTATTATATAAATAGCGTTTTGAAGTTTTAATTCTGAATAGAAACTAGATTATCGATTTAAATGTAAGAAAGTGTTGTGTAACACAAGCTTATATTTTTATTTCTAGTGAAACTGTTGACGTCACCACTTGCGTAGATGTTGACGCAGATGCCTCTAGTTGTACTGCTTAGCTGGATCTTTCTTACGTAGCAGCAAAACAGAAATCGGTTTAAATCTCATTAACACTATTAAAGCATGTTTATTGTGTTATTTTAACACCAGTCCTAGTTTTATCAAATTATGTCACAGTTAACACCAAAATGTTACGGCACAACTGCAAAATACTGCATTTCAACAATGTCTGAGGCGTAGGTCCGAGGCACACGAGGCGCCTTTCTAAAGCGCGACCTTGCGCAGTCATCGCGCGCCGGATTAATGTCCGAGCGACAGATCGACGCGATAAGGCGGCCCACTTCCATCAGTGTGGCTGCGTTGCCAACAACCAGAAGAATGCGAGATAAACTCGTGCTGTGACAACTTGTAATAAATAGCGAATATTTATAATGAATGGTAGCTGTGAGGTCTATCACAAATAAAAAAGTGACAAACTGATGTCTTCCCGAGGGGGTCTCGGATATAACTTGTAAGCTACCTGACAAGACATGCGTCGCAGAACTTGTCAAGCTCAACTTGAGAGATTTGCCACAATAAGGGATAGTACCAAAGACTGCAGGCTAGGTCACCAAGAAGAAAGTGGAGGAATAACATTAAGTGTAGTCTGAAATCTAGTCTGTCAAAACCTGTGTTTTTGACAGGCGGTTGCAAGATTTTTTCTAGATAATTAGCGAAGACAAAAACTCCCATTTTATTTGAATCGTGGAACTGCTTTTAAAAGGGCAACACTACCAACATACCGTACTAAAAATTGAAATATTAAACCACAAATCCTTGTCAATACAGTACTAGCCATCAGTGCAACAGCTCAGTCGCCACACCTGGACTGGTGTCCCTTTAACGTGACGTTGAGCTGTTGTGCCCAATTACAGCAAGTGCCACGTATCACGGCGCTGGCAGGTATTCAGCGTTTGCACGTAATTGAAGTATGCACGGAATTCCGGACTATGTCCGAATTAACTGGTCCGCGTATTAGTGGTAGGTGCGGTCGTTGATTTGTGGGACTCGTATATGGCATGACAGAATATCTCGCTTGCTTGTATTTTATAATTTTTTAAGCTATTTTATTATGTTTTAAAATCTTTATATACGGAAGATGATTTTTGGGCAATTAATAAAAAAAAATGATATTTTGGTAGATATTCATTCATAGTTTTATAACAGGTCCAAATATGGTGTTTTAATAACACAACGTTTAAGTCGTACGTTAACGATTGTCGTTTTTGTTGTCCGTCTAAAGTGGATTTTATAAGTTTCTGCTATAGGTTTCATACCTTGTACTATGGTACAAAAACTGACCAGTCGACCATTACACTGACTTCTTTTGGAACGAACACGCCTGCAAGGATAAGGTTAACCCTTTGACGTAAATGGGACACGGGTGTCCCCACGCTAAATTATTATTTTTTGTTTAAATTTCAATGATGTACACCGTGCTATTCAATCTGAATCGTTTGCTTTCGAACGCATCTTTATTTTTTTATAATTTTGTGGGTCATAAATAGGGGATGGGGAACAAAAAAAAATTAAATATTCTGCGGTAAAGTGTAAGGTTTGTGGTTCACTTTTCAAAGAAGATTATTATTGCCTTTTTCAAGTTGCAACATATTATCAGTGACGTTATTTATTACAATAGTAAGTAAATATGTACAATTGATATATTTTTACAATAAATTGCCTGTGTAAAGTTATAATAATGCGTAATAACTAAAAGGGACACTGGCGTCCCAATATGCGCTATCGGTCGGTTATTCACTGACAGTCTACTGAGATAGAACAGTATCTAACTGCCGATACTAGCGACTGTGAAGATGCTTTGATTCTGGATCAAGAGGACAAGGCGTTTATTGAATAAGATATGGCAGAAGGGGCACTAGAATGGAAGTTATAATTGAACCTGCACACTCACTCGACCTACCTCCTACCTCATTATCATCACTATTACCCCATTCACGCTCAGTACAAATTTTTCGATGGAGAGCAAATACCTACAGGCCATACCACTTTTCAGCAAGCGATTATGAATTTGGAAGCGAAACATACTCGAAGAATGTGCTTCGCCGAATCTAATTGATGTTTTTGGGGGTGGTCACCAATATCAAAGGCTTCACATTTACCACTGATTATGACGAAATTACCGCTTGTATAGGGATAAACTACGTAACGGATTATCATAACCTGCCTGGTTTACGTAATTATTGGTCAACTGAACCTGATTTTGAGAGGGAGACTAATAGAAGAATTTAGCTGGGATAGGCAGCATTTGGGAAACTTCATCGGGTCTTCTCGTCGCACCTAAAGAACCTAAACACCAAGTTCTTCAACCAGTGCGTTCTGCCTGTTATGATTTACGGAGCCGAAACGTGGACTCTCACGGTACGGCTCGTCCATAAACTCAAGGTCGCTCAGCTAGCTATGGAATAGGCTATGCTTGGAGTCTCTCTGAGGGATCGCATCCGGAACACGGTGATCCAACAGAGGACCAGTGTTGTCGACTTAGCTCACCGAATAAATAAGCTGAAGTGGCAATGAGCCGGCCATATAAGCCGTAGAACCGATGACCGCTGAGGTAGACGTGTTCTTGAGTGGACACCACGAATCTGTAAGCGTAAGGTGGGACGCCCTCAGGCGTTCAAAGGGTGGCTTACCAGCCACCCTTTGAAGATTGTTGCTACCGCAACTGGATGAGAGTTGCTGAGAATCGAGTTGAGTGGCGTGCAATTGAGGAGGCCTATGTCCAGCACTGGACTGCTGTAGGCTGCTGATGATGAGCCAGACGACGTCATTGCCAACACACGTAATAATGAAGGCACGCAACCGAAAAAGGTGCGTCCAGTGTGCTAAGGCACAGAAAGAAAATCGTACAAATAACATTTGTGAAACATGCGGTGAACACTTATGTTTCACAGCGGATAGAAATTGTTTTGCAGATTTTAATATTTAGAGACATTATAAATATATTTTATGCCACGGATCTTTTATTATTTCTTTTCTAATACTAGATAATTATCTTATAAACATTATAACGAAAATCGACAAATCAGTATAATTTGTGACCCTTACTGCATATTGGGACATATCTGTCCCAGTCATTAATACATAAAATAATACATGTATGATGTTTTTGTTGTTACATATACTTAAAACTCATCAAAAGTATCACATAAATCCATATAAGTATTTAAAAATATTTTCCTATTGGTTATATGCGTCAAAGGGTTAAAAGTGAAAGCTGGTAAGTTCTAGTTTCATCGATAGCGCAAGCCTACTCTTTACCCACACAGATTCTGAGACAAACGATGGTGCACTTTGTCTTGCGTGATATCTAAATTGTTCGTTACAGGAAAGGATGGACGCTACTGAAACCGCCACTCGTAGGTTATAGGAACTGATGGATCCTACTGAAGGTGCGAATCTTGTAGTCAAATTCTGGCTCGTCTCAATTTAAATTGCCATCGACTCGCTAAGAAGAAAACAGACTATCTTCACGCAACGCCACCCAATCAGTCATATTTATCTGCCACCCCTGCCCCTCCCCGTGGTCGCACCACTGTACCGACGGGCTGGCCATCAATCACCACAAAGCCGCCTCGACAGCTGAACGTCAGTGCGAACAATAGCACCAAGTCTGCTCACCCCCGGAGCAAAGGGGATGCAGTTATTAGATTTTAAATATAATATGAGTTTGTGGTTTGCAATGATTTACCGCGTTCACGAGAGATGACAGTGTCAACCTTCCACTACAATGATGACTCTGGCACCTCTCGAACACGGTTACTTTGTGGATTCAGATGAAGTGCATTATTTACACTTCCAAAGGCATTTTGAACTCTTACTAATTGTCCAAATTGTATTAGGACACTTTATGCATATTTACATAGCACTGAAATATTTACGATGTTCCACTTAGTTATGCGTTTTAATCATTGGTTCAGAAATTGCAATTCATGTTTCTAGTTTCATATCGGTACTTTGACCTCAGATCTTTGAGCAACGACGGTTGGTCATTCATTCTACTGTCTAGCACACATAACATAACTCTTTTCTGATTGAAAAATACAGTTTTGAACAGGCCACTATATTAAGCGATCATCCCAGTACAGTTTGATATTAAACTGCAGTTCAAATCCCCATCCCCACGTGTGTCGGGGTGTGGGCAACTGGACAGATTCATCAGGGCTGATCGATCATGTTATGACAGCGGCGTCCGCGCCTACAGCGCTTTGTTGTAGCGCTGTAAGGGTTCAACAACCAACTGACTATAGAACATTGAATATAGAAGGATGAATGAGACAATTTAGAAAGAAAAAGTACGTGATAGTCACAAATTATCCCATGTGAACGTACAATTGGGATAAAAAATATCCTTCGACCTAAACCAAGTGACAGATCTATCCATAGGCCAAATTTTATCCATATCCGTTCAGTCGTTTTGCCGAAAACGCAACCGTCGGACAGAGTAAGAGTCGTATTTCATATTATTTTATTTTATGGAATCTCTGTTTCGACTCGTATGCCAATAACATAATCGACCGATTAAAACTACTGCATTGTTTCACATTTAGTATCAATTTAATGGCAATCTTTAGAACTACGCAAACAGTGGAGCAATGAAACAATATTAAACAGTAGTAAAGTGCAATAAAACATAACGACATCTCGCGGAGCAGAGGTCAGCAGCGTGCTACCAGAACTTGTTACAATTCGCATCAACCGCTGTTTAATAAACTCAATCAGTTAGTTAAACATTGAAATGCATGTAGTGTTATGATTATGATGTAGTTGAGATGAGTGGTCCGATGCTGTAGCACGTCGCGTATGGACGTCACAGAGTTATTGCCATAACGCAAGACAGAAACTTGGAAAAAATGGTAGCTATGTGTAAACATATTTTCCTAGTTTCTCTGTGTGACGTCTAGGTGCGACATTTCTTGGATTCTTTCTCCATTTCCTTCACCTAAATTAATTCTCAACCACGCTATGGTGGTAGGAAGCTACTTAACATTTTAAAAGGTATGTTTTTTTTACTTTAACTGACAATCTGTTAGAAGGATAAGTAATATATCAGATTTGTCGAGACTTCAAAAGCAGACACTGTCCTGGTTCCTTGTAGGAACAGTTAACAAGGGGTGTATCCATTATTTGGTCGTTGAACATTATTTTCAATGACTGACATTGACAGCATCGCCATTAAACATCAAACAAAACAAGTTCCATCAGAAAAGTGAGAGTAATAAGCTTTACATTACCTGAACGTGTTCATAAGCAAGTTGTATGAATGGCGACGTAATAGCCCTGTAACAGAGCAGCTCTCGTCAGCAGTCAGAGGTCAGCTCGTCTGGACAGCGGATGAATCATAACTCAACTCAACTTGGTGAAGAAGCTCTGGGCAGAAGGACCACTTCTCAAGAAGACTGGATACAGGGTCCCACATTGACTTACAATGTACGTTCATAATATGCGACTACGGAATTATCTAATGAATATAATGTCGCAAAGTATGCACAAATACTTACACACATAGTATCTGAGACTGCGACGGTTCTCGGTGAGTTGTTATGTTCAAGTGTACAAAATGTTGCGTTTCCCTTTGTTGGGTTGTCTATCGGCTTTATAAGGCCATTAACAGTAATATCATCCTGTGACCTGAGCCACTAGTCTCTCTTTAACACCATTCGTTCCTAAGAATTTGTTGAGAGTTGAGCAATAGAACTGATTGATACTCTTCACCGAAACATGCTTTGCAGACGTTAAACAGCGCAACCGTATCTTTTTATGACTGAACCTTCTTCATTTATATGTTTGTGTGTTCATTTGATTCATCAGTTCATTATGCCAACTAAGGCTTGAAACACTCTTGTAATTAATTCTATGACGCTTAATAGATTGTTTGACTGTTCATCTGTATAATTCCTAACTGATTGGTTTATCTCATGATTCATAAAAAAAAACGTTGTATATAAACATTTCTAAAAGACGAGGTAACGGTGTAATAAGTTTATTATTTTTCCTCGTGCAGTTTGTTTGATAGATTTATTGCTATCCCACGCATGATGTATTAATACTTGATTCTAGCGGTTTCGAAGAATCTAAGAGACTTCATGACATAGAAATATCATTTGGTTCTTTGAAAAATAATATAAGGATCTTCGACACGCTACAACAATCTATTCTCATGGATTCCTCCTACAGTAATAATTTAAAAAAGAAAGTTGCATGAGTTATTGGCATTATTTATTTAAAAATAATAAACAGATTTCAGTTATTCATATTTTAATCTACTGCCACAGAAATGCCAAATGTGCTTTATGGCTCTGTCGCTTCCACATCTAATCATAATAATAAAGTTAATAATATTAATTTAACTATTTTCTTTTAATTTCATCAACCACATCCATATATTTCTGTGCTCCTAGTCACCACTATTGTGCAGTAGGGCAAAGCCACCAAAAGAGGGATCCGGCTACTGTACGACAGATTCGCGGACGATTGATGACCGGATCACTGATAACGCCTTATTTAATTTCGATAGCTCTGACGACCTGGCACTCTTTCAAAGGGTGAAAGAGGATTTGAATGCTTGGGATATGTTTTATTGCTGACAAGATGTCCATACTATTGAAATGAGTGAGGATGTAGAAAAGAAAAATGATCATAATACATCAGACACATTAAACCAAGTACAACATTTCAACAAAAACAATAATATACGTTTCGGTGATATTTTTGGGGAAACTGAAGGTTTTGTCTGTGCGATTATGGACGAAATTATGATGACGAACAACTACCGGAAATATAATATTATAAAAGTCGGGACGGTTGACGTGTGTCGGGCATGCCACCGTGATGGCCAAGAGCCACGACGAACATCCATCGAGGCTCTCCTTAGGCGGTCGGATCAAGGGCCTGATGCAGAAAGCAGTACTCCTCGATACGGCCCGCATTGTGAGGAGGTTCCTGTCTCTGGAACCCTAACCACTGGTGGACCCTTCTCCCGATACCGGCGGACCATTATTCTTTTCAATGTTTTATTTTATAGGCTTTAAAAAAATATATATAAAGAATGTGTATAAAAATGAATAAACGACAATAATAAAAATGAAACAAAGAAACATAACATTCAATTGCTCTATATCTGTTCCTAATTACGCTATTGATACGCGAACGAAACTCAAACGATTTTTTGTGTCACGTTTCATGAATAGTTCAGTAATTAAACATCCGATGTGCACAAAAAGCACCGGAAATATAAAAAATCCACTTGTTAGTTATTAAAAATAACGAAACAATTTATAATTGCACGTAAACGCATCGTGAGGTACTTATAAAACATATAAATGATAGAATGGCATTCGATTTTGGCTAATTGTCGAGTGACCCGGGGTCGCGGGTCGGCACTCGGTGCGTTTGATTGGATCGTAATCGTTTCGTTTTAGAAAGTTCTTCATGTTTGTTTTGAAACTCGTAATTGGTTTTTATTATGTGTATGGCTCGTGCTTTACTCGCTACAATCAAAGTTATATTTCATGGTAACACCGCAGAGGTCAGAGTCAAAGAGTCTCAATGACTTGTGGCACTATTTATAAAACAGTTCTGAGTTCCTGTTTACACAAAGGGCATACATGGGCCTATACAAGACTCTATCGCTGTCCAAGTTTCCGTATTTCAACAACTGTTCGACTTTCAACAGGATTGATATAAGCTTCTCCGTAGCATATCAGTCACTGCACCGCAATCAATCCTTCCCCTTTCATATTAGAGGTATCGGGTGTCATAGTCCGACTACATTACATTTTGTTTCCCGTTGTTACCTATGCCATCATTATTAGGTTATCAAGTGCTATCATTGGTTCGTTTCCCTGGTTGACTGCTTCCAGGTCAAGGCAATCATTAACTAAGTCTTTATCACTGCGCCCTTTTTCATTACCACCAAGTTCATTACCGACTCAATGCAAAGCAGCTGTGACGATAATAATGACATAATAAAACAATTAATGAGTATTTTTAAACATTTTCCCAGGTTTAGTCTCAGCAACAATAAATAATAAATTGTTGTGACCTTCACCACAATGCGTGGTGTTATTTTCTCTGGGAAGTTTATTTAAAGTGAACATTTCTTACTATCGGTGTTCACACGACGCAACGCGTCCTCCGGCGTCGTGACGTCACGTCAAGGTGTTTCCTCAGTGCGCGCGCGCAGCAACAAAGGATACGCCACGATATGCGCGTGCGCCTGATACCAGCCGCTTCCGTGTTTTATATATGTTTGGTATTTTTCCTATTAAAGTGAAGGAAAACTTGATGGACTAAGGATTTCACGTTTTTTGTCAGGATGTTGGCTTTAACTGCCGCAGGTAGTTTTTGCGTGTGTTAGTGCTTTGTGTGCTACTGTCAGGGAAATGTTACGTTTAGCTGATTGATTGACCATGTGTTCCTTGTTGTAGTCATTCCATACGGTTGGCTGTAACAGAGGCACCACTTCGAATAGACTTATGCATGCTCCTCCCAACATTGCACTGTACGATTATATTAATTATTAACGTTATGCAATCATTAGAATAACAGTGCCAAAACCCGGCGCCAATTGTGTCTAATTTCACTCAGCATTCCTTTGAACAATTTCACTAATAACAGCTATCCCTTTACTAAAGCGTGAAATAAACTTATCAATCTTGATCAGGCTGCTATCAGCTGATCTGAGGTCATTACTACGCTCGGAGCCGAGAGCACGTGGGAAATTATACATTCAAACAATGGCCACTACGATGTTATGTGTAGATAGCCGCCGGCGATACTAGAAGGAGCCACTCACACTTGGCGCAGACTATCTTACTAATGCTGACCACACTTTTGTGGTCTAAAAAATAAATATGCATTCAATAAATGGTGGACAGTACAATAGTTATGTGAAGAATCGAGGGTGTAAACTTTGCGGTTATTCTGTGTAGTTGTTGGAAAAACCACAGAAATGTTGTTAATATTTTCTATAGAAAGAAATGAATATAATACGACAAGGATCAATGTTAAGTTCTAATAGTTCTTAAAACCGATGGATTTGTGTAATAAATAAAGTCTGACAAATGAATACACAATTTTGAAACCCCTTCTAAAAATAAAAGTGACACACGTTTTTAACCACAAAGGCCACATTTAGTGATCAGGTTAGGTTTTAGTTGTAACCACAACTAAACAACCACTTTTAAAAGACGTGATCATATAAGTATAGAGACAAAGGACAGTGTGAGTTTTGCTTTATAGTGCCATGGATACTAATTCGGATGTTATAAATATTTTATTATGTCGTTTCAATGATATCTCGCAAAATAATTAGCTATCAACGCTCAACATTAATTCTGGTTCTTTCATGATCCGACTTCTTTCTTTGTTGTTTTTATTTAAATTCTTTAAGATCCATTTTAGATTCAGAGACGTGTCTTACGCATTTGTGACAAACCGATAAAACTATAAGAATGTGTATTTTATTTGGAATCGTAAACACCAGACCAAGAACATCTACCAGAATCTCAGTTAAAACACTTTTCCATGGCACCTGTTTCATTTCCGTGTATGGAAAGCAGTTAACACGTTATCCACCGATCAGAATGTCGCGTCGGAACAGTTCGGCCATCTCCGCCGGTGTTCGGTGCGCGGCTGCATAAAACTTTTAATTGCCACAATTATGTAAGAGAATTTATTTGGTGGCGTTACAAAGAGCATTGTGGCGGAGTCCCACGGTTTGGGACACGTTCCCTCGCATCTCGTCTGATCCTTATCTCTCGTCAGCTCTTGACCTTGCCTCGGGCGTGACCTTTTCGGCTTTTCTCACAATATATTCGAGCTATCTGACTTCCGAATCGCTAGCATTATTGATACTTCCGCACAAACTTGGATGTTTTTGATCCACGTAAGTGAGGTAGCACAAACAATGGACAGTGAATGCAATGTAGCTGTGGGGCCTTGATATAAGGACAGTGTTTCGCTTCATGGTAAGCCTATGAAATGGAATATGCAATGCACGCTCGAAATTGAGTTAGATTCTAGACCACCACTCCTTAACCTACTTTTTTGATTGAAATCTTTAAGATATCTGTAGTATCAACTCGGATATTGACCAGATTCGCTATGCAAATAAGGTTAACCTACAAATCTGCGCTGTGTACCGTAAAGGCAAGCTTAATTTACGAGGCGTACATATTGACACTGCCTAAAATTATGTCTGTAGCACTGTCAATTGAGCGAGTTGTTTATTCACTAACAAAATCATTCAAGATAAACAGTCACCACTAAATTCTGTCAAATCTACCAGTTTCCATATCTCGTCGATCATTCCGAGAATATCTGGTATCACTCTATAATCATCTCACCTCTGTATCTGTCGCGTTCCGATGGCAGCGCGCAATAAACTAATGCAGTTAAGGTACATTGTCGCACGCCCGATACACCGAGCATTGACGACGAATCGAGAATTATCCTATCTCGCCTAATCGGGTCTTAGTACCTACACAATTCCGGACTTCGAACACCACAAGAGATTTCAAACCTTAGTTCTTGGTGATAAGGGCGGTGGTGGGTGTGTAGTTATGTTAGGGTTGTCGTGTGTGACAAAAGGATTTGTCTGTAGCGTTTAGAAATAAACGATACGTTGATTGCGTTATGTAAGTTGACGGTATTAGTTTTGTGTGTTGTCATGTTGTGGGATTACTGAGCTAAGCTTTTTTTATTTACTTTTGCGATACGGAGGAGACAATCGGTGTTCGAGTGGATTTGTTTGGATCGGAGATGTCTGATTAAGATTGCGAAAGATCGTTTGTTGTGGGTTTCACCTTGGTGATCAGGTAAAACTAATGAGATATCGAATTTTCTTTTAAAACTCTTCTTCTTACTAGTTAAATGTCTTTGCTAATCATTTCTGCTCAGAAATGTTTAGGTGACTGACACTCCACATCTTATACTGATGAAGAATTCAAACTTTTTCAATACACTTTCTCGAAAATTAGTTCCTATCGCACTACGATTAGGTTCTACATGCAATATATTTCACACGCATGGATTTTTAATATTTTACCGCACACGTGCGGAAATAAAAACTTCCACAGATAAGTCCAAATGGGTTGGGAAAGAGATATGCGTCTTTACGGCATAAATATTTTTTGAGTATTTAAATTGTGTTTATAAATAGATTATCATAGATAAACATGATTATTTGAAACAAATATTTACTTTTATGAACAAATTAACACTTATTTGTGTTCTAAATTTAAAAAAAAAATTGAATTTTCTTTTTTTTCATTTTAGGCTGTATAGCGGCATCATAACTTTGCTTCTTCTTCAACCTAGCGAAAGCAAAGCACGGAAAAAAAGCAAATTAAATCATTGTTTCTTAATAAATCCTGACAAAAATACTTTCCGTTCTAATATTTTATTTTTTCGAAAGTGTATTGAAAAACGTTGTTTGATTCGCGTGGGGATTTGTTACTGCCGTTCTCGGCTCCATAACACCCTCGCCTGCAGCTCGGGTGTTAATTCTGCGCTCGATTGCAATAACAAAGTTTCCCCACTGATATCAAATGTACTATTTCTGTGACCATGTCCATCATTTCGCCTCACTTGGCTCCAACAATAAACCAGCAGACTCTTGCGCAGTAAATACATAAAGATGTTTATCGAGTGCGATATTTTAAGGCTGCTATCTTAACACGGCTCATTGTACGACAATTTGTTCTCTGCTGATTGGTCTCATCGAGATTTAGTGTCGTATTAACTTGTATAAGTTAATGTTGTTAATCGTTTGTGGCATATTTGAGGAAAACTTTGTAAAAACATGCAAAATTGTAGTGTCAGTAGCCTAAACGCTGGGATGTTGACAAACAAAGGTCATAACTTGCTACAGAGACTATTAACTACTGTTCTGTGGTTACCACCATGTGCCAAAAAGATTGACATCATTGGTATCATTCACAAACTGCATCTTCTTCATTTCACTGTTATTTATACGCCCTTCTATTTGTGCCATTATCTTTCCTCTAGGTTTTACGCACTTTTTATTGTCTCATCGACATCAACTCCAATAGGGCATACATCCACCAGCAGTAGCCAAGATGTTCCACACAAACAATACCAATAAACAAACGTTAGTTTTTATACAAAGTCTGTACACGTCGGTCGGGCGTCACTCCTAATACGGCAGCACAAAAACGTAGGATAATATCGAGCAACGCTTTGTGAGGCACGTTCGCTGTATCCTTCCCTTTGTCGTTACTGGGATCAGCAGTGATCCAGGGAATATTAATATGTTTAATGTGTTTAGTTATAGTTGGGGGTGACCCCTTATAGTTGTACTTTAACCCTCTCGTTTGTGTGAAAGGTGAGTTTAGTGTCAGTCTGCCTGCCACGTTGTGTGAAGCAGGAAGCTGCGGGTCTTAATGGAAATAGGCCACATTACTGTGGGTGTAAGATGAAACCGTTGTTAACGCTCTTATCTGATATACTCTCACGTCTAGTACTGCTTGTTCCCTGAGGAACGTTGTCTTGGTTGAGTAGGCTTTCAAGGAACTTAAATCTGGATTTAACAGAGGATGTTTACGAGCTGAAAAACTATTCAAGGAAGAGAATGCAATATTCATGTCGTACACTCGTACGGATTAAAAATAAAGAGTTTCCTATAATTCTTTTGCTTTTTTTAGAAAATGTAGAGTAAGTAGTAAACACATTAACTGCTACGCAAGGTTAATGTTCCTGTATTTTATGCAAGTCGTCGCGATAAAACTTTGTGAATCATATAAACATGTGTAATTTAATCGTATACTGCGCTCATCGAGTTACATATCACATATAGCCGTCAATGAATGCTGCGTTTTTATGAATGTGCGCCTGCGCCTCCGGCCCTCAGCCCGCACCCCGCACCCCGTTCGTCCTGCTCCCCGCCCGCACGTCACGGGCATCATTCACACAGCCACGCACACATCAACACTATTCAGATGAAAATTTAATTAAATCACAAACGTCTTCGGAACTGTCAAGAGCACGTCGCTATCAAGATCCAACATCAGTATGTACAACTAAATAATAATATTATTCAAATAACTATAACGTTATTAAACATTACAAAAAACGGTATGACGTTTCCGATAAGCTAATTGGTAACAACAGCATCAACAGATCGAGATGTGATCAGCGGTCGACTCGGCGCTAACGAGCGCTATCAGCGATCTATTCAAATCGCCGGCTATTCTATAAATATTAATAATATGAAGCGTTGAGCAGCATTACGGATTCACGAATTTGTTTAATGGAAACACAACGATTGTTGTCTTGTTTTTATTGTGAGGAGAATGTGCGCGTGTGATCTCGCCTCGGGTCATGAGAATTGTCAGCACAGGGTGCTCTCAAGTTGTGCAAAGTGCGATACCAGAATGTGGATTCGCAAGAGGTCTAACATCGACATTAGGTGACTGTTGCTACGGACGTAATATAGGTTTGATTGAGCTTAGAATCAACTGACCTCGTAATGCAACTTATCGAGTTAAAGCTTTTTAGATTCCTCATTAACATCAAGTCCCGTAACAAGTTCGAGAAATTACAAGTGAACAAACTAGTTTCACAATTACCTGTCTCGTTATCGAGTGTCACCATACTTGATAGCCGATGAATCGATATTAATCGCAGCCGTGACAATTCGAATAAATATTTAATAGAAATTAAAATTGTCAACGCGAGGTCAAAACTACGACCCGAGTTACGAATAAAATGGTAGTGGTGAAGTTTGAAATGTCATTGCCGCCCGCTCGAGATAGCCGTCCCAAGGAAACGCCTAAGAGTATGCAACCGATAGAGATGTTAGTGGTTACGTAATGGCGTTTCGATAGGCAGATAGCAAGCATTGTTCTGTATCCCAGATAGCGACTCACTAACTGACGTAAGCTTGGCGCAGGGCTAGCGCGATGAGTTTGCTAAACATTCTCATGTCGCAATTATTTCGGTTGTCTGCAATTTATAACTCTATCCAGTCTAGTCTAGATATTGACCTCTCCCAAAACTCTTTACACCTCGTGGTTGTAGTCCTTTCGCATCAAATACAGCAGTATCCATGTTGAGAAGGATATCGAGCTGTGCTCTTTAAATCCTTCGAGCATTTTTTTATTTCGTCTGACGTTTCGAAATGATGAAACCTAGAAGGCTAAACTATTGATATTTCTTAAATTCCATATTCATGCTCAATAAAATTCAAAATTAATGATGGCACTTCGATCTCATTTTAATAAAAATACTGATTTTATTTCTTAAAAGTTTCTAAAACTCAGTCACTATTAGCCAGATTATGGCCAAACTGTTTTTCGAGTTGTTGCTGCGACAGTGGTTACGTAATGTTCGAGTAGCTGTTTGCTGTAGGTTTGGCAACCCTACGCGTTTGGGGCATGCGTGGGCGCAGGCAGCCCGCGACTCAGCCAACACAACCCCGCTCACCTTGAACGTTTAACGCTAAACCTACCGGAGCTCGGCGTAAAAATATCACCTCCGCATGTAACCATATTTACTATCCACTGATGAAGAATATTGCTGTGCTGGAGTGACGACCGTGGCACCAGTCGGGACACCTGCAGGTGAGCACTGCTCGCTGCTCGCTGCCGGCTAGCGGCTGCACAAGTGCACACCCCCGAAGCATGCTCAAACGGCAACAGCCTGTATTACTACGCCTTACGAGTATTTGTTTTAGTAATGAACATACCGAGTTTTAAATAATAAAATTTATTCATAAGCCGGCACTTACCATATTTGAGTGTGCGAACCGCCGTCCATATGTATGAGTGGTTAAGATATTCTTATTTATGGGTCTATGTCAAGGTCGTTTGCGGCGTTTAACTGTGGTATCATCACTTAGCATAATATCAAATTATTTATTCGCGCCGCGCTAAAACTGTCTGGTGTATGTTCAATTTGTAATTCAAATAAATTCTTAGCATTATTCCCGAGGCGAGCGGCTGTCATAATTGTAACGTGCGAGATTTTTTCCTCTCGCTAATTTGAATAACTCGCGATCAATTAGCATGCGCGCGCGCCGCTTATTGTCATTATTTATTATTTGATGCAAGCGCACAGACAAGGGGTGGATGCCAAGTTTGGAGTGTTTCCATTATTTTGCATAAGTATTCGTTCAATCATTCATGGTGTGCGGTAGGTTAGTTTTCGTTTATGTTAATGAGCTATTAAACGAGATCGTATGGTAATGCACTTGACTTATACATACTTGGTTATAACAGGTGTTGCCGTTTTTTGTTGTTTCCAGTGCATTCCAATCTTTTACAAATCCTCAACTTCTTGGTCGCCCTTCTACTTCTCTGCTGATCCATCTGAACTAGAACGAATCCAACTCCA
Organism: Eugnorisma glareosa; assembly: GCA_947578425.1. Taxonomy (NCBI): domain Eukaryota; kingdom Metazoa; phylum Arthropoda; class Insecta; order Lepidoptera; family Noctuidae; genus Eugnorisma; species Eugnorisma glareosa. The sequence continues at coordinate 22,156,527 of OX387961.1, forward strand.
ACACTTTAAGAATGTCCTGTACATTTTCTTTCTCTTTTGTTCTGTCCACCTTCGCTATTTAAGTAAGACATCGTCGTCGCGTGCACGCCGCGCCGCCGCGGCGTCGCCGTCGTCACGTGACCGCGTGCATAACGCTAATTTAGCCTAATGAAAACGTCAAATGGACATAATTCGCTCATTTAACGCATGTGTTAAATGAGCGAATTTCATAAATAATTTCGTGTGCCTTGTGAATAATTACAATTGCTATTGCTATTGTCACAAATAAGTAAATAGCCTTCTTATGTTTATTATATCAGGTTTTTTTTGAGACCTATTACTTGGCAGCTTTCATTCTTAATGGTTTAATTTTGCCCATCAATTACGTTCAGATGTTTTTTTCTAAAGCATTTTGGCTGAAAATCCCTATAAGATGTCAGTGGCAAGGTAATGCAATGTGTTACCCTTAGAGTCTATATTGTTAGTTGCGAGAAACATTGTGTAGAAGAAGTGAGAACATAACTTACTAATCGAAGTCTAAAACAGTATGTAAACCAGCAGCCAGAGCAACGGAAAAGAAAATAAACCACCAGCAGTTTAAAATCGGAACGTTGTTTCTGCAAGTGGGCCCATAACCTACATCCTACATAGCTAGGCTGTCTAACTAACACGAGTAGCTAATTCGTACATTGAACAGTAAATTTTCGCTCTCAGATAGTGGCAGGTCGAGTACGCCGAAGTCGTTGAAGCGTGCTTCCTTGAGCCAATTAAAACAAGTCCGACATGCCTTGCCCTCCCCCTCCCCTGCCGATGCCGTGCGCAGACGTCGCTGCTGCCCCCCTCCCTCACTGATCCCTCGCACACGCCGCCGCGACGCGCAAAAACACTGATAACACAGTTGGTAGGTACTGTGTGCGGTGATACAAGAATTGGTGGATTCTGATGTATTGTTCCGAAAGATATGCATCAAATAACTTCACTTTTTCCTACTTACTCGTATTTTTATTTTTCTGAAAATCTAGCGAGTCAACTGGTTTATTCATATTTATTATTTAATGAATACATACAAAAGAATCATAAACTGATCGTAGGAATCGTGATAACTATGAATTATTCATAGTTTTGTTGCAAAAAATATACAGACTTCATGTTTGAGTCAGCGCATTTCCTTTGCCAAAAGACAAAACGCATAACCTCATTATCGACAAGCATTACATAAATTAGCGGTCTACGTGTATTGTCATACTGGTAACACATTAGGCGGTTTTGTTCAGGCCCATTCAAACCGTAGAACTGAATGAAAGACTTGCTGTAGCACACTTTGCTCACACGCCGCGGCTTTCCGTTGAAAGCTTTTGAAAGAGTTACAGTTAGATCAGCTAAATTTTCTTTGAGGTGACAATTGCAGCCTGCCGACCAACGTGTTTGTACATTTGCTTTCAAGCGCAGTTTATCATACCGGCTGCTTTGGTGGTATTGTTTACTGGAGGTCTCACATTTCTATAACTATAGCCATCTTAATTTGTGCGACCCACAGGTAATGTAATCTTTCCTGTCCTCATCACAATTCATATCTCATCGCAAATTACAAGCTATTAATTAGTACCAGATGATTCTTTTGGAAAAAAAAAAAGTGAAATGTCATTGAAGCGGTGTCTTAAAAATACGGAACGTTCAGCCACGGCCGTCTAGTTTTTTTTAAATATATTTTTTATCTCGTAGGCAATAGTCGTGGCGGCGGCGTAGAGCCATCAACATTTTAGGTTTATCTGCGTAACGGGTACATAAAGATGTGGTTTTCATTGGTGTCACGATACAGCGCGGTAATTATGTCCGGGCCACTCCGGGCCGATGCACGCGGGCGTTTTCTCTTCATAAATTTGACATGTTTACGAGACGATGTGGCGGTGGTTTTCGCCACCACTAATGTTGTTCTGTGCGTACAGACGGGCGGTTGAAACACCAGTAGACTGGACTACAGGGGTCTGTAATGATAAACAACTTGCTATCGTAGGATTAGGACTTGAAGTGCGTAAGCAGTCCTTATCATCCTCGTAGGTGCTCGACGTTTTGTCTGGAATATAAATCGTAGAGTATCCAGTAGACAGCTTGAATTTTTCAAATTTATGATTTTTCTGCAACTGCACAGTCTGGATTATACTGATATCCCTCGGTTTTCAGCCATCAACACCATCAGGAAATCCTAATATCTACTTGAAACCCTAATATCTGGTGTCAAGAGAAATAGTTTATTTCAATGCGCGTTCTGGCTGTGTCAGGGCTCCACATTGCCACCAGCTGACTGAGTGGTTGAAATCATTGTCATATGACGCAACTGAAAAAATTGTGGAAACTTAATTGGCACAAACACTGACACACACCCCAACACTCACGTACACACACTTACACCCCCCACACTCCACACAAGCACACACAGACACTCACTTATACACACCCCTTCATGCACACCCACTCTCACCCACATACACACTCCCACACACCCCCCTATTCTACTAAGGTTTACCCCAATGTTGGTTATACTTGTATTTCAGTCTAAGTCTGGAACAAATTGTTTTCTTATTAGGATGGGCGTTGATAGCTGCGACACAGTTATAAACTTTTGTAGCTATCATCGTTTTCTTTGTAATTGTGCCAACTATCTATGTTCCAAAATAAAACTTTTTTACTTTTTACATTATGGTTATTTTGGCCAACAGCTCGTCGGGTATAATGCAGACATGGCCAGCTCAGAGCCACTTTAGATTAGGCGACGCGGTAGACCTCTCAGGAGATGGCGCAACGAGCTGGACAGAACCAACGACCAGTGGTCTACATTGGCTCTGGATTGAAGGATTTGGAAGTCATGGGGAGAGGCCTTTGCCCAGCTGTGAGATGACACAGGCTAACAGTAACAGTAACTTCGATGCAACATCCATTAGTTTATATGTGCTGGTTCAAATGCAGAGCGTTTTAAAAACCACTGGGTTTGTCCTGCCATCGCCAGTCTGCACAGACCACACAACCTGCACTTTGTGCTATCTATATGTAGCACTGCGGATCTTTGCGATACGCACCATGTTTATTGTACGCACGGACCGCGTGCTAGCTGCCCGTCTGCACTGACCGCTGTCCAATAGGTACCGCGGTATCTGGTGCGTAGGATCACTTGCGATACGCCGTGTTATTGCCAGCGTTCAATAGCTACCTACGAGCTACAGTTAGAAAAATTGTGAAACTGACCCGTCTACCCGTAGTGCTCATAGAAGGCCATTCAGTAAAGGAAATTTATGTTGCCGTGGGCTGAGAGCAGTGGACTAAAGTAACGTTTTGTTGAATTTAATGCAGTTCTTTGAACGAATTTCGATGTCATTGTCGTAGAGTGAAAAGTGAATGTTTTATTGAGAACATCATAAAAAGTGCTTAAAACGCTCAGCAACGAGCGTTTTATGTTTTTTCTATCGCTCATACATCTTTTCGTAAACGATAAGATGTATGAGCATACATCTTATCGTAAACGACAAGATGTAGGTATCGTTCACAGTAAAACTTTATGGAACGCTAACCTAATCATTTGTAAACTAGTATAACGCTCAGAATTTTCCAAGATCCTCCATAGCCATTCCTACTAACCGCAAACAAAAACTCTCTCCAAGAACAACTTAAATTATTACATTTTCGAAAAACTGAGACAAAACTGAATAATTTAAAAGCGATTCCGCATTCTTCAATCACTAAAAACTATGAAAGGAGAGAGTTGCGTGATAAAAGTGTCTCCCCACAGATTTTTATCTTGAAAGTAGAAACAATTTCTAAAATGAAATCAAGCTGGTTCTAACGTTAGATCTACTTTATATTGCCGGCAATAAAACATCAGCCGCTATTATGTTAATTTCATTGATCTCAGCTACTTAATTAGCGATATTCGACACACTAATGCGATTCGTTGATATTTAATTTTTTTCATAACGAAACTACATTTGTATTTTGTACCTAAAATTAAATATTGACGATTTACCAAAACAAAATAAGCAGACTAACAAGAATTCCTCTTGATCTGGTTTAATTATTATATCAAAATATTGTTTTTTTTTTTTTTTATTAATAGTACGCAGTGGTTAATGCAGGTGTATTAATAGGTTACCTCTGCCAACCTCTGATCAGCCCGTAGCTAACTTTTTGGAGAAAGCAGGCGCGGTGAGGAGTTACTGAAAAGTCTAAAATGCGGTAAAAGTACAGGCACTCAAGATTTTGTCGAGTGAAAAGCTCCTAGGCTTTACACACCAAGCAGCTAGGAAGAAATACCTAAAATGACAATATTTATTATTGACGAAAAACTAATTAGTAAAAATTAAGTAAAATATAAATCCATTTCCGCACACAAATTATGTACAGACGAAACAATTTAAATACGAACAGAAACAAACGGCGAAATAACGCCCAGTCATTACCAACTTTTCAATATTCATAGAAGAGCTCGCATGTTAGGTAATTTATATGAGTACATCATAGCTTGCGCTTTTTGTTAGCGGTGCAGTGGATAAATGTAACGAAATCGGGTAATGCGTGCGTCGATATGCATAAGTATCGGGCGCGAGGAGGGAGCGGTAGCGGGCAGCGTGGGCTGCTTGGAGGAATCCCTTCTGCATAAAATCCTCCAAAGTTCCCACTGGTGGGACACAGGCCTCGAGGTTTAGACTAATTTGGATTCAGAAACAGAAACGAATAGGCTGACTATGTCTAGATAGGTAGAACATCAGCGTTGCCGGGTACGGAAATAGCTATGGCATGATTTCCACCAAACAGCTCGCATCGCATCGGATCGGAAAGGATACGAATGGATGCGGCGACTGCCGATCGCGTCCAGCAGGATGTCGCCGCATACGATCGGCACCGTATACCTTCGTTTGCGAACGTATCTGTTTCTGCGCCTAGTCAAATAGATTAATTCCTACCGTTTTGACAGTCGAAAGGATCCAATCGAATACGACGACAGGCGAATGGTGCTGATCACGCGTCGCAGTATACTTTCGGCTACGATCGCGTGTTGCGGAAGACTCCCGCGGTCAAGTTGCTGTGCGCGGCTTGGTAATATAGACTTCAAATACTGTGTACACGATTTAATATCGTTTATAGATTATAAAATCCGTTCCGATCCGATGCGATGAGAGCCGTATGGTGGAAATCATCCATAAGGTGGAGCAATCAATATAATTGCTAAATCAATCATTACTCAGTAATAGAACTAGACAAGAGGGCACATTTACTTTATTACTCCACTAGGTGCATGTATTTTGCGCTAACCTATAGATGTGAATGTTTTCTTTACGTTCACTTATATTAATAGTAACATGTCACTTTGTCCAGGCAGATAGATATCTAAACCATTAAACTTTAATTAGGGAACTACCGCTACATACATCACCTGTTACAAACACGAAGAAACTCAAGTATAATGTTCATTTCTACAGTTATCTATCCTCCCACACGAGTTTAGAAACAATTTAGTGAGTGCTTTCAACCTGTGCTTACACCACCGTGACATTGCTATCGTATTAAAAAGATTAACACAAAAAATGTAGCTCAAACATATCTTATAATTTTATAAAACAGGTTCGAGTAATGCGCCAAATAGAGAAAAAATGTTTTAGTTCTCTACGTAAATAAGTTTTCGAATCATGACTGAGAATTGTTTTTTATTTATGTGAAAGTGAAGCGAAAGAACTATCATACCTACGTACCCTGCTTATTATTAACAGTCTGCCAAAATTCCGATCAGGCAGACCGGGGTAGGCAAGCGCTCCATATCAAATTACATTGGTATCTATTCAGCTATTAGACGATTATTCAGGTATTTCAGCTGCATCAGGTTTGACTGGAAGCCGACGCCAAAAAAGCTGGGAAAAGGCTAGGCATAATAATGAGACTGTCTAATTCAGAGTCTTAGCAGCATCTGGTCAAAATGTTGCTTTATGTTACTGCTATAATGTATATAATTGTTATCGTGTAGTTGTACCAAGTATGTTACTCTGCTATAATTATGTGTTACCCTTCATTTGTAAAAAATAAGTAGTTGTAGTGTAGTAGGTTGTTTATTATTAACTACTTCAAATTTCATTTTAATATTGTATATTTGCTGTGCCCTATCAGGGTCCATAATTGTTCTTAGCTGTAAGCGTTTTATAACACCTTTTTAACCATATGGAACGCAAAAGATCTTTTTTATTATCTCCGTGTTAGAGGACATTTTGGGATTATTTTCTCAAAGAATCGCTATCATCTTCTACCTGGATCGTACGATGTACAGTCGACATCGTTTTTGTGCTCGCAATTACACTGAATCGATCGATATTCATTTATCGAGTGTGTGCAGAATCTCGCGCCGCGCCATACAGCGTGTAGCGCTCAGCTGATCCACACATACAGGGGGCTGCTAATACTTTAGACGCATTACTGTGTAGTCGCTTACATAGTATTTGTAAAGTTTCCTGCCTTTCTTCAGTAAATAGTGTTCGGATCTGAGAAGCAAATAAATTTAGGACTATGTCGAAGCTAAGACTTATCAAGAGCAAAACTAAACTAATTTGACTTCTTTCTTTTCGGTTTGGGCCCTGTTCTACTTCTGGCAGAGAGTGTAGGAGTAATTGTGAAGCTTTTAAGCATTTGTATTGTACGACACAGCAGGTTTCTGCAGGAATGTAATGAGTACAATGTACTGAGTTTTGTTAGAATTTGCGCTTAAGGCAAGGTGTGAACGAGCAGGTCTTTGACCGCGCCGGGCGACTCCCAGCGCCCAGCGCTCGGCGCCCATATACGGCTTGCCGAGGGTGCTTTATAATTATATAAGGCGTTCAATATTTTCGCAGCATTTCCCAGCCCGCTGTAGCGCGCCCGCCGGTCCGGAACCGCTACAAAAACACACCGCATCACGGTCAAATGAAGATGTGTAATTACTTGTTTTTTATTAAACCTATCGGTATTTTTTACGGCCATATATGGCGGTGGCCGCAAGCCAACGCCCGTTTACGTTGGCTGGTCTTCAAAATAATAACTTGGCGTGAACTCATGGCTGCGAGAGAGCCCGCACACATAAATACTAGTTTTTATTTTCAACATTTCTATTATCTGGTCTGCGTCGCAGTGCTCGCAGCGGCTCCGCGCTCCGCTAACGAGCCTCCATTACATATGCGTATATTAAAACTCGCCGCCGATAAGACCTCTTATAATTACTTTTAATTCTCAAGCGTCCTATTGAAAGAGTCCGCTGCGATTAACTTGCCTCATAAGTAGTGTGCACACTCGTAAACAAGCCGCATACACATTTATAAATGGTATCGACCGAATCGAAGCAGATATTCGCAACGATGCGAATTAAACGCCGCATCGCGACGGCATATTATATTTTACAACAAAATACCAATTTTCCTTCAAATCGGCAATAAATTGTTTCGCCCGGAGGTGCGCCCGCGCCGCCGACCGAGACGCGCTGCGTGTTAATGGCGGACGAGACGAAAAAAACGTTGTTAAATGAAAACAGCGAACAATTATTATATAAGCCGGTCCGACGTTTAGGGACCCCCGCGGCGGCGCGGCGCTCGCGCATCTAAATAAAACGGATGTCAGCGGACGACCCGCGGCCCCTGGGCTCTGCTCGCTGCGCAAGCGCATATCGCTGTTATTAAGCACTATAATTGCGTCTTAGATAACTAATACTTTACTGGATTTTTTAGTTTTTTTCTGCGACGACTACGCATAACTGTACCTATACAAATAACAAGGTCCCTCGTACAACGAGCACCGCGACCCGGCACCAGAACACTCCGCATCGCTTCTCGCTCACCTCAATGGCAACGTTGAGTTATTAACCGATTTATTATGATTGCTAAAACATCACTCAAGATGTAATTAAAATCAATGTCTGTTTGGGGCAGGACTGAGTTCAACTAAAGTTAAATTAAATGATTTCAAAACTAATATTATTAAGGTAGGTCCGCTCATAAAACTGATTAGCAACAACATTATTAAAACTGGTTATAATATGTAATTTCTGTTAGAGGAAAAAATGTCTTTGACATCTATGGTATTAAAAAATAAACGTGTGTCAATGTTAGTCTGAAGTTTCTATGAAGAAATAATAATTCGTGTGCAAATTAAAATGTTATAAAACCAGTGTTTATTTAAAATAAACTAATTAATATATAAAACTATCGTTCTTTTAGTGAAATATCAATTCCCAGAAGAGGTTATGGGCCCAGGGACGTCCTAAAAGAACAAATAAAAACCGGTGGCTTGGTCAAGTCAATACTAAAACAAAGGAAAATCAAGAAAAATGGACAAAGATGCTCAGATTGAAAAACTAAAGGATGGGGAGACATTTCTGTTATGGAAATTCGAGTTTAACATCCACATAAAGGCAGCAAATCTGACTGCAGCAATTTCGTCAGATGTAAAAAAAGAAGATATGAAATCTGATGCATTCGTAACAAAAGATGCCCAGGTGCAACGAATTATAATAAACAGCATAGACAGAAAATTAAAAGGACACATTTTAAAATGTAAAAATGCGCTAGAAATGTACAATAAGTTATGTGAAATATTTGAAGGCTCAGAACAAAGAAACAAGACATCACTATTACAAGAGTTCTTCACATATAAGTTACAAGAAGGTCGATCACTTACAGAATTAATAACTGACATAGAAAATCTACAGTTTAGACTAAATCAGTTGGGTGAAAACATTAATGAAGAAATGGTTATGTCAAAAATATTATCCTGTTTGCCGAGTAACCTAAACTATTTCATCACTGCTTGGGAATCAATGGCAGATGATAAGAAAACCCTGACTAACTTAACAAACAGAATATTAAGTGAGGAAAACCGACTTTTAAAAACCAGTGAAACAGAAAAACAATTGGCATTTCAGGCTACAAAGAAAAAGGCTTCAAGTGCAATAAAATGCTTTAGATGCAACAAAACAGGGCACATGATGAAAGACTGTAAAGCTTGTAGTATTTGCAAAAGGAATAACCATGAAGAAAAAGACTGTAAGTTAAAGAATAAACAATGTTCATTTTGTAAGAAAACAAACCATAAAGAAGAAAATTGTTTTTTCAAAAATAAGAACAAGAAAGACAAAGAAGAAACAGTTATGGAAAAAACAGTAAAAGCATTTTTTACAATGTTTGAAAAACAGGGTACACAAAATAAAGAATTCATAGTAGACTCTGGGTGCACTGCACATATGACAAACAGTATAGACATATTGTCAAATTATGAAAATAAGCAATCATCGGTCTTGACTGCCAATGAAGAAACAATAGAAGTAAAGGGAATTGGTAAAGTCAAAGGTGAAAAATGTAATTTAAATAATACCCTGTTAGTTCCGGACTTATCACAAAACTTGTTGTCCGTGAATGCAGTCACTAATAATCAAGGAACTGTTGTGTTTACTAAAGATACTGTAAAAATATATAAGGAGTCAGAGTTACTATTGACAGGAAAAAAGGAAAATGGCTTATATAAAATTAATTTAGATGGGAAAAATACAGAAGAAAAGACAATGTTAATGAAAGAAACTGGCACTGCCTTAGAATGGCATCAAAGACTAGGACATCCAGGGAAGAAAATACTAGAAATATTACCAGATGTGGCAGATGGAATAAAAATACAAGGTTTAAAACAATTAGATACATGTGAAATCTGTACACAAGCAAAACAAACAAGACTTCCATTTAAAACAGTAAGAAACAGAGCCAGTAGACCATTACAATTAATACATACAGATGTATGTGGGCCATTTGAAAATAAAACATATGATGGTTATAGTTATGTCTTAACAGTCATGGATGACTACACTCATTTTACAAAAATATACCTGCTGAAGCATAAAAATGAAGTGAAAGACAATTTAAGACATTACATAGAAGAAACAGAAAGAGAGAGAGCAGAAAAGGTGTCTACGATAAGATGTGACAATGGGGGTGAATACACAAGTAATGACTTTAGAAAATGGTGCACAGAAAAGGGAATAAAACTAGATTATACAGTACCATATACACCTCAGCTAAATGGTAAGGCAGAAAGATTAAATCGGACATTATTAGATAAAACCAGAGCATTACTATTTGATTCAGAATTAGATAAAGAAATGTGGGGTGAAGCTATATTCTGTGCTACTTATATTATAAATAGACTACCAAGTGAATCTTTGGAAAATAAAACACCTTATGAAATGTGGCATGGTAAAAGACCTAATATATCTAATATACACAAGTTTGGTTCAAAAGTATATGCTAAACAACTACATACAAATATAAAGAAACTAGATCCAAGAAGTAAAAAGTTAATAATGATTGGATATACTAATAATGGATATAGACTATGGAATGAAGAAAAAGGAAAAATTGAAATAGCAAGGGATATTGTCATACTTAATGACAATAAGAATAATGAGGGAAAAGAAGAAGAAACAAGAAGATTGGTGATAACAGAAATAATGCCAAGTAATAATGAAGAAGAAATAAATCAAGAAGAAGAAAGTGATGACATCTATTATGAGATAGAGGAGTCGGAACTACAAAGTAATGTAGAAGAAGATGAGGTCTGGGACCTTGACCCAGAAATAATAGAAGAAGTTGAAATTAATGAAAATGTAGAAAATAACACTGAAGAGATAGAAACTACAATTACTAGAAGACAACGGAGAAAACCAGTTTACCTGCAAGATTATGTATTACTTACCTATGATGAAGTCATGAAGTCTGCTGAGAAGAAGAATTGGGAGAAGGCTATAAATTCGGAGAAGGAATCATTGGAAAGTAACAATACATGGGAAATAGTTGATTTAGAAAAAGCAAAGGGACACAAGATACTGTCAAATAAATGGGTATTTTGTATAAAAGAAAATGGTACATACAAAGCAAGACTTGTAGCGAGAGGTTTCGAGCAACAAGGCATTGACTATCAAGAAATATACAGTCCAGTAGTAAGTCAATCAGCATTAAAATCATTGATAGCTATTGCAGCTTCAAAGGAATATGAAATGATTACATTTGATGTAAAAACCGCATTTTTATATGGTGAACTAATAGAAGACGTCTTTATGAACATCCCAGAAGGATATGAAAAACAGCACAATAAAGTTTGTCATTTAAAGAAAGCATTATATGGGTTAAAACAGGCACCAATGACCTGGAATAAAAAATTTACAGAAACTATGAGAAAACTTGGACTAAGAGCTACAAAATCAGATCAATGTGTTTTTTATAATGAAGACAAGACCTTATTAATAGCGATATACGTTGACGATGGTCTGGCGATATCGAAAGACAAGGAGAAAATATTACAGATCCTATATCATTTAGAAAAGGAATTTATGATAAAGATTTTCAAACAACCACAAAATTATATTGGGTTTGAAATCAGAAGATCAGAAAAAGGAATTTTATTACATCAACAGACCTATACAGAAAAGTTACTGAGAAAGTACAATATGTATGATTCAAAACCAGCAGATACACCGTGCAATATGGATAAGGTAACTGAACCTGAGACGGCTACATCAAACTTTCCCTACAGAGAACTAGTAGGAGGATTATTGTACTTGTCAACAAGATCAAGACCAGATATCAGCCAAGCTGTGAATGAAGCAAGTAAAAAGGTAGAAAATCCATCGAGACAAGACATATTAGCAGTAAAGAAGATATTGAAATATTTGAATGGGACAAGAGATAAAGGAATTATGTACAACACAGGACAAGAGATAACAAGATTAGATGCATATTGTGACTCAGACTATGCAGGATGTACTGAGACCAGACGCAGCACAACTGGGTTTGTAATAATGTTATCAGGTGGACCCATATCATGGAGCTCTAAGAGACAGCCGATAGTGAGTCTATCTTCAACTGAAGCTGAATATATAGCAGCTGCAGATGGTGTTAAAGAGTGTTTATATTTAAAGACTTTTATAAGTGAGTTAATTGGAAAAAGTGTTAAAATAAATTTAAATATTGATAACCAGAGTGCTATCCAGTTGATAAAAACAGGTTCATTTAGTAAAAGGTCAAAACATATAGATGTGAGGTTCTATTTCATTCATGAAAATTATAAGAAAGGTTACTTAGATATAAAGTATTGTCCTACTAATTTACAAATTGCTGATATGTTTACAAAACCATTATATAAAGAAAAGTTTAAGTTTCATTGTGAAAAAATTGTAATAAAGTAAAATTGTTGAGGTCTGTTACAAAGAAGTAAAAATGTATAAGTTAATATTTTAAAATTTTGATGGTGGCTCTGAAGTATAAGTGTATAAGTTAATATTTTTAAATTTTTTCATGTTATTGAAATTTTTTAAAAATAGGAGAAGGTGTTAGAGGAAAAAATGTCTTTGACATCTATGGTATTAAAAAATAAACGTGTGTCAATGTTAGTCTGAAGTTTCTATGAAGAAATAATAATTCGTGTGCAAATTAAAATGTTATAAAACCAGTGTTTATTTAAAATAAACTAATTAATATATAAAACTATCGTTCTTTTAGTGAAATATCAATTCCCAGAAGAATTTCAGGGTATAACATTCGTCATTGACATCGCAAAAAATCTGGGGTTTGATTCCGCAACAGATACAAAAACAATATCTTTTAGCAAGCCAACAATATGCGTTATAAGTTCATTAGAAAGATAAGAGTATTGTTTGTCTCTGTAGAATGTAGGAAGATATGGGACGTGGGATAGGATAGGATTCGTGGGCGCCCGTAGTCTACGAACGCTACGACCTTGCCAGGGCTACGGATAAAAACTTGTAACAAACTCTTTTGATTAAAAATACCATAAATTGACTATTTGACTTATAAATTTACTCGTAAGCTATTTCATGCCCATGCTACGAACTGCTGACATCGTAGCAGCTACTGAGTCTGGGTTGGTGCCCGGTTGATGGCAATAGACTCGCCGCCTATTACGTGGGACTTTAACATAACTGGCGCATAATGAACATTTACCAATAACAGACATGTCGACACTTCACATCAAAATTTTTCGTAATTTTGCATCGAGCCAAGCAAACAATACATCTCTTGTTATGTATGTGGTCCCAAACTTCACTTCCGCTCATGGCTCACAAAATAAACTAAGCTACTCGTCATTAAACCGTAAAATACTATATTCCTCAAAAAATCGTCTCATACTCAATCAGAGCTTGTGCTTTACAAGAATTACAAGCGATATAAATAAAATGGTCTGGAAACAAGAGCGAGTGGAAATTGTTAGAAGTGGTTCCATTACGGCACGTAACGCGGGAGCATGCTGCGAGCGTATTAGCATAGCCCGGAGCGGACTAGCCGCGGCCCTACCATGGCATGGGTGCGAGACGAAGCTTGCTGGAACGAGGCGACTTGCTATCGAATAGAACAGCAAAGATAGGTGATTTTGAAGCAAGGAAGGCAGGACTCCAGTGCGCCCATTACCTACTGGGTAAAAAAAATGGGTTTATGTTTTTTGGTATTTCAAAAGATACCAAAATGTCACTGAAAGCCGGAAAAATAAAGCGGTGGAAGGTAAGGTCGAATTCAATTTTTGTATAATATTTTGTGTTGTCTATGGTAGCGGTGGCAGTTCGATTAAGTCTAGATAGTAAATATTTGTATCGATCACAGGTTCGTGCGGACACCTCGCGACCCGCGGTTTGAATAATCAAACCAAAGTCCAGCATCCGCGACACCCGGACCCGGCCGTATCTGCTCGTTATGATCTGACACATAATCGTGCCTATAAACTTACTATTCCGTACAAAAAATATTCACGAATGCCGTAAAAGTAATATCAATAAATTAAACTAGTCGTTTTCGGTCAAGTATCCGCATGAGCCAGATTTAAACACATTATTAATATATTATAAATAGTAGAATTGTGAACTTACTGTTCAGAATCACCATTAAGTGGAATGGCACCATACGTTTCTACATTTTATTTTTATAGAATGGCTAACGGCCGTGCCACGGCGCCACCTACCTGTCGGTATGTGGACTAATCATTTCGTAGTCATCGGCGACCTTCGCGTTGAGATTTCATAAAGATACTTCGGTCCGTGAGGTGTAGCTACTGCCATTTATTTCGTAATTTATCTTATAGAGGAAACGATATCATACTTTGGACTGATTATGAGTTTCGGCTATATCTGCAACAGATTCACAAAAAATACAATGTGTGTATTACGCAAGTATAGCATAGGTGTGACAACGTTGACGACATGTCACAGAACTTGACACTGCGCATGGCAAACATGCGCACTCACATGTCGTCACAGCACTGACGACAGCAGACAACAGTCGCCGCAGGAGCGCTAACTAATCCAACACCAAAATAATAATGTAAACATTCACACAACTCGTAAAAACGTGAAGCACAAAGCAATGAGTCGCGGGCGTGGGCGGGGGCCGACAACATTCAATTATACGCCTTTAACACTTATAAACCGACAAATTAACATGTCATGAATATTATTTAACTTTTTCTCAATTATGTTAATACGAGTGCAATTCGTAAAGTTATGTTGCCCTAGTATTAAGTGGAGAGCAAAAACCTCGACTGGATCTTTAGCAAAAATTTGCATGCATTACAATACTTAATTCGTACTCACCGACTTGTGTGCACCGAGAACAAATATACATACAGACAGACGCACACCCGGAAAGGAACAACCGGCGCGTGCGCAGCCGATGTGGTGCCCAGACGCCCAGTGACACTCTCAATATTCAAATAGCCCACTTATTACCATTTTAAAACAGTGAATCATTTTATGATGTCAAAAAAAACAAGGTGTTTTATTATCTTATTTGTTATGAATAACGGAAGATTTATTCTAAGAGGATTTTAATTCGTGTTTTTGTTGCTACGCGTTATTATTTTTTGTTGTGGAGCTGTTACGCGGTAATCGCTGATCGCAACCGGTGCGTACTCGTGTGCTCGTGTGCTCGTGTGGTGTGGCAGGGAGCGATGCGATATGTTTTAGTGGATTGGTTACGAATGATGATTGACGATCTTTATATTCAAATGATTAAATCATTGTCCAGCTATTATCATATTAAAACAATGAATCAATTCTAAACGCTAAGTAATACATTTAATAGTTTTACGATAGTTCTTATTTACTGTTCGAATCAAATTGAGATTTATGGCTGAATTTTAATGTAAAGTTATATTAACATACAAATTACGCAAAGAGAATATAGGTTTTGTCAACTACGTAATGGACACCCTTATTTGCTTCAAAAACAATGCCATTTATTTTAATCGCCTAATTAAATAAATCTTCCTATAGGGAACTACGTTAGGAAATATTTCTGTGATCACATCTAAACTGACACTTTAAAAGCTTCTCATAAATCACTCGTATTTAAAGGTTTACGTGACGCTGGCCATGCGTAACTCTTGCGCAACACAAAGTACATTATTTATTTTCGCGTCAACGTCATCGTAGAAATCATAAATCTATGATATTATAAGTTTCGATAAGACTGTCCCAAGAACGAATTTTTGTTCGTACTTTATAAAAATCTGGATTTTTTTTTGACCGTTTTGTCTAGAAGCCTGGCACATCTTTAACAAAGGAGAGTGATAAGAAAGGATTTTTGAAAATTCATCCGCCAAGGGTCTTAAATAGTGGATAGGGTAGAAGTTCGTAATTTTTGTCGTTGGGCAATGCCATTCTATCAGGCGGCTTATTTCACAACTCTGCTACACAAACTGTTGTAGCTGGTACCTACATCTAAGACTAGACCGTCTCCATTTTTTCGGAAGCTGTCTTAAGAAATACATAGATAAACGGATACACAAGTCCTAAGCAGTACCAAAGTGCCCAAGCAGAATCATCGACAACAGTGGCTGATGAAGAAACTAATTTGAGCTAGAGACATCTCTTGGCCATTCGATACGTACCTACAAGTTATGTTGTAATGGGCAATCTGACCACACAAAATGGCGAGCCGATCACTTAACGCTTGATATATGGCGCCGTGTGCTCGCGAACAGGTTCGTAATTTGTCGCCATCATTAGCGCACGTGACTACCGCTGCTGCTGCTCCTTCCTCGTGGGTGTGGCAGACGATCTCCTTGAACGCGTGCCAACCGCGGAACAACCTATGTGCGTAGTTACAACAAAAGATCCACTTCGGGTAGACTGCGATATATTGGGCACAAGTATGTCAGAACAGAACACACGATCCAAAGGAAGAGTAGGAATCCAGTTGTTTCAGAGGCTATTCCTTACTTACCCAATCTGTTACGGTCTTATTGAACACTGTATTAGGTGTTTTTCCAAGTAATGGAACTGACCCCTTTTGGGTTTTTTAGGATTGCACGTAGGATTTAGCCGTTTTTATCATCACCTCTGTGACAGAATGTTAGAGACCGATAACTAACGATAGTGAATCTTCTATATTGTTTATTCTGTGACACTGCTGACCATCTAATAGAAGTGTGCTTAAGATTGTGTGTTTGTTCGATTCTGTATATCTAATTCGATATTAGAATTGGCCAAGAAATTTAAAATCTTTTATTACCTTATGTATTTGTTTTATACTTATAATTGATAAGAAGATCCTTGACATTTTGTTACTAAATATAACATCAAAATAAACTATTTGTTTCAGAGAACGATAAAACAAATTTGCCAACGAATGTCAGCAAGTTTGCGCCTAGCAATATATTATTTAGTGATAAAAGGGATGGGAAAAAAAAAATCGTGCTGACTATTAAGCTATAACCTATATCAATCCTTTTGAAAGTCATTGTAAGCCGCTAGTCTAGACTCGCTGGACAGCCGTCAGATCCTATCCTAGCAATCAATCACCCCCCAATCTTTATCTATTTTGGATTCTTCATCTTCTAAATATATAAAAGAAGAAACTCACACACAAGAAACGCACAGCCCAAACCGCTGGGTCTACAGATTTCAAATTAGGTAAGTAGGTTCTTTATGTAGTATAGGGGTGCACTAAGAAAGAATTTTTCAAAATTTATCCCCGAAGGGGGTTAAACGGGGCTCCAAAGTTTGTTTGGGGAAACAAGATCAGATACACTATATTATTCGAAACTTCACAGGAGTGCTCCTATTGATAAATGAGTAAACATTTGTGTTTCAGGTTTTTCAGAATTCAACCCCTAAAGGGGGAAATGGGGTGACAAAGTCTGAAAAGAATAGTGAAAAAGTCGGGTGTATTAACAACGATTTTAAGATTTAATGTGGCGGACTGTCGGCAGGTGTCGATTCCGAGATTATCAGGGGTCATTACGAATTTTGCATTTATTTTGAGATCCAGAAAATGGCGGATTCGACTTCTATACAGGATTATTGTTGATTTATTGTGAAGATTGTGATAACGATGATGATGATTGTGATAATGATGATTGTGATTACGATGATTGTGATTGTGATTACGATGATAATGATTGTGATAACGATGATGGTGATTGTGATAGTGATTGTGATAGTTTTTGTGATAGTGATTGTGATAGTGATTGTGATGGTGATTGTGATAGTGATGGTGATTGTGATAGTGATTGTGATAGTGGTTGTGATAGTGATAGTGATTGTGATAGTGATAGTGATTGTGATTGTGACAGTGATAGTGATTGTGATTGCGATAGTGATAGTGATTGTGATAGTGATGTTGCTAGCGATAGTTATTGTGATAGTGATTGTGTTAGTGACAGTGATAATGTCGGTGATAGTGATGGTTATTGTGACAGTGATGGTAATAGTGATAGTGATGGGTACTGTTATGGTGATTGTGATGGTGATTGTGACTGTGATAGTGATTCTCTTTATTTTGAGATCCAGAAGATGGCGGATTCGACTTCGATACTGGGTAAAGGGAAAAACCGGTTCAGTAAATTACGAGAAACAGTTTGGCCACTCTTTTATATGCAGCTTCCTAGAACGCAGGGGTCTTGAAAGGCTGGATAGTAGCTTTACTTAATTCATCAACGATCAGATCACCCCGCCGGAGGTGATGACAACAGATTTTGCTATTGTGTCTGCTGTCTGTTCATTGAAGGGTTAATGATAGGTTATTTTGGTCAAATAATACTAATATTAACATATTTTAATTGACAGCAAAAAGTTATACATTTCCATTTGAAACCCTGACTCCTGTGCTAGGTGACACCTATGTTGCAGGAGTCATTGTCTGCACCCGTTTTTGGTACTAATCTTCACAACATTTTATGCATCAAAAATTTAAAAAGAATAATTATTAAAAATAATGCCTAAGTGCTCTTGTGTGGTGTATGTGCGTGTGTTTATGCGTGGGTGTGAATGTGTCAGTGTGTTGTGTCTATGTGTGTGTGTGTTTGGTGTATGGTGTGAGTAATGGTTGGACTTGGGTACCTAACTATTAATCATCTCGAGTATTGTTCTTTAATCAAGTTTTCCGTCTGTTGGTAATCCAGTGTTTGAAGCCATGAATTTAGATATACCTTAGTTTTATTTTTTTGTTAGTGGGTGGAAGTTGAGGATGTTGTTCATTTTATTATATAAATACGTAGATAGGTCGTCGTGCCGTCGAGCGGATGCGTTCTTACATTTGACTGTGCTACATACATTACTGATCGTTCTCTTATGTTTGGTTGCGTGATTTACCGGAGTATTTTCATGATGTTTTAATATGAGATTGTGAGTTTTTTCTTTTTTTTTAAATCGTTTATTTCAGGTATCAACCCATAATTATAACTAATTACATAAAATACATTAAAATAATATCACATTGCAATACATTTTTAAAATCAAAATTAAAATACCCACAACATTGTAAAAATTGTGCGTCTGCTAATGAGCTTATTTATTTACGAGTACTTACCTTCTTCATAAGTAATTCTTATATTTAGTTTTAAGATTACCTTGTATTTCTCATATTAAGTGAATTGTATTATTTTTGATAAATAAATGTGTTAAACCGTAGATTGAGCAGGTATAATTGTCACACAGTAAGTACTTGGCAACTTTCATAGAGAGCTCTTGTAGGAAACGGTACGGCTTGAAGATCATGACTTTTAACCGAGATCGTTGGGCTCTCTCGAGGCGTATCATGTGGGTTTTATAAGCACCTCCCCAAGCAGTAATACAGTACCCCACGATGGACTGTGCCAGAGTCAGATAAACCGCACGGAGAAGCTTAAACTCAGACACTTGTTGTAGCTTTTTAAACGCTCACATAAGTTCATAACACGGGAGGATTTCTGTTCAATGTGGAGATGCCAGCTAAGTCCCTAGTCCAGAATCACTGCCAGGTACCTCATTGTCTTTTGTTGTGTGATTGGAAGACATGAGCATGAAATACTGCTGTTTGCGTCACAGGGGTGTGCTTTGAGACTTACATTTGTAGGTTTGGTTTTGGCGAAAGTAAATAGCAAAAACCCCAGGTCAACCCCAGGATGGAGTTGGTTTTATTATCAAAAAACTCCTTATAAATTATGTGGAGAGCTTTATAGGAGTATCAGAGCGCATAGCAGTGATGAATCTTAAGCTACCGGGTTACATGGATTCATGGTCCATCATACAAGTATACTCGCTACGGAACAATCTGATATAGGATCAATAGACTCATTCTACCTAGAGCTAAATAAAATAAAACAATCCAAGACCATGCTCACAAAAACTTTGTTGCGTGTGATGGGAGACTTTAATGGCCAAATTGGAGAACGACAACTAGAAGAAGACACAGTCCTGGGACCATTTGTATATAGAAAAAAGACCAGAAGCAGAAACGGAGAGAAGTTTGTCAACTTCTCACAGGAGAATGGCTTGAGAGTCCTAAACACAATGCTTAAGAAGGAAGAAAGTAAGATGTGGACCTGGATATCACCAGACGGAAACGTAAAAAACGAAATAGATTTCATAATGTCTATTAAAAGCAGATACTTCTCGAACATGAAAATCATAAGCAATTTCAACTTCAATACCAAAAAACCTACCAAATACCAAACAACCAAAATAGCCAATTCCATAACGACAAAACTTATAGATGTTTGTTTTCTCTTTATTGTAAAAGAGACAACAAACATGGAGGTGCAAGAAAAATACAACTGGTTAGAAGGAACAATCAAAACATCCATTCAGCATGGGACTAATAGCAAAGGCCTATCTAACGAGTGGATGACTGCCAAAACTATTAACCTTCTTAAACAAAGAGCCGACCGCTCCTACTACTCCGACTAGCTCCTATTTTCAAAGAAATCTTTAATGACATATCAATACAGAAATGATTCCACAGCAATGGACTAAATCTGATATAATCCTTCTATTCAAAAAGGTGATCAGTACGATATCGGAAACTACAGGCCAATAAGTTTGATGTCTAACCTGTACAAAATATTTGCAAAGATCGTACTCAAGCGAATGGAAGGAAAACCTGATGAACAACAGCCAATAAAGCAGCCATTTTAGGCCCCCAGTACTTGATCATATCCACGCTGTAAGGCAAATCATCGAGAAGTATGAGGAATATCAACTCATATACTATCTAGCATTCGTTGATTATAGCAAGGCATTGGACTCGTTAATACATACAAACATTCGGGAGGCGTTAAGAGAACAAGGGATAGAACAAAAATATATAAGATTGATTAGAAATGTATACAAAAACAGCTCGGCGTGCATTCAGCTAGAAAAGAAAGGAGATTCATTTAAGATACAAAAAGGAGTAAGACAAGGAGATCCTCTTTCTCCAAAACTTTTCTCCGCTGTTTTATTAATGATCTTCAGAAGCTTTGAATGGGGAAATCTCGGTTTAAATATAAACGGCCGCAAACTAACGCACTTGAGATTTGCCGATGGTATTGTGTTATTCGCAAAAACGCCAGAAGACCTAAATATGATGTTAAACGAACTAGCATCTGAGAGCGAAAAGGTCTAAAATTAAATCAAGAAAAAACAAAAGTAACGACCAATGGAAATAAAAATAGCATAAAAGTAGGCGAGTCACAAATTAACTATGTTGAAGAATATGTATACCTCGGACAGCTGATATCACCCAAAGATATCATAAACAAAGAATAAAGAGGAGCGATAGAATAAGAAATATCAACATGAGGAGGAAGACCAAGGTACAGGATATTACCCTAAAAATAAAAAGGCTAAAATGGAAGTGGTCGGGGCACATGATCAGAGGAAAGGATAAATGGAGCAAAACAGTCACACAATGGTACCCAAGGAAAGGTAAAAGGAAAAGAGGTAGACAACAAAAAATACGGGACGATGATATCAGGCAGGTTGCCGGCATAACATGCAGTAGAGTAGCCAGAGAGAGAATAGAATGGAGTAGGTTGAAGGAGGCCTTTGTCAACTGGCAAATGGACTTACAAAAAGTAAAGAATTACCAAATACGCGAACAATTTTAATTAAGTAAAATATATATATGTCAAAGTGCAGTAGTTTATGAAACAATTGTATATATCCGAAATAAAAGGCTTTATTATTAGGTACTTAGTAGGTACATTAGGTGCATCAAACTAAGTAACTTTACGCAAAAAATATTGCTGGGAAACGACTTTTTTTTTTGAGGTTACAATAAAATTCTCGTTTTACGTTAGGACTCAATGTAAAGCACTCAAAACATTATTCTGATGGATGGATTAACTAGTATGGGGGTTGTGCAGGTGCTTAAAGTAAAAATCTGATATTAAAAACAAGTATTTAGAAAAAAAAGTTGTGAAAAAGTTAGATCTTTGACCCCCAATATCTGCGTAAATAGAAGATTCCCAGGTATGGTCTAAAACAAAAAAATTATCGCAATGACGGAGAGAACAAGTGCCTTTCGGCTTCGTGAAGGGTCTAGTTACACCCTTCATATTTTTTAACATTTATTTTTAAAATTCTACAAAAACATTTAAAAATATAAAAAATTGATGGCCCATCGGCATCAGGAACAAGGTCCAGGCTGCCGGTGGTCAGGGCTCCAGAGAGAGCAATCGTATCACTATGCGCGCCGTGTCCAGGAGCACTGCTTTCTAAATCAAGCCCTTGACCCAACCGCACAATGAGAGCCTCCTAAGGTGTTGGTCGAGGCTCTTCGCTATTAGTCCATTATTATTATTCTCTTTATTCATCTTTATACATATGGTTTACATTTTTAAATATTTCTATAGAAATTAAACAAAAAACATTTAAAAATATAAAAAATAGTAGTCCGCCGGTGTCAGGAGCAGCGTCCAAGCTACCGGTGGTTAGGGCTCCAGAGACAGGAACCTCCTCACAATGCGAGCCGTATTGAGGACTGCCTTCTGAATCAGGCCCTTGATCCAACCGCCTAAAGAGAGCCTCGAAAGATGGTCGTCGAGGCTCTTGGCCATAAGGATGATAGCGAGTTCACATTCCACATGTTAACATGAACAACCTTGTGTGCTAAGTCGAGATATTTATATTATTATTAAATAGCAAAAATGAGGTTTTCGAGATGTTTGTAGTTAGTAAGTTAGCTTCGCTAAGCCTGTCTCAGCAGCTTCCCGTACCGCGTCGCAATGCTCACCGTGGAATATTTGTACTGTGTTTTCTGCATAGCTAAAGATTTTACCTAACCATTACTAAGAGACTGCTGGAATGGGTCATTCACATATAGTAGGAAGAGACTGGGGGAGTGGCAGCTGCCTTGAGGCATACCGTAATCAGCCCTGGCCTCGTTGCTAATGACCTCACCAATCGTTACTTTTTATGTCCGGTTGTTGAGAAAGTCTGTAAAAATGCCCAGAGCCTTTTCCCGGATTCCAGCATGCTCTAACTTGGTCACAAGGGTTCGATTACTGACGGTGTCAAATGCCTTGGCTCGGTCTAGAAAAACACCTAGACATTTCTGCTGTGCGTCGAGTTTCCCAGTCACGTAATCAACGAGTTGATTAACTGCATCTGCGGTGCTTTTCCTGGGCCTAAAGCCAAATTGTGTATCCGATATTATTTTGTAGTGCTCTAGGTATTTCATGAATCTACGATTCAACAGTTTTTCCAATATTTTTGACAGTGCTGACAGAACTGAGATAGGTCTATAATTTTTTACATCGTCTTGGTTTCCACCCTTGTGTACAGGTGTGATTAGGGATTTCAGGGTACGAAGAAAAACGCCTTGTTCAAAGCAAGCCCAAATAAGTTTTGTAATAGGTGGAACTAGTACTTCTGCAAATAGCTTACCGATGTTCGAAAAGTAATGGTTTATTTGCTCAATAGCGTTAGGCGCGTCTGCAATTTTAGTGGCAGGTAGAAGTTTGTCAGCTGATTTTTGTTTCCCGGTTTGATTGGTAATAGATTTTATAATATTCCATGTTTTAAAGCGGAGCTTTCTTGGCCGTTTCTTAGTTTTTTGAGTAGTAGATTACAGTGATTACGATATATCTTTTGTATGATTACTCGACTATATCGTTTTTTCGGTCAGCCAGGAATTTCCAGTGGAGGTTATCCCTGTGTCGAACATGCCGTTAGAGGCCAGGTGCTATCCAGGGCTTAAGGACTACTTTACGGCTAGGAACTTTCGCTACTGTTGAGTATGCATACCGTTGAGCATACCGTGGACATAAGACATTCGACAAACCTTGTAGCGGCTTCGTTTGCATCAAAATTTTGTGTAATAAAAGTTAAATCTGTATAGTTTTTAAATTAGTATCTGTAGTATTTAGATAACTTGGCGTTAAAATACTATGGAGGTTTTTATTGTGGAAGTTTCCGTTCTTCTGAAGTTTACGTACTTTCTTACATCAATCATGTTGCTATTGCAAGCATCATCATCATAAACATCAACCAATTCGAACTGATCTCAGATCATATAAGTCACCTTTATAAGAGTCAACTTGCATCAACAGCATTTCACTAACAGGGTCCTCTTAGGTGTGAAGTGTGTGACAGTGACTACAGCAAGCATTCCTAATGGCTCGTGTCAAACTGCCTCCATTGAAAGTGCCCTTTTTTTACGGGCGCGAAATAGTCAAATGAGGGGGTCATTTCCCACTCTGGGCGGAGTGGCAGGGAGTGTCAGACTTGTAATGACTAAAACCCATCCATGTTCCTTATTTTGCCCTTTGTGTTCCAGGGCCGCGGTATCTCTTTCAAACAGTCCCACAACCCTGGCAGGCATCGGTCCTTTTGGACCCCTTCCTGATTGCTGACATCTCTTTGAGGCGCGTGGAACACGAACGCGTCGACACGGCCTGTCGTCATAAGATGGACGGACGGCGAGCTAGCCCATAGCTCGCCGTCCCTGTGGAGGGCGCGGACGGCGCGGGCCTGTGCCCGCGCCTACGGTGGCCGGGGGCCACGTGGTGGCCCCCGACGCCCGGTGCGTCTCCCGCGGCGGCTGGGACAGAGGTTCTCTCCCTCTCACGTTCCGCCACCTCCTTCGCTAGCATGACTGCTTCGCAGAAGGAGGTCACAGCGTCCCATTCCGTCTCGCTCCGGACCATGGATTGAACCAAGGCCGGACGCGAGAGGTCGCCGCCACCGATCGCCGCTACGAGGATACGGCGGTGCTCTGCCCACGCGGGGCAGATCTCCACCGTGTGCTCCACCGTGTCCTCCGGTCGATCCTCACAATGGTAGCACCCGGGCGTTTCCTCCTGCCCGATATCTTTTCGGACCCCTTCCCGTTTGCTGACATCTCTTTGAGGTAGGTGTGGAACACGAACGCGCCGTCGACACGACCTGTCATCATAAGACAGACGGACAGCTGGATTGAAAGTAGCCTGGAGTAGCACTTGTGAGCAGCGATGGACTGGCTAATGCGACGTCATTATGTACTGAGGTACTATCGGTTAGAAATTGAATGAGGACGACTTGATTAACAGATGTATACACCATCACCACCACCATCCCAACCACCATCACCATCACCATCTGTTTATTTGAGGTCAATGACTAAAAGCTCTGATATTTGATGATGATAGAGCAGTGTAACAGACATTCTATTGTGGAGCCCCATTTCTAATGACCAAAATCCAACCATGTTGAGAAAAAATTTTCAAAACCTTGGCATATCTGCTTCAATTTTTTCATAATGTTGATGGCCGATTTTTTTAATATGAAGATACTTGGCATGTTCACCCGACCCGAAGACTTCTAACATTACCCGCGCACCGCGCACCGGTTCAAGTGTACATTTGCTTGAAACTCGGGTAATTAAAAACAGCCGTTACGCCAATTAATTTCTCAAAGTCAAAAGTTGTTTGGGGGTTTTCCAACTACATTATTTGGTAACACTGTGTTGGTATAAGTTAGCAGGTGCAGTGGACACAGTGTTACACATTTGGGCACAGTACTGCGAGTGTTTTTAGATAGGCAGTGCGTTTTGGAGACTCGATACGGTTTGGAGAGTTTATTGCCGGTGCTGGGAAGCGACGGTCAATTAATTCTGACCGAGTAACAAGCTTAGATTTACTGTATGGCGGTTTCTCCCGACTCGACGATTGACGCGATTATTGCCTAATTGGCGCGCTAATGTGATGAGATAGCGTTCTGATGCACATAGGTGCTATGCGTACGCCCTACGCGGGTGCTTTATGCTAGATTTTTCGTAGCGATCTTTTCAAGATATTATCAGAAATAATTGCTGCGAAAAAGAGGTTCCTAATTAAGACTTCCAGATGAAACTTTATGACTCCATTTGCCTGCTCATAAATGCTAATTGCACTCGTGATACTTTTAGCGTAATAAAACTTATAGCCCAAACAACTCAGCCCCTAATCTGACATTAGACCTAGATTTCTAAAGTTCTGCGTGCAACCAATAGGAACCGCGAATATCATTACTGCAACGTTACTCAGTACATTTGGTCTCGGTTACAACGAGTACCGCTGATTCCAGTGCATCGGTCATCAATCGCTCTGATCAGCACATTTTCAGCGCAACGCGTTATGAACTTATGACGCATGTGATGCGATGCCGCTTGCATGTTGCTTCTAATTAATTTTGCCCGCGGCAGCACAGTGGCACGACAGCACGCGGTATTGATGCTATATCGATGCGATATAAATTACTTGTCCTCACGAGAAGAGCTACTGTACGCGTATGATCACTTGCTAAGATTTAAGTGCTGATTCAGAACTCAGATGTGCTACAGTGCAGTAATATCGCAATGACAAATCCTATCTAGATATAGAAGTTTAGATTTCGTTCAATTTTCATACCATCTACACTGGTGTGATATCCAAGAAAATTATTGAAACGAAACTTACTTACAGCAGTTTTTATGAAGGCTCCCTAAACATAGGATCTAACTTTGAACTCAAAAACATAATATCAAAAGACACTAGCTTAAAGATTCGAAAAATCTAAAGACATAAGAAAGACCACACGAATGTGTTACAAGTTTTGGGTTCAATGAAATACCATTACAGTTATTACGTATTTTGTAAACAGCATGTGATCGTATCTATGGGAGTTCTATTGGCAAGTCGGGCTCGTGTGGGCGACGCGCGTCGCAGGCGCACGTTGCGCAGCTCTTACGCGTCATAAATGCGTCGCACACCATTTGCTTTGTAACTTTAGATTTAAATTTATTTCTTAGAACATTATCACCTACATGGAGAATACTAATAACATTAAATTATCTCCATCACCGCCAGTGGTTTTGGTAATTATTTGTTTGGGAATGAGGTAGCAACCGTACTACTAAATGCCCACAGAGGTCCGTGTGAGTTGGCTGCACCTCACGATATCGAGAGGAAATAATAATTCTGTACGTAATATTATTAATTTGTATTGATTAAAATATCCACGAAACAATTATGTTCCACACAAATAGGTGTCTAAAATGTTGAAGCAGTTTTAACAACTTGTTTGTAAAGCACCTGCTTCCTTCATCATAATTTATAGTCGATGGACTCGTTCGTAATGTTTGTCTACTATAAATATTATTCGAGTTTTATTTATTCTATATTTTTTACAATTAGTATATTCTGGTTGCTGCGAGTTAGCGTTATTTTACGACTAGTCTAATGGGTAACACCTACTTTGCTTGAATTTGATTGAATGTGTAATTATCGCCGATCAGCTGACCGGCTCTCTCGGTAGAGTAATCATAAAAGTATCTAATAAGGAATCCAAAAGAAAGTTCGAGTCCCGCGCCTAGAGGCTCGGTGATTTTTATTTTAATAATAAAGTTAATCCAAACATTAAGCAAGGCAGAAGGCGTGACCAGCGAAATCGTAATTAACGGCGCATATCTGTGTGTAAACATGCGCGCTGGTTTGGGCGCGCGGGCGCAGGCCGCCGACCCCGGGCTGGTGCGGGCACAGAGCGGGCACGGCGGGCACGGCATGGGCACGGTGCAGGCACAAGCGGGCACGGTACAGCCGACTCATTTCACTCCACTTGGCCGGATTTTGGATGATACTTGAAAGGGCACACGAACATGTTCAACGATGATGTGCTTTTCGCGGTACTGTTAATTGTTCTTGAAAGGGTAGACTTGTTTGACGATAAAAGTCTCATCATAATTGATTCTAAGAAAGAAGTTCACTTTAATTTCTAATTAAAATGTACAGAGTACCTGAAACTAAACTTGTTGCATACGGAGGTATGCTACAAGAACATTGTCTGCTTTTAGTACCTACTTAACTCCTACAGTGATCAGGATCACACAAAGCTATAGCTCAAGTAGGAACTGTTCTATTGTACCACCAGAACGACGTTTATTCAATTAATCTATTCTAACATGCATACAACCAATGCAATTTCCATAAAGTCTACGTCAGTGACGTCCAACTACGTACTTTGAAATACTGAATGCATCCTTCCATTCGATCGTCTTGACACAGAATTTTAGCACACACTATCACCTGATTTAACTAAACTTATGTCAAATGTTTTACTTTTAGAAGCCCAATATTAAATGTAACGTACTGCAGCGTTCCCTCTGCATTAAAGCCTCTTTAAACCTTTCCGCATGAAACCTCCTCAAAATATTCGAACGAAAAGGAGAAGCCTTTTTCTTCGAATATTTTTAAAATTAGAAAATAAAATGAAAATTCAAGCACTTGTCTATTTTTGAAGGCTTCATTCCTACACGATCTATCAAAGTTAATATTAATGTTTACAACTAAATTGTTATTATTGAATTCAAATGGAGATATCCAACTCGAAGTTTTGAAAAGCCAAGGATAATGGTTAATTAATGATGTACTTAAAGAAACCGCTTCAAAAGCGTCACTTATATTATATTTTCACTTATTGTCTGGGACGTATTTTTTTGGTTCGTCTAATTTTAAATCCCTGCTAACTTATTGCGATCTCTTCCTGCCAAATAAATAAATGATTGATTTATTGATTGATAGTTTTGTTCTTTGAAACTGTGTTATTTAGACAATTATCCTAATTTTTTGTAGGTTGAATAATCCAGTTTAAAAAGGGTGGGATTTATTTAGGCCCTTTCCTTGTTCCTATTCCCCCTTCCCGGCCGTCTGAGCTTCGTTAGATGACCACAGCGTAGCCTCTTGCGAGTGAAATTGCTAATCGAATCGACGACAGCGCAGTTTTGTGTCCTGCTTTTCTCCTCATGGCCATTTTTGGAATCCCTCCACGTGTTGGACTATTCTTAAGAGAACTGTATCTTTAGCTAACCGAGCGGCCTTTGCTATGGGTAGACTCCACTACATGATAACGGGTAAGAGCAAGTTGTCACTCAAGTGCAAGTTGCGTCTCTACACCGCAGTCTTCCGTCCGATTACGACATATGCCTGTGTCGTATTCGCCCATGCCCACCCCCGTCACCTCCATAGGATGCAGACCTTGCAGAACCGATTCCTCCGTAAGATCACGCCTTGCTGCCCTCCCCAGCGACGCCCTAAGCCGAGGCTCGTACCCCGCAGGGGGTGCCCTTAGCGAGTGGTCGCTTAGTTTGTAAGCTCATTTTGCCCCTGGCTGCAGGCCTTAAATTCAAGGCACCCACAGGATTAGACCGGTTAAGCAGTAGCCAGCCTCAGAGGCTGAACACCGAGATGCCATCACCAAAAAAAAAAATTCCGTTGATCTTTAATTCAAAATTCATAAAATTAAAACTAAGTTTTTTTTACTGTTAATGTTAAAAAGTTTCTTCTGCATGGAAATTTCCTGGAAAAATTGCCTAAGTTACTATCCAATTTTTGAAATGGGAAATTCAATTTTTATTCAATTTTTTATAGGAAACGAAATTTATTGTTGATATCTTTTTACTTTTTTATACTAACATTAGTATTTTTTTATTTTAATCGTGATAATATAGTTTAGGATTTTTTTTTACTAATTATATTTCATTTAAAGTGGTTTACTGTGTTTTCTTCATTTTAAAACGCCACAGTACGTATACCTCTTTAATACTTCATTGCTCATAATTATCTATCAGAAGTCAAAGGGAGTACGTCAGCCGGCCAAAGCCGCACCGTGACGGATCGCCATAAAATCTCCCGTTCAACATTATAACAAATGCTAAGCTGTGTGTAGAGGCATTCGTCACTGGTCGTATAAATCAGTCGGATTGCGCCCATTACGGCAGTGGAAGTAGTGGATAGGCCGCATTAAACCGTCGCGATGATTAAGCAATACGACGCTGTAAACCACGGGGAAACTGCGCTAACTAACCTTCGGCTTGAATTTTTTAACCGACTTCCAAAAGGAGGAGGTTATCAAGTCGTCAGTTTTTTTTTTTTTTGTGTTTATGTTCAGCGATATTTCAGTCAATTGTAGACCGATTTTCAAAATTCGTTTTTTATTCGAATGGGTATACTCTCTAGGTAGTCTCAATGTCACCATGTCAGGATCTGATGATGGAATCCCAGGGAAATCGAGGGCAACCCTCAAATTTTATAGGCACGTATTACGTCTTTCATATTTTTCTAAAGCTATTCAAGTATACGCATCCGGGAGTCAAAACCTCATGTTGATGAGCTGATGATGGAAGGTATAACTCCTTAACAGTTAGGAGTTGGAGGATAATTCTTTAGTAAAATATTATGGGGACGTATTTATAGTTGTATTCTTTCAGGTTATCTAGGTGAGCTGATTATGGAATATAAAACTCTTTAACGGAAAAAAGTCAAACTCAAAGTCAGAATAATTACTCAAGTTGAATGACTTAGTTCAACTTACTACGTACCTACGGTTATTTACACTAAAAATGGAAAAATAAAAACTTTTTTCAAAAAATAAATCGACTTCAAAAACATAAAAAG
This sequence comes from Eugnorisma glareosa, assembly GCA_947578425.1. Taxonomy (NCBI): domain Eukaryota; kingdom Metazoa; phylum Arthropoda; class Insecta; order Lepidoptera; family Noctuidae; genus Eugnorisma; species Eugnorisma glareosa. The sequence continues at coordinate 22,186,683 of OX387961.1, forward strand.
TTAAAAAATATCTTTAGCTTCAGAAGTCGGTGACAAAAAAACAAAATCAAACAAACAATAGACACCGACTTCTGAAGCTAAATTTATTTTTTAACTTTTTGTGTTTTTGAAGTCGGTTTTATTTTTTGAAAAAAAGTATTTTATAGAAAATTGTTCAAATGCTTCATAGTTTATGGTGAGAACTTTGGTTTAAGTAAATAATTTCGACCACAATCTACACCGGTTTTTGTACCACTGTTTGGATAGATGCCAATCCTTTTAAACAAACATTGTCCTTATGTATGGGTAGGTTAATAAGAAGGCAATTATAGTGAACTGTTCACATTAATCCTTTTAAACATCTACATTGATTTCTTTTGTGTAATTCTCCAAAATGTTAAACCTATCCAAAATGTCCTCGATGTGTGTTTTATAATTCAAGTAAATGTTGAACCTAATTGATACTAATTCAATCGTACCTAACCCTATGACTCCTAACATGACCGTCTCAAAACATGCGCAGCCGCATCTCAGACAATACTCGCTAGAGAAACTTCTAATCCAGATCAGCGACAACCTCGGACAGGGCTACCACCGCCACGCACTCGGGCAGGATAGCCAGCGATCAGCGAACGCTATCACTAACATCTCCGCGATAAAGCCCCGTTCCACTGCCTGTCAGCCCTTGTCACCGATCACCGGCGCTAACGACTCTTAATTTTTTTTTCATGTAGCTCTTGTTTTTGCGATATTAAATATCGAAAGTTAATTTTATAAAGAATTTCTTGATTATGTTACATTAAGATCTCGCGATGGGATGCTGTGCCATGAACACGCAAAGGTAACGCCAACTACTTAAACTTTTAAATTCATATCTACAGAAGCTTTCGAACATATATGTTAGCACATTATTACATGTTGTACTGTTGTAGCGCTACACTCACGCTTTTCAAAATATAATGTTACTTTGATAACCTACGCGGTCATCGTCGTTTTTTTATGAATGGATGGAAATTTCCTATCCGAGAACCTACTAGTATTTAAAGCTCTTTCTGTGTTCGAGTTATCTCTCCAGTGTATATTATACATGAACACCGTCCAATAGACAGACTATCTCCAGCGTAACGGTGTAAGTTTTCTTGTAATCTCCACTTCTTTGGTGGCGTCACTTCTAGGTAATCGTCTTCAGCGTAAAATATTAGTGATTTTAAGAAAACTTTTATCTTAATTCTTCAAGTTTTATCTTAATTGTTTCAAACTTTTATCATTTCTTCAATTAAAGTGTATTTTAGTTCTGAGAGCTGTCGAGTACAGTTTTTATTTACTTTTCTCGGTTTCCAATCACCAATGGTTATGACCCAAATCGAAAGTATCAATTACACACGAGTTTCTAATTTGTAAACGGCAACAAATTACACATCGCTAGCGTACGTCGTACCCGTACGGGCTTCGCTCTAGCTGAGAGCCGAGGCGCAAACATCGCATGGAACTATTATAGCATAGATAGATAGAGAGAAAAAAACATAAACCTGTAGCTGGCGGTGGGCTGTTCCGTCAGCGTGGTGCGAGTGTCAACTGGCCGCAGTCGCTGCAGACCGCATTGCTCAGTAATGAACCAGCATCGGGAATAAATAATACAACACGTGACGACGCCATGTAAGTTATGTTAATACATGAACAGTTGACGCACGCAAGTACTCGAACACGTGGCACACGTTGCAACTACTACACTTGAGACAATTAACTTGCAAATCATTACATTCCAAAATCTATATACCTATATACAACGTGTAACAGAAAGGGTATAATCATATGGAATACTGTGGTACGGACTATCAAACTGAACAACTTTCTCTATGGGACCACCATAGAAATCGTAAAAAAATAATCAGCTGTCCCATAGAAAATTTCAATACCACTCGACCCAAATGTATGGGACAGCTGATTATTTTTTTACGATTTCTATGGTGGTCCCATAGAGAAAGTTGTTCAGTTTGATGGTCCGTACCACAGTATTCCATATGATTATACCCTTTCTGTTACACGTTGTATATATACCCTTCAAAGATTTATTCCAAAAAACTTTTTTGCTTTCTTGTTTTTTTGTCACCGACTTCTGAGTTAAAGTTATTTTTTACTTTTTTGTGTTTTTGAAGTCGGTTTTATTTTATACAAAAACGTTTTTTTTTTATTTTTCCATTTTTGGTTGTAATATCCTATACAAATATTTGCTATGCATTTATTTTACATTATTAACAATACATGTCATGGCAATAGGCTTATCCCCAATAATAGGAACTTAAACTGTCGAAATCTGGGTGTTTTGTACACATCTGCGTACTCTTTAGATCATACAGGCGTGATGTTACGTCATGATGTTATGTACACAATAAACATCCAAGCGATTGCAGCAATCACGTCAGGTTTGCCGTCTATTTTTGAAGAGTTCCATTGTGATATACACGAAGATCCGAAGATCAGCATCAGATCTTCACCAAATTTTAATGGGACCAAATGACAACTATTTTGCATCAAACTAAAGAATCACGTAAATCGGATCATAAATCTCAGCGTAATCGGTGTACATACATAAAAAATAATTTAAAAATAATTAAAAAGTACCAATCGAATTGAGAACCTCCTCATTTTTGAAATCGGTTAACAAATCAAAGCAGAAAACCGATTTCAAGAATAAAAATTACTCAAGCGCACATAAAAATAAACAGTGGGAGCTTGAATGGGCTATCAGTTTACCTTTTATTATTCCAAATAATCAGAAAATCACGTCTAACATGGATACAATGAAAACAATAAAACGAAAGTCAATGAGTTCTATAAAAATATCGTAAAATACAACTATGTCATTGTTTTACGATCAAAAATAGAGACATCAACTGGTTATTGATAATTTTGTTTTAAATATGAGTGGTTGCATGAGGCCGTCCTTAACTTGCCGGACAAGTGGACAGTCGGACAGCCGGCCCGTGTCAGACGTCGGCACTGACGTGACCGTCACCGGACAACTCATGTACTAATATAATTACGTTATATATAATATAGCACTTTCGTTAACACAACATAAAAATTCAATGTCCGTAAAACTAAAAATTGCGAACACGGATGCGTTACACAGACAAATTTCTATTTAAACCGATAGTAAACTAAATCTATAACGACCTGAAGATAAGACCAAAAGCAATGAAACTACTTTCAGAAATGTGCACCGAAATATTTATTTATCTTAACCAGTTTAAATAACAGTGCTTGTACTCAAGTAGTGAACTTAATGTATATAGCCTAGAGTTGTTTACCTACATTCTGCTTGATAGTGACCACACACTTGACAGAACAGCAGATATAGAAGCCACTCAGCGCCTAACTGTTCAATGAAACGCTATTAGTAAGCAGCCTGTTTCAAATATTGACATTGCTAATATTACGATGATGTTTGACGAGTTTTTAATCTACACTAATACTATTACCTATTGGGAAATGCGAGATTTTAAAAATCAATTGGCACGCAAGCGACTATGAAAACGAAACTTTAAAAGTAAACTTGATCAATTTGCCAGCGAAGAAAAAATAACTTGAAATAATTGCCCCAAAATATTCTGAGGAATTTTTAAAAATCAGTTTCCTGTGACTCCCAGTGAAAGCGAATGGGACGTCCTTGCACCACGTTCCATCTCGACTGGTAGCAGCATACAGCATGCGAGGTAGCTCAGTAGCCGTTGTTCAATATTTTCATAATCTGTGGTGTCGAGTGCTCGCTGCTCGGCTACCAGCTGCGCCCGCGCACCTCGTGGACACAGCGTAAACATCGCTTGTGTGCGCATTGTATTGTTAAGCCATGTTTGCTCGATCGTCGCCAGTTTACCTTTTTCTGGACCCCGACCCTTGAAACCTTGGCACCGTCACCGACAACACAACCTCGCACACTCGCCCTATCATTTCAGCAGAATTTAATACTCCAAATAGCTAATTAATTATACGCTATCGATTGTCTAACGCTCATTAATTTGCCAAAATACCAGAGACAAAATCGTAAAATTTAATGTCCCCGCCTCATGGACGAGGTTATAACAATTTTTAACTATCGAATGATTTATTTTATAGCCGCTCTAATGGGATCGTTGGACGTTAATAGTAAATACTTAATTGGTTAATGTAACCGGTTTTTGGCGATGTCTCTCTAACCCTAAGATTCCTTACGTAACCTTAGCGTGATATCTGATGACGTCACTGCCAGAGAATCGTATGTCACAAGTGAGTGCTGGCTTGCTGATTATGTTCCGTGTCGATAATCAACAAAAATCGAAAATCTTTTGAAATAATTCAGATACAATTAATAATCAATACCTTAGCAGCAGTCTAAAACATGCTCCAACATTTCTGCAACGGCAACAGAAATTACTAGTAGAGGTCCTGAAAGCTCTGAATAAAATAGAGCTCTAAGACATCCTAAAAGTGTTTGGCTCAACTATTTACAATAATGCTTCATAAATATAATAGGTGTAAAAAGACCCTAAACGGAGTCGAAAGGCACTTGTTCTTACCGTCACGCGTCATGGCGTCCGTCATTGCGATCAAATTTTTATTTTGGACCATATCCGGGAACCCTCTACTATAATACGGAATAAGTTTATAAAAAATACTTTTTGATGTTTAAACTTTATTTTAAATACCTCCATGACCACTGTACCAATCAATCAGCGCAATGTTTTGTGCGCGTTACATTGAGTCCTACCTTAAACGTTGAATTTTCACCCAAAAATTAAAGTTGTTTCCAGCAAAAATGGTTGCATAGAGTTAGTTACTTAGTTTGACGTGCAGAATGACTTCGTGAAGGGTTCATTTACACCTTGCATAAATGCCAAATACCTACAATGTTTCCAAACAAACTATTCGAGGTGCCATATGATTCTCATGAGATTGTCTCAAACAATAAAACCGTTTTAGCAACCTTACCAACCGTAATATAATCTGTTTCTAAAAGTTTCGCGTTTCGACCATCAATGAATATCAAGGAAACCAATAAACACCACTAAAGCGATGTTATCAACAAAATTATTCACATCATAATATTATCATTTTTATGTCCCTATTTGAACACATTATAATAATTCCTGGTACAGCAAACATGAACAATCAAAATCTGATACCAGATTGATACGAAGATATCACAGAGAATAGAGATATAGAAACACAAATACACAAGAAACAACAAGTATTTGAAACAATAAAAGAGTATCATTTAAATAGTTCCGTAGTCTCATACATAAATACATGCTATCGGTAAACATTTTTATTTCTTCATAAAACCTTATTGATGCTACATAAATCACATGTGATAAATATTTAACACTTGTATAAAAACTTGCATTTTACGCAACAACGTTATGTTTGTTGTTTGTTTGTAGTTTTAAAACTGCATCACGATAACTAACCGTTTTATTATAATTTGCATTTATAATGTTAGTTTCAGACTTTTGGAAAAGTTTGACATCATTCCGGACCTACTTTTATATTTTTGAAATGTGAATGCTAATGTCATTATTGTTATTTTTCTAAAAACTTAAACTTAGAACTAGACTTTTGAGCTATAAAAATGATATAAAAATAAAATAAAATAGATTTCAGATACACATTTGCAATAACTTCTCAATTTGGGAACAGTTTGAATAGTGTCACCATGCCATGAATAGGTAAACATTATTTCTGATATTCACCTACTAATCGTAATATAAATATGGTACGTCCGTATAGACTGGACTGCAAAGAAAAAGGTTCAGTTAGAAAAGCTTCAATATCTTCAAAAGTACCTGACCTGAGTACTGAGTAAAGAAATATATGAAATAAAGACAAAATTAAAGAATATTTTAATGTGCTTAAATGAAAATAAAAAAAATGAATTCAAGCTTTTCATTTTAATAAATGTAAAAAAATAAAAATGCATTAGTTTTTCCAGTATTTTCGTAAATGTAGATTGGTTACAGACGTGCCGTTTTCACGCATTTTAGTACTTTGTGTTGCCTCCGCGAGCTCGCAATACTGCTCTTATGCGATTTGGCATACTTTCTACTAGGTTATTGAGGAGATACTGCGAAATTTTCTGCCAATTTTCTTCCTCTATTAGAGCTTCTTTCATTTCACTTAGCGTGATTGGCGGCGGATTCCGCTGACGTACACGTCGTCCCAGTTCGTCCCATGCATGCTCAATGGGGTTTAAGTCAGGGCTGCGTGCTGGCCATTCCATGTGTGATATCGACTTCTTGAAAATAGGCAAACACTATCTGAGCTGTATTCGGGCGGGCATTGTCTTATTGTCTTGCATCTTTCTTCTTTATCGTGTGGTTAGTGCCTAACCTGGTGTCAGAGTTTTTATGCCACCATGGGCCTCTGACTTGGCTTTACATGCCGTCAAGAAATATCTCTCAGGCATGCTGGTTTTCTCACGATGTTTCCCTTCACAGGAGCAAGTGATAATTATACAATACGCACATGAATTCGAAGAATCAGAGGTGCGTGTCTTGGGTTCGAACTCGAGACCTATGACTTCGCAGTCCGACGGTTACATCACTAGGCTATCACTGCTATAAAAACGCGTTTTCCATAAAAACGGCATTCTCGCCTCTCCGTCCACTAAAAATGGACCAACGTAGTCATTCAAAATTTCAGTGACAAATCTTTCTGCAGTTAAAGTTCCATTTTCTATCACCACTAGCTCAGTCCGACTTTCGGATGAAATCCCAGCACACACGTGAACAGAGCCTCCGCCGTATGGTAGGTACTTTTTCTTGTATACAGGCTTGGTTATAGTGCTCTCCCAGTCTTCTGTACACTCTTTTACTCCCGTCGTGCTTGTATAAACAGAATCTAAACTCGTCTGAAAACATAACTCTTGACCAGTCATTCAGAGTCCAATTCTCGTGTTCTCTAGCATAACTCAACCTTGAGTTTCTGTGGTGTCTTTCTAGTTTTGGGCCATTTGCAGGTCTTAATGGCTTTAAATTTGCTTCAGCCAGAAGTTTTCGTGTTCCACGCGCGCTTCAAAGCAAGGGCCGATGCCTGCCAGGGCTGCGGAACTGTTCGGCAAAGATACCGTGGCCCCGGAACACAAAGGGCGATGAAGGAACATAGATGGGTTTTAGTCAGTAAAAGTCTGACCCTCCCTATTGCTCCGCCCAGAGCGGAAGGAGTCATTTGATGACTTCCCTTGATTTTCTAACAGTCCCGTTTTCATTGCGGTCCAGTGAATTACGATCGGTATCGCTTCTTTACCAGAGCACTGACACCATATTGATAAACTGGTCTACTTCTTCAGGATTGGACCTCTCATTTGATGATCCGTTTAATAAATCCGTCATGTGGAGTCTCGGGTGGTGATCACTTAGCACTACTCGCTCTTTAGAACTGCAGAATGTAACGAATCCGCTGTCAGATCAACAAGGCACTGAATGTAATCAAACTGATTGTTACATAGTCCACCAGACGTTCTGTTATTAAAAATGAAAAAAAGAGCTCAGACTTGTCACGATCAATGGGGGCTACCGTTTTTGAGCTCACCAGATGGCGCCACTGTCGAGTAAGGTCATGTCAGTAATTCTATTTGATACTTTAAAGTACCAATAACTTCACAAAAGTTTATTTTATTACGTACACACGGCTACACATCAAGCTGTACATTTCCAGTATAAGCTGACCTCGCATTGTACGGAAATCCTATACAATGCAAGATCTGCATAAACTAGAAATGTATAGCTTGATGTGTAGCCGTGTGTTCTAGCGGCCCGCCCCGGCTTCGCACGGGTTCAATATTCTACATATAAACCTTCCTCTTGAATCACTCTATCTATTAAAACAAACCGCGTCAAAATCCGTTGCGTAGTTTTAAAGATCTAAAGCATACATAGGGACAGACAGAGGGAAGCGACTTTCTTTTATAAAGTAGTGATAACCACATAGTGTAAACTTCAGATACATTTTTACAATATTCTCCCTAAAATTAGCAAACATGAAACATTTAAAAACAAAAACAACAAAAACATGTTTGCTAATTTCAATCATTTTACCTCCGAGTACCTACTAACAAATAAGATCCTAAGTTGCTACTTAAAATCCTCAAGTCATAATTAATCAGGAAAGGCTCAATCAATGTAGAAAAAATATGTGTGTGTATTAGTAAAAATACGTGATTAAAAAGCACGCAACGAGCGAACACTGAGGGAAATCTGACATTTCGGTGACCTCGCGCTACACTATTGCCTCTAGCGGCGAATGCATACGCGATAGCCCCCAATGTCAAAGCCTGTCGTCTGTTGTCATCAGTTTCACTAATGAAACCACCAAACAGTTTACTAGATCGAGTGACTGGCAGCTTTCAGAGTAGCCTGCTCATCATCACACCAATGTTATTATCCAGTAATATGGCGGATGTTAGTTCATTGCACCTTGTCGTGTTTGTGAGCGTAATGGCGCGCGCCACACGGATGTGCGTACGCAAATATTAGTAGTGGCTCACAAGGTCGGGGCAAATAGATAACGAGGAATGCTCTTTGCTGTGTACCCACTCAAAAAGCATTCCATTTGGCAGATATCATACTTATTTTTGTTGTTTGCTTAGGTTTTTACTAAGGGCTCTCCGAGGTAAAAAAATCAAGAGCACGTTCATAGATTTTAAAATACGTTTTTCTACCTGGTTGGACATCCAGGACAGTTCTCAAGTTATGGCTTTACAATGTGTAAAATATGGTGACTCAAATAGGGGCTTGAATTTGGAAAAAAAAAACAACCACAGAACTCGTGTAACATTATCCAGTGCTGTTATAGTTGTTCCCACTTCACCAGACGGACCCAAGTACAGACACACAGTTGCCGCCAACGATATTTATCACACTCTATTTATTTATATTCGCATTATCTACAATCACACTTTTCTTTCGGCGAGTTTGATGAAGTTCTCGGCAGATAATATCGCGTCACCGGTGAATAAATAAAACGCTTTATATCGCGTAATTCGGGGCGACCGTACGACGCGACTGCGACTGCGTACGCGGTGCGACAACGCATGTATAAATATCACGTTATCGCGGAACGTCGCGACCACTTATTACTCGCCCTTTATCCGATTTCATGAGTTAATCTCTACACCATGAGGAGACTGTAGATATGGCATATCCTGGCGAAAATATCTGATCTACTCGTAGAACGACAAAATGATTTAATTATTGTGACAGACTTTGACCGTAGTATAACGACCGCAGCGACGAGACTTTACCATAATATTGAGAGAGTTCCTTAATCAAAATAATTTCAAAGGCAGAAAGTATCGTCACCCTGCATCATCATCTATTCCAACATTGTGGCATTTAGTCTATACCAAGGAAGAGATCAAATATCCCTCTTGAGAGACTTGAGCTTCCACGTAAGACAGGTCCACACGAAGCGTGCGGTAATATGATTGAAAGTAAGAACAGATCAGATTAAGGCGCGTACGTCCCAAACAAAACAACAGAAACCATACATCACCGCTCCTGGCTGTGACCTCCACCACTTTAACAAATGTTAACAATAAAATAATTGATTAGTTTGCACTTGTTCGAATTTATTTCGAACACAAATTCTACAAAGGTACAATTTTATCAATTTCTTTACCGTATTACTTCCAACACTAGGTAAAACGGAGATCTTTTCTGTTATCAGATCTGTTTCCAGGGAGTCTTTAAGGAACTTTCCGGTATTACAATGTGGAACATGTGTCAGTGGTCAGAAACAACAAGTATTTCAAAAACAGGCCGACATGCTCCTTAATGTTACTGTTACTCGCCATAACTTAAATATTTGTCAGTCAACCTGTGAGCACGAAATCATTCAATAATTCTTTCATAATGCTCGTCATTCATCAGTTTACCGCGTTGATTAGCGTTCCTCCTTTGTTTGCCTACAAGTGAACCGATATTACGTCAGGTAACACTGTACTGTCATACCGCCTGGCCCGAAATTACACACGATAATCACCTTTAAGTCTATAGAGATAAGGGACATAAATGTGTTTGAATATGGTGTTGGCAGTGCAAACATTCGGCCGCTGCGCCCGCGCCGCCGTTCGCACCAAACAGTGGTTTGTCTTTGAGCTGCCGTGGTTCCTGTCATAGATTATGAATGTAGATCACGAATGGTTTATTCCTACCTTCATTAAAGAGGCGAAACGTTACCTTGTAAAACAGGTGGACATATAAAATGGAAATTCCCATGGAAATGGAAGTCCCTGGATGGTTTTGTTTCACCACCTACCCTTTTCGCTTTCAGTTTAGCACATAGGTATACACAGCGCGAGGAAGTTTATATACTTCAGCCTATGCAGCACCCTTGCTCTGATATACTTTTGATGATCTGCTTACGACCTGTCAGCAACAACCCCTAATAAGACCTCAGTGAAAACTCGTTAGTTTTCTCAGGCCAAAGACACTATCGCCTGTCAGAGTAGACGCGTCTACAAGGTGTCCAGTTCGAAGTGCGTCATCTGCACCTAGCTAGTCCCTCTCTCTGTCAGTTGTCAGTCCACGTAAGACAAAGCGTGTTTAATTAGCCGCGTGTTGACTGTCGCCTACTGCCTGTATTGGTTCTCAGAATACTCGTACTCGGCGAGGTTTGCTCGCACCGCTCTTCGACAGTTACTGTTAACCAAATTGATTGTGGGAAACGAAAGTTTGGAACTATTGTTTTTGAGTTGGAGATAACCTGTTGACTTAGTAGTGCTTTGGAGAATTGAAAAACTTTGGATAATCAACATGATAATGAAGATAAATAGTCAGCAAAATGACAGGTTTCGAACTCAAATTAGAAATGCTTCGCTTTGAATTTAAAAACGAATGTTAACGAGTTGAGTATCATGTGACTGTCAATACTTGACATAGTGCCTACGTCTGAATCGTTTTTCTTGGCTGTTTCTTACATTGTATGTAAGGCACCTGATATGCTCATGTTTTTTCAAGGCTATCACATAAGTTCGGCATGGAGATACATGGAGGAAATAGCCAGCGATGTGTTATTTATTACAAAATCCAATGTTGGTCAAAGTGGCGGATAAATTTTCCAAGTGCGAGCGGCCCCGTCTCACATGTATTTATTACTTCCTGACCGACGACAAACGTCGGTAATTGAGCGATCACGACGAGACCATAACTCCTATCAAACTATCGAATTACACGAGCAACCCTATCGCTGACCGTTCACCAGGCCTCTCATTCTTTGGCGCCTTCTTTCAGATAAAATATCCCCGTCCCCCTCGCGCTCATTGATACAGCGCGGACGAGAAAAGGATAAGGGATCGAGTGACCATAATCGGTTCGCAGGTGGAAATAGTGACCACCGGTCACTAGGGTTATCAAATTACAGATGATGTGAAGTGAAATTTATCGATACAACGCACGCGTGTAGCGGGTAACGCGGTGAATTTATAAAAAGAATTATATATCGGACGAAAGTGACCGTTGTCCGCCAAATCGGGTACATTGTCGAGCGTGTGAATACTATTCATTTGAAATTGTAATCGATCGTTTCGTGAATTAAGTAGGAGACTCTGAGGTCAGTGCGAAGGGCAAGACGTACGATTCCAACAAGCATTGTTTTGCTGAGTCTTCCTGGATCGTATTTTATACGGTCGTAAACAAGTTCAAATATTTACCCGATGCCTGATGGCTAGGAAAATTTACTCATTCAAAAGCAATTAAGGGATAAGTCAGTTTTTCTAACGTTAGGCACGTTAGAAAAACTGACTTTATCCCTTAATTCTTTATCCAGCAAAGCGTGTGGAAAAATATTTCGCACAATTTACATTAGGTATACTTGCAATTGCTTCTATTACTAACTGATGTTTAAAAGATGTGAAACTGAAAGTTCTGGGTAACACTTCTGCAAATACTTCCCTACGAAACATGACACTGTGTAGTGTAAGTATAACTTGGGAGGAGTTCGAGCTAAGCGTGACGTTAGCCTACATTAATCTATTGATACCAATCAAGCAACAGGAACGTTAGAGAATGAGCACTCTGACTGACCCAATGGAAAGTACATAATTTAATACTGATGTAACATCAGTATTAAACATTCACACCACAGATTTAATACAACAAATCCAGTCTATTTAGGTTTATGATACCAAACTCTTTGATAAAGCTAGTTTCGGTGCGTTATTTGATCAATCTACTGGAGAGCTACATACTATTTCAATGCCTCTCCACAGCAAACTCAAATAAACTCGAATTCGAATGACATAACAGTTGAATTATCGAGTATAGTTAATTGAAGGTATACGTACGTGTGTCGCAACGGGCCGCTGCGACCGATACCGACATGGAGTAAGCAGGAATGGAGGACTCATATACAGGCTAGAGATGTTTGCATAAGCTGAACACAGCACAGCTCGCCATACTAACATAGCAAATCCTTACCTGATCGGCAGAAGTAGGGTGCTATTTGTTTATTATGGACTCACAGTATGGCAAATTTCTTTCATGGGACGATTTCAAGAGTTACCTAGACCTTATAGTGCACTAAAATCAGGTCAATGGCAATTAAAAAAAAAAGCAAAACCATGTCTTTTTTTTTTGCCATTGCACAAAAAACCAATTCAATGTTTAGAAGGTTTTACAATTTAAATGATTACATTAGTGTAGTAGCTCTGTAAGCTGCTTGACTGAATGAGCATTCTGGTCACTCCTTTCTTGTGTCTTCTGTGTTGATGTGGGACTTGGACGGCGGACGACGGCGACGCGCGGCTAATTCGGCGTGCCCGATCGCCGTCATAAATTGTGCTAGAGCCGCGCAGCGTGATGCCGGCTCGTCTTACCGCCGACCACACTTAATTGACCCAACTTAGATATTTATATTAGGGTTTTACATTTGTCAACTTATTTTAAAGCATGGATTTGTGCGATTGGGGGAATTTCCTTGATCAAGAATCAACGTAAATTGTAAATGAAGAAGAGAGCAGATTCAGAATTTTGACCGAGTTCAATGACCCTCATGAATGCTCAGCGGTAGATATAATGATATCTACCTCTGAGCATGGGTTTTCCCCTTTATTTGACAGATCGACCGTGAAGTGTGGCTAACAAATTGGTGATCGCAAAATTATGATAATGGTAACATAAAATAGAAGTCTGATTTGATAGCTGATCTTCCGACACATGAAACATTGTAGGAGAAGCTGAAACGAGGATAGAGAGGTGTAAGGGGGTCACACACACTTCAATGGTTCAGCGTAGCCTTCCGGTAACTGAAACATTTTGTATTACTAAATGCGTAGAGGCAACCAACTTCTGACTGTTACATCTTGCAAGTGTAGCGTGCAATAGGGTCTGACTGTCCACAGAAGTGTCGAAATCTGTTAACTAGCGAGAGTCCACACTGTCCCTCCTGCTATTCCTTGATAAGATTTCGTTTACATCGCTTGCACATAAACAAATGATTAGTTAGTAAATTACCAGTTACGCATTGGTAACTGTGATCATAAGCTAAGCTACATAGTTCCCGAGCTACACCAACGAACAGCTATCTAATCACAGGCATGACTACTGCCAATGTTCGCCCATTTATGTTCAATTTACTGGAAACAATTATTAAGCTTTCCTAAAGTTAATAGATAGACATCTTTAAATCACAGCTCAACAAGAGCCCGAGTATTCAAAGCAGTATTTAAGTGAAGGGAACATTTGTAATATATCGTAAATTATCGATTAAAATCGGTTTTAGTGCGCGTGAGACAAAGTTATGTACGCAGCCAACATTACTTCAATCCTGCGTGTAGGCAGCTCGAATATAATAACAGACATGTTTACGCAAATACAATTCAAAGGTTCTATCGCTTAATATCGACGACGACGAAATTTAGAAATGGTCAAGTCATCAGGTGGACCAGTCCCGTATCATCCATGGCAAACGATCAATAAGTTAGAATCAACAGTAACAGTAGCCAAATAACTGGCTCTAATCCGAGTCGAATCGCTGGATATTTTTCAATAACGCACAGAATCGATGATCGGAATAGTTAGTGAGGAGTCGGGACTGGATCGCTCGCTCGGTTCGTTTTTTTGTGTGGGAACATTTCGTTTTTCAATCACAAGCTAACCTTTTTACGGTGCTGGTGTACGTCGAAGGCGATAAATATTGAAGCTTATGGCCGCGGTCGGCTTTGAACTGCGTTTTATCCAGATTGCTACACAATTTTTTGGGTGTTCATATATTGTGGATAGCGGCGAGTGCGGCGCGTGGGCACCAACCGTACATTTGTTTTACACGACACATGCTCGCTAAAAACTTGGAACGTGATAATCACCACTGTATACCCACATGTCTGCTTGTAACGGAGTATACCCTGACCATGTTAACATGAACACTGCTTGCAATTTTCTCTCTTGCATGTAAGTATTAAAAGTTATCTCAGTGATCATGGCGCCTATTGGTGACATCAAGTTTGCAGTAAAACATCTGAGCTGATCATCGTAAACACGATTGGCATCAAATATGTTGAAACCAGACACGTGTCGTATCAATATTCTCAAGATCTTAATAGTTTTGTGGAACGACTTGCGTAAAACAAATACGCATAAAGCTTATAATAATCTGCCAAAATGTGTTCAGCGTCTACTTATAGAGCCTTGCGCAAATATAGGTGTCAGACATCCTCAGTGTTGGTCAACTGGCGAGCATCGAGTGTAGACCACTCAGAGGTCACCAATACTTACATAAACAATTATAATATATTCGCACCGAATCGCCAGCATTTCAATATTGATAGTATAAAGTGAGGTGACGTTATAACAAGATTTGTGCAAACAGATAAGCATAATACATTATTAATTAACGATCACTCGTGTTTTCGAGAGCGATTATCGATGTTTCACGATTCGGAAATCGGTTTTATGAGTCAGGAAGTGCACTATGTTTGTACCGGTTCATGTTGATATTAATTTCTGTAGTTCTAATTTCGTTTCATATTGTAAACATTATCAAAATTCGGAGGATATAGTTTCATGATAATTTAATTAACATAATATTCTCATAGAAGTAGGCCCTGCAACCACAAGTAATATCTTCGGTAATGATAATGTTTATTCAGTTATATTCCAGATCGGCGCATACCGATTGTTTCAGGAACTAGCGCAACCACATAACAGTCCTGCTTATGACTGGTCCCTCGTTAACTGGTCTTCCACTCCGATCAACTAAACCGATCAACTGAAACGGATCAACTATTTTTTGTTCCCAACGAATCAACTATTTAGTTGATCCGATAGGAACATTTGTAATTGTCCTTGTTTGTTCCTATCTGCACAACTTAATTAGGTTGTTCCCGAGCGAGGAGCGGACAAACATGCTCCTTTAACTTCTTCTGAATAATCACATCTAAAACTTTCCAAAAGCCAGGATTTTGTGTGCTTCTGGCCTGATGATTTGATTGCGTTATGATTTGCACGAGTTTTCTGCAAAATTAATCAATGAAATGGAAGTTGATGACTTTTCTAGCACGGTGTGTCAACTATCCGCAGTGCAAGGCAAGGCGTGTGGGGCGTGCGGGCGTAGGGGGCGTGTGCGTGCGTTGCGCAGACGCAGCCACGCGCCCGGTTTCACCGCAACAAAAGACACACGGGTGACTTTTGACTTTAGCCGTGCGGTTAAGCTTCATAATATAATTGAGCTCGAACAAAATCCGGCCGGGTATTACCATACAATGGGCCAGTCAGTTCCGTCGAGCCCGCCAGGTCGCCGAGGGCAAAAAAACACTACCACTTGCCATCCAGCGCTGACAACAACGACGCAAGGCCATCGCAGCTGCGATCAAATTGATACTCAATTGTCCCAGACATAGATTTTAATTTAGATTGCTTGTTTTTGAGATCAAGGCGTTGTTGCTTTCAAGGGGAGGT
Source organism: Eugnorisma glareosa (assembly GCA_947578425.1). Lineage (NCBI taxonomy): Eukaryota > Metazoa > Arthropoda > Insecta > Lepidoptera > Noctuidae > Eugnorisma > Eugnorisma glareosa. The sequence goes on from OX387961.1 coordinate 22,202,591, forward strand.
TGGCAGGCGTCCATCGAAGGCAGCCCATCATGAGCTCGACGACTGTTTGACGAGTGACAAGAGTCTAAAAAACGCACAGTGTAAGTTACCTACTGGCCGAGCGAGTCGGGATGTTCGCAGTTTTGAGTTATTGCCTGGGAGCAGTGGTTTTTGCGCGCGTCGCCGTGTCCCGCGTCCTCTGTTGCACTGAATGCCTCTGATTGATGCGTTTTGTTTACTTTTCTGTCTCGGACGACGCGCGTTGAGCTTTTTGACGTTTCCAGTTTGTTTTTTACGTTTTTTGGACGTCGCGCGCATCTTTAGCATAGTTTACATACAGTATTGTGGAGTAATTGATTGTTGGAATAGTTGAAGAGAGCGCTCGTGTGGGACGTGGGATACCGGCCAGGTGGTCTGCTCGTAGGTGACAATACACAATTGTGACGTCTTTGAACGCATTTACAGCTATCACTGGAGTATCGGTAGTTGTAAAAACGTCAAGTTTATTTTACTTTTCGATGGGTGGAACGCTTTCGATAGTTTGTGGTTTATTTACATTTTCAAGTTTCGTCTGTGTAGAAATCGCTTTCTATTGGGTTTTTAATTAGCGTTTATTAGCTGTATCAATGATTTGATGGATATATTGAGGCAGTTTTGGGTTTTTGGAACGTTACAGACGCCACCGTGAGGTTTTTATCGATATTATCCAATACATAATAACTATAGATGTTCCAATCCCTAACCACCAACGAACAACTAGACACCTCACAATGGTAGTACCTGCATATAGCTCTTGTGACACATGTGTGCGTAACTTTCTACGCGCGTCACCGAACACGCCCGCAAGTGGCCGCATCCGGGTAACGCATTGTTTGTGCGATTGTTTGTTTCACTTACAACACGTGGCAGAAACTCACCTAAGTTTTTTTGGAAGTAAAAAATATGCGACAGTTCTGTGTTGCATAAAACTTAATGAGCAAGGTCGGAGGATAAAATATCAGCCTTGTCAGTATAATACTTTATGCAATAAAATATTTATCAAATTAGCAATCTGCAGCGTACCAACAGATGTAGTGGTATGTCGGTCAGCTTGCATTTTGCGAAGTATCTATAGCCCAGTCTTGAAAGTGATCGCTCTTGAACGCGGGTTAGATGTGCTGATCGAGTTCAGTTTCAATGGTGACATTCAGTCTTAAAGTAAAAGCATTTTCATCTGTCATAGTGGTACCTAGAGATGCCAAGTTCCTGTTTATAAGAACACCATCAAGAAGTGCTTGATCCTTATAACTAACTATAGTAGGTACCTATAAACAAGCGAACAAACAAACCAACATAAAACCTTAGCTACAACTTCATACGCCTAAACAGGTTGTTAGTTTTATCCGTCGCTCCATCACGACTATGCTAATTGTAATCCTGATTGCTGTGCCTACCTACCTATGTACTGTCAGTGCAAGTTGTGTCGCTAATTCCACATTATTGTTGAGTTACGAAGGAAATTAATTGTGTTCTAAAACATCTGTTATATACTGTTGAAAAAGTAGGTAGGCTAGCTGGCCGATGCAGACATATACCTAGGGGTTACAATTGGGACCGATGGCTTTTCGTACAAGCTTTAAAATGTGGAGACCGTTTACCTGCAATAAGGGCACAGCAACAGAACACTATAGGGCCTAGGCAAAATTATTTTCAAAGATAACGATAATGGAACAGCCAAAAATGTATTTACTACAAGACCTAGTCAGAAGCAACCGAAAAATTTTTGTCAGCCGTGGACAGTCGTTGCGACTTGTCTCAGCACTAACAATACCCACTTCAAATGACCTTGGTACCACCACCCCATGGGTACCTACTATCATACTTCTTCGCCACTAAAAGCTTGTTAAAGACATTTGCACACTAAAGACTGATTTGCATTCGTTAAGTAGCGAGTTAAATCAGCCATTAGTCCTAAAGCTGCTTATGACTTGACAATTGTTGCGAGTAGATACTGAAGGCTGTCGGGAAGTATTGGTTGACCGCTTAGACCTCCTTCTTAGCGTAACGATGGCAATGTATAGTGAGTAAGCTTAGAAGCTAGCTACGGTTTTAGCGCTTTCACTAACGTTCATCGATAACACGCAGCCCTTGGTCAACCCATTGGACGAATTCGGTCATTGCTTATCTTCGTTGTACCTTGAATACTCGGCTCTTATAGTCACGAAAGGTCTAGCGTCTTCTGATTCACCTTAGTAAATCCCCTTGCACCCTTACAACCAGTACTGACGTACCACGTTTGCGTGTGTGTGCGTGTGTGTGTCCGCGTAAAGTCCGGTAGCTAGATATAGTTGTGATTACTTACGCGGCGCGACGTGACCGCCGTACTAACGAGCCGCCATCGATCGCCTTCTTATATTATACCTAATTATAAGGAAATATCCTGCGTACAACCTTCAGTGCTGCTTCGGAATGTTCTCTTATTGACTACAAGTTCTTAGTTAGGGTTTTGGAGGTGGGTAAAAAAGATACGGACACTGGTGTTATGCGAGTCATCGCATAACACCAGTGTCCGTATCTTTTTTTTTTATTGCCCAATGGTCTTATAAGATGCTGTATTGAAACAATTAAGAAAGAAAAAAAAAAACAAACCATAATCCTCCAAAGGTCATATACCAGCAACACCAATATGACTAAGATGTCAGCAGAACGATAGGTACTAAATAACTCGATATTGACATATCGTGTCGTACGAACAATTTTAGAGAAACTTTAACAATAAATAAAACAGGTAATGATATGCAAACAGTTTCGCGTAAGTGCCGCTGCCCACTGAGGCGTAGCGTCATAGATTCGTGGACGCGCCACAAAAACGACGCATCGAAGCATGCGTTGACAAACGCTCGTCGCCCCGCGTCAATACCGCACGCGCGAATATCTATGATGACACGCACCAGTGGACTGTATGCCTCATACACCATTTCGAAAGAGGCTGTAAACATTTTTTGCGAGTGTTTTAACATGCTTCAGTGATTAATGAACTAACCTAAAGCACTGTCAAAATTACATTATGTAACTAGACTACCACCAACATTCAAGAATGTGTGTAGCAAAACATTGTAGATATGATGTAAAATAATAGTTCCTCGCAATCTAAAAATAGAGGAGCCAAAGTTTTTTTCTGTACAACAATTATTATTTTAATTGAGCATTCGAAATATCAATGAACTCAACAGCTGTGTTGGCGCTACGCTCGGGGCTAGCCATCTACATTCCTTTGGAAATTAAATCATTACAAAGTAGGTATCTAATTCAACACATCAAATACTAATATCATAAAAAGCTTAGCATACTTAATACATATTTCAACCGGAAGATACGAATATTAATGCTAATGACATTTTTTTACCAATATTTTGAATAATAATATTGCAACTGTGCGTATGCCATAATTCAAAACATAATAGCTATCATTAAATATAAGTGTTTTTTAAAAACCTCTATGGTAACGTGAATGGCGCAATGTATTTGTGTATACATAACATGCACATAACAAACACATCACAGAACTTGTGCTAGAATCAGCAAAGTATGGCAACTTTACCGTGAAGGACTATATTATAATTGGGAGTAGGTATTTCAGTTCTGCTTTACTACATATAGCAAAAACCCCATTTTAGTGTAAATAATTATAGTATGAACAAAGACGGGCGCAGTTCTACAATAAATCAAAGAAAACTTAGTTATACGCCCATACAACCAGATATGCCGCAAGTTTGGTGGGAAACTTCCAGAACATTGAGAGCCTGCTAAACTTTTACCGAGGTTTTGAAAACCTTGGTGGTTGTGACCTTGTGACTTCCAGTACACCAAATGCGGACTATCAGGATTTTAGAGAGAGTGCAACCGCCATCTGACGTGTAAATTCTGATTTTTTGCAACTGATCATAATCTAAAACTAAATATGCAATTTTCACTTGCCTGCGCCATTTCTACAGACACCTGACGTAGGTAAGTGAATGTGTACAGATAAGATAGAAAGTCATTTATTAGAGTTGTAGAAGACGATGGACCAACGGCCTGTCGTCGTACTTTATTAGAAAACCTATTCAAAAAGCCTCGAAATGCGATTCCACTCACGAATCATAATTATGTTCGCCTATAAACCTTGTGATAATTATAACACATTCATTCGGTGACAAAGTGATAAATCTGTGGAGAAAGTCTCTCTGGGTGGCGGTATGGCGGTATGGTGGTAACGCAGGGGACAGGTATATGATCGTGTCAAAGCTCTAAATTAATAGGAATTGGGAGCTTAGCATACATTCAAATTGATTGAAAACCCAGTATCGAGAAAGTATAATTATTTTATTGTATACGCAAGTAACCGCTTAGATTCACATTAGTACTTTAAGAAAGCCTACTTGAAGCATGAAGCTATTTAGTATTCGGTTATTACACTTTCTCGGTGCTAGAGATTACCAAATTATTTGTAAAACTTTACAGCATTTCTATAGATTGAAAAGTTTGCGCTCAGTTGTGGATGCCTTTGTATCGTCGGAATACATTCTCATAAGAACGAAATAAATAGATTCAACCTATTTATATCACAAGCATTCACATTTACAGGCGACAAAACTCCTAAAATAACTCGTACAACAGCCCAAAAACATAGTAGAGTTGTGTGAGGATTTGTTTGGTATCGATTGAAGCGTTAGCCCTCGCTGCGATTAGTATGCCGTGCGCGCGTGCGCCCGCTCCGCAAGCGGCTCTACTTGGGACGCCCTATAAGTCCGGCCGGACGTCTGGCGACGGCGACGGTACGATACGGCGACGTGCTGCATCCCGCGCAGTGACACGGCGCACGCCATGCCCAAACATGCACAACAATGATTTACTTCCAACTCCCAAAAATATAGGACAATAGACTACCTCCCCATATTCGAAGATGCGCGTTCATAAAGATCGCAATGACTGCCTGTCAACACTTGTGACTGTTCCTAAAGTCATTTTAATATGTCTAAATTGACGTGATTTGCATAATAAATTTTAAAAGACCTCCCTGAAAATTAAGAAATATATTTATAATGCAACATTTACTGAAGTAATAAATTCTTATTAATTTATCACTTTATTTATGACTGTAATAACCTGCTGCATGTCAAATATAACGTGAAATATATTTGCTACATCGACAGGCGTCTCTAAGATTTAAATTAGTCTTTACGCAATAGGTTAGACTTGTTTTTATAACAGGTTGTAAAAAATCGCAACAGATACGCAACATTGACAAGCGAGAAATTTATCATTGATATGAACGACTATTCAAAGCCTGAATTAATTATGTCCTAAGCTCTAACTGGAAATGACACTTAGGTCTAGTTCTGATCAAGTAGATAAGCTTATTTCCATTACATAATTAATTACTACGCCCAGTGACTTTCCACTTTCATTAACGACTCTCACTCACCAAATTAGCTTATCAAAAATACAGATGCATAAGTGATTTGCATAGTGGAAAATAACTCACAGTCTCACAATCTTTTTGTGAAAATGTATGAGTTATGAAATAGAGCACGGTTCGCGGCGTAGCGTCACAAACAGGAGGAAAGCTTTTCTCTGGCACGATTTCCCGCAAGGTCGACGGCCGCGCCACCAGAGATGGGCGCACAGGAACATGTCACATCACAGATCTACCTGTAACTCAGGTATAATAGTATACGAATTACGAACCAAGTAACCAATATTATTAATTACAAACTTGAGCTGCAAGCTCGATGTCTGATTTGCCGATTATCAGAAACTTAAGGGTCGTTATCCTATAAATTTACATAGTTTAAGTTTTGTCACTGTGGTGATTACAAACTGAATTGTCTGTTTTCTGTATCTTAGTCAAGCAGCTTTTTAGAAAACCTATTTATGCACTGAAAAACGCTCGCATGGACTAAAGTTAATGCCATCAGAACAAAGGTTTAACTGAGCTAAGACATGTATTTTAGGAATGCAATAAAAACGGAATATTTATAACGTTATAATCACATTTTCTCCACCGAAGTAGTCCGTAGCCACGACAGAGGCTCCTGAGTGTTCCCGTATCGTCGCCGCACGCACGGCTGTGCGCTCGTGACGCAAGACGCATGACTTGCGACGCTTTACGTCAACCAGCCCCTAAACTGTATGTAGGCATACATTATACCTACGAGACTACCTAAGTACAAATATATAGTTTTTACGGCTATCGGCGTGACTACGAAGTTTCACCTGCAACAGATGCTGAAAAAGATAGATTACAAAGCGAAAGCAAGAAAGGTTAAGATAAGCCAGGGGAAGGTACACCGTATAGGAGGCATAACGAATATTTTCTACCAATATATTACTTAAAGGTAGCGTTATTTAATTTTGTAGAATTTTAATCTTACTTACGTTTCTCTAATATGTCTGAACTACCTATCTTTCTGTGTTAATAATTATAGACCCATATCAGTCCTCTCCTCACTATCAAAAATCTTTGAGAAAATCCTCAATAAACAACTGAGAAACTTCCTAGACAAATTTCATCTTATAGCTGATAACCAATATGGCTTTCGTTCGGGAGTATCAACTGAAGACGCGGTACTAGATCTTACGCAATTGGTTGCTAAAAAACTCAACGAAAAGACGAAGTGCCTGGGAATTTTCATAGACCTTTCTAAAGCGTTTGACACGGTTTCTGTGCCCAAACTTATTTCCAAGTTGGAATCGTTGGGTGTTCGTGGCAAAGCTCTTGAGATTTTCTCATACTACCTTAAAAACCGTAGTCAACAAGTCCAAATTGGTACCAATCTAAGTAACGAGGAGCTAGTGACTTACGGCGTACCACAAGGTAGCATACTAGGGCCTACATTATTTCAAATCTACATAAACGATCTCTGCAACATGACGCTCCCTAACTGCAACATATACACCTATGCAGATGACACCGCAATTATCGTCCACGGTCCTTCTTGGGAAGCTGTTAAAAGCAACGCTGAATCTGCCTTAAGCAGAATCATGCTCTGGTTTAACTCTAACCTACTGACATTAAATCTGGCCAAAACTTCATATGTTCCTTTTTCCATCGGCTCCAACATGAAACCATCGAGTACTTTCTCCATAACGGCACACTCATGTACAAGTCCCTTAACACATTGCTCTTGTCCAAAATTAAAAAGAGATGACAGCGTAAAATACCTCGGCATCCATATAAACAAAACGTAAAAAAACGTACGTTTAAATAAACGTTTATTATTATTATTATTATTATTATTATATAGACAACGGACTAAGATGGGACAAACACCTAGACACACTTACCATCCGAACATTGCGACTTATCTCCATCTTTAAATCACTCAGAGGGTCAGCCGACCAGGATATTCTTAAAATGGTCTATTTTGCGTTGTGCCAATCGGTGCTAGGGTACTGCATCAATGTGTGGAATGGAGCCGGAAAGACAGGTCTCCTGAGGGCTGAAAGAGCACAGAGAGCAGTCCTTAAAGTTATGATAAAAAAAACCACGCAGATATCCAACAGCGCAACTTTATGCAGACTGTAAGGTTTTAACTGTACGACAGCTATTTGTGCTTCAATCAATCCTTAGGACACATGGCAGTTTGACTCTTCCCGACCCCAAAAAACGTAAATATATAATTCCCAGCATCCAACATAAAACTAAATTTGCAAGGCAACAATTTTACGTCATAAGTATGCACATTTATAACCAAGTTCAAAAAAAACTAAATATTCTCGGTCTCCCCAAGTTTAAACTAAAACAGGACTATCATAAAACGGAATCACTTCTAACTTACGTCACCTAATAAACATCCACTCTTTTTGTGTCATTCATCCATTTCTCGCACACGCGCTAAACACCTCAAACATACACTCACTTCATTCACTCCAATCACGATAAGCACAAAACACTCTGATACACACAATCATCTTATTCTAACACTTGCACTTACATCATTCACTCTTCGCTCATTCACTCGCACATTTTGAAAGTTTACCACAAGATCAGAAATGCACCCACTTCAAACAGTCCACCGGCACGTCTTCCACAATAGAATTATATAAGCATACCCCATGGCTGGACACTGCCCCCTAAAATACAGGCCTAGCCTAGTTTAGGGGACAGGGTTGAAACTATTGTACCTACTTATTTACCTATGCTAAATTAGGAACTTCAATCTGTATACAGTGCAATGTACTTGAACTTTGTGGTAATAAATACAATTATTATTTATTTATTATTATCTAGGAATCAACATTTAATTATCTAAATAAATGAACAAAGCAATCGTACAAGTCTGATAATACTCATTTCGGCCTTCTACTAACACCATTTTCTACTTTCTGATGCATATAGCACCACAGTCCTCGAATACGATCGTCCAAGAGTAGAAACCAATCGTCGCCACATGACAGCTAAAGCCTCCGCCATTAACCCTCCGCATTATGCGACCAACGACCAGCAGCCAACGACCGACGACCAGGTGCCTCGCACCCATGTGTCCCGCAGTTTATAGTCACGCCGCGGTATTGAGATAGCAAAAGAAGCTGAGTGCAGATAAGCGAATCAGTCCCAATAAACATAAAGTGTGTATGTTACGCCGTCAGCCGGGTGCGGAGGAAACTACGGGATCTTAGATAAATGGACGACTGTGTCACACGTTTTATTGAGTAAGTCAGTCATCATTTGTGATTTGAAATTGTCAAAGGGAAACTACTTCACCATCAGGAACAATTGTGTAAATAAAGTAAATCTTCGCTGTTTTGCGTTTTCGTAGACGTCCTTGACATAGAATCTTACTTAAGAATAATTAATTAATTTAAAGATTCTTTATGAAAGTACTTGAAAACATTGTAAGTGATTAAGTTAAAGTTCGCCAGAAAAATAAACAAATTAGAAGGCATTATAGAAGCGTCCTCACCGGATAGGGCAAGGTTCACAGCGCAGCGCGCAGTCGCCGCCCTCGCCGGCTCCGGAGACATCCTCGATACGATACGTATCGTAACACTTGCGCTGCACGTCCGTCGTCCAGTCCACCTTGCATACACGACTCTAAAAATGTCAACGAGTTTTATAATGTAAGGTAAACGATACACCGCGACTAGATAAACAGGCGATCGGCCGAGCCGAGAAAAATTACGAGAAACCTGCTCATGACTGACTTATGAAGAGGTCGACGAGGACCTTCGGTTGCTGATCAATTTGTGGGGACAACCATTGGAGTGTAGCACTTGGACCTGAGCAGAGCATAAAGATACTGGAATCAGATTGAATAGAAACCGAACAGAACTTGAAACAAACAAAATATTGCTCTTTTCATCTGAAAACCAAACAAAAAGACCATTTGTACGTGTGGGATCAGGTTTACAAAAGATGTAGGTACTTTTCTACATCAACTAATTAGTATGAAAAGTTAAACCTAATGATTACCTACATTGTTAAAGGGTTATGGTGCACTAAATGTAATAAATAATAAATTGTTCTTTATTCTCTTAGGATGAATCTGAAATAAATGATTTATTTATTTTCCTTTCCCCCAAGACGTAGTTCGTGCAGTCCGTCCGTTGCCTAACTGGAAATCTCCATGGCCGGATGGGCTGCACAACTTTTGGATCAAATGGTTCACAAGGTCGCACGCTCGCCTGGCAACCCTGTTCCAGTCAGCCTTAGAGTCAGGGTCGCTGCCCGAGTTCCTGACAACAGGTATAACCCACCTGCTCCATAAATCGGGTAGTACTGCGGAGCCTAAAAATTATAGACCGATTACCTGTCTTCCGACAGTCTATAAAGTTCTTACATCCATTTTGAGAGCTAAAATTAACAAACACATTGATGATAATTCTATCATGTCCGCTTCTCAAAATGGATGTAGGAACGGGTCCCGCGGTACTAAGGAGCTACTCCTCATTGATATGGCCATTAGCCAACAGGTTCGCCGTTCCCGACGGGATCTGTCGACATGTTGGATAGATTATAAGAAGGCCTATGACTCCGTGCCACATACATGGCTCATGAGGGTGCTAGAGTTGTATAAAGTAGATGCAACTCTGCGCACCTTCCTGATGTCGTGTATGGGACAATGGAGGACAGTCCTTCGCTATCCAGGATGTCGGCAAATCCAGAGGAATAGCGAGCCGATAAGGATAGAGCGAGGTATATTTCAGGGCGACAGTTTGAGCCCGCTTTGGTTCTGCTTAGCCTTGAATCCTCTTAGCACGCTGCTGGAGGATTCAGGTCTAGGCTATCGGTTGAGGAGAGGTGGTCAAGTTGTATCTCACCTCCTTTACATGGATGACCTGAAACTCTTTGCCCCCAACGATTTGCAACTGATGGAGCTACTGAAGGTAACTGAAACTTTCAGTAGCGCCATCAGGATGGAATTTGGTGTGGACAAATGTGCGGTCATGCATGTAAAACGAGGGGAGATTGTGGAATCTGTGGGAACCCAGCTCTCGGATTCCATAAATCTTAGATCCCTCTCAGCAACCGAAACCTATAAGTATTTGGGTATGTCGGAAGCGCTGGGCATCAATGTTGCTGACATGAAGCAATCGTTGAAGGAACGCTTCTTTGGCCGCCTGAAAAAAGTATTTAATAGTCTTTTAGCAGGCGGAAATAAGGTGCGTGCCTTCAACGGTTGGGTCATGCCGGTTTTGATGTACTCTTTCGGCATACTGAAATGGACTCAAACAGAACTAGATGCCCTGGATAGAAAGGTCCGTACATTGTTGACGGCATATCGAATGCATCACCCACGTTCTTCGGTTATGAGACTGTATATCCCGCGGAAGTGTGGGGGTCGAGGCTTTTTAAACGCTAAGACTCTCCACAATCGCGAGATATGCAGTCTCAGGGAATATTTCCTAGAAGCCGACGTGGGGATGCATCGAGATGTGGTCGCGGTGGACAAGGGCCTCACCCCGCTCTCCTTGGCTAAAGAGAACTGGCGCAAACCTGTAGTGCTTGACACTAACGACCGCAGGGAGGTATGGCAGAGTAAGGAGCTTCACGGACGTAAATTGTTCTTTATTCTCTTAGGATGAATCTGAAATAAATGATTTATTTATTTTATTATTATTTATTTCCACAAAGTGTTCGGCAAACAGATAGGTAAGTAACAGGTTTGTGGTATTGCGTAGCATCCTGCCTACATCTGTTTTCCTTGTTTGAGTCAAACAGTTGGCGCGGGAGCATAACGACAAACACATACCATATCTTTTACTAGCAAATGTGCCAGACACACAACAATACAGAATAATGTACGCGAAACTAAACCCATACCTAGCTTTGTTCACAAGAGACTCCTCCTGCATGGCCGAAACTCCTTTCAAACAATAACCAAGATCAAATGTAAGTTACTCAGTAGTAGGGAATCAATAATGTACAAGGATTCATCAAACCTCTGGAAAGCAGCCAGCATCATTAGCTGCTGTACAAGATCGCAGGATTTTCAGGATTTCTAAAGTTTTTTTTTAATAAAATAAGTAAAAATGTTTATTTGAATTACATTATACTTTAATTAATACATTATGGTTTGGAGATAACCTTTTAAGCAAGGAGATGTTTGTGTTATGTGACTCTGCTCTTCTACTTAACATTTACAGTGTATGCAATTGAAACACAAAATAAAAAGAAAATACATAAAGGAGCGCACTTGTGTGCTGTATGCGAGTAGGTTTAATATGCAAAGTAATCTTCAGAATTTGGTAAAATTAGATTTAGAGACAGTTTGGCATTATAATATCGTGCTAATTACGATCTAGGGATGACAGAACATCCAATTATAGATAACCGTATCATTGGAACATTACATTGTTGTTTGACCTTCTCAGAATTATCAACTAACGACGAGATTTCCCGATATTTACTAATTTGTCCCATTCTTCTGAACCGTCACAAGCTGACGTGTAGCTGGAATTGCCCTTAAAAACTGCAGAGTGGACAATCATAATATATTCCCAGGTGCAGTCGGGAGACAGGCAGGGTGACACATCGGGTTGGCCTGCGCCAGCGCATGCGGGCGGTACTTGCATAATTACTGTATGCTGGCTGATGTGGATATATGAAGGAAAACTATTTGTTTTATTCAGTGCCTGAAATATGTATGCAAACATTGTATTCTATATTAATGCATTATTCTAGGCTTTGGCCATAACCGAGGTCGTATTCCTATCGGTACGCACTTTACTCAATATATTCGCTGACTAACAGCAGTCTTCAAAGTTATTCAGAAATTAGCCAAACAATATTAATGTTATACAAATATACTCAATCTAACGTTTATGTCAACAGATCGGTCTTCGATCGGCCATTAATACACGGCTCATAATTTATCTCAATTATAGTGAGGTCAATATTCAAATGTAACAAGCGCAGGAGTCGTAAAGTTTTCATGTCACCTCATTAAGCTAGCCGCGTTAAGGTCGTTCATTTGCGAAATCCTCTACTTCAGAATGCCAAAGATCATGATCTGTTCGAATATTCTTTCTAATGATTGGAGGTCGTAGGAGCAGCGGTACCGCCACTAAATTGTCACCAAGTCACGCTACATTTAAATATTGATCGTGGTATAAGTTCGCTATATTCGGTTAACGAGCCGCTCACTAAAAAACTAATATCGGTATATCACACTCATCGCGTTTTGGACACAACCACATTCAATGAAAACTCTAAAATGGTCACAGCGAGTGCGTTGGAGTCGCCATTATATATTTAAATATTTATTTTTAAACTAATTGAGTTGTTCATAAAATAAAATACAGTAAACTGCATAATTATATTAATTACCTGCATTTCGAATTAACGAAACGTGAAATAATTAGGATCAGAAATAAAAACTCATTTACTATTCAGCAGAACACAATCTTGTGTTCACTGCGCTTGTATAATTTGACTATACCTATCCATCTTTTACGAGCAAAACCGCAACAATATTGGAATGGTCATTGAGCACATTAGCGTGTACGTTAATACTGTCAAAATGTCATATATCATTAGAAAAAATTAATCATTTCTTTTATTGGCTCTGAAATTGCAAACTTGTGTGTTGGTGCATGGAGAGTTGCGTTGTATTAGCGTAAGATAGGGTTGGTTTTGTTAAAGTGCGCGTGTTTACGGGAATGTAAGCATGTTCTTCATATATGGTAATAAGCGAGCTTGTGCATGAAAAGTTGGTTGTTTTTGTGGTGCGTGGTGGTTGGTAACATCTATAACTGCGAACACAATCAACCGGATCGTTCCGAGCCGCTGGACGCCGCCATGATTTCGTCTTGCGATGTTCGCGACCACGATGTTTTCCTACTGAAGGCGTTAGACGCTGAATACATGTTGTAATTGGATGATGCAATATTGTTAAAATTTGCAACATCTATACAAAACAATAGCTGGCCAAGTACAAACTTAAGTAGGGAACAGATTAAATTAATCATAGAAAAGGATATTACATTACCTACTCATATTGTATGCTAGAAAGAACCAGTAGGTAGAAAGTATACTTTCAAAATATAACAAGAAATGCAGTTTAAAATAAAACTTGTACAGTCAAAAATCGCGAATACATTTATACCTTTCAAGGACAAACCAAGTAACTCTAAAACTTTCTTCGTAGGTAAAACTCGAAGATTAACTGAAATTATGTTTAAAATGTGATATTCGGTGAACACTAAGCTTTACCTACATTCAGTGTACACGCGACGACTCCACCGCCGGGCCTTAGTCCACAAAAACCTGTTCTACTCATTATGAAACAAGAAACTATGATATTTGAAGTGGGCTCACTCTCCGCAGTAGTCCGCACCGGTCCGCAGCCGTCCGAACTCCGAACGGCTCCGTGCGACAGCCGCCTACCGACAACGCGACATCAATATACCGTAATGTTACCTAGCAAGCCTTCAGTTGGGAGCAACCGGTATCGAGGCGAAACTATTCTAATAAAAATGAAGCAAAACCAGTCCAAATTAATGATAACAGTCATGTTGGAAAATGGTGTATTATGGTACAGTATAGTATAGGCGGGCGTAGGATGAGCCCGATCTACTCGCCGCGATATCTGTCTGTTTACTAATAACTTATCAAACTTAACTGTCCCGCTTTTCCTCCGCTCTTCGTACAAAACCCGACAAATTAACATTGATCTTTGAAATCTCAATTTCAAACTGAATTTATGTGAATGCTAAATAAAGTATATAACCGTAATAAAAGTGTAATAGAGTAGGATTAAGCAATTAAATAAAACTGTATATCAAATAGGAATCTTTCTGATTTGTGCATAATTTTGAGTATGTCGTTAATGATCATGCTGGAATACTTTCTACGGTAATCCTGTCTCTAGTAGGTAACACAGTTTTGAAAACATTTCTTTAGACATAAATTAAATTTTAGTGCTAGCATGTCACATTGTGAGAGACATAATTGTCGTATGCTCGGTGGAACAATGGTGATGCGCGTGATCAGTTGATCAGTCGGTGACCGCTGACAGCCGCAATTTGTTCCTGATATATCGCGCCTACCGATTAATCGCTTCTTTGTAAAATGATTGATACGTTACGAGCATTCCGATCATTATGGTCATTGTGTGGCTACCAAACGGCCACTATTACCCATTATCATAACATTTTAATACATTATAGTGTTACGACTCGGCGGACACCCGAGCTGTGTTTAGTGGCGATCGTGAACAAGTATCATCATCTCATCAATATTATATTTCACAGATATTTTTTTATAAAAATAAATAGCGTAATGCTAGGTTTATTGGTGTTTGACGAAATTGAAACCTTAATAGTAAGTGGATGATGAAATTGTTGGTAATGTTGCTTGAAACTTGACTTCTGACGGCGTTTTGTACGAACATCATGCATATTGGATCGATTTGATCGGATTTTTGTGTAAATGCATGATACTAAATAAGTATGAAGTAGGCAGGGAAATTTTAATATTATAAATTCGATACAGTGGCGCTTGCATATCGTATGCATCTTCTTTAGTAATCGACACCTTATAGGAGGAGAAAATTGGTTATCACATACTTTCGAAACTTCAAAAGAATCTTTTTTGTTGGTACTCCTCACACCTACACAATCATAACAGAACTTAAGTAAACCAAATATCTAACCATCAATAAAACATAAGTTATCACGACCTGCCATCACCAGCCCATCTAAGAGAAGCAGAACATTATCATAACTCGTGATGATCACTACGGCCATCAGACCGATCAAGACCGGGCCATAAAAAGCGGCCACATAAATAGTGCGGTCATAGAGATGGCCGGCTCTATGATACCACTAATTAGTGGCCACCTAACTGTTCGTGGCATGGGTGCCGTTTTAACACTCCACATATATCTTAGTAATTGAGCTGAATCAGTGGTGTCAAGATCATTTCTTTTTTTACAGTTCGACCCTCCGGCAAACTTTTATTGGTTTTTTTTTTTAAGAAAACCAGTAGCAGCACGAAGCCTGAACTTGTGCCCGATTGATGGTGATATGCTCGCCCTCTAAAGCGGATTGTAAAGTGGTATTGATGCTCAATTTTCAGAAGCATAGAAATAGCTTAGCCAACTTATTATTTTCCGTGTGGACATCGGCCACTTTCAGACTAAGCTCTAATCAGGCTGGAAATTCATGTAACGATATAACTAACTTTATCAACATGTTGGATAAACTTTTTATGTTCCTGCCTACCCCCGATGCCCATCTATCTATGTTACAGGTACAAGAGCAATAATGCTCTTTTAAGTTTTATTTAAATATTTTGTACGTTCTTGTTTGTATCGATTTGAGCAGTAATTGGCTTCATTTCTTAAAGTCACAGCAAATAAGTTATAACTGCGAACTGAAACAAATGAAAGAGCCCGAAACTATAAACACATTTTTTTGCGAATTGTAATTGCGTTACAATAATTTTATTTAAAATATTAATCGAGTAATTAACTCGTTTACAACATTGGATTTATCAACTAAACCGGTACGAAGGTTGATATTATTCAAATATTTCAGTATCTGCCAGTACATGTCCTCAGCCATGGCGAACCTTGTCCGTTCCGGTAAGCTCATATGAATGAGCAGGAAAACATTTTCATTTTCATGACGTTGTCTAGAACACAATTACAGCGTCCATAGAACAAAATCATAAACTTGGTGTGACCAGTAGTTTTCCTCACAATTACTAAGTAACAAGGTGAGTAAAGCGGTCGTGTCGGAGGCGCGGGCGCAACAGATAGGTACGCTTACTGCTTGTCAATGCTTGAGCCTTCCTGTCCTGTGGGTGTACCGCAACTGGTTGTACCACATCTAAAAGTAACAATATTTCTTAAACCGATTCTGTGTTATTTTTAGTAAATAAAAGATATTGAGCTCTTCGATCTGGGCTACAAAAAGAGCGACCAGCAACTTCGAGGGAATGCGAAACAAACAACAACCTGAACCAAACTGAACCTGAAACTGACTAAAACTGAACCTGACGTCCACATCTAAACCGCGGTCAGGAGCCGTCAGTATGATCATGGTTATGGAATATTGGCAGTGCTGATGGTGTTTAATTTCAATGGGGAAATTCGCTGTTAGCGTTTTTTTTTGTTTTTTATAATCGTTTATGGTCGCAAAAAGTGCCAAAATAATTTGATAGCAACCATGTGTAGGAAAGTAAAATTCCTTCACAGCTATCAGAAGCAACTCATCCGACCTTTACTTTATCCTCCACAGTTGTATCACTTTCCCGGTGGCTAGGTAGGCGCGAAGGCAGGTAGGTACCTAGTACCGGATTGTTGCGGAGGTATTAACTTTCCATCTCTGACAACCTGCATGAAAACTGGGATACGTGAACAGCTGATTCTAGATAGCAAAATATCTAACTTATTGCCTTGTCTTTGGCCTAGTCCCAAGTGTAACTGCGTAGCTTTGGGTCCTACGTTCAATCCTAGTGTTAGTAAAATTTCCAGAAAACGGATTTCCTTGCTGGAATCTGGAATTATGGCCGCGGTTTGACACGCCAATTACATGGGACTTACATAAACCTGACAAAATGTGCATAAACTCGTACAATACACCGCTGCTTACCGCTTCGTAAAATAAAAGCGTGATATTATGTTATCGTCGCAGTACCTCCTACATACATTGTTTATCACTAGCATGTGTACATAATTATCTAGTTCCTTGTGTAGGCCATCCGCTATTTCCACGTAAGCATAAGCATAAGCATAGTCAGCCTTTCAATGTTTCCACTGCTGGGACACTCGGCCTCCTCTCTATGAGAGGGAATGGGCTGTAATCCACCACGCGGGCCCAGTGCGGGTTAGTAGATGTCGCATGTCTTCGAATTTTTGGTTCTAAGTCAATAATATAATTCTTTTTCGTTTTATTTCCACATGTAGCCTGAAATTCAGTGCGAAAAAACAAGACCTTTAATGGTAGGTACTAGGAGTACTTAAACAGTTTTTGAGTTTTGTTTTAAACGGGTATTATTTATGTTAATAAAATACAGAGTAGGCTAACCTGAGACTACGGCTCGTGTAACGATAACGCGGGACAATGAACGCGGGTACCTATCAACTGATGGTATTTCCTACTCATTAATCTAAAGTAGGTACAGGTTTGGCCTACAGGCTTCATGAAAAATACACGAAAAAAAAACATTTATTTTAAAATTAATCTAAGTAACGTCTATTTGCTGACAATTAATTGTATCGTCGCTATAAATACTAATTAGCTCAACAGGTTTCCTTCTAAATACAGACTCGAAAATTTATATATATAGAATATAAGTAGGTGATGCTTGATTGTCTTTTGTCATGCGGCACAACTTGTTTCATTTACTAAGTAATCGCAAGAAGCTCACTCCTAACAACATTGATAGGGTTACACTCAAGTGTTGGTGACTGTACCCCGGCAGCATCGGCAAACCCAAACTGTTGCTACTGCAACATTAAGACGCTATTTAAGTCAAGTTCCAACTGCTGAGCGTGAGGTCCTGGGTGTGATTCCCAGGTCAGACTAAATGTTTTTCAAGTTTTTTTATCTGGAATTTCACGGAATCTGGGTTTGTGTCCAGTTAATGGCAATGAGCTAGCCCCCTAATACATGGGACGTAAACGTAACTGGTAAAATGTGGGTGTACTAGTAGCTACACGTCAACCTATCCCTTTGGGGATAACAATATAAGCGTAATATTAGGTTGTAGAAGTTAAGAATATTAAAAAAAAATGAAGAAGGCTTATCTTAAACCCCGAAAGCGTGTTGCTCGTGCGTCAAGTCTCAAAATCAAATGAATGTGTACTCGTATCCTTCCTTACTCAACTATAGAAATAGCACTTCAAGTATAGGAGAGGATATCTGCAACATGTTTATCGACTATTTCTATTAGAATTGTCTCAGTTCTGCTAGTAGTATCAACGGTGACGATGATCTTTCTAATGACTGCGCGCAGGATTGAAACATGCATTTGAGCGATATTGTTTTTGACATACATTCGGTCGAAGTTAATAAAGCATAACAAGTATAAAGTATAAGTAGTACTTGCCTCTCGCAGGTCTGCTGGAAGAAATTTCTCATGAAATAAGCAGTACCTTTGTGCTCTTCTATCTTAATGTAATGTCCTATTAAGTATTTTGTGTATACATAAATAAATAAAGTATTCAATCTACATAAAGGAGTTGACTTAACAAAATCTGTAGGACCTGACAATATTCCGCCAGTTCTTCTTTGAAGTTCACTAAAATCTGTTCAATCTTTTTTTAATTCTCTCCGAGTGCTTACTTCTTACTTTCTCTTGCCTGCCTACTGTTTCTTGTGCTACCCTTATAATTTCAGTGAAAACTTTTAATTGGCCTTCTTTCACTGACTATCAACTATCTGTATCCTAGCTGTAAGTTATGTTAAGAGGAAAAAAATGTGTAGTAAGTGTACAATATTCCACAAACTCAGCTCATTAGTTGTAATCGTTTCAATTACAGAACAATCAATTGCAGCGAGCTTCCATCGCATGATACCGCTCATTATCACATAGCACACACTTATCAATACATACCTCGACATCATGGAGCTTTGTATCGTCCTTAGAGGGTGAGCAGGATTGTACTGATGGAGCAAGCGAGCCACTCACAAATTAAACTGAAGATTTGGTGGTGCTTTTACCGTTAGACTATGGAGAAGACTCTGCTCTTGTCAAAGATTCATACAATAAGATGTGCCGTCTCGATACTACTGAGGAGCGAAATTAAGGATTTGATTGTTTGGCCCTAGGAGATTAGGAGATATACCTGTTCGTTTGACTTTCAAAAGTGCCTGTAATGGTCTAATTGAAATAAATGCTTTGAGTTTGAGTTTGAGTTTGTTGAGAATTCTTCCCGACTTCTCATTGCGCCTGAAAAAATGTTAAGACATTTTTGTTGTTCTGTTGATCATCCTGTCTGTCACGTTGAACGCTCTACGGGCTCTTCAGTACATTTCTATGTTTAGTGAGACAACATAATAATTCATAGCTACGAGCAAAGTAAGGTGTCTCTAAAGACATGTATAACGCCAGGCAGCGGTGACACACGACGTGTTGCCCGAGATACGTGTCGTTTTTATTGAGACCGATACCAAACAGTACCATTCATTCTGTAATGTAACGGATGCAACAAAGTATATCATTGACTTTACAATCGGAACTATGCAGTTCGTACCTTAAAAGGCTACATCCGAGGGAAGTCGTCAAAACATATCCAACCGCCACCATATTAATCTAGCTGTCACATAAAAACCATAAATAACCTGATTTGGAGATAAAAATAATTGAAGTGCTGCTTACTGCACGTTCCCTTCGCTGGAACCCGTCGCGAATGCCGCAAACGAAAAACTATCATCTCCCGCAATCGTAAATACAGATTAGGACTCATATCCACTCGTGCATCGATTTGCAGCGCCATCAAATATTGACGCGGCGCCCGTACTGCTCGCCGGGGATGCATAATTCTGTGAATATGGTTTACGACCCCCCCCCCCCCCACGGCGCGCCCCGCGTTCCCTGTATACCCAGTGTATCCTGCAGGAGACTGTGCCCCCCTGTACTGCCCTACATCTTCATAAAGTATGAATCCTCGCGTCAGGTGCGATCGGTTACAGCCGCGATTTATTATCGCTTCGATATGTACCGTTACGCATCTCTCCCCGTTTTATTTGGAACGTATTATTGAATTATTGAGATGTTATGCGTTAGTGTTACTGATATATTTCAGAGTAGTTCACGGTCGACGAATCTCGTTTTGCGTAACTTATAATGTGTGCAGTGGCATCTTTGTTTTTGTTTAACATATTTCTAAATCGACATTTGTGCGCAGCGTGATGTGTTCTGAAACTCGTTCAAATGTCATCAATATCATTAATTTCATCAAGAATGTCTCAATCTCGTTGAATTGATATCTGCGTCATTAGGCTTTCAGCAACATGTTGCAAGGTCTGCGTCGTCGGCCTACTGTAATACTGCGGTCACCATCCGTTCGTTTATCACGCTGTTCGATAAGTGCTGCCTCATTTTGGTTGTCGTCAGGTGTTGTACACGTTTAGCTACCCGCGGCCACATTCCGTTAGCCGTCGACCAGTCTGGTGGTATCCTCACCATATTTCCCAACACTCGCCGCCATTCTCTAAGCCACTACTAATGTCCAGAGCGTAAATTAAAACATAATGTCGAAATAAATGTCACCGTTTCTAATGGTGTTCGACGATTTGCGATATTTTATTACAAAATTTCTAGATCATTAAAATTATCTTAAAATAACAGTTAAGAATACAAGATACCTCGTTTAGAAATCTGCGCATTTGAATATTTTTTTGAAATACATTTTATGTAGCTTCTTCATGGACAGCAACAAGTGTGCAGAAGTCGAAGATAGTTCTGCGTAAAAAAAAAATACATTCTCTTTAAAAATAGCGATTCTAAAAGACTGATATTGATATTATTAATAATTGTATTAGGCTATCGTGTGGCTCTCCTTTTAGATTTAAAAATAATAATAATTACTGTCTACAGGGGAAAACCAGGTGGTAACTTCTTTATTTGTTCCACACGATGTTACAATCTGTATTCATATGTCCAAATCAAATTAAGCAGGATCTTGAGTTCAAACTGCTTGCTGCGCGCATATATTTGCAAAGTCTCTCCCGACTGGTGCTTCTGCTGACACCTCAGTAACGTCACAGCCTAGCTCCATAAACTACAGCTACAGAGCACATTATACGCGAATCCGTGATATACCTACTCTAATAATCAGGAGGCTTTCGTTTTTATATATCGTTATTTTGGTTTTACAAACCTGTCACATAAATTAAGATAAAGCTATACCTATTACGTTCTAGGCAATAATTCCAAGAATTTCAACCAAATATCAGTGGAAATACTTGCACAACGATAACAGCCCTTACTGCTACGTCATATAGGAGCTGCCAATGTCAAATTGTTACTATTCATGTTCGGTTGACAGAGTCAAAGAATAAATAAGGAACTACTGCCTTTCCATATCCATACTATTTTTTTTTCATTTTTTTGCCTAATTTAGCTTGATGGTGGTCTACAAACACCTAAGACCACACGCCATTATCAATAAATCTTTAATTAATTTCACACAAAAGAATTAATGAATAATAACAAATTAAAATAACACATTAATCTCAGTTTGACTTGCGCCAAATGATCACGCCATATTAATCATAAGCGACAGTTTAGTGGCAACTGGCACCGTTAGTTAAGCGATTACCAATTTTATTGATTTTTTTTGCATACATCTAATCAAATATAATGAAAATGTAATTAAATTATCATTATAAAAGAAGCTTATATGATTATGATAATTAATTCCTAAACGGACGATGTCACCCGGAAACGTGCCCAGAAGACTGGCAGCATTGCCACGTTGAATGGCAATGCTAATTCTTTGACCAAAGAAAGAGCCAGCCCTAGTTAATTTTTCCGCATATTCCGTAAAGGAATATAAATTTCAATCCTAGCTTTAATTTACTACATCGAATATTTCCGCCTGCCCATTTTGGCTTATTTTGATGAGTTCTTTATTGAAATAGTCCACTAAGATATTGAAAAAGATATTGTGCTTATGTAGAAACAAATGCGATCAATATTTATAAATGGTCACCAGTAGCGTTCGACGGTGTTTTTTATATTAATAATATTAATTTTAATCATTAATTTCTGCAACCCGACATATTGCTAACTGGTTGGTCTGATCGTTTCGCAATATTTTATATTTATCTTTGGACTTAATACAAGTATTTCCTGCGACGTTCGTTATTCACAGAATAAAACCTAACCTGAAACTGCGATAGAAACAAAAGCTACCGTCCGTCTACCATGACGACTTTGCGACCTTCTTGACTTTTATTTTCGAAAAATTACCGTGATGCCTAAGCCACTTTCTTTTAGCATTTCTTCCGTCAGATGATGTCACTAACAATTTATAAAATAATATAAATTAGTATTCCAATCTTTGAAGTCATTTCTTAAAAAGAATAAAACGGCTGAATAAAATTAGTAACACACACGTCCGATATGATCGGTACTATAACGTCTCATATATTCAGATCTACTGTTTGCGTATTATGTTATGACAGGTGAGTCGGCGGGTGATTCATTTCGCTGTTTATTCCAGTGATATTATATATACGTTTATTCTGTTTTATTGTTGGTACGAGCGCCGGGGATTATCGTGACAAATGTTTTAATTGTTGCTAACTCGCAGTTTTACTTCAGAAAACTAAACATAACTTCTATCATTGAAGGTTTTTTGAAGGAAAAAGTGATGAGCGAGGATGTGTTATAATACTGTTACGTAGCATTGAGAAAGAAGGCTATCGACTAGGTAAATGTCAAGTAACAGAATGTTGCACCATTTTCGTAAAAATAGGAGTGTAAATGTTAATACTTTATTTATAGTGATTGTAACAGAATTTAAGATATTTCGTATCTATGTTTATTATATTAAAAAAATACACATTCAAGTTTATAAAATACCTCTTTAAATATACGTTTTAATTTCATAGCCGTTTCGTAAAGTGACCAAAGGCGAAGGGCGCATTATTAATAAAGGCGTAGCTGCACTCTAATAAGAGTTGCTCGTAAATCGTTCTCAACAACAGATCCCGAATTACGACCGAACTGTTGTTACTTTTTATATTTCACTTTCCACTTTTTACACGTACGCCGCACTGGCGACGAGAAGAGCTAGGAAAGGCTTAGACGGGTCACTCCTGAAAGATATAATACCAAAAGAAATAAAAGTATATGCAAGTTTCAGGATTAAATAGAGGCACCTAAGTTCAAAAAGTTCTTTAACCAATGTTTTCAATTACTAGTTTTGTTTTTAATAATTATGCCAATGCATTGCATATTATAGTAATATTCTTCATTATTTTTCAGAAACACACTTTGTAAATGTATAGATACTTAAAACAAATCTGTAATAAGAGATGCCCTTAACGGTAGACGGACGGCAGCCGCGCGGTGCCCTCTCTAACAATTCGTGCGTCTACAAACTAAACCCTTTCGCGCGGTCTGCGCCAATAATGAAATCTGGGGTGTGAAATAAAAAGAAAAAACTCTCTTAATTAAATTTTCTTTTAGCAAAATTTAATAAACGTAGGGGCGAGTGTGCCGGCCGCCCGCGCCCGCGCCCGCGCCGGTGCCGCCACCTGCCGACCGGCTGAGCCGACCGTTACTACATAACTGTATTTATTTGGAAAACGGGACTCGTATTTTTGGAAAATGTTTTCAGAAGAAAATTGTTCTGTGTTTTTTAAATAGTAATTTTATTCGAAATAAATCGGGTGACTTTGCAATGAAGATCATCAATTTTCCTATTATCTGATTTTCAGGAAGTTGATTATGTGGGGCCTGTGCATGAACTGCATGCACACAGCATTACAAACTAGCTTGTTATAAAGAAAAAGAATTTAACGTATTGATTTGTAAAGGAAAATATTTAGAAGTATGCAAGGATTTTAAATCCCTTCAAAAACAGAGTCAAAGGTTTCAGTTGGTATTCAATTTTATGCTCAGTGAGCTTACGAACATTAGTAGCAAATCCATGAGATAGGCGTCCAGCGCTAGATGCGCGATAGGCAGCGCCGCGGTGCTGGAGCGTTATTTAAATAAACACTTAGCAACAATAAGCGATAAGTGCCGCGCCGCTCAAACTTGCGGCAGATACCGACCGACATACGCACGGTACAGACTGCAAAACAGATACAGTCGCCAGCACATCAAGCTACTAAAATCTGTCAAATTTCTTAAATAGATTTTCAACTTTATCGCTATAGCATTAGGTTCAAGGTTGATTGGGGAAATTTGACCTTCGGGACCTTGATGGGCTGGCGTCTGTACATTGACTTTTCGATAAACTGAAAAGATAATTCAATAATTAGAAAAAACTTTTTATATTTGTAGCAATTCGTTGAAAGAAAGGTTCTGTCAGGCATCTCTCTGAAAATCTCGACGTATCTACTCAATGTCACGTTTAATTTAAGACATACCTACTTTATTTGGTCGTACAAACTTATTACTTCTTTCGTTCATAGAAATGAGTAAGAATAACTAAAGAACAGCAACTCCATTTACTTATCAAGTTAGCTGCGAGTCAGAGCAACAATTTTCTTATTTGCGAGGGATACAAAAAGCCACACCATCACGAATCGCGTGTAACTAATACTTCACATTAATAATTACAAATACCTATATAATTGCAATGGCCGCTCAGCGCTTGCGTTGGCACAGCGGCACAGCGCACTGTTTCTTCATAAATAACCACCAATGTATGGATTCCTCTCAAATTATTTAGCAGTATATAATGCTCATTTAGCTGATGTGAGCTCGTAAGCTCGCTCCCGTCACATTACCGTTGCACCGCGGAATGATTGAGATCGATGGTGGTAACATTCAGCTGCATTGTTGCTGTTCCACCTTTCTATTCTTAATTATCAAAGAAATTGTTGATAAATCAAGTGTCTGTAATTTTGTTGTGATTTATTTATTTTTGTTGAGTTCTACTTAATTTTCTGCAGTGATTATGTTTGATGCAGTTTTAAATCAACGGACATTAATTGCTTCCCACATCTTTATTAGAAATAAAGATGTGGTGGGTGATTTATTAGAAATAAAATTAAACAATATTTTACACAAAATAAGACTCGACAAAAAATAAATAAAGATTCAGTGTTTGTGAGTAATGTGCTGACGGTACGGGGTGAACCTTACTCCACGTATCATAGCCTCATGAATAATGCACGCCGCTCCAAATAATATACGATTACACTGTAGTCTGTAGGAAAATGCACTTTCTTTGTCTCGTGTGTTTGTCCGCCGAATTCGGGTAATGACCGCCACTAACGCAATGCCTTGCGCTGACTTATGGACGAAACTTACCGTTGTTATGTACACTAGTGAAGATGTTTGGCTTGATAAACTTGATACCTTAATTTTAAACATAGGACAATTTAATTCAAGTATGATTTTATTTATTTATGGTTAGTTGATGACTTGTGTCACAATTTAATGCCTATATTAGAATGACTTGCAATAATGCTGTATTACGAGTTTGTTGTTGATAAAATGTGTTACTGCAAGCAGGAAGAGTTTTCATTTCAGTTTCCATAATAAAGCATTGAACACAACGTCTATTGTTGCACGAGTAACGTCTGTACGTCACCGTGACATCAGGTAACAGCGCCTGGCTCGGTATAATCGTAACCTTCCTAATCGCTTCTAAAATAATCTACGTTATTTTATTTAATGCTCTAATTGTTCTTTTTCTACCACCGCGTCTAGATCTAAGTTAATCAGCGCGAAGTAGACGGTGTTCGTATTTTATTGTTTTTAAACTACTACCATTTTCGTCATTTAGACGAGTCGCTCTGTGCGCGTTATAATTTGTCTGAGAATCCTAATTTCATCTTCAACATTTTGTTGCTTTTCCATTTGAGTCGAAAATCAAAGATACTTTCAACTCTTTTTTTAAAATTTAAGATCGTTCAATTACACGAATCGTTTGATCTCCTCATTGTTATCGAGCAAAATCATGAGAAAAGTCATAGTTAGTGAAGTGATTGTGCAGTAAACGGTTACGCCCATCGGCGGGCGTCGATATTGTTAGCATGTGTTCAGACGCGCCACGCTCGTGCCGGATCGTCGTTATTAGCGTATCTGTTAATTGCACAATTTGCAGCTGCTCCGCGGGCTTGCCGCGCCACAGCACGGGCCAGCACGTGCTGTAGCACCACTCGTGAACGTAGTTCTATTGAGTACCTGAAAATTGCATAGGCCTACTTAACCCATAATGGTCGCGTGGGGTGTTACACAACACAGCACCTCCTTAAAGGTTTAGAACTTTTTAAATACTGAATTTTGAGCGCTGAAGTTCCCGTTAGCTTCATAAAAACACGTGTCCTATCAAGTATCGAGCATAATCGTGATTTTGTATGTTTTTCGTTTTAATTTATATGACCGGGGTGTCACGCACCCCACGTGACCGTTTACGTAACTTTTTAGGTGCGACGAATTAAGGATTATGGTACTCATCAGACTTTCTAAGGAAGGACACTAAATTAAAGATATTTAGCTTTTTATGTAAACTTCAGATCAATGATGTATTTTCTTTTACCAATATCACGCCACAACAAAATCTCTTGCTTTTCTATTCTGACTTATCTCTCATAGATGTTAGCCACAGACTGAACCCACTACAGTGACATTGTAATGTAAAATCGCTGTGAATTATTTATTTGCGTGATCAGTCCAAGGACCGAACGTGGGACAGTGATCGCTTCCCAGAAGCGACAGCATAGCATCTATTACGCGACACGCCTTACTGTGGGAACGTTCGAACATAGCTGAGGAGCTGATAACCTAGTCATAATGTAATGGTAGTAGTGAATGCCTAATGCGAAGGGACTACATATTTGTGCCTAGTTTATCACAAGAATTTGTGTATTTGTACGTCTACGCTACACTACCCTGTGATAAAATTATATAATAACATAAAATAAGATTTCAATCTGTTTCATGTAAGTACCTATACATATTTCAAATTATCCCACTTTCTTCAAAACTACAATACAAAAGTCAAATCAATCACGCAGGTCCAGGCTGTTGCGTGTCTTTGGTTTGATTCCCGGATTGGGTTTTTTTACTATTCACAATATTAAAGTCTGAAGTTCGGAATATTAAATCGCTTTAATGCTGAAACAGAGGGCACCTATTTAGAAAATGATGTCAAAATAAATAGTTGATAATATCGATCAGTCGATGCGCATTATTGCAATAATGTACAAATATTTAACTGCCATTGTTAATAATTAATAAGTACCGTATCGTCGAACGACGCTAAAGGTCAACAGACGACACTGAACACTAGACAACAGAACTACTCGTCGTAATGAGGAGGTGTTATTTTATATCGACGTCGGATGTGTAGGGAGGTGCAAAATACTATGAAATGCCTTCTCGTAATACCGAGAACTGTAAAAAAGAACTTACGGAGAGGGGACACAAATAAGGAGTTGTAGATTGACTGTACCAAATTACATATTGTGTTGGTAAATAGACAAACTGTCCACCTCATGGAAAGTGGTATTGGCGCCAAAGGACACACCGGCAACATCAGTTTTTGAGGTGCTTAATTATGAAGTTTACCATTGCGCCTGAAATCGTCAAACCAGTAGATGGCTACATAGGCTTGCATTGCTAGAGGAAATATAATATGGCCGGATGACAAACTGCCAGAGGTTGAGCCATAAAACGACTACTACAGTTAGTGGTTGGTTTCTAGCAGAGCCACGCGCACGAACCGACTTGCTCAGCACTGCGCCACCGACGCGCGCCTTCCACGCAGGCAAGACGGAAAGCGCACAGAAAGGCATAAAGGGGGAGCAGGCCTAAGGTATACTCAGGAGTGAGTGGAACAGGGATACCAATAATTATGATGGGGATGATTGTACTCTCCCGGGCAAGCGGTCGACTGTGTTTTTGTATTTAAAAAAGACAAACCGACGACATGTTTCTTTACGCAAGATTGTTCCCTTTCCACAAAGGAGTAGTGGTCAAAGAAGTAGTATTCAAAAAGTAATAATGCGGCTGTCGAAACGCGTACGAGACGATTGAAACTTAAACGTTTGTCTTCAACAGTGAGATATGAGACGTTACAATACAAACAGTAGAGTGTAGTCACCTCTGCGGGTAGGGAAGGTACGTCAGAAGGCGCACTTCATACGAACAGCTAACACAACAGCTGGCGATAGACGGCACAAGAAACAGAAATACCGAATACCGATAGAGTCTGGGCCTCTCGGCTTTGTGGATAAATAGTATCCCGATCAACTTAAATTCAACTTTTGTTGAACAGAACATGGGCATATATGGGAGACACAAGACAAGGCCTTCTTCAAGCCGAAGTCTCTGAAAGATGATAATTACTATTATGGTAAATAATAACAGTTTGTTGACGATTCCAAATGACAGTACAATTGCTAGGGTCTTCGTTGCACTCCTACATCTAAGCAGTGATTTTCTTTTGAGAGAGGCCGCTGCCTTCCCGTTGTACCGTATGCACCATTAACGGTGCAAAGGAGACTAATTAGTTTCGTTTGCACCATTAATGGTGCAAAAGAAACTGCGTTGATAGTATGGTCTCATCACCACCATTGATACCATTGAGAATGGTGCAAACGAAACCGCTTTCATAGTATGGTCTCATCTGCACCATGATGAGATGAGATGAGATGAAACTATACTATCAATGCAGTTGCAGCACTGTGAAAGAATTTCTGAGATTTCTGTTTCCTTTCATGCAACCACTGGTTCTTCTGTATGTCGTTCTAGTCGCGGGTACGTGTCGTATGCACGTCACGCGCGCACATCTCGCAGCGCCGCGACGTCGCCGCGCGTAGTAGCGCGTGTGTGGGGGGCCTAACGTTGGATTCTCATCGCACGGGTATTTTTAGACGCCGCCACTTGGTTACAAGTATACAGCCATGTTGAGGTAATGCAACCTATTAAACTTATCTTCATTCAACACATTGCAAACAGGAACATCGTCTCATATGGGACTTAATTTACTGCGCACTAATTGTAGGTATTACAAATTTTAAATAGATTCAAATTCTCAGTAGATACGTGTCTACCGACGTTTTACTAAAAATGTCTATAGGCACGTAAACCTACTCATAACATATATGTAAGTGATTTGTTGTAAGTTTCAAGCGCTATAAACAATCAAGGATACAATCTTCATACATTACGATATCGCCCTTTGAAAGTTGCAGTCAGAGTTGCGTCAGGCGCACTTCCCGGCGCGGTGTACCACCAGGCAGGCGCGCAGGCGCGCAGGCGCAGGTCTGTAGGCGCAGGTAGGAAGTAATAGTTTACCGCAACAACACCTGTTATTGGCCAAGCATAAATAACACCTTTATGCACTAATGCTTTACTATGCATGACACTGTCCGCATCACTTTGCAGTCCATTGCCTTCTCACTACAGAGCTGACATGGATGTCTGCTAAGACAAACAGCAATGAATCAGAAATAGGAAAGTGCCAGGCTAAGAGAATACTCACACTTGGCCGTATCAATCAAGCACTTCGGCAGAACTGTAATGTTGTTTATGTTAGCGCTGATTGATATTAATAAGTGTAGTTAGACTTTACCTGCCTACTTTAAACTGTCAAGAATACCTACTCTTTAACTTTTTCATAGTTAAGTAAACAAGGTGCATGTCCAGGCATGTCATATGATACCGCGAACATGTCCTCGATGACTATCTAACTTCTATTTGTAAAGACAATAATTATAATCTCGACATTGTACAGAACTAAACATTAAATACATTATTTATTCATGGCAAGGGAAACAACAATGTAATGGGAATGTGATAGAAATATGAGCTTAAGCATTCGATGAAGGTAGAGTTTCTGCGTGGTACAAAGGTAAGGCTGTGTAAAGATATCTACATATTAGAACACGAAGCGGTCACTTAAGCACATATATGGGTACATCTGTCTAGTGTCTGAAGCTCCAACTAAAACTTTGTCACAAATCAATGTTGGTGTCGCGACAGCACGTCATGGCAAGATGAGTTCATAATTCGATTCAACCCATGTTTGCCAGACAGTCGTTTATAAAACGTGATGAATCCCACAAACGTCTTCCGTGGTGAACGGGCGAGGGCGACATGTGAACGGCCGCTAAGTCACAGCTCTCGCCCTTGAAATAAAAGGTCCGCAGCGAAAAGTATATTAATATTCAGTGTATCTTGAGGGAAGTTAAATAGCCGTGTATTTGTATTCGTTATCCTCCGAGTGTAACCGCTTACGTGTGAGCCGAATAGTTGAGCGACGCGACCTGACGCCGTGTCCGTTGTCGCACGATACGACAAGTGAAACAGCATCTATAATGTGGATAGTATCGCGAAGATATGGCTGAGGAACTACTCAATAACACCTGTAGATAGCTTGCGTCAACACTCCTCAAACATGTTTTTGCGCTACAAGAACGAGCAGCCAGATCTTTCGAAGCATGTTTCAGGTTCTGCAAAAGTTGCCATCAATAGAAAGGTTTCAGGTTGTTTGTCACCTGTAAGTATGCTTCATATCACAAACATTGTAATGACAAAAAGTACGGCAGGAATTTGGCTGCCATACAAAAACGTAAAACCCAAATTGGCACACTAGTGCAGTCCTGATTTCTTGAATGACCTGATACATGTGAACAACGTAGCCGCGCACTAACAGCTTTGTCTGGTGTCAGCGTGGCGGACCGCGGCGGTGGCGGCGGCGGCGGCGCGGTGTGCGGGTAGCATTAGTCCGCATTAGCCACGCCGCTGCCGCTACGTGTCCCATTGTACGTCTACCTTAGCTCTCCGGTAGGTGACCATAGGCAACAATACGTCGCGACGCAACTGACGCGGGTGGAACATTGATACCACACGTCGCAGGAACCATTGTTTCTAGAGAGGCGTTACCGCGTCTCATCCTTGTTGCTACATCATTGTCGTGTTAGTTTAAGAAGTGAAAGAAATGTATGCCTCATCAGAAATAGAAGAACATTGTAAAGCGTAGTCCGGGATGACTAAAATCTAATCGAAACATTACGCATTCACTATACAAAGTGTACTAAGTAGTAGTGGGTGGTGTTTAGGTACCTACTGCTGTTGACAATGGCTCGAGCCGTTCTGTTGACCCTATAAAGGACAACTATCAAGAATGTACGCGCTGCTAATAGTAGACAACCTTGAACACCGCCAACTTAGCAATAAACAATGAGATTTTACTCCAACTACTAATAAATTCCAATGCTACTTAAACTTACGAGTGCAGCACTGGCCACGACTTCGTGTCCAAACTCTGCCGCACCATACATAATGTTACTGTAGCTATCTAACAAAGAACAATAATTTAATATTCCCCAATAGAAAAAGCAGTATAATCCTCGTCTCACTAAATAGGTATACTTAATCAATGAGAATCTAAGCATTAAGTCCCCCACGCCGCCGATACGTATCGAATCGGGATGACGTCTCATTCGTCCGATTTATAGCGCGTGCACACTGCGACCGATCGACGTGCTCGACCACCCATATACAAAAAAATATTTGAGTAAAGCAAACGGCAAAACAGTAGTGCAAAAATTAGTCTGTACTGAATGTTTGTAGCATGTGGCGTTACGGAGTCTCGTAGCAGGCGTAGTATGAACGTAGCGTGACGCAACATTTTGCATGGCGTTCGATTCCCGCGCGGCTATAAATCATGCCGTCCGACAAGCGAACAAAGCCGGGTAACGCGCCGTGTCTTTGTGGATTTTGAGCGATTTCGGTTTATAATCATTTTTCATCCCGCTATGCCGCGTGCCGTGCCAGAATTTTACGCTGATCACCGATATACGAGCTTTGTTAGTATTGTGAACAAGTTCACTTTATTTGTGGCCCATTTACTTCTTCTTCTTCTTGTAAAGTCAAAGTCCTGATTGAGTTATACCTATTTTATTAGTTTTTATATTGTTTTTATTAGAGTGGGTAGGTCATTGTTGATAACATAGATCTACAGAATAATATCATTTACAAAGTTCAAGTTGCACGTTGCATGTTTAAGGTCGCAAAACATTCGTTACTATTGATCACCATTTTAAAAGGTAAAAAAAAATATCTTTTACAATTACAGATTGACTTTTTAAATCATTATAGCTAAGCAATTCTCGTCACAACTTTTTTCCACAGATGATACTGCATTGAGATGTCACCGGTGAGGTGACCGTGGGGGGTGGCGGGCGTGGAGGGGGAGCGCCCAGTTCCCATGGAGCACGTCTCTAATTAATCATAATAGCGGTTTTTATACCAATGTAATGAGGCAATACATTTTTGTCAATTGTTTTTAGCTGCACGTCTTAGTGCTGACCCGCTACCCGTTGGCGTGCGCCGCGCGGTGCGCCTTGACCGGCTGAGGCTCGCGTGTCACTAATAGCTAAGCCCAAGGTTCATATGAGAGATTCGACATCAATATGGGCGAGTTAGATAATGTATTTTTTGTTTCTTCAGATTAGGGTCGAAGGTGGATGCTAGTACATTGCTACTTGTGCTGGCTACGTATCACTGTCGTAGCTCTGACGTGGAAACGGCGGCACTGAAACTTTTCAATCTACAATTTCATGTGCCTAACACATGAAATTGTAGATTGAAGAGTTTCAGAGAGTTGTTTAGTGCCAAATAAGAAAGTAGAGTATGTACCTAAAGTTCTACTTTTAGCTATAGGCAGCCGGAGCCACTTTCGACAAATTTGTTTTTGTTATCGTCATGGTTGCCGCTTTGTTCCAGCTGCTTACTAAAGCCCTTCTGCCTTTTATGCCATACTTCCGTGTATTTTTGTGTTCTACCTGTTAATCATATTGGGACATCTCCTAACCTGTGCTGCAGTTGCAGGCGTTGAGCGACGCGTCGCGCGTCGTGGCAGTTAATCGCATGTCGCGAGTAAGCGCAGTTTAGTGTCGGCATGTAAGACAAACGCGACGCGACAGCTTCGTTCGCGCGTCGCTGATTAATTGTACGAGCGCTCCTTTAGAACTGCGTCATTATCCCCATGCTCCTGTGAAGTTAGGAAAATGCGTGAATAAATGTGGGCCTACAATATCCTAATGTAACATGAAACAGCAGACGCCATCGATGGGTCGTTAATTACCTGCTACCAACTCTTTTTACTTCATTACAACAGGGTAAGGAAGTGGTTCAAGAGCTACTGCTGCGCATGCTGTCCAGGTTTCAAGTCCCAGGTCGGACAGTGTCATTAGTTATTGTTTTCCATAAGTAAGCACAGTAGCAACCCAGAGTGTAGATTTGTGCCCGATTAATGGTGACAATGTGACATGTACCTCTACACCTCTGTCTCCTAGCCCTTTGAGAATCTCATGACGTATTGTATATTATGTAGAACAGTGTTCGTTCTATTTCGCACTACTTAACAAACTTTAATCACCGTCTCCACTTAAACAAAAAATAATCATAAAAGAAATCAAAGTCTAAACATATTAAAAACGTCTAGTTAGCACATAGTGAAGTAAAGCTGTGTTCACGACGACACGACAGCACGATTATCGCGACAAAACGTAGTTCAGCCGGGTGCCAGGACTAATGCGCGCGGCTGATGAATGCGCGGTGTGAGCGATGCCTACGATACGCGCGCAATTATTTACACCTTTACTGCACAAGTCGTTGTACGTTGAACCTTTAATGATCCAGTAATTAGTAGTTGCCTTAAGATATTGGCATATCCGCAAGCCTGCACTGTTAAGCGAGCTGTTCTTGCTAGGCTACTTCTAAATAAATTAGTATATAAGGTCCCATTAAAATAGGTGGACAAATTTTAACACAGCGTTCAGTACGTCTAACCAATGATATACTAGCAAAAAAAAAAATGATTAAAGTGATTTTATTTTGACCTAATGGATGTGTTTATTCTAGAGTGCCGCCGGCAATTTATTATTTTAGGTCAAAATAAAATCACGTTAATCAGTGTTTTTTTGCTTGGATATCATTGGTTAGACGTACTCGTACTGAACGCTGTGTTAAAATTTGTCCATCTATTTTAATGGGACCTTAAATACGTAAATGTTAAAACAATATTAAAGTTTAAATTCGATTTATGAAACAACTGGTGATTTTACATAAGTATATACGTTGTATTAATCTATATATATATATATAAAAATCTCGTGTCATGGTGTTTGTGATCGCACTCTTCCGAAACGGCTCGACCGATTTTTATATTCTTTTTTGTTCTAGATCATACATGAGCACCTTCTAGTTACGGAGATATTGGGGGTCAAAGTTTTTAACAAGTTTATTTTTTAAATACATGTTTTTAATGTAAGATTTTTATATATTATAGTTATTTTATATTTATTACTTTAAACAACTCTACGACCTTCGCACTATTCAATCCATCGATCAGCACAATGTTTTGAGTATCTTACATTGAGTCCTACCATAAAAAGTGATTTTTACCCAAAAAAGAAAGTCGTTTCCCAGCAATATTTTTTGCGTAAAGTTACTTAGTTTGATGTTTGTATGTACATAATGCTTGGTTGATGGCTTCGTTAAGGGTCTTGTTACACCATGTATTTCAAATGTCACGCGGACGAAGGTCGCGGGGCACAGCTAGTTATCTATAAGAACTGTTTTATACAAATCACTTTTATTATTAACAATTCGTCCTTTTAACAAAACAAACTCGTATAATGAGATATCCCCTTCGGACGAACAACAACCCTTGCGATGGACGGAGTACAGTCGGCCACGCAAACTAGTTGCTGTTTTACAAAAAAGATGCAATAACCTCTTAACTTTTTTAAATAACCTTGTAAGTCCTGTAAAATTAATAAAGTTTCATATTTTTTTTAACTAAGCTACCTAACGCGAGGGCTGGTCCGAGGAAGCACGGGAAAAGAGCACACGGCAGGAATTGGGGGAGGCCTTTGCCCAGCAGTGGGACAGTACAGGCTTATAAAAAATATGGGTACCTACTTGGAATGGACAGAAGTTAAATATTAGTTTTTCAGTGATTTATTTCATTAAGTTTATTACTTACTAAGTTTTATATCTCACTATGTTATGTAACATTAAATTACTTGTATGTATGTGTATATTAATATATGTAAATTACACTAAGGGGATAACAAAACCAAAAAACTGTGACACATTGTAACGGTTTTTTTCCTAAGCCACAAGATGAATGCAGAATTGACTAGAATTATTCAAATATCCACTTGCACTCGGCGTCGTATGGGAATTTATTTATATTAGTGTACTTGTACAGAACCTGTTCTAGATGATAATGGTGTTTGATTGTCTCCCCTTGCATGTACCGGTCAGCCTCCGGACCCGATGCACCGCGCACCCGGCACTCTAAACAACAATGCGTTACAAATAAAATATTATAAAAATAATGTAACAAAAATTAAAGATATTTCTCCAAAATATCAAAGTTCGAGAAGTCAATGCTGAATGTGAGAATGGTTACCTACTGACTAATACGTATATAAATCTATATTTGAGAAAGAACAAATATTTTCGTCTTAGAAACCAACTCTGTTACGAAGTAAACTATAATTTAGTTTGGATGACAAAATTAATGTAAAAAGCTTGGATGAAACAGCGATACCAATGTATGTGCCGTTACAATCATATGCAAACACCGTCCTTGGACCGTTCGCCATTAGTGATGCGTAATTAATTTAAATATATTCAAGGTGGGTTCACTTTCGGACTACTGATATGATTTTTACAAAACCATACGGAAATAAATCAGAAAAATGCGCCTTTGTAGATTGTGTTAGAGGAGCGCAGGCGCAGGTGGACGATACTTTTATTTTGTGCTGACTGTACGAAAGTGTAAACTGTAGAACAAATATTTGATCGGCAGATTTGCGGTTGGTGCTGACGATTTTTGATAAAACCTTTATCTTCACTTACATTGACTTCTATCACATTTATTCAGGGATATACATGAACAGATTTTTTATAATAAAAAGTTTCCTAAATTGTTGATCTATTGTCAATAAGTTTCCATTCTTTCATTTTCGTGTGATCAGTGGCTAACCTGGTGTCAAAGTTTTCCATTGGCAGATATTTAAATTGTAAATCGTCCGTACGTCACTCAGCAGTACATATACCTACTCATATTGTATCAGTTCAGTTTTTGTACGTCATTGTTGTTTTGATCTTTCCCCTGTACCTACCTATAGGAATCGTGACTTTGTCGTGAACCCTGTCGACAAACATCACGCGTACAACTATTTTCAGTTTGAAGTTTGAGTATTTTGACAAATTAAACGAGTAAAAGCTGTATCTATGTAAATAAAGAAATACGATTTTCCGGCAGCCCTCGCACGTCGCCATATCAGTGAATTGCACCCAAGCAAAGCCCATTGCTTGGCTGCAATTTACTGATATGGCGACGTATTGTCAAAAAATAGAGAATTCTGTGATTAATCTGAAAAAAAAATTGATTGTACACATATTTTTTCTAAATAATGGTGAACCACATCAAAATCCATGCGTATTCTTGAAGAACTAAGCGGTCACTCAGACAAAAACACGGAAAAGCAACATAGTTTTAGACTGTGTAACTTCGAGCTTAGTCCTCGCACGTAATCAACTCTGTCTGAAAACACTGCAGACGAAGATAGTCCAGTAGCTGCATGTAACAGGATGCTGCAGCGCGGCTCGCGGCGCATGCGCGAATGACGTATGCGGCGCGCGCACATTCTCATGGTAATCTGCATGACGACACTCACTTAACACATGCAAATCGTATATTGATAAACAAATAATGGTATTATAAGTTTTATTGCGCATTGTCGGCCCTCGGCAGTCGGCCGGTGCGCGGTGTCGCTGACCGCTCACTCCAACAGATTTGAATTTATAATATTTTTTTATTGTTTCGCCTCCATTGTATAATATTTGTGTTACTACTATAGTGGCTTGTGGTTGTATCGTTAACACTGAGCTGTCGTAACTTTATAATCGACCACTTATGTCAAGTAGTGTTGACTTTTTTATTTTATTTTATTATTTTCGGAAAACTTACAGCTAGGCAGGCACTATAGTTTCGTTAATAACAAGAATATGGCCAATTGCAGGTTTTCACGAATAAAATTGTCACGTTAGGTGTAAAACACTTGGTTGCTGTGAAACAGAAATATCCTGATATACTTATTTAGTACGGCGTAGCATATCGTAGCGTAACGTGTCTTCACGTAGCATTTCGTAGCGTGAGCATGTCTTGACGTAGCATGTCGTAGCGCAGCTTATGACTGTAATGGCGGGACGAATCCGTCATTTTATACTGAACACGACTGTAACTGAATTCGACTAATGATAATATCTAATTATAGATATTTTCTTTACCTTATCGAATTATCGGTCGTTCTGTCGATGTTCTATAAAAAAAGGCTATTTTTTCACTCTAATAAGTAATAAATCTAATAAATAAGTAACGATTCTGTAGCTATTTGACAACTTGGCAACTGGTCCTGAAGTACCAATCTTAGGCGCGTACTAATGTGGCTAATTATCTTGGGACGTGTCAACTAACCGGCTCGCCGATGACAACTGACTGACATTTACACAACTGTGCAACGTTCTGTTCCAAGTGTATTGTAAGGCCACCATACTCGCTACATTCAAATAATACAATATTTGCGCGCGTTTGTTCCAACTATTGTAAATTCTATATTTTGACAAGTGGACGCGAATTGGCACGAATTTGGCAACAAGACTGTCCTTGAAACGCGCGAAATCGATTTGTATTTCGGATTTCTTTCCACATGGCACCCATTTTACTTACATTAACTGAAATTATTAAACTATACCAGGTGACTGGATGAAATGCTTCGGGGAAATACAGGCGTTAAACATATAATCAAGCCAGCAACATTACAATGTTAGGTCTTTTATTGCTAGTGTCCGTCGCAGTAAGTTTCAGATGTGTTTCACTTGTAGAGAGGCCACATATCGCGTCGTTACAAGAGAATGGTTTACCCGTGATTCTCAAATCTTATTCTATGATCTCAAGTAAAGTCTTTGACTACAAGAGCTACTTAGTCAATAACGCAAATTGTCTGAATTTCGAGGTGCTAACAATGTTCTAGCTTATCTTTCTGATCGGGCATATAACAGTAACGTACAAAGTGTGTCTAACAGCCGCGTCCTCCCACACCAGCTGACTTGGCTGAGAAACAGATTGCTTGCTGGTTGCTGGTGGTTGGAGCCGTACAACCTGCGATCACTACTGCAAACGTGTTGCGATAGTTATTATCACTCCAAACGATACTCTCTGTACGGTTATAATATCATTGGTAAATGTGCCGGCTGCACTCGCGAATCTTCTCGATTGACAAGCTTGTCAGTGGCGTATGTCAATCGAATACCTTTTTGCCATTTCCATCATCGTTGCGCACTTTGTCTAGGACATCAGTTCCTTGTCAATTGTATATTTATGCCGAAGATGGAATATGAATGTTTTTTTTTAATGTAGTAATTAAAAGAATGACATTGAACAATGCAAGTTATTGATATTAAATGATAGAGTCCTCATACCTGACTCTAACGTCGACATAAAATCTATGAGAGGGTATCTCAGGACCTCACTGAGTTTGGATAAGATATTATTAAAATCGTGCGTTTTATTTTTGTAGCTGTTTTAAGAATAGCTCATCAGCTGCGGTGGTGAGGGTCCGCCTGTGGTGCGTGGGCAGTAACGTGATTACGAGCTAACTGGATTACTGCCAGTCACAAAGGGGGGGGGGGCTACGAGTGCCAACTGATTTGTTGAGCCGCTGTCTTAATAAACATGTAAATAGACTTGATTTCAATTAGAATATTTCTTTATTAAAAACTATTTGACGATGTCCTAACAATCTAACTTCAGGTATTTTAGCATGTTCTATCACTTGGTTGATCCCAGGATAGTCATCATATAAGCTGAAGCTTATATGATGACTATCCTGAAGCTCCTAACGTGCGCCACCCGCTCTCAGTACTATACCACTCACTTTAATAGCATTATCAATCGTAAGAACTACCAACCCGCATCGCATGGATCATACTGTACCTTTCCAATAATATGCAATGGCTCCGGATCACAAACTGCTTACAGCTCCATAAGATAACCGCTCTTTTGCTGTCTTCTTCTTGATTTCATGTCGACGTTTCATCCATAATATTATAAAGTGTAGGCCCAGTAGGTGGCCACGTCTATGAGACTGTTCACAATATTCAGTGGATACAGTAGATGAGTAGGAGCTACTCTGAGCTACCGAGAACTCTCCAATAAAAATATCTAATACCACTTTCGTTCCCCTGGGGTTCGACCCACGACCACTACCGACCACTACTAACACCAAGGAGTAAGCGTTTAAAGGCTTTTCCAGCTGACTGGTGTCCGTATAAGGAGTCAGTTCATAAAGGGTACTTAATATAAATTACGCGTCCTTCACGGCGCGTCGCGGGGTGGGCAGAGCTCGGACTGATTCGATTACTGGTGTGGATGCGCGGCTTGTCGCTAAATATTCATAAAGCTGTTACTCACGCTTTTGATCTTTAGTAGTGTGATCGAATTGTATCTACAAATATACAATGATGTGTTGAAAATGTTGAAAAGCAACTTTATTTAAATTTAATTTGGTCTATGGTAATTAATACGAATGTGACGCAAGCTTTTTCTTAAAAATTGTTCGTTCGAGAGTCAGTTCTGTTGGCAAACCACTCTTCTATCATTTCACACAGCATAGGTAGACATGAGAAAAAATAACTTGCGTCAGATCTACTTTTTATATTTTCCTTCGCAACATCAAAAGTAACGGACATTCGTGAAGCAAATTAGATTCTCTAACAAGACCAAATGCTAATGCATTTAAATGCATAAATTAACCGATTGAACCACAAAATAATTTGATTACCCTAACATCCTACATTATATTCTACTCAATAAACCACACTTGATCACAATATACGAAATGCGACTTATGAATATGAGTTTACCATTCTATTCCACATGAACACACACCAACAGACAAACTACTTGCAATAAATGCAGTGCTAAGTCATTGCGTTAGTGCAAGTGTGGGGTCTGACCGGGCAGCGAACACTGTGCAGTCTGCCCCCGCCCGGGTAATGTGCACAGTGATCAATCAGCCAGCAACTATGTGCTGTGGTACAAATGACGCGTTTTGTTCACAATCATGTGGTTTGGGGAGATAATGACGTCTAATGTTCGGATTGTCTATTGTTAATTTGGTAAAAGTGATTTAGAACAGTGTGTCGAGTTGAAAACATGTGCTATTCACATTTGTAGACAAATTGTTAGGGTCATTTTGTGTTAATGTATTGGATTAAAAACTACCAATATACGGTTTGGACTTTTTACAACAGACTGGTAACGCCTACATTTCATGCGAATAAATGATTCTTTATTCTTGACTTGCTCAGTCGATAAATAATATGCTAAGTTATCTCACCGTCAAGTATTTTTTCTCGTTTCTCATATACAACCAGACTAAGAAAAAAAAAGATATTGAACGGATGAATATGGGAATCGAACCATGCATGAGTACACAGACAGCAGACTTGTACCCAATGCACCGAAACTAGTCAATAACATACGGAAATCGAATAATTATCGTTTGGAAATTGAATGAATGATAATGATCGGGTTAATATAATGTAATGAGACAATCAACATGATCAGTGTAATTAGCGCTGTGTCATGTGTTTGTACAAGTGTCACGAAGATGTTTGTGATCGGAGACTGCTCCCAGTGCGAGCTGCGCGGGGAACTGAAGAACTGATGTTAAGTAAAGGCACGTGTAGAGTTAATTCTAAACACGAACTAGGGAAGAGGAAGAGGTTGGTTGTGGGAGCCTCTCCTCGCAACTGTTTTATTAAATAGCAATTAAGGTAATCCCGCAACAAAACGGTTCAATGACGTGTACGATGATTTATGTACATAAATCGTCATACACCGCTACCGAAATCTTTACATAAAACTTCAATATCGTTATAACTGGAACAGGAGCAAATTCATTAACGACTCATACAAATCAACTGGAGAGCTCACATCAATAACTACAAAATTAATCGAAGTTATGTTAACTAGCGTTACACGCGGGTCCGCTCGTCCATCAGCGCGATACCATCGTCTGTCAATAACATCCTCGCGTTTCATGTCACTTTTATTAAACTACAACAATTTCGGTTTTGTAAAACTACCCACACAGCCGCGGACCTTGGGTCGCTATAACCGCGGAAACTATCCAAACCAAAACGAAATAACCGCAACAACTACACTCGCCAATTTCAACTCTGAAGTTTGCGAATTAAGTTCAATTCAGTTTGGCAACCGTGTCATATGTGTGTTGTATTAGAAATATTTGTGATATTTTGGAGTATGGTAACATCTGCCTTTATTTACGTTTTGTCTGGAAACAGCAGCACAATAGGTGCGGCGAATCGGACGGCTCTACAATAGCCCCGCGGCCGCGAGGGGGCGCCACTTACACCGCACGCTTTTTTGAACAAAATGACCTTCTGTTTGGAAGATTCGCCATTACTGTTTTGCTGCAGTTCGCGAAAACTATGTTTCAAGCATTACATGACATTTCTCTGCGGAGTCGTGTGCTGACAGCAAATATTA
Organism: Eugnorisma glareosa; assembly: GCA_947578425.1. Taxonomy (NCBI): domain Eukaryota; kingdom Metazoa; phylum Arthropoda; class Insecta; order Lepidoptera; family Noctuidae; genus Eugnorisma; species Eugnorisma glareosa. Next base: position 22,244,287 of record OX387961.1, read on the forward strand.
CTGCGACTGCGACCTCATTAACAACTACTTGTGTACATGCGATAAAGAAAAAAATTTACTTGCAAGTTGATTTAAAATGATAGGTACACCTGAAAGTAGGTTTCCTAAGCAACTTAACTAATTGGTTGCCTTGAGTACCGACTTATTACCTAATGGATCAGGTACCTTTCTATTGTTTTGCTAGGGTTAATGACCAGCACTTGAACTTTATAGCTCATGTGCCATAGCCATGATGGCTGTGGCCGTGAGTCGGGAGGAGGCAGCCGTAGCGATACAAAGTCAAGTGATCTAGCGCGTCATGTCGCCTCCCCAAACAAGACATAATGGAACAATTAAAATGCACGTGCTCGCCGCAGTTACGAGTGAACCGCACTCCACGAGTCAAAACCGCGACATATGGCGTCCCGCGCGTGTGGCGCCCTCCGCGCGACAAATTACGGTTTAAGAGATTGCCATCAATACGAGAAGGTACAAACTGTCCGATCCATTAGGAACAAATGGCGTTATTTAGCGTGGCCGGCACTCCGACAGTCCAGCAGGCACCAACACAGCCGACAGACACTCCGCCACGCGCTGACTTACTGCGCGCTAATCGAAGATCTTTATCAACCACAATTCAATCAGAAACATGATTATAAACGATTTAGTGCATCATATCTCATCCGATATGTTCACTTTCGCGACGCGCCTCGCCGTGTTATTGGAAGCCTCTTAATATCAGCGTGTCAATCGTGTTCTAACTCGGAATTCGTGATCATCAGAGACGGCATGGTTGTTTTGCGGTAGCCAACCCGACGCAGATAACACACCTATGTAGAGGTAATCATCGCTCTTCTCGGACCACTTCATTGTAAGTAGATCTTCGTTGATAGATGACACAAATTTGAGAACCTGCGTGATATAGTCCCACCTAGTCCTAATAAAAAACCTCGTGTTTAGCCTGTCAGAGGAAACATAAATCATTTGATTCAAAACCTTTACAAACGTGATGTCAAATAGATAATGAATGGCGTCCTATAACTATGAGAACGTTTGTTACAAAGAGATTGGCCGATTTGTGGTAGATTATTGAAAAGCACAAATGGAACTAAATGAATACACCTCTAGAGAGGACTCGAGTTTTTAGTCTCTCGACTCTTTGTAAAAAACACAATCCACGCATTGTGTACCCAAACACGATAAGGGCCAACAATCGCACAAACCCTTCGCCCGCGCCCCCGCGCCCTCTCACCCCCGCGCGCACAAATGAATTAACATAATATGATATCGGCGCGGCGCAGATGCGACACCGACGTGTCTGCCGCAAGACTTTTACTTTTCTCGTCTCGTTCAACTTTCACCTCCACAATAATGTGATTTACATGTATTTGTGTTCATCTGACGAGCACACGTGTCTACTAGATGCGATGAGATCGTCGGGATCGATCTCCTGTGATTGTGATGCGCGACAATGCGACACAAAGCGCGTGGGCGCAGCGCATTGTGGCGTCGCTAAATGCGCTCACGCACGCTCTCGAGGGCTCCTTTGTCCATTGTCTGCGCGCCTGAGGGTGGCACTGTGACACATTTATTTTAGGCCAGTTTTTTACAGCACCCATTGTATTGAAAATTAGACATCGGCGCAGAGTTCACGAAACACGATATTATCTCAGCCCTCAGTGCTGCGCATCCTCCGACGATTTCTCCCGCAGCCATTGTATCTCCAGTTACAACGGATATTCCTAAACGCTCATAGTCTGCCCATCATAAAACGAAAAAACTCATGCGGTATTGAAATTTTAAAAAACTGGTTAGCTTTCCATTTCTATGAGAGTGAATCGAAAACGTTCGTTAGACGAGGCGGTTAGGGAGTAGGACTAGTCGATCGGATAATTGATCTCGGTTGGACCGTTAGTGTTGTAGAACGGGTACTATCAGCTGATTATACGGATTCCTTTCATCTGCGCGTGATGAATGACAAGCGAGCGTCGTTATGAAAGGGTCAGCCGTCGGCCAGCGCTGGAGATCACATAAAGAAGTGTAGGGCTGCTTTATAGTGTCTGTGACCGTTTTATCGATGGCCGGGAGACGCAGCATCCGGTTTTGTGCATTAATCTGGACAATGTGGCTCTATGAGAAGGTCCGTTTGGTCACAAACTAGTTTGGGTAACGTTTCCCTAGGCGCGCTCTAACGCGCCCTCCGCTGTGCATAGTAATCGAAATCTTTTCATTACAACATCTTCGCTATTGAAATGTCAAGTTTTACATGTAACGGCATCCAAATCAACTATTTATTCTGTAACGATTCCCATGACTTATTATCTAAGTTCATGTGGTCCTCATCTAGTGCTCTACTCGTCTACATTCCTCTCGCTAGTTAATTAATCAGTCGACTGATTACGTATCATCACTCGATCAGTCAACATTATCGCCGAGATTTGTTATTATGTTGCTAATACCTTTTTTATGATGCGCTATAAATTATACTTTCTATAATTCGGTTTCAATATTTCACTTTATCGGCGTAAGTACGAGATCGATTTCTACGCGGACATTAGGTATGTTTTTAAGTTAAAGCATTCGAATATGAACTAGGTGGCACGCCATATAACCAAATAATTTACATAAAGCCACTAACGGATCTCACGAGAACCGGTCGCGAGCATATTAATGTTTGTGATATATTAGAAAATCGGCAACAACACGCACCATACCGATACTCGTGTTTCTTTTTGTAGCGTCTCTTTTTTTATTCTAATTTATTTCCCATTAAGTGGTCCATTCTTCCAAGAATGTTCCCCATAACAACACTTCGTACATTTGCATATGATACGAGTAGCAAGGAGCGGTACTTCTACTGGCAAGTTCTCACTCGGCATGTATTGTCTGCGAATATCCAAGATTTGTATTTAATTCTACCATAGTTTATGATAGATCTTTTAATTTCAGTTTGTGCAAGGATAGGTAGATGCTTGCAGAACCACCGCCATCCGAGATCAATCAAGCTCATCATTCATAAACCAACCTGATAAAAAATTGCATTGATCCATTAGGTTGCCTTGTTGATTGTAAAGAAATTAGTATACGTGTAAATATTTTCATAAGTTTATTGTAACAGAATAATAAAATTTGGTACAGCTTCAATACCAGCGCAGTAGATCGCCTTACTATTGTGTCGCAATACTAGTTGTTGCGCATTATCTGCGAGGGAGCATTCCCAGGATTCCGTTAGCGGTTCACATGGAGCGCATCCCTTTCGCGCGAGTCAAGTGATGAGCCACAATGGACCAGCTGCCGACCCCTGGCGACCAGGTGACACCACACGCCGACCTGCCAAACAAAACACAACCTTAAAAAAGCCCGCACACAATCTACAATTCAACAAACCAAAAACTGGATTGAAGATACTCAAGATCCTTCTGAGAAGGTTAAATTTAAACTTTGTGCGGTTGCACTAGCATTGGTTTTAGTATAAAAGAATATTGATGGTGAGATGATTGCAATAGATAACAATGCGCTCAGTGATCTGTAACTAGTTCGACAAATAAAAATAAGAACGTAACTCCACGGACTTGTACGATTCTAAGAGAGGCGGAGCATAATTTAAAGTTCTCAAGGAAACGTTATATTCATCTTTTTCCAAGAACGACATTTGCCGTTGACCCCTTAAATAACAATGGCACGTCAGAAGAAATCCTTTCGGCTAGGGTACAATTGCAAAAATGGTAATTTATGCAAAGGGGAAGTGGAAGCAAAAAATACAAATAAAGCTTATGCACCTGAGCGTCACATGCGCCGCGATAGAAGCGCAGGTATCCGTCACTCTTACAATTAATTACACAAACATTACGGCAGTCGGCACGCGCTCGAGAGACGTTTAGTGCATTCTCTGCATCTCGCTGCGACTTACATTGAACATGGTCCAGAACAGCTGCTAGTGCTGAAGAAGGAAACCCAATTACAAAACGTGACTGGAGTTTTCTCGAGGGTGACAAATTGTGGTTGCAAAAACTTTTCTGCCCGATAATTACTGTTCATCGACACGTAAACACGAGCTTCCCTATTTGCAACTGAATGGGGACTTCGATCGAGGATTTAACTCAAAAAATAATAGACCTGAACAAAGGCTAATTATACTTTGATAAAAGCTGGGCCACAATGGGTGGTGCCGGAACAATCGCGCCTGGAGCACAGGAGGGCGGCAGTGGCGATGGCGACGTGTTAATTAGCGGAATTTCTCACCTTTCGACAATGATCATTTTTTGTAGTGCACAGTAAAGTGACGGATGACTTTTTGTAATTTTTTGCAGTTATGCTTTACATTGACGTGCATTTTTGTTATGCACTTTTAAAACGGTCGTTGTGTATTGAAACCACAACAAATTAAAATAATTACTGTTGAAATAGAACAACACTGAGTTTTTTTTTTCCACGGCTTATTTTTTTCCGATTAAAGCCGCATAGAATACAGTAAATTAACATACGAGTCCTACTTTTAAACATATTTAAAAGTAAGGGAATGAAAAGAAAGTTTTAAATGAAAATGGCTGAACGATGTAGACGATTTATAAGATGTGGGCAATGAATTAATAAAGAACCCTGCACAGTGCAGTGATATCCATGCGCGCACAATGATGGCGGCAGGTGTCGCAAGCGCGGTCGCCTGACCTCCACCTCTGCGCTGCATTGTTACCGCCGCCACTACCTACACCTACAGCACTTACACTAAACAGTCTACAGAACTGAACACTACGGACTTCAACTAGGAGTGCCTAATTACGAATTAGTTGTTTATAAAACCCGGGTCAGTCAATCATAAGAATGTGAACATGGTAAAGCGGTGAAGTAAATCTGTGATTTAATGGCGTCCAATGAATGGAGAGGGAAGTGTTGGGAAGACCACATTATTGCCATCGCGGGTCGCACAGGAGCGCGGAGATTGGCATACGCTAAGATAATCATTAGCAAGCAGCCGGTGAAATAGAGCTGTGGGTGATGATGATGAATTTGAATAACTCAAATTATGGCAAAGTATATTTACAAAAATGTCTTAAAAACAAAACCTAAGTTTGAAATGGTTATTGGCAACACATTTCAAAGAATGACAGTTTTTAATTTTTAACTCTACACCTTGATTAAGAATCAAATGCAACTCTGAACAAGTAAAACCAAGTATTTTCACCGTATGCCCTTCTGTATTTTGAAACCAAATGATCGTGGCCTGTTAAAATGTGCTTGAAACAGTAATGAAATTAACGAAACCAACAACAGTAAACCCATTGTAAATGCATAATCATGGTCAAACTGTAGCCCAGCGGTCACTTCGACATTCAATAAAATAAAAATAAATCAATATATTTTACCTTTGTAATCACATTGTATTATCATTTTGAGCATCGATAGGTAATGCAAAACTTTGAACGCCCAAACCTGGTGGAGACTGATCCAAACCAAAAGATAACATCAACCAAGTAAATATACCTACTGAAGTACTGAGCATACATTTTTGTACGAGCTCAATGGAAAATCTCGACCCAGACACGGGTCAAAGGGCGACTTGAAATTCGTAGGTACCTAAACAACCTATTGTGAAAGAAATCACAATGAAAGCAGCTGTCGTCAAGTCTCAGGATCAAAGACCGCCTCCAATGAGAACTTCGAGCTGAAAAATTCAAAATAAAAGTCAAAATGTTGACTTTTATTTTGAATGCTTATGATAATTTCTCATGTTATTTTTCAGTAATTTCACGCATATATTTGAAGGCATGTGTTCTTCGCATGGCTCACAATGGTGCCGTGTTTTACAGCGGTGTTGCCGGGGACGGGTGATAGTGACACCGTCACCTCTGACCCTCGACCCGCTTTGTGTGCGGGCTATGAGGGAACTCACGGGCAAAAATATATGTCTTTTACTGAACTCTGTTGTAACGCGGTCCGAATATCGTACGTCACAAATGTCAGATCCATTCAACGATGTTATCATTACCTAAAGATTCATCTATACAAATTAAAAAAAATGACGTGTCTGCTTTTAGTGTAAAATAACAGCTTTTTAGTGAATGCATATGAAAGTATATTAAGGTATTTAGACAAAAAAAATTGGTCTGTCGGTTTGTTCCGGCTAATCTCCGAAACGGCTGGACCGATTTGACGAGACTTTTACTGGCACATACTTTGATTTCAGAAAAATACTTCGACTGTAGAAATTAGAACCCAAGATATTGCAAAATATGGAAATATGCAAGTAATATTTTTGTAATAAATCTTTACACGAGGACGAAGATCGCGGGCAACAGCTAGTATACAGAAAGACTAATCGACATTCGTACTAACTTCTTGATTCCTGATAAAATTTATCTGTCACTAAAATGCAGTATTATTCAATTTACGAAAACTGGTAATGCATCCCAGACACTTTCGTGTAGTTATACAGTTCAGAGATCGAAGATCATACACCATTAATAATAACACCAGGAGCAACTTGTAAAGTAAGATAGTGAGACATACAGACTGCTGAGTAGATCATGATAACCAAACGTTTTCAATGAGCTTCTGTCATTTAATGTGTGGGTGTGTGTTTTTGCCTAAAGCGGATTTCATTTATCGTTAACTGCGCATTATCGAGCGGTATCGTAAATAGTTTTTTGAGGACGTCCTCTTTCGATTGGCATTATTGTGTCCCCAAAACCAGTGACATGTCGACAATAGCGCGGTGGAGGTACAACCAACAAAACCAAACAAAATTGAAACCGGATTTCCAAAATCCCGTTCCGTCGCATCGGCAAGAAGCTCTGTTTTCGATTTCTATTCCGATTGTTTGTTTTTTGGATCCATTGTTGGGTCTGTCGGGGCTGCGACACGCGTACCCATTTTTGCAAAGTCTATTCCATTGTGTTAGCGAGAGGAATGACGTTTGACGGACGCGCGGGAGTGACGCGCCCTGCACCGCGCCGCTCCTGTGAGGTCAGATATTTTAACAGTCCTCACAGAGCGTCGTTAGCGCAGTGACAAAAAGGAAGATATGATCTCCGCCCGAAGCTCACCGCTACAAGCCTACAACATTTGGCCGAGCACCGCGGGCTACGCAACGGGATTCCTGTTATCATATTGGGTCCCGTCATCATGGTCTAAATTACTTTTTGTGTGTTGTAAAAGGAACGAAACGTTTCGTCGGTCAACCATAGCTCGGAGCAACATTCGACCGATTTTTGTTTTAAGGGTCTCGCGTACCCCTTTTCTTACCTGTACCTGTGGTTGTCTTTCGTATTCATTTTTAGCTGCTGTTCCTTTATTTAGATTATATCATTGAATTTAAGCCTCAAAAACACTGCTTTTAGTAGTAACAAAGTATTACAAAGTTTCTTTGCATTCATTGAGTTCATTCATCGCCTCTGAAGGTAGGTCACGTCGAACTTTTTAATTTTCTTATAAACATTGGTTTTTATGTTTCTCAATTATCAGTACACCTACACAACGTGTGGGTAATTTAATGGTCCTCCTATGGTGACAAACTGTCCATTAATGCCCACTTTCAGACAACGGAATGTATTATATATAATATGTTCGCGTCTACGTTTGGACTATTACGTTTAGAGAAGCTCAGTAGGTGTTTGTTGTGCTGTCGATAGAGCATGGACTTGATTCCGTTACAAAGGGACGGTTATCAAACGGCGATTCGTCTCGTTCGCAAAAAGCGCTCGCTCCTGCGCGTCCGGCGCGCCAATTATGCCGCGCGCACGCGCCTCCAAAAAAACAGCCGCAGACCATCTCAACCATTTTTTAAAAGCCCCAAGTTAAATAATAATGCAGTAACACGCGAGAGTATCCGCAAAATGCGATCCGCGAATTTCGTTTCCAAATTCCACCGGCTCGCGGCCCTGGGGTTGGACGTCGTTTTTTGCCGGTACTATTGTCCGTGTGTCTTTAGATTGTGTTCTGCTGTTCTCGGAGCTTTGTCGGTGTAGCAGCAGTGTCGTTTTCAGATTTCCGTTCGTTCGGTTTCCTCTTATTGTTGTTGAGATGTAAATTTTATAAAACGGGTTGGTTAATTGAATACTGTCCTATATCGTCCTCGGCGCTGTCAAAGTTCCCGCCCGCGTGCGCTCCACTCACCGTAAAGGAATGCAAAATCAACTGTCTGCAGCCCAGCCGTCGCGTCGTCCCGAGCAGGCTTTAATAATGCACACGTATAGCTATAATGAAGTGCCCAAAGTTTTTTGTGTCGGCGCACGATTAGTCCCTCCCGGCGATCTGGTCGCGTACTCCGGCCCTATCATTACTAAAAACGATCCTAATAATATAATAGTCCTGTCACATCCCTTCGGGGGATCGAGTTTTTAAAGGACAATTTCCTTAATAGGCGACGAAATTTAGCAGTCGTTTAGAAAATTTGATAGTTTAAACTGTCCTTCCTTTGATGATAACTGTTGCTCGATCATCCGGGGTTTAATTTGAAATCGTTTTTGTGGGTTCATGATAATGACGTACGTCTCCGTCTGCTCGAACACTTAAAAGATTTCTATAAACCTTGTCGCTGTCAATTTTGACTAACTCAAAATATACCACTAATATGATTTCAAGAAGTTGTAGAGGACCGGGTGAGACCACCACCTGTACTTCAACAAATCGTCAACAGTTTTATCATCCACAATCCTGAGATGGATACGACAGATTGCCTGCACTTAAACGTTTATTTATTGCGCTGGAGTTAAATTATGAGTTTATAGATTCAGTAGCGAATACAAGGCTGTAAATCATGGTTGGTATCTAGCATTTGCTATGGATATGAGGTGTAGGTATGTATACCTGTGCGTGGAGGAGTGTTGTGGAGGGTGTCGAGCTCGGCGGGGCTTGGTGGGGCTCGGCGGGGCAAATGGCACATTTATATTGTTCATTACGAGGCCCCGAGGTGAGAGATGTTGGCGCTGTCGCCGCGCCGGGGGGCCGCTGCAGGGCTGACGCCGCCACCACACTTCACCTTGCATCTGGGAAACATACAACCAACCAATTGTAATTCCTCTAACTCATTTTATTTTCTACTGCAGATTGGTATCGGGTAGGTTAGGTGCAGAAGTACAGGTAAAGAAAGAAATCCGTCAACATAAACCTTAAATAATGTCCTATCAAAGCCGAATAAAAGATACAAATAAGTATCCCGGTTACCTACTGCTTCCAAGAACCCTCAAGTATGTCCAGCAACATGTAGCCTCAGCTTGGCACTGCTATTGTTGGAGCTGCGCCGGGCAGCCCTGGCGGCACTCCTGCCACCGGGGGTCCGCCGGTGCGCGCACGTCCGATCGCGTTGATTTGTGCGCGGACTCCCGCCGACAGTATTTGTACAGGGAACGCGTGGGCCGCACCGCGCCGCGCCGACCCGCGACTCGCGACACGCGACATCGCGCGACGTGACGCTCGCGCGACACTAACCGTCTCGTTCAACCACATCTCCATCGATGAGACTAAAAAATTTACGTCACAGTTCTTTGTACCAGAAATAGGTCGAACATAACGTTCCAATTGTTTCGTTTGTACACTCCTATCTTGGCTTGAACTAAACAACGAACTCAAACATGACCTAAGCCACGAACCCAGAAAATAAATTACTTAGAGTCGTGCACATTGAAATAGGATCAATATGGTCTTCATATAAATCTGAGGTTTACGTATTTTATGTTGCCGTAAATCAATTTACAGAAGATTTGTAAAGGATGCGGCGTCAGCAAGCAATATCCTACAACACGGGAACATTCGAACTAGTCGTTAAATGGACATGTTTATGCGAAAGTTGGAAGTTACTTTCAATGCCATAAGGTGTTTAATGAATGACTTAACAGCAGCGACAGAGAATGAACGGTAGAATCTTAATGCGGGCGGCGGCGAGTGCTACGTGAGTGAAAACATGGCTCCGATCTCACCCGGCTGAGTTTCATTTCGAATATCTTTGGAAAATACGTCGAGTATTTTCCAATCTAAACGAGCCGAAATTAGAAGGCTAAGACAACTTTGAAACCGGTCAACATAAAATTGGAAACCAACTGTAGTCTCCGAGTTGCGCAAGAGTCGATCGACCAGTTTGGCGCGGGCTCGCCGGCGCGCGGCGCGTGGGATCTATGGGTCTGCGGCTGCGCGGTGCGTCGCGGGACCAAAAGTCGCGCGCGCTTGCACACCACCTGCACTTACGACGTTTCACGCCAACACACAAATTATTTAGTCTGTCACTTTATTGCCGCGGATTAAGAATCTCGTTGACATAATTTATTTTATGTGAATAGCGCTTAATCTAGGGCCAGTAACTGAAACATTAACCGCACCACGAATGTGCGCGTGAGTGGAGTCCTACGCACGACCCTACAAGCTTGCAGCACATTACTCGCCACCATTTGTAACCATTCGGCTTGTTCGCTTGAAAATACCGTGTCCAAGTTCAGTATGAATGATGCCCACCTTAGTATCGACACTCTGTCTATTCGTATTGGATTCGATTTCCAGGTCAAGCGAAACATGTTTCAGATTGTGCAAACAGATCTAGCGTCCTTGATCACCGACATATTGTCAGCTACGACGTGATTACGCCATCATTTTCTCTAAATTTCATCAATTCCAAATGAATATGCTCCTCAACGCGAAACATTCATGGTCAGCTAGTGTGTTACGTTGGGTGTAACAGAGAAAGAAAGTTGCACACTGACAGATACAGAGCTCTAAGTTTCAAGAAGTAGTTATCTCGCATTAATTTGCCTCCACTAATGTAGGCATTGGTCGCGTTATCGCTGGATAACTTCATCAGAGCCTGAGTGCGGTTGCCGGGCCCGTCAGGCTTGTCACGTCGCCGCGTCGGTCGGGTGCGGGTGACTGGTGACGCAGTGCGTTATGTGGCTCTTATCAATCACGAATCGCTCGCCGCAAAGCATCACATTTCTAAAGCCAATTAAGGACTAAGATATCGAAACAAGTTTTTAGTAAAATTTTATCGCGCCGCCCGCCATTCCACGCCGAATTATCGTACAGTATACGAGTACGTTAAGATACATTTCGCGTATTTAGAACTTAATTCGGAATCAGATTAGTGTCGACGCCATAAACTGACAACTTTATCAGGATTATTGACTATTCGAAATTTTTCACAATGACCTTTCGCTTAACGAATAGATAGCTACCATTTCGGATGAGCTATTAAAATAACTCGTAAATCGTATTTATAGTTATTAGTTTATTTATCTGCAATAAGATATTGTTTTATGCAAATTCCAAAATGAACTGATGCCGAAATTTCACGCTAGAAATTACCGTTCGCTTAATCTTTGAGGGGAATCTCCGTCGGTCTATATAAAAACAGTTGTGTTGTGGACACCCTGGGTGCTCAACTGCTCGTACCTGACCAGCTAATAAGTGTTCCGGATAAACCGTCGTGACCACAATTATGGTTTTATATAGCGACCAGGGAAGGGTGTGCGTCGCTCTGCTATATTGATGGCGTATATTTATCATAGACAATTTAGGAACACCTGCTGTTAGTTCGGATGAGCGGTATATGTCAAATTAATACGCTCCTCGGCGAGGGTTTATAGTTTGTTGGCTTTTGACGCGGCTAATGTTTTATTTGTTCTGCCCAGCGCGCGGCGCGGCGCCCGAGACCGATTGATGGCTCTGAAATAGATTCCTGAGCAAGCCTTCTCATTTTCTTGCGCATTTTATCTTTTTATGGTTGGGAGAAGGTAATCGATGTCTATTGTTTGCTAATTGTTGTTTTAGAAATAGCTCTTTTGTGTCTATTATCTTTTCGTTTTATGATAATTTTAACCCGTTCTTTATGTTAATGTTGTGACACTAAAAATATTATAAGCTAGTAAGATCTAAGCAATAAAATCATTTCCGGTTGTTGGATCATCGTCGCAACCTTTGATGTTTGGTTGGTTTTCAGGTTACCTATTTTTGTTACTCAGTATCGTTGAAAAGTTTACGCAATAGTGACTGCCATTCAACCTTCGCAACTCTGATGGTTTAGTGGCGATTGGAAATTTCCGCAACTTATAGCTTTCATTCACATGATTTTCCATTCCATAGAGTATATTTGTGGTCGACTTCAGTGACGACAGTTTCCTTATGGCACGCTGGCGTCGTCATTGGCGGGTAAAAATAGCAGCGTGGTAGCGGGCGGCCTTGCCCCGCGCCGCGCCGTGGGCCGCGGAACGCGCATGCGCCACCCCCGCCACCCCGCCCGCGCGCCGCTCCCCTCCCGCTGCCAGTGCGCATCGTGCGGCGTGCCACACTCACTTATTGCTGCAATTGAACAATATGTGCTTTTACTGTGCCCACAACGACAAAACTGACAATTGCAGTGTTTTCCTAATTACCTATAATAACCGCTTTCCTCATTGCGGTTATGCTACTGAGAAAGTATGGCTATCAGGGCACCATTTTCATCTTCTAGAATGACTTTAGGAATATCTCAAGTCATCGGGAAGGCCAAAGTGGCGTGAGCTTTAAAGTCACCAAGTTGTTCTCTTTAGTCATCGGTACCTCTAAGAGGGTTCTAAAATTCGCACCTTTTTCATGAAGTATACCTAATGTTGAGCGATCTATTCAATTAATTGGCACTCAGTCACAAACGTTTTGATTTATACCACCTTTGTTAGCAACCGTGGCCGTCAGCGACAGATGCGTGCACGCAGGTGACCGCGCACCTTATCGCGCACAAAAACGCCGTATCGGTTGCAACGCCTACCATACCTACAGACGACGTTACTTCGCGACGTTATATAAATTATGTGCGACTTCACTAATGAAATTACCTAACGTGAAGTAATGCTTAATGATCAACATGAAACATTGTAACAGAGAGAAATTAAACAATTTAACATGTCCTTTGCAATTACTCAAATAAGTGAAGTAGGAACCTAATGGTTCGAAAGTCATACCTTAAAAAGCATGACAGGTTGGAGTTCGAAAGTAATCTTTCACAAACTCACAGACGGTTCTAAGAAATTCATCAGTAGGTTCACCTGCTGCGCCTATTGACCCGGGCGCGGCGGCGAGATTTGAGGAAAGTTCCAGGACCACATATTTCATTCTTCAAAGCCAGTGAGCAGGACGGTGATAATTAACTTCAGCACTAATCATACTTCTCTAGAAAAAGCTCTCGTCAAGCTTAAAACAAAGTCTTAGAATGTGATACCTTTTGTATGAAGTCGGGCATGCGTGAAGCTAATGCGGAATTAGAAACTTTTTCTAGAATAACTGCCTTATCTAACAAGTTTTTTTGCGGCGTTCTGTAAATTAACGAAATATCTAGAACAAGCACTAGATTGTATTTTATGAGCAGATACCATATGCGTCGTCAGTGTATCAGTAGTTCAAAACTATTCTATTATTATTATATATTATATTTATTATTATTATATATTATTATTATTAACTATTAGACGACCCGAATGGCGCAGCGGTAGTGAGGCTGCCTTACGTTCTTAGGGTCCCGGGTTCGAATCCCGGTAGGAGCAAATGTTTGTGTGATGAGCATGGACATTTTATCCGAGTCTCTATATATATATATAGTATCTATGTAGTATTATCAACTATCTAGTGTCCACGACACAAGCCTCGTTGCTTAGTGTGGCACCTAGATGGCGCTGTGTAATGTCCAGCGATATTTATTTTTTATTTATTTATTTATTTATTCATCTGTATTCAGATTTCTAATTTTCGGGTAAGTGCAGAACCCTAAGTTCTTCAAATTAAGTAAACTTACGCCTTCATTACGGCTACGGACCCTAACCGTTAGCTTGCTGAAGCCTCGTAGCTTCGCAGGGGGTTGTTACGAAGGTTCTAAAAAGTCAAAAGAATAATGCTTATTAGACGAGCGCTTCGGCAAATTCTGTATGTTTGTAACTTTTTGCTTGCATGGTATCCTTAAAACGCAAATTACGGTGGTTGCGCGCACGCAGGTCCCGTCTGCGACCGCACCGCCCGCCGCGCTGCGGCGTGCGCTCGCGTGCTTCGCGCATGCGCGCAACTGTTCAGTTTATGCAGTACGCAAATTCACGCTCATTTAAACGCTGTCAGTCACCGAACGCTCACGTGTTTGTTTTGCGCTCATGTAAGTGTTCAGCGAGCATTTTGCAGTAATTGCTTTTTAAAATTCATATAATTACAAGCCGAGACTGCTTCTGTGCTTTCAGAACTTGTACCGTTTGTCAGACGAACATAATCTTCGAGAGACCACTTGCGAGGCAAATGTACATTTCTTCATTTTAAAATAAATAAATTACAATTTACTAATAATTGAAAATATAAATAGGCATTCATAATACATCATTTAAAGTAAAATTCAATGAAGCGTCAGCTCATTTGTGTGCTGGCCCGGGGTGGGTGTGCGTCGGGCGGCATGTGCTTTCAATATCGGTTACTGATGCCGCGGGCGCGAGATTTATCGCCAATATTTATACGAAGCCGGTGCAATCCGCCGCTCCTCTCATCTGCGCACATTTGTCCGTCGTGAGTCAAGGAGCCAAGCGCTAACATTCTGATTACACTCATTATCTGTGGCAGACTAACTTATTTGAAGATAATCCAAAATTCTATGAGCACTGCGACACAGGCCTGGGAGCCTAGTGTAGTCGCTCTACTGCTCAACGTAACTTCTTGGGTTCAAAGCGCAAGTCGGGCAGTGTCATTGGGTAGTTCCATTACAAATTTTATATAGCAGCCCGGAGTCTGGATTAGTGCCCGGATGATGGCAATAGGCTCGCCTCCTATGACATACACATCTGCACTATTTTTAGGGTTTCGTACCTCAAAAGGAAAAAAAGGAACCACTTATAGGATCACTCCAGTGTCTGTCTGTCTGTCCGTCTGAAACTACAGGACCGGTTGAGTTATATCGTGTTACATACCAAATAAAAGTGCTCATTCATTGTGAGCATCTCATTTTTTTTTAAATAATTATAAGATAAATAGTTTTGAAGTTATTTAAAAAAAGGCGAAAATTGACCATTACCATAACTCCGAAACAAGGGGCCGAAAATTAAAAAAAAATACACAAAATAGTTATTTGCCTTTATGAAAGCTATAATAACAAATAATACAAATAAATTTAAAATTAAAGGGGCCTACTACGATGGTACGGAACCCATTATGCGCGAGTCCGACTCACATTTTGCCGGTTTTTAGTTCCGTACCTCAAGCGGCGAACATAGAACCCTTATAGGATCACTTTGTTCAGTCAAGATCCTTTTTCTCAAGAATGCGTGGCGGTATCAAACTGAAATTAATACAAAATACTCAAGTCTGCTACCCCTTGAACCAGTGAAAAAAAAACAAACTTGTAAGACAAGGCTATCAAAACATATGACCGTTTATGTCGCATGTTTTGCGATTTTATAAAGGAATCAAAACCTATAGATTCCCTATGATCTATAGGGTACTTCCCGTTGACAATCATGAAATTTGGCAAGATTCAAAGTTTTGGTAATATAAGAAAAAAAATCGTTATTTTGTCTTACAGCACGAGTAAAGGAAAAAAACTGAAAACCGTTAAATGTAGTTTAAAAACCATTTACCTACAAGTTTAGACGGATCCCTCACTCGCCTCCCAACTCCAACCAACTCGCACATGCCCGGTTTTTTTATTATGTATTGAGCATCGGTTTTTACGAAAAAAAGGATAATTACACAGTGCACACAAGTCACACTACACACTAAAGTGATAAAAATAATCTAGAGGTCACTAACTACTTAAACAAATATTTTGCCTAACTTACATTACTTTTTCAAGTGACACAGCACAGGGCAATCCCACTCATATAGGTATCTTCATCATCATATTTTTCCGATGTAATTTCATACTGAGAGGAAATTATAGCACTCTATCGTGACTCCATTAAAATATCATTGAATTAGTCAGATTTGTTATAAATCTACAGCTACTGGTCTACTAATTAAAGTCACGATACACTTATCCGTACCACTTACCTCTGACTCGGTGACTCGTCTGCCCGTCGTGTCCCGCTGGTGGCAAGGCCCCCAGCCTCCGTCGTCCATTCCCCACTGTTGATGAACGTGACTCCTTATCATTAACTAGTCTTATATGGATCTCAATGTAAGATCGAGCTTGATTGCCAGATTTGAGATTCGTTTCCCAATAAATGATACGAGTATAAGTATTAAAATATTGAGGGTGAAACTGGAAAGTGATGCATCTTTTAAAATTTCCCTATTAAGTAGAAATCACATAAACTGTGGCTGCTTGAGCAATGGTGATGTATATCCATATAGCCATTTTTTATAAGATTATTATAACGCGGTACTGGAGTGGAACTTCTGCGTCGTTCTACTCTGCAAGGTGCGCAGACGCAGGTGCTCAGCGAGGTCTGGCCTACACGCGCCCCCTCTGCCCACCATCACTTAGTACCCTGCTAACTACCGGTACAGTGCTTATACAAGCATCGGTCACTCGGAGAGCTGATGTGGACTCACCATTACCTCTGCTCTAAGCGGCGGTAAAGGAAAACATTGTAAGATATAATTTTTACATATTTATCATTAACACTAGAAACGGGATATTAAAAAAAAATACAAACAACAACAACACACAACACAACACAACATAAATATCGGGAGCTCAAGACAAACAGTAAATATCCCGTTTCTAGTGTTCATGATAAACATCGTAAAGGAAACCAGAATGTTCTAGAAACTAGAAGACGCGTGACATCTACCAACCGGCACTAGAGACGCGTGGTGGAATACTGGCCACTCCCTCGCAAAGAGAGGAGGCCTGTGTCTCTGCAGAGGCAGCTCTAAAGACTGATTGCGTGGAACTGATTGCAGCTGTCAGACGCGGACTGAAGGTTTAAATTATAGGAAGTAAATGTCAATGTAAAGTAAACCGGATTAGGCTTTACTTGTGTGCTTTTTAAAACATAATTTACCTGCAAATTACGTTCACAGCTTAGTTTTACTTGACATAGCAATGAATATCGAAACAAGTTTGAAAGGAGCTCAACGAGCATACGCTAAGCCGGACCGGAACAATAATTTTGATGTCAACAGGAACAAATGAGCGCGTAGGCCGCGCAGGCGCAGCTACGCGCGCAACTGTCGCGCGGCTGTCGCCCGAGTCACCGCGCCGCCCGCGCCGCCGGCAGGGAGGTGCTGCGACACTGTAGTTCCGCCTCGGTTATGTATTATTGGCGACTGCTTCCGAAGGCTCTGCGCCCGATAAGCTCTTCCCTCACGACAAACGCTTACTTACCCACGAGTACGCGTGCTACTACTTATATACATACGCGCTCGTTGCCAGTTCCTCTTGTCTTCGAACAGGTTCGATACAATAAAGTTTTCACAATTTTTGTGTAATTTGAAAAACCTTCCTAAAAATATTTGATTACCTTGAAGTCTACCAACATAAACAAAGACAAGGTTAGTAAAAACAGCCAGCACTCAATAACTACTGCATTAGCTTTATAGTAGTTCTCGAGTGCTGGCTGTTTTTACGAATTTTCTATAATTTTTTCTAAGTCAAAATAAATAGGAAACTACTTTAAAAAACTTTACAAGAAAAGTAATTTGAATTGAATGCCTGAATATGTTGACACTATTTATCTGGGTGAGCACAGGTATAAAAACGTTAAATATTTCGGCTTATCAGTCGGAGTACCTGCTTCCTGGTTGTAACTAAACGGCTATAAACAAAAGTGTGACGCGAAGGACATGTCGCATGTCGTCAAACCTAAGGGCCGTGACAGATCCGCGTTATCGCGATCGCACGCGCACAGTCGCACACACTCGCACCTGCCGGCTGCCGACTAGTCGCCGACAATGATGTAATGCCTTTATTCAATTTTATGCCTCTTTGTTATTGATATTGTCTTGTCCCCTTTGCATTTGATACAGAGAACTCGTTAGGGGCATTCTTCACGGATATGAATGATGAATAACACGGAACACGTCCTAATTAGGTTCTAAAAGTAACTGCTAGCAACAATAATTAATTAATCTCTTGCTTCTCATGAAAACATCTTCACAGCAAAAAGTATTGACTACCTACTCGCTGACATTATACGATCTGTTAGACATACATACACAACAGAGCGTTCCTCGAATTAGCGCGTAGTAAATTATACTGAGCGTGTGTTATTTTAAACGTAAAGGAAAAGCAATCAAAACCGTTTGTAATGAAACAAAATAATGTTCCACAAAAACACAAAAGAAGTTAATACAAAGTTCTGTGAAACACATAGTGGCGGTGACATTAGGCGTAATGTGGCACGAACATGAAACAAAGGAAGTGGCCACGTGACCTCCACTCATGTACTGTGGCCACACGTGGGCCACGGCTCGCCACCGCCACCGACCCTACGTCATGCGTCACGCATATCTGCCTTCAGCTACTTCTTTCGCGCTCACTAATGTATGACCTATGCTCGTGAATTTCTTCATAATTCCACAGTACCTAATAATTTTGTTTCCTTGTAAGAAAACAACTTCTCGACAACATACATTGCATCAATTGCAAGCAACGGATAAAAAAGTCTTTGTGCGTACCTCATTATGAAACTGAACACAAAACATGCAAGTAATTATCATAAAACCTATGTCTATTAAAGCAAAACAAAGTAAGCTTTTAATAAACGAAATCTAGTCCGTGCGTAAACCAGGAGTTCCACGTAACATCGCAAGCGTGACCAAAGGCTGTCGCCTGCGGAAACGGAAACACTGTCGAGTGTCGCCTCACTACAACTGAATGTGTCACTGCGTGCATTCACGCATCACAGGTACATTTTCTTTACTAGTCTGCCCTGCTTTTTATCAGGACTAAGTTCTTCCATGATTTTTCCAAAAATGAAAGCCTTCACAGGTTAAAAATAATTACGCTAAAATAGACCAATGTCTCATATACTTACTCTTTTGCAGGTTTTTCAGGCATATTATCTCTTCTGGTTTCAGGTCGTGTCGCCGCCGTGTCGTCAGTTCGAAGGCGCCTCAAATAAATGGTCGAGATTGAAAAAACGCCAGCCAGCAATTAATAGTCGACACTACAATGTTGTAACGTTTCAGCCGAAGTAATTCCCTTCGTGCGCGACACACATTACTTACTCTCGCTAATATTTGTAATACTAATGTATGAGTGTGACCCATATACTTGTGGTGTGCGCAAATTGCGAGCCAACCGCGAACCATTGCGGGGCTCCGCCTTGTAGCAGTAAAATGTTACATGTACAGAAGACTCACTTTCAGAAACAAACAATAAGAAAATCATAACAGTACGAAAGGTAATGTAAGTCTTAAACCATTACAATCACATATTTGTAACAGAACTTTACTATGTTCGTGAGTTTTCTGTCGCTGAAGTGGGTCTTCTGAACTTTATTTATGGAAAATCCTGCAGGTTGTCTTTTTTACAAACGTTTGAACAAAATACAAAAATAAAGAGCCAGTGTTATCGCCAACGTTACGTGACCAACAGTTGGCCGCGACGTGTGTTCGAGGAAGGTTGTTACGTTTTAGTAATTACTTATTATACCTACTGCGGGTAATTAAGTTGTTTTTATTCATTTATGGAGATTGAATTGAAGTTATTGTTTTAAACATTATTGTTGAGCTGCAGTGCTACGGACATTAATGGGAAGCTGTTGTAGAAGGAACGAAGGTGGCGGCACAAATTGAAAGCTCTGAACAGACAATATTTCTAATCTAACAGACTAGTAGTGGAACTCGACAATGGAGGAAATTGGACCTAGAATCAACTTGTACAAGTTCATAAAAAATATGTATACGCAACTTTACTCAAAGATAAGAAAATGGAAAATTAGTTGCAAGCCAATGTTACCAATATGCACGTGTACAAAATAAACAAAGGGTCATTCAGTAGATTAGTCAGGACTGAATCTGATTATATTAAATAGATCATTTGAATAATATTAATGTTAGGTACAGCATGCTAAACTGGAATTAGGTAAAGATGATTTTCCTTCATCAAAGGTCGAAGAAATGAGATAAGTAATTGAGGTAGCATTGAAAACAAAAAAGAAGTAAGATAAGGTAAGGTAGGTAGTATGGTAAGTAAGTATTTGCAACGACTTCAGAGAAAAGCCACAAGACTATTTTATTTGTTCATTTTGTACCGTAAAAGTTTAAAGGAATGGTAAGTACCTTACACTTTATCAGTCAATTAAACAACCGTAACAAATTGATCATTACAATGTCGTACTGAAACACAGAAGGTAAAACGGAAAATAACAAAATGGACGTAAAACGTCCTGTCCTCTGGAATATAGCGTGAAGGAGTCGCCGGTAACTTTGAAGTTATTCTTCAAACTACAAGCCGAACCGAAGTATACAACAGTTTGCCGACGGGATACTTACTTCGTCAGATCCTTCTAGCTTTCTAACCTGCTATAGCCCAAACTGTGGTTACAAGTGTGTGCAATTATGCTCAAGGTTCTGGATTCAATGCCAGCGGTACCGAGGTGGACGTTAACAAACAGGTGTGTTGTTGTGTTCCACATTATAGAGAGGAAATGATAGTCCGTGCGTTTCGGCATTGAGGAGGAGTCAATTAAGAGAACCGGTCGGTACTCCTGCTGCGTCCTGTGATAACACAACAACAACAAAATGCGTTCATATTTGCCACTAACTGAACATACACGCGTTCTGTGTTTGCCAGGAAAACGGCTTATTAAAAAAAAAAAACTATAAAAATAACCCATTACGAGTATCAGTCGAATGAAGTGGGCTAACATGATGTGTCAATCTCCGCAATGCTCTGACTGAGCTTTGCCAAATGCAACACTATTCACAAAAAGTAAAAAGGTTATGTGTAGGTGTGCAAATAAATCTAAGATAGCTAAGATTTTGTGTCACGTGCAACCTAACATTAGAGTTATTTATTAATCATTGCACCAGCTTTGTTTTAGTTTGAAGCTTTTAATTAGGAGTTAACTTTTAATTGATGCATTAACTTATTTTAAAGTACCTAAGTAGATTTTTAGTTAACTTAATCTGATTTCAGAAAAGATATTAAATTATTAATTTAATTTATCGTAGATCAAGGAAATGGGTGTTAATTATTTAGAGATTGAAACTTATGATATGTACTAGTTGCACAAATTATGTAGAATATTTTTAGGCTTTCATTTCTTGTTGAAAATATAAATAAACCTTCTCAGTGAAGAGCAGACGTCTAAAATATATAATATAGCGCTCAGCGATTGACATAAGAGAAAAACTGACATGATCTCTATGCCGCACTAATTAGATGCATAATTAGAATAACTTGTAATATGTTCTATTTCCGTCACATGAATGGCACCTTCAGACTCACACATGCAGATGGACGTGCGTGTGATTACATGCATGCACTATGTGTGTATCTGATACCTGCTACAGTGTGTAGTGCCCCACACACACACGCACACTTACACATGTTTGGTCACGACAGCCGCGAATATCGATCACGTAATTAATCGATGAGTGACGTGCGCTCGACACTATATCATAAGTTTTGAATTTATTAAATTAATTATGTTAATACCGCGCCAATGTTTACATTAGGAACTCGTCACAACATCCAACAATCAAATAATGAACAGCATTCGTGGCT
Source organism: Eugnorisma glareosa (assembly GCA_947578425.1). Lineage (NCBI taxonomy): Eukaryota > Metazoa > Arthropoda > Insecta > Lepidoptera > Noctuidae > Eugnorisma > Eugnorisma glareosa. Next base: position 22,265,864 of record OX387961.1, read on the forward strand.
AATGCTCACAACTTACAACATATTAATATTTATAACAAATTCTCATAATATCTGTGGGATGGGCAGCTCTATTTGTTATAATGAATGCAAATTATGATTAATATGATCCTCAGTGTGTCAGTAGGTACGAAAACGTATTAAACATACTTAGTGTGTTTACATAGCGCTCGTTATTGGTCGTATCTAACTTACCGCGGTTATAGTGAACGTAGACACAGACGCTAAGTGCCGTAACCTATCAACAAATATCGAGCTTGATTGATTCAAATAGAATTTACAACTCCCTACGACATTACAGTTTGATGCATCGCAATCGATGCGACTGGAACCGATCCAATTACCGTCCGGCTGCGTTACCGATACACAATAAGAAGTTCCCCCGTCCCCCGCACCCCGTGACTCGCGAGGAAGCCGTAACACACAGCTAGTTTATTTGCATCCACTAACAATGTCATTATGCTAATCATACGCGAGCGACTCAATCGAGACCGAGAGTGAATCGAGATCGACGTATGATCGGTTAATTACTATCCGATTCTGTATAGAGTCGACACTCGGCACTCGGCATTCGGTCCGTAATCGTTTGGTGTGGTATTAAAGTAATGGTTTTTATTAATTGGCGCGGCGGCCGGTAGCGCGGTCGGTAATACTTAATAGTTGTTCGTCATTATAGTGTAATTGTGGGCTGTGTATTTGTTTAGAACGCCGCTAATGGAATCTTTTCTATCATGTTATAAACGAAATATAGACAACGATATTAAACGATTTGAACACGACTGAACAGAGATAAGTGTAGGCAAAAGCACAATGCAGTCTATAAAAACGATACGACTACTTATATATAGGATATAAATAACATACAACTGATAGGGGATAGATTCTTAAAGAGTCCACAACTCGTCAGAGTGACAGGAGTCAGTGACGTCAGTGACCAGGAAACATAGCTATCAGCTGAGTTTGGAAATCAAAGTGACAGTTGACAATGCATAGCACCGCACTTGATAGCTGCTCTACAAATTCGCTTGACACTTCAATTTGTACTGGTCTAATATAACACTGCTACATAGTGCGTGGCAACCCCCCAGTGCTAGCAGACGTGGTCGCTAGACGGTTATTCGTGTCGCGCATCGTCTAGACGCTCTCAATTGCAGGATGCGTCTGCCGGACGCCGCCGGAGCAGGACGGCTACTGCCGACTATCAATCACAATCACACCAGCTATCGTATTAATTGGAGACCCATATCTAGATGTCCACGACCTTCTTGGACCTATTGAACTGTTGCGGATATTGTAATAATTACTTAAAAGGTCCACCCACTATTTCGCGGTTTGAGAAAAGGAAATATTCTGCTGAAAATTGTTGTATTGTTGTACTTGTCACAACTATGATACTATGATCATACATGAGGTCAATGGTATACCGGTTGCTGTTACTTTCAAAGTCAAGAAATAAGTTATTTGATAATTAGGCAGTTGTTGTGAACTAGCTTATGCCCGCGGCCTCTCCTGCGTGGAGTTCGATAATTGTTCCTCGGGATCATACTACCGATACCGGGGTAGAAAGTATCCTATGTCATCCATATCCGTTCAGTAGTTTTTGCGTGAAAGCGTAACAAACATGTATCCATCCACCCACACAAACTTAGTAATCACTACATAGTATAAAACAAAGTCGCTTCTCGCTGTCTGTCCCTATGCATGCTTAGATCTTTAAAACTACGCAACGGATTTTGATGCGGTTTTTTTTTTTAATAGATAGAGTGATTCAACAGGAAGGTTTAAATGTATTAAGTTGCACTCGTGCGAAGCTGGGGCGGGTTGCTAGTTAGTAATAAGACTAAAAAACTTTCTTATACAATGTGTCTCATCGTTCAATTTAACGTTTCTCTTTCAAAATGTAGGTAACTATGCAAATAACTTGTAATCAGTTCGGTATTCCAATATCAATCTGCTCGTTACAGTCCTTCTGCTTGCGATCCTCAGAACAGGATTGTTCGACTGCGTACTCCTGCCGTGGACCCTGATACTTCTGGACACTCATTCTTCCTCGACACTCATTTTATCAAACCTAACAAAACCTTCCGGATGTCACTCACACACCCAATAACAATACATCAGACAGACTTCATTATAACAGTCAGAACTGTGTAATACGTTATTATAATTATTTCATCAACATCATTATTAAATAATTGCCAGCAAGTCTTAATTTAATGAAACATTTAGGTATAATTATATACAGACGCTTATCAGCGGCTGAAGATCAGCCTCATGAAAATACCAGCCGTGTGTAACTTTTACGTTTACTTTATATATTTTATATAAAGATGTCTTGAAAATACCAACTTGAAGTATTAACAACAATAGATATTTATATACGAGATAACATCGTAGTAACGAGTGCTGATGTGAGCGGAGTCGCAGCACATCATAGGCGTAGCTAATTAAGTGCCGCCAGAAGTGCGTCCTCAGTTTATCAGCAGGCCCATCTGTTGCTGTGTATATAATGTACTCTGTGGCGCAGAGGCCGAGCTTAATCAAGATAATGAATTAGCGCCCGCTAATTAACTAAAAAACTGTTCATAGAGTGTTTCCATACACTCAGCACTCAACTAAGGTACCTGAGGGTAATAAGGCCTACCTAATTTCGATTCGCTTTATTTATTTATTACTTTAAAATAGCTATTTTTTAAGGTCGGCCAGTATTGCTTCTTATAAATTTAAACAGACTTAGAAATGAAATACATGTGTATAAGCGTCATATTTTATATTACAATTAAAACAAAAATCACGTACAAGGTAGCCTAATAAGGCCCGGGTTGTTTATTAACGCCCTGCCCGTTTTCACGTTTTCGGAAAAATGCAAAACCATTAGAAATGATTCACTAATAATATTTAAACTGTAAGTACTCATCGTTCTTTAGTTGTATTAGGTATTATTATTTCTGTGAGAACAAAATTTTAAGCAAAATCGGTTCCCTTTAATTGAATAGGCTTAATTGCGCGATGCACATGGGCCTTATTAGCCGCAATTTTAATAAGTCTAATTATTAAGAAATTGTTAAGATATAATTTATATACTGAATTGGTGTTAGCTTTCAATTATTATTTTGTACGTTCTCTTTAATAACCAAAACGTTTACACTGTTGTAAGTCCATTATTTTTCATATGGGCGTTATTATACTCCAGGCGTTATTTGCCTCCGGTACCTTAGTAGCTATGTTCCTGTTGTTACAAACCTGTTTAATTGGTTCCACTCACTATATTTGAGCACTAGGAACATTTTTTGTTACTTAGAGAACGTACTCGTAGATTATAGAGCGGAAAAGCTAGTCTTTGTTTGATAAAAATATATATTATTAATTAAAGATTTCATTTATTGTTTGTTAGGTCTGCGGTCTTATCAGCTAATTGAAATGTAACACATGGATAGCAAGTAAAGAACTCAATTATATCATTATTGTAATATTTAGTTCTAATTAAACATTGGATTACCAACTGAAATAGTTTCTGATAACATTCCGATTAGATATGTTAATTCTTGCTTGTTATAACTGCTTCAGTATAATTTTATCGACAACTAAATAACTACAATATACAACCGCGACTAGGTAATGACATGCGAAATCGTTTTAATCAGTCATTATCTATGTAAGTCAGTAGCTGTATTAGCCGATGTATTCATATTCATGACTCCCTTGCATTCTAAACATTTTTTTCAAGTTTAATAGCTCCATTTCATCAAATATTCACTAGGCAAGCTATCTAAAGTAATTACATCAACACTATAAACTTGTCTGGTTTAAAAAGGCAGTTAGTTGAATGCTATATACTAGTGTCGAACCTGACATTTCGCAAGTCAGCCATTCATAGCGAGGATAGTAAAGAATATAGTAACATATTGTGTTTGTCACGACACTCTCCGGAGCGGTGGCTTGTTTCAGGACGTCGTACACTGCGGGCTGTCGGTATAAAGTGGTGGGCAGTCAAGAGGCGCACGTTAGTGAACAGATCGAAGGAGTCGTGGCTCGCGGCTGTAACGTTCAGCGTGTAATATGACGTGTACTTGTGTAGCTAGTGATATTGTGTGAGATATGTATTTCAGCGGTGATTGGTTGGCGGGCGGAGGCGGGGGGGTGGCGCCGCCGGGGGAGGGGTGCGAGGGTGGCGGCTCCATCTAGCGACGCCCGCGGGAAGCTCGGCCATCTGTTGTAATGGCTCCCGAGCCATGATACGTCGCGCCGGATTTGTTCCAGCTTGTTATGTTTCTGTGTTGTACCGGTCGTACTCCAATATACGGCAAGTTATCACTTCTGCTTGAATTATCTCAGCAGGTACGTTCGTAACAGGAGGAGAACTGTGCTTATGAGGGGCCACTAGTGAAGTAAATATGTGTTCTCTACCGACACAACAAGAAAATTGTTTTTTAGTAATAAGTTTAGCAACCGAAATGCCTCTGAAGGCTTTTCCTGTAGTATCAAATATGATAAATTATGCCATTTACAAACAGCACTAACCACTGGCACGTGTTGGCCGTGAGCACAGATTTCAGTCCCGATGACAGATAGTATGAGAACTGATTCTACTGGAAATTTTCAAATTGTATGATAGTGCGGCTGCACTACTGACGTCAAACGAAACAATTAAGTTTCTCCTAGCAATCATGGAAGTGCTCGTCTGAGGCAATAATTTGACATTGATAGCGCCATTTTTTTAATACTCGTAATTATATCAAAGCAAAACGGGTGGTTTTTGTAGTTGTTCGAACGTGTTATTGATCATTCACTTACGAGTAATAATATTATGTTGAAATTTATTACACCGATTATAACTGTTTAGGAACGTAATAAATACTTTAATGCCGCTTCAGAATCCTCAAATTGTTATAAAAGATTTGCCAGAAATGATTGTAATAAAAAGATGTCAATCAATTTGACGGCACGCTCTTTCATTAGATAATTATGTTAAAGATTTACAAGTACGAACGTGTTGCATCAACAAAATTAAATGAAACTCCTATACTTCTAGAAATCGACAAAAACTACTTCATATACTTCATTTACAGAAACTAACCGTGTCCTAACATAGGCATAATTCTTTTCATGATCTGCCAAATTCGAAGCGCCATGTTAAGATATCCCAAACTTGTTGTCCCCATACCCTAACACGAAAACAAACAAATTTAGCCACCTGTTGCCCAAGCTAGGAATCGAACCCTGAACCGCACGACCCTAAGCTCTATGACCGTTTGTACAGTGATCGCGCGGCTTAGTTTCGTCACTCCACAATAACTGGTAAGGTGGGCATTTGAAGGAGTGTTGCCATCATCAGTCAGGCTTTCCGCAAGGTTGTGCTGACAGTAAGTAATGCGTGGTGTGGCAACACTCGCCTGTCGCCTGCTGTCGCCGTGGTAAGCGTTATTGATGGAGGATCGAGCGCCGGTCAAGGATGCTGGTAACACAACGATGATAGGCAGGCACAAGTACGGTAGTTGTAATACAGTATTATCATTATGATGTGTGTATATCTAGTCATATGTGCAGGTAGGTATGCATCTTGTCAGCAATCGCATGATTGTAAGGTTCTTAGCAAGTGGCTATCTTGCTAATTAACTCGTTAGACTGTTCCTGTAGTTACGCTACAGATCCATTAAAATCATATTAAAACTTTTGGTAAAGTTTGAAGCTGCTGTTACAACTCTGTTGAACTTTCTCAATGTCAGTAAAGTGCGATACTGTTTATTAGTAGCAATGTATCATAACGCCATGTAACATCGGTTATTATTGTCTGGGAGAGTATGCTATGGGTATGAATGGGCCCCACCATTCATGCTCGCACCCAACGCAAAAAATATGAAATTATTATCATTTGTCGGCTCCGTTCTACTGCGGCGTGAATATATGAATGGAACACTTTGCGTTTTGTTCGCTATTTGTATATTATGATGATGGTTTGAACTTTTGACTTTTTCATAAATGATCAGGCCGGCCTCACGCTCGTGCTTTTCCAGGGTTAACATGCTTATGTATTGCTGCCAACAGATGTTAGATTAATGAAGGAAATATACGTTTTAAGGAGGGAAAGTAAACAATTCAGTTCCGTTCGAAAACTTGCCAACGATTTGATTATTTTAGTGTAGATCTACTCAGCAAATCAAAGAACAAAATATCAACAACAGCGTTGTCATTGGAACTGCTAAGTCTGGGTTACCTATCTTGGACAAAGCCTAAGTAATTTATTGATAACACTCATTTCACAATCAATAAATGTCATTTAAAGCGCAACAATGCTTTTCTCACAGTACCGTCGTGTCTCAAGAATATTGTCTCTTAATTAACTAATAGAAATAAGTCTATAATGATGATAGCGTGACAGTCGCATAGACGGACAGACAGGCAGGCGAGCGTCACCCGCCCGCCGCGCGCCCCTGCTGCCGGCGACCGTCACGGCACTGACCCGTGGGGGGACGCAGGAGTACCTTCGTGTGAGTACTTAGGTATATAGAACCACCTCAGGAAACTTACGATACTAAATACTACTTAGATTAAAGGAGGGACGCTAATGCTACGAATACCTATAAGAGCTTCTCAAACGATACAAGAGTAGGTATGATTGACTGCTTATTATAAGTGTGTAATATTTGTTATTGCGATAAACAGTATTTCGCTAAGTAACAACAATATACAGAAAAAAAAACAAAACCTTAGCAGTCCGCGGCAATTCATGAAATGAGTTATTCAACAACTTTGCTACGCCGAATTTCGTAGCACTATTCGTAGCAACGACATTCAGCGCAGCCTTTTAGTCGTCCACATACAATTTATATCAGGACAAACTTCTCAAGTGTAATATTAGTAGATAAGCACTGTGACTAGGGATTCGTTCGTCACGCATGGCCACGCAGTTTTTCTTCGGATAACTTTTTTCCCTGCCTACCCCAGCGCCGCCGAGCTTGAAGAACGCGCATTACATTCTGCTACTAGTAAGAAGTTTGTTTGTGTGTTGAATGTCTCGGGGCAAGCGAGGCTTTCTGCTGATAACTGTCATTAGAGACAGTCAGCGTCCAGTGCTGGCTAGCACGAGGGTGCAACTAATGCGGCGGCGTGAGTTACAGTGGGGTACTCGTTACAGAGCGATGTGATACGGTACAGTGACAGGACGTATTAGTACTACTAGCAGTACTAAGTAGAACTACGTAAGTATATGTATAAATTCGCCAATAGAACATTTGTTTTACTTACAATTGGCAAACTAATTGCGTCATTCGTAAAACATTGTCAGCAGACTTTTGTAAAGTACGTAAAGCGCCTAGCAACCAAACAAATGCTCGAATGATCTAAGAGTAAAACATACATTCGCTTATGTAACTTCTATGAATTACTGTGAGAAAGAATACAACTAAAGTGCCTACAGTTAATATTTAAAAGTACATGAATAAACAATGCCAAATTAAAACTGAACTTGACACCCGCCTCATGAAATAAAATCCACATAAGGAGGCTATGTGAAGCCAATAAACATAAATAAGTGGTTCAACGACCCCGAGTTAGTGCACAGTCAGACTTCTTGGCGGATCGCTCCGAACCGAGAGCTACAGCTACAGACAGATCACATCTCATGTGAATTGGACAACGAACGATTTCTATTCACTGATCACTTGTAGAACGAGTTTTAATTACTACTTGATATTACTGTGATTTAGATTTTTATGATATTCTCAATGAAAGCGGGAACATGACGAAAGTACCGTTGATACAGTTTCGTCAATTACCGAACGATTTATTTGATTCAAAAGTGTGTTGGAGAAATGAGAGAATACTAGTACCTGCTCAACACAGTTATATAGAAAGTGTTGTTTCGAGTTTTGTAATTAAACATGAATTAACCGTCGGCCAAGATATTGTAAAACAATTACCTTGTATGTATTAGAACTAAAGTTTATAGAGCACACTTGACTGAACAAAGCTGAGTTTCTTATCCTACCCACCACAATACATAAACATGCATTATGAATGCTAGATCTTGCCGAACAATAATTGATTCAGTTAGTCGTGAATGCTTTAACTAAAAAGAAATCTCAGTGGCTAATACAATTGTTTAATGAACATATTCTTAGCGCTGGTGGGTCGGGGGTCAGTCCGGGTGCCCCGGGGTCGGCGCGCGACCCACTGACCGGCACCACTAATTACCGCTCAATTGACCAACACTTGACCGACACAATCACTGGCATCTGACTAGTACAAATATTTTTTTTGATATTCTATTAAAAAGAGTGAATATTGAATGTTGGGCCCTGGGTTAGGTATGTGACTAAGTCAGCGCTAAGCTGCGACACGCTCAAACTAAGTCAATCCTGTATCAACTCAAGTGACAGGTTGGTGACAAAGTCCGGTTGCTGCAACACATTTGTTAGGATAAGTGAGTTATAAGCTTGGGCGTTATCAATGTTTAGTGTAGACGGTATTGAGCGTAACTGATGAAATGTGGATATTGTATGAATGCAGGCGAGATGCTACGCCATTTGCTAAATCATTCTTAATAATCAGGAACTCTCTAGCGTGATGTAAGATGAGTTGTAACGAACACCATCAAAGGGCAATTAATTTGGCATTTTACGGAACAGGAATTTTCACGATCATGAGAGCAGGACGGTTGCAGATATCAAGAAGACTGACCACATTATACTAATCTTAGTATAATGTGGTCAGTCTTCTTATCATCTTCTTAAAAACATCATAAAATTAGGCTAAATTTATGATGTTTTTCCCCTATATGTTGATAAAAATAACCTGAAGGTATGTTGGATACGTCATTAAGTTCCATTTGTATCCGCCTGTAGGCATGTACTACTACGGGTAGGCGGTACATGCGGGTGTGTTATCCAGTAGATAATGTTCTTGGTGATGTAACGCGCGGAAATCATTGTCTCTATCTACTTGTAACTTTGAGTGTTTCACTGACATTTGTTTTACACTGGGTTTATTTTCCCTATTTAGATATTCATTTCAAGTTGAAGTTATTGAATGGACTTGAATTGACACTGATTGATTTTAGGTACCTAAAATTGGAATCTGTAAAGTTCTGTAAAGTCTGGTTCTCTAAGTAAGTTAATTTATTCCAACCCTTAATAATTTCAGTTTTTGTCTTTATATACAACCAACACCTGTCAAACAACGTGTCCATTGATTAAACAATCACACTTCTATAATAGCAATATTTTGTTCAGGTGCAAGTGGTACTCAACATAAAATACAGTTTACATTATAAGAACACAAGTAATTGTGTTAAACGAACACATAATGATATATTATCATAATAAATGTATACGCATACAAATTAATTAGTAAAACACTAACATAATGTAGCCAATCAAAAGGCAGTAAATCATCCGCAGTAAAAAGTTATGAATAATTGACTGAAAGTGAAATATTATCAAATAGAACTGGTCGGTGCAGTGGCTGTAGGTATTTCTTTAATAAATTATACATTGATTGGGAACACTCATGATGGGCAGGTAGTGGATGTGTGAGATTCTATACTACCTAAGTAGGCAACTAATCATTCGTGAGATGCGGTTCACGTATTTGCTTTTGGAAATATTAAAAATCTGCGGATGAAATAAAAATCTGCGGATGCGGTTATGGCATTAAATTAAAATAATTAGATACGTTTAAATATTTTAAAACTGTACAGGAAAAGATAGTAACATGTGAAAAACAAAATTTAGTAATTGCAACCCCCTTTGGTCTACCACCTTATATAGAGCAGGTAGGTAGGTAGGGTAAATATATAACCTAACCTAAACCTTGGAAATTAAAGATTTAATTAATTATAACAATCTAAAGATAAAAGCCCACTCATTCATATCAACTGTTTTATATTTAACCTACTTAGGTACATTGCATATCACTTTGGTCAACCTGTTTTAACTTAAAAGAAAAACTTTTAATTTTCCGAGCTATTGGCACTCACGTCTGCGTAAAGGGTAAAACTATAAACTATAGCAAATAAACGATTATATTATATTTTGCATATAAATCATAGTTCCTGCCGACGCGCGACCCGGTAACGAGCATGCACCGTGAAGGACCAAGGCTTATCATTCGTAGCTATGATAATATACGTCTCCTAGCGTCAAGCCTGTAGTCTCCGAAGGATTAGGCAGAGTTGTACAGCACGACCACATAATTATGAACTTTTATATTTATTCTATGCTGCTGGTTAGGAGCAACCTGAGCGTATGCAAAATATGATAATGCTGTAACATTCACCAATTATCTACTTATATATTATCTACTTAGTATAACAATTTATAGGCGAACGAAATGCTTTTCTTTAAATGATCATTGGAAAAGTGGAAAGTATTCTAAAAATAACTCTCGTAGCGTTTATTTCAATAAATCAACGCTATTTCCGGAAAGTTTTCTAAATGAAAACGGAATAACTTTAAAATATCGACTCGACAGTATTTCTCCGTGATCTCACCATCACCTCGGTATTTTCTCCATGATTTCACAACCACTGGTGTTAGAAATTAACCAGAAGTGCCGACCAAGCAACCGGAGAGGCGGCGACAACCAAGGACTTTCTTACATGTTTGTGGTTTACTAGCACTTTGTCATTTTTAAATTATCGGTCTATGACGCTAGTTTCGAACTTAATTCAAGTATATACTTGATAAGAGCAATATCACAAAATAAAACATCTATAAATTGATTTTCAAAAAGTTTCAATTTCAGATAAACGGTACCTACCCTCCATTCTAAATCTTGGGCTCATGTGTTGATACAGAAATCAGCACAAATACATGAATAACTTTAAAAGCAAATTATAGAATCGTTTAAGATTTGAATCATTTTATTAGTTGAGATGTATTTTGTTTAATTAAGAAAAGTAATATGCCACATTGACCACAGATTTACGACTGGCCAGCAAAACCCCAACTTTCTCTAATTATGGTCGTCATATTAAAATCACGGGTATTATAAAATGCAAATTGATAAAATTTTAAGTGTGAACAAGCTTAACTATGCAGTCTCTCACTGTTCTAGGTGTGTCAATCTGTGTATGAAACAAGTGCTGCAAAAAGGCTTCGTATATGATGGCTGCAGCGGAGGATTTTGTCCGTACCTGTACATCTGACTCTGTGACTGCTTATACGATAGAGTGCCGGGGTCATGTGCCGCTGTGCTAATGAGAGCGTCGGGTTACTTCGACACCAGCCGCCCGTCGGTCGCGTTGCGCCTGCGCTCCTACGCGGCTACGAGCTACGCGGAAAAAATACACGAAGGGCGAGATAGCGGCGCAGGACCGCTCGCGGCGCTACCAAAACCGAGGCGACTATAAATTGAGTAGAACATGGCCGCTGATAAAGGTGGCCTCGCCGCCATGCCGCCGCACCTGCCACGGACCCGCCGTTTTTTAAATACATATTTTACGACAAAACGCAGAAAAACTGACAGGTAAGTTGGTACGAGCGCTCGTTTGCGCGACAATGTCGCTGCGCGCAGTTTTTGTCGCCAGACATTCTGACACAATTGAAATACAGATGTGAACTCACATATGAATAGCCACTTAAGCAACTCTTTTATTTAAGTTATTCTTTGTTTTAGAATCGGACAGGAATATCTAATAGGGCCTACATTTGCTGAATTTAAAAAAGGATCCAACCCATTAACTTAATTAATTGATTGTTTTGATCAATATAGATCATTAATTACGCATCTAGAAACATTCATGTTTAGCATGAAGCAATGTTTATAATTTTAACTGAATTTTTGTTAAAATCTTGTATAAAAAGGAAAAAAAATACGTAAGTAGGCGCATGTAATTAAAGACATTCATAAATCAGTTTCAGCAAGTCGTCGGTATCGCACACGGTACTACGTCGGCTACACGTTGACAGCGACTGCATTATCATTTTGGTTTCCATATTTTTGGCTATTCGTCTAGTTGACGTTTGTCAACACCTTCAACTGTGACGTCAGTACGTATAGCGACAGTTGACTGTGTGCAATCTACTACAAAGTCCATGAAAAAATACCTTTTGTTTGTAATATTTCTGGTGTTGGCTGAAATACATAGGTATCATTTATTTAAAATGGAAAGTACGTCCTTTAGACTGTCACTTATTAACAAAGAGGATTTTGTTACACAAGATGAGTTACAAATGTCGGGGAGCGTACATATAGGTAGGTACGTGTGCTAGATAGCAGCGTGTTCTGGTGCTGGTGTAAGTAGGTACGGTGCGGTGCGCAGACAAGTGAACAGATCCAAGTGGGGTAAAGTAGGAGCTGACATGTTGCGTTTCAGCGCTCGGCGCGCTAGTGCCGCTTGTGTAGGATTGTGAGCGAAGGCCGAACACTTCGATACGTATCTATGTCGCGCTGACGACGGCGACGACGAGCACCGAGAGCCGACAGCCGAGCCTTGAGCGGCTAACAACCAGAACGTCTTGCCACAAATACGCATTCTGTACTAAACCTATTGTTATAATTCAACAAAACAAAAACTTGCTCAAACGTTTATCAAAAAATACTAAATTGATAATAAAGAAGCTTTGTTTCCTCTCTACATTACCATAATTATAATTGGTTTATTTAAGTAGATACTACCTAGGTACTTTAAATTAATATTTATAACAATTAGCACCCTCTGATGCAGAATAGCTAGAAAAAGATTGCAATCGTTATGATATAAAACACCTTTTTTTATGGATGGCAAAACGTAAATAAAAGCCGAAATAATATAAAGCCACCAATTGATAGATCAATTTAACCTAAGAATTGGGGAGACGCCTGTTGACGTTTGATAGTATTAATTAGCACACGACAAACTACAATAATAAATACCATTGAAAATATTCTAACATAAAATACACGTGTCCTGGCACAGAGAAGGTCGCGACGCGGCTTTTCTAACAATCATTTGACAATGCTTAGACAGGCGCGGTTTTTTGCAGAACATTCTTATTCGGCGTCGTGCAAAAAGTTTGGGGTTAACAGGCGGAAACAAACGAGCGATTGTTGTTTTAATTTTGAAAATAATCGCCAACAGAGACAAAAAAACGTTATACAGACTGAGCGTAAAAAACTGTCGCCCCAGGTCGCGCGTAGGTATGTGTGCGTCTGCGTGGCTGGACTACCATGATTCATTTTTAGTTTTGCTAAATGCTAAGCAAAAACCACGTTGCAGGTTTAGTTTAATTAATGACGTTTATTATTAGGGTAAACAATAACAAAAATCTTTATATACCTATATATATACAAACTGATGGAATGTATCATCAAACAATTTTCCTCGCTAGTGGTCTTCAAAAATGTCAGTCTAATAATGCGTTCAGTAATTATTTTTCTAAAATACTTGCCGCTCGTTTAAATTCGGAAAAAAAATCTAAGAAAAAAATATGTACATAAGTAATTAACTTATGCTTACATTAAATCCTCTAATAAATTTGAAAAGTAAAAACCAGGTTTATTCAATTGCGCTGAGCCCAGAACATAGGTAACTGTCAATACAGAATGTATCGGTGAAGTTTCCTGAAACGTTAATGTCTGTTGGTGTTGGTTAGATATTTTTTCAGCGGTTTCACTACGGCTGATACGCTTCATTAGCCAGACGGAATGTCATTTGGTCTAGTGAGGAGCGAGCGAGTTGCGAACGCTGGTAGACGCACGTGAAGTTTTTGCTACGGCCACATCAGCCGCGCACCGTCGCGGATCGCGCGACAACCGTCAACATCCACTCCTTTACATTTCTTACGCACGTCACTTCTGACAGGAGAAAGCTATCAACACATACTCGTTAAAGCGAAAAAGTGTTTTTATTCACAGAAACAATTTAGTTTAATTGCACAACAAAGTTCGGGCGGCGAGCCGCAGATATACTTGTTTAAGAAGAAACCTGTCCAGCGCTGTAATTATTCATTAGAGCGTAATTAAATTAAGTATATTGAAGCAGTAAAATGCTTTAAACGTTGTTTTCTATTTAAAATAAATATAACTGTAAAGAAACATTCACAAATGCAGTTATCATGAGCAATGAATGTCGATCAATAATAAATAATAATTGTTTTAGTGCTGATAGATAATTATTTATTTAAAACATATCGATACAATCGATTTAGGAAATATATAAAACATATCTTTAAATAGTTATCAAAGACAAGGAACACCAAAGAGTAAAGCTCAAAACATAAAAGAAGAGTAATGTAACACAAGATGCAGTTGTTACCTGGCCAAACTGTGATGCTATTAGATCAACCAGATGATTAGTTCAGATAGGAAATATCATACAGTATGTGTAAACACTTGATTCACTCGGTTAACGTGATATATTGTAGGGGTAATGTGAACTTACGAGTTATGTGTGTGCATGGACAGTGTGCGAACAATTGATATGCTGTCTACACTTGGAATTATTGCAAATAGGGATTGATATTATTCAAAACGATTGAATTCTCTTGAACAACAATAAAACAATGAATTGGCCAAATGTAACAGTAAATGTCACTCAGTTTAATTCATCTAACAAATAAATTAGAAACGTCATGCGATAACACTAGCTGCAGTTATATGTTAACAGAACCAAGTGTACAAACTTATAGAGCGAACAATAACGTACAAAGGCAATCTTTATGAAATATAAATAAATATGTGCGATGTGTTTAACTACACGATAGGATCTGCGTGTAGTTTGCCAAATGTGTTGTACTGAGCCGGCGGCGCGGCGGCGCGGCGGCGCGGTTTGGGTCGTGACGGCCCACTACCTGCCGCGCTGCTTGTACCCTCATCAATAAAACAAACAACACTAAGCCGACTCACAACATTTTTTCACATTATAATTATGACCTACTGACCGGGATTTATCAATAATACTCTTTAGTAAAATATTTACTCTGTTTTATTAAATACTTAGACGATAATATAAAATATCATATCACTAAGTAATATTTACTCGCTATGTAGACTTGCATACCTAAATCCATCGTGATGCGATTATTTATTTACATTATTCATCTAGTTCAACTTTAGCAAAACATTTCACAAGTGTTACTGAGCGTCTGTTCGTTAATAGTAAAACTATGCAAACAATTCTCCCTAGAACTAAACATTCGGTGCCTGACACTGACCCGGCACGCGCTACACTTGTGTCGAGACCTGTCACGTCACTAATATAACTAATAACATAACTATCCTTACGAAAACAAACAAAATGTCTGTCGAGGCAGAGAGATTATCAGGACATGTTTCAATAAAAGTCATTTCCATATTTCAATTTCTATAAAGAACTTTTTTAATATATATCATCATATACGTCGTAGGTACATTATTTTATATAGAAAAAATACCTATTTTTACAAGTATTAAGTACCAAGGTTGGCCACAAATACATACAAACGAAAAAAACAACAAAACAAGTAAAAAACAGGAATAAAACCATTTTGGCATCGTGTCTGCATCCTTTTAATAATAATTTTTAATAAATTATGTAGTGGGAGCTAGGTGTGCGTCGAGTGCGTGTCGGCGCTGGTCGCGCGGAGACGCGGCGCGGCGCGGCGGCGCGCTCACAACACCAACAGAGCGCGCCGCCGCGCCGCGCCGCGCCAGCCGCGCTCGTGACTTACTACGTACATGATTGCTCTCATATTCGGATCGTTTCATTAAACACTTAAAATAAAAATTGCACCTATTGACTCACTCGTATTCCCTTACAAAACGAAGCTTCGACCCGATTCATATTTTTTACTCTCGCCCTCGTCACTAATCATAAATTTACAGTAATAGCAACAATTTAAATTTATTCCACACCACAATGACTCCCTACTGACAGGTAGGCATGTATGAACATCGTTAATTTGTAATATCTATAAATAAATTCGATGAAATCGTCCTTTACAAAACTGAATGGTGCTCCGCACTCCTCACCGGAGCGGCCGCTCGCTCGCGCGACTCGCAGGTCGCGACGACGTGCGTCAAGTACGCGAGAACGCGTGAGGTGTGGTACGAGCGTTACTGTGCTACTGAGTGTGTAATGTCGCCGTACTTACCGCACGACGTCTGATGCGGCCGCGGCCGCCGGCGAGGCGCGAGCGACGCCGGGATCCACCTCCGATTTAAGCTCTTATTTATCAATTAGACTATCTAGCTAAACGTATCGGTGATCACTCCGAACCTCGGTGTTTCGATAAAGTATAAACGATTACTGGCTTCGATCTTAACATTACTCACATAATTAATCAATGACTTCACTGAAATTATAAAGAACAACTTAAACGTAGCGTTCGGTCCTTGCGGGGCTCGCGATATGTACAGAGGCGCGGGCCCCGCTCACTACGCCGCACGCACGTCCGGGCGGCGGCGCTATGTACACGTATCCCGCGGGCGCGGCGCTAGTCGGCGCTAGTGAGGCTCCGAATAGTAGGGCCGCGGCGGCGCCCACGGGGCGAACTGTTAGTGCGCGGCCAGCGTGTGGCCGGGCGCGAGGTGCTGCGGCGACAGGCCGGGCGGCGAGTGCGAGTGCTGCAGCGGCGAGCCGTGCACCTCTCCGTGCCCGTAGTGCCCGTGGCCCATGCCCTCCATCATCTCGTTGCCTAGCGTATTGGGTGGCGTCATGCGCTTCTCCTTCTGTCGCCGGTTGCAGAACCACACTCGCACTACCTCCTTCTCCAGCTGTAGGCTGTCGGCCAGCGACGTGATCTCCTGCGCTGACGGCTTCGGTTGCTTATGGAAGTGCTGCTCGAGCGCGCCCTTCACTGACACTTCTATCGACGTGCGCTTCTTTCTTTTCCTTCCTTGTGCGGCTATTTTGTCGATGCTCGTGGGGCTCCCCGTGGTGGAGTCTGCCTCCTCGAGCCACTTCTGCAGTAACGGTTTCAACTTGCACATGTTTTTAAAACTGAGCTGTAGCGCCTCGAACCTGCAGATGGTGGTCTGCGAGAACACATTGCCGTAGAGCGTGCCGAGCGCCAGGCCCACGTCTGCCTGCGTGAAGCCCAGCTTGATACGGCGCTGCTTGAATTGCTTGGCGAAGGCCTCGAGGTCGTCGCTGGTGGGCGTGTCCTCCTCGGGCGGCTCGCGCTCCATGGCGTGGTGGTGCAGTGCGTGCGGGGAGGGCTGGATGTCGCGCAGCATGTGGTGCTGGTGCATGGGCATGGGGTAGCCGCCGTGCAGTCCCACGGGCGAGCCGGCACCGTAGTGCGGGGAAACCACGGGCGCGTGCCATCCGCCATGCTGCAGGTGGCGGTGCTCGTGCGGCGCGGGCGGCGGCTTCACGTCGGGCTGGTGCGCGTGCGCGTGGTGCCCGTGCATGGCCCAGGGGTCTGCGGGCGGCAGCGACGTCCAGGGATTGAGCACGGGTGCGCCTGGGGATGGCGAACCACCCGCGTGCAGCGAGTGCCCGTACTTCATGTCGGCGGGCTCGGCGCTGCGCGGCGACGCGGCGTACCCACCGATGTTGCCCAGGTCCATGTCGGCGGGCATGTACGTGGTCGCCGCCATGGCGCCGTACCTCAGATCCACGGTGGACGGCGTCTTGCCGGCTCGAAGGCTCTCGAGCCTTCAACTGGCTTACTAAGTCGCGAAACAAGCGCGTTAGTCGCGCGGCGCTGCGGCAGCGGCGGGGGCCACCTCACATCACCGGAATACACAGCGAGCGACATGCGCGTGCGTGCGCGACGGCAGCACGGAGCGGACTGGAGCGCTCGACGGCGCTGCGCGCGCCCGCAGAGGTAGAGGGGCGGCCCCGCCCAGACGCCGCCCGCTAATGACGATGTAATTACTGCGCCCCGCCCCCCGCGCACCCCCCTCGCCCCGCGCGCCGCACCCCGCGCCCCGCGCTCCTCGCTCGCACACAATACTGTGCGTCGCGTCGCTACACTCCGCGACCGCTCTGCCGACGCCGTCGGACACTCTACTAACTTAAAGATCACGTTCATGTCTTGTTGAATGATGCCAATGATAGAGACGATCAATTATGTTATAACATATATTATCTTAATACTTTAGATTAAGTTGATATTCCTTTCATTCTTCATATTATAAGCAATTCAATGAAAGAACACTGAATTTATAAAAAGTTATTAATTGATCAACTTTTTATTCTTTTTTGCCAATTTTATTATTAAGTACCTAGTACCTAAGTAATTTTAATGCCATCTATCTTTCCACATAATTAATTGGTATTTTGCACTAGTAGTTTTGTGTCTATGAAAATAATAAATGGCTTCTGTGTGAACACCGACAGTTCTGTTATTGACTGGTACTGCTGAAACAACTGTATAAACATCCACTAAGCTACTATGATGCAATTATAACAAAATAATTGCTATATTTATGCAAATATAATAAATACAAATTATGACATTTTTATATTAACTTACTAGCTTCTAACAAATGCTACACATTAAACATAATGTTCAAGTGTTTATCAGTAATTAATGAGCATTGTATCACGGGCTCTCCTATTAGAATTGATCATAATATTTTTTTTGTTACTTTCAAAGTAAAATATTTTTTAACATAGTAGATATTTGAATCTAGCAAAATTGGAAGTAACAGGCGAATATATTAGATTTAGTATGTTGTAAACGCCACCTTGAATGGAGTAGCTAGAGGCACACCTACCTATAAATAACTTAAATTAGGGTAAAACCAGGAGAGATGGACCAGCGGGTGAGACGGACCATCGTAATTTCTACCAAACTATTTAAATTTATTTAGGCTGACAACACTTACGATCTCTTGTCAACCTGTTTGCTCCGTGTAGAAAGCGAGACTATTTGATTTTCGTTTGTAAAATTAGTAAAAACCGTATAGAAAGGTTTCGGAAGCGTGTTTTTTTTTGTGTAGGCGATTAAAAAACGAAGGTATGTATAAGATATTGTATTTTTCGAATAAGAATTGACGTTTCTGTGTTAGTATGTTCATGAAATGATGAAATAACCTCAAATTTTTTGTTTGTTTATTTTGCTTTTAATATGAGAAAGTGGTCCATCTTTCCACTCAGTTTAGGAGAGATGGACCGTGTTATGTATGGGTGAGATGGACCAATATTCAACCTTTTTTTTTTTGCAAATTTCAAGTGGTTATATACATTTTTAATGTGTTAATCTCTTCTTTTGTAGATAATATGCCTTTAACATATAAGAGGAAAAGTGGACGGAAAGTCGGTAAGTGGAGGGAAAGTGGAGTGGAAGAACGCTGGTCCCATGAAGGCTGCACCAACTATCCAGATATGTGCGACCGATGCGGAAATACGATGACAAACTGATGATTTTACTTTCATTTATTTGCTTATGTTACTTTTTTGATTTCGTTTTGAATGTTTATTTTTTTGTTTGGAAGTGTTACTGATTATTTTTGTTAGGACCATCTCTCCTTACTGGGTGGTCCGACTCACCCATATAGTATGGGAGAGATGGACCGAGGGTACTTTTTTAAAAATTTCAATTATTTCTATAAAGATGCCATGATCGTGCCATATTAAAATAAAAAAATGTTGACTATTAATAGTTAGTTAGTTTATCACTAAATTGTTAATTTTTTACGAAGGAATAAAATACATATTTAAGTTGAACAAAATGTGGTCCATCTCTCCTGGTTTTACCCATACAAAATATTTACAAGTTGTTCAACACTCACTCAATAGTTTAAGTGAAATAGATTACTTATTGCGTAAACTACATCTGTCGTGAACGTATGATGGTTCAAGATTTTATTTTTAGTTACTTTCTTTAGTTGAATATGTTACGCATAACAACTTGTTCCACTTTTGTCTTTGTAATTACCTCTCTGTTCCCTGAACCGTTATTTGTTATGAAGTGATATATGATATACCGTAACTTACCACAATACACTTACCAAATATTATTATAATTTATTCAAATACTAGCTGCGCCCGCGGTGTCACCCGCGGTGAAAAAGTTAGCACCCGTCCAGACGCCAGCACATCAATGTGTCAAATTTCTTTAATGATTTTCTACTTTATCGTTAAAGCATTAAGTTCAAGGTTGGATGGGAAAATTTGTCAATTTCGGGCAGCTTCACGTGCACATGAACTGAAACCGTGAAAAAATAATGACATCAAATTTTCAAGAACATTTTATTCATGTTCTTGATAATATGATGCTAAGAGCTGGCAAAAGTAAGCTATGCCCGGCGGCATGCGTTGTAATACACCTTTCCAATGCACTTTTCCGACCCACTACCGCCTTATACTTTTTACTACTCTACCGTACCCTACCTACCTACCTCGTTTGAATAAACAACAACTTGAATGTATGCTGACCTAGTACTTTACCTACTACTTCCTTATACTTTTTACTACTCTACCCTATCTACCCTCGGGAAAAAAATATTTGAGTTATTTGATATCCCACGGGAACATTGCATTTTTTGGGATTCAAATTAGCCTATGTGTTAATCCAGCATATAAGCTATCTTGATACTAAATTTTATCCAAATCCGTTAAGCCATTTGAGCGTGAAGAAGTAAAAACATACACACATACAAAGGGCTTTATAATATTAGTGTGATTGCTGATGTGTACCCACTTCATAATTTCACAAATTAACTTTATTATGATGGTAAGTAGTGTTCTTTGTGGCACCTTGTTTAGTGTTGAGTATCAATGACAATTTGTCAATGTTAAGTAAATTTAGAAATGTTTTTTAGGAGTAATAATAGATAATTTACGTGTTATATCCAAAATAAAAAAATAGTCTTAGCTTTTATTACTTCTGATATGTTTTTACTCTAGTTTAAAAATCACTTATCTTCTGTATTGAAGGAATTTAATCAAATTAGGATATTTTAACATAATTAATTGAAACAATCATAAATCTCAATAATTGTAGAATATTTATATTTGTAGTGTACAATTACTTTTTATAATAATTAAAAATCATCTTATGTTCTATTCATATGAACACATAACTTGCATTAATCAACTCGTACCGGCTGACCTGACGGGCATAGAGTCGCGACCGACTACTAGCGCCATCTGTTGTCGAATAGTGAGACTAAACGTAAACTCACTCGACATAACATAGCTTTTAGAAGTTGTTCATTATGGTTTTGTACCTATTCGTTTTTGTTATACGTATGTTACTTTTAAAAACAGATTTTCTTATTACTACAAAACGTAAACTGAAAAGGTGTTTCTTTGAATAGCGTTTTCTATCTACTAGTATTTTGCATCGGTAGGTACCTACTTAATGTTAAGAAAGAATACTTTTAAAAGTGTTGGCTTATTTCAAAAACACTTTAGTAGATTTTCATAACCACACTAATAGTTACATTGCTATACAATAGACATCGTTGCAAAAAAAAACGCGATCAGAGCCATCTAGCGGTGGGTAGCATGCAGATTAATGTCTGAGATGGTCTTTTGAAGAAATAACAACACCAATTTAGGTGGACCTGTCCAGTCAGTGCAAGCATTAGTCAGTGATCGTGTAGCTCGATTTATAACCCAGGAAGCTCAACGACACCACGAACAATACCAAGGAAAAGATATTTGTGTACGCCACATAAAGTACTCAAACTGCCAGACAATCGTGAAACTAACTAAACTAAATCATAATAAAAATATGGCCCACAAAATCCTCATATTCACAGTAATAAACAAAAATAAAAAATACGACAGTTGAAAAAGTAAAGTAACTCGCATGTGCGAGTCGTACTCACGCGCAACAGGGTTCCGTAGCACCAAACAATATAATAAAAATATTTTGAAGGCTCATTCATATGTTGTATTGTTTTACATTCAACAGCAAAACTAAATTTGTTTTTCATAGTATGTTAACGAAAAGCAAAGTTACTGCTGCAGTTTGATGAAAAAGTCTCATATCTCAAAAACTAAACATCAAATCTTACTAAAAACTAATTTTCAAGATAAAAACAATCCTATATTTTTTTCAGAATAATTTTCCTCCTCTTACTTTAGAAATGAGAGGGGGGGACACTCATTTTACCACTTTGGAAGTGTCTATCTTTCAAACGATTGATTTTGAGAAAAAAATGGTTTTATAAACCTCAATGTCATTTTTAAAGACCTATCTATCGACACCCCACCACAAGTTTCACAAGTTTCAACTGTATAGTCCTATAGTTTCGGAATAAAGTGGCTGTGACATACACGGACAGACACAGACATGGCGAATCTATAAGGGTTCTGTTTTTTGCCATTCGGCTACGGAAACATAAAAAGGTCAAACTGTAATAAAAAGAGAAAAATAAAATAGGTACAAATTCAATTCAATAACAATTTAAATAAGAGCAGTTCAATCCCAAGCTTTTTTGTCCTCGATATAATCTTTAGCAGCATAGAAAGCTTTCTGGCAAAGTTTACGTTTTATAAAAGATTTGAATTTATTAAGGCTTAGTTCTTGAATGTGGCTTGGTAGTTTATTATAAAAGCGTATACATTGGCATCTAAATGATCCACCTCTTTTCTTGAGCCTTGTTGTGGGTACAATGAATTTAGGTTTATTCCTTGTATATTGTGAATATCACTATATTTCTTAAACAACTTTATATTTTTGTTAGCACACAAAAGGTTTTCATAAATATATTGAGAAGGGATGGTCATTACATTAATCTCCTTAATCTTTTCTCTGAGAGTAGAGACTCTCAATTTATAAATTGATCGAACCGCCCTTTTCTGCAAAACAAAGATGGTCTAACTATCGGTGGCATTCCCACAACAGAATGCCGTACGACATTACGCTATGAAAATAGCTGAAGTACACTAATCGGTCTGCCTCTCCATCGGTAAAAAATTACGAATCCTTCTAACTGCGTATGCTGCGGAGCTCAGCGTTTAGGATAATTTATGTTTATGCGGGCCCCACTGAAGCTTAGCGTCTAAAGTCAAGCCCAAGAACACAGTGCTATCTTCAGGATTCAACTCTTCGCCCTTTACCAACACATTAGTTCTCACCTGCCTAACGTGGGGTAGAGTAAACTTAGTGGTTTTTTTTTTAATTTAGAAGTAAATTATTAGCGTTAAACCAAAGCACTACTTTTGAAATCGCGCTATTTCGCATCGTCAGTAACTAGCTGCTGACCTTTAAGTTTAAACGTAGTTATCCTTTATGAGGTAAGGCAAGTCATTAATATAAATAAGATACAAGAATGGGCCAAAAATTGAGCCTTGTGGGACTTCCATTACTACTATAGATCCGGGAGGTCTTTTTCCGTTGACGTCGACTCTCTGGATCCTAGTACTCAGGTATGAGGTAAGAAGATCCAGGGCGGAGTTTCCTGATTAACGTTTCATGAAGAACGCAATCAAATGCCTTGGACAAATCGCAAAATATGCCCAAAGCATCGCATTTATCTTCTCATGCACTAAAAATATGTCCTAAAAGTTCGACACTCACACTACACCTCAGTAGTTGAACGACCACTCGTAAAACCGAACTGTTTGCTTGTAATTTATGTTTATTAAAAAATCTTTGTAATTGTTCTAGAATTAATTTCTCAAAAATTTTACTAAAAGTAGGTAGGTAGGTAGTACTGAAATAGGTCTGTAATTTGTGGGGTTTGCTGTACTACCCGTTTTGAATAAAGGAATTACTTTACTATTTCTCATAAGGTCAGGAAACTTCCCACAATCGATGCAATTATTAAAGATAAAACTAAAGTAGATCACTTCCTTCTGCAAAGCAGTCATGCTAGCGAAGGAGATGGCGGGACGTGAGAGGGAGAGAGCCTCACGTCCCAGCCGCCGCCGGAGACGCCCTGGTGGCTCCCGGCCTCCGTAGGCGCGGGCCTGTGAACGGTGGTAATGGCTAGCTCGCCGTCAGTCCGTCTTATGACGACAGCGCCATGTCGACGGCGCGTTCGTGTTCCACGCGCGCCTCAAAGAGATGTCAGCAAACGGTAAGGGGTCCGAAAGGACCGATGCCTGCCAGGGTTGCAGGACTGTTCGAAAGAGATACAGCAGCCCTGGAACACAAAGGGCAAAAGAAGGAACATGGATGGGTTTTAGTCAGCACAAGTCTGACACTCCCTTCCATTCCAGAGTGGGAGGGGGGTGATTAGATAATTCCAAACCGAAAAAAAAAATACAAAAAAGGTGCTACAATGTCAATAATGGACATTGCAACTCCGCAGTAATTACATGTGACATGTATAAATATTTTAGCATGTGAAAGGCCTGTAAAATGATGGTTACATTTAAAGGCTTTAGAGGTATTAACTTTTGCATATTCAAATGCCAAACACGTGCTCATATTATTAATAATAAGTAGGTAATCAGTAACAATTAATAAAATATTTACTGGTTTTATAACACAAACTACAGAGTATCGTTTAATGACTCCGTTATCTTTTGTAGGATATACCTATTCCTTAATAATTCTTTTTTTTAAATTAATTTAATTGTTTAGTTTAAGTTATACCCGATGTAATAAAAAATGAGACATTTCCACTTTTCAAAAAGAAATTGACAGATCTATTAATTAATAAATGTTATTACTCAATTGACGAATTTCTGACCGATAACACTTTAAATTGATAATATGACATCTCTGTATGTGTACCTAAAAGATGAATATAATTAATTTGATCTCTGAAGTCTGTAAGGTGACATCTGTTTTTAATTATTGACATTCCAATTCCTCATGTTTTTTCCTTAATATAATTATGTATTACCCTGTTAGAGTAGGATATGGTCCTGAGCTATATTGTATTCTATCCTTATGTGTATCCATATTTAAGCAAAATAAATTATTTGATTTGATTTTGATTTGATTTACTAATTTAATAATTTGAATGAATTGCTTCTTTTTTTGCAACTTGACTAAAAAGTGACACTTTAAATGATATTATTTTGCTGATCACATACTGTACCTACGTCCTAATTGTCATGACAACATTATTGTCCCAATTACAATTGAACCATCGAGCAGTATGAATCATTAGTATGATTTTGGGTTACCGCAATGTTGATTTGTTCATTCAACGTACTTCTTGACCAAAACTTTATTTAAATATTCTGGTTATCTTAACATACACTAATGACAATATACTTAACTAAATCTTTACATTTGCCAGACTGCCGTGAGCAACCCTAAACTACTTCTTAAATTCTCACTAACAAAATATACGAGATTCTTATGAGCCACCTACAATGACATTAGCAGCATCAGCAGGCTACTGATATTCTTACAAGAGTGCGCGGCAAACAGGGGTCGCAAACATATTAGCTGTGCAACGGAGGCTCAACAAACATGGGACGGGGGCGGTCGCCGGTCGGCTGGGTAAACTATTGACTCAACACATGACGAACTGTTATTGTGACTGACGACAATGTTACTGATATCACACCTATTGGATACTGATTGTAACGTGTAACTTTCTTTGTTATTATTACTGTTTTTGAAAAAAACAAACTTACCTAAAGCATTAGCAAAACCGTGTGTTTGGTAACTGCCGACGACATAGATAACGTCGATCAGTAAGTAATTGGAATCGCAACTATCAAGTGAAGCCTGTCCTGGTACCGTACACATGCGCCTCACAGATTGAGTACCAACACCATAAGACATAAATTCTCTTTCATTTGCTTCAACCCAGGTATTATATTCAATTCGTAGATCCTGAATACATTATATAGCTTTAACAAATTCGCAAGTTTAACGGGGACTGTCTATCTGACCCACAAATTTGACCCAACGTCCTGTGGGGCGCGACCGCTTGGAAACAGTTTCTATTTAGCAGCTTGGCTTTAGTTTATTTCATGTCTTCTGTCTAGGTAATTTTGTTGCAGATATACCTAGTTAAATACAATTACGATCATAAAATTCTTTCTTCGTAAAAAAGAAGGAAGATCTAAGCAACTGTGATACATTTGGGTCGAGTAGGTATGTTAACCGACTTTCTTCAAAAAGAAGGAGGTTCTCAATTCGGTTGTATTTTTTTTTAAATATTTGTTACCTCAGAACTCCGTCATTTGTAAACCGATTTGAAAAATTCTTTTTTCATCTGAAAGGATATGCTTCCCGATTGGTCCCATAGAAATTTCATCAAAATCTGTTTAGGAATTTGGTTGTTTTCCTCACGTTATTTGTCACATCACGCGACGTCGCGTGCTGGCGCTCTGATGTACATCACGCGACGTCGCGTGATACTTGCTAGTTAAATTTGACACACTTCCCGATTTCTGATTGAGCTGAAATTTTGCACGCATGTGTATATCGCGAGACAATGCAATATTATGATGACATGGAGCTGATCTGATGATGGAGCTGGAAGGTGGCCATACGAACTCTGTAATAAAACGACGCAACGCCGTTGAGTTTGGACTCATTTGATTTGGCTTGACAAGTACTGTAGTTCTAAATGGTAACTAGGGTCTGATGATGGAGCTGGAAGGTGGCCATAGGAACTCCATTAAAACGACATAATCCCATCGAGTTTGGGTTCGTATAATTCATCTTGTCGAGTACTTTGTCTCTAGATGGTACCTAGGGTCTGGTGATGGAGCTGGAAGGTGGTCACAGGTAGTCCGTAATAAAATGACACAATCCCATCGAGTTTGGGCTCGTTTGATTCGTCTTGAGGAGTACTATGGTCCTAAATGGTATCCAGTGTCTGATGATGGAGCTGGACGGTGGCCATAGGAACACCGTTATAAAACGACAAAACCTCATCGAGTTTGGGCTCGTATGATTCGTCTTGACGAGTACTTTAACTAACTTCTAGTTACATTGTAAAAACTAATTCATGACAAGAGTTTGTGTGGTATACTACAACTAAAAAGGGTAAAATAAAAAAACTTTCTGCGAAAACAAAACCGACTTCTAACAAAAACATTAAAAAAATCTAAAATAACTTTACTTTCGGAAGTCGGTGGCAAAAAAGATACAAACAAAGACACCGACTTCCGAAAGTAAAGTTATTTTAGACTTTTTTTAAGTTTTTGTTAGAAGTCGGTTTTGTTTTTGTATGGGGCAGTTGATTATTTTTTTGTGACTGCGATGGTAGTCCCATAGAGAAAGTTGTTCAGTTTGATGGTCCGTACCACAGTCTTCCATATGACTATACCCTTTCTGTTACTCGCTGTATAAAAAACTGCCAAAACATCAGATTTTTTAAGTCTTCCGATAATATACGTTTTCCTTAGTGGCAATAGCCATTATGCACATGTGCATAATTCTAGTTTAGCAAAACGCCAGTGTCCTATTGACGAGCATTTACTAAAGTAAGTAACCACTTTAGCGGAATATTAGGTATCATTTTTTTATTCGCAAGGCCTTCGACTGAAAAGGATGATGTTTCTATGAAAACTAAATACCTAAACGGCTACTACTTAATTTTAACAAAAACTTCAAATAAGATTCAGTATATGTACCTATAATGGTTATGGATCCCTTCTGCGGTCAGCGTCCCAACTGGGATCCGCGGAGGAAATCGTCCGAGGGCATCACTAAAATGCAATCTTGCACAATTTTAATTTGCCTCTAATAGATTCAAGTTTTAGTTGTTTTTTTTTTCTGATTTATTCTTATATTTGAATTAGAATCGTATTGAACACCTTAGTTTAGTTAAGTTATAGGCGTCATCGTAGTAACTAATAAAGTTATAACTCTGCTTACACGCAGCGCTAGGCCAATAAACAGCCTTTTATAGTGCAATAATTTCAGGCACCAGTTGTAATAGTAGGTGCTATAAGCGATCATACAAACCGTGAATCTTATTCACCATATTACCATGACGCTGATAAGTACTAATACATTCAGTTCAGTTGCACTATTCAATTTATGTTTATTGGGTGTTTTTGTAGAAAAATTAAAGGTAAATTTTGGTTTCAGAAATAATACAAAGTCTTACTTCCTTCTGTCGTAATACCGTGAGGTACAATGTACCCTAGGTAGGCCCGGAGTGTGCTACATTAGCGGGAGGATGGTTGTGCGAGATATTTTCAATTTGCTTGAGAATCGCGGGCGCGGGCGCGTCGGATCGATCCGTTCCGTCGTCGCCGCCGCGCGCGCAGATTACATCAGACATAGGATCGCATTTTTACCAAATCGACGGTTTTGCCTCCTAAATATTGTTTAAAACTCAAAATTATTATAATCTACGTCGAGGAACTGTTAATAAAGTGAGTTCCATGAAATTTTTTCTTTCCGTGCAATTTTTCCAACAGAAAAACCTTTGATTGACAGATGATGGTTTATTGGTCACTGCTTGTAGAGGTACTACCAAGATGTTCAAAGTGACAAATTGGACTTCAGCTGAAATCGTCACAAGAGTCGGAGCTTTTTGCAAAGTAAATACCATCGTTACTTGCTGCTACTAGTGACACACACCTGCCATTGTTGTCTGTCTATATATATATATAATATGTATATTACCAAATTGATCATGATCGACGCGCCAACATTTATATTACAATCGGCGATATCTTCCGGACACAACTATTACAATAATAGCAGGGAGGGACAATGTCTAGAGTCTGGATATCGTCCCTCCCTGCTATTAGTAACACCCTTCTTTAGGTTAAGTCTAGATTCTAGACTTAACCTAAAGAAGGCTGTTACTACTCAAGTGCCTGTTATGAAAAACATCAAACCGCTTGACTAACAACAGCAATTATTATTATGCAAGAAAGAAGTGTACAAAATAAGTAAAGTAAATGAACTATTTCATTGTATTTGAATGTTTAACAACTAAGCACCTCTACTAGATCAACCCCACCTAGTACGCGACCTGCGATCTCTATAATTCGATCTCTGTAAGCAGTTACTTCTGGGTACATAATAACATGACATAACTCGAGCTAACCGAATGAATGCATTTGAATGTGCGGCCACGGCCAGGAAACTTTACATATACTCGATCGTTGTTGTATTTGCGGTTGCGGTAATGACAGTTCTTCTAATTGCTTTTTTCTTTTATTTAATAAAAATAGAGCCTTCCTCTTAATTGTCATTATACACAAGTTTTATGGAATTGGTTTTTTTTTTTTTTTTTTTTTTTTTGTTTATTTCATCAAAAGTTACACAAGAGTATTTTACAAATATTCTGCCAAACTGCAGGACAGTTTGTCGGCAGTGTTCTCGTGGACACAGCTCTTAAGTTTTCTTAATACTAATGCATCATTATAAAAGGTGAAAGGTAAGGGGACACATAGTTTTATTACACAGACGTACTATCATTTGTAGTTTCTATACCTCGGCTATATCGACTTGCCCGCCATCCCAGCACGCGCGGCGAAAGCACATGCTCCTAGCGTCCCGACCAGTCTGGTGAAATTTGTGGTCCCGACCACCGCAACAGCCCCCCCCCCCCCCGGTGGGAGACCAGCTACCCAGCGCGAGTGAGTCACCGCGGCGGCCGCCCGACCGCCAGCAGCACGACGCGCGCGCCTGCTAGCATGGCCGACAAGTTAGGAGGTACATAATATGTATACTTCACCCGACGCACCCGCACAGACACTCGCCCAACCCAGGTTCCAAAAATGAACTTTATTTCGGTTTAACTAAGCTATACTTTCCGTAATGCAAGCATTACGCGAATCTCCGGGCAAATACGCCAAGTGAAGCGACTTCTTAATAATTAATAATTAGGTAAGGTTCCAGCGCTAGGGACACAGACCCAAATAGTGCTTACGCAGAATATTTTTTAAGGCATTTTTAGAAACTGTTTCGGTAGAAATTTCCTTAGGTAATTCGTTTAACAATGTTGGAACTAGCCATCTCCGCGTCCTTTGACCAAAATAATTCCTCACCTTGGGGACCGAGTATTTGTTTCTCTGTGTCGCTTTACGGGTTGGTCGGTGATACACTTTCTTTTCCTTGTGTTCGTTTTTGTTGTGCTGCTCTAATATTATAGTTGTTTTTACTTTTTTCTGTACGGGTAATATTCTACAAATTTTAAATAATTTCTCGTATTCCTTATTAATGCTATCTTTAGTTACCTTGTTCACTAGTAATTTTAATAATCGAATTTGCAATATTTTAATTTTATTTAAATGTACCGGAAACGTCAGTCCATAACCACCCAAACCGTAGTTTATTGTTGCCTCTGCAAGTGCATGGTAAAGAATGTACAGTACCCGCCTACTAACTATATATTTTAAATTGTTAAGTTTCCCCAGTACGGAGCGCAGTCTGTTACATACAGTGTCTACGTGTGCGTCCCAAGTGAATCGTTCATCAATTAATAATCCTAGGTATTTGTATTTCGCAGCAGTTTTAAGTTCATGCTTTACGGTTTTCAATTTCCTTAACGTTATGTTTGCTCGGAAATTCAAAATCTAAAAGTGTTGGAACTGAAAATGTGACATCCGTATATTGCTGCTACGGCGGCGGAGCCACAATACACTTTGTCAAACGGTTGTGAAACAATCATCCAGAAGTTATCTGCAAGTTCGTAATAGCAATGATATCACCGCATTATTATTATGTTATTAGGTAACGGTGTACCTTGCAGGCAGGTCGACCGGCCGTGACGCCGCCGCCGCGAGCGATCCGCGAATCAATTTCATGTGGATACTACGAATTGAACCCACGACTAATATGGACATACGGCGAATACGATCTTTGGATATTTTCGTACGTGTGCACATTGGTATGGCGTGTGTAAAAAACTGCTTTCAAAACGATAATATATATTTAGTTATACGTATAGCTGCTACTGTTCTGTGGAGCACCGTCCCTTTTGCTTTAAGTGGGACGCAGTTAGTGTACGGCATGGTTGGCGCAGTGGCTGAGCGATCGGCTGCTGTGCTGCGTGTCGCGGGTTCGAATCCCGCACGGAACAAATATTTGTACGACCTACAGGTAGTTGTTCTGGGTCTGGCTGTTTGTGTATGTGAGTTTCAATATTTGTAAACACACCCACGATACCTACATGAGAAATTCTTAGTGTGGGGCAATGTTTAAAAAAAAAAAAAAAAATTGATCTTTAATATATATAATAGTTTATTGGCTAAACCAGGTAATTTTGTTATCGTCAGAATTATGTTTCGTGTGGTTTCTGACGTACTCAGTGCCAGGGCAAGTACTCCGAGTATTTAATTCACACCCTTTGGTTGGACAGAGCACCGCGCAGAGCTCGCGGCGACGCGACGTGCCACACGACGCCGTGTGGAACTGCGGTGCTAGCTGCTATCAAGTACTAGCTCGGTGGTCTAGCGGTCACTAGCGCTACTGCTATAAGCATGCATGCGGTCCGATTCCCATTTCCCGCAAATAGTTATATTTCCTTTCAGGAGTTTCTCGGTAGCAGCCCGGAATCAGGATTTTTCTTCGGTTGACGGCAATAAGCTGGAGCCCTATTACACGGAGGGACTTAGCTTATAACATTACTGGCAAAATGTCGGTTCAATAAAGGAGGTTCCGAGATAATACAGCTCTGGCAAGCCTTCGGAGGTTACAGGCGATGTTATTTATTTATTTATTAACTTATTATTCACAAAATCCACAGCTCTTTACAATTTTGTCTTAAACTATATAAACTAATCCTACAGCCAATTACGGATTTACAATTTAATAGCTATACAAAACATTGCTAAGAGTACAGCGTGAATGAGTGCGTGCGTTATGTTATGTTGCTGCTAAGTACATTTAGCTCAAGTCCGTACGTCTCTCGATATTTCAATTCAGGCACGCGGTCACCGCGGCTGGGCCGAGGTCTGGGGTCGCGAATCAATTCGCGCGAGAGCACGGTACAGCAGTGCAGCGGTGCCGCGGTACTCGCTCGCGGCGATCTGACCCCACACGAAGTGTTCACGTGTTACAGGCACCATTAGTGTACGTTGCTAAATATTGTATTACATCAGCTAAAGCAGAGGTTCCCAAACTTTTTTTTCTCGTAGACCACTTTCAGAATTGTCTGGCTTCGGTAGACCCCCAGCTGCATTTTTATCAAGCCCGTGGACTAAAAAAGAAAAGCAAAAAGCTGCAATATATTTTGTTTGCACTATCTGTAAGGATTGCATGAGGACCCCGGCTCTTAAAAATGTTTTGCCAAAAAATCTGAAAATTAGAATGTTAAAGCTTCGAAATGCTTTTTAAGTAGTTTATTATCTGCCTACATTGATAGATAAAGTCAAGCCAACATTTTTGTTCTTTGCTATCGAAATCAGATTAATTTTCGTGGATCCCACTTACAACTTGAAAACCCCAATTTTTTTTTCACGCCAACCTGGATCCATGTCGAGTCTCACATGGACCACTGGGGACCACTTTGGGAATCACTGAGCTAAAGCTTAGTTCAGCGGGTATTTAGGTATGAGAATTGTTCGAAGGTATTTTAATACCGGATCGCCTTGATGAAGTACTTGCAAAAACACATAAATTCAAACATTGAACCTTCTTCTCAAGTGCATGAGCTACACGAGAGTAACTCAGACCGCGCAAAAAAAACTAACCAGTCACTATGGATATTCGCGCCAAGTGCAAGATTTTGCTGCCTATGAACACCTCCACGAGTGACGAGAGAGATCGTCACTCATAAAGGTGACATAATTATTTATTTATAAATAGCAGAACCAACAGCTTTAATAGATCGTAACAATTGTGTGCGCGGTGGAAGGGCACCGACGCCAAATCGGTTACCCTCCTTACCGCAATATATTCAGCCCATCATACTGAGCCCCCTACATAGAAATTTTACATCGGTTATTAAAAAAAAACAGTTGTTTCCTACAAAATTACAATACCTACGGGCTAAATGTATGGAACAGCTGTTTTTTTTTAATTGCCAATGAAAAATGTCTAGGTGGGGTAGCTCGAAATTATGTACAGTTGTATTAAACCTTTAACACAACTGGGGTACGCAATTGATGCAGCCGTACACGTGGAACCTTTAAGAGACCACACATGGTGAAAATGTAGAGTAATTATATTAATTCTAGTAATAGCTCATTTTCAATACGCTGTTGCTGTTACAAGGGTACTGCTACTTGTACGGGACTAAATTCAAAAACAAAAATAAATCTTTGTCCCAAAGACAAATAGATAGGTACCTAATTTAATTTAAATAAATTTAAGAAATTTCAAATCGCTTAGTTGGCACTTCCAGTGACCCAAGGGCTAGCTAAAGACTTACCGTTGCCATACAACGTGGCAACGCCGCCAGTCTCTTGGGTAAATTATCAGTTGACAGCGTTGAGGAGATTTTTGACGCCATTTTTTAAGTTTGTTGTTAAGTTAGTTATTATACTTTAGGTTATTTTAATTTATAAATGTTTATATTATTTAGCTAATAAAGATTTAAATAAGATAAAATATCTTGATCTTTGTTCATTCAAACGTTGCCGCATCGACCTTTGTCGTACTGGCTTCTGAAGGATTCAGATTCAGATCTCCAATCTTCAGCATTTACTCGAACCTAGGTGTTGTTATCTCGTCTGTTAATGATGGCCGAGTGCTCAGTGCTCAGTACATGTAGTGCGCGGACATGATGCGCCTGACACGCGGCGACGAGCCGGCGCGGCGGCGCGCGCGCAGGGGCGGGGCCGGCGCCGCCCACGCGACATCCATCTTGCAATTGTGTCGCGCACCCACTGCCTCATGCCATCCACCACGTCCACGCTGTCTGCACAATGTCAATGCACATACCTAGATAACTAATATTTCTGTAATTCATCTTGATTGCCGCTGTCGCAGAGTTAGATCATATTTTTATAATTGTGGCACAGAAACCAAATGTCGCCGTTGTTTATTATGAAGATTTTCTTCCCAACGCTAATATCATATATTTTTTTAATTGGACAAGCTCGCCACACTGTTCCCAGACCAATCAACAGTGGCGACCACCAGAAATGCGCCAAGACATTGAAACTCGACGAATTCCCGGATAAACAATTTAACCGTCTTGAATCCCGCAACGAAATTAATCAGAAAAGTATAGCGGAGCAGTAGGAAAGTAGTAGCTAATATCATATTATGATAATAATGGATTTTTATTGGCAAAAACGAGCTTTGAGTCTCGAGATTCCATAAGTTTTGTGCTGGACTTGACAGTTTTCCAATTAATTTAACTAAAAATATTTAAATCGATAAATTAATAAAAAATGCTCTTTTCAATATTCTAGAATAGCTACCTATAATCAAGAACTTCCAGATAATTAACAATGGATTTTACCATTACAGTAAACACATATTCATCAAAACTTGAGTCTAGGTTGTAATATCATTTAAGCGTATTCACTACAATTGGGAATCGATGGTCCTTCAAAGTCATAGAGAATCGAGAATGCTTTTACGTTGCATAAACTGAAGTCCAGTGAACTAATCTCAACTGAGCGCGCTAAACTATATCACACAATTCCCATATTAATGTTCCACGTATCAGCAAAGTCATGCATCTAAGTATAGCTGGCAAGTTTAGTAGCGAGCTATACTTAGCTGCGCGTAGCAGTACAAGTTACCTCTCTGCGCCCGCGCCCGGTTCCACTCGCGACATATTTGTATTAGAACACTCGCCCTGCCTACTTCAGCCGTGCAACTGGCATTTCCTTTAGGCTATATTCGTAAGATATATGAGCTGTCAACACCCTCGTTGTCATGGTTACGATTGAAAGTGATACGCCTAGCGCGGAGTCGTCGACAAGTAACCCCGGGGAAGGGGCTCTACTTGTTGAGGACATCTGAATTGAGAGCTAACATTTAAGGATATATCAGGTACGTATAACTTTACTTTGTGCAAAGTAAATTAGAATTGCATCCCTGTGCGAAGGAAGCCCACTGAACACGCCAGGGCAAGGGAGTAGGTGCTGTACAATCATAACCAAGTTGGTAGAAGATCAGTTGCGTCGTTCGCGACAAGTTTATTGTGAAACTATTAATTTACACAATATTTTTTAGTCATAAATCGTGCAGGTGTAGGTATGCGTAGGTATCTGTAAGGTAGCTAGGTACTCAGGTAGGATGTTATAAAAACGTGGTACGGCATAGTTGCAGTTCAAATCCACGTCGTTTAGCGTTTATGTCTCATGAACCGCAGTCCTGCTGTTTCTTTCGACATTTGAAAAAGCATAGTTGTTGCAACCAGGAATGTCGTCACCGCTGCAGATTATTTTGTATCATAACGAGAGGCGGTCGCACAGATCTTATCGTACGAAGATTTTCTTCATCGTAATTGCGCGGAGGCATGCGGCCCATGTCGCATGTTGCGTCTGCGCGTAATTAAACGAGCGCCGTGGAGCCCCCCCGCCCGCGCCCTTAGCGACCTCTAATCAGCCGCGCGCTGTAATCATGACGAGTGTGCAGTGCGCCTTCCACTGATACAACTACAATGATTTATGTTAGACAGCCACTTCGTTAGACGAGCGGTCTACCACGTCAGCAGCAGACAGCTATAACATTGCCTGAGATAGACTAACTTGCAACTGAGTAGCTGTTCACATGTTCACACCGCGTCTGGTAGGACCAACCAAACAAACTAACTCTCGCATAAAAATGTTGCCAAAAATAGCTCATAACGAGAGTAAAACGTCCCACCGAGTCTGCCAACGGTAAAGCGGGAATGCAAAACATGTTTCTTGCATCCAACAAGTTTATTTTAAGAAAAAATCGATTGACAGCGTCGTGCCGCAATCGTTTTCCGCGGAGACATTTCCAACAATTTGTAGCCGCAACAGTTGTCGTGTGCAACACTGGAATCACTACATAGTATAAAACAAACTCGCTTCCAGCTGTCTGTCCCTGCTTATGGTTAGATCTTTAAAACTACGCAACGGATTTTGATGCGGTTTTTTTAGTAGATAGAGTGATTCAAGAGGAAGGATTATAATTATGTATGATGTTATGCATAATATTGCACCCGTGCGAAGCTGGGGCGGATCGCTAGTTATAAATAAACCAGAAATAATCTTACATTCCCGACGGGCGACTCGTACTTTTGGAGATAGCTGTGATGTGTTATTCAATAACTCAATTTTGAGCAATTGTCCCAAAGCCGTGCTCACTAATAAAATACCAACACAAGTCGCGGCGAGACCGGCTCACTAATTTGTCGCAGTTTTGTCACCTCACGACGACGAATGAGATTGCTAGAGGTTAATGTTAAATGTTCAACATCGACAGTTTATAGAAGACTGCAACGAATTCTAATGTGTTTGCGACTGCAAGTTGAATTGTTGAGTGATAGCTCTGTGGAAAACATAAACATGATGAATGTTTTGGAGGGTCGGTTGTGTAAGCTACCATAAGTGATACGTGTAACTGTCGAAGCATGACATTACATAGATGCCTGTTCAGCGACATACATTATTGTCCGCATCTATAATGTTAATTTTCAGTTTTTGCATCGCATGAATGTATTGTACGAAGCTCGCTAGTTTTTCACATTTGTCGACAAAACAATGTTTAATGTTATTTGCGAATATTGTGACGTTGTGACAGCTGTCGCGTGAGTTTCTGAAATAGGTTCAACTGTTCAACTACAATAACTTTCAATGACCATTCGCTGCATTTTTTGTGCAGTTTGAATGTGGTTCCAAGCTTGTTCTAATAGCTATTTCCTTCGTAAAACACTTTTATGATCTGCAGTTATAATGTAGATTAATAACTTACGTATCTCATATTATCCTCCGGTTATGTTCCTTCTATCTTATACATAACCTTCTCCCAAAAATATTCCGGTAAATCAACAACTTCTCTTCTTTATCGTTTGGTTAGTGCCTAACCGGGAGTCAGAGTTTTTATGCCGCTCATGGGCCCCTGACTTGGCTTTACTTTCCGTCGAGAAATATATCTCAGGCTTGCTGGTTTCCTCACGATGTTTCCGTTTACCGAAGCGAGTGATAATTATACAATACGCACATGAATCCAAAAAATCAGAGGTCTTGGGTTCAAATTTGAGACCTATGACTTGGAAGTCTGACGGTCACACCACTAAGCTACCACTGAGGTGGACATTGTGTTACTCATCGCGTATTGATCGCTCACATATTATTGTAAAATCAAGAGGTAATGAGCAGAGGAGGCGATAGTTGTCACTTTGACCTCTCCTGCCAGACCACGTATATACTTAAGAATTCAATGTCTGAGAACCTCCATTTGCACATTTTATTGATTTACGTTAGTTGAATGTTTTACAATATCTTTAAATTCGACGCCAGTTCTATAAAAAAAAACCTGCGAAAAAAAACCGACTTTAAAAATACTAAACAGTTTTTTTGGAAGTCGGTTTTATTTCGCAGAAAGTTTTTTATTTTACCCTTTTTAATTCTTATCATGTATTAATTTTGACATTGTAACTAGAAGTTATTAACCTCGTAAGGCCCAATGACCTAATTTAATGACAAAAATATTTAGTCACTCCGGCCCAAGTCACTTTTTAAAATCATTAAATTACGGCCCAGCGACCTAAAATTATGACATGATAGTTAAACGTAATTTTTGGTTTAAATAATCCCGCTAATTTAAATCTGCCATCAAAAATTATTAATCTTGAACGCATCTCTAATTTTGAAAATGTCAACTTGACATTTATGAACCAAGAATCTGTCTTTTTGACATTTCATCTCGTGTGAATGGAAGTCTCGTGGAGATAGGTAAGTAAATCCATCTATATCTTTAAAATCATTACATGGTGATATCTGAAATGTATTGCAAACAGTTGCGGAAATGTTATATTTTGTTCCGACACATTTTTTTCATATCAAAGTCATTTTAATTCCGTAATATACGAACGATAAAAACTATGTCCCAAAATAAGGTCGGTGGGTTTTTATTGTAAAAGTTAGCCTAACTTCTATTTCATAATTTTAGGACATTGGGTGTTTACTTTAATTTTCCTTTGTTTAAGCCATGGACGACGAAGCTATAGAAAATCAGCTTAATCTGGACATATCCGAGTTTGAAGATGATGAAGACGACGACGATATCGATGATGTGGATTATCGTCCTCAGGGCCGAAATCATCAATCGGATAATTCAGAATCGTCTTCTGATTCTGAAGGTGAGCTTTCAGTTTCAAGTCCTGCGATTTCTAATTCTTCTGTTCCGCGAGGGAGGAGCTTACAGCGTCAAGGTGGCCGTCGTGGTCGAAGAATTTCTTCTGATTAGTATGTAAGGACATTATTTTATTAATATGATTAACAAGTGTAATGCGAATGATAAATTGTTTCCTAAAAAATGAGACTGATTTAGAAAATTTTGTTACATAAAATTATTAATTAATAAGGTTTAAAATGGAAGGAGAAATAATAAATATTTTTTTTCACAATGTTTATTTTTATTTCTGGTAAAATTTGCAAATCCATGATAAATAACTGAATAGATTTGATTTATTCAAACTAATATTAAATATAAAACTATGGCCCAGTGACCTAAAAAAAGGACAACCTATTTCAACATATTTTTTGCGTGAAATAGTTAACTTTAGGTATAGGAAATACCTCTTAAAAGAATTTAACCCAAAACATTACATTTAAACACTTTTGTACGATACCAAAGTTCTGGGCCGCAACTACTTGTACCTATTTTTATTACGTTGGGTCGTAATGAAAATCGACCTAAATTTAGGTTGGGCCTTACGAGGTAGATCACCGTGTCATCAACATAGCCCAAGAAGAAGAAATATGTATTAACACATTCATTGCCAAGTCAAAATACTGAACTTACCTAGATGGCCAAAATAAGAATTCGTTTAATGTCTTCCCTAGTGGCATAAACCAAATACCAGAACCCAATACGCTAAAGGCGTGGCCGCTATTTTATGATTCGTACAACATAATTGAGGCACCATCACGCGGCGTCGCGTGAAGTGAACATCAAAGCACCTTCACGCGACGTCGCGTGTTGTGACAATTAACGTGAGGAAATCAACCAAATTACTAAACCGATTTTGATGAAATTTCTATGGGTCCAATCGGGATGTATATTCACATGAAAAAAGAATTTTTCAAATCGGTTTACAAATGACGGATTTTTGAGGTAACAAACTTAAAAAAAAACAACCGAATTGAAGCCTCCTTCTTTTAGAAGAAAGTCGTTTAAAAACGACTTAAATGGTCATTGTCAGCAGCCATCTGATTTATGTTGTTCGTGTCGTTGTACTTTACTCTTGTGACGTACGAACGAAGTTCGCTAATACAGTTTGTAGTTTACCGAACAATTTACGAAAAACATCAGAGTGGCATGATGTATTGCACCCTCATGATCTGCAACCGTCGCGTATCGTATCGTATCCTAGCCGGAGACCTGGAGACCAGGGAGGGTCAACAATTTCTTGTATTTCCATGTTTTTTTTTTTATAAATATCGCTGGACATTACACACAGCGCCATCTACACAGTGCCACACTAAGCAACGAGGCTTGTGTCGTGGACACCAGATAGTTGATAATACTACATAGATACTTTTTGTTTGTATTTACAAACAAAAAGTATCTATGTAGTATTAGATATAGTATGAGATACTTTTTGTTTGTAAATACATACTTATTATACATATCCATGACTCGGAAACAAATGTCCATGTGTGCCTATTTAATTAATAAGAATCGGATCACGTCCAACATCACGCGCCATAATTAACATTAACGCTGACATGAGGTTTACATTAACATTTTATTTGCATCCACATTGAGTAGCCACTTCTAAATGCAATATCTAATGGTATTGGTATTAACACTGCCTACCTTCTGAACCACTAACTACATATGTTGTCCGTCTTCGAATGATCCTCACAAATTAACAATTAATGAAGTATCGTTTGAATATACATCAACAAATAACATCGTGGAAACTTGAATAGCTATACAACTGCAAGCTTTAATAAATAAGTTTTTTTTTAAACTTTGAAACAGTTATGGGCCTCACGAGGCATGCGAGACTGATGAAAGTAAAAAAACCACAAAGATTGTTAATCTTTAGAAAAAGCAAAACGTATTCTTTTGTTAATCAAGCTTGGTTATATTTAACCTGGCTGATCCATCCAGTTTAAGGTCAATCCTTTTACTGGACTCTCACAAAGGCTTGCTAAGAAAGAACAAGTTCTCGTATACAAGCATCGCCTTGAGCAGAACTCAATAAATTGAGTTCCAACACTATTACTTCAGGCGTCCCTCCTGATGAGTGTCGTCCTGGGAGGCGGGGCCGGCCGCATGACTGAGCGGATTCCGACCGCTCTCCATCTAGCGACACAGTGCTGGCAAGCCACAACATTGTAGTTCCAAATCTTGACACAATGAGACACCATGTTGCAGTGTATAAGGAGGTGGTCATAAGATCTGGTATCAGATTGAGCGGCTAATGCAATACATATTGGGCATTAATATCGCGCATCGACGCGTCACGATTAATGGCCGTCATTTTACAGTGTCGACTCATGTGGTCTGTGCAGTATACAGTGTACGGTAGCCGGGAACACTTGATGTATTTCATACAACTGGGGACTACGTGCTTGGCTAAATAATAACATGCGCTCGGGTCGATCTTTATATTAAGCCATGTTTGCTTAGGTTGGTCCATGGATGGGTGACCACCCATTACATACCGCCTCGGAAAGCACGTGAAACCGTTGGCCCCGGCTGTCATTTGTAGACAGTCGTGATAACCAGTAAACCAGTCCAAGGGATATCTTTATATCTTATTACCCAGGACTAACTGGCTGCTGGAGGTCAGACAGGCAGTCACTCCATGTAAAATACTGCTACGGTTGACTGGAAGTCGACCCCAACATAGGACGGGAGACGGCTAGGCGGATTATGATGAGGACCACATGCTACAAACTAACACTTAGTCTGTCAACGTTGATCCATCAGTAAGGTCTAGGTATGCCTTATGGTAGATCGTTGCAGCACGTTGTCGTGATCTTAGTCCTCCTCGTATATACAAGATGGAAGGGTCATCGACGCAAAAACCTTTACCACGTATTCAGAACATCATTTTGAACTTAAAAAGGTCTATACATATACAGAATATATAGACATTTTTAATCGTTCACGTATTCAGTACAGTAATCTGAACCCATATTTTTCGAGGGTAATATAAAAAAAACCGCTGCTTCGTATATTTTGAGCGTGTAGGTATTGCACATTTGTAAGAAACAGCAGTTCTATGTGGAGGGGTTCGAAATGATGTACTGAATACGTGGTAACCGTTTGTGCGTCGGTGTGCCTTCCGCCTTGTACAGTTCATGTATCTACGATAAGCTGCACTTTCAAATCTACAGCCGGTCCCGTGGTCCCCCTTTGCCCTCTGCATACCCATTCTAACAGCGCAGCAATTACAATGATTACGAGCAGCTCGGGAAGCCCCACAAGTAGCTAGCTGCTGCTGTATTACGGACGATCATGTTCTAATGGAACACTTCTCTGGAATCCGTCTGCGCCGGTCGTTACACAGCTACTGTATCATATCGACGATAAATTCTTCTTACAAAACTGCAACTCAAAATACGCTCTACTTCTGAACCGCAACGTTGGTTTTTGGTTGTCTGTTGAGGCAAGTTGTGTCATTTTGATTAGGAGCGTGTTTGAGTTAAATGCAGGGTTTATTTCATAAGAATATAATTAGTGGGTGGAGTTCAATCAAATAGTTGTTGTTCGGCTGCCGACCGCGAAATAAATCGACTCCCGTGCCGACGGGAAGCGCGTCCCTGCGCGGGCGCAACCAGTACACGATTTAGTACTAAGTTAAATTAGGTCTTTGTTGTTGTTTACAAAAATAATATGAGTATAATATAAAACATTTGATGTTTATTTGTCTGAGCTTTATGAACAATCCGAGTATGATCGACAAAGTAGTGTGATCGACAAAGTAGAGCTACTTTCTAAATTAATATTCACATTATTATTTAGATTGTAACTAGACTAGGTAGGTACTGTTTTTCTGTTGCTATGCAGTGATCTAGTATAATTATTCTAGTAGATATAGTTCACCTCAAGGTGTCACATGTTCTGTGATCGATTAACTACGGTAGTAATAAATCACGCAAGTATCAATTATCACAGTATGCAGTTATCAGAACACAGTAATGGAGTACCTACCTACGCAGATAATGAGACAAGCTGACATATAGATGGTGCTACTAGGATACCTAGAAATAGTCCTACGCAAGGTATGCCAGTATTATTGAAGAAACGGGAAAATGCAACATAAGATCTGCGAGTATCTATATTAAGTTAATGGTATATCGATGATAAATTAAAATCACTCCATTTATCCTCAGAAGCAGCTAGCAGGCCGTACAGCGGGTGCGAGGGCAGAGGGACGGGGGCGGGGCGAGCGAGGGACGATGGATACGACAGGAGGTAATCGGCGGTTCATTACGGCGCCGGTCGCGGGCATGTCGCGCTAAATTGGCCCGCTACCCATCTTACCCGCACTATGATTTAGGAATATTAAGGCTCATCCCACGCACTGCGTAATTGCGACGCGACACGACTCCGCCACGACTGCGACAATTAGGTCGCCAGCGCGTCGCCGTATTTAGACGTTACGCGTTTTTGTTGCGAATCATATCATATCTATCATTTGTAATGGAACTGTTTGAACAATGGAATGAATGGCTCATTACTGTGTGCTGTATCCGGCGGCCCGCTGGGAGGTTGTTGTTAATGGCAGGCGAGCAATAAAACATCCGACACTCGTATCGTATACCTATGTTACTGTAGCGCGGGAGAAGGTCGCGATAACATTGAAAATATTGTTTATGCGAAATCACTTTGCTAACACAAGGCTTGCAGTTATCAGTTTCGGAAGAAACTGATACCTAACGCTTGTTTATTACCTTCTCGTGTGTGTACGAGTGGGTTGATATAAACATTTCTCAACAAATATCACACCATTCATGACGAGATTAAAACGACTCTACGCGACACCACGCGCTGGCAACACTCAGGTGCAGATCTCCCTTGTTATCACCTCACCTCTGTTAGTAATACCTACATTTGTATTCCGCCTACATGTCTCTACCGTCTACACAACGTCCACTTCATTACCTGTAACTAGTATTTACGTACTTACACTATGGTATTTAAAAAAAAGTTTTCATCTTGTTTGCCCATATGTGCCAGCAGATGCTCAAAACGCCGGTACCTACACCCTACATACTTGTCTGCAATAGATCAGCTCCCAGTCCAGTACATGGCTGTTATCTACGGCATGTAAAAAAACCCCGCAGTGTAAGCTATGCCCCGCATGCACTCGCAGCATGCGCTCACTTCGCCGATGGAATTCGGCACACCAGTGTTACCACACACCATATGTAGCTAGGTGTAGGGATTTCGAACTAACAACTAGGTATCGATAAACTTACATAATAGGAAAATCTAGAAACATCGATTCAACATATGTTTTGAGATATTCAGGTGAATTCATTGACATTGACAAAACCAGAATAAGACTTTAAGTTTTCTTATCCAGCAGTTTTATATCTCTTTGATCAAAAATAGTTTAATTTAGTTCGGAAACCTCCAAAACGACTAGCATATCGATATTTTTCCACCAGCCTAAGTACCTGCGCCGCCGCCGCGGTTTGCACAATGTGCCACTGACCGGATGATGTATTACTTTATGCATGTTTACTCTGTGATTAGGTACAACAAGGTGTATGAACGTGGCGCAGCTCTTACCAGGGAGATGGGCCTACCAAGTGGAGACATGAAGCACCTATTGTGAGATGCTTTTGGTGATGGTCCTTTGTTCTGATACCGAGGTGCCTTCCCAGTACATTGTCCTTTCTTTTATCCCATGAAAACTACATAGTTTGATCATGTTTTAGGTACAACTGCGGTTAGGTTGATATTATTATATTAATTATGCCTAATATGGTAGTACATAGGTACCTTCGAGATGATTTCGTATGGATGTACTCAACTCAAAACTGTTATGGAAACCCTTTCTCATGGAACACAATTCGCATCATCTGCCCTTGAGCTCCATTGGGCTATCAATGCAGAGAAGACGTTGCTCAAAGTAACGAGAAACTTTTTACCTTGTTTTCTTTTTTTTTTCCAAAATTCCTCATCATCATTATATCAGCCCGGAATCACCCACTACTGGGTATAGGCCTCCCCTTTTTTCTGCCATACTTCCCGGTTCCGTGCGTCCCTTATCCAGGTGTTTCCCGAGACTTTGACGATGTCGTCGACCCAACGAGCTTCAGGACAAAATTCCTCATTTCCTTGAAACCATCGTTCCTACGGGAGACAAGAATTACAATATAATGACATGATGACGTGGCACAATTTAGAGTCGGTGTCCGCTGCCGATCGCTCCCGATCGCTCCTATTACGGGCTCGCTCCGCAAATTTATAGGAATTATAAAATGGAGGTGCGGAATGCAGCCGCAATTAGCGATATCTTGCTTGATATCTTTAAATTAGGACGAACAGACGGGCGTAACCAGTACCTACCCTCACAAGAATCCCTCAACATCACACATTAACATGTCTACATAATTATGTTATGGTCACTATTTCAGAAACTGAAATAATAACGTTGACCTTACTGAAGTATTCAATGTTTGTCTTCATAACGTTAGTGTTAAATATAATTAATCAAAATTAATCGCAAGTACGCCAGTGGTAACATCACGCGACCTACTTACAAGTCTACATACACCACAGCGTGCTTCTACAGAGCCCTGATGTTTTGAGCTCGAAGCGAGGACGACATTCAGTGTCTGATCGCAGCGGAGTTGAGACGTCTTGGAACTGTACCCGATTGATTGTGCCTCGTGTTATTGTGTTAAGTGGTAATTTCAAGCAATTTGTTACTTTAGTAGAAACAGTGTATCGCACCCAGTGTCTTTTCATTGC
This sequence comes from Eugnorisma glareosa, assembly GCA_947578425.1. Lineage (NCBI taxonomy): Eukaryota > Metazoa > Arthropoda > Insecta > Lepidoptera > Noctuidae > Eugnorisma > Eugnorisma glareosa. The sequence continues at coordinate 22,310,599 of OX387961.1, forward strand.
ACGAAACCTATTTGCTGCCCATATCATTTACAAGCTGTACCCCGCGACTGTAGCCCGCGACCTTCGTCCGCGTGAAATTATTATACAAATATTGTTTCCCTATTGAGTCGGATTTTGTTAACAATTTCAAGGGTTTTAATTTCTTTGCACGGAACCCTAATCCTTTTTGTAAAATAAAAGTAGCCAAAGTAACTCCTTATAACATCAGCTATCTGCCCGTAAAAGTCCCGTCCCTTCTAAATCAGTCCAGCCGTTTCGGAGATTAGGCAGACAAAAATTAGCATGACGTTCTTTTTTTGTTATATGTACCGTATACAAATACTTTCATTTGCATTCAGTAAACAGCTATTAGTTTGAAATTATTAGCAGACACTTCTATTTTATTTATTTATATAGATATCGTTACATTCTGTGGTGGTATGATGAGTTTACTATCTATATCTTTTTCTGCTCATACATCTTATCGCTTTTATGGTTTAACTCTTTAACAGTGCTCTCTGAATCTGCTTAGCTTGTCTGTTCGTAAGTGTTCAATACCTACCCAACCATCATTACGTGTTTTAATTCGCTAAACTATTTCATTACCGTGACTGGCGCTATCACACAAATCCTACAAGCAGCATATAGGATTTATTTATTTGCCCAGAAATTTATATACAGGGTGTAACAGGACCCTTCACGGACCTTCACCCTTAGCGGTAGGACTCAATGTAACGCACTCAAAACATTGTGCTGATGGATGGATTGAATAGTACGGGGGTCGTGGAGGTGTTTAAAGAGCTTACATTAAAAATACGTATTTAAAAAAAAAAAACTTGTGAAAAAGTTGGCAGAAATCAATTGGGACAAGGCACCATCCTGCTTTCACCAGGCACTTTGCATCAGCACCTTTCTTCCATGCTCTGTGCTCTCTGCTCGCAGCTACTGTTGGCAGCGCATCGCCACGCCATGCAGCACAGAATGCGCAGTAATCGCTTGTTATACACGCATTATGATTATTATGATACACACACAACATAACGCAGCGAGCCCAACTGATTGCTCACGGTAATCGGTGCTTGTTTTTGTGAGATGCGAGATCGACGAATATCAAAGTTTGAGCTTATTAAGACTATGCCCGCGTGCTTCACGTCATTAGTAATTGTGTAACAGTTGGAGCTTGAATTGAAGCATGCAACACCAATTAGTTCAGCAGATTTGACTAAACGATGATTTCCACCAAACGGCTCGCGTCGCATCGGATCGGAACGGATTTTTTAAATCGTGTCCACAGTATTAAAGTTTATAATATATTACCAAGCCGCGCAAAGCAGCTTGACCGCGGGCATTTTCCGCGACACGCGATCGTAGCTAAAAGTATGCTGCGACGTGCGATCAGCCCCGTTTGGCTGTCGTCGTATCCGATCGAATCCTTTCGGCTGTTAACACGGTAGAAATGAAACTATTGGACTAGACGCAGAAACGCATACGTTCGCAAGCAACGATACGGAGCCGAACGCTTGCGTCGACATCCTGCCAGACGCAATCGGCTGTCGCCGCATCCGTTTTTATCCTTAACGATCCGATGCGATGCGAGCCGTTTGGTGGAAATCTGTACAAATAAATATAAGTGTCTGTTTGTAATACCAAAATAACACGTTTGTACTGAATACATATACCTACTTATAACTTAAACACGTACTTTTTCAATTTTTGGTTTTTTTTCCGGCTAATCTCCGAAATTCACGGTAATTCCCGATTTTGACGGATTTTTAACTGTCAGATAGCTGACGTTATAAGGTCTAACACAGGCTACTTTTCTTTTAGAAAAATTATCAGGGTTCCGCGCAAAAAAAAAACCCTTGAAATTTTAACAAAATCCTTTTCAAACGGCTAATCTCCGATACAGCTGGACCGATTTTGACGGGACTTTTACAGGCACATAGCTGATGTCATAAAAAGTAACTAAAGCTACTTTTATTTAAGAAGAATAAGAATTAGGGATCCGTGCAAAAAAAATTAAGGAAACAAAATTCGATTCGAAAAGGAAAGTCATACTCGTATATTTTTACAACAATTTTACGCGAACGAAGATCGCGGGCAACAGCTAGTCTAGAATATGATCAGTAGGTAGTGCAAGCAGATTCTTAGTTCTGGAAACTTGTACGGTATCTATTATAATATCCTCTTGACGTAGTTCCTTATAATTCAGCCATACCCTGCACCCACAAGGAACTTGGAACATCAACTGTCTCGTGCATAGAACTTGTTCTAGGTAATGTTGGCAGGAATAATTATGACTCAGAAAATGATAGCCAATGCTACTAGAGGGACAAAGTAACAGCTGTAACCCACAATCGTGATGAGTGACGTCCATACATGTATGCCTAGGTAGATAGTGTAAGTACATGAGTACATTGGTACCGGTGAAGTGACACTACAACCAGTCGTCACGTATCGCATACATCACTGCTGTCAAATTAAACGGGTTCCAGCTACCGTCCAACTGTTGGAACCACGGACATAACTACGGTGGAGCGTCAGCGTGGACGAATTTGCCTACTATATGTATACAATTATTATCCAAAATATTAACTGAAAACAATTCCTTATTTCTTTGCTTCTAGCTATCTGTTTGTAAGCGGTTCGAACAAACATTCACAGAATTGAAAGTATAATAAAAGATACGAAGCTCTAGTAAGAGGGTTTCCAGTTAAGAGGAAATGCGGGTGGTCTTTTCTCCATACAAACGCTCTCGCCTGTTTTCTTTATGGTTTATGACTTTATAGCTACGATTGAATGAGATTGAACCAGCAGATTGAGTGAGAGCGAGTCAGTTGGTCGCGTAGTATCTCCTTGTGCGGAGTAAATGCGCGCCCGCGCCGCCCCCGGCGCTATGCGCTTGCCCCGCGGCTCCTGCGCTCGCAACGGTCATTACGTTATTAAAAAAATCATATTTTCCTACTCTTTGTTTTGCTGCGGCCGGCCCGCCATGCCAGTACACTTTTTTATTTATTATTTATGAAGTTAATTAACGGTTGACCGTACCGACACAACATGGAACCTAATTTATGAGTTGCGGATAAACGTCGCAAGTGCCACCCGTGTGACCAAGCAGCTCTCGGTAAACCCACGTAATTGAAAAGCTTAAACTAAACATTACAAATTTGAACAACATTGACCTGAATGCTCAAAAGCCAGAGATTACTTAGAACAATCAAATTAGCGAGCTTGTAATCTCATCAGACGCAATTGGGGCAGCAGTTGTGCTGCATTAACGGCACACAAGGGGCGCGGTGGCGGCGGCGAGCGTTCGCGAGCGAAACAAGCGAGCAATATTATACGGCGCGCGCGATACATATCGAGCGAATGCTACCGGCGACGCCGCCGACACCGTGCGCGCAACAGAACGTCGCCTCGCCGAACTGCTCGCGAAGACATGCAACCTTTTGCCGCGGAGCTGCTACAATAATTTAATTCGAGCTGGCCCGTTAATCTGGCGGATCACGGAGAAATGCGCAGGCGCTCGCCGCACGCGAATTTATTGTTTCTGAAATTGTTTTTGCATGTTCCAGATTAGCTCAGTTTAATGTAACATTGTGTGGCAAACGTACGCCAACTACCTACATTTTAAACGACAGCTGCTGATATTATGTCGTAGCTAAGCTAAATGAGATAGCTTATTAGACGTTAACAGAATTGTAGATCACCGTGAGATCTAAGAGACATACGAATCATTATGAGCGACAACCTAACGAAATAAGTAGGAATGGTATTATCTGTGATGTTTACTACGGCTACGGCGTGTTCTGCTTCATTAAAACTCATTATGTCACGAATCGTTGAATTCCATCTTTGAATGTAGCACAGTTCGTAATAATATTTGCCTACGGTGAATAAACTACAATGATAAATTGCTGACGTGTCAGATATGCACGATAGCAACGTATGTGAACAGAACGCAAAAACAAATGAGAGCCGAGTGTATGACGTGTCTGTTGTTACTTGAGGTAAACAAGTCGTGGTAAAACGTCCAAATAAGCGCCGCGGCCCATCTCAAAGAGCTCAGGACGCGAATATACGAGCACGTACGGTTCAATTACGTGAAGCGCTATAAAAATGCACGATTTGCATGAAGCACGGCGCGGCAGTGTTGCGGCAGCGATGCTGCGTTGGTGCGGCATCGGTGCGGCAGTGCGGCGGTGTGGCGCCGCGCCGGCGGCGGCTAGATGTGCAGCGATAACCGCCGCGACGTGACTCGCTCGCTACACTACACGCGTACAGTCGTACACTTACTCGACCTCACAGTACTATCTACAGTCTACTGAACCACGAGCAGTGAACAATTGAACTGGAGCCTGGTGATCTTGAAGCGCACCACAAACAGTCGTGTTGTTCCAGGTTTAATCTGGGGATACCTTTTAATTGTTGGGGCTAAGTCTGTTACCCTGTGAGAGTCAAACAAGAAGGTAATTTTAGAAGACTAGCTGCTACTGGTGATGGAGCACCGTGCACTATCAGTATGTTGTGTGCCAATGTAGCAAAAGAAAAACGTTATACTTAGCAGATATAACAGATTCAAATACATCATGAATTTTCGTTATGTTCTAAGAGCACTCGACGCGAACGAACAGGCATTCAAAGGTCTCTACTCCCACCAAACAAACCCTGACATTTTCACATGTCACGACGACAGTTCTACAGAAAAATAGCTTCCAAATTCACATGAATTAGACAAAGGAAAAACCATCGCGAGTCGTCGGAGCACGCACGAGCCTGTCTGTCAATCATCACACGCAGACTATGGGAATCGATCAGTTGTTGACGCTCATAGCGTCCATTCTAATTCAAGCGCCGCATCGCGTGCCCGTCACACCGCGCCTCAGCCAGTGCGCTGCCTTCCTAGATGACCTACTGCCTATGTCTTGTGCTGTGACTGTGTCGCCACACTCACACACGCGCATATTTTAGCCTTTAGTCGCTGAGTACCTTGAACGCAGTCTGCCAATTTCTCGTTATGCCTAGACCTAACAAGAGATAGGCATATTGATATTTAGACCCATTGCGTATTAGTTCTTGAGCGAAGTAGGCGAATTGAGTCGGGTAGACTAGTAGCGTATAGTGCACTCACTACTTATTACTAGCAACAGATTTTCCAGATAATGTCATCAACATTTACTGTCACTTATTCTATTCTATGGAAATGGAGCGAGTTAAGGTGTTTGGCTGCAACTTGCAACATTACATTGTGGGAAGTATTTAGTGCAGTTAAAGTGAGAACAGGAATCAAAACATGAGCCGGCTGTCTTGTTTATCAGCTAAGTAGGTAATTTGAATGCTTTGCATTCCACTTTATTCAAACACAAACAAACAGTGATTTTTGGCTCACCGGTGCTATGCGTCCGATCATATCTCACAAAAGCCTCAGACCCCATTGCAAAACTAACACAATAACGAGCTTACGTACGTACGGTCTAGACAAATCTAGAGTTAGTCTGCACGCAAACAAATCCTTTGCATTTTGTCAACCTTATTAGTAATATGACCTCTGTCATTCTAATTACAGAAAGCTCAATATTATGACATCTGTAAAAGTGAATTAAAGGAATAGAGTAGGTTACGTAAAAATCGAAAACTTAAGGAAACCACTGCAAGTTATTGAAGTTACTAACTGACCTAACCAAACTATTTGAAAGAATTGTACTGGGCCAAGTAAGGTCCGACACGGTTCTGTAGAACCTTGTTATGAAGATCGACGTAACATCAATAAGTGTTTGGAAGAACGTCGAGCTTTCGCACATAGCTATTCTATTGGTATAATTTACAATGTATCTATTCCATTAATGCTAGTGCAGTTGTACCTGAAGTCAGCATAAGTTGTAGGGTCCTCAGTCTAACGCTTAGCTACAAGCGAGCCGTTGCGCTCCAAGTAGGGTTGCCAGGTCGCCAAACCTAATAGCCGGACAGACCAGCCAGTTTGGCCGGACATTTGGGTAGAAAGGCCGGACACCCTACATTATTGAGGATTTTGTACTATGGGCGACGGGCGGTACTTCGGTCTGCGTGAGCGACCGAAGTAGACTCTCGTCGCCTGCGCTTGGCCACGCTCGGCGCTCGCTCGTTTGCGAAATGTAAAAAGCCTAACAAAAGCCGGACAAGCCGGACGCCGTTTATTTTGGCCGGACACACAATCAAAAAGCCTACCTATGTCCGGCTTTATCCGGACGCCTGGCAACGCTAGCTCCAAGTCGTATGGTTTGTGACGTGACACGCAGAAATAGCATGAGCTTGCGACAGTTGAGTATCCGAAACAGTTATTTATGTTCGAGTTGATTTCACCGCGCCAGTACCGTCACTTGAGTGGTGGTTGGTGCGGTGGCCCCGCCAGCGAGTACCTACAGCTCACCGGTACATACGCGCACGTATGTACAGGAGCGAGGCACGTACAAACGGAGTTTTCTAACATTGTGAAGCCTCACGGAGGCACTAAAGCGTCCAGCTGCTATGTATGCGGAGCGCGCGCGCATGCCCGCGGAATCACAATCGACCCTCGCGGTAATAACTCGTCGAACGGAGCCGCGCCGGAATCACAAGCAGCCTGCGCAGGCGACGGTGACGCTCGACCAACTCTACCCGCCACCACACCGGCTCATCCATCAGCCAGCCAGCCAGCAGGACCTTGGAAACGAAGGTCACTAAATGATGGACATTACCCACTAAATAGTCATAATATAATAATACATGTTACCACGTCATTGTATTGCCCAGGAAACGCTGACAATTTTGAATATTGAAATTGTTACATTTTCGGTACGCATTTGATTAAAAATGCAGAAAATGTTAATCAGCTCAATTAAAATCATTAAATCAAAACTAAATGCGGAGTTTTTCTACAAACGTCAAAAATAGTTGCATTTGTTGTAGCCATTAATTAAGAAAGCTGTTTCCATTCAACGATTTTTCATAAAATCAAAGCTATATATTTCGAAGTAAAGTCGACACAAAGCTAATGTCAATTATTATAATAGCGTTTCTTGCAAATGATTCCTAAAACAGTGAAACAAAATATAAGAAGAACAAACACCGTTTGATATTCATGCGATTCATGGAACTGTTCGGCAGCGACGCGCATTATTCAGATGCGATCGAACGCGTCAATCATTCCTCACCTCGGACCGCAGATCCATCACCAAACTCAGCCGCGCACGCTAATACCGACCTTAATTACACAGTGCCTAAGATACATATTTATAATGATAACATAATTCGGATGTAAAGACGAAAGGTAATATTTAATAGGTCCATAGTAATGAGGCAGTCGGTGACGAAGGAAACTCCGCATGTATTTATTTAAATTTATGAGGATTGGTATAAATGTAAGCTCTGTTCACACTGCGAGGACCTAGAGGCTACAGTCCTGAACTCTTGATTATTTAAATGTCACAGTATTTTTTTTTCATTCGAACGGTTAACAGCCTTTAATTTATATTATTAATCTCATAAACTCGTAGCATGTTGGTTCCGCGGTAACACAGCTCATTGATGGATTCAGCTTTACAAACTCTGGAAGTTATTTGCAATGAATCGCTTAATCATTTCAATACGACCTACCCAAACATAAAGCCTTTATGGGTATACCAGCTGTTGCCTGCGACCTTCGTTCGCGTGAAATTATTATAAAAAACACAATACGATTAAAATAGAAAAATAATTTTCGTTTTTAATCGTATTGTGTTACCAATATCAAGGTTTTTTTTTTTGCACGGAACCCTAATTCTTATTCTTAAATAAAAGTTAGCTATCTACCAGTAAAAGTGCCGTCAAAATCGGTCCAGCCGTTTCGGAGATTAGCCGGAACAAACAAAGAGACAGACAGAAAAAAATGTGTTTTTCTAAGTACCGCATATACTTTCATATACATTCAGGAAAAAGCTGTTATTTTGGTATTACAAACAGACACTTTAATTTTATTTATTTGTATACAGGGTGTCACAAGACTCTTAACGAAGCCGTCAACCAAGCATCCTGTGCATAAAACTAAGTAACTTTACGCAAAAATGCTGGGAAACGAAATTTTTTTTGGGGTGAAAAATCACGTTTTACGGTAGAACTCAATGTAACGCACTCAAAACATTGTGCTGATGGATGAATTCAATAAAACACGTATTTAAAAAAAAAAGTAGTGTAAAAGTTGGAACTTTGACCCCGAATATCTCCGTAACTAGAAGGTTCCCAGAATGATCGCAATGACGAGGAGAACAAGTACCTTTCGGCTTTGTTAAGGGTCTTGTTACACCCTTTAGATGAATACGAGTATAATCAATAATTATATATTCACTACACACAAATATTATTACCCTTTTGTTTTTTTCGGATGGGACATCATCGAATGACTCCTCCCGCTCCGGACGGAGCAGGAGGGAGTGTCAGACTTTTACTGACCAAAACCCATCCATGTTCCTTCATCGCCCTTTGTGTTCCGGGGCCACAGTATCTCTTTCGAACAGTCCCGCAGCCCCGACAAACACATGTCCTTAATATTACATAGGTAGATTCTGTGACATTTAATGAAGTTCCTTCTCTATCAGATCATCTCCATCTTAAGCACAGTCATTAGTAAGCGCACTAAGCGCGCTTCTAATTAAACATATTTATGTGTGTGCGCTACAACCAATCCACAAAATTACACATTTAACTGATTTTTAATAAAAAAATATGTTGTCGATTTAGTGCGTTAATTGTTAATTGATTCAGCTATTAACTAAATTGTTACAAAACCTTGGGTCGCGGTGGTGCGTGGTGTGGCCGCGGGTTTGGCAACTCCCGCGCAGTACCGCGCCGGTCGTGCGCGCGCGCATATGCTACATAATTCATTAATTTACGTCGTTATCACTGGAATATGTGTGTTTTTATCACCAGTAGGTACTGGGCCCTCCCCTCCTGCATCACTATACGATGCTAATGTGCCACTCGCCCAAGTGTTAACGCAGATCCAACCGTGCGTCTCACAGCACTTCAATATCGTAAACATCTCTTGCTGAGCATTGATCCTAATTGTTGTTAGTATATATTTCATTAATCGCAGTAATGTGAAGCGCATGGTCATCTGATTTGCACACACGCGCCAGTTGTACTTTCGGATAAGCGTGTTTAGGTTTAAGTTCAAAGCTTCATCGCTCGCGCTTACCAAATATACAAATGTGTACTATAATTATTGATTATAAATGAATACTTCAAGGACTTCATACATTTCTTCTTCAGTTGATTATAACTTGAGTACTATTTCCTCATACTCGTACGCAGGGTAACATCATCCCATTGACATGCACCACGGATTCTGTATTTCCGACTCGGTTGCCCGTGGGAGCTTCGTTTTGTTACAAAAACTCCTGTTTATGTTTCCTTTTCATACATTAGGTGGAGACGCAGCAGTAACAGTGAGTATCACTACTGTGACCATACTTCTTTATATTATTCGCCTTTTATTTAAGTCAAAAAAAAATATTTCTGTATTCCTTCATTACTTCCGGTGGCTGACATTCTTGCTTCTAGTTTCCTTTACTGAGTTTTATTTAACGATCTTGACAATTTTGTCGAAGTCGAATTATCGAGGTTCCAATTTACTTAAAATAATGATAGCACTGACGTAACTTGTAAAAACTAATGGAAAGATTTTCACTTTCAAGCAAACAAGTCTTCGAATAAATTGCTGGTATACTGTCTGGAAGATTACTAGTAATGTGTCCTGTGAACCCTGTACGAGGTACCCCCTACGCCGCGTGGCTGCGCGGGCGCAGGAAGCCACGTCTCGGTGTACGTGCCACCAGCGCGCGCGCACTGCCGGCGTCCGACGAGCGACGTGCAGGAAGGAACCAGAAGACAACGTCCTACACTCACTATTTTATGTCAAAAGTCTTCAAACCAACAAGCGGGAAATCGAATTAACGTAATAACCGTCGGCAACTTCGCTGGCCTCGCCTAGCGCACAGTGTCCGGCTGCTGGGCAAAGGCCTGCCTCAATAAGTTTGTAATCATTTCAAAATTAGAAATTATGTATTGAAAACCTTGTACTATAACGGAATGACGGAAATAATCAGAGAAGACGCGTTCATTATAGTGAACAGAAAATATCCCAAATAATAATGATAGCCAAACCCAGCAATCAAATGAGTGCAGTCACCTCACACAGGGCATACAGGCCGATAAACTTTCTGCCAATAATCTCGAAAGTGTTTGGGAATATTGTACTGAAGAGGCTTCTGAATGCGATTATTGGGATGTCAATAATCCCGGGCCGTTAATTTGGTTTCCGACGATATCTTGCAACAATAGAGCAGATCTATATAGGTCATCAGGATTTCTTTGGAGATGAAGGAGTACTTCTCGGCAGCTTTCCTTGGCGTTCAGCAGACCTTTGGCAGGGTATGGCACAAAGGGATACTTCGCAAAATTATAACATTCCTTTGTCAATAATTCTATCGGATTCTAAAGTCTTATTTGTCAGGACGAGTATTCCAAGTACGGGAGGGTGAAACATCAGAGTTCGTTCTGGGCCCGGTATTGTATACCATATGAACAGCAGACATACCATAGACTCCGGAATAATAGTGGCTACTTTGCAGATGACACAGAAATACTCAGCTCTAGTCAGAATCCTGCCACGCCTCAAAAACATTGCAAAAAGGCTTAACATTTATTTTTAGGTTTATGCACCTTGTAGCCTGAAACACAGGTTCAACCTAGTTCAGGCAAATAAGCAAATGTGCTCTATTTTTATTGTTAAGACATTTTATTGTAAATGTAACCATTTTTATAAATAACCCTTTTTATAATAGTAATTATTAAAAAAAAACAGGAATTCAAGATTCGTGCTTTGAACCCTGCGAAAAAACTTTTAACACGACTTTTGCCTCTAGATTGGCACTCTTCTTGGATTTTCGCAAGATCGACCGGTATAGACAGAGGATGAAATAAATTAGGAGCCCCTTGCCCCATGGCAACATACACAAGGTTGCAAAAACTGGAGCATGTGGACATTTTGATCTCAAATTACATAGTCATTATTATCTAAATTTATTTGAGGCGAGATGTTAAAATTTTCTTGCTCGCTTCGCTTACTCTTGGAGATCGACCCGACCGATCGATCGAATTGACCGATGACCTGGTGAAGGTTGTGGGGATCCGCTGGATGCGAGTCGCACGGGACCGGTCAATGTGGCGACACGTCCAGCAGTGGAGGTCTTTGGATGAACTTGTCTGGCGTGGAGAGCTTGAATTTTCTTTTAGTCCCTAGACTTTACAAATGACTGTTCAATATTCTGCGTGACACTGAATCTGATCAATGGACTGGTTGCATTGCAAGTCGAAGACGCAGATAATAAATCATTTTGAATCAGCAACTCTCTGGCACAAAGTTCAGCGTTAGAAAGTAGAATAAAATAGAATATTCTTTATGATGCCATACAAGTAACATTCATAAAATATTCGCAAATATCTCATTAAAAGATGCTGCAACCTCTAAAAAACTGGCAAAGATAATTTAGGTTCCCAGACCCGCGTGTGGAACTAAAGCCCTGTTTGTGTGGCACGTCTCGTGGTCCCGCCGACGTTGACGAAAAATGTGATTTCCGGTGACGCGAGCGTGACGCCGAGATAAGGGTTGCGTCTCCCGCCCCCCCAACCCTCGCTGCCTTCCCACGTACCACACGACACCGGCAGACTGTGTAATGACAACTTCTCAAGTTGATTAAGGATCCTAGAGAAATGACCCGGTGAGACAGATGAACCAGGCACAGGCAGTAAGTAGTATTCGCTGGAGCTTACACTTTGTCAAATATTGGTTTTATTGTTTTCCTGTAAAGTCCGACTTTTAGCAGAACCCACGAATATCAATCCCTTATGGTCAATGTCCCAAATGGTAGAATTATAAGTTTCGCAGATGACACTGCCCTCATCTTTAGCGCAAATTCATGGCATGAAGTATACGCGCATGCGCAGGCAGGTTTTGGTGCTGTAATGAGGTGGCTCCATAGCAATGTGCTTACCCTAAACACAGATAAAATAAAGTATATTGCCTTTTCCCTAAAGTCGACGCAAGAATCTCAAACGACACCATTATACTCTTTAATAGGTCACTCCTGCTCAAATCAACACGCAAATACTTGTAACGGCACCCGCCTGCAAAAAGTAGCTAGTCTAAAGTACCTAGGTATTATAATAGATTGCAACTTGAGATTTAAGGAACACATCAACACCCTCAGCAATAGACTGCGTAAATTAATATTTGTTTTTGAGACCCTAAGAAATGTGGCTGACCTCAAGCTGATAAAATCGATCTACTTTGCCCTCGCTCAGTCTTTATTAACCTACTGTATAACGTCCTGGGGTGGTGCACCCAAATTCACAATCTTGCAACTGGAAAGAGCTCAGAGAGCTATCTTGAAGGTATCTTCCTTTCTACCATTTAGATATCCCACAGCAATGTTATACAAAGAGGCTAAAGTCCTAACTGTGCGTCAACTGTTTGTTTTACAAACGGCCCTGAAACAGCATGAACTCCTTATCTTCAACTACTCACATTTAAACAAAAGACGTTATGACCCAGTAGATCGTCATGGTAAACGACTAACTACCATGTTCTCCAAACGTTTCTTCTGTTATCTTGGTCGTTTTCTCTATAATAAAATAAATAGGGCGCTCCCGGTCTATGATCTTGCGAAAACCTAGTGTAAATTGAAAATTACGAGCTGGCTTCTGGAGTTAAGTTATGACGCTACGGAAAAACTTCTAGCTGCCCTGAAATAACGTGCTTGTCGAAGAACACAACCAAGATACATCACAATTCCAGAGAGCATCCAGCTAATTACAGTTTTTCCTTTTCCTTAATCACATGCACACACGCTCACCACATACACACACCCATCATTTACTCACACTCACATACTCACACACACACGTCACCCCTGATTGGATAATTAGCAATCACCACTGTAGTAAAGTGTTTATTTATCTTTTCCTCAATATTAATTTCCGCATTAATTTGAGCAATTAGCAATCACCACTGTAGTAAAATGTTTATTTATCTTTTCCTCAATATTAATTTCCGCATTAATTTGTGTACCAGTGTGTGTATTCGGTCTAAATGTGCTTCTGAAGGGGTGGAGACCTGGTGTCCTGAACTACAGGCTTTCGTATAGCTTAGGCACCAGTCTCCCACAATATGAAAAACACATGTATTGTTCACGAAACCTATAAATAATGTAGCAATGTATTGTGGTGAGAAAATAAATCTTTATCTTATCTTATCTTATCCCCACTTTCCAGCTTTCTGTCCAACGTGTTGTCTTTAAACTAACTTCTGAAATCATTCATTGTTGGTAACCTTCCTTTTGGATATTTCTTTACTGTCGGCGAGGCGACAGAGAAATGGGATCAGGTAGGTCGGGGGTGATGCTGTTCCCTTCAGCGAGGATGTGGAATAAATGAATTTACACTAATATCAACTTTGTTACACTATATTTACACTAATCAGATTAAAACACACAATAATCACAGCTTATCTTTAAAATTATAGAGTCACAAATATTAGAGAGTCACCAATATAAAACAAGTACTTATTAACACAACTTATAACGCAGACTTTAAACACTTTTACTACTTCTTGGCGCAGGGTAACTACTTAGATGTTACGAGATCGGAGGATGTGAGAAGACTAACTTTTTTTTTTTTTTTTTGGTGATGGCATCTCGCAGTTCAGCCTCTGAGGCTGGCTACTGCTTAACCGGACTATTCCCTGTGGATGCCTTAAAAATGAATCTAAGGCCTCCAGCCAGGGGCTTAAAACTATACTTAAAAACTAAGCGACCACTCGCTAAGGGCACCCCCTGTGGGGTACGGGCCTCGGCTTAGGGCGTCGCTGGGGGGGGGCAGCAAAGGGACAGGCTGGATCTGAGTGAAACTTTTTGTGCTCGGGGGCGCCTTATTTATACCCGTGCACGTAAGCGCAAGTAGCGGTGGGCTCGCGTTGTTAACCCGCCAGTCGCCCATACATAAACGCGGAAGCCGGTGGCACCCTGCCTCGCGCGTCCCGCTCTTCACCCCTGTGACCTATTTTCAAATGGACTTGCCCAATGTACCCGGATCTAACGAACAAAGGGCCTTTCTGGCCAATCAGAGGGTTTGTTTACTGTGATAGTTATGACTTTGTCATACTAATTTCGTTGATTTTGCCTACTAACGCGTAGTTTTTACTTGATAATTTCTTTTTCTAAGTGTTTTTACTTTTGATATACTTGACTTTTGATTACTTAAGGTACAGTGGTCCTATTTACTGTATATAAAGATACTGGTTGGTATAATTTTACATAATAACGATGATTTCACCTACAAATAAGTTGTTTTTAGTATATATTGTGAGCAAATTGCTGCAAAGACACCTAATTGATAACTAAGTACCTACTTATATACTAATCAAAGCTCATACTACTGTGCTTCGCCTACATTTACAAAAAAAAACTTTCTGCGAAAACAAAACCGACTTCTAAAAAAACACTAAAAAAGTTTAAAATAACTTTACTTTCGGAAGTCGGTGGCAAAAAGATACAAACAAAGACAAAGAAGTCGGTTTTGTTTTCGCAGAAAGTTTTTTTTATTTTACCCTTTTTAGTTGTAGTATACCACACAAATTCTTGTTATGAATTACTTTTAAGATTGTAACTAGAAGTTAGTTAAAGTACTCGTCGAGACGAATCATACGAGCCCAAAGTCGATGAGGTTTTGTCGTTTTAGAACTTTCCCTATGGCCACCGTCCATCATCAGACACTGGATACCATTTAGGACCAAAGTACTCGCCAAGACGAATCATACGAGCCCAAATTCGATGGGATTGTGTCATTTTATTACGGACTACCTGTGGCCACCTTCCAGCTCCATCATCAGACCGTGGTTACCATTTAGGACTACATTACTTGTCAAGACAAATAAAACGACTCCAAACTCGACGGCGTTGCGTCGTTTTATTACAAAGTTCGTAAGGCCACCTTCCAGCTCCATCATCAGATCAGCTCCATGTCATCATAATATTGCATTGTCTTGTGATATACACATGCGTGCAAAATTTCAGCTCAATCAGAAATCGGGAAGTGTGTCAAATTTAACTAGCAAGTATCACGCGACGTCGCGTGATGTACATCAGAGCGCCAGCACGCGACGTTGCGTGATGTGACAATTAACGTGAGGAAAACAAACAAATCCCTTATCCGATTTTGATGAATTTCTATGGGACCAATAGGGAAGCATATCCTTTCAGATGAAAAAAGAATTTTTCAAATCGGTTTACAAATGACGGAGTTCTGAGGTAACAAACATAAAAAAAAAACAACCGAATTGAGAACCTCCTCCTTTTTGAAGAAAGTTGGTTAAAAACCTAACGAATTTGAACAAATTATGCTTACTGGAGCTTAAAGAGCTTTCCACTACATGAAGTTTAAACATTGGCGAAAACACCCACAGATTATTCAGGGGGTAATCGACTGGAACAGAGAAACATTACAAAAACCGTCAAACATTTTATTACGTTATTTATATACTCACTCTGTCTATGCTAAGCACGGCAACTAGCAGTTTCTTGTGACTAATAGCAATATTAATTGTTTCAATCAACAGGCACACTAATTACTGGCTTACTGTCATACGTATGAAATAAGTTCTCAGCATAACACACACCCGGCTGATTTTTAAGCATCGACCAGCACAAGCAGCAACAGCGATCCAGCGGGAGGCAGCATTATGACAATTGTAATGTAACATATTATGTACATTGTGCACACATCACGACCAGCATTCAATAACTCCGTAACTACATGTTGAACCAGTTAACGTCGCTCCTTCTGAGTTAAGACAAACTGCTAAATAAACTCCAATCAACATAAATGGTCTTATCTAATACGTATTGTTAAACGTTTCTTTAAAACCCAAAAACTTTTCCTCTTCAAATAACTTTATTGGTATTACCGAATGATAACCAAGAACAACTCGTTTCGTAGCTCAAAGATGACTCCCTTGAAAGATGAATCCCTTACGGGTCATAAGCAACAATCTCAGTAGTACCTACTCGACTGACTACTAACGACATTTTGCCGCCATTACCGTATCGGAAATCAAAATTGATCTACGAATTTAAAATAACACTAAGAATAATATTACACATAAAAAATATAAGATTATTCTGAAAACACAATTAAAAAGCAACATAATTTATAGAACAATAATTAACATTTCATTTAATACAAACTTTTGTAAATCGACAAGTTTTGATAGAATTCACAACTTATTTCTCCTCATCGCTGTCACTGTGGTGAAGTTGTCAACAGCCTCGGACATCACGGCCTGTCATGCAGCCGAAGTGCGGGCCGTTTTGCACGGCACGCGAATTTAAATGACATCATCCGACGAGCTCTTGTCACCGTCGGCGTTCCAGCTATATTAGAACCCAATGGCTTGGCACGCGACGATGGCAAGAGACCGGACGGGATGTCTTTGTTTCCATGGAAGATGGGTAGGCCTTTAGTGTGGGACGCAACATGTGTCGACACTCTTGCGCCATCCCATCTTCCTAGCTCATCGTGCTGTGCTAAGGCTGCCGCTGCGGCTGCAGAGAACCTCAAGCGGCGTAAATATAGTAACCTCATTGGTAACTATATTTTCGAGCCGTTTGGGGTTGAAACTCTAGGACCGTGGGGTCCGAGCGCTCACAGCCTTTTCAAGGATATTTCAAAACGTTTAGTTGACACTTCCCGTGACCCAAGGACTGGCTTTTACCTTGGCCAAAGGCTTAGCGTTGCCATACAACGTGGCAACGCCGCCAGTCTTTTGGGACGCCATTTTTTAAGTTTGTTGCTAGGTTATTTACTTTAGGTTATTTTAATTAATAAATGTAAAGCTTTAAAAAATTTTCTAATGAATTTGGCAAATGTATTTTAAAAATGCACAATATTTAATAGAAATGAAACCATGAATTTTAACCAAGCTTACAGTATGAAGTCAAATCACTCAGTAAATAAAACTTGTTCACATTCCTAATTATACAAATGTTTATAGACTGGTAGACGTCGACGGTTAATCGTATTCAGAGTTCGTGTTCGGGCCAATAAAAATAGCACCTGCGAAATATAGCACAAAAAATGTATGTCGCCGCTCGTAAACGCCATAAAGCAGTCTCCCATCGATCAAGAGTACGAACGAGACATACATATGGGCTCATAACGTGTCGCCTGGAGCGGCGAGCGGTGCGGAGCGGAAGCGGCGAGCGGTGCGGAGCGGGAGCGGCGAGCGGTGCGGAGCGGGAGCGGCGAGCGGTGCGGAGCGGGAGCGGCGAGCGGTGCGGAGCGGCAGCGGCGAGCGGTGCGGAGCGGGAGCGGTGAGCGGGGAAACAGCATTAGCATTACATTCTTATTGAAACCTCACCCCGCGCTCCCTGACTAACACATTAATTAGACAATTTGCGTTTCCAGTTCCAGACGCTGGCCGTAAGCGACGTCGTAACCACCGCTCTCCGCACCGCGCTGAACACGCCGCAATCGCGACATCTTAGAGCAGATAATCGCGCGGATCTCCGCGCACTTGACAGTGGGATCCAAGACGTCGGCGGAATAGCTGATTCCTATTGTAATGTATGCTAAGCGGGTGTGACCGCGACAATTAGGCTAGGATGTGCGGGCCACGGCCGCGGTCGTGTCTCCACATCGTCACGCTGAATTGCGATCAGCAATTAGTGGCTCATCGCTGCATCGGCGACGTGTTTATTTAATCACGAGCGCATACGTAATATGCCCGCGCAGACGACGCGACGCACCACACGAATGTTAAGCGCGAGGAACGGGAGACGTGGGACACTGGAACTGTGGGACTGTGGTGTGGGGCACCCGCAGCACTCACAGCAAGCAGCGGGGGCTGCGCAGTAGTCGCCGCTCATAACGTGTTATATTTACTGAATCTCCAATTCAAGCCACGTTATTAATAAGGAGAGAGGTCAGGGCTCGTGATCGGCTCCTACGCCGACGCCGCAGCGCGCTGTGCGCAGGCGCGGACACAAACAAAATAGTCGAAAAAGGTAAGCGCGGTCGTGACGGGAATGTCGCTGATGTTATGTATTTCAGGTCGCACTCATTGTATTTTAAACCGCTATTGTTTCGTATTTCGCGCCTGCGCACAGAATGCTGCGCTTGCGCCCCGGCTCGCGTCGTTTTTCACGGTAGGTACGACGTCACTCACCCGGTAGATGCTCTATAAATAGTGGTTACTGAATAAGCAGCGATGGGAGGTGCTCGCACCGCCGTCCCCTGGTGTCAACAAGAGTTATGACGAGTGGAATCAGAGCCTCGGGCGCGCGGGGGGAGGTACGGCTGCCGCACGTGGCGCGCTGCTCCCACGGTCGGCGATTGATTAACGGTGCGGTTCGCGCTAACCGCGGCTGACGTGAGAACACTCCCGCTAATGTGCGCACGCAACATTCGGCCCGTGTCGCCGCCGCGTGACAGAATTGCAAGCGAAACCACCACACGACGCACTCCGCGAATACTGCGCAAATACTTACTGCCGCGGAGCCGCCAGTCTACTTGATGTACCTGCACCATGTCTTGAACAACCTAACTTCCTACATTCGCGTATACTTGACAGCCACCGAAATGTTGGATCTATACTTCTATACTATATATTCACCTAGTTTTATTTTAATATTAATATTATAAAGCTGAAGAGTTTGTTCGCTTCTTTGGTTGAACGCGCTAATCTCAGGAACTACTGGTTTGAATTAAATAAATCTTATACTGTTGGATAGCCCATTTATCGAGGAACGCTATAGATACACTACATATCATTACACTACAACCAATAGAAGCGGAGCATCAATTGAAAATGTTGAAAAACGGATAAAATGTATTATATTTGAGAGCTTCCAAAGTTGAAGTTGCACAAAAATAATGTATGAGGGAAGTCCGCAACAGCACATGCCTATCCTTTAAGGTTGATGAACAATAACCATTTTTATGATTTTAAAATTCGGTCAAAACTAATGCTTTATTTGCGATGGTGTTTTTACCGACATTGTATTAATCCTTATTAAAATAAACATCTTAGTCATCTTCCGGCGTTCAATTGTGACCAAAATTGCCCTTTACACAATTTAATTTAGATGAATATAAGACATATAGGTCAGCATAAATTCAAAGTTTTATTTATTCAAATGGGGTAGGTAGGGTAGGTAGGTAGGTAAGTAGGCAGGTAGGTAGGTAGGGTAGGTAGGGTAGTCGGCGGCCGGGGTGCGCGCGCGCTTGGGAACCATCGCGCGTCGAGACTCCGCCTCTCTGGAATACCTACTGACGCTGCACCAGGCAGGAAGTATTTACCCTTGCTACATAAATTCGTGGCTGAGAAATGCTTTGAAACATGGGTGGATAAACACCACAGCTACTCAACAGCTCTTTTATGTTTATCTTACTAGCTGTGCGCAGCGACCTTATTTGAATCGTATTTTGTAAACAATTTAAAGGGTTTTGAATTTTTTGCACGGAACCCTGATCTTTGTCTAAAATATAAATAACCTAAATTACTAGTTACAACATCAGCTATGTGCCAGTAGAAGTCCCATCAAAATCCGGAGCAAACAGACAGAAAGACAAAATTTAAAAAAAATGTTTTTTCGTTATTGGTATTGTAATACAGGGTGGAATTTTTCAACGCCACCTGGAGGGAAAGTACTCTTAATACTGGAGATAGAAAAATTTTACTCAAAGGAAACATTACTTTATTTTTTTAAATATTTAAAACTGCATAATTTTTTTTTCGAAAATTCGTTTGCCACATTCGGGAATCGAACCGGCTAAATTAAAAAAAAAATAACAGCCTATACTTTTATGGCATCAATCGATAGGGTCAATCATAAGGATCAAATCTCTCTAACAAACATGATAAATCAAATGAAAGTTAAAAATATTAAAAAAAAAGGATAAACTAAATAATTAGTTGCTCAAAAAGAGCTCCATTTTGTTGGATACACAAAATGCTTTTTATGGAATTCATTTCCAGTAACTTTTAATAGCGAAGTGTGATGAATATTGAAAATCGTACTGCGAACCTCAGTTCTTAACTCGCGTTCGTGTGCATAGGATTTTTGGTAAATTTGATTTTTAAAATATCCCCATAAAAAATCAATTTAAAGGGGTGAGGTCTAGAGATCTCGTAGGCCATCTGATTGTGCCGTTTGTACCAATCCAGGTATTGAAGTGGTTATTAAAATAGGCAGTGGTGATTCTGCTGTTATGGGCCGGAGCACCATTCGTCATTTTAATAAATAAATGCCGTCAAAGATAATTGTTAATTAGGTACTAAAAGTAAAAGTAAAAAATCATTTATTCAAATTAGGCTGAAAATCAGCACTTTCTAAACGTCAAAAATTTACATATGATAGTCCCCCAAAAACGCCCCCCCGTGTCGCCAACTTCGTAGTGTTATAGCTGATGAGAAGAAGTGGCGTAACAAACTCACCAGCAACACATCTGTCTGTTATGTTTGAAGAACTTGATTCTATATAATAATTTTCAAAAAAAAAGATAAATTCATGTCAGTGATCGCGTAGCTCAACTTAACACAAGGAGCTCAACGATTTGACAAACAATACCAGTAAAAGAATAATAAATAATAATAATGGCAGATTGTAAAAAATAAATCAAATGTCAGCTTGTAAAAAATAAATCAAAATATGTCAGAATGTAAAAATAAATCAAATGTCAAAACAACTTATTAAAAAAAAAAAAATTGTACTCATAGTCATAGTGAAAGAACATATCATTGTGATAGAACATATCATTGTCTTGCGTTCAACACAGCGACCAACTATTCTTATCATCTAAGTAATCGTTAACGGCATAGTATGCCTTCGAACAAAGGTTAGATTTAACTTGAGCTTTAAACGCATTGAAAGGTAAGTCTAAAAAAGAAAGGGGTAGCTTGTTATACAAGCGGATACCGAGCCCCACAAACGAGTCACGCACCTTACGAAGACGGTGGGAAGGAGCAAGTAACTTGTGCTTGTTTCTGGTGTTAAAATTGTGAATATCACTGGTTTTGGGATATAGATGTATATTTTGCCTGATATATAATATGTTGGCAAAAATGAATTGAGATGTAAGTAATAATTAATTAATAAAGTAATTGTGTTTTTTTGAACCATTGAGTTTTTTTCGGAATATTTGTTCCGAATGTCGGAACATTACTTAGGTACAACTAAAATTAATAAAGTAAAACAACTATCAAATTCATTTAATGTTTCTGTTTAAAAAGTGCATGATTTTTATTGTTTAAAAAATAAAGTTGCCCTAAGTTCTATAACTTTGTTTGAACGCCGTAAGTAAGTGCGGAAGATAATTTAATTTCCATACCAGCTTTAATAGTTAGAACTAACAAGGTAAACAAAACAATTTATAGGTTTTCATACCATTTATTCATTTTGTACAATTATTGGAGCTAAACGTAAACAGACATCAAAACAACTTGCGGTAAAACGTAGTCCATAAAATCAAGCCAAGGTGAGAGATGTGAAGCAGATCCATGAAACGATGAAACAAGTATAAATAAAAAAAAAACAATTCACGAGTCAAATATGCGTACACAACTTGAGAAACTACAGAAGTGAATGATGCGCGCACGACGAAGAGGAAAAAAAATGTTTGTCGTAAGGAACACTTTTCGTTTCTGTTCCTTGCTTGATCTTTATGTCATTAGCTCTACCTATTCCGATCACTGGTTAAGATATTATGTTTTCCTTTCATTTAATTTATTATGTTTTCGAGAGATTGGATCCTTGATTGACCCTATCGATTGATGCCATAAAAGTATAGGATGTTATTTTTTTACTTTAGCCGGTTCGATTCCCAAGTGTGGCAAGCGAATTTACAAAAAACTTTGAATTCAGATATAATTCTTTTTAAAAATAAAGGAATGTTTCCTTTGAGTATTTTTTTTCTATCTTCAGTATTGAGAGTACTTGCTTCCAGGTGGCGCATGGCGTTGTAAAATTCCACCTTTCATACGGATTCAGTATTAAAGCTGTTATTTCGAAATAACAAACAGCCACTTCAATTTTATTCATCTGTTTAGAGATGAAGCTTTCAATTAGTGATTCTAAATGCACGCAATTTATCAAAGTTGGCGACAGAAGCAAAAACGCAGGATGGTTTATACATTTTAGTACGTAAGGTGCTCGATGAAACTGGTAGCGAAGGGGTGGCTATGCCACTCAGATTTAATACCTTTTCAGAAAACCTAGTTCGAAGTAGAATCACACTAAAGGTTTAAGACATAGAGTAAAAGATGTTTACGGGCCCTTCCTTCTATGGAAGATATGATCTTGCAGAGTATAATTATGGTCTACGTTACTGCCCTGGTACATACTTGAATCTTAATTATAGCAGTGATAATGTAGCGGCCACTGGTGTTACGACAAGGCGCGTGCGACGCATCCGGGTACAAATGAATCGTAACACGCGTAATTGTGAGATGCGGTCGCTGATAGCGGCACTCAGGTACTCAAGAACACCGGTTCAGTGCTCGGGCATGCAATGTGAAGAATGAAACGTCCTGGTGTAATCCCTACAAATACAACGTACACGTATAATACACATTTCAGGTGAAGCATAGAATTACTTACTTTCTTCAGTACGTGGTTTGTTGCTTGCAGCACTTTCAGCCAGCTTTTGTTAATACTTAATCAAATCTTATTAGAACGTCTTAGTTTATTACATTAAATTTTTTAAACTCAGTTTTATGTTTACTGTCAAGTTCAGGACAAAGACGTGGCTGTTATTGCAGGAAGTGGAGTGGTTCTACTGAGCTACGTGAGATTAGCGCAACGCAGGCAGCACGCCACACGCGTCTCACAACATTGTATCTGTGCAACTTCGTTACACCAGACTATCAGCTGTCGCAGTTAACAGCTAAGCACAGGAAGTTTGAAGATTTCAAAGACAAAGGTCTAAAAATGAGATGCCTGTAACCATCCTGTGACATTCCATTCAAACAATATATGGTGGTACGATAGTAGGGTGTTTTCCTGACCCCACTACAATTAATACTACTGTAATAATGAACGTCCGTTGTCAATTGTACATTGTGTCGAGGTGTCTGCAGCACGATGGTGTCTTGAGAGCGATGTTCTAAGCTGAATGAGAATGCGAACCACTTCGGATTCCGTTCACACCTGTCGGCGATAAACTGAACTAATTAATATTCTTTTGAGCAACATGAACAACGTTGTCGTCTGGCTTGTGTAGTTGTGTCGTCCTCAGATTAGGAAAGGAATGTGTGCGTTTGATAATCAGATGGCGATTATTGATTCACCAATATTTTCGCTTATTGGTCTACTGCCTACCTATGTGTAACTGAGAAACCAATAGTATTATGTTGTATAAACTTGGTGGAGAAAAATTGTCAAAAGTGAATCATGATCATGATGTTTGGAAAGCCAATAAGCGCTAAGTTAAGCAGTGTAGCAGTGTGACGTCACACGCCGAGCATGCAGAACCACGCTGATCAGGGAAAGCCTCGTCTAGTCTCCGCGGAATAATGATGAAGTCGCTTTCAAATCACTTTCTTTGTAGGTACTACCTACGTACTCGTGGAGAAATGCGGCACTGTTGCACACACTAGAAAGTCTAAGAAGATGATAGTCTTCTACTGTGTTACCAGTTCCGCTTCATATAAAAGCAGGTAGAAATCTTTGAAGAAGTATTTCTGAATTCTATTTAAGCCTGTTTATATTCTATTTTATGCTGCGGTGTCCAACTTGCTTATAAGCTAAAAGTATAATTATTTCGAGGTGCAAGTTATTCAGATTAAGATTAAGTGTCGCTTAACTGTAAAGGCATTCTTTGCCGAAGCCTTCCACTGTTAAGTTGTGAGGACGACTCAAAGTCAAAGACAAAGTATTTATTTGTGTGATTTTTGGTGATACAGTAGGTCTCATAGTTAGGTTATAGTAAGTCAAAAATCTACCCATTAGCCTTACACAATTTAACAATATCAGAATTTAAAATCGATATAACATACAAATGAACAACATTTTCATTATTTAGAATACAATCAATAATTGTTATAATAACACATTTAGAACACAAATAATCGTTTTAAATAATATTAAGAATATAATTAATTAGTCAAGATTTTTACATAATTATTAGCTTAGTTTTTTACGATTTGTTAAGAAGGAATTTTGTCAATGGTATAGTAGCATTTTTTACCGACTTCCAAAAGGAGGAGGTTATCAAGTCGTCTGAATTTTTTTTTTACCCAACCCGAACCGTGCACCTTTTTGTCGACGTTTTATAAGTGCCCATCTAGGCCTATGTGAAATAAAAATATTTTGATTTTGATTTTTTCAGTTAAAAAGTTATTTTGTGTCAAGTTTATACCTTTAATGATATTTGGTATTGTATTTAATATTTTCGGAGCCATGCAGAGAATGATTTAGTTTCCCCCAAACTAAATCATTCTCTTAGGCATACCTAATTCATGTCTATTCGTGATATTCTTGTCTTGCCATATTTTTGGAGTTTTAAAATGCGGTTTACAGCTTTCCGTTGGTTTAAGATTGCATATTGATGGTGCATTCCATCAATATGCAATCTTCTGTGCTTTAATTATTATTTTTTCGCAGGAATTTGCCTAAAAAATGACTCCGTAACGTTATAAGGAATCTAAATAGCCATAATACGCAGCTACAACATGCTAGTTTCCTAAGATTATATATAGAGCAACAAAGTCGAACCTACTTCATTTTGTGATAAGAATTGAAGCATGTTATTTCCAAATCAGTTTAGAGTTATTTGCCAAGCCTATAAATTTTATATGCTCTACTTCTTCAATTCTGTTATCGTCAAGGTCTCGGGTCACGGTCTCCCCGCGAGCAAGCACAGTTAATCATATTCAACAGAAAAATACGTATCCAAAACTGAGCTTGCCCTCCAATGTACCACCATCGGCTTGGTACATTTTTTGGTGCCGAAACCAGGGAACTAACGGATATAATTCGAAAATATTCATTCGTTTACCAGTTATCAGTAAAGTTCTCGTATATCTTAGGTAATTTTCAACATTAAACACAAAGAAATTAAAATCATTTTTTTTCCCACTTACCCTCAACTATTTCCCACTTTTGGGCAATACATATTCGTTTTAGGTCGATTGCTACACATTTCACGAGTTTATTTCGTTAATCGTTAAAAAACAAAAAAGTGTATTTTCAAACGTGCATCGATCTTTTAAAATTTTTATCATCATTATATTCTTTGTATGTCCGATGCATTCTTGTTCATTTGCTATAAACTCGTGTGGCTACACGTATTTCGTTGTTATATTCTATCGAGATTGTCATACGAGTTGATTTATCATCGAATCGAAACGTAAGTAACCACAATTAACCATACATACAATTGAAATTGGTATTTTTCATCGCCGCCATATTAGTTCGAGTAGTTCTTTGTTCTACGAATTTAAATTGAATTGAACCATAGACAAATTGAATTTTGTTTAACGTTTAGTTTCTTTTCTTTCTATTCAACGACAATATTAATTTGTTAGCTTAACGTTGTAGTGATTGAATGAATGAACTGCGATTGAACAGTTGACGTACGGTGTTCCTGTTTGAATTGGGCGTTCTATTCGGTTGAAACGGTTGTTTACATTTTTCATTGTT
The DNA here is from genome assembly GCA_947578425.1 of Eugnorisma glareosa. Lineage (NCBI taxonomy): Eukaryota > Metazoa > Arthropoda > Insecta > Lepidoptera > Noctuidae > Eugnorisma > Eugnorisma glareosa. Next base: position 22,336,323 of record OX387961.1, read on the forward strand.
AATTAGTGAACTTGACGGTGCCATTACTTGTTCATCATAAAATCTTAGTGTTAATTTTGATTGTTTTAACGTTATTAGGGCTAACTAATAAACAAAATGCCTTATTATTCTAAAAAATCATTACGCAGATTGAGTAAAGGTAAATCGGTTGAAGTCGATTATCCAACTGAACGCGACTTACCGGTATTGCGTAGAAAACGCACTTTAGCGTTCAGTAGGTTATCTAAGACGCTTGAAGTCGCTCGTTTAGCGCAAAATAATGAATGTGATTTAAGTAAATTTTTGGCACATTACTCAGACATAACTAAAATAGTAAATAACTTTGAAGAAGCCCATGATGACATACTAAGCTTATGCGAACTTACAGATGAACAACAAGCGGAACAAGATAGTACCAGATCCGACTTCGACGAACGATATTATGAGATTTTAGCGATACAACGACGCTTAACGAAGGTCGATGAGCCTAACGAATGTAACGATGAGCCAAATAAATCTCATAATGAGTCGTCGAGTGTACTCAAAGTAAAATTACCTAAAATTAACTTACCGCAATTCAGTGGTAACATAAAGTTATGGCCCGAATTCTTCGATATCTTCACCTCGCTGATTCACGAAAATGGTTCACTTTCGGATACGGAGCGCATGCACTACCTCGTCTCTAGTCTCACTGGTGATGCGTTAGCGCTTATACGAACCTTTCCTGTGACGGGCTTATACTACCACGAAGCATACTCTGCATTGGTTGCGCGGTATAAAGACAAGCGGGAACTTGCCTTTACTTGCTGGAAGGAGATCTTGAACGTTAACCTGAAAGCCAACTCACCCATTGATTTACGACGTATCCTTGATTCTTTCAACGAAAATCTATCGATTCTCAAACGGCAAGGGCTACCGACGGATCAGTGGGATTTTGTAATCTGTTACCTTTTACTATCGAAAATGGATTCAAAATTGCGTTGTGCTTTTGAACGAGTTAATGCTTCTCATGAGTTTCCAAACTACAAGGATCTAAACGATTTTCTGTACACCAGATGCGAAGCTTCGGTTCGCGACACACACTTCTCCGCAAGTGGTAGCGATAACCGTGCTAACGAAAAACCACATAAGCCGACTGGTTTACGAAATTCTAACGCCGCGGTCGTAAGTAAAAAACATACTTCGACATTTCTATCGAAGACAGTAGTTGACAAACCTCTTGTAGATGCGCCCTCATCATCGAATTTAACCACATCGAACGCAACTGCACCATCGTCGTCAACATCGTCGCGTCCTTCACGAACTGCTCTTGTGCCACCAACTGAACCTCGAAAGTACAAGTGTCCGTTCTGTGGGGAAGACCATTCCATTAATCAGTGCAAATCGTTTACTGACAAATCTGTTCAGGAACGACTTGACTTGGTGAAGACCAATCATTGGTGCTTCAACTGTTTGAAGCAATCACATGGCCTCAAAAACTGTAAATCAATGTTTACGTGTCAAGTGTGTCGTCAACGACATCACACCTTGCTACATCAAGATCTAGATGTTTCGAAAACCGATGATACCGTAAAGGCCACTACCTCGCAGGTCAGTGTACTTACCAATATCGGTGATCGTTCCATGGTTCTGCTTTCCACAGCTAATATCGAAGTTCGTGATGCATCTGGTCGTTATCAGACTTTTCGTGCGCTGATTGATTCCGGAAGTCAGGCCCACTTCATAACTGAACGTGCTGCTGAGCGTTTAGGTCTCCAACGGACGCAGTCAACGCGTAGGATTCACGGCCTAGGTCATGCTTCAACATCCGCTAGTGGTACAATCTGCTTAAGCGTAGGTGTCCACGACAACGATTTGTTTAGTATTGAAGCGTTAACATTACCTAAGATCTGCGGCAATATGCCAGTCGTTAAGCTGAACAAATCTGCGTGGCATCATATTCGAAATCTTAACCTAGCGGATCCTGATTGTCACTTACCTGGTCGAATCGATGTCCTTCTCGGTGCTGAGGTCTTCCCTTCACTCCTGTTACCAGGTAGTGTTAGTGGAGGGTTGCAGCAACCATCTGCAATCAACACTGTGTTCGGCTGGATCCTACTAGGAAACGTCAGTTGCAGTGATAATCACGAACTGCCAAAGTCGTTCTTCGTTTCAAACGATAATCTTCTCAATGACCAGGTTAAGAAGTTCTGGGAAATGGACAGCATTCCTCAGTCTTCAAAGTTAACACCGGACGAAGAACTCTGTGAACAGAAATTCGTTACCGAACATTCCCGCGATGCTTCAGGGAGGTATACCGTTACCTTGCCTTTCAAAGATAAAGACAAGAATCTAACTTTTCCTGGATCGCGAGAATCTGCTTTACGTCGTTTTAAATCACTAGAACGTAAGTTAGCGGCAAATGAGGCTTTATGCGAACAATACTGCGACTTCATGTCTGACTATTTACAAAGTGGTCACATGAGTCTCGTTCCTTCAAAGGAAATCAACCAGGGTTGTTATTACATACCTCATCACTGCGTTTTGCGACCTGACAGCGCAACGACAAAGCTAAGAGTAGTCTTCGACGCTTCTGCGAAAGACGCTCGTGGTGTGTCGTTGAATGAAACTTTATTAGTAGGTCCTAAGCTACAGGGTAACATTGCCGAGATCCTTCTTCGCTTCCGAACACATTTTGTCGTATTTACAGCCGATATTCGGCAAATGTTTAGGAATATTACTATGTCAATTGACGATCGAGATTTCCAAAGAATTTTTTGGCGATTCAAATCAACGGACCCGATTCAAGAGTATCGATTAAATACCATAACTTACGGGGTATCATCGTCTCCTTTTCTTGCTTGCCGCACTCTTAAACAACTTTCAGAAGATGAAACTGACTTACCCCTCGCTCGCGAAGTGATGACTTCTAATACATTCGTTGACGATATCGTGAGTGGCAGTTCTGATATCCAGACAGCCATCCAAGTCAAAACTCAAGTCATTCAACTCTTAAAGAGAGGTCAGTTTGAGCTGCGTAAGTGGGCTAGCAATAAACCAGAGGTGCTGGCTGATATACCTCCGGAACACTGTCTCACTGACTTTGTGTCTATGGACATCGAAAAGTCAAGCACCCTGAAGATCTTGGGCCTGAAGTGGTGTCCCAGGAGAGACAAATTCTTGTTTGAGGTCCAACCTATCGATCGCCAATGCACAAAACGTACGATTCTAAGTGAACTCACCCGCATTTATGACCCCTTGGGTTTCCTAACTCCAATAACTTTCTTAGGGAAGTGCTTAGTTCAGAGATTGTGGATGTTAGGTATTAATTGGGATGATTTGCCGCCGTGTGAAATCGTCGAACAATGGCGTTGTTATACTAAGCAGTTACCTGCCATAAAGTCCTTGGAGATCCCTCGATGCATTTCTGTAAAAGATATGAAATCGTTTGAACTCCATGGCTTTGCTGATAGTTCCGAGTCAGGTTATGGAGCTGTAATCTACTTACGTGTCACTTGCGTCGATGGTAGTGTATCTGTATTCTTTCTGTCTTCTAAATCTCGCGTAGCACCTGTAAAAAGGATATCATTACCTCGTCTCGAATTGTGCGCGGCAGTCCTCCTGGCAGATCTTCTGAAGTTCGTCAGAGAAACCTATTCATCATTTTTCCCCATATCTGACACTTGTGCGTGGTCAGATTCGATGGTGGCATTATCGTGGATTCGATCTTACTCGTCACGTTGGAAGACTTTTGTCGCCAACCGAGTGAGTCATATCCAGGATACTATTCCGGAAGCTCGTTGGAACCATGTATCCAGTTCGGATAATCCAGCTGACATTGCCTCTCGAGGTCTTTATCCTGCTGAGCTGGTCAACAATTCGTTATGGTGGGCGGGGCCTTGTTGGCTCTCTCAACCTTCTAACACTTGGCCAATTAACAGTGACAATGTTAACGAAGCTGATGTATTATCTGAAGAGCGCGCGGTCTCTCTGTTTATTCATAACGACACCAACGTCATTGATTCTCTACTCGAAAGTTTCTCATCAATTCGTAAAGCACAACGAGTACTCGCGTATTGCATCCGTTTCGTAGAATGCGCTCGTAAAAGGTCTTCACGAAGTTGTGACCATCATTTAAATCGAACAGAGCTTCATAACTCTTTATTGATTTTCGTACGCAGAGTACAATCATTGCATTTCGATGAGGAAATAACTCGTTTGAAAGACTCAAAACCTCTTTCAAAACCTATGCAAAAACTTAACCCTTTCTTAGATAAATCAGGAATTCTTAGGGTGGGCGGTCGCCTATCTCGTTCTGGGCTCGAGTATGAGCATAAGCATCCTGCGCTGCTACCTAAGGATTCTAAACTAACGTTCATGATCATCGAAGCACTTCATCGTGAGAACTGTCATTCCGGCATAAATACAATGCAGTATCTTTTGACACAGCAATTTTGGATATTATCACCAAAACGCGCAATCCGGCATTGTTTGTCAAAGTGCTTACAATGTTTCCGTACACGCCCTACACCGCTTGAGCCTTTCATGAGTGATCTACCAGCGACTCGCATCAACCAAGTCAAGCCATTTTCCATCGTCGGTGTTGACTATGGCGGACCTTTTCGCATTAAGTTAGGACGACATCGAGGAGCTAAAATAAGTAAAGCTTACCTTTGCTTGTTTGTGTGCTTCACAACGAAAGCAGTCCATTTGGAAGTCGCTTCGGACTTGACCTCGGACGCTTTCATAGCAGCGCTTCGCCGGTTTGTTGGCAGACGGGGTCGTATAAGCGTTATTCATTCAGATTGTGGAACTAACTTTGTAGGCGCTTGCAACCAACTAAATGAGTACATGAAGGACGCATCCAATATCGAAAAAATAACATTTAAATTCAATGCTCCGGCTAGTAGTCATTTTGGTGGTGTATGGGAAATACAGATTAAGGCAGTTAAATCCCATCTTTATCGTATTATCGGTGATCAGACATTAACGTTCGAAGAGATGACAACTTTGTTTGTACAAATCGAATCTATGCTGAACTCGCGCCCTCTTTATTCGCTGAGCTCAGATCCCAACGACTTGAACGTATTGACTCCGGGTCATTTCCTAACTTTAGAGCCGCTTACTTCAGTCCCTGATGAGGATTTATCAGGCATTAATTTTACTCGGTTAGGAAGATGGCAACTGATCCAGCGATTCCAACAAGATTTTTGGAAACGCTGGAATGTCGAATATCTGCAATCGTTGACTCAGCGAGCAAAGTGGACTAAGCATTGCAAACCGTTAGCTGTAGATTCAATCGTGGTCATCAAAAACGAAAACACTATACCGCTGCATTGGCTTCTAGCTCGGGTCACGGAATTACATCCGGGTCCTGACGGCGTGGTACGTGTGGCCACCGTGCGTTTGGCAAATGGATCATTTCTTACGAGACCTCTTGTGAAGTTGTGCCCTCTGCCAACTCAGACTGACTAGACAGACCGTTTACCTAACTTCAATTCATTAGATTCTAGTTTAGTTTAGTTTAGGTTAGTGTTAACTTCAATTAGCGTTAATGTCAATCGATCACATCAGCTCTTCATTCGTTTTTATCCGTTGTTCTCGGGTTCCGCTCTTTCAACGTACTGAAAATACTATGCATTTTGGTGGGCGGAATGTTCTGTAATCATACATTTTTTATCTATGCGCACTGTGCTTGCGAACGAATGAGTCGTGTCGAATCCAAGATGGCAGCAATTGCAGTTGCCTAAGTGCGCGCTCCCGGTTGAAATCCTTGAATGAGGGTTAATCGTCGCTAAACAGCTTCTATCTGGACTAACTGTGATACCTGAAGGCTCATATAGTGCATTAAAGACTTTGGTGCACCAACTTGTAAGTGGATAGTCGGACCGGCCGGTCGTCGTGCAACGCCAGCCACGTGCCACATCAGCACAAGATTCCCTCGAAGAGTCACAGGAGGCTAGCAGGTGAGTGACGCACTTTATGCTTGGAAGGTCTAACGGTCTCCCCGCGAGCAAGCACAGTTAATCATATTCAACAGAAAAATACGTATCCAAAACTGAGCTTGCCCTCCAATGTACCACCATCGGCTTGGTACAACTGCATTATTTTAGTTTTATGTAAATTTAATTTTTACCTGACTACGGCGAAGCCAAAAGGAAGAGTAATGATTTTGGCAGTCTATTTATGTATATATGTTCCACCGTAGAGCCTAAACTACTGAACCGATTTTAATGAATGAGGTGTCAATAGATTCGTAATAATGGCCCGGATAACATAGTTACATTTATATGACGGAATTAAAACCTAAGATTGCAACCACGAAAAAGTTAAACTGAGGGAATCATCACGTGTTTGGTATCACAAGGAAGATGTTGGCAAGCGCATTATAAATATGTATAAATATCATATTGTATAAGTCAAAATAATATAGGTATGTTTGTCGGAGACGGTCATTGGTACGGGCTTAAAATGAATCGCAAGTACGCGGTGGTGACATCATCACACGACCTACTTGCATGTCTACCCACACCACAGCGTAGGTACTTTTACAGAGCCCAGATGGTAGACTCTGAGCCAGGACGACAGTCAGTCAGTGTCTGATCGCGGCCGAGTTAAGACCTCTTGGAACTGTACCCGATTCATTGTGCCCCGTGTTATTTTGTTAAGTTGTAATCTCAAGTAATTCGTTAGTGTTGCTAGAAACAGTGTATCGCTCTGTATATTTTCATAGCACGAAACCCATCGACTGCCCACACGATGTAGAAGCCTTGTGGAGTAAATCCTGACACCCCAACATGTTTAAAATGCGTTCGTATAGTTCGCTCGGTCCAGTCGTTTCAGTCATTTTACTCGTATATGTAAATTAAATAAGAAACCAACATAACGTTAGAATTCTAGATTATAACGGTAATATATTTATTATACAATAAATAAAAAGCATAATAAAGTAAATCAAGTATTAATAAATTAGAAAATGCAGATGCAACAAATTATTAGCACTTTGATTAATCCGTCGTTCGATAGATGGCGCTGTTCGGATCTTATATTTCTGAATCGCGCTATCATTACGTTTTGGTGTGGCAACTATACATACTTTATTATTTACATACCATGTCCGTTTAATAGAGGTTTTCCTCCACATACTCATAGTAGGTATACAGTGGGTTTTAATTTATTGCACGGAACTCTAATTATTTTCCTAAAATAAAAGTAGCCTAAGTTACTCCTTAAAACATCAGCTATCTGCCAGTAAAAGTTTCGTTAAAATCGGTCCAGCCGTTTCGGAGATTAAGACACAGATACACAGACAAGAGAACAAACACACAGAAAAACATGTACCGTATTTACAGCCCACAACACATAACATACCATACCCACACATACACAGTCCACATAACATAGTCCTTCGACTTTATTTTTCACAATATGGCGTCTGGTTGTCTCCATATTACATTGTCTTGTCATTAGTTACACTACCAAGATTAAAACAAATCGATTAACGTAAGAATCATCAAAACCGGCACAAAGGAATAAATGTTCATATTATATAGGCTGCTAAACACATAACGCTCCTCAGTCGGGTAAAAACTGACTGAAGACAGCCCGATAACGACACATACATATTCAGAGTAAAATCATTTAATAGAGTGGCGCCAAAATTGCCGACAGTCGCCATAAAAGTAACGGTGAGGCGACCTCTAGCGTCACGAGCGAGATCATCACATGTGGCGGCTACGCGAGGCTGTGAGAAGGTTCACTCAGGTGACACTTCAAAACATATAAACTGCATTAGTGAAAAACCCTATTATTTTTTTAACAGTCTCCTCTTCAGCACTCGTACACAGTTGCTGAGGTTTTATTTTGCTATTGCAGCAAACAGATTGTTCGCGAATTAATTGAGTGAAACTTCTGCCGCGGTCGTAGTCGTGAGCGTGCCTGCAGCTATTTATAATCATAACATCATCTTGTCTAGCTCGAAGGAAGTCAGCTAGAATGTGTACACCACGGCTTACTATCTCTTGCTATGAACGATGCGTGTTGCGTAGTTGTAGCAGTGGCACATTACGTATAGGGAACCTCTCGCATTATTGTTGTCAGGAACTTAGGCTTTGATTTGATTTAAAAAACCTGAATGTTTAGTCATATCTATGAGATTGTAGGACAGAACTTTCACATTTACTTAGCCAATCTATCTAAGATTGGCTAAGTATTTATTGACATTGTAATTTTTATATTTTGACATTATGATTTATATTTTTCGACATAGTTATTTATATTCCTGAATTGACCTTTGATTTTACTGTTATTTTTAAATTGCATTTTAACGAATCTTAACCAGTCTAAAATTATAAATTAAAATTTCATATCTTTATATAATATTCTTGAAATATTCCTAGCTAATTAATTAATATTTCTACACCAGCAATATGCAGCAGCAGCAGTATGTGTGATACAAAATTTAATATAAGATCTCAATGTACCATTTACTAAGAAATTAATAAATACAATACAATACAAATGCAAAAGTTCTGTTCAAGTAGTATCCCACTCTAGCGAAATTGATTTTACAATGAGTAGTTCTATCTATGTGTCGTGCTGACTTCAGCAGTGGATATAAGGCAGCCAAAAGTGGCAGCGAGAGTACCGTGACCGAGCACCAGATCGTCGGGAACGTTACGTAACTTACGTAACTCCACCCGAGCTCCCCCGACCTCCGCCGAGAGCCGGCTGCCGCGCGACAAACACCTCCGTGTATACTTAGTCGCACGGCTGCTGCGCGTGTTCACAAGTCGCACTGCGCAGACGCACGCTGTTGACTCGCGGCCCTTTGACAACGACAAACATCGTCCAAACAAAGCTCTACATATTAGAACAAGAGGCGAACAAACACTAGGTTCCTGGTACCAGCACCCGACGCCGCCACCGCGCCCGCGCCGCAACGCATTGCGGCGGCCAGTTGGTAGCACAACACACCTACATGGTGTTTGTTTGTCTATACATGCTGCCTAAACCACATCTTTCGAAATTACGAAACAGGAGAGCGCACGACAAAACGTTCGACGGTTTTAGGAATCAATCCAAATCTCGTTAACTTCCAAGTTTTAAGAAAACGCACAGCGAGCTATATGTTTATTAATGTATGATTAGCGATCTTATCTCGTAAAGACGCATTTAATGTAATATAGCTGCCGCAGCTCCCTAAAAAATGTCCGCGACATTGGGAACAACAAAATTCTTCAAAAACAAAAGCCGTCCGGGCTCATCATTTAAGGACAGGACAGACGAATCGTATCAATACCCTGATGGAACTTTTAGGGACGTATAAAATACAGAGTCATTGTCTTTTTTGCGCGTTGGGTTTGCGCGCGCGACGCGGCCGCGGAATACCAACAAGGTGCGCCGGCGCAGTGGAATGCGCGGCCGCCATTCGCGGGACGCCTGTCACACGTCGCTCGCATCGCGACGCCGCTGCGCGCACGCACACCGTGCCGCCCGGCCACGCTCACTGACGCACACACGCACCTAAACTAACGCCAACTCAGGAAAAAACTGTCATTCAAAACGACATCTCACGCCAACCACCTCAACTCAGGACTTTGAATTCAAGAATGTAGAGTCCAGTTCAGATCGCAGCTCAGCCATCGTCAGTTGTGAATGCTGACGATCTTTGTACGAGTTTCGGACATGGATTTGCTTAGATAACAATCGTGGCCCGACTGAATCTGAAATGTTGATTTCTTTATCAATTTCTTTTGTTCTTGATGTTGTCGAGATCTGAGCGACTAACGTTTTTGCCCTCGGAGATTTTATCGCGACTAATTAATTAGCTCCATTAAAGTTAACGACATTGTATGCAGTTGGTTGTTTGTAGCAGCAGAATGTAGACAATGCATGCAGCGTTCATTGCTAAACGTGATTAATGTTATTTAAATTGTGCGTATTTTAATACTCAGGTAGATGTCGATAATACCCGCATTGCTTATCTCTATGATATGCCTTACCCAGTGAAAGTATGCAGTAGTTACACCTGCTGGAGAGCTGTTAAGTAGTTACAACCCGATGGTATGTGGTAACACCCTGATGGTAGTAAGACCTTACTGTCTAACGGCTTCCCGCGTTAGAGTGTACGTACTTACCTACTACCTCCTACTTACTATAACAAGCATTCTCTTAGCATGATACATAATATGGCATAAAACAGCTTAGCAGACTCAGAGTCTAGTGAATTGTAGTATTCTGGTCGCGGGACCTTTTAGCATTAAGTTAGATGACTTAACGAAGCTTTTTGTTTTCTTCCATGTCCAGAGCGTCCCCGACCACGTCACCTGTCCGGCGAATGCGCGCGCGCCGCTGTCATAAACTTTACATATCTTCCGCCGCGTACGTAAAGCTGCCTGGAAAGTTTGAGGAGCCCGAAGAAGAAGTGCACGCCCTCATTAGTCATTCCGAACCCGTCTATACAATATTGATGTCAGTCTTTAGAGCTGCGCCGTTGTCGCACAGTCGGGTCAGGACATGGTCGATGGTCCTGCTACTGCTAGTTCGGCGGCCTCTTGCTGCTCCTGTATTGGTTGAGTACCCCTAACGGATTTCATAGACGTTAGTTTGCTTGACAACTGTAGGCGTTGTTCATTGATGAGAGTCTTGGCTGCTGTACAAAGTTTAATAACCTTTTCGTGCTTGGAATTTATAAAATAAGAATGATTTTTGACATCCTCATATTTACCGATTGCTAAATGATTATTCTGAAAATCTGACCTAAATAAATCTCTAACAACTCTAGTCGCCTTTTAAAACAGTCGTCCGATTTCCTATCGGCGCTATCCTTTTTTATATTTATCGGTATTTTCTTGATTGACTCGCTAAGATGTCACGCTGCTCGGGATGCTTAGGGACCGTGCTCTAACTAATGCAAGCAACGCCACCCTATGCTGCTTGGGTTTGCGAAAGTTTGTCCACAGTTCACACGCATCACTGCAGTCCAATATGCTGATTTCTGATAGAGCTCACTCACAACTTACATAATACACGTTACTCCCCAAAGAAAAACGAACACTAAAACTCGCGAAGCGCGCTATGCTAGGAAGATGGCTAAATGATGCTGCTGCTTATTAAGTCAAATTAATGTATTATCCGGACCAAAGGTTTAGGCCGGAACAAAGGAGCGAGGGAGCACGCGATGACCGCTAATGGTGTCCTGAATGATCGACTAATATCAAATAGTGAAATGAGGTAAAAATGCACGAATAAGCATTAGTGCATTATTAGTGTATGGTTTCACTATACAATAATACTTAAGGTGGAAGCACAATGATAGCCCGCGAAATTCAAATTTTCTTACGTTTTTTGGAATTTGAAGGTCAGTGTCTGGTTGTATTTTAATGAAAAATGAGTCGCGCCAGTAACACGTATGTAGCTATAGAATTATAATCATTAAAATCATGAATACTCATTCTCACCCTCTAAGTTCATTTAACCCCATCGAATGACTTTTTCATGAAATAGTTACAGAATAGGGTTAAATGAACTTAGAGGGTTGTATTGATGATTTTAATGATTACAATTAAAACTCAAACCACTTTTACAACTGATGATTCATCAGTTGTCACTTGTGAGAGTGGAGTTATTTGCCGCTACATAAAAGTTGTTTCGCGATGGTAACCTCTTCAAATATTCCGGTGTAATGCTTCCATATTTACGAGTACTCGTAATAGGACTAAGTAACTTTTTGTTCTCTTAATCATTAAGAGATCATGTTTGCTTATCGGAACCACCGATTCACTTTCGGCATTACTGAAGCTTCAGGGCTACTGTTGTTGAAGTATCCTGCACTGGAGGCAGAGCATTGAGGTATCACGAAACAAACAGCACCAATATAATTAATCATGTAAAATAAAGCTAAGGTAGGTCTTGTATTTTTTTGTAATTTTACGCTGTTTTCCATCACATGAGAATGAGTGTGCCCCTGTGCAAGTTTAGTCTGCGCATCTCGCCAAAAAAATACCGGCTTGGTTTACTTATAGTTTCATGCGTAGATTTGAATGTGTTTGACCATGAACGAGACACTGTTATTGTTTAATATTGTTTTTTTTCTAAAATTAGGAAAGAAAGAAGCGCTAACATGATACAAGCAAGATCGATATAGATAGAGGAACCTACCGCTAAGCTAGTTGAAATTGAAGATAACAGCAGATTATATAACACTAACTGTTGCCTGCGGCTTCGCTCTAGTTTTGGCACTCGGGAATAATGTAGCTTCCTACTCGTGAAAGAATTTTCAAAATCAGGTTCAGTAGATCCAGAGATTACCCCCTACATACAAACATACAAACAACAACAACATACAAATTTTACCTCTTTATAATAATATTATAGATAAATGATTTACAGCGTCTGTGATGGATAGTATCGCGATGCGCCGGCGCCGACGGAGACGCGCCGTCACCGCCTGCCGCGTGCGTGCCGCATGCTTATGAAACAATTAGTGTTGCTGCTCTTGGGACGGTGACAGTGACCGCCGAGCTCCAAGCAGCGCTCACAGCTACCGGCAGCTGATTATGAACATCTATGCGTATAATACTTAGCAGGTGGGAAAAGGGGTTTATTTGTAACCCCTGATGGCCTCCCCTAAGGCTTTAAGTAGTCCTCGAGATTGTGAGTCATTATACCTAGTAGGTAAACATTGCTTTTACTTTCAAGTATAAAACAATTTAATTCTATTTTATTAACTTTCAACAGAATATGATTTATGTAAAAAAATGGCGTTTGACGGTCATTTGAATGTGGCCTACCTACTTCTCGAGTCCTTGCATTCTGTCCAACGCAGAGTTGTGTCCTTGTGAGTCATGTGACTTTATGAGTGACTAAGCGCGGATCAATTTTATAGGTTAATTCAAATATCTGCTAACTGAAGGTACTGAAAGACAAAACCAAAACACAAGATAATACTTCTTGGGGACTTGTCAGATAAGAGTTCTTTTTAGAATGATTTTTATTAATCCTAATTATGTTACATACCTGTTTGTAGAAATGTAGATATCTTCAATATAATGTTCATACACATATTGAAATGTGGCCTACCAAACCAAGATGAAATGAATCCTTCCGAAAATCCGAAAGGACTGGGCCGCAGAATAGCAAAGGACAAAAGAGAAGGGGGAGCGAGGCATTCCCTCAACCGAGGGACAATACAGGCTACTGTCACTTGCTTAGTTGGTATCTAACTTCTAATTCGGGATATCGCCCAGCAGTTGGTCGACTCTTCAAGTGACCAGAGGACTGGCCTGTTTTTTTCGCCAAAGAATCAAGTGCCCAGAATGCTGGCAGCGTTGCCACGTTGGGTGGCAATGCTGACAGCGATATGGACTTTTCCATACTTTTGTTATTAATTTACCTAAGTTTGTAAATTATTTATTTGAAGTTAATCGAGACTTCATTTAATTTTTCAGGTCGTAACCTGAAAGATTAAATCGCTGAAGTTCAACATCGACTGAGTTACATTAGCTCTAATTGATTGTCATCAGAACCGTAGAGCGGCCCGCCAGACGAAAATAATCAATTTACTAAATGGATTACCTAATTTAGCTCTTATGTATTCGTAACTAAAGGAGCTTTTGCATGACATGACATGCCTACAAAAGAAGCTGTCTTTGTTTGCTAGGTTTTCTCGCAGTGACAACAAAAACACCAAATCAATCAAACAATGCCATGAATTTATTTTACATTATTAACTATACATGTCATGGTAATAGGCTTAACCGCAATTAATAGAACTTAACATACCTAACTGTCGAAATCTGCGTGTATTGTACACATCTGCGTACCCCCTCAGAGCATACAGGCGTGATGTTACGTCATGATGTTGTATAAACAATAAACATCCAAGCGATTTCAGCAATCACGACAGATTTGCCGTCTATTTTTGAAGAGTTCCATAGCATATCTCCAAAGATCAGCATCAGATCTTCACCAAATTTAATTGGGATCACCTCAGAAGTATAATCTTTCAAATAAAAAATAATTTTGAGAATCGGTCCACAAATGGGGGAGAAATCAAGTAAAGTAAATTTAAAAAAACATACATACGAACTTATTAACCTCCTCCTTTTTTGAAGACGGTTAAAAATGGATCACCTAATTTAGCCCTTATGTATTCGTAAGCTAAAGGAGCTTTTGCATGACTTGACATGCCTACAGAAGAAGCTATCTTTGTTTGCTAGGTTTTCTCGCAGTCAACATTAGTTATCGCTATCAGGAAACATTATTAGTTAGATGAAGTCGATTAAAAATATGCTGCATTATAAAGTGATAGGCTATTTTATAAGTGAATGTCTCTGACTGTTATGAGTAATGATGAAACATGACTGAAATGCATTTGTACATACTTATATGGCTAAAGTATGTAATAGTAATTCTTATAGTTATTACCTGGGTGGCTGGAGCAGACGGTCATCCGGCCGGGACAGGTGGCGTCGGGAGCGCCACCTATTGTGAACATGACAAAACATCACGCACACAGCCGCACGCGCATCAATCCGTCCGCCCCACACTAGCGTATCACTTTGTGACATCACTTAACTTTCAATGTATACGTACTTACTACATTGAACAAGACCGACTGCCAGCCGGCCAAAGCACGCAGAGCTCCCGCGTCCCCCGCACGCCGTCAAGCCCAGGCCAGCGCAGGGGACGGCGGATTGCACGTCGGGATCATATTACAGCGGGCGGCATACAATGAGCGGACTCGAGTGTTGGCCGTGCAAGTGAGTGCCATTGTTTTTCATGTGGCGCGTTTTTTTCTCGCGTTTCGGCGGCAAACGTCGTCCAATAGCATTTGCGCAGCGCGCTCATTGGCGGAGAGCGCGGGGGCGGGACGCACTCGCCAATTCTTAGCGCCTTTTCGCGATACACTCGCGACGTTCCTCTGTTTGTTTTTAGAATGCTTCCCGTTTTTCAAAAATTGTATATCTCTCAATTTTAATACACTCTTCGACCGTACGTACTGCTTACACGTCTGCTACACATTTACGCACAAAACATACTCTGATGCTTTCAGTGGCAAGTTTGCTAAATAACATTTTTAAGAGCTCCATTTTTAGTTTCACATTGCTAAAATAATTATACAGGGTGTAACAAGACCCATAACGAAGCCATCAACGGTCAACCAAGCATTCTGTACATCAAACTAAATAACTTTACGCGAAAATTATTGCTGGTAAACGACTTTTTGTTTGGGGTGAAAAATCACGTTTTACGGTAGGACTCAATGGTCTCAATGTAATGGACTCAAAACATTGTGCTGATCGGTGGATTGAATAGTACGGGGGTCGTGGAGTTGTTTACAGTAAAAATCTTACGTAAAAACATGTAATTAAAATAAAAGTTGGAACTTTGACCCCCAATATCTCCGAAACCAGAAGGTTCCCAGGTATGGTCTAGAACAAAAAAAATGATCGCAATGACAGGGAGAAACCTTTCGGTCTTGTTACACCCTTTATTATAAGGCAGGTGTAGTACCTAATAATATGTCCAGTTGACATACAACTATATATATATATATATAGTCCTCCTTACCGGTAACGGCGACCCTTTAAAGCTATTATTTCCTTGCGTGTGCCCTTATATGACTGGCCAGACCGAATTTGCTTATGAATACCCGGTCACAACTAAAACAGTAGAGTTCGCCGGCAGCGTTGTAAGTGTATGTATAGGAGGGCTTACGTCTCTCGTATCGAGTCGCTTTTTCTCGAATGTTTTTTGCCTCTCCCAACCTATTGGATCAATAGCGCAAGCGTTAAGGTGCCTCTTGAGCACGTCCTTATAGCGGAGATGTTGACCGCCATGCTTACGTTTGCCCTCAGCCATCTCAGAGTAGAAGACCACCTTGGGCAAACGGTTATGCTTCATGCGAAGGACGTGCCCACACCACCTGAGTTGCCGCTGCATGAGAAGAGCTTCCATGCCATACACGTTGGAACGGCGCAGAACCTCAGTATTAGGAACGTGATCCTGCCATTTAATTTTTAAAATGGACCTCAGACACTGTCTCTGCGCCATAGAGAAGAACAGGTAGGATTAATGCCTTGTAGACACTTATCTTTGTCTCTAGCTTTAGATCACCAACAACTAATCAGTTAATGTATGTTCTCGTAAATCAAATAATTGAATAGGTGTAAATCAAATAAATTATTCAATTCGAATCGATGGGACTTTTTTAAATTAGAAAGTTGGGCCCAGTAAGTGATCACGTTCATAACAGCGTCAGTGACGTGCAGTGTGCAGTGCTGGTGTCCCAAGTGCCAGTGCACTTGGGACTGGGACACTCCAGCTAAGTGCATTATGTTTTGAAGAGAGGTACTGCACACACTCAAGTTCGTGGGGTTTCAAAAACATTATTATGTATCGATAGCTATCTATTTGATTTCCTTATTGAGCAGGTAGTTGTTCTTCCTCCCTGATAAGGAAGTACGCCGAATTCAAAAGCGTTTTTCTCATGAAATATCGATTGCAACTAACACTATAATATTTGTTCACACCGTCTGCTCTACAATTTCAAATTATATGTCACGGAAACCCGGCAAACCCAACATAAAGTAAGTAATTTAAGACCTGAGGTCTAGCAGGGCATTATTATTGTACTGACTTTCATTATTACCCGCCCGGTCATTAATGTGATTTTAATTTGGAACATAAACTAGAAATCTCATACGGACATTTACGATAGGTAGTAGGTACCTACTACATACTAATTTCATGCATTCACCATTAAGATCTGCACTAAAATAGTAGATTGTATGACAAGGGAGCAAAACAATATCGACGAAGGATTCTAGAATAAAATAGAATATAATTTATTTATTTAAATGACCTTTGTGGCTTAAAATTGGACCAGCGCATTATAATATCATACGCTGACGATACGGTTTTGCTATTCTCCGCTGACACGTGGGATAAAACTTTCACTCTGGCACAGAGAGTTCGACAAGGTGTGTGATTGGCTAAAACAAAATATTCTTACCTTAAACACAGATAAAACTATGTACATGCCATTCTACATCAGAAATCCCAATAACCCACCCACACAACTAACCTTAAAATGACAATCTGCTGATATTCATCCAATAAACGGTAGTACTTGTAATTGTCCTTCACTGATCAGAAAATCTGAGGTGAAATACTTGGGAATTATTCTGGACTCATCTCTGAACTATAACGCACATGTATCATTGCTTCAGTCTAGACTAAGATAATTGATATATGTCTTTAAAAACTTACGACATGTAGCCGACATTGTGATAATAAAAAAAGTTTATAAGGCACTTTGCCAATCGGTACTAACCTATTGCATTGCATATTGGGGTGGAGCTTCGAAAACCACTCTTCTTCCGCTAGAAATAGCACAACGGGCAATCCTTAAAGTTAGCTCCTTTCGACCTATATATTACCCTACACATCTATTATATCAAACCTGGAAATTACCTACCGTCCGCCAACATTTCATTTTAACTACGATCCTTAAACAACACACTCTCACACCTTTAGACAGGAGTATTTTGCTTAAACGACGTCGCAATGCCGTAGTGCCAGGATCCATTACACACATCCATCCATTACACAAAACCAAACTATTAGATTTTCTGCTTACATGCGATTACCAAACCACTGAGGATCTTCTTAAAACTTTAAGATAAAATAAAAAATTAACCCCAGTCTATGCATACACCACACACACAGCACACACACACCCACAACACAACACAACACAACACTCACAATCACCTCACAATACACACACGAACACAACACACATCAAACTAACTTTTTGGAAATTAATTTTTATTATTCTGTATATAAAAAGCTCTACTCTACTTTTCATCTCCTTCTATGAGAAAATAAATAAGAGACACTTTTAAAATTAAAATTTAAAAGAAAGGGAATCGGACGACTAAGTACAGAACGTATAATTATGTACACGTGTGAATGGAATAACTAAAAGATACTCACTTTCATGGCGAGAAACTCCTTATCAGGTACATCATTCAAGAAAGTTTCAACATTTTGTCCGGAAAATACGTTCGATTTCTTTGTTTTGTGTCCTTTAGACAATCTCTTCAGATAAGCTACTAATTTTGAGTAGCTGTCATTTTTAATATGTTTATTGATATTAACTGTAGATTTAAGTATTGAGTATACACTCCAAAGAATAGAAGGTTGTTTAGTTTTGGCTAATTCTTTAAAATATGCCATAAATACACTTTCCGAAAATGTCTTAACTCCTTCTCTATTTTGCCATAGTATGAAATTGTCATTGGCCTTTAAATATTTTTTCCGGGATTTCGTAGGCATTAAGTTTTGAATGACGTTATTAGCTTCTATTTTCATTGTTTCAGGACTTAATGTACTTTCAGAACTCGACGTAGAACTCATTTTTTTTTGCAAAATACAATAAAATCCGTACCGATTACAAGATTATGGAATTAAATCGCGCGCTTTCGTTTTTTTTTTTTGTTTTCAGTTACCGTGCCTGCCCCCACCATACTGTCAACCCTTACAGCCAGTCATTTATACAATTTGCGTTCGATTTCATTGAACGATTCATGTTCCAAATTCAAATCTCATTACTGCCTGCTAAAAAGTCTAATGGAGAAAATAGCTACTTTGCTCCCGCTTAAAGAGGAACAAAACAACACTTTTCGAATAGAAGTTAAATTTTTTGAATAAAATAGTTATTTGTACAACATGTGAGGAAAGTTCGTTTTTCCGATGAGTTTTGATTTTGAGTCTTGAGCGAACGAAGGATTGAAAAATAGAATCACGAGCGCAACGAGTGATTATAAATTTCAATCCTGAGTAAGCGAAAGACTCAACAAAACGAATAGCAAATGAACTTGCTCACATGTTGCATACAAAACTTTTCACCACTCCCAGCAAGAAAGTATTCGGACATCATAGGTAAATATTTTTTTTTTTTTAAATATCTTTAAATTTAACATAAAAAAATCAGGCAAGGTTAGTTTCTGAACGGGATCATTACTTTCCTCACTGTTCAAACAGTGAGGAAAAACCAACTTTCCTCCCTTTTTTCGTAGAGGAAAGACACTTCTTTCGTGCGGAAGTGGTGAAAATTAAATTTTTCAAAAATCGATCTCGACCACCACAAGTAGAAAAGAGTAAAGAAACGTAGAACATAAATTAAAAAAGAGGCGCATATACTAAAAATTGCTTTGCTTTAGTTTGCAACAAATTACTTAACTGCAAATTCTCACAAAAATGTCGAGTGACGATAGTGATTTGACTCCGGAGTACATTAAATCCGAAGCCATTGGCATTACCAATAATCTACTACCAATAATCTACCCAGAAATGTCAAAGGAATCGTACATG
Source organism: Eugnorisma glareosa (assembly GCA_947578425.1). Lineage (NCBI taxonomy): Eukaryota > Metazoa > Arthropoda > Insecta > Lepidoptera > Noctuidae > Eugnorisma > Eugnorisma glareosa. Next base: position 22,355,667 of record OX387961.1, read on the forward strand.
GAACACATGACGATTTTTAGAAATGGAAAACTACAAAGGGCGCCAAGTCTGTATCTGAATCAGTGCGTTTAGTCTACTTCCAGCATTTATCATATACAAAGAAGCCAAGTAGCCTATGGTGCATCTATTCGATGCTCAGGTCAACAATAAGCATCAAAAATAATATACAAATTAATACATACACCAAATAACTGGCATTTTTAAAAAGGAAATCAGAAGGACATCGTCCTAAGAAATCAAAAGTTTTCACAGCTCAAAATGTGGAAACGTTTTTAAATGAAGCCCCTGACCAAAGCATTCTTGCCACAAAAGTAAGTACCTACCTATTGATTCAATTTTTAGTAACTAAAATAGCTACATACCTTAGCTTAGCTTCTACTATAGGTAAGTATAGGTACTAGCTAACCCGCTCATGAATTGACGCTTATGTGCGATGTACTGATGTGATGTTTTGCCTCTAAGTTAAATAATGATAATTATTATAAACTTTCATCAGCTTTATGTGTTGTTATTAAAAACAATAAATTTTATTAATTAAAATTAATATATTACGTAAGTTACCTTCCTACATAAATACTAACCTACCTACCTATTTTTGTTACAGGTGGCATTGATTTTTGGAGTGAATGGCGCTTGTCGTGGAAATGAACATTAAACACGAAGATATCGAAAAACATTCAGATTTGTTGCTGGTAAATTTGCCAGATACAAAATCAAAGAAAGAACGGCCATTCGTAGTCCGTACCAAGCCCTACGCCCCTCTAATATAAACACTATTTTAGCTTATAATAATGGCAAGTGCACCAGGCAAGTCGTTGGAAAAAATATGAACAGCAGCATGCCGAAAGAAATTGCAAAATGCCTAAAATTGACAAATGCCGAGTTCTACACCAACCATTGTTTCAGGTGAACATCGGCTACTCTATTGGCGGATTCAAGAGCAGACACGACCCAGATTAAAAGACATGGTGGCTGAAAATCTGATGTTGTAGCAAACAGGGCTACATTGAAAATTCTATATAAACTAAGGATAAAATAAGCTGCCGCATATTAGTGACAATATCAAAACACCGTTGATAACTGATCCTTGGACACCCTTGTCACCACAACCTTCCACATCTAAACACTATTCATCTAGCCCGCTGCCTCAAGCACCATCTTCACCAACTTTCACGATCCAAAATGGTCCTCAGCAGATCCAAGTTTCTGAAACTTTACTTAACAGTAATTCTCAAATAAACTCTGCCTCAACTTCAATAAATGTACGAATAAAAACATCACTTTGTCTTTCCACAACTAGTCTAATGTATCAAACGTTACCTTTAACTTGTAATTGTTTTAAATAGGTTTACTAACTGTAATTGTAATTTTAATAAATACTTTGATTCTAGAACTATTGCTTTTTATTGTCTCGTAGATGGTGTGAAAAGTAGAGTATTCTCCTCGGGGATAAAAGTGCGTCTTGGGCGACCTTGAATCCCACGCTGCACTCAGGATTCTTATCTTAACTCGCTTTGCTTTGCTTTTCGGAGTTAAAGCTAAAATCCTTCATTTTCGGTGTTATTCCCCGGCTCCACGCTGAATGTTAATTGTATATTTTCATCTGTGTCTGTAACCCACTAACACTATTGTTACTAACCCTATGGAATCCGGACCCAATAAACACTTTCTATTCTAGTCTTTGGGAAACAACGCATTTGAATCCTACGTGGGTAAGGTGGGGGTAAGGCATCTAGCCTCGTGACTGTAACTACTTCACAGAAAAAGTTGGGGGACAATTATTTTTTTTCTTTTTTTTCTTTCCAATCAGCACAGCACTACGATCATTAGCATAACGTTGAACCGGACCAGTGACACAAACGAGAGCAAACTAAACAGTTAGGCATCTACATAGTTATACACGTTACGCTTTTGATGAAGATTGAATCATACAGGGCGACCAGGTCGGATGTACTTATACTAACTACTTTTGTATTATTGTTTAAGTTAAAATGTGACTAATTCATGTTGGTTTACTTCACTAGGGTTATATTCTAAACTTCCTCAACTATTTGAAAAAAAAACCGGCCAAGTGCGAGCCGTACTCACACGCACAGGGTTCCGTAGCACCAAACAATATAATGAAAATATTTTGAAGGCATTACTTCATATGTTGTATTGTTTCAGATTCAACAACAAAACTAAATTTGTTTTTCATACTAAGTTAATAAAAAACAATGTTGTTGCTTCAGTTTGATGAAAAAGTCTCATATCTCAAAAAATAAACATCAAATCTTATTCAAATCAATTTTGGTTGTAAGTTTTTTTTACGTTCTATAATCCTATATTTTTTTCAGAATTTTCCTCCTCTTTTTTTAGACATTAGAGGGTAGGACACACATTTTACCACTTTGGAAGTATCTATCTTTCAAACGATTAACATTGAGAGAAAATGGTTTTAGGAAAGACCTATCTATAGACACCCCGCACGTGTAGGTTTGATGAAAAAATATTTTTTAGTTTCAGTATGGGGAGAGCCCACATTTTTTTTTTCGGTTTGGAAATCCTCAATAACTCCTCCTGATTTTTTTATCCAAAAATTGTTTTTACAACATCACCAACTGGTCCTATTTGAACCCCAGAGGATTTACTTTTGGGAAGAAGAGCAATTTATTTTAACCCACGCATGATCCTAAAATCCAATTTACCTGATTGATTAGGTGAAGCAATTACACTATTATACACAAGTATAGTAGTAGTAGTAGTTGATTTAACTAAATAAAGGGCTTGCAAACAAACCTAATGCTGTCAAAATGTGATGCACAATAGTTCAGTAGCCGATGCAGTCATACCGAAGGTAGGCAGTCAGGCTAGTAAGGAATGCCAACTCGATCTCGTGAGACTTTCAGCCAGTTTTTGAGATTTCAGTTTGCATTCTACTGCAAGGTCTCAAGATCTCAACTGTACGTACTTGTCGAGATTGCGAACGAAGTAAGTATAGCCAGGCGAGCTTCCAAATGACCAATCTCCACCCCAGCCTTAGCACGCGAGATAACGAGAGGTTAGTCTAGACTCGAGAATAATTCGCTGCAGATTCAGTGTGTCGGCGAAAGATTTGACGTCAGTAATGTGCTGTGGTCCCGCATTCGCTGCCCCTCGTGTGGCGTGGAGACCACACGTAGCTGCGACAGGAAGCTTCTCGCAATACGATCAGTCGTAAAGATAAGTCGCATGCGGAACCTGTGAGGACGTCGTGATGCGCCGGTGCACGATGCGATATGTAGCGCCGCGGGCGGCGGGAGAGGTTCCCAGCGCGCCGCCCGCCGCCGCGCCGCCGATGCCGCCGCGCCGCGCAGCGCCATGTGTCGCGACGTGGACTATTTCTTACTGCTGCTACTAAAGTATAATACATTTGATGTTAGGTTAGAGAGCTACGCTTCATGAACTGATAATGAGGTTAAGATTTATAACATTGTTAAGGACTTTGTAGAAAGAAAAACACGACATATTTAGACATGTTACGCTCTGCTACTCTGAATCTTATATTGGAGTTAAAAGATTGTATCTCCAAGAATTTGACTACAAGCAGGTAATGCTATTAAATTCTTCTAAGAAACAACATCAATGCTGTACACGAATACTTCTTTCGTTGTTTCCGAAGACAACACCGCTCTTGCTTTGCCCTTCATGTGGATTGTACTGACTGCTGCAGAACTTTGATTAAAACATCTCATTTTTTGTTATGTTATAAAATTTTAGTTAAGTCACCAGCTACAATCAATTTTATTTTAATATGACTGGGCGATTTGCCCGAAAGTGTTTACCTTCCTTCAGGGATCCCTCTCAATTGATTCAAATTCTGATTCTGATTCTCAAGTGATCGTCATCAAAATGTTGATAGAAACGCTTCAGGGCGGGCTATTGAGATTGATTAGTTTGCCTGCATTGCAAAACGTATCCTTTTTAAATAGAGAAACTTCCAGCCCTACAATGGAGTGAAACACGAGTCTTTCGCATTTAAATCAGCGTCACCCTTCGCGACACAAAACAAACTTAATATCATCCGAGAGTCCTCAGCGCGCCCGTCCCACCCCCGCGCGAGTACAGGCCAGGGGGGCGCTCATTATCCGCGCACAGGCTCCGCAGTCGGTGCGAGCCACTCGACACCTGTACCGTGTAATTGTCATGTCGGCACCACTCGGGCACTCCACCCGCGCCCCTCCGCCAGGGAGGTGCCCGGCACAGAGCACAAACCCACTCACCACTTAATGACATTAATTAATGATCTCTGTTTCGTTGACGTGACGTTGACTTTGGCGTGTAAAAGAAGTTGTGTAGAAGATTTTCATGATCTGTACGTAACTTGGAACTGCTTGGCTCTAGGATCTTCTTTCTATTCTGCATCTATTCTTTCATTCTATTCTGCTATAAACGGGCTGAAACAACTGTCTCACTCAACCATAGAAATATTAAGAGAAAACTTCTTTCTCAAAACTTTGGTCACATTGTCCGTACCTAATAATCACTGACTTTTTGTCATTGTTGCAGGTCCTTTTTATTTGACTTTGAAGAAGAAAATATTAAAATGAGACAATTATATTCCACAGTCCTGCAAACATGTTTTTACAAACCAAAGTACACTAAACCAGAACCAATCCATTTTTTGTGAACTCTTTTCGGGGACTGCGAACAAAGCAAGTGAGGTGGAAGTCTCCTCATGTTCAATTGTCAATTAATGTTATTAAAACAATCACGTAGCGTGTTTGTGATGCAAATGTCGGAGATCTACCCCCCTGCGCCCGCACCCGACTTTACCCCGCCAGCGCCCGCCGCGCTGGCTTCAACACTTTTCCAGCGACGAGAACCACTTGAACACGATGTAATGGACGCCGTAATTGGTACAGTCACGGACTACAATTGATAAGCCACTTTCAAGATTTCTAATTTTGCAGTTTTATTCATGAAATTACACGATTGAACACGAACTCAAACCGAATGCTCGGAAACAAAATGACACATTACTAATAATCGGAAATAGTCTTATCCATAGAGGTTGAATAATGACTTATAAGTTGTCAATGATAAATCCATACAATGGTGCTTAGGATGTGTTGACCACTCGTCAGATTGGCTATTTCGTCGGCATCCCTATTAAGTCACATTCACTAATACGACGTGTATCCCAATCTATTTGATACTGACCTCCTTTGAATTAAGAATCCTCATTAAATACTCTTTATTTCTGAAAACCTATCCGAAAACACAGTGACAGTTGAAATGTCGATGTCAAAAAAGATTTGGAGACGATAATTTCGAATTTCTGAAGAAATTCGCTACAGGATCATAACAATGCATCAGCAGCGTCTGAGCATTCGTGCAATTTCGAGAGATCTGCACTTGACGGTGAGCTTATTCTCTCATTCTGTATGTTTTTGAAATTTTAAAAAAAGGTAAATAACAAAGTCCAATAACTTGAAAGTTGTTATTTTTTTTAGCGAAACACCGTTTCTTTGTGGGTAAGACGATACGCCGAAGAAGGAAATATAAATGATCATCGCCGAAACAACCATCGCCCCTCTGCATTAAGCGAAGCCCAGAGAACTGAAATGTTCCGCGAATATGAAGTTGATGGATTTATACCAACGCAGCGTTACGCGGAACGTTTTGATGTGAATTCCAGAACCATCCGAAGGCATCTTCACTTCATGAATTTGCATCATAGAATTCCTGCCTACAAAGTCGATATCACAGACGCTCATAAAACCGCACGCAATTTTGCACACCGATTTTTAAATTTCGATTGGTCATCAAGTATTTTTGGTGATGAGAAGTCATTCCAATCAAGCGATCATGGTCGCTTACACCTATGGCGATATAACTATTCACGGTATGATGCAGATAACGTCATACCGAAGAGGGAATCAGGAAGGATAACTGTTAATATGTGGGGTTGGACGAGTAGTGTTTCCCAATTGCAAGACCTAGACGAGACCTTAGCCAGTCTTAGTCTTGCGTTAATACACCTGGTCTTGGTCTTGGTATTGCGCTCTCAGTATTGGTCTTGGTCTTAGTCTTGCAGCAAGAGTCTCAAGTCTTTCGAGACTCTACTACTTAGACTAGACTACTTTCAAATACCTAAAATTAGCCTATTGCTATGTAATAAACACGTTAGTTTAGATCTTAGAACAACGTAGCAGAGTAGGTACATGTTGAGCTTAAATTGACATAGGCATAGTGAACCACAAAATTAACTTGACAATAATTTTAAAAAATGACGCAATTTAGTACCTAAGCGTAATTACTAACTCTATAAAGGTACCTTTAATGATTTTCTGTACGTGTATTGGCTATCCTAAACTTTTCAAAAACAGCTAGCGGTTAAAATAATTATCACATAAACTTTTCATCTTCATCTGGACTTGATACTTCTAATTAATAAAATTTGTCGTCAGCTAGACTTTTAATTACCAGCACAAACATCAAAAACATGAATTAAATTTTTGATACCTACATTAAAATATATCAGACATATCATTTTTTGATATCTGTTGTGGCTTGTGACAAACGAAAATTGTTTGTAGGAATTTTTAAGGACTTATTATTTATCTATCGCACTTTAAAAAATATCAGCTGATTTATGAAATAAAATAATTGATGTTTATAATTTCAAACTTTATATTTTAACCAATATTGCGCGTTCCGTGACTCATCGATCGCAGAAAATCCAACATACTTACGAGTACGACACGAAACAAACGCATACAAATAATGCTTGCTCTTTCTCCAATTCAAAAGCCAATAATCTTTGAGCGTCTCGCGAGTCGCGCCAGTAAACTTTTTGGTACCCGGAATCCCGAACATTACCGAATGATAACGAATGTGACACGACCGACTTGCGCCGAATGACGTATTCATTTATGCATTTAAAATGTATTAATAAATAGTCGAAATATATAATAATCCATACAATACCTTTTATTGTTATGACGATACGGTTTTCATACTGCGGAACGTCTATCAAAATCGCCCAAATCTCAATTTGACTTAACTGCGAGACGCAAGAGTCTTGTAGGCTTAGTCTTGTTCTTGCTCAAGTCTTGCAGGGTTCAGTCTTGGTCTTGGTCTTGCTACAATAAGTCATTCATGGTGTTGGTCTTGGTCTTGCAAAAATGCAAGAACAAGACCAAGACCGATTTTGGGCAACACGACGAGCTCCGAAGGTGTAGGCGAGCTTGTTCAACTACCAACCTCGTGCAAATGCCGTGAACCATATGTATAAGGATTTTGGAAGATTATATGCTTCCCTCTGTAAGGATTGTGTATCCACAGCACGAAATGGAAAATATTAATTTTGTTCACGATAATTCTGCCATACATCGAGCAAGGACTGTCAGGACCTGGTTTGATGCACATCCAGACATAACAGTGTTTCCATGGCTAGCTAAATCCCCGGACCTGAATCCCATAGAAAATCTGTTCGGGTCAATCACCGAACAATAATAAACATGTCAGCGTAATTGCGACACCGCGCACTATGCCTTGAATATTTTATGTATTAGCTAAGTAAAACAGTCAGTACGTCTCGGACAGCATATCGGGCGCGACTCAATCTCATCTCATTAGTTTTAATTGTTATCCCATTCGTATTACTGAAATATAGTTATCTTTATAATCTTTAATCTTAGTTTATCTTAATCTCACCCCAACCCCGAACATTGGTCCTTCGAGCCATCGGAGCGGGACCTCCACGCGTGTGTTTACTACCTGAACTGTGTGAGTGTCTCGCTTGGAACTTATTACCAGACCCTGGTAAACAGCCATCCTGCTGATCCTGATTGAACCTGGTTTCTACGAAAGCTTCTACGAAAGCATCGCGTCATCTCCTCGCGCTGTTACTCCAGGTTTGTTCTTGCAGCCATCGCAAGGACATTTGATCCCCAAAGAAGCCTGCAGTGCAAGTAAGGTCTCTTTTTTACCTTTATAATGTCGAGTATGGATGACATTCTAGCAACCCAACAACAACTAATCGAAGCCGTAGATAGGCTCTTCACCAATTTCAAGAAGGATGGTGCAGAGCGCAAGAACTCAGACTACTTACATCGTCGATTAGCTACCTTGGAACAATACTTTACAGAGTTCCATAATAATCACATGACGTTGATATCATTTGGTGATCAATCTCATACGTATTTCAGTACTAATCAATACGACCAATTGAAGGAAAAATATAGCAACATTAAAACTACTATTCAAAGCTATAACCCTCTCGCAAACAGACCGCAAACCCCTGTATTAAAACCTCCTACGTTCCAACCTACTGCGGAATCTCAAACCTCGAACCTCGCATCTCACGCTGCTTCTAAAACCCCTGCTCGTGAAGAGCGTAAAGCCGAAGGTCTCTTCAAAAAGCAAGCTACCAACTTTAAGGCTTTCTTGAGAACATCTTCCAATATCGACCTTGATCTCATCACGGAAAAGTGGGAGTTTGAAGATATCCTGAAGACTATACAATCTCGTTGGGCGGCTATTGACTCGCTTCATTGGGAGTTGGACAACGAGTATGGCGGATCAAACCCCGAGTACGAAGAGCAATTTACTCATTATGAGAAATATTATAACAAAATCAAGAAAGACATCAATAAGAAAATGTGGTCCGTGGCGCATATTGAAAAATCTACTCCTAAAATGGAGATAGTCACCTTTGAGGGAAACTACAATAAGTGGATTTCGTTCAAAGATCTTTTTACCGAAGCAGTGCACAACAACCCCTCTTTGTCAAATGCACAAAAGATGCAGTTTCTAAAGAGTAAGATCAAAGGTGAGCCTGAAAAATTGATCCAACACCTCCAAATAAGCTCCGACAATTATCCTGTATGCTGGAATATCCTAAACCATCGTTATAATAATAAACGACTGATCTTCACCTCTTATCTTAACAATCTCATGAATATTCCTGCAAACCAGCAACAATCATCAAATCATATAAAACGCATTCACGACACTACTTACGAGAGCGTGAATGCTATCAAGAATCTAGGAGTCGATGTATCTTCCTGGGACCCTTTCCTGGTATGTATATTGTCTCAAAAACTGGACTCAGATACATACGAGGATTATCTGCAAGCCATAAAATCCCCGCGAGAGTTACCCGTCTTAGAAGATTTCCTAAATTTTTTGGAAACTAAGTTTATGATGCTGGAAACTTCACGTAAGAAGATTGAAAATTCCACGCAGAAATCATCCCCATCTCAATCAAATATCAATAACAAACCATCATTTTCAAAGGGTTACAATTATCGAAATTATAACAATCCTAAAACGAATTACTCAACAAACCAAGTTTCGCAATCGTCAAAGTCCAAACACAAAATTAACCATCGCAAGCAATGTCCTATTTGCAACTCCAACGATCATCGAATTCATGCATGTCAAAAATTATTGGAATTGCAACCTAATGAACGTAAAAATGCTATTGCTAATTTGAAACTTTGCATTAACTGTTTGCATTATCACGAAGGCAAAAAATGCCTTTCCGAAATAAGATGCAAAGAATGCAATAAAGAACATAATACCATTTTGCATGAATCTTTTACGTCACGTCGACCTGAGTCAAATGCAGCCACGATTATGAAATCGCCATCTCAGCAGCAAGAAAGTAACACAGTAGCATCGCTCTTTAAAGAACCCTCAGAAATATTGCTTGCCACAGCTATAATTAGCGTGCAAGCAGCGGATGGATCTTACCAAAAAATGAGAGTTCTTTTAGATCAAGGATCACAGACATCCATTATCAGGGAAAGCGCAGCTCAGTTGTTAAAACTACCGCGACGGAAATGTAACGGATATATCTCTGGAATAGGAAACAAGGAAAACAACTGTAAGGGCATGATTACTATCAAATGTTCATCGTTGCTTAGCGATTTCACCTTTGAAACGGACGCGTATATTATGAATAGACTCATAAATAACTTGCCCAGTTGTACGTTACCTAAGCCAAACTGGCCTGCTCTTAACCAAATAACTCTAGCAGATCCCGAATTCTATAAAAGTAGGCCTATTGATATCTTATTTGGGGCAGATATCTATTCCACTATCCTTATGGACGGTATCTGTCGGTCAGAAGGTATGTTGCCCATTGCCCAACAAACCCAGTTGGGATGGATCTTAAGTGGCAACTACAAAACGTACCATTGCAATGTGATCCTAAATAATATTGAAGAGATTCAACAATTCTGGGAAATGGAGGACATACATGAATCTCCAGCGAAATCAGAAGAAGATCAAAAATGCATAGAATTTTACCAATCTTCGACCTCTAGACGGGAAGACGGAAGCTACGTCGTTAAAATACCATTCAAAGAAAATTATGAAGAAAACATAGGCGAGTCGAAAACAAAATCGATTGCTCAATTTTTCCAAATAGAGAGGAAATTAAGTAAGCAACCAGCATTGGCACGTGACTATAAAACGTTTATTTCTGAATACCTAGAGCTCGGACATATGACACCCGTTGCGCCACACGTACAGCCGGACTGCTACTTATCGCACCATGGCGTCCAACGATCTGAGTCATCAACTACTAAATTGCGAGTTGTCTTTAATGCCTCGGCAAAAACCTCGAGTGGAGCCAGCCTCAATGATCTTATGTGCCGAGGACCCAATTTACAACAAGACCTTCAGAGCCTTATCTTAAAATGGAGACAATTTAGATACGCTTTCACAGCAGATATAGAAAAAATGTTTCGCAAAATCTGGCTACATCCCGATGATCAGAAATATCAGAAAATTATCTGGCGGAACCATCAATCTCAACCTTTAAAAGAGTACCAGTTAGCAACAGTTACCTATGGCACAAAAGCCGCACCTTTTTTGGCCATGATGACACTGAAGCAACTGGCCATCGATGAAAGGCCAAACTATCCACAAAGTTGCGCTCCCGACATCTTAGAACACTCGTTTTACATGGATGATCTCATGCATGGTGCACATTCATCTAGAGCAGCTAAACAGCTCAAAGCAGAGATGATCAACCTTCTCAAATCTGGTGGGTTTAATCTCAGAAAATGGCGGTCAAACTTACCGGAAATACTAGATAATTCTGATGCACCTCAAAAGGAAGGCTTTGACTTTAAGCAACCGGAGTCAACCAAAACTTTAGGTCTTCGGTGGGAACCAAAAAATGATCAATTTATCTTCCATCCTATAGAATTTGATTCTCAAGACATCCTTACAAAAAGACAGTTCTTATCTCAAATATCGAAAATTTTTGACCCTTTGGGCTGGCTAGCACCAGTCACGATAAAACTTAAGATCTTGTTCCAAGAATTATGGAAATCGGACCTGGGTTGGGACCACCCTGTCCCACAAGAAATCGCGTTAGAGTGGAATACTACTAAAGCCGATCTATCTCATATATCTAGGTTTAAAATACCACGTTGGATTCAAACCCAAGAAAAGGATATCGTCGAACTCCATGGCTTTTGCGACGCTAGTACAAAAGCATACGCTTGCGTCGTGTATTGCAAAATACAGAGAGAAAATGAAACCCTCGTCACCCTTATTGCAGGGAAATCAAAAGTAATACCGCTGAAAAAACCACAATCAATCCCGCGTTTGGAACTTTGCGGCGCTCTCTTGTTATCAAAACTTATGCGAAAAATCATCCTATCTTTATCTAGCTACAAGGTGCATGTTTATGGTTGGATTGATTCAATGGCTGTTCTAGGTTGGTTATGTGGAGAACCGGAGAAATGGAAACCCTTTGTTGCCAATCGAGTGAGGATTATCACTGAAATAATCCCGAAAGATAAATGGAGTTACGTAAAATCCAAAGAAAACCCCGCAGATTGCGCAAGCCGCAGTTTACCTGCTGCTCAATTAGCCGATTACTTGCTGTGGTGGCAAGGGCCTGATTGGTTACCACAATATAAGCCTAAAGAATCTCATAAGATGCCGATTTATACGAGTATTACTACCGAAGAACTCAGAAAAAGGAAGGAAGTAAATACGGCCATTGTTAATCCCGAACATTTAATAATTAATCAACTATTAGCAAAATATAGCACTCTACGGAAAGTAACTCGAGTGTTAGCCTACATCAACAAGTTCATCGACATTGTTGTTTACAAGAAAAAACGCACATGTTTTCTAACTCTGCAAAATATAAAGACAGCAAGAGAAATGTTAATTAAGCACGTCCAAAACGAATATTTCGACGACGAAATATCGCGGTTGAAAAATAATGAACCACTAAATAAGAAAAGCCAGATTCTTAATCTCAATCCTATACTAGACACTAATCAAATGCTCCGTGTCGGTGGCAGACTTAAACATTCGAATCTTGATCCCGAAATGAAGCATCCCATCATAATCCCGAATCAGTCGAAATTGGCAGACCTTATTATAGATGAATCTCACGAACTTGTATTTCACGGTGGAGTAAAAATGACTACTGGATTTATAAGACACAAATACTGGATTCTTGGAGGAAACAGAGTCACTAAGAAACGATTAAGAATGTGTGTCAAATGTAAAAGAAATAATCCCATACCACAATATCAAATCATGGGTGACTTACCTCCAGCACGATTGATTCCTAACCGACCTTTTTACCATACTGGAATAGATTACACCGGACACATCCTCATTAAGGCAAACAAAGGTCGTGGCATTAAAACCTGTAAAGGATATGTCGCAGTTTTTGTTTGTATGGTAACTAAAGCCATACATTTAGAAATCGTCTCAGATCTCACAGCGTCAGCATTTATTGCAGCGCTTCGACGAATGTCGGCTAGAAGGGGAGTTCCTGGGCACATCTATAGTGATCAGGGAACTAACTTCATAGGAGCCAACAAAATTTTAAAACAAGAGCTTGCCGAAATCTCCTACATCTTGTCTGACCAAGAAGTAACCTCGACAGTCTCTGAAATGAATATTGAGTGGCACTTTAACGCCCCATCATGGCCATCTGCTGGCGGACTCTGGGAAGCTGCAGTTAAGAGCCTTAAACATCATTTGAAACGTGTCGTGGGAGAACAAAAATTAACCTACGAGGAATATATTACCCTACTATCTCAACTCGAGGCTTGTTTGAACTCCAGACCACTATGCCCTCTGACAGAAGATCCTGAGGATCTGGACTTTTTGACCCCGGCTCACTTTTTAGCAAGCGGCCCCAACCTTACGATTTTTGAAACAGAGCATGATCTCCGAACACGGTGGCAATTGACGCAAAAAATCTATCAAGATATATGGGATAAGTGGAAGACTGACTACCTCTCGCAGCTTTCTACGAGGTCCAAATGGCGACAGCATCAAAAAGACCTCAATCTTAACGACATCGTTATTATAAAGGACGACAATCTTCCACCAGGAAAATGGAGCCTAGGTCGCGTTGTAGCGCTGCATCCTGGAAGTGACGGACACGTAAGGGTCGTCACACTTAAAACCAAAAACGGGCTCTTAAAACGTCCAATTGTAAAACTGTCCCTACTGCCAACAAATAAAAATGGTCAAGATCCAAGTACCCCAAAGGTTAACAATAAATTGCCAGTGGCGAAGAAAAAACGCCCCATCTCATTCTCTGCTATGGTTTTATCTTTGACATTATTTTTGCTGGCACTAATAAATACCGCTCAAGCATCCTACAACTCCACCCTGCTGACAAACAATAGTGTCTACTTCGACAAAATATCCAATATGCATTTAATTAGAGATGATTGGCATTTAATAGTCTATTATGACACAAATCCATATCAAGAAGGAACGGCGGCATTATTAAAGTATACTAAGTATCTTGAAACCTTGTGCTCTACGATTAGAACACAAACACCTTGCGACGGCGTCATGTTACAACTCGAGCACGAGTTCGAAGAAATGAAACATTACGATAATATTATCATGATAAATGACTCGTATATGACTAATAAGAAACGTCGGCGACGCGGCTTGCTAGACGGAGTAGGCTACGTTGCAAATAGTTTGTTCGGAGTATTGGACCAACGATTTGCAGAAAAATATGAGAAGGATATTGACCTTTTAAAGCATAATGAAAACCATTTATACAACCTCTGGAAAAACCAAACGTCGGTCGTAGAAGCTGAATTTAATCTGATGAAAAGGATGGAGAATACTATTAACAAACACCACAAAATGATAAATCAAAAGCTTAATTATCTCCAAGATTCTTATAAAAATCTCTCTCAACAAGTGCAGAACATAACTCTCATCACAGACTTCATAACTTCGGCTTTCACTGCCAACAACTTGATGTATACCCTTCGACGAATCCAGGACTCAATTTTAGATACAGTAACTGATATTTATAGTGGAAAATTAGATTTTCATTTGATATCTCCGAAGCAGCTCAGATCAGAGCTAAGCATAATATCAGCACAAATATCTGGAGATTTGGTAGTTCCTGTCGACAACTTTAATCTTAAAGATCTTTACGGCTTGCTCAAAGTAAGAGCCAAATACTCTGGCAAATATCTAATTATAGAAATAAAAATACCCCTGATTGAAAGGGATCTTTACGAGGTATTCAACCTTATCCCGGTTCCACGCATTGTGAATGATAACATGATGATGAAGGTCGAAACTATATCTAAATTAGCAGCCATCAACATGAGAAAGGATTCGTTTTTAACTCTCACAGACACGGACCTGCAGTCATGCGTATTACAAAACCCTGTGACTATTCTGTGTCATATCAGACGGCCGATTCACCACATGAAAGATGATCATAGCCTTTGTGAGACTATCCCAGGCACAAGAACTTGTAAAACTAAAACTACCTCGTGCAAGAATGACTGGAGAGAGTTAACATCAGAAAACAAATATTATTATTTATGCTGCAATGAATGTAACGTCAAACTTCTGTGTGAAAATCAAGTTAAGGCAGTTAGGCTATCAGGTGCTGGTCTGTTGCGTGTTGGGGAAGGCTGTTTAGTAAAAACAGAAGATTTTATGGTGTATTCAAACAAAAGATTGTCTAGTAAAATTAGCACGACGACAAAGATTATCTCGCCAGAAATATCACCAATCAATCACATAATAAATATCACTATGCCCGAAATCTCATATGAGCTTAATCCCAATAACTCGGAGAACCTCAGGCAATTTGAAGCTATTAAAAGAAGTCTTGAGATCATGAAGCAGAGTGAACCTTTAAGCACCAATATCTCCTACCACGACATCCACCAGTATACTGCTATATATCTCATCATATCGGGAATCTTGCTACTGGTGGCAGCTTACTGTTTTAAACTTTGGTGGCAAAGGCATCGTAAAGGAAATCGTGCCACTTCTACAGCAGAGCGGGCGACGACAGCATCGGCGGCAACTGCGTTGCCACCTCCACACACCGTTACAGAAAGTGTTGTGATTAAGTGTAGTGAAATTAGGGAAAATGGGCAATCTAGTAGTAAATCAGTGAAAAGTGATCCTAAGCGACTAGCGCTATCTAGTGAGTGCTTACAAAAAAAGGAAGATAGAGGTTCTTCACCGATCTTTCGCGTGTTTTCTCTTCCTGATTTACATTGTAGCGATTCTGTTTAATTTGTAATGTTACTTTCCCCCCATTTTTTAACATAACTAACCCTTCATAACTATTTTAGTATTAGTTGAACATTGTTTTCACCTTGTTAATATTAATTTCATTACCCATTTAACTAAATCTCCTTACTAACCTCATCTTTTCTCCCTCGGGAGCATGTTCGGGTCAATCACCGAACAATAATAAACATGTCAGCGTAATTGCGACACCGCGCACTATGCCTTGAATATTTTATGTATTAGCTAAGTAAAACAGTCAGTACGTCTCGGACAGCATATCGGGCGCGACTCAATCTCATCTCATTAGTTTTAATTGTTATCCCATTCGTATTACTGAAATATAGTTATCTTTATAATCTTTAATCTTAGTTTATCTTAATCTCACCCCAACCCCGAACAAAATCTGTGGGGTTTAATAGTGCAGCGATGGGATCACCGTAATGAACGAAGAAAGGAAGATCTGGGTCAACATTGTCAAGAAGTATGGGAAGACATGCGAGGCACAGAATATATTTGCACTCGATTGGTTAACTCCATGCAATCACGACTGCAAGCTGTAATAGACAGCCAAGGAGCATTTACAATATATTAAGTCAGTCCAACATTTTTGATTCATAATAATAATATACGAAATAAAATAATGAATCAAATATATATTTTTTTTTAGCTAACCAAATTTTATGACATTTATAATAGCTAAAACATTATAAAGAGGAAAGATTTGTATTTTTGTGTGTATGTTGTAACTCAAAAATTAATGCGCCGATTTCAAAAATCTTTCACCATTAGTAAGCTACATTCACCCTGAGTGTTACTCAACCTTACTTACGTTACTGTAAATAAAACTGCTTGCAAGATGGTTGCAGTTAGGTGTTATTTATGTTTAATATGTAATCATAATTAATTTAACCCAAATACAGGCATTGCCAAGTTCGGTTGTAAATCAAATCAAATCGTTTATTTGTGATCATGGGTAACATGCAGGTGTTCATTACATATTTATATACTAATAATGTTCATTCCATGCTCAGCCACTTAGGCATACAATGATTAAATAACATAATGCAGTGCAGTGGCTACATCCACTTATTAGAAATTAATACCGCCAAACTATTTTTCTGTAAAATATTACTAAGTTTTTTGAGAAATAAATTTATTATTTTTATTATTTTCCTTTATTCATATACATACAAATTATTTACATGTTTAAATATTTCTTATAAAAAAACAATATAAAAACATTTAAAAATATAAAAAATTGTTGCCCGCCGGTATCGGGAACAGGGTCCAAGCTACCGGTGGTCAGGGCTCCAGAGAGAGAAACCTCCTTACAATACGAGCCGTGTCCAGGAGTACTGCTTTCTGAATCAAGCCCTTGATCTAGCTGCCTAACCAGAGCCTCCTCAGGTATTCATCGAGGCTCTTAGCAATTAAGCCATGGGCTGATACGACTATCGGCACAATGATAGCTGAGTCCACATCCCACATGTCGACAACCTCGCGAGCCAAGTCAAGATATTTTATTTGCTTATCTTTCTCGGCTTTCACGAGGTTCTCATCATGCGGGACCGTTATGTTAACAATCATTGCGCGCCGCTCTGATCGATCCACCACCACTATATCAGGCTTATTGGCTAAAATAGTCCTGTCAGTGATGATGGATTGATCCCAGTACAATGTGATATTGCCATTTTCGAGAACTGGGTCGGGCACATACCTATAGTACGGCACTTCCGATTCCACAAGTCTGTATTTTAGAGCAAGTTGCTGATGGATAATCCTGGCTACAAGGTTGTGTCTATGCAAGTACTCTCCGTTAGCCAAACGAGAACACCCAGAGATAATGTGACGGATTGGCACACCTGGACGGTGGCATGCCCGACATATGTCAACCGTGCCGTCCTTCACAATAAATCTCCGGTAGTTATTCGTCATCATAACTTCATCCATAATTGCACAGACAAAACCTTCGGCTAATCCGAAGAGATCCCCGGAACGTAGCCAGTCTACGGACGCTGACAGGTCTACATCGGGCCCGTGCAGGGCCCGGAAAAAGCGTCCGTGAAGCTCCTTACTCTGCCATACCTCCCTGCGGTCGTTAGTGTCAAGCACTACAGGTTTGCGCCAGTTCTCTTTAGCCAAGGAGAGCGGGGTGAGGCCCTTGTCCACCGCGACCACATCTCGATGCATCCCCACGTCGGCTTCTAGTAAATATTCCCTGAGACTGCATATCTCGCGATTGTGGAGAGTCTTAGCGTTTAAAAAGCCTCGACCCCCACACTTCCGCGCGATATACAGTCTCATAACCGAAGAACGTGGGTGATGCATTCGACATGCCGTCAACAATGTACGGACCTTCCTATCCAGAGCGTCTAGTTCTGTTTGAGTCCATTTCAGTATGCCGAAAGAGTACATCAAAACCGGCATGACCCAACCGTTGAAGGCACGCACCTTATTTCCGCCTGCTAAAAGACTATTAAATACTTTTTTCAGGCGGCCAAAGAAGCGTTCCTTCAACGATTGCTTCATGTCAGCAACATTGATGCCCAGCGCTTCCGACATACCCAAATACTTATAGGTTTCGGTTGCTGAGAGGGATCTAAGATTTATGGAATCCGAGAGCTGGGTTCCCACAGATTCCACAATCTCCCCTCGTTTTACATGCATGGCCGCACATTTGTCCACACCAAATTCCATCCTGATGGCGCTACTGAAAGTTTCAGTTACCTTCAGTAGCTCCATCAGTTGCAAATCGTTGGGGGCAAAGAGTTTCAGGTCATCCATGTAAAGGAGGTGAGATACAACTTGACCACTTCTCCTCAACCGATAGCCTAGACCTGAATCCTCCAGCAGCGTGCTAAGAGGATTCAAGGCTAAGCAGAACCAAAGTGGACTCAAACTATCGTCCTGAAATATACCTCGCTCTATCCTTATCGGTTCGCTATTCCTTGATTGCTGACATCCTGGATAGCGAAGGATTGTCCTCCATTGCCCCATACACGACATCAGGAAGGTGCGCAGAGTTGCATCTACTTTATACAACTCTAACACCCTCATGAGCCATGTATGTGGCACCGAGCCATAGGCCTTCTTATAATCTATCCAACATGTCGACAGATCCCTTCGGGAACGGCGAACCTGTTGACTAATGGCCATTTCAATGAGGAGTAGCTCCTTAGTACCGCGGGACCCGTTCCTACATCCATTTTGAGAAGCGGACATGATAGAATTATCATCAATGTGTTTGTTAATTTTAGCTCTCAAAATGGATGTAAGAACTTTATAGACTGTCGGAAGACAGGTAATCGGTCTATAATTTTTAGGCTCCGCAGTACTACCCGATTTATGGAGCAGGTGGGTTATACCTGTTGTCAGGAACTCGGGCAGCGAGCCTGACTCTAAGGCTGACTGGAACAGGGTTGCCAGGCGAGCGTGCGACCTTGTGAACCATTTAATCCAGAAGTTGTACAGCCCATCCGGCCCTGGAGATTTCCAGTTAGGCAACGGACGGACTGCACGAACTACGTCTTGGGGGCAGATGGTTATCGCCCCCATTTCTTGTACTGGATCGCAGGCTCGCTCGATCTCCCGGGTCCATTCATCCTCGGTATGGCTAACAGGCACCGACCAGATGCTGCGCCAGAACGAACACATGGCATCATCATCCGGTAGGGGCGTGTCAGCCACACCTTGGTCTGGTCACTCCCAAGCCCTATAAACCCACCTTTCATCTCTTTGGAATGTGCGATTCTGAGTGTATCGGTCCACCCGCCGTTTATACCTACGAATACGGTTTGCCCATGCATACACTTTCTGCTTCAGGAAGTCGATGCGCTCTGTGACACGGGACTTGTAGTCTCGAGGACTAATATCAGTCCCCGAGAACGCCCGCCTCACAAAACGCATCACTCTAGGGCGTGTATTGCCCTCCCTGAAGCAGATCAGTTTGCCGATGAGTGCTCTGGCCCCACCAATACGTCGTTCAATCCTGTACTGCCATGCTGGTAGGGCTGGCTTAGGTCGTGTAGCTCTGTCATCAGAAAATTTGACGTGAGCTTCACGACATGCCGCTACAGCCGCACAATACAGGATTGAATGAGCATCGATGAGGTCTTCGCAGTTATCAAAATAGTTTAACAACTGCGAATCCAGAACAGCCACCAGCGCCGTATTTTTGTTATGCATGGGCAAACGAGGTATGCGTGGCCTAAGGTCGGCTGGCATGAATCGATATTCCCGATTCGCACCTTCCAAAGCACTGCTCATTTCCTCATTGCACTGGGTACTTACATTAGTAACCATGTTATCACTTACGTCGTTATTGCGATTTGGTATTATGCTAGACTGTGGTGGAACCACAGCCTGCGACGGCGTGGCAATGACATGGCTACTCTGCATTTCAGTCCGCAAGCGATCAAGTACGGTGTCATCCAACATACGATTATGCTGGATGACTCGCACCTGATCCGACAGTCGTTGCGCCGACACGTTGACAGCTGGCTCAAGCACCTGAAACAGAGAGAGCATCCGAACACGGTACGCGGTCAAGTTGTTTCCTCCCTCTGTAGCCCCATAATATGCGCGCATGACATTCTCGTTTACGGAATGAGTCCATCGCATGCGCGACACATTTCCACCGGCAGCGGGGACTCTGTTCGGGGCCGGTTGGCCACGAGGTCCCAAGCCCGCTGGTGGCCGTCCTCTTCCTCGTCGTCGAGGCGATGGTGGTGGTGGTGTCGACGGCGCCGGCGGGGAGAAAAACTCGTCGCTCGAGCTCGACGCAACTGCAGCGACCCGCGACACGATGCTCACGGATGTGGCGCGTCCCGGCGGCTGCGAGGCGGAGCTGAGCGACGAGCCCGGAGATGGTGGGGGTGCCTGTTGTTTGGCTTGGCTTCTGGTCAGCATCTTAATATTATGACGTTTTATGGCATTGGTTTTCCTTTAGGTATTTTCATTTTTGGTATATTCCGGTGGTATCATTTAATTTTGATAATGTTTTTTTTTTCTTCTCATAATTTCGTTATCTAAACCGTTTTGTTGAAGAAATGTGATAAGATAAGATAAGTCTTTATTTGCTTTAAACATGGTATACAGGTGTTACAGTTTTATCCAATGTCCACATGTCTAGCTATACAGAATATCAATTGCATGCAAAATAATTATCATGTCAAAACAACAGTAAATATCAATTAAATCATTCAAATTATTGGATGGATATAATATTATAAAATGTCAAAGAAATCTTTAATGTCATAGAAATTATGTCCAATCAGCCACTTATACAGTTTATTTTTAAATGAATTACAATTATTTATACATTTTAGCTCTTTTGGAATTTTGTTGAAAATGCGTACACACATCACAAGGCAGCTTTTTGCATACTTGGCTGATTTAGGATTATCCTTCGTTACAAGTCTGTGTGGATCCCTTGTAGGACGAGCGATTACTTCATGAGCTTTTCTGAACAATCCCTTATTACTGTAGACAAAGTTACAGATTGCGTATATGTAAAGTGCAGGAAGTGGTAACAGACCAAGCTTTTTAAAAAATGGCTTACAAGATTCATCAGAACGAAGTCCGCAAATGGCCCTGATGCATCTTTTTTGTGCAATGAATGCTCTGTCTTTATCTGTACTGTTCCCCCATACGATAAGCCCGTAACTTAAAATAGATTCGATATATGCATGGTATGTAGTAATTGCCGATTTAACGGTTGTTACGTTCTTTACTTGTCTGAGGGCGTAAGTAAATTTATTAATCCTATTGCACAAATCATCTAAATGACCTTTCCAATTTAAGTCTTGGTCTATGAGCACACCTAGGAATTTGGTTTGCGTTACTTCTTTTAGTCTGACAATATTAAGTTTAAGATTGTATTTGGCATGTTTCGACTTATTAAATTGGATAAAATTCGATTTCTCTAAGTTAATTTTTAATTTATTAGTCTGTAGCCATTGTAATATTTTGTCAATAGTATTATTAATGTCTATTTCATGATCAGAAGGTGATTTTTTGTCAGATGATACGATAATTGAAATGTCATCTGCGAATAATATAAATTTATGATTAGTCACCAGTGGTATGTCATTTATATATAGTAAGAATAATATGGGACCTAATACACTTCCTTGAGGGACACCACATTTATTTACCCTAGAAACAGAACAGTAGGAAGTGAGTACCTACGTTTCCATTTACTTTATCTATAACAACGTATTGTTTTCGACCACTTATATAAGACGAAATCCACTGCAGTACAACTCCTCTTATTCCCAGTATTTCCAACTTTCTCAATAATACGTCATGTGCTACGAAATCAAAAGCTTGTGATAGGTCGAAAAAAAGACCTGTTGTTAATTTATTATTGTTTAAGTTACTCAGGATATTGCCCACCAGAGTAAATATTGCTTGTGTTGTTGATTTTTGCTTTTGGAATCCAAACTGTTCCTTTGCTATAATATTAAATTTGCTACAGAAGTCGACAAGTCTCTTGAGCATACATTTCTCGAAAACCTTTGACAAAATAGGAATCAGAGTAATCGGGCGATAGTTTTTGACGTCCTTTTTATCGTGCTTTTTGTACAGTGGCTTCACGACTGATAATTTTAGGGCATCAGGAAATGTACCTGACGAAAACGAGAGGTTAATTAAGTATGTCAAGATGGGAATTAATTCTGCACTGCACGCTTTAACTATTTTCGTGTTGATTCCATCATAACCTTCCGAGTTAGTATTATTTAACGCCATTATTTCTTTTTTAACTTCATCTTCAGTCATAGAGCTAAGAAACATAGAGTTAGGAATTGACTTAATATTATTGTCATTATAATAATGTCGATTATTGGATGTCAAGGTATTAGTCGAGTCAATAAAATGATTATTAAAAGCATTCGCTATGTCAGGGGGATTTGTCAAAACTTTCTTATCTAATTGTATTTCAGAAATATTATTACATGATCTCACATTCCCAAATTCATGATTAATAACTGACCACGTTGCTCTGCATTTGTTTTTGCTATTTTTTATAAAATTTATGTTAGAATTCATTTTCGATTTAACAATACACTTTTTCAATATATTTGAGTATTGTTTATATCTTATTTTGTGTGATAATGTTTTATTCTTGTAATAGTGATATCGCAAGAATCGTTTAGTTTTACAACTGTTTCTAAGACCCTTACTTATCCATTTCTGCTTAAATGCCTTAGAGTTTTTAATCTTTATCTTTATCTTGGGAAGCACAAATTATATAACAAACACAAAAAATCATGGAATGCATTGAAAGCTTTATTTGTGTCAGATTCTGAGTAGACATCTGACCAAGAAATACTTGTGAGATATGCTTTAATTTTTTTTATATTTTCGTTGCAGTAATCATTCTTATATATAAAGTACGATTTACCCTTTGAACTTTGTTCTTTTACCTGAAACTCTAACAGTTGTGCTGTATCATGGTCAGATAAGTGAAGAGGCAAAACTTTAGAAGATGTTGTCTTGATGTTACTTACTATGTGGTCTATACAAGAGTCCTTACGGGTTGGGGCATTAATGTGAAGTTGCAGCTTGTACGTATTACATAGATCTGTTAAATAGGTAGTAACTTTCCCTGGTTTCAGAGTATTTATATTAAAGTCACCAGCAATAACTATTTTTACACTTGGCCCATATTTTTTGGGTACTTCTCCCAACAATAGGTCCAACTTATTAAGGAATACGTTAGGGTCAGATGTCGGTGTTCTATACACACACACTATTAATAATTTATGCAATGGGATTTCAATACCACAGGCCTCGAAAGACTTGAGCGTTGAATATTTTTTAACGCAAGTAAGCTCAGTACAAGTAATGCCCTTTTTTGTAAGTATACAAGTGCCCCCTCTCTGCTAGTCTCTACTAAACGCAGTTGCCAGGGTATAGTTGTTTATTTTGAGAAACTGTTCGTTTCCGGCA
Organism: Eugnorisma glareosa; assembly: GCA_947578425.1. Lineage (NCBI taxonomy): Eukaryota > Metazoa > Arthropoda > Insecta > Lepidoptera > Noctuidae > Eugnorisma > Eugnorisma glareosa. The sequence continues at coordinate 22,379,154 of OX387961.1, forward strand.
CGCATAAAAGTTTCAGAGAAACATAAAATATCAGGTTCATTGTTTGCGTCTCGTAATTCTAGCAATGTTAGTTCTAAAATTTCTTGCTTAGATAAAACGCTAGCGATGTTTTGGTGAAATATTTTAAAGGTCTGTGACTCACCACTATTTTTCACGAAAAAGCCTATTCCTACTCACAGTTTTAAAATAGAAAGGTATACTACCCATTTTTCTAGTAGTAGGGTTTCCAAAACCGGGTTCATTCGTGGTATCGTGTTCAGACTGTTTTCTTGCAAAGTAATATGGGATTGTTCCTTTTCAATAGACGTCACATTTACTGGCAGATTTTTTGTGACTTGGTTGGGTACGCAATACTAATTTCTTTAGTGCTTTAACATTTAAATATTTTTTCTTATATCGTCATAGTCAATAACATAATTAATAAATTTACATGTATTAAACAAATTATAGCTAGAGTCAACAAAGTTTGAATTTTTGAATTCATTGCAAATATTTCGTATAGTTTGGTTTAGGTCATTTACATTTATATATATATATTTTTTAGTAGACTCAGAACTATCACATCATTATCACGGAATTCATTGAGGAATTGACGAAGTTGAGTAGATAAAATCTTTATGTCGTAGTCATTTTCGCCCACACAAACTATGAACTTGTCATTCAACGATAACTTAATATTTTGACAGTTTTTAAAGACCTCACTGGTAAGCGCGTGTGGTTTTGTTTCAGACGTGACGGTATAATTTACATAAGGTGTGTCTACTCTTGATTGTATCAATGCAGATGATAGTCCAACAATTTGTTGTGTGCCATAGATATACATTTTGTGCACGTGATCTTCCTTCTGAGCATCCAGGGAAAGGTTTTTTTTTTTGGGGTTTTCTAACCTTTCTTTTGCCTTTACTGTCTTCTCAAGATTTTGAATTTGATCCTTAAGGTTTATTATTTCATTTCCGGCTTGTTTCAACTGGTTTTCCAGATCTGCGATATCCTTTTGCAGGTTCGAGATATTGAAATAAAGTTGTGTTTTCGTGTTACTGGTAGCCGCATATCTAGGTGGAGTGGAGAAGGCTAGCATATCTGAGTGTAAGAAAGAGTATGTGTGCACATTTCTTTTAACTGCTGAATCCACACTGCTATTTTCTCTCTGTGGGGGTAGGCTTAGGAATTCTTTTAATGTTGCATTATCCTTGAGTAATTTGTCATTCTGTGTACGAAGTTCGTTGTTTTCGAGTATGATATTTTCAAGTTCATTTTGAGAACTACTGAGTTGTGTCTGGAGTAGTTCAATCGTATCCTTAAATTCTTGAGCATTGATATAGTCAATTTCTGTATAGTCCATACTTCTTGACAATGTTTTATCGGTGAACGCACCCTCCTCTGATGTGTGATCTATTGTAAGGATATGAGAGTCGTATATTTCAGAGGTAGTGCTTTTTGGAGTAGCCCAGGGTGTAGTCTCCTCAGGGGCGTTAGAGATCGTAGCTATGGATGACTTAGGAGACGAGCGCTTTTTCCTCGTTGTGACATTGGATATCCCAAATCTGGGTGAGTTCTGCTGTTTTACCTTCTTAGTGCATGTTTTGCATTCCCATCTGAATTTTTTCCTCTCTTCGAAATTTTTTAAGCGGTACACTTTTTCAGGATAACCAGCACAATCAAATTCAAAGTGGTTTTTACATACGGTGCATAACAAGGTACTTCTATGTTCAACTTGATTTCTGCATCCGTGACAAGTAACTAGTAAAAGCTCCTTATGGCCACTATTATTATTAGTTTTAATTTTCGAAGTCATTTTTTCACTTTTTGAGATGGTTTCGAGATTCAGCAAAATTACTACCAACTACTAATTATTTTTGAGTATGGTCACACTTTAGTTAGGCCAAAAGGCCAAAAGGCTGGTATCCAAGTCTCAACACTAAAACAACTATCATATCATTCGTTCTTTAGTAATTTTATTTTTGTCACATCACTAAAAATGAATTGAGTTTTTGTCCTTGGAATGAATTAAATTTTAGTCTTTGGTTTGAGACGAATTTAAAATTTGAAGATACAACTGATTTATTTTGTTGTTTTAGTGATTATATCAATCATTATGCACTGTTTTTAAGTTGTTATTGTAGTTATGCTAGTCCACAACTTGGTTTTGTTCCTGTGATCAGTAAAGATCACTCTCACTAACACTGATATTGTTTTTTATACGATATTGTGATTGACAAGTTTTCGAAGATTTATTTCACTTGGGTCCACTGTAGCACTCTGCGAACATTTATTAGTGTTTATGTTCACTATACACACAACTCAATTACTTTTCTAGTTACAATTATAATAGATTTCTATTTTTTTAGATATCTTATTACGCGGACTTTGTTTACATCAGCACTGACAGATGACATTTTTTTTAATGTAATGTGGTAAAAATATTAAATTAAATTGGTTTCAGAAAATTTTATGTCACGTCAATTTGACATCCGAGCCACAAATTCTTATTATTATTTTAGGTATTATAATTATCATGAACGTCATCTTAGGCGCTACGCGTTCAGATAAAAACGTGGGTTCGAGTTTTTCCGATGTCAAAATTATACCAATTAATTTATAATTTTCCGTACGTCAACGTTACTTTGGCTACGCTAAAACAATTGTCGCTAGGTTACGTTGCCACACCTGCAATTCGTCGACTTTAGGCAGTCACTCTGTACTATGTACGAATATAACCGGATGTGTTGACCACTCGTCAGATTGGCTATTTCGTCGCCATCCCTATTAAGTCACATTCACTAATACGTCACCTTGGCAGCTGGTCAGTTTCCTAACTCGTTTCATGCACTAATTCGTCTCATTCCCAACTCGTCCGATGCATATGTACAATGTACAGACAGCGACAAAAATATCGAGACGAACCGACTGTTCTGGATCTGTGACTTTTGTGCGTAAGACACTTGCGCGAACTTACTTGCCATAACAAAGAGAAAAAAAAAGTAAAGTCCATTTTTAAGTTTATTTTTTTCATTTTCTTTCTTTATTGTCATTACGTTTATACATACCTACTTATTAAAAATTGAAACATGATTGTTCGAGTACTTTCCTTTATTTATTTACTATAAGTACATATTATTTTACATTTATAAACATTATTATTATATTATTATACTATATAATAACAGCTAAAAGCTCGATTAACACTCACTGACATAATTGTTGTCCCAGATGGTGGATGGGGAGGGGGGTATATTTTGACAGATTCGTAAACAACTAACTCTCAAATCTACGGAAAAAGTGCCAAGCCTTCCCTTTTCACCCCCCTTCTCCCCCCTCCCTATCGTATCTCGGAAACTAAGAGACCCGTATTTCCTATAGAGGAGGCTCGGAAAAGTAAAAAACATTTTTCAAAGTTGCCCCCCTTCTTACCCCCTTTAGGCGGATCTCGGAAGTTAAGAGACTTGGAACATTTTTTTTTTCAGATTCATGAAAATGGGCAATGCGTTAATCGAAATAATTTTTCAAAACTCCTTCCTCCTCCCCCTCCCCCCATCGTATCTCGAAAATAGCTTTTAGAAATAGCAGTACACCCATGATGGTAAAAACAGAAAATTTTCATCAGCGCCATCTTGATTTCTATTTTGACCTCATTTTCATTATCAGCGACCCCGAAAACCATGTAACCGACAGCCATGATGGAAAAACCGATAGTTTACGTTGGCGCCATCTTGGATTTTAATTTTGACCCCATTTTCAATATCAGCGACCCCAAAAACCATGAAACCGACATCCATGATGGTAAAACCGAAAAAAATTTCAACGGCGCCATCTTGGATTTTAATTTTGATCCCATTTTCGTTAAAATCAAAAATATTCGTTGGCGCCATCTTGGATTTTCGTTTTTTTTTTTCCTTATTGCAAGTGGGTTCGCGCTAATGTTTTTCGCGTAAAAGTCCCAGATCCCTTTGTGAACAGGCGGTTCGTCTCGATATTTTTGTCGCTGGTAGTACATTGTACATACTATGCGTCGGACGAGTTGGGAATGAGACGAATTAGTGCATGAAACGAGTTAGGAAACTGACCAGCTGCCAAGGTGACGTATTAGTGAATGTGACTTAATAGGGATGGCGACGAAATAGCCAATCTGACGAGTGGTCAACACATCCATATAACCGACTAAACCCGATTTGCATTACACGGCTAAAATACGAATGGTGGAAATGCAAATGGCTCATCATTTGTATACAGCCAAAACAAATCCTTTTGACATTTAATAAGTTTAGTTCAATTGCTGTCTCTGAACATAACTGTATGGTGTGCCTGCTAATGACATTTTTAGAACAGCATCTATATACCATCATGGACATCTGTTAATGTACCTACCCGATAGGCCGATACAATAACTAGATTGTCAATTGTTTAACGATAAATATATCGAAATTATTATGAACTACTGTTTTACGGAAAACTTCGGCGTATTCGTAGCACTTGCTACGCCGCCGCCGTACTCCGCGGTAGAGCATAACGTGGGACTTCTAACAAAAACCGTCATTTGACAATATGCTACCCGCCGATTTATTACCCAATACAAGACAACAGCACAAAAGTTCAATACATGCATATAACAATAAGGCTGTTTTGGTTTGAAGTTGTACAACACACCAGTACGAATTAAGCGCGACTTAAATAAAGAGTTGTGTGAAATATTTCCAATAAACAGTATTGAATGGTGGTGTGTGCATAGCGAGGGGTGTCGACCGTCGATCCCGCTGCCGTTGCGCAGCTTTGCGTCGCGTCGCGTCGCGTGTCGCAGCTATTGTTTGTGCACAATATTGCGCAGCGCAAACAAACACGACGGCGGCGCCACGTAATACCGAGCAGAAGGCCCACACACACTAGCTAGTAGCTACTGTAAATGAGTGAATCAGACTCAGTTATCATTTACAATGAATATGAGTACTTACGAGTATTCGAGTAGGTATCAGCCTAGGCACCTCGCCTGTCTAGTTGGGCTCAATGCTATCGCTTTTAGCGGATACTTACCAGATGTCTTCGTTTAACTCTGATCTACGTGTGCATGAACTTATTTGTAGATACAGAGTAACAGAACCACATCGCCAGGCCACAGGAACATTAAATTACACAGATATTGCTAGAATATACCGGCTTATTTACAAACGCGAGCTTAGCATCAAAAAGCCTTCTTAGTTGCTTGTGTTTTAACACTCTCATGTATTGTAGTTGTTTTACTGACATATCATTGTCGCCGCGTCGTGTCGTGGGACTGCGCCGGGGTTGCCCACGCGGCTCAATGTCTCCGCGGGGCGCGGCGGCGCGCGATCAAAGGCCGCACTAATGCCATTAAACGATGCACTAATGATCCGTTAAACGTCAATATTCATAAAGAGAGCATTGATTGGCGGGCGGTGTATTGATGTGCGGATTTGTTTACAAACCTCCCTTACGCTTTGTTTCTCAAATTACTATACCTCTATTAATAATCGAATCAAATTAAATCAAGGGGTTACAAACGGGAATTATTGCAGTGTTGGTAAGACATAATAATAATAATATGTATATGTTTGTGTTAGCTTCACACCGGGTCCAGTTCAGTCTAAACTAGTCACGTTACTTAAGTGACGACTATAGTTTCCAACTAATCACGACTAGTTTAGAACTAGTCCAGGTCAGCTTTACATTAGTGACGACTTTAGTTTCGTACTAGTCACGACGAGCTTCGAACGTGTCAAGACTAGCTTAACTTTAGTGACGACTAGTTACGAATACCCTCGGACTAATGATAACTAGCTCCGGACTAGTGACGTCGAGTTTGGAACTATTCATTGCTTTTTATATTATTAAGTTTGACACAGATTAGGGCGGGCCGCACCGCGCATTTTTTTGTAGATACTGAACTCGTTTGCGCTATGATGATGACGACGTGTTGTGTGCGACGTTGTGTTAACTTTATTGTACAAATCAGTACGTAACTAATAACGTAGGGTTGACACAGTAAATCGTCTTACTTTTTAATTTGTCCGGAGCAGCCGGGCTTGCGGGCGGCGGCGGTGGTGCGCGGGGCGCGGGGTGATCCCGGCCGGCAATAAGCCCGGATCAACCGTTCTAATGAAAACCGTCGCCTGACAAACAAGCCCGATAGATGTCGCCGCTAAATTAAACTATTTCGCGAATACATTAGCTGAGCCCGTTCGGACATGCGCCTCCTTCTCAATTAGACATTTATTACTTCCAGCCTGTCTCACATGTTGCCCCTAACATTTTTATTACGAATTCAAGCCTGACGTTTCGCGTTGATAATGTAAACTACGATCAACGTTTTAGCCTCTATTTCTTAACTCATTCTCATTCCGCTGAAATTTAATCTCAGCTCAATTAAATCTCCAATTTCCAGTTGTGGGCATAGTGATCATAGTGCTGACATTGTTCTCTTCTACGAGTATAGGCGAATGTAATCGCAGCGCAGTGCCATTCATTACCTCATAAATAAAAAAATATTTAGTATCAGTCGCAAGCGTGAGCAAATATAGGTAATCGAATAGCACATACAACATACAACTCAATTCAATTTAAAATAGGGTTCTTGGAACGACTTCTAATTTGCATATGAAATCTGTCCGGCATACAGGGAGACTTCGGAAGCTTATGAAAATGTTTTGTGTGATGTGTACGCAGACGTGATTGGAGATAATTGAGAGATAACCCTTGACGAGTGACAATGGCCCGGCGCAGTGCGGGTTCTGTGCGGTACGGCGCGGTTCGGGCGCGACTCCGTGCTGTAATTAAAACGCGACGCGACGAGGCGCGCCACCCCCCCCCCCCCCTCACACACACGCGCGCGTCTCTCTTACTACTCGTTATGATCGCTTCGGATCACACAATGTTCTCTCTCAATTTTACTAAACAAACAAGCAATTAATTAAGAAGTTTAAACCCTCCTACAAAAAGTCGGTTAATAAAATAATGAACTCTACATATATTTATTGCAGTTCAACTAACCGAATCGGCATGACTTCATCATCATCAAAACAGCATGTTTCATCACCCGCCATCTGACAACCCATAAGTCAAAAATGAATGAATGACAGGAACGAACGACGGCTAGTGTCAAAGTAATAGATAGTCATCCATCTACGTAATGACCTCGGCAAGCAAGTCTGGGATATTAGATCGAGCCGTGCAGTTGTTAAATCCACGTCGACGGCCTGATTGACTTGGCTGTGCTAAAATCATCAAAAAATTTCAATCGCTCCATAGTCTAGAGATCGGTATCGTCACTTCTAGTAAATCTCCGGATAGTTCGTGATCCGTGAGCGTCACAGTCGCAAGTATGCAATAAACCTGCGCAGCGGCCGCCACTTACACTGATGCGCGCGCCGTACACTGCGCTGAGGTGTAGTAAGTACTACCTACAGTATAATGTCTATGACCCTATCCATATATGTAATGTGTCTTCTATTAATATATAACACACTTGTACTCTTTAGTCAGTAATTAAAGGTAATCGCTTGAGAACAGTTGTTTCAATAACACAACATCCCCACATGGCGACCCTTGCCATTTTTGAATGGCATAAAATGAATCGAGAACATTCATAACTTAATTGAACATTCGGAAAGTCAGTGAAAATGTGTCGTTCAAACGTAGGAAAGAAGACTGTCTTTCCACTTGTCTTTTTAACCAGAATTCTGCGGGTTCAAATAATGCACACATCGAAGAATTGAAGGCACACATTTCGACGATCAGTATAATCCTCACAGTAATGTGCGTTCTACTGGGTCTTGGCATTATATATTTTGCGTGGAAGCAATACAGGAAATGTCATCATTCTTGGATCATGGACCAGATTGTGCAAATCAGCCTGCGACGATCGTTCAACCGTTCCAGAGCTATTCGCGGAGAAGAGCAAGTCAACCTTCCAATGAAGTAGAAGTCCGAGGGTTCATCATACTCATCTGTCTGCTGTGCGGTATTTAAAAGTGTTTGTGCGTATACTAGTGAGTAAAATAAGATTTATTCGGTACGTAGCGAGTCAACATATAAATAAAGAGACAATAAAATAATAATATACATTACGAATTATAATAAAGAACTCTAAGTTAAATTAGTGGTTTGTTCACGTATTATGTTATGAAGTGCTAGCATGTCGATGTATCATCTTACGCGCTGTATTCCTTACTACGGTAACTCACTGTGGGAGTTTGGTATGTATTTCGATATCATTACGGTTTGATTATAAATTAATTTTGCATGAGGGAATGGAAGATGACTTATTACATTGTTTAAATGAACTCATACTAATAAGGAAATATTTAGTTAAGAAAGAAAAATCGCGGTTTCAGGGTAACGTTATTAAAAATCAATTATGTGAGGTAGAGACAATTTATGAACAAAAGTAAAAAATTAATTAAGCCTAAATCTACAAAACAAGAAGTGAAAACAGAATTATTAAAATCGTTATAAGTTACGAAAAATGAAATAGAATCATGTTATTCACGAATAATTGCTATGTGTACTGTAACTAAACCCGATAGCGGTAGTGGCAGCGAAATTTCTGAAGCGAGTCTAAATTCAGAATTAATCATGGAGTTTGATTTAAAAACGGCGTGTAGTTTGATTCCTGTTATGACCAGTAACGAAAATAATATCAGAAGTATCATTGACTCTGTACAAATGTACGCAGATATGATAACAGAAACGGGAAAAAAATGATAATGAAATTCGTTTTGAAAAGTAGATTATCAGAAATCACATCTGTGAACAATTTTGTCATTTTTTTACACTTCTGCCTAAAAAATCGTTTACTTCAATACAATCTCGGTTGCAAAACGCAACGCAAGGCTGGCGTACAATCGACCAGTTTGGAACAGAATTAGAAAAGTTATTTACGAATCTGACAATATCGCAAGCAAATGGTAATTCTGAGAGTTATTCCGTACTCAATCCGATCAACGAAAAATTGGCGATAAAGCGATTCGCAGGTGGATTGAAGGGTTCGAGACTAACTCTTATTATTGCTGCGCGTAATTACGATAGTTTAAAGGACGCAATCCAGGCAGCGAAAGATGAAGTGTTAACATCGGTATCGACTTCGGCAAACGAGAATGTCATGCAGTTCTCACATCGCGGTAGAGGTAAGTTGCATATTAATAACAGTTTCAGAAATGGCCGTGGTTCTTATGATCAGCCGTCAAACCAACGCGGCCGAGGACATCATTATCATCATAATTCAAGAGGTACTTTTAATCATTTTTCAAATAATAGCGGCAGACGTGAATTCGATAACTCACGTGGGCGATCATTCTACAATTATCGTGGTAACGGACGTGGACGAGTTTATCAAACTTCGAACGAGAATCGCTCGAGTAATGAAACTCGTAGTTAAGGTCATACCAATAGAATATTTTATACTAACAATGAATCAGATAAGAACGAAAGTATGAATTCAAATACAAACGAAATGCAGTTTTTTCGATCTTAAACATAACATTTTAGCGTTACAAGGAAAGGCAAAATTTTTAATATTGTACATTGTAATAGGAAATATTTTTGGTTAATAATTAAAAGAAATGCTTTACCAAACAATAGTGCAGTAATTAGAGATGAAACCGTCATAAATGGTATGGAGGTAAAATAAGTTCACCTGGGTTTGTTCACCATAGTTTGACTCATCGGTATGACCAACACTTTGTTGACTTTAATATCAAGCTTCATGTTTTTGATAACATACCATTAAAGGCGGATGGAATACTAGGTTTAGACTTTCTTTGTCAATATTCTTCAAACATCAACTTGGAGACTAATGTCATTAGCCTATCTAAATATGGAAAGTATTATTCATTTGAACTTAGTGATGTCAAGATTACTCAGCTGAGGTGTTACATATCCCAGCGCGAAGCGAGTCGGTACATTATTTACTATTAAATGTTGATATTAAGGATGACTGTGTTATCCATAGTAAGCAGTTAACGGAAAATGTTTTACTAGCAGGATGTATAGGACGAATAAAAAATAACAGATTACCGGTAAAAATCTTAAACATCAACGAGCATGATATTTATTTACCAACTTTTCAACCAGAGATATATTCAATTGAAGAGTTTCACATAAGCAATTTTAAATCAAATAATAACAGTTTAGAACGAGCAAAAAACTTATTAGACATTTTGAAATTAAATCATTTAAAATCGGACGAACGGAAATCTGTTGAAGAATTATGTTCTAAATATTCGGATGTTTTCTTTTTACCGGGTGACAAGCTAACGACTAAAAATGTCTATGAACAATCCATAACTATAAAACCAAATACAAGTCCGGTTTATACGAAGCAGTGTCGATTGCCGCATTCTTTGAAAAACGAAGTAAATAGGTAAATTCAAAAAATGATTGAAAATTATATTATAGAGGAAGCAAAGAGTGAGTGGTCGAGTCCTATTTTATTGGTACCGAAAAAAAGCGGAAACGATAAAAAATGGCGACTTGTAGTTGATTATCGGAAACTTAATGACTGTATTGTAGACGATAAATTCCCTTTGCCAAGTATTACTGAAATTTTGGTTCTGTCTATTTTTCGCATTTAGATCTTAATCAAGGATATTACCAAGTGGCTTTAGATAAAAACAGCAGAGAGTATACAGCGTTCACTACTAGTACTGGGCAATACCAGATGAAAAGGTTGCCCATGGGATTAAAAACAAGTCCAAGTGCTTTTAGCAGAGTAATGTCAGTTGCTATGTCTGGGTTAACTTACGATAAATGCTTTATATATCTAGATGATTTAGTAGTCTTTGGGAGAAATTTAGACATCCATAATAAAAATTTAACAGATGTTTTAGAAAGACTTAGGAAAATTAACATAAAATTAAATCAAGAGAAATGTAATTTTTTAAAGAAAGAAATTCTTTATTTAGGGCATTTAGTATCAGAAAATGGAGTCTTACCTGACCCATCTAAAGTTGAAGTATTGCAAAATTATCCTGTGCCAACTAATACAGATGAAGTGAAAAGATTCGTAGCATTTTGTAACTATTACAGGAAATTTATTAAAAACTTTGCAAAAATAACTTGTCCATTAAATAGATTAACTAGGAAACATGTACAATTCATTTGGACTGATGAGTGTCAAAGTGCATTCGAAACAATGAAACATGCTTTGAGTACTCCACCTGTATTAGAATTTCCAGATTTTTCAGAAAATAACGAGTTTGTCATTCAAACAGATGCCTCAGGGACGACTATTGGAGCAGTCTTGTGCAGTCAAAATATGAAACCAGTAGCTTATGCTAGCAGACCTCTTAATAAAGCTGAACTCAATTACCCAACCATTCAGAAAGAGTTAGTTGCAATTGTTTGGGCTGTAAAGTATTTTAGACCCTATGTATATGGTAAATTATTTACAATTATGACAGACCTTATGCCTTTAATATATTTATTTTCAATGAAGGACCCATCAAGCAGACTACTTAAGTTTAGACTAGCATTAGAAGAATACGATTATAAAATTTTATACATAAAAGGAAAGGATAATAGCGTCGCAGATGCATTATCTAGAATTAGTTTAACATCGGAAACTTTAAAACAAATGAATAACGAAATTTCGTTAGTTATGACTAGAGCTCAGAAGAATCGTTTAGATTTTGAAAAACAATTGGAGACACCAAGTTTTAGTAAACGAGACGAAACGTGGCCTGATCAACCACAAGTAGTTGAGGTACTGAAAATTCCGAGTAATTCTGTGGAAATGAGTTTCATAGAAAGTGATGAATTAAATAAATTAAAGAGACAAAATAATAAATATAGAGAAAAGGAATGTTATATTTATAACATTCAAGGGAAGATGTTGTATATTAATCTTAACTTTAGAGCACAATTTACGCGAGACGAATTTGTGACTAAGTTAGGAGATTTTTGTAAACAAATAGGTATAAATGAGCTATGCATAGTAAAGAATAAGCAATATGAGAGTTTTATTAAAGATGTATTAAAAGAGATAAAAGATAATAATGATTGGACCAGTCCACGTATTTATGTATTGAGAGGAGTCAGAAGAATTGATGATGAAGAAGAAAGAAAGTATATTTTACATGATTTTCATCTACTACCTACCGCAGGACATGCCCCTGCATGGTCATCCTACGTACCCCTGTACGTAGGATGACCAATAATATTAAGAGAAACTTTTACTGGCCAGGTTTAGACAACGATATTAGACAATTTGTGAGTAAATACATTAATTGTCAGAAAATTAAGCATTGTACCTACAATGCTTCATTTTCTGACAATTAATGCATTTTATATACCTATATCAAGGCGCCCATGGAGATAACTACAACGGCTTCGCATGCTTTTGAAAAGATCTATTTGGACATCGTAGGTCCATTAGAAAAAGACATTGAAGGAAATTGTTATATTTTGACACTGCAGTGTGAACTTACTAAGTTCGTAGAGGCCTATCCTTTGAGAACGAAGGAAACCGTAAGTATAGCTAAAGCATTAGTCTATAATTTTGTTTTAAGATTTGGAATACCTAATACTATCGCGACTGATCGTGGAACCGAATTTGTATCTTCAATAATGGAACAGGTATGTAAGCTTTTAGGTATAAATAAATTGATGTCTACAGCGTATCACCATCAATCCATCGGTGCGCTCGAAAATTCACATAAAAATTTGGGTGCGTTCTTACGAATACAGTGTAATGGTCAAAAATACACATGGATTCACTGGTTACCATTTTGGTGTTACAGTTTCAATAATACTGTTCATACGGAAACAAAGTACACACCATTCGAACTGGTATTTGGTAGAGCTAGTATAATACCATCTAGAGTTAGTCAATACATAGAACCATTATATAATCCAGAAAGTTATCCTTTAGTTGTAGAGATACTAAAAAATAATAAAACCTATTTAATCCATAAAAACAGAACCAAACCAATGGTAACATAAGCTAAGTATAAAATTAAGTTATTTTGTTTTACGTATTAAAAAAAAATGCAACGACATTTGTTTTTCCTGTCACCCCCGTGGTGAGGTGTAGTAAGTACTACCTACAGTATAATGTCTATGACCCTATCCATATATGTAATGTGTCTTCTATTAATATATAACACACTTGTACTCTTTAATCAGTAATTAAAGGTAATTGCTTGAGAACAGTTGTTTCAATAACACAACATCCCCACAGCGCACTGGGACACACTCACACCGACTTCGAACAGCAATACTACCTGATGTTATCAGTTCTATAGAAACAGTCGCGGCTTAGAGAGACGTGCACCTGTGTCTTTGTCTGTCCTCCTAAATCATAACGCGTCGCAGGAACACTTTGCTCGATCCTCCTCGGTCATCGCATGCCGCGCGCCGCGGCAAATCATTGTTCCTGTGATTTATGTGGGACAGGAGCTGATAGAATGTTAGAAAGGTGTTGGAAATAAGTTCACGGTGTTAATTAGCTACAAGAAAAACCATTCTGTAGGACCGGCACGACTGACTCAGACTCGATTTGTATGGGGAATGGATCTGAGTGCATCCTGGAACAGATCACGACTAAGAATTGAAAGCGCGGCCGGGGTGGCGTCTTATTAACCCACTTATCGGTGAATAGTCAGAAGATAATAATTATGCAGTGCGGTCAGCTCACACGATCAGCGTCTTACTACAGATAACTTTCTCAGACTAAGTCGTATCTCATCTTCCACTGCAGAAGTTTCAGTCTTCCGGTCCATTTAACTCTTCCAAAAAATAAATTGTTACCAATCTCTCGATTTTTGCAATAGAAAAACAAAGCAGGTTCTAAACTTGGTCTTCGCCCTAATTTAAGATTGTCAAACGTTGCTAAAATTTTGGCAGTCTAACTTAGTCGTGAACGTTATTACAATATTTGGGTGTGGTGCGCGCGCGCAAGCAAACCGCCGCGGGATGGAGGAGGAGGGAATGTACTTACAGTCTTTCTCAACTCATCAATATTTGATCTGATTTGCGTTGCAGATGCGCTGACGTGCGGTGCCGGCCGCAGCCAGCCACCACTCATTGTTATTCTTGTATCTATCGTGCCTACAGCTCTCACACTCTGTTACTAGCGCTCCAACATTTCAAAGAGCGATACTTATTGACGTCATTGTATATGATGAATGCACATATACATATTTTCTAAATATTAAACTTTATTATTAGACACCAGTTTCGCGAGATTGTCTGCTTCTCAGCATAGGCCTCCCCTAAAGCTTGCCACAAAGTGCGATTATATGTTTTCCTTCTCTTCATATTTATTTTATTTCGTAGTTTAATATGCTTCTTTCCATGCTGTGTTAGCAGGTCTCTAGTTTACGTATATTGTGATCTGTTAAACTCCAAGTTTGGCATCCGGATGTCATACTGGGCATATCTTGTGAGTCGAAAGCTTAGTTTTAATCTATGAATGCCAGATAATAAGTTATTCCATATTCATTACTTTTCTGAATAACGTGTTTTAAGGTGTGAATATGACCGAGCGTCGAAAAGTCAGGAGGTCTTGATAGCACAGAAAAAATGTATTAGAGCTATATGAAAAATAAAACGCACAAATTCATGCAAAACCAAATTCCAAAACTCCAAAACTTGATCAAAATGTATCAAGCAAAAACATTAAGGAGTTTAAACGGGAGCTTTTTAAATTTTTGAACGCCAAGGCGTATTATTCTGTTAATGAATACCTTAATGAAAAATTAAAATAATACTTATATAAATTTTAATCTGTCTGTAAAATGTTGTTCCCTTATGATATTGATAGTTTTTATTGACATATTGTATTGTATATTGCATCCATTATTATATAAGATTTTATTGATTTTGATTGACTAAATGATGTATACTTCTTATGTGCCGTCTTAATTTATTGACATATTACTAATAGCTACTCAGTTTAAGCTGTATTTTTTGTTTTTTTTTTTCTGTGTGTTTTTTTTTTTATTTCAATCACGTTATTTACATTATTTACAAACTACACATCTATAACAAAAATATGTACAAGTATCAAAAGGGTTACAGGGCGTCAAAAAATTCGCCCACATCGCTGTCATCAGGAAAAGTGCCCAGAAGGCTGGCGACAGCATTGCCACGTTGTATGGCAATGCTGATTCTTTGGCCAAAAAATAGGCCCGCCCTCTGGTCACGTGAAGAGTCGACCAACCGCTTGACGATTTCCCGAAATACTAGGCTGGGCACTTGGCACTCGGACCCCATGGCCCTAGTGTTTCAACCCCAAACGGCTCAAACACGTCACTACCAATTAAATTATTGTATTTGCGCCGTTTGAGGTTTTCAGCACCTGCAGCAGCCGCCCCAGCGCAGCTCACTGTGCTAGGAAGATGGGATGGCGCAAGGGTGTCGACGCAAGTTGCATCCCACACCAAAGGCCTACCAACCTTGCAAGGCATTAAGGTCATACCATTCAAATTCAAATTCAAATTCATTTATTTTGTGTGATTTTTGGTACATTTTACATGAGATGTCAATAATAAATAATAAGTTCCTCAAAAATCTACCTTAACGGTGTACACTTTTTCACTTATTTAGTAATTATTATACAGGGTGTCCCAAAACTCAACGTCAAGCCGAAACGGGGTGACAGGATTGATCATAACCATCACGAGAAAAATCTGAAAAAAAATCTATCCCATGCAGTTTGAAAATTATGGGCATTTTAAGAAAAACCTAGAAATTTGATCAAACTGTACCATTTTTCGGTTATTGTGGTTATTCTTTTTTATTTTTGTTAATTTGAACTTTGGAAACGTAATCCTAAATAACATTTCTAGAATCCCAATAAAAAATAATGACACAATTGCCTCAAGTTTCCGAGAATTGAGACTATTTGTTAAACTACGAATTTAAAATTTTCAAGATTCGTCGACTTTGACAGGCCCTCCTATAAAAAAAAATGTACTGGAGTGCCTTGGCAAGTGGCATTAAAAGTTGGCACATTTAATCAGAATTCTAAAATGGTACAATACTTGTTAGTTCCATACAATAGAAAAGAGTAAAAAAATTAAAACCTCAAGTAACCCGATTTTTGCTATCACATTTTACTCAGTTAAAATGTTTTTAATTCGCACAAGCTCTAGGTAGGTTCTTAATTTTAAGACAAAATGATGAGAGAGATGGATAATGGGTATGTTTGCCATGAGTGAGCGAGACAGATAGTGACGCCACTTTTACCAAAGTGAAAAAAAGTTAGTAAAATTAGTAAAATAATTAGGTTTGTTGGAATAAAAGTCAGATAGAGAAATAACATTTTTTATTACAATAAATGTTCAAATTGTTTACCATCAGCCTCAATACAAGCCCTACATCTTCTCTCTCGTGGCCCGCCCGTTCACCAGATTTAAATCCCCTGGATTTTTTCTATTGGGGAGTTCTCAAAGAAAAAGTTTACTCAAAGCCCATTGAGAACGTAGCCGACCTGCGTGAACGCATTTCTCAAGCAGCTGAGGCGATCAACTCTCGAAGATATGCCCGACTTATAAGTAGATCTTTTTTAAGAAGATGTAGGGCTTGTATTGAGGCTGATGGTAAACAATTTGAACATTTATTGTAATAAAAAAAATTATTTCTCTATCTGACTTTTATTCCAACAAACCTAATTATTTTACTAATTTTACTAACTTTTTTTCACTTTGGTAAAAGTGGCGTCACTATCTGTCTCGCTCACTCATGGCAAACATACCCATTATCCATATCTCTCATCATTTTGTCTTAAAATTAAGAACCTCCCTAGAGCTTGTGCGAATTAAAAACATTTTAACTGAGTAAAATGTGATAGCGAAAATCGGGTTACTTGAGGTTTTAATTTTTTTACTCTTTTCTATTGTATGGAACTAACAAGTATTGTACCATTTTAGAATTCTGATTAAATGCGCCAACTTTTAATGCCACTTGCCAAGGCACTCTAGTACATTTTTTTTATAGGAGGGCCTGTCAAAGTCGACGAATCTTGAAAATTTTAAATTCGTAGTTTAACAAATAGTCTCAATTCTCGGAAACTTGAGGCAATTGTGTCATTATTTTTTATTGGGATTCTAGAAATGTTATTTAGGATTACGTTTCCAAAGTTCAAATGAACAAAAATAAAAAAGAATAACCACAATAACCGAAAAATGGTACAGTTTGATCAAATTTCTAGGTTTTTCTTAAAATGCCCATAATTTTCAAACTGCATGGGATAGATTTTTTTTCAGATTTTTCTCATGATGGTTATGATCAATCCTGACACCCCGTTTCGGCTTGACGTTGAGTTTTGGGACACCCTGTATAAAAAAAAAAGAATAATCAACATATTAAAATAAAATAATTACAACAAAAACACGAAATAACTTATAAAGATAGGTCACAAAAAAACAAGCAAAACATTTACAATTGAGTACAAAAAATAATAATAATAATTTAAAAAACAAGGGATGGAAATAAAGATAATAATTCAATGTCAAAAATATTATAAATTTCAATGTCAAATATCTTACAATTTATCATTAAGGAATTCGTCAATAGAATAATAACATTTTTCCAATAATACATGTCTTAATTTGTTTTTAAATTGAATAATATTTAGGTCCTTAATTCTATTTGGTAATTTATTAAATATTTTTGGGGCCATGCAAAGCCCATCAAAGACCGTCTGGTCTCTTCCCATCGACGCGTGCCAAGCCAGTCGGTTCTAAGACAGCTGACACCCCGGCGGTGGCAAGAGCACAACGGATGAGATCATTAATGCTAGCGCGCCGCGCAAGCCGACCTGCACTCATACTACAAGAAAGCCCATGGTGTCCGAGGCAGTCGACTGCTTCACCACATTGACAGCGATGTGGAGCCCCGCAAGGAGCGCCCAATTGCAAACATGTAGCGAGCCGGAGGGTTGTGTCACCTAACATAGTGCCTATATTAGGTGACGGTAGTGCCTGAAGCCAGAGGCCCGACTCCCACTCACCCGCAGCCAGCAGGCGGGCACGCTAAGCAGTATTGGTAGACGTATTAAGAAGTTTATTCCGTACCAACCTGCAGAGCGGCTCATCCCACTGTCTCTGGAAAAACAGGTTCTCGGGCCGATCCGTATCCGAGCAAGCCACTTTCCAGGCGTCCTCTGCGTCGGACAAGCACGGCACTTCAGAGTCAACCAGGGAGAGAGTTAAAATTTTCCTGGTTAGCTTTTCAGTGCTGTGGACAGAAGACAGGAACGCCGGTAAGCTTACACTAAAAATTTTGCGGACGGCTACCAAAACGAATTGGCAGCGTGGTTTGCAGCCACGCTCGGTCGTCCAGGGCCACATTAAGAATGGACGTTAATGTGTTGCGAATAATTTGGTCAATTTTGTAAAAAACGTTGTGGTTTCTTCCAAAGAGGAGAACAACGGAGATAATACATCAAATTTGGACCAAAACAGCAATATATAATAAGGGTGAATGCCGAATGTAAAGTAATTTTGGAGAGTCTATCGGAAATATCATTAAAATGTTTGATTTTGTCATCGATGAAAGGTGAAAAACTTTCTTCTAAAATAGTCCCCTATTTTCCGTTAGTTAGTTCCTAGGTTAACCTAGGAGGTGAACGGAACTTTTTTCTAAAATTTTGATTTTTGGGGCTATTGCATTATCTGTAGTCGATTGTCTGTCGGTAATGCCAGAGAGGTTAATTACGCACTTTGAGGGGTTAAGATCCAAGCCGATAGATTTAAATTGTTGTTTGAGGAGTTGCAAGTCATCCAAAACAGTGTCAACATCACCTCCTAATGTTCCATCATCTAAATACCACACGTTAAATTTTGAATTTAGTTGTTGAATTATGGGATGAATAGCCAAACTGAAAATGACAGGCCCGAGAATCACCTTGTTGGCAACCAACTGCAGATTCTAAAACGTTGTCCTTGAAAAGTAATTTTGATGGGTGCCTATCCGGGGGGAAACTCCGCTGCCGCGGTAAATTGTCGCTCAGCGGACAGACTTCCGGCGTGATCTCACGGTGACATGGAGAGAGCGACTGTCGCAACCCCGTGCAGGGCACGCCACAATAATGGCGGTAAGTCCCCTCTTTGAGGAGTGGCTAGAGAGGCGCCACGGCGCCCTCACCTTCCGCCTGACGCAGGTCCTCACCGGACATGGTTGTTTCGAGAGGTTCCTGCACCTAATCGGGCGGGAGGAAACGCCCGAGTGTCACCACTGCGTGGATCAATCGGAGGACACGGTGGAGCACACTGTGCAGGTCTGCTCCGTTTGGGCGGAGCACCGCCGTGTCCTCGTTGCGGCAATCGGCGGCGGCGACCTCTCGCGTCCGGCCCTGGTTCAATCCTTAGTCCGGAGCGAGAGGGAAGTGGACGGCGTCACCTCCTTCTGCGAAGCAGTCATGCTAGCGAAGGAGGTGGCGTTACGTGAGAGGGAGAGAGCCTCACGTCTCAGCCGCCGCGGGAGACGCACCGGGCGTCGGGGGCCACGTGGTGGTCTCCGGCCACCGTAGGCGCGGGCCTGTGGACGGTGAGCTATGGGCTAGCTCGCCGTCCGTCCGTCTTATGACGACAGGCCGTGTCGACGGCGCGTTCGTGTTCCACGCGCGCCTCAAAGAGATGTCAGCAAACAGGAAGGGGTCCGTAAGGACCGATGCTTGCCAGGGTTGCGGGACTGTTCGAAAGAGATACCGCGGCCCTGGAACACAAAGGGCAAAGGAAGGAACATGGATGGGTTTTAGTCAGTAAAAGTCTGACACTCCCTCCTGCTCAGCCCAGAGCGGGAGGGGTTATTTGATGATTTCACATCGGTAAAAAAAAAAAAGGTCAGATAATGATGTATATACTCCTCCTATTATGCAAACATCACCCCGAATTAACACTACACCCACCTACTGAACCCTCTTCGTATCTTATTGAGCTTGCGCGGCGACCACTCACTACGGAATACATGCATGCTATTTTTGTTCTACAAGAAATCGTATATTTTTCTGTATTAATTTATTTGTATAAATAGTAGTAGTTGAATATTTTAACAAGTATAAGCGTTATCTGCATCTCTGTCTTCAATAAGATGTATGCTGCGCTGCCGCTGCGGCGGGACTTTGAGACTGTCGCTACATTGCGGATGAGGAGGCGGCTTCGCTGCCCAAGGGGTGCATCCCTACCTTGCAATTTCACAATATATTGCAGAATCACACGTCATATTAACTATAAAGTTTCGTTCCAAGAATGGCATTGTTTACAAGGTTGAGAGATTACTGTTATTACAGAAACTAATGGCGATGTCATCGGCACACGGAGGGTGCGCAGATTCGGGGAAGCGGCGTCCTTCGGGTGATCCAGCAAAAAACGCGAAGTGTCCCGTTGCTACCTGTCACACCGTCACGACTGCCGAGCTCCATACCTGGCCAAGTGGGGAACCTGCGGGAGAGTGGGTACCTGCCACTGCTGCCACTACACGTGTTATCTGATGTTAACTCATGTTTTTTACGACGAATAGGTAGGTAGCATCTACATTTGGATAGTTTTTGTGCACGTTCTGTAGCGTGACTGATCTGTGTAGTGCATCTGCGTCCTGTGTACGGTTAAACTGTGATAAATAGAACGAATAGTGTCTCGCCAGTCCATTTGGAATATTCAGTTTACTATCAGTTTTTTTTATTGTTTTATGTAAACAAAAGTGTAAATGCTCGCAGAGCCGCGATGCCAGCCCGCAGCCGCGGCGGCGGCGGCACAAAGCACTGCGCACAATAGCTGACCCGACCTCGTCTCACGCTACCTCAAAAATCAACGAAATGTTTTATGAAAAAAAAACGCAGTTGGACATAATATGTGACAAGAGCAATTCCTTTAAGTTCTCCATATAAAAGGATCTCAGCGTGATATATGGCGGGCAGAGTCACCATGATTTATACAGAGTTCAGAACGTGAGAGGCTCATAACATTTAGATGAAGGTAGCGGCTCCATAGGGCGCTGGTGAACATGTCAGGTCCCGCCTCTCTGTGCTGTATACCACGCCGCAAGTCCGCAACACAGAAAATTTCCGCGGATGTTCTTTTAAAGCTGAGGATGTTAAATAATAATTGACTGGAAGAAAAACACGCTCTTGTGAATCAAGACTCGTTGCCATCTTGGCGTAGCATTAGACGTCTTTCCACTTTTATAGTTTCTTTCCGGAATAATCGAGACTATGTCCGGTTATCTTCCGGTATTAGGTACTTATCCCGTAAGAAGTGTCCCGAGACTACAATTACACACAATACAACTACACGGCAGCTTTATAGCGTCATCATTCCGCAATAACTTGTGGTGCCAGATGACCGTAATCACCGGCGCGCGGCGCCCCGCCCGTGCATACGCCGTCATGTATATGTACAGACATACAGCACGACGTATAGCGTGTTATGATTAAGCGGGATCCAGTAAATCAATGTTGTCTTACGGATTGCTCATCTCGATGTGCGATTACATTAGCTGAGTATATTCATAGAGTGGCTGTTGCCGGTGGTTGCAGGCAGCATGCGAATTGTAGATCAATTTTACTTTTGGTTAGGTTAGCTCATTAAGATACCAAAGAAAATAACCACAACGTAGCTATAAAGGACCTGCACTTCGGGAACGCAGCATTGTTTTACATCGAATTATTATAAACTGTTCCCCAGTTCGTTATCGTTGAAACTTAATTAGCATTTACTTTATTACACTGAAAAAAATGCACGCCAATCAAGTGACTTTTTAGCTTGATTGACGATAACGATCGATCTTGTTTAGATTAATCAAAATCTTAGTTAAGTTGATCATCACGACATGATTGCAGCAATACTAGTCCAAATGATTGAATGCTCAAACAAGTTTCTCGATTACATCATTGTAGAAGAGTTAAAAAAGAGACAACTTAATAAAATATTTTTCAGTGTGTTTCTTCAAGTCTCCCGACCCACAGAACTTGTCTTACCTTCCTAGTTCAAGATTACTAGTTTCATCATCTCTCGGTAGTTAGCCGCGCCACGTCTGTCATCCGGCTGGGGGGAGGCACAGCGCGTGGGGGGGAGAGTGTTATTGCCTAACTAACTATAAATTACAAGGTCACCAATTAAGATAACGCTGTGCACGCACTGCAGACTATCTACGGCATTACGTTACGACCGAAAGGTATTACTACACCTCGAGTATCATCTGCCCTCTACGGCAACCTTTAAGAAAGATAACAATATCGTTGTGTAGGTACCTGCAGCTTATCCACAAAAGGGTCCTCGATAGCGGCGTAGAAGATAAAATATTCCCTCGTAAGGTATGAGTGAACAATCGACAATACCTTGGATTTAAAACAAAAACATGAGTTTTATGAACAAAACGGTCGGCGCTCATTGTGCGGGTGGTTCGGGAGCCATAAGTTACATGCGTATGAGCGGGCGGCGCGACGGCGGCGGTGCGGGCGCATCGTTACAGGAAATAAAAAAGAAGCGGCGGAACAATAGCGCGGTCAATACGGTAGCCGACATTTGCATATCGCGCATCGACTCCCGCGCCGCCGCACCGCACCCGCAGGGCTGCTGCGATAGTTACGGGTTCAACGATAGAGGGAATATTCAAATATAGTTTTAAGTTTGTGAGCCGAATTTAACATATGATGCATAGGAAACAAATCGTGGCACGTCTGGATTTTATTTACGCAGGTTGAAGATACATTTCATATCGAATTTAAAATTCTGTGGTTTCGAGGGAAAATAGTTAATCAGTGAAAATCGTCAGGACTTAGGATCGACAGGTTACAATTAAAGACCTTCGAGGATATAACCACTACTTTTAGGGATCCGCAGCCGAATGGCAAAAACCGGAACCCTTAAGATTCGCCAAGTCTGTCTGTCTGTCCGTGTATGTCACAGCCACTTTATTCCGAAACTATTAGGAGTACACAGTTGAAACTTAGTAGGTAGATGTATTCTGTGAACCGCTTTACGAATTTTATACAAAAATATAAAAAAGTTTAAAGGGGGCTTTTAACTTTTTTTTGTTTTTTACCTGGAACTGAAACCAATTTTTTTTTTTTCATGAGACCTATATGTGCGGGATGTCTATAGATAGGTCTTAAAAATGACATTAATGTCCCAAAAACCATTTTTTCTCAAAGTCAATCGTTAAAGAAAGACAGACACTTCCAAAATGGTAAAATATGTGTGTCTAATTTCTAAAGTAAGAAGAGGAAAATTCTGAAAAAAATGTAGGATTGTACGTACAACGTAAATAAAACTTTCAACCATTTTTGAATAAGATTTTATGTTTAGTTTTTGAGATATGGGGCTTTTTCATCAAACTGTAGCAACAACTTTGATTTTCATTAACATACTATGAAAAACAAATTTAGTTTTGCTGTTGAATGTAAAGCAATACAACATATGAATGAGCCTTCAAAAATTTTTTTTATATTGTTTGGCGCTATACGGAACCCTGTGTGCCTGTACGATACGCACTTGGCCGGGTTTTTTTTTCAAAATGTGGGTATGAAACTCGATGTACTTGTACTTATGATAAAAATAAAACCTCTTGATCCTCCTCCTCCTCTTCTTCTTTTATCCTCTTTCCTCTTCCTTCTCTGTGAATAACTAATGCAATAGGATTTTTTCAAGATAATGTTTTCCTTGACCATTCACCATCATAGAATCATTTAGAAAAAAAATTGCATTATTAACAACACATCTTTATGTTTTTTTTTTAATAATTGAAGAAAATAGGATATTGTCAAAAAAAAGCTTGAAATATGTATTTCACCGACAACAAAGAACAAATAAACAGAAAAATTGGCGTTTACTGGACACACACAGGTCACACTATTATGCATCTAAAATTGTCGAATTTCAAGTTATTCATAAACGATAAAAACAATTCAAAAGGAAATACAAGAAAAAAAAAAAGTTGCGACCTACGGTCCTACAAAAAAAAAATGTTAACTTTCTTCTGCACTCTTTTAGAAACTAATAAAAAAGGAACATGAATATCCGAGCACTATAAATTTCGGTCCAACTTTTTGTCTAATTGCACTCGATTACACCGTCGCTATCAATATTTTGGTTCTGAAGTCGGGGCATAGTATTTCTGGATCGATCGGAGTCTTTGATTATTTTATTAAGTTGTTTTCTTTTGCAGTAAGTATGTCTTGAAAAGCGTGGAGGTCTAGCCGGCTGGTACTGGAGTGCATAGCGCAGGTGCAGCGGGTGGGGAACAGCGGGCAGTGCGCAGTCGGCTGTGGGCAGCCCTGGCGGCGCGCGGCGGCGCACAACTACGACGATACTTGTTTATCTCAGTTCGTAGCGCACACGATATTCTCACTAGCTTTTGTCCGCGAACTTATTTTTTAACAAATTTATTTAACATCTGGTTATTTACAAACTACATACCTATAATAATCTGTAACAGTAATAAAAATATGTACAAGTATCAAAAGGGTTACAGGGCGTCAGAAAATTCGTCCGCATCGTTGTCAACAGGAAAAGTGTCCAGAAGGCTGGCAGGATTCCCACGTTGTATGACAAATTATACTATTATAGTAATAATTAATGTTCTCTTTCGGCATACTCAAATGGACTCAAACAGAACGAGATACCTTGGCTAGGAAGGTCCGTAAATTGTTGACGGTATATCGAATGCATCACCCATGTTCTTCGGTTATGAGACCCCGCGGAAGTATATTCCGCGGAAGTGTGGGTCGAGGCTTTTTAAACGCTAAGACTCTCCACAATCGCGAGATATGCAGTCTCAGGGAATAGTTTCTAGAAACCAACGTGGAGATGCATCGAGATGTGGTCGCGGTGGACAAGGGCCTCACCCGCTCTCATTGGCTAAAGAGAACTGGCGCAAACCTGTAGTGCTTGACACTAACGACCGCAGGGAGGTATGGCAGAGTAAGGAGCTTCACGGACGCTTTTTCCAGGCCCGGCCCCATGTACACCTATCAGCGTCCGTCGCCTGGCTACGTTCCGGGGACCTCTTCGGAGAAACCGAAGGTTTTGCCTGTGGAATTATGGATGACGTTATGATGATGAATAACTACCGGAGATTTATTGTGAAGGACGGCACGGTTGACATATGTCGGGCATGCCACCGTCCAGGCGAATCAATCCGTCACATTATATCCGGGTGTTCTCGTCTGGCTAACGGAGAGTACTTGTATAGACACAACCTTGTAGCCAGGATTATCCATCAGCAACTTGGTTTAAAATAAAGCCTTGTGGAATTGGAAGTGCCGTACGATAAGTATGTGCCCGACCCAGTTCTCGAAAATGGCAATATCACATTGTACTGGGCTCAATCCATCATCACCGACAGGACTATTGTAGCCAATAAGCCTGATATAGTGGTGGTGGATCGATCAGAGCGGCACGCATTGAATATTGAAATAACGGTCCCGCATGACGAGAACCTCGTGAAAGCCGAGAAAGATAAGCAAATCAAGTATCTTGACTTGGCTCGCGAGGTTGTCGACATGTGGGATGTAAGCTCAGCGATCATTGTGCCGATAGTCGTTACAGCCAATGGCTTAATTGCCAAGAGCCTCGACCAATACCTGAGGAGGCTCTCGTTAGGCAGCTGGATCAAAGGCTTGATTCAGAAAGCGGTACTCTTGGACACGGGTCGTATTGTTAGTAGGTTCCTCTCTCTGGAGCCCTGACCGCCGGTAGCTTAGACCCTGTTCCCGATACCGGTGGGCTACTATTTTTTTATATTTCTAAATGTTTTTTTTTTTATATACTTTAGAGTGAAATATTTTAAAAATTAATGCGTATAAAAATAAACAAAGAAATAATTATAGTAATATTAAAGAAGTATAGATAAGGATAAGCCTATTACCATGAAATGTGTTGCTAAAAATATAAAATAAACGCATAACAAATATTTGCATAGGCTATTACAACTAAAAATGAATTATTTTTTTTGCAAAAAGTAAGTACAAAAAAAAGTGAAAAATAACTTTAGCTTCTGAAGTCCGTGACTTTTGTTTGTTTTATTCAGTTTTATAGCCGCCGACTTCTGAAGCTAAAGTTATTTCGTTATTTTCATTTTTATGGTTCCGTAGCCGAATGGCAAAAAACGGAACCCTTAAAGATTCGCCAAGTCTGTCTGTCTGTCTGTCCGTGTATGTCACAACAACTTTACTCCAAAACTATTAGGACTACACAGTTGAAACTTGGTAGGTAGATGTATTCTGTAAACCGCTATAAGGTTTTTTTTTTCATCAAACCTATACGTGCGGGATGTCTATAGATAGGTCTTTAAAAATGACATTGAGGTTCCTAAAACCATTTTCTCTCAAAGTCAATCGTTTGAAAGATAAACACTTCCGAAGTCGTATGTGTCCCCCCCCCCTCTTATTTCTAAAGGAAGAGGAGACAAATTCTGAAAAAAATATAGGACCATAGAACGTAAAAAAAAAAAACAAACAAAATTGGCTTGAATAAGATTTGATGTTTATTTTTTGAGATATGGGACTTTTTCATCAAACTGCAGCAACAACTTTGTTTTTCATTATATACTAAAAACAAATTTAGTTTTGTTGATGAATGTGAAACAATACGACTTACAACGAATGCCATCAAAATATTTTTATTATATTATTTGGTGTTACGGAACCCTATGCGCGCGCACTTTTTTGGTTTTATTTCTTGTTTGTTTTTTTTATAACTCAGCATTTCAACCTTAACAAAATATAACTGTTGTCGTTTTATCGATTTCCTACTTGAAGTAGATTTAACCTATATTATCTAACTACATACACAATGTCGGAAAATGAAAAGACTATTTTTATTCGTCATATTATTATCTGCGACGATACGGTTGGCGCAGTGGCTAAGCGATATGCTGATGCGTTGCAAGTCGCGGGTTCGATCCCCGCACTAAACAAATATTTTTGGATGACCTAGTTGACCTACAGGTAGTAATTGTTCCGGGTCTGGCTATTTGTGTATGTGAGTTTATGTTTGTAAACGCACCCACGTTAAACGAGAAATTCCTAGTAATATAATAAATAGCAGTAGTGCTTACAAGATATGTAGGCAACGTAACCAATCGTGATGACCAAAATCAACGTAACCTAAATTTGAATGACCAAAATCGTGTCAGTAATTACACATTTATACAGGTACCTTTTTGTAGCGCAGTCAGTCATCGGTTTCACTGGATCACAGTTATTATTCCAACTTTTGGATTGGAGACTACCTACCCCTGACCGAGCAGTGCTGCAAGGTGCAAGGCACTGAGCGGCAGGGGTACACTCGTTCGTTCCTGAATTACTGAAATCTTAATTGTGGAAGGTAGGCACGCGGGAACATATCACCCACTGGTGGCGTCACGTGTGCCAACGTGACACATTACCATGCATTTGAATTGAGTGACAGCGCCCGGAGATTTTCCAGAATAATCCATACTGTTCCATACGCATGAGCCGAGTCCTTCAAACAGCCGCTACGCGCCCTATTTGTAGGGTACCTACCTCACACGTGACACTGCCGCTGACGGCTTCGTGCTCAGCTTCTCGTCAAGTAAGATACTAGCCTACTGGCGCGTGTCTTGTGTTTGTCACTGTTCCAGCAATACGTTATTCGGACGAGTCTGCCTGGTTGGCCACGCAGACTCGTCCGAATAACGTATTATGTACAACCTACCTGTGCAACAAACTTACAGGAAGGACATTCTTTCTACATCGTTCTCGCATATATGTATAATCTCAACGTGAATGATGTAACCTAGATTTTGTAACAATATTTTGATTAAAAAGAGTGTCCATAGAGTTTCTTGCCTATTCTTCTCCATAGAGATCTACGCTTTGGAATGTGCAACTATAGTACTTTCTCAAGTTATTATGCCTTGTGACTGTGACTGTAGCTTACCTTTTTTTTGGTTGACATTCAAAAGTGCCTGCAATTGTCTAATTGATATAAAATGCTTTGAGTTTGAAGAGACCTGACATGTACCTGAAACGTAATGCGATACGCACCTGTCTCATAGACACACAAAGACAAACGACTTTATACATCAGGAATACTTAGAAGATATTTTGTCAAAAAAGCAGTAAAAAGAAGGTGATAATTTAATTGAATTATTTTGTTTTGAATTGAATTATATTGAACTGAATTGAATTATACTGAACTGAATTGAATTGTTTTGATTTGGAATATATTGAACTAAATTGAATTACACTGAACTGAATTGAATTGTTTTGATTTGAAATATATTGAACTCAATTTTATGGAACTGAATTGAATTGAAACAATCATTTAATGGAATTAAAATGATTTATAATTTCGTTTTATACAATGATCTTATTAAACTTATCTTATTAAGATAAGTTTATTTGAATTAAATGGGCATAAATTAATATGTAATACATTAAATACTACTGTCACACAAGGCTCAGATATTCTGTAAAATTTACCCCGTGCCTATCAGGAGAGCCGGCCGACGCCCGATGTACGAGTAAGCTGTGGGAAAACAGCTGTTCCCCTCCCACTCACTACTTACCACCCAGTGAACATCTCCCTGCAGGGTCTAACCTTCCGTGGTCCACCTGGAAGTCCTTGAACCGTCTTCGGACTCAAGTAGGAAGATGTAACTCCAATCTCGTTAAGTGGGGCTACCGCAATGAAACAGCAGCGGGGTGTGGCTGTGGAGCTGTGTCACAAACAATGCTCCACCTCCTATACTGCCCTCTTAGCCCAAAAACATGTAGCCCAAGCGACCTCTGCGCTGCCACCGACGACGCGGTGGAAGTGGCGAAGTTCTGGGCTAACAAAATATAAAAATTGTCGTGCCAGCGACACGAAGAAGAAGAAGAATAATATACCATACAAGAGCAATGCATAGTTTTTACATAATGTTCATTTTTCAATAATATCATTGTGACATTGTGTCGGTAAGAACAACAAATTCAACTGATATCGGCGGCAATCAGAAAATTGTCTTGGAGAGCGTCGCGCGGATGGTTTTTGCTGCGCTGTGGCCCCGAGTAATTCCCAAAATGGCCCCTCTAATGTATAATTCAATCGATTTCATTAGTTCGAGTTTTTCAGCGTCGCCGGGTCACCATAACAAAACATACATATGTATGGGCCGCTCTAATAAATTGATCGGAGCCGAGTTTTTAGCGCGTCGTCTCGTCCTCTTGCGCCGCGCTGCTCGTCGCGTATGAGCTTATGAGCTCCCGAACATTCGCAAGGCGGCTGTCATTAATTAGCACACAGTCATTGCTTACACCTCTCGGCGCACTTGCAGCTCGTCAGCATTTACCTCACGCACCTCTCATATCAATTTATTTAATTATCAACATTAAGGATAAGTAAACAAATGAAAAACGTTTGGTCGTTCTCAGATCATACAGCATCCTTCATTTGGTTAAGCATAACTGGTGCATTGTAACCCGAAGTAATGCTACGTGGATGTTCATTCAGAGTCATTGACCAGACGACAGCACACGTGACGACTGCGAGTGTGACCACCGGCTCGTCTGCTGCTGTCCATCGATGATTGTGAGAGAAGACTGCAACAATTCCCTAATGACTGAAAAAAGTACCTAAGTATGTATGGCCAAGAAGCTCGAAATGATAAGTATCCCGTAGTCGCATTACAATTGACCGCTGCTACTAGGATTTGTTCTTGCTTATGTATATATTGTTCCAGTAGGTAAGCAGGTGGATGCTGTGCAAAGTAAGTAGATTTTTAAAATAATTTCTTGTAAGTAGGTACTTAGGTACCTACTTATGTAGATTTTGTACTGTATGCCACACACAGTACAAAATCTCGTAAAACTTCGTACTAAATTAAAACACGACTAGACTGACTGGCTAGACTGTAAAGCAGTATCTGACTTACGAGTAAGTAAATATTTACGCATATCTTCTGATAGCAACTCAACAGAACTATAGGAAGTTGCTAGCCGCATTTTTGCTCCACTTATTAATCGACTCTTTAAATCTAAATTTATTAAAGTCGCCATAACACCATCATCAAGCATTGAGTCGTACATACAATTCAATCGCAGACATTAATTCGCTGGTCACCACTTCATCATCAGTCATTTTAGGCAATGGGCTCACAGCCGTCTTTATTAAACTTTTCACCTGATACTGACATTGTTGCAGATTTATTTTGATTTTGACCACTACTCGAACTAAATTCCATCTCAAATTTCAAAACTTTATCATGGCATTTGTATATGCATTAGGGCTTTCAAATACTGGATTTTTTCAATACTGGTATTACTACCGGTATTGGAAATTTGGAAGTCAATACCGTGATCACGGTATTAATACCGGTACTGAACGCAAGTTCAATTAGGACATTAATAAAATCGTGTTAAAACGTGTTTTTATTTTCAAAACAGTCTTTATTGTTTTTATTTATTCACAGATCAACGAAAAAAAAATTGGTGCAAAGATAGTGTCAATAGTTTTAATTAAGTGTCCATTGGTAACACTAAAAATATATTATTGTTTTCCTACGTAGGTATAGTTTTGGATTTTGGAAGTACTCAGTTTTTAATATTGGCTGTAATCAATACTTTCATGCGCTTGGTTTGCTAACTTATCGGTACATTTCTATAAATAAATTGATTTTCATACCATGTCTTTATCGCGAAGAAGTTGTCTCAATGAGCCAAATTTATTTTGTTGGTGAATACACAGTTAAAAATTATAGAAAACCTATAACAGATTTTATAAAGAATTAAAGAGGTACCAAGGACGATGGGATCGGCCTATGATGGCTAACTACTGCTGAGATATACAACGTTATTGTCCCAGTACACCTCATTCACGAAAGTCGCGTAAAAGAAAGTTTTTATGCACATGATAATTTAATGATAATTTGCTGTTTTACTTTGTAAAACTTTACTTTGTTTTTTTTCTCTAAAAGTCAAATCTAGAAAACTACACGTAGGAAGCCTAACTATTGGCATGCATGTTATTAGCATACGGTCCTAAGTAACAAAAACAAAAATGACATAAGTACAGCTTGATTTCGGGCATTGTCTCAGGCGGGGCTCGGGAGGGTGAGCTGTACATAACAGCGCTTGTACTGGTGAAAACCAGTGATAGAATCAGATCACATCTAATGTTCATAATATCGTAATCTCGGTATTGGGGCGTCAATAGCGGTATTGAAAAAGGCCCATATTAAATCCGTGATCACCCCTAATAAGCCCTAATATGCACGTACATGCAGAAATAATAATTCTTTAGACACAGCTATAAGCAAACTACTTAATATATTTTTAAATTACACTTACAAGCTCTTAGCTTCTAAAATCTTATTATCATAATTACTACCTACTCTTCTTGTAGAACCTACCAATTTTTTTTTTTTTCGGATGGGAAATCATCAAATAAGTCCTCCCGCTCTGGGCTGAGCAGGAGGGTGTGTCTGACTTTTACTGACTAAAACCTTAGAAATAGAATGCGAACAATGTTTTAATTGCTTATAAATATCTGATAATTTTATTTACACTTAATCCAATCCAATAATTACATATTAGATTCCTCAACTACACCACATTTACACAAAACAAGTTGGTAAATCCACATTTAATAAAAGAAATTGAGAAGCACGTGAGTATTGATTAAAACTAACTTGTTAGTTACGCTTACGCATTAGTTTCTGGATTCTCGCGCTCTCTGAGATCCATGCGACGTCGGTAGCTGACACGGCACAGGACTTGCTCCAAAGCATCACTCTTCAACTGCTTCTACATCCAGTTAGTGAGGCATCGCTTGTACAGGCAGAAGAATCCGATCTGTACCGCTAACAGCATACAGGCACATATTATGGACACAGAATGGTGTTCGTCTGAAGTTGTTCCGCCGTAGCCACGCCCAAGCGTGGTTGCTTCCAGCTGCAGACTGCGCAATAACCACTTGCTCCTTGCTTTGCGTAGTTCCCATAGTCTTTCATGTCCCAAATTCCAAATATCTCGAAGCTTGGTGCGACATTCCAAAAATTGAAGAAGGTTGAAGGTCACGTAGTGTGGTAATTAGAGCGGCACGTGGACTGGTCTCTACCAGTCTGCAACAACTCTTCGTTGCAGTATGTTAATGTGACACGAGGACTGGCAGGGTTGCCATGTAGTGTGATCAGGTCGTTAGGTTTGAAATAATACGTCTGTTTGGTTACATGATCCGGTTTAATGTGTGTTAAAAATACTTACAATTTATTATAAAACAGTATTACTGAATAAGCACTTTAAATAAGGCTGTCTACAACATGCTTACACACTACACAGCAAACGTGATTCCGGAGCCGGGAACGTTCCCATAACATTTTGATAAAAAAGCTCACATAATACAAACATTAAGAGATTCTCGAACGGAAAACAGCAATCCGAGTCACGCGACCGACGGATGATCCGGCGACTTTTTTACGACAACAAAACATTGCGGAAGTTATGTTTCAAGGGCATTACGCACAGATCATTAAACTCCATTCTCCTCTCCTAAGTGAAAGCAAGACTATATTTATTACTGTACGCTTTGACAACCCTGTCCGGCGGCGGTGGTAGTGGAGCGACACCCCCGCCCGAGCCAATTGCGACCACAAGTTACACAGCTTTAAAGTCACTTGTTCGCTGTCGTGCTGAGCGCCGAGAGGACACACTCGTGGAGGGTTGCCGCCCGAGAGAATGATCTCGTGAAAAGTTATATTGTCATTACTTTATGACGTCTTCATCGAGGGCCGCAGATTGGCGCACATTGGTCACGGCGCGCGCGCCAGCGAGCCCGAACTTGTGAATTCATACTAGAGTAGTTCCAAAGAGGGCAGAACGCCGTTATTGTTTGTTCTGTCGTGTGCGCTATAAATTAATGTTCACGAGCTATTTTATTTGAAGCGAATGTTGAGGACAAAGTAAATATGTACGTTATTGTAGCTATAGCTTTAATGATGTAGTAAATCTTTCTACAGCTGAACCAAATTATTATTACAATACTTTTCTGAAAGGTGAATTTAGATTAGGTACTTAACCTTCTTTGATATTGCTTGTTATTTTATTATGTAACATGTTTCCTGCACCGGCTGCAACACAAAAACATATTGTGCTATGTTTAACAATTTTGTGCCACTCTTTTTGCTTAGGTACTGTTATTAATTTGAAATTAGTTCGATTTTAATAAAAATCAAATAGGTATTAAAATCTATATTTGTATCTATATCGTAACCTTTATTGGCTATGGTGTAGCGTAGTGCCCTAGCGTATTTCTGCCATTTCACAGCTGGCTAGGGTAAGTGTAAGTGTAAGGTTGACTGGTAGAAAATGCCTATGGCATTAAGTCCGCCTCTGTACTAAGTGCTTGAAGTGTTAAATAAATAAATAAATAAGTGTATCTGATTTCTAAAGTTTAAAGTCTAGCGCATTATTTAACTAGGTACCTGCCTAGGCTCACACGTGGGTACTAATGTTGCTTGGCAAGTTTCACTTCCATAAAGTGATAGGTGCTATCTGTAAACGGTGTAACAAGACCCTTAACGAAGCCGAAAGGCAGTTGTTCTCCCCGTCATTGCGATATTTGTTTTGTTCTAGACCATATCTGGGAACCTTCTAGTTACGGAGATATTGGGGGTCAAAGTTCCAACTTTTTCACAAGTTTTTTTTTTTAATTACTTGTTTTTAATGGAAGATTTTTACTTTAAACACCTCCACGATCCCCGTACTATTCAATCCATCCATTAGCACAGTGTTTTGAGTCGGTCACATTGAGTCCTACCGAAAAACATGATTTCTCACCCCAAAACAAAAGTCGTTTCCCAGCAATAAGTTTTGCGTAAAGTTACTTAGCTTGATGTACACAATGCTTAATTGACGGCTTCGTGAAGGCTCTTGTACAGATCAATGTAAAGAACGGATCGACTGATTTGGTTAGTTTTAGGCTTCCGTACCTCCGTACTACCATACTAAAACTGAATACATGTTCTGCGATTTCGGCGGTCTCTCCAGTGCTGGAGTCATAGCGCTAGATGGCGCGTTTGTTCCTGTCTGCCCCGACTTTCGGTATCTCGTTTCACTCGTGCAAGACGATGGGAATATAGATCGTAGTGTTAGGATTGGCATCCCTGGCTACGCATCGTCACTCATCTCTGGTGGAAACGCAGCCCAGAATTAAAACAGGGTGGATAAAATGGCGGCAGGTCACGGGAACAATCTATGACTCCTGACTATGAATCGACTACAACTTACAAAACAATGGATTAGATCTGCTGTCTTGTATGGATCAGAATGTTGCTGGCTGAAATGAGAATGCAAAGAGGGATGTATGGTGTAACGTGAATGGATAAAAGAAGAAATCACACTAATATTAAAAAAGTGAAAGTTTGTGTTTATGTATGTGTGTATGTTTGTTACTCCCTCACGCTCAAACAGCTTCACGGATTTGTATGAAATTTAGTACCAAGATAGCTTAAATTCTAGATTAACACACAAGCTACATTTGATTCCGGAAAAATGCGGTTTCCCCGTGGGATAATCAAATAACTCAAATATAGTTTTAACTCAATTACGCTCAAACGGCTTAACAGATTTGAATAACAGTTAGTATCAGGATACCTTATATTCTGGCCATTAATACTAGGCATTTGAACCCGGAAAAGTATAGGTAGTGTTCCCGGAGGATTTAAATATTATTAATCATACTTTCTATGTTGTTAGATTCAACGCACAAATATTGTGCATAACTTAGTGAAGGTTTTAGTTTTTGTTTAATTGCAATCGGTGTCTCTAACAAAAGATATTTGAGTGTTTCCGGGTATTTCTTTTGTTATACTTAGTATCACGTGTAAATTGTAAAACCAATGTGGTTAAATTTAATGCACAAATATTGTGCGTAACTTAGAGAAGGTTTTAGTTTAAGTAATTTTTAAGAAACACTGAAATTAGTTAAACGTTAATATTACGAGAAAACGAAAAAGTAAGATAAAAACAATTATTCAGCAATCGATTTATAGATCGAATTGTACGTAGAAAGATACGTAACGAATGACAGATGGAAATGGAACGGAACAATGTCACTGTCAGCTGTCCACAACTGACGTAATAATCGCCAACATTCTGTCTGTCACAATCACAATAACATGAACGAAATATCAAAATACCGGATAATACTTATCATCATTGTGATACATGCAACGACAACTATTGCACCAAAACGGAAATGAATAAAAGTGTGCTCACAAGATAACTCTTAAATCGACTGACCGGCTTTTAAAAAAAGTTTGATAGCAAAAGGTACTCTAGATTAGTCTACATGACGCTAAACCCTGTAGAGTGCATGTTCGATCGCTTTCCTTGCATTAACCCTTCGTGTGCCGGAACGTTAATATACGCGAGACACAATAGGTTTTTAATTGTGTCTAAATACTCGGCATACGAAAGGTAAAATTTTAGCGGTTTAATTTCGTGCTGGATAGATGGCGATGTTCATTTCACTCCATTTTCTGAATCTCGGTGTTAAGATTTTCCGTGATAGAATGACCCTCGCCCATGTCAAATGTCTGAAGCTTGGATTGTTAGGCGCGGGACAAATACAAGAGGCGTCGGGTGGAGGTGAGGCGCGGGCGAGGTGCGGGCGCGGCGCCGCCGCGCCGGTGCAGTGGAGAACAGGCGCGCTAACGGTGTCGGAAAGGCGAGGCACGGGCGAACACAGGGGACGCATTTGGGGCATTCTAAAGTTTGATTTTATCACGACAACTTCTTCGATGTCTTCTTTAGATGAAGAGGATCTGCAAGCTCTGGTGCACTTGGAAAACTTACAAAAGATCAGAAGATATGCGGTCCACCCTGTGTGGCAAGCAGGACAAGAGCATGGATTTTTCATTCAAATGAAAAATTTATTACACTATCCAGATCGTTTTTACGACGTGTATAAGATGTCCTCGCAATGTTTTAATACAATTATGTCCAAAGTAAAAGACGACCTACAAAAAAATGTACGCATTGGAAAATGCCAAAACAAATGAAACAACACGTAGAAAAATAAACTTACAAAGAACAAAAAGATTGGTATAAAAGTAAAGACTATTTTTATTCTAACAAGTTCTCTCCTGTCTACTATCTACTATGCCACTGGCTAACTGCGGGTACACCGAGGGCGAGGATGCGGCAACCGCCCGACGCTTCTTGTATTTGTCCCGCGCCTGAGACGGCGGGGTGGGGTCGCGGCGCGGTCGCGGCGCCGGCATCGGCGCGGCGCGGGCGCGGCGCCTCTTCTTTGATATTTCATACAAAATGTATAGAAGAGGTGGGGCGCGGGACATACTGAGACGGCGGGGCGGGGTATCGGCGCGGTCGCGGCGCGGTCGCCGCATCCTCGCCCTCGGCGTACCCGCATTTAGCCAGTGGCATGCCGGATAGTATACAGGAGAGAACTTGTTAGAATAAAAAGAGTCTTTACTTTTTATACTGATCTTTTTGTTCTTTGTAAGTTTATTTTTCTACGTGTTGTTTCATTTGGTTTGGTATTTTCCAATGCGTACATTTTTTTTTAGGTCGTCTTTTACTTTGGACATAATTGTATTAAAACATTGCGAGGACATCTTATACACGTCGTAAAAACGATCTGGATAGTGTAATAAATTTTCCATTTCAATGAAAAATGTATGCTCCTGTCCTGCTTGCCACACAGGGTGGACCGCATATCTTCTGATCTTTTGTAAGTTCTCCAAATGCACCAGAGCTTGCAGATCCTCTTCATCTGACGAAGAAGACATGTTGTCCTGATAAAATCAAACTATTGAATGCCCCAAATGCGTCCCCTGTGTTCGCCCGCGCCTCGCCTTTCCCTGTTCTCCGCTGCACGGGCGCACACTGGTCCCAAATTAAAAAAAAGTGGACATTGATAGTAGACCGCTGATATTTTTTTTTATTGTTGATATAATGATAACAGATAAGGCAAAAAAATATTATTGTCCTACTTCAAATACTTTTCTCTATAAAAAATATTTCTTTTTTTTTTGTATGGGAGTGATTACATTTTACTCAATTTCTCAAAAACCTTAAGCGATGTCGAGATGGCATTCACATATGTTAGAAAACTAATAATTCTGAGTATTTGGCTCGAAGAAACTTATTGCTTATCTCTGCGTACTTTCGAGATAATAGTGACAGAAAATAACAATTTTTTTTAATGTTAATTGTTCGCTTTTTTTTAATCATAGCCTTACTCATATCGCAATAGGTCCGCTGGCCAGCAAAATGGAGCTTCGACGCGAGTTTTCCGGGATAACAAGATGGCCGCCTCTCATGACGTAACGTAATACGGTCACGAATCGCGCGCGTACACCTCACTCAGTGTACAACTAAATGTGGTTGCGATAAGACGTGTCCTTATTTTTTCTGTGCGCTTGAAGAAATGCTTGTTGTTTGTTTGTTTTGTTATTGTTGTATTTTGAATCTTTGGATTTTAAAATCAAATAATTTTTGTTTGTCTTTCTTTCGTCGAATTTGTTTTCGTAATTTTTTTTGTTAAAATCAAAGTCACTTTGTCTTTGATATCTTTGATTCTAATTTGTTTTCAATTTTCCTTAAAATTATAATATGTCCGCATTTGTCACCAACTTAGACTTATACGTTGTTCTTAAATCAGGAGGTGGTTTTAAAAATGTCGAATTTTTATTTAATGCCCTTATTGAACGTATTGGTGTTGAATTGTCTTCCGAAGATTTGAGTAATATTAAATTATTTTGTCGTAATTTTTCAAGTAATATCTCAAAAAGATGGTCTGCTTCCAGTAGAGCTCAAAAGACTTTTCTTAACAAAAATTCAGACTGGTTACAATCCCAAATAGTTTGGCCAAAATGTCAAAATATCGATTTAAGCAGCATTTTTAAAGTTGCCGAGGAAGTAATTCCAAATTTCGAAACGCAAGTGGATACTCATCAATTAAGTTATGGTACAAGTAAAAAACCATTTGTTGATATATCTGATAAACAGAAGAAAAGGCGTTCTCTAACACTTCTAGATCACACAGAGGAGGAATTAGTTTATGCTTTATGTGCCAAATTAAAAGAGTCTAAAAAAACAAAATTAGCAGCTATATTAAACGAACTCAGCCAAAACAAGGAAAAATGTGAGATGGTACATGATGTACTATTCGCTAAAAAGACTGACAAACCGTGTTTACCAGATGATAAAACGTTAGCGCTTTACACCTCAACAAATTTGTCA
The DNA here is from genome assembly GCA_947578425.1 of Eugnorisma glareosa. NCBI lineage: Eukaryota > Metazoa > Arthropoda > Insecta > Lepidoptera > Noctuidae > Eugnorisma > Eugnorisma glareosa. The sequence continues at coordinate 22,417,318 of OX387961.1, forward strand.
AAATGGCAATATCGAAATTTAAGAACTATTCTTGCTTCAGAGAAAATGTATGGTCTTCCATCCTATCAAAAGCTCCTGGAAGCTAAAAAAACTTGTTATCCTCCAGAGTCAGACATAACTGTAACTGAATCTGATGCTAAGATAAGACTTCAATCGCTTCTAGATTTGACAACTAATAGGATATTAAAAACAATTCAGCACAACTCTGCCGACAAAAAATCGCTAAAACTAATAAGCAAATGGGGTTTTGACGGGTCATCTTCTCAAAGTAATTATAAACAAAAGTCACACTCCGACACTAAAATTGACGATTCTTCAGTTTTCATGATTAGTTTGGTTCCGCTTCGTTTGGAAGAAGAGAGTGGTACTATCTTGTGGCAAAATCCTGCTCCCTCTTCAACAAACTATTGTCGTCCAATTGGCTTTATATTTGCAAAAGAAACAAATGAATTGATAAAGAAGGAAAGTGCATCCTTAGAGGAAGAAATTCGTAATCTTGTTCCCACAATTGTAGATAATTTTGATATTAAACATGATTTGTACATGACTATGATTGATGGGAAAATTTCTACTGTGATTTCCAATACTTCTTCTGCAGCTGTTTGTAATATTTGCAATACCCCACCTAGCAAAATGAATGACTTGGACTTTGTATCCAAAAGACTCATCGGAGAAGATATGTATAAATATGGTCTGTCTTCGCTTCATATGTGGATAAGATGTATGGAATGTATTTTACACATTTCGTACAACTTAGACTTCAAAAAGTGGGCTGCACGAAAAGAAGATAAATTGTTAAAAGAAATTAAAAAGAATTTGACACAAGAAGAATTCCGGGAAAGAACTGGTTTGTTAATTGACATAGTAAAACAGGGATTTGGTACAACCAATGACGGTAACACGGCAAGAAGGTTTTTTGAAAATTATGAAGTATCTGCTGAAATAACGGGTATCCACCCTGATTTAATCAAGAGATTTGCAGTCATTTTACAAACAATTTCATCTGGTCAACTTATTAATACCAACTTGTTTAGGGAATATTGTAAAGAAACAGCAATGCTATATGTAAACTTATATCCATGGTATTACATGCCTTCAAGTGTCCATAAATTGTTGATACACGGTGCTGATATTTGTGAAAATTTCTCCTTTATTCCGATAGGCATGCTTTCCGAAGAAGCTTCCGAAGCGAGGAATAAAGATTTCCGGAATGTTAGAATGGCACATACAAGAAAAATCGGTAGAGTTCAGACTAATTTAGACATTATCCACAGCTTTCTAATTAGCTCAGATCCTTACATCAGCCATATCAAACCAAAGTTTGCTCGTTTACATAAACAGTTGTTTCCAGAGGCTAGTGCTTTGATCTTGAACAATGAATTGCTTTCGTTGGAAAACGAGGAAATAGAGATTTCTCAAGAGAATATAGACCCAAATATTAATCTTTCACCATAATATTTTTTCAGAATCGTTTGTGAACATATTCAACTGTATGTTTGCAGCTTTATTTGTCTTCATTTTGATTGTTTTTTAGAACTGATGAAAGTACTCCTTCAGAAAGGTCATAGCTTTTCAGTCATTAGTGAGCCCCCATAACCTCTTTTACAGAGAAGTCTCTTTTTACTTATTTGACATTACGCATACATTATAATTATGTGCTAAAGTAAGGCTATGATTAAAAAAAAGCAAAAAATTAACATTAAAAAAAAAAGTTATTTTCTGTCACTATTATCTCGAAAGTACGCAGAGATAAGCAATAAATTTCTTCGAGCCAAATACTCAGAATTATTAGTTTTCTAACATATGTGATTGCCATCTCGACATCGCTTAAAGTTTTTGAGAAATTGAGTAAAATATAATCGCTCCCATACAAAAAAAAAGAAATATTTTTTTTACAGAAAAGTATTTGAAGTAGGACAATAATATTTTTTTGCCTTATCTGTTATCATTGTATCAACAATAAAAAAAAATATCAGCGGTCTACTATCAATGTCCACTTTTTTTTAATTTGGGACCAGTGTGGGGCGCCGCGCCCGCACCTCGCCCGCGCCTCATCTCCGCCCGACGCCTCTTGTATTTGTCTCGCGCCTCAGTATGTCTCGCGCCCCACCTCTTCTGTACATATTGTATGAAATATCAAAGAAGTGGCGCCGCGCCCGCGCTATGCTCGCGCCTCACCTCCACCCGTCGCCTCTAGTATTTGTCCCACGCCTTAACCAACGAAACAGAAAAGGAGGTCCTCAATTCGACGCGCAACTTACAGCAGAGAAGTCAGATAATTATGCATGATTCTTTTTGTTTGTGAAAAGCGTATACATAACTCAAAGTTTGGTCCCATTTAATATTGAGAAATCGTGTTCGGCTCATTAGCTACACCTTGACGAGACTTTAGACTTAGCTGGAGTATGACTGTCATCAAAGATCTGACGATGGAGAAGGAAGGCAGTTGCATTATGACAATCACATTTAATTTTGGAAGCAAAATAATAAAATCCTAAAACTAGAAGGCATCTTCAATAATAATAATAAAAGTACGCGAATGGAAGAATTCACAGAGCATGTTTTTTTTTAATTTGTTAAATTGCCATCTATCGGTACAGGCGGGAACTTCGTAGTTCGTTCTCCGAAGTTCGTAGCAGAACACGGACGTAGCTTGGTTCGAAACGGCCATCTGTTACGTCGTAGCTATAGCTACAGGCGCACGCACATTAATTCGTGCTCGTTAGTATAGGTGGCTCTGATGGTGTTCATTGAATATTGTTTATTGAAGTTGACAATGAGTAACTTTAGAGTAGCGGTTCTTTTGGCACTTGAATAGTATTTTTGCTGGGTGCTGTTGTTAAACATAATTATATGGAACTGTCTGTGGAAATAGTATTAAGAAAACAAAATGGTGGCGTTAGTTTTGACTATGGCGGACGGCCACGAGCCAAAGAACTAGTCAGAACCAAGTTGCACTCTACTAATCAATTCCACGAGTTAAAACTAGTCAACTTTAAAAACAGAATGAGTGTATTTTATTTATAGTGAAAAGATGTGATACTTTAACTCTAAGGAACATCCCTTCCGCTTGGATGCTGTCAAGCCACAATCGTTCGACATTGCAGCAGTAACTACTTAAATTACCGCAAACACATAGGAGAGATATCTGTAACCCTCACTCCGGCTCACTCCGGCCAGAGCTGAAATAGTAGGAAATGATCATGCTGTTTCTGATATAAATACAATAAAATCTTAAAATGATAAATTATATAAGTACATTTTGACCGTGTAGGTATTGTAATTTTGTAGGAAACAGCTGTTGCATGAACAATAGTCACTGAATATTTGTAGGAAACAGCTGTTGCATGAACAATAGTTACTGAATATTTGTAGGAAACAGCTGTTGCATGAACAATAGTTACTGAATATTTGGTAACCGTTTAAACGTCGCGGTCGATGTCCCTTCCACCCTGCATGTAAAACATGAAATACTAGACATAGGAACTCACGAGCATTGCGGACAGGGTCGAAGCTGCCGAGGGTCTCGTGAGAGAGGGGCCTCCCAACAATAGGTACGCGCCGTCGCGTCGCCGTGTCCACAAGTACTGCTTTCTAAATCAAGCGCTTGGCTATTAAGCCAATGACCGACACGACCATCGGCACAATGACTGCTGTACGCACGTCCCGCATGTCGACAACCTCGCGAGCCAGATCATGATACTTGAATTGCTTAACATTCTTTGCTTTTAGATTATAATATTTATTATAGGTAACTAGCTGCGCCCGCGGTGTCACCCGCGGTGAAAAGTTAGCACAAGAACAGACGCCAGCACATTAAGAATGCACTTTTCCTACCTACTATCTCCTTAAACTTTTTACTACTCTACGCTATCTACCCTACCCTACCTACCTAACTTCCTACCGACGTACTTGCCTACCTACCTACCCTACCTACCTACCTAACGTACCTACCCTACCTGCCTACTTACCTACCCTACCTACCTACCTCGTTTAAATAAACAACACCTTGAATTTATGCTGACCGCTTTAGTACTTTACCTACCTACCTCCTTACACTTTTTACTACTCTAACCATCTACCCTATCCTACCTACCTAACTTCCTACCAACCCTACCTACCTCGTTTGAATAAACAACATCTTGATATTATGCTGACCACTACCAAAAGTTCTAACTTTTGGTCGCCAAAAAGACGATTTTAGTAAAAATTGGGGAAAAAAAAATGTTATTTGAACGTCCCAGTCAAACTCAGACTCAAAGCATTTATTTCAATTGACCATTACAGGCACTTTTGAATGTCAAACAAAAAATAAAGCTAAGCTACAGTCACAGTCACAAGGCATAATAACTTGAGAAAGTACTGTAGTTGCACATTCCAAAGTGTAGATCTCTATGGAGAAGAATGGGCAAGAAACTCCATGGACACTCTTTTTACACGACTGCCCAAAAAAAGGAGTGTTATGTTTTTAATCAAAATATTGTTACAAAATCTAGGTTACATCATTCACGTTGAGATTAGGTATAGATATATGTGAGAACGATGTAGGAAGACGTGAAAATTAAGAGCGTCCGTAAAAGATTAAAAAAATCAACAGTATTTACAAATAAAGTAATTAAAATAAACCGTGGCAGCTAAGAGATGACCAGTCCCAACTGACAGCGCCCGTTCACGACTATTAGTGTAACCACAGTAGCACACTAACATAATATTATAAAGACGAAAGTTTGTATGTGTGTTTGTGTGTACGTGTGTATGTTTGTTACTCCTTCACGCTCAAACGGCTTAACAGATTTGGATGAAATTTGGTATCAAGATAACTTATATGCTGGATTAACACATAAGCTACTTTTAATCCCAAATAACTCAAATATTTTTTCCCGAATTTGGACTAAATTCGTCTTTTTGGCGACCAAAAGTAGGGTAGTAAAGTAGGTAGGGTAGGTAGGAAGGGTAGGTAGGTAGGCAGGTAGGTAGGTAGGAATTAAGGTAGGTAGGGTAGATAGCGTAGAGTAGTAAAAAGTTTAAGGAAGTAGTAGGTAGGAAAAGTGCATTCTTAATGTGCTGGCGTCTGTACTTGTGCTAACTTTTCACCGCGGGTGACACCGCGGGCGCAGCTAGTAATATATAATAACGAAGCCGAGAGGCACTTATTTTTCCCGTCATTGCGATAATTTTTGTACTTGACCAGCTATCTGGGAACCTTCTAGTCGCGGAGATATTAATGGTCAAAGTTTCAACTTTTTCCCACGTTCAATGCATCCATCAGTGCTATGTTTTAATTGCGTTACATTGAGCGGTTCACTTTCGTCGCTGGCCGTACCGCGAGGCCTCGTAGCCACTTCAATGCATGCACCATTGGAGTGCCTACGAGGCCTCGCTGCTATCTACCATTCTCTGCTATCATGTGCACAATATGCAGTAACGATTACACGAGGACATACAGCTTTCCTTCATGTTGTTGTTTTAGTTTGCTCGGAGCACGCGATGGCAACATGTTAGCGCATGCAACCATGCAACTAACGAAAAGTAACTTTTTTGCTAACATTGCAAGTCGAGGTTAATGTGCCTGGATGTCCGTCACCAGGGCGCTCCACGCCGTGTCCATGCCTCCACGACACTCGCCCATCCCGATGTTTTGATGATCCGTCAAGGTCAGTTCCCATGGCAACGGAGGAACAGGACAACGACTTGTCAACACTTATGTCCGGAAACGTATGTTTAGGCGTTGCCATAGCAACCACCACTTGTTATAATAGCTTCGGAGTAAAAATAAAAACAGTTGTGATGACACAGGACAGCGGGCTCGTGGGGCGCGCCGCGCTCGTGCTGTGACCTGTAAGCGTGTGGAGCGTCCGTGCGAGCAGCTGTGTGCGGAGCACAGAACATCATACATATATCGACAGGCGGTGACAGTGTGACAGTTCCTTATTCAAATGAGCGTGTGTGTCGACGGCAGGCGGGCCGTATGTGTTGCATGGTGCTGGCTGCCTGCGAGGAGCTGTACCTTTTGCTGCTGAGCGCGCTCGGCCGCCGCGTGCGCCGTCATGAGCGTGTCGGTGCGCTCGGTGCTGGTGGAGGGCCCCCAGGTGGCAAAAGCCAAGGGCCCATTTACATATGCTAACACACCGCGAGCTCTATACAACAACACCAAACTCAAGACAAACCCTTCCTGGTACGTGCACATTTTACTATTGTACTTACTTACTCAACATTAAATGTGTTATTGCAGTCGTTTTTGAAGTCTCGATACAATGTCATTGGTGTAGGTTATGTCATAATGGTCATGTCTATTAAAAACACAGAAGGTTTTTACTTTCCTAAATAATAGCTTCCCTCCAATTCAAGATTAAATGAGTCAAGAGTCGATAGAACAATATCTACATTTATATCAATACTAAAATCTTTACCGATAGTTGTACCCTGCCGGTCTACAGAAATGAGCAACCAGGACGCTACGACATGGTTGCTGACTGCTGATATAACTTTGGCTATTCTGAGCGGCGATAACCTACGAGGCTTGAAAAATCAATAGGACTTTATTTTAAAACGAATGTTCGTCCGGCGTGCGTGTTCTGTCCTTACATGTCACATTTTACTCGTACTCCATTTACTACGGTAAATGGACAGCCACGAGTAAAACCCATTCTCTTCTCTCACTTCATACCTTGCTTCCTTTTACCTACCCGTGGATTCGCTCTAAAAAGCCGAAAGCGGATTTTTTCGAGAGCATTGGCTTGAGTGGTTGTCAGACTGTTGGACTGCTGTCAACGCCTTTTGAAGATCTAAAAAAGACGGCCGCGATCAAAGGCTTGACGCACTTTCCGAGGCACGAAAAAACTCGGTAAGTAATGGTGGTCATCCATCTGCGGACAGAACTCGACAAGTACTGCAGAACCATGAAGATCGACCCGTGCAGTTGTTATTTTTGCCACGAGATCAGAATACTATCTCATCATCCCAAAACTAACCAAATGTTCTTTCTTTGGTATTGTTCGTCGTGTTCGTCGTGTTGAGCTCCTTGAGTTATAAGTTGAGCTACACGATAACTGACAAATGCTTGCACTGACTGGATACTATAGGTCCACTCAAAGATTCTTTCTTCAAGAGACCATCTCAAACACTAATTTGCATAGCCCTCATGTGAGTTAACCAAGATGTCTGGACTTTAAAAGAGACTATGACCTCTGAGTTTGTTTCGGCAGTTTCTTCTCAGAGTAGTCAGGTACGAAACACCCCATCTAGTTTAAAAAGAAAGAGACGTGTAAAAGTGTTTGTAAAAAGCTATTTGCAATATAAACATCACTTATCATCTGCCTACCCTTCGCACAAGTTTGTTGGGGTCGGCTGTCTACTCTAATTTTACATGGAGCGCCTGCCTGTCTGAACTCCAGAATCCAGTTATACCCTTTGGTGAGACTGGTTGTCAGACTTTGGGACTGCTGACTACCAGTAACGACTGTCAAAGATCTAAACATAACAGCCGGTACCAACGGCTTTCCGAGACACGAAGGAAACCTGGTATGTAATGGATAGTCACCCATCCACAGAGCGACCTTGGCAAGCGCTGCTTTATCTTGAACATCGACTCGAGCGGGTATTACTATTTGGCCACGATAATAATACCCGCTCCTCCATATTAAGTTCGTTTGGCATGCTTCAAAAAACGATAAACTACGAAAACACTGGCTTCGTGCCCGGGCCGGTTGGTGCGCCCATTACTCAGACATATCGGGCCAGTTGCGGGTGCAGTTACAGCTGAGGCCCACCTCTGCCCAACCGCTCGGGGACTATAGACGTGTGATGCTGTGTTTAAAAGAGAGCATTTCTTCTCAGGGTTTAGTCAGCTAGAAAAAGCCGCCGCCGGTTTTATAATATCGACCAAAGCATTGACATGTAAAAGTGCTGTCTGTGATTATTTTCATGCCTAAATGCCTTTATGTGCAAGATACATACTCGTACTTAAATAAATACCTCCTTATTGTTACTTGCGGCCCTAGGTTCGATTCTCAGGTCAGGCAAATTGTTATTGGGTTCTTCCATCAGGAATTTCTCAGCAGCAAATAAAAGTCTGGTTTAGTACCCAGTTGATGGCGATAGGCCCGCTCTTATTAAATGGGATGGAAACTGGCAAATGTGGGTTCACTGTAGTAACATGTCTGGCTAACCCTTTACAGAAATACAGTCGTGATGTTATGTTATGCTATCATTGTTAAAAGTATTATTCTTCTTATTCTTTATTGCACACAGAAATAAACATAAAATTGCAATAATATAGCTTATGTACCAGTGAAAAGTAATCAGGTTTCGTGTTAGTTAGTAGTGTGACAATGTTGTGTACTTGTGTTATTTATTGACACGTTATCTTCATGAACCTTGCAGCCACTTCACTCTATTAGTTTAGTCAGGATATACTTCTATCATAGATTTTACTATAGCTATTGATTTGAAAACTCCCTCTTAGCCTGCGGGCAGGTTGCTCACCAAGATAACTTGGTGACCTTCCACATGGCGCAGTCGTTGAGAGCTTTAGTCCTCTAATAATCAAGTCACCACAACCCCTCCGACACTGCCCAAAAGTCCGGACCACATGGTCGTGATATAAGAAACTACATACTATTCGGTACGTTCATAAATATTAAGTATTTGGAATGCGAGATGCTAGAGTCACGTTGTGCACCGATATTGTTATCAATGAGATAACAGTGCGGTTGGCTTTCCATCGTCGCTAACGATTTGTTAATTAAATTACTCAATTGGGCAATAGATCATTCTCAACGACTAGCCCATTAACGGCTTATAAAACGTAAGCGAATGTGTCTCCGGCCGTCAGTAGCTGGTCGCGCTTGGATAATGTATAAACACGTAAGTTACTCTCACATATTATATATTACCTACTAGCTACAAGCTTTGCTACAACTTAAAAATAACGTGACATTCAATTTAAATAGTATTGATAACAAAAAGAAAAACACCATTTTATTGTTTATCATAGTGTATTAGTTTGACTGTAAACATATTTATATTCGAGCGCATTATGGTCTCTCTACGGTCTAGTGGACTGTACAGTCACAACTAAGCGAGACCGTTACATTACTGAATGTCTTTTACTAGTTGAGAAGCTGCAGCATTTCAGTAGTTAGTGAGATGTTAGTAATGTATTGCAACTTGCAGACGAGTTTGGTTCTGTTGCTGGTGGTGTGCGCGCTGTGGGGCGCGGCGCACGCCAAGCCCTACCTCGGCCTCGGCTTCGGGCTCGGCCTCGGCGGCCTCGGCGGCCGCTACGGCGGGTACGGCGGCTACGGCGGCTACGGCGGCTACGGCGACGGCTACGGAGGCTACGGAGGCTACGGACGCTATTATCCATCAGTATACTATTAACATAATACCTAATTAACCGGAAAATACACTTAATAAAACTGGATAGTTTTTGAAGTGAGTGTTTGAATTGAGTGCCCATGAAAAGTATTTTTATATGTTTATTGTGGGGTGAGTTATCAGATGGAGACTCGACGTTATGTTGTGCGATAACATCGCCGAGTGCAGTGCACTGCGCGGCGCGTCGGCGCTGGCGTGCGCGGCCCGCGGCCACTGCTATCGCAGCACTTTGGCAATGATTCAATCGCAGTAAGCCCCACGCTATAACATGTAGGTAACTTATTTTTTACTAAAGTCTTCTGAACCTACTGAGGAGTTGGCCGCCACTCGATAGGTGAGCGGCGAACGAAGTTCTGTATCACAGAACACAGAATATTGTTGAACCGGAGGTGACCCGCGCCGCGTGACCTCGAAGCTATTAATACTACACAACCATCACGTTCACACGAGCTCACACTTACGAGTGTACCAACGTGATGAGTTCATAGCTACATACTTCAACGCACATTGTAAAGTTAATAGGATTTTAATATAAACAATGCCGATAATATTGCATCGTCAAGAAGCTCGGAGTGTCGGCATACTACATCATGCAGTCGTTCTATACTACGTGTAGAGGGACCCTTCACGAAACCGTCACATAATACATTCGTTACATCAAACTGAGTAACTCTACGCAACATATTATAGCTGGGAAACGCCTCTTTTTGGGTTGAAAAATCACTTTTTACGGTAGGACTCAATGTAACGCACTCAACTCATTGTGCTGGTGGATATTTTAAATACCGAGTCATTGAGGTATTTAAAAGTATATTTATAACATTAATAACTTGTATTTTTTTTTAAACTTGTGAAAATGTTGGAACTTTGGCTTCCAATATTTCCGTAACTGAGTAACAGAACAAAACAAATATAGCAACGACGGGGGCAAAAAGTGCCTTTCGGCTTCGTGAAGGGTGTTTTACACCCTGAACGCCTTTATCTCTCGATGGTAGGGTGTAGACGTAGAGCAGATAGATACATCTACACAAATGTATTCATATTTCTAACGGAAAACTACACTAACACTGCTCGCTACAGGGATAAAATCAACGCCAGACGGTAGACGCGACCACAACACTATACTAGATCTATAAACACTCTTGTAACTAGACCCTGCGGTCGCGCGCCTCCTGCTGCCACGAGCTGGTGGCGCCGCCTCTCCCGCCGCATCTATAGTTCTCCAACCCACAAAGCTTAAAACAATGGGCTACGTTAGAACAGCAAGGTTAGGTATGGGACGCAGGCCCGTTGTATAAGAAATGTTAGTAGTTAAAACTAGGAGGTGGTGCTGCCCATTAGCCACCCTGTACGAGGGGCTAGCCCTTCGCTAGGCGAGTGGTGCTCACCCTGGGCCAACGAACTTAACCTTGACGCAGCGCCGCGATTACCATTCACCGCCCACCGTTCTGCTGAAGCCCACACACAGGTACCACTCCACACAAAACGCGGAGCAGTGTATATACAGTCTAAATTCAAGTTGGCATCATTGTTTCGTCGAGATCCGCCAATCCACAACCTCCATAATGGGCGCGCTCGGTGCAACTGGAGCCGGTACCTAATCGTGTACGAGTCATTACCAGTCATCGCCCCTTTCCTAATATCTGTCAACTGTCTCTAGCAATAATTACTATTTTGGTTTCTGTACTTAAATCTATAAATAACTGCAGGACGAGTCAGTCACCACCGTTACCTTATTGGCACCAACGTTAGTGCCGTGGACCTTCTGCTCACCGCTGTAGGGTCGGCGCCGGTCACCCGCCGGCCGCCGCCGCCGCGCCGTTGCGTGGCAACCGACGCCTCAACTTCCGCTCCCCACTTATTATACTGTTCGTACCAACTAGCAATCCCATTTCTATTATAATACTTTTGATATATGTACTAGTACAATAATTAAAATCACGTAATTTTGCCGCACTTTTCATAATATTATAATATAATTATATTTTAAAGTATTGTACCTATTTAAATTAATCGAATAGTAATCCTCTTATTCTCTTTTATTGTTTATTGCACACAAAATAAAACATATAAATTGCAATAATATAGCTTATGTACAAAGGCGAGCTTAACCCAAAATGGTTTTTTTTTTACAGCAAACCTAATTTCGATTGCGACGTCATCATTTCATAGTTCTCTTTTTGAATTGTTTTATATATTTGTGTGTTATTGATAATGAACGGACTGATATCTGACGATGACTTGTGATACGATTCCTAATGTTTGTAATGTCACCATCATCCTGCCCTTATTACAATTTATTTAGGGTCGGCGCATCATGTCTTCTTCTTCAGTCCATCCATCGTTTCTTCGGTCTTCCTCAAATGTTGTAATGTTTTAATTTTATATAATCATGTAGGATTTGAAGCCTTTAAACAGGTTGAATTGAAACTGTGAGGGATATCGAAAAATGCCCAAAGGAGTCTTGATCCCGATTTTGATGATAAAAAACTGCATCACTGGATTTTTGAAAAATCAATATTCCTCGCCAGGAATCGAATCATTTGGTTGGTTTTGAAAAAAAAAACACACATACTGTATTATTACACCATTCGATAGCATCGCCATTAAGAATCAAGTTCTGTGAAGTAGCCTCATTAGTAAGTCTCATTGTTGAGAAGCCTAATAATAAATACATAAATAGATTCGCCCCTATTACTACACTCTCCGGTTTGAAGCGGTTTCCCTAGCCGCCAGACAGTTTTGATGGTTCCTTCCCGCACCGATTCGGGTGAGAGGTAACGCCCGGGTGTTACCATTGTGAGGATCGTTCAGAGGACACGGTGGAGCACCGCCGTGTCCTTGTAGCGGCGGCGATCTCTCGCGTCCGGCCCTGGTTCAATCCATGGTTCGGAGCGAGAGGGAATGCAAAGCCGCCACCTTCTTCTGCGACGTGGCGGAACGTCAGAGGGAAAGAACCTCACGTCCGGGAGACGCCTCACGCGTTGGGGGCCACGAGGTGGCTCCCGGTCACCGTAGGCGCGGGCCTGTGGACGGTGAGTAATGGGCTAGCTCGCCGTCCGGCTGTCATGACGACAGGCCGTGTTAACGACATTTAACCTTTTTATTACATTCTCAAAGAGGTGTCGGCAACCAGGAAGGGGTCCGCAACGGCCAATACCTGGCGGGACTGCCGGACTGTTCGAAAGAGATACTGCGGCTCTGGAACACAAAGGGTAAAGAAGGAATATGGATGGGTTTTAGTCAATACAAGTCTGGCACTCTCTTCCGCTCCGCCAGAGCGGGAGACAGTGAGAGGGGTCATTTGATGATTTCACATTCTAGAAAAAAAGAAAAAAAAGACGTAAACACCGAGATTATAAAATTGTTAAATAAATTTTAGCGAAAATAAAAAAAGATTAAAAAAAAAAAAGAAATGACTAAATTCTGCATAAAAATTACTTATTTTTTTACATATACCACTCTCGTGCAAAATTTACCCCTGAATGTTGCGTATGTTTTTATGTTAAATCAAAAGTATTTGACCTACACCTACAGACTGATATCAAAATATTGACTCAACACTATTTTAAGAGTCATTTCAATATAGCCCTGCCCTAGCACATAAAATCCACAATGTCGCGGGTACCCCAGAAGCAGATAGATAAGGCACCAAATTTACGCGTTGAGTGGACGGGGCATGGAGGAAGCTCCATGAAAATTTGTTTAATAATTTGATAGCCTCGGTGTTTAATTATCCTTGCAATAAGATCATTTGCACGTCTCTAAGTCTGTTAGATTCAAAAATATTACCATTTCATTAAACATCAAGCGATTTAAAAAACAAATGGCTGCCAGTCGCTGGTTTGCAGGTATAGGCTTAGGAGTATATTTGTCGATAAAAATGTGTTTAAAATATGCCTTTAAAGCATCGGTAACCGGTAGCCAAACACACTGTATAAAATTCAGATTGAATAAAATGACGTAATTTAACACAACCACAATCGTAATTGCTCATAATATAGTCATTAGCAGTCAAAGTAATTATTATAAGATTTCTCGTATTTGGGACTATTTGTATGTATATATACAATGTGTAACAGAATAAACACACAACCTCTTAAGGGGTCATTGTACTGCCTGCCAGGGTTGTGGGACTGTTCGAAAAAGATATCGCGGCCCGGGAACACAAACCTCTTTTCAACGCCAGATTTACGCAACAAGAGCGAGTTATATGAACTTTAAAAAACTACGTAGTTATTAAGCATAATTATAACCAATATTATGGTAAACTAAAAATAATTGCAATTCTAAAAATACCAGATCAGTGAACCTTAACTAAAGATAAAGAATCTTATAAGACAATAGTACCTATAACTTAAATTGCTTTGCAGATGTGGGAACGTGGGAAAACACAAAATGAAACTTTCTAAAACAATTACAATAAGTACTTCTAGAAAAATATTACATTCTTATCACCTACGCAAGGGATGGGGTACGTGAGACACATTCGCCACAGTGTTATAAGTTTGACCCCTATGTGTGTCTGTCTCTGGCAGGAAAATGAAAAAAATGAAAGCGCATTATGTGTATATTACAGTTAAATATATTTTATCAAAATCGATGCAGCCATTTACTAGATATGGGGGATGAAAAAATATCACACTGGCAGGAAGAAAAAATGCCTTTCGGCTTCGTTAAGAGTCTTGTTACACCCTTTATAAAAAACACGCTTTTTAGTATAACGTATAACTTGGCAGCTATTTAGCACAACTTGGTCACTTGATATCTGCCAAACCCACGGTGACCGACTTTCCATAATATCTAATTGTTCTTACCTATAGTAAGGTACTTCCACAGAAAAAGTTTCAACATTCATAAAATGACGTAGATCTGGCGTTCATGGGATCTTGGTCCGAAGTCTACTGTCACGTTGAAACAACACACCTGTCCGTGCCTCAACATTGAAGATTTTGAGGTAGTGGTTCGCGAGAAATATGCATTACAAAATCCAAGAAGGTAGTCGTACCTGGTGTGTTACCGAAGTGAGAACGCGCATTTTTGGTAAATCTAGATAAAGTCAAGGACGAACGGCACACGCACAAGGTCAATCTTAAACGGGAACCCTTCGTCCCGGCACGCTCACTTACTGAGCTTTACGTAATCACTTTGTCAAACTTACGAATTACTTAACGCCTCGCTTATACATATAGATTACAAATATACTTACATAAACTCACGTATTTTTCCCATGAGGGTAGGCAGAAACCACAGAACGCCACCTGCCACGATCCTTACATATTCCTTTTGCCTCGTTCATGTTCATTCATCTGGTCACACACGCACGCCGGTTGCGAGTAAATACTACGCACCTGACCTTTCTGAAGAACCTCACCAATAAGGCCAGTGTACATAAGTTTTTAAACTGTCGTGGTCACTAACATAAAAAACCAACAGTAAACAAGGTGAATATCCCATTTCTAGCGATAACGATAAGGCCAGTGTATTTCCTTCTAGGGCGTCCCATCCCGGCGGCGGCGGCGGCGTGGCCACTCACATTTGCCTTGTACGACCTTTAGTTTCACTCATCCTCTCCACCTGACCGAACCATCTAAGCATACTCTTTTCAATTTTTGTCACTACATCATCTTTTAAACCGCAACGTTCTCGTATAACCTCAAACCTCAATTTATCATTCAGAGATACACCACATATGGTTCGCAAAGAACGCATTTCATCACCATTAATTCTACTTTCATGTCTCGTTTGCCACACCCACATTCACTTCCATACAGAAAAGTAGGCACCAGCACACCATCATAAACAGCCAGACGAAGTGTCTTTTTTGGCATCGACTGATTGGTCACAACCGCATGTATTCCATTCACTTTGTTTCCTTTCCACATCTGCGTCAATCATTCCATCTCTTGTAAACATACTACTCAATACACAAAGTCATTCACTTGCTCCACACTCTTATCATTTATTTCCACATCACACATACATCCTCTTCCCTTTCAAACACTGTAACCTTCGTCTTGATCAAATTTACATTCATTCTTTTTCTCTTAAATACTTCATTACATTACAGTTAGGTACCATATCTTGCAACTCTTCCACTGACAATGCAAGACGAACTTGATCATCTGGATAAAAAAGGCATTTGACGGGCATCTCATTCATCCTCAAGCCACACTCACTTTCTTTTAAATCTGTCAAACAACTTAAACAAAAACTATAGATAGAGTAACCATTAAAATTTTCAGTTATCACAGATTTTATCGATATCCTGACATTTAGTTATACAGCGTCACATGTTGACAGGCCAGCATCCCACACGGCGCGGCGGTTGCGTCAGCATCCATCCCTCCTGAACCCTGACAAGAAGTGAGCTCACACGATACAATATCATAACTACGGCATCGAAGCGGGGTTTTCCCGGTTCTTTCTTGAACTCAATGAGACGAAATTTAAAACATGCATTAAACGCACACTTTGCAAGCAAGCATATTACAAGTTGAACGATTATATCGTTGATAAAAATGCTTGGCTCAATGCCGGTCCTGCTCCACAAGGACAGGGACGCACAAATTGATAACACTAAATAGTATTGTTGGAGCTGCTGAAGATTGTACAACTATCTTTGCATTGTATAGAATCAATCTCTTTAGTATTATATAAAGCCCATATTGTGTGAGAACTATGTGTTAAAAAGCTATCGTTCACTGGAAACCTACGTCCTTTCTTGACCTGAATGTGCCCTGGCGGTTGAGAGTATGTCATGCTCACTCAAATGTCTCGCTGATGGTGGCGCGTGTGTCGGATCATTTAGTTCCCTTCAAAATGGTTGAGTTGAATGGTGCTGATCTATGCGTCATGTTCGTGAACGGGCGCTGTCAGTATGACTGGTCATCTCTTAGTTGCCACGGCTTATTTGAATGAATTATTTTTATTTTTTTAATTGTCTTTTTTGTTTTTACTGTGGACACTTTTAATGTGCACATCTTGCTACATCGTTCTCACATAGTGTACCATCTCAACATGAATGATGTAACCAAGATTTTGTAACAATTTGCTGATTTAAAAGAGTGTCCATGGAGTTTCTTGCCCGTTCTTCTCCATAGAGATCTACGATAGGGAATGGGCAACTACAGTACTTTCACAGTTTTTATGCCTTGTGACTGGGACTGTAGCTACATTTAATTGTTATCTTTGTTTCGACAATTCAAAAGTGCCTGTAACTGGCCTACTTGAAATAAATGCTTTGATTTGATTTGATTTGATTCTTAAAAAAAACGGGTATTCACGGTTTTGAGCGTTGTAAAAAAAATCGATTATAATTGATCTGTAAACTGCGCAGATCAGACACACAACACGTCGTAGGTTGTTTAAAATGTAGAAACATGAGTAAGTAAATTTCTTGTATTATTGCCCTCCCAGGACTTATTCATCTAATACTTATATAATGTATTCTCACTAATACGTTACAGGGTTTTTTGGGTTGTGGAATAGTTAAAATTCTCATTTGAAAGTACCCGTTGTATATTTTTTGGTGTCTTGAATTTATTGTATATTTAGCAAACAGAAGTGAAGATGTTTAAAAAAAGACAACGTGGTACACAAATTAATGAACACTTAACCGTTTATAGTAACTTGGAACAAAATATCAATCCCTTTTTTTTTTTTACCGATGGGAAATCATCAAATAACCCCTCCCGCTCTGGGCTGAGCAGGAGGGAGTGTCAGACTTTTACTGACTAAAACCCATCCATGTTCCTTCCTCTGCCCTTTGTGTTCCAGGGCCGCGGTATCTCTTTCGAACAGTCCCGCAACCCTGGCAGGCGTCGGTCCTTACGGACCCCTCCCTGTTTGCTGACCCTCCTTGAGGCGCGCGTGGAACACGAACGCGCCGTCGACACGGCCTGTCGTCATAAGACGGACGGACGGCTAGCTAGCCCATAGCTCACCTTCCACAGGCCCGCGCCTACGGTGGCCGGCCACCACGTGGCCCCCGACGCCCGGTGCGTCTCCCGCGGCGGCTGGGACGTGAGGTTCTCTCCCTCTCACGTTCCGCCACCTCCTTCGCTAGCATGACTGCTTCGCAGAAGGAGGTGACGGCGTCCCATTCCGACTCGCTCCGGACCATTGAACCAAGGCCGGAAGCGAGAGGTCGTCGCCGCCGATCGCCGCTACGAGGACACGGCGGTGCTCCGCCCACGCGGGGCAGATCTCCACCGTGTCCTCCGGTCGATCCTCACAATGGTAGCACCCGGGCGCTTCCTCCCGCCCGATTCGGTGCAGGAACCTCCCGAAACAACCGTGTCCGGTGAGGACCTGCGTCAGGCGGAAGGTGAGGGCGCCGTGGCGCCTCTCTAGCCACTCCTCAAAGAGGGGACTTATCGCCACTATTGTGGCGTGCCCTGCACGGGGTTGCGACAGTCGCTCTCTCCATGTCGCCATGAGACCGCGCCGGAGGTCCGCTGAGCGACAATTTGCCGCGGCAGCGGAGTTACCCCCCGGCGTAGTGCCTCCACGCGCCACTCATGCAGGCGCGCGAGGACTATCGCCTCCAGATCCCATGGCGGCAATCCGGCAAGGAGGCTCGCCGCCTCGCCGGAGATCGTGCGGTATCCCCGGACCAGCCTTACGGCTACCACCTTTTGGGGCGCGTTCAGGTAGTGGACGGCTCGCCGCCTCAAGGAACGCGCCCACACCGGGGCCCCTTAAAGGGCCATGGACCGCACGACCCCGCGTAGAGCCTTCGGCAGGAGGCGTTTGGACCCCCCAGGTTGGGCAGGAGCCGCTTGAAAATATCAATCCCTGAAGCTAACCCAAACCGCCACAAATCGTAGCGAATTCAATTAATACGTTATTGTTTAGAAAAATAGCGAGTAAGTACACAAAACAGGAATTTATAAATATTAAAGCCCTTTGAGCGATATTCCCAACCAGAGTCTACCAGAGTCTCTTGCGATCAGCCACAGTTCCGAGTTATCATTCCTTTCCATAGAACCAACATTCGTACGTACAACCTCTTTTCTTCTAATTACTACGTGAAACCTCATTTCTTCCTAACAGTATATTTATTCTTCTGACGTACAATTTTACATTTTTTTAAAACAAAACGATAAAAGGAAACATTTCAAAATATAATAAAAATAGTAGCCCACTGGTACTCATTAGCCGCGGTAGCCTACATTCATAATTGATGAATGTAGTGACCAAAAATTTATTTGCAGTGGTTTTCTAGAAGATACTTATGTCTATTTATCTGTGAAAATACAGGGTGTAACAAGACCCTTCACGAAGCCGTCAACCAAGCATTATGTACATGAAACTAAGTAACTTTACGCAAAAGTTATTGCTGGGAAACGACTTTTTTTTTGGGGTGAGAAATCACGTTTTACGTTGGGACTCAATGTAACGCACCCAAAACATTGTGCTGATGGATGGATTGAATAGTACGGGGGTTGTGAAGGCGTTTAAAGTAATATTTTTTACATTAAAAAAAAACTTGTGAAAAAGTTGGAACTTTAACCACCAATATCTCCGTAACTATGTAGAAGGATCCCAGGTACGGTCAAAAAAAAAAGATCGCAATAAAATAAATATTTTCAAGTCTCATTCATATGTTGTATTGTTTTACACTCAAAAGCAAAACTTAATTTGTTTTTCATAGTCTAGTTAATGAAAACAAAGTTACTGCTACAGTTTGATGAAAAAGTCCCATATTATGATATTATCTCAAAAACTAAACATCGAATCTTAACCAAACCAATTTTGGTTGAAAGTTTTATTTACGTTCTATAATCCTACATTTTTCAGAATTTTCTTACTTTAGAAATTAGAGGGGAGGGACACACATTTTTCCAACTTTGGAAGTGTCTCTCTTTCAAACGATTGACTTTGAGAAAAAAGGGTTTTAGGAACCTAAATGTCATTTTTAAAGACCTATCTATAGACACTCCGAACGTAAAGGTTTCATGAACAAATCATTTTTTAGTTTCAGTTCTATTTATGGGGAGCCCCTACAATTTTTTTTTTTTAAATCTTAAAGCGTTTTGTAGAATACATCTACCTAATAAGTTTTAACTGTGTAGTCCTAATAGTTTCGGAATAAAGTGACTGACATACACGGAAAGACAGACAGACCGATAGCCAGGCAGACAGACATGGCGAATCTATAAGGGTTCCGTTTTTTTGCCATTCGGCTACGGAACCCTTAAAATGGACTATCACCATTTTTCTAAACGCTTAAATTATCTTAAAAACCTGAATTGCTATGAAACAATACTGAATGTCTTCATGAAAATAAAGCGGGTAGCTAGAATAAAATTCGTAGCCGATCCTTCGTAGCAACACACGCGTAGCACTTCTGCGTAGCGTTTATCGTGCTACGAGCTACGAGCGTCTACGACTATTATTATGTTGGCGTGTTGATTTCCTAACGCACGTCCTGAGAACAACGACTACTAACAATCTGCTAGCTGAAGGTCACGCCATTCACGCCACTGACGGAGCTCTGCCGGTCCTTACACATTTTCTTTTTAAACCAAATTTATTACGTAACCGAGCGGTTACCTTGTACGATGTATTAATTTAAACGAACTTTTGAGATGTATTGGTAATAATATTTCGTTTTGAACGAGGTAGCCCTTTAATGTTCTAGGGAGCAATATTTCGTGCAAAATTGTAGTACCTTAAGGAATTTGGTCCAAATGTTAATAAGCTATTAGGTATCGATCTACTAGGCGACGCCGTAGTTTACATTAAGGACGAGTTCATTTACTTTTGAGTCCTGAGATAATACTCGGTACCTCGTCAGTGATTACATCTGCGTAGATCTAAAGTAGAGACGATTATGCACAGATTACACAGACGTTCGAAATAAAAATTACCTTAACTTGAACGTTACCTACATTATGGTAGGCTCCATACATATCTTACTTATATTAGAAATGCGAAAGTTTGTGAGGATGGATGTTTGTTACTCATTCACGCGAAAACTACTAAACAGTTGGAATGAAATTTGGCACATAGATAGTTTATAGCCTGGATTAAAAAGTAGGATAGTTTTTATCCCGGTAATATGATCCCGTGGGACAGTTACCAAACTTCACGCGGGCGAAGCCGCGGGCATAAGCTAGTAAGAAATATTTCTATTGTAGGCCCTGTGATTCGATCAGATAACCGATTGTCTTGTTTAATAGGATTTTATAAATAGTAGGATTCTGGTACCCCGGCTGCTGACCGGCCGGCTTCGGGATGTGCATGCTGCGAGGTGACGCTGTGCGCGACGGTACGTGACTCGCGCGCGGTCTCCACTGACTCATGTGCTTGCTGCGAGGTGACACTGTGCGCGATGGTACGTGACTCGCGCGCGGTCTCCACTGACTCATGTGCTTGCTGCGAGGTGACGCTGTGCGCGACGGTACGTGACACCACTGACTCAGTGCGGTTTGGCACTTCGTATACTTGCCAATAACGTACGCCGATGTTATTGTGTTTGTCAACATATTTCATGGAAACCATGTTGTTCAAGAAATAAAGAAACAGTTGAGTTGACTAACCACTTATCAACGGTCATCAGTTATTTGACAATTGATTGCAAGCAAGTGTAGCAGCATTATACGACTATCGATTGACACAGGTGACCCATTGTAATAAGCGCGTCATGACTCGCCATTCAAATCGAACAACGACTTGATACGAGTCGTACTTTAGAAATGTTTCTTCGAAGGCAGACCACTGTTTACCCTCATCGTCGGCGACGTGGCGCGTGCGCGGTCACGTCCACATTGTCGTGTGTGTGCCGCCGCGATGCGGCCAGGCGGGCAGCGCTGACCAGCGGCCGCCGCGCGCCAGTGACCGCGCGCCGCCGAGCAGACCGGCCGCGCCCGCCACCACACGACACCACGCGAGCCACGCGCAACATGCGACGCCATGCCGCCCGCGCCCGCGCCCACTGACGACACGAGCGCCTTCACCGTCATCAACCATGAGGAGAGCGCCGCGGACAAGCTGCAGCCCGCGGCCGAGCCGGCGCCGCCGCGGGTTCACGTGGTGAAGCCAGTGCAGCGCGCGCCTGTGCCCCCCGCACCTATCGCGCCCCCGGCCGGTATGGGCGCACCTGCCACGCACACCATCCTCGACCCCAAGTTCTCCCGCGCGCTGGACTTTAAACTCCGCCGACTAAAAGAGAAAGAAATCCTGCAAGCTAATCTTCGCCGACCGACGCGAAATCGCACGAAGAACGGCAGCCTCGCAGCTTCTAACCCAAACGTCAGTTCGATGGAACAGACGCTGCCCAAAATTTTGAGTCAATCGCATCCGCGCATCAACATCATTGAGCCGAAGAGCGAGAAAAAGATATCACCCAAGATGGACAAGTCCCCATCACCGGGACGCAAGACCCGCTCGCGCAACGCGGCGTCCACGGACGGAGACAAGCCGCGGTTCGTGACCACGGTGCGCAGCGGACAGTTCCTGCTGCCACCGCCGGACGTGGCGCGCATCCTCGGGCTCGAGGCGCTGTACCCAGCCAAAGAAAGAGACAAGATAGTGTACTCGTACGCGAGCAAGCCGAAAGCGGTGGCTCCTCGGACCAAGCGGTCCGTTCAGGAAAAGAAGGAGAACATCATGCCGAACGGGGTTGTGCCGGAGACGAACCGCGCGCGCGCCGGCCTCCTGTTCGGCGGAGTGCGCGCGCTCGTGGCCGGCGTGGTGGGCATGCAGCGACTGCTGCCCGCGCCGCCTGCCATCTGCGAGTACGTCACTCCGGATGATAGATCAGCTGTCATGCACCTAGCGATGCACTGTTCCACATCTCATTTGTAACGTCGACACTATTACAACAGTTTATTCGAGTGTTCTTAGGCAACTGAGCATGACGTCACTCGTCACTCGAAATCTACCTATTAGGAACGCGAGTGTACTCGTTCAGACAGCTGGGAATGTATGTCTGCTGGCGGTGGCTGTGTGAGGGGCGGCGCGCCGCTGGTCGGTGGCCCACTTTCGGTCGAGGCGTGCGCCCTGCGAGGTCAACAACACTCGCTTAGTTTCCGTCACACTATTCGCTTATCTTATCTCGGTTTCG
Source organism: Eugnorisma glareosa (assembly GCA_947578425.1). Taxonomy (NCBI): domain Eukaryota; kingdom Metazoa; phylum Arthropoda; class Insecta; order Lepidoptera; family Noctuidae; genus Eugnorisma; species Eugnorisma glareosa. The sequence goes on from OX387961.1 coordinate 22,439,771, forward strand.
ATTCGTTTTAGGCATCCTCTACTCATTGAAATAAAGTTTGATATAGTCTTATTTGAAATTTTGCTGTACGAATATGACTCGTTTGACAATTTATGTGTTGTTTCTGTTGATTGAATGCATTAGTTTCCAATATCCGTATAATTATATGTTTGTATGTAAATAAGCCTAGCCCAAACGCAACATAAAACGTAAATTCAGTAGATTTTTTAATTGTAAAGAATTTTCACTCGTAATACTGATTAAGTTTAAACACTACGGTGCTGATACACCTGTGTCTTTGTTGTTACAGCGGCAGCATCGGCGGGGCGCAGTACGGCAACGTGATGCACGACAAACGCGTGGTGCGCGGCAGCACCATCACGTCGCACCCGCACGCCGCGGTACGTACTACAAACAGTTGACACAATGTCACAATCGTCACACTTGGTGCAGTACGACACACAGGGAACCAATATGCTATAGAGTTGCTCGAGCAAACTAATGACAACAGTATTTCACTTGTCGCTAAACCTTTACACAAGTCTAGCACTGTGTGTGTACTTTCCTGACGCACGGTGACATCATTGGAATGCTCACAGTACTAAATAGTGAGTGTAAAAAACCCTTAGCGAAGCCGGAAGGCACTTGTTCTCCCCGTCATGGGAATCATTTTTCGAGACCAAAGTTCCAAGTTTATTTTTTATTTTTAACACAAATTAACTTACTTTAAATATATCCATTGCCCCCTGTACTATTTAATACTTTGTATGGAATTTGAAGCCTGGAACGTGTGTTCCAGGCTTCAAATTCCATACAAAGTACCATACAAAGTTGAAGCCTGGAACACACATGCTACTAATAAGTATGCTTTCTTGCTACTAGGTAGCATGCTCATTGCTCTCTGTGCCTGTAAAATATTCATGCTCTTTTCGTATAGACATGCCAGTTGAATGCTGTTAAGTAGAACAAGAAGGAGAAGAAAGGGGTGAAGTGTTAATAAAACACAGTTTCTATTTACTACAATTTGTATTTTATCTTATGTACTTATGTTAGTCTAAGGTATAAGTATAATAATATCACAGTAGCCTGAAAATAAATGGATGTTGTTGTTAGAAGCATGCTCTTGTACAACTAGGTAGCATATTGTGTAGCTCGCTTTAAGCGGTCGGGCTTTAAGCAATAAAATTAGAAATACATATTCTAAAGGCGAAGTATTGTGTCCCGAAAGTACCGAAAGAAGCTGGATATGGTTTCGAAAATCATGGTTCCCAAAATGACGCAAATTTCCGAGATTTCCCGGTACTTTCGGTTCCGGGATTTCTCGGGACTATTCACTAATTACGACGCGATTCAACGAAGAGACCGTAACACCGTACGCCGAACTGTGACTATTTCTTACGTTATCATTCTCTTTGGTACATATCGCGTGTTGTTAGTACTCGCCGCAGGCAGCAGGCCAGGAGCCGATGACGTCACACTCATGAGTCACAGCGCCCCTCTACACTGCACAGACGGTCATTCGCCTTAATTAACCGTTGAAGAAATGTAAATATATTCCACTTATTTGACCCCCACCAAACTACAAGGTTCTTACTAGAAATGTTACTTGTAACATATTGTACGCTGCGAATTGAAACTAATAACAAGTTAACTCAATCCCAATTACAATATTTGCATAACAATATAATTGGCTGAATTTTGGGCTAAACAAATTTGAAGTTTTTGTTTTTGCCATCGATACGCTAAGAAGAATGTAATTACAAGTATAATTCGCTGTGAAAATCTTAATTTGGTACCTTGTAAATAACATAATTTAAAACAAGCATTTGCAAACATTGATTGGCATTAGAGAGCATAATCTGTTGGGCTACATCGCAAGCCCACTGCTGGGACACATCGCACACCCACTGCTGGGGCACATCGCCCATCCACTGCTGCGACACATCGCCATCATCGATGTGAGAGAAAGAGTGCCGTCATTAATGTGTGGTTTTGAGCCTCGCGTCAAGACTGTCTGGCATTTCCATTTGATCGGATTTTTCAACAGTTAAGGGATTTCTTTGAAGAAACAAAAAAGTTTAAAAGTATAATATCATCTAAAAAATCTCCGGTTTTTTCGAATTTCGAAATAATAGCTGTAATTTACCACGCAGGCCACGCCACCTAGTGCGAGTCGATGGTTGTAACATAATTATGGTGGTTGTTCTAGAACCATGAATTCGAAGACATGTTCGCCGTTTTTAAGATCAGTGGTGATTTAATAAATCGCCCAAACATAAAATGCCTGCCTGGGAGCAAACCCATGATCAGAGCTCGTAAGTTGGGGCTACGCTACCAAACAAGTAGATTTAGTGTATTGTATTGTACAATGGGCTGGTGCCCGCAACTCTACGTCCAACCGCATATTTTGGGTGCGGTAAGAATAAATTAGATTTCAAATTCTAAATCATTTAGTTCAATCCATATAAGATCATATATATATAGCATACATTTGAAATAATAATTAACAATTGTAAAAAAAAAAAAACAATCACAATCAGCATAAACAAAAATAATCAAGTAAATAATATTAATTGAAATTAAAAACAATTAGTGTAATTAGAATATCGAGGCATGTAACGTTGATGTGACTAAGTTACAAGTTGGAGTCGACACATCACATTCGGAGAAACTTGTTTATGTAAGTAACATCATAGCTGAAACACACTACATACTCACATGACATGTGTAGTCTATATACTTACAAAACAGGTATTAACTACAGATACAAAGTTGAACATCGTTGGCAGACCACAATCGACCACAACTTGGTAGTTGATGCTCTAGCTACAATAATACCAGCTTGTTATATTCCCACGAGTATTTCCTCGGCGTTTCACCGTCGCCTTGTTTCTGGGTGTTCCAACTGGCGAGCAGTATCTCTTGAACTACAGCTTTCAATCTAATGTATGTATGTGCCTACCTATTTGATCGCTGGAGGATTTGAGACAGGACTGCAATATTAATGTTTGTGAGAGGTATAGGCATGTGTTATGTACGAATTAGTAAATGAGGACATTATTTAAATATAATACCCGAAGCATTATGAATAATGACAAGTTATCTATCTAGTGATTAATTATTAACGAAACTTCAATATTTATCACAGTGCATTGATATGCTATCGTTCGGGCAATTTGATAATATTGGATAATAACAAACACGTGACACGCTAATCAATCAGAACGCACATTGTTATTAATACAACAATATTACAATGCACTCTTTGATTTATAATTTCACAACCAGCCAAACCCGATCTCAGGCTAAACTATTCGGGGGAAACCGACCATAACTAGTATTTACATGATTTAGGAAAAACGAAAATTTTATCAGCCTAGGGCAGGGGTCGGCAACCTGCGGCTCGCGAGCCACGTGCGGCTCTTTGGATGTGAAGCTGCGGCTCTTTAGTTCCATACACAAATATTATTTATTTTATATAAAAAAACGTTTAAAAATCGTTCTAAATCGATTAACAGGGATTAGTAAAAGTAAAATAAGAAGCCAACTAACAAATGAAAATTTAGAGTCGTGTTTGAAACTTAAAACAACAAGATATGAGCCAAAGGAGATGTTTCATTTTCGGCCATAAGATGTACATTTATCGAAAAAGAGGAAAAAATACCACGAATTTAGGAAAAATATTCTTTTGAGAATTTAAGCCTGATTTGTTGTGCATGAAAAGTAATAGTTTTTCAATTATTGCCATATTCTATTTAACATGGCGTCTTACTGTTTGCTTAGTCTGCTTTCGTTCTGAGATCATGTCACATAAAAACATACTATCACGTCGATGTTAAATATGAAAAGTATGTGTTCCTGTTATAAATAATAATTATTATACTCTTAGACATCATTTCCGACTAATTATAAGCAAGAGTGATGGTTTCATTGTTAAAAAAATGTAAATACAATAGTTACTACTTTTCTGTAGTGTACTTCCGGACGAAAAATTCAAAATGACATTTTGTTTTGACAAAACCCATCAGTGTCTATCAGTTAAGTCTCGTTCGTCACGACTTGGTTTCGACTTTCGTGGCTTTCGGTGTTATTTTACGTTCTCTCATTTATGTTTTGTTCCTACGACTTTTGCTTAGTACAATTATTATCAAATAGCAATTTCTAGGCTATGCAAACGTCATCTCTACAACTTGTCATAGCTGTCATAACACTCACGACAAACCTTAACCTTTCGTATGCCGAATATATAGACACAATTAAAAAGCTATTGTGTCTCGCGTAGATCCACGTTCCCGGCACACGAAGGGTTAAACTTTTTAATTTTTATTGTGTGCATAAAAACTATATATTATTATGTAAAAAATGTTTCTTTATTCTATTCAGGGGTTTATTTCCCAGCTTTTTTAAAACGTACATGTTATGGCCGGAGTCCTATACAAAAATGAAACATCTTCTTTATCCATTGAATTTGTTTGCTTAAATGTACGTTATTGAAGTACTTACAAGTTAGTGTTGTAAGTAAAGTTTTAATTTTTTACTTAAATAATAAGTGATTAACTAATAATAGCATTTAATTATACATAGCTTAGCATATATATTACTACTAATTTGTTGTTTTTTTTTTTCTCCAAAATCTTTATTTATGCAAGTACTATATATAGTTGGCAAGAATTTTTTTGTGGCTCTTTATAAACTGAAATTTTGTAATTAGTAATTCTTGACTCTTCCGACTCAAAAGATTGCCGACCCCTGGCCTAGGGTAATTTAGGAAGAGTCACATGTGTTGTATTTTTTTATTTGAGATAAAATTTAATAACCGAAACAAGCCAATTGTAATCAGTTAGTCTAATACTAGGGTTGCGAACCGTACTATAGTATATGTATAGTACTAGCTGACCCGCGCAACTTCGTCTGCGTCACATAAGAGTGGGTTAGAGAGACACCTATCGGGTAGGTAGTATAAGGGTCGTAGGCACCTATAATGAGAAAGTTATTTAAAAACTGCGATATCTCCTAAGATATTTATTTAAATCAAATGATGTAAGGGCGATTTTGTTCAAAATTAAATACTTGTGATGCATAACGTATTTATTTGGATACGGATTAATATTATCAATACCATGTTTTTAAAAACACCATCGCAAATAATACATTATTTTAGAACAAATCTGATTAACATAAAAAAGGTTATAGTGAACTTTTTATTAGGAACACATGCAATAATGTATGACCGTATTGTTGGAGCGCTCGAACGGAAGCTCTCAAAAGGAATAAAATTTCCCCGTTTTTGAATCATTTTTCATTGATGCTCCAGTTCTATTGCTCGTAATCGTAATGTTATACAGGATGGAATTTTTCAACGCCACCTGGAGGAAAGTACTCTAAATACTGGAGATAGAAAATGTTAATCAAAGGAAACATTCCTTTATTTTTTCAAAGAAATAAATCTGCATTCAATGTTTTTCGTAAATTCGCTTGCCACACTCGGAAATGGAACCGGCTAAATTCCAAAAAAAATACATCCTGTACTATTATGGCATCAATAGATAGGGTTAATCATAAGGATCAAATCTCTCTAACAAACATGATAAATTAAAGGAAAACCATGAAATCTTAACTAATAAATTCAATGGGATAAGGTAAAGCACTTTTACTCAAAGGTATATTGAATTCCTTATGTAAGTATTAATTAACTATTATCTTTGAGGTCGTTTATTTATTCAAATGTCGAAGAATGTATAATGTCGGAGTGTCAGGATTTACTCCGCTAGGCTTCTACATCATGTGGGCAGACGATGGGTTTCGTGCTATGAAAAGACACTGAGAGCGATACACATGTTTCTAGCAAAACTAACGAATTACTTGAAATTACAACTTAACACAATAACACTGGGCACAATGAATCAGACAACTGACTGTCGTCCTGGCTCAGAGTTTGTGACCATCTGAGCTCTGTAACAAGCACGCTATGGTGTGGGAAGACTTGTAAATAGGTCGCTTGATGTCACCACCGCGTACTTGTGATTCATTTTAAGCCAACAGTCAGTGTCTGATCGCGGCGGAATTGAGACCTCTTGGAACTACACCCGATTCATTGTGCCCCGTGTTATTGTATTAAGTTGAAATCTCAAGTAATTCGTTAGTTTTGACCAAACTCATTGTCTGCCCTCATGATGTAGAAGCCTAGCGGAATAAGTCCTGACACTCTGACCAGGGGCGTGCCGTACATTGAGGCAATTAAGCCAAGCTTACCTTACCATACTTAATAACTAAACTTTTCTTCGAAGCCATATTTATTTCATGTGAAAAAAAAAAAATATTTTGCGATCTTGAATGTTTTGCTTTTTATAATATTCGACGGTTGTAATTCGTTTTAATAATAATAAATCATTTATTGACAGATCATTCAATCCAATATGTTAGTAATACATACACATCTTAAACACTAGTGTTAGTCAGTGGCGTGCCTAGGGTTTCAAAATAACGCAAGCCCAATAAAATTTTAACCGATTTCAAAAAAAGAAAGTTCAGTTTTCGACTGAGTATGTAGGTACCTACGTATGTATCATCGCAATTTTCTCATAAACTACTGGTTAGGTACAATAAATTAAAAGTGAATTCATCCATCCATCTTCTTCTTTCCTCTTCTTTCTTCAATTTCACTCTTGCTTGTCGTGCGGTGAATGAGGTAACCAAAGCACACTGAAGGCATGCTAGTGCTAGATTGAATATAATGAACATATCAGCAATTGCATACCTCCGGTGGCTTTGAAAAAAGCCGTTTGGTTTGCTTCATTGCTTGAGGGAACAAAGTTATGGTAAGTAGTTGCTTCCTTCGTAACAGGGCCCAGGTTACAGACAAAAAAAAAATAACAAAAAAAAAGACGCTCTTGACCTTGTGTATTTCTCAGATAGATACGTTTAAGAGACGAAAAAGCACGTTCCGCGGAAGAACTTGTAGCCGGAATAGTTACAACAAGATACGCTAACTTTAACAGCTCGGGAAAGGCATCTTCGAGGTTATTCTCATGAATGAAATCAATTAATTCGAAAACATTACGATCTTTCAGATCAGGACTAGAATACAAGCAAATCAATTGGCTTTTATTGTTTGTTTGTCGAAATAGTTTGCATAAATGTCAAATAATGAATCTAATTCCTCTGTAGGAAAATGTGAGTGATATTTGTCAAATTTTTTGTTGTTGAGCAGTTGGAAAAACTTTAATTTATAAATTTCAGAATATCGGTCAGTAATTTCGGTATTAATGTTATCAATTACTTCTACAAAAAGTCGTCTGTATTCCGTTTTTGAACAGCGTACGTTGCGTCTCGAACGAGGAGCCGAGTTATTTTGCAACGTGTTCTCATAAATTTGATCAAATTTGGATTGACATTCAGCACGTAACCACGCCTGAAATTCCTTTATTTTATTAATACAATAACCGACATCAACTTGTGATTTTTGTAGAATATTGTACAAGCAGTCAGTTTTTTCAAATATCCGATGAAAGATAAAAAGAAAAAAATTGAAATTAAAAGATCGCAAAGTGTTTTTAAAATTCTCCGCAGCTAAAATCGTATCCCCGTCCCAGTTCTGTGGATTGTCGCACAGATCAGAAAACAACTCAATAAGTTTACTTTTTTGTTCAAAAACCGTGTTTACAACTCGCGACATGTATGTCCAACGAGTTGCGGGAGTATTAGGCAATTTTTTGCTGCAATGAGTATCGTAAAAAGCAGCTCGTTTTGTACTATTACTAAAAAAATTACACAAAGCCTGAAGGGCTGAAAAAAATAAACTAACCTCCTGAATTCTATTGCATGATTTAGACAACACTAAGGCCAAAATATGCGCATTACACCAAATGTAAATTGCTTGTGGACAAACATCTTTAACTTTTTGTTGCACTCCATTTCTTACACCGGACATTACACTAGCACCGTCATAGCTTTGCGCTACTAATTTTGCGATGCAATCATGTCTATTCAATAATTCTAAAATAATATTAGAGAGTGAGTCTGCTGTGCAACTTTCCGACACATTAAGAAACCCCGAAAAACGGTCATGAATTTCATTTTTATAATAATATCTGAGAATCAAGCACAGTTGTTCTCTACGACTAACATCGGGGGTTTCGTCAATAATAATTGAAACAAATTTTGTTTGTCTAACTTCGTAATCGATGCAAGTTTGCATCACATCGGCTACGGAATGAATAATATCGTTTTGAACTTTGTTAGATAAATAACTCGGCCCCGGTTTGTCACTTTCCTGATGCTGCATATGTTTTTCTAAAACGACATCGTATTTTGAAATTAACGAGACCAGTTCTAAAAAATTGCCTTTATTTAATGAAGTTTTGGACTCATCATGTCCTCTTAAAGGAAGTTCCTGTTGTGCTAAATGACAAACAATATCGACTAATCTTTGAAAAACACTATGGTTGTTTTCAACGCGCGTGTTATATTTTGAAATTTCCTCAGATAACTTTCGTGATATAGATGTCTCAATTCGTTGTTTACCAAAATTACCGAAAGAAACCATTGCACACAGGTGTTTATGGGAATTTGCGTGCCTTTTAATGGCGCCAGATATGTTATTTAAATCATTATAACCAGATGTATTCCAAACGGAATCTTCATTCGAAAAAAATATGCAGCACCAGCAACACAACTTATTAGTATGCGAACAGCCAACAATCCAACTAGTTTTATACACTGATCTATTAAATTTTCGTTTATGCGATTTACTAGTCTGAGAAATACACAGATTAGGCGTCGGTTTTAATGAAGAAATTAACTGTTTTTTCTGAGCAAAGTTTAAAGATTTTACCTTATCTTCGCCAATCAAAACTTGAACGCATTTTAAATCCTCACAAGGTACAATTACCTCCATTGTTGTAGGTAAGTCACCAAAACAATTGTATCACTGAGGAAATCTAAGAAACAACACACAAAATACTTTAACAACAAAACCTTTTTCCACTCAAGCAAATGAAACTGAAGTTAGTTGCACTCTCGGATGTCGGGAACTACTCAGTGTTGTCATTTAGGCAAAAAAAGTCGCCAGGTATATGAAAAATCTAGCTAGATGTCGCAATTTTTTTATTTTTAAGATATTGCTTGAATATTTAATTTCGTTATTTTAAAAAGTCGCTAGTTTTTATTGTTGCTAAATGTTAAAAAAGTTTCCAAACTCGTTAAAAATCTCCCAGATCTCACAACGTGGCTAAAACGGCAACACTGCAGAGTTGGCAAGCTGACAAGGTCACGCATACGCGTGCAACTTCATACCGAAAGCCTGGCTTGAATCTGCCATAGTGATCGATTTGTTCTATGCACAAGGTCTAACTCGTTATACGTGTTGAGAAATTGAGATCGGGTTCGTGGTTATTGATGGATAAACACTTTAACTTCCAGCATTTATTATAAAGAAATAATATTACTATAGCAGTACACATTTGCAGACGATCACCATGACATCGTACCATAGACTAGCAAGAAGTAGATCATAGAGTATGTAGATATTAGTTAGTGATGTAGGCACATCCCGCCATAGATCAAACAGGCACTAGTGATGTAGTTTGGATTACATATCTCAACACTCTTCCTCAAATTGAACAATTTTTACTTATTTTAAATTTGCAAAACAAAACAGTAAAACATACTTCATCATCCATAAGATTTTTAGAACATAAACTGGTTTACAAAGTATGCAAATTTTTCTTTACACAAACTCTTAGTCATTAAATCAGCTAAATTATTATTAGAACTTACATAATGAATAGCAATTATGTTTTTACTTATAACATCCTTTATAAAATGATATTTAATATCGATGTGTTTAGCCCTTTTGGAATTCTCAAAGCTTTTGGAGATTAAGATGGCACTTTGATTATCAACAAAAAGTTTTACATTAGATAAACAGTTTAGGTTATTTGCAACTCCTATAAGATTTAGGACTTCTTGTGTAGTAGTGGCAGCCGCCACATACTCTGCCTCCGCCGTTGAGAGTGCCACACACCCTTGTTTCTTTGAAAACCATGCGATTGGATTACTTCCATGTAGTATTATTCCTCCACTCACACTTTTTCTGTCTTTGTTATCTCCTGCCCAGTCTGCATCCGAGTAGGCATATAAATCGTAGTTCTTACTCTTCCTGAATATTAATCCTTTTTCCTTTGTACCTTTTAGATATCTGAGTATTCTTTTAGCTGCTTTCCATGTACTTTCATTTGCTTTATCTAGATATCTGCTTAAATAGCTTACTGAGTATGTTATATCCGGTCTTGTTGATGTAGTCAAGTAAAGTAGACTTCCTATTAGTTCTCTGTATCTTTCATTAATATCTTCTTTATTTTCTTCTTCTGGTATTTTAAAATTTGTTTCCATTGGTGTTCTCATTTCTTTACATTCTGACATATTAAATTTATTTAACAACTTCTCAATTAGTTTTGTTTGTTTTATTTCTATTGTATCTTCCTTTCTAGTAAATTCTACTCCTAAAAAAGTTTTAATCTCTCCAAGTTCTTTTGCTTTAAATTCTTCTTTTAACTTCTTTATTATTTCTTCACAATTTCCAATTAGTATTATATCATCAACATATAATATTATCCAACAATCTTCTTTGTAGTATAGACAAGTATCATATGCTGATCTTTTGTAGTTATTCTCTTCCATGAAATGATTTATTCGTTCGTTCCAACACTTCGGTGATTCTTTTAATCCATACAGTGCTCGTTCTAATTTTAATACGGTATTTTTCTCCTTTGTTGTGTAACCTTCTGGCGGTTTTATGTATATTTCGGATTTTACTTTACCGTTGAGGAAAGCTGTGGGTATATCCAATTGTTTTATAGGTAGGTCTTCATTCACAGCTTTAGATATTAACATTCTTACTGTTGGTGCTCTAGCAACCGGTGAGTACATTGTTTCATATTGATTTTCCTTTAGTTGAAATCCACGTGCTACTAGTCGTGCTTTCTTTGTTCCATCATCTTTTTCTTTAAATACCCATTTTGTATCTATTGTTTTCTTGTTTGCTGGTAATTGTACTTCTTTCCATGTTTCTAAGTTTTCTAATGCTTTTAATTCTTTGTGTACAGCTTCTTTCCATTCTGTATTTTCCATTGCTTCTTCAAACGAGCTTGGTATTACATTTAGACAAATAACTACATTAGTTTCATAATCTTCTAAATATGTAGGAGGTTTTGTTATTCTTCCATGTCTAGTAGCTTTTCCTTGTTCTATATGTTCAGTAGGTTCTTCATTTATTGTAGTCTCATGTTCTCTTTCATTATTTTCTGTAATCTTTTCTTCTTCTAAATTGTATCTTTCTTCCTTACTTTCTTTGTTTTCTTTATACTGAACATCACTTTCATCAAATCTAACATCTCTTGATACAATAATTGAATTATTTTCTGGATTCCATAATCTATATCCAACAGTATTGTAGCCAACCATTCTAGTTTCTTGCGCTCTTTTACTCAATTTGTCTTGTCTTGGTATAATAGTAGCCCACGCTTTAGAGCCAAAAACTTTCAGTTTTGATAAGTCAGTTTTTCCATATTTCATGAAGCATGGTGTCTTGAAGTTAATTGCCCACGAAGGTGACCTGTTTAATTGATAGGCAGCACATTGTATTGCTTCACACCATAAATACTTAGGCAAATTAGTTTCTGCAAATAAAGTTCTCGTTTTATCACACAATGTTCTATTTAACCGTTCGGCAACACCGTTTTGTTGCGGGGTATAAGGTAGAGTATATTCTAAACTGATACCTTTATTCTGATAGAAGTTTCTCACTTTATTTGCTGTATACTCTGCACCATTATCACATCTTATTCGCTGTACTCTATTTCCAGTTTCATTCTCTAATTATATAATATAATTAATAAGCTTATCTGTTGCCTCTGATTTGTTAACTAGTGGGTATACCACACAGAAATGAGAATAGTCATCAATTATAGTCATAAAGTATTTCTCACCGTTGAGTCCACAATTCTTGGCTGGTCCTGCAATATCTGTATGCAACATCTCCCCTACTGCCTTTGACTTTGGTCTTGGTGTCTGCTTAAAAGGTCCTCTTGTTGCTTTTCCTTCCATACAGGGGCTGCAAACTTTATTACTCATCGGTAATTGCAAAATACCCAAACATTTTCTATTTAAGTGACCTAACCGTTTGTGCCAAAGGTTAGAAAGACCATCAACACATTGATTATTAGCTTTACTAATGTTACAGTTTTCATTATACAAATAGGCATTTAATTTATATAATTTTCCTTCAGAAAAACCAACTAAATATGACTTTTCATTTTTTATCACAACTTTGTTTTTATTAAACTGAACATAAAAACCTGCTTCGGTTATCTTTTTGACTGACAGTAAGTTATAAGTTATATTTTTAACAATCAACGCTTCTATATTTATATTCAAATTTTTATATTTTATTTTTTTATTACCTTTTTTATTAGTTGAAATGTATTGACCATTAGCCACAAATATTTTTACACTTTGATCTAATGTTTTTACTTCTGTCATGTATTTTTCAAATTGCTCACCAACTACACACATCAAACGTGTCTAGGGATCAAGCATTTTTATGTGGATTTCTTGAGATTGAGATGTGGCTTTGTAATAAATTTATGATTTTATAAATTTATATGGATCCTTTTTGGTGCATTTCATAATTTGAATCAGGAACTGTGAATCAAATTCGAGTAAAAGATGAAAATCAGCTGTCAATATTTTCCCTATAAAAACATACAACGCATTGAAGACATTATTAGTGCTACTGTTTCCCTACTACTGATTAAAACCAACGTTATTATGGAGCGGCGACGTCATTTAAGCAGGGAAGAAATGCTCAGAGCCGTGGGAATGATAGAAGTTGGTTCCCGGCAACGTCTTCAGGGAACTTAATTAGCGACCAAACAGTCAGAAACCGCTTGCATGAAGTGAACCTTCATTCCCGAAGACCGCTACGGGTACCACCTATAGCAATGCACAATCGTAGGATACGATATCAATGGGCTCTTGAACACAGAAATTGGGCAGAAGAACAATGGCGTTTCGTGTGCTTTTCTGATGAGTCTCGTTTTGGTATGAGACCGGATACAAGACGTATACGACACTGGAGAACCCCTGGACGCCAACAGCGATTAAAATCCTGCCAGGAAGTCCATCCTTATAGTGGTGGAACCATCATGGTATGGGCGGGTATTTGGATCGGCGGAAGAACTGAGTTGATTTGGATCAGAGGCAACCTCAACGCTCAAATTTATGCTGAGACGATTGTATCAGACGTCATCGTTCCTCTACAAGTGCAAATCGGTCCCTTATTTCAGTTAATGCATGATAATGCACGACCGCACACCGCAAGAGTTGTAAGACAGACTCTCGCCGCAGCTAACATCAATGTCCTGCCCTGGCCTGCTCAGTCGCCAGACTTGAATCCGATTGAGCATGCATGGGATATGCTACAGAGAAGAGCTCTGCCGAATATGGAGGGTATCCAGTCGCAAGAAGACCTTTTTTTGTTGTTGCAACGAACATGGGCGGCCATTCCACAGCGTGATTTGGATGAACTCATTTTGAGTATGCCAAACCGATGTTCTTGTGTTGTTAGTGTTCGCGGTAGAAACACGGATTATTAATTGTTTAAGTTACCCAATAAAATTTTAAAGAAAACTGTTATTTCAGTCTTTTTTTCGAACTTTTGTGTTAGTGGTTCAAATGTCAAAAATCCCTTTATTAGGAAAATGGCAAATTTCTTTATTAATGCAAAGGTGACTTGGTTTATCGTTACTGTGACAAACGAAAACACTTTATTTGATGAATCCTTAAAGAAAATTTTAATTAATATCAATCAGGAGAAAAGTTATTGCAAAAATATATGTTGATCCCTAGACACTTTTGATGTGTGTATGTGTTGAGTACACCCAGAGTCCACTATGAAAGTAATATCAAAATTATTGTCACCTGCACTGAGAACATTTTCGGAAGCAATAAATGCTATGTCCGATTTACTCACTAACGATGAAGCTTCCCGCCTTTGTCCACGAAATCTTCGCCCTTGAAACCTTCTTCCTCTGCGACCTCGACCACCTCTTTGTCCTTTATCATTTGAATCCTTCTTATTCATTTCACATTCATAAGATTTATGACCTTCCAATCCACAATTGTAACATGAAAATGCCTTCTATTGACAATTCCCTTCAGCGTTTATTTTTGTTTCTGCATCTAACAATCTGGCCTTCACAAAATCAAAGCTTAAACCTTTTTCAGTGGCCATGGTTTCAATAGAGGTTATGACGTGGTCATATTCTTTAGGTAACGATGATAGAAGGTAGCATATTTTGTCATCCTCCGGAACCTTTACATCTATGGCATTTAGATCACTGATTATTGAAGAGAATTTAATGAGGTATGACTGAATAGGCTCATTGCATTTTAGTGAAATTAATTTTCTTTTTAAATGAAATTTGTTGTATACGCTTTTTCTTTCAAATACGCCTTCAAGTAGCGTCATCATTTCCTTCGCTGTAGCGCCATTTTTTATTATTTCTATGTACTTATCTAAAACACATTGCGCTATTAACGCCCTCGCTTTTGCGTCGTCTTTCGTAAATTTGTCGCCTTCTTCTTTTAATGTTAGTACATACGCAACTTGTTTTTCCTCCAGAATCAGTTTTATTCGAAACTTCCACGAACTGAAGTTTGAGTTTTCTTGTAAGCACGGCAATAGAGACAACGTGCTTGCGCTTGCGGCCATTTTCTTGATTTTATATTTCTTCTTTGGATCGCAACCCAATTTCCATCAATATCAATAACTAACCAGTAACCAACCACGCTCTGCTACCATGTTGAGAAATTGAGATCGGGTTCGTGGTTATTGATGGATAAACACTTTAACTTCCAGCATTTATTATAAAGAAATAATATTACTATAGCAGTACACATTTGCAGACGATCACCATGACATCGTACCATAGACTAGCAAGAAGTAGATCATAGAGTATGTAGATATTAGTTAGTGATGTAGGCACATCCCGCCATAGATCAAACAGGCACTAGTGATGTAGTTTGGATTACATATCTCAACAATACGGCACATTGCTATAATTGCGAAAGTGACAGATATAGTATTTGAAAGCCCGGTAAAAGCCGGTGCGTGTAAGCGAGATAGCTATATGTAGATGCTACAAATGCGAAACTCTGCGTGCGAACAATCGCGATGTGTAGTAGTGTAGCATAGGTAGATACTTTGTGTTATTTTGATAAGAATTAAGCGCGCGATTTTTTAAATAGTTCGGGTTTGATATTGATTCTCTATCGAGCATTTTAGTAAGGCAGGCTTTTGGGCTTATATGAAGGTACCGCCACTGTATGTCCCCTGTCCTGGTCTTCACAATAGGTACAACAATTGTATCCAGTAACTCCTGAGGTAAGTAAGAACGTCCCAAACACAAATTGAACAACATAGTCAACACTCTCGGCAGATATATACCAGCATTTTGAAGGTGCTCGATGCTAAGCCCATCATGACCAGGTGATTTCCCCTTCTTTATCATATGTATATTAGTCTATAAGGTATATATCTATGGGGCCATAGAAGCCTGAAAATAAATAGATGTTGTTGTTGTTGTTTACGGGTGCGAAACGTGAAAGGTCACAAAGAACATCTCACGCCGAATCCAAGCTTTCCTCAACCGCTGTCTTCGTCGCATCCTCGGAATTTACTGGCCCATGACCATCTCCAACGTAGAGCTTTTGGAAAAATGCCACGAGAGCCCGATCGATCGCCAGATCAAGCGTCGCTAGTGGAGATGGATTGGCCACACGCTCCGAAGGGACCCCGATCACATACCCAAACAAGCTTTGGACTGGAATCCCCGAGGTAAAAAAAAAAAACGTGGCCGTCCCCGTCAAACCTGGCGTCGCACCGTGTTGGCAGAAGCGGCGAGCATCGGAATGACGTGGAGCGAGGTGAAGCGTGAAGCTCAAGACCGATCCCGATGGAGGACATCTGTGGACGCCCTCTAGAGGACGTAGGACATTAACTAACTAGACAAATTAGTTGTAGCTTGTTCACAGACATAATCTAAGTTTCCTAAAGTCAGTATAATTGACAAATTGAAACATGCGGAATAAAGGTTTATTCAGAATTACCAGGAGTAAGAGGTTTATTCTTACTTACAAATAGTTTGTTGACACCGATCAGCTGACTGGCTGGTAATGTGTTCATTTCAATTTGAAAAGTTCGGTTTTTAGTATCAATTATTTAAAAAATAACATTACTTCTGAACATGTAGAGATGGGATTAAAAAACCCTTGCCATATCGCTTGTTATCATCCAAAGAAGCCGTGCCTTTGGTATGTATATACCCTTTCTGTTACAGGCTGTATAGGAGAGTATTGAATGATTTCCTCTGATTTTCGATCCCCCAACACAAACCGATAAACAAATATTTAATTACATTCGTTGTCACTCTAATAACAATAGAATCACACTCTATTTTTAAAGAAAAGTGATCGGACCAAAACGAATCGTAAATCACTTTAACTTTTGCAATTGTTGTCCCTGCCAACTGTGTCACAAGACAGTGGTCATGCCAACGCTTACACCCGTGTGCGTCACTGCTATAAGTGTAAGTTTGCGATGACTCACCCGGGTGCGCGTTAAAATCTCCCCTTTTTCGCCACAATATGGCAAGACCTCCGCAAGGTCTACCTTTACAAATACCAGCCAAGTGTCCGCTGAAGACTCCGCAGTGTAACTAAAGTCTTGGTCTATATTTTCCAGAAAGGATAAATCATGTGGATATAACCATGTTTCTTGTAACAAAATAATGTCAGTTGTTTTTCATAGTAAGCGCACACAGTTGACAGATCTCTTAATATTTTTACAGTTGAATGTTAGAATGTACTTCCGTCTTGCCTTCCAATCTTGAAGTGAATAAAGCGACGAAATGTTCATATAAGGACGTGCCTTTACATTAACTATAGACTGATGCCATAACATGTATCCTAACTTCGTCAAAAGTAAAATATTGTAGTGAGTTTACTGACGAAACTACGGGCCAAAAATGCCAAAAACTTAATAACTTACCAAAGAAGAAGGGGCAGGGTCCATACAAAATTAACCTACGTTCTACAGCAAAGAAAGGTATCTCAAAATAATTATAAAAATGGGCATAAAAACATGGCATACTTCCAAACTCCATTCTTACAGTCTTAACATATAAAAAAAATGCTATGAAAATTCGTTCAGGGGCGGTAATATCTACAATACGAAATACTTGGTTATCTTGACTTGACTACAATTATTGAGTTCCATCGTTAAACAACTGAAGTTTTTATGCACTTGTAACGTTTGACCACCGAACATCGAACTAGTGAGAATTATAACTTAATTGTTGAGTAGTAGGTTCCTCTCAAAATACTGTCATACGCATATTGAACACATACTAATACAGTTGCCATGCTTGGGTCGAGGTGGAAATTTAATTATTGCTGCAGTTTATAGACCTCCCAAAACACCTGAAAGCATATATGTTGAATATTTCGGTCCTGTTTCCTGTTTCGCCTGTCCAGGTGCAGAAGGCGCTTGGTCAGCTTCGTATCCAGGGATGGCATGGCGGCCTTGGATTGCCTACACCCTGGAGTCGAGGTCCACCATTTCTCCGCTTGTGTTTGAGTGTGATCCTTTAACCAACTCCTTAGCTGTTTGAAAGGAATGAGCACAATGAGTTCGGGTCCGAAGGCTTTAGTGTTGCAACCCCTCCTGGCGAGTTCATCAGCTGCATCGTTTCCAAGTGATCCATTGTGTCCTTTAATCCATCGTAGTGTCACAGTGTTTCGGTTTAGTACCGTAACGCGATCTAGGGCATTATGGCATTCCAGTATTAGTCTAGACGTGAACTGTTTTCTCTTTAAGGATTGAAGAACTGAGGCACTTTCGGAGACTTCCCTGACCTCTATGGGTGTGTCGCTTGGATAATGTCTACACACATGTGTAGTGATTGCCTTTCTTTCATTAATAAGACTTTCGCGATTTCCAAAAAGGGTCTCCGGCACAGTAAGATTTCTTAGGACTGCCGTCTGTACGATTCAAGCTAAGGTGTAATGGGACAAAGTTCTACAAGAGGCATTCACGATCTTTTTTCAACATTCGCGAAATAGTCGCTCCGCTTGTTTGAATGATAAAGCAAGTCTCAGGTTTGAATCCCCAGTTAACAGTTATACCAAAAGCGCAGCTAAAATGGTTTGTAAAATAATTGTTTAAGGTCATCATCCCAACAAGCTCATATCACTTTTTCGCCAGCAGATGAAAAGATTTTTGTCAAATAAAACATACGGAAAACCAGCTTTTTCAACTCAAAAATCAACAGAAGGAATGGTTGTAGAGGCTTAGTGCCGTAGAAACAAATACTCAGCTGACTTTCTCAACACTGGTGACATGTTTTTTTTTCGTTGGACTTTCGTTGACTTTTGTTTTTGGGCCGAAAATGAATGATCTCCTTTCTGAATTTTAAATATGGGGTTACTTTTGAGGAGTAAATTAGAAGGAAAAATAAAGGTTTGCATACTATATCTTGTTAGATATCAAATCAAAGGACTCATTGTGAGCATCTCTATTTTTATAATTTTAAAGTAAATGGTTTTGAAGTTATTTAAGAAAATAGCCGAAAATTTACCATCCCCTTAACTCCAAAACAAGAGGGCCGAAAATTTAGAAAAAAAAAATTGATTATTTACAGAAAAACCTACATATAAGAAATCTATGGTAACCAATTTGGGTTCGATTTAAAACAACTTCCGGAATGTTGATAATGATCGTACGGAACCCTCTCCACGCGAGTCGAACTCGCACCTGTCGGGTTTTTTATTGATGATCCTTTTCTTTGAGACATAAAATAAATCAAATCAATCGACATTTTTATCTGTTTCAGATGTAGAAATTACGTCTGATAGTTACTTTTTGGGCCCCAAAACGAATAGAGAAATGAACATTAAATATCTAATATTTTGATACTTTTTTATATAATTCTATTTATCTAAATTGCTTTTTTATCTGTTTAAATTTCACCCACAAGCCAAGGACGAACACAATTAATAAAAGTTTTGGAAAATCAAAATGTACGCCGCGTAGTCAACGTAGCTAGCTCCACTACGCGGGGTTCCTATTTCGGTCTGCATGGTTTAAAGTAACCTGGGGTGCCCCAAGTCCCGTGCTCGCTTCGCTCGCTCTTGCCAAAAAGACCAATAACTAAAAAAGAGGATCAAATATTATTTTTGTATAATAAATATTAATTGAGTATGTTTAAACATAACTATCATGTTACCTTGAATGCAGTTCATTTATATTTTATCCGTAGATCAACTAATACAGAGGCAATCATTAATATAAAGATTCAGCATAAAAAATACATCATTTATTTTTAAAAGTGCTCGTTTACAATAGATCAATTTGATTTATCCCATTTTAAATCCTGCCGAATAAGTGATAGAAATGATTAAATTATATATTCAACCATTCAATCAAATTAACCTCTCTTATAGGGCACTTCAGTTCTTGGACAAACTAGTGACAGTAAAGACATTATGTACATAATTATAATGGCCGGGCATTATGAATAATGCCCAATTAATGACTTGGTCCATAACACATATACATGTGAACGCGCTTCGCGGTTCTCGGTGCAGCCGGACCTCCGGAACCTCGTGCCACGATCGATGACAGCACGTGAACTATGACGTGAATCATGTTAGAAGCGCAGCCATCGACAGTGACTCACCGAACTCGCGTCCTCTGTCCCACGTAGCGATTAGTCGTGTAGACGATGACCTGTCCGAGCGAACTTAGCGTAGAATAGCTAAAGTACCGACGCCGCTGCACTAGGCATTTGACAATTCTTATTTTTACAGTGAAATGCAAGTTACTCATACTTCTTGTGATTGACACTACCTACTTTAATAGAGTAGAGTTTGTACAATATACTGAAACGAACTACAATCCCGATGGGTTACCTTGACTTGTCGACTCAGATAGTTTTGAAAGCACTTGATAATGAGAATCCCCAATCTCTTAAGCCGGCAATACATGTGGTCTATAGTTGCCGACCGAAGACGAGTAAGTACCAATGTATAAACCGCCATTGCGTGTCGTTGCTCGCCTGGATGGACGAGTGCAGGTGAGCACCGACATGATTGTATACGCTTCGTTTAGTATGCCTTGCCACCACTAGGGATAGCTCAACGCGTCTCACTTCGGAACAGTCGGTTTTTCTGCACAAAACAAAGGCATTTGTCGACACTCGGCCAACATGTGGATAAACACTGTTCTAAACTTTCACGGTTTACAACTACACATAAACTGTCACTTACGGGATTTCTTCCGTGGCGCATTCTCCAGTCAACCTACGATCATGGCGCTTGCAACAGCGTCGAAATATCGGGAGCTCAAAATGAAAGACAATCACGGAAGATATCCCGTAAGTGACAGTTTATGTGAACATGTGGATAGCTCCACAAAACTCGTGGACATTGGTAGCTGGCATTGGTATCGTTCGTACTTCACCTATATGAAGATTGTAGCACTCGCCTTGCAACAAATTGCCTGCGCTCGCGCAACGCGTAACGACGGCTTTAAATCTGATGGAAATTCATAGAGAGGACTTGACTGGAGACTCTACAATTTGGCATTTTAAATTGATTAATATTTGTCAATGTCGGTAGACATAGGTATTGTACGCGGCTAATTGCTACCGGCATCGGCATTGAGTTCGCAAGGCAGAGACCAAAATTGCAGTAATCAGCTAAATTATGCAATAAATTATGTACAAGTTGTTCGAATGTGCATCGCTTGGCCGTGCGGGCGCTCGCTCATGGCCGGTCCTCCGATTGGAATGATATTAATAGTAAAAGTTACGCGTAGTATGCTGGAGTGGGTGGATGCTGATTATTCTAGTATAGAGTCACCGTAATTTTCTTTTATCGTCCTGTTTCCGGTAATTCTGTTTTTTGAGAATACAATATCTTTAAACCTGATTCTAAACTATTATTGCATTAAAATACTTATTGGAAAATAGAGCAGCATTAATATGGGTGATATTGATCAACAAACTACTCGTAGCTAGACATTTCGGTTTTGGTAGTGATGTATACTTGATCTTAAAGAAAACCTGGTGTAGCAATGAGTTTTTCGTTTCCAGGGAGACGGCATCGAGAGCATGGCGGCGCGCGCAGCGCGCACGCGGCGTCGCGCTCTGGCGCGTCGGGCGGCGGCCGCGCGCCTGCGCCCGGGCACTCCGCCGCCTGCGCCCGGCCGCTGCCACCACCCCATTCAGACCGAGTACTATCTCGAGGAGGTAAACTATTGCGTTGTATTTATACGTGGACATTATTCTGATAGCACGTTCGCAATCGATCATGAAGGTTGGTTTAAACTAGTTTTGTACGGCGGCGGAGGCGGAACTTCCACAAGAAATCATACCTACACCTCCGCTTTCGCCTCCGTAAGTTTTTTGCGGAGTTATAACGGAGTTTGCCTCTTTTTGGTTTGATTCCCGGTAAAAATTTCTTTAATAACAGCTAGCGGACCGCCCCGGCTTCGCAGGGGTGCAATATACTTTTTTTTTGATATCCTACATTGTGTCCCACTGCTGGGCAAAGGCCTATAATAGCAATATACATACAAGGTGTAAACAAACCCTTTACGAACCCATCAACAAAGCATTCTGTACAACGTTTGTTGCCCGTGGCACTACCAGTATTGGATCTCGCTCTCTTGGATCCAGCTAAAGGTGCCAGCCCTGATAACATATCATCTGAACAATGAGTATAACTACCGCATACGGGCCGGTTCTTCCCGGTTCTGAAAAAACCGGAAATTCCCGTAAAAAAATCGGTTATTTCGTATAGAACCCGGTCTTTCGGGTTTTCGTATTTGTTTGTTTCTTTTTTAAATCCATTAATTATTGATCTCTGAAGTGTGAACTTCGCAAATCAGACACACAACACGTCGTAGGTAGTTTAAAATGTTGAAACGTGAGTAAGTCAATTTTTTCTATTATTCCCATGACTTATTCATCTAAAATGTATTCTCACAAGGATAAATATAATTGGTAAAATTCTCATTCTAAAGTACCCATTGTATAATTTTTTGACGAAAAGACTCGCTTCCCAAATGCGGCCCAGCTCAGCTGGATTCTTCTGTTATCCTTCCTCTCAAAGTTGTTCTTACCAAACTGCAGAGTTTGCCCGAGGTTACATTCTCAAAACAACCTCGAGAGGACCGCCATTGACAACAATAGATCCTGGGGTGACGAATTCGTTGAACATAACCTGGGTTTTGTCAAGTTCACTCTGACACCAATGCGAATTGAAGAAACAACTAGGCTATATAGTATTTGCTGTAAGTCGTGCAGCGATTCAGTCAGTATGGTGATGTCATCTGCAAATCTCAAGTGTGAGATGTACTCGCCTTAGAAGTTAATGCCATTCCCAGTTCAGCGTCTTAAACACATCCTCCAGTTTGTTGGTGAACAATATCGGTCAAATTACGTCCCCTTGCCTCACCCCCCGACACAATGACATATGCTCTGTCTGCTGGTTCTGAGTTTGGACGTTCATTATTTCTGGCGTTTTCTCAAAGACTTTTCAGCACTTGGAAGTATCGCCAGTCTACTTGGCATCGCTGCAGAGACATCAGAACAAACTAGGTCTCGATAGAGTCAAAAACCTTCTCTCATAGTCCACAAATGCAAGACACAAAAGCCGATTATACTCTTCGGACGCCAGTATAATTTGCCGAACAGTGTGAATGTGATCTCTGGTGCTGTATCCTCTTCTAAACCCGACTTGTCCGGTGGCTGAAAGTCGTCGAATCTTCTCGCTAGAGGATTTGTGACGACTCTTACAAACAGCGCAAACATATGGCTAAGGAGCGAAATGGGTCTGTCATTCTTTAGTAGGGTTTTGTTCCATTTTTCAAAGAAAAGAGCGACCACGTTCTTTCTCCACGCTTCTGGATTCTCCCAGAGAACAGTGTGACTGTTCCTAAATTACCCTAGGCTGATAAAATTTTAGTTTTTCCTAAATCATATAAATATTAGTATTATTCCCTAGTATTCGTCCCTGACTGGTCTTTCCACCGACTAAGAGAACTGAATTCCTTAACATAAAGAAGTCCATTGCCTCGTATCATTATTAGTACAAGGAAAGGATTGAAAGATATAGTAAATCAGATTAGGGAATTCATAGTTATTGAAATATATTGAAAGTGGTTTCAAAAGGGTAAAACATAAATGGGAGATGCAAAGTATATTTATAAGCAACCAATAGTTTTTGTAAATAACCGTTACGCTAGTGTAATAGGTAATTGGTCATTCGTGACTACACGATACTTCATATCTACACCTGGTGCACTCAGAGCAACACTTCCATAAGTGACTTAGGCGGCTTTTCAGCGGCAATGCGTCGTCATCATGCTCCTAGTGAGCATCGTCCCTAGCAGTTCTTTCGAACTGGTGAACGTGACAAGGGCGGCTTTTCAGCGGCAGAACGTCAATGATCATGCTAATCAGTAGTCATGGTCCCTAACAGTCTTTCGACTGGGTATATAATAGTTGTGGTATCAAACCATTCCAATCCCACCCCATGGATCATGTGCTCTTTTTGTACAACTAGCGCATCTAAAAGACACGTGCTTGTGTCAGCCTGACCGAATCATTTGTCAGAGATAAATAACATATTATTCTTGAATCACTATATGGTTGATCATAGTAGGGTTGAGACTCGAAACTCAAAAGGCAAATTGGCTGAATTGTTGGTCAGAGCTAATGAATACATATAATTCAAGAATTAACAGATAATAGAGATGATAATAAAAACTCAATAACCATTCCACAATAGAGTTGGGGATCAACTCTATTGCAACTCTATAGACAACCCCAAAAGCGCCCACCCTTCACCACTTCCTAGTGTTGGAGCTAAGGAGAAGAAGTGCCGCAACAAACTCCTCAGCAACACGTTTCTGTCTGTGTGGTTTTAAGGACTTTAATCACAACATCAGCCTAGGATAATTATTGTATAACAAAGAACTCACCCAGTCGCTCACCAACAAACACACACATACACACAGGGCTTCTAACCCAACTAAATTTAACTTATTCGATAATTATCGCACTCTTGCGACAACCCACTTGGACATAGACTCTCGGTATTCACTATTCACCAATTCTCCTAACTTAACTAATAAGATAGCCTAGCATCTATATCGTCCGGACCCTATAGCGGTGTCAGACCGACTGTCCCTCGTTCACCACACTTCCTCCGGGCTCAGCTTCTCTAAAAACACCACGCATTTCTTCCCAGAAATGGTTTAATGGTCTTTCTTGTACAAATGTCTCAATTGTTTTAAGTATCCCTTAGGATGCTTTGACCGTGATATAATGCAACCAGATGTTGCTCGGCTATTGTGAGCTGCGCGTAGAAATCTGGTCTTTTAACGTTTTCTTAGGAGTTTCCTAAAATTACATTTGGCCTGTCAGCCGACTATTGGATTTATGCGTTCCCAAGAAATCCAATATTGTTTTATAATTCAAAGGGAGAAAGACGTTTCACCATTAATTACGATAACTTGTCAAGTCATAAAATAGAGGTTTAATGTTTTGCACGTGGCCGACATCGTTTGGTGATTTTTGAAATAACATTCAAGACTAAAATATTTTCTTATTAAATAGGAGTACGTGACAGACAGTCACAACAGGATCGAGTTGAAAGCTCCCAAAGCTCTCATATTTGAGGACTTCCTCCCGCTTTCAGAAGCTCAGTCGTTAACTCATCCTCACGAGGGGTTTTTCCATTCTTAAGCTGTCTAAGAGCCGCCATGATTTCACCTTGGCTGACTTCTGGCAGGTCTTCTGTGAAATGGGATCGGGTCGAGATGCATGCGATGCGTACAACTGACCGTAGAAGTTTTCGACTTTTGAAATAATCTCAGACTTCGAAACGACCATATCCCGACCAGATTTGGTCAATATCGTCAGGTGGCTCTTCCCAAGTGATTGGACGAACACTTTCAACCCCCGGTTTTGCTGTGTGCTTGTTACGTACCACGCTACCCGACCATGACCCCGATCCACAACTTGCATTCCGCTGCATAAGGGAAATGGCCAATGCGCCGATACAGCATTACGTGACACATGGGCGTCGGACCAACGACCTCGCCATACGGAAATCACCGATTCAGCACCCGATATTCCCAAGGTTTCAAGGTGGAACTACACGGAAGTAAAGAGTCGAGACAGCACTTCGATGCACGCACTGAAATTTAGCTAATAACTAGAACTTAAGAAGAGATCATTCCATATTCACACTTCGAATAGGAACTAGGCTAATTTAGGCTATAGTTAGTGTAATTATTTTACTTTAATATAGATTAAGTAGTCATCTTTGGTTTCATTTCAATCCCCCGATTGCAGCTAACGTAATTTGCTGGAGCATCGAAGGTCCCGTCGTACCAATTTTCTTATTGTTTTTTGAGTGCTTGTAGTTCTGCTGAAATGATGGGTAGAAGCTCCAGAGTCTCCTTCGAATGTTTGGACTTCCTGCCCGTACGCCGCATTTTGCAAAAATGCGTCCCCTCCTCCCTCAGGATTTTAACTATTTGGTCGAACGCCTGGTCAATATTATAACCTTTGTAATTGCTAATTAATAAATAGAGCTAAAGTACATTGTAAAATAATAATACAAAAACCCGGTTTTGAAGAAATCCCGAAACCGAAAAAACCGGTCCCAAAAAATGGCCGTTTTTGATGCCCTAGTAATAACGTACCCAATCTTGTAGCTAGTTGAGACTTACTCATTAGAAAGATCTTTGAAAATATTTTTTTTTGTTGCATGGCGGTGACTTTGTAGCTCGCAGGAGAAAAACAGTTATTTGAAAGTTTTTAATATGCCGTATGTCTTTGTGAATTTATAACGTACCCATTCTTGTAGCAAGTTGAGACTTATATAGAAAGGTATTTGCAAATTTATATAGAGTTTTTTTTTTTATATGGCGGCGACTTTGTAGCTCGCAGGAGAAAAAAGTAATTAGACATTATAATATGCCTAATGTCTTTTTGAATTCATAACGTACCCACCCTTGTGGCAAGTTGGGATTTATACCATTAGAAAGATCTTTGAAAATACATAGTTTTTTTTTTGTATGGCAGTGACTTTGTAGCTCGTAGGAGAAAAAAGTTATTTGACATTATAATATGCCAAAAGTTTTCGTGAATTCATAACTTACGTACGTCCAACAAGCTATTTGGTATACACGCAGAAATATTCACAATCCTAGTACACTGACAATATTGTTTGCAATTTTATTTTATAAAGCTTATGTCATTAAGAGTCAGTCTCTTATTGAGAAAAGCTTTATTATATAAAATTTGCAAAAGTATACGCTTCGGTATTAGATTGTGAAAATCTCCGCGTGTATACCAAATAGCTTGTTCGACCGTCATTGAATATATTATCGTTACACAACTGATGGAAGAAGAAGTCGTTTTTTCAGTTTAGGAACATACCCCATGCAGCTCGTGAAATCATATGTCGCGGCGCGGTGGTGTTGGCATGTATAACAAAGATGTGTCTCAAGCCCCAGTACCAGTATATCGCAGTATGGCTTATTGACAGCAAACTGCTTGTTATTTAGAGGCTACATTTTGTCAAGACACGTTTCAAACAAAATATATTAGAAGTACCTTTTGATACAATTAAATGTTCAAGGCAGAGAAGCTATCAAAGTCTTTTAGTGTTCCTGCATGACAGGTATGAGAACTCTATATGTCTGCGCTCATCCTGTTGGTACTTAGGTGTTGGCAGGAACCTAGAAAACTTCATGGGTCTAGCAAGTGGCTAGGACGATATAATCATTTAGAGCAATAACACAGAAAAGATGCTTGAGATGTGACCTTACTTTTTTTTGTAATTAAACCATTGTATCCATATATATAAATATATAAAAGCATTGTGTTTTCACATTTTTGTGCAACAGAAACGACCCATAGGTACATATTTAATGTTAGAATTAGTCAATGATGTGTTTTTTATTATATTTTTCAACGCTTCTATTATATCCATAAAACAGATTTTATGCTGTCATTCATTCACTCAGTCAATTAAGTAGGAAGATGAGAATCTAAATCCATCTCTTTTTAACGACTAACTATTAATTTAGTCTAATGTTTGTATTGAAATATGAATTCAAGAAGCAATATAAAAAAATCATAATTTTATCTCCCATTCATTCACTCCCGTTAATTAATTTTTAGGTTACATTCACATAAACCTCTTCCAAATGAAAACTAGTTTATAATGGTACAAGAGTGGGTACGTGGTCCATACAAATATACCCATTGTTCTTTCTAATTAAATGCACCTCTTCCATTGCCCTGTCTATCTCAATCTTGTTTTGCAACTCTTTGAGTCAAGGTGTTGTCCCCAAAGTATCTAGATCTGCTTTTATTACACCCGTGCATAAGAAGTGGTCTAAAACTGAGATTACTAACTATAGGCCTATATCGAAGCTGTGCATTATAGCTAAAATATTTGAAAGGATTGTCTATAACCAGTTATTTCCCGCCCTTGCTAGCTCGTTCAGCTCCTTTCAGCATGGATTTTTAAAAGGACGGCTACCACTTCTAACTTGATTTTATTTAACAATTTCATCACAGTCACACGGATTATAGCAAGGCTTTCGACCGGATCAATAATTATATGTACAGTTGGGTAAACGTGCCCAGCGGAGTGCCTCAGGGTTCGTTGCTCGGCCCTTTTTTATTTGTAGTCTATTGAAAGACATCGACCAGTGCCTCCATTCATCCAAACTATTATGCTTTGCCGATGACATGAAAATCTTTGCAACTATTTCAACGCTCGAAGATGCACTAGCACTTCAGGCTGACATTTATCGACTTGAAGAGTACTGTCGGGCTAATAAACTTGATCTCAAATTCTCTACCCATCCAAGTGTTCGGTGATCACTTACACTATAAAACGTGCAGTCCTAGCCACTACTTATACTTTGGCGGGCCAGATCTCGCCAAGGTGCAGTACTATTTGTGTCTTGGGCGTTCATCAAGACAGTAAGTTAGTTTTTGAAACACAAATTGATGCAATTGTCAAAAAAAGCTTCTAAACTGCTTGGGTTTATAATGCGTCTCTCTAAGTGTTTTACAGATGCTAAAACATTAAAAATATTGTATTGCACTTTTGTAAGAGGTCAGCTAGAGTACACTTCTCAGATATGGAATCCACGTTGTCATAAATACATTGTAGTCAAGTGCAATTAGATAATAAGGTGGAACGAAGTTTATAGTGGTCGGATTTTCATGGGACTTTTTTGATGAGATCCTAGAAGAGTGGACATGGTTAAAAAAAAGTTCGCCGCTCGTGACTTAGTTTTTTTTTTGCCTTTCCTATGGTTTTTGTTTTTTTTTTGTTTATTAATATTTTTAAATTCAATGAATTCATATTGTGGCGTATTAGTTTGACCTGTGTAAATAATTGAAGAAAAAAGGACATTTTCAAAAAATACTTGAAAATGCATTACATCGACAATAATTAACAAAGAAACAGACCAAATTGGCATTTAATGAATGTGCACATGTCAAACTATTACGCCACAATATGAATTCGTCGAATTTGAAGATATTCATAAACGAAAAAATAGTACATTTTGATATAAAGGGGGAAACTTTGTTATTGCATTCGAGCGCGGAATTAACGCCCGAGCTGCAGGCGAGGGTGTTACGGAGCCGAGAACTGCAATAACAAATCCCCACGCGTATCAAACGACGTTTTTCAATACACTTTCGAAGAAATAAAATATTAAAACAGAAAGTATTTTTGTCAGGAATGATTATTAAACTATGATTTAATTTGCTTTTTTTCCGCGCTTTGCTTTCGCCAGGCTGAAGAAGAAGCAAAGGTATGATAGCGCTATACCGCCTAATATGAAAAGAAGAAAAATCAAATATTTTTGCATTTAGAACATGAAATTGTTCATGAAAGCAAATATTTGTTTTAAATAATCATGTATATCTATGATATTCTATTTATAAACACAATTTAAATATTAAAAAAATATGTACGCCGTATAGACGCATATCTCTTTGCCGAGATTAAAAAAAAACAA
Source organism: Eugnorisma glareosa (assembly GCA_947578425.1). Lineage (NCBI taxonomy): Eukaryota > Metazoa > Arthropoda > Insecta > Lepidoptera > Noctuidae > Eugnorisma > Eugnorisma glareosa. Next base: position 22,468,941 of record OX387961.1, read on the forward strand.
TCACCGCCAATTAAAGCTATATTCATTGAACCCAATGGGGGCTATCGCGTATGAATTCACCGCTAGAGGCGCTAGTGTAGCGCGGGGGCACCGAAATGTCAGACGTCATAGAAAGTTCACGCTTTGCGTGCTTTTTTAACACGTATTTTTACAAATATTCACGATTGTGGTCTAGATTGGGCCATTCCTAATGAATTAAGACTTGAAGATTTTAAGTAGCAACTTAGAATCTTAATTTTCAGTACTTGGAGATAAAATAATTTTTAAATGTGTCATGCTTGCTAATTTTGTGGAGAATATTGTAAATGTTGAGCCTGAAGTTTACACTATGTTTTTATACGGAATAAAATAAACTTTTCATGAAATTATTGGTACTATAAAGTATCAAATAGAATTTTTGACAGGACCTTAATCGACAGTGGGATAATTTTCCGCACGTGTGCGGAAAAATATTAAAAATCCGCGTGTGTGAAATACATTGCATGTTGAACCTAATCGTAGTGCGATAAGAACCAGTTTTCGAGAAAGTGTATTGAAAAAAATATTCTAAAAAAACAAAGTCGCGAGCGGCGAAATTTTTTTTTTAACTTTCTTCTCCACTTCTCTAGGAACTCAATAAAAAAAGTCTTATGAAAATCCGACCACTATAAACTTCGTTCCACCTTTTGAGTATTTTTTGTCTAATTGCACTCGGCTAATTGACCGCATTGAAAACATCCAAAGATGTTTCATAAAATATATTTGTTTTGATCAAAAGATTCCAAATCAGTCAACCGGTTATCTTGGACTCTGTAAGAAGAATCATCTACTACTATTGGTAGATCGACGTAAAATTGCTGACAGTTCTTGCTCAAAATCCTCAATAACAATATTGATAACCCTGAGTTATTGTCAAAATTTTATTTGAATGTGCCAAGTAAAACATTTCGTTTTAACTGACCCACGTCCACCCATACGTGTACCTCATACATCTTCGAATTCTATCCGTTGAAACGTTGGGACCCGATCACGTCCCCGGTAATGTAGAACAGTTATATTGTATGCGTAAGCAGAAATTTCAATGACATAAGCAAGGCATCTTTTGGTGTTTTCGGATTAGTCGTATAATAATTTGTTGATCACAATTTAGGAAGACAACATTTGAATACTTAACATAAAGTAAATTAAATAATTTGAGTCTTGTATCATGAACTTTCTGGAGAACATTACGTTTCGTGTTCGAGGCACTCGTCGTACTCGTTCAATGTCAGACTCGCAAAGTAATATAAGTCAAATTGGAAACGAAACACTGGATGACACTGCTACCAGTCTCCCCGAGAGGTGCAATGACGACATATATGACCACGAATTAATATGTAAACTAAAGGAACACGTTGAGAAACTAACTCTTCAATTAAGTAGTGCAGAAGAAGAAATTGAGATACTTACACTTGAAAATAGAGACCTTAAACAGTCAAACCAGGAGTTGGAAAAGAAAAATGAACTTTTCAAAAAAATCACCAACACTCCTACTAAAAAAAACCAGGCAAAAATCTTCTACTCCAAAAAAAAGGGAAACATTACTTAGCAAAACTACTCAAACGGAGCCAGTAAATCCGTCCGACATGAAGAAAAATAGTAAAGTCACTCAAACTAGTGTAATGGACTTTATGGGGTCATCTAAGGAAGAATCTGCGGTATCACCAGCAATCCTTCATTCAAAAAGCCATAATGAAGACCTGGAAAAAAAACTAAATAAAATCTGTATTATAAGCGAAAATAAATATAATAAAATACGTACAATTGCAGAAAATAAGTTTGAAAATTATGAATTATGGCATTACCTAACACCATACTCAGGAATAAATAATATGTTTCGCGACTTGGAACCAAAGCTAAAGAAATTCACTATGAATGACTTCTGTATTATTTTGATTGGTGAAACAGATTTCAAATCTACTAAGGACTATTCTAGTATCATTCTCCACATAAGAAAAGTACTTGAAAAAATCCAACACACAAATGTTGTTCTCTGCATGCCAACCTATAGCCATTGTATTAATAATGTCAATTTGTACAACATGAGAGTGGAACATTTTAATAATCTGCTTTATCAAGACATTTTAGCACATGAACATGCTTACTTTATTGACTCGAATAAGAACCTTACGTGGGACTACAAAATGTACAGACAAAATACAGGATCAGTAAATAATTACGGCATGCGAATGATCTTCCAAGACATCGCCGAACTTATGAACTACATACGTGAAAATACCTTCGCAAATACAGAAGGCCAGAAAAATAACAATATGGATGAACAACAAGCGACAGTGCAGTTTTTTCGATTATAAGCACTTAACGTGATACATCAAAACATTGCCGGTTTACAGAACAAGAGCAGTGAGCTTACTGTATGTCTTGAAGAGATATCAGAGAAAAATACCGAAATCGACATAATCTGTTTATCTGAACATTTCATGTTAGCTGGCTATGAAAAAATATTGTATATTCCTAATTACACTTTGGCAGCATGCTACTCCAGAAAGGACAGTAAGAGAGGTGGTACATGTATCCTTGCAAAGAAAGGTCACCAGTTTAAGGAGCTTCAAGACATAGCGAAACTCTCCATAAATGGAATATTTGAATGTTGCGCTATTGATCTCGCAATGTATAATACGATTATTGTTTGTGTGTATAGAATACCAAAGTCCAACAACTTACCTGTATTTTTTGAGCGATTAGAGAAAGTGTTATGTACTATTTGTAACAAAAATTTAAAAAGAAATATCGTAATTGCAGGTGACTATAATATTGACCGTCTTAAGCGTAATAATAATACTTTGATAGATCTAGAATCTTTGCTCTTAAGTTACAATTTAAAGCTAGAAATAAATCAGCCAACTCGACTTGCGAGCGGCACTTGCATAGATAATTTTGCACATAATGTGGTGAAGAAGTGTAAATCTGATGTAATTGACTTCGGCCTGTCAGACCACACAGCGCAAGTACTAAAATTACCGGTTAGTAAAAAAATCTTAATAAACTATTGGCGAACAAATAGACGAGACTATTCTAAACAAAATATGCAAAAGTTCAAAAATTATATAAAAACTTTCTCTTTTTCTGAAATCTATAATACAAATAATCCTAGTACAGCATATAATGTGTTTTTGGAGGCTTTCTTGATGCTGTATAATTTATGTTTTCCTTTCAAAAACATTACAATAAGAACCAAAGTAAAACCTCAGTGGGTATCGCAGGGCATAAAAATCTGTAGCAAAAAAAAAGAGAGAACTTATGTGGAACTATAGACTAAATCGTAATGAAGTAAATAAAACTAAATTTAAAAAATACTCTAAAATATATAAAAATATAATTAATTTAAAGCAACGAGCACAAAACAATCACAAAATAAAATCATCTACTAACAAATCCAAAGCCACATGGGCGATTATAAATAGGTCTAAACTCAATTTACCAAAGGGTAGTATAACTTCCATAGAAACAAACGATAAAACTATAACCAGGCCAGGAGAGATTGCGAATGCTTTTAACAATTTCTTTATAGAAAAAATAGAACCCATACCAGACGCTGGTAAGGACGTAACCATTAACATTTCCAAGTCAAATCAATCCATGTTCATGGCACCTAGTACTCCATATGACATACTTCAAATTATAAGATTGCTTAAAAATACTACAAGTATTGAATACGATGGGATCTCTACTAGAATCTTAAAGTATATCGCTTATCATATCTGTGACCACCTAAGCCATATCATTAATATGTGTATATTAACTGGATCATACCCAGAAAGTCTAAAAACTACTGTCGTTAAACCCATCTTCAAAAAAGACAACAAGCAGAGCATGAGCTGCTACAGACCTATTGCACTTATTCCTATAATTTCGAAAGTTTTTGAAAAATACATTTCTAATCAAATTTATAACTATTTAGAAAAATTCAACATTCTTACAGGAGACCAGAAAGGTTTTCGCAAGAATAAATCAATAAACTTGGCTATTTTTGATTTTTTGAATAACGTCATGGGAAATGTGGATAAAAGGACGCCGGTTTTTTCCATTTACTGCGATATGACCCAGGCCTTCGATTATGTTAATCATGACATTCTCCTCCGTAAACTGGAAGCTTATGGCATTAGAGGCAATGTACTAAATCTCGTAGAATCGTATCTGAAAAATCGTAAACAGTTTACAGAAATTTCAAAAAAAAACATTAATATTTATTTATTTATTTATTAACTATGGAAGACTTACAGCTAAAATAAACAGATTAAAAAAAAATTGTATGTGAGACTGTCAGCCAATTAAAAGTGGAAAGGAAAGTGGAAAGGAAAGGGTGTGAACACTGTGAACAATGCAATAAAGCCACAAAAAAAAATACAGGATAACTTACAAGCTTAAGCTCAATTAACAATTACTGCTACATTAAATATCTAAACAATAATAAAAAACTTGAACAAACTAAATCTTAATTAAAAAAGCTAAGGCTCAGGCACTTTCTGGCCGAGGGCACACTCGTTATGAAAGCATCAAAATCATGCTGTTTGCACATATTATTAAAGCTTCTACTTGCACGCACTATAAATGAATTTTGCCTGTAGTTCGTAGATGTAAATGGAACACGCAACGGCACATTCCATCGCTTTGACCTTCCGGGAACATTAAAATAAAATTTGGATAGGATATCGGAGTTATTAATAGAGTTATTGAATATTTTAAATAATGAAATACAATCAGAAATTTCTCGCCGATTAATTAAGGGTAATATATGGTACTTCTTACAGAGGTTGAGGTAATTCTCAGATCGGTAGGGCACTTTTTGATGATAACACAAATACTTGATAAACCTTTTCTGGATGCTCTCTATACGATCAATGTACTTGTGATAACACGGATTCCAGATTTCAGACGCGTATTCCAAGTGACTTCTAACAAAAGTACAGTAAAGAATTTTTTAAGTTTTGGCTTGACTGAAGCACTTGGAGAGCCGCATTATGAAACCTAGTGCTTTAGATGCTTTAGCGACTATGGCATCGACATGACGTTCAAACGTAAGCTTAGAATCGTGATATACCCCCAGATCTCGAATGCAGTTCGTTTTAGGTAGTAATTGATCACCCAAGCTATACGATGAAGGTATAATTGAGCGCTTTCGAGAATATGTTAGAACCGAACATTTAGCAGGGTTGAGATCAAGCTTACTCGTACGACAATAAGCCTCCAGGCGACGTAAATCATCCTGAAGTGCAATCACGTCAGCCTGTGATGATATTTTGGCATAGATTTTCATATCGTCAGCAAAACACAACAGTTTGGATGAGATCAAGCAAGAGTTGATGTCGTTTATATATATGATGAAAAGTAATGGGCCGAGTAATGAACCCTGTGGGACTCCACTGGGGACAGGCACCCAACTAGACATGTAATTGCTTAATACTACTGCTTGGGACCTGTTCTCCAGATAAGAAGAGAACCATCTGAGTAAATCACCTCGTATTCCCATACTATACAGCTTAGATAGTAAGATCTCATGGTCAATCCGATCAAAAGCCTTACTGTAATCCGTATAGACGACATCAACCTGCCTACCGTTATCCATAGCGTCAGTAATAAAATCATTGAGCAGAATTAAGTTAGTGACGGTAGACCTTCCCTTCAGAAAACCATGTTGGAACGAACTAAACGAATTTTTAAGAGCACTATACACCTGGTTATAGATGATCCTTTCAAAGATTTTTGCCACAATACAGAGCTTGGATATCGGCCTGTAGTTGACAATTTCGGTTTTGACTCCTTTTTTGTGAATAGGCGTTATGAAAGCCGATTTCCAAAGTTTTGGTACAGCACAGGTGTCCAAGGATTTTCTGAAGAGAAGCGAGATAGGTTGGGCAATCGTAGTCGAACATCGAACAAGAAATTTAGACGAAATATCATCCGGGCCAGCCGCTTTTGAAGTATCCAACTTGCGAAGCAAGTTAGAAACTTCCTCAACGTTCACTTCAATACTACATAAATCAGTTAGGCTGGTAGATTCGGTAAAAAGAGGGGGTGAAGAAATTCCAGGACTAGGGTTGGTATTAAGAAATGTTGAATAAAAGTACGTAGAAAACGCTTCGCATATTGTTTCTCCGGTACGCAACGCTTCGCTATTATAGTTTAAGGTGCTCGGAACTGCATTTGAGTTGTGTCGTTTTTTAACAAAAGTCCAAAAATATTTTGGGTTTTCTTTAATAGATTTTTCAGTTAACTTCAAGTAGTTTTCATAACATTGTGATTCTAATACCTTTACCCTTTCCCGAAGAAGCCTAAATGTTGACTCATCAGCTACATTGCCGTACGTCTTGAATTTTTTGAAATATTTGTATTTTTCTTTTATTGTTTTTATTAATGCCGAATTGTACCAAGTTGGATACGTTTTGTGACGCTGTAATTTTTGTGGAATGTATTTAGTGTGTAAATTGAGAATAAACTGATTAAAAAAATTAACTGATTCATCAACTGATCTTGTCGCAAACTCGGTTTCCCAGTCAGTCGTGGAAATGTCCTTGTTGATAGACTCATAGTCGCCTTTGTCGAACAGATATTGTGTCCGTGGCGCGCACTCTAATAGACGAGCCTCAACGAAATCCATATTAATTAATAGTGCTGGATGGTAGGCGTCGATGGGAACCAGTGGACTTGAACATTCAACCACATTAACTAATTTGTTTGAAAGTACCAAATCTAAAAATTTTCCATACCTATTAAGAACACCATTGTATTGACCAAAATCTAGGGTACATAATTCGTCACTAAGTAAAACTTCGTCAGAACCGTTAGGGTTCGTTGGGACGAGCGATAAATTGTCAGATAGCACCCAGTTAATACCACTCATGTTAAAATCGCCAACGATGAGAAAGGTATCAGAAGAGTTACTCATAACTATTTGGTTTAGTTTTGTGAGGTAATTATGAAGTTGTAAAGAAAAAGAAAGGCCTAAGTTTTGCTGACATAAATAAACAACACAAATATGTAATGTAATATATTTACGTGTATTCGAATTTTTCAGTCGTATGCTGAGCCATAAATCCTCTGCTGTAGAATGGAAGATAGGTTGACATATAACTGAAAGTTCCCTTCGTGTAGCAATAAGCACACCCCCACCACGCGACTGCCCGGTCAAAACATAATCCCGATCACGACGCCACACAATGTACCGTTCGTCAAAGAATTCGGAATTTAAAACTCCATCTAATAACCACGTCTCTGTAAGAACAATAATATCATACGAGTTTAGTAACATTTGACGATAGAAAGTATCACTTTTAGTTCTAAGCCCGCGAACGTTTTGATAAAATATATTTAACTTATGAGCCATTAAAAACTAAAACTAATAATAGTATATAAATCTGCATAATTCATTAAAATAAAGCATTTCATTAAATAATATTGTAGAATGAGGTATAATATAATTAAATAAGCAATATGAAGGTCAATCAAATTTGCGCGAGTGCAAGAATCATACGATGTTAAGTTGTAAACAACTGTGCGAAAAAGCAAGCAATAGTGCGTGGTGCGTGCAAGTGCGAGAGAGTAAAACATATTGTAGTGCGGCAGAGCTTTAAAGTAAACAGCGCGATAACGAACACAAAAGATACAAGTAGCTAAACAAAAGAGAGGTGTCAAGGTCATTAGTGCGGCAGAGGTGTTAAACATTTTGCAAAAAGTTATTGTGACACAAACAGTATTAAACACTTGGAGCCATTGATGCAAAATATTATAACAAAATGGGAAAGTACGGGTAAGAATTAAGAAGCATATTAGACAATCTTGTTTAAATCTGACTCCTTCCTTATAATAAAAACTTTTGAATGATTATTTTTAAGTATATGAATTTTACCATGCTTAACCCATACGTACTCGTAATGTTTATCCTTGGCAATGATTTTAACTTTGGATAAAAGCTTTTTGTACTCGACGCTTAGGTGGTCGTTGATATACACACGCTGAGATGAGCCTTGAAACCCGATGTCACAAATGGATAAGTCCTTCTTGGCACGTGCCGCCGCAATGAAATCTTCCTTCACATACCGGTTTAAAAAACTCACTATTATCAGCTTTTCATTGGAACCAAAAATAGAGACCCTTGAAATATAATTCACCTGGGCTTTGGGACAGCTGTAGTTGACTTTACGGCCAATAGCGTCGATGATTGAGTACAGATTCTCATCCTTCTTAACAGGAACTCCCTTTATTTCGACATTGTTTAACCTGGACCTCTGCTCATAAGTTGAAAGTTGATACCTCATGCTTGCCAAGTCAGTCTGTAAACAATTCACTGATTCCTGAAGCTTTCCAAATTCAGACACCTTTGCTTCAACTTCCACGAGTCTCGTGTCGAACTCGTCGAGTCTTCCACCAGTGCCCTCACATGTCAACTTAAGCTCAGCCAACTCATTCTTGATCACGCGAATGTCATCCACCAAGGTCGGCAAGTTAAGTAGCTGCCGTTTCATGTCGCGGATCTCGCTCAATACGGTATCCAGCGACGCAGGTTCAGGGGTAGACACGACTGGTGATGAGGTTCTGCACGTGGGGCATTTCCATTGTGCCATCCTATTAGCACCCAGCTTTCTCCATCCGGTTTCGGAGATGTGTGCGCATCCAAAATCCAGGTGTTTCTTGCAGCTACCACACTGGACACCATCGTTGAACGGCACATTACAAACTGCGCACGTTTGCATTTTGAAAACTATGATTATCGAAAGTAGATAAATATCAAAATCTGAACTAAACTAATGTGAAAAGGTTGACTATCTATTTATTTGGAGTGGCGCGTACTGTGCGTATGAGTGTTCACACACGAGTGAATACCAGAAAAGAAGTAACATATGCATCAAAAAAACAAATAGTAAAATATGGAGTCCCGCAAGGCAGCGTTTTGGGTCCTTTGTTATTCATAATCTATATAAATGACTTGCCATTAGTAACTAATTATCCAGTATCACTTTTTGCCGATGACAGCACGGTCACTATTAATTCTATAAATAAAGATAGGTATGAACATGAAATTGTTAATACAATCAATTCAATAATTAACTGGTTAGATAATAATAATTTAATAATCAATCTTGAAAAAACAAAAATTATGTTCTTCAGTCAACGATTAGAAGCACCAAATATTAATGTTCAACACAGATCAACTGTTATAAAAAATGTGGACACAGCAAAATTTTTAGGTGTAACCATTGACAAACGTCTGAACTGGAAAGCACACACAGAAGAATTGAATAAAAAAGTATGTTCTTCTGCCTATGCCCTCTATAAACTAAAACCTGTTTTATGTACCAATGCGCTTATAACTGCCTACCATGGTATTGTCGGCTCCATATTGAGATTTGGAATTATATTTTGGGGAAACTCTACTAATGAAGAAATCATTTTTAAGTCACAAAAAAGGTGTATTAGGGCTATGTTTGGTTTGAAAATAACTGATAGTTGCAAACAGTATTTTATTAAATATAACATTTTAAGTCTCCCTTCTTTGTTTATTTATGAAATATCTAATTTTATACGTACCAATCCTACCCTATTTAAGAAACTATCAGGCGTTTCTATTCGTAATCGACTCGATAATAATAAGCTATGCGTACCAAGATCAACCACGGCATTGATGCGTAAAAGTATTTTTTGTTTAGCACCAATCATTTATAACAAAATCCCAAAACCTATTAGACAAATGCCTACTGCTCTGTTTAAAATACATTTTAAAAAATATCTGTTGGCCAAATGCTATTATTCTATAAAGGAATTTTTAAATGACCGAAATTAATTTAGATACATTCCTTTAGTTACGATATTTCCACAATGTGACCCCAAAAACTGTAAAACCAATACTTTATTTTTTAATTAGTATTGGGATTGGGTTTTAGAATTTCATAGTTTGCTGTATAGACTCAAATTATTTTTTTTTTATGGTTTATTCTAAGCCAAAAATAATCATGTTGTTTTGTACGCCATAAATGGCAAAACATGTAGATCTAACTGTTATTTTAAGACCTTGCACATATTATTTGATGTATACTCATGTTTTACAATAAAAATATATTCTATTCTATTCTATTCTAAGGAATATGATTTGGATCCTTTCACAATTAGTGTAAATTCGGTTAAGCCTCGAATTTTTCAAGTAGCGGTAGGTTATTTTGTTTGTTTTTTATTATTAATTTACTATTTTTTCTATAATTTTAGTCGTGTAATTGCAAACCAAGTATTTATAGTCTTCGTACATTGATTAGGCGGTGAGTTTTCTGTTTTTGTGCTCACACCATATTTTTTTATTTTAAGTCTATACGTGAGGATTTGTAATTGGCTTTCAGGTAACTATGGTTTCCTTTTTTGTTTGTTTTTATAAGCTGTAAGTTCTCCATCTAGTAAAATAAATAAATTACTACCAGTAGTACCACGGGTAAAAAAAAACCGTAGAACTACCAAGCGATCCAGTAGTACCACGGGTAGTTTTTTTTTACCCGTGTAACACTCAGGATTGGTACAAAGATCAACATTCATAATCTCAAAATTGAAATACTGAAAACCATAATCCCAAGGATTCAAAATCTCAACACTTTAATATCAAACGTTTAATAAATCAACAATTCATAATATCAACTTAGTAATTTTGAATAAACATTAATCATTTAAATCTTTTTTCAAACCTTAATTCTAGAATTAGGCCTGCACACCGACAGGGTAATAATTAAACAAATAGTTTCGAAAAAAATAACTCAGTAAACCTGTTTGAAAAAAAAAAGACTAATGTTTATTATAAGTTAATATGTTAGGCGAATAGTTCGGACGTTAGTGTGTCCTCAACAACGAACACGGATTCTTAGAACATTCAGATTGGCCGCGAACACAGATAGTTTACTCATCGCAGCGCATCAGGCGCATGACTGTGATGTGACTGTGGTCGCTCGTGACTAGAATGAGCATTCGCTCTTTTGGTAACCCCCACCCACCTTAGACAAGCAAACTTCTATGAGATGAACTACGTGTGCGTGTCGTGGTTGCAGCTGTTCGACAAGGGCGTGGAGATGGACGTGGGCGTGCAGACGGACCTGTTTGTGGACCGGCCGGCCACGCCCGTGTACGTGCCCGCCAAGACCGGCGCCGACATTGCCACGCAGATCTACGCTGGAGACGTAAGTGCTTCCCTTGCACTTCACCTCGTACTTAGTATATAACAGGTTTAGAAGGTGGTTCATAACTCCACTTGTTGCACAGTTGTTCGATTTCGACCTGGAGGTGCAGCCCATCCTGGAGGTGCTGGTGGGCAAGACAACTGAGCAGGCGCTAGCGGAGGTGGCGCAGGAGGAGGAACTAGCCACGCTGCGCGAGCAGCAGCGCCGCTACTGCGAGCTGCGCGACGCCGAGCTGGCGGAGCGGCAGCGACTGGCCGCGCACGACCTGCGCCTGCACCAGGAGAAGGAACGGCGCGTCGCGGAAGCGCGCGTGGCCCAGGTGGCGGCCGTGGAGGCGCGCGAGCGGGCGGCAGCCGCCGTGCTGGTGCAGGGCTACGTAGCCGAGCTGCTGCCCTCCGTGCTGGCAGGGCTGCGCGACCAGGGTTACCTTATGGAGCGGATCGAGCGCGGTCAGTACCACACGCGAGACGAGCCTTGTGTTGCCAACGTTGCTTTATTTCTGAAATAAAGGAAATTGCTAAATATGTTTTTTTACTTGCAGGTATCGACGAGGAGTTCATGCCGTGGCTTATAGACGAGGTGTCGAAAGAAATCGAGTCTATCATCACAAGTCGAGACGTTATTATAGGTAAGCTAGCAATAAATGCGACTATACCTAGGGTGTTACCTACTGTTCGGTGAGAAACGCCGCAGATGTAAAAACAATTATAACTGAAAGTCATCTAAAGCGCATTCCATCGATATGCAAGCTGTCAACTAAATACCGCTAACGTGGTCATGTTCCTTGCTCGGCAGAGATCGTGCGGGACGTAGTGGAGGCGCGTGCCGAGCTGTACCGCGCGGCAGGCGAGCGCGACGCCGAGCGGGGCGAGCCCGACGAGTCCGTCACGCCTGCCTCGCTCGCCTCCGAGGAGCACGAGGAGGAGCGTGAGTCACCACACACAGCGAGAGATGAACACAGAGGCTAGATGAGCGCTACTACCTATATGTATACAATCTCGCACTCGCCCAGCCTTTGAGCATCTCTGAACAGCCACCATTCAAGTTTAGTTTGGTCAGGGTACCCTATTACCCCGCTTACTCAATCTTTTGCGTGCCTCATCTACTCACACTGCGGTTTACAGCAATGGCTCTCCATACATAAAATATAAGACGTTTCCCAGCAATTACATTTACCAGTTAGATAGAAGAAAGTAAAAATTTGGACTTGCCAAAAAGAATTCCACGCCGCCGCGGTGCCGGTGCACACTTGCGCCATGTGCCACCTGTCGGCGCCGCCGCGCACCCGGCGCACCCGGCACACCCGGCGCTGCACATTCGCGCCACCTCGCACGTGCTCTCCATCCGACACGGTGTCCCGCGCTATTACAACACTATGCCTTTCCTATTATCCCGAGTGCCACGCGATTTCCAACCCTAGCGACACATTCGCAAGTTTACACTTTCGTTACGCTCTTAACAGATAGTCAGTGGAATTATATACTCTATACTGATGCGATAAAGTCTGCAGTAAAGGACGCAAGGTATGGATGGTCCGGTTCGCGATGCGTTGCGGTGAACAGTGAAGGGGATGTAAATAATGCGTTTGGCGTCGCGTCGCGGTCGCGAGCAATTAAGATTGATACGGTGTGATGACAATATAATATCGTTTTGATGCGGGGCGCGTTTGTATGAGTTAGTTAAGAGCATTAGTTATTGTGTTTGCTGCGAGTGAGGCCGCACGTGCACCGCTGTCCCTGCCACTCTGCCACTACAATAACAAACGTCATGCACTACTTGTGACAATATCGTTACTTGACGGGACCATAGTGAGCTTATTTCATCAATTTTGTTTAAATCCCAAACAACGAGTATATTTACGTACGCTTTACTCCTGTGACAGAGAGGAGATATTACCTAAGGGTGCTAAAAAATTTTGTTCATTCACATTAATGTATGCCATGTTGTGAGATGCCCAGGAAACGTATCCTTTTAAACTATAATATGGATCTTGGTAACTACTTAATGACAGTGCAGGTAATTGTAATAAAGTTTTAATTCGAATGAATATGTCTTTTCGCGAAAAGACATATTCATACATATCATACATATATGGGCGTCACAATAGTTCATTTATGGTCACACAGAGTCACACCTGGACAATTAATTATCTCAGTTTAGTCAGTTCCCCGTTAGGTTCGCAAAGCGATACAAACAATTTCGAATTAAATTAAGTAGATCTATAGATATTTTGTAGAATTGGTAGAATTAGAGAGGTATGTAACGCTACGTCATGGTAATAACAAAGATGGAACCTCTTAACGTGTAGCCCCCAGTAGACCGCATGGTGGTAGGTGCCCACTACCCAATAATTACTTATAATAACTATACTACAATACGATCAGTATCCACATCCACTGTGTTACTTACCGATGAACACGTGCGGGCAGTCCTAATGTCCTGCCCACCGTATATTTGATTATGGGTGAAATGCTATAGTACTTACTCAGGAGCACGTTAATATTGTTGAATGCAATATTGGCATCGGCGGAATATATCGCATTGTCGCCAACCGCACGTGCGCTGATCGACGGCGCGATAAGTCGGCGGCTCGCAGTTTGATACTAATAGAATAAATCGCGATAAGGTGCTCCCGCCCCTGCCGCCCCAGCCCCGCGCTCCTGTTGCCTCCTGTTGCTGTGGCTCTCGCAATTAAACTAACAGTGGACTATATGCACTTGTTGTTCCGCTCCTTCTAAAATTCTTAACTAAGAGAGGCGCGCACTTTTTCTGAACATTGACAGAACGACGATTTGATAAGCTATTAATTTCTCTGACTAAACAGAATTCGAACCAAGGAAAAGTATGCACTTCGGGAATCATAGTCTATCTTCGGAAATATAAACTCCCGATAACTCGCCCATTATTAATAACACTATGATAACAAGATTATAAATTAACAATACTTTAACTAAATCAAAAACTTGTCAAACCCTTTTGAATGAGAGAAAACGATCTGCGACAAGCGCGGCAAGACAAAAGTTTGAAGTTTTGATTCTGTGAGGGGTTACACTGTGGAGCGTCGTCGTTCGTCTTTACCGGAATTTGGGAAACACTAAATTTATCCAAGCGTATTCTCATCGGCTTACATCACTGCACTGCTGGACATGGCCTCTTTACCTGACGCCACTAACTCGATTCCTGGCAACTCTCATCCAGTTGCTACCAGTCACCCTGCGGAGATCGTTGCTCCACCTCGTCTGAGGGCGTCCCACCTTACGCTTTTCAATTCGCGGAACGACAACGTTTAACGTCAACGTTTCTATGGCAAATTCTGCCACTTCAACTTACTTACTTTGTGAATTATGTCGACCACTTGGGTTCTCTGTCTGATTACCTCACTCCAGATTCGTTCCCTCAGAGAGAATTCTAGCATGTCATACCAGGCTGGACGCACTGTTAAAAGACTTAGTCTTTAGGAATACGTGACGAGAAGACTCGACGAAGCTTCCCAAAACGCTGCTCAGCCCAGCTGAACTCTTCTGTTAGCCTCCCTCTCAGAGTTGTTCTCATCAAACTGCAAAGTTTACCCGAGCTAAACATATTCTTGAACAGCCTCGAAAGGACGGCTATTGACAACATTAGGTCCTGGGGTGACGTATTCGTTGAAAATAACCTAGGTTTTGTCTAAGTTCACCCGAAGGCCTACTGGGGAATCAACTAGGCCATCCAGCATCTGCTGCAAGTCGTAAAGCGATTCAACCTGTTTGACGATGTACCTAATCTGCAAATCCCAAGTGTCAAATGTACTCGCTGTTGATGTTAACGCAACGTCCTTACCAGTTCGGCGTCTTAAACACATCCTCCACTGCGTTGGAGAACAATGTCGGGGAAATTAAGCCCCCTAGTCTCATCCCTCGAATCCTCCTCTATCCCTCCTAAGGGATATGCGACGCGCATATCTTTGCTGATGGAACAGTAATTCTGGGCGTTATCTTACGGCGACTCATCAAATATACATGCACAGAAAATTAAATTATTTGAAATGGTCATAGAAGGTGGCAGACTGACAGATTGTGAAGAGTCCGGTTCCGGTAAAGGTATCCGGTTACTGCCGGTCGAATGGACCTGCCACAGTCGGTCGGGCGCGGGGCTCCGGGCAGTGCGCGCTCTGTCAACATTGTCTGTTTGTGTCGTATTAGTAACAATCACGAGTGGCACGTGCCACTCGCACTCGTGCCACTCCCCGCACAAAATGACGGCGCGCGGACCGTCACGCTATCTGCGACCACTACACTCTATAAAGAACTCTCTGCCATTCCGTATACTGCTCGTTTTGCAATGAACTCGTTCGGTGTTTATGCAGCTGCGCTTCGTCCCGTTTCAAAGTCGCGGATATTTTTTACAGTGCTTCCGTACAATACAATAATAATGTAAAGAGCTTAAATGTAACAGTTTAGGGTATCCATTGAAAAACGATAAGTCTAAGCACTTATAATATACTAAACGAAATTAAACAGTTTTCTTTATTTTTTTAAAGTTATTTGAATATTTTAGTTTAGGCAAGTTGAACGCAAAATATCTATGGGTCTACAATTGGGTCTACTACTATTATTGCTATTCAATGTATTCAACATTAACATTATTATTATTTTTCTCTTTATTCATCTTTATACATATGATTTACATTTTTAAATATTCGTATAGAAATTAAAGAAAGAACAAATAAAACAAGAATAATACAGAAATTTTGAATTTAATTACAAATTTACAAACTAATCAAGAAATAAATGTCAAGTTATAACAGTCCAACTTAAGTATATTATCATGTAAGTATATATTCTTTATCATGCAGTCAAATTAATAAAACAAAAAAAAAATGTTTTTTTTTGTATAATTAATACAAAAAAAAACATTGAAAAATATAAAAAATAGTAGTCCGCCGGTGTCGAGAGCAGGGTCCAAGCTACCGGTGGTTAGGGCTCCAGAGATAGGAACCTCCTCACAATGCGAGCCGTATCGAGGAGTACTGCCTTCTGAATCAGGCCCTGGATCCAACCGCCTAAGAAGAGCCTCGAAAGATGGTGGTCGAGGCTCTTGGCCATAAGGCCATTGGCCCTCACGACAATCGGCACAATGATAGCCGAGTTCACATTCCACATGTCGACAACCTCGTGTGCCAAGTCAAGATATTTTATTTGTTTCTCCTTCTCAGCTTTCACGAGGTTCTCGTCATGTGGGATGGTAACATCGATTATCATTACGCGGCGCGCTGATCGGTCTATCAACACTATGTCAGGCTTATTGGCGACAGTAGTCCTATCAGTGATGGTAGACCGATCCAAGTACAGCGTGACGTCTCGAGAACTGGGTCGGGCACATACTTGTAGTACGGTACCTTCGATTCCACAAGTTTATATTTCAAGGCAAGTTGCTGGTAAATAATCCTGGCTACTTGGTTGTGCCTGTGCAAATACTCGCCGTTAGCCAGACGGGAACAACCAGAAATAATATGTCTGATGGAGTCACCCGGACGGTGGCATGCCCGACAAACGTCAACCATCCCGTCCTTCATAATATATTTCCGGTAGTTGTTCGTCAACATAACTTCGTCCATAATTGCACAGACAAAACCTTCGGTTTCTCCGAAGAGGTCACCGAAACGTAGTCAGGACACGGATGCTAGAAAATCTACATCGGGCCCATGAAGAGCCCGGTAGAAGCGCCCCTGAAGCTCCTTGCCGTCGTCGGTAGTATGTACTACACACGACGGCAAGGAGCAGGTTAGGCAGGTACAGGTTTTTGCCAGTTCTCTTTAGCCATGGACAGTGGGGTGAGTCCCTTGTCTACTGCGACCACATCTCAGTGCATACCCACGTCGGCTTTAAAAAAATATTCTCTCATACTGCACACCTCGCGGTTGTGGAGGGTCTTCGCGTTTAAAAAGCCGCGACCTCCGCTCTTCCGCGGGATGTACAGTCTCATCACCGATGATCGTGAGTGATGCATCCGGTTTGCGGTTAGCAGTGTACAGAGTCTCCTATCCAGGGCATCGAGTTCGGTCTGAGTCCATTTAAGTATGCCGAAAGAGTACATTAAAACCGGCATGACCCACCCGTTGAAGGCGCGCACCTTGTTTCCGCCCGAAAGAAGGATATTTAATACCTTCTTCAGGCGACAGAACAAGCACTCCTTCATTGATTACCGTTAACGTTTATTACGTTAACGTTAATGCCTAACGCTTCCGACATATCCAAATACTTATAGCTTTCGGATGAGGAGAGGGATCTCAGGTGTATGGAATCGGAGAGCTGAATTCCTTCGGATTCCATAATCTCCCCTCGCTTTACATACATGACTGCACATTTGTCCACACCAAATTCTATCCTGATGGCGCTACTAAAAGTTTCAGTTACTTTCAGTAGCTTAATCAGTTGCAATTTGTTGGGGACAAAGAGTTTCAGATCATCCATGTAAGGCAGATATGACCTGACCACCTCTTCTCAACCGGTAGCCTAGACCTAAATCCTCCAGCAATGTGCTTAGAGGATTCATGGCTAAACAGAACCAAAGTGGACTCAGACTGTCGCCCCTTTCCTGTTTTAAAATTTAAAAAAATTAAATTACTTTGATACATTATAAGATGAAAGTATCAACAACAAGCTATCGGAGCAGCAGCAGTATATCGTCCCTTCTCAACATGTAATGCTCCACAGCCCTCCCTCGCGCTGCGCCGCCACGCCGCCGCGTCTCGCTAATCTGTGTATCGTTTAGATAAACAGTCCGCCACACAATGTTCACTAATAGGCGCGATGCACTTGCAACTTATTGTCACCAGATTTTACACTCTACTATATTACAATTTAAGTGCGCACTTACCCATTAAATCGACACGTGCACACTAACGCACCTACTGCAGCCGCCCAACACTATAATTATTATATATCAATACTCACTCCGATTCGTTCCAGATGCTTCATATGATAGTTATCCAATATTGCCACCTAACAGTTGAAACACATACAAGGAGTCGATTGTCTGCTAACAAGTTTGTTTCTTTTCAGCTGAAGAATAACACAAGGTAAGGTGATGTGCATGCACCGCGGAGTCGCGCGCCCGTGACCTAACGTGTGAGAGAGAAGTGATGTACTGTGACGTGCCCGTGAGTGGACACTTCGTGCTCATTGGTACTACGAGTGAACATTGTGAACTATGAACTAATGAGTTGTGAAACTAAATTGTATGTACACTAAAGCGCCTTACACTAACCGACCTACATATCTGTGACCTGTGACGCAGTGAGCGCCCGGCGACGCACGGCGCTCGCGTGTTAACATCAACACCTGAAGCGGCAATCAGCTGCTAACAAACATCCACGCCGAGTTTGAGATATTCATCTATGTCCATAATTATTATTTAATTGTTTACGTAAGCTGTACATAAATCATTGTTAATACATAAGGGGTGCAACAAGACCCTTAACGAAACCGAAAAGCACTTGTTCTCCCCGTCATTGCGATCATTTTTTTGTTCTAGACCGTATGGTCTTTAGAAGGTTCCCAGGTATTTGGAAACCTTCTAGTTACGTAGATATTGGGCATCAAAGTTACAACTATATCACATGTTTTGTTTCTATATTTACATATTTTTAATGGAAGATTTTATTTTACTTAAAACACCTCCACGACCCCCGTACTATTCAATCCATCTATCAGCACAATGTTTTGAGTCCGTTACATTGAGTCCTACCGTAAAACGTGATTTTTCACTCCAAATAAAAAAGTGTTTCCACGCAATAATTTTTGCGTAAAGTTACTAGTTTGATGTACAGAATGCTTGCTTGACGACTTCGTTACGGGTCTTGTTACACCCTGTATAATATCTATACTGATTCACGGAAACTATTGAAATCATAATGGTTTAGTGAGCTCGTGCACTACGCGGACACACACACACGGAGAGTCGCGCATCATCAGCAGCGGCCACTAGTGTATCTAGTTTACGTCGGAGCTCCTCCTGCGTAGACTGCGACCGCCACAAGCACTGATGGCCGTGTAGCTACTGCGCCGACTGCGCGAGCTCCCTTATGCTTTCAGAGTTGAGACGCGACAATATGAGCGAGGGCACAGAATTAACAAATCTATGATGTGTTCCTAAAATATTCTACAAATTCTGAAACTTAAGCACTAACACGTAGCTAAGAGGTCAGGTCCTTACTATCGTTGTCAAGAATGGTGCACGCCAGCAGCATCGTAGTTCAGGACAGACTAGTCTGAGCGTTGGAACTGGCACGGATAACATACACACTCAGGGTCCGTGCTCATCTGTTGTGAGTCAGAAGGTCAGACACATCACATAATAAGTACGCGTGGGTAGGTATTTTAGTAGCTGAAAATGATTGTATGTAACGACGACGTATGAATTCTTTTGTATGACACACGTTGGGTACCGCAAGCGTGCCGGGCGGTCTTGTTTTGAATTGTTATGTAATTTTAGGCTACTTTGTTTTGTTTAGTCTCTGTATTAGATAATATTTACTGGAGCCCCGGAGGCATTTACTTACAACTTATTTAGACGTTTTAGAGTAAAAATAGTTGCCTATTTCAATTTGTTTTATTTCGAAGTGCCGTTTTTTCCCCCGGAATAAGTACTACCTACCTAATCAGACCTACCTAATTAAATCACTAGTATTTTTCTTTTTATTTATCTAATTATTGGTTCACCAACAATTGTTTACACAGGTTATATGCTAAAAGAAACATGCAAAAATGTATATGCAATAGTGCAACAATCACTTACAGGTAAACTGTGCATGCATAAAAAAGTTGTACAATTTATAACATTAATCTAGTTTTAAATGTAGTTTTAAATGATTACTTATCTAAAAGTCTAATTAGATGGTCTAATTAAAGGACTAAATAATTAATTTAAATAACAACTTGGTACTTAATATACGTAAACACATTTCCTATCAAGCGAGGTTATTTTAATAACCTCCTGAAAGTTAAAGTTAATCTATTTAGCAAGATGCTTAAAAAAATTGACTTTCAATTTGCCCAAACTTTCGATGTGCAAAGCGATTTGATCACTGCAGCTATTTACAACCTTGCATAACCTTGCATTAGGGCAATTGGCACCTAAATTCGTTCTTCCCTGCGGCGAGCAGAGTGGTGTAATCGCACTGCGAGGAATTATTGAGGGGGCACGGAAATTAAAGGTGTGCACTATTTGTGGGCAATCAATTTTGTGGTGCATTAATTTGCACACAAACATTGCGTCATTAATGCGTCTGCGATTGTCTAGCGAAACCATTTTAAAATATATAAGTCTGTTACTGTACGAACGTACTTTTCTAGTTATTCTGCTTTATTCTATTATTATAGAAAACGCCTTTGAACGTGTTCTAAACGCAACGATTGTGTGGCATAGTGTGGACGCCAGATCACGCTACAATATTCTAACATACTTCGAATTAAGCAATTGTAAAGCATAATTTTCGTTTTACAGCACCTATACTGTTTGGAATTCCTTATATCAAATCCCAGCATCTTAGAGGACTTTTTATTATATTGTCTATATATGGAATAAAAGTTAGCTTCCGATCGAACATAACACCAAGGTCTCTTATTGTGTTCAGTTCCGCAATCTTAATCCTTCGATATATTATTCTTGGTCTATCATATAATGTTTTCGCGTAAATTTAACATGGTAGCATTTACCTTTTATTTTTTTTATTTAGATATAGATACATCTTGTTGGCTTGACACCATTGCACAAGCCTTTCTAGATCGCTCTGTAGTGCAGAGGCATCACCTTTAGATTAAACAATTATAAAAAAAATTAAGTCGTCTGCATGTATAAAGATAGCAGTGTAATGAAAACAATTGGGAATATCGTTAATAAAGAAATTAAATAAAACGGGCACCAGATGAGATCCCTGTGGCACTACTAGGCAGGGCAGACTGAAAACCGTTGATAACCACATAGAAAGATCTACTCACGAGATATGAACTTAACCATGAGAGTAACGACCCGGAGCGATGCCTTAAGCTCGTAATTTGTTAATCAATATTCCATGTGACACCTTAACGAAAGCTTTACTGAAGTCCGTATAAATGACATTAGCTTGGAAACCCGAGTCTATTGCTTTCGTTAATAATTCATTATGGTTGAGTTGTTCTTGTCCCTTTTTTTATTGTTATCGAAATCGTTGCCTAAATCTCTGAATGGCCAATACTCTAAAAGCCTAATTGTCTGAATGGCCAATTCTCTAAATGGCTATTTATCAAAATGGCACATTTTCTACAATTGGGGCCATTAAAGTATATTCGTTTCATCAGTGAGTAGAAATTGTAAGATTTATAATGCAAAAACATAAATACTAATAGTGTCGGTCCGACAAAATCGCTAGCAGCTATTTGTGCCAATTTATGGCACAAGTAGCGTCAGGTAAATAAATAACTAATTCTGTTTTTCTGTTTTCCTACTCCTCCTATGTTAAGGGCGCACGGTATGCTCAAATTCAAATTTTGCCCCCGCTCCCCCAGCCACCTATCTTCTATCCCTCTCTCACAGTCAAAACGATTCTGTTAAGGTGAGCTACGCTATTGATGAAAGGATTACAAGTATTAAAACGAATAAACACAATATGGGGTGTCTATAGAAACTTTAGTACACAATATTAATTAATTTATTTATTTTATTGACTGCCTCGTTGGTCTAGTGGTCGCAAGCGCGACTGCTGGTGCTGAGCATGAGGTCCGGGGTTACATTTCCGGGTCGGATAAAAGTAGGTATTATTGGGATTTTCCATCAGGAATTTCTCAGTAGCAGCCATGAAGTCTGGATCAGTGCCCGGTTGATAGCAATAAGCTCGCCCCCTATTACATGGGACTTCAAACATAATTATTAACTGGCGAAATGTGAGTGTACTATTAGGTACACCTCTACCTATTATAACCCTTTGGTATTACAGGCGTGATGTTATGTTACGTTGATTTTTTTTTACACACCTTCTATTTGTATAACGTTTTACAAAAAAACATTGTATCCTACCTGTTATGTGTAATTGTCCCTGCACTTGAGTATACCAAGGATGTTTGTTGTTTATAATAAGTCCATTAATAGTTTTCATCAAAGCCCCGCTGGACAGTGCTGAGCTGCTTTTTAATTCCTACTGTATTCGCGGCTGGTGGGCAAGCACTAGCTGCGTACATAATGACCGGCTCCACAACTGCGGTGTATATGATCCTGATAATTTCGGGCTTCAGGTTCCAGCTGATTTTGGTGGCTCTTGACAGCTGTTTGTATACATTTAACGCTTTCCTCGTGACGTTCGAGGCGTGAGCGTTAAAAATCAGCTTGTCATCAACTGTGAGCCCCAGTATCTTAATATCCTGAGACAGGGCAATGTCCTCCCCGCCCATGTGCAGAAGTGGTGTGCCGTATTTTAACTTGTTTGTAACGACCATGGCTTTGGTTTTGTGAGGCGCAAACGTGAGTTTATTTCCGACTCCCAGCTTCTGGACATGCAGGAGACTCGCATTTGCCTGTCTCTGCACATGAAGCGCTGTGTCACCCGAAAATATCAGCACAACATCATCTGCAAATGCTTGGCAGTACTCTCCTTGTTTTTCCAACTCTTTAAGCAATACAAGGCAGATTCCAAACGTGAGCCTTCCTGTAGAGCCTTGTACGAAGTCTTTGGTGGTTTCTTGTACGTGCTTTACTCCTGCGTACCGTACCCTTACACTCCTGTCCCGTAGATCTACGAGACGTCGCAAGTTAAAGGGCATTTTGTCTCTGCCAGTCGGCATTTCGTCACTGGCGTTATCGAGGGCTGCCTCTATGTCCAATGATATGACAACGATGACGATCTTCTTTTCTTTCAGTCTGTCTCTAATGTGATTTATCAGGTCATAGAAGAAGTCCTCGGTGCTGCGCTGGGGCACGAATCCGTACCGGTTTCTACTCGCCTGTGGAGATATATGCCATCTGATTCGGCGTACCAGCATTTTCTCCAGAATGTTATCTAGTACAGGCAGTAGCCCAATTGGCTTTCTTTGGATTAAAACTAGATGCGGCCCACTTTAGTTCCTCCGTTGTGAATAGAGGGTCGAATGTCTCACCATTCTCGTTTACGTTGACTCTATTCGCCAACTCTCTTAAATCCTATTGTGGTCCGCATTGTCGCCCTGTGTTTTATCCTCAGGATAAAACGTCTTCGCAGGCATCCGGGCTGACTCCTCGCTGCTAAATACGCTGTTGTCTTGTACTAGCGGTATGTCTTCTTGTCTATTGGTAGTGTGGCTTATTACCCATACTGTCCCACATAGTTTCAAGTTCCTGCCTTCCGCAAAACTCCTTCCTGCTCGACATCAGCGTGCTATCTGGGACGTCAATTAAACACGGAGATGGATAGCTGACTGATTTATTCAAATTAGCGCATACCCGCATTAGTAAATAACAAAAGTAGACACAATACCTTACACTTTTCCCCCTTAAGATTAGTGTTAATTAATCAGAACTAATAACTAACAGTAAATATCATAACACGGTATTTAAACAACAACTTTTATGTAAGTCTTATAACTACTACTCTAACTATTTAGACACATTGTCTTTATTAACTGCGCGCACGTGCGTACGTATTGTTCGGGCCGAAGCCCCCGGGGGCGGCGGCGACGCGGACGGCGAGGAGCGAGACGGCGCTGCAGCGGCCGGACTTGCCGGGCCCGCGCTACCCACTTCCGTCTCCAGCTCACTGGATACCTCTGATGCATCCCCGAAAGCATCATAGTCATGATCACCACCCTCTCCTTTGTGAGTGCCGATGCTTGCTCGCGACAGTGATAACTGTGACCTGTTCCCACGGGGACTATTTGATCGCGATGTCTGCGCCACTCGACACCGTTTCCCATGTCAATGCGGTAGGACACCGGTCCCGTACTTTTAGACACTGTTCCCGTCGACCATTTATTTAAATTCGAGGTGTAATCGCGAGCGAGCACTGGCTCCCCTACACGGATAGGGGGCTGGGGCGTACCTCCTGCATGTGCTACCTGACGTTGCAGAACCGTGCGCGCCTCTTGCGCGACGTCAGGCCGTAACGTATCCAGTCGTGTCCGCATCCGACGCCCGGTTAGTAATACTGCCGGTGGGTGGCACGCCCGTAGTTGAATGCTCACAATTACGGTAATTAAATAAGAATGTGTTCAATGCTTGTAATACATTTTCACCACTAAGAACTGCTCTCTTAATGGCTTTTTTACCAACTTCACAGCATTTTCAGCGGCGCCATTACCCTGTGGCCTATAAGGTGCCGTTGTTACAGGTGCAATACAGTTTTGGTTGCAATAATTTTTAAATTCAGTCGATTGGAATGGTGGTCCGTTATCCGTAACGAGTTGCGAAGGTAATCCAAACCTACTAAAAACGGTAATAAAAGCTGTGATTGTCGACTGCGCGTCTGTACGGCCCATAGGAAGTGCCTCTATCCCCTTCGAATGCGCGTCGACTATAATTACGTAATTCAATTCATTAAATCTGCATGTAAACGTTGCCATGGTAACGAAGGAAATTCCCACGGATGCATGTCAGCCCGCGGCGCTGCATCTCGCACCGGCTCACACGTACGACACATTACTTCAAGGTCATTATCTAAGGTAGGCCAGCAAACATAATTGCGTGATAAGCTTTTCATTTTTCTAACTCCTAAATGACCTTGATGGATTTCTTCTAGAATTTTTGTTTGTAGTGGTTTTGGTATTATAATATGATATTTATAAATTAGACAACCAAAATCCATTGTTATATCAGTTCTTCGTGCAAACTATGGTTTTTCTTCTTCGCAAATTGGTACGGACGGCCATCCAAATTTTACAAATCCCAATATTCGCGATAATATTGCATCCTTATTGGTTTCTTTACCTACGTCATGGAAATTAACTGGCATACATTGTTGTACTAAGCTAACATAACTCATCGATTCGGTGGGACGGCGCTCCTGTGCTAACGGTAAACGTGATAACGCGTCCGCTGGTCCATTTTGCTTTAAGGTTATAAATGTAATTGTAAAATCATACGCGGCTAATCGGGCAGCCCAGCGTTGTAAGCGACTGGCGGCAGTTTGGGGTATAGCCACTTTCACACCGAAGATGTAGCTTAAAGGCTGATGATCTGTACGTAGATCAAATTTCCTACCATACAGGTACTGATGTTGTCGAGTGACACCAGAAAATATGGCCAGAGCCTCCTTATCAATCTGACTGTAATTGCGCTCCGCGTCATTGAGTGTGCGCGACACACAACTGACCGGACGCTCACTGCCGTCGGGGAAGCGATGCGCTAATACTGCGCCCAATCCGTACGCGCTGCTGTCCACCGATAGCACTAAGGGCCGCCCCTCTTCGTAATGTGCGAGTACCCTGTCCCCTGATAGGACTCGCTTCGCTTCTTTAAAAGCCTCATCGCATTCCTTACTCCAATTCCAACTGACACCTTTTTTTAAAAGTTCATGCAACGGGTGTAATAAAATACTTAATTTGGGAATAAATTTGCCATAATAATTAAGAAATCCTAGGAAGCTTCTTAACTGTGTGATATCGATAGGTGGTGGTGCCTTTACAATAGCCTCCACCTTCTGGGGATCCGGGCGCAGACCACTTTGGTCAATAATGAACCCGAGATATTTAACGCTCGCTTGTAGGAAACAACATTTGCTTAGTTTTACGGTCAAACCCATATCTCTTAATCGAACCAGTACTTGTCTTAAATTCACCAAATGTTCTGCTCTCGAAGCCCCCGTCACACAAATATCGTCAAGGAACAACACCGTGCCACGCACGCCGCGCAATGTCTCCTCCATTAATTTTTGTAATTTTTCCGGAATACAAGATAATCCAAATGGCGTACGGCGATAAACAAAGGTATGTAGTAATAGCTGTACACAGTTGTGAATCATCCGTCAACATCGTTTGTTGAAAAGAGTAACCATGGAGTTTCATGCCGGATCTTCTCCATAGTAAACGACCAACCCGAACCGTGCACCTTTTTGTCGACGTTTTATAAGTGCCCATCTAGGCCTATGTGAAATAAAAATATTTTGATTTTGTTGATATGCATGGGTTAGATCAATTTTGGTAAATTCCCTTCCCACTTAGGGTGGCAAACAACTCTTCGATTCGTGGGAGCGGGTAAAATTCGCGTTTAAGTTTAGGATTGATGGTCACTTTATAATCGCCACAAATTCGGATATCGCCGTTCGTCTTGATAACCGGCACGATGGGTGTGCCGTAATCTGAGTGCTCGACCCGGTAGATGGTGCCTTCGGCCTCCAGCCGCTCGAGCTCAAGCTCGACATGCGCGCGGAGAGCCAGCGGCACGGGGCGCGCCCGTACGTACACGGGCTCCTGATTAGTCAGTTGCAATTGGAGCAATTTTTTACATTTTCCTAATTTGTCCGTAAAAACCTCAGGAAATTATGTAGCTAACTTACTAATACATGGATCAGCAATGATATCATTGAAATTTATTTGTTTGATATTGAGGGACTTTAACCAATCCCGGCCCAATAATGGGCATCCACCATTTTTAATTACATAACAAGGAAAATTGTTTGCCGTAACATTACCCAAAACAACAGTTTAACATTGACCAATATAATATATCCTAATGACTCAATCCGCGTACCTGCATAACACCGTAACATTAAATTATCGGATTGAATTTTTTTATTTGAAAACATTTGCTTATAAAAGTCTTCACTAATCGCCGAAATACGACTTCCAGTATCGACTTCACATTTGATTTCGTAACTGTCAATGTACACGTTAACAAAATAAGGTTTGTTGCCTAGACGCCAGTTCGATGCTAAACAAATCCTCGTCCCCCGAGTTGTCTTCACTTACGTAGTTTTGCCTACCATACCGACCACTACTACGCACCTCTTTGCACATCACTTTCAAATGTCCACGTTGGTTACACTCATCACAATGAGGGCTATCGTTTTTGCACTCACCAGAGTGCTGGCGGTGTGGAAAGCCGCATCGGCCGGAAAAATGTCGTTACATCAATTACAATGGGGGCTATCGCGTGTGAATTCGCCGCTAGAGGCGCTAGTGTAGCGCGAGCGCACCAAAATGTCAGATGTCATAGAAAGTTCACGCGTTGCGTGCTTTTTCATCACCTATTTTTTACTAATATTGACGATTGTGGTCTAGATTGAGCTATTCCTGATTAATTATGACTTTCAGATTTTAAGTAGCAACATAGGATCTTATTTGTTAGTACTTGGAGGTAAAATGATTTTTAAATGTTTCATGCTTGTTATTTTTAGGGAGAATATTGTAAATATATGAACCTGAAGTTTACACTATGTTTTTATACGTAATAAAATAAACTTTTCATGAAGTTATTGGTACTTTAGAGTATAAAATAGAATTTTTGACAGGACCTTAATCGACAGTGGTGCCATCTAGTGAAATCAAAAACGATAGCCCTCATTGACGCCAGCCGCATTTGTGAGAGAGATCTGTAAGTTTTGTGACCAAATAAATATGAATCAAATTTATTTTATGAAAAATAAGAACATAATACTATATTTGTAGAAAAAATCACAAATGAGATTAAAAACACCCCTAATTGGAAGTAGAAAATACGGATGACAGGAGAGTCATACTGAATGACTTCCATCTTTTGCCCACAAGCGGTCATGCGGGAATTAGACGCATGTTAAATAACATCAAAAAGTATTACTTCTGGCCGGGACTAGGAAAACATGTAATACATTTTGTGGAAAAATGCCCACAGTGTCAAAAGCAAAAGTATACGGGTACTGTAGAAGAACCTTTGGTTATTACTACTACGGCTCATTTTGCATTTGAGAAGATTTATCTGGACTTAGTGGGTCCACTAGATAGGGACCACTATACTATAATTTTATTGGAACTATATTTTAACACTTCAATGCGAACTGTCAAAATATGTATGTGTTCCGTTCCGTGTGTTTTTCCGTTATCAACTAAAACATCAACAGAAACCGCACGTGCTTTTGTCAACAACTTTATTCTGCAATACGGTGTACCGCGGGAGGTAGCTACTGACCGCGGTGCCGAGTTTAAGTCGGACACGTTTAAGGAGCTTAGGTATGTAAGCTTCTTAGTATAACAAAATTAAATTCAACAGCATACCACCATTGGTGCGCTGGAGAATACCCACAAGAATTTAGGGCAAGTTTCAAGAATACACGTAGAAGAAAAACCAGAATCGTGAAGTAATTGGCTACCATTCTGGGGCCCAAGTCTGCTATTTTGTATAAATTCGCCATTCCAACACGATCCCATTGTCATTTTGCTAAAAGTTCGTAATCTGCTGAATTCAATGGTCGATCATTGGTCTGTCAATGGTCTCGTAATAGAATTGTGTTGTAATGACATTGTCGTATTGCCATTATTATAAAACCCGTTAGTAGAAATGATTTTCGAAAAACTACTACTAAATTTGAACATTTATTAATGCTAGATTCCATATAAATATTATATTTTTACATATTATTTATTAATGTTTTAGGCAATTTGAAGTAGCAAAAAAAACATTAAATTTATATGTAACGCGGATAAATGTGAAACTCACAGATTACTAAATAGTTACTACGTAAGTGAAACTATACATCTCAATGGGGGCCATCGCGTGTGAATTCACTGCTAGAGGCGCTAGTGTAGCGCGAGGTCAAGGAAAGGTCAGATGACATAGAAAGTTCACGCGTTGCGTGCATTTTTATCACATATTTTTACTAATATTCACGATTGTGGTCTACATTGAGCTATTCCTGATTAATTATGACTTGAAGATTTTAAGTAGCAACTTAGAATCTTATTTCTTTGTACTTGGAGGTAAAATGTTTTTTTATTAAACTTAATTTAATTTAAAAAAAAAACGTGGCCACCCAAAAAAATGTTTCATGCTTACTAATTTTAGGGAGGTTAATGTAAATAAATGTATCTGAAGTTATGTATGTGTGTGTTGTGTATGGGTTGTGTTATGCTATGTTGTTATGTAATAAAATATTTTTTTAATGAAATTATTGGTAGGTACTTTAAAGTATAAAATAGAATTCTAATTAAAACACTCAAATGGAAATATTTTTGTTTGTAAATTTAAATTATCTTTATTATAGAAGGCTATATTTATTGATTTTATACAAAATAAATAATAATAATAATATGACGGGTTCGCCGACGTCTTCTGCATTCCGCCCATCTTCTTTCTTTAGAATCCACTACATTGGCTAGCTCTAGAATATTTGCTCGTAGTGAAAACAGTCATTGTCTCCATTCAATATTCCACAACCACGATACTCGTAACGAATTAAAAGCAATGACTTTCCAATGATAAGTCACTGATTAAAGGAACTGTCAAAATTTTAGCAGATTACCGCTTATGTCAGTCATTAATTTGTCATTATGTACGAGATTACCATTCTATGCCATTTCTTTCAATGGAGTGTCAGTGGTTGACCATTGGAAAGTCATAATGACGCCATTATATTAGTAGATTACCAAACTTGTCAAAATCAACAATTATGAAATCAATGATAGACCATTTTGACACTATTGTAATAGAAGACTTGAGGCCCTGGGGGCCCAAGTCTGCTATTTTTTATAAATTCGTCATTCCAACACGATCCCATTGTCATTTTGCTAAAAGTTCGTAATCTGCTAAATTCAATGGTCGATCATTGGTCTGTCAATGGTCTCGTAATAGAGTTGTTTTATAATGACATTGTAGTATTGCCATTATTATAAAACCCGTTAGTAGAAATGATTTTCGAAAAACTACTACTAAATTTGAACATATATTCATGCCAGATTTCATATAAATATTATATTTTTACATATTATTTATTAGTGTTTTAGGCAATCTGAAGTAGTAAGAAGTTCGTAAATAGCAAAAAAAACATTAAATTTATGTGTAACGCGGATAAATGTGAAACTATACAACTCAATGGGAGATATCGCGTGTGAATCTAGTGTAGCGCGAGGTCAAGATGACATAGAAAGTTCACGCGTTAAGTGCTTTTTTATCACGTATTTTTACTAATATTCACGATTGTGGTCTAGATTGAGTTTGAAGATTTTAAGTAGCAACTGAGGATCTTATTTCTTAGTACTTGGAGGTAAAATGTTTTTTTTAATTAAATTTAATATAATTTAAAAAAAAAAGTTTCCTCCCAAAAAAACGTTTCATGCTTGCTAATTTTAAGGTGGAAGAGCAAGGGTAGCCCGCGAAATTTAAATTTTCTTGCAGGTCAGTGTCAGGTTGTATGTTGATGAAAATATGAATCGCGCCAATAACACGTATGGAGTTACAGAATTATAATCATTCAAATCATCAATACAACCCTCCAAGTTCATTTAATCCCATTGAGTGACTTTTTCATGAAATTGCTATTGAATGGGATTATATGACCTTGGAGGGCTGTATTGACGATTTGAATGGTTATAATTCTTAAACTCCATACGTGTTAATGGCGCGATTCATATTTTCATCAACATACAACCTGACACTGACCTGCAAATTGCAATTAATAAACGTAAGAAAATTTAAATTTCGCGGGCTACCCTTGCGCATCCACGGAGAATATTGTAAATAAATGTATCTGAAGTTTACACTATGTTGTTATACGTAATAAAATAAACTTTTTATGAAATTATTGGTAGGTACCATAAAGTATAAAATAGAATTCTAATTAAAACACTCAAAGGGAAATATTTTTGTTTGAAAATAATTTTTGTTTGTAAATTTAAATTATCTTTATTTTAGAAGCCTATATTTATTGATTTTATACAAAATGGTGCTAATTGAGCAAATTTCGGAAAATTCCGCTTCGGGAATATCAATAAAGGGGTTCGTATTCATTCTCGTCAAGCGACGGGCTCGACGGCGTCTTCTGCATTCCGCCCGTCTTCTTTCCCTAGCATCCACTGCGTTGGCTAGCTCAAGAATATTCGATCGTAGTGAATACATTGTCTTCATTCAATATTCCAGAAAGCACAAACACTATAACCGTAACACGAAAAAGCAATGACTGCACAATGACGTTGTAATGGTAGGTCACTGATCAAAGGAACTGTCAAAATTTTAGCAGATTACCGCTTATGTCAGTCATTCATTTGTTATTATGTACGAGATTACCATTTTAAGCCATTTCTTTCAATGGCATGTCAGTGGTTTACCATTGGAAAGTCATTATGACGCCATTATATTAGTAGATTACCAAACTTGTCAAAATCAACAATTATGAAGTCAATGATAGACCATTCTGACACTATTGTAATAGCAGACTTGAGGCCCAGTTCATACGTCGACAAAATTCACGCAAATTGAACTTGTTTTTGGCAAAACATGCAATTTGCCAAGGAACCTTGCCAAAACTATAGAACCCTTATATAATTATGATAATTATCCCCTAGAGCTCAAATATCGGTTACAGGTCTCGCTATCAGAAGCCCGCAGAAATTTAATCAAAAGTAAATTGGAAAGGAAACTTAAGTATGATGTACACATAAGACCCACAAAGTATAAAGAGGACGACAGTTTATTGATTAAAAGTTAAAAGTGAAACTGGAAATAAACTCACAAACCTATATACAGGACCATTCAAGGTCATTAAAGACTTGTCGCCCAACGTTGAGGTGATTATAAATGGGAAATCCGATATAATTCATCATGTATGACAATGACGTACCTAATAGGCAGAAGTAACTATAGTAGAATAAACAGATGTTCTGAATTGTAACGAACACAACAACGTGCATGCACTTAGGTTCACTGGATAGTAACTTGTAAGTAGGTACTTATTCGTATTACAGCCTATGTTATTGTAAAACTTATACTCGCATGAATGAATTGATAAGATCATTCAAATGAAACGAGCTTAATAATATAATATATAAAAAGTAGGTCGGGGTGTCAGGATTTACTCCGCTACGCTTCTACATCATGTGGGCAGACGATGGGTTTCGTGCTATGAAAAGACACTGAGCGACACACTGTTACTAGCAAAGCTAACGAATTACTTGAGATTACAACTTAGCACAATAACACGGGGCACAATGAATCGGGTAGGTACAGTTCCAAGAGGTCTTAACTCGGCCGCGATCAGACACTGAGTGCCGTCCTGGCTCAGAGTTTGTGACCATCAGGGCTCTTCCTCAAGAGCGCCGAGTCCCACATGACTCTATGGTCTCTGCAGACCCGACCTCCCCCAGAGTTAAACGCACACCGCGTACCCGTGGACTCCTCGAGTTTCCTCAAGAAAGACAAATTTGTACCGGGCTACGACTACGTATTATCTACTAGTACGGTCCAACTATGGTCTCTACCAGACCCGACCTCCGCCAGAGTTAAACGCACACCGCGTACCCACGGACTTACTTGAGTTTCCCCAAGCGAGACAAGTCTCCGAGCTACGACCACGAAGTATCTACTGGTACGGTTGACCAACCGAACCAAGGTTCCACACTTTCTCTCAACTCTAAATACTCTACTTCAAACGGTACTTGGCCCTCAGGCATGCTCCTTAACCTATCATGTGCATAGCACACTTTGAATTCAAAGCTTTCAGTTTAAAACGATCACTGTCCAAAATTTCAATCACTTTAAATTTACAGCAATACATAACAATACATACATTTACAATACTTTCTTTTATTAAGGAACATTCAGTCCCAGAATCAAAATCAAATTTAAATAACTGACCAAAGTGCTTTAATGTTCCGGATGGGCTCAGCGATGTAAAGGACGACTCGCAGCTCAACCGGTACTGAAGCGCTGGACATACCTGCTATGCAGCGACTGGCGATATGGCCTGGCGCGGCGCGCCGCACTTTAAGCACACCAGTGAGCCACCGCTAGCCTGCTGTTGCCGCCCAACGCCTGTAGAAGTTTCAACGCACTCGAATCTAGCCTTGAACAATTCCCTAAACCGGTCCCATGTCACACCTGGATAGGCCACAGTAGGGACTGTGGCCTATCCAGGTGTGACATGGGGCGTTGATGCACGAACTAGTTAATTCGACGGTTAACGTACAATAAACGAGTCGACGGTTCAACGTCGATCAATCAACAAGTCGAATTCGTAGACGGAAAAGACAGGTGAATTTAGACTGCACGACGTTCATAGCGTTTGGCAACGCGGATTTGTTGAAATAGCATAGTCGGACAAACAAATTTGAACTCTAAATGTAGTTACATTAAGTTGATATTAATTGTATGGGCCAAATCGACGTGTTATCGAAGTCGAACGAACCGTCGAACGATGCGACAAAAACGGTTTCACGTGATTTTGATATATTATTTGCTGTGCTAAACTTTCTTTATTTTATTTCATTCCTATTGATTGACGCGCAAAGTCAGAGTTCATGCACGTAGTAAATCATTTAAATGTTTGCGAGTGTAACGCGGCAATTAGACTAGTCCAGCTACGTCGAGCCGTCGACATCGTCGTGAGATCAACAGGTCAACAGGTCAGCCCAGTCCAGTCGTCGACGACTTCGACCAGTTAATCGACTAGTCGATGAACGAAAATGAACGGTCTAGTTTCGTTTACGATAAATACGTCGACCACCCATCTCTAGGCCATGTAGATGCGAAGCCCTTCAACGCCTTGCTTAATGTCAAAATAAACTGGATTGAGAGCAGCGGTGGCCCAGTGGTGGCGGCCCCGACTTACGAACAGTAAGTCGTGGGTTCGAACCCAGGCAGGCGTATTACTTTGTGTAATTTATTTCATCACCACTGCTCTCAAAAACGGTGAAGGAAAACATCGTGAGGAAACCGGCATGTCCTAGAACCAAACATTCGAAGACATGTGACATCTACCAACCCGCATTGGGCCCGCGTGGTGGATTATAGCCCATTCCCTCTCAAAGAGAGGAGGCCGAGTGTCCCAGCAGTGGGAACATTAAAGGCTGATTATGCTAAACTGGATTCCTTCCACTGCACTCACAACAAGAAACAAGTCAGCGATGTCGCGCCACGAGCGCGCAACAGACTCCGTTTCATCGCCTTTCTGATGAAACATGTGTGTTCTACGCTTTACTTTATCTGTTTGTGTTCATAGAGCATAGTTCTTATACAAAGACAATATATGTTAACTTCCTCTTGTCAAAAAGCCATCTAGGTGAGAACTGTTGAGGTTGCATACCACTAGACAAAAAGTCTATGGGTAATTCTGTCAACTGATAAAAACAAAATTGTGTGTCAAGTGTCGTTTTTCAAATGTCGTTCATAAAATAACTAAAAGTGTATATAATAATAATAATAATAAACAAAAACAATAATAATAATAATAATACACGCCCTAGAGTGATGCGTTTTGTGAGGCGGGCATTCTCGGGGATTGATATCAGTCCTCGAGATTACATGTCCCGTGTCACAGAGCGCATCGACTTCCTGAAGCAGAAAGTGTATGCATGGGCAAACCGTATTCGTAGGTATAAACGGCGGGTGGACCGATACACTCAGAATCGCACATTCCAAAGAGATGAAAGGTGGGTTTATAGGGCTTGGGAGCGACCGGACCAAGGTGTGGCTGACACGCGTCTGCCGGATGATGATGCCATGTGTTCGTTCTGGCGCAGCATCTGGTCGGTGCCTGTTAGCCATACCGAGGATGAATGGACCCGGGAGGTCGAGCGAGCGTGCGATCCAGTACAAGAAATGGGGGCAATCACCATCTGCCCCCAAGACGTAGTTCGTGCAGTCCGTCCGTTGCCTAACTGGAAATCTCCAGGGCCGGATGGGCTGCACAACTTCTGGATTAAATGGTTCACAAGGTCGCACGCTCGCCTGGCAACCCTGTTCCAGTCAGCCTTAGAGTCAGGGTCGCTGCCCGAGTTCCTGACAACAGGTATAACCCACCTGCTCCATAAATCGGGTAGTACTGCGGAACCTAAAAATTATAGACCGATTACCTGTCTTCCGACAGTCTATAAAGTTCTTACATCCATTTTGAGAGCTAAAATTAACAAACACATTGATGATAATTCTATCATGTCCGCTTCCCAAAATGGATGTAGGAACGGGTCCCGCGGTACTAAGGAGCTACTCCTCATTGATATGGCCATTAGCCAACAGGTTCGCCGTTCCCGAAGGGATCTGTCGACATGTTGGATAGATTACAAGAAAGCCTATGACTCCGTGCCACATACATGGCTCATGAGGGTGCTAGAGTTGTATAAAGTAGATGCAACTCTGCGCACCTTCCTGATGTCGTGTATGGGACAATGGAGGACAGTCCTTCGCTATCCAGGATGTCGGCAAATCCAGAGGAATAGCGAGCCGATAAGGATAAAGCGAGGTATATTTCAGGGTGACAGTTTGAGTCCACTTTGGTTCTGCTTAGCCTTGAATCCTCTTAGCACGCTGCTGGAGGATTCAGGTCTAGGCTATCGGTTGAGGAGAGGTGGTCAAGTTGTATCTCACCTCCTTTACATGGATGACCTGAAACTCTTTGCCCCCAACGATTTGCAACTGATGGAGCTACTGAAGGTTACTGAAACTTTCAGTAGCGCCATCAGGATGGAATTTGGTGTGGACAAATGTGCGGTCATGCATGTAAAACGAGGGGAGATTGTGGAATCTGTGGGAACCCAGCTCTCGGATTCCATAAATCTTAGATCCCTCTCAGCAACCGAAACCTATAAGTATTTGGGTATGTCGGAAGCGCTGGGCATCAATGTTGCTGACATGAAGCAATCGTTGAAGGAACGCTTCTTTGGCCGCCTGAAAAAAGTATTTAATAGTCTTTTAGCAGGCGGAAATAAGGTGCGTGCCTTCAACGGTTGGGTCATGCCGGTTTTGATGTACTCTTTCGGCATACTGAAATGGACTCAAACAGAACTAGACGCCCTGGATAGGAAGGTCCGTACATTGTTGACGGCATATCGAATGCATCACCCACGTTCTTCGGTTATGAGACTGTATATCCCGCGGAAGTGTGGGGGTCGAGGCTTTTTAAACGCTAAGACTCTCCACAATCGCGAGATATGCAGTCTCAGGGAATATTTCCTAGAAGCCGACGTGGGGATGCATCGAGATGTGGTCGCGGTGGACAAGGGCCTCACCCCGCTCTCCTTGGCTAAAGAGAACTGGCGCAAACCTGTAGTGCTTGACACTAACGACCGCAGGGAGGTATGGCAGAGTAAGGAGCTTCACGGACGCTTTTTCCGGGCCCTGCACGGGCCCGATGTAGACCTGTCAGCGTCCGTAGCCTGGCTACGTTCCGGGGACCTCTTCGGAGAAACCGAAGGTTTTGTCTGTGCAATTATGGATGAAGTTATGATGACGAATAACTACCGGAGATTTATTGTGAAGGACGGCACGGTTGACATATGTCGGGCATGCCACCGTCCAGGTGAATCAATCCGTCACATTATCTCTGGGTGTTCTCGTTTGGCTAACGGAGAGTACTTGCATAGACACAACCTTGTAGCCAGGATTATCCATCAGCAACTTGCTCTAAAATACAGACTTGTGGAATCGGAAGTGCCGTACTATAGGTATGTGCCCGACCCAGTTCTCGAAAATGGCAATATCACATTGTACTGGGATCAATCCATCATCACTGACAGGACTATTTTAGCCAATAAGCCTGATATAGTGGTGGTGGATCGATCAGAGCGGCGCGCAATGATTGTTGACATAACGGTCCCGCATGATGAGAACCTCGTGAAAGCCGAGAAAGATAAGCAAATAAAATATCTTGACTTGGCTCGCGAGGTTGTCGACATGTGGGATGTGGACTCAGCGATCATTGTGCCGATAGTCGTATCAGCCCATGGCTTAATTGCTAAGAGCCTCGATGAATACCTGAGGAGGCTCTCGTTAGGCAGCTGGATCAAGGGCTTGATACAGAAAGCAGTACTCCTGGACACGGCTCGTATTGTTAGGAGGTTTCTCTCTCTGGAGCCCTGACCACCGGTAGCTTGGACCCTGTTCCCGATACCGGCGGGCAACAATTTTTTATATTTTTAAATGTTTTTATATTGTTTTTTTATAAGAAATATTTAAAAATGTAAATAATTTGTATAAAAGTTAAATAAAGGGAATAATAATAATAATATAAACAATATTACGTGCGTGAGGTGTGTACACACAAACAAAAAACTAAACGGATTATTAACTATCTATTGTGTTGTGTAACTAACTACTTCCAATTCCACTGCTGTTGTTCACTAGGTGAGTGATACTTTATTAGGTTCTGTGCCCCACCGGAAGGAGAAGAAATGGATTTTTCGACGAAGATTGAACTCGGCAAATTAGCGGGCAAGGAAAATTGGTCTACCTGGAAATATAAAATTTCTATAATGCTGGAAGGCACAGAAGGTGCCACGGAAGCAGTTGAGGGGAAACTCAAAAAGCCGGTCCTTGCTGAAGGAGCAGGTGACGCTAACATCAGCACCTATAACACTGCAATGGCAAAGTATAGGCGGACTGAGAGTGGCGCTCTACTTATGCTAACTACTAACATGACCGAGGATACACTAAAGAAAGTTATGCGATACAGAACGGCACACGAGGTTTGGCAAGAGCTGCATAGGCTATTTGACGGACAAACAGACGACATAATTACGACGTATGTAGTATGTAATATGACGTATAATTTATGCTTGGAGTTCTTCGGGTTTCGTCAAAGAAAGGAAGATGACATTCCTACTCACATGTCGCACCTTAAGAATCTATGGAATGAATTGAAGGCGGAGATTGCTAAAATCGACGCTACCGCTAAGCTCCCTGAATTGTTCCTGATATGTAAGGTCTTAGATACACTTGACGATCGGTATTTTAACTTTAAATCAAGTTGGCTAATGCTCAAACAGTCTGAAAGGACTATCGACAGTTTAACGACGCATCTTTGTACGTTCGAAAGAGAGCTACCTAGCTCTCTTTCGAAGAGTCAAGAGAACTCACGGCAGGAGGCGCTAGTGACTACACCTACTGAACGTCAAAATAAGAAGAAGAATCCGGACGAGCAGCTGATTTGTAACTACTGTTCTTGCAAAGGACACAGAGTTCGCAAGTGTAAGAAGTGGATTAAGGATGGGAGGCCACCTAAGCCAACTTCGGGCACATCAGCGGCGTCTAGCTCAAAATTCAAGCAGGTACAGCAGATTTCCCTTATGGTAAATGCGTGCTCTATGAATCAAGTCCAGGATCGCGAGAACTGGTACGTGGATAACGGAGCAACGGTTCATATCGCAGTAAGGAGGAATTTCTTCACCGATTTTCATGAATTTGACTTAGATCACACAGTGACTACGGCAGACGGAACTATCATATCCGCCTCAGGTATTAGCTCCGTAGTAGTAGAATCAAATGTCAATGGGCAAAAGGAGAAAATTACTCTGAACGATGTGTGGCTGGTACCGTCTTTAACGAAAAACTTGTTTTCGACGCTTGCGGCGCAAGATAAGATGCAGAACAGCATCTTCACTTCCACAACTAGAGAGTGCAAGTTGGATATCGAGGGCACAACTAGAGTTGTTGGAAGTAGGTTCCATCAAGGTGGACTATATAAGTTGGATTTAAAGACACTAATTCCAAGAGAGCATAAGGTAATTGAGGTAAATGCTATAACTGGGTTAAACATGCTACAGCTATATCACGAGCGGCTAGTGCACCAGGATAAAAGACACGTCATTCGCGTAGTAAAACGTGAGTTAGGCATCCAGCTTAGTCCAGATAAAGTTACATGTGAAGGCTGCGTTTACGGAAAGTCTCATCGAAAGCCGTTCGGGACCAGAGAAAGAGCTAAAGCAGTTGGAGAGATAATACACACAGATGTTTGTGGACCCTTCGCAAAAAGCATCTCGAAGTAAGAGTATTATGTAGTATTTAAGGACGATTATTCAAGTTATCGCATGGTTTACTTCATGAGACATAAGTCAGAAGTAAAGGATAAACTTCTACAAATGCTTCAAGAAGTGAAGACCATACTGTATATACGGCCATACTGTCAAAACTCTACTGAGTGATAACGGCGGCGAATTCAATAATGAGGAAGTTAGAAAAATATTAAAAAGACATGGTATTCAGCAACGGCTAACTATGCCTTACACGCCTGAACAAAATGGCTGTAGTGAGCGGGAGAACCGTACTTTAGTAGAAGCTGCAAGGTCAATTATGCATGCGAGAGGAGAGATGCCACAAATACTATGGGCTGAATTGATCAATACAGTTGCATATGTACTGAATAGGACAGGTCCCACAAGAGTGGATAGTAAAGTACCATATGAACTGTGGCATGGGAAAAAGCCGAAGATATACCATCTAAAAATAATTGGTAGCACGTGTAAAACAACTAAAAGTGTATATAACTAAAAGTGTAAAATAACTAAAAGTGTATATAAAAATAATATAAACAATATTACGTGCGTGAGGTGTGTACACACAAACAAAAAACTAAACGGATTATTAACTATCTATTGTGTTGTGTAACTAACTACTTCCGATTCCACTGCTGTTGTTCACTAGGTGAGTGATACTTTATTAAGAACACGTTTTTCTCTGAACTTTTATCCTAATCCTATTTTATGTGTGCCTATTGCCAGTTAAGTTTGACCAAATGTATTAATGACTCGCTATTCGTGAACCGCTTTTTAAACAAGAAATACAGGAATAGTTACCAAAACATTCTGGTGTTTTAATCTCACCGCATGCCACCCAGCCTGCCCGTAACGGATTGCACGGCCAAGTCATATATTTGCTCCACAGTGCAGATAAATACTCTGTTCAGTTAGTACGTAATAACAGGTTATGGGACCAGAAAAGTTATAAGCAAAAAACGCGTGCACGCGTGCTAAACATAACCTCATTTTGATATTGCTACTTGACTGTGGTGCGGTGGTGATTTTGCGTAGGTGTGTGCTTTAAAATGGCCTCGCCTATTCATCAAGAAGCGAGCAATGGAAATGCTGCTTTGCAAGGTAACTATAGCTTGTCATCGTCTATAGAAAAATTGGAAGGTGTATCAAATTACTAGAATTGGAAATTTGCAATCAAAATGTCAAAATCAAAATCTCTGCCACTGCAGCATCATCAGTCTTACGGCCAATATCCACAAGCCATCCATGGTAAGAAAATGCTGCTTACCATGGATGGCTTGTGGATATTGGCCGTAAGACTGATGATGCTGCAGTGGCAGAGATTTTATTGAGCGGTCTACCTCAAGAATTTGAATACTTGGTTTCTAATCTTGAAACAGTATGTTTAACCAATAATCTCACCAGCGAGATTCTATGAACTCGACTTTTACAAAAAGAGCTGCGTGGAAGTGATGGTGCATCGAACAATAACAACAAAGCTTTAATTTCGAAGAATTCTTTCAAGAAGAAGACTATGATCTGTCGTTACTGCAATAACCCTGGATATATCAAGGCCAAATGCTACCAAAAATGAAAATACCTAAAGGAAAACCAATGCCATAAAACGTCATAATATTAAGATGCTGACCAGAAGCCGAGCCAAACAACAGGCACACCCACCATCTCCGGGCTCGTCGCTCAGCTCCGCCTAGCAGCCGCCGGGACGCACCACATCCGTGAGCATCGTGTCGCCGGTCGCTGCAGTTGCGTCGAGCTCAAGCGACGATTTTTCTCCCCGCTGTCGACACCACCACCACCATCGCCTCGACGACGAGGAAGAGGACGGCCACCAGCGGGCTTGGGACCTCGTGGCCAACCGGCCCCAAACAGGGTCCCCGCTGCCGGTGGAAATGTGTCGCGCATGCGATGGACTCATTCCATAAACGAGAATGTCATGCGCGCATACATAATATGCGCGCATACTTACATATTCTCGTTTATGGGGCTACCGAGGGAGGAAACAACCTGACCGCGTACCGTGTTCGGATGCTCTCTCTGTTTCAGGTGCTTGAGCCAGCTGTCAACGTGTCGGCGCAACGACTGTCGGATCAGGTGCTAGTCATCCAGCGTAATCGTATGTTTGATGACACCGTACTTGATCGCTTGCGGACTGAAATGCAGAGTAGCCATGTCATTGCCACGCCGTCGCAGGCCGTGGTTCCACCACAGTCTAGCATAATACCAAAACGCAATAATGACGTAAGTGATGACATGGTTACTAATGTAAGTACCCAGTGCAATGATGAAATGAGGAGTGCTTTTGAAGGTGCGATTCGGGAATATCGATTCATGCCAGCCGACCTTAGGCCACGCAAACGAGGTATGGTTTGCCCATGCATAACAAAAATAGGGCGCTGGTGGCTGTTCTGGATTCGCAGTTGTCAAACTATTTTGATAACTGCGAAGACCTCATCGATGCTCATTCAATCTTGTATTGTGCGGCTGTAGCGGCATGTCGTGTACCTCACGTCAAATTCTCAGATGACAGAGCTACACGACCTAAGCCAGCCGTACCAGCATGGCAGTACAGGATTGAACGACGTATTGGTGGGGCCAGAGCACTCATCGGCAAACTGATCTGCTTCAATACACGCCCTAGAGTGATGCGTTTTGTGAGGCGGGCGTTCTCGGGGACTGATATTAGTCCTCGAGACTACATGTCCCGTGTCACAGAGCGCATCGACTTCCTGAAGCACAAAGTGTATGCATGGGCAAACCGTATTCGTAGGTATAAACGGCGGGTGGACCGATACACTCAGAATCGCACATTCCAAAAAGATGAAAGGTGGGTTTATAGGGCTTGGAAACGACCGGACCAAGGCGTGGCTGACACGCGCCTGCCGGACGATGATGCCATGTGTTCATTCTGGCGCAGCATCTGGTCGGTGCCTGTTAGCCATACTGACCTAATGAATGGACCCGGGAGGTCGAGCGAGCGTGCGATCCAGTACAAGAAATGGGGGCAATCACCATCTGCCCCCAAGACGTAGTTCGTGCAGTCCGTCCGTTGCCTAACTGGAAATCTCCAGGGCCGGATGGGCAGCACAACTTCTGGATTAAATGGTTCACAAGGTCGCACGTTCAAAATCAAAATCAAAGCATTTATTTCAAGTAGGCCAGTTACAGGCACTTTTGAACTGTCGAAACAAAGATAACAATGAAATGTAGCTACAGTCCCTGTCACAAGGCATAAAAACTGTGAAAGTACTGTAGTTGCCCATTCCCTAGCGTAGATATCTATGGAGAAGAACGGGCAAGAAACTCCATGGACACTCTTTTAAATTAGCATATTGTTACAAAACCTTTGTTACATCATTCATATTGAGATGGTACATTATGTGAGAACGATGTAGCAAGATGAAAAAGTGAATGAAGTGGATGAAAAAGTGTGCGTTAAAAGTGTCCATAGTACAAACAAAAAAGACAATTAAAAAATAAATTAAACAAATTAATTCAAATAAGCCGTGGCAACTAAGAGATGACCAGTCACAACTGACAGCGCCCGTTCACGAACATGACGCATGGATCATCACCATTCAACTCAACCATTTTGAAGGAATGATCCGACACACGCGCCACCATCAGCGAGACACGCTCGCCTGGCAACCCTGTTCCAGTCAGCCTTAGAGTCAGGGTCGCTGCCCGACTTCCTGACAACAGGTATAACCCACCTGCTCCATAAATCGGGTAGTACTGCGGAGCCTAAAAATTATAGACCGATTACCTGTCTTCCGACAGTCTATAAAGTTCTTACATCCATTTTTGTATGTATATGAATAAAGGAAAGTAATAATGATAATTTAAATAATTCTAATGTAATAAATTCTAGTCAAATGGATTTAAATGAATGTAGTAATAAGGATAATACTAAAGACAGAACCAATTCGTTGGAATTAAATGATGGTCCTCAAATTTCAGACACCAAAGACGAGGAGCATTATTGCACAGGCAGTGAGGACGACTCCCGCTGTGCAGACTCATCGTCAGCGAGCCACGAGTCTGTGACTTCGTCATCGCTGGACACGTCTGTTTGAGGGAAAGGATAGACGAGTACAGAGGTACCCCGGGCTGAGGCTAATACCCGCCCTGTACGAAGTACTCGTTCTATTCCACCATTAAGGTATCGTGATTATGACATTTCAATGTGTGTCGGTAATATTGAGGAACCAACTAATTATGAAGAGGCTATCTCTTGTTCGGA
This sequence comes from Eugnorisma glareosa, assembly GCA_947578425.1. Lineage (NCBI taxonomy): Eukaryota > Metazoa > Arthropoda > Insecta > Lepidoptera > Noctuidae > Eugnorisma > Eugnorisma glareosa. The sequence goes on from OX387961.1 coordinate 22,512,233, forward strand.
AGCCACCGAGTGGCGTGCAGTGATGCAGAGTGAGTATGAGTCGTTAATTGCGAATGAAGTATGGAAGATTGTGAGTCGCCCTATAGTGAAAATTTTTATTAAATCCAAATGGGTATTTAAGCGTAAACATGATGCTTCTGGAAACTTCACAAAGTATAAAGCGCGATTAGTTGCCAGGGGGCTTACACAGAAACATGGGGTCGATTATAATGAGAATTTTTCCCCGGTGGTTAGGCACTCTACTATGCGAATTTTGTTTTCATTGGAAAATGATTGAAATCTCAGTATAGATCACATTGATGTAGCTTGTGCTTTCTTGAATGGTAACTTAAACGAAACAATATGGAACAACCTATTGGTTTTGATAATGGAGATAACTCCAAGGTTTGTTTATTAAATAAGATAGGCTTGAAACAGGCTAGTAAAATGTGGAACAGTAAGGTTCATGATTTGTTAAAGCAAAATGGATAAAAATTAAAAAAATTGAAAAAACCCACGACGCTTAAAAAGTAATTGAAAAAGAACAAAATAATTTAAAAACACCCGACTTAAAACATAAAAAACCCAAGAATATCAGTCGGGGGCTGCCATGAAATGAACTAGTTTTTGCAACGCACCCGACGACTATTCTTGGGTTTTTTTTTAACTGCATCAAAATCGGACTAGTAGTTTTGGAGAAAAATGGCAACATGTAGTTGCACAAAAAATGTTTGCTGTAGCGCCCCCTGGTGAGTTGTCACCGTAACACCTATCTAAGAAAATGCAGCAATCAAACCCAAACCCATAACTGAAAACTGCATCAAAATCGGACTAGTAGTTTTGGACATAAATTGCAACATGTATTTGCACAAACAAACAAACATCTTCTCACCCCAAATGCATACACCGTCTCCATTCCGTCGTGGGTAAAAAGGATTTAGATCGACAAATTAATTAGTTTAGGTAACATGATGAAAACTGCAAATTGCAAACGAAACGCTTCAGAGGGATGCGCCCACCAGCGGCTAGAGGTGCCATTCAACACTTACGCCAGATAGACGCCCGACAGCAAAGTTATAGAAATGGCAGCCACAGCCAATGTCACTTCAACCGTCCATCCGAGACAGCAACCGTCAATCGACCGCTAGTAAGTATTGAAAACGGCCGACTGGCAGCCCATCTTTAATATTTTGACGGTATAATGCGTGTAGAAAAGCTCGTCTTCCATTGTGTAAGCACGTGTCATTTTATGCCTCTTATTATGTTATTTTATATCACATTATTTGTTGTTAAATAATTAAACATTATTTATTACCCAAAATCTTAATTTAGCTGCAAAACAATATTAAAATAATTTAATTATCAAGCTCGCAATCATGGCGCCATCCCCACCATTATTGTATAAAAGAGCGTGCCGCCATAATTTCAAACTCAGGCTAGCTTCGATAACGTTGTGGGCGGGGGCCCATCGCCCGGTAGGGGCAGCCCCAGCCGCCTCTGGCTGGTCATCATCCGCTGGGCTTCACCCGGAGCACCGGGAGTTCCACCTAGCGGTGACAGACCGCCGAGGCGGCGTGAAGATACGGTTAACACCGTGGCGCCTCTACCGTCACAATTTGACACTAACTCACAGGCGAGCGGCGCAAGCGCACTCGCCATTGGCCGAGGCCTACACGGCCGCCACAGCGACGGTGCCCGTACGTTTACGGGCACAAATGATACCGCGGGACAAAGGGCACAGCCCATACCCCGCCAGCCGCATCCCACTACTGGGAAGCAGCGAGTTCCCCGAACGTTTCAAACTCAGTTGGTGTACAACGTTCGTGGAGTGAACGTCACCCGTTATTAAGTAAGTTGATCTTGTAATATTTATTTATGGAGATGTTTAATTAGATATTTTAATTATGTTAAGTGAGGTATACTAATTTATGTTGATAAATTCAAATATTTAAAATGGTTAAAAGATAATTATTGCAATTCTATGATCTTTTGTAATAAATAAAACAAAGTGTAATAATAAACTACTCTTTTATTCTACAATTCAGAAGTGGGCTTAGTAGCTCATTCTATTAGGTGTATTTTTTTTTCTTTTTCTGTCGAGAACATGGATAAACAAAGAGTGCTTGTCTCTCCGATTTTGGAGAGTGTACTAGTGTAACCGATCGAAATTGCAGATGATCATAGACACCATCACTCCTTGGAGCAGCAATCACAAGGTTCAAGACTGAGTTTGCAGCAGATACGAGGCCACGTGATGGACCCAATTTGCCATATACCCAGCAACAGTCGATCGCGCAGCCCTTTGCGCAGCAGCCAGCGGTGCAGCAGCCCCCAGCGCAGAAGCCAGCGGCGCAGAAGCCAGCGGCGCAGCAGCCCCAGGCGCAGCAACCTACGGCACAGCAGCCCGCAACACGGCACGAATCGCAACGTGCAACGTCTTCCCGCAGCAATACGAGGAACTACAGGTAGCACTGCTGCTTGCTGCAACGGAGGCAGTGGTGATTTAAATATTTTAGTACAGGCATTGAGGTCACTTGCCCCGGGTCATGAAAACATAGGCTCTTTCAACAATACTATACCCGAGTTTGACCCTGCAAGAAAAGAGCAAACGATGGGTATGTGGTTGCGCAAGGTGAAAGAGTGTGCCGCCATTTATTCATGGAATGAAAAACAAATAGTGCATTTTGCACTCCCTAAACTCCACGGCATTGCAAAACGTTGGTATGAAGGATTACCATCGGTGCTCTTTTCTTGGGACGAATGGCAGGCAAAATTAATATCGGCCTTTCCCTCTGAAGAGAACTATGGTCAAATGTTAGCAGATATGCTGTCTAGGCATGCGCGTTACGGAGACTCGCTTGATTATTATTTTTACGATAAAATTACTCTTATTAACCGATGTAGTATAAGTGGTAAACGGGTGGTTGAACGTGTTCTACACGGCATAGATGATCGCGCTGTTAGGTTAGGTCCCGAAGCGGCTCAGCATGAGGACTTGGATAAATTGCTCACTTATCTAAGAAATTCAAGAAGTCTTAAACAAAATTCCGACCGCAAGTCTAATATTAATAAAAATCAGCCTATTAAAAACTCCTCGGATAACAAAGCAAAGAATCCAAGCGCCAAAGACAGAGTCCTTCGTTGCAATAACTGAAAACAGGATGGTCATTTTGTAAGTCAATGTACTCAACCAATCAAAAAGTGTACTAAATGTATGAAAGTTGGTCATGAGGCGGAAAATTGATATTCAAAAATAATTCCGGCTCAAAAATCTGTTAACAGAATAGATATCAATGGTACAATTTCAGAAAAATATTTTAAAACTGTGCGTATTAACTGCATAGAAATGAATTCCTTTCTTGATCTTGGTAGTGAATGCTCTATGCTTAAACAATCCGAATTGTCTGAACAAAAAGTTTTGCATGTAGCCAATTCTAAACTATAAGATCAACAAATGAGTTTAATCTGTTCATCGGACCTAAACATTGCTGGTGAATTAAGCAAAAAGGTGATTGATGACTTGCTTTGCTTATTAAATACTTATCGACATTGCTTTGCGTTTACGCTCTCTGAGTTGGGGCACTCTTCGGTTTGTGAAATGAGCATTGACCTGCACTGTGACACACCTGTAGTCTATAGGCCATACAGGCTGGCAATTAAAGAGAAAGAAATAGTCAGGGATATTATAGATGAACTAGTTCAAAACAACATAGTACGCCCTTCTGTCTCCCCTTTTGCTAGTCCCATTGTGCTCGTACAAAAAAAACTGGTTGTTACCGCCTTTGCATCGATTATAGAGCCTTGAATAAAAATACTATACGCGAAAATTACCCAATGTCACTTATAGATGACCACATTGATACGTTAGCTGGTAATATGTACTTCACTGCTCTTGATTTGGCATCTGGTTACTACCAGATCTCTATTAAAGAACAGGATAGGCATAAAACAGGGTTCGTCACGCCGGAAGGCCATTTCGAATTTAACCAAATGCTTTTTGGTTTAGCTAATGCTCCAGCATTCAATTTAATTAATAATAATACAAAAATAATAATTTATAAATAAAAATAATTTAAAAACCTTTAAAATATACAATTCAATGCATGATGATTTTCATTTCCACTTGTAGGTATATTGATTAATTATAAAATTATAATATTTGTATAATATAACTACACTAAAAAACTGATTATGTAAAAGGTTTTAGTTAATTATTAGGTGTGAAATAAAAGGCTTTTTTATTTTTTTTTTAATGCTCCAGCAACATTCCAACGAATGATGCATCCGGTTTTAGGCAACTTACGTCATAAAGAGGCACTAGCTTACTTAGATGATATAATCATCCCATCAAAATCAATACAAGAAGGTATGAGACAATTAGAATCAGTTTTAGTTTTGCTATCAGAAGCAGGTCTTACTCTTAATTTATCAAAATGTGTTTTCTTTGGCCGTTCAGTAACTTATTTGGGGTTTAATATTTCAAGTGACGGTATCCAACCAGGCTGCGCTAAAATAGAGGCAGTAGAAAAATTTCCCATACCAAAAGATCAAGATAATGTAAGGCAGTTTTTAGGGCTAGCGAGTTTTTTCCGTAGCTACGTGAAGGGGTTCTCGATTATTTCAAAGCCATTGACACAGTTACTCGGAAAAAATGCTGTTTGGGTATGGGGGCCTGATCAACAAAAGTATTGAATGTACTTAGTTCAAAAACCGATATAAGCCCTATATAATCCAAAATCCATAACAGAATTGCACACCGACGCATGCACAATAGGTATCGGTGGCATGCTATTCCAGAAAAATGAACAGAATCTTTTAAAACCCGTAGCTTATTTTAGCAGACAAACTAGCCCTGAAGAACAAAATTATTGCTCTTATGACCTAGAAACTCTGGCAGTGGTAGCCTCGTTACAAAAATTTCGAGTATATTTAGTAGGGATACATTTTAAAATCGTGAGCGATTGTAATTCGTTAAGATCCACTTTCATGAATCGTGATATGATTCCCCGGGTAGCCAGATGGTGGACCCAAATGCAAGAATTTGATTTTGAAATCGAGTACAAAGTGGGATGTTCTATGGCTCATGTGGACACTTTGAGTCGCAACCCATCCATCAGTAATAATCTCTCGAAAAAAATGGTTAATTCTATAACAGAAACAGACTGGCTCTCAACAGTTCAGAATTCAGATTCAGAACTTCAACGGATTATCGGGATTTTAAGTAACTCAATTATTAATTTAACGATATTTTAGAAATAAAAGAAAAATATAAAAATAAAAATGGTAAACTTTTTAGGATCACACCTGATGGAGACAGGTGGGTTATGCCTAAAGGCGTTCGATGGCAAATCGTCAAACAGAATCATGACGATATAGGCCACTTCGCTTTAGACAAAACAATGGAAAAGATAAAAACTCATTATTGGTTCCCAAATATGCGTGCTTTTGTTACAAAATATGTATCTTCATGTCTCGAATGCGCGTATAGTAAAGCGCCTGGTGGGAAAAGACCCGGCTTTTTGCACCCAATCCATAAAGTAGACGTGCCGTTTGATACTATACACATGGATCATACACGTCCATTTGTACGTAGTAGTAGGGGTAATGTGTATATTCTTGTGATAATTGATGCTTTTACGAAATACATTTATTTGAAACCGGTTATTAGTATCTTTGGTGTTCCCAAACGAATAATATCCGACCGAGGCACGTCATTTACAAGTGATCTCTTCAAAAACTTTGTGTTAGACAAAGGCATCAAACATGTATTAAATGCAGTTGCTACTCCACGGGCCAACGGTCAGGTGGAGAGATATAATAAAGTTATCGTTGACTCGTTAACAGCCAAATGTGTTGGCACATGCGAAAGCAAATGGGAAGACCACCTGCCCGATGTCCAGTGGGGTATCAATAATACCTTCGACAAAGGTATCAATAAGACACCTGCAGGGGCTCTTTTTGGAATAAGGCCACAGGGCTCCAGTGATAGTAGAGTAATTTCTGCAATTGATGATGATATCACCTCAATAAACAAAAGTGTCGAAGAAATTCTTACTGAAATTTCTTCTCATATTGAATCCACACAAGAGACTCAAAAAGCAACATTTGATAAATCTCGTTGCAAGTCTATCAAATATAATATTGGGGATTTAGTACGGGTTGAACGGCAAATTCTTCTACGGGTGGTAGTAAAAAAATAATCCCAAAAGTATCACGGCCCTTACAAAATTACTAATATTTTCGATCATGACCGTTACCAAGTAGAGGACACGCCACTTACAAGGAATCTCAAGGAAAAAATACTCTAAAATTGCTGTGGATAAGTTAAAGCCTTGGATTTGTTTCAATAGACCACATGATGACGTTTTAACTTCTTAAGCGAAATGTCAGATTGCTTTTTTTTAAATTTATTTTAACTACTTAATTACATAGATCAATGGGGTCTACACATTAAGACCAATTGTGTCAACACGTTAACGCCAATGGGGTCAACGCATTAAGACCAATGGGGTCAACACATTAAGACCAATTGTGTCAACACGTTAATGCCAATGGGGTCAACGCATTAAGACCAATGGGGTCAACACATTAAGACCAATGGAGTAAACACATTATGACCAATGGGGTCAATACTTTAAACCAAAGGGGTCAAATAGATTAATAAGGACTAATGGATTTACCTATTTTTTGTTTATATTGTTTCATGTACATTTAATATTGCTATTGTACTAAATTGTTTTTATCTTATTGTTTGCTTGATTTACAACTAAGTACGGGGACGTACTTACAATTTGCTTGGATGGCCGACTGTAAGCACGTGTCATTTTATGCCTCTTATTATGTTATTATAAATCACATTATTTGTTGTTAAATAACTAAACATTATTTATTACCCAAAATCTTAATTTAGCTGCAAAACAATATTAAAATAATTTAATTGTCAAGCTCGCAATCATGGCGCCATCCCCACCATTATTGTATAAAACAGCGTGTCGCCATAATTGCGAGCTCAGTTAGCTGGGCCGACCTCCCAACGCCCGCCCGTACGGCGCTGGGATTCGCTTCTCGCCCGAAAGCGAGGAGGAATTTAGGTTGGTCCAGCGATACCTGACTAGCCTAGAAAAGGAGAGCGGCATCTCCTGGTTCGCCTATTCGCTGCCAGCGGAGCGCAGCGTGAAGGTGGCCATCACAGGGCTGCCGGCCGACACCCCGACGGAAGAAATCGAGGAGGAGCTCCGCGTGATGGGACACGAGCCGGAGTACGTGCGCCACATAAGGGCGCGCCAGGGACGACCCGGCTGCGTGTTCCACGCAGTCCTAAAGAGGACACCGGAGGTCAGGTCGATCTATAGCACCACCGTGTTCTTGTGCATGCGTGGTGTAAAGATAGAGGCCTGACGGGGGAAAAGAGGGCCCGCCCAATGCCACCGGTGCCAGAAGTTTCGGCACTCTTCGCATCACTGCCACCGGCCGCTCGCCTGCGTCCGCTGTGGAGAGGGGCACGCTGCGCGTGACTGCCCCCGCCCGCGGGAGGACTGGCGCTGGCGCGCCTGTACACGGCGATACTGCGCACCGGGACGTTTCCTGCCTCGTGGAAGGAGGGGCGCGTCATCATGCTGCCCAAGGCGGGGAAAAACATCCTGAAGCCAGAGAGCTATCGGCCTATCACGTTGCTGCCCACCATCTCCAAGGTGTTTGAAACACTCCTGTTGCGGCATCTCCAGCCGCACATCAGCCCGCGGCCCGAACAGTTTGGGTTTAGGTCGGAACACAGTACGACGCTCCAGCTGTCGAGGGTACTGCACCATCTGGCCCAGGCCATGAATAAGGAGTACTCGGTTGCAGTATTCCTCGACATGGAGAAGGCCTTCGACCGCGTGTGGCACGATGGCCTAATATAAAAGTTGGCCACGTTCGACGCGCCTCGCCGCGTTGTAAAGGTGGTCCAGTCTTTTCTTTCAGACAGGAGCTTCCGTGTGGTGGTTGAGGGAGCGCTCTCTAGCGCCCATCCGGTGATGGCCGGCGTTCCGCAGGGCAGCTGCGTTTCGCCGGCGTGTTACTCACGTTACACCGACGACATCCCCACGACGCCAGAGGCGACGCTCGCGCTGTATGCTGACGACGCCGCGTACATTACCACCTCGCTCAACGCGAAGTACGCGGCGGTCAAAATGCAGCGCGCGCTAGATCTGCTGCCTGACTGGCTGTCTAAGTGGCGGCTGTCGGTTAACGTGGGTAAGACGCAGGCGATGGTCACCGGATCAGCGCCCCTCCCGCCACCCCTGACTCTACAAGGCGCCGACGTCGATTGGTCGCCCCGGGTGAAGTACCTGGGTGTCACCATCGACCGTCGGCTCACCATGGGCGGTCACGTTCGCCAGGTCGCGGCGCGGGCTGGCATAGCCCGCCACCAGCTCCACCCAGTGCTCTCGTCCCGTCTGCCGGCGCGCGTCAAGTTGGGCGTATATAAAACTTATATACGCTCAATACTGACGTACGCCGCTCCCGCTTGGTACGTCCTCGCGTGCGAGGGCTACAAGAAGCTCCTCCGCACGCAACAAAACTTTGCGTTGCGGACTATCGTCGCCGCCCCTCGCCACGTGAGGAACGACGTCATCCAGCGGGATCTCGGGATCGAGAGCCTGGACGCCTTCATCCGGCGCCTCGCGACGGGAATGTTCGCGCGTGCCGACGCATCTGCTTGGCCCCACGTCAAGCATATTGCGCCCTGGCATGCGCGCCCCCCTGACGCGAGGCGCCCCCTCCCCCGCGACCTGGTAGCGGACACTGACCCCCCCCCCACCGGATTGACGCCCAGGTAAGCTGCCCCAGGCTACACGCAGCTTACCTGAACAATATCACTCTACGAACTCACATACATTCAGCTGGGTGGCGTGTTCTAAGTTAATATAGGCACGTCGCGCAGCTACACCACACATGCATCTCTCTACACACACGTAGACTCACAATGTGGGGGCGCGGCGCGGGCTCGCGACTCACTCCAACACTGGGCGGTGTTACACAGTACAATACCGCCCACACACTCATAACGGCTCCTCAGTCCGGACCGCGACCGGCTAGCTCTGGAAGCGGGACGGACGGGAGCCTTACATCCTTCATAGGTGCGTCGAGTCGGCACCTCTGTCGCTGGTCGTCCTCCGCCGGGCCTCCTCCGGGTAACCGGGGGTCTCACCTGGCGGGGACGGACCGCCGAGGTGCCGTGAAGAAAACAGCGCTATGAGACAGCGCTGTGGCGCGCCTACTGAAAACTTCACCGCAACCACACACACAGGCGTGCGTTGTCTCACGCACGCCAACAGGCCTAGCCTTTTTATAGGGAAAACAATGACGGGCCCGTTTTAACGGGCCGAGGTATGGCCTCCGCGGCCAGGGGGCAGAGCCCCGTGACCGCCTGCCGCGCCCCCTAGCGGGGGCGCAGCGACATCCAACGAGTTTGCGAGCTCAGTTGGTGTACTACGTTCGTGGAGTGAACATCACCCGTTATTGAGTAAGTTGATCTTGTAATATTTATTTGTGAAGATGTTTAATTATGTTAAGTGAGATATATTAATTTATGTTGATAAATTCAAATATTTAAAATGGTTAAAAGGTAATTATTGCAATTCTATGATCTTTAGTAATAAATAAAACAAAGTGTAATAATAAACGACTCTTTTATTCTACAATTGAGAATGGGACGTCCTTAACTGATATACGAGGCCTTCGCCCTTTCGGGTTTTCAAGTCATGAGCCGGCGGACGTAATAGCATCGACAGACTGTAACTATTTTTTTTTTTTGGTTTTGTTTAGCGACACGTAATACGACGCTAGTTTCCGCCGTTACGTGAGGGAAGTCTGTTACAAGGAGACCTACGGTAACAGACGGAATTTGGGTAGGAATAGGGTTTGTGAATGTCGTGCAATGTACACAGTGTAGTGTATGTGTGTGTTGTTTCGTATGATTTCATGAGTCTGTACTCATAGGACCGATGACGGCTAAAGGTGTCTTGGCCACAGTGAGAGGAGGTATAGAAGATAAATCACGCTCGACTCCGGCTTCGATTAACAGTCGATAAAATTATTTCGAGGTACGCACAAAAGAAAATAAATGTACTCACCGAAGTACCGCCGCTACAGTTAACGAAATTTACGTAAAAACACTAAAAAAACTTACGATACCAGCACTTTTCACAATAGCACACAACTGAGAACAACTCACGAGCCGGGAATCGATCACGAATCACGATAATCGTAACTATAATCAACAGCGAAATAGATCACAGCCGAACCGAGCGACACACAACACCAACACAACACTAGCAACACTACACAGCACACACACACTACACACACAGCACTAGCAGCAACACTTTTCGAGTATTTTTGTCTAATTGCACTCGGCTATTTCAAAAAGTAACCGTTACAGATTTTTATTGTCATTGTCCCCGCGTATGATTTCATTAGCACGATTTCATCCCAAGTCTGATGACGGGGTGTCAGGATTTACTCCGCTAGGATTCTACATCATGTGGGCAGACGGTGGGTTTTTTCGTGCTATGAAAAGACACTGAGCGATACACTGTTTCTAGCAAAACTAACGAATTACTTGAGATTACAACTTAGCACAATAACACGGGGCACAATGAATCGTGTACAGTTCCAAGAGGTCTTTATTCCGCCGCGATCAGACACAGACTAACCGTCGTCCTGGCTCAGAGTTTACCATCAAGACTCTGTAACAAGTGACGCTGTGGTGTGGGTAGACTTGTAAGTTGATCGCGTGATGTCACCACCGCGCACTTGTGATTCATTTGAAGCCCGTACGAATGACCGTCTCCGACAAGTATAATCTTTAAAATGTCTAACTTACTGTAAAGCAAAAAAAAAAGAGAGAAAAAATGTTTTATTTTTTTTAACACCGTGGGAGGTGTGATTTAGTAGATAAGTACCTGTGTGAGTTCATATAAGACGTATCAATACACCAAATATATTCAGTGTTTACTCGCATCTGAGATGTTTAATTCTCCTTAAAGACCCGTCCTTATAATAGAACGATAAATAGTGATAATATTTTTGATGTATCGAGTCAAGCTGCTGCCCTTTTAGTACTCTGTTCTGGTAGATGTATTCATGACTTGACCCTCCTTACGACTGATAAATAGTGGTAAAGATAATTATTTCAAATCACCAGAGCACGATTTTATAACTTTATGGCCTGCCTTTGGGTCTAAGACTGATTCATCTGACCTCAGGATGGAGATTATTTAAAAATAATGATGATAGGAATTTGGATCCGATAAACTGGGTTGAACGGACTGTATCACTGCTTTCCATTAGACGCCAGGAAGCAAAATGTCATAACTTGTTTATCAATCACAACAAGAGGTGCAGCTCGTGCGGCCTCACGAACGGTTATTGCAGGCTGGATAAAATCGGGGAAATTGGAGGTCCTCTAATACTTTTATTCGATTTTCTATGCGACAAGTGTTGGATTCTTCTAGGAGTAACAGCATTACTGCCCGCGTAGCATTACCACCGTAAAAACGGGTTTTGTAGACGAAGAATCCAAAAAAATTACATACTGTGGAAAAATTCCTATCGTCGCAAGCATGGCGAAGTTAGAAATGAATGACAAGACATGTCAAGTTGTATAGAAAGAGTTTTGTTGATTCTTAGAAGAATAGAAATAGTATTGTATTGTATTGTATTGTTGAGGGCTCCCTTTTCCGCATTTAGACTCAAAGGCGGTCCATTATGCGTGGGGTGGGACGGTTGGCTACAGGAGGCAACCCAGCTCCTTCCAGAAGCTCAGAAGTCTCCTGGGACGTTCACAGGCTTTTAGGAGCGACCTCGGACTGCCGAGGATTTGTGCCCGTTGGTGAGCAACCCCTTACATTCCAGGATTACGTGGGCTGCCGTTTCATCCGCGCTAAGGCAGCCCCTGCACAGCGGGCTGTCCGTCGCGTTGAGAGTGAACAGATGTTTGTTGAGTGGGCATTGGCCTGTGGGCATACCCACCACACACAGACATAATATTACTGTCTAGTGCCATTAGGACAGCCATGCTATCGGAGAGAATTCTAATACCGCGATTGGAAATCTTTCTTTTAATAACTGCGTTGGCAGCTTGGGAAATCGCTACACATTCACATTGGAATATGGAGCTTTCTTCCCCTAGCGATAGTGATATTTTGATATTGAGATCCATGGAGAAAACACCAGCACCAGTACCGGTTTTGGTTTATGAGCCATCCGTATAAATACGGACTTCGTCGGCTCCTGATTGATCTCGCTCGGTCTCTGCTAATTGTATTCGATAGAGTTTATCGAACACGTGGACTTTGGAGATTCTATCACAGGGCGCGTCAATGAGCGGTACCTTACGCAGCGCTCTGTCCCATATTGTGGTGTGAATGCCCCTTTGTTGTTTCCACATGCCTGAGTGTCTTAGTCTGATTGCCGCCATACAAGCCTCCTGCCGGATGAAAAGATCCAGCGGCTGCAGACCAAGCATTATCTCCAAGGCATTAGTTGGTGCTGTCCGCATACATCCAGTGGTGGCTGAGCAAGCCAGTCTCTGGAACGAATGCAGTTTTTTACTGGTGGTAATGAGTTCAGTTCTGGGCCACCAAACTAACGCACCGTAGGTGATTATAGGTCTGATTACGGCTTTATATAGCCATAGTGTAATTTTCGGCGAAAGGCCTCAGGATTAACCTAGAAGTCTTCTCCATTGCCAAAATGTTGCGCTAGCCTTATTAATCTTGGAGTCCGAGTGTTTGTTCCATAACAGTTTGCTGTCAATAATAACGCCCAGATATTTGACCTCATTCGTTAGGGACAGCTCGGTACCAAACAGTTTGGGTAGTTGTAAACTGCCAAGATTGCGTTTGTGAGTGAACATAATGAGCTCCGTCTTTGACGGGTTCACTGATAGTTCGTGCTCCGAGCACCATTGTTCGACGATCTTTAAAGCCTGCTTAGCCAGGTTGCACAAAACATTCTCAACAGGTCCTGTTATGAGAATGGCAAGATTGTCTGCATAGCCTACCGTATAATGGCCACGGTCGCAGAGTCTGCTAATCAGCTCATTGACCACAATGTTCCATAGGAGGGGTGAGAGAACTCCTCCTTGTGGACAGCCTTTGGCTACCACGCCTCTGGTCGTGGTATTAACGGTGAATTGGATAGCCCTTTGTCTCAGCATGTTGTCAGTCCACCCGGCAGTCGTGTGATCGACCCCATGTCTGGTCAGGGCAAGGCTTATGCTGTTGAAAGTAGTCTTGTCGAAGGCGCTTTCCACGTCTATAAAGACGCCAAGGGTTGATTGTTTACCGGATAGTCCATTTTCAATACTCACGTATTTGTCACCGCATGTTGTCAGTCCACCCGGCAGTCGTGTGATCGACCCCATGTCTGGTCAGGGCAAGGCTTATGCTGTTGAAAGTAGTCTTGTCGAAGGCGCTTTCCACGTCTATAAAGACGCCAAGGGTTGATTGTTTACCGGATAGTCCATTTTCAATACTCACGTATTTGTCACCGCATGTTGTCAGTCCACCCGGCAGTCGTGTGATCGACCCCATGTCTGGTCAGGGCAAGGCTTATGCTGTTGAAAGTAGTCTTGTCGAAGGCGCTTTCCACGTCTATAAAGACGCCAAGGGTTGATTGTTTACCGGATAGTCCATTTTCAATACGTGATACAACGCTATGAAGGGCGGACTCAGTTGATTTGCCCATACTGTAGGCATGTTGGTTAGCGTTGAGTGGCTTATTCGACAGCGCATGTGTTCTGATGTCCCTATCACAGAGCCTTTCAAGCGTTTTCAACAGGAAGAATGTGAGGCTGATTGGCCTGAAGGACTTCGGCTGCGTGTAGTCACTCTTGCCGGGCTTGGGGATAAATATGACTTAACATGCATGCTCTGAACAAGTTCACGAGATGTACCACCAAGCGATCGTCGCTCCATTTCAGTAGTCCTGGGAATAGACCATCCAAGCCAGCTGATTTGAATGGAAGGAAGCTGTTGATAGCCCACTTCACCTTATCGTGTGTGACGATTCTTTGGGCCTGGGTCCAGTCGGTATTGGATGCCGCATTGCTGGTCCCCGCTTCCCAGCTTTCCGTCTCAGTAATGACGCAGCCGGGGAAGTGCGTTTGAAGCAGCAGTTCGCACGTTTCGTCGTCCGACTTGGTGTATGTGTCGTCCAGTTTTTTTAAAGAACCGATACCGCGCTCAGGTTCGCTGATCAGGATGTTCTTTATTTTGGTGGCATGACTGTTGGACTCTATGTTCGAACAGAAGCGTCTCCAGCATTGGTTTTTCCTGAGTCGGATCTGCTTCTTGTATTGGAGTTGGGTTTCTTTGTAATTGTCCCAATCGTTGTCTAGTCGGGTGTTTTTGGCTCTGTTAAACAGCTTTCTTACCTTGCGACGCAGTTTCTCCAGTTCCGGGCTCCACCAGCTGTTCCTACCTGCGGAGACCTTCCTTGGCGTCACAAGTGGGCATGTTTTTTCAAAGCAGTTCAGCAGAGACTCTGTGAGTAGATTATTGTGGGTGTCAATCTCTGCGGCGTTGTCATAGTTAGGAATTGGGATCCCCTTCAGTTTTTCCGCCATTTCGGCAAGGTACCTTACGCAGTCCATCGTCCGGGGATTCCGTCGCAGCACCGCGGGATTTACAATGATGTTAATCGTGTAAATGATCCACCTGTGGTCAGAGCAAGATAATTCTTGGGAAACATGCCAATCTGAAATATGCCGCGAGATGTGCGAGTTGAAGCATTACGGTTTCGACCCCCAAGCTATACAATGGTTCCGCAGCTACCTAAGTAATAGGGAACAGCTTGTTGACTTGCGTTTGAGTGACGGCACGACTCTCAGATCGGCACTTATTTCCGTAGAGAGAGGAGTCCCGCAGGGCTCTATTTTAGGTCCCATTATTTTTATTTTGTACTGCGCAGACATAATAAAATGCCTACAGAGATGCAAGTATCATATATATGCTGATGATGTGCAACTATATATTTCCTTCAGACCAGACGAGTATGACAATGCCATTAAAGATCTTAACGAAGATCTTCAGCGAATCGCGGTTTGGTCTGAGGAGAACTGCCTGTCGTTGAACCCTACTAACACTAAATATATAATATTTGGCACCAGACAGCAGCTGGCTCGACTACCTTTGACTTTTGATCTGAAACTAATGGGCAAACCAATTGAGAGAGTGTATGAGGCGCGAAATCTCGGTCTTGCGATGGACAAAGACCTTCGTTTTGAGAAGCACGTAGCAGGCTCTGTCAGGAACTGTTTTATCGCCTGAAGGGAGGCGATAGTACTCGCGCGCCTACACGAGTGGCGCGTGGAGGCACTACGCCGAGGGGAAACTCCGCTGCCACGGCAAATTGTCGCTCAGCGGACAGACTTCCGGCGTGATCTCATGGCGACATGGAGAGAGCGACTGTCGCAACCCCGTGCAGGGCACGCCACTATAGTCATATATATATATATAATATATATAATGGCGGTAAGTCCCCTCTTTGAGGAGTGGCTGGAGAGGCGCCACGGCGCCCTCACCTTCCGCCTGACGCAGGTCCTCACCGGACATGGTTGTTTCGGGAGGTTCCTGCACCTAATCGGGCGGGAGGAAACGCCCGGGTGTCACCACTGCGAGGATCGACCAGAGGACACGGTGGAGCACACTGTGCAGGTCTGCTCCGCTTGGGCGGAGCAACGCCGTCGATCGGCGGCGGCGACCTCTCGCGTCCGGCCCTGGTTCAATCCATGGTCCGGAGCGAGACGGAATGGGACGCCGTCACCTCCTTCTGCGAAGCAGTCATGCTAGCGAAGGAGGTGGCGGGACGTGAGAGGGAGAGAACCTCACGTTCCAGCCGCCGCGGGAGACGCACCGGGCGTCGGGGGCCACGTGGTGGCCCCCGGCCACCGTAGACGCGGGCCTGTGGACGGTGAGCTATGGGCTAGCTCGCCGTCCGTCCGTCTTATGACGACAGGCCGTGTCGATGGCGCGTTCGTGTTCCACGCGCGCCTCAAAGAGAGTCAGCAAACAGGAAGGGGTCCGTAAGGGCCGACGCCTGTCAGGGTTGCGGGACTGTTCGAAAGAGATACCGCGGCCCTGGAACACAAAGGGCAAAGGAAGGAACATGGATGGGTTTTAGTCAGTAGAAGTCTGACACTCCCTCCTGCTCAGCCCAGAGCGGGAGGGGTTATTTGATGATTTCCCAACGGTAAAAAAATAAAAAAATAAAAAAGGTTTTTTATAAGATGAGGCCGTATTTATCAGAATCACTGCGGGAACAGCTTGTGGAAACATTGGTACTATCTGGGTTGAACTACGCCGACACAGTGACTGAACTACGCCTACTAGCTCGTACAGATCGACTCATTCAAAGAGTACAAAACGCTTGCGCACGGTTTTGCTACAATATTCCTCGGCGAAGTCACGTAACACCTTTTCTAAACAAGCATTTCTCATTAAAAATGAAGTCCAGACGGAAACTACACTTGGCGTGCCTTCGGTTCGGTGTGGTTAAATATAAAAAACCCGACTACCTATACAATAAACTAAGTTGGTTAACTAGTCGACGCGAATGTGGGAGAAGGCAATGCTCGCAACAAGTTTCGACTCAGTCTCATCACACAGCAGCTTTCAGGGGTAGCTTTCGCTATGCAGCTTTCAAAATATGGAATAACCTGCCAACACCGATTAGAATGATCAGCACAATAGACACGTTCAGAAGACGTTTACGGCAGTATCTAATAGAATCGCAACGGAAGTTGGATATGGTCGCTCTGAATGTTTCAATTATATGATGTACAAATAATAATAATAATAGTTAATTAGGTAGGAAGGTATCCTACCTGCCTATTTGGTTGGATAGGTAGATATCCTACCTGCCTATTTGGTTAGATGGGTAGGTGTCCTACTTGCCTATTTAATTAGCTTGATCATGGCACAATATCTTTTGTCGGCTAATGCTAAATAATAAAATAACGCATAAAGGTATAAATAGCTGATGTATACAATTTACTCTGCTCATGCTCACGTTCAGCTCGCTTAGGATTACGCCAATTGTGTCCTTACTTCCTTAGCTGGAGGGTGGTGTCGTGATATGCGCGGCGCCGCAGCGACACATCGCATTTTGTGAGACCTGCGGTATGTAAAACAGCACACTAAACTAACAGCCTATTTTTTAACCCACACAAAAGCATTACAGCAACGCATGCGCACGTTCTTACCCAATGTGCCTGGCCCACTTGACATCTGCAAATGCATAGCCAATTGAAAAAAAAAAAAATTACAAGTGTCTTTTCAGTTTACATAAACAGCTGCACTTGTTATATCAACTTTTAAACTTACCTTTTCTTTTTCTGTTTTTTTTTTTTTTATATTCTATGCTCTTCGTTCATCTACGTTTGTAAAATTTTTGCTCCATTTTCCGTCGGAAATGTATTATTTTACCGTAGTTATGCCACACAATTGCCATCGCATCTGCAAATCTTTCCGTTCACTTCTCACTAATTTTATTTTTATTATTAGTCCTTCGCGCTCGGCTGCTTGCAGCGTATTGAGCGGCGGCGAGTAAGTGCACGGAGTCATGATGCGTTTTACAAGTTCCACGTGCGAAACAGGTTCTAATATGTTTCAATGCGTCCGTTCTATTTATTTAGGTACCTTATGTTTTTTGTTTTGTCTTGCACTTTTTTATTCATATGAAGGTTTGTTTTGTAATAATATTGTACACAAATTAATACACAAATTAGTACACAAATTAATAATATTGTGCACTATACATACGTTCAGAACACGTCTACGGCAGTATTTGTTAGCAGCACAGCAGAAATTGGATATGGTCGAAATTAATGTTTCTATCATATAAACGCTCAGCCATTTGCAGCGCTTGTGTCCGAGTGCTCCGTATTTGCGTAATCACCACAAGGTTCTAGCATCTTCTTTTATTGTTCTATTTTTTCTTTTTTTCTTTTTCTGTGCGATTTACAATTTTTTACGCCGACTCACCACTCTCATCATTCTTCCCTCACCTAGCTTAATCTTATTTTATGTCTGATCACACTAAAATACTTATTACTCATTTTTTATTTACTTTTAACCGAACTCGTAAATTACACATTTATTTAATTTACTCGTTATGTATTATTTTGTACCCATGTATTTATTTTATTATTATGTTTGAAACTGTTGTTCCGTCACCTCCTTTTCCCCCAAAGGTTCATTGGAAGACCAGCGTCAGACAGCCTCACCTGTCTGGCATGAATGCTGAAATGGACCTTTTTGGCGCAGCCGTGTGGCACACAGCACATAAATACAATCTATTTTCAATTTGTTTTTTTTTTCTTAGTTTTTAATTTGTTTTATTTTTTTATTTTGTATCTTTTTTGTATTATGTGTGCTTATGGAACTGTTGTCAAATAAACTTTATTCTTTCTTTCTTTTTCTTTCTAAATTGATTATATTTAAGTATCTATTCATACATACACATATTACACATACTTACCTAATTAGAAACACAAAGCACAAAACTGTTTTATGTCCGTCACATCACCATCTCAGGTCCAGTTGAAAACCAGCGTCGGGCACTAGTTGCTCGGCAATTTGCTGAACTGGGCCTATTTGGCGCAGCCGCGAGACACACAATCTTTGTTTTTCTGTTTAGTTTTAGGTTTTTATTTTTTTATTGTGTAGTTTTAAGTTTTATATTTCATTTTTGTTATTTTTTCTTTTGTGTGCACTTGTGGCGTGTGCCATATTAATATGTTTCTTTCTTTCTTTCTATGTTGCTAAGGTAAGATCAATGATGGTTTGGGCCCTTCTCGTTAGATAAGTTGGTTCAGAGCCCCGATTCATAATTCTTAAACAAGTGGTAAAGAGATAGTTAAGAAGTTCCTCACCACGTGCGTTCGACTTCTCGCTGCCCCAGATGGTGTGGTGCGCGTTGGAGTCGGCTGATATGATGAGCTCCAACCCTTCCCTCTCGCAGTGGGCCACCAGTGTAGTGAGCTCCAGTGTTGGCACCTCCTCGTCTCCCGGCAGATAGGCGGAGGCAAGTACCACTCCTGGCAAGTTGAGGGCTGGGTTACCCAGGAGCCTGATGGTAGTCAGGTCCCTGGAACAGAACTCGGAAAATAGAACTGATGGTATATTTTTTGGTACGAAAATACATGTTCTTGGGTTATTTACGGTTGTATTCAGAAGGAGCTTGCCCCCGATGTTGGATAGACCACAGATTCTGCCCTTCCTAATCCACGGCTCCTGGATTAGGGTTATGATCATGGTGGGTAACTCCAGCGCCCTGCGTAAGTTGGCCGTGGCAGTAAGGCTATGCTGGAGGTTGGACTGGACGATTTTAATTGTCTCGAGGGGGGGAACTGCCTGGTCCATCGCTGCTACCCTCCAGCAGTTTCTCTTCGTCGTCCAGACCCTCCCCCTTGAACCAGTCCAACATGTTCGCCGCCAATGCCACACCAACGACGTCGACCAAGGGAGTGGCTGGCGGGTCCTCACCAGACGCCTGCAATGATGCGGGGTTGGTTTGACCCACCACAGGGGGGGGTGTACTATGTACCGGACCCAAGCCCCGCCCGGCTGCTTCCTCCGCCACTTGGACGGAATTCGGCCCCCGCTCGGTCTCTGGTCCGGTATGAAGGGAGGCAGGAGGTTCGGTTGGCATTCCCTTAGAACTGCCTGCCCTTACCTCCTGCTGGAACAGCAGGTAGACCGACCCCGTCTTGTATGAGACACGGCGGTCTCTCCTGCTGAGAAAGAAAGAAAAGGACTAAGGAGGAGGAGGAGGAAGCTCCAGGAGTCGACGTTGTACCAGGGGTTCTGACGCCGAAGCCTGATACGCAGTCTATCCACGGTCTCGTCCGTGAAGTTGGGCAAGAAAATCCCCGCTTTGATCCTATGCGGGATCTCAGATTGGCGGCGGACCACCAGTCTGGTTCCCGCGATAGGAGAAGGGAGCCCAACGATGGTGCGGCGAACCCACTCCAGCGAGAATTCATCCTCGCACCGAAGTTTGAGAACTCCCTTGCTGAGGAAAAGCTTGCCGCGGAAGGAGGGAGCACGGTCAACGTCCGTCGATGAAGACGGGGCGAATATCGCCTCGTCAAGCTCCAAGTTGATGGCAGCCTGGACGGTGGCCGAGTGCTCCTCAGATAGGTCGTGGAACGGCTCAGTGGTGACGGCCACGGCAAGGTCGTTGGACCCTATCGCGTCCGCGTAACTGGCCGCTCCTTAGTGATGACGTCCGTGCGGGAGACATCCGGGCGAGGCTCCAAGTTTGGCGCGTTTGCCTCCAGGCATTCGCGGCATTTCGCTTTTTGCCCGCACGCTTCCCGCGGGGCCGATGGGTACTCTGTACCTGCTGGCGGGTTGGGTGGGTCTGGGTTGCCTGTCCAGCACCTGCCGATCCTGCTGCAGACCCTATTGGGCGCTGAACCGGATTGGCTGGACCGGTAACGACCGAACCTGCTGCAGGCCCTTGCGGGCAGCGCTGTTTCAGGTCGCTAGCTGACACGTTTGTGCCCGCGGCTCCCCGCTGGTTACCCCTCGCGCCCGCCTGCTGGCAAGTCCTCCGCTTATCAGCGCGCGCTTTCGCGCGACGCGATTTGCTAGGCGACGCCTTCGACCCGGACTGAGGGGTATCAACCTTAGGCGGCCTGGCCTTAGGGGCACGTTCCACAGAACCTGCCTCTGCGAGGCGACTCCGGGCATCGTGTCCCTCAGGGCCGTAAGGTCAATTGAGGTGGTAGCATTGGCACTGGTGGAGCCAGAAGGTTCCACCTGTACCACTGTTGGTGGTAATTCAGGCGCGAGTGCAGCCTGAGGAGGCAAAAGCAGCACATTGGTTGCAGCAGGCAAACTTGCCTCCGCGCCTTGCGGCGCAGTAGTACTCGGCGCATCCTTGGATGCAGCCCGTGAGTTGTTAATTTTTAAGCCTTTTTCTTTACCCATTGGTAAGAAATAGAAGACTTCATCCTCAGCGGTGTTCCACCCTCCTTGGAGCCCGCAAAAAGGGACGCTGTAAAAACAGACGCCAGAACTACCCCGAGGATATAGGTTCCCTCCTCAACAAGGCGAGGACGAACATCAGTCCGAAGTACCCGGGTACGATTAGCCCCAGTGTGGAAGGGTATAACCACACAAGGTCGCACCGGGCACCGCGGGTGAGCCGTCTCGCCTCGAACAGATTCAGGAACCTCGCCTGACATCTCTCAGATAGGTATGCCACAGCCGATTGACCATAGTTGGCTAGCCTATGGCCGCCCGTTTTGGGAGAAATCCAGGCCAAAGAGGCGTGTTGCGGTCAGCGGACACTGACTCCGGTCCACTGACGAACTCAACCATCCAGGACCCTTCTTCCCCCCAAACGGGTCTCCACGCACGGCACAAACACGTGGGAGGTCATTGCTATCCATAATCTGGTCTTGTTCGATGATGGACACCCAGGGGCATGACCTCGCCACCCCTGTGCTGTTATCGCCTGGTGGTTTTCGTTGCGTCTATTTCTTAAGGAACTAGACCAAGGAACAGGGCGGCACGTGAAGGAGAACACACCAGACTTGCCTTGAGGATTATACACGACTGTAGCGCTCACCCTCAAGACCCCGCCTCCTTACCGCCTACGAGGGAAGCAGTAAGGTAGGCCTGTATCTATACTACCAAACAAAGCGCAAGCAAAGCATGTCGTTGTGTAACCGCAAAAGCATAAATACAAGCCCGCCCCAATAGAAATACTATTGCCATGCTACGATTCATTTAATCCAGTGAAATAACTAGCTAGATTTAATATTTAATTTGTTTTTTTTTCTGTTTTTGTAATACAATGCATTTTCTATTACATTCTCTCCTTTTTAACCGACTTCCAAAAGGAGGAGGTTATCAAGACGTCTGTTTTTTTTTTTTTTTTTTGTTTATATTCAGCGATATCTTCGCCAATTGTGAACCGATTTCTTTTTTTCTCATTCTTTTTTTGTTTGGTAGAATATTGTGTCGCGGTGGTCCCATTTTAAATTTGGTGAAAATCTGATGCTGATCTTCGGAGATATACTATGGAACTCTTCAAAAATAGACGGCAAATCTGTCGTGATTGCTGCAATCGCTTGGATGTTTATTGTTTATACAACATCATAACATAATATCACGCTTGAATGCTCTAGGGGGTACGCAGATATGTACGGGGATGTGTACTGTACAACTTTTCGACATTTAGGTATGTTAAGTTCTATTTTATTGGGGATAAGCCTATTACCATGAAATGTATTGTTAGCGGTTCACTAATGTTTCACCAAAACTCTTTAGACAATATTTTAACCGACTTCAAACAAAATAAGGAGGTCTACGTTTGACTGTGTGTCCCATATGTTCACGGATTTCTCCGCTAATTGTGTACCGATTGTCAAAATTCTTTTTTTATTCGAAAGCCTATACTACTGAGGTGGTCCCGTTGTCACAAAGTTAGAATCTGATGATGGGATCCCAGGGATATCGAGGGCAACCCTGACATTTTACAATGTTTTTCATATAGGTACTTTCTAACGATATTTGTACCTGATAATCATTATCTCATGTTGCTGAGCTGATGATGGAAGGTATAAGTCAGAATCTGATGCTGATCTTCGGAGATATACAATGGTACGCTTCATTAATAGACAGAAAATCTGTCGTGATTGCTGCAATCGCGACGTTTCGATGTTTTTTTTTACACAATATTAGAACATAATGCGCCTGTATGCTCTGAGGAAGTACGCAGATGTGTACAGTACACCCAGATTTCGACTTAGGTATGATAACGATATAAGTAACATTTTATTGGGGATAAGCCTATTACCATGAAAGGAGTTGTTAACAATGAAAAATAAATGTATAGCAAATGTTTGTGTAGAATATTGAAACTAAAAAATGAAAAATAAAAAAAGTTTTTTGCAAAAAATAAAACCGACTTCAAAAACAAAAAAACGTGGAAAAATAACTTTAGCTTCAGAAGTCGGTGGCAAAAATATTCAATCGAACAAACAAAAGTCACCGACTTCTGAAGCTAAAGTTATTTTTATTTGTTTTTCGGTTTTATTTTTAGCAAAAAAAAATATTTTTTCCTCTTCTATCCCTACACATTGGAGTTCGTCGTGAGCGTCACCAGGCGATAACAGACACATCTATACTTCGAATAACGGTCAAGTGGTTTAATATCGGCGTTTTACCTGAAATAAAACGCTTATTAAACTACTTCTCTTATTCGAAGCATAATAGTAATTTCTGCCTGGTGACAAAGTCCATCATCCAATGAGCAAGACAGAGGCTCGCGCACTCGCAAGTGCACTCCCCTTTCTGACTTGGTGACGTCCCGAGAGCGAGACAGAGCTATACGGCTAGAATCGTAAGGAAAACTGGCACAGGAAACAAGTTAAAGCCTATCTCAATTGTTTAATTATGCTTCGAATAAGGTAAGTAGTTTAATAAGCGTTTTATTTCAGGTAAAACGCCGCGAATGATAAATAATTATGTTTAGATAAATAGATAAATCATTTATTTACTGAACACAAAAGACACAACACACGGAAGTACAATTAAATTATAAAATTTACATGAACATTCTTTAAAAACCTATAAAAATAAAAAACAAGGTGCCAATTTGCAAAAAGGAAAACATAATTTATGAAATAAGTATGGTAGCACCATGACAAACTACAATAAAATAACGAGTACTTATTTAAACAAGGTGCGGTGTGCGCCTCAAGGTTGCACCAAATGGGAGTCCAGCTCAGCATGTGTCAGGCATGCACCTGACGCTGATATTCTGCTGGATCCCTGTAGTGACATACGGACGTCGAGCAGACGAGATAAATTGGTTTTGTGATAAAGTGTTGTTCATGCACGGATAAAATTGTGTAAGTATACCCTCAACTTAAATCAAGTATTTTACAGTAAGCTTAGTGTATTGGAAACGTTCTTGTTAATTGGAATGTGTTTTAATACTTGAGTATTTATTATGTTAAATGTATAGTGTTTATATGAGTAATTATAAGTGTATAAATAAGTATCTAATACTAATATTATAGCAGCGTAAGTGCGTATAACAAAAATAAACGATTTGGCTAGATTAAATTTATGTTAAGGTGGAATCGCAAGGGTAGCCCGCAAAATTTAAATTTTCTCAAGTTTATTGCAATTTGCAGGTCAGTGTCAAGTTGTATGTTGATGAAATTATAAATCGCGCCAGTAACAGGTATGGAGTTATAGAATTATAATCATTCAAATCATCAATACAACCCTCCAAGTTCATATAATCTCAAAAAGTGACTTTTTCATGAAAAAGCTTTTGAATGTGATTATATGAACTTGGAGAGCTGTATTGATGATTTGACTTGCGCATCCACCTTAAAATAGATAGATATAGGTTTATAACATGTTAAGGTACCCAATTATAATTATTGACCAACAAAAGATTCACAAACTATTAAATTACTAAGAACCCCCTTGTTCACAGATTTGTTTAGTAATAATGATTTAATATACACGGAAAATATTGCTTTTAGAGTATTGGCCATTTTAAGAATTAGGCCTTCTGCGCCTAAACCCACGTTTTGATGGGAATGGAAGAAAATAATTATTCCCGAAAACAACTTTAAACTAATCAAAATGTATGGAACAACACGGGTGCTAACATTTTTTGAAATCGCTATTGCATTATTGATTCTTACAATATTTAGTTCTTAGAACTTTAGCTATCCGTAAATAGTAAAATTAACCCTTAGTCTTACTTAATTGTTTTTACTGCATGGTTGATAGGTACCTAGGTACCGACATGACATGTATAAGTAGCTAGTATGTCATCCATGCAGATCCCCGCAACTAGTACCTAGTAGTTGTAAATGTAACCATACCAACAATAGTTTAATCACGGAGTGATTTACGGAGGGCGTTCCGGAGATTTCTGGAGGCAGGGAGTGGAGCAACCCTCCGCCCTGTGGCGATAGGGGAGTGCGTATATATGGAGGACAGCCCTCGCGGGAGCGACAGTTGAGTGCAACCTGCGCCCGCGCACCTTGCTCGGGGTCAGCGTGTAGTGCCGTGTGCTGCGAGTGTGAGCACGCGCGGGTGGCATGTCACGAGTGTTGTGCAGGCGCGGCGTGACCCGCGGCGCACTTTCGCGCGTCTTCAGCGCAAACCATCTGCTCGACGCTCTAGAAGGAAAGGACTCTGAACATGTAAGTACTACCCACACTTAATACCTACCACATAGGCACTCCATGACACGCAAGTTATCTGTGTAGCTAGGTAGGTACATAATAACCTGAATCCTGCCATTGGTACCGCTGTCCTTGCTTTCCCCGACAGGTTCCGCTCCATGAGGTCGTCAGGCTATCACAGCATCTGACCGTAATAGCTTTCCTACCAGGGATTTTAAGGGTTAGGTGAAAAGCCCTAGAGTTGTTATCCATAAAGTTACCTGAATGTTGTGTTAGTCAACCTAAAATAGCCGGTTCACGCACAGCGTTCATTTATGTACGTATACTTATTGAAATGTGCAAGAAAATGAAGGTGTTAGCCCTCGCTCGGCGGTCTGTCTCTTTCATTACGACTAATCTGCAATATTTACGGCTAATGCATATAGGTATTATAATAAGGGTTAGCCCGTACAAATGTTATAAATACTTCTATTATTCTTTAGTGCACACAAAATAAAAAATATACAAATTGCAATAATATAAGTAGCCTACGTTATTATGGGGAGCTTAACCCAGAATTGGGTTTTCTGATCAAATATACCGGTTCACCTTTTAGCCGAATTAGTCGGACCCTGTTTAACGAGCCTCGGACTAGGTAGGTACTCTTCCTACCGCTACAAACTTACCTACACATTTTTTTTTAAAAACGCGCGCGATCATCCTGCGAAAAAACTTTCATCAAAACCTATTATCATATCACTAGCTGTTGCCCGCGTGAAGTTCGGTAACTGTCCCACGGGATCATACACCGGGATAAAAAGTACCTATCCTTTATGTTAATCCAGGTTATAAACTACCTATGTATGTTGTTAACTATGTATATTTCTTCCAAATCTGTTCAGTAGTTTTCGCGTGAAAGAGTGACAAACATGCATCCATCCATCCTCACACACTTTCACATTTATAATATTAGAAGTATGGATGAAGATTATTATGAAGTAAGATTGGCATTCCTTGGAGTTTCGACTGATCGACTGGTATTGACAAAGGCAAATATAATAAATTAGGAGCCCCTGTCGTTGCCCCTATAAGTTAGGCATAGATACACAAGTTTGCAAAAAATCGAACATGTAGGTAGATATTTCGATCTCAAAATTCAAAATCAGAATTTATTCGAGACACACGCTCGATCTTGCAGCTCTATTTTCAGTTCAGATCAATTTCTTATAAATCTAACCCCCCGCCGGCTGCCCCGCCTGCCCGCCTGCCCGGTCTGCCCCGGCTTCGCACGGGTGTAATGTTTTACAAATCAACCTTCCTCTTGAATCACTCTATCTATTAAAAAAAAAACCGCATCAAAATCCATTGCGTAGTATAGTGATTCAATCTAACTCCAGTTTACAAGTAACTCCTGTATTAAGTTTCGAAACAATTCGAACTCGTCCAAGGCAGGGTGTTAAAATGTAAGTAGGTAAAAGTAGGTAGGTACCGAAATCCAGTATGAACTGTCGAAACAAAACTAACCTTGGCCCTGCCCAAGGATGTTAAAATTTTCGAGCTCCCATCTTTCGCTCTTGCAGCCTGATTTACCTTCGTTCTTTATGTTTTCTGTATAAGTCGACCAAGCAATTCCTATTTCTGAACAGAAATGTAATATAATAAGTAACACTAATAAACCTATACTACGCTGCTTTTTCTTTATTAAGGGATCGACAAAAAAAGATGCAAGTGGAGTGTCATAAGAATTATTTAGTTTATTTAGGTCACAAGAGATACATGACGTATGGTAATAGTCAATTAACCGGTGAGACTAAAATCTGTAACGCTTTTAATGATTTTTTCTATGAAAACTTTAGCAGCAGGCTCGGGACTTACACTCCTTTCTCGACTGACTGTGAAACATACGGCGACACACTGCACAACCTGACCATTGACAGTGCGAGGATCCTGAGACTCCTGGAGAATCTGGATACGTCAAAGGGACCACGGACTGACATTATACCCCTCTCTTCTTCGTTAAATGTGCCAAATCGCTCTGCTTATCAATCGTTTATATCTTCAATAGATGTTTTCGTGAGGGATACTGTCCAACTACATATTTGGAAAACTGCGCACATTGTGCCCATTCATACAAAAGGTAGCAGAAACTCCATAGAAAATTATCGTCCAATATCGATTCTGAATGTTTTGGGGAAAGTGATGGAGAAAATAATACATAATTTTATCTATCCTACCATTTCTAAATTAATTCCGCAACAACAGCACGGGTTTATTAAGGGACGGTCTACTAATACCAATTTGGCAGTATTTCTAAAGAGTGTGGTCCGTGATATGGATGGCGGTGGGCAGGTTGACGTGATCTACACGGATTTCGAAAAAGCCTTCGACCGCGTAGATCACGACATCCTCCTGCGTAAGCTACAAGAGCTTGGAATTCGTGGTAACTTGCTCAGATGGTTCGAGTCATACCTTAGAAATAGGTCTCAAATTGTTGCATTGGGCGGAGTAAGGTCCAACTGCGTAGCCATACCATCTGGTGTGCCACATGGCTCCATTGTTGGCACCTCTTTTATACTCTGCTTACCTTTACGATATACGAGCGCATGTTTCTGATGCAAGGTTCCTGATGTATGCCGACGGCACCAAGATTTTTAAGACTATAAGAAATAAGCATGACTGTGAGAAGCTACAAAATGACTTAAATAGACTATCTCATTACTATATTATTAATAGAATCAAAGTGTAAGCAAATATCAGACTAAAACCTTTACTAGGAAGCGAAATTTCATTACCTACAACTACAGTTTTAGTGGTGGCAATGTTGTGCGTTGCAATGTTAATAGAGATCTTGGTGTCGTCCTAGACTCGAAACTTCTGTGTTCTGAGCATGTGTCCTATATCGTCGGCAAGGCATACAAAGCCCTGGGGGCCTAAAATGGCCACTTTATCGGAATCATAATCTCAATATTGTTTTTAACACAGTGTAAATAATAGTACTTTTGCGAATTCACCCCAGGGACATGTAAATATATCAATTTTGACCTGAATGTAGTTGATGGTGCGAATTGCTCGAGTCAGAGCGGTTTTGGCCAGCAAGTTAGTCCTAGCTGGAGGTACGACCAGCAGCGGCGGGGGCCGTCGTCTCCACACATAACGGTCAGGTACGCATAAGTGCAACCGCTGCAACACTCTCGAGTTGTGCTCTATGCCTCGGAGCAGTCGCACAATGTACGACACTAGTGCAAATTCCCGTCGTACCCCGAGTTGATTGTACCCCAGCATACCCAGTACAAATAGTGTGGGGTACATCAAAGGGTAAAATGGGTATACCCCATAAAGTTTCTTGTACAGGTTGCGCGTGAATTTGTTCTGGACTCGCTCCAAGATCACTGAATACTTAGCCTCATGTGGAGCCCATATGACAGCACTATGTTCCAGATGACTCCTGACTAATGCGTCATACAGAACTCAGATGGCCGAGATCCTGGTAAAGTCTCGCGTCTGCCTCAGAACAAACCCCAAGTTTCTGAATGCCTTTTTGCAGATCTTAGCTATATGACCGCGAAACGTCAGTTCAGGAGTGAGAACAACCCCTAAATCACGTACCTCTGTGACTCGTTGCATCGATACTGCATCCACTACGTACTCGTAGGGTAGAGGTGCTCGCGCGCGGGTGAAACTTATTACCGAGCACTTGGATAAGTTGAAATAGAGCCTGTTCTCATGACTCCATTCCACGATCCTATCAATGTCCTCCTGCAAACGTATGCAATCCGAGTCCGTTCTGACCTCAAACAGCAACTTGAGGTCATCTGCGAATAACAAACAAAATCCATTTTTGACGACTTCTGGTAAATTATTTATCATTATTATAAATTCCAGAGGCCCCATGTTGCTGCCTTAACTCACCCCGGACCGGGTGTAATATGGATCGGATTCGCAGCCGTTATAGTCAACGTATTGCTGTCTGTCATGCATATAGCTGGCAAAGAACTGCAATAGATGTGGTGTGCAACCGATTTCCGCTAACTTACGTAAGAATATGTCATTATCGACACTGTCGAATGCTTTTTTGAAGTCAAAATAAGCAGCGTCAACCTGCACACCAGCATCCACCGCTGGCACCACCTGTGACATGAAGTTAAGGAGATTGGTAGCAGTGCTGCGCCCCGGCCGGAACCCGTGCTGCGCATCCGATAGCTGAGCGCGGACTTACTCCTGCATGCTGCGTTGTTCGGCAGACTCGAAAACCTTGGCCGGGGTCGACAACACGGCCACCGGTCTATATCCACTGATGTCCAATCCTGCCTTACCTTTGGGGATTGGAATCACACGCGTTATCTTCCATGGAGTTGGAAACGTTGCTGATTGGAGACATATATTATATATAGTGCAGAGGTTCCGCCAATATCCTACTACAATCCCGGAATAGGAAGGCAGGTATTCCATCTGGGCCTGCTGAACGCTTCGGTTTTAGGCGCTCGAGTGCTTTTCTAACGTCCTTAAGGCGTAGAGACTCAGCGAGCTTAGTTGCACGTGGGACCCATTCATTGCGCCTCGCGCCTATTATCCGCTATCTATTATCTGCTATTATGTAAACATAATAATATGCTACCACTCGAGAACAGACGTATGATTCTGGACATGCTATTTCTTTATAATATCTGTAGTGGGAATATTGGGGGAACAGGAAGAATAAAGTGTGTTTTGCTGTTCTGTCGTCGCTTGAGTCGAGGAGCCGTTGACTTCTTGACGAGTTATTTTGTAATTAACGCCCAATACATCGACACACAGCCGAGATGATATTGTATCATACAAAAAAGCATCTCAATACAGATGTAGGTATCTGTACGGGCAGCAGCTCCGCACACTGAGATGTTGTATGTAGATGGACGAATTACACGGGATGTGTACAGGGAATGAAACCACTGTTTTTGTGTCCGTAAATGATTGATTGTTTATTATGTAAAACATTAAAATATATAATACATAAAGTAGGTGACTTGTGGCGGGCGTAATAGCCTAGTCAGCGAATGTACATAAATCTGTGAATTTAGCAACTGCTAGTTCAGGTAAAAACTAAAACAATGAATATCATGTGGCGATGCTCGTACATCCTGCCAACTATAAAAGTACAAATAACAAATAAAATGTATTATCACAAAGTATGTAAAGAGGGTTATTAACAGGTTCTACGCTCGCCGCTAACTGATATTG
Source organism: Eugnorisma glareosa (assembly GCA_947578425.1). Lineage (NCBI taxonomy): Eukaryota > Metazoa > Arthropoda > Insecta > Lepidoptera > Noctuidae > Eugnorisma > Eugnorisma glareosa. Next base: position 22,542,633 of record OX387961.1, read on the forward strand.
GCGACGTTTCGCGATCCACCTTGTTGCTGTTAGGAAGATGTCCGGGGACCTCGTCTAGTGTCTGTATATCTGCCTGTGTTTGTCCTTTCCCAGGAAGATCCCGTTGAGTATGACTTGGTACCATCTCGATCCCTTCCTGGTGCGCCTGCGTTGCTGTTCTGCTTCCTTGAGGTAAATGGAGGCAGCGTGCCTTTATTTGGAAGTATACCCATATGCTGAATATTGTTGCACAGGTTATCATACAGCCGTACAGGACGTAGTGATGATGCTCCGCCTCAACGGAATTAACTATTTGAATGTCCTGTTGTTCTTTAACCAGCTCGATTTTTCTCTTAAGACCCTTTAGTTGTTCTTCATGTGTTTCAATTTCCATGTTTGTTATGTTTGTAATTTGACTGTTGCTTCTGAGTAGTTCGTTTAGGTTTATCTCTGGTACGTCGATCTCTTGCTCATTTCCTAAATCCATTGTGCTTTGCATATTGTAGTGCGAATGAATGAGATGTTTATCGCCGCGCATTATGCAACCTGTCGCTAAAGTGATTATGCCTGTATTTTGTAGTGTTTGTGACGTTATTCCAGCTGGACAGAAAATGCGCATAGTGCATTCCTCGCAACACGTAAACAACCAAGCCCCTTTGCTGTGTAGTTTTTTCCATTCGTTGCTGCAACTTGATACCTCAGTGCGGCAGTTTGATACTCCTCGATTGTTTATTATGTCAGCTTCGCACATTTTTGTGGCTGCTTTTATACCATAAATAGGTAAGTCAATGTTACATAGAAGCAGCTGATTTGTGTTTACTTGTGTGCATGATAAAAGATGTCGTTGATCCAGTGGTATCATCATGTCCATTTTCAAGTTAACGGCTATGTATTGAGTTGTTGGTATTATGTTAATCATGGAGGCTCCTTTTATGTTGCGGATTGGGATGACTTCGGTTAGCTCATATTGTTCGTCTGTTACTAACGGGATTTTTACTTCGAAAATAATAAATTCTTCGGTTAGTTTTCCTTGCACACTTGCTAGTTTATACATTTCCCGGATGCACTTGAATTTGTTTGAGCAGGGTAGTGATAATCCTTTTGGTACTTGTCCCGATATGATGTTCAACTGTTTTTCGAATGCATCGGGTTTCAGCAAGTGAGTGTCGACTTTGCCGTGGCGAAGATCTGTAACTAGGTTGATCAACATGTCTTGTATTCTCCGCAAGTTTGCTACCATCATGTTTGCGGCAAGTGCTGTAGCAGTAAGGAAAGTTGCTTGGTCTTGTTCGGTTTTCAGTAGTTGCAGCGAGTCTCTGAGACTTTTGTTGATGACGATGAACTGTCGGTTCATTACTTGCTCGTTCCTCTTCAGGAGGTTGTATTCCCCTTCGATTATTGAAGTATGTTGTTTGTACAGGTTGAGCAAGTGGTCTTCATTACTGTGTAATAGTTTGATGTCGTTGTGGTATTTTTCGGCAAATTTGTCATCAAGTACACCAAAGAGAGCGTTGGCAATGTTCCCAATTCCGTTTATGAAACCTCGCTTAGCGCGTCTTCCCTGGTCAGATTGTAGTACTTCGTTGTAGTGTTTGAGCTCGTTTAGTTCTTGTTTTCTTCACCTTGGTGACCGGCGGGTTCCGTAGTGTAGGTAGCCCATGTTTGCAGCTTATGTTGTATGTTTGAGTATTCCGCCTTGACCATGTCATACACTTTTGTAGTATAGTATATGTCGGTCCGGTCCGTGGCGCCTTGTAGTACGCCATGGTTCATCTCAAATTCGTTCCAGTGCGCCTGGAGAGTATCCAGTCTACTCCGGATGTATGTTGCGGTTTTACGGTCAGGGCCATCCTTTCCAAAGTTGACACCAATTTTCCGGATGCCCTCTGCGATGATTCCCTGCCGCTTGAGAAGTTCTTGTTGTCTAGCGTCCATAGTTGTTATACGAGTATGTATGCGTATTGTTGATAGACGTTAGCCCTGTTGACTTCACTGTTGAGTTGTTATGGATGTAGTTCCCGAACCACCAAATGTTGATGTTTCCTGTGGCGATCACAGGGTCCGAAGGAATCTCTCCCTACGATATTGTGCGCCTTCTCAATCTGACTGGGGCGATCCGCTTGTGGAAGACCAGTCAAACCGATTCGCTATCGTAAGTAGAAACACTTCGTACCTGTGCGGCTTGTAGCACTGTTTGCTCCAGGAGTGGTGATCCGGCTCGAAGGACCAAAAATGTACGGGCAGCAGCTCCGCACACTGAGATGTTGTATGTAGATGGACGAATCACACGGGATGTGTACAGGGAATGAAACCACTGTTTTTGTGTCCGTAAATGATTGATTGTTTATTATGTAAAACATTAAAATATATAATACATAAAGTAGGTGACTTGTGGCGGGCGTAATAGCCTAGTCAGCGAATGTACATAAATCTGTGAATTTAGCAACTGCTAGTTCAGGTAAAAACTAAAACAATGAATATCATGTGGCGATGCTCGTACAGTATCATTAGTTCGTTTATAATAACATTTGGCAGTAATTCGTTTCATTAACTTGTCGGTTTTTTAACGAGTTCCGCAAAAAAAGGTAGTAGTAGTTTTAAATAACTTAGTTATAAGATTGTGTGCTCCGCCTCAACGGACTAGGCACGCGCAGTTATTCGGAGTACCACACAGTGGTACAAACTACGCTCAAAATTCAGTCATTGGTAGGACGCTTAATAATTTTAACAAAAGATTCTCTCGTCTTGATATATTTAATAATAAAAAAGGTATATTCAGGAAACAATCAATAACGTCGGTATGTGACGAACTGGCAAATAAAAATAACTAAATAAATATAATTTAAACAGAAGGTATACAGACAATCACCACACACCACTATGACATACTCACACACACATTTGCACTCTTCATGCACCCTCCTACACACTCATTCACGCTGTACTCTTAGCAATGTATTGTATAGCTATTAAATTGTAAATCCGTAATTGGCTGTAGGATTAGATCTGAATCATTCAAATCATCAATACAACCCTCCAAGTTCATATTATAACCTCAAAGAGAGTTTTTCATGAAATAGCTATTGAATGGGGTTATATGAACTTGGAGGGCTGTATTGATGATTTGAATGATTATAATTCTGTAACTCCATACGTGTTACTGGCGCGATTCATATTTTCATCAACATACAACACTGACCTGCAAATTGCAATAAACTGAGAAAATTTAAATTTCGCGGCATACCCGTGCGCTTCCCAACTGTGAAAAATTATTAGCTTTAAAGTCATTAAGGTGGAAGCGCAAAGGTAGCCCGCGAAATTTAAATTTTAAACCCTCAACTTAAGGTGGATGCGCAAGGGTAGCCCGCGAATTTTAAATTTTCTTACGTTTATTGCAATTTGCAGGTCAGTGTCAGGTTGTATGTTGATGAAAATTTGAATCGCGCCATTAACACGTATGGAGTTACAGAATTATAATCATTCAAATCATCAATACAACCCTCCAAGTTCATATAATCTCAAAGAGTGACGTTTTCATGAAATAGCTATTAAATGTGATTATATGAACTCGGAGAGCTGTATTGATGATTTGAATGATTATAATTCTGTAACTCCATACGTGTTACTGGCGCGATTCATATTTTCATCAACATACAACTTGACACTGACCTGCAAATTGCAATAAACTTGAGAAAATTTAAATTTCGCGGGCTACCCTTGCGCTTCCACCTTAAATCAAGTATTTTACAGTAAGCTTAGTGTATTGGAAACGTTCTTGTTAATTGGAATGTGTTTTAATACTTGAGTATTTATTATGTTAAATGTATAGTGTTTATATGAGTAATTATAAGTGTATAAATAAGTGTATAATACAAATATTATAGCAGCGTAAGTGCGTATAACAAAAATAAACGATTTGGCTAGATAAAATTTATGTTAAGGTGGAATCGCAAGGGTAGCCCGCAAAATTTAAATTTTCTCAAGTTTATTGCAATTTACAGGTCAGTGTCAGGTTGTATGTTGATGAAAATATGAATCGCGCTAGTAACACGTATGGTGTTATAGAATTATAATCATTCAAATCATCAATACAGCCCTCCAAGTTCATATAACCCCATTCAATAGCTATTTCATGAAAAAGTCACTCTTTGGGATTAAATGAACATGGAGGGTTGTCTTGATGATTTGAATGATTATAATGCTGTTACTCCATACGTGTTACTGGCGCGATTTTTATTTTCATCAACATACAACCTGACACTGACCTGCAAATTGCAATAAACGCAAGTAAATTTAAATTTCGCGGGGTACCCTTGCGCATCCACCTTAACAAGAAAGAAAACAGGCATTTGTATGAAGAAAAGCCGACCCGCATGTCCTCTTAAGTCAATCTCAACCTCCTGGCAAGTCGCATTGTACACACAGCCCAACCTAATCATGTACGAGTTTTGTCTATAATTAATTAGTCGTTTTCATTGTTATGTGCAACAAACGAGATTTACGCAGAAACGAACAAGGTACACGCAGCCCAATCTTGCTTAGCAACTAAGGGACATCACTGGCCAACAGCTAGTCTAGCTATATAGGAAGAATACGAAACCTGTTGCATCGTTAAAATAATTTGGTAGATATATTTTGGAACGAAATGTATGGAAGACACGCTTTTTTTGTGTGGAAATCCTCAGTGAAAGTCCTCCACCGTGGGGCGGGCGGAGGGGTCTGTCAGACTCCTACCGACTAAACCACACGGTGTTCTTCCTCGTCACTTCTGACTGGGGTGCGGGTATACAATTGTATTCTTCACAATCACCCCAGCAGTGACGGTTCGCTTGCGACAAACCTCGTCTCAGGTGAAGAGGAACTGGTCCTCGCCGTAATTCCATGAGAGAATCGCAGAAACACCACGCGACGCCAACTCGGGCTTATTTGCTTAGACGACGGACTTCCCAAAGTTCATTGCCAGCAGACCATTTTATAGGAGGCGGAAGAGGGCATTGTCGGCCCTCCTGCGCCCAGGTCTTCCGGCGCAGATAGGCTGAGTGGAAGACATCTCCCTTTCCCTTTCTGCTGACTCCTTCGCCGCCATTACATGTTAAGAAGTCATGCTGCGCCGACCCCAAATAAATTGGGCTAAGATTATGAATTGGATTATGATTTCGTGTCAGAACTCTACCTACTCCTTCGTGAAGCAAAGCGTAATGATTTATGAGAAAGAAGCGTCGACGAGGGGACTAATTATTTCTTGTCATTTCAGGTGTATGTAGAGCTGGACAGCGGCGGCTGGGTAAGCTCGGCGGGCGGGCGCGGCGCTGCCAGCTTGTGTGTCCGCGCTGCGCTGGCGCCGCACGCGCTCTGCGCCGGCGCGCTGCTTACGCTCGCACAGAGCGGCAACATGCGCCTACGAGCCGCCGCCGACCTGGCGCCACACGCCGAGTTGCTGCTATGGTTCGCGGACGACGCGTTGGCCGCGCTCGACATGCCCTTCCTCACACCGCGCCACATCCGCGGGCGGCGCTACGCCTGCCACGCCTGCGGCCGCGCCTTCGACGACCCCAACCCGCTCAAAGTGCACCTGTTTCTGTCTTGCGCGCCCTACGAGCCAGCGCGCTTCTGGCGCGAGGTGGCGGCACGCTTTCGGAAGGCCCCGCAAGGCCCCCCCGAGACCCAGGCGCCCGGCCTCCCCGGGACCCTGGACCCGCCTGGCCCGGACTCTGCGGGCCCTCCGGCACCCCTAGCGCCCGCGCAGCTGGAGGCGCTGGCCACGGAGTGGGGCCGGGCGCGTGGTGGCCACGTGTGCGTGTATTGCGGCAAGCTGTACTCGCGGCGCTACGGGCTCAAGATTCACTTGCGCACGCACACGGGCTACCGACCGCTGCGCTGCAGACACTGCCTACGCGCGTTCGGCGACCCCAGCAACCTCAACAAGCACGAGCGGCTGCACGCGGCCCGAGCGGGCCCCACTGCGGGCCCCGCGCAAGGGCCCGCGCGGTACGCGTGCCCGCTGTGCGGCCGCGCGCTGGCCCGGCGGCGCGACCTGGAGCGACACGTACGCACGCACACACACACACAGACGGCGGAGCAATGAAACGAGAGTATAGATTTTATGTAATTTATTAAACTTATGCGACTATTGTCCGGCGACCTTGGCGGCGATGCGCTTGTCGCGTTCCTCGGCGATGGTGAGACGCACTCCCTTTCCGCGCGGGAGGGAGATGTACGCCTTCGTGCCCTTTCCGATGATGAACACGTTGTTTAATCTGTAACAGTAATGTCTCATGGTTAGTTATATTCAATCGTCTTGGCTTAGTTTATGAGGATTAGCATGTGGCTAAGAGAGCAACGACTGCTTCATGTGGTCTAGTGTAAAGACAAGATTAGCATCTATATAAAGTACAAATTGAACAGATGGGAAAAAGTGGCTGTGATTAATAGACGTATACCTAGTGGCGAAAGTGTGCCCTGTGGTGTCCTTGATGTGCACGATGTCGAAGGAGCCGGGATGCCTCTCGCGGGACACGATGGTGCCCACTCTCCCCAAGTTCCTGCCTCCAGTGATCATGCATAGGTTACCTGTAAAAGGATAACTATCTTCAGAACACTCAACCTTTGGTTTAGACTTTTTCAAACTTGCACATATTGACATGACTAAAAGCCTGAATTTAAAATGATGATGCATGAAGGGGAGATGGTTACGAAGAAAAAGATGGGATTTTTAGCATTCAATAAACTGTCTTGTTGGAAATACAAATGTGTTTTATTTAGAAAAGTGGTTTTTTTTCAGTCCACCTGATGTGAAATGGTTCAAGCCAGACAGAGATCCCAGTTTTTGGCTTGAAAAGACTGCAATGCTGTACATGTCTTGCTTAAATAATTGATAAAATCATGTGAGTATTCACATGTGTTTCCCAATAACTGTTATTAGATTTAAGAGTGGCCAACCTGCCATACTTTTCATATAAACGCTCGTACGTGATTATGCATGTTACACATCTGTCTTTGGTTTTTTTGTAATATGTGTATTGTGCACTATATCTAGGTTTGTATGGTTGCAAAAAAAAAAAGTAGAAACAAATTCAGTATAAGCCTCCAAAAATTGCGGTTTTGCACAAATTTTACCTGAACTTTGGCCGTTCATAATAGGTCACCCATCCACAGACCAACCTACTTAAGCAAGCACGGCTTAACCTTAAGATCGACCCCGAGTGGCTGTTATTATTTAGCCACGAGCTCTTCTCTGTCTTTTCTCTGCTTGTATTGCGAATTTCATATTGGACAAAAATCGAACAAAGAGTTTGTTTTAAATTTTGCATCGCTAATGGAATTTCGTGTTCAGAGTCCCCGAAAATGTTACAGATGGCTTACGGTGAATCGACTTTAAGTTACAAAAACAAGTGCATAAAAGTGGCACAAAGCGTTCAAAAGCAGTCGAGATGTGATGGAAGATTGCCTCGCTCTCGTAGGCCATCAACGTCTTGAACTGAAGTTAACGTCACAAAAATGAAGGCGTGACTGAAAATCCTCATTCAAGTTTGACAGAGATAGCCGCTGAACTTTCTGTCTCACGAGTCGATCCGTACCATTTTAAATAAACACTTGGGTACGAAACAAGTTCCCGCTGCGCAAGTCCCAAAAGACTTGAATTTTCTCCAAAAACTCAATCGCTTAAGAGTCACTGAGGACTTGCTAGAATGAGTCAATTCCGACCCAACATTCATGAAACGCATTAAGTTCTATCCACACACACATATCAGGGCCGTGCCCGGGACGTGACAGGGCCGTGGCCGAATGTATGTAGGCACTTAAGCTTCGTCGCCGGCCCGGGCACGGACGTGTGTGAACGAATTCATATAAAATGTACAAAACAATATTTTTTTAAGGGCACGGTCCGTCCGCGTCCCGGGCACGGCCCTGATATGTGTGGATAGACCTTTACTAGTGACTAGATGTGGGTTTACGAATTAGACATGCCAACTAGTCAACAAGCTTCGGAGTGGCGTCTTCCATCTGAACCGAAACCGAAAAAACCACGCCAAAGTCAATCAAAAGTCAAGGACATGTTGACCGTTTTCTTTGACTATTGCGGTGTTTTGCACTCGGAATTCTTGCCGGAAGGTCAAACAGGAAATAAAGAATATTATCCAGTTTTGTGGAAAGAAAATTCTTGGATTTTGCATCACGATAATGCACCTTCGCACAAAGCTATGGATCGTTTCTGAAGGAGCATACTTTGAAGGCGATGAAATAACTTTGGATGAATAACTAACATTTTGTGAGATTGTTTCCCGGTACTTTCTTGACAGAGTAGTATAATGAGTTTTTACATACCTGACTCGAACTTAATGAAATCCATGATCTTGGAAGATGCAATGTCGAGTTGTACAGAGTCATTGACCTTGATAAGTGGGTCGGGGTAGCGGATGGTGCGGCCATCGTGCGTCACCAAGAATGGCACATTCTTGGGCCCTGTCGACACGCGCTTCACCTTGCACAGCTTGTACTGCAACCAAAACACACATGGTACTGACTGATAGTACTTTCTATGTAAACTATAACTGCAAGGCGAAAATATGTTTTGCAATAAAATAATATTTATTTCAGCTCAACATTATTAAGCAGTCATTTAGCATGATAGACCCATATTTAGAAATATATGGGTCCAAGTATAATAATCATAATATCAGTATAATAATTTAAATAACCATTTAACCCTTAATCCGGCAACAGTTCTCCAGAAAGCAACGGAAAATATTGATGGACAGTATAATGGACATTGCCGAATCAAGGGTCAAGTTTTATTTTTATTAAGAGATCTTTTTTTATGCAAACATGGAGTTTAATGTATATAGGGCCTATCTATTCATACACGAAATCTCTTAAGGGGTCATTGTACTCATCATTATGAACAACTTTTACTATGGGACCAAACCCGAAATCGCGAAAAAAGAATCAGCTGTTCCCTACAATATGTTCGCATTAACTCGTCAAAATGTACTGAACAGTAAAAGTTGTTCATCGAGTACAATGACCCCTTAAGAGATTTCGTGTATGAACAGATACACCTTATATTTCGTGATGAGTCCTGGCTTACAAAGCCAGCCGAGATCCGCCCTGAAGCACAAAAACGTCCTGGGGGCTCAACTTCACAGAGTGATCTCTTTGTACCAACGATTTTTTCTGTTGGGATTAGTACCTCTCATGTAGTACTGTTGATTTCTGGCGAATGTATGACATGTACGACACTTGAGAGTAGTGAGGGAGGAGCGGATACAGGCCTATCACTATCTCTAACCGCTCTTTAGCTAGTTAATCTGTGCCGTACCCAGATCACCATCCAGTGAATCCCTAACTTGAGGGTGATTCGGTTTGTTACCGAGATACCGTGAAGGGCAAGGTATTAGGATAAGCTGGTTGTAAATTTCTTTGCTGTGTAGAGCTTTGGGCATGGCTGTGCTCTCTGATATTGAATTAGATTGCCTTAGTCCTAGTGCCATATTCCTAATGGCCTAAAAGCTTTTGCAGAAGCTATCAGGGCCACTCATTCGTACTAGAAGATCGAAATGTGTATGCCTAAAAGTAGACCGTATGTCAAAGATACTGTTAAGGTCAAGGGAGTGTACTGTAGTGTGTGTTTGTTTTTGAACTTTCTGTGCAGATACGTTCTTCTCTTGACTCTTGACCGATTATCGAGTTTATAAAAAGGGTTCAAAAATGGACCCTAAAAATTACAGACCCATTTTGCTTCTAGCCACACAATAAAAAAAAAATGAAATCTCAGTTATTGACTCATCTTCGGTTACCAGAAAGAAATTGTCCCTTTTTTTTTTTTACCGATCGGAAATCATCAAATAACCCCACCCGCTCTGGGCTGAGCAGGAGGGAGTGTCAAACTTTTACTGACTAAAACCCATCCATGTTCCTTCCTTTGCCCTTTGTGTTCCAGGGCCGCGGTATCTCTTTCGAACAGTACCGCAAACCTGGCAGGCGTCGGTCCTTACGGACCCCTTCCTGTTTGCTGACTCTCTTTGAGGCGCGCGTGGAACACGGCCTGTCGTCATAAGACGGAAGGACGGCGAGCTAGCCCATAGTTCACCGTCCACAGGCCCGCGCCTACGGTGGCCGGGGGCCACCACGTGGCCCCCGCCACCTCCTTCGCTAGCCTGACTGCTTCGCAGAAGGAGGTGACGACGTCCCATTCCGTCTCGCTCCGGACCATGGATTGAACCAAGGCCGGAAGCGAGAGGTCGCCGCCGCCGATCGCCGCTACGAGGACACGGCGGTGCTCCGCCCACGCGGGGCAGATCTCCACCGTGTCCTCCGGTCGATCCTCACAATGGTAGCACCCGGGCGTTTCCTCCCACCCGATTCGGTGCAGGAACCTCCCGAAACAACCGTGTCCGGTGAGGACCTGCGTCAGGCGGAAGGTGAGGGCGCCGTGGCACCTCTCTAGCCACTCCTCAAAGAGGGGACTTATCGCCACTATTGTGGCATACCCTACACGGGTTTGCGACAGTCGCTCTCTCCATGTCGCCATGAGATCGCGCCGGAGGTCTGTCCGCTGAGCGACAATTTGCCGCGGCAGCGGAGTTACCCCCCGGCGTAGTGCCTCCACGCGCCATTCGTGCAGGCGCGCGAGGACTATCGCCTCCAGATCCCATGGCGGCAATCAGGCAAGGAGGCTCGCCGCCTCGCCGGAGATCGCGCGGTATCCCCGGACCAGCCTTACGGCTACCACCTTTTGGGGCGCGTTCAGGTAATGGGCGGCTCGCCGCCTCAAGGAACGCGCCCACACCGGGGCCCCGTAAAGGGCCATGGACCGCACGACCCCCGCGTAGAGCCTCCGGCAGGAGACGTTTGGACCCCCCAGGTTGGGCAAGAGCCGCTTGAAGGAAGGCCCGGACCAGCCTTACGGCTACCACCTTTTGGGGTAGTATGAGTCCCTGGAACTCACTAAGATCAATTACTCACCATATACCGAGATAAACGCGGTTGTCCGCTCGTCTCCGTGTCGCTCTTGGCACTACAGGAAGGTACTGAGACGGAGGGGAAACTAGCCGCTAAAACGTACGAAATATACACGCTTAAGAGGGCCCTTCCCGGCACGTCTATCGAATGCTAGTAACATTTGAAACATTACCCAGGCAAAATCGTTTTTCAAAATGGATGCTGGTATAGTTTTTGCCCCTTAGGTCTAGGTGCATAAGCGTGATAGCAGCGAATTCTGCTTTCTGCTGTGAGTATAGGCCAAAATATAGGTTGGCGTGGTAGTTATGTAGCCGTTAGTAAGTCCCCATACGCTCTACATTCACTATCCTCAAAAATACAAGTGGATGCACTTGTCACTGCTTTTTATGGCATAGTAGAATCCCACTTACGTTACAGTATAATATCTGGGAAAATTCAACCGAAACAGTTATTAAAATCCAGAAAAGATGTCTACGGGTGATGTTTAAGCTTAAATCCACTGATAGTTGCATGGCATACTTTAAACAGCACAAAATATTAACTCTACCTTATTTGTTAAAGGGTGTAACAAGACCCTTAACGAAGCCAAAAGGCATTTGTTCTCCTCGTCATTGCGATCATTTTTTTGTTCTAGACCATACCTGGGAACCTTCTATTGAAGGAGATATTGGGGGTCAAAGTTCCAATTTTTTTTTGATATACATGTTTTTAATAATATTTTTACTTTGTCCACCTCCACGACCCCCGTACTATTCAATTCATCCATCAGCACAATGTTTTAGTGCGTAACATTTAGTGGTACCGTAAAACGTGATTTTTCACCCTAAAAAAAAGTCGTATTCCAGCATTAATTTTTGCTTAAAGTTACTTAGTTTGATGTACATAATGCTTGGTTGACGGCTTCGTGAAGGGCCCTGTTACACCCTGTATAATGGAAGTAGCTTTGTTTGTGAAGTCGAACCCACGTCATCTTAAACGTCTGGCTGACGTAGTTCCACGTAATAGACGCGACAATAACGTCGTATGTTCCCATACTGCCAGAACGGCACTAATGCGCAAGAGTGTCTACTGCATGGCTCCGGTCATTTATAATAAATTACCTAAGCAATGGAAAGAATTGCCACTATCATTATTTAAAAGCTCCGAAGCTTTTTAATGCATAAAGCGTACTATACTGTCAGAGAATTCCTAAGCGAGAAATATTTTTGAAGAAAAATATTTTCGCCTTACTATTAAATGTAAAATTGTGTTCTAGGTAAGTTGTGATTTAATATTATTCAGTGTGTCTATTAGTCATTGTCTTTATTGTTTTACCATCTAATTATAACTTTAGCCTGCATGCCCACTGGTAAAATATGGCTGAACCTTCCTTTTACCTGTTTATCACCATGTACTGTACCCATATTTGCAAAATAAAAACTACTTGCTTAATTCAAAGTAAACCAGGTTTTGGAACCAATAGAGTTTACGTAACAGTAACAGTGGTAGCAAGTTACCACTCGTCTACTCGAGCGAGCATTATGTTGTGTGCAAGTGGCACGCAAGCGGTTTTTAAAAAAAAAGCTAGTTTACAATATAATGAAGGACTAGCTAACCTTAGCTTCTTCAGGAGTGATGCGGTGAACTGTGAAACGTCCTTTAACATCATAGATGAGGCGGAACAGCTCATTGGTCTTCTCAATAGAAACAACATCTGCAACAAATACAACACTGTAAATGTAAGGTGTCACAGAACATTATATGCACCACAACACAACACCCTGGACATATCCACAGCTTAATATTCTCCTACGTGTCCTCTGCTCTAATGTTTGTTTGTTCAATAAACAATACCAAATAACCTCTCTCGATTAGGATGTTCATGAGGTCTTCTACGGAGCAGGCATTAAATTTGATGATGGCTTGTCATTTCAACTGTAATTATGGTGATTGAGTAACAAGAGGACTGCCACTCACCCATGAATCCGGCGGGATATGTGGGGTCAGTCCTCACTTTGCCGTCCACCTTGATGAGGCGCTGCTTCACAATCTTGAGCACCTCGTTGCCGGTGAGCGCGTACTTCAGCCGGTTGCGCAGAAAGATCACGAGCGGCAGGCACTCGCGCAACTTGTGGGGCCCGGTTGAGGGCCTTGGCGCGTACACGCCACCCAATTTGTCCAACATCCATGCTTTGGGAGCGGCTAAGCGCTTCAAATGCTTTTTAGGTCCGCGAGCCTAAACATCACAAACAAATTATTGTACCTCGCTTGTAAACTTAACCTGTACCAGAGACTCATTTGTAGAATATCTGTGTAATTAATATCATCAATAGAAATCCACTTTCAAACATTGCCATCGACATAAACAATATTATACTCTGTATGTGAAAAATATTGAATGACCAAGTATAATTTAACGCTACGCTATTGATATATAGTATTACATTTACTAAAATACTTGGCACTTTCACGATTTAATCGGATTTTTAACTAATTTACACCATGAACTCACCATGTTGGACACAAAATTTAACAAGAAAGAAACGTCAGTTTCAATCTGTCAAAGGCAACGTTTAAAAAGAGTTATTTTTGGTAGCATGACACAAGGCCTATTGGAACAATCATTATAAGACGTTAGGCTTAGACTTCCATAAAACTAAAAATAGGTTTATTTTCTAACCAAATAAGGATTATGGTTCCTCTGAACACTGCCTTTTCTGACTGAAGTCAGAGCACTACTACAATGGTTAGAGTAGAGTACTATTACAATAGTTTCAGAGTTAGCTCTGCATAAACTTGACTGTAGTCAAAGGTTCTTAAAGATTTTTAGAACACTCAAGTAACTGTCGATAAAACCAAATTTCGTCCTTGACTATTACTAGTATTAACGATCTCGCAGCGGTGTGTGGAACCGGCGATCGGCGGCGGCGACCTCTCGCTTCCGGCCTTGGTGCAATCCATGGTCCGGAGCGAGACGGAATGGGACGCCGTCACCTCCTTCTGCGAAGCAGTCATGCTAGCGAAAGAGGTGGCGGAACGTGAGAGGGAGAGAACCTCACGTCCCAGCCGCCGCGGGAGAAGCACCGGGCGTCGGGGGCCACGTGGTGGCCCCCGGCCACCGTAGGCGCGGGCCTGTGGACGGTGAGCTATGGGCTAGCTCGCCGTCCGTCCGTCTTATGACGACAGGCCGTGTCGACGGCGCGTTCGTGTTCCACGCGCGCCTCAAAGAGAGTCAGCAAACAGGAAGGGGTCCGAAAAGACCGATGCCTGCCAGGGTTGCGGGACTGTTCGAAAGAGATACCGTGGCCCTGGAACACAAAGGGCAAAGGAAGGAACAGGGATGGGTTTTACTCAGTAAAAGTCTGACACTCCCTCCTGCTCAGCCCAGAGCGGGAGGGGTTATTTGATGATTACGGATCGGTAAAAAAAAAAAAAAAAAGCGGTGTGTGGAATCGCATGCATCATACATAAATAATACAAAATGTTCTAAGAAATAATATCGGAATAACGCAGGACGGCAGGACTGAGAAACGCAAGGGTCCTACTGCTATTGCGTCGTCATTATCGCAGCAGTGTGTAATTTCATAGCCGTCCTAATACAATATATGTACTAAAAACAGATATCGTAATAACGCACCCGGTATTGTCGACCGATTATAACGCGCCTACGTGGGGGAGCCTAAACTTCTTTAATTATAGGGAAATTCAAATTTTCTTACGTTTTTTGCAATTTACAAGTCAGTGACAGTATCATAAAAAAAAAAATTGTCAAGCCGCGTTTTTAACGAATCTCTATTGGGTCTTCTCACTTAGAAATAGGGATGATTCCTGAGTAAAAGAAATATGATTCTATTATATATTATTCTATGTTCCGTAGCCGAATGGCAAAAAGCGGAACCCTTATAGATTCGCCATATCTGTCTGAATGTTTGTCTGTCCGTGTATGTCACAGCCACTTTATTCAGAAACTATTAAGACTACACGGTTGAAACTTATAAGGTAAATGTATTCTGTGAACCGCTTTACGATTTTTATACAAAAAAGAAAAAGATTAAGGGGGAGCCCCCCCTTAATCTTTTTCTTTTTTGTCTTTTCCTCATACATGGAACTGACACAAAAAAATATTTTTTACGTGCAGGGTGTCTACGGATAGGTCAATCGTTTGAAAGATAGACACTTTCAAAGTGTTAAAATATGTGTGTGGAGGACACACACATATTTTAACACTTTGAAAGTGTCCTCCAATTTCTAAAGTAAGAGGAGGAAATTTCTGAAAAAATGTAGGATTGTAGAACGTAAATAAAACTTTCAACCAAAATTGCTTTGAATAAGATTTGATATTTAGTTTTTGAGACATATTGTTTGGTGCTTCGGCACACTGTGTGCGTGTGAGTACGACTCGCACTTGGCCGGTTTTTGTTTTATCAAATCAATAAAAATTGACGAAAATAAAACGCATAAAATAATCGAAGTGGGGGCTTGTGACGTCACTTGTACGTAAAAAGTGTACATACAAGTGACGTCACGTGAGTTTTCATCATTCATCATTTTCATTGTCTCATCAATCTCTCAATCGCAAAACTGACTTTTTCATGAAATAGCTATTGAATGTGATTATATGAACTTGAAGGGCTGTATTGATGATTTGAATGATTATAATTCTATAACTCCATACGTGTTACTGGCGCGATTCATATTTTCATCAACATACAAACCGACACTGACCTGCAAATTGCAATAAACTTGAGAAAATTTAAATTTCGCGGGCTACCCTTGCGCTTCCACCTTAAAGATTGTGATGCAGCTAAACCAAGATGGGCAAGTGGAAGCACAATTTCCTAAAAGACTAGTAGTTATTTCGAAAATATCAACAAACGAGAAAAGTAAATACGTTCTTTCTTTCATTGAATTAATAATCTATGCATTGACCTAGAGTATATATGTTCTATGGCGTATATATAAGATGCTGTGTCTGTGGCATTGACTGACTTCATGACTTGAGGTCGAAATTGAGGTTATTGTTTCAGGTTATGTTTTATCAAAACAGAAACAAGACAGAGTTAAAATAATATGCACTTATAGTAGAGGGCGTATATATTTAATGGATTCTTCTTCTGAAAATAGTTTCGCTTGGACTGATACTACAAGTGACAGTGTTCGCAGCAGGAATAGCATCAATAGCACCTCAATGTGAGTACCATAGCGTACCTTGAACCACTATACTGTATTTCATGAAGTATTGTATTTGTTGTGTGGGATCTATCTTTACAGTAGAGTTTTAGGTCAGTGGGTCGTCTTAGGGGTCCTTTCTTATAAGTTCTTCAAGCTGTCGCAGCTGTATCATTAGCTGCACTGTAAGGAACTCCAGGAATGTCTTCGCCTTTTGCTTTAGCTTGCAATAATCAAAACTGTTTCTATTAAGTAAAACTATCTACACCAGAACCTTTGATTGCATTCAACTGCAAGTAACTGCATTTAATGTTTTTTACACTTGAGAATTGAAAGAATGAAAGTTACACATTATTTTGTTATTGTTCAGTAATCAATTTTGATCAACCTACAACCTGATACTGATTTGTTTACGTAACCATAACTATGCAAGTTCCTTTTCCCTACTTATAAGTAAGTACAGTCTGTGCTCAACATTATCTAACCCCCTTGAGTAATAGCTCATTTGAACCTTATCGGTTTGGAATACTCCTTCGAGCATTCGATAAATCATAAGCGATTTTAATCGTTATCATGTTGTCTTTAAGGTTGATAGACTAATGAGTATTAATAAGCAACACGACAACTAAAAATAACCAAGTTGAGGGTGTATTAATAAAAAAAATATCGTGCAGCAGTAGCAAATTACGTAATACATTTTAATAGTTGCTTGTGATGGTGCGATAATGAACTTTATGAAATATACGACATGGTTCAAATTCTTTAACGATTGCGCCATATTTACGCCATATTTTAAGATTTTTTGAAGATTTTTTCTAAGATTTAATTTCAGAATACTTATAAAAGTTGAATTGGTCTCATGGTCACTAGTGCAGATCAGTATTCATCGTTAACTGGGTCCGAAACCAGGATAACTTAAATACAATTTTTTGTTCACAATGTTTTGGTTTTAATTATTAACTTTTTTTAACTTTTAATGAAAGAAGATGTGAAATGTGTTTTTAAATGGGCAGTTTGTAGGTTTAAGAATCAAACAACATCATTGCAAGTAATGAAAATGTTTATTAGCTACTTTTTGCATTAAAGTAAATTTAAGTAAATAAAGGAAGTAAATGCTCTCTTTAAAATTAATATCCATTTTATACTATTTTCAAACCTACCAATTTAATAAACATTTTAAAAAGGCATGTTAATGCTTGGAAGTTTGCTATTTAAAGAGAAAATCTCTCTCTTTTTTTTAGATTTACAAGTATAAATTATGTAGTGAATCAACATGTTATCTAAATAGAAAAATGGATTTCCATTTATAACAATAACATCACCACAGAATCTACAACTTTTTAATGGTTTAGCATTCATTGAATTGAGAATTTACTTACTTAGTGTGTTTAAAAATATTTATAAGTAGATTACTTAGTTAGTAGCGAAGTGGCGCACAGTCTCCTTCTATAACATGCTGTAAGCGGCTAGGCATACCGCACCCCATGTTCCAACACCAATGTTTTCCTCTCATGAGCTCCCATGTCGATGACACGATCTCAGCAAAATTGATAATATTATGCACTTCGGTTTTCTATAGGGTTCATATCGGGACTTTTAGATGGCCAATTACTTAATAACTGTTACACCTTCTTCACTTCTTTCACTGAAATATTCTTTTAAATTATTGCTTTTAAACCAGTAGGCATAAATGGATTTCCAACATGGCTAGAAACAATGGCTTAGTGGCGTTCGGATTCGGGAGTATAGTATGCATCATAGGTTTTGCTCCTGGATGATTTCGCCGAATACTTTCAGTGTCTCCATAACGTCTTAGCCATAGCCCGACCATATTTCTCTAAAACAAAAAAACAAAAACTTATTAACATTTTTGGAAACTTGTAGGTAACTTTTATGGAGTGGGTTTAATGGGAAAATAGCCAAATACACGATCACTAGGTTGTAAGAAATACATATCACACGTCTACAAAAAATCTGTTTGTATTAAGTCAATTTTAGGAGTAAAATAAAATAATAAAACAACGTTTTATAACAACTGACTGACTTAAGTTATCTTAATACTCGTTAATAGGCCTTTCAACCTTAACGACAACACGATAAAGATTAACAAAATGATTTATTTAAATCCACGGGGACTTGTAATTTGATCCGACCGTCATACTTACGGGAGGGTCTGATAATGTTGGCCACAGACCTAAAGCAAAATGCAGAACTTTACACATTTTCAAATTTATTTTTTTAGGGCTGCAGATGATATCAATAGAAATTCCAATGTCAACTTTTCTACTATTGATAAAAAAAAAACAAAAGACAAGAAATCTAGAAAAAAGATCCGTGATGAGTCAGTTAGTTTAGAAACTAATGTAGTTGTTAAGGAAGAAAATGCATATTTTGAAGCTAAACTTAATAGTAATGAAAATAAAAAAAATGTTAAAATAGAACCAGACAGTGAAAATGAGGTGCGCAAAAAGAAAAAGAAAATTGGAAGCTTTGAGACTAACGGAGACGAAAATGAAGAATCAATGTCCTATGATGAAACCTACCTAAACATGAAGGTAAAACAAGAAGACTCATCAGCTTCATGTTCTACAAAACATAAAAAGAAAAAAAGAAAACGAACTTCAAGTATGGATTCATCAACATCTCAATTTAAAAGTCATGAAAACAATTGTAGCACTGTATTAAATGATGGTAGTGCTATTCTCAAAGAAGAATCTGAAAATGACACAGATATGAGTAAGAAAAAGAAGAAGAAGTCGAAAAAACAACACTATAGTAGTAATCAGCATCTAGACATTGACGAGAAAATGGACATAGAAGAAACAGTTATAAACCAAAATAGCAAAGGTAACTATTCAGACAGCTTTATTACAGAAAAAACTTTACATGAAGAAAGTAGTTGTGATGAAATATCTGCAATAAAATGTGACGATAGTCATTCTCCTCATACTATTTCATTCATCAACAAAAGTATTGATGAAGAAAACAAGAAAGTAAATTACTATAATAGTTTAAACATAAGTGCTAAGCTAGCCGGTAGTGTTACAGAGCATGATTCCAATAAAAAGTTAGAGGCAGCCAAGCATCGAAAACAGCGAATTTCTGACAGAATTCGTTTTGAGGATGATGAAGATGATACAAATACAGATATAGAACATGAGAGTAATTTTGAAAATAATAAAAAGGCATTAAAATTACAAAATTTCGTACAAACTAATCCTAATTTGAAATTGCTTCCCCAAACATTTAACAACAATACAAATCTTACCCAAAATGACGAAATATGGGTTCTGAAGTGTCCGAAAGAGATTAACATTAAAGATTTTGACAATACAACTTTAAATATCCATGGAAAATGCAAGATTAAAGTTGCTGGACAAACTTATGAAGGTAATGCTGAAGAAGAACAATCAGAGACTATATCATTGCTGACAATGGAACAAAATAAATATAAAATCAGGAATGTACCACTATGTGGGACCATCAATTTACGTAAAAGAATCCCTAAAGCACATTTCCGCGATGACAACATTATGGTGAACAATCAGACAAATTTTATACCACTACCTGAAACAAAATGTCGGCATCCTCTTTTTGGCTCTAATTATAAGAAGGCTTTAAAAATACCTGCACTTATAGCAGAGCGTTTAAATGTGCAGGACATTAAAGATACTTTGGTAAGGATTGCAAAGAGAAACAAGAAGAAAGACAAAAAAGAAAGAAATGCGTCAGAGCAAGATGATGCCCAAGCACAAAGTGACATTACCATGAAGACAGAGCCAGAGCTCCCTGTTGAAACAGAAGAAAAGAAAAAAAAGAAACGCAAAGTAATAGATGATGAGGTATCTGCACCAAAAAAAGCGAAGAGAATCAAACATGATCCAGACTCTGCAGAAGCTTGGGAGTCAGAGAAAGCAATAGAAGAAAACCTTTTTAACTTTTGATAAAACTGTACTATATTACTTTTTCTTTCATTTATTCTTTCCCCTTTTGGGCCTGTAATCCAAGCCAAGTAGATAGTTCAAATTGGTCTAAAATATGACTCTCAAGCATCCAATTTTAACTAAGTGGCGCTGTTGGAATATTGAACCACGCTATGTATCAGTACAGTTCAGTACAACATTCAACTTGTCGAGATAGATTATTGATGGCAATATGGTAAGGAAGGTTAAGGGGCCGGGGAGTATGAATTTGTCCATACAAACGTAATACCAAAATCATTTTCAGTTTGAGCATATTTCCACCTTAATATGCTGTTATTCGGAACAAGATGGTAATTACCTAGGTTTCTATTGTTTTTTTTTGTGCAAAATACTTACCAAGAGTGAAATGCAAACAAATTGAATTTCTCACATTTTTACAGTTTAAATACGATGTTTTCATCTCATCTGTTCTATATTAAAAACGGTAGTATTTGTTATATTGTTCAAATGGAAACATGTCTTATATTGTTAAGTTACATAATATAAAAAAAAAAATGGAAAAGCATTGAGTTTTCATTCATCATTTTTGGTATTACGGCACACATTCAAATTAATCACAAATGTTCATCGGAAGTCGTGCTATCGCATCAAGCATTGAGCTGGGGTGGGGCGCGGGGCGCGGGACAGAACATTTTGGATGTGTTGAGTATAGTGACAAATGTAAATGTGTGCGTGCGCATCTCGCCACCCGGCCGGGCCAGGCAATTCGTTCGACAGTGTCATAGAGTATAGTAATATAGATGGACAGTGTTTAGACGATTACTTGATTGCATTGTGCGTGCATATTTGTTTGCCAATTGTATCGTAATATTTCTGACACTTCTTGACCTATGCTACGGATTTGGATTTAGATTTGCCTTGTGATTTGGAATCGAGTAACCTACCTACTTACTTTATTACGACTTTTGTTTTGTTTACGGAGTTCGATATTTGCTTACGATTTGGTTAAATTTAGGTTACAAAACAGGTACATAAACATAATTAAATAAAGGTTAGCAACATGGACTCCGAACGTTGGGATGTATCTCACAGTAAGTATCTAGGTACCTACCTTTTTGTTTTCATCATTTTTTTAAACTCAGACCAAGAAAATGCCTGCCTACCTACGAGTACACATATTATTTTTTCTCGTTCATAATCGAAATTACATTACACGAGGTTAGCTACATACTGAATTAGATGTGTTTAGGATTCAAATGTCCGACTAATAGGTTTCATTCATAATCATAACTTATGGGTATACATAACGACTAAATAAATATTATGTTTTATTTTACAAGCTTTGATATAGTTTCACGTGTCCCGATGTTTGTCTGTAATCTGTAAGTACGTAATCAAATCTTGCAAGTAAAATTTGATCCACTTCCCGATTACCGATTGAGCTGAAATTTTTCACGCATAATTATGTAGGCATATCGCGTGACAATGCTATAGGTGGCCATAGGAACTCTGTAATGTAACGACGTAACCCCATCAAGTTTGAACTTGTTTGATTCGTCGTGACGAGTACTTTGTCTTTAGGTTATATCAAGGGTCTGATGATGGAGCTAGAAAGTGTCCATGGGAACTCCGTTATAAAACGACATTACCCCATCGAGTTTGGGCTCGTATAATTTGTCTTGACGAGTACTTTGGTGCTAGGTGCTATCCAGGGTCTGATAATGGACCTGGAAGTTGGCCATTGGAAGTCCGTAATAAAACGACTTAATCCCGTCGAGTTTGGGCTCGTTTGATTGATCTTGAAGAGTAAATTGGTCCTAAATGGTAATCAGGGTTTGATGATGAAGCTGAAAGGGGGGCCAAAGGATCTCCGTAATAAAACGACGCAACCGCTTCGAGTTTGGGCTCGTTTAATTCGTCTTGATGAGTACCTACCCTACACAATTTGATTAGAATCACGTTTCGATTTATATTTTTTTAAATCAATGTACACACGGCTACACATCAAGCTATACATTTCCAGTTTATGCTGATCTCGCATTGTATAGGATTTCCGTACAATGCGGGGTCAGCTTATACTGGAAATGAATGTTATATTTATGAATAACATAATACATGTGTACCTTTGGAAATCCTTTTTTTTTGTTTTTATCATTCTTAGCCGAGAATGGAAATTATTTATCCTAAGGACGTAAAACTTATGGCGGGTGTAAGTAGGTAGGTAGGTAGGTAGGTAGGTACTTCATCATCAGCCTATTAATGTTCCTACTGCTGGGGCACAGGCCCCCTCTCTATGAGAGGGAATGGGCCCAGTGCGGATTGGTAGATGCCATATGTCTTCGAATTTTTTGGTTCTAGGATACTCATGTCGGTTTCCTCACGATGTTTTCCTTAACCGTTTTGAGAGCAGAGTTGATGAAATAAATTACACAAAGCAATGCGCCTGCCTGGGTTCGAACCCACAACTTAGGCGCGGGCAGTATTATACTAAGTCTATGTGTTTGTAAGTCGGGGCCGCCACCACTGAGCCACCAGTACGTACTTTTATTTCAGATTTTCAGGCGAACCGTATACGTACTTATTCGTTACCTACATTAGTGGTATAGAAAGAGTAGTAACTTAGTAAGTAACCCAGATTTTTTTTCAACAAAGCCTAGATTTTGAGATAAAAACATTGTAGACAGATTTCCTAAAAACGCATTACTATTCTGCACATACACTAACGATTGCACAAAGTAACTAAGAAAAATAAAGCAAATAATGAACATGATAACTACTAAAAAGGTAAACACCAAACACTATTCACACACGCGTAGGTAAACACTATTCACACACGCTCACGCGCGGCTACGCAACGGGCCTAGGAGTGTGAAACAGAGACAACAATATTTGAACGGGTTTTTGCCTTCGCTTCGAATTGCAGTTGCGAGCGGACTGCGCCGCGCTCTTAAGGTGGAAGCGCAAGGGTAGCCCGCGAAATTTAAATTTTCTCAAGTTTATTGCAATTTGCAGGTCAGTGTCAAGTTGTATGTTGATGAAAATATGAATCGCGCCAGTAACACATATGGAGTTACAGAATTCAAATCATCAATACAGCTCTCCAAGTTCATATAATCACATTCAATAGCTATTTCATGAAAAAGTCACTTTTTGAGATTATATGAACTTGGAGGGTTGTATTGATGATTTAAATGATTATAATTCTGTAACTCCATACGTGTTACTGGCGCGATTCATATTTTCATCAACATACAACCTGACACTGACCTGCAATTTGCAATAAACGTAAGAAAATTTAAATTTCGCGGGCTACCCTTGTGCATCCACCTTAAAAGAATAAATCAATGCTTTAGATCTGTCAATGTTGTCTCGATGACACTGACAGTACTCAACTCTCAAAACCTGTGTCTATTGCAACGTACGTTTGTGTCTTCTCTGCAGCATGGCTATTGCGTATCTCTGTTGAAAGTTCATAGTGATCATCTCTTGGCAAGTTTTGATATACAATGACAGTTCTGCACGGGTAGCGTCAGTTGAAACCAACAAGAACAGTCATTGTATATCAAAACCCGCCAAGTGATGATCACTATGAACTGTCAACAGAAATACGCAATAGCCCTGCAGTTAATTAATTATTAAAAAAAAATACAAGCGAGCTTTATGATCCGACATAATCTGTGGTTTAACACACATGTTTTGAAGGCAGTAATGCCAAATTGGGGTGAATCCCCCCAAATCTGGGGTTTTTTTTAAGTTATGGGGGACAATATGTTTGGGGGGATTCGTGGAAGGAAAAAAACTGGGGTATTTAATTAATGTTTTTGTTAGGAAATTAGTATTAGGAATTCTGTCATTGCGTTTTTCTAACTCAGTTTTGCAAAGAGCCTTCTCCCAAATAGCAATTATTAAAGACAAGCTTCAATACAGATTATCTATTTATTTACACTGTCAATCCATCTTGGGACTAAGAAATTCATTGTTAGAAGGATGTGTTCATTTTAAACCCAGTGCTAGAGATTTAACTCGGAAAAAATGTACGGAGCTGCAGAAGACGCGACGCGCGACACGAATGAAGATGCGGATTCTGTAATGGAACCTAATGCTGAAATAGTATAAAATTGTAAAATTCATTACAAAAACAAAAATTGCCATATGTTGGGGTTTTTTTCTTCAAAACCTCAATTTTGGGGCGATTTTGAGGTAGGTTTGGGGGGAACGAGAATTGGTCATCTGGCAACACTGTTTGAAGGTCGCTTTGAGGAGACAACTGTCAAAACAATGCCGATAAAATTTTAAAATCTTTTAGATTGTAAGCGTTCTTTTATTAATAATTAAAAAAACTACAGTTTTTAACTTGCAAACAATTCGGAATTTGTAGTAATAGATGCCGCATCAGAGTGACCTCTTAAAAATCAACAACAGTTTTAGAAAAGTAATCACATAGGTAAGAATGTATTTTTTTGCTATACAAGATTTATTATTCCTAAACAATAATTTTCGGCTGATGTCTCGTATGTTCTGATTTGTTGATTATGTAAGATATAACGAACACTGGATATAACACTTACTGGCCTATGGCTTAGCCTTACGTGCACAAGGTGTTTTGTACTTCTGTGGGGTTGGGTTTGAAATTAAAGTCGCCTGAATTTGAGAATTCTGTCACTGTGGGGGGTTCAAGGGGGTTTATCTGTTTTATTATTTTTTATTTGTTTATCTTACCCCTTCTGTGCTTAAAATGATAAAGACTAAACCAAAGGAAATCTTGATTTTATTCCACAATAAAATTACGTAGCGTATTAAAAGCAGACAAATCGTTTCGACACTACGGTTTGACATTACTATGGCAACATAGTCTATGATGGAGTATCTTACTACATAAGAAGGTTTCATATGGAATGAAATAAACAATTTGATCAAGGATAAAGTTATTGAGCCCGGTTGTCTCACGGCCATCAGGTAGGCGTACATATGAGTATTCAGGGTTGCTTTGTAGTAGTTCCACTTCTTCTACCACAGGTTTATATTTGGAGTTTCGTACGTTATTTTTTCATAAAGACTGGCCCTGGAGAGTGGAGCCATGTCAGTAGTGATTGTCCATTTCCAGTGCAACGAGGATGATTGAACATGCGCTCGTGAGGAGTAGCGTTAGTTCCTGTGCAAAGCAAGGATCTAATAGAATGTAGAGCTGGAGACAAGCCCTTCTCCCACAAGTCACTAATGTCAGCGTTGTTGGAGCGAAGATACAGCTGGATCATACGCCACAAGGTTCCATTTAAGCATTCCACCAAGCCATTCCCTTGTGGGTTGTACGGAGTAATGTGACTGCACGCAGTACCAAGTGAGGTCAGGTACTTTCTGAGCTCATCCGATAAGAACGACATCCCTCTATCGGAATATATGTATGCTGGCGTGCCAAATGTGGAGAACAGATCAACTAAGCAATTTATAACCGTTGCTGACGTCATGTCTTTACAGGCATAAGCAAAAGGGAACCGACTAAACTCAACAATTATAGTTAGAATGTACTTATTTGAAGTTTTCGAGGGAAGCGGGCCTTTAAAATCTAAGTTTAATCTTTCAAATGGTGATGTAGCTTTTATGAGACGCCCTTCATTTCTTATGTAACGGGGTTTGATTTCGACGCATACTGGACCGGCAGCGGTAATTCTTTTGATATCTTCGATTGAATAGGGTAGATTTTTGGACCACCCAATGAGACATGCGTGAAATGCCAGGGTGGCAAAGAGAGTTATGTAGAGAGATGAGTTTGCTTGAGAGAGTTGCTATAGATGTGCATGCAAACTCTTGATAGGGCATCAGCAGCAACGTTCTGGCTGCCTGGCCGATAGATTATGTCGTACTTGAAAAGGAGAGCTCCAGGCGCCATCTCTCGATTTTCTCGTTTTTTATCTTATTAGAGTGCGTCTGGTTAAGGTGGATGCGCAAGGGTAGCCCGCGAAATTTAAATTTTCTTACGTTTATTGCAATTTGCAGGTCAGTGTCAGGTTGTATGTTGATGAAAATATGAATCGCGCCAGTAACACGTATGGAGTTACAGAATTATAACCATTCAAATCATCAATACAACCCTCCGAGTTCATATAATCTCAAAAAGTGACTTTTTCATGAAATAGCTACTGAATGTGATTATATGAACTTGGAGAGCTGTATTGATGATTATATAAACGCCTAATCATGTTGATAAACCCTTCAGATTAATGAATACATAATACTTGTTTGTGTTTCTAAATGCTTGTGTAACCAGTTCATCACTACATAATTAATACAGATTATAAAACCAAAAGCCTCCACCGTGTCTCTGAATTTCTGAATGAGATGAACACATAAACTGCCAAATGGATTGTCATTCAGTTTTCAGGTTTTGTGTAAATTGGCTGAAATATATTTTAATGATAATTGTTCAAGACGTCGGAAAAAATCATGCTGAATGAGGACCTTACTGGTGTGTGCCTCGTAAACCAATAGAGTTACATGAAAGCAATGTATTACAGAATTATTCCTCTTAAAGATGTCAATTCAACTGTAGCAATGCTACATGTCTATCTTCTAAGGTGTACCAATCACACAATCAGGAAAAGCATTCAACCCTTAAGCGGGTGAAATAGGGGTTGAAAGTGTGTATGAAAACCATCACCAGGCGAAGCTGGTGCGGGTCAACAGTCAATGTTAAATTGACTATTATTATGATAAAATAACTGATAGTGGCTTGTTTGTGATAACAATATAAGAATGTTTGTACTTGATAGTAATATCAATAGGTGTCCATTTTTTTGTCCTTTAAAGTTTAGATCATCCACAATGAATGGGGCAAGAGCTGCTTTATTTTGCATATTAGTCCTTTGTGCCATACTCGATCAAAGGCTTGTTAGACATCGAGGAAGGCTGCCGAACAATATATTATTACCATAGTGACAGAATACATCACCATTTTCGACATGGGTGCAAACTGTGGCATAGATGACAATAGTATTGAATGTGGTGTGTACCTATTGGTAGATGTTAACATCACATGACATAGCTGAAACTACTTTGTGCAGAACTGGTACGTCAACTGTTTCCCCACCCTCATCTCACTACCCAGTTACCTTAGGAACCAACTGGGGGCCTAAAATGGCCACTTTATCAGAATCATAATCACGTTAAAAATTTAAAAATCTTAAAATGGACTTTGTGGTCATAACCATAAACACCATTTTACGAATTTTAAATTTTTAACGTGGTTCATATTATGATTCTGATAAAGCTTCCATTTTAGGCCCCCTGATCCAAGGTAAGGTCTGCATAGAACCTATAGAATACTTGATATTCAAAACTTAAACTGTAGAGGTGTCCCAGTCAGACAGAGGGAGGGGTGCGGGCGGGCTGTCCAGTGTCCACGGCTCACTTAATGAGCGTGTAAATCAAACTGGCGAGTAGTGTTGCCAGATGACCGATTCTCGTTCCCCCCAAACCTTCCCCGAAATCCCCCCTAAATTTAGGTTTTTAAGAATAAAACCCCCACTTATGGAAATTTTTTTCAATACACTTTCTCGAAAACTAGTTCGTATCGCACTGCGATTAGGTTCAACGTGCAATGTACCTATTTCACACGCGTGGATTTTTAATATTTTTCCTCACACGTGCGGAAATAAAACATTCCCATTTCCATTTAACATTCCATTCTCATTTAATTTCTTATGTTATATTTTATACAGACCAATAACTTGCATGTGTGGTTTTGAACTGTAAATTCAAGTTGGTTATTTTAAATAAATAAAAAATAAAATAAATAAAATTCCACAGATAAGTCCAAATGGTTTCAATGACTATAGCTTTAATCGGTGGTGATTGTTTTTTTTAAATCTCGGCAAAGAGATATGCGTCTATACGGCGTAAATATTTTTTTAGTATTTAAATTGTGTTTATAAATAGAATATCATAGATATACATGATTATTCAAAACAAAATATTCACTTTTATGAACAAATTAACATTTCTTTGTGTTCTAAATGCAAAAATATTTGTTTTTTTTTTCTATTCATATCAGGCTGTATAGCGGCATCATACCTTTGCTTCTTCTTCAGCCTGGCGAAAGCAAAGCGCGGAAAAAAAGCATTTTAGATCATAGTTTCATAATAATTCCCGCCAATAATACTTTGTTTTAATATTTTATTTCTTCGAAAGTGTATTGAAAAACGTCGTTTGATACGCGTGGGAATTTATTATTGCAGTTCTCGGCTCCATAACACCCTCGCCTGCAGCTCGGGTGTAAATTCAGCGCTCGAATGCAATCACCAAGTTTCCCCACTTATATCAAAATGTACTATTTTATTAATATTTTTTTTACAATTTTATACTATTTCAGCATTAGCTTCCATTACAGAATCCGCATCTTCACTTTTGTCGCGCGTTGCCGTGTCGTATACAGTTTCGTACGTTTTTTCTGAGTTAAATCTCTAACATAATTGAACTGGTTTCAAAATGGACACATCCTTCTAGCAATGAATTTCTTATTACCAAGATGGATTGGCAGTGTGAATAGCTAATTTGTATCGAAGCTTGTCTTTAATAATTGCTACTGGGAGAAGGCTCTGCACAACAGCGTTAGAAAAACGCAACGACAAAATTCCTAATGCAAACCTAACAAAAATACAAATTATATCCCCCAATTCCCTCCAAACCCAGATTTTTTCCCTCCACGAATCCTCCCAAAGATATTGTCCCCCCAATTCTCCCCCATAACTTTAGAAACCCAGATTTCTCTTTTTCGATCTTTTACGAGGAATTGAGTCTTACCAATATTTTGTGACTACTGAGCTGTAAATGTGAACAAAGTATAAAATTAGTGAGAGCTGCCTTCTGAATAAAAAAAACGTTTGCTTCTGGGGTAACGTTTTTCCAGCAGGAAAATTCTAAACGAATGGACGGAGCAAGATATAAAGTATTAAGGGCATGTAGCCGAAAATAAAATTTGTGAGTCTTGAAGTTTTAGGGATATTTAATTTCCTGCTGCAGTAACGTTTTGCAGAATTTAGTTTCTCGGAAACCAATGATTGAGGACCCATAGAAAAACGGCAAATTGGTAGCTCTTAAATTGTGTGTATTATTATAATGTTTTCAAAAATATCTACAGTTTCCAAGTAATCATACATTTATGAAAAACCGAAAAAAAAACCAAGCGCTTAAATGAAACAAACGTGCTGAAAACTATTTTCGGTTCTTCTTGTTGTTCTTAACACCCATAAAAAGTTTAAAGACGTCTATACCTACACGTTTTTAGGGTTCCGTAGCCGAATGGCAAAAAGCGGAACCCATAAAGATTCGCCATGTCTGTCTGTCCGTGTATGTCACAGCCACTTTATTCCGAAACTATTAGGACTACACAGTTGAAACTTACTAAGTAGATGTATTCTGTGAACAGCTTTACGATTTTTATACAAATATAAAAAATAAAAGATTAAGGAGGCTCCCCATACATGGAACTGAAACAAAAAAAAAACTTTCATCAAACCTACGCGGCGGGGTGCGGGGTGTCTGTAGGTAGGTCTCAAAGTCAATCGTTTGAAAGATAGACACTTCTAAAGTGGTAAAATGTGTGCCCCCCCTTTAATTTCTAAAGTAAGAGGAAAATTCTGAAAAAATTTAGGATTGTAGAACGTAAATAAAAATTTCAACCAAAATTGGTTTGAATAAGATTTGATATTTGTATTTTGTACGTTTTTGAATAAGTCTTACAAGTTTGTAAAATAAATATTTGACATTAAGAATCTCCATTGCATGTGCTAGGTTTCTATCGAGGTGTTTTCTTTATTTTTACAGTTTATGAGTAGGTACATTATGAACTTCTAAAGTTCAGGTAAAATTTGTGCAAAACAGCAATTTTTGGAGGCTTATACTGAATTTGTTTCTACTTTTTTTTTGCATCCATAAATACCTAGATATAGTGCACAAAATACCTATTAGTTCAAAAAAATCAAAGATAGATGTGTAGCAACGGCATAATCACGTACGAGCGTTTGTATGAAAAGTATGACGGATTGGCCGCTCTTAAGGCTATGGTCTGCTCCGGGGCTGCGGGATTGTGCGAAAGAGATACCGTGACCCCGGAACACAAAGAGCGATGAAGGAACATGGATGGGTTTTAGTCAGTAAAAGTCTGACATTCCCTCCTGCTCCGCCCAGAGCGGGAGGAGTCATTTGATGATTTCCCATCCGAAAAAAAGGCTATGGTCTGTTTGTGCAAAACTCAGAAATTCACAGCAAAAGCAAAAACAAATCGTGTGTGCGGGGACCTCCCCCTTGACACCTAGTCGTACTTAAATTATTTGAGATGATGCTGAAGTTGCTCTATCTGCCTACGAACTGACTTAAAAAAAGAAGGTTATCAATTCAACCCTTATATTTATTACTATTTCCAGGAACCACCACACAATGACGTTATAAAAAAAATCGGGTAGTTATTATTGAACTTCATGATTTTGAGTTTTCGAAATATTTTTTTTGCTTCCGCATAATGGAACTTGTCGTCATGCCTTGCCACTGCAAAATTGTAACGATGCTAAAGATTTCTTTTTTGGGTTCCGTACAAAAAATAAAAAACGGAACCCTTATAGGATCACTCGTGCGTCTGTCTGTCTGTCCGTCCGCCTGTCACATCGAATGTCAACCGAATCTACTGGACTAAATCAGGTGAAATTTGGTAGGATGGTGTAATCATATGACCCAAAC
Organism: Eugnorisma glareosa; assembly: GCA_947578425.1. Classification (NCBI taxonomy): domain Eukaryota; kingdom Metazoa; phylum Arthropoda; class Insecta; order Lepidoptera; family Noctuidae; genus Eugnorisma; species Eugnorisma glareosa. The sequence goes on from OX387961.1 coordinate 22,573,373, forward strand.
ACAGATGTGCAAAGTAAATACACACATCAAAAGTGTCTAGGGATCAACATATATTTTTGCAATAACTTTTCTCCTGATTGATATTAATTAAAATTTTCTTTAAGGATTCATCAAATAAAGTGTTTTCGTTTGTCACAGTAACGATAAACCAAGTCACCTTTGCATTAATAAAGAAATTTGCCATTTTCCTAATAAAGGGATTTTTGACATTTGAACCATCACTAACACAAAAGTTCGAAAAAAAGACTGAAATAACAGTTTTCTTTAAAATTTTATTGGGTAACTTAAACAATTAATAATCCGTGTTTCTACCGCGAACACTAACAACACAAGAACATCGGTTTGGCATACTCAAAATGAGTTCATCCAAATCACGCTGTGGAATGGCCGCCCATGTTCGTTGCAACAACAAAAAAAGGTCTTCTTGCGACTGGATACCCTCCATATTCGGCAGAGCTCTTCTCTGTAGCATATCCCATGCATGCTCAATCGGATTCAAGTCTGGCGACTGAGCAGGCCAGGGCAGGACATTGATGTTAGCTGCGGCGAGAGTCTGTCTTACAACTCTTGCGGTGTGCGGTCGTGCATTATCATGCATTAACTGAAATAAGGGACCGATTTGCACTTGTAGAGGAACGATGACGTCTGATACAATCGTCTCAGCATAAATTTGAGCGTTGAGGTTGCCTCTGATCCAAATCAACTCAGTTCTTCCGCCGATCCAAATACCCGCCCATACCATGATGGTTCCACCACTATAAGGATGGACTTCCTGGCAGGATTTTAATCGCTGTTGGCGTCCAGGGGTTCTCCAGTGTCGTATACGTCTTGTATCCGGTCTCATACCAAAACGAGACTCATCAGAAAAGCACACGAAACGCCATTGTTCTTCTGCCCAATTTCTGTGTTCAAGAGCCCATTGATATCGTATCCTACGATTGTGCATTGCTATAGGTGGTACCCGTAGCGGTCTTCGGGAATGAAGGTTCACTTCATGCAAGCGGTTTCTGACTGTTTGGTCGCTAATTAAGTTCCCTGAAGAGTGATGAAGCCTCACGGCTAACATCATGGCGGTTATTGTTGGAGCTCTTCGAGTTAAGATTTGAATGTATCGGTCTTGTCTCCGTGTGGTGCAGCGATACCGTCCTCCATGGCGCTCAGCCACGGTACCAGTGCTTCGGTAACGTGTCCAAAGTCGACTGATAACACTCTGACTTGTATTCAGAGCTAAAGCCACAGTACGTTGCCGGGAACCAGCTTCTATCATTCCCACGGCTCTGAGCATTTCTTCCCTGCTTAAATGACGTCGCCGCTCCATAATAACGTTGGTTTTAATCAGTAGTAGGGAAACAGTAGCACTAATAATGTCTTCAATGCGTTGTATGTTTTTATAGGGAAAATATTGACAGCTGATTTTCATCTTTTACTCGAATTTGATTCACAGTTCCTGATTCAAATTATGAAATGCACCAAAAAGGATCCATATAAATTTATAAAATCATAAATTTATTACAAAGCCACATCTCAATCTCAAGAAATCCACATAAAAATGCTTGATCCCTAGACACTTTTGATGTGTGTATATATATACTTTTTTAATAAGGTTCGTTTTCGGGGGACAAATTTGGAAATTAAAAAAAAGGTTTGGGAAACCTTAATGTGTCATATATCAAATGAAAGGTCTCAATAAGAGAATCTCAAATATATTTTTATTATTATTGTAAAATAAACAGTTTTGATTTTAATCATGAAAGAAGACGAACATTGACCATTCCCCACCCCTGATCTCCGAAATTACTGAAAAAAAAACAGTATAGTTCATTGCTTGTAGATTACAGGAAAAATTATAAGAATTCTATCAATTGAAAATAAAGTCATTTTCGGGGGACAAACTACGAAATTAAAAAAAAAAGTTTTGCAAACCTTACTGTATCATAAAGGGTGTAACAAGACCCATAACGAAGCTGAAAGGCACTGGTTCTCCCCGTCATTGCGATATTTTTGTTGATCTAGACCATACCTGGGAACCTTCTAATTTCGGAGATATTGGGGGTCAAAGTTCCGACTTTTTTACAAGTTTTATCTGAAATACGTGTTTTTAATGTAAGATTTTTACTTTAAACACCTCCACGACCCCGTACTATTCAATCCATCCATCAGCGCAATGTTTTGAGTGCGTTACATTGAGTCCTGGCCGTAAACGTTCGGCTTCGTGAAGGGTCCTGTTACACCCTGTATATCAAATGAAAGGGCTCGTTATGAGGATCTCAAATATATTTTTATTATTATTTTAAAATAGTTTTGATTTTAATCATGAAAGAAGGCGAAAATTGACCTTTCCCCTCCCTGATCTCCGAAACTACAGAGCCTAAAATTTTGAAGAAAAAAAAAACAATATCGTTCTTTGCTAGTAGATTACAGGAAAACCTATAAGAATTCTATCAATTGAAAGTAAAGTCATTTTCAGGGCCCAAGCAGCACACAGCTGTATAGTCACTGGAAAACAGTTTTTTTTTTAAACTCGAGGCTGTTATGCTGTCTGTGCAAGAGCTTTTTATCCGGCTACAGAAATTATTTATACGTACTTAAATTATTTATTATTAAAAAAATACTTTGAGTGACCTGAAGGTGTACTTCGGTGACTGCCACTGAAACCTGGAACTCCTCGACGAGTAGGATTAGGTGAGGTCAGGTTCGGCACTTCATATAAAAAGTAGTGGAGTTCCAGTGGCAGTCACCGGAGTACACCTTCAGGTCAATCCATAAAGTCCGGAGGTAAGGTCTCATCATAACCAACAAAACGAGCTCAAACTCGGCTCATCTAGTTCTAATCGTCGAGGAGTTCCAGTGGCAGTCACCGAAGTACATCTTCAGGTCACTCCATCAAGTCCGGAGGTAAGGTCTCATCATTACTAAGAAAACGAGCCCAAATTCGGTTCACCTAGTCCTACTCGTCGAGGAGTTCCAGGTTTCAGTGGCAGTCACCGAAATACACCTTCAGGTCACTCAAAGTATTTTTTTTAATAATAAATAATTTAAGTACACACCACTTAATTTCTACCTACCTAGTCTTAAATTTGTATAAAATACTTAGCACAATTCGCTTCAACAAACCTTTACTGAATTGTTTTATTTAAGTTGGCAACTGTTTAAACACAAATTTAGTACCGTTGGAAAGGTGACGAAGTAGAGAACTAACTTAGATTTAAATTAATTATTGAAACACCGCAGTTATCTATTTTATTTCAGGTTGAATATGATCGTGAAGATTTTTTTTTTTTAAACCGTACTTTCTTATTTTTTAACCCTAGTTTTAAGGAAGTTCTTAGGTATTTTAATCACCAATGTTTATGACTGACCAACAAATAATAAATATACTACTAAAATAATGCAAAAAAAAAAGTTATGAATGCTTGAAGGTAAAATTTTGGAAAAATCTCAACAAAGTATAAAAATTGACATATCTCCCAAATATAAAACTTTAGTTAGGGGAAGTAAGGTCTAATAATTAGTAAATGACCTCCTCTATATGCGAATTTGCTACGGCGGGTCCAGATCCAGTCACCCTGTATAAGTTTAGCTGTCAATAGGCCAGCTCCTTTAATTCTCTTAGACAGCCAAAAGATGGTTCATGGCTTAGTAACGGCTATTGTTTATTCTACAAAGAAATATCAACAAAAAACGATTAGTACAGTGCAAGCGTTACGTCAATAGATGATCTAATTATAATCTGTGGACAAATATAATAATTTCTAATTTAAGGTAAGTTATTTTTCACGCTTGTTTTATATCCCTATTGGTAAATTGTACTGCGGGTGCTACTTTACTGTTAATACAATAGGTGATATTATCAAATATTACCCGCGCCTTCGAAATAACATAATTTTACTAAAAAATATTATACAAAGTAAATACGGTGTACGAATTATTCATGGATTTTTCTATTTTTTTTTCCATTTAATAAGCATTAATATCTGTTTGTAGCAATGAAATAATGTGTTTTTACTTTAATAGCTCTCAAATATCATTAAAATATAACAGATATAAGAGATTTTTTTTTACATGTAATCGGCTTGTTTACTTTAAAATGGCGTTAATTTATTATCCAGCAATGATTCTGACTAAATTCCCTTGACCCTCTCTTATCTGTTAAATGGCCATATTTAATTCTATTAAGCAGCGAAAACTGTACGCTAGCTGTACACTGGTTTTCAGTTATTCTAATGACTGGTAAAAGGAGTAAAGTGCGAGTACACAACAGCGTCTTAGGGATCTCTAATCTTGATAGATAACCATTTCCAGCATTTTTCGTCCACAAGTAGCCTAAGTACTTTACTTGATTTTGTGATCCTACTTTATTCTCGATGCTAATGTTATTGCTAAGTAATTATTATTGTTTTCAGAAAATAGAATTGCCGTTCGAAATAGTGAAGACAATAAAAAGAGGCAGAGAAAAAATATCTCGCATACCAAGTGCTTGGGAAAAGGATGGCTGAATAAACTAGAATATTCAAAGTGCTTGGGAAAAAGATGGATGAATAAACTAGAATATTCAAAGCCTCATACAGATTGGACAAAAATGTAATGCATAGTGAAACGGTCATCTATTGCAACATATAACAATGCAGAAAAAGAATAAAGTGGCATGTTGAAGCATAGTGACACGTCAGATTACCCAGATGTTGGAGAAATAAATATATTTTTTTATTCAAAACTTGTTTGATTCAAAACTTTCACTATTTTTGTTTTCCATCATTTCTTTAGAAAGGTCACTGACCGAATTCATTAATTGTACCGAACTATGATCATTGGTTAAAAAATGTAAGAATCAAAATCTAAGTGTCCGGAACCCTCATTTTTAATCGACACTGGCACTTGACTGCAACTAGATAAATGTGAAGGAGATTTTAATTATCCTTGCTCCTTTGCTTATTGTATTCTTTTGAAAGTTTATTTTTAACTGCGCCAGTTCTTTTCTTTTTTTCCCATGGTTAATCGTTTTAATTTAGAATGGTATTTCATTCTCGCACGAAAATTAAGTCGCGTTGCGAGATTTTGATAAAATTGACGATAATAATTTTATTCATGAAAGAAGACGAAAATTGACCATTCCCCCCTGATCTCCGAAACTACTGACCCTAATATTTTGAAAAATATAGTTCATTGCTTGTAGATTACAGGAAAACCTATAAGAATTCTATCAATTGAAAGTAAAGGGGAGAAATTAGGAAAATATAAAAAAAAGTTTGTAAACCTTACTGTGTCATATATCAAATGAACGGGTTCGTTTTGAGGATCAGAAATATATTTTTGTTATTTTAAACTACTTATTTTACAATAAATAGTTTTGATTTTATTCATGAAAGAAGACGAAACATTTGACTTTGGCATTGTACGGAACCCTCTCCACGCGAGTTCAACTCGTACTTGGCCAGGGGCGTACTAGTCGAAAATGGTGCCTAGGGCACGAATCATAGTTGCGCCTCTTCTTAAATAATTATATTAAAAAAAAAACAGGTACAATAAATAAAACAATCATTGATCTTACATACAAAACATAAAACATTTACTTTCTTTTTTATAACGAAAGTCGTAAAACTAATTACATTTACAACTGCACCTTCCTGGCCTTCTGCGACGCAAATATATCGATGATTTATTTAATTATGATGTTTTCGAAATTAGTTCTCTTCTCGCTCCACTCTGAGCAAAGCTAGGTCTCATAGCCACTTTGACCCATTGTAGCCCACAAATACGAAAGCTCATACTTGGCTCCTGGTGTCGCTTTTGGACAGGGTCAATAGACGCACGTACATCGTTCCAGCACCCTAACAACGTCAGAAAATCGTAGGATAACATGCGGTTTAATCGCTATCGTCTGTTATATTTTGGACAGAAGTTTCAGTATATCTTCAAGATATTTGTGGATTGGCTTTACTGATTCAACCTTTGCACTCACAGTTTGCATTCCATCTACTTTAGGACTCTGATTTTACAACCACAGGCACGCATTTTTTTACTTTTTCCCAGCGTAGAGTAGAATGAGCAAAGACCACCAAAAAGTTTCAATACTTAGTTCCGAAAAACTTGACCATAACAGTGTCTGGCTTGGCTGCATGACACCGACCAAATTGAGTGAAAGATAATCGCAATTCTCAAATATTGCCAGATTATTCTTTTCGCTTATTCTTTGGCGAACTCTATTTCGGTGCCCAGCCATCACAGCAGCGTTGTCATATAACATTGTGAACGACAATCCTGTAGATCCATGTCGTCTTTTCCCAGCTGATTAAGTATTTATTTAACTAAACTTTCAGCGTGCTTTTGATTTATCTGGATGAAACCTAGAAAGGATCGCTCTCTAATGCAGACAGATTTTTTCTCGAAATCAACTTCTACATAATGTATCTCACTCACTACTTCTGACATCTGCTCACGATGTACCAGATCTACAGGGCTAATGCTTATCTCTGTTGACAGTTCATAGTGATCATCACTTGGCTAGTTTTGATATACAATGATCGTTCTTGTTAATTTCAACTGACGCTACCCGTGCAGAACTGTCATTGTATATCAAAACTCGTAACTATGAACTGTCAACAGAGATACGCAATAGCCCTGCAGGAGTTGTGTCAAATATGAAACCGTAGTATGTATTTTGATTTTTAAATTGAATAAAATGGCTATTTTTGCGCCCCCTTCAAAAGGCGCCCGGGGCACGTGCCCTACCTGCCCCACCCAAGATAAGCTTCTGCACTTGGCCAGTTTTTAATATCTAGGACATTTGCGCGAATGACACCTTGCGCGTCTAATATCCCGTGAGATTCATTATAACAACACGCTTGATATTAAGTACTTGAACTTTATTTTGATTGTGACCCGCTTATAGCGCTCTCCATTACCCATGACGAAAAATTCGCTACGTTTCGCAGCCGCCATCTTAGATTTTGATTTTGACCGGGTATTTGTTTAGAACGCCCTCGATTACCATAGAAATGATACCCATGGTGAAAAATTCGTTAATTTTTGTATCCGCTATCTTTGATTTTAATTTTGACCCCATATTTGTTTAGATCGCCTTCGATTATTTTGGTCGAAAATTACATCATAAGGTGGCAGATCGAAACGTTTACTCATCGAAAGAGACACATTTGGAGTTAACAACCCGCATAGGTTGCCAGCCCAAACTCTGGCAGGTTTCATTACAAACACTACAAGAAATAGACAATATACAGCTTGCTAAATCGATCACATGCGACTGTACAGATCTTGAGAAACATACATCCATACACAAAAATGATTTCACTATTATATCTCAGAACATTAGAGGCATTTGCTGTAATTTCGACGACTTTTTACTAACATTATCTAGTCTTAAATTTGAAACAGATATCATCATATTAACGGAATGCCAACTGAATTTAAATAAACCTGTACCACAACTTGATAATTACAATTGCTATTATACTACAAATCTTTCTAATAAACATGACGGAGTCGTTGCGTATGTAAAAAAATCTTTAAAACATAAAGTTACAGAAGTTAAGCTCTTACACGCATCTTGTCTTCAAATTGAGGTACTAAATAACATTGTCTTTGGAGTTTACAGATCCCCTGCAAATTCAAGCGCAGACAATTTTATTGACTCTTTAAGTTTACATTTGGAATCACTTAACGTACAAAAAAGAAACATTGTGATCACAGGGGATATAAATATTAATTTAAGACCCAGGGAAACTGAACAATACTACGAACACAAAAATAGAGTAAACTACCTTACTACGTTATCGTCATACGGAATTCTGGCCGGGCATACACTACCCACTAGAGAAACGAATTGCCTTGATCATTTTATGCTTAAAATTAATCCGAAAAAAATATCTGCATTTATAGCTATCTTACGCACTTCTACTACAGACCACTATACCACATTTCTTTCTTTGGCAAAAACAAAAGACAAAATTACTCCTGATAAAACTAAAACAACTACAGATTTTAACAGCGCTCTTCTATATCTGCAGAACAAAAACTTAGCTGAACTCTTATTTATTGATGACCCAAGTATAGTTACTATCTCCTTAATAGAAAAGATAACTGAATCTTTGACTGCTAATACTCGCACTATTACCATACCAAGCAGTAAACGTTTATTAAAACCCTGGATTACTCAGGGTATTCTAAGATGTATTCGGAATCGTAATGCGTTACAGAAAAAGGCACAAAATGATCCCCACAATGAAACTGCCAAAATTACATACACGCGTTATAGAAACTATTGCAATAATCTCATTAAAAAGTTAAAAAGAAAATATAATAGGGAACAAATTACTAACGCTGTCAAAAACAATAGACTTCTTTGGAAAAACATAAAAAATATCACTTATACTAATAAATCACGAACAAAAAACTTAGAATTGCTGCAGGTTAAATCATCTCCCATAGAATCAATTAACTTTGTAAATAAATATTTTGCAAGTATAGGCAGAGATCTGGCCCAAAACATAGCATCTGGCACTAACCTATCAAGCCACCTCCTAAATAGAACGCCATCACACATCAGCTCAATGGTACTTTTGGACACAGATCAGCGCGAAGTCTGTACTACGCTTATGAATGTACGAACTGACAGTGCCCCTGGATGGGACAATATTCCTACGAGCTTCTTGAAACTGGCTAAGAACGAAGTTGTACCAATTATTACGCACCTAGCCAATCTATGTTTTCAGAAAGGTACTTTTCCAGCCCCATTAAAAAAATCTATTATTACACCTGTGTATAAGGGTGGTGATAGAGACGACGTCAACAATTATCGACCTATTTCCGTTTTAACTGCAATTTCAAAAATATTAGAAAAATTGATAAATACTCGCCTCTTGCAGTATTTAAACAGATTTGACATTCTGTCACCTTCTCAATTTGGATTTAGGCAAAAAAAGTCAACTGAAGATGCTGTTATAGCACTAAGTTCTTTAGTAACCGAGCAGCTCGACAAAGGAAACAAATGTATGGCAGCCTTTCTGGATCTAAGAAAGGCCTTTGACACCGTCTCTACTCCCATTCTTTTACACAAGCTTGAAGCCATCGGAGTTCGTGGAATACCACTGGCACTTTTTAAGGATTACCTTTCTGGTAGAACTCAAAAGGTGAAACTGGAACAAATTGTTGGAGAGGACGTGGATGTATCATACGGTGTACCTCAGGGAAGCGTTCTAGGACCTACACTATTTTTAATTTATATAAATGACCTCTGCAATATGAGGATTAATAATGCCAAAGTATTCTCATACGCCGATGATACAGCTGTCGTCTTCTCAGGGAAAACATGGGATGAGGTTAAAAAAGGAGCAGAAGAAGGGCTAGCTCATGTTGCAACTTGGCTAAAAAAAAATCTGCTCACCCTGAACACTATAAAAACCAACTACATTTGTTTTAATATTTATAACCAGATTCAACCAGACAAGGAATTTAATTTAAGAATCCACACGTGCGACATGAATACGGTTGGAACTTGCTGCGATTGTCCAACTATTCAACAAGTTACCCAAACAAAATATCTGGGAGTGATTATTGACCAGCGTCTTTCCTGGTATCCTCAACTGGAACTAGTCATGAGTAGAGTACGAAAACTTATCTGGATATTCAAAGAGCTGAGATATGTTTTACCAAGGAGAATAAATGTAAATAAAAATAATGACAACCAACCAACCAACCAACAAAGAAATCTATTAAATGAAATGTATGTATCTTTGGTCCAGTCCGTTTTAATATATTGCATAACTGCGTGGGGTGGAGCAACGAAATCTAGGTTTTTAGAGTTAGAACGCGCTCAAAGAGCGATACTGAAGGTGATGTACTTCAAAAAACGAATATTCTCCACTGAAAAGCTTTACAAATTATGTAATTTGCTGTCAGTGAGAAAATTGTACATCCTTCTTATCATCCTCAAAACGCACAAAGAGATACCATATGATCCTAAAATACTAGAAAAGAGAAAGAAACACTGTATAGTAAACGTTCCCTCAACTAAAACTGAATTTGCCAGTAGACAATATAAAAAACGGTCCGCCTATTTATACAATGCAATTAATAAACTAATATATATTTATGATAAAAAAAAATATGAATGCAAAAAAAAGCTAGCAATATGGTTACACAATTTAAATTATGATGACACAGAGTTACTTTTGCAACGTGAGACTTAATAATAAATAATATAGTGATGTTATTTGCTTAGGTAGACACATTATGTACACTCAAAATCTCTCTTTCACACACCCACTCACACACACACACACACACACACACACACACACAGGCGCACACTCGCTTATACAATTTATCGTACTTTGTATAATTTTGTTTGTTTTTTTTATTTTTTCTCTTTTTATTAATTGCCTATTTATTTTGTATCTTTAAGATGTATGGGAAGAGCGGAGCCTTCAACTACAGGCATTTTCTATGCCTAAATGGAGACTCCTTGACATGCTATATAACCCAAATTTATACGCAATAAACTTATTTTATTTTAATTTATTAACCCGCATAGGTTGCCAGCCCAAACTCTGGCAGGTTTCAAGGTCATCTAAATCTCGCTGTAAACTAAAACAGTCGGAAAGTTCTGATATAGGGCATAGAATTTTCATATCATCAGCGTAAAGAATTATTTTGGAACGGGTAAAGCACGAACCAATGTCATTTATGAAAATAATAAAAAGTAAAGGACCCAAAAGGGATCCTTGTGGTATTCCCAAGGGTATTTTAACAGTTACGGAACTGTATCCATTCAGTACAACTGTCTGACAGCGATTCTCAATATAAGACTTAAACCATCCATTATGAGCCCCAAAACTGGGGGCCTCATCAGGTGGCACGATGAAACTGATGCAGATCGATTGCCCTAGACGTGCCGTTCATGAATATAGGGTTTCTTCCTTCAGCTTGGCAGTTTTTCTGGTCAGCCAACTCGAATAATATAATTTGTCAAAATCTTGTAGTAACGAGAAATTCTTGTATAGATGCTATGATTCAGGTATAATTTAATAAAAATCGGGATATTAAATTAAAGTCGACGTACTAACAGAGTTGCGTCTCATGGTGTTGAAATACAAATAATAGGGAAAATGTACCAATTTTGGTCATATCTTCAAATATTGAAAAAAGTGATGTTGCCTTTTACGTGCAACGTGATTTAGATTGTTGTGCTGCATAACAATATTTATCATGTAGAAATAATATGAAATAATGAATTTATGAGTTTATTTACTAGCTTTCTGCCCGGTGGCTTTTCCCGTGGTAAAATGTAGGTACCTACCGTATCTGTTGGCTAAGATATAACACTGTAAATTTCGGATGGCAACCTACTAAAATCCAGTGTTGCTAAGTAGTATCTATCACTATATTACATTTCTGATCTGCCACCTTGTGAGGTAGGGTTTCGTGCAACGGGAGCTTCGAATGAGGAAATATGGCAAACGTTTCTGTATATAAACTGTAAGTCTATGGGTGTTTTGGTATATAATTTTCAGTTTACGGTCATTTTAATGTGTTTTTTTTTTGTCGTGTCATTCAACATCAACAGTGGCCCTTCGATAAAATCGAATAATAACACAAATCTTTTAACTACGTATTTTTGAGAGCAAAAACCGAGAAATTTGACGATATTATCGTAATCAGATTAAGAAAATAAAATACTTTTTACAAAAATTAACGAGCCACCTTTGAAGACAAGGATATAAAGGTATTTATTGGCTCGATAGATTTTGCGATTTAGCCTCTGTTGCCTCGGAAGGTAACAGAACTCTTACTCGCGTTGGGCGCGAGAGACCTCTTTTCAACGCCAGATTTACGCAACAAAAGCGAGTTTAAAAAAATACGTAGTTATTAAGTATATTATAACCAATATTAAAGTGCATTAAAATAATAACAATTCTTTTATAACTTTAGTCAAAAAAACATTGTAAACCCGCGCGAATATTTCGGTGGGCTGTCAATTTGTACTGGACCACAGAGCATCTTATATATATGTACTGGACTAAGGCTTTAAGTTGGAACCGCAAGGGTAGCTCGCGGAATTCAATTTTTCGTACGTTTTTTGCAATTTGCAGGTTTGTCGTATGTTGATGAAAAATGAGTCGCGCCGGTAACACATTTGTCTCTACAGAATTATAATCATTAAAATCATCAATACAACCTTCAAAGTTCACTTAACCCTATTCTGAAACTATTTCATGAAAAAGTCATTCAATGGGGTTAAATGAACGAAGAGGGCTGTTTAGATGATTTTAATGATTATAATTCTGTAGCTACATACGTGTTACTGGCGCAACTCATTTTTCATCAACATCCAACCAGAAACAGATCTGCAAATTGCAAAAAACGTAAGAAAATTTGAATTTCGCGTTAGCCTTAAACCCATTTAAGTGCTAATGCTATACTGACTGACCCACTGGTTCCTGAGTAGGCGTGTCAGTGCTTTCGATTTATTAGAACGTGTGCATACACGTTCTAATAAATAAATATAAATATCGCTGGCCATTACACACAGCGCCATCTAGGTGCCACACTAAGCAACGAGGCTTGTGTCGTGGACACCAGATAGTTGATAATACTACATAGATACTTTTTGTTTGTAAATACATACTTATTATACATATAAACATCCATGACTCGGAAACAAATGTCCATGCTCATCACACAAACATTTGCTCCTACCGGGATTCGAACCCGGGACCCTAAGTACGTAAGGCAGCCTCACTACCGCTGCGCCATTCGGGTCGTCAAAATGAGTTGAGAAGACCTTAAGCCAGTAACACCTTTTTGATATATCCTAGTAGAGCATTGGGGGTACCCGTGCCCAGTAATGCGCGTGAGGTGACGTATGAGTTTCGTACAATAATGTAGGTATGACTCATACCTACATTATAGTTAACAACCCACTCATAATGAGTGGGTTGTGAAGGTTCAAAAACAAATTCTCTGTTTAATACGAGTATCGAGGAGGTTTGGTCTACGCTAGTCATTCGCAAAGTAGTCCGCCTGGCTCTCCAATGGTCTATTCAGACATGCAAGGGGTCAAATTAGGGCTGCATGAGAGGTAGATCCCATTTAAGCCAAGTCATAGGCACGGCCCTGATATGTGTGTGGATAGCCCTTTTTTTCGGATGGGAAATCATCAAAACTCCTCCCGCTCTAGGGTGAGCAGGAGGGAGTGTCAGACTTTTACTGAGTAAAACCCATCCCTGTTCCTTCTTTTGCCCTTTGTGTTCCAGGGCCGCGGTATCTCTTTCGAACAGTCCCGCAACCCTGGCAGGCGTCGGTCCTTACGGACCCCTCCCTGTTTGCTGACTCTCTTTGAGGCGCGCGTGGAACAGAACGCGCCGTCGACACGGCCTGTCGTCATAAGACGCACGGACGGCGAGCTAGCCCATAGCTCGCCGTCCACAGGCCACCGTCGCGGGCCTGTGGATAGACTGCGTCGCAGAAGGAGGTGACGGCGTCCCATTCCGTCTCGCTCCGGACGCGAGAGGTCGCCGCCGCCGAACGCCGCTACAAGGACACGGCGCGGCGGTGCTCTACCCACGCGGGGCAGATCTCCACCGTGTCCTCCGGTCGATCCTCACAACCCGGGCGTTTCCTCCCGCCCGATTCGGTGCAGGAACCTCCCGAAACAACCGTGTCCGGTGAGGACCTGCGTCAGGCGGAAGGTAAGAGCGCCGTGGCGCCTCTCTAGCCACTCCTCAAAGAGGGGACTTATCGCCACTATTGTGGCGTGCCCTGCACGGGGTTGCGACAGTCGCTCTCTCCATGTTGCCATGAGATCGCGCCGGAGGTCTGTCGGCTGAGCGACGATTTGCCGCGGCAGCGGAGTTACCCCCCGGCGTAGTGCCTCCACGCGTCATTCTTGCAGGCGCGCGAGGAGGCTCGCCGCCTCGCCGGATGTGAGGATAGCCCTTTACCATGAATACGCGTAGGGTTTTGTTTTTGTGTGTCTCGGCAGGAATATAAAGGGTTTTTAGAGATGGTTTTGCACTCATGCACATAGACACTCTGGAATATTTTTACGAATAAAACAACCGTCTTGCTCCAAAGCTAGTTTATTACTGGCTGTCGGGACCCTCACTACCAAACATGTAGCTAATTACGTTAGTACTTATACATAAAACTACACTGCACATACAGTACATCTCCCTCCAACATTAATTTTAAAACCTGTAACAATAACAAATGAAACATTCTTACTAGCAGTATACCAATTACTTAAATGTTCTTATAACTACTTACAGTCCGCGAGATCTAAGCTGAGCTTTGCATTTGTGTGAGTGATTACCAAAAGTCAATCAAACAAAGGTCACCGACTTCGAAGCTTGACCTTTCTTTGGATTTGGTGTTTTTGTCACCGGCTTCTGAAGCTTGACCTTTGTTTGGATTTGGTGTCTTTGTCACCGGCTTCTCAAGCTAAAGTAATTTTTCACTTTTTTGTGTTTTGGTTTGTTATTTTTGTTTTTTTTTGTTTTTTTTTTTTTAAGTCGGTTTTCCTGCATCTGGTCTTTTTCGGAGATTTAAAGGAGATCACCCAGCCTCCATACATTTTTGGGCTATTTTCAAAAGTAGCCCAAAAATGTATGCTCTATCTAAATAATAAGTTTATTTTTGTTGGCTGGCACTTTTGGAAATAGCCCAATCTGGGTGATCTCCTTTGCTTTCGTCTTCCAAAAGTTGTTTGCCTTCCAATAAAACTCTTTTGACAGTGGACAGCGGGATTCCCGTCGAGGTCGCTACCAATTGGGCTGATGTAGTGACACTTGACATGTCTTTATCGTTTATGTCTTTAAAATAAGTATTTAAATTACACAATATTTCTTTTACTTGACTGTTTAAAGGTTTTCTTATTATTCGTTTACTTGTGTTGGCAGCTATTTCCCTAGTAAATCGAACCCAAAAAGAAAGTATTTAGAATGAAACACGACTCGCTGCTGACAGTACAAGAGGTGAAGTGTGGAAGGTGCGCGGCGGAGATGCGTCGCGCGGGGGATGCACCGCGCCTCAGGCCGATTGTTTAAACCGGTTTAAACCAAGCAAAAGACGCGTCGCGCTCTAGGCCGACGTCACACCTACACTATCTATGTGCACTCACACAAATGCAAAGCTCAGCTTAGGCCTCGCGGACTCGCCTACACGAATGGCGCGTGGAGGCACTACGCCGGGGGGTAACTCCGCTGGGAAATTGTCGCTCAGCGGACAGACCTCCGGCGCGATCTCATGGCGACATGGAGAGAGCGACTGTCGCAACCCCGTGCAGGGCACGCCACAATAGTGGCGATAAGTCCCCTCTTTGAGGAGTGGCTAGAGAGGCGCCACGGCGCCCTCACCTTCCGCCTGACGCAGGTCCTCCCCGGACACGGTTTTTTCGGAAGGTTCCTGCACCGAATCGGGCGGGAGGAAACGCCCGGGTGCTACCATTGTGAGGATCGACCGGAGGACACGGTGGAGATCTGCCCCGCGTGGGCGGAGCACCGCCGTGTCCTCGTAGCGGCGATCGGCGGCGGCGACCTCTCGCTTCCGGCCTTGGTTCAATCCATGGTCCGGAGCGAGACGGAATGGGACGCCGTCACCTCCTTCTGCGAAGCAGTCATGCTAGCGAAGGAGGTGGCGGAACGTGAGAGGGAGAGAACCTCACGTCCCAGCCGCCGCGGGAGACGCACCGGGCGTCGGGGGCCACGTGGTGGCCCCCGGCCACCGTAGGCGCGGGCCTGTGGACGGTGAGCTATGGGCTAGCTCGCCGTCCGTCCGTCTTATGACGACAGGCCGTGTCGATGGCGCGTTCGTGTTCCACGCGCGCCTCAAAGAGAGTCAGCAAACAGGGAGGGGTCCGTAAGGACCGACGCCTGCCAGGGTTGCGGGACTGTTCGAAAGAGATACCGCGGCCCTGGAACACAAAGGGCAAAGGAAGGAACATGGATGGGTTTTAGTCAGTAAAAGTCTGACACTCCCTCCTGCTCAGCCCAGAGCGGGAGGGGTTATTTGATGATTTACCATCGGTAAAAAAAAAAAAAAAAAAAAAGGCCTCGCGGACTGTACTAACCTACTTAAAATATTTCTTATAACAAACATGTTTTATGGGCCTCTTAGAAAGTCCGACCAGAGTAGTGTTTACAACATTAGGATTAATATCCTCATTTGGACCGGTACACTGTTCATCCGGTCGTATTCTGTCTTCCATCACTTCGCAAGCCTCCACCCAGTCCTCATCGCCCGAACCCTTCTGATCCCTCACATTATCAGCACTTATTGCTACGGAATTCCTATCTCGGCCAGCTGTGACCTGCACCTCCCTCTCCTCCATAGTGCTAGCTGGAGCAGGAGGCGCGGAAGATTGCTCATTAGATAGCGATGCGGAGGATGGAGATTGCGGTGGCGGTGACGATGGAGCGCCCGGCGGCGACACTGGCAGTGGATTGCAATCTGATTCACCGGCCGCTACCTCTGACGATGGACCAAATTTTGGAAATCGGCATTCATAACGCCAGTACATAAGAAAGGAGTCAAAACAGACATTACCAATTATAGACCGACATCCAAATTGTGTATCATTGCCAAGGTTTTCGAAAGGATTTTTTACAACCAGGTCTGTTCCGCTCTGGAACAATCGTTTAGTCCTTTCCAACACGGCTTTCTTAAAGGTAGATCCACTGTCACCAATCTTATTTTGCTTAATAACTACATCACCGACGGCGACGCAATGGACCACTTGGATACTATATCATCAACTGCGGATATGATCGCATTTCAGTCTGACTTGCAGTGTTTTGAAGTATACTGCAAAGAAAATAAGCTTGATCTCAATCCCAAAAAATGTTCAGTTGTGACGTATTCCCGTGGACGGTCAGTTCTAGCCACATCTTATACTCTTGCTGGTCATATATTACCTAGTTGTGGTACTATTCGTGATCTGGGAGTTCATCACGATTCCAAACTTATTTTTGACAAGCATGTTGATGCCATCGTGGCAAATCCCTTGGTTTCATAATGCGATTATCCAAGTGCTTCCTACAAGTTAAAACGTTAAAAATTCTATACTGCACTTTTGTTAGAAGCCACTTGGAATACGCATCTGAAATATGGAATCCATGCTATCACAAATATATTGGTATTGAGGGCGTACAAAAAATATTTATACAATTTTTATACGTTCATCAAAGGGTACCGTATCAGTCCAGTAACTATCTCAGTCTCTGTAAAAAATATCATCTCTTACCGTTGATTAATCGTCGTGAGATCGCTGACTGTGACTGTTACTTTGACTTTTTTTGTTGAAGACGGTTCGAGGTGACATAAATTGTTCTGATATTTTGTCAACTTTCTACTTTAACATTCCAAGCAAGTCCAAACGGTCAGACGGGACATACAGACGCACGAGTGATCATATAAGTGTTCCGTTTTTTGAATTTTTTGTACGGAACCCTAAAAATCAATAAGGATCGAACATTGCGCAACCAATCGGATCATTTTACGGAGACTATCAATAAATAAACGGGGATAATTGACGACAAGTATGTTGTGCTTGTGAAACAGACAATTCGCCAATGGGTGTTGAGGAAAAAACAGTTTTTGGTTTTCTGATCTACCTACGTCTACACTTGCTGTAGTAATTACCTACCTACCTACCGATGACAACCGATCTACTTGTGGAATTGTGGTTCTGAATTCAAAATGTAGTGTTGGTAGATACGTGGTGTATGTCGTTCGCTTCTCGCAGCCGTGCCGTGTGGTGTTTCCCCACTGCCAACTACTCATTGTCACAGTAATGCAGTTTTATTACTCTCTATTCGATTGTATTTCTCTTGGAGCGTTACTATTTTAATAGGAATCTAGATTAGCACATTTATTACTAACAACTAGGAAGTGCTCTTTGTTCAGTATTCCTATTGTTACAACGTCGATGTTAGTAACAGCATGTGAATTGGTAGTCAAAATGTTTTGTTGTTTGTCAAGATTTACTTTTCGGCAGAGAGAGGTAAATAATGTGATTATTTAATTTCATATATTTTTTGCCAATACCTTCGTTCGATGGTAGGAAGTTAATTAGTACCTACATAAAATACAGTTGTTTCACAATATTGTACCACTTAGGTACTACGTTGTCGCTTGTTGTGCCCTTGGGCGAAGCACCAGGGAAACCCGAGAAATGCCAGTCAGGATGTATGTGATGGACAAAAAAAGTTGGGACTATTTTATGAAAGTCATTCGATAGGACCCCTTGTGAAAATGTTGGAACCCAATATCTCCGAAAGTAGAAGGTTTCCAAGTATGGTCTAATCTAAAACAAAGGAAAATATCGCAATGACCGGGAGGAGAAAAGTCCCTTTCGGCTTCGTTTGCACCCATTACGCGCACGACCTTCGTCCGCGTAAAGTTATTATATAAAAACCGGACAAATGCGAGTTCGACTCGCGTGGAGAGGGTTCGAGGGTGGAGGGACGTTAATTATCTAAATTCCATAACTTGTTTTAAATCTGAGCCAAAGGAGATGTTTGATTTTGGGCCACCACTATGTACACTACATAGAAAAATAGGAAAAAAATAGGGGAATTTCATAAAAAAAATACAAAAAAATTAATTTGAAGAAAGGTACAGTGGTACAAAAATGGTCATTTTAAAAGTTTTTTAATAAAATAACCCTATTTTAGAGCAGGGGCCTTAGTCTGCTATTGCAATAGTGTCAGAATGGTCTATCATTGATTTAATAAGGCCCCGCGCAGACGAATTACCCTTTGTACGCACGTCAAACGAGTTTCGAACGCGCTTCAATACGCCGTGGGCTAGGGGCCTTATTAAATCAATGATAGACCATTCTGACACTATTGCAATAGCAGACTAAGGCCCCAGGTATGTCAGTTATGTTTGACATGAAGATTGAGGACTTTCACAGTTTTAAGAAGTGACGGTTTTGAGTCCTTCTTTGCTTTGAGTTTGGATCTTTAGTCTTATTTTATCGAAACCGAAATCCAAGATTTTCGAAATTCGTGTTGTTTTTTTTATCGCAGGTATTACGATGGACGTCAATCAAATGTCATTGTCAAAATGTCATTTTTCGCTTGCTGCTGATCTGATCCACCATGTTTAATTTTATGTTGTGTTGCTCTTGTTGGTCAAGTTAATTTGAATGTACTTCGAAACGAAGTGAAATTAAAGAAAATTAACAATAAAAAACGGTTACTGTAATACATAGCGATATTTACATATAGTGTACATAGTGCTGGCCGCCTGGCCCAGGCTCCATACATTTCTGGAACATCTCCTTTGTTTATGGTAACTAAATAGATTTTCCCGTAATCTATAGGCAAAGAACTACTTTATGTATATTTTTTCAAAATTTGGTCAATTTTCGCTTAGTTTCTATAATAACTTGAAAACTATTCATATTTTTAAATGATAAAAAAAAATCAGATGGTCACAATGAGCCCTTTCATTTGATATAGTAACATGATATAGTTTGCAAAACTTTTTTATCATTTTCTCTTGGTCTTTGGGTCACCGACTTACAATGTGTAATTATTGTGTACCAAATTTCAACTCAATCGCTCCAGTAGTTTCGGAGTAAATTGGCTGTGACAGACGGACAGACAGACACACGTTCTAATTCATAAGTCGCGTCATAAGGAGTTTCTTTTGAGGTGACGAACCCTAAAAACTAAAAAACCCACAAGCACATTTTAAATTAAACAAAAGTTGGAAGCAGGCGGGTCCATTTGAATATCACTACAAAGTATAAAACAAAGTCGCTTCCCGCTGTCTGTCCCTATGTATGCTTAGATCTTTAAAACTCCGCAACGGATTTTGATGCGGTTTTTTTATGGATAGATTGATTCAAGAAGAAGGTTTATGTATATATATTTGACACTGCACCCGTGCGAAGCCGGGGCGGGTCGCTAGTAAAATTAAAAAATGAAATGGGGCCCGCCTGCTTTCAACTTTTGTTTAATTTAATTTGTTTTTTTGCTTTTTAGTTTTTTCAGTCGGGTGTTTTAGTTTTTTAACTACTTTTTTATTTCCAGCTTTAGTTAGTAACGTGATTTCGCATACGATTTAACTTTTTATTTTGATTTGTTTTTTGCCGCAGTCGGGTAAAAATATTACTTCCCTATTGGAATCGGATTTCGCTAACAATTTCAAGGGTTTTATTGGGATTTTAAGGGAATCCAAATCTTCTTTCCAAAAATTTTTTTTATTTTACACTTTTTAGTTGTATTAAACCACACAAATTCTTGTCACGTAACAATTTTTTACATTGTAACTAGCAGTTATTAAGGAACCATCATGTCATCTACATAGCCCAAGAAGAAAAAAAAAACATAAGCATTCAAAGACAAAAAAGAAAACTGAACGGATTTTGACCAATTGTAGAAAGTATATCCTTTCACATCAAAAAAGAATTTTTCAAATCGGTTCATAAATGACGGAGTTAACCTAAGAGGTAAAAACATAAAAAACAGCCCTTTTGAAAACCTCCTCCTTTTTGAAGAAAGTCGGTTAAAAAGTAGCCTAAGTTACTCTTGATAACATTTATTTATTTAGGTTTCGTGCCAACAATTGTTTACACGTTACATTCAATTTAAAAGTACACGATATACATTTATAAGTGCAACAATTACTTACAGGCTAACACCACATGCTCTATTATAATTATATTACATTTTCATTAAGTATTGCAATTAATTGAGAATTAAGAATGGTAAAAAATTGTGTAAAACTAAGCATAGATCTAGAAATTTAACAAAAAAATCAAGAAATTCGAATTAAATTAGATCAAATATTAAATGACATTGTTTGGTGATAAAATAAAATAACAGGGTACCTAAAATGGCTGCTTTATCAGAATCATAATACGAATCACGTTAAAAATTTAAAACTCTTAAAATTGTTAAAAAGTTATTTGCAAAAAAATAAAACCGACTTCAAAAAAAAAACAAAAATAACAAACCAAAACACAAAAAAGTGAAAAATAACTTTAGCTTCAGAAGCCGGTGACAAAAACACCAAATCAATCAAACAAAAGTCTTTATTTAATTACAGCGAAAACAATTGCAATACGAACGCACGAACGACAATAAATAATTAATAATAATAATAGAGCCATTTATTCCAAATCTCACTTTTGATATATATTATAATGTTTGTTAGTAATAATATAATAATAATAATAAAGTCGCCAATAAGCCTGACATAGTGGTGATAGACCGATCAGCGCGCCGCGTAATGATAATCGATGTTACCATTCCGCGTGACGAGAACCTCGTGAAAGCTGAGAAGGAGAAACAAATAAAATATCTCGACTTGGCACACGAGGTTGTCGACATGTGGAATGTGAACTCGGCTATCATTGTGCCGATTGTCGTGACGGCCAATGGCCTTATGGCCAAGAGCCTCGACGACCACCTTTCGAGGCTCTCCTTAGGCGGTTGGATCAAGGGCCTGATTCAGAAGGCAGTACTCCTCGATACGGCTCGCATTGTGAGGAGGTTCCTGTCTCTGGAGCCATAACCACCGGTAGCTTGGACCCTGCTCCCGATACCGGCGGACCACTATTTTTTATATTTTTAAATGTTTTTTTAATATTAATTTGTTTAGAAATATTTAAAAATGTAATTTATATGTATATATATGAATAAAGGAAATAATAATAATTTATTTATTTTCTCTAATCATCAGTAACAGTACAGAGTCAGATTTCACTGCATAGAGACTGGTGTCTGTTTTAGGTAAAACCTGTATTACAGATCACCAGGCTAACCCTCCGTCGGACATTTATCTTATGACATCATTAACTGCGTTCAATTTATACACACGATGATTGTAACATAATAAAATTAATTAAATTAAATTAGCAAATAAATTAACAATTTTAGAAAATCAATTAAAACATTATTATGGTAAAAAAATATAAAATTAAATAGGTTATGTTTGACTTGGTGGAGCATGTGTGTAGGTGTTTGTGTGTGTGTGTCAGTGGGAGTGAAATTATTCGTCACACTATAATCAAATAGTGTGAAGAATAACTTGTGTATGTGTAAGTATATCGTTCCATGCATTAGTTCAAGAGTTTCAACAAACGTTCTGTTGCATTGTAGTCAATGCCTTGAAGCCATGAGAACACTTTCTTTTTGCACTCTACCCTGGAAAGGGGATAGATGACCAAGGTTTTGTTCAAATTATTATATAAATATGAACCCAAAAAACCATAAAAATTATGTGCCAGACTAGTCCTAAATCGCGTTGTCGCACAGACAGTGCTTTTTCTCCTTTTCCCTAAAAATGTTTTTGGGTCGTAAGGAACTTCAGCATGCTTTTTGGTAACAGTAACTAAAATAAAAAGTTGTCGAACTGTCAGTACCTTACAGCGAGTATATAAGCCCACTGTAGGATAGCGCATGGGAAGAAAAGAACCCACTTTCAATATGGCTCTTTGGGCTCTCTCCAACTTTAACAGGTGCGTTTTAGCGGCCCCACCCCAGGAAGTTATACAATAGGACAGCAAAGATTGACACAATGCGAGATAAACAGATTTGATCACAGAGATGTCAGCAATGTGTCGAAGAGATTTAAATATATAAATAAGCTTACGTATCCTGGGAACCAAGGCCTCAATGTGCTGTTGGAAATTCAGTCGGTCGTCAATTACAACACCCAGATATTTGATAGTGTGCGTTTTTGACAAACGTGGACATTTACATGAGCTGTTGAATGGATGGTTACAATTGTGTGAGATGATTGCGAGGTTTGGTTCGACTTGTTTCCTGATTGTGTAGGTCATGTACTTTGTTTTCTCTACATTTAGTGTGAGGATGTGGTCATTTAGCCATTTAGAAACTTTATTGAATCCATTTTGGGCGTGCGTATAAACTTCTTCCCAAGTGTCACCATAGAAAAGCAATGCAGTATCATCGGCGAATGTAATTACTCTCCCATGTGTCAGGTCTGTCTAGTAGGTTGTTGCTTCAATTTAAAAAGGTTACTTATAATTAATGTTAGTATTATTTATGAGATTTGGACCCCTGTTTGGGTAAAGGCCTCCTCCAGCCTTTTCCATGACTCCCTGACCTTTGATCCGCGAACCTCAGATGGTTTAGATAGTGCCCGTTTATGTACACTCCCCTGTTTTTCCAGTTTAGTTTTTGAAAAATATTTTCAAGTACTGCTATAAATAGCTTCGGGGATAGAGGATCTCCCTGTCTAACTCCTCGTTCTATATTTATTTCGTCTCCTCTAGTTTCTAATTTAACTCTGCTCGTACTATTTGTATAGATATATTTGAAGATATTGATGTATTTATAGTTAATATTTGATTGTTGTAGTGCGTTCCAGATTGAACAGTGGCTGATGCTGTCAAAAGCTTTGCTGTAGTCAATGAAAGCCACATACAGAGGTCTATTATATTCTCTGTATTTTTCTATGACCTGTTCTAATGTCTGTATGTGGTCCATTGTGCTAAAGCCTGATCTGAATCCTGCTTGTTCCTATGGTTGCTGCTTATCAATGTCGTCAGATATTCTCTTTAAAATTATGGATGAAAATAGTTTGTATATACTTGCCAGCAGACTTATGGGTCTATAATTCCCAATATCCAAGGGGCTTCCTTTCTTGAAGAGTAAAATTATGTCTGATGTACACCATTGTTTTGGTACTTTTTCTTCGTCTAGTATCATATTGAACAATTGCGTAAGATGGTGTGTTAAAATAGGTGCTCCTATTTTAAGGGCCTCATTGCTTAATCCATCTGGTCCAGGACTCTTCTCAGCCTTCAGCTTTTTTATATGTTCGTACACTTCGGAGTCTTCAATTTGTCTGATACAGTCAGTCGTGTTTATGTGAGTTGTTTGCTCTTCCATTTCATTGTTATTTTGTTTCTTGTATAAGTTTTTGTAGAAGTTTGTTGCAAGGTTTATTATATCTTTTCTAGATTTTGTTTCTAGTGAGTTATGTTCTAATTTTTAAATCCATGATTTGTGTGTAGTTAATTCTTTGTAGGCTTTTTTGGCACTTCTAAAATTCTTGATGTTTCTTGAAATAATCTCGTATCTGTGGTTGTTGTAGTCCTTACGGATTGACCTATTAGTCTCTTTATATATTCTGCTAAGTTCTTCTTTCATTCCTTTGGTTTTATTCTTTGTGTGTAGTAGTTCCGTGCGTCTTTTTATAAGTTGGATTGTGTCTTTGGAGAAAATATTGTGCTAAAATATTGGATGTGTACCGTTTTTATATTTTAAGCTCTCTGTTATGCCTTTTTCTAGGGTATTGTAGTATGTTTGGATATCAATACAGTCTGTTTCTAAATCTGTGTGTGTTCGTAGATTTTCGATGTAGTTTTCAATTTCTGTTTCTGTCTTGGGGATATTAGATGGTGTTGTGTAGGTTTTTCTGCTCTTTACTGGACGACTTAAAAGTAATGTTGCTCTCAATAATCTGTGATCGGAAGGAAATTTAAATTTGCTTAGTACCTCGATATTAGTTATAAGTTTATGGTTGTTTATCATTATAAAATCTATTTCATTATAAGTTTTTTGGTCGGGTGATGACCATGTCCATCTGCGGCTTTCTTTCTTTTTGAAGAATGAGTTCATTATTGACAATTTGTGTTGATAAGCATAACTTAAGAGACGTTCTCCTCTTTCATTACTCACTCCGTAGTTATAGTTTCCCATCACTGGATAATATTTTGTTTTTGGGCAACCTATTTTTGCATTGAAATCTCCCATGACTATGACCTTTCCTTCTGTCTTGGTGTGAGCATGTTCAATGTCTTTGTAAAATTTTTCAATTTCTTCTTCCGTTGATCTCTCCGTCGGTGAATATGCTTGGATAATAATCCAAGCATATTCACCGACGGAGAGATAAGGAGATCAATAGATAAGGAGAAGCATTCAAATTTTACTTGTAAAAGAGCTACTCTTTCAGAGATTCCTATAAAGTTGGTGATATTGTTTTTATATTTTTTCTTGATTAGAAATCCCACTCCATGTAGTCCTTTAGTTTCGCCGATGTAGCAAAAGATAAGGTCGCTGTACTCTTTTATCTTGCACCCCATTCTTCGGATTTCTGCGAGGCCTAGAATGTCCCAATTAATATTTTTTAAAGTATTAGTTAATTCTAGGAATCGTTCTGTAGATGTAAGTGTTCTCACATTATAAGTGCAAATTTTGAGGGTTTGTTTTATTTCTTGATCTATTTCTGTGTTTGGTGGAGGGTTGCAGTCTAATTCCCCACGAGGACAAGTCGGGTTGGGGAATGTTTTGTTTCTGTTATCTTTAAGTTCTTGTTTTTTTAAAGTTTTGTTCCGGTGGCTGATGGCAACATCCTATGCATTCTGATCAGTTGGCAGGTTGGCAGGAGGCAGAGAGTTGCTTCTATTCCTCATTACGTCGAAAGCATTGACGATGTGTTTTTGTTGGCAATTGTTGTTTGCGAGGGTGCTCTTTTTCACTAGGCGAGGTTGATGGTTCCCTTTTTCGTTTCTCGTTTCCTGATTTCCTCTGTTTGATAACTAGCTTGTCATAGTTTACGAATACGTAGTTGCCTTTCTTCCTTTCTTCTTCCAGTTTTGGCTGTAGTTTCTTCCTCGTGTCGAGGATTTCTTTCGGGTAGTCTTCAGACACATGCACGTTTTTGAGTTTATTTTTATTTACACAATAAAGAATTACACGTGATCAACTTAACTCGTCGTTACGTGAATCGAATGGCGCTTTCTGATTGGTGCAAATGGCCGGTCGCTTTCGTCTCGCGTACTCGCGCCAAATCATTGAAGTGGCTATTTTCACGATATAAGAATATGATGTATTATTTTACATGCTAAGTTTCATTAAATGATGCTGTCTGTAGAAGCTTGAATTATATTTTTGTGAGGACATTGTGTTGAAGCTGTAAAACGTAAAATGGTGACGAGATGTAAAATCTGAGGCCGAGTGCGTAAATTAGGTGGCAATGTAAAAATAAGAAGGACAAGTCACAGTAATTGATGATCTTTACTTGACGCTTTCTATACAATATTTAGTTGGCGTTGTAAAAAAGACGAATTAGTTTAGGCTATGTCATTTTTCCGTTGCTTAGTTATAAAATTAGAAGATCACGTGGCCAATAAATAATTTTGTGGCTTGACTTATAATTTCCCATTAAGAATTAAGTAACGTTAAATTGTTGATTAAATAAATATTATCAAATTGGCATTATATAATTATGTCTTAAAGTTTTGCGAATAGTAATTATTATACAAAATTTTCCGATGCTATCGTGGTGAACGTCAATCAGGTCACTGCTGCTGTTTAAGAGTTTACACATTCGCGGTATTCGTGAGTTAGCACCTAGGACAGTTTTACGCAATGGCGGGTAAAGCGGAGTGATGGGATTTCTAAGATAGCGGGTTGGAGCACGAAACTTGAGGAGACCCAGTAACTGTGGACAGTCTATTTGCTTTCTGAGCAGTTTGTATAGAAACGGAGCATCCATAACTTCTCTTCAGGTTGACAGCGAGAGCATCTTGAAAGCTTGCAGACGGGACAGATAGGAGGGCAGCTGCTTGCTTTTCCCTTTGAAAAAAGCAAGGTGCCATAGAAATCGTTTCTGGACCCTTTCTAACAGAAGTTTATGAGTGGCGTAATGTGATCTCCATACGACACTACAATACTCCAGGATGCTCCGCACAAGGCTATTATACTGCAATTTCTTAGTGCTGTCCTGTTTGAAACACTTGGAATTGCGTAGTACGAATCCTAACATTTTGGAAGCATTTTTAATAGTAATTTCGATGTGGGGGATAAAATATACTTTCTTGTCAAACAGCACTCCTAGGTCCCTTATAATTTATACTTCTTGAATTTTTTGTTTATTAATAAAGTAGTCCGAACGGACGGGTTGAACTTTTCTAGAGAAAGACAAATGGAGCATTTATTGAAGTTAAACTCCATTTTGTTAATCATGCCCCATTCTATTACTCTGTTCAGATCATCCTGCAGAAGCTCCATATCATTTGATGACTCGACCCTCCTAGCAAACTTTAAGTCATCTGCGTACTAAAAACACTCTGAAAAGTGAAAGCAGCGGGGAAGATCATTTATAAAAATGATAAATAATATGGGGGCCAAGTGGGAGCCCTGTGGGGCTCCGGAAGTCATGCAATAATTTTTGCTAGAGCGAAAACCATTTACCACAACATAAAATTCACGGTTAGCGAGGTATGATTCCAACCACTTCAGCAAGGGTCCCGTGATATACCGTCCCATATGCTGCAAGCTTTTTTATCAGTAAAGAGTGGGAGATTTTATCAAACGCCTTATTGAAATCGGTATATATCACATCAAACTGCTTATTCAAGTCATTAGTTCAATTGTTGAGAGACATACTGGTGGAGGAAGGTAGACTGCACAGAGAGTTAGTTGTCGCGTAGTCGAAATATCGATAGTGACCCAGAGATCTTCACAATTACTTTGCCATTTGTCAATACGTTTCGAATTGATTTTTGTTGAAACCGCTATCAGAACTCCCCCTCCATCTTTATTGGGATGAAAGCCAGTTGTTTCCCTATCTCTTCGGTAGACAATATATCTATTATCAAAGAGCTCACTGCTGAGTATACTGCTATTTAGCCACGTTTCGGTTAATATTAAAACATCATAATTTTGACAGCAAAGGTTACAGTAAAAAGTGTTGGTTTTCGTTCTCAAACCTCTTCAGTTTTGGTAATATATCCGTAAGTTGTTGAATTTTACAATAAATAGGTACTATGACATGCTTCCTACTAAAAAAATGCTAAAAAAATGTGAAAAAAAAAGTACTTGAAAAGAATATGATTTTACTTAGGCTACTCATATTCTTGATTAATATGTATTCCGCGCCATCTACTTTCCTCACAAATATTTTTCCGCTTCTGACCCAGACGTATTTGTAGTTCATTTCCTTAGCCTTCATCCTGGTCGCTGCGTGAACTGCTTTGTTCACGAGAGACAGGTGCTCAACAACATAGACAGGTGACTTGTTGCCGGTGTATCCCAGGTGGCCACAGTTTAGTTTTTCTATTGGGTTATTTTGGTTGAACTTGATAACAGATGCAAGAAGTTGATCGCGCAACCTTGGAGGTGCCAACTGAACAACTAAGGATCTAGGGCGGTTACTGGACGGGGTTGTTTTTTGAAATTCTCGTATAACATCTGCGATCTGCAGTAAAAATCCTGCTAAAACCGGTCCAGCCGTTTCACAGATTAGTCAGAACTTTTTTTAGGGTTTTTTTTTGTCAAAAACAATCGTTTGAAAGATAGACACTTCCAAAGTGGTAAAATGCAGGGTTCGAGGACATATAATTATCAATGGATATATATCCGATAAATATCAAATGATTTTTTATGATATATATCAATACCAAAATGGTTTAAACATTTTATATTACTAGGTAATTTTTGGCGTTTGTTACTGCATTTCTACTTCCCATATGTAGATGGCGTTGGAGTACAGTTAAAACATACCCGAAACGTGCCTAATAGTAAGTTATTCCTTAAGTAAGTTTAATCCTTATATGGCAACACTTCTGCCGGCATTAATGGCGTCAGTCGTGTCAGACAAATTTCGTTACGAAAGAGAAACCTTTTTTGTTTTTATGTATTAATTTTTATAAATTCATAGAAAATGGATATATATCAAACTTGATATATATCGGATATATACCATAAATATCCGATATTTTGATATTTATAATAAATATCGAATATTTTCGAACCCTGGTAAAATGTGTGTCCCCCCTTTAATTTCTAAAGTAAGAGGAAAATTCTGAAAAAAATTAGGATTGTAGAACGTAAATAAAACTTTTAAGCAAAATCGGTTTGAATTAGATTTTATGTTTAGTTTTTGAGATATAGGACTTTTTCATCAAACTGCAGCAGTAACTTTGTTTTTAATTAACATACTATGAAAAACAAATTTCGTTTTGCTGTTGAACGTAAAACAATACAACATATGAATGAGCCTTCAAAATATCTTTATTATATTGTTTCTACGGAACCCTGTGTGCGTGCGAGTACGACTCTCACTTGGCCGGTTTTTTTTTAATATTTCCATGGCCGGAACAAACAGAGAAAGACAAAAATAAAAAAAATGGTTTTTGTTATAAGTATCGTACTTATACAGCCTGTAACAGAAAGGGTATAATCATATGGAATACTGTGGTACGGACTATCAAACTGAACAACTTTCTCTATGGGACAACCATCGAAATCGTAAAAAAATTATCAGCTGTCCCATACATTTGGGTCGAGTAGGTATTGAAATGTTGTATAGGACAGCTGATTATTTTTTTACGATGTCTATGGTGGTCCCATAGAGGAAGTTGTTCGGTTTGATGGTCCGTACCACAGTATTCCATATGATTATACCCTTTCTGTTACACGCTGTATACTTTCATATGCATTCAGTGAAAATCTGTTATTTTGAAGTTACAAACAGAGACAAGGGACTCACCGCGCTGTCCATGGCTAAAGAGAACTGGCGTAAGCTTGTAGTACTTACTACCGATGACCGCAAGGAAGTATGGCAAGGCAAGGAGCTTCACGGGTGCTCCTACCGGGCTCTTCATGGGCCCGATGAAGATTTTCTTGCGTCCGTGTCCTGGCTACGTTTCGGTGACCTCTTTGGGGAAACTGAAGGTTTTGTCTGTGCGATTATGGATGAAGTTATGTTGACGAACAACTACCGGAAATATACTATGAAGGACGGGACGGTTGACGTGTGTCGGGCATGCCACCATCCGGGTTAGTCTATCCATCAGACATATTATTTCTGGTTGTTCTCGTCTGGCTACCGGCAAGTATTTGCACAGGCACAACCAAGTAGCCAGGGATATTCACCAGCAACTTTCCTTGAAATATAAACTTGTGGAATCTGAGGTACCGTACTACAAGTATGTGCCCGACCCAGTTCTCGAGAAAGACCATGTCACGCTGTACTGTGATCAGTCTATCATCACTGGCAGGACTATTGTCGCCAATAAGCCTGACATAGTGGTGATAGACCGATCAGCGCGCCGCGTAATGATAATCGATGTTACCATCCCACATGACGAGAACCTCGTGAAAGCTGAGTAAGAGAAACAAATGAAATATCTCGACTTGGCACACGAGGTTGTCGACATGTGGAATGTGAACTCGGCTATCATTGTGCCGATTGTTGTGACGGCCAATGGCCTTATGGCCAAGAGCCTTATGGCCAAGAGCCTCGACGACCATCTTTCGAGGCTCTCCTTAGGCGGTTGGATCAAGGGCCTGATTCAGAAGGCAGTACTCCTCGATACGGCTCGCATTGTGAGGAGGTTCCTGTCTCTGGAGCCCTAACCACCGGTAGCTTGGACCCTGCTCCCGACATCGGCGGACTACTATTTTTTATATTTTTAAAT
Source organism: Eugnorisma glareosa (assembly GCA_947578425.1). NCBI lineage: Eukaryota > Metazoa > Arthropoda > Insecta > Lepidoptera > Noctuidae > Eugnorisma > Eugnorisma glareosa. The sequence continues at coordinate 22,603,797 of OX387961.1, forward strand.
GTTTTTTATAAAGAAATATTTAAAAATATGTAAGATAAATGAATAAACGAAATAATAATAATTTTGTTGTAATAGTTTGTTATTTGTTTTGTTTGGTTTTGATGTACTCTTTCGACATACTCAAATGGATTCAAACAGAACTAGACGCCCTGGATAGGAAGGTCCGTACATTGTTGACGGTATATCAAATGCTTCACCCACGTTCTTCGGTTATGAGAGTGTATATACCGCGGAGGTGTGGGGGTCGAGGCTTTTTAATCGCTAAGACTCTCCACAATCGCGAGATATGCAGTCTCAGGGAATATTTCCTAGAAACCGACTTGGGGATGCATCGAGATGTGGTCCCGGTGGACTGTGGACAAGGGCCTCACCCCGGACTCCTTGACTAAAGAACGGGCGCAAACCTGTAGTGCTGTAGTAAGGAGCTTCATGGATGCTTTTTTCCGGGCCCTGCATGGACCCGATGTAGACCTATCGGCGTCCGTAGCCTGGCTACGTTCCGGGGACCTCTTCGGAGAAACGGAATGTTTTGTCTTTCCGCAATTTTTGGTTTTCCGCACACCACGTACATGGAGCTTCATTTCGTCAAGGCGTTTGATGTTTTGCACGAAGTTTTTTGTCTCGTCACTCTACTTCAATTTATCGTGGGGATAAACTGCAACGGAACTTAAATGGTTTGGACGAACGAAATCACTGGATCCCTTCTTCACTATATCGGCAAACGAAGCGGTTCCTAAAGCACTAGAATCCTTTATCGTCTGTTGGAGCTCCGGAATTTGTTCTGTGAGGTTACGTTTTTCTTTCAGGGTATCGATTATGTTGAGACTTGATGAGATTTCTGCTTCAGAGCCTGATACAGCAATAAAGAGTATGTAAACCTTGACAACAATACCATTTGAGATGTGTCAGATCCTAATTTACGGCATAGGTTGGTCACCTTCAATTTCTGCTCCGAGTTGAGTTTGTCATCTATGGCAATAGAGCAAACCTCATTTTAATTCAGCTGAATGGATGACATCTATTTGTGGATGTCGGGCGTGGTTACAAATTCGATGGTAATATTTGATGTTGAAGAATACTGGTGGGTTTTCGCCGGTGAGGCATCGGGTTGCACTCAACTACTTGAATTGCCGGGGCTGTTATCTATTTTGCTACCAGTTCACTATTTTATGTTTTCATTATTTAATAAACTGCACATGTGCAGTTTATTAAGAGAAGAAGGGCATTATTATTGCGTTAAATAAATACTGCTAAGGAGCACGTCTGTACAGCGAACGGCCGTAATGCAATCAAATCAAATATATATTATCAAATGTATAGTGTATTGATGAGTTACCACTAGGTACCTACCCCTCTATGTAGGTACGTTTCTATGTACACAGAAGTCGTAAATAGATAAGATGTGTATGTATAGGGTAGATTTCTACTGTCTATTATGTAAATTGCGGTCCAGGATAACACAAAGGAGTGAAACCAAATACAGCGTGCTATGCAGGTGCCGTTGCGATGTAGAGGTACCACGCGTCACGCTCTTCGCGCTTCGCCTTTATATAAGCGAACCCGAGACAGCGCCTGCGCTCAAACCGAATGTGCTGTTTCATGGGTACTCATATACGGTGACTACTCGACATGCCCAAGATGGTGACCCGCGAGAAGAGCGACTACGGCAGAAAGGTGCAGGAGAAAGCTGTCATTGAAAAGGTCATCATCACCATAATCTATTTCGCTTTCTTCGGTACAGTGATGGGGCCAACGTCCACGGTCGTCGAAGTTTTAGTGGAAAAGATCATCGGTTGCCTTTACTCTAACGCGGTACAAAGATTTTCCGAGTAGAATATAGACTAGCCCCGACTAGCCGCTGTCGGGTGGCAGGCGGCTCGAGGTGGGCTCATGTGTTCTGTTGCTTAGAGGCAGATGGCGATCGAGCGCTGCGCGGCCGCCGCGGGCGCCGAGCGTCCCGCCAGCCCGGCGGGCTCCTCCAGCGCCGCCAGCCCGCCGCCTGTCGCCACGCACACGCGCGTGCTCACGCTCGAGCACGGCGAGCATCACGACTCCACGCTCTACCGGTAACACATTACGAGCCACTCGTCCTACTCGTTTGTTCATCACCTTGCACGTTTATTGAATGCTCTCTTTTTATGTACTTTTCAGATTTGAAAAAGGCTGCTATTTACAATTCTGTCCCGGTCCTTCTTTACTCGGCCGAAAAGTATTTCTGTATACCAATTATGTGATGTCTGATAATCGTAAGTATCGCAATCTTTAATTAACCGACTGCGTCTGGAAGGTTAGGTACTTTACACCTACATACAGCCATATAGGTAACAAAAAGAGAATTTTGGACCTACCTATGACTTTTTAGGTATTTATAAACAAAAAAAATAGGTATTAGGTAGGTATGCTATTTAAGTACTAAATCATAGAAAAACATTTTATTATTTGTCTGGAGAAAAATTAAGTGACTATTTAGTGCTAATTGCATACAGAAGAAGACAAATGCGGCGAACAAGCGGAGTTCATCCGCAACCAGTACTACGGGCTGGAGTGGCACCGCGCGGCCGAGGACGAGCCCGCGGCCGCGCTCGGCACCGGCCTGCTCGTCACCGACACCGACAACTACTGCCAGCTTCGCCTCGCGCGCGCCGGCTCCTTCCACTACTACTTCGTGTACGACAGCGCGTGAGTACTTACCACTCGCGTCGCGCGGCCCTCGCTCACGCGAGAACCGGCCGAGCACTTAGCGCGCGCGTGTTGCAGGGAGTCGGCGGTGGGGCCGCAGGGCTCGGGCTGGTTCCACGTGGCGCCGACGCTGCGCGCGGGCGCGGGCGGGCGCGACGTGCTGCCGCTGGACGGGCTCATGTGCCAGACCGTGCTGGCCAAGTGCCTCGGGCCGCTGCCGCGCTGGGAGAGCGTGCTGCGCGTGGCGCGCGAGGCGGGCTACAACATGATCCACTTCACGCCCGTGCAGGAGCTGGGCGCCTCGCGCTCCGGCTACAGCATCGCCAACCAGCTGCGCCTCAACCCGCAGTTCAGCGCCGAACCCGGCCGCGAGCCCACCTTCGCCGACGTGGAGAACGTCGTCTCCAAGATGCGCACCGACTGGAAGGTGAAGCGGTCGTAGATATGCCCTTCCACGCTGTCGTTTATGTTATGAGAGAGCTATCTGACGAAACTCACATTGCGTCGCGCGCGTGTAGATGCTGTCCATCTGCGACATCGTGCTGAACCACACGGCGAACGAGACGCCGTGGCTGAGCGAGCACACGGAGGCGACGTACAACTGCAGCAACTGTCCGCACCTGCGGCCCGCCGCGCTGCTGGACGCGCTGCTGGCGCGCCTCACGGCCGACGTGGCGCGCGGCGACCACGAGCCGCACGGCGTGCCGCGCCGGGTCAGCGCGCACGAGCATCTCGAGGTGAGTCAAGTCCCGCGCCCCACGCCCCGCCCTCCCGGCGACGTGGCACGAGTGGTACGAGCACCTCAGCACCGCCCCCGCCCCGCCCGCACTCACGCGCCCTCTGTCCGCAGGCCATCAAGCACCTGCTGCTGACGCAACTGCTGCCGGAAGCGCGGCTGCACGAGATGTACATGTGCAACGCCGCCGAGCTGGTGCAGGAGTTCTACTACATGGCGCGCAACAAGTGAGTAGCGGCCGCGGGTGAGTTCAGTGTAGCAGGCCGGTACTGACGCTGTGGGCCGCACTCCGCAGGGTGCCGGCGCCGGCGGGCGCGGACGGGGAGCGGCCGGAGCTGCGCCTGCTGCCGGACGCGCAGCACCGGCGCCTGCGCGCTGCTGTGGACATGGACCGCGCGCTGCAGCTCTACAACGTCTACAGGTGACCATAGCACCCCATATATTCAGTGATCGCTATTAAGTTTCTTAAAATTAAACAAACCGAAAAAAATACGTACTTAAGTATAATCGTTTAGTAAATTTTATAAATACGAGTAAGTTTATAAAATAGCCGAGTGCAATTATACAAAAAATACTCAAAAGGTGTAACGAAGTTTATAGTGGTTGGATTTTCATGGTACTTATTTTATTGAGTTCTTATAGAAGTGAAGAAGAAAGTTAAAAAAAGAAATTTTGTAGCTTGCTTCTCTTTTTTTTTTTTAATTTCCATTGAATTTTATTTTTTTCGTTTCTGAATAACTGTTGAACCATGCTTGTTCAAAACCCGCTCACCAAAATCTTAGTTCAAAATTTCTCAAAGTTGAACATTGCATAACTAGATGGCGTTGACGGCGAATTAGAAGTCGGTGTTAAGATTCTCCGCCGTTTGGTTGGGCTCATGTCAGCAAGGTTCTATTTAAGGAAAAAATATTATAGTACAATTAAGACTAAAGTTCAAATAGATCAGTATCTAGTAATAGAATAAGATCCCAGGGCCATCAGAGTTCACACGACGTCACGTATTTTCAGACGAACGAAAGAAATGTGGACGATTGAGTAGTGTTAGTAATGTATGTACTAAGAACGCCTACCTGCTAGCTTGCTTTAGACTGCCAATTTTCAGGTATCAGGTAATCAAAGTACATAAAAACATTACTTACCTCACGTAAATTCTCAAAGCTGATTTTTACGTATAGATTAGGCAATATCCTTAAAAATAAGTCGCCATCGCGGGCCGTATTGCTTTGCAGACGCTTTAAAGCTCCCAAAATAATTACTTAACTTCACGTAAATTCTGATGCTCCATTTTTATATATGTTCACCAGACACCTATTTTAAAACCTTTTAAAAGAAGACAGACCGATCCAAGGGGCCAATCATCCCCTAAACTCAATTTTAATGCCTCTTGTGGGTAGGAGCGCGAGGGCATTATCCACGCGCATGAGACTCAGTGAGACATATTGCGATGGCAAGGTCCCCTTCGGGCCAATAGCTAAATTCACTCACAAGCAGTGTTGCCAGATACACCGCTTTTTACCCCGCCTTTTGGAAAAATTTGTACACTACTGCTCGAACGGAAATGCATATTTAAAAAAAAAAAAATGGAAATGCATATTTGGTATATTATTATACCATGCTACGACTGGTTCCGTATGGTGTCGGACGTAAAGAATAGCACCATCCCATATCTTCCCGCGGGTGTCGTAAGAGGCGACTAAGGGACTTACCAGAGAATGGGCAGCAGCGTTTTCTGTGTTTTTGAAACAACCGTACTGCGATCGCCAACACGCCTGCCAAGCGTGGCGATTATGGCAAAACCCCCTTATGATGAGAGCAACACAAAGATGGCCCCTAGTAGCCGGCAGCCCGTCTACCCTCGACTATGGTAGCGGTCGAGGTGACGGCGTGGCAAGGGGTGCGAAGAATCTCCGGAAGGGATCCGGCTGCCTATACCGACGACTTGACCTGGCAACATATAACACGCGTACACTCCGGATCGACGAGAAGATAACGGAACTCGAAGAGGAATTGAGTAGGCTGCGATGGAGTGTTGTGTGATTATCTGAAGTCCGAAGAGAGGGGGACACGATAATCCTGAAATCCGGCAACCTGCTCTATTTCCGAGAGGGTGACCGGCAGTCCCAGGGTGGTGTTGGGTTTATCGTCCACAAGTCCCTTGTGAATAACGTGGTGAAGATCGAGAGTGTGTCGAACAGGGTGGCGTACCTTATACTCAGAATATCCTCAAGGTATTCGCTGAAGGTCATATAGGTCTACGCCCCGACCTCGGCACATCCCGACGACGAAGTGGAGACCATGTATGAGGATATCTCTAAAGCCATGCATGGTTTCAAAACTCACTTCACCGTTGTCATGGGGGACTTCAATGCGAAACTGGGCAAACGAGCCGGGGATGAGCTGCAGGTGGGGCAATTTGGGGTTGGACGTCGGAATCACCGGGGTCACCAACTGGCTAGTTTTATGGAGAAGGAGGGCCTCTATATACGATTTAAGACATTTATTTCTCAAAAACAATACAATTCACTTAATATGAGAAATACAAGGTAATCTTAAAACTAAATATAAGAATTACTTATGAGGAAGGTAGGTACTCGTAAATATATAAGCTAATTCGTAGACACACAATTTTTACAGTGTTGTGGGTAAAAGGAAAAATAAAATGAGTGAACTATTACATATAGATTCTTGAAGGCAAGTCAATAGCAATTACACATTGAGTTATTTATACGACGTAATGTTTCGGAAATGCAGAGAAGGTATCTTAGTTATCTTTATACTTAACAAATTAGTAAATAAAAATGGATGTAGAAGTAAGTTAATTGGTGTGGTGGGTTAAATTTAAAACCTAGAGAAATATTTTAAGATGTGGTGCTTTATGTTTTTTTTGTATAAAGTAAAGGACTGTATCTCTTTAATATCATTAGGTAATTTATTATACAGCTCTGCTCCTTCGTAAAGTATATTTTTTCTTCCATAGTTAGTTCGTGGCGGTCTCAAGCAGATGTTGTTTTTTCGTCTAGTGCTACGTTTTTGTGTTTGTCCTTTTATTGTAAATGTTATTTTAGAGTGTATGTTTTTATTTAATAACTTATGTACTAATATGCATGTGTTATATTTATATATCTGTGACAGTGTCATCAATTTAGTTTCTTTGTAAAAAAATTCTGTCGGAGTAAGGTAGTGTAATGGAATAGGAGTTTTATTATTTTGGTCTGACATGTTTCGATTTGCTTTAAATGTGTTTTAGCTGCAGTGCCCCATACTTCAATTAGGTATTCTAGGTGAGGTTTTACCATAGAGTTGTAAATAATATACCTAACAGATGTCGGCAAACAGCGGACGATCCCTCGAAGCGCGCCCATTACAGAAGATAGTTTAGATCTTAATTTATCTAGATGTGCCTGCCACGTCAGATTTTTATCTAGAAGAAGACCAAGATATTTTTCTGAAGAAACTTGGGTTAAAGGTTCATTATTTATATATAGATTTGACTGGCTTGCGACTTTCTTGTTCCTAGCACTAAAAATAATATAGTTTGTTTTAGAGGTTGTACAGACAACTGTACAGGTTTAATTTTGTTTTATATACATAATTAGCGTCGCGGCGCGCGTCAGCACTTTTGTATAGTATTTATGTTGTAGCTCTAGCATTATGAATCACTGCACTTTATCATTTCATTAAGTATCGATTAAATACTTATCGCAGAAGTTTGTGTCGTTTATCATTTATTACGCGATCTCTCTGCCTGCATCCATATCAGCAGTCATATATCATCTATCATCCAAGTGTAGGCGTGATCAAGAACCCCTACATTTATTGGTCCTTCGAGCCGGATCTGAACCAGCGACCTACGGATCCAGTTATCAGTGTATCACTATCAAGATTGTGTTCTGAAGATTTCCGGTACGATAGCGAATCGGTCCGCTGGCCTCCCACAGGCGGGTCTCACCAGTAGGATTGAGAAGGCGCACATATCGTGCTGGAGATTATAGAAGCACAAAGCAAATATCAATCAAGAATCTATCATTTATCCTCAGTATCAGAGGAGAATATCATATATCAGTATCAGCGCAACTTCAGGTAATTATCATTTAATTTTTATCATATATCATGGAGGGCTTACAATCAATGTTCGAACGCCAGATCTTCCTCACCAAGGAAATTGAGAGAATACATACCAATTTCCGGAAGGACAGTTCGAGCAGGAAGACACCTGAATACCTTGACAGTCGTTTAGCCTCGCTGGATAAATGCTGGAAGGAGTTTGAAGAAAATCACATCAAGCTGCTGGATTTTGAAGATGATCAGTACGAATATTTCTCAAAAAAGATTTATGAGTACATGAAGGATTACTATATCAAAACCAAGGGAATGGTTTCATCATATAAGGAGCCTAAATTTCCAACTTTTTCCTTACCCACTTTTGAAGAATATTCTTATCAAGGGGATGACCTGCTTGGTCAGCAGGACACCAATATTAGAGCATTGGAACGACTAATGAATCGAATCAACACTGAAGACTTAGAGGAAAAATGGGAGCTTCAGGATGAACTAAAGAATCTACAGCATCTATGGAAGGTTATTGACACTACTCACCTACGTCTCGATAACCAACTACAAGGAAGCAACGAGGTATATGAAACCAAGTTTCTGCAGATTGAAGAGCGCTACCTTACCATCAAAAGGGAGTTAAATAGAAAATTAAACTCCACCACTCACCTCGAGCAGGCCACACCCAAATTAGAAGTACCTACATTCTTCGGAAAATATACGCAGTGGCCGACCTTCTTCGATCTATTCGTCGAAACAATACATAACAACAAAGGTATTTCTAAAGCGCAGAAAATGCAACACCTGAAAGGAAAGGTCAAGGGTGAGGCAGAAGGTTTAATCCAGCATCTTAATATATCTGCAGAAAATTACGAGACGGCATGGGATATCCTCACTCATCGTTATAACAATCCACAGATTTTATTTTCAACTCAGATGGATATTTTTCTGAATCAACCGCCGATCACCAAGCAATCATCATATCACGCTTTTAAGAAGTTACATGATACTACGACACAGTGTATCAACAGCATTCGGAACCTAGGCATTGACATCGCTACCTGGGACCCGATTTTAGTTCATCTCTTATCAAAGAAGCTGGATGACGAAACGCGTACTGACTATATGGAGTCGCGTATGTCGCCCCGAGATCTCACATCATATACCGAGTTCCTGCATTTCCTTGAAAATAAATGTATGGCACGAGAGCCTGTGGGCAAGAGGGAGAAGCCTGCAATATCAGATTCTGCTAAGTCAAGCTCAAGTCACAACAGACCCTACAATCATATCAATTCCTCAGGAAATGCATCCCATTACAAGAAATATCAATCAAACGCTACAAATAATAAGAGATTTTGCCCAGTCTGCAAGCAGCCACATAATTTGTATCAATGCAAACGCTTCCTTGCGCAATCAGCGGATGCGAAAATGAGGACAATTTCACAAAATAACATTTGCCGTAATTGCCTTTACAAGCATTATGACAAAATGTGCATTTCTACAAAAAGATGCAAAGAATGCAACGGTGATCACAATTCGATTATGCATGACGCACTTTCGACCATGCGAGGTGACCCACTGGAACAAACAGAAAAACAAACTCAGCACTCCGCTTCGTCTTCGGACTCCGCTTCAACCTCGCGTAACAGTCACAATGTTAACTACGTTGCAAGCGAAAATGAAGAAGTCCTTTTGACTATTGTAGCATTGAATATCAGAGCTTCAGATGGCAGCAACATGCGATTCAGAGCTCTTCTAGATCAAGGCTCGCCAGTATCACTTATATCAGAAAATGCCGCCCAATTATTAGGGTTGAAAAGGCAATCATATCAAGCAGCAGTATCAGGAATTGGGTCGACACAAAAACAAAGCAGAGGCTTAGTGAAGCTTGACTGCATATCAATATACTACGACTATCATTTTACAACGGAGGCTCTAGTCGTATCCCGAGTTATAAATAACTTGCCTAATACCTCGTTTAAGAAGCAAACTTGGCCCCATTTATCACACACTAGACTGGCAGATCCTGAGTATAACATTTCTAAGCCAATTGACTTGCTCTTGGATGCCAGTGTCTATTCAGCAATTATCATGAGTGGTCTTATCAAAGGACCACTCCAATCTCCTATCGCGCAGCAAACAAAACTTGGATGGATATTATCAGGCAACGTAAAGACGTTTGCATGTCATGTTGTCATCAACGATGTAGACAGCATCTCAAAGTTCTGGGAGGTCGAAGACATACACGAGCCCACATCCTCATTTTCATCTGCAGATCAATATTGTGAGGAATTTTATCAAGCAACCACTAAGAGGTTGGACTCGGGCCAGTATGAAGTAGCATTACCCATGAAACCTAACTTCGAACAAGAGATAGGTGCATCAAAATCAAAGACTGTCGCTCAATTTATTCAACAAGAAAAGAATATGAGCAAAAATCCATCACTAGCACAAGGTTATCGCAAATTCATGAGCGAGTATGAAGAACTAGGTCACATGCGTCAAGTCGAGCAACAAGATCACACAGCATGTTACTTACCTCATCACGGCGTACTGGAATTAGATTCTACAACTAAGCTCTGCGTGTTGTTTTCAATGCTTCGTCTAAGATATCATCCGGACGCAGTTTAAATGACTTGATGTATAATGGACCGAACCTTCAACAAGACCTTCATAATCTCATCCTAAGGTGGCGACAATATAAGTACGTAGTCACTGCGGATGTAGAAAAAATGTTTCGAGCAATCCTAGTAAGACCTCAAGATCAGCATCTTCAATCTATATTGTGGAGAAGCCAACCTCGTGAATTACTTCAAGAATATAATCTTATTACCGTTACGTACGGAACAAGAGCAGCACCGTTCTTGGCGATGAGAACCTTGAAGCAAATGGGCATCGATCATGCTGAACAACCTTTAGCAGCGGCCGCCTTGGAATCATCTTTCTATATGGACGACTATATGGGAGGAAGCAATACCATCGAGCATGCCAGACAACTACAACACGAATTAATAGCAGTCTTAAAGAGTGCTGGCATGAATCTAAGGAAATGGTCTAGCAACGAACCTCAGCTAATCGAAACCTTACAACCAGAACAAATAAACGCTCCATTCGAATTCAAGGATAGCGAATCTCGAAAAACACTAGGTCTGCGATGGATACCCTCAAGTGACATGTTTACCTTCGACACTAGAATCGAACATCAAGACAACGATAAGCCATTTACGAAGCGGCAATTACTGTCAGATATTTCAAAAATATTTGACCCCATTGGCCCCCCATTTTGTGACGCCTCTGAAAAGGCTTATGCATGCGCAATTTACATTGTGACAAATGATCTTAAAGGCAAGCGCACATCGAAGCTAGTAACAGCAAAAACAAAGGTTGCGCCAATTAATAAATCAATCACGTTACCTAGGCTTGAGCTACTTGGTGCATTATTATTATCACAACTGATGGAGAAATTTCTTCAAACCTTGTCTTCAGAGCCAACAGAGATCTTCGCCTGGACTGATTCGATGGTTGTACTGGGCTGGCTACACGGGGATGTATCAAAATGGAAGCAATTTGTGGCTAACCACGTACAGAAAATCACTGGGATCATCCCAGCATCGAATTGGCGACACGTCAGGTCCTGTGACAATGCAGCAGACTGTGCTACGCGTGGATTGAGCTCTGAAGGTCTGTCAAGAGATCGCTTGTGGTGGGAAGGGCCAGAATGGCTTCTCAACTTTAACTTGAATCATACCCCTACAACCGAATATCAAACTCCAACAGCAGAGATGAAAAAACCTATTGTACACACAGCCGTATGTCAAACCAGCTGTTCTTGGATAATTGAATTACTAAATAAATTCAATTCGCTGACTAAGGTTGCACGAACAGTGGCATGGGTGTCACGTTTTATCGCTAGCCTGCACAATAAAAATTCACGTGCAGCGAGAAGTGCGCTGACCGGTTTCGAAATACAAAGCGCATTGCACCTTGTTATCAAACATGTGCAAGGTACAGATTTTAAGGAAAATATACATCATCTGAAGCAAAAGGGCTTCGTCCGCAGCAACAGCAAATTGTCCTGCCTGCGACCATTCTTAAACGATCACGGGATTCTAAGAGTCGGCGGACGCCTTGAGCAAGCAAATATCACATACGCGGCGAAGCATCCTATCATAATATCACCTGGAAGTCGCTTGGCCGAGTTAATCATTCAGCAAGCTCATATCACTACGCTTCACGGCGGGCCACGACTTACCTTATCATTCATCCGAGAGAAATATTGGCTTATTAGTGGCATCAACAGCGTCAAAAAACATATCAGTATCAATAAGTATCGATTAAATACTTATCGCAGAAGTTTGTGTCGTTTATCATTTATTACGCGATCTCTCTGCCTGCATCCATATCAGCAGTCATATATCATCTATCATCCAAGTGTAGGCGTGATCAAGAACCCCTACAGAGGTATTAACAGTAAGCAAATTGTCTTGGAACCATCTAGAGAGAGTGTCTAAATCTTGTTGCGCTTGCCCGATGATCTCTTCGATATTGTTCCCAAACAAAAATAGGCTTGTGTCATCTGCATAAAGTATTATGTCGCCTGCCAGATTTAGGTTATGTATGTCATTTACGTATAATATGAACAGCAGGGGACCAAGAATGGACCCCTGCGGTACGCCGTAGGTTAGAGTTTCGCAATTGCTTTGCATATCACCAATCCGAACAATTTGTTGTCTATTAGAGAGATAAGCCCGGAACATGTCGTGGGCAGTATCCCTGATGCCGATTTCATGCAGTTTTTGGAGAAGGAGACTATGGCTAATTGTATCAAGTGCCTTTTTCAGGTCAATAAAAATACCGAGTCCTGCGCATTTTTCATCGATATTGTTTTTTAGATTAGTCACAAGGTCAATTGTTGCAGTTAGAGTATTAGATTTTGCGCGGAAACCGTATTGTTTTTTAGAGAAGAAGTTTATATTTTTGAAATAATCATTTAAACGCTTATATAATATTCTCTCGAATATTTTAGAGATTACTGGGAGTACAGAGATAGGGCGGTAATTACCTGGGTCAGTCTTTTTCCCTGACTTAAAGATAGGACTAACTTTCGCTACTTTCAGAGAATCCGGGAAAATGCCGTTTTGTAAGCAATGGTTAATGCTCATCGTGAGTTTAGTTAATATTAGATCTTTTATACTTTTTGTGGTTTTACAACTAATTGTTTTGTGCAGGCGTGGCTTGTTTGAATTGAGATTGTCTATAATTTTGCTGACTTCTATTTCAGTAGTTGGGGTTAAGTTCAGTAGTTCACTTGTACTAGATATTGTTGTTTGTGATCTTGGGTGAGTATGAATTCGGTCCCTAGGCCTTGTAATTTTATTAGCTAAAATAGACCCTATAAGTAGTAGCAAAAAAGGTGTTAAAATAATTACATATTTCTTTACTGTCTGTGATTGGACCGGTTTGCGTTTCCAACTTTGAAGGAGCGGAGCATAATTAAGGCTTATTTCCAGCTTAGTTTCCGATTAACTTCCACATCTTTAGAGGTTTTCTTTCACAGTTTTTGAAAACTTTGCAGTAGTAACTACTTTTAGTATTTTGAATTTGTTCCGACACACTGTTTCGTAGGGTTATGAAATTGTTTCTTATTAGGTCGTCGTTGGGATTTTTCTTATGAGCAGACCACAGCTGATTCCTTTTAGTAATCATTCCAATTATGTCTTTATTGATCCAGTCTGATTTTAACGTGTTTTGAGTTTTGTATTTTGTATTTCGGTATTCTATTTTTAATTATTGCTTCCTTTAATGTGTGTTCCAAACTTTCATAGTCACTCTCAGAGACATTTGCAATTATACTTTCAACTGTTTGGTAAAGCGCTGTGTAATCTAAGGTATGGTACTTTATTTTCTTTTTCATTTCAGATGCATATTTGCCAACTTCGAGATAGATTTGCTTGTGATCCGACATTGGAGACTCCACAATAGTTAGATGAAATTTATGATTCTTTAGGTTGGATGAGACATGATCAAGAATCAATTTTTTTGTAGGCGTACCACGGGTAGTAAATTTTTCAGCAGTGCTGTTAAGGATTAGATGTCCATTTTTTAACAGCATTTTTGTATAATTATTAATTGATCGGTTCGGATTAAGCAGATCGTAGTTGAAATCACCAAACACTAAAGCTCTTTTCCTCCTCGTTAGCTGCTGTGAATATTCCTCCAAAAAATCATTATTGATTGATTTCGGTGTTTTATATACTGCGCCTATATCCAATGAGTATTTATCTAAATGAACCCATAAGTAATGATTGTCCTCTTTACAAATATCCTCGATGTAATTGTGTTTTAAGCAGTCATGGACAAATGAACAATGAAGGACAATGATGAACTCCTTCTTCAAAAAGCGTGAGCACAGGAAGTGGACCTGGCAGAGCCCCGATGGTGCAACTAAAAATGAGATTGACTTCATCATGTCAACCAAGAAGCAAATGTTCAATGATGTCTCTATGATCAATTCGGTGAAAACCGGGAGCGATCACCGCATGGTAAGAGGCACATTGAACATCAATATAAAGCTTGAAAGGTCTCGACTAATGAAGTCTACGCTCCGTCCAGCACAGATCCAGATCCAAAACCCCGAGAGCTTTCAGTTTGAACTCCAGAATCGTTTCGAGTGCCTAGGAAGCTCAGTGGACGAATACAACGATGGGTTCGTGGAAATTGTCCATACGACTGGGTCTAAGTTCTTCAAGGCACATCGTGCAGATAAGAACAAAAGGCTCTCTGATCATACTCTTAAGCTTATGAAGGAGCGGCGTGAGATGATCCTGCAGTCTTCAGATGAGGCGTGGAAATACCGGCAGCTCAATAGACGGATCTCTAAATCCTTGAAGAGCGACCTCCGCCGCTTTAATACCGAGCGTATTAAAGACGCAATTGAGCGGAATAAAGGCTCCAAGGTATTTGCGAGAGATCTGGCTATTGGCAGAGCCAGCTCACGAAACTGAAGACCGACGATGGCAGGATCGTATCCGCCAAACCGGAGCTTCTGAGGGAGATCGAGAGTTTTTATGGGCAGTTGTACACGTCAACCAGTAAACCCGTTGTAGATCTAGCAAACGACCCAAGAGCTAGACTGACCCGACATTATACCGAAGACATCCCGGACGTCAGCCTGTACGAGATAAGGATGGCTCTGAAACAGCTTAAAAACAACAAGGCACTGGGTGATGATGGAATTACGGCCGAACTCCTGAAGGCGGGGGGAAAACCGGTACTTAAGGCCCTTCAGAAGCTTTTTGATTCCGTCATACTCGAGGGGAAAACGCCACAGGCATGGTGCAGGGGTGTGGTGGTACTCTTCTTCAAGAAGGGCGACAATGCCCGGCTGAAGAACTATAGGCCCATCTCACTTCTAAGCCATGTCTACAAGTTGTTTTCAAGAGTCATCACGAATCGTCTCGCGCGCAGGTTTGACGATTTTCAGCCTCCCGAACAAGCCGGATTCCGAAAAGGCTTCAGCACGGTAGATCACATACATACGCTGCGGCAGGTTATACAGAAAACCGAAGAGTATAACCTGCCTCTCTGCTTAGCGTTTGCGGACTACGAGAAAGCCTTCGATTCGATCGAGACTTGGGCTGTACTGCAGTATCTCCAACGGTGCCAAATCGACTATCGGTACATCGAGGTGTTGAACTGTTTGTACAAAAACGCCACCATGTCAGTCCGACTTCAGGACCAGACCTCGGAACCTATCCTTCTGCAGCGAGGTGTGAGACAGGGAGACATCATATCTCCGAAACTGTTCACCGCTGCACTGGAGGATGTCTTCAAGGTTCTGGACTGGACAGGGCTAGACATCAACGTCAATGGCGAGTACATCACTCACCTTCGGTTGGCCGACGATATAGTGGTTATGGCTGAGATCATGGAGGACCTCAGTACAATGCTCGATGACCTCACTAGTCTCCGAAAGAGTAGGTTTTAAAATGAACATGGACAAAACCAAGGTTATGTTGAATGCCCATGTAACACCCACTCCTATCAAGATCGGAGACTATACTCGTAAGTTGTAGACGATTATGTCTACCTGGGACAAACGGTCCAGCTAGGTAGGTCTAACTTCGAGAAAGAGGTCAGCCGTCGAATCCGACTCGGCTGGGCAGCATTCGGGAAGCTGCGCGGTATCTTCTCGCCCAACTTACCGCAGTGTCTCAAGACGAAAGTCTATGACCAGTGTGTGTTGCTAGTGATTACATACGGGACCGAAACGTGGTCGCTCACAATGGGCCTCATTCGAAGGCTTAAAGTCACCCAAAGGGCAATGGAGAGGGTTATGCTCGGAGTTTCCTTGCGTGATCGAATCAAAAATGAAGACATCCGCAAGAGAACCAAGGTTACCGACGTAGCACGAAGAATTGCCAAACTGAAGGGGCAGTGGGCAGGGCACATTGCTCGCAGAACGGATGGCCGATGGGGCCGAAAAGGTCTGGAGTGGCGACCGCGAACCGGAAGACGTTGCGTTGGAAGGCCTCCCACTAGGTGGACCGATGACCTGGTGAAGGTTGCGGGGATCCGCTGGATGCGAGTTGCACGGGACCGGTCAGTGTGGCGACACTTGGGGGAGGCCTATGTCCAGCAGTGGACGTCTTTCGGCTCAAATGATGATGATGAATGATGATGATGCTACGACTCTATGACGCGCGCTCGCTCCGCCCGCATATTAAATAACACTCGTTGACTTCTGTCCCCGAAGTGACGGGCCTCCGCCAGCCACCTTCGTCGGCCTACGGCCCGGTGCCCATGCCGTCCATAAATGATACTGCCGCGAGACGGTCGTCGTAGGCGTCCGCTTATTGACCTACGTGGTGTGGTTCAAAATAATCATTATCATGTGTCATGGTGTAAAAGGCCATCTTTTCCTATACAATAATATCAATAATTCTGCAATTAATATCTCCGAAACTATTCATCTCCGACGGTTGAAATTTCACAAATCGTTTTCTTATATTAGTAGGAACCTACAATAAAAATTAAAGTAACGATTTAAGTATCTAGCCAAAAAATTAAAGTTTTTTCGAATTTATCAAAACAGCTTGCAGGATAAAATTCTAGAATTATTGTAGTCAAATGAGCATTAATTATTTACCTAATTTTTAAATTTTTAGATGTTTTTTTTTATTAATAATTAATTGATATGAGTAAACTGCAAGAGAGTGAGAGAGAGAGAGAGAGAAGTCAATTTATATCCTAATACACGTCTGTCTCATGCGCGTGGATAATGCCTTTGCGCTCCTACCCACAGAGGCATTAAAATTGAGTTTATGGGATGATTGGCCCCTTGGATGGGTCTGTCTTCTTGTAAAAGGTTTTAAAATAGTTGTCTGGTGAACATATATAAAAATGGAGCACACAGAATTTACGTGAAGTTAAGTAATTATTTTGGGAGCTTTAAAGCGTCTGTAAAGCAATACGGCCCGCGAAAAGTGTTTGGGAGTATTGGCGACTTATTTTTAAGGATATTGTAAAAATCAACTTTGAGAATTTACGTGAGATAAGTAATGTTTTAATGTACTTTGATTACCTGATACCTGAAAATTGGCCGTCTAAGCAAGCTAGCAGGTAGGCATGCGTTCTTAGTACATACTAGCACTACTCAATCGTCCACATTTCCTTCGTCAGAAAATACGTGACGTCTGGTGGCCCTGGGATCTTGGACTATAATCAGTTGTTTTAATTTACACTCGACATCAGTTTACAAGTATTGAGTGAGCGGCCATCCTCCGCGTCCGGAACTCAACATTGGTCCTACGAGCCAGATAAATAACCGTTTTTTTGAGTTCGCGCGCGGCCCGTTCCGCTTTGCCCGTGTACTCGCAGTGGATCGCTGCGGCAAGAGTACTCGGTCCCCCGCATCGGCAGCGACAGCTCCTTCCAGTGCTGTGGACGACCTCGGCAGCAGCGGCAGGGAAGTGGCGACAGATCAAACGGGAGGGGATCGTAATACGTCACCCCTGCAGTTCAACGTGACATCAGAAGCCTGACGTCACATCCAAGAGTTCAACGTGCATCGTGTTGTGTGAGTGAAGTGCAAATTGGGAGTGCATTTTATTTTATAAACAAAGGAAGTTAATGACAAGCAATTTTGAACTTTATTTCTTCCAAGAGATTAACTTAGAAATTTTCTGAAGAATTTCGGACTTGTAGAATTTTAAGACTTAGAATATTTCCGCTTAGATTTTAATAACTTGTATTATGTGTGCATGTTAGTTAAGGACTTAGAATAGTTTCTTTAAAAACGACGGAACGGGGAACCTATGCCCGATTTCTGCCAGAGTTTAGTTATATTTAAAGCACTTGCAAAATTTTGAGCAACTCTTTGAGGACTTAGAATATTTTTGTCAATACTGAACTTGTATTTTATTTCAAGTTAGATTTTCCACAGTACAAAACAAACGTTGTTTTTAATCTCAAAGATGGAGGGATTAATTAATGTACTTAAGAGTTTCCAAAATGTTATTGTTAAGGGATTAACAAATTTCAAAAAGAGTCCTAAAGAAAGATTAACGATCGAATTCATCGAAACGAGACAAGAATTGTTAGAAAAGGATTGGAATTCGTTTAAAGAAACCAACACTAAAATTTACCAAAACTTTAAATTAGATGATATAGATCAAAAGGTAGTTGAAATTTATGATACAACCGAAGACACATCTATAATGTATAAAAGTTTATTAAAAACAACACATAATAAAATTAGTCCAAAGGAATCAGTACAACTCAGTGGTGGTTCTTCTAATAGTTCATTTAAGTCTGCAAGTTCATTTGTTAAATTACCAAAGATCGCCATTCCAATATTCTTTGTTTATAACAAAAAACATAGCTGAAATGTTTAAAAGCCATTTCATGGTAACTTCACCATTGGGGCCATCACGGTCGGGACGTGAAGGTGTGACTCGAGGGCAGGAGCTCAGTGTAAGGTTTACGGCCAAAGATGTAAGAAAGGTTATCACGTCCATGACTCGAGGCAAGTCTCCTGGCCACGATGACTTGAGTATCGAGCATCTTAAATATGCTGGCGTCCATCTTCCAAGGGTGCTGGCAATGTTTTACTCCATATGTCTAGGAAATTCATATCTACCTCCAGCTATGATGCAGACCGTGGGGTTACCGATCGTGAAAAGTAAGACTGGTGATATAAGCGACGCCAACAACTATAGACCCATCTCTCTGGCTACAATTCTGTCTAAGGTGCTTGACAGTCTTCTTAAGACACTGATGAGTGGCTGTCTCGAGAAACATGACAATCAGTTCGGTTTCAAATCGGGACCCACTGAGACAGATATTCTGTGCTTGAAGCAGACTGACCTGATCACAAAACATGTCTATGCTTGCTTCCTCGACCTTACGAAAGCGTTTGACCTGGTTTCCTATGATATCCTCTGGGATACACTTAACGGCACATCCTTGCCAAGCGAATGCATTCGTATTGTCAAATATTGGTACTGGAATCAGGTCAACGTAATTCGATGGGCGGGGAATCTGTCTGAACCATACAGATTGGAGGGCGGGGTGAGGCAAGGGGGGTTGACCTCACTAACGCTCTTCAACCTTTATGTAAAAGCACTCATCGAGAGGCTGAGCAGCACGCATGTCGGATGTCATGTTGGTGGAGTTTGTGTAAACAACATTAGCTATGCGGACGACATGGTGCTGCTGAGCGCCTCGGTCTGTGGCCTGTCTAAGCTACTCGGCATTTGTGAGGAATATGCTTTCAGTCATGGCCTGCTCTATAACGCCAAGAAAAGTGAGTGTATGGTTTTCCGGGCCAGGAGTAAATGTCCAGATAGTATCCCTAGCATCAAGTTAAATGATATACCGCTAGAGAGGGTCGACACCTTCAAATACCTTGGGCATCTAGTGACCTCTGACCTGAAGGACTATATAGACATTGAGCGGGAACGTAGGGCGTTGTCTGTTAGAGCGAACATGATAGCTCGCAGGTTTGCACGATGCTCGAAGGAAGTAAAAAACACTCTTTTCAGAGCATATTGTACCTGTTTTTATTCGAGCGCCCTGTGGGTTAACTATACTCAAAAACAGTACACTGCCCTACGAGTCCAATTCAACAATGCCTACAGGGTGTTGTTGGGGCTGCCTCGGCACTGCAGTGCGTCGGGGATGTTTGCTGAGTCGCGCATTGACTGCTTCTATGCGACGATGCGGAAACGGTGCACATCCTTGGTGCACAGGGTCCGCGCCAGCTCCAACACCATCTTGAGAATGATGGCTGAGAGGTTCGACTGTCACTACATTAACCATTGTTGAATGATTAATGTGGTGAAGACAATTAAATAATCTTATATACACACATCAAAAGTGTCTAGGGATCAAGCATTTTTATGTGGATTTCTTGAGATTGAGATGTGGCTTTGTAATAAATTTATGATTTTATAAATTTATATGGATCCTTTTTGGTGCATTTCATAATTTGAATCAGGAACTGTGAATCAAATTCGAGTAAAAGATGAAAATCAGCTGTCAATATTTTCCCTATAAAAACATACAACGCATTGAAGACATTATTAGTGCTACTGTTTCCCTACTACTGATTAAAACCAACGTTATTATGGAGCGGCGACGTCATTTAAGCAGGGAAGAAATGCTCAGAGCCGTGGGAATGATAGAAGCTGGTTCCCGGCAACGTACTGTGGCTTTAGCTCTGAATACAAGTCAGAGTGTTATCAGTCGACTTTGGACACGTTACCGAAGCACTGGTACCGTGGCTGAGCGCCATGGAGGACGGTATCGCTGCACCACACGGAGACAAGACCGATACATTCAAATCTTAACTCGAAGAGCTCCAACAATAACCGCCATGATGTTAGCCGTGAGGCTTCATCACTCTTCAGGGAACTTAATTAGCGACCAAACAGTCAGAAACCGCTTGCATGAAGTGAACCTTCATTCCCGAAGACCGCTACGGGTACCACCTATAGCAATGCACAATCGTAGGATACGATATCAATGGGCTCTTGAACACAGAAATTGGGCAGAAGAACAATGGCGTTTCGTGTGCTTTTCTGATGAGTCTCGTTTTGGTATGAGACCGGATACAAGACGTATACGACACTGGAGAACCCCTGGACGCCAACAGCGATTAAAATCCTGCCAGGAAGTCCATCCTTATAGTGGTGGAACCATCATGGTATGGGCGGGTATTTGGATCGGCGGAAGAACTGAGTTGATTTGGATCAGAGGCAACCTCAACGCTCAAATTTATGCTGAGACGATTGTATCAGACGTCATCGTTCCTCTACAAGTGCAAATCGGTCCCTTATTTCAGTTAATGCATGATAATGCACGACCGCACACCGCAAGAGTTGTAAGACAGACTCTCGCCGCAGCTAACATCAATGTCCTGCCCTGGCCTGCTCAGTCGCCAGACTTGAATCCGATTGAGCATGCATGGGATATGCTACAGAGAAGAGCTCTGCCGAATATGGAGGGTATCCAGTCGCAAGAAGACCTTTTTTTGTTGTTGCAACGAACATGGGCGGCCATTCCACAGCGTGATTTGGATGAACTCATTTTGAGTATGCCAAACCGATGTTCTTGTGTTGTTAGTGTTCGCGGTAGAAACACGGATTATTAATTGTTTAAGTTACCCAATAAAATTTTAAAGAAAACTGTTATTTCAGTCTTTTTTTCGAACTTTTGTGTTAGTGGTTCAAATGTCAAAAATCCCTTTATTAGGAAAATGGCAAATTTCTTTATTAATGCAAAGGTGACTTGGTTTATCGTTACTGTGACAAACGAAAACACTTTATTTGATGAATCCTTAAAGAAAATTTTAATTAATATCAATCAGGAGAAAAGTTATTGCAAAAATATATGTTGATCCCTAGACACTTTTGATGTGTGTATTTCATTGTTTCTAGTCTTCTTATGTTAAATTTTGATTTTAATATAATTTTTGATTTTAATTATAATTTCTGCTTTGTGTATGTTAATTTTGAATTTTGTCTTTAATAGTAATTTATTTTTATTTTTGATTGTAATGTTAACTTATTCTCTTTTTAATTTTGGTACTGATTCTAATGCTAATTTTTTTTTACTATGTTAATCTAATTTATTTATTTTATTTTATATCTGAACGGCGACTGTATGGATCAAGTTATCCGAAATAAATAAATTTATTATTATTTCCTTTATTCATTTTCTTAACTTATTAATTTACATTTTTAAATATTTCTTAAAAAAAAAAACTTATATAAAAACATTTAAAAATATAGTGTTCCGCCGGTATCGGGAGCAGGGTCCCAGCTACCGGTGGTTAGGGCTCCAGGGACAGAAACCTCCTTACAATACGAGCCGCATCGAGAAGTACTGCCTTCTGAATCAGGCCCTTGATCCAACTGCCTAAGGAGTGCCTCGACAGATGGTCGTCGAGGCTCTTGGCCATAAGGCCATTGGCCGTCACGACAATCGGCACAATGATAGCCGAGTTCACATTCCACATGTCGACAACCTCGTGTGCCAAATCGAGATATTTCATTTGTTTCTCTTTCTCAGCTTTCACGAGGTCATGTGGGATGGTAACATCGATTATCATTACGCGGCGCGCTGATCGGTCTATCACCACTATGTCAGGCTTATTGGCGGCAATAGTCCTGTCAGTGATGATAGACCGATCCCAGTACAGCGTGACAACGTCTTTCTCGAGAACTGGGTCGGGCACATACTTGTAGTACGGTACCTCTGATTCCACAAGTTTATATTTCAAGGCAAGTTGCTGGTGAATAATCCTGGCTACTTGGTTGTGCCTGTGCAAGTACTCGCCGTTAGCCAGACGAGATCAACCGGAAATAATATGTCTGATGGACTCACCCGGACGGTGGCATGCCCGACACACGTCAACCGTTCCGTCCTTCATAAAATTCCAATTAAGGAACTCTCAGTGACATATTTAAATCCAAACTCCGTACGGATATTGATAATTTGCAAATAGAGAAGGAAAAAGATTTTTAACACAGCAAGACTTCTTGTTCCCTGTACTACTTTTTGGAGGAATCATCATCATCATCATTCTTCTGCCCTTATCCCGATTTATTTGGGGATGGCGCAGCATGTCTTATTCTTCTATACTTTCCTATTAATTTTCGGAGAAATATTTGAAGAAAAAAATTTGAAAAATACAAACGATGTCAATTCAAAAAATAAATGGAAATCTCACAGCATCAAAAAGTAAAAAAAAAACAAATCACATAAAGAGAAAACCGTACTGGGGTTCGAACATGCGACCGATAGTTTGTAGAGTGATCTTGAATCCGCTAGGTTGTTTAAACCGTTGACATTAGTTTAAAATAGCTGCTCTCATGCAGGTCATGGCTGAAACGTCAAACAATTGAAGAATTTTGACATAATGCAATATTGCTCAGCAAGCAAGTAGCGTGATAATATATAGCCTAACATTTGAAGAAGCCTTTATGGAATATTTGTGCAAAATTTGAACAGGATCTATCCAGTAGTTTTTGAGCCATGTCGGAACATTCATTTGGATTTTTACGATTTTATTTTATGTACCTATAGATATTAACATTGAAGTCGCCAAGTAGAAAATTTTGATTATTGCTGACGAAGGTAGAATGGGGCTGCTGGTAATTATTTATAAAAAATATCGTAATTATAACGTAACCATTTCTCACGATTTCTATTTTAGATTAGTTGCAAGCTTGGGTCTCTGCGCGCAATTTGATATCAATACCGATACCGCTCCCAATTCTTATTGATAGAGGCTTTTTGTTATGTTTTACCTTTTCAGCAGTAACTAATGTTTAAATCCAATCAAATCAAATCTTTATTGCTGAACACAGTATAAGTATAAAAATACATTGCAAGATGTTGAGTGAATTCGCAATTCACTATGTTCTACCGATTAAGGCATGCAAAATTATAATTAGTCACACGTTACAGCAAGAATATAATAAAATCAAATAATGTCAAATAAAATCAAGTAAAATCAAATAAAATCGCACAAAATCAAAATAAATCAAATAAAATCAATCATTAACAAGTATCTTTAAATATTTTTCTAATTATTATACGTCATTAGATAGCTAATAAAATGAGGGTTTGGGCAATAATTTGTACATTGAGTTTAATAGAAACATTTCGAAAAAAAATGCCTTCATTAAAATAGACGGTTTCTAACATTTACTAATGAATTGTGTGTCACTACACTCACGAAAGTGCTCTTCATGGATATTTTCTGGTCCAATTATCTGTGAAAAAGCATCAGCTACCAATTTCAAAAGAAATCTCAGTCTTGAAATTCGATATTTTAGAAATAATTGAAGAAAATGGAAATTTTTGTTAAAAATACTTTAAATATGCATTACATGAATATGGCGTTTAATGGAGGCATGCAGGTCACACTATTACGCCCAATATGAATTCGTTAAATTTTGGGTTATTCATAAACGAAAAAAAATATTCCAAAGGACAAAAAAAATCGCGAGCGGCGACGTTTTTTTTTAACTTTGTTGTTCACTCCTCTAGGAACTCAATAGCAAAAGGCCCATGAAAATTCGACCACTGTAAACTTCGTTCCACCTTATTGACTAATTGCACTTGACTATGGCCTTCTTCTACATAAATTACTTCTTACTACGCGAATGTACTAGCTGTAAGTTTTCTTAAAAATAACAAAATAAAAAACAATATACAACGTGTAACAGAAAGGGTATACTCATAATATGGAAGAGTGTGGTATGGACAACCAAACTGAAAAACTTTCTCTATGGGACCACCAACGTAATCGTAAAAAAATAATCAGCTGTCCCATACATTTGGGTCGAGTAGGTATTGAAATTTTGTATGGGGCAGTTGATTATTTTTTGTGACTACGATAGTGGTCCCATAGAGAAAGTTGTTCAGTTTGATGGTCCGTACCACAGTCTTCCATAATATGGTACAGTCATAATTATGACTATACCCTTTCTGTTATAAGCTGTATACAGGGTGTAACAAGACCCTTCACGAAGCCGTCAACCAAGCATTCTGTACATCAAACTAAGTAACTTTACGCAAAAATTATTACTGGGAAAGGACTTTTTTTTTTGGGGTCAAAAATCACGTTTTACGGTAGGACTCAATGTAACGCACTCAAAACATTGTACTGATGGATGGATTGAAAAGTATGGGGGTCGTGGAGGTGTTTAAAGTAAAAATCGTTTAAAAAAAAGTATTTAAAAACAACCTGTGAAAAAGTTGGAACTTTGACCCTCAATATCTCCGAAACTAGAAGGTTCCCAGCTATTTATTTATTTATTTGGATCTCCAACAAAGGATACACAGACACATTACTGGTCACAGTTATACAAAGGTTCTTTTCCGTGTGTTCCTTATTAAATTACAGGGGACCACAGCATGCACATAAAACTAGGTGACACAGAAATTAGAAAAAATCATAATAATTCAAAAAACAAAATAAAACCTAAATAATAAAAAGCATTTGATGACAAGAAAAGTAATTGTTTCACTTAAAAATTATAATTATTGTTATGTACATTTATTGCAGAGTCATTTTTTTTTTTTGTATTTAGTGTAGCTATGGTCTAGTGCAACAAAATGATCGCAATGACGGGGAGAATAAGTGCCTTTCGGCTTCGTGAAGGGTCTTGTTACACCCTTTATGTGTATTTAGAAAAAAAAAACTGATTTTTCTAAATTAAAATACAGGAAAACCGACAGCTCTAACAGAAGGAGAACATAAAGTTCAATGACGTTTTGTCTAGGCCCGCTTCCACTAACACTTTTGTCATTATTGTTGTTTGTAGAGCGGAGTGTTACGACGAGGAGTCGCGACTGAAGAAATGTTGCGAGGAGATGAAACGCAAGCTGGAGCAGCTCAACGAGGCCGCGGCCGACACCCTGCGCGACCATCTGCGCGCCGCCGTCGACAACGTCATCGCCGGCATGAGGTACGCACTACACGTGCACCCCGATATATACACCTATACGAACACGTCACTCACTACAGACTCGTTTCAGGTATTATCGACTGCAATCCGACGGCCCGAAGATCGAGGAGGTGAGCGCGAAGCATCCGCTCGTGCCCAGGTGAGTGCAGGCGCGGGGCGCGGGGTGCGCGGGAGGCGGGTCGCTGACTGAGAGTGCGTGCGCAGGTACTTCACGTGGGCCTGTCCCGTGGAGAGCAGCTCGCTGGCCGAGGTGGAGGCGGTGCTGTACGCGGACGCCGGGCGGCACTGCATGGCGCACAACGGCTGGGTCATGGACGCCGACCCGCTGCAGGACTTCGCGGCCAAGGCGGCGGGCGCGCGCGTGTACCTGCGCCGCGAGCTCATCGCCTGGGGCGACAGCGTCAAGCTGCGCTACGGCGACAAGCCCGAGGACAGCCCCTTCCTGTGGGCGCACATGCGCGAGTACGTGGAGCTCACGGCCGAGGTGTTCGACGGCGTGCGGCTGGACAACTGCCACTCCACGCCGCTGCACGTGAGTGTCGCGTGTGCGTTGTGTGCGTGCGTGTGCGTGTGCGTGCGCGCGTGTGCTCACGTGTGCTCGTGTGCAGGTGGCGGAGTACATGCTGGACTGCGCGCGCAACGTCAAGCCCGACCTGTACGTGGTGGCCGAGCTCTTCACTAACTCGGACCACGTCGACAATATCTTCGTGAACCGCCTCGGCATCACGTCGCTCATCCGCGGTATGACTGTTGTTTATATAGTTGTATGTGTTGTTTAATACAGGATATAAACGGAGCCTTCACGAAGCCGTCAACCAAGCATTCTGTACATTAAACTGAGTAACTCTACGCAAAAAATATAATGGGAAACGACTTTTTTTTTTGGGGGGAAAAATCACGTTTTATGGTAGGACTCAAATAACGTACTCAAAACATTGTGCTGATAGATGCATTGAATAGTACGAGGGTCGTGGAGGTATTTATAGTTAAGCTACGAGAGGCATTTGAAAATGTCGTAGCCTAACCGGGAAAATGAAAAGGTAAAGGTGTATGTACTTATTACTAGCTGTTGCCCGCGACCTTCGTGCGCGTGAAATTATTATAAAAAAATATTACTTTCCTTTTTTAATCGAATTTTGTTACCAATTTCAAGGGTTTTTTTTTGCACGGAACCCTAATTCGTATTCTTAAATAAAAGTAGCCTTTTACTCCTTATGCCATCATCTATCTCCCAGTATCCCGTCAAAATCGTTCTAGCCGTTTCGGAGATTAGCCGAGAAAAACAGACAGATAAAAATGGAAAAAATTGTTTTTGTTTTAGGTACCGAATAATTATACTTTCATATACATTCAGTAAAAAGCTGTTATTTTGGTTACAAACAGACACTTCAATTTTATTTATTTGTAAAGACGAATTTTTCAACATAAGTATTCTTCCCCAAGTTCTATACAAATTTTCCATCAGTCCGGTATACCAGCTTTAAAATCACCATCGTCCAAACCCTCAAAATATACCCCGACCGCAGCCTTGACCACCTCATTTGTAGAATTTTTGACTTGCAAAGTGGTTTTTGAACTTTGGGAATAGATAAAAGTCAGATAGATGTGGAGAATACAGGGCATGGGGTAACGATTCGAAGTCTTAATGATGGATTTCTGCCATCGTTTCGACTGACGTGGAAGTGAAGTGAGAAGTGTTAAAGACGGAACGTTGTTTACTTTGCTCCTCAGATTTTAAATGTAAAAAGTGGTAAAAAGTGAATATTGTGGCCATATGATGCTATTGACTCAGAGCCAGTGAAGTGACCTACTAAACGGTGTATTTTTTATAGTAATTGGCATATGCAATCTAAAGTTATAACAAAAATAAACCCGTGGAAAAAAACTCAAAATTCAAAAATTGTGATAACGAACTATAACCGTGACCTACGACAACCCGCAGCGCGCTCGATACCTCCCGCGCTAACCGCTACCGTCCCCGTCGTCGCCTGCGCAATACTCTTAACCCAGCGCATAGCGATCAAATATTTCGACTCCACTGGTAAAGTCTCGTTGACGGAGCGGTGTATGTAGCTGCCGCACTGCACGCGCAGTTACGGGTTCGCATCCTAGCGGAAATGACTTATGCGGATTTCTCTTTATGATTTTACTTTTTGCATTTTTTTAAGCATACATTTTTATATATTTGGCAAATACTACACAAAAATATAATGGATTTCAATAATATATCAATAATGGACTCAACACCTAATAATACAAGCAAGAATATAACAATGCGACCTAAGCGATTACATAGAGCGAAATCAATAGAATCTCTATGTTCATCATCACTCAACTCATCAGCAACGGAACCACACACACGAAGCTTAGATTTATCTACGGGTCAGGACATAGATTTACTAGAAAAAATGAAGGCCGAAAATCAATTATTATCAGAGCAGTTACAGGTGGCTAATAATGAAATCGAAAACCTTCACTTAGAATTGAATCAATTAAAAAACCTTGTTAGTCAGCAAACTCGACAAATAAACTCCCTAAAAAACATATGTACTACACCCCCGACCCAAAATATTAAGAATCAGATACAGTCTAAAAGGCGAAAATCAAGACGAATGCTAATTGACAATTCTAGATTCATGGAAATTAAAAACGTCGAAACTCAAGATATGAACCAAGAGATGCATGATCCTGTACTAGATATTACTGAGATTTCAGCTGACCAAACATACACTCCAGAGGTATGTGACGATAATAATGACAGGAAGGGTACGGACAACTTAAATAAAATTCACATATTTGGAGGTGAACAATGCCGAGGACTATCTAGTCAGCTTATAAATTCACGACTAGGAAAAAAACACCGAAAATATTCTATTATTGGATTAATAAAACCTGGGGCTAGAGCCAAAGACATATTAAAACCAATTCAAGAACATCATTCTCAAATTCAAGAAGATGACCGAGTTATATTATCTATAGGAGAACACGATGTAAATCCCACACACGTGATGGCAGAAATCTCAGCTGCTTTAAAACTCCTTGAAGATCGACAGGTTTTTGTAACAAGTATTATAAGCAGTAAATATTTAAATGAAAAAATATTGAATAATATGCTAAAATTAGTTTGTAAAGAATTCAAAAACTGTCAATTTATAGACTTGAGTATAGGAAATGGGTACGATAGGGACAATATTGTCACATACTTTGATTATTATGACAAGGATGAGCATAATGAACTTTGTAAACAAATAAATTTGGGAATTGACTTTATTGACTACAAGCAAAAATATTTGACATATAATAATAGAACTCCCAAAGATGTACATACTACGTGGCCAGTAACTATCCCCACCGAGAAAATCAAAAACAAAATCAGTTTTCCAAAGAAAGGTACCATACCCTATTATTTTCAATTGCAAACTCAACATGATAAACACACCAGTACTGAAGTAAATTCGAGAATATCATCGGAAAACAAACCAAAAATTGGTACAATCCCGTATTATTTTGTAAAAAGTACTAAAACCGTGCCAGTAGAAAAATGCGAGTCAAATATTGATGACTTTTTTCGTTCACAAAAAAAATAATACATCGTTTTTTCATATTTTGCATCAGAATATAGCGGGATTAATGTGCAAAAAAGATATTCTTGAATTGACTCTCACAAATTTACAGGTAACAAAAATCATCCCACATGTACTATGTTTCAGTGAAACATTTTTAGGAAAAAATGATATAAAAAATGCCAAAATAACTGGATACAACTTAGCATCAACATACTGTAGGGAAAAAAGGCGAGGCGGTACTTGCGTATACATTCAGAAGGGTATATTCTACAAAGAAATAAATATTTTACAAAACTTTGCTCGTGAAACGATCTTCGAATGCTGTGGAATAGAGGTGCCAAGTTTAAAAATTGTGATAATATGTATTTATCGTACACCTCAATCAAATGTTGAGGTATTTTTACAGCATTTTGATACGCTGTTATATAAATTATTATTTAACAGCAAATACAACCAACATAAAATTGTTCTTGCAGGTGATATTAATATTAACACGCTCAAAGTATGTAAAGCTGTCAAAAATTTAAAGGACATCATACATAACTATAATCTGACAATGCATATTAATGAGCCAACAAGACTAAATACCTGCATAGATCATATAATTAGTAACGTTAAAAAAGCGTCTAGTAAAATATTGAAACTAGGACTTTCCGACCACGACACAGCACAGATGTTAGACGTGACAATAAAAACCAAAATCTTTCAGTCTTCGAAATATTATATAACAAAGAGAGACTTCTGTCAGGATAATATTCGAAAATTTCGGGAAATTCTAGACAAGTTAACTTTTGACAGTGTTTACAAACAGCCTAACCTGAACTCAGCCTTTAATATCTTTCATGACGATTTGTGCTTATTTTTTTAATTATGTTTCCCAAGAATTAGGAAAATGATTACCACAAAGTATACGGATATAAAATGGATTACTAAGGGGCTACGACTCAGCTGTAAAACCAAGCGACATTTAAGATTTAAATTTTACGCTAAGCGAACAAAAGAAAATAAAGCTAAGTACCACAACTATTCAAACTTATTGCGTCGCTGTATATCAAAGTCGCAAAAAATCACTAATGACAATTTTATTGAAAAATCTAAAAATGTATGTAAAGCTGCGTGGAAAGTCATTAATGATGATATGGGATACAATGCCACTCAAGAGTTCATAAATGAAATAAAAACTGACAATGGTATGGTAACCAATCCTTATGACATAGCAAATCATTTCAATAATTACCTAATACAACTATCGAACAGTAATAATGATAACATACAAAATACAAATAAAAACCGTACAAACAATACCATATTTCTTACACCGATAGAAGACATTGAAATTGTAAATATTATTATGTCCTTAAACAATACAAGTTCTGTCGGTTATGATGGTATTACAACCGATATTTTAAAAAAATGTGTCGTCAGTATTGTCCCCGTGCTCGGATACCTGATAAATTTATCCCTCCAGGAAGGAAATTTCCCTAGCCGGTTAAAGAAGTCAGTAGTCAAGCCATTGCATAAAAAAGGAGAGAAAACAGAAATGGGCAACTACAGACCCATAACTTTAATCCCTATCATGTCTAAAATATTTGAAAAGGCTATGCATAAAAGATTATCTTCGTATTTGAATAAGTACAAATTAATTAAGAATGAACAGTATGGCTTCCAAAAGGGAAAATCAACTACACTTGCTGCATTCGATTTAGTACACAATATCCTAGTAAACATTGACAAGAAAAAGCAGACAATAGTAATATTTTTTGACATGTCAAAAGCATTTGACTTCGTTTCTCATGATCTGCTTCTACAAAAGCTGGAGAACTATGGTATCAGAGGCCCAGCGTTACAATGGTTAGAACAATACTTGAGTAATCGCGAACAATGTGTAGAAATACCTTGTGAACATAATACAGCGGTAAAACAAGAGAGGTCTGAGTATCTTGTTAACAGTTACGGCGTTCCGCAGGGAAGTATCCTCGGACCCCTCCTTTTTCTTATATATATTAATGATTTACCTGACATTCTTACTAAAAAATGTATATTATTTGCAGATGACATCTCAATAATATTAGCATATGACAATATAATTAATAATAACTTTGACATTGATATAAACAATACAATTGATTTAGTTATAGAGTGGTTAGTAAGGAACAATTTACAAGTAAATATCAATAAGACGACTTTTGTACAATTCCAAACCCGTGGATCAAAAATTGTTCCAAGGCATATTTCATATGACGGTATAAAAATAAATGAATCTACCAGTGTAAGATTTCTAGGGTTCACCATGGACAAATACCTAGACTGGAAAGGACACGTTGACGGAGTCTGCAAGAGAGTTAACACTTTCGTATATGTTCTAAACAGACTAAGAACTACGTCTAACCAAAGTACGGTATTGTTGGCATACCATGGCCATGTAGCTTCCGTGCTACGATACGGGTTAATACTATGGGGAAACTCAACAGACTCCCAGCGGGCGTTTCTCTCCCAAAAACGGTGCATAAGAGCAATTCTTGGTATTCCTCCTTATGAGTCATGTAAACCTCACTTTAATAAACTCAAGATATTACCCCTGCCGAGTATGTACATTTTTGAAGTTTGTGTGTTCGTAAGGTCCAATCCTAATCTATTTGTAAGAGCTCGTGATATTTATACACGGGATAATGTCTACCCTCGTAACTCCAGACATGGTCAGCGACTAGTGTTAGATTTTGCACCAAAGACTGCGGTGTTAAAAAAAAATTGCTCAGCTATGTGCGTTAAAATTTATAATAGGTTACAACCAGACATTCAAAATCTCCCCCTACCAAAATTTAAGAAAAAGCTTAAAGAGCTACTGCTTAAAAAAATGATTTACTCGGTAAATGAATGGCTACAGGAATAAGGAAAATATTCTATATTTTTTTTTTTTTTTTTTAAATAATGTGTGTTGTGTATTATTAATTCAACGTAGAAATGACTGAGTTTTATTGGCATTTGACAATGTATTTTACCAGGCGCATAATTATTTTATTGACATTATATAAGACTATGAATTTCGGAGACACGTATTGGCTAAGACCTCGGGCTAAGACTAACCATTATTTATATTTCTTTATTCCTTTTTACTTCTAAGAAAACGATTCACATGCCATACCACAGGCTAAATAGAATTATAAGACCAAATAATGTAACATGGAAACCACCGATTGTATTTACTCTATTTATACGTGAATAAATGAATTTGAATTTGACGTGTGAACTCATGCTTTAGCCTAATGAAACAAACGTTTCTTCGTGAGGGGGTCTTCAAGGACGTTTTACTTTAATTAATTCACGTAAACGTCGCAGGAGGTTGCAGTAACATGTTGAATTTATTGTTTAACCCTTTTCCAAGTAGTCCACCAAGTTTTCACCTTTTGCATCCCAAAAAACTGATGCCCATCACTTGACCGGCCAACAACACCGCTTTAGATTTTTTCGGAGCTGGAAATCCTGGTTTTTTTCATTGTTTAGATTAAATTTTTGACTCCAGAATATGGTGGTGCACCCAGGTTTGATCCACAGTCACAAATCTTTCAACAAATTCCGGTGGGTCAGTCTCAGTCAGATCCAAAATCTCGCGAAATCATTAGTCGAACGTGTTTTTGTTCAACTCAAAACAGCCGAGGCACCCAGCACGCAGACATCTTTGAAAAGTGAGTTGAGTGGTAATTATGTGTTACGTTCGTTCCGTTGCGATGCCAATGGTGGCGGCTATCTTGGAATAGTCAATCTCCGATCGGGTAAAACCAAATCACAAATTGTTTCAATGTTTTCGTCGGTAGTAGACGTCGATGGCCGACCACTACGTGGGTCATCTTCGACACATTTTCGACCGCGTTTGAACTCTGCCACCCACTTTTTTACAGTAGCATACGAAGGTCCAGATTTCCTTAAAGTTGCTTACATGTCTTCATAAATCTGTTTTGGTGTTAACCCTTTCTTGATTTAATCATTGCACGATGTTCAATGTTTTCCATTTTTTAAAGTGATCACTACTTATTCTACGGTATAGTGTGAGAAACCGTAACGAATGCAAATAAAGAAATGACATTTCATGAAATCACTCATGAATAATGTAGCTTCAAAATAAGGGTAGTTTCATAAAAATTGCATGCTTCTAACTATATTAGGCTACGAATTTTTCAAATGCCCCGGGTATATCATAAAAAACTAAAAAGACTTGTGAAACAGTCGTAAGTTTGACTCCCAATACCTCCGTAAGTAGAAGGTTCCCAGGTATATGTGTCGGTCCGTCACCCCGCAGAGGCGCAGAGCGCGTGGGACTCGCACGAGCTGGGCCGCCTGGTGCACCGCTTCGGGGGCCGCGCCGTGGGCGCCTTCCGCCGCGCCCCGCGCCGCGCCGCGCCCCCGCGCGTGGCGCACGCCATGCTGCTGGACCTCACGCACGACAACCCGTCGCCGCTCGACAAGCGCTGCGTGTTCGACGTGCTGCCCACGGCCGCGCTCGTGGCCATGGCGTGCTGCGCCACGGGCTCCACGCGCGGCCTGGACGAGCTGGTGCCGCACGCGGTGCACGTGGTGGACGAGGCGCGGCAGTACGCGGCGTGGGCCGAGGCGCCGGGCGCGGGCCGCGTGTCGCTGGCCAGCGGCGTGCTGGCGGCGCGGCGCGCGCTCAACGAGCTGCACGCGGAGCTGGCGGCGCGCGGCTACGGCGAGGTGTTCGTGGACCAGGTGGACGCCGACGTCGTGGCCGTCACGCGCCACGAGCCGCGCGAGCGCCAGGTCAGTGCCGACTAAATATACTACCAGTTGTTTCCAGACATTTTATGCGTCACCTGTGCGTGAGTGCATTTGCATGCATCAAAGGTTTCTAGACATTTAAACGCCTTTAACGTTTCCCTCTGCTGGGCAAAGGCCTGAATATTTTCCAAAATAATATTATCGAGCTCATGTTGAGTGCTGTTTAAATTCAATTTAAGGTCGCTTAATTCTGACTTTAAGTCCTCGATGACGTTTGTTTTGTTTGCAGTTAAATCTAAGCTTCTATCCAAACGGTCCTCGGAAAAGTTGTATTAAAGGAATCGCTCTCATTCAAGCTTTCATGTGATTTTGTTTGACAGTGACGTCTTAAAGTAACATTACTACTACTATCCATTTTCTAGCGGTAGCGTCTGCGAATACAAATACCAACGCTCTTTTGCTATTTAGCGGTGAATGTTGTGATGTCCTTATGTTTTGGAACTTATTAGAAACAATGTGATAACGGAACGTGCAAAGCTGCTTGTCCTGTTTGTCCAATAAACTCTGTCTAATTTGCAAACATTCCAAAAAGTGTAACCATCCGTGGGAATCGAACCTGAGTCACAAGCGATTCGAGCTACATGTAGGCCGTAAGACGTACTTGCCACTGTGACTGGTACAAGTGTGGTCGAAATTGTTGAACAGTAGGCTCTTCCAAATAAAAAAGTTCGTTAGAGATATCAGTTGTAGTTTGAACGATTTAAATATTTTTTGACTGTCACTTTTGGTAGAATTACTTTATTCGTTGTTATTGTTTATATTTTGTATGTCACACGTTTGTGAGCTAAGTATTTAGTGGTTTATATTTATTATAAGTCATAAATACCACACACAAAACTGTTTTTATCACAAAATGTTGTCCGAGCATATCAGCGCCCGCTACCAGCGAGGCCTGATGACTGGTGCCCTGTTCTTCGATATAGCGAAAGCATTCGACAAGGTCTGGGTCAAGGTCTCTATTTGCGAGGAAATAAATAAAACTCGGACTTTCTTAAGACTGCGCCGAGCAAAATAATTCAAAACGATCGTCACAGTTATAGGCATATAATCAGTATTATGACCATAATTACCATAAAAAATATGTAATGAACACCACAATGAATGTGTTAACGATTCTAGTTTGGCAAAAACAAAAATTATTGTTTAGTTTAAATAACAAAAACACGTAAAGTTGGACAAAAATCTTAAAATAGCATGCTCGTATTTTATTGAATTTTGATAGTAAACTGGTGAATTTTTTCACAAAATTTAATTCATATTAATCTCTAATAGTCATACTACAATTTAAGTTTTTAACATGTTCGAAATGTCACTTGGTTATTTTAGTTTTCTTTTATTTTCGTAATTTTCGGGCTGTTTTGAATCATACGCATCGTACGCCGGTCGGCAATTCAGTCGTCCACGAGAGCTCGGAGAGTGGTCACGTCTCATCGTGTAGCGACGCGCCGATAACGACAATTCGCGATCTATTGTGTACGTATACCTTGCCGCAAATAGTTGAATAAGGTAAGTCTTATTTTTTTTGTTTATTGAGTATGACTTTTTATGCATACCGAACATTTACTTTTTATGTTTTTACTATTCAATACGATAATAACAATACAATAAGAATTGTTTTAGTTATAATGGGAAAGCGTAAAGAAACATATTATAAGAAGAAAGCTACTTGCGCTCATTTTCGAAAAAAATGGTGTTCTCATAAAAAGTACGTATTTCTATTTTGTGACATTATTTCCTTTTTAACCGACTTTCCAAAAAGGAGCTGTTTGTTTTTTTTTTGTCTATGTTTACCGATTTCATCAATTGTGGACATATTTCAGAAATTCTTTTTTTGTTTGAAAAAGTACCTACGTTCCATGTAAATTTAGTGATGATTTGATGAAGAATTTTGTTTTCAAAATATATCATCACGCCGGTACTCTCTAAAGGGGTACGCAGATGTGTACAGTAAACCCTGCTACACTCTCATTTCATTCAGGCTATAGAACTTGCCCATTATGTAGGTACACAACTAAAAAGTGTAAGTAAAATAAAAACTGTAGCACCTGCGTACGGCGTCAGACGCTCTCTACGCCTCCGCGCCATCGGCGCGTGCCTACTCTGTCGAGTATTTCTCCCGCTATTATTGTACCTATACTATCAATGTCTATGTCACTAGTATGTATACGTGACGGATAGATATTGAATATACGAATTTTGGTTTCGAACTAAAGATTTTTCCGTATTTATTCTCGTGCCCCGCAATAAAACCCCTCTTTAAAAACAATTAGGTACATGCACCATTATGTTAGGTAGAACTTTTTTTACCAAAAATACAGCCGACTTCCAAATCAAAACTCTACACTGTGTAAAATAAATTCAATTTCGGCAATCGGTGTCAAAAAACAAAGAATCAAAAACAGGAACACCGACTTCAGGAATTGAATTTATTTTCCACTTTGTAGTATTTTTATTTGGAAGTCGGTTGTATTTTTTTGGAAAAAAGTTTTACCTAAAATAATAGCGCATATACCTAATTGTTTTTTTTTTTTCAATTGTTTCTCAAACATTTGATATGGGTATCGTGTAATGGGTTTTTGAGGATGCCGATTGCTATTCTAACATTCAGTTTAGAATAAACGATGGTTGATCAATTCTTTTTCTTAAAATTGTGAATTTACTTTATTTTTGATATAACCTGTTTATTATTCTGAATTCTGATGGATGAAGACTTCGTATATATTTAATATATTAAAGTTATATTATTATAGCTTATATTACTGTAAGTTTACGGTACAGTTTTTATTACTGTTTTTGGCACTATATATTTCCAGTTCTAAGACATGCTTTTTTATTGAAAACTTTGGTCGTTACAAGATATTTTTTTAAATTGTAGATCCATTTCTGGTGAAATTAAAGAAAATGAAACTGGAAATTCTTCCAACGTCGTAAGTTGAATTTATAATAATACTACTCCATATTTATACTGTGCTGTAACTGTTTTACTGCAGGGCAAAGGCCTCTTGTCATACAGAGACGGTACGATCGCCACGCTTGCTCAAGACGGGTTACTGGTTAGCGATTTCAAACTTATATAATACCTACGATGTTTTCCTTTACCGTTGTCAGTAATGTCCAAGATAAACCTAGAAAGTACATGTTAATTTGAAAAAGTCACATTGCCTGGGTTTGAACCCAAGGCGAGGCCAAGGGGTCACTACGAAATTTTTAATTCATTATACATATTTTGTTGCCAGTGTTTGCTGGCTGAAGTCTTTAACGTGGGCAAATATTTATGTATTACGTTAACTACCTATATTTATTTTAGTCTGTTCACAACATTCTAAGAGTTACGTTGATAATACATCTGATAACTATATTTAATTACGTTTTTAGGAAAGGTT
The DNA here is from genome assembly GCA_947578425.1 of Eugnorisma glareosa. Lineage (NCBI taxonomy): Eukaryota > Metazoa > Arthropoda > Insecta > Lepidoptera > Noctuidae > Eugnorisma > Eugnorisma glareosa. The sequence continues at coordinate 22,640,986 of OX387961.1, forward strand.
GACAAATGAAGATCCTTGCCAATACGTTGGTGAAGAACCATGTCCATACGTTGGTGAAGAACCATCAGTTAGTGATGATATTCCATGCAACAATCTCGATGTAAGTTAATTGTTCTTAGATACATTTTTAAATGTGTCTTAGTACTAGTTTCTGCCCGTGGCGTAGTGCCTAAACTACTTACAATATTATTATTTTATTTCAGGATTCTTCTAAACATACGGATTCAGATTCAAACATTTTGGTAGAAGAAGAAACTGAAGACAAAGACGAGATCATAATACATGGCAATAGAATAGTGGATTTCGCATACCTCTTCAAACAACTGCAAGAAATTGCAAATCACAACTCCCCACTGGGTTGCAACTTGAGTTGTTTAAAACTTACCAAAGAGGTAAAGAAAGGGTTTCTATCAAAATTCTATTTTACTTGTCGAATGTGTCGAAAAAAAATGGAATTAATAAATTGCAAAGAACCAGATAGCTCTACAGACCTCAACCTGAACGATAATGCTGTAAGCAGTTTTATGTCGATAGGAGCGGGGTTTTCTGGTTTAGAACAAGTTTCAGCTTCCCTTGACATTCCCTGTATGTCTGACAAATTATACGCCAAGTGCCATACCAAAGTCTGTGGACTATGGGAATTAGCAAAAGAAAAAAGCATGGAGGAAGCAGCTAAAGAAGAGTACGATCTAGCTATTCTCAACGGGGAAGTGGATTTGAACGGAGTGCCTATGATAACTGTGGTTGCTGATGGCTGCTGGTCTAAAAGATCGTATCGAAAAAATTACAATGCTTTATCGGGTGCCGCAGTAATAATAGGCTATAGGACAAAGAAAGTTTTATATATGGCAGTTAAAAATAAGTATTGCATGGTTTGTGCTAGAGCTGAGAATAAAAAAAGTACAATTCCAGAACACATCTGCTTTAAAAATTACACAGGTTCTTCAAGTGGCATGGAATCGACAGCTTTGGTTGAAGGTTTCAAAACTTCGAAAGACACTCATGGACTAATTTATTCGAGATTGATAGCTGACGGTGATGCTAGTACACATAAAAATATAGAAAAATCTAAACCCTATGGCAACGTGTTAGTGGAGAAAATTGAATGCACTAATCATTTATTGCGGAATTACTGCACTAAATTAGACGAGCTGACCAGAAACACAAGTTACCCATTAAGGTACCGAAAAGCTGTGCAAAAAAATATACTGCGTTTAAGGCGTTCGGTTACTGGCGCTGTAAAACATTTGTATGCGCAAAATGACAAAACTTTTTCTCAAAAAGTTCTGGAACTGAAGCAGGATTTGTTGAACGGGCCACACCACGTGTTTGGAAATCATAGCTCATGCAAATCTTATTATTGCAAAAAACGGACCGAAGGGGAATCATCGACAGAAGAAAATCTGGTTTCAACGATGAAAAGTAAAGAGGGTGGCTTTATATTTTCAGCCATATTAAAAATCACTTCAAGACTGGTGAATAATGCTACAAGCTTGATGCACAATGTAAATAGCAACATTGCTGAAATTTTTAATAGTATTATAGCGAAGTTTATTGGCGGCAAAAGAATAAATTACTCAGGCAGGCAGTCATATGCTGGACGATGTGCCGCATCAGTGGTCTCATTCAATTCTAGACAACCACTGTCATACCTGAGTAAAAAAATATTACTCAAGAGTCCTAACAAACTTATAAAACGTCTCGAAACCAAGAGAAATATCAAGAGATTGGCGTCAGCAAAACGCAGAGTATATAAATTGTTTCATAAAACAACCAAAAAGCCTACTATTTGTGAAAATGATAAAAATTATGGCGAGTCTTGCGAAAAACCTGACATAAGCGAGGCTGATTTTGATTTCTCTAAGACTGAACATATGAAAACTATAACGTTAGCCGACAAAGATCGCCATGCACTAGAAAGGCGAACTATTCTGCAGGCTGATTCAGTGGAATGGCGTCAGGAACGAAAACTGCGGCTCACGGCATCTGTTTTTGGGAAAGTGTGCAAACGAGGGCTTATAAAATGCGGACCTTTGGTCAAAAGTATCGTGACTGAAAAAAATTTAGATCATGTGAAGTCCATTAAATACGGTCAAAACAATGAACCCCTTGCGCGAGATCAACTGGCACTACATCTTGGAACTCCCATACGGACGTGTGGATTATTTATAGACCGAGATTTACCATTTTTAGGAGCAAGTCCGGATGGAATTGTGGAAGAGGACAAAATTGTCGAAATTAAATGTCCTTACTCAGCGAGAGACATGAGTGTTGAGGATGGCATAACAGAAAAGAAAATTAATTTCTGGAAAAGAGACAAGGAAGGTAATATTAATCTAAATAAAAATCATGATTGGTACTTCCAAGCACAGGGTCAACTTCATGTTACACAAAGAAAAACATGCATATTTGCAGTTTGGACTGAAGTGGACATGAAGGTTGAACTTATTGAGGAAGATAAAGAATTTTGGTGTAAAATGGAAGAAAAATTGAAAACTTTTTATTTTGATTGCTTACTGCCAGAAATAATTGATTCTCGGTTAGATAGGCAAATGGAAATCAGAGAACCTAAATATATTCTTGACGCTATCAATGAAAAGGAAAAACAAAAAGATTCGAAACGAAAACTAGTAACTAAAGAAACAACGAAACGCAAAGAAATGCGCAAAACATCGCATGAACACGTTCTTCCATAATGAACCAGTGATTGAAAATACCAACCATGTTTTTAAATGAGTTTGATATTATCCTTCTTGTCTCTTTTCCAGTAATTCAATCCACGTTTCCCTGGGCTCTTTGTAAGTTTTTGTAAAATGGTAAAACAAGCAAGGTACTTAAATATAGATTTTATATTACAAGCTGGTTTTATTATACAATACACCTACCCATCTACCTTATCTACTCACCTAGCCTACCTACTTACCCAGTAAAATTCCCGGGCGTACAATCCACAACGCCAAAATTTCATCACAATCGGATGAATAGTAAGGGAACGGATAATGTATTACTATAGTAAATAATCAATATTCATCTTTTCAAGTCACTCAACACAACGACTCAAATTTTAAAAATCCTAAGTTACCAACTTTTGTCGTGCAACTGCAAGCGGGGATCGAGCGAACTTGTCATTGTGTGCGTGCCCACGCACACAACTAGCGCGTTGCAGCAAATACCTAATTGCCGCGCGCCTCGTTCGCACGGCGCAGTCTTAAACGAATAAATCTTTAATCACTTGTTAAAGCAGCTATAAAAATTTAAACAATTTGTGAAATTGATTATTTTGTGTTTTTGTAACAGATAAATGGTTGTATTTTATTGTCAAAATTAATTAAATGTTTGTTTATTATATTTCATCTCCAAAGTTAATTTTATTCATAAAATGTTGACCACTTTTCTGACTTAAAAACTCTTTGCTAAATAAAAAAATAAAAATGTTTATTTCAAGTAACATGACTCATACACAAGGATAAAGACAGGATAACGAACAAAAACGAACACTCACAGAGTAACAATGTGTCTGCTACAACATTGCCGGATATAAGGACAATACAGTCTGTTAGCGATCATCGCCAGAACGGTGTTGGCGCTGCCCCGCACTGTGCGCGGCGCGGCCGGTCGGCGCGCGGCGCTGTAGCGGGCAGCCTCACACCGCCCTGAACGCGTTATTGAACTGGCGATGTATGCCGCACGAGTATACTTTGCCCACAGGCTGCACGTGTAGAGGGCTGTACAATAAGCTCTAAAGAGCGTTATTTTTACCTGCCTCGAGCATCGCGCAAACCTACGCGCTATTATATTCCCCCTGACTGACAACGCCCTCCGCTCCCGCTCAATGTCCGCATCGTCTTTTAGGTCAGCTGTAACAATGTGACCCAAGTATTTAAAATGTTCCACTTTCTCAAGCGTTGCATTATTTAAATACACAGGGGGTACACTATTTAGATTTCTGGGACCAGCCCCAAACACCATGAATTTACTCTTCCCTGCATTATATTTCAACCCATGGCTCAAGGCATACTATTCACAGGTCCCCATCAATTCCCTAAGATCACAGACCGATTCGCTCAGCAGCACCATGTCGTCAGCGTAGCTCAAATGATTGACGCATACTCCATCCACATGGCAACCACCATGCTGGCTGCTGAGCCCAACGACCAGGGCGTTCACATAGAGGTTGAAAAGTGCAGGAGAGGTCAACCCCCCCCTGCCTCACCCCACACTCCAACCTATAAGATTCCGACATCACACCCGCCCATCGGACGCTGTTGACCTGGTGTCTGTACCAATATTTGAATATGTTCAGGAGTTCCGGGGGAAGAATACGCAGAGAGCAATAATGGGAGACAATAGGTGGTGAGAATAGGGGGGGGAGGGGGGCTAAGATTTAAAAAAGTACCGTTCGTTTTAGACGGACCATCTTGATAAACCGTGCGTTTTACATTACAATAACGCACTAGTACGTAATGAGATACAATACGATATTGAAATTGGTGAAATAAGAGACCCTTTACGAGCAAATGTGTTATAAAATATGTTTTCGCATCAATTTGACATGAGTTTTATATGTTGATAGTCGAGTGCAATTAGACAATAAGGTGGAACGAAGTTTATAGTGGTCGAATATTATGGGAGTTTTTTTATTGAGTTTGGGAGTTTTTTTTATTGTGTGTGGCAGTCCGTGATCCTCGTGGCCTTCACGGCGTTCAGCGCGCCGGACGCGGGCGGCGCGGGCGGCGCGGGCCGCCACGTGAAGCCGCTGCGCTTCGAGGGGCAGCTGGACGAGATCCTGCTGGAGGCGTGTCTGCGCCACAAGGACCACCGGTACGTGCCAATGTTTGTATGTTTGTTTAGCCTAATCTTGCAACTCAATCTTTAAAACGGTTGTCCCCGACCGATTGAGCTGAAATTTTGCATACAGGTTTAGTTTGGATAACAATGCAAGGTTAGCTAAATGACGTCGGGCCTGTGGACGGTGAGCTATGGGCTAGCTCGCCGTCCGTCCGTCTTATGACGACAGGCCGTGTCGACGGCGCAAGAGTGTTCCACGCGCGCCTCAAAGAGAGTCAGCAAACACGAAGGGGTCCGTAAGGACCGACGCTTGCCAGGGTTGCGGGACTGTTCGAAAGAGATACCGCGGCCCTGGAACACAAAGGGCAAAGGAAGGACATGGATGGGTTTTAGTCAGTAAAAGTCTGACACTCCCTCCTGCTCAGCCCAGAACGGGAGGGTTATTTGATGATTTCCCATCGGAAAAAAAAAGCTAAATGACGTCATTCGAAATCTTATATGGTGGACTCCCAAAGATGACTGACTAGTTATTTTTTATGCACCCCATGTGCATTAAAAGACTGAGAAGAATACGAAACTCAAGAAAACTAAAAAATATATTAATATTAAAAAGAATCATTTTAGAAAACAAGGTTAGGTCAGTGGGTCTGCTTTTATTTAAATGTTCTAAAATAAAGAGAAAATAAACTTAAATACATTTATTAAATTTTTTGTCTGTCTGTCCTTCTGTCTGTTTATTTCGGCTAATCTCCGGAACGGCTTGACCGATTCTGACGAGATTTTTACTGGCAGATTGGTTATGTTATAAGGTCTAACTTAGGCTCCTTTTATTTTAGGAAAATAAAAAGAGGACCATGAAAAATAAAAAAAAAACCAATTCAAACGCGAGCTAATCTCCGAAACTGCTGGGCTGATTTTGACGACAATTTTACTGGGTAGATAGCTGATATTGTAAGGAGTAACTCAGGTTAATTTTATTTTAGAATAAGAATTAGGGTTCCATGCAAAAAAATTAAAACCCTTGAAATTGTTCAAAATCCTACTCGGATTCCCTTTCTGAGTCGGATTTTGTTAAATTTTGTAATATTTTTTAAAATAATTTCTCGCGAATGTAGGTTGCGAGCAACAGCTATTTTTCAAATATATTTACAGTTAGCAAGAAAATGACCATTTTACACAAAACATTTTATTAATGCCAGTCGATCCTGGTTCTAATACTGATCAAAAGCTTCTATCGGATCAACCCAGTACTAAAAAAGTCAGAAATTGTAAAAAAGACTTTGCCCATACATTTTGTACGAAAATTGTTCCAAAAAAAATTTGGTGGTAATAGATCCTGTTTCTAATACTGATCACCATTACTGGCCCGGTGAAAGTTTCCACCCTGTATATCATATAAATTGTATGATGTAATCAATTGTTGGGTTTGATCTAGAAGCGTCTCAAGCCAAGTTCAAGCTATAACAGAACTGGCGAGCAGCACCGTGTGTAATATTACACGAACCATTTGAGCCACTTTTGACCCCCTCATAACTCAAAAACTGTTTCATATAAACATGTCAATTTTGGCCCTGTTAGGGATTATATATATAATACAAGCAATGGACTGTAATTACAATATTAATTATAATAATCCAAATAGGTTTACAATACTACTGAGAACGTTGGTATGCTAAGGTGCGCGCGCGTGCCGTCCGTGGAGGTCGGTTGCGAAGTGAAGGCTTGTCGTCCCGCGCGCCGCAGCTCCACTCGGCGCCGCCGATGATTGCCGGAGACGCCCGAACAGGCCCATATATTGAAACTTGCGAGACACATATGTGCTCCAAATTTCATAAACATACCTCGAAACGGTTATTTAGACATTGACGTCAAAAATCGTCATTTTTCTCACTGACTGACCTATAGATCAAAACTCTAAACCGGTTCCAGATGACCTAGAAAGTTCAAGTTTGGCATCCAGCTTTGTAGTTGGGTGAATCATCATCATTTCAGCCGGATGACGTCCACTGCTGGACATAGGCCTCCCCCAAGTGTCGCCACACTGACCGGTCCCGTGCGACTCGCATCCAGCAGATCCCCGCAACCTTCACCAGGTCATCGGTCCACCTAGGGGGAGGCCTTCCAACGCAACGTCTTCCGGTTCGCGGTCGCCACTCTATTACTTTTCGGCCCCATCGGCCATCCATTCTGCGAGCAATGTGCCCTGCCCACTGCCACTTCAGTTTGGCAATTCTTCGGGCTACCCTTGTCGGTAACCTTGGTTCTCTTGCAGATATCTTCATTTCTGATTCGATCGCGCAAGGAAACTCCGAGCATAGCCCTCTCCATTGCCCTTTGGGTGACTTTAAGTTTTCGAATGAGGCCCATTGTGAGCGACCTCGTTTCGGTCCCGTATGTAATCACTGGCAACTCACACTGGTCATAGACTTTCGTCTTGAGACACTGCGGTAAGTTGGACGAGAAGATACCGCGCAGCTTCCCGAATGCTGCCCAGCCGAGTCGGATTCGACGGCTGACCTCTTTCTCGAAGTTAGACCTACCTAGCTGGACCGTTTGTCCCAGGTAGACATAATCGTCTACAACTTACGAGTATAGTCTCCGATCTTGATAGGAGTGGGTGTTACATGGGCATTCAACATAACCTTGGTTTTGTCCATGTTCATTTTAAGACCTACTCTTTCGGAGACTAGTGAAGTCATCGAGCATTGTACTGAGGTCCTCCATGATCTCAGCCATAACCACTATATCGTCGGCCAACTGAAGGTGAGTGATGTACTCGCCATTGACGTTGATGCCTAGCCCTCTCCAGTCCAGAACCTTGAAGACATCCTCCAGTGCAGCGGTAAACAGTTTCAGAGATATGACGTCTCCCTGTCTCACACCTCGCTGCAGAAGGATAGGTTCCGAGGTTTGGTCCTGAAGTCGGACTGACATGGTGGCGTTTTTGTACTAACACTTCAACACCTCGATGTACCGATAGTCGATTTGGCACCGATGTAGAGACTGCAGTACAGCCCAAGTCTCGATCGAATCATAGGCTTTCTCGTAGTCAGCGAGACGGAATGGGACGCCATCACCTCCTTCTGCGAAGCAGTCATGCTAACGAAGGAGGTGGCGGAACGTGAGAGAGACAGAACCTCACGTCCCAGCCGCCGCGGGAGACGCACCGGGCGTCGGCGCCGACCACCGTAGGCGCGGGCCTGTAGACGGTGAGCTTTGGGCTAGCTCGCCGTCCATCCGTCTTATGATGACAGGCCGTGTCGACGGCCAGGAAAGGACTGATGCCTGCCAGGGTTGCGGGACTGTTCGAAAGAGATACCGCGGCCCTGGAACACAAAGGGCAAAGGAAGGAACATGGATGGGTTTTAGTCAGTAAACTCCCTCCTGCTCAGCCCAGAGCGGGAGGGGTTATTTGATGATTTCCCATCCGAAAAAAAAAAGAAAAAAGCTTTCTCGTAGTCCACAAACGCTAAACAGAGAGGCAGGTTATACTCTTCGGTTTTCTGTATAACCTGCCGCAGCGTATAAATGTGATCTACGGTGCTGTTGTTGGGTGAATACAAAGGAATGTATCAGAAGCTAGTATTTTTTTATCATTTTAATAAAAAAGACAATATTTAATTAGTTCTATTAGGAACACTTACTTATAGTGCCTGTAAATGTAAGAATCAGCAATCAAAATTGAAGACAGCCGGTCTTTATGTGGATGTTAAGGTCTTCACGTGAATATATAACGAGTGGAATACGGAATACCACCCTTATTTTTATTTTTTTTATGGACTAGCGACTCGCCCCGGCTTAAACAAATAAACATTACTCTTGAATCACTCTATCTATTAAAAAAAAACGCATCAAGATCCGTTGGGCAGTTTTAAAGATCTAAGCATACATAGGGACAGACAGCGGGAAGCGACTTTGTTTTATACTATGTAGTGATAAGAACCTACTAATAAGTTCTGTACAAAAAGTAATGATATCTCACCAAAAACATAAATGTGAAATGCGAGCCAAGTTCAATATTATGATAAACAGGGTGTACAAGACCCTTCACGAAGCCGTCAACCAAGCATTCTGTACATCAATCTAAGTAACTACGCAAAAATTTTCGCTGGGAAATAACTTTTTTTTTGGGGTGAAAAAACACGTTTTACGGTAAGACTCAATGTAACGCACTTACAACATTGTGCTGATGGATGGATTGAACAATACAGGGGTCGTGAAGGTGTTTAAAGTAAAAGTCTTGCAATAAAACATGTATATAAAAAAAAACTTGTGAAAAAGTTGGAACTTTGACCCCCAATATCTCCGTAATTAGAAGTTTCCCAGGTATGGTCTAGAACAAAGAAAATGATCGCAATGACGAGGAGAACAAGTACCTTTCGGCTTTGTTAAGGGTCTTGTTACACCCTTTATGTCTTGATTGTTGACTTCAACGACAAAACAAGTGAGGTCTAAATGGGTGCCAAGTTCAATGGTCAGTCCTGAAATTTATTTATAACAACATAAAATATTTTATATCAACTTAAACTATCAATATATTGAAACCTAAGGTCTGATTTGGCTAGTTTTCATATACGAATTATATTATAGCCTTCGCAAGTTCTAAAGCTGCAAGTTCTTATTTTATTCTTTGGAAAATTAGGCTTGCTGATTGATCACGGCGATAAGGTTGTATATTGCTTGTTTGGATTAGGCACAGTAAAACGACGTGTGGACACTTTGAGAGTTTATTTTTTAAAACATTTTTAAAGGCCAGTAAGGGTATATATAACTAGGCATAACGCTGTATTCATTGCTATGCGCTTAGACACTGCTAGAAACTAGCCACCGAACATAGGGCTCTTCCATTACTGTTTTAGTAGGTACACAATAATAATTCGTGTCTCGAATTGGATATAAATGAAACCCTCGGATACGTTTTTATCTTGTATTTCAATAATAATTTTAGTTTTTTACAATATTTTATACGGACCGACAGACGTTTGCAAAGTGAATATAATAAAAAGTGATGTGGGGCACTTTAGAAAACCGAAGAAAAAATAAAACTACTTGACGTTTGTATCTTCTTACGAAAGTGCAACATTTGTTGCTATCCGTGTCACCGTAGGCGCCAACAATTCGTATATGAGAACTGGCCAAGTCAGACCTTAAGCTTCAATATAATTATCCTAAGTAATAAGAATAAATGATATTTTAAGTTGTTATAAAATATTTAATATTGTTATAAATAAATTTCAGGACTGACCATTGAACTTGGCATTTAGATCTCACTTCTTTTGTCGTTGAAGACAACAACCAAGGCATATATCATAACTAGTATTTGCGTGTTGCGCGAGGTGCAAGCACCCCGCGTGCTTGTGGTGGTAGATCAACTCAGACCTTTTCCCATTAAAAAAAAATACCCTAAAGTTTGCTTGTCGTCGCCCCTGAGTTACGCTTCACCCGCTCCACGCAGGACCTGGAGGTCCTGTCCGGTGGTAGACCACCGGACAGGTTTCGACGCCTACTACTCTACTACTACTACTACTACTACTACTACTACTTTCTTTACCGATATACCGTTAAAAACTACGGAGGCTCTAAATTCCTCAGCTGAAGTCTCAATTGGTTTATTAAAGGCAAACGTGTCTGGATGCCCGGCTGAATTTAAATTTAAACACATAAACCCTATGATATGTAGTTATTAAAGCTTTCCGGCAAATAAAAATCAAACTGACCGAAGATCTTTGGGGAATGTCTATCAAAGTTTGTACATCCATAGTTGAGACTATAGCACCATACTTGGCGTTAATTTTTAATTTGTGTGTAGACCAAGGAGTTTTCCCAGATTTAATGAAATACAGTAAAGTCATACCTCTTTTCAAATCCGGGGACAGTAAAGATACTAATAATTATAGGCCTGTATCCGTGTTGCCAGTTTTTAGCAAAGTTTTTGAAAAAGTGATGCTGAATCAAATGCTCAATCATTTTAACACCAACAAAATCCTACACGATCAGCAGTATGGTTTCACCAGGGGACGTTGTACGATTGACGCTGGTGTAACCTTATTAAAGCACATATTTACTGCGTGGGAAGAGTCCCAAGACGCCATAGGAATTTTTTGTGATCTCTCCAAAGCATTTGATTGCGTAAATCACGAGACATTACTCTTGAAACTTGAGCACTACGGACTAGGTAAACTTGCACTTTGTTTTGTAAAATCTTATTTGAGTGATAGACAACAACATGTTCAAATAAATGGTGTCAATTCACAGGGTTTAAAAGTAAAAATAGGGGTTCCACAAGGCTCAATATTGGGTCCTTTTCTCTTTCTAGTATATATAAATGATCTACCCTATTTATTGAAAAACCAGCCTCAAAATATGGTGTTATTTGCTGATGACACTTCCCTAATTTTTAAGATAAATAGACGGGTCCAAAATCTAGATGACGTGAATAATGCGCTAATTCAGGTCCATAATTGGTTCACAGCAAACAATTTAGTATTAAACGAAAAAAAGACTAAATGCATAAGATTTGCTTTACCGAATGTTAAAAGTAGTGATTGTGATATAATATTGAATAAAGAGAAACTAGAATATGTAGATAAAACGGTTTTCCTGGGGATTACGCTTGATTCAAGGCTACAATGGAGTTCTCATTTAACATCTCTTGCGGGGCGGCTAAGTTCAGCAGCATATGCCATTAGAAAAATCCGTCAATTTACTGATGTAGATACCGCTAGACTGGTCTATTTTAGTTATTTTCATAGTATAATGTCTTATGGCATTTTGTTATGGGGACGGGCTGCAGACATTCAGTCTATATTTATTCTGCAAAAAAGAGCCATCAGAGCCATATATAATCTTCGTAGGTGCGACTCTCTAAGGGAACTGTTTAAGGACATTAACATCATGACGGTACATTGTCAATACATCTATGAAAACATAATGTACGTAAGAAAAAATCTGCATCTTTTTAGTAAAAGAGGTGACAGACACAGTTACAGTACTAGAAATAGGAACCAATTAGTTCAGCCAGGCTTCAGACTCGCTAAAGTAGACTCATCTTTCATGGGGTACTGTTTGAGATGCTATAATAAAATTCCACAAAGTATTCTTGAACTCAATGAGACGAAATTTAAAACATGCATTAAACGCACACTTTGCAAGCAAGCATATTACAAGTTGAACGATTATATCGTTGATAAAAATGCTTGGCTCAATGCCGGTCCTGCTCCATAAGGACAGGGACGCACAAATTGATAACACTAAATAGTATTGTTGGAGCTGCTGAAGATTGTACAACTATCTTTGCATTGTATAGAATCAATCTCTTTAGTATTATACAGCGTGACATTTTAATGGTTGTTTTCCCGCAGCGAAATGGTTTTGCCTTTGTAATACAATCGTTTAATAAACAATTAAAATATTAGAAACAAAAAATGGCAGATTAACCATTGTGAAAAACAAAACTCGAAACCGACCACGAACCAATAGTTATACCTCCTGATTGCGCTGAGCGCCGCCGCCGACCGGCCGCGCGGCCGTTGACCCACGTGCTTTTTAATCAGCTGATATGTTGATAACTTATTCTTAATAACAATAAGCTTTACCCAACAAGTTATTCAAATTTTCCCTTTATACTTTTACGGGCTTAGGACCGTCATAAATACCTACGTTTTTAGCTGCAATTTACTGAACACGAAATTAAATAAAAACAAGTTTATCGTTTAAGAAAAATAATTTTCTGAATTAGATACCTAAAAAAGTATTTGTGGGGTAATTCTAAAATTTGATTCAACTTATTTACAATAATTTTAATTAACTAAACTACTTTTAAATGTTCACTATTTACAAAAGTACGAGTAGGTAGGTACTTACACTTCCCGGTAACGGAGTAACTGTTCGAAGTGCAAGCCACTGCGTTGTATAACAATCGAGCACGTTTTAATTGGTTGTATTTCAATTTTAGTAAGGTGTCTCTGTCACTTCTTACGATATTAAAAGCGTCCACTATCGCAGTTATTAACGCGTCGCGAGTTTCGTGTTCCTCACGATACACTAGGCGCTTGAGCTCCGACCAGCGACCACAAATAAAAGTCCAAAAAGTCCGGAATAATGATTTGTAACATTTCAGGTAGGTTCCACTTGTCCTGTCACGAAATGCGGCCCAATGAGGTGGCCAATAATTACCGGGCCCACACATTAACACATAAAACGCACTTGATGCGCACACTCGCGAATAACATGTGGGTTATTCAAAGCCCAAAAATGTTCGTTACGCTGGTTGAGTCCAACTCGCGTAAAAGTTGCTTCATTCGTCCACAAAATGTTCGTATTTTGATTGTCCATCAACCAACCATCAAGGTTCATAACCCCACGAAGACGGAGCGACTCCAAGTGTTGCGGCTCCGCGTAAAGTCGCCGGGCCAGTTGCACCATAGCGACGTTCTCCAAATTGCAATAACTGTAATGGCGATCCATTGCACGATAAGATAACACGTGCTGCGCGTACGACAATCGCGGAAAAACTAAGTAATAAGTATTACATTATACAATAATAATACAATAGGTAGCCAGCGCGCGGCGTCGGCGTCGTCGTTTGTAATTGATGCGCGCAGGCTAGTTTATGTCGTATCGCTACACGCGAGAGCTTATTTTGCTTTGAACATTTATAAATCGGTCTTTCCTTTGTCGGCTTCGTGGCTGTGTTTTGTATTGTTGCGTGAAAACTAGTTTATGCCGTATCACCACGAACGAGAGCTTATTTTACTTTGAACATTTATGCATCTTGTCTTTCGGCGGCGGGCGGCGCGTGCTATTCGAATAGTACCTACAAGGTACGTCTAGTGTTACTATTGATTCTCATGTTTTCGAGTTGATGAATATTTTTTTAATTATTTTAAAACAAAAACATATTTATTTTTTTACTTTTACTCTATGCTTCGAAAGTACTCCTTATGGCAAGTTGTTCTGCCGCGGGAAAACAACCATTAAAATTTCAGGCTGTATAAAGCCCATATTGTGTGAGAACTATGTGTTAAAAAGCTATCGTTCACTGGAAACCTACGTCCTTTCTTGACCTGAATGTGCCCTGGCGGTTGAGAGTATGTCATGCTCACTCAAATGTCTCGCTGATGGTGGCGCGTGTGTCGGATCATTTAGTTCCCTTCAAAATGGTTGAGTTGAATGGTGCTGATCTATGCGTCATGTTCGTGAACGGGCGCTGTCAGTGTGACTGGTCATCTCTTAGTTGCCACGGCTTATTTGAATTAATTATTTTTATTTTTTTAATTGTCTTTTTTGTTTTTACTGTGGACACTTTTAATGTGCACATCTTGCTACATCGTTCTCACATAGTGTACCATCTCAACATGAATGATGTAACCAAGATTTTGTAACAATTTGCTGATTTAAAAGAGTGTCCATGGAGTTTCTTGCCCGTTCTTCTCCATAGAGATCTACGATAGGGAATGGGCAACTACAGTACTTTCACAGTTTTTATGCCTTGTGACTGGGACTGTAGCTACATTTAATTGTTATCTTTGTTTCGACAATTCAAAAGTGCCTGTAACTGGCCTACTTGAAATAAATGCTTTGATTTGATTTGACTATAATATTTTTTCAAACACATAATGGCTACCTCTAACCGTTGCGAAGTTGCAGCCCTTTAAATTTTAGGGGTGATACAAATTTCAACGCCCCTCAATAACAAAGAATAGTAGTAAAAATCAAAATGCTGCTATGCGTTCTAGTTTCCGAGATACGATAGGGGGAGGGGGGGAGAGCGGGGAGTTTTTAAAAATGATTTTGACCAACTCTGGGCCACTTTTTATGAATCTGAAAAAAAAATGTTCAAAGTCTCTTAACTTCCGAGATCCGCCGCCTAAAGGGGGGCAATTTTGAAAAATGGTTTTTACTTTTCCGAGCCTCTATACGAATCCGTAAAAAACAGAACACGGGTCTCTTAGTTTCCGAGATACCATAGGGAGGGGGGAGGGGCAAAAAGGGGGTGTACGAGCACTTGCTTGCTAATACAATTGATAAGTTTCGATGGAAGAAAAATATTCTTGCTGATTTCTTGATAAAATATTTATTAATTGTAACAAAGGTGTTTACAATAAAACGGGCGAAAGTGTACTCAATTTTAATTCAATATTCACTTAACAATAAGTTGAAAATGCTTATGCTAGCGACCTAAATAAATGTGCGATGTAATCGTACATATTCCCGGACGAGCTAGGAAGGATGAGGAGGAACTTGATTTACAAAATTGAATAAAATTTTAAAAATTACATGATAATAGAAACAGATTAAAACTTGTGTTTTTAAATCTAAGGGGAAGTTCCTATATGTACGCGAGGGTTGCGAGGAACATGGACGCGCACGCTGTCGAGGTATCCACTTGTTTCACTTGTAACGCTGCTGCAGGGCGGCGCGGCAGGCAATGGTCTTGATGTTCTTGACTCCTCAGCGACGGACGGTGGCGGTGATAACGGAACTCGCCATCTACAGTGTGTACGGCGAGGTAAAATAATGATTACAGCGATGCCCATTATCCCATATAAAGTGTAGATCATAACGTAGTGATGAATATCGTGATTAGATAGATCATCAGGTAACATCACTTCAGCCTTTTTCATAGACTGTATCCTTTTGTCTACTTCATCGATTTCTTGTTCTAAATCTTGAGTTTTGTTCTCCAAAACTAGTTTAGGTATGCTGATATTGATGATGTGGTTAATAGGGGCAATCACTGGTGCATACATCTCTGGTTTGGTCCTCATTTCACTGAGGTAAGGTTTGTGTGAATATAAGGTAAAGTTGTCCGTTTTGATAATGCATCCCTGACCTATATTCAATAGTCCGGCTTGTGTCAACTGGTGTGCGGTTGCTTGATCGCCGCATATTGTTCGAACTTGACACCTATCACAACAAAAGTAAAAATAACTATTCAATGTGTAGGTTTCTTGCCAATTATCTTTACAGGAACTTGATATGGTTTTGCAGTCCGAATTTTCTGTTTCACAGAAGTTCTTGTCGCCTTTAATTTGATATATGGGCCTTAAGATGTGGCAGTAATAAACTCCCGATACAGTAAGACATGATCTCAAGTCTTCTTCTGACATGTTAATATAGGTATCTTTCTTCATGTTGATAGAAATGTACTCGGATACTGAGATGATACTGATCATATCATTTCGGCTTGTTGTCTTGGGGATCGGAATTATCTTGAGGATCTCGTATGAATCTCGACTAATAAGAGGTAGTTTGATCTCAAAAATGATTATGTCCTCCAGAAGTCTTGTGTTTATTTCTAGCAGATCGTATATCTTCCGAAGGTCCGAGTGTATGTTGTCAATCGGTAGGGAGACGTCCTTGGGTAACTTGCTAGAAATTGTGCTTAACTCGTTGATGAGTTGTTCAGGTGTAATCAAGTGTAAGTTGAAACGACCATTGTAAATATCTGTGACAGTGTCTAATAACATATTCTGAATGCTCTTCAAATTGTACATCATATTACTTGCTATAATAGCTCCCATGTTGAAGTCATTAATAACACTGTTTGATTGAATGTTGTTCTTCAGTTGGTCCATTGCTTCGTCTAGCTTGTTCATGTGACGATTTATCAGTTTTAGTTGTTGGTTCATATCACGCTCTGTACGCTTGAGAAGATTGTTTTCTGCTTCCATGAGTGAAGTCTGATTTCTCCAAAGGGAAACTATATGTTTCTCGTTCTCTCGAATGAGTGAAATATCCTTGCGATATTGTTCAGCAAAGCTTTCGTCGAGCACTCCAAACAAGCTGTTTGCGATATATCCCACGCCGTTGATAAGGCCTCGGCGCTGACGCAGTGACCCAGGTCGCGTGCCGGAGTGTTGACTCAGTAATACTTGATTGTAGTGCTCAAGTTCCGAGAACGCGTGACGTAACTGGAGTACGATTACAGTGAACTTGATCTTGTATGGAATCACATGTTTGTTTGAGCGATTGAATGTATTTATTGTATGTTGTAGTCGATTGCCAATATGAATCCATGCTGTAGTAAACCACAAGTTTCCAATCATCTCTGATTAACATCATGTTTGATACTTTGTCAAAATACAAACTTTGATTTGTTTGGAATGGGGTTACTTTCAAGTTACATTCTGAACTTGTGATGAACGTGAAGAATAACATCAGAGTAGTGACCAGGGCTGTGAAGTTAAACTTGGTTTTGGTTGACCTCCTTGTTGAGGGTTCTTTGACTTGTTGGTCATCCACTTCTTGCTGTTTGTCTCGTACCGTGTCGCACTGTGAGGCGACTTCTTTATGTTCTAAAAGTACTGATACCTTTAAAACGGGACGTTTCATAATGCCGCTTTTTGTTTTTAAGGTCACGACACGTACGTGACCATCCTTGCCTGGATGTAGTTCTACGACTTTTCCCATCATCCACTTGCCGGCTGGCAGGTTGTCGTCGTGGATGAGAACTACATCATCCAACTTGATATTGGATTGAGTCTGCCTCCATTTGCTTCTCACATTTAATTGAGCGAGATACTCAGTGCGCCACCTTTTCCACAGATCTTGTAATATTTTCTGTATTAGCTGCCAGCGCGTGCGCAAATCTCTTTCAGTCTCAACTAACGTTAACGTAGGTCCACCAGTTAAAAAATGAGAAGGTGTCAAGAAATCTAAGTCTTCAGGATCTTCTGAGATTGCACACAACGGTCTTGAGTTAAGACAGGCTTCAATTTGTGTTAAAAGTGTAGTGAACTCTTCATATGTTAGTTTTTGTTCACCGATCACTCTCTTGAGGTGCAGCTTGAAACTTTTCACGGCAGCTTCCCACAAGCCTCCTGCTGATGGCCATGAAGGAGCGTTAAAATGCCATTTGATATCCATATCTGCTATCTCAGACAATAGTTGGTCATCAATAATTTCTTGCAGTTCTTGATACTCCTTTTGTAGAACCTTACTGGCTCCTACAAAGTTACGGCCGTTGTCACTATACAAGTGACAAGGGGTGCCTCTTCTTGCCGCCATCCTGCGTAATGCGGCGATAAAAGATGACGTTGTGAGGTCGGAGACTAGTTCCAAATGCACGGCTTTTGTCACCATGCAGACAAATACTGACACATATCCTTTGGTGGTCTTGACACCACGGCCCTTGTTGGTTTTAATATAGACATGGCCAGTGAAATCAACGCCGGTATGCATAAAGGGACGAGATGGATTGATTCTTGCTGCAGGTAAGTCTCCCATTAGGGGCTGTAGTTTCTTAGGATTTTGTTTTCTACAGGTAACACATTCACGTAGTTGTTTTTTCGTTGCATTGTTTCCCCCGATAATCCAATATTTTTGCCTGATGCATGCCAAAGTAATTCGAGCTCCACCATGATACGTGAGTTTATGTGCGTGGCCTATTATTAATTCCGTCAGACGATGCTGATGAGGTAAAATTATAGGGTGTTTAAGATCAGGATTGATCGTAGCATGATGCAGTCTTCCACCCACACGAAGTATTCCTTCTTCGTCTACAAACGGATTTAAATTCAAGATCTTGCTTGTAGTGGACACTCGGTTGGTTTTCTTTAGGTCAAGTATTTCTTGCTGAAACTCTACTTGCTGAACTTCTTTGATTATTACGGCCTTTGCTTTGCGAAGCTCCGATATGGTTAAGTAGAGTTTTGTTGGCCTTTCTGCTTTACGGATCAGCAAGCGTCGCAACCATGCCAGTACGTGTACAGCCATTGTAAATGAGCTCACTCTGCTAAGGAGTTTATGGACGACGCTGTTGCCTTTTGTCGTGTCTTGTGTTACAGTATTTACATGCTTGTTAAGGGCTTCTTCTTCAGGGAAATATGTTTCGGGACTTGTTCGGTTGTCCGGCGTACAGTGAGGTAGCCAGGCAGGTCCATTCCACCACAGATCATGTTCTTTTAGCTTCAGACTTGTTAATCCTCTGCTAGCGCAATCTGCGGGATTCTCCGCCGACTTAACATATCGCCAGCATCCAGAAGGCATCTCCTTGGTTATTTGTCGCACCCTGTTGGCAACAAACACTCTCCAGCGGTCGGGTTCTCCTTGTATCCATCCCAGAACCGCCATGGAATCGGTCCACCCGTGAACTTTGATGTCGTGGCCGATGAAACTTGCCTTCACTTTAGCCATTACTTTAGAAAGCAGATGTGCACCACTTAATTCCAATTTGGGCAAAGTAATATTTTTGTTATTAGGTACCAATCTTGATTTCCCAACCAGTAAAGTTATTGTCGTCTGACCTAGATTTGTTATTTTGCAATATACGACACATGCATATGCCTTCTGCGATGCGTCACAAAATCCATGTAACTCGATATTATTTCCGGCCGTGTCAGTACCTATCCATCGAGGTATGTGACATCGATTTATGTTGTGCATATCTTGTTTAATTTTTGTCCATTCTCGGTTAATTTGCTCTGGAATTTTGTCATCCCATTGCATGTTCTTCTCTTTCCAGATGTCTTGAAACAGTACTTTCATCTTGGTAGAAACTGGAGTGAGCCATCCGAGAGGGTCAAAGAGTTTGGATATCTCAGACAGTAGTTTTCGCTTCGTAGGATGCGTGTCAGTAGTATCGTCAATCCTTGATTGAAATGTGAAAATATCTTGTCCAGAATTCCAGTGAAGGCCCAATGTTTTCGTTGACTCAGCTTGTTTGAAGTCATAACGTTCTTGATCGAAACCCTTGTCGGTGGTTTCTTGTAATTCTTGATAATTAGACCTCCATTTTCGTAAATTGAAACCACCCGTCTTGAGAAGTAGTTTCAAATCTTGCTTTAATTGTTTTGCTGACTCGACAGAATCGGAACCGTGTAGCAAATCATCCATGTAAAAACATTCTTCGACGACTCGAGCTGCATTTGGGTAATTAGATCTCTCGTCATTAGCTAACTGCCTGAGAGTCATCATTGCCAAAAACGGAGCGGCCTTGGTGCCATAGGTGACCGTAGTTAGTTGATACTCTTGTACAAATTGATCAGGAGAATCTCGCCAAACTATTTTTTGTAAGTTTTGTTCGTCTTCATGTGCCCAAATTTGGCGAAACATTTTTTCAATGTCTGCGATAAAGGCTACGCGATGTTGTCTCCACTTCAGTATTAGGGTCATAAGATCCTTTTGAAGATTGGGTCCTGTATGCATGCAGTCGTTTAAACTAGTCCCAGTAGAAGTTTTTGATGATGCGTTGAATACTACTCGGAGTGACGTAGTTGTTGACTCGTTACGTAGTACGCAGTGATGCGGCAGAAAATACTCAAGTTTCTTGTTGCTATGTGCCCGTTTCATATGACCGAGCGATAAGTACTCATCAATGAATGCCTTATATTGTTGTGCCGTAGACTTGTTTCTGGTGAGCTTTCTTTCTATCTGATACAACTGAGCAACAGCCTTAGGTTTGGATTCTCCAATTTCCTTGTTGAAATTAGACTTTAGTGGCAGTCTCACTTGATATCTTCCGTCTTCCAACCTTGTTGTGGTCGATGCGTAAAATTTGGTACATTCATCTTCTTCATATGAAGTTTGGGTGTCTTCAGGTATATCTTCTATCTCCCAAAAATGTTGAATGTCTTGAATGTTGTTAAGGACTAGGTTACATTGTAGACTTTGTACCTCGCCGAACAAAATCCACCCAATGCGTGTTTCCTGAGCAACATAACCACTTGAATCCTCTCGATGAACATTGTTCATAATAATCTTAGCGTATATATCCGCACCCAATAATATGTCAACTGGGTTGCTTATATAGAACTGTGGATCAGCCAGTCCAATTTGTTTTAAAAATGCCCATGATGGCTTAGAAAATGTTGAGTTAGGCAGGTTTCTTGTTAGGCTCTTCATTATGAGAACCTTAGTGTTAAACTTGTAATTGTCGTCCAATGAGGTACAGTTGATACTCAACATTCCCTTGCATGTCTTATCATTCATGCCGACTCCTGTAATAACTCCCTTACATTTCTGTCGGGGCAGCCCTAGCTGTTGCGCTGCGTTTTCGGTGATCAGCGAAATTTGCGACCCTTGGTCGATGAGGGCTCGCATTGCTCTTTGTATTCCATCAGCTCCTGACACCTTGATAATTGCAGTTGCTAAAAGAACTGTCGACGCAAGCCTTTGCTGTGCAACGTGAGCCACGTGACTTGATTCTTGCTCAGGCAGCACGGAGCTAGAAACGTTATGTGACGTTGTGCTAGCGTTTGTAAACACATCGTGTAACAACGTATTATGTTGCCCTTTGCATTTCTGGCAACGTCTACTTGACGTGCATTTTTTTTCGTTGTGATTGTACAAGCAATTTGTACAAAAGTTAAGTTGAGTAATTGTTTTTCTTTTCAGCTCGGGTGCCATTGCCTTGAATTCCTTGCAGAAATATATGCCATGATGATCGTTGCATACTGGACAAATGATGGATGTCGTCTTCTGTGACGTAGCCTTGTTGCTGACGTAGTACTGTTTGCCATGATTCGATCTTGAGTTCCCTGAACTTGACGGGATATTGGTAGATTTTTGTGTCGCATCTTGTTTGCGACGTGCAGACTCCATCGTGGTGAACTTGTTTTCCAGAAAATCTAAATACTCTTTCAAAGACGGCAGTTCTCTTGGCTGTTTAATTGATGTAAAATATTCATTTAGAGTTTCCGAATCCATTTTTTGAGTGAGCAGGTGTACTATTATTGGATCCCAAGTGTCAATGTTGACGCCTAAATTCTTGATACCGTTGAGACACTCTGTCGCTACGTCATGAATACGTTTGACGTGATTTGATGTCGCTTGTTGCATGACTGGGATATTCATCAAGGTGTTCATATGAGTGGAGAATATGAGTTTCTTGTTGTTATAACGGTGGTTCAATATTTCCCAACAAGTGATGTAATTATCCGAACTAATCGGAAGATGTTGTATCAGGCGTTCTGGTTCACCCTTAATCTTGCTTTTCAGGAACTGCATTTTCTGCGCAGCAGACAAATATGGGTTACCGTGAATTGCCTCGGTGAACAAGTCCTTAAATGATACCCAGTTCTGGTAATTCCCGTTAAATATAGGAATATCCAGTTGCGGCGTAGACTTTTCTCGATGTGATACAGACCATAATTTACGATTAATTTCTTTCTTGATTTTAAAACACATTTGCTCATGTTGCGTATATGAAGCCTCATAATTTTCGTCTGTTTCATCGAATTCGCTGTCTATTTTCCAATGGAGATCATCGATAGCTTTCCAACGTGTTTCTAGAGTTTTCAAAATGTCTTCAAACTCCCATTTTTCTTCTACGACTGACAGATCAATATTTGTTACTAAACGAACAAAGGCTTTGAAGTTGCTAGCTTGTTTACGCAACTTTTCATCAAACTTGCTATCAGTTCCCCGAGTAGTATACTCCGGAGTTGGCATTGGACTCAACGGGGTAGATCTGCCCTCCGCGGCCGCGGCACTTGGTTGCTGACGGCTAAACAGAGCTGGCTTGATCAAACCGGCTCTCTGAATCGACTCTCTAACCTCCAAGTAGAAAGCCTTGGTTTCTTCATAGTGGTTGCCGATAAAATAGTCATGCGTTTTGTCTTCGTACATGCACAGCATATCATGATTTTTCTGAAACTCATTCCAATAGCTGTTTAGAGTTTCAATTCTTTTCTTGATGTATTCTGAAGTTTTGCGATCTTGACCATCTTTCTTAAAATTGGTCCAAAGTTGTCGCATGCCACTGAGGGCAATATGTTGCTTTTGAATTAATTCTTCCATCTTGATACTTGATAAACAGGAAATTCAAATAAATTTATTGATATTCCCTGCTGACTTGCGGAGTACTATCGCCGTCAACTTGCTTGATACTTGCTGTAGATCGATCTTTGTTTTGGATTGCTAGCTAGCTTCACTTGATGTACTTGCTGAGGCCTTGATGCCAAATGGTTACTTGATGTTTGCCTTGATGCTTTTTGTATTCTTAGACTGCTGTCTCATGTCACTTGTTCCGTTTGAGCGCCCTGATATCTTCTCGTGCGATCTTATGCGCCTTCTCAATTCGTGTCGGTGAGACCCGCTTGTGGGAGGCCGACTGAACCGATTCGCAACCACACGAGAAAATATTACTCACAACTCTTGAGCTCGAAGGACCATATGTACGAGCACTTGCTTGCTAATACAATTGATAAGTTTCGATGGAAGAAAAATATTCTTGCTGATTTCTTGATAAAATATTTATTAATTGTAACAAAGGTGTTTACAATAAAACGGGCGAAAGTGTACTCAATTTTAATTCAATATTCACTTAACAATAAGTTGAAAATGCTTATGCTAGCGACCTAAATAAATGTGCGATGTAATACAGGGGGGGTTTGGCAGTTTTTCCCTACTGGTGAGAGTTACTTGTTTACGAATCTGTCAAAATCCCTTCTCCTGCACCATCTGGGAGAACAATTATGTCAGTGAGTCAGTCAGTGAGTCAGTGGTAATTGAGCTTTAAATAGTGTAAAAAATAAAAAATATTGAACTTGGCTCTCATTTCACATTTATGTTTTTGATAGGATTTAATTTAATGTATTCTCTTCTCTTTAGCATTTAAATAAAAGCTTTAAATGAGTTTTTATTGGCTGAAAACATTTCTTTGAATTAATAAACAATATCCTAACTTCCTAACTAATATTGAAAATGCGAAAGTAAGTTTGTTTGTTGCCTTTTCACGCCTAAACCACTGAACCGAAATCTTGCTCCTGAAATTTTGCATATACGTTGTCAGGTGTACAGAAATGGACATAGGGTACCTTTCATCCCGAAAAACAGTACTGTTCTCGAGGAAAAAAAATAAAAATGTTCTTATGATAAGATGGCGCCACATGACGGCTAATCATGATTGAATTATATTATTACAAGCAGAGCAGATGATTACAACCTGAATTGGTTGTCAAATTCTAAATGAATGCGAGCGAAGCCGCGGGCAAAAGCTAGTAAATAAATAACATGACACGTAGATATCCAGTTGTCTTGAAAAGCTTAGATGATGTCAACGTGTTTTAATGATGATCTATTCAATGACTTGTTATTCAAATGATTGCCATCTTAAAATTGAATATCGCTCATTTAGTAACAGAGTATGAAGTCGTCGTAAAAAAAATAGCATAGCTAGTTACATGAGCGCCCGCGGACGCTGGAAGTTACCGTGTGATATGTTAAGTGCGGCTTCCGCAGCACGGACGGGCACGCGCTGCGCCCGCCCGGCCCCTTCACGCGCCACGAGCGGTACCTCAACGGGCTCGACGAGTACGAGTGCAGCGTGCGCCGCAACGTGCCGCTCGCGCAGTCGGGCGTGTTCGCGGCCGAGCGGCTCGACGGCGCGCACACCGTGCTGGACTTCCGCGCGCTGCTGCCCGGCTCCGTGGTGGCCGTGCGCGTGTCGCCGCGCGCGCCGCACCGCGCCGCGCTGGCCGCGCTGCAGCGCCACGTGGACGCGCTGCACGCCGCGCCGCGCGCCGACCCGCTGGGCCTGGCGCCCGCGCTGCGCGACCTGGAGCTGGCCGACTTCAACGCGCTGCTGTTCCGCTGCGACGCCGAGGAGCGCGAGGCGGGCGGCGGCGGCGTGTACGACGTGCCGGGCGCCGGCCCGCTGCCCTACGCGGGCCTGCAGGGCGCCGCCTCGCTGCTGGCGCAGGTGGCGCCGGCCGACGACCTGGGCCACGCGCTGTGCGACAACCTGCGCGCCGGCGACTGGCTGGTGGAGTACACGTGGCGCCGCCTGGAGCGCGAGCCGCGCCTGGCGGCCGCGGCGGCGCGCTACCGCGAGTTGCTGCAGCCGCTGACGGCGCTGCCGCGCTTCCTGGTGCCGACGTACTACGAGGCGCTGCTGCTGGGCCTGTACCGCGGCGTGGCGCGCGCGGCGCTGGCGCGGCTGTCGGGCTGGGCGCGCGGCGCGTCGTTCCCGCGCGCGCTGGCGCTGACGAGCGTGCAGCTGCTGGGCGCGCTGACGTCGGCGCCGCTGCCGCCCTTCTCGCCCGCGCTGGCGCCGCCGCGGCCGGCGCGCGCGCTCACCATGTCGGCGGGGTTGCCGCACTTCGCGGTGGGCTACATGCGCTGCTGGGGCCGCGACACCTTCATCGCGCTGCGCGGCCTGCTGCTGCTGACGGGCCGTTACCAGGTGCGTGCGGCGACACTGCTCGGGTGAGCTCGGGTGTGCTCGGCTCGACTGACGGTTGGTGTCGATTGCAGGACGCGCGCTTCCACATCCTCGGCTTCGCGGCGTGCCTGCGCCACGGCCTCATCCCGAACCTGCTGGACGGCGGACGTAACGCTCGGTTCAACTGTCGCGACGCCGTCTGGTGGTGGCTTCAGAGCATAAAGCAGGTAAATAACGTCTCTCGTCGAAGCCTACCACGGATCGCCCGGTGACCATAGTGTGGTAACGGTACTGTTTGTCGGTGCGCAGTACTGCACCGAGGCGCCGCAGGGTGCCGCGCTGCTGTCGGAGCCGGTAGCGCGCCTGTTCCCGAAGGACGACGCCGAGCCCGCGCCGCCCGGCGCCGCCGACCAGCCGCTGCACGACGTCATGCAGGAGGCGCTGGACGTGCACTTCCAGGTGAGTCGCGTGACGTCACGCTCGTCGCTGTCAGGGAGTGAGCGAACGGCCTCTCACCGAGTGCGTCCGCAGGGCCTCGTGTTCCGCGAGCGCAACGCTGGCCGCGCCATCGACGCGCACATGTCCGACAAGGGCTTCAACGTGCAGATCGGCGTCGACCCCGAGACCGGATTCCCGTTCGGCGGCAACGACGCCAACTGCGGCACGTGGATGGACAAAATGGGCTCATCCGAGCCCGCCGGCAACCGCGGCAAGCCCGCTACGCCGCGCGACGGCAGCGCCGTGGAGTTGGTGGGCCTGGCCTACAGCGTTGTGGCCTGGCTGGCGGCCCAGCACCGGGCCGCTCGCTACCCCTACCCCGGCGTCGTGCGGCGCCACCGCGACGGCAGCCTGACCTCGTGGAGCTACGCGCAGTGGGCCGAGCGCATCAAGCAGAACTTCGAGCGCTACTTCTGGGTCCCAGCCGCGCCCTCGGCCGCCGACCTGCGCCCCGACCTTGTGCACCGCCGCGCCATCTACAAGGACAGCCATGGCGCCTCGCGGCCCTGGGCCGACTACCAGCTGCGCTGCAACTTTCCCATCGCCATGGCCGTGGCGCCCGAGCTGTTCGAGCCCAAGCACGCCTGGCAGGCGTTGGACGCCGTGGAGCGCCATCTGCTGGGCCCGCTCGGCGTCAAGACGCTTGACCCGGCCGACTGGGCCTACCGCGGCGACTACGACAACTCCAACAACGGAGACGATCCCAGCGTGGCGCACGGCTTCAACTACCACCAGGGGCCCGAGTGGCTGTGGCCGCTCGGCTTCTACATCCGCGCGCGCCTGGCCTTTGCGCACGACTGCGGCCGCCACGCGCGCACCGTGGCCGCGGCCTACGCCACGCTCGCGCCGCTGCTGGCCGAGCTGCGCACGTCGGCCTGGCGCGGCCTGCCCGAGCTCAGCAACGCGGGCGGCGCCTACTGCGCCGACTCGTGCCGCACGCAGGCCTGGAGCGCCGCCGTCGTGCTGGAGGCGCTGCACGAGCTCGAGCTCGCCCGCCGCGCGCGCCCTCTGCCGACCGACTGACGCCCGCGTCGCCTGCGCCACGCGCGCGCCGGGCCCGCGCCGCGCCGCCTCTACAGCGTGCCCTACGAGCGGCCCGCGCCGCGCCGTCCCCTCGCCGCGCTGCGCCGCCTGCTGCGCCGCGCGCGCCCGGCCGAGCGCCTCGAGCGCTCCATCTACAACCTGCTGGGCCGCCGCGCCGGCGAGCTCAGCACGGTGGTTTACAGCGACCGCTACTTCCGCTACGGCTTGCCGCTGGCGGCGCGGCCCGCGCCCCTGCGGCGCCTCGTGGCCGACGAGCTGGGCGGCGCGCACACGGAGCGGCGCGCGCCCGGCCGCGGCGCGCACGTCATGCCGCTGCGCAGCGCGCCCCGCCCCGCGCCGCGCGCCGGCCTGCTGCAGGGCGAGGCCGCGCGCGCGCCGGCGCCGCGCTACGGGCGGCCGCGCCCCGCCCGCGCGCCCGCGCCGCGCCTGCTGCGCGTGCAGGACGAGGCGCGCTTCGAGGAGGGCCCGGCGCCCGCGGCGCGGCCGCTGCGGCGCGCGCTGGACTACCGGCAGACAGCGGGCGGCGTGGCGCCGCGCCTGGCGCCGCCGGGCCCGCCGCGCCGCGCCGCGTCTCCGCCGCGCGACTCGTCGAGCGAGGAGTCCGCGCCGCGGCCGCAGTTCGCGCTGGACGCGGCGTCGCTGCGCTCGGTACGCTCGCGCCGCTCGGGGTCGCTCGGCGGGCTGTCGAAGGCGTCGCCGCGCGCGAGCCGCAACCTGGCGCCGGCGCAGGAGGAGGGCGACAAGGCGAGCTCGATGGCGCTGGCGCGCAAGGTTCTGAACACGGAGCGCTTCAACAACGGCGCGCAGGCGGTGCTGTACCGGCGCGGGTCGCGCGGGTCGCGCGGGTCTCGCGGGTCGCGTGGGTCGCGGCGCCTGCGCTCTACGATACGCGCGATGCTCGCGTTCAGCGGTCTGTTCTATGCACTCTCGTTCCTCGCGTTCTACTTCCTGAGCCTGCCGTAGGGCGCGAGTCGACGATGCTATTTTTATTATTTGAGTGCCATAATAATAATGTTATGTGTATGGGTAGATTACTGTTTTTATGGGTGGGTAGTTAATAGTTGTCCTGCCCGTTTAGTGCGGCCATAATTCTGTTATACAAAGTTTTGTATTTTTTAAATTTTATGAAACGATTTTTCAATTAGCATATTTGTGATAATCTATGTAACACAGTTTTATTTTACTGAAATGAAATCCCAAAAGTGATGTTTTTGTGTTGAAACGAGGTTGTTAGTAATAAGAAAAATACTACCTCTAAGCACAAATATAAATAATTGATATTATGAAATCGTAAATTATTTTGCTTGTTTATTTATATAAGAATATTATGTATCTTCATAGTAATATAAAATATAACGTTTATAATACAATGTGTGTTTGATTTTATCCGAAAGTTTGTCTATTTTTTTTTTTGGGACGTCAAAGTGCTTGCTATACAACGTGTAACGGAAAGGGTATTACTATCCTTAACCACTAAAGATTACAGCTATATACACACATCAAAAGTGTCTAGGGATCAACATATATTTTTGCAATAACTTTTCTCCTGATTGATATTAATTAAAATTTTCTTTAAGGATTCATCAAATAAAGTGTTTTCGTTTGTCACAGTAACGATAAACCAAGTCACCTTTGCATTAATAAAGAAATTTGCCATTTTCCTAATAAAGGGATTTTTGACATTTGAATCACTAACACAAAAGTTCGAAAAAAAGACTGAAATAACAGTTTTCTTTAAAATTTTATTGGGTAACTTAAACAATTAATAATCCGTGTTTCTACCGCGAACACTAACAACACAAGAACATCGGTTTGGCATACTCAAAATGAGTTCATCCAAATCACGCTGTGGAATGGCCGCCCATGTTCGTTGCAACAACAAAAAAAGGTCTTCTTGCGACTGGATACCCTCCATATTCGGCAGAGCTCTTCTCTGTAGCATATCCCATGCATGCTCAATCGGATTCAAGTCTGGCGACTGAGCAGGCCAGGGCAGGACATTGATGTTAGCTGCGGCGAGAGTCTGTCTTACAACTCTTGCGGTGTGCGGTCGTGCATTATCATGCATTAACTGAAATAAGGGACCGATTTGCACTTGTAGAGGAACGATGACGTCTGATACAATCGTCTCAGCATAAATTTGAGCGTTGAGGTTGCCTCTGATCCAAATCAACTCAGTTCTTCCGCCGATCCAAATACCCGCCCATACCATGATGGTTCCACCACTATAAGGATGGACTTCCTGGCAGGATTTTAATCGCTGTTGGCGTCCAGGGGTTCTCCAGTGTCGTATACGTCTTGTATCCGGTCTCATACCAAAACGAGACTCATCAGAAAAGCACACGAAACGCCATTGTTCTTCTGCCCAATTTCTGTGTTCAAGAGCCCATTGATATCGTATCCTACGATTGTGCATTGCTATAGGTGGTACCCGTAGCGATCTTCGGGAATGAAGGTTCACTTCATGCAAGCGGTTTCTGACTGTTTGGTCGCTAATTAAGTTCCCTGAAGAGTGATGAAGCCTCACGGCTAACATCATGGCGGTTATTGTTGGAGCTCTTCGAGTTAAGATTTGAATGTATCGGTCTTGTCTCCGTGTGGTGCAGCGATACCGTCCTCCATGGCGCTCAGCCACGGTACCAGTGCTTCGGTAACGTGTCCAAAGTCGACTGATAACACTCTGACTTGTATTCAGAGCTAAAGCCACAGTACGTTGCCGGGAACCAGCTTCTATCATTCCCACGGCTCTGAGCATTTCTTCCCTGCTTAAATGACGTCGCCGCTCCATAATAACGTTGGTTTTAATCAGTAGTAGGGAAACAGTAGCACTAATAATGTCTTCAATGCGTTGTATGTTTTTATAGGGAAAATATTGACAGCTGATTTTCATCTTTTACTCGAATTTGATTCACAGTTCCTGATTCAAATTATGAAATGCACCAAAAAGGATCCATATAAATTTATAAAATCATAAATTTATTACAAAGCCACATCTCAATCTCAAGAAATCCACATAAAAATGCTTGATCCCTAGACACTTTTGATGTGTGTAGAATCACTATACAAAGTTTCAGCTCAAAATAAAATACTCACAAAATGGATACCAAATTTTCGGTTTCTTATGTTTCTGAAATTCAAATCATAAAAACGTGTCACCACACTACGGGGGTCAATAACTTTCCACATTACTTGCCAATATCACTCTCTCTCTGTCTAATAAATAAATCAAATCTCTTCCGTAATTCTGCGCGCCTAGTACCATACTGTTTAGTAGCCTAGCAGGCGGTGTCTTTGTCGGCGCGAACTGACGAAATCAAACAAGCCGCCGCGCGCGCCGGCCGCGCGCTGCGCCGCCGAGTGTACCTACTTGACCGTGATGTAAAAATGAATAATAATGCGTAATTTAATTATTGATTTACAATTACCGTTTACTCGCTAATATCAAGCCAGAAATTTCACGTAAAAACTGAGATACTTAATAGAAGCTACGTAATAAAAAATCGAAACAAAGTTTAGGTAGGTTAGCTAGTTTCATCCTATTATTTAATAAAGAGTACACAGTAAAATCTTACAGCTTTGCTTAATTTAGTAAATTAACTTACATTTTTAAATGTGGGGTTCGATGTGGTGTCCATGGTATTGTATGCACAAGGCCGCTCGCTTGTTCATGAACTCATTCCGCACTTTCATTTGGTCCACTGTATCACACGGCACTGCGTACACTACGTTTTAATGTAACACCACAAAAAAAGTCTAACGGGGTAAGGTCTGGGGTTGTAAGGGCCATTGTTGTCCACTGCTGAACATAGGCCTCCCCAATCGATTTCCAACGTGTCCGGTCCAATGCCACCTGCATCCAGCGACTCCCTGCAACTCTAGCAATGTCGTCAGTCCATCTGGCAGGTGGCCGGAACAGGCTGCGTTTTCCAATGCGTGATCTCCACTCCAGCACGGACGGACGGGCGGACGGTTCTACTACCACGCCCGGTCCATTGCGGAAAGCGCGAAACAAACAACGAAAACAATAACAACAATTAGAACTTATGCGCGTATCACACGGATGGGAATGATGTGCACCACACGCGGAGTAGTCGACGACTGACGAGCAAATAAATTATTAACAATAATGCAGGTGGTTTACGTCGTATATTACCAATCGCAGTCAGAGGGTTGTAATCAATGGTCACCAATCTAACATCGCACAGGTGACCTCTGGTGTGCCTCAAGGCTCTATACTTGGTCCCCTTCTGTTTATTTTATATATAAATGACATCAGCCAATGCTTTCGCAATACCAAGTTTTTATTATATGCCGACGACCTCAAGGTATATAGAGCCATACGACAATCAAGTGATTGCCTTCTGCTGCAGCAAGATTTGGACCGACTGACCTGCTATTGTCAGGAAAATAAATTGCAACTAAGTTTACCCAAATGTAACTTCCTACACTTCACAAAAAATAAAAACAAACTAAACTATACATACACGTTGTGCAATGCCCCCCTACTTAAAGTGGATTCTATTCGCGATCTCGGTGTTATCCTTGATTCTAAGCTTTGCTTAGACCTACATATAGGAAAGATTGTTACTAAAGCCTATCAACTATACGGATTTGTAATGCGTTCAACAGTCGATTTTAAAAAGCCTTCTTCCTATATTTGCTTATATAAGTCACTTGTACGCTCCCAACTGGAGTATGCCGTGTCCGTCTGGAATCCTTACTACAAAAAGTATGTTGAAGTCATTGAGTGTGTTCAATACAAATTCTTGCGTACTATGCACTACAGATGCCACGGATATTATTTGCCATACAAAGATTTACTTGCTAAGTATAAGCTCGCAACACTTGAAAATAGACGCCAGTACTTAGAAGCAATGAATTTATATAATATTGCTCGCAATAAATTTGACTGTATTGAACTGTCCAATATGTTATGTTATGCGGTTCCTAGGACGGTCCATAAGCGAAAGGTGTGCGCTGGCAGATTATTTTCAGTTGGAACTTGCAAGTCCAACTCTGGCTTGCGTTCGCCTGTTCGCAGAATGGTCGATTCCTACAACAGGTCCTTTGAACATATTGATATTTTTGCATGTGCTGCTTATAAATTTAAAAGTCATATACCTAAGGAGCTTTCTTGATTATTTATACACCTCTTTACAGTTTTTCTCTTATTTTTTGTTTTACATATCTGTTCTCGCCAGAACCAACCGGGCATTTCACGGGCCCATAGGTGAAAAGCCAAACAAACAGTTTATCCTGACGAGAGCAAAACCTAGCGCGATACGCGCCAGCTAAAACTTATACCTACCTAACTTAACCTAATTGACCCACCTCTTCTTAGAGTTGATACCGCTCGTCGACCACTCGCAAGTTTGAGTTGGTGTACGTGTATGTGTAAGTGTATGTTTATGAACCTTGCGATGGCCTGCAGCAGGGTCCTGCCTCGCCTTCGTCAGCTCGCCGCCCAACAACGCCTTGTTCACACCAATCCTCGCACAACTGATCACTCTAGTCTCAAATAATATAGTCCCAAACACAAGGCCTCGGTGCTCCGTACAGCACAGCCGATACAAGGCAAACCGTACTCGCGTTTTAAAATCCCGTGTGCCTGCGCAATGGCTCCCGAAAAAATATAACCTCAAAAGGCGCGTACACTCCGCGGGTTCCCTGCCGACACACCGTCCCGGCGGACCACGCACCACGGCCTGCGGCCGATACTGTCCTGCTCGCGCACGTAGTGATATCTCGCTTGCGCAGCCGACCGAGAGCTCACACGGCCGATCTCGCGCGACGCGGGCGCTGCGATTTTATTTATTACTAAAGGTTTGATTTTAAACAATCACCCGCCCCGGACCGACCCGTAGTCGGTCCGCTCAAACTCCCGGTAGTCGGGATAACGTTGAAACTGCCCGTCTAAGGATCGAGTCCCTCACCTGTACGTCTGCGATCCGTGGAGACCCATCCTTACCCGTAATCAGGTTAACGATGCGCCCCCGTCGCCAACACAACAGTGATAGGTTAGCATCCTTAACCAGAACGAGGTCTCCAACGCAGGGTGGGGTCGTCCTGTCCGTCCACTTAACGCGTTGCTGCAGAATATGCAAATACTCCAGCGACCATCGCTTCCAAAAATTTTGAGTCATTTGCTGCAACATCTGATACCGTGACAACCGGTACAACTTTACATCGGTATACGGATACTCCGGCAAGGCGTTAAGTGGTTGGCCAATTAAGAAATGGCCTGGGGTAATGGCCTCAAGGTCATTCGGGTCAGCGCTCAACGGGCATAAAGGTCGCGAGTTCAAGACCGCCTCAATTTTGCAAAACACCGTTGACAACTCCTCAAAGGTGAGGATCGTTGAGCCGATGACCCGATACAAGTGAGTCTTGGAAGACTTAACTACTGCCTCAAAAATTCCACCCCAGTGGGGGCATCCAGGTGGACTAAAATACCACGAAATGCCCCGACTGGCGAGGCCCGTGCCAATCTCTTGCTCATTTTGGCTCAAAAACAATACAATTTCCTTTAAACAACGGGCGGCGCCCTTGAAGTTGGTACCACAGTCCGACCTAATCAGCGACGGTATTCCCCTTCGAGAGACGAATCTATCCAACGCTGCCAAAAAGGCCTCCGTAGAGAGATCAGCTACCATTTCTAAATGAACTGCCTTGGTCGCCAGACACACGAAGACGCACAAATATGCCTTAACCGACTTCGCGTTTCGAAGGCGTGATGTCTTGACCATGAAAGGCCCTGCGAAATCTGTCCCTACGCCAGTAAATGGCCGAGCCTCCGTGACTCGGTCGCGTGGGAGATTGCCCATTTGCGGCTGCATTGTGGCTGCCTTGAGTCGGTAACAAGGCAAGCAACGAAACACAACGCTCCGTATCACCCTCCGTGCTGACAAAATCCAGAATTCACGCTGCAAAATGCCCAGAAGGGTGTTGCAGCCTGCATGTGAATTCCTGGTGTGACGATCCCGAACCAACAACTCCACCAAAGCTCCCTTCTTGGGGAGAATTAGAGGATGTCGCGCTGCATAGGGCAAGTCGGCATTCCGTAGTCGGCCTCCCACCCGGAGCATTCCGTGCTCATCGATGAATGGGTTGAGGCGTATAAGACCTTTCTTCAGTCGACCCGCGCCAGTCCTCAAGGCCCTAATTTCGTCCTGGAACTCATTCCCCTGAACGACCTTCACCCAAAGTGAGAGAGCCCTTTGTTGCTCCTCAGGTCCCACTACAGGCGACATATTACGCTGCGCGACAGGGCTTCGACAATTATGAAAAAACCGCATTATCCATCCCGTGACTCTAAGTATCTTCCCCAGTGAGCTATATCGTTCCAACAGAGAGTGGTCTACGGTGGCAGACTCCATTGTAGTCACATTGAACCTCAAACCCTGGTCCGGGGGCAATGAATGCCGTCCGCACTCATTAAATGGCCACTCTGCATGTGGCCGTTCCAACCACTGTGGCCCCCACCAAAGAGAATGTTCAACCAGAGCAGGCGCCGGACAGCCGCGTGAGGCGCAGTCAGCCGGGTTGAACTCGCCTGGAACATGTCTCCAGACCAGAGGAGCCTCCGAATTATTTATTTGTGCCACTCGGTTGGCCACAAATACCTCGAGCGTGTGGACCGAAGTCCGCAGCCAGCACAAAACGATCTGGCTGTCAGTCCATGCATAAACCGTCTCGTTCAGATCCACCGTACCACGCAAGTTCTGTACCACATGGTTCAGGAGCCGCGTCAGGAGGGCTGCACCCGCCAATTCCATCTTCGGAATCGTCCAACGGGTCCGAACCGGCGCAACCTTGCTCTTGGCCATGATCAATCGTACGATTCCCGCACCAGCAGTCTCACCGGTTCTCAGGTAGATTGCGGCCGCGTACCCCTTCTCTGACGCATCACAAAACCCGTGCAGGGTGGCCTTGACTCCTGCCTGCGGGAGCAGTTTGCGCGGGATCTTAATCTCCGTGATATGCGGTAATGTGGTCACGAATGCCGACCACTCCCGAGCCAGCTCCTCTGTGAGCTGATCATCCCAACCTAGTTGGGCCAACCAAAGCTTCTGAATAAAACACTTTGCCATGAACGTGACCGGCGCGATCCAACCGGTTGGATCGAATGTTCGTGCAATGGTTGAAAGGAGCGATCTCTTGGTCCAGGACTTCGACAGCAACTCAGCCTCACAATTGTACGTGAAGACATCCTGACTCGGTCGATACTGGACCCCTAAAATTGCCAACGCATGAGGATTGTCCGAGTCCTCAAACAAATGCGGGTCTTGTTGGTACTCAGGTGGCAATCCCGCCAGCACTTCTGAGCAGTTCGACAGCCACTTCCTGAGTTCATAGCCACCGGAGGCCATGAGCGCCACCAATTCATCCCTTAAGATGAGCGCCTGCTCAATACTATCTGAGCCCGTACAAATGTCGTCAACATAGACGTCCCTATCAATGACTGCAGCTGCGCGGGGAAAGCGAAGCCGTTCCTCTTCAGCCAATTCTCGTAGCGTACGCATGGCTATATACGGGCTCGGCTTTAATCCGTACGTGTTTGTGTTGAGCTCATACGTGACCATCGGTTCTTCTGGGCTCTCTCGCCACAATATCAGTTGGAACCGACGGTCGTCTGGATGGATCTCCGTTTGGCGAAACATCATCCTCACGTCTGTAACGAAGACAACCTGGTGTCTCCTGAAGTCCGTTAAAACGTCTGCAATGTCTCTAGTCAATTTAGGACCAGCGTGCAGACATTGATTCAGGGACACTCCACTAGATGTCTCCGCGCTCCCGTCGAACACGACCCTGATCTTGGAGTCAGGTGTCTTCAGGACTGCATGATGAGGCAAAACGTAGTGCTCCTCATGACGCCAGTCTACCCTGGACACCGACATGTGGCCCAAGGCCAGGTATTCACGCATGAACTCCACATACTTCTGTCGGAAGTTGGAGTCCCGTTTCATGCGCCGCTCCATTGCCAACATCCGTTTCTCTGCTAGAATCCAGGAGCTCCCCAGTGGAGGTCGAGTCGTTAGAAACGGCAACCGTGTCATAAATCTGCCCGACGGGAGGCGCACCGTGTGACATTGATAAAATGTCTCGCACTCCTCGTCAAGCGGGCTAGTCCTAGGAGCGGTAGGTGGCTCTTCCGTTGCCCAAAACCTCTGTAGGACCTCTGATAAAACGCTGCCATAATATAAGGGGCTATAATCCGTTGCGTCCTGTGGTCCCCATACTGGGCCCAATAATGCGTATCCTCCTACGGTACGCACGGCCACCACCCCGTTCGGTTGTAGCTCCCGCTTGCCGCTCCGTAGCAGCTTCCCGAGGACGTCAGTTCCAAGTAAGACGTCTACCCGTCCGGGAATCGCGAAGTGGGGATCGGCCAACTCCAACCCATTGGTCAACCCTTTTACCGCCAGCGGTAACCGTATTTGAGGGAGGACCCCTACCACTTCGTCTAAAACAATCTCCGTGGCATTCACCCGCGTGACCGATGCCGAGTCACCCATGTCAAACAGGAGATTAGTCTGACCCCTGAGGTGAGGCACCCGATTGCCACCTATACCTACTGCGCCATCCCGTGATGGCTCTAATGTAAGGCCCAGCCTGTCCACTAGACGGCTAGACACAATACAACCTTGAGCCCCTGAATCCAAAAGTGCTCTCACGTGCACTGGCTGTCCATCCGTACCCCAGACAGTAATCCTAGCTGTCGGTAATAACACCGTCACTGGCGGGGTGGGCACTACGGAAGAACAGGCTACTAATTGCTAGCAGGGGTCACCTCCCTCCCGTCCGGCTGGAGCGGGAGGAAGCCCCTGGTTCATGTAAGGGTCCCAACCCGGGTAGTACACCCCTCGACCCATCGGTGACATGCGCGTCGGTCGGCAGTAGCCCACTGGCATTCTTCCAAACGGCGGTGGATGCGCCATCAAACGTGGGCGCTCTGCGAGGGGCGGGGAGAAGTGACTACTCGGGGGCGGCAGCGTGCCCCCCAGCGCGGTCGAGTAAGTCGCATAACCTGGCTCCCCATGCGTTACCTCCGGGCACCCGCCCGTATCCCGGCGCCGATCCCCACCCTGCGGAGACGGCGGCATCGGGCGGTACTCAGGATTTCTTGGTGACCCCCCTCCCCGAGGGGGAGGCGACCGCTGATTATTGGTTGCCCCCCCTCCCCTATGGGGGGGTGACCGGCCACCTGAAGGTGGCCTAGGAGGGAGAGGGTGACCTCCCGACGAGGCCCCGTGCGCCTCCCCACTATCAGCCAGGCAGAGGAGCTCATGATGGGCCCCCCCACATGTCCGACAGTTGGTGGTCTTGCTGCACTCACGCACAAAGTGTGTACCTAAGCAGCGGAAGCACAAGTAGCGCTGCTTGACCACCCCTCTGCGCCTATGCACCCGCTGCGCTTTAAAATCCGCGCACGCGGTGAGAACGTGTCCCCCCTCCCGGCAAAAGGGGCACACTTCCGTTTGGAGCGCGTTGTATTTCTGCCCCCCCCGACGGGGCTCAACCGGCTTGGGCCCACTAGTACGTCGGGTTGACGGGGGGGGGTGCGACGTGGTTGCCCCTTGGCAATCCGCCCGCCTGTACTCGCCCTCTAAAAACACCCTCAAATTCTCGAAGGTCGGGAGGTGGTCCGTTGACTCGCCACCATGTGATTGCTCGAACCGTGCCACTACTTCGCCCGGCAATTTGCGTAAAACCCTGTTAACAACAATATACCTATTGTCCCCTAACGACAACTTAAGTCTATCTAACGTGTTAACCGCTACCGTGACCGGGTTTAGGATTTTCGACCTTATTTCGTACACGTTAGAAACCTTCGGGATTCCAAATATTTTGTCAATGAGCCCATCAATAATTAATCGCCGATTATCATATCGTTCAATTAATAGGCCCCATGCCGTTTCATAACTAGCGTCCGTAATTTCCAAATGGGTCAAAATGTCGTGAGGCTCACCGGAGAGCCTACCCATTAACTGCGCCATTTTATACGCGGGCGAGAGGTCCGTACGCGAATGCACAACGCTATTAAATATATCGCGAAATCTCGGCCAATCGGCATACTCGCCGGCAAATTCTGGTACGTTCACTGGCGGCAAAGGCGCCATGATCCCTACGCCCGCCGGCCTGCATCCCGAATGTACACTTTTCGCGACCGCTCAATGTCAGCTGCAGCTTGAATAATGCTCATAACCATTTCACCGCACTGGTCCACATTACCCCTCACTACCGCCTGAGCACTTTTTTCCACCGCCGGGTCCTCGTCTTCAACGCGCGCTAAATATTCGGCGTGACATTTTAAAACCGCGTCATACCTTTCATCTACTTGACGAGCGCGCGTCAATAGCGCGTCTTCGCGATCTGAACGACCAACTAACGTAACCGCTAATGAAAACCATCTTAATTCCGATTCAATTCTTGCCGCAATATTCTTAGTTACTGACGGAGCCATTGTACCAACTTCAGTACACGCAAATAAGTAACAATAATTAATAAACACTTATTTTTAACCGAAAGTAAATAATAACTTAATTTTGAGTGAATAAATTTACTATGGAACCCCAATTACTAATAATAGATATACGTTTCAGGTCGCAACAATAAGTAGCAAATTATCCACTCAACCAATATTCTTATCGACTAATTGTCCTTAATGCAGAACTTAACTTTAGTGTACAATGGAATGTGGTTCAATCGCGATCTACCTCCAAATGAAATTATTATGACAAATTATAACTAAACTAATTTATTTTGTACCAAATGTACCAAATCTACAAAGTGGGTAGTAACCACGCTCTGCTACCAAAAAATATGTTCTCGCCAGAACCAACCGGGCATTTCACGGGCCCATAGGTGAAAAGCCAAACAAACAGTTTATCCTGACGAGAGCAAAACCTAGCGCGATACGCGCCAGCTAAAACTTATACCTACCTAACTTAACCTAATTGACCCACCTCTTCTTAGAGTTGATACCGCTCGTCGACCACTCGCAAGTTTGAGTTGGTGTACGTGTATGTGTAAGTGTATGTTTATGAACCTTGCGATGGCCTGCAGCAGGGTCCTGCCTCGCCTTCGTCAGCTCGCCGCCCAACAACGCCTTGTTCACACCAATCCTCGCACAACTGATCACTCTAGTCTCAAATAATATAGTCCCAAACACAAGGCCTCGGTGCTCCGTACAGCACAGCCGATACAAGGCAAACCGTACTCGCGTTTTAAAATCCCGTGTGCCTGCGCAATGGCTCCCGAAAAAATATAACCTCAAAAGGCGCGTACACTCCGCGGGTTCCCTGCCGACACACCGTCCCGGCGGACCACGCACCACGGCCTGCGGCCGATACTGTCCTGCTCGCGCACGTAGTGATATCTCGCTTGCGCAGCCGACCGAGAGCTCACACGGCCGATCTCGCGCGACGCGGGCGCTGCGATTTTATTTATTACTAAAGGTTTGATTTTAAACATATCTTTATTTGTTTTTTTTTTGTATTTTGTATTAATTGTAACCCTAGCGATTATTTTCTCTATTACTTATCCTGTAGTTAATTTGTGAACAGCGTTGTGGGCTGCAATATTGTCAATAAGTTTTGTATATTTGTTATCTCTATGTTTTATATTGCAGCTGTTTGTTGTTCCTTTTGAATAAAATAAAATAAATGCAAAATAAAGCTCCTATTCCTTGCTTACCTGGTAGTAAGGTAGCTGTCCCAGTGTACCGTAAAACCTAAACCTGGTTACATACATACACAACGATGATTGAATACGAAATATCAACCACTGCACCAGAGCTCAGGATCTATTGGTCCTGAGCATGGCGCAGTGGTCGATAAATGGTGGTCACTGAGCCGTACTTTGTCCCCCCCCCCCGAGAAAACTGGGCGGGGGATCTGGACGGCCTCGTGGCCATCATCGGCGCGACTCTTGTCGACATATCCCGGGGTCACGGTTGGGTTGCCGCCCTTGTGAACGGGATCGTCGCTATCGGGGCATACTTTTCGCCCAACAGGAGTCTCGCCGACTTCGAGAGTTTTCTTGTCGAGTTGGGAGCTGTCGTCGGCCAGTCTCATCCTCGGCCCATTTTGCTTCTCGGTGATCTGAACGCCAAGTCCGCGGCGTGGGGATCCCCAGTCACAGACCCGAGAGGCGACGTGCTAGAGGAGTGGGCTATTACGACGGGCCTGGCTGTCTTAAATCGGGGTTCGGCCTACACGTGTGTGCGGCATCGGGGTGGGTCCATAGTGGACGTCTCATTCGCTAGTCCCGCTGTCGTGCACCGCGTTCGCGATTGGCACGTGGAAGTGGAGGTGGAGACGCTATCGGATCACCGATACATACGCTTTGACGTCTCCACCCAGACCGCTGGAGGTCGTAGCCAACCGGCCCCCCGAAGTAACGGCCCGCGTTGGGCGCTAAAACGCCTTGACAGGGAAGCTCTCGAGGAAGCCACTATCGTCCAAGCCTGGATAAGGGAGTCGGCTACCGTCAGTCCCGTCGACGTCGAACAAGAGGCGCAGTGGTTTAGCAACGCGATGACGCAAATCTGTGACTCATCCATGCCACGCGTCTCCTCTCTGTCCGCAAGGCACCGCGTGTACTGGTGGTGCGTCGAGGTCGAGCGGCTGCGCGTCGAGTGCGCAGACGCAAGACGCCCGTACACGCGATGTCGGAGAAGACGTCTGCGGGATCCCGACGAAGAAGCCGTGCTGTATGAGGTGTACCGCGCGGCAAAGGAGGCTCTGTGGCTGGCCATCGGCGAATCAAAGACGCGCTCCAGGGAGGAACTGCTGGCAACCCTAGATGGGGATCCGTGGGGGCGCCCTTACCGCACGGTCCGAGGGAAACTTCGGCCGTGGGCCCCCCCGCTAACGGAAGGTCTCGAGCCGCAGTTTTTGGAGCGAGTGGTCTCGGCTCTCTTTCCTGAGAGAGCCGAGCACGAGCCACCGTCGATGGCTCTGCCCACAGCTGCAGAATCGGAAGAAGAAGAGAAGAGTGAAACCGTCCCAGAGGTGACACAGGCGGAGATGGGCGCGGCCGTGATGCGGCTTCGGGCAAAAAACACTGCTCCGGGGCCCGACGGAGTGCCTGGCCGCGCTCTAGTCTTCGCTCTGAAAGAGCTGGAGCCCCCACTAAGGGGACTCTTCTCGGCGTGTCTTGAGCGGGGTCAGTTCCCTACCAGGTGGAAGGCTGGTCGGCTGGTCCTGCTCAGGAAGGCGGGGCGCCCGGCGGATTCACCGTCCGCTTATCGGCCCATAGTGCTGCTGGACGAGGCGGGCAAGATGCTCGAGCGAGTAATCGCAGATCGCCTCGTCAGCCACTTGTGTACAGAGGGGCTGAACCTGGACGACAGCCAGTTTGGCTTCCGGCGTGGGCGCTCTACCATCGACGCCATCATGAGGGTGAGAGTCCTGGCGGAGGAAGCGGTGTCCCAGGGTGGGGTGGTCATATACTATTTTTATTTTTACTTATTCTGATATACAATCTATTGTTACTCTTTATTTCTAGGTTAGGTTAGGTTTTTTTTTTTGTATTTTTTTTTTTTTTGTTTTGGCATGATTGGGAAATCCTCACGGACACCTCGACTATCTCACGGCTGTGAGACAGTCGAGGTAGTGTCGGACTCGAACCGACTAAAACCCACTCCTGCCTTGCCAGTGTCCCTCTGACGTGATCAGAGACCTTGTCTGCTGATGTTCACTCTTTTCTGCGACGGATTTGTTAAGAGGCCGAAGTGACCACGCTCTATGCGATTAATTTTACTATTTGTTTTTATACTGTTTACTACTCCAACAATGTAATATTTATGTATATATATTTTATTTTTCCATCTTTATTTAGTATTTAGAACTGTATTACAATAATTCAAAATATCAATTACAATATATTTATAGATAATAATATGATTCTACTGTACTATGTGTGTTTTTATTTTGTTTTTAAATTTTACTTAAAATTTCGAAGATATTGTCACTACCACTTATTTTCTCATAATATTGGTTTATATCTATGATATCGATATTATATACTTATCATATAATTGTTTATCACAGTTTTTAACACCATTTTAAATATATTTATTACCTTTCCCAATTCAAAAAACAAAGAAAGAATTGTTTCGAAAAAGTTTACAATCAATTTGACACAACTTGACGATTCCGTAAGTTGACTCACGGTCCAATATTAATAATTCCAACCACTTTCTCATGAAAGTGGCTCCAATTGCCGTTCCCCAGTAAGCCAACCCTAGTGGTTTGCTCAATGCGTCTGCAATCTGGTTGTGTCAAACTGGTCATCTTTGTGTACGTGGAAGTGGGCGCATCGACAACTTTAGCATTACGCTATGGTTGCTCGCGCGAATGCGTCCCACTTCCGACGTACCGGGCATTCTTCGCTGAACGCATTGTGCGAGTGTTCCCCAAGCTTGGCTCTAGTGCAGTTCACGCACACCGCTGCTTCGCCTATGAGCTTGTCTGGGCAGTCTACCCTCAAGTGCGGACCGCCGCAGTGGCTACATAGGTCGGCCGGCTCCGTACAAAGGCGCTTGCCATGGCCGTACGCTAAGCAGCGGGTACACTGCACCAGAGGCGTCTGATCCTCGACGCGCACTCTCTGGAGGTCAATACGGAGCTTGCCTCCTTCGAGTGCCCTCCTCCAGATTGCTGGGGTGACACTCAGCACAATGCTGTTCACGTGTGGGTTACGTGACTTTTTGCGGAACTTTATGGATATTTTCTGTTCCTCGTCCTCGAGGCCGTGAAAGATCTCCCTGTTCTAGTTCTTTAGGGCTCTCAATACTTCCTCGTCACTGTGTACTAACAGCACGTCCCTAAGAACCAGAAGCGGGTCCCGATTCTTCACCGCCTCGACGACGAGGTTCTCTCCGGCCGATTCAAGTCGCTTTTTCAGTTTTTCTCTATCTTCCTTTGTTGCGCACCCCATGATGACTTTTTGGCCCTTGGCCTTTCGGACCCTCTCTACGCGTACCCAACCCTCCTTCGCGTCCACTGCTTTTCGCACTCTTTCGAGGATCTCGGCCCCCGTGTCCATCTCCTGTGTTGAGGAGACAACCACGGAGTGCAGCGTCGTTAGCCCCAGGGACTGTGCCCCGGTGTGGCTCTTACTGACAGCCGCAACACTCGCGTAGGTTGTCTCCCCCGCACTTTCTCTGCTGGCCAGACTGTGCTGGAGCCTGTCCAGTTTCTCGGAGTTATCTTTAATCTCCGAGATGTGCTCCTTAAGGGTATTAAGAAGCTCAGTCTGGCCAGCAAGAACCTCGAAGGAGACTGATTGGGGTTCGAGGTCAGCAGTGGGTGCGGGTTCCGGTACGGCGATGGGTGCGCCAGCGGCCTTGTCGCGCTCGGATTCTTTCACCAGCTCATAAAGCCTGTTTATAGCTTCGAGCACCGCAGTTTTAATCTCGGCCTTTAGGTTGCGAGAGTTGCCTAAATTAAGCTTGGATTCAGGCAAGCTTTCGCCTCCTCAGTGCGACTGCGGTGCCTCGCCTCAGGCTTTTTGAGCGGCGCAGGGGGGTCAACAGGAGCTCGGCGCGTCCCCTGAGTGGCAGGGGCCCCCTGAGAGGCGGAAGGAGTGTCGTCTCCGAAGGAGATTCTCCTCCTCGCGCCAGCAGGCGAAAGTCCCGCATTCTCAGGTGATCGCGTCGAGCCCCCGGAGGCCAACGTCTTAAGGGTAGGAGATGGGGTGCTGAACATGTTGGTTTAGAGAGGCAGAAAATAAAAGGAAGATCGAACCCCTGTAAAGTGGGAGCTCGCCTTGGACACTGGACTATTCTGTGTCCCTGTAAAGGGGGGTACACAGAAAATAATTAGCTAATCAATTAAAACTAAACTGTAAAAATATAGATTAATAATTTTAAAGTCGTAAGTGAGCCTTGCAGACTCAGTCAAAATGTTAAAATGTAAAAATATCTCACTAAAAACCTTCCAAAACCCTAACTAAAGCAAAGTCAAACAAAATTACAAAAACAAAACTTTGCCGGAATTCCCACGTCTACCCTCCTATAGACCAGAGGGCGGGTGGGTGAGCAAATTTTATTTGAGCTACCCGGGCGTGAGGGGTGTCCAGAGACGCGTCTCCGCGCGGGCTAGCGATCTACGAAATAAAACGGGGTGGGTACCGAACAAAAATTTGGACTTTTGGTCAAAAAACCAGTTTTTAAAACAAAAAATTTTGGTTTTCACCCCCAACCTGAAGACCGGCTCACGGAACGCGGACCAGAAAGCAGGGATGAAGGGTGAGTACTATTGAAACTATAATCTAACGTTACTTTTGAAATAGAATTTGGAAAAACACTCAATTTTGATGCTTTTGTATGAAAATTCAAAAAAATTCCAAGGGTTGTAAGGGAAGTTTTTTATACGCGCGTGCAGGTGAGTGCGACATGGTCAAAACGTAGGCGGAGGCCTAGTAAGGTCTAAAAATGCTGAAAACAGCTTCAAAATCGCACGTCAGGAAACGAAGATATCAACGGGTTAGGTTAGGTTAGGTTAGGCTTTTTTTTTTTTTTTGCTTTTCCCCTTTCATGGTAACAACGGGATCTTGTTGTTCAAATTTACTCATTCATTTCAGTTCTCGCATTTGTTCCTCTCGCACTTTCAAGCTTCATACTTTGTCTTTCTTTTATACATTCTTTTCATTCTTAGCCGGGTGGGACTCCCGCTATTCTATCTACTTTTACTAAATTACATTTCTTTATTTGCGGGTATTTAAGTACACAACTTTGTTTTATTTACATTGTTACTTCTTGCTTAGGAAATTACATTCATTT
The DNA here is from genome assembly GCA_947578425.1 of Eugnorisma glareosa. Lineage (NCBI taxonomy): Eukaryota > Metazoa > Arthropoda > Insecta > Lepidoptera > Noctuidae > Eugnorisma > Eugnorisma glareosa. The sequence goes on from OX387961.1 coordinate 22,685,214, forward strand.
CTACTTACATCTATTCCATTACTGTGTTTCTATATAATATACTAAGTTTATATTTTTATTCTAAACTTCTAATATAATGCTTATGTACATCTAGTTTTTCGGACATTTTCTCTTATTCCTATGTTATTCTTATACATGTTCTTTCTTATTTTAATACCTTTTTATTTTCTAATTTATATATCTAGCTTTTTCTTACATTATTAGGTATACATGTTTATTAGCTTATTCTATGTTTATACAATACGAGGCTTATACTTATACTTTACTTATCTTTTCTTTTTTAACAAATGTATATACAAGGACACGATGACACAATGTGTTTACAAGGAGATTTGCTGTGTATATTAACCGGTTTTATGACATAAGGTTTGGACCTTCTTAATTTCTCACTGTCTAGGGTACGTATTTCGTGTTTCTATGTTCTTCTGTAATATTTTAAATACAAGATGATTTTCTTAATTGACATTGTTTGTTATTTAATTGAAAAGGTTTGTGTAGATTTCTTTCACATTAATTCATTTGTTTATTTCCGTTAACGTTGCGGCAATAATATATATATATATATACTCAGATTATACATATTTATTGTCATTTCTTAAGCTGGGGTTTTTACTTTTCTCATCGTTTTTAGGGGTTGTTTGAGGTGCATGTTTGGTGTTTCGTGTGTGTTTTGATACATTAGTATATATTTACTATATATTTTATATATCCGTGCTTGTGTTGTGTTTCTGTATTGGTGTGTGCCTATGTGTGTTGTGTGTGTTACGTATACCTTAAGGAGCAGTTTAGGCGTAAGCCGTTGTCGTCCGCGGGCCTGTGGACGGTGAGCTATGGGCTAGCTCGCCGTCCGTCCGTCTTATGACGACAGGCCGTGTCGACGGCGCGTTCGTGTTCCACGCGCGCCTCAAAGAGAGTCAGCAAACAGGAAGGGGTCCGTAAGGGCCGACGCCTGCCAGGGTTGCGGGACTGTTCGAAAGAGATACCGCGGCCCTGGAACACAAAGGGCAAAGGAAGGAACATGGATGGGTTTTAGTCAGTAAAAGTCTGACACTCCCTCCTGCTCAGCCCAGAGCGGGAGGGGTTATTTGATGATTTCCCATCGGTAAAAAAAAAAAAAAAAAAAGCCGTTGTCGTCCGAGCCAGGTAGTCCCATTTCTTGCGGACTGGGCACTCCACGCTGAATGCGTTGTGATCGGTCCTCTGAAGCTTCGAGTGCGAGCAGTTGCAGCACTGCGGTTCATTACCCGCAACAAATTCCACGCACTTCTCTCGTAGGTGCGGTCCTCCGCAGTGGGTTAGGTTAGGTTAGGTTAGGTTGGGGGAGCTGCTGGACGAGGTGGGTAAGCTTTTCGAACGGATAATTGCTGCCCGCCTCGCCGGCCACTTGTACAGAGAGGGGCCGGATTTGGATGATAGCCAGTTCGGCTTTCGGCATGGGCGCTCCACTGTGGACGCCATAATGCGGGTTAGAGTCCTGGCGGAGGAAGCGGTTTCCCGAGGCGGGGTGATGTTGGCGGTGTCCTTGGACATCTCCAACGCTTTTAACACCCTGCCTTGGAGCTGTATTCGGGAGGCACTGTGCTACCACAAGGTGCCCCCATACCTCCGCCGCATTGTTGGGGCTTATTTAGCGCAAAGGTGTGTCACCTACAGGGGACGCGACGGCGGAGGCCGGCGCGACATATCGTGCGGTGTCAAACTCAAACTCAAACTCAAAGCATTTATTTCAATTAGACCATTACAGGCACTTTTGAAAGTCAAACAAAAAAAAAAAAGCTAAGCTACAGTCACAGTCACAAGGCATAATAACTTGAGAAAGTACTGTAGTTGCACATTCCAAAGCGTAGATCTCTATGGAGAAGAATGTGCAAGAAACTCCATGGACACTCTTTTTAATCAAAATATTGTTACAAAATCTTGGTTACATCATTCACGTTGAGATTATACATATATGTGAGAACGATGTAGAAAGACGTGCACATTAAGAGCGCCCAGAGTAAAAGATTAAAATAATCAACACTTTCAAAATAAAGTAATTAAAATAAACCGTGGCAGCTAAGAGATGACCACTCCCAACTGACAGCGCCCGTTCACGAACATGACGCATGGCTCGGCGCCATTCAACTCAACCATATTGAAGGGAACCAAATGACCCGACACACGCGCCACCATCAGCGAGAAATTTGAGTGAGCATGACATTCTCTCAGCCACCAGGCTACATTCAAGTCAATGAAAGATAAATAAATGTAAATGGTTGCTTTACAGTACATAGTACTCACACATGTGCTATGCAATTATATAATATTATTAAGAGATGGAATCTATACAAAGCAAGGATATTATTACAATCTTCTGCAGCTTCCACAATAACTTAACATGGTAATCAATTAGTTTGCTCCTATGGTTGTGGAGCAGGACCAGCATTGAGCCAAGCATTTTTATCATCAATATAGTCCCCCAACTTATAATATGCTTGCCTACATAGTGTGCGTTTTATACAAGATTTAAATTTCGTCTCATTCAGTTGTAGAATGTGAGGAGGTATTTTATTGTAGCATTTTAAACAGTACCCCATGAAAGATGAGTCTACTTTAGCTAGCCTGAAACCTGGCTGAACTAGTTGGTCCCTATTTCTAGTATTATAGTGGTGTCTGTCACCTCTCTTACTAAATAAATGCAGATTTTTCCTAACGTACATGATGTTTTCATAGATGTATTGACAAGGTACTGTCATGATGTTAATTTCCTTAAACAGTTCTCTCAGAGAATCGCGCCTACGTAGATCATATATGGCTCTGATGGCTCTTTTCTGCAGAATAAATATAGACTCAATGTCTGCAGCCCGTCCCCATAGTAAAATACCGTATGACATAATACTATGAAAATAACTAAAATAGACTAGCCTCGCGGTATCTACATCAGTAAACTGACGGATTTTTCTAACAGCATATGCTGCTGAACTCAGCCGTCCTGCAAGAGATGTTAAATGAGGACCCCATTGTAGCCTTGTGTCGAGCGTAATTCCCAAGAAAACAGTTTTATCGACAAATTCTAGTTTCTCTTGATTCAATATTATGTCACAATCACTACTTTTGACATTTGGCAGAGAAAATTTTATGCACTTAGTTTTTTTCCCATTTAGTACTAAGTTATTAGCGGTAAACCAATTATGGACCTGCAGTAGGGCGTTATTGACGTCGTCAAGATTAGTGGCACGTCTGTTTATCCTAAATATTAAAGAAGTATCGTCAGCAAACAATACCATTTGCGGTTGGTTGTTAAATAAGTGGGGTAGGTCATTAATGTAAACTAAAAAGAGAAAAGGACCCAATATCGAACCTTGTGGTACGCCCATTCTTACTTTTAAACCCATTGAATTGACACCATTTACCTGTACCTGCTGCTGTCTATCATTCAAATACGATTTTACTAAACTGAGCGCAAGTTTACCTAAACCGTAATGCTCAAGTTTTAATAGCAGGGTTTCGTGATTTACGCAATCAAATGCCTTCAAAAGGTCACAGAAGATTCCTATGGCATCTTGTGCCTCTTCCCACGCAGTAAATATGTGTTTTAATAAAGAAACACCGGCGTCAGTTATACAACGTCCCTTGGTGAAACCATACTGTTGCTCGTGTAAGATTTTATTGGCGTTAAAATGGTTTAGCATTTGATTGAGCATTATCTTTTCAAACACCTTGCTGAAAACCGGCAACACAGATACGGGCCTATAGTTATTGGTGTCTTTACTATCCCCGGATTTAAAAAGCGGTATTACCTTACTGTATTTCATTAGATCCGGGAAGACCCCTTGATCCACGCACAAATTAAATATTGAGGCTAAATACGGTGCTATAGTCTCAATAATTGAGGTACAAGCTTTGATATACATACCCCATAGATCTTCGGTTAATTTGATCTTGATTTGCTTAAAAGCTTTTATGACTGCTATGGGGTTTATATGCTGAAATTTAAATTCATTCGGACAGGCTGAAACGTTCGCTTTCAATAAATCAACAGAAAGCAAGGGTGAGGAATTTAAGGTTTCTGTAGTTTTAAGTGGGATACTGGTAAAGAAATTTACAAATTCTTGAGCAACTTCATTGTTAGAACTCACGAGGCCACTGGAGGTGTTTAGTGTGAAGTCATTACTTCGTTTTTTATTTCTATTTGTTTCACTGTTGATAATTTTCCAAACCGTCTTTATTTTATTATCGGCTGATTTAATCTTGTTGCTAATGAACAGCGATTAGGCTACCCTGCAAGCATTTTTAAAAAATTTCGAGTAAGTAGCAACATATTTATTAAAAGTTTCTGTGTTGATGTAAGGCTTAAGGCCGTACAGCTCAAACAATCGTTCCCTACTTTTCCTAATACCCTGTGTTGCCCAGTCACTGAAAATAAACTTTGGGCCAATAGTTTTAGTTTTCTGTTTTAAAGTACTTATTATTGAATTCGGTGTGCACTACCGAAAAAAATTCTTCATACAATTCATTTACATTATTTAAAATATGGCCCGGTATACATAACTTACTAATTAAATTATTATTAAATTTATCCAAATTGCTGGGTGTTATTTGTCTAGTTTGTATCTGAATTCTTTGTAATTGTATATTGGACGTGAAAGCAACGGTCTGACCGCTGTGATCTGAAGGAAGGTAATTTACGATGGATTTATCTAAGTAGTCGCAGCAACAAAAAACATTATCAATACATGTAGCAGTATTTGTAGTAATTCGTGTTGGTTCTGAAAACACATTTGACAAATTAAATGATTTAAAGAGATTTAAAAATCTACTGCTATTTACATTATTCTCTAGGATATTAACATTAAAGTCACCACATATAATTATTGGTTTATTACCAGTTACAAGTTTTGCTAAAGCATCTTCCATTACTGACTCAAACATAGAGTAGTTAAGGTAATTTGGGGGTCTGTAAACGCACACTATTACATGCCTATCTAGCTCAACACAAGACAATTCAATGCTATGTTCCACCGATAGATCGACTATATCATTACGAGATTTAGATTTAATACAATTCCTAACTAAGATTAATGAACCCCCACGTATCTTAGATTTACGGTTAAAGCAACTGCCTACATTGTAATTTTCGTAATTAATTAGCATTTCATAGTCTTTTAACCAGTGTTCGGTGAAACAAACAATTTCAAACATCGTTTTTTCTAAAAACAACTCAATTTCTAGTTGCTTTGAAGAAAAACCTTGTATATTTTGATGAAATAATTTGAAGGAATTCTGCTTAGCCCCTTTTTTACATTTATCTATTTGAGAGCAAGAAGGTACCATGGTGTTGGTGAGTATAATATTAATGTTATTTGTATCTTCCGTTGTCTTACTATCTAGTTTAAATGAGCTGGAGTGAGCTCCTGAACACCCATGCCATTACTGTATGGCAATGAGATCCTACTACTAGTGGATCCTACTTGAGAGACATCTATAGTTACACATGGATCCTCCGATGTACAGTTATTGTAAAAATGTATATTAGTATGATTACTAATAGTCGCAGTGTTTATAATATAACTAAACTTCGACATACTATTTATGTCTGAGTGAATATTAAAAGCTAATAGCCTAGCTATTTTGTGTCTACATCTAATAGGTAGATACACCTTACCCCGTGTCGACTTAAGTTTACCAACAATAGTGTTGATATCCAGATAAATAATTCTGTCACTATAGTGACCTACTAAAAAGTGTACATGTTTATTTAGCATATGAATATAATTGTTTTGTCTATTACTTAAATTTTCAAAATATGGAAAAGCACACAGTATGATTTTATTACAACTTAACTTTAACAACTCTGATACATAGTCGGTGATATCTTGCTTTTTAATATTAGAACTATTGCCGACACATATAGTAATAGTAGTATTAGGATTACAAACATTTTGAATTACTGATGCCATAACCTGCTTGTAGGTAGACCCCGGCATACAGTAATTTTGGGTACAATAACTCAGGTTATTACTGATCAATTTACCTAGCCCTCTACCTATACTATCAGAGAACATAACTGAATGATAACAATCAATACTATCAGGTGATACAAAATGACTAATCTCAGTCTGCACTACTTGTGAATCATGAAGTGTAATGACAGGTATTTTATCTTGGCTAATGGTACAGTCCAGAACACTCACAGCCCGAGACGGGTCCTCCGTTGCCTCAGGCTGGAGGGCTGCAGGACTGGGTTCATTCCGACAAGTACAATGAGTGTTGCTGAGAGTCAGCAAGTCCACTTTGTCTACCAACTCATTAGTGGCTAGAATATGCTCCTTAATTTGGTTTTTAGAACTTTCATATTTATTATATAAAGATTTTAGTGACTTATTCAGTCCCTCAATTTCAGATTGTAAGCGCTGAGTGTCTATTTCATAAATATTTTTTAAATCTCCCTTCCCGCGGTGGGCACTCACCCGCCTGGACCGGGAGGCAGCCAAGGAGGCCGCCTTTCTCCAGGACTGGCTGTCGCCTCCCCCTGTCGAGGAGGTCCCGGACGTGGACGCCGCAGCGGTCCGGCTCAGGGGGTCCTTGACCGAGGTGTGCAACTCCAGCATGCCTCGGTCTCGCCGTTTGCCTCCCCGTCGTGCCGTCTACTGGTGGACGGAGGAGCTGGCGGGACTCCGGGCCACCTGCGTGGCGGCCAGAAGGGCCTACGCGCGGAGTCGACGGCGCAGCGCCCAAAACCGAGTCCGGGCAGAAGAGGACCGCCTGTACGCCTCTTACCGAGAGGCTACGGCGGCCCTCAAGTCTGCAATGGGCGCTGCGCAAGACTCGGCAAGGGCCGAGATGCTGGAGGATCTCGACAGGGTAGGTTAGGTTAGGTTAGGTTAGATTAGGTTAGGTTAGGTTGGGGGACCCCCCACAGAGCTTACGTCCACGTCGTGTCCCCTGGAAACAGCCCAGTTCTGACCACCGTAACGGAGTGGCAGACTGGGTTGGCTAAAGTGCTCTGTGCTCTCGTAGCGAATTTTATTATATTGTCTTGTTGATTGCGAACTGGCGGAGGCTATGCCTAAACCCACGCGGGACGCCTGCGGGCGGTTTTTAAAAGAAAAAGGCCCTTCTCAGGGCCAAACCAAAGGCCCTTCTCAGGGCCAACCAAAAGGCCCTTCTCAGGGCCAACCAAAAGGCCCTTCTCAGGGCCACAGCGACGCTCTGGCGTCAGAGACTAGCCGCGCGCCGTCTGCGGCTAGTTTCTTTGGAAGGGTGAGTGAATCGTCTGACAACGACTCGCTTATTGGTATGTCGGACGCGGACGACGCTCGTTCGCGGAAGCGGGTCCACCGGAACGGTGGGTCCGGGGGCTCTTCGGCCTCGGGGTCGACGAGGTTGCCGAAGGCTAAAAAGCCGACGGTGGCCGCGGACACCCATGTCGTTGGGCTCGCGGACGCCCAACGCCAATTGGACCTGGCTCGGCGGGTGCAGCTCCAGCAAGAGCTGGAGGAGCGGGTTGCCGCTAAGGAGAAGCGGGCGCACGTCGCCCGGGCCAAGTCCGGGTACGGTGCGTCCCGCGTTCTATACGCGGACCATTCTCTGGCCGAGCTGGAGAGAATGGCGGAGGAGGACGAGGAGGAGATCGTGGAGGTCGCCTCTAAGTCCTCCAACCTGAAGGGGACTTTGCAGAAGGCCCTCAAATGCAGGGCCGCGAGCATGCGCGGTGTCGTCGCGGAGCTGGTCCGGCGGACGACCACCGACGAGACGCGGCAACTGCAGGCGAGGGTAGATCGCCTGCAGTCGGAGGTCAGCCAGCTTCATCTGAAGCTGGCTGAAGCCACGGCCCGGCCACAACTGGCCAAGGCGAGTCCTGCGGCAGAAGGCCCTGCCTCGGCCCGGCCACAACAGGAAAAGGCGAGCCCTGCAGCAGAGGGCCCCTCCTCCAACCTTGAGGATATCATCCGCAAGGTAGTAATGGAGGAGAGGGCCTTCACGAGAGCCTGCCTAGCAGGCATCGAGGACCGGCTTCTGCCGGAGAAACGCCTCCGACCGCCGCTTGCGGCGGATAAGAGGCAATGCGAGTCGGGGCCGTCCTCCTCCCAGGCGGAAGACGCCCAACTCCCGTCGACCACCCCGTCCAACGAGTGGACGAAAGTGGGCCGAAAGGGGAAGGGCAAAGGGAAGGGTAAAAAGTCGGCGACGGCCGTCCCTGCCGTCCCCGCCACCACCGCTCCCAGCCAGTCGCAGACGACCGGCAAGGGAAAGGGCAGGAGAGGAGGAAAGGGGCAGTTAGTCCCCCCAAAAACCGCAGCCGTCGTGGTGACGCTCACCGCGGAGGCTGCGGGGCGAGGGGAGACCTACGCCTCCATTTTGGTGCGGGCGCGTACCAATGCCGATCCCACTCAACTGGGGATCGGCACTGTGTCCTGCCGGCGGACCCAAGCCGGGGCTCGCATTTTCGAGTTCCCGGGGGCAGAGGGGAGTGCCCGCGCGGACCTCTTTGCAGCCAAGCTGCAAGAGGTCATCGCGGACTCTGCCAAGGTGGCTCGACCGGTCAAGACGGCGGCCATTGAAGTGACGGAGTTAGATGACTCCGTCACCAAGGAGGAGGTGGTGGCGGCGGTCGCAGCGGTAGGGGGCTGTGGCGCCGCGGCGGTCCAAGGCCGGGACATAAGGCCCGGCCGCGGCGGTATGGGCACCATTCGCCTCGAGTGCCCAATCGCCGCTGCCAAAGCCGTCCTTGCGAAAGGACGGCTTCAAGTCGGGTTCAGCTCGGGCGCAGTCCGGGCCCTCGAGGACCAGCCTCTGCGGTGTTTCCGGTGCTTCGGCATCGGACACACCCGGCCCCTGTGTCCGTCCAAGGTAGACAGGACGGACACATGCTACCGCTGCGGCAAGGAGGGCCACAAAGCCTCCTCCTGCGAGGCCGCCACGCCGCACTGCGCGGTGTGTGCCGCCAGTGGCCGCCGGGCAGGCCACGTAATGAAGGGGAGGAAGTGCAATCCTCCCCCTAAGCGTGGCAAAGCGCAGGCGCCGACCGGGCCTGCCGCTGCCGTTAACACTGCCGTTCCTGCGGCGGCTGCGGAGGAGGGTGCGATGTCCGAGTGATGGATAGGGTCGAACATCGCATCCTTCAGACGAACACCAACCACTGCAGGACAGCCCAGGATCTGCTGATGCAGACCATGGCTGAGTGGTTGGTGGACTTGGCGGTGGTCGCCGAGCCTTACTCGGTCCCTGGCCGTTGGCTGGGCGACCGGGACGGCTTGGTGGCGTTTGTGGCGCGGTCTTCCACAGACTCCCCTCCCCTTTCGCTCTTAGAGAGGGGACCGGGATACGTGGCCGCCGCGTGGGGAGAGATGGCGATGGTGGGGGTGTATTTCTCCCCAAACCGCCCTCTCTCGGACTTTGAGGATTTCCTAGAGATCCTCACTGCTGTCGTAGGGAGGGCGGCGCCACGCCAGGTCGTGGTGCTCGGCGACCTGAACGCCAAGTCGGTGGCCTGGGGCAACCCGACTGCCGGTTGCAACGTCCGGGGACGCGCCGTCGAGTTTTGGGCGGCCTCGTGTGGTGTGTCCCTCCTCAACAGGGGGGCGGTCCACACGTGTGTGCGCCAACAGGGCGGGTCGGTGGTGGACGTCTCGTTTGCCACCCCTGCGCTTGCCGCCCGCGTCGTCAACTGGCGGGTAGAGCTGGTGGAGACCTTGTCGGACCACTGTTATGTGCGGTTCGACATCTCCACACAGCAGAGAGGGGGGACGGCCCGCGCTGGGCAATCTCCCTTCCCGCGGTGGGCACTCACCCGCCTGGACCGGGAGGCAGCCAAGGAGGCCGCCTTTCTCCAGGACTGGCTGTCGCCTCCCCCTGTCGAGGAGGTCCCGGACGTGGACGCCGCAGCGGTCCGGCTCAGGGGGTCCTTGACCGAGGTGTGCAACTCCAGCATGCCTCGGTCTCGCCGTCCGCCTCCCCGTCGTGCCGTCTACTGGTGGACGGAGGAGCTGGCGGGACTCCGGGCCACCTGCGTGGCGGCCAGAAGGGCCTACGCGCGGAGTCGACGGCGCAGCGCCCAAAACCGAGTCCGGGCAGAAGAGGACCGCCTGTACGCCTCTTACCGAGAGGCTACGGCAGCCCTCAAGTCTGCAATGGGCGCTGCGCAAGACTCGGCAAGGGCCGAGATGCTGGAGGGTCTCGACAGGGATCCTTATGGGAGACCATACAAGGCGGCGCGGAACCAGCTCCGCCCCTATGGTCCCCCACTGTCGGAGACCCTCGAGCCAGCGTTGCTGGATGGGGTGGTCCGGTCCCTGTTTCCGCGCAGGACCGACTTTACCCCACCAACGATGGTTCCTCCGCAAGGAGCGGCTTCACCGGAGGAGGAGGTTCCCCCGGTGACGGCGACGGAGTTCTACGCGGGGGTACTTAGCCTCCGCGCAAAAAAGACGGCCCCCGGGCCAGACGGCGTCCCCGCGCGGGTGGTGTCGATCGCCGCCACCCAAATGGAGGACAGGTTTCGGGACCTCTTCAGCGCGTGCTTTTCGGCTGGGAGGTTCCCGAAACTGTGGAAGGAGGGGCAGTTGTGCCTCCTCCGAAAGGAGGGACGCCCGGTGGACTCCCCCTCGGCATACCGGCCCATCGTTCTGCTCGATGAGGTCGGTAAACTGTTCGAGGGGATTGTCGCCGGGAGGCTGGAAAGCCACTTGCGGGTGGTAGGGCCGGATCTGTCAGACGCCCAATTTGGTTTCCGTCGTAGGCGTTCGACGATCGACGCGCTGGCCCTACTCAAGGGCCAGGTGAAGGAGGCGGTGGAGGCGGGGGACGGAGTGCTGGCGGTGTCATTCGACATTGCCAACGCCTTCAACTCCGTCCCCCACTCGACGATAATGGAGGCGCTCCGGTATCACGGAGTGCCCCAATATCTGCGGGACCTCCTAGCCAGCTACTTGGAGGACCGAGAGGTCCTCCTAGTAGACAAGACGGCCACGGTGAGGCGGTACGGCGCAGAGTCCGGTGTTCCGCAGGGGTCGGTGCTGGGGCCCCCGTTGTGGAACATCGGATTCGATTGGCTGTTGCGGGGAGCCCTCCTCCCGGGCACGAGTATCATCTGCTACGCGGATGACACTCTCCTCACTGCCCGGGGGAGGAACTTTAGAGACGCGGCCTGTCTGGCCTCGGCTGGCGGATCCTTGGTTGCAGAGAGAATCCGCCGCCTGGGATTGAAGGTGGCGCTGCACAAGACGGAGGCCGTGTTCTTTCGCGGGCCTCGGCAGCGCTGCCCTCCCGACGCCCACATAGTCGTGGAAGGCGTCAGGATAGGGGTCCAGCCCCAGATGAAGTATCTGGGCCTGGTGCTGGACTTGTTGCGAGTGCATTGAATGAGCGGCGACTGATCCTCCACCCTGACCCTTTGCAGGTCAAGGTAAAGAGCCCCAGCCTCCGTCATTCTCTGCCATACCCTAGGTCTGACTTGGACGACAACGTGCGCTGTTTTGGGATTTCTAGTTCTCTTCTTGTATTTCACTTCCATTTCTAAATCTTCTTGGCCTAAGTCCCTAAAAATGTTCTCATTTTGGGAGTAGAGCGCCTTCACCATTTCGTCGTCGTTACCGTCCAGGAAGACGTCTTTTAGGACGACGAGCGGGTTTTTATTTTTCATGGGCGCTACTATTAGCCCTTTGCCTCGGCTCTCGATCCTGTCCTTCACTCTTTTGAACTCCGCCTCTGAGTCACACCCCAGTATAACCGTCTGGTTTTTTGCCTTTCGGACTTTATTTATTTTTAGGCCAGTTCCCCTGGCATCGACCGCCTCCCTTACCCTGGCGAGCACCTCGTCAGCAGTCTCCAGGCTGCCCTCGAAGGTGACCGCCATCGAATGAAGCGCCGGTCGTTGCCCGGGTTTGGCTGCCGTGACGCTGGCGTATGACTGGGGGTCGGTTTTCGGCTCGTATGTCACTTCCCTTATGACCTCCTTTATTTTTTCGGTTCTGGCGGCGACCTCACCGACAACGTCATCGATTTTATCCTCGAGAATGGCCGCGGCGCGACCTACGATCTTCACCCCTTCTGTCGCGTGGTCTATGTTCGCTTTGACTACATCGATCTTGCCGCTGACCTCGACAATTTTATCGATGACCCTGTCGATGATGTCGGAACCGCTCTCGGTATAATGGTCGGTCATGTCTTGAAGGCCTTTAGAGAATTTCACCTCGATGTCGTTGAGCCGCGTGTTTATGTTTGTCTCTACCCTTTCTAGCCTTCCCAAAATTCCTTCTGGTAATTCGGGTGGTGTAGGCGTGGTGTTGGTCTTGATGGGCGGAACTGTTTTGGGCGCTGTTTCCATGCACTTCACTCGCTTGCTCAGTTCAAATAGGATCCGTAGACTTTTGTCCGACTGGGTCTCCAGGAAGATCTTAATGTCTCTCCTCATCTGAGGGTAATCTTTGACTTTGGTCGGAATGTCCTCGAATGTCTTCATGACCTCCTGGAGAAGTTTGTCGTTGGACAATGCAGCGTAGGTGTCGGTCTGCTTTTTGTAGGCCTCCATGTTGTCTACGGATCTTCTCTTCCGTTCTGGTCTCCGGATGAATGTCTTGGCGGCATCCAGCGTCTGTCCAGGTGGGCCCACAGGGCTGGGAGTGGTGATAGGGGCGTTAACGCAAGAGGTTCCTGCCGCTGACGTCCGTGGCGTTTCGACTGTTTCCGCCAGGGTTCCTCGGGCAGCGTCCTTTCTGCCGAACGTCAGGGATATCCCTTTCGGTGCTTCGCGTGTTCCAGAGGGTCCCTCATTCCCCGGGTGGTTAGGCGAAGTAGGCTCCTGTGGTTCGCTGGCGCTAGCTCCTGTCCCTCTGCCTTTTATTGGGGTGCGAATTCCGAGAACCATTTTTATTCTATTTATTTAATAACTGTGTTGTATTGTGGTGTGTTGTGTAATGTTGTGTGGCTTGTGTGTATAGGGCACAGCGAAGAGAACGGGGAAAGTTGTCTATAAAATAAATAAATAAAATAATATATTTCCCTGTAAAGGGGGGTGGTGTTGTTTTGTATAAAATGCACGGTTATGTATTGTCAAGTTTTAACCCTGTAGATGGGGAGTCAAAAATTAAACAATAAAAATCCGCAGTCCAAATTTTTCTATCTCATGCATTTACCGAGATACCGGTGTTTTAGTGGGTAAGGGGTGGGGGAGGGTCCAATCTTGAGGGGGAGGGTACCTCTTATGCGGCTTTAGCCGTGGTGTCTTCGACACCACAAAGGCTGATTTTGAGGTCAAATCAGTTCTAAGTCCTCTCGTTCCCGAGATATGGCCCGTTTTGGGGTGAGGGGGAGGATTCAGGGAAAAAAGGGAAAAGAGGGGGGGGGGTGGATACCTCTGTAGCGGTTTCCACCACGTGGTGTCTTCGACACCACTGAGGCTGAAACCGTTGTCAAAAAACGCCTAGCTCTACTGGTTCGAGAGATATCCGATTTTTTGGAATTTCTGCCGTACCGTACCGCGCCGTATCGCAGGCCTTTTCGAATAGACTTCCAGTTGACCTAGCTGGGTCTATCCTGTTCTGATTTTGGCGTGGGTGGGCTCGTTTATTTGGTCTTGTTGAGCTCTTTTTGGTAGGTCAGGTTCGGGGTCAACTTAGGAGGAGGGGAAGGGGGATGGGGGGGGGGGTTTGGTGTCGCGAAAATGTGATACTGATTTCTACGGCTTAGGGCCTCTTATTTATTTACTACTACTTATATGTTGTGAAATGGTTTTGTAGGGGAGGAGGGTGGGGGTGTGTTGGGGGTAGAGAGGGTTGTCCCGGGGGAGTGGGTTGTGATACCACAGTCTGGCTGAAGGCCACCTGTTACTTAATTGTTAGGAAATTTGGATGGGGGAGTATTTTGGAAAAGGGGAGGGGGTGGTGTACTGGGGGTGGTATCCCGGAAGTGCAAACCTGGGTAATGCAATTGTATGATTCAGGGCCACTTATTTTTATAAATAATTTACAGCGGTATTTTGTTCTAAAAAATTTTTAAATTCTAAGGGTGACTTAGCCCTAGAGGGTTGAAATTTTGTCCAAGGGTGCGGACGGTCCAGGATGGTTGGGTATCCAACCAGGGGGGTGTTAGGGGGGGGGGCTTCGAAAATTCGTCAGTTTTTGGCTAGGACGCACCGTTTCAGGGTTACAGGCCTTTTTCAGTTTTAGTGCTGTTGGTAAAATAAATTCCCTTCACTGAAAATTATTTTACACCAATACTGCCGACCTTAAAAATATTTTGAGTGTGGGTTCTTATAGGGGAAGGTATTACAAATATTTGGCGCTCCTCCAAGATGGGGCGTCCTCTACAGGGTGTGTTCAGTTGCCTTCTGAAATTTTTCTTTAATTGCCAAAAACTGCAAATGCCTGTTTTTGGCTCACACGTATCGACTTGCTTGAGGCCCTGTATCCCTGAAACGGGTTGCTTCCGGAATGTGGTTCTTAATCCTAAACTTAAACAATAAACTAATCTATGTACTTAACTAGGTTTCTTCTTCCCGCCACTGATCTTCGCTGCTGCAGCGACGTCCAAAGTCTTCCCGGGGGTGCCGCTTCCAGGGGGTGGTGTTGACAGGACAGTGACCTATGTCGGGTTGTAGGGCGGATGTTTCTCCAACTGCTGGCAACGATGAGGTTCCTGCAGCTGGTCCCGTTTGAAAGATATTCCCCTGGGAAGGTAAAAACTTGACCCTGGCAAGCTGGTGGAAAAGTGTCCAAAGTACTCGTCCTTAAGATCGGTGAAAAATTTATTTTCGACCAGATCTGACTTGTTCGTGGTCCGGGATGTCTTGTCGATTTTTTCCGGATTTTTAATCGTTATATTTAATTGTATGTATAATTAAAGTGGGTGAATTAAAAATTTATAACTTATTAATGACTAGTCGGAAAATTTTGAAATTTTGCACTAGGGTTCTTTAAACTGTACACTATTATAAAGTCCAAAAAATACTATGTTATCGATTTAGATTTAGAGATAAAAAGGATTGAATTTTAACAAAATTTTGGTAATTATTTAAAAATCCGTATCTTCCAGAAGAGTGGTCCAATTTCGGTGATCGACGTGTCGGATGAAAGGGAATGGCTTCCTGCGCCTGTTCTCGTTTTTGGTTTTCACCTCTGACTGCTAGAAGTTGACCTCGTGACCACGCGGATTTTGGTATTTGTCCAGTATCTCGGCGAGTTTCCACGGGAAAAATCCCGGACTCAGCCAGGATGTGAAGCTCGTCCAGGGGCTTCGGATGGCAGTCCAAAAACACTATGTCGTCGATCAAAATCGCGCGGCGTTTCACTTTTCCTCTTTTTAAGGTCACTTTTGAGGTTAATTTTTCGGTTTTTTGGTTATAACTTAGTGAGTTTTCCACCAATTTGGAAATTTTTTTTTTTCACACACTCTTTTAACTTCTTAGCGCGCAACTTTTAGCGAAAACACGATTATTTTTGTTCACTTCTGCTATTTTTACCGAATTTTTGAGCGCGGAGCAGCTTTAAAACGATCCGACCACCACGGAGGCTGGGGGGGAACTCGGTTAGGTTAGGTTAGGTTAGGTTAGGTTAGGTTAGGTTATGAGGGTGAGGGGTGCGTCAGAATTCCTCCACGTGTGCCTTGTAGCTGCTGGTCCCTCTCGATACGTCTGGAGGGAAGAGCAGCTGCTGGGCCGGTGCACCCTGGGCGCGGTAGTATCCTTCCTCGAGGAATGAGAAGAAATTCTTATTCCTCGGGGAATGTTACTATCGTGGCTAATATTCTGGGGAGGGGTCCAATCTGGACCAACGGGGCGTTCTTCCGCGTGACCCTCTGAAAAGCAGAGGGCACAGCGGAGGACGTGACCATGCTGCTGAGGTGCAGGCGCACCGACGTGGCATTTGTTGTCTCTCCTCTAGGAGCAATCTTAGAAGGGAGAACTTTCGGCGGGTTCGCTGAGCCGGGTTGGCCGGACAGCGAACGGAGGCATGTCTAATGCCGCCGTCGGGGGCTTGGCTTAACTGCCTGGCCCAGAGGAAGGATACCTCTAAGATAAAAAACCACCTAATCCTAAGTTTTGAGGCGCGGCGAGAGGATGAATGGCTGGAGGGTGTCCAGTCATTAGCGCCTCCCCTGTAGGGCACCTGCCGCACCCTACAGTATTGGGCTTACCTAGGTAAAAGGCTCTGCCTAGGTGGACGAATAATTCCTTTACTACTCGTGGGAACAGAATGGAAGATTTAAAAAATAAAAAACAAAATACGTTGGTGGAGAAGGCGGACGCAGTGGCGGACTTTGGTGCTGCGTCACAAAGAGCGGGAGCAGTGGCTCCAGCAGAACCACGCGTGGTTCTTGAGAGGATGAATGTGTTGTCGGAGTCCGACAACACAGCGAATAGAATAGTGGACGGAGCGTTGTCAAGTGACACCACTATGTTAGAGGTAGGTGGCCAGCGAGGTCCGGGTCGCCTTGGTGCTGAGTTGTCGGGTCGTGTTCCCGAAACGCTCACACTACCGGGACCTCTCAAGCGGCCTCATGAGAACGAGGAGATGTTGCCACCTCGGAAGGTACCTTCCAAGGCGGCCACCAGCAGAGGGCGGAGACCAGCCCGAGATGGGAGGGGTCGGTTCCTCCGAACCGGCACCCCATGTGGTTCACTCTCTGAGGAGAGTGAGTCGGACTGCCGAAGCGTGTCACCGGCATGCCAAATGGCCGTCAACACGGCTGTAGAGGAGAGTGCAGAGGCGCCCGTCAGTGCTGAGTGTTCACTTATAGGGCAGAGTTCCTCTGCCTCTGCAGAGGAACTCGAAAAAAGAGCTCTAATGGACATCGAGGTGGTTTTGGACACGACTCGGAAGTCCAAAAACTTAAAGGGCACGAGTCAGCGAGCCATCAGAGAGGCAGCGTCGCGGGTCAGACTGGCCATAGAGGGCCTCGCCAGCAGGAGCTCCAGTGAGGAGACCCGACGGCTCCACCTGCTGAACGACCGACTGCGAAAGGAGGTCGATGCCCTCCGTCAAGAGATGGTGGCTCTTCGGGAGGAGGTCGTGGGTCTCCGGGTGCGACCCGAAGGTCTGCCGCAGTCGGAGCCCCAAGATTTCAGGTGTTCCTCTGCTCCTGAAAAGTCCCACGAGCAGGGGCCACCTATGAGCGAGATGCAGGTGCATGCCATCGTTTCCCAGATCGGGAAAATGATGGATGCCCGGTTTGCAGGCATCGAGGACCGCCTCCTGCCCGCGAGGACCATTCGTCCGCCGCTGGCAGCCGATCGCAGAAATGCGGCTGCTGCTGCTAGCGGCGCTGGCGGTGCGGGCGATAGGCAGCCTTCCGTAGCTGCTCAGGTGGCTTCTCGAGTGCCTGAGACGCAGAGGGAAGCTCCTCCGAGTGGGTCCGTCCCAACAGCCACCACGCGAGCCCTTGATGCAGAACCATCGGCGTCTGCCAGTGAGGGCTGGCAGACCGTGGTGAGGAGGAAGAGGAATAGGAAGAAGAAGAAGAAGAACGAAGGTTCTTCTCCTTCCTTACCCCAAAAGAGTGCGGCGGCCCCTGCCGCTCAGGGAAACAAGCGGTCCAGGCCCAAGAGGGGCAAGAACGCCAAGCGCGGGCTCCGTGCGCCAAGGTCCGCTGCGGTGGTGCTCACCCTGCAACCGGAAGCAGTGGAGAGGGGCGTCACGTACGCGGCTGTCCTCACCAAGGCTAGGCAAGCCGTGAACCTGGAGGAACTAGGCATAACAGATGTCAGGTTCCGACAGGCTCTAACCGGAGCCCGCATGCTTGAGTTCCCAGGGGCCCAAGGCACTGCGGGGGCAGACCGTGTCGCAGAGAAACTGCGAGCGGTCTTCGCAGAGGAGGTCAGGGTCTCCAGGCCGACGAAGTGCGCTGAACTGCGCATCTCGGGCCTTGACGACTCTGTGACTGGGCAGGACGTGCAGGACGCGATCGCACGTAAGACTGGCTGCTCTCCCGATGCGGTCCGAGTCGGCCCAATCCGACCTGGCCCAGGAGGCGCCAGCTCTGTCTGGACCCAGTGCCCCGTCGCAGTGGCCAAGCACCTGGCCGACGCCGGCCGGCTCCTGGTGGGTTGGAGCTCTGCCAGGGTCGTGGTTTTGGACGCTCGGCCCATGAGGTGCTACATGTGCTGGGGGTTGGGTCATGTATGCCGGAAGTGCGACTCAGGCGTCGACCTGAGCAAGCACTGCTTTCGCTGTGGTGAGCCGGGGCATCTGGCATCCGCGTGCTCCGCCGACCCACATTGTTTACTGTGCGCGGCAGCAGGGCGACCGGCCAACCACGCCGCCGGTAGAAAGGACTGTAAGCCACCAGCCCGATCTACCAGGGGTTCGACCACTTCCGTCGCAGGGCGATCGGAAGAGCCGTCGCAGGGGGTGATAATGGTTACGGACTAATTATGGACCCGGTCCGAAATCATTCTCTCCTTCAGGCGAACTTGAACCACTGCGCCGGTGCGCAGGACTTGGTTCTACAGACTATGGCGGAGCGCTCGATTGGTGTGGCCGTAGTGGCGGAGCCGTATTACATCCCAGTTCGCCCTGACTGGGTAGGTGACATGGACGGCTCTGTCGCTATTATCAGTTCCTCGGCGCCACTTTCCATTAGAGAGAGAAGTCGAGGATTTGTTGCGGCCACCTGGGGGGACATAATTCTTTTCGGAGTTTATTTCTCCCCAAACAGGAGCCTACCGGAGTTTGAGGACTTCCTGGACCGCCTCGGGACCTCGGTTCGACGAATGATGCCATCCCACGCCATCGTAATGGGGGACTTCAACGCGAAATCCATCGCGTGGGGTTCCCCCGGGACAGATGTCAGGGGTGCGGCGGTCGAGGAATGGGCGACAGCTGCGGGCCTCTGTCTTTTAAACAGGGGCTCCGTTAACACGTGCGTTCGGCAGCATGGGGGATCAATAGTGGACCTCTCGTTCGCTACCCCTGCTGTCGCCGTACGAGTTCAGGGTTGGCGGGTCCTAGAGAGTGTGGAGACACTATCGGATCACCTGTACATTTGTATGGATGTCTCCACCTCCTCGAGCCCATCAGTGTCTCCACGACCTGACGCTCGGCAGTTCCCGCGATGGGCGTTGAAGCGGCTTGACGGGGACCTCCTAGAGGAAGCAGCCATTGTACAGGCTTGGCTGTCTTCACCGCCTGCTGCAGAGGGAGTCGATGTCGAGGCTGACTGCTTTCGCCGCGCCATGACGGCTGTGTGCGATGCAGCCATGCCTCGCTCCCGAAGACAACCTCCAAAGCGGGCGGTCTACTGGTGGTCCCAGGAGATAGCAGACCTCCGCGCGGCCTGTATCATTGCCCGGCGGACCTACTCACAGGTGCGCAGGTTACGTCGCCGCGATGAAGAGCTGGAGACCCTTCAGTCGCAACTGCATGAGGCATACCGTAATGCTCGGGGGGCTCTGCAGCTGGCGATCTGTCGAGGGAAGGAGCAGTCAAGAGCTGAGGCACTGGAGGATCTGAACCGGGATCCCTGGGGGCGTCCGTACCGTGCGGCGCGGAAGAAACTTCGCGCCCAAGGCCCCCCACTGACGGAAACCCTCCAGCCTCAGTTCCTCGCCAGGGTCGTGGAGACACTCTTCCCGGATCGGGCGGATCACCCTTCCCCGAGCATGGCCGATGCAGAGGCTGAGCAAGATGCGGAGATGGAGACTCCCCCAATTTCCGACGCGGAGCTAGGGGCAGCTATTCTGCGGGCACGGTCCAAGAACACTGCCCCCGGACCGGACGGGGTGCCTGCAAGGGCGCTGGCCCTGGCTCTGGAAGCGGCCCTGGAAGACAGGCTTAGGGAGCTGTTTGACGCCTGTCTGACGTCGAGACGGTTCCCTAAAGCCTGGAAGGAGGGTCGACTGGTGCTGCTGCAGAAGGCGGGGCGACCCCTGGAGTCTCCATCAGCGTATAGGCCAATTGTCTTGCTGGACGAGGCGGGGAAGATGCTAGAGAAGATTCTCGCTACCCGCATCGTCCGGCACTTAGAGGAAGTTGGCCCGAACTTGTCGGACGCCCAGTTCGGATTCCGGGCAGGGCGTTCGACAGTGGACGCCATCTTGCGCCTCAAGGCCGAGGCGAAGGATGCAGTTGCTCGGGGTGGGGTGTTGTTGGCAGTGTCTATAGACATCGCCAACGCGTTCAACACCCTGCCATTCAGTTGCATCGAGGAGGCGCTCCGCTACCATCGGGTACCCGTCTACCTGAGGCAGCTGGTGGCAGACTACCTGCAGGGTCGGTTCGTCTGCTACGAGGGATGCGACGGCCGAGTTGTGCGCAGGGCCATCAGGTGCGGTGTTCCACAGGGGTCGGTCTTGGGTCCGCTTGTGTGGAACATTGGCTATGACTGGGCCTTGCGCTGTTTGCTCTCCCCCGGGCAGGGCGTCATTTGTTACGCTGATGACACTCTCGTCACGGCCCGGGGAGGGAGCTACGAAGAAGCGGCACGCTCGGCTGTCGAGGGCGCGTCCCTTGTCGTGGGGCGAATCGTGGCACTGGGCCTCAGGGTGGCTCTCGAGAAGACGGAGGCCCTGGTATTTCATGCGCCCCGACGCCGGCCACCGGCTGGCGCACACCTCACTATTGGTGGTGCAACAATAGCGGTGCGGGCAAGTATGAAATACTTGGGCCTGGTTCTGGACCGGAGGTGGAACTTCGGCGAGCACTTTGGTCAGCTCGCGCCGAAGCTGATCGGCACGGCGTCTGCCCTCAGCCGGCTGTTGCCGAACCTGGGTGGACCGAACGTCGTTTGCCGACGGCTTTACACGGGGGTGAACCGCTCGATGGCGCTCTATGGGGCCCCGGTGTGGGCGGAGTCCCTGTCTGCCCAAAATAAGGCTCTTCTGCGAAGACCGCAAAGAGTCATGGCAGTCAGGGTCATACGCGGATACCGCACCGTATCTGCGGAAGCGGCGTGTGCCCTTGCGGGCACGCCCCCGTGGGATCTGGAGGCGCAGGTGCTCGCCGAAGTCTACTGGCGTGGCGTACACCTGCAAGCGGAGAGTGGCAGACGCCCGCCGTCTGAGCTGGTCACGAGGTGGCGTAGGGAGGCCCAAGCCCAAACCCTGCGGATTTGGAGGGTGAGGCTGGAGACGCCCAGTGCAGGTCACTGGACAGTGGGGGCTATCCAGCCGATCCTGGAGGAGTGGCTACGGAGGCGACACGGGACGTTGTCCTTCCGTCTGGTGCAGGTGTTGTCAGGGCATGGCTGCTTTGGCAAATACCTGCACAAAGTGGCTAGACGGGAGGCGACTCCCGTGTGTCACCAGTGCGGCTGCAGCGAGGATACGGCGCTTCACACCCTCGAGCATTGTCCTGCTTGGGTGGTGCAGCGCCGTGCTCTCGCAGCAGCAATCGGAGCAGACCTCTCCTTGCCGGCCGTGGCTAAAGCCATGGTCAACAGCAGGGGGGCATGGGAGGCGGTAGCGTCCTTTTGCGAGGATGTTATCTCGCAGAAGGAGGCGGCGGAGCGCGTCAGGGAGGAAGACTCCCTCGCTGACGCGATTCGCCGCAGGAGGACAGGGCGGCGGAGGAGGCGCCATGGCGACCTGATGCCGCCCTAGGAGGTGCCAGCGGGCGATAGACCGGGGAGTCTATCGTCGTTGCGTTGCACGGCCCTCACGAGTGGAGGCGATGTCTCAGGTGAGCCCGGACATCGCCAAGGAGTTGGTGCCCGAAGGCGGGCAGCGCTGGATGGGTCGCGAACGTCATGCGTAGCAGTTCTCGTGGCCCATCCGCAAAGCGACAGTAGGCTCACGGCGGTGTTTTTTAGTGGGTGCAAGCCCCACATAACCAAACCGTCTCCCCGGACGGTGCGGTATGCGTTAGGCATTTTTCACCGCTTAATAAAAAAAAAAAAAAAAAAGGTTATGAGGGTGAGAGTCCTGGCGGAGGAAGCGGTGTCCCAGGGTGGGGTGGTGCTGGCGGTGTCCCTGGACATCTCCAACGCGTTCAACACCCTGCCCTGGAGTTGCATTAGGGAGGCCCTGCGATACCATCGGGTGCCTCCCTACCTCCGCAACATTGTGGGGGCTTATCTGTCGGGAAGGTGTGTCACCTACATGGGACGCGACGGCACGGGCCGTCGCGAGATGTCGTGCGGTGTTCCACAGGGCTCGGTTCTGGGCCCACCCCTGTGGAACATCGGATACGACTGGGTTTTGCGGTGCGAGCTCCCACCGGGAGTGAACCTGACGTGTTATGCGGACGACACGCTGGTCACGGCTCGGGGCAGCTCGTACAGGGAGGCAGCGTTGCTGGCTACGGCCGCGGTCTCGCAGGTGGTGAGCCGCATCCGACGCCTGGGCCTGGAAGTGGCCCTCAACAAGTCGGAGGCCATTGCTTTTCACGGCCCCCGACGGGCGCCGCCGTTGGGATCGCACATTGTGGTCGGGGGGGTTCGGATCGCTGTCGAGTCAACCATGAAGTACCTGGGATTGGTGCTCGACAGCCGTTGGGACTTCGGCCCCCACTTTCAGCGGCTGGTGCCCAAGTTGATGGGCGCGGCGGGCGCGCTGTCAACGCTGCTTCCCAATCTGGGGGGCCCGAGCACCGCCTGTCGGCGGTTGTACGTGGGGATCGTGCGATCGATGGCCCTATACGGGGCCCCGATATGGGCGACAGACCTGACGGCCCGCACTATCGCGGTTCTGCGCAGACCGCAGAGAGCGATGGCCGTCAGGGTCATACGGGGCTATCGCACGATCTCCTACGAGGCGGCTTGTGTACTGGCCGGATCCCCGCCGTGGGACCTGGAGGCGAAGACCCTCGCGACCCTGCACCAGTGGCGCGAGGAGGCCAGGGATCGGGGCGAGAGGCTGGTGCAGCGACAGATTACGCTGTACCGGTCTCGTCTCCAACAGGTCATGGTGGCGGAATGGCGGGGGAGGCTAGAGCTCCCTACCGCCGGCCTCAACACAATCGAGGCGATCCGGCCAGTACTCGACGACTGGCTCGGGAGGAAGCACGGCTCCCTGACGTTTCGGGCGACGCAGGTGCTCTCGGGGCACGGCTGCTTCGGGAAGTACCTGTGTCGCATAAGCAGGGAGCCGGACGCCCGGTGCCATCACTGCGTCCACTGTCTGGGGGACACGGCGCGGCATACGCTGGCCGAGTGTGTCGCGTGGGATGAGCCGCGCCGTGCCCTCGTTACAGAGGTAGGAGGAGACCTGTCGCTGCCGACCGTTGTTCGCTCGATGGTTGGTAGCGCAGAGGCCTGGGACGCGGTGATGACCTTCTGCGAAGCCGTCATGTCGCAGAAGGAAGCTGCGGAAAGGGAGAGGGAGATAACAACCTCCCGCCCATCCCGTAGCAGACGCACCGGGCGTCGGCAGAGGGCAGACAACGCCCTCTTCCGGCCCCCCTAAACAGGTCCAGGGGCGACGGATTCGGGGACATCCGTCGCCCCCCATCACACTGGACCCGAGACGGCGGCGCGTAGTGTTCCACGCGCGCCTCTCCTAGACGTATCGGGGGGAGTTTTACACCTCACTCCCCCCCGAGACGAGGCCTGCAGCTCAAGCGGGCCGGCACTAGTCCGGGGCAGCGGAAGTCGCATCAGATCCCGTTGCCCCCCGACGTAAGTGTGCGAGGGAACACCGGTGTGGTTTTAGTCAGTACGAGTCTGACAGACCCCTCCGCTCTCCCCAGGGCGGAGGACATCCATTGAGGATTTCCACATCGAGAAAAAAAAAAAAAAAAAAAAAAAAAAAAAAGGTTAGGTTAGGTTAGGTTAGGTTAGGTTGGGGGGGGGGGATACCGGGCGTCGGCGGAGGGCGGACAACGCCCTCTTCCAGCCCCCCTAAACGGGTTCAGAGGGACGGCGGACTTGGGGACGTCCGCCGCCCCCCCATGTAACTGGACCCGAGGCGGTGGCGCGTAGTGTTCCACGCGCGCCCCTACTGAGGTCGCGGGGGGAGTACACCTCACTCCCCTCGCAGAATTGAGGAGGCCCGCGGACGCGGGCCGGCACTAGCCGGGGATCGTGGAAGGCGCACTAGTTCCCATGATCCCCGGTGCAAGTGTGGGAAGGGAACACCGGGGTGGTTTTTAGTCAGTTTGAGTCTGACAGACCCCTCCGCCCACCCCAGGGCGGGGGACATCCGTGAGGATTTTCCACCCCGAAACCAAAAAAAAAAAAAAAAAGGTTAGGTTGGGGGACCCCCCACAGAGCTTACGTCCACGTCGTGTCCCCTGGAAACAGCCCAGTTCTGACCACCGTAACGGAGTGGCAGACTGGGTTGGCTAAAGTGCTCTGTGCTTTCGTAGCGAATTTTATTATAGTGTCTTGTTGTTTGCGAACTGGCGGAGGCAATGCCTAAACCCACGCGGGACGCCTGCGGGCGGTTTTTAAAAGAGGGCCAACCCAAAGGCCCTTCTCAGGGCCAACCCAAAGGCCCTTCTCAGGGCCAACCAAAAGGCCCTTCTCAGGGCCAACCAAAAGGCCCTTCTCAGGGCCAACCAAAAGGCCCTTCTCAGGGCCACAACGACGCTCCGGCGTCAGAGACTAGCCGCGCGCCGTCTGCGGCTAGTTTCTTTGGAAGGGTGAGCGAGTCGTCTGACAACGACTCGCTAAATGGTATGTCGGACGCGGACGACGCTCGTTCGCGGAAGCGGGTCCACCGGAGCGGTGGGTCCGAGGGCTCTTCGGCCTCGGGGTCGACGAGGTTGCCGAAGGCTAAAAAGCCGACGGTGGCCGCGGACACCCATGACGTTGGGCTCGCGGACGCCCAACGCCAATTGGACCTGGCTCGGCGGGTGCAGCTCCAGCAAGAGCTGGAGCAGCGGGTTGCCGCTAAGGAGAAGCGGGCGCACGTCGCCCGGGCCAAGTCCGGGTACGGTGCGTCCCGCGTTTTATACGCGGACCAAACTCTGGCCGAGCTGGAGAAAATGGCGGAGGAGGACGAGGAGGAGATTATTGAGGTCGCCTCTAAGTCCTCCAACCTAAAAGGGACTTTTCAAAAGGCCCTGAAGTGCAGGGCCGCAAGTATGCGCGGTGTCGTGGCGGAGCTTGTGAAGCGGACGACCACCGACGAGACGAGGCAACTGCAGGCGAAGGTTGATCGCCTGCAGTCGGAGGTCAGCCAGCTTCACCTGAAGCTAGCTGAAGCCACGGCCCGGCCACAACAGGCCATGGCGAGCCCTGCCGCAGAGGGCCCTGCCTCGGCCCGGCCACAACAGGCCAAGGCGAGCCCTGCAGCAGAGGGCCCCTCCTCCAACCTTGAGGATATCATCCGCAAGGTAGTAATGGAGGAGAGGGCCTTCACGAGAGCCTGCCTAGCAGGCATCGAGGACCGGCTCCTGCCGGAAAAACGCCTCCGACCGCCGCTTGCGGCGGATAAGAGGCAAAGCGAGCCGGGGCCGTCCTTCTCCCAGGCGGATGACGCCCAACTCCCGGCGACCACCCCGTCCAACGAGTGGACGAAAGTGGGCCGTAAGGGGAAGGGCAAAGGGAAGGGGAAAAAGTCGGCGACGGCCGTCCCTGCCGTCCCCGCCACCACCGCTCCCAGCCAGTCGCAGACGACCGGCAAGGGAAAGGGCAGGAGAGGAGGAAAGGGGCAGTTAGTCCCCCCAAAAACCGCAGCCGTCGTGGTGACGCTCACCGCGGAGGCTGCGGGGCGAGGGGAGACCTACGCCTCCATTTTGGTGCGGGCGCGTACCAATGCCGATCCCACTCAACTGGGGATCGGCAGTGTGTCCTGCCGGCGGACCCAAGCCGGGGCTCGCATTTTCGAGTTCCCGGGGGCAGAGGGGAGTGCCCGCGCGGACCTCTTTGCAGCCAAGCTGCAAGAGGTCATCGCGGACTCTGCCAAGGTGGCTCGACCGGTCAAGTCGGCGGCCATTGAAGTGACGGAGTTAGATGACTCCGTCACCAAGGAGGAGGTGGTGGCGGCGGTCGCAGCGGTAGGGGGCTGTGGCACCGCGGCGGTCCAAGGCCGGGACATAAGGCCCGGCCGCGGCGGTATGGGCACCATTCGCCTCGAGTGCCCAATCGCCGCTGCCAAAGCCGTCCTTGCGAAAGGACGGCTTCAAGTCGGGTTCAGCTCGGGCGCAGTCCGGGCACTCGAGGACCAGCCTCTGCGGTGTTTCCGGTGCTTCGGCATCGGTCACACCCGGCCCCTGTGTCCGTCCAAGGTAGACAGGACGGACACATGCTACCGCTGCGGCAAGGAGGGCCACAAAGCCGCCTCCTGCGAGGCCGCCACGCCGCACTGCGCGGTGTGTGCCGCCAGTGGCCGCCGGGCAGGCCACGTAATGAAGGGGAGGAAGTGCAATCCTCCCCCTAAGCGTGGCAAAGCGCAGGCGCCGACCGGGCCTGCCGCTGCTGTAGACACCGCCGTTCCTGCGGCGGCTGCGGAGGAGGGTGCGATGTCCGACTGATGGATAGGGTCGAACATCGCATCCTTCAGACGAACACCAACCACTGCAGGACAGCCCAGGATCTGCTGATGCAGACCATGGCTGAGTGGTTGGTGGACTTGGCGGTGGTCGCCGAGCCTTACTCGGTCCCTGGCCGTTGGCTGGGCGACCGGGACGGCTCGGTGGCGTTGGTGGCGCGGTCTTCCACAGACTCCCCTCCCCTCTCGCTCTTAGAGAGGGGACCGGGATACGTGGCCGCCGCGTGGGGAGAGATGGCGATGGTGGTGGTGTATTTCTCCCCAAACCGCCCTCTCTCGGACTTTGAGGATTTCCTAGAGATCCTCACTGCTGTCGTAGGGAGGGCGGCGCCACGCCAGGTCGTGGTGCTCGGCGACTTGAACGCCAAGTCGGCGGCCTGGGGCAACCCGGCAGCCGGTTGCAATGTCCGGGGACGGGCCGTCGAGTTTTGGGCGGCCTCGTGTGGTGTGTCCCTCCTCAACAGGGGGGCGGTCCACACGTGTGTGCGGCAACAGGGCGGGTCGGTGGTGGACGTCTCGTTTGCCACCCCCGCGCTTGCCGCCCGCGTCGTCAACTGGCGGGTGGAGCTGGTGGAGACCTTGTCGGACCACCGTTATGTGCGGTTCGACATCTCCACACAGCAGAGAGGGGGGACGGCCCGCGCTGGGCAATCTCCCTTCCCGCGGTGGGCACTCACCCGCCTGGACCGGGAGGCAGCCAAGGAGGCCGCCTTTCTCCAGGACTGGCTGTCGCCTCCCCCTGTCGAGGAGGTCCCGGACGTGGACGCCGCAGCGGTCCGGCTCAGGGGGTCCTTGACCGAGGTGTGCAACTCCAGCATGCCTCGGTCTCGCCGTCCGCCTCCCCGTCGTGCCGTCTACTGGTGGACGGAGGAGCTGGCGGGACTCCGGGCCACCTGCGTGGCGGCCAGAAGGGCCTACGCGCGGAGTCGACGGCGCAGCGCCCAAAACCGAGTCCGGGCAGAAGAGGACCGCCTGTACGCCTCTTACCGAGAGGCTACGGCGGCCCTCAAGTCTGCAATGGGCGCTGCGCAAGACTCGGCAAGGGCCGAGATGCTGGAGGACCTCGACAGGGATCCTTATGGGAGACCATACAAGGCGGCGCGGAACCAGCTCCGCCCCTATGGTCCCCCACTGTCGGAGACCCTCGAGCCAGCGTTGCTGGATGGGGTGGTCCGGTCCCTGTTTCCGCGCAGGACCGACTTCACCCCACCAACGATGGTTCCTCCTCAAGGGGCGGCTTCGCCGGAGGAGGAGGTTCCCCCGGTGACGGCGGCGGAGTTCTACGCGGGGGTACTTAGCCTCCGCGCAAAAAAGACGGCCCCCGGGCCAGACGGCGTCCCCGCGCGGGTGGTGGCGATCGCTGCCACCCAAATGGAGGACAGGTTTCGGGACCTCTTCAGCGCGTGCCTTACGGCTGGGAGGTTCCCGAAACTGTGGAAGGAGGGGCAGTTGTGCCTCCTCCGGAAGGAGGGACGCCCGGTGGACTCCCCCTCGGCATACCGGCCCATCGTTCTGCTCGATGAGGTCGGTAAACTGTTCGAGGGGATTGTCGCCGGGAGGCTGGAAAGCCACTTGCGGGTGGTAGGGCCGGATCTGTCGGACGCCCAATTTGGTTTCCGTCGTGGGCGTTCGACGATCGACGCACTGGCCCTACTCAAGGGCCAGGTGAAGGAGGCGGTGGAGGCGGGGGACGGAGTGCTGGCGGTGTCATTCGACATTGCCAACGCCTTCAACTCCGTCCCCCACTCGACGATATTGGAGGCGCTCCGGTATCACGGAGTGCCCCAATATCTGCGGGACCTCCTGGCCAGCTACTTGGAGGACCGAGAGGTCCTCCTCGTAGACAAGACGGCCACGGTGAGGCGGTACGGCGCAGAGTCCGGTGTTCCGCAGGGGTCGGTGCTGGGGCCCCCCTTGTGGAACATCGGATTTGATTGGCTGTTGCGGGGAGCCCTCCTCCCGGGCACGAGTGTCATCTGCTACGGGGATGACACTCTCCTCACTGCCCGGGGGAGGAATTTCGGGGACGCGGCCTGTCTGGCCTCGGCTGGCGGATCCCTGGTGGCAGAGAGGATCCGCCGCCTGGGATTGAGGGTGGCGCTGCACAAGACGGAGGCCGTGTTCTTTCGCGGTCCCCGGCAGCGCTGCCCTCCCGACGCCCACATAGTCGTGGAGGGCGTGCGGATAGGGGTGCAGCCCCAGATGAAATATCTGGGGCTGGTGCTGGACGACAGGTGGCGCTTCGGCCCGCATTTCAGCGGGCTGTCGACGCGCCTGTTGAAGGCCGCGGACGCCCTCTCGTGGCTCCTCCCGAACCTGGGGGGGCCCAAGGCGAAATGCCGGCGCCTCTATGCCGGCATCTTGCGGAGCATGGCCCTATACGGGGCCCCCATCTGGGCGGACTCCCTCCATAGGAGGGAGAATGCGACCGCCATCCGCAGGCCCCAGCGAGCCATTGCACAGCGGGTGGCGAGGGCCTACCGCTCAGTGGGCTTCTCGGCGGCGTGCGCTCTGGCCGGCACCCCTCCTTGGGAGTTGGAGGCTTGGGTGCTCGCCAGAGTGTACGAATGGACGGCGCGCCGGAAGGCGCTCGGGGAGCGCCCCATGGGCGAAGAGCGGGAGGCCGTGCGGCGAGAGGCGAGGGACGCCATCGTCCTCCATTGGTCGGAGGACCTCGCCAGCGCCGCCTTTGGCCGCCGGACGTTGGACGCGCTCGGTCCGGTCCTGCAGGGCTGGCTCGAGCGGTCCCACGGTTTCCTCTCTTTCCGTCTGGTGCAGGTGTTGTCCGGACATGGCTGTTTCGGATCGCACCTGCACCGGATCGGGAGGGAGGAGACCCCGGCGTGCCACGACTGCGGCGCGCCGGTGGACACGGCGCAACACACCCTCGAGGTGTGCCCGGCTTGGTCCGAGCTGCGCCGCGGTCTGACCGAGGTGGTCGGACTGGACCTCTCGCTTCCCGGCGTGGTCGACGCCATGCTGGGGAGCGAGGAGGCCTGGTCAGCAGTCGCCTCCTTTTGCGAGGACGTAATGTCGCAAAAGGAGGAGGCGGAGCGCGCGCGGGAGGACGATCCTCTCGCTGCGCCGCTCCGCAGACGAAGGGGTCGGAGAAGGCGTCGTCCTCTCCCTCCCCATGGTGACGGGCGGGCGACAGGCGCGGGGGTGCCTTCGCCCGCATTGCACCCGTCACCTTCGTCTGTCATTCCCGACCCCCCACACCCGTGAGGGCGTGAGGGGTCCGCCATGAAGGGCAATCGTCGGCGGAGGACTGGACGCAAAGGCTATGCCGGTTTCCCAGTTCCCCGCCACTCGGACGAAGCGGGAATGCCGCTGGGTCGTTTTAGTGGGTATACCGGGTCCGCCCGGGGAGTCCCACATACCCCTCCCATCCCCCGATGGGAGGGTATGCGTAATGCATTTTTTTCCCAGCGACAACAAAAAAAAAAAAAAAAAAAAAAAAAAAGGTTAGGTTAGGTTAGGTTAGGTTAGGTTTTTTTTGTTTTTTTTTTTTTTTGTTTTGGCAGGAGTGGGAAATCCCCACGGACACCTCGACTATCTCACGGCTGTGAGACAGTCGAGGTAGTGTCGGACTCGAACCGACTAAAACTCACTCCTGCCCCGCCAGTGTCCCTCTGACGTGATCAGAGACCTTTTCTGCTAATATTTATACTTTTTAACGACGGATTACTTAAGAGGCCGAAGAGACCACGCTCTATGTGATTAATTTTGACTGAATATTTTAATACTTTACACTTCTCCAATAATGTTATATTTATGTTTTCTATCTTTATTTACTATTTATTATGTTGCTATTTTACTCAATATTAATTCTATTTATTCTGTTTTAAGTACTGCTTATTCTTTTATTTTTACGATTTTACTTAAATTTTATGTCTTTGTCCCCACTATTTATGCCCTCATGGTAGTTCTTTTATTTTGTATTCTTGACATATTATGGGTTTATTTCTGTGATATAGACATTGTATACTTTTATTATGCAATTGTATATCACAGTTTTAACCAAAATTTACTCCCAAATGTATTATTTAAAACAAATACAATTTTAATTTGAAATAGGGTTTCAACCAATTTGACACAACTTGACGATTCCACTAGAGTTGACTTACGGTCCAGTATAATTCCAGCCACTTTCTCATGAAAGTGACTCCAATTGCTGTTCTCCACTAAGTCAACCCTAGTGGTTCGCTCAATGCGTCTGCAATCTGGTTGTGTCAAATTGGTTATCTCAGTGTACGCGGAAGTGGGCGCATCGACAACTTTAGCAATATGCTATGGTTGCTCGCGCGAACGCGTCCCACTTCCGACGTACCGGGCATTCTTCGCTGAACGCATTGTGCGAGTGTTCCCCCAGCTTGGCTCTAGTGCAGTTCACGCACACCGCTGCTTCGCTTATGAGCTTGTCTGGGCAGTCCACCCTCAAGTGCGGACCGCCGCAGTGGCTACATAAGTCGGCCGTCTCCGTACACAGGCGCTTGCCATGGCCGTACGCTAAGCAGCGGGTACACTGCACCAGAGGCGTCTGATCCTCGACGCGCACTCTCTGGAGGTCAATACGGAGCTTGCCTCCTTCGAGTGCCCTCCTCCAGATTGCTGGGGTGACACTCAGCACAATGCTGTTCACGTGTGGGTTACGTGACTTTTTGCGGAACTTTATGGATATTTTCTGTTCCTCGTCCTCGAGGCCGTGAAAGATCTCCCTGTTCTGGTTCTGTAGGGCTCTCAATACTTCGTCGTCACTGTGTACTGACAGCACGTCCCTAAGAACCAGAAGCGGGTCCCGATTCTTCACCGCCTCGACGACGAGGTTCTCTCCGGCCGATTCAAGTCGCTTTTTCAGTTTTTCTCTCTCCTCCTTTGTTGCGCACCCCATGATGACTTTTTGGTCCTTGGCCTTTCGGACCCTCTCTACGCGCACCCAACCCTCCTTCGCGTCCACTGCTTTTCGCACTCTCTCGAGGATCTCGGCCCCCGTGTCCATCTCCTGTGTTGAGGAGACAACCACGGAGTGCAGCGTCGTTCGCCCCAGGGACTGTGCCCCGGTGTGGCTCTTACTGACGGCCGCAACACTCGCGTAGGTTGTCTCCCGTGCACTTTCCCTGCTGGCCAGACTGTCTCGGAGCCTGTCAAGTTTCTCGGAGTTATCTTTAATCTCCGAGATGTGCTCCTTCAGGGTGTTGAGGAGCTCAGTCTGGCCAGCAAGAACATCGACAGGAATGGATTGGGGTCCGAGGTCAGCAGTGGGTGCGGGTTCCGGTACGGCGATGGGTGCGCCAGCGGCCTTGTCGCGCTCGGACTCTTTCATCAGCTCATAAAGCCTGTTTATGGCTTCGAGCACCGCAGTTTTAATCTCGGCCTTTAGGTTGCGAGAGTTGCCTAAATTAAGCTTGGCCTTATTCAGGCAAGCTCTCGCCTCCTCAGTGCGACTGCGGTGCCTCGCCTCAGGCTTTTTGAGCGGCGCAGGAGGGTCAACAGGAGCTCGGCGCGTCCCCTGAGTGGCAGGGGCCCCCTGAGAGGCGGAAGGAGTGTCGTCTCCGAAGGAGATTCTCCTCCTCGCGCCAGCAGGCGAAAGTCCCGCATTCTCAGGTGATCGCGTCGAGCCCCCGGAGGCCAACGTCTTAAGAGTAGCAGATGGGGTGCGGAACATGTTGGTTAAGAGACGCAGAAAATAAAAGGAAGATCGAACCCCTGTAAAGTGGGAGCTCGCCTTGGACACTGGACTATTCTGTGTCCCTGTAAAGGGGGGTACACAGAAAATAATAAAATAACAGCTAATCAATTAAAACTTAAATGTAAAAATATTGAATAATAATTTTTAAAATCCTATGTGAGCCTTGCAGACTCAGTCAAATGTTAAAATGTAAAAATATCCTACTAAAAACCTTCCAAAACCCTAACTAAAGCAAAGTCAAACAAAATTACAAAAACAAAACTTTGCCGGAATTCCCACGTCTACCCTCCTATAGACCAGAGGGCGGGTGGGTGAGCAAATTTTATTTGAGCTACCCGGGCGTCCAGAGACGCGTCTCCGCGCGGGCTAGCGATCTACGAAATAAAACGGGGTGGGTACCGAACAAAAATTTGGACTTTTGGTCAAAAAACCAGTTTTTAAAACAAAAAATTTTGGTTTTCAACCCCCAACCTGAAGACCGGCTCACGGAACGCGGACCAGAAAGCAGGGATGAAGGGTGAGTACTATTGAATCTATAATCTAACGTTACTTTTGAAATAGAATTTGGAAAAAGACTAAATTTTGATGATTTTGTATGAAAATTCAAAAAATTTCCAAGGGTTGTAAGGGAAGTTTTTTATACGCGCGTGCAGGTGAGTGCGATATGGTCAAAACGTAGGCGGAGGCCTAGTAAGGTCTAAAAATGCTGAAAACAGCTTCAAAATCGCACGTCAGGAAACGAAGATATCAACGTTTCTGTTTAAAACTAACTTCCTTAGGTAGATTTTGGTACAGACAGAGACTAATAGAAAAAACGATTTTTTATAAAAATCAACAAGTTTTATTTGAGCTAGCCGGGCGTGAGGGGTGTCCAGAGACGCGTCTCCACGCGGGCTAGCGATCTACGAAATAAAACGGGGTAGGTGCCGAACAAAAATTTGGACTTTTGGTCAAAAAACCAGTTTTTGAAACAAAAAATTTTGGTTTTCAACCCCCAACCTGAAGACCGGCTCACGGAACGCGGACCAGAAAGCAGGGATGAAGGGTGAGTACTATTGAATCTATAATCTAACGTTACTTTTGAAATAGAATTTGGAAAAAGACTAAATTTTGATGATTTTGTATGAAAATTCAAAAAATTTCCAAGGGTTGTAAGGGAAGTTTTTTATACGCGCGTGCAGGTGAGTGCGATATGGTCAAAACGTAGGCGGAGGCCTAGTAAGGTCTAAAAATGCTGAAAACAGCTTCAAAATCGCACGTCAGGAAACGAAGATATCAACGTTTCTGTTTAAAACTAACTTCCTTAGGTAGATTTTGGTACAGACAGAGACTAATAGAAAAAACGATTTTTTATAAAAATCAACAAGTTTTATTTGAGCTAGCCGGGCGTGAGGGGTGTCCAGAGACGCGTCTCCGCGCGGGCTAGCGATCTACGAAATAAAACGGGGTAGGTGCCGAACAAAAATTTGGACTTTTGGTCAAAAAACCAGTTTTTGAAACAAAAAATTTTGGTTTTCAACCCCCAACCTGAAGACCGGCTCACGGAACGCGGACCAGAAAGCAGGGATGAAGGGTGAGTACTATTGAATCTATAATCTAACGTTACTTTTGAAATAGAATTTGGAAAAACACTAAATTTTGATGACTTTGTATGAAAATTCAAAAAAATTCCAAGGGTTGTAGGGGAAGTTTTTTATACGCGCGTGCAGGTGAGTGCGATATGGTCAAAACGTAGGCGGAGGCCTAGTAAGGTCTAAAAATGCTGAAAACAGCTTCAAAATCGCACGTCAGGAAACGAAGATATCAACGTTTCTGTTTAAAACTAACTTCCTTAGGTAGATTTTGGTACAGACAGAGACTAATAGAAAAAACTATTTTTTATAAAAATCAACAAGTTTTATTTGAGCTAGCCGGGCGTGAGGGGTGTCCAGAGACGCGTCTCCGCGCGGGCTAGCGATCTACGAAATAAAACGGGGTAGGTGCCGAACAAAAATTTGGACTTTTGGTCAAAAAACCAGTTTTTGAAACAAAAAATTTTGGTTTTCAACCCCCAACCTGAAGACCGGCTCACGGAACGCGGACCAGAAAGCAGGGATGAAGGGTGAGTACTATTGAATCTATAATCTAACGTTACTTTTGAAATAGAATTTGGAAAAACACTAAATTTTGATGACTTTGTATGAAAATTCAAAAAAATTCCAAGGGTTGTAGGGGAAACAAAAAATTTTGGTTTTCAACCCCCAACCTGAAGACCGGCTCACGGAACGCGGACCAGAAAGCAGGGATGAAGGGTGAGTACTATTGAATCTATAATCTAACGTTACTTTTGAAATAGAATTTGGAAAAACACTAAATTTTGATGACTTTGTATAAAAATTCAAAAAATTTCCAAGGGTTGTAGGGGAAGTTTTTTATACGCGCGTGCAGGTGAGTGCGATATGGTCAAAACGTAGGCGGAGGCCTAGTAAGGTCTAAAAATGCTGAAAACAGCTTCAAAATCGCACGTCAGGAAACGAAGATATCAACGGGTTAGGTTAGGTTAGGTTAGGTTTTTTTTTTTTTTTTTTTTTTTTTTTTTTATAAATTTCTTATTCCTCTGACTAGAGTCAAAGCCTGTGTGTACTTTCTTTTTATTTTTTTGCAATAAGGGGAAAAATCCATCATGGACGCCTGGGAAGGGAGGACCCAGGCAGTGCCGGACTGTACCGGCTAAAAAACCACCAATTGCTTTTCTTTCTTTTTTTTTTTTTTTGTTTTCTTTTGGGCTGTGCCGCTTGGGCTTGTGCTCTTTTTCTTAATCTTATTTCAATACAATCTTAAATATTTACCCACCACCACAATCTACAATTTTTACCTACAGTTAATGTTTATTATTCTAACTATACTATCTCATTCATGCAATTTTCCCGATGGGATTCCGGTCCTATTCCTCTATCTACTCTAAATATATTTTATCTTATTTGGGGTATCGGGTTTGCAAAGTACACAGGTTCTTCTTTATTTAATCACTGCACAGCAGACATTTGGCAATTTTTATTCTTAATATCTAGTTTACATCTAGTTCTTACTTTTATCTTATCATAATATGCTTATAACTAGTTTTCTCTTTTACACAATAATATGGGATGCTGGGTTTACAGGTAACAACCCACCTTTCTTGAGCTTCTTTTAGCCCAGTATTTTTAGGTTTTTACACATAATTTCCTTACTTAATAAAGTTAGTTTACAAACAATACTTGTTTATACTTAAGACTAAGCTTATTCATACTTTTAATTATAATTTTCTTAATAAATTCCTGTGTATGATGCACAATATATTCTATAATATATGGTCATCATACTTTTGTTACGTCTTATTTCTCTTTACGACTGCTTCTACTATTTTTAGACAATAGTCCACAAACTTATTCCTACGTTTGTCTAACATAATGAATTTTAGGTTTTCTACTATTAGTTTTGTATCTAAAACTTGTTCAATCTGATATCTTTCATATCCGAACACTGGGCATTCCAATAAAAGGTGGGGAACGGACTCTTTTATGTTCGGGTCACAAGTGCATGAGGGACTCTCCTTGCACTTAAAACGCCACAAATATTCAGAGAATCCCCCATGGCCGGTAAACAATTGAGTGCTCAGGCATGTCGGCTCGAATTTGCGAATCACACCATACGCGGCAACCACATCCGGGAAGAAGAGTTTAGTAATTCCGGCTACTTCTCCTGACTTGTATCTTGCATCCCATTCGCGAATTGACTCCAGTCTCAGCTGTCGCTTCGCAAATGAGACGGGAAACAATTCGTAATCCGGTTTTCTTTTATTCGATGCTGCGGCGGCTTCCTTGGCGAGCTGATCTGCCCTTTCGTTTCCCTCCAATCCAACGTGCGCTTTTATCCAGAACAAAGATACTACTTTGTTCTGTCGAGATAGTTCTGACAGGTTCTCGCGGGTTTCTAATGCTAGTGGATGGAGGGAGCCGAGATTAGCTATCGTCTGTAATGCTGCCATTGAGTCGCTGTAAATTCCGAATGTGGATGCCCCGTATGTCCCAATCCGCCTCGTTGCTTCGCAGACGGCCAGAAGTTCCGCTTGGTAAACTGTGCAGTATGACGGCAAGCAAAGTTTGACGGTCCGAGTCTCCGCTTCGCCCTCCCACACGGACAGCGCCGCGCCAACTCTACCCCCAATTTTACTGCCGTCTGTGAAGATCTTTACTGCACAGCCACCATTTGCGTCCACGTCACTCTGATCTCTCAGGCATGTCAGCCCAAGGTTCACGACTGTTGCTGGGTGTGGCGCTTCTGTTGTTGGCATTAATCGCTCGATCTCCCTGTCCCCTAGTCCCGGCAGGGCCGCCCCCTTCCTGATCCTGTATAGTGAGGCTACCTCACGTACACGAAGATCAAGCGGGAGCACTCCTGCGAGGACCATTGCTGAGTTCAGGGAGACCGTGCGATAAGCCTTGCACATTTTTTGTGCGAAGCCCTTCTGCAAAGCACCAAGCTGTCTTTGCACTCCCAATTTTTCAGCAGCCGGTGCCCAGACGCTCGCCGCATACAAAATGATGGGCTCGATGGTAGCTGTGTAAATTGTGCGTATCACTTCAGGGTTTAGGCCCCAGCTCGCCTTTGCTGCTCTTGCGAGCTGTTTGTATATGTTTATGGCCTTCCTGCAGACATTTGACACGTGTGCATTGAAGGTGAGCTTCTCGTCAAATGTCACTCCCAACATCTTAATCTCTTTGGACATGCCAATGTCAATCCCGCCCATGCTCAAGCGTGGAGTGTCGAATTTAAGCTTGCGAGTAATTACCATGGCATTGGTCTTATGTGGCGCAAATTTGAGCTTATTTTCAACACCCCACGCCCGAACAAGTTCGAGAGCGGCATTAGCGTGTCCTTGCACGTCTTGTGCAGTCTGACCATCGAACACCATGACGACGTCGTCGGCGAACGCCTGCACGTAGTGACCTGCGGATTCCAGGGTATTCAGCAGGGGATTAAGCAGCACGTTCCATAGGATGGGCCCACCTATAGATCCCTGAACGCATCCTTTGTTGGTCGCCTTTGTGTAAGTTTCCCCGTTGTATCTTACTGTGACCTTCCTCTGGTCAAGGTAACTGTCGAACACTTTTCGAACGTTTGAGGGGCAGTTCGCATTTGCCAGTTGAACCCTGATAGCTGGCCACCATGCGCTGTCAAAGGCGCCCTCTATGTCCAGGGACACGACGGTTATAATTTTCTTCTGGTCCAGTTTGGTTTTTACGTGTTGCATGAATTTATAGAGGGCGTCTTCGCAGCTCTTTTGGGGCATGAATCCAAACTGGCTGGGATTTAACTTCGGCAGCAGATGGTGCTTAAGTCTGGCGACCAGCATTTTTTCGTACACTTTGCCGAGTACCGGTAAGAGACCTATAGGGCGATAAGATTTTGGAGTCGTGTACGATTCCTTTCCTGGTTTCCTCAACACTATCACCGTTGCTTCCTTCCAGATAACTGGGAAGTAATGGAGCTCTAGACATTTGTTGAGTACTTCCAGGAAAAGTTTTGGGTCACTCTTGATGGCCTGACTGCATATGTCGGCAGTGAATCCGTCGGCACCAGGCGCTTTTTTAGGGTTTAAGGAATCCAGTGCGGTGAGCATTTCCGTCATTGTGAAAGGAGGGTCGTTTTGTCCCTCGAGTATTTGTGAGTTCACTACCGATGCCCGGTTCCTCAATTCTCGATGCGTCCGGTTTTCGTTCTCCCTTAGATCCTCTGGGTAGAAAGTTTTAGCCAACAATTCCACCGAGCCCTTTGCGTCCAGAGTAATACCGCCCTCTTCCAATGGTATGTCCTCCTCTCGCTTCGCCGTTCTGCCTATTACTCGGTAAATGCCCTCCCATAAGTTTTCCTTGTCCTGTTTGTTGCAGAATTCTTTCCAGCTTCCAATCAGGGCCTCCATAGCTCTAGCCTCGTACTCGTCTCTGGCGACCTTATAGGCGTCCACCACACTCTGTTTACGAATCGGTGCGGCGTTCTTGATTCTGCGTTTCCTAGTGGTGACTTCCCGCTTCATCTTTGCGAGCTCCTCTGACCACCAAGGTAGGGCAAGTGTCTCTGTATTTTTCTTTAGAGGAATTGAAATGTTACTGGATTCTGTGATAACTTTATTGTAATTTTTTATGACTGATTCTAATTTTTCGACTGTATTTATTGTTTTAATTTCTCCGATTTCTAAGTTGTATTCTGATTTTAATTCTAAAAATTTTTGATGAAATTTTTCCCAATTGGCTTTTTTTGTATTATAAATTCTCGTTGTTCTTTTGATACTTACCCCAACCGATTTTTTGAGTTTGACATTAAAATTAATACCGCTGTGGTCAGCGCACGTGAGATTTGCGATGACTTTCCAGTCCTCCACTAGGTCCAGCATATCAATAGTGCAGGCCGTCACGTCAACGAAACTAGAGTAGTGTTTTCCGCCCCTAATGGTGTCAAAGGTTGGAGTGTCGCCTTTGTTAAGGATATGGAGGTCCATCTCATGAAGCATACCTGCCACATCGTCTCCCCTATGATCGATTATGGGGCTTCCCCACCAGGTGCTCTTAGCATTGCAGTCACCTCCCATGATGAGCCTCCGCGTTTTTGCTGTTACGATCTTCTTAATGTGATCCAGGTACGGATCTATGGGCAGGTCGGGTTCGAAATAATATGAAACCAATGTCATTTTCCAGTCTTTGGTGCTTACACTCACCACCGCGATGTTGTTGGTGGTGAGTTCCGGGTGTTGCGTGACATCTAGGTTAGGGTCAAAGACGGCAATTGCCGCTTTGACCGTGCCTCCTTTGGTGTTTTGGTACACCCTAACACCGCGGTATGACTTCATATTATCCGACCCACCCACATAGGGTTCCTGGATCAACGCTATTGCTACTTTTCTCTCATTGGCTTCAATCATGAGTTCTTCTGTGGCTAGTTTTCTTCTTTGGAGGTTGCATTGGAGCACCCGGTACTGCTGTTGGTCCACTTGGACGCCCTTAGCAGTACGCTATAGACATACGCGCTATAGCGTCGCGCTTCCTCCGTATAGGACACTCCTGGCTAAAGGCGTTGTGGTCGCTGCGTTCTAGTTTGGCCACTGTGCAGTTCCTGCAAGAGGGAACACCTCCTGCGAGCCACGCCGGGCATTGCGCCCTGAGATGCGGTGCTCCGCAGTGGCTGCAGAGGTCCGCTGGATCTGTGCAGAACCTCTTACTATGACCGTATCCGAGGCATCGCGAGCATTGTACCAGTGGTGACTGGTCCAGCACCCGGACGCGTTGGAGGTCGATGTAGGCCACTCCGGCGTCAGTCGCTCGTCTCCAGATCGTCGGAGACACGCTGAGGACGATATGGCTCGTATGAGGGTTGCGGGCTTTCCTCTTATATTTAATTTCCAGCCTGTCTTCGCTTTCCTTGAGATCACGGAAAATACTTTTGTTTTGGTTCCTAAGAGCCTTTAGGACGTCCTCATCAGTGTGAACTGCTAGGACATCTGTGAGCTTTATGAGTGGGTCTCTGTTCTTGACCTCTTCCACGATCAGGTTCTTGCCCGACTTCTCCAACCGCTGTTTAACCCTCTGCCTGTCCTCCTCCGTGTTGCAGCTCATTATGACCTTCCGGTCCTTTCCCTTGCGAGTCCTCTCCACCTTGATCCATCCTTCTTTGGCGTTCACGGCGTCCCTAACCTTCGCAAGCACGTGGTCCCCTGTATCGTTTTCGTCCTGAGACGTGACGATCACTGAATGGAGTGCATTCTGCGGAGGTGGTTGTAAGGTGGAGTGGCTTGCCGTCTTTTCGGCATATGTGCCTTGTGCGTTTATGACTTGTTGGTGCTGCTCTCCCATTTTTTCTTTCAGGTCGTCCAATTTCCTGCCGTTCTCCTCCAATAGCCGGCTATGCTCTTCCAGATGCCTTATGATTTTGTCGGCTTCGGGGGTCTTCTGTTCGGTCTCCTTTGGTGTTGTCGGAGTTGCCGATGTAGATGTAGATGCATTCCCGGGATTTTTAAGCTTTTTAATTTCAGCATCTGCGTCTTTTATGATTTGAAACAGTCTATCCACTGCCTCCAGCGCATTAGCTTTTAGATCGGCCTTTAAATTTCGAGAATTATTTATATTTGTCTTAGCCTTTGTGACGTTATGCTTTGCTTCCGCGAGGCGAGTCATGCGGGCAGGAAGAACCTGCCTTGGTACGGTTTGGGCCTCTGTCTTTCCAGAAGCTGGAGTCAGTTGGTGTGTTGCTAACGCCACGGCTTCAATGTTGTCGATGCTGCGTCTGACACTGGATGCAATCGTTTGAGTCCTCGGTGAAGAGCATTTTGACGAGAGTATTTGAGTCCTTGGAGGAGAATTTTGCTTCTCCATTTCGTCTGTGGGCTTTACTGGCGTTCTAGCCGTCATGGTTGGAAAATGCGTCAAGTGAGGAATAGAAACAAAATAAGAAAATATATAGCACAATAGTGTCTATAGATCGTGCTCTGCACACATGTAAAAGGTGTGTGCAGTTCAGTCTAAAAGTAATTTCAAAGAACAAGAGAATTAACAGGAAATAAGAGAAGTGCTAGTCAGCAGTCGTAAAGAGACTCAAGTCACAGTCCAGCCCAATAAGACCTTCGTGATACACCTTATAACTAGGAAAGAAGAAAAAAGAAAAAATAATACAAGTAAAAACAAAATTTAATAAGTTAAAAATAACTTTTGTCTCTATGTAGAGTCGCGACTAACACAATAAAAGTCGCGGAAAAACCTCCAGAAGTTAATAATTAATAGAAAATAAGAAAATATTGCGACTCTCTTGACGACTCTATGTAGAGTCGTTTGGTCAGGTCCAATGGATAGCTCTCACCGATCCCTCTCAAATGAACCCAAACTCGATGCAATTACACCAAGGGGCTCCGGAGATATCCCAACTTGAAAATTTTTGGTTTTTTACGAAATAAAAAACCCAAGTGGTTACAATAACATATCTCCGGATCCACCAGTCCAAAAACCCCGGTGTTTGGGCTCTCAGAAGTTGGCTCAGCGAGACCGATCCACCGGAACAGTTTTCAGCCTGAAAAAACTTGGCGCGCTGAAAACGCCTGGAACTCAAATAGGCCTGTGCTCCAGGCCCTGTTAGTATAGACAGCGAAAACCCCGGCCCTCTACGACTCTCCGTTGGGAAGTTATGGCCGTCCAAAGTTTTTACAAAATGGCCGCGGTGCTGTCAAAGTGTAACTTTGACTAAAGATAACTTCCCTCGGAAAAGCCGCAGACCCCTCGAGTTTGGGCTCTCCCTACTCGGCCTGAGCTCCGCTGCTCGCCGAAACCACTCTCAGGGTCCCGAAAAATTTCAGCCCCAAACCGCCTGAAATCGTGGGGTGAGCGGGACAGTATGTCCCTGAATGTTGAACTAAAAATCGCGATCTCCCACGACCTCTGGTTCAGGAGTTATG
Source organism: Eugnorisma glareosa (assembly GCA_947578425.1). Classification (NCBI taxonomy): domain Eukaryota; kingdom Metazoa; phylum Arthropoda; class Insecta; order Lepidoptera; family Noctuidae; genus Eugnorisma; species Eugnorisma glareosa. Next base: position 22,726,704 of record OX387961.1, read on the forward strand.
GCGGTTTGAAGCTAAACAAAATGGCCGCCGAACTGTCAAAAGTCTAATTAAAATACCCGTAACTTTTGATCCCTTCGTCACAGAGGGACGGGGTTTTGGGTATACAGCTCGGCGTCACTTCAGGTATGACCTGAAAGTAGTTTCAGCGACAAAAACCTTCAGTGCCTGAAACAGGCTAAAAACTAAATAATCTTAAAATTAACCATTGACCACTGGCCAGAGTGGAAAAACGAGTTAAATCGAACCAGCGGTTTCTGAATTATCAGAATCTAAATTTTTGAACCTAAAAACCCAAATGTTGCTTTTTTGTCAAAAAAGCCAATGTTATAGCTATAGGGCCCGAGTTTGGGCTCTATTAAGTCCAAATAAGGTTAAAAAGTACAATTACAACATAAAAAAGTGATTTCTTCCTATTAATAAAGAATTTTGCACAAAAAACACATAAAATTCAATAACTTTCGAACTGCTTCACTGAAAATTTTGAAAAAATATGCTAAAATTACGTAAAATAGAGTACTACAAGAATAATTACAAAAATTTAGAAAAACCAAAAGCAAAGTGGAATATTTTTTTGAAAAAGTGATTTTACTGAAAATTTTCCTGTAACTTAAAAACTAATGAATTTAAAAATCTAAAACTTAGGATCTCTATTGTGCCAATAAGCGCGCACCAGGCTGCAGTTGTAAAATTTTAAAAAACGTATCCTGTCCAAATTTATGGGGGGTCAAAGTTGCAAGTTTATAATAGTCATATATAGTTATATATATGACAAAAAATTCTAAAAATGGTTGAACTCGCCTTGTCTTAATATGGTCCAGGTTGGTGCCAAATTTCGTGCTGCTGTCTCCACTCCTTCAGGTTTTTCACGCCACGTGGTTTTTTGAAAAAGCTGAATATTTCACGAAAGCGCGAAGTCAAGTCGCCTCTGAGTGTCCCAAATGGTCGGGAGCCACGAAGCCCTCAGGATTTCGGTGAAAAAGAGGGGGGTCGCCGATCTTGTTTAGGCAGCGCACGCGTTTTTGTTGGTGTCGTTTTCCACTTAACCTCCAAACGGAGGGTTTTTCAGGATTAACACTTCACGGCACTGCAATCCGATTTGTACCTTCACTTAATAGTGTGGGGGCAACTTTTTTGCACACATCGACACTTTATTTGTCAAAATCCGAGCACTTTTGACCACTTTTTCGGATTTTTTGCTGCGGAGCGGCTTAAAAAACGATCCGACCACCACGGAGGCTCGGGGGGAACTGGGTTAGGTTAGGTTAGGTTAGGTTAGGTTAGGTTTTTTTTTTTTTTTTTTTTTTTTTTAAAATGAGTAAAACTACCGCAGACATGGTGGTCCGCGCCCTTTTTTGAAAGATTAATTGTTTGCATTTTGTTTTATAACTAAGGATGACATTCGTGCTCCTACATCGGACACGTTACATTATTCTAGAACTTAAATGTAATAACTTAAAATCTACGTGAGTCCATCTCTTTTTTTTTTTTTTTTTTTTTTTTTTTTTAATTATATTTTTTTATTATTAACATGCTCATGCAAATTTTTTTTTTTTTTTTTTTTTTCAGGCTTACGTTTTTTGTTTAAATTAATTTACGACTAATTAAATCTAAAGTTTCTTAACTAAGCTTCTAATCTAAGGTTACGCAATATAATTTTGAGGACAGAGGTCTGATAACTGCATGGCAAAGTGAGCCGACCAGCTCCAACCAACGGCATCCGTTCACGGACATGACCCGCACATCCGCGCCGCTTAGCTCAACCATTTTTTAGGGAACTTAACGACCGGATGCGCAGCGCCACCGTCAGCAAAGCTTTTACGTGAGTATGACAGACTCACTCTGCCATGCAGTTGTACATAAACTATTTTTGTTAATTGAGAGTTGTTAGGGATTGGGTTCTTTTGGCGTTGGGTTTTGGGGTTAGGATGGGTTTTTTTTATTTTTATTAATTTCGTCGTCTGACCAGGGACTTCGCTAGCCTGAGCAAAGCTTCCACAACGACTGCGTCTCGATGCTGCATGGCCGTCTTCAAGTTGTACTCGACGACCGTTTTAGTTGGCGCATCCATCGCTCTCTTTGCAAAGCGGCCGGTGGCGTCATCGGCGTCGTCGGTGTAATAGACGCAGCTGACTGTATGTCTCGACACCGCCACTACCGCGTGGGAGATGCTGTCGTGGATTTGGAGTCTTCTGGACTTGGTGTTGATGATAATTACGCTGTCGAAGGTCAGACCCTGAGCCTCGTGGATGGTTAGCGTGCGCGACCCTTCGCCGGACCCGTATCCCTGGCTCGTGAGAGAGGCTTTCTCCTCTTGCGTATGAACCAGAAATAGGGTGTTTTGGGCGGTGCTCGGTATTTGCGCTCCTGTGTAACCTTTGACGCTCAGTGAGTGGACCCGCGACAGCGACGACTTGGAGGAGTATATACCGGAGTATATCTCGCTCAACGCAAATGCCACATCCATCGGATTGCGGTGTGTGCAAAGCAGCTCCTGGGTGATGCCAGCCACCAGGTTTGGACGGGTATACCTTAACTTGAAAAGGTTCTCTCTGTCCAGAAATGGTAGCTGGTTTACGTCTCCGATGAGGACAACCTCGGTTGCTCCTGACAGCTTTACTGCCATAACTATGGCCCCAAAATGGTTCATAAGAGCCTCGTCTACCGTTAGGCGGTAGCATTTCTCTTCTTTCTTGAACCCGTTGACTAAGATTGAGGCCATAGTGCGCACCTTTGTCTTTACTCGGTCTCCCAAGCGGTGCGCAAGCTTCTCTCTGAGGTCTTTGGCAGCTTCGGTCGTCGTGGTGGCTACAACGTCTTTCTCCCCATCGAAGTGTTTCACCACCCAGGTTGTCTTGCCGCAACCCGGAACTCCGTTTACCCACCTGATATTGGGTACCGTCCAACTTCCCTGCGATGCTGTGTTGTCCGGGATCCCCGAAATGGACTGTGCCATTTCAAGGATCTTATCGTCCAGCATGATCTTGGTACATTTGGCGGTAACCACTATCGGGTCGTCATTTGGTGTTCGGAATTTTATTTTGCCCACGCGTTCCGTTTCCTCCTCGTCCAGGGCTACAAAACCGTTCTTCGCGCTGTAGGCTGCCATGTACGACCCCGTCATTTCCCCTTTGATGACTTGGGATTTGACGTTGTCGTACACCGCTGCCTCTGCCTCCTCGAGTAGTACCTTTAGCAGTCCTTCTGTGTTCCTTTGGAAGGTCTGCAGGATCTTCCTGCAAGTCATGAGATTGACCTCTCTGGTCGCCCTCACGATTGCTACGTACTCGAGGAAAGCGCTCTTCACGTGGTCTGTGGTGCCCGAGTTAACTGCGAGGACAGGCGGGCTGACTTGCCCCTTGTCGGCTCTCGTTGGTGTAGGCTTCCGTTGTGTCGGTTCTGCTGGCGTTTTCCTGAAGAACCTCTCCACAGCTGCTTCCTGTTTTTCAGCTGGTGACGCGCGGCTGGTGCTTGGGAGCAGTGCTTTGAGGAAAGTGCCGAAAGCTTTCAGGCGACTCCTCGACCTAGCTTGCTCCTCAGGGCTGGTGGTGGCACTCTGCTCCTTTGCAGCTTTTTCGGCGGCTGCCTTCTGCTGAGCCCTCTCTGATCCGCTTTGTGTGATCGGGCTAGATGTGGAGCTCGTCGCGATGGCTGTTGGGTCTCTGGGGGCTTTAAGGAAACTTAGAGTTTCCCCTCTGTCCTCATAGACTACTACCTCATGTTGTTCCGAGGCTTTTAAGCAGCCGAAGCGATCTGCGACGTCTCCTCTCTCTCCTCCGATCTCCATCGCGTCAACACTTATTACGCGGGCTGTGACTGGCGCTTGTTCTCCGGCCTCCCTGATCTTTTGAAGCAATGAGCTTGCCTGAGCAAATGAAGTCTCCTCCCGCCACTCGAGTAGTGCAATCGTCTTTCCTTTTAATCGCACTAGACGGCATCGGTGAGTGGCTACTTCCACTTGAGGCAGTGCGGCGTACTTGCTGCCTTTCATGCTCGCTTTGGTGGTGCTTCCGTTGATCAAGGCGGCAAGGCCTGGTGAAATTGGGATACGGGCTGCAGCTCGGCTTGAGCCTATGCAAAAGCTTATGCCCAGCTTTTCTGTATCTCTGTTCATGAACAGAGCGACAGGTCGCAGTCTGACGCCTGGGACTCCGTCGCCTGCACATGCCAGGAATTCCGTGATGGGCATGGCGCTGGGGGCTGGTGGTAGGCTAGCTTCTGCTACTACTGCTGCTGCCGCTGGTGCTTGCTGTTCGTTGGTTCTTGCGTGTGTACCTTGTGTTGTGGTGAGTGGTGTGTGTGTTCTGTTTTGTGTTGTTGTTGTCGTGGTTGTTGTCTGTATTGTTGTTGTCCGTGTTGTTGTTGTGGTCGGGATTGTTCGTCTAGATGGTAGTCGGCTTCGACTTTGTGAGGTCGCGTCCGTTTTGTTAGCCTCTGCTGCGACTTTGGCGACTTTGCTCGCGAATGCCAAGAACGGTTTTCTGGTGGCCGGTCTCTCCATGATGGTGTGGAGTGTGGACTGGCTCAGCTGGGTTGCGATCTTGATTTCCAGCTCCATTCTGTCCTGACTGAATCTGGGGCATTCGAAGAGCAGATGCCAGACTGTTTCATCGCAGCTGGGGTCACAGACGCACGAGGGACTGTCTTTGAGATGAAAGCGGTGGAGATACGCTGAGAATCCTCCGTGTCCTGTTAGGACTTGTACATGGATCGGTGTGAGAACTGCGTCTCTGAGTGTCCTTTTCGCCGCTAAGACGTCTGGGAAGAACACCTTTGTGACCGATCCTGTGCTCGAGGACTCGTAGCGCGCCTGCCACTTCTTTACAGTCCCCTCCCGTATCTTCCTTCTCACGAACGATACGGGGACCTTGCTATAGTCTGCTGTCTCTTTTGTTAGGGCTGCCTCCTTGGCCAGCTCGTCCGCTCTCTCATTCCCGGCGGTTCCCACGTGGGCCCTGAGCCAAAAGAGCCTCACTTCTCGGCCTTCTTCTCTGATCTCGCGGACGCATCTCTTGATCTGTAGTGCCAGGTGGTGAGTGACGGACGGACTCCTCAGCAGGTCAAGTGACGATCTTGAGTCACTTAATATGCTTACGGAGGCCGCACTGGATTCTCTTGCCATCCCGACAGCTCTGAAGAGAGCGTACATTTCCGATTGGAAGACCGTGTTGTGGGGCTCCAGGCCAAAAGTGCTGGACTTGGACTCCTTTCCGTTTTCCCACCAAGTTAGGGCAGCTCCGACTTTCCCCTCTATCTTGCTGCCGTCGGTGTATATTTGGGGACCGATCACTTGATGGGTTTCCAGAGTCTCGGGAGTCAAGTCCTCTAGGCGTGCATACTCTGTTGTTGTGAGTAACGCTGGGTGGGGGTTTTGGGAGGGGTGCACGTTGCACTCCAGCTCGCGGCCCGGTGGTATGAACTCTTGGGAATGTCCTTTTTTGATCTTGAAAAGGGTTGCGGCCTCGATTACCCGGAGATCTAGAGGGAGTTGGCCTGACAGAACAAGTGCCGAAGTCAGAGACACCGTGCGGTATGCTTTGCAGATCTTCTGTGTGAAGCCTCTCTGCAGCGAATCAAACTGATTCCTTGTCATCAGTTTCTCCGCTGCGGGGGCCCACGCGCTCGCTGCATACATCACGATGGGCTCTATCACCGACACGTATATCGTCCTTATTATCTCTCTGTTGAGACCCCAAGTCACCTTTGCTGCGCATGCAAGCTGCTTGTAGATGTCTGCGGCCTTTTTACAGGTCGCAGACACGTGCGCGTTAAAGGTGAGTTTGCAGTCTATCGTGAGACCCAGCAGCTTGACCTCTTTGACTAGGTTCAGCCGGGTGCCTGACATGTGGAGTACCGGAACATCGTATTTTAGCTTTCTCGTTAACACCATCGCATTGGTCTTGTGCGCGGCGAAACGTAGCTTGTTTTTGACGCCCCATTCCGATACTATGTCTAGCGTGTCGTTGGCTGTTTGCTGCAGGGGACCGGTCGTAAAGTCCGAGAAGACAAGGACGACGTCGTCTGCGAAGGCTTGGCAGTATACTCCCATACTAGCCATTTTGTGCAGGAGTGAGTCTAGGATAAGGTTCCAAAACGTCGGTCCGGCGATTGAGCCCTGGACGCATCCTTTCGTGGTACCCTTCTCACTAGTCGCTCTGGCGTAGTTGACCCTGATTTTCCGGTCTTCCAGGTATGAGGTGACGAGAGCGTAGATATTTTTGGGACAGTTCTTGACTACCATCTGTCTTTTGAGTGCTGGCCACCACGCGTTATCGAAGGCCCCCTCTATGTCCAATGATATCAAGAGCACGATCTTTTTGGCTTTGATTTCGGCACGTAAGTGTCCCATTAGAGCATAGAGGGCGTCCTCGGTGCCGCGCTGCGGCATGAAACCGAATTGGTTTGTGTTGAGTGTTGGGAGGAAGTGCCACTGGAGTCTGCCCACTAGGAGCTTCTCGACGATTTTTCCTAGGACCGAGAGCAGACCTATTGGCCTATAGGACTTTGGGCTGGTATAGTCGTCCTTTCCTGGCTTGCGGAGTATGCACACGTGGGCGACCTTCCACTGCTTCGGGAAGTGTGACAGCGACAGGCACCTGTTGGCCATCGCTAGGAACACCTCCCTGTCGCAGTTTATTGCCGCTGTGCAGATGTCTGCTGTTAATCCATCGGGGCCGGGAGCTTTTTTCGGGTTTTGGTTTTGGAGAACCATTTCCAGCTCCGCGGTTGTGAAGGGTGGATCGTCGGCAGACAGTCCTTGGGGGTTCTTTTCCTCCGCTAGCCTCCTCAGTGCTGTGTGGTATGGCTGTTCGGCATCCATTGAGTCGTCGGGGTAGAAGGTTTTTGCCAGAAGATTCGCGGATTGCTCTGGACTGAGCGTCTCGCCTGCGGTGTTTCTCAGGAGTGCATCATCCTGTCTTCTGGCTGTCTTCCTTAGTACCCTGTAGATGCCGTCCCACATGCTCTCTCGGTCCTGCTTCGAGCAGAACTCCTTCCAGTTGGTTGTGGCCGCTTCCGTCGCTGCTGTTGTGTATGTGTTCTTGGCCAGTACGTATTCTTGGATGGTGAATTGTCTCCGGCTAGCGGCTGCGTTCCGGATCCTTCTCTTCTTTGTCATCGCATCTGTTTGGAGACGGTTTAGAGAAGGTGTCCACCATGGGGGCTTGGCGTTGTGTTTGGGCAACCCCAGTTTTGGGATCGCTTCCTCGCATGAGCGGTGGATGTTTCGAACGTATAATGTGATAAGTGACTCCAGATCCTCTGGGTTCGGGACGGCTGAGACTCTGACTGGTGTTATGTCACTCTCCGCCAGGCTGGTCTTGAAGTGCGTGCTGAAGTCGGACCACTTTGCCTTCTTGGTGTTATAGATGCGCGTCGAGATTGGCCTTAAGGGTTCCAAGGCCTTTTCTAAACGCATCGAGAAGGTTATTGCATTGTGGTCCGAAGTAATTAGACTCCTTTCAACCCGCCACTCTTCGACCTTCCCTAGCAGCGGCAGGCTGCATACCGTCACGTCGACGTGGCTCGTGCACCATCTGTCTCCCCTGTAGGTCTCGAACGTCGGTGTTTGGCCCGTGTTTAGGATCTGGAGGTCCCGCTCGTTGAGGAACGAGTTGTACGCCGCCCCGCGATGGTTTTCGGAGACGCTTCCCCACCACTGGCTCCAGGCGTTTATATCTCCTCCCACGATGATGTTATTTGTGTGTAGTTTTTGAAGTGTTGTGTGTGTTTCCGAAAGGTATGGTTCAATTTCTTGGTCACCTTCAAAATAGACCGATAGCACCCCAAAGTTGAGCTGGCCCGCCTTCAGCAAGACGACGGAGATGTTTTCTGTCACAAGCTGGGGGTCGTGGATGACCTCCAGGTTGTTTCCGAACACAACTATCGCTGCCTTTACTGGTTTTTGACGGTTGAGGCTGCACTGGATGACTCGTGTGCCAGGGTTTTGTTTCATCACACCTGTCCTTCCTACATAGGGCTCTTGAACAAGTGCTACTGAAATTCCTTTTGCCTGAGCCGCCATGTGGAGTTCTTCTGTGGCCAGCTTGGAGCGCTGGAGATTGACTTGGATGAAATTCAATCTTGATATCGGTCTTATTGTGTTTTGAAGGGTGACTGGTTGCCGGTTTATGTTCTCCTGATCGCCCTTAGCAATAGGAAACGCGTGACCTCGCTATACCATCCCATTTTTGGCGTTCCGGGCAGTCTCCGCTGAACGCGGTGTGTGCCAGGTCGCTGTCCGCTCTGTGTGCTACCTTGCAGTTGATGCAGGTGGGCAGTTTGCCGTCGGCCCGAGTGAGGCAGTCCCTACTGCTATGTGCTCCGCTGCAGTAGCTGCATGTTTCTTTGCCGGCCTTGCACAAGGATCTGTTGTGACCATAGGCGAGGCACTTTGAGCACTGTACCAGCGGGGACTGGTCCTCAATTGAGCACCGCTTGATGCCCACATGCACCTTCTGCACCTGTGTGTAACACTTCCAGAGCTCCGGGGAGAGCTCCAGAACAGGGTGGCACTCGTGGGGGTTTCTCGCGCGCTTCCTATAGCATACCCTTATGGTGTGTCCATCCACAGCGACGTCCTGCAGAAGGTGTTTATTCTGCGCCTGAAGGAGTTCGACTATCTCCCCGTCGCTGTAACTGGACAGTACTCCCTTGATGCACACTAGAGGGTTTTGAGGTTTCGGCTCCTGGACCTTGAGCCCTGTGTTCGACTTGAACTGGTCCCTGATCAGATTCAGGTCTGACTTACTGGCGCACCTCAGGACCACTTTCTGGTTTCGCGCCTTCCGGACCGTGTCAACCCGGGCTCCGCTTGTTTTGAGGTCCAGGGCAGTTCTGATCCTCTCGATCACGTTGTCTCCAGTGTGCTGGGGGTCCGTGGATGAAACGATCAGGGTATGGTTGGGTTGGGTGGGTGGTTTCGGGGGCTTGGGTGTGCTAGCGACTTGGGCAAAGGTCTTGGGGGCTTGTTGCTGTATAAGCGGCTTTTCCGCTTTGCCCAATTCTGCTACCCCCTTCTCTATATTTTGAAGGGTCTTTTTAACCTCCCCGACTGCAAGTTCCGCTTCTAGATTCAACGCCAAGGGCGCCTGGATCGTCGGTTCCTTGTCGCGCAGTTCGCGGAGGTCTGCTGAGACCAGCTCCAGCCTTTCGGTCAGGGGTTGTAGGTGTGGTGTCAGGTTCGGTTAGGTTAGGTTAGGTTAGGTTAGGTTAGGTTAGGTTAGGGGTAGGTTGGGGGACCCCCCACAGAGCTTACGTCCACGTCGTGTCCCCTGGAAACAGCCCAGTTCTGACCACCGTAACGGAGTGGCAGACTGGGTTGGCTAAAGTGCTCTGTGCTCTCGTAGCGAATTTTATTGTATTGCCTTGTGAACTACGAACCTGCGGAGGCTATGCCTAAACCCTCGCGGGACGCCTGCGGGCGCTTTTTAAAACCAAAAGGCCCTTCTCAGGGCCAACCCAAAGGCCCTTCTCAGGGCCAACCCAAAGGCCCTTCTCAGGGCCAACCCAAAGGCCCTTCTCAGGGCCAACCCAAAGGCCCTTCTCAGGGCCAACCAAAAGGCTCTTCTCAGGGCCACAACGACGCTCCGGCGTCAGAGTCTAGCCGCGCGCCGTCTGCGGCTAGTTTCTTCGAAAGGGTTAGCGAGTCGTCTGACAACGACTCGCTAGCTGGTATGTCGGACGCGGACGACGCTCGTTCGCGGAAGCGGGTCCACCGGAGCGGTGGGTCCGAGGGCTCTTCGGCCTCGGGGTCGACGAGGTTGCCGAAGGCTAAAAAGCCGACGGTGGCCGCGGACACCCATGACGTTGGGCTCGCGGAAGCCCATCGCCAATTGGACGTGGCTCGGCGGGCGCAGCTCCAGCAAGAGCTGGAGGAGCGGGTTGCCGCTAAGGAGAAGCGGGCGCACGTCGCCCGGGCCAAGTCCGGGTACGGTGCGTCCCGCGTTCTATACGCGGACCATTCCCTGGCAGAGCTGGAGAGAATGGCGGAGGAGGACGAGGAGGAGATTGTCGAGGTCGCCTCTAAGTCCTCCAACTTGAAAGGGACCTTTCAAAAGGCCCTTAAATGCAGGGCCGCGAGTATGCGCGGTGTCGTCGCGGAGCTTGTGAAGCGGACGACCACCGACGAGACGCGGCAACTGCAGGCGAGGGTAGATCGCCTGCAGTCGGAGGTCAGCCAGCTTCATCTGAAGCTGGCTGAAGCCACGGCCCGGCCACAACAGGCCAAGGCGAGCCCTGCGGCAGAGGGCCCTGCCTCGGTCCGGCAACAACAGGCCAAGGCGAGCCCTGCAGCAGAGGGCCCCTCCTCCAACCTTGAGGATATCATCCGCAAGGTAGTCATGGAGGAGAGGGCCTTCACGAGAGCCTGCCTAGCAGGCATCGAGGACCGGCTCCTGCCGGAGAAACGCCTCCGACCGCCGCTTGCGGCGGATAAGAGGCAAAGCGAGCCGGGGCCGTCCTCCTCCCAGGCGGAAGACGCCCAACTCCCGTCGACCACCCCGTCCAACGAGTGGACGAAAGTGGGAAAAAAGGGGAAGGGCAAAGGGAAGGGGAAAAAGTCGGCGACGGCCGTCCCTGCCGTCCCCACCACCACCGCTCCCAGCCAGTCGCAGACGACCGGCAAGGGAAAGGGCAGGAGAGGAGGAAAGGGGCAGTTAGTCCCCCCAAAAACCGCAGCCGTCGTGGTGACGCTCACCGCGGAGGCTGCGGGGCGAGGGGAGACCTACGCCTCCATTTTGGTGCGGGCGCGTACTAATGCCGATCCCACTCAACTGGGGATCGGCAGTGTGTCCTGCCGGCGGACCCAAGCCGGGGCTCGCATTTTCGAGTTCCCGGGGGCAGAGGGGAGTGCCCGCGCGGACCTCTTTGCAGCCAAGCTGCAAGAGGTCATCGCGGACTCTGCCAAGGTGGCTCGACCGGTCAAGTCGGCGGCCATTGAAGTGACGGAGTTAGATGACTCCGTCACCAAGGAGGAGGTGGTGGCGGCGGTCGCAGCGGTAGGGGGCTGTGGCGCCGCGGCGGTCCAAGGCCGGGACATAAGGCCCGGCCGCGGCGGTATGGGCACCATTCGCCTCGAGTGCCCAATCGCCGCTGCCAAAGCCGTCCTTGCGAAAGGACGGCTTCAAGTCGGGTTCAGCTCGGGCGCAGTCCGGGCACTCGAGGACCAGCCTCTGCGGTGTTTCCGGTGCTTCGGCATCGGACACACCCGGCCCCTGTGTCCGTCCAAGGTAGACAGGACGGACACATGCTACCGCTGCGGCAAGGAGGGCCACAAAGCCGCCTCCTGCGAGGCCGCCACGCCGCACTGCGCTGTGTGTGCTGCCAGTGGCCGCCGGGCAGGCCACGTAATGAAGGGGAGGAAGTGCAATCCTCCCCCTAAGCGTGGCAAAGCGCGGGCGCCGGCCGGGCCTGCTGCTGCCGTTGAAACCGCCGTTCCTGCGGCGGCTGCGGAGGAGGGTGCGATGTCCGACTGATGGATAGGGTCGAACATCGTATCCTTCAGACGAACACCAACCACTGCAGGACAGCCCAGGATCTGCTGATGCAGACCATGGCGGAGTGGTTGGTGGACTTGGCGGTGGTCGCCGAGCCTTACTCGGTCCCTGGCCGTTGGCTGGGCGACCGGGACGGCTTGGTGGCGTTGGTGGCGCGGTCTTCCACAGACTCCCCTCCCCTCTCGCTCTTAGAGAGGGGACCGGGATACGTGGCCGCCGCGTGGGGAGAGATGGCGATGGTGGGGGTGTATTTCTCCCCAAACCGCCCTCTCTCGGACTTTGAGGATTTCCTAGAGATCCTCACTGCTGTCGTAGGGAGGGCGGCGCCACGCCAGGTCGTGGTGCTCGGCGACCTGAACGCCAAGTCGGCGGCCTGGGGCAACCCGGCAGCCGGTTGCAATATCCGGGGACGGGCCGTCGAGTTTTGGGCGGCCTCGTGTGGTGTGTCCCTCCTCAACAGGGGGGCGGTCCACACGTGTGTGCGGCAACAGGGCGGGTCGGTGGTGGACGTCTCGTTTGCCACCCCCGCGCTTGCCGCCCGCGTCGTCAACTGGCGGGTGGAGCTGTTGGAGACCTTGTCGGACCACCGTTATGTGCGGTTCGACATCTCCACACAGCAGAGAGGGGGGACGGCCCGCGCTGGGCAATCTCCCTTCCCGCGGTGGGCACTCACCCGCCTGGACCGGGAGGCAGCCAAGGAGGCCGCCTTTCTCCAGGACTGGCTGTCGCCTCCCCCTGTCGAGGAGGTCCCGGACGTGGACGCCGCAGCGGTCCGGCTCAGAGGGTCCTTGACCGAAGTGTGCAACTCCAGCATGCCTCGGTCTCGCCGTCCGCCTCCCCGTCGTGCCGTCTACTGGTGGACGGAGGAGCTGGCGGGACTCCGGGCCACCTGCGTGGCGGCCAGAAGGGCCTACGCGCGGAGTCGACGGCGCAGCGCCCAAAACCGAGTCCGGGCAGAAGAGGACCGCCTGTACGCCTCTTACCGAGAGGCTACGGCGGCCCTAAAGTCTGCAATGGGCGCTGCGCAAGACTCGGCAAGGGCCGAGATGCTGGAGGGTCTCGACCGGGATCCTTATGGGAGACCATACAAGGCGGCGCGGAACCAGCTCCGCCCCTATGGTCCCCCACTGTCGGAGACCCTCGAGCCAGCGTTGCTGGATGGGGTGGTCCGGTCTCTGTTTCCGCGCAGGACCGACTTCGCCCCACCAACGATGGTTCCTCCGCAAGGGGCGGCTTCGCCGGAGGAGGAGGTCCCCCCGGTGACGACGGCGGAGTTCTACGTGGGGGTACTCAGCCTCCACGCAAAAAAGACGGCCCCCGGGCCAGACGGCGTCCCCGCGCGGGTGGTGGCGATCGCCGCCACCCAAATGGAGGACAGGTTTCGGGACCTCTTCAGCGCGTGCTTTACGGCTGGGAGGTTCCCGAAACTGTGGAAGGAGGGGCAGTTGTGCCTCCTCCGGAAGGAGGGACGCCCGGTGGACTCCCCCTCGGCATACCGGCCCATCGTTCTGCTCGATGAGGTCGGTAAACTGTTCGAGGGGATTGTCGCCGGGAGGCTGGAAAGCCACTTGCGGGTGGTAGGGCCGGATCTGTCGGACGCCCAATTTGGTTTCCGTCGTGGGCGTTCGACGATCGACGCGCTGGCCCTACTCAAGGGTCAGGTGAAGGAGGCAGTGGAGGCGGGGGACGGAGTGCTGGCGGTATCATTCGACATTGCCAACGCCTTCAACTCCGTCCCCCACTCGACGATATTGGAGGCGCTCCGGTATCACGGAGTGCCCCAATATCTGCGGGACCTCCTGGCCAGCTACTTGGAGGACCGAGAGGTCCTCCTCGTGGACAAGACGGCCACGGTGAGGCGGTACGGCGCAGAGTCCGGTGTTCCGCAGGGGTCGGTGCTGGGGCCCCCCTTGTGGAACATCGGATTCGATTGGCTGTTGCGAGGAGCCCTCCTCCCGGGCACCAGTGTCATTTGCTACGCGGATGACACTCTCCTCACTGCCCGGGGGAGGAGCTTCGGGGATGCGGCCTGTCTGGCCTCGGCTGGTGGATCCTTGGTGGCAGAGAGGATCCGCCGCCTGGGATTGAGGGTGGCGCTGCACAAGACGGAGGCCGTGTTCTTTCGTGGTCCCCGGCAGCGCTGCCCTCCCGACGCCCACATAGTCGTAGAAGGCGTCAGGATAGGGGTCCAGCCCCAGATGAAGTATCTGGGCCTGGTGCTGGACGACAGGTGGCGCTTCGGCCCGCATTTCAGCGGGCTGTCGACGCGCCTGTTAAAGGCCGCGGACGCCCTCTCGTGGCTCCTCCCGAACCTGGGGGGGCCCAAGGCGAAATGCCGGCGCCTCTATGCCGGCATCTTGCGGAGCATGGCCCTATACGGGGCCCCCATCTGGGCGGACTCCCTCCATAGGAGGGAGAATGCGACCGCCATCCGCAGGCCCCAGCGGGCCATTGCACAGCGGGTGGCGAGGGCCTACCGCTCAGTGGGATTCTCGGCGGCGTGCGCTCTGGCCGGCACCCCTCCTTGGGAGTTGGAGGCTTGGGTGCTCGCCAGAGTATACGAATGGACGGCGCGCCGGAAGGCGCTCGGGGAGCGCCCCATGGGCGAAGAGCGGGAGGCCGTGCGGCGAGAGGCGAAGGACGCCATCGTCCTCCATTGGTCGGAGGACCTCGCCAACGCCGCCTTTGGCCGCCGGACGTTGGACGCGCTCGGTCCGGTCCTGCAGGGCTGGCTCGAGCGGTCCCACGGTTTCCTCTCTTTCCGTCTGGTGCAGGTGTTGTCTGGGCATGGCTGTTTCGGATCGCACCTGCACCGGATCGGGAGGGAGGAGACCCCGGCGTGCCACGACTGCGGCGCGCCGGTGGACACGGCGCAGCACACCCTCGAGGTGTGCCCGGCTTGGTCCGAGCTGCGCTGCGGTCTGACCGCGGTGGTCGGGCTGGACCTCTCGCTTCCCGGCGTGGTCGAAGCCATGCTGGGGAGCGAGGAGGCCTGGTCAGCAGTCGCCTCCTTTTGCGAGGACGTAATGTCGCAAAAGGAGGAGGCGGAGCGCGCGCGGGAGGACGATCCTCTCGCTGCGCCGCTCCGCAGACGAAGGGGTCGGAGAAGGCGTCGTCCTCTCCCTCCCCATGGTGACGGGCGGGCGACAGGCGCGGGGGTGCCTTCGCCCGCATTGCACCCGTCACCTTCGTCTGTCATTCCCGACCCCCCACACCCGTGAGGGCGTGAGGGGTCCGCCATGAAGGGCAAACGTCGGCGGAGGACTGGACGCAAAGGCTATGCCGGTTTCCCAGTTCCCCGCCACTCGGACGAAGCGGGAATGCCGCTGGGTCGTTTTAGTGGGTATACCGGGTCCGCCCGGGGAGTCCCACATACCCCTCTCATCCCCCGATGAGAGGGTATGCGTAATGCATTTTTTTCCCAGCGACAAAAAAAAAAAAAAAAAAAAAAAAAAAAAAAAAAAAAAAAAAAAAAAAGGTTAGGTTAGGTTGGGGGACCCCCCACAGAGCTTACGTCCACGTCGTGTCCCCTGGAAACAGCCCAGTTCTGACCACCGTAACGGAGTGGCAGACTGGGTTGGCCAAAGTGCTCTGTGCTTTCGTAGCTATTTTAATTTTATTTGTCTTGTTGATTACGAACTTGTGGAGGCTATGCCTAAGCCCACGCGGGACGCCTGCGGGCGGTTTTTAAAAGAAAAAGGCCCTTCTCAGGGCCAACCCAAAGGCCCTTCTCAGGGCCAACCAAAAGGCCCTTCTCAGGGCCAACCCAAAGGCCCTTCTCAGGGCCAACCCAAAGGCCCTTCTCAGGGCCAACCAAAAGGCCCTTCTCAGGGCCAACCCAAAGGCCCTTCTCAGGGCCACAACGACGCTCCGGCGTCAGAGACTAGCCGCGCGCCGTCTGCAGCTAGTTTCTTCGGAAGGGTGAGCGAGTCGTCTGACAACGACTCGCTTATTGGAGTGTCGGACGCTGACGACGCTCGGTCGCGGAAGCGTGTCCACCGGAGCGGTGGGTCCGAGGGCTCTTCGGCCTCGGGGTCGGCGAGGTTGTCGAAGGCTAAAAAGCCGACGGCAGTCGCGGATACCCATGACGTTGGGCTCGCGGACGCCCAACGCCAGTTGGATTTGGCTCGGCGGGCGCAACTCCAGCAAGAACTGGAGGAGCGGGTTGCTGCCAGAGAGAGACGGGCGCACGTCACCCGGGCCAAGTCCGGGTACGGTGCGTCCCGCGTTCTATACGCGGACCATTCACTGGCCGAGTTGGAGAGAATGGCGGAGGAGAACGAGGAGGAGATCGTGGAGGTCGCCTCTAAGTCCTCCAACCTGAAGGGGACCTTGCAGAAGGCCCTCAAATGCAGGGCCGCGAGCATGCGCGGTGTCGTCGCGGAGCTGGTCCAGCGTACGGCCACCGACGAGACGCGGCAACTGCAGGCGACGATAGATCGCCTGCAGTCGGAGGTCAGCCAGCTTCATCAGAAGCTGGCTGAAGCCACGGCCCGGCCACAACAGGCCAAGGCGAGCCCTGCGGCAGAGGGCCCTGCCTCAGCCCGGCCACAACAGGCCAAGGCGAGCCCTGCAGCAGAGGGCCCCTCCTCCAACCTTGAGGATATCATCCGCAAGGTAGTAATGGAGGAGAGGGCCTTCACGAGAGCCTGCCTAGCAGGCATAGAGGACCGGCTCCTGCCGGAAAAACGCCTCCGACCACCGCTTGCGGCGGATAAGAGGCAATGCGAGCCGGGGCCGTCCTCCCAGACGGAAGACGCCCAACTTCCGTCGACCACCCCGTCCAACGAGTGGACGAAAGTGGGCCGTAAGGGGAAGGGGAAAAAGTCGGCGACGGCCGTCCCAGCCGTCCCCGCCACCACCGCTCCCAGCCAGTCGCAGACGACCGGCACGGGAAAGGGGAAAGGAAAAGGGAGAGTAAGAAAGGGGCAGTTAGTCCCCCCAAAAACCGCAGCCGTCGTGGTGACGCTCACCGCGGAGGCTGCGGGGCGAGGGGAGACGTATATGTCTATTTTGGTGCGGGCGCGTGCCAATGCTGATCCCACCCAACTGGGGATCGGCAGTGTGACTTGCAGGCGGACCCAAGCTGGGGCTCGCATTTTCGAGTTCCCGGGGGCAGAGGGGAGTGCCCATGCGGACCTCTTTGCGGCCAAGCTGCAGGAGGTCATAGCGGATTCGGCCAAGGTGGCCCGACCGGTCAAGTCGGCGGCCATTGAAGTGACGGAGTTAGATGACTCCGTCACCAAGGAGGAGGTGGTGGCGGCGGTCGCAGCGGTAGGGGGCTGTGGCGCCGCGGCGGTCCAAGGCCGGGACATAAGGCCCGGCCGCGGTGGTATGGGCACCATTCGCCTCGAGTGCCCAATCGCCGCTGCCAAAGCCGTCCTTGCGAAAGGACGGCTTCAAGTCGGGTTCAGCTCGGGCGCAGTCCGGGCACTCGAGGACCAGCCTCTGCGATGTTTCCGGTGCTTCGGCATCGGACACACCCGGCCCCTGTGTCCGTCCAAGGTAGACAGGACGGACACATGCTACCGCTGCGGCAAGGAGGGCCACAAAGCCGCCTCCTGCGAGGCCGCCACGCCGCACTGCGCGGTGTGTGCCGCCAGTGGCCGCCGGGCAGGCCACGTAATGAAGGGGAGGAAGTGCAATCCTCCCCCTAAGCGGGGCTGAGCGCAAGCGCCGACCGGGCCCGCTGATGACGCTAGCACCGTCGTTTCTGCGGCGGCTGCGGAGGGGGGTGCGATGTCCGACTGATGGATAGGGTCGAACATCGCATCCTTCAGGCGAACACCAACCACTGCAGGGCAGCCCAGGATCTGCTGATGCAGACCATGGCTGAGTGGTTGGTGGACTTGGCGGCGGTCACCGAGCCTTACTCGGTCCCTGGCCGTTGGCTGGGCGACCGGGACGGCTCAGTGGCGTTGGTGTCGCGGCTTTCCACAGACTCCCCTCCCCTCTCGCTCTTAGAGAGGGGACCGGGATACGTGGCAGCCGCGTGGGGAGACATGGCCCTTGTGGGGGACTACTTCTCCGAGCGCGTGCGGGAGGACGATCCTCTCGCTGCACCGCTCCGCAGACGAAGGGGTCGGAGAAGGCGTCGTCCTCTCCCTCCCCATGGTGACGGGCGGGCGACAGGCGCGGGGGTGCCTTCGCCCGCATTGTACCCGTCACCTTCGTCTGTCATTCCCGACCCCCACACCCGTGAGGGCGTGAGGGGTCTGCCGTGAAGGGCAATCGTCGGCGGAGGACTGGACGTAAAGGCTATGCCGGTTTCCCAGTTCCCCGCCACTCGGACGAAGCGGGAATGCCGCTGGGTCGTTTTAGTGGGTATATCGGGTCAGCCCGGGAGTCCCACATACCCCTCCCATCCCCCGATGTGAGGGTATGCGTAATGCATTTTTTCCCAGCGTCAAAAAAAAAAAAAAAAAAAAAAAAAAAAAAAAAAAGGTTAGGTTAGGTTAGGTTAGGTTAGGTTAGGTTTTTTTTTTTTTTTTTTTTTGTTTTGGCAGGAGTGGGAAATCCCCACGGACACCTCGACTATCTCACGGCTGTGAGACAGTCGAGGTAGTGTCGGACTTGAACCGACTAAAAACCACTCCTGCTCTGCTTGTGTTCCCCTGACATGGTCAGAGACCTTTTTGGACATTGATAGTTTATATCATGTTGTGTGATTTTGATCGTTAGTTTTGAAAACGATTTACTCTAATTTGATTTTTGATTCTATTTATTAATTAATATTGCAATAGTATTTATTTTAGTTATTTCTGTTTTACTTATCCCTATGCTTAATCTAAATATCTTTTCTTGCATAGAAATTTTCATACTTGGAAAAGCATAGTTCTCACGTGTCTTTGTTACGGTGTATAACTTTACATGTTAATGTTATGCAGTATTCCATAAATATTTTTCTTTGTTTGGTTTCGGACATTATGTGCTTTATATTGTTCATATTTATTTTTGTATCTAGCCTCCGTTCGGCATCATATCGCTCTCTTCCAAACACTGGGCATTCAGTCAGGATATGTGCGATCGACTCCACTTTGTCAGGTTCGCAGATGCATGCTGGGTTCTCCTTACACTTGAAGCGGTGCAGGTATTCGGAGAACCCACCGTGACCCGTTAAGATCTGCGTGACTATACCGACTGGTTTTAGTTTTCGCACAATTCTGTGGGCGTCGATCGCATCCGGGAAGAACATTTTGGTGACTGAGGCTGTTTCGCCGTTCTGGTACCTCCGGTTCCATTCGTCGAGCGACCCCAAACGGATCTGCCGCTTGACGAATGAAACCGGGCAGCGGTCATAATCCGGCCTCTTCTTGGACCGGAGTGCAGCTTCCTTCGCGAGGTGGTCCGCGCGCTCGTTGCCCTCTAGCCCAGCGTGTGCCTTTACCCAGAACAAGGATACATCTTTGCTCTGGGATAAAGCCGCGGCAACGTTCGCTCTCGCCTCCACGGCCAGGGCGTGGAGGGAACCTTGGTTTGTGACTGTTTGAAGTGCTGCCTTTGAGTCACTATAGATACCGAAGGTTCCCTCCTTGCGCTTGAGGATTTCGCGCGTGGCTACGCATATGGCCAGAAGTTCCGCCTGGTAGACTGTGCAGTAGGACGGCAGGCTAAGTTTGATGGACTTGATCTCGGCAACACCGTCCCAAAGCGACAGTGCCGCTCCGACCTTGCCCGCAATCTTGCTGCCGTCCGTGAACACCCTTACCGCTTGAGCGTTGTGGCTGTCCACACGCGTCTGGTCTTCCAGGCGGTTAGGTTAGGTTAGGTTAGGTTAGGTTAGGTTAGGTTAGGTTAGGTTGGGGGGGGGGACCCCCCCACAGAGCTTACGTCCACGTCGTGTCCCCTGGAAACAGCCCAGTTCTGACCACCGTAACGGAGTGGCAGACTGGGTTGGCCAAAGTGCTCTGTGCTTTCGTAGCTATTTTAATTTGTCTTGTTGATTACGAACTTGTGGAGGCTATGCCTAAGCCCACGCGGGACGCCTGCGGGCGGTTTTTAAAAGAAAAAGGCCCTTCTCAGGGCCAACCCAAAGGCCCTTCTCAGGGCCAACCAAAAGGCCCTTCTCAGGGCCAACCCAAAGGCCCTTCTCAGGGCCAACCAAAAGGCCCTTCTCAGGGCCAACCCAAAGGCCCTTCTCAGGGCCACAACGACGCTCCGGCGTCAGAGACTAGCCGCGCGCCGTCTGCAGCTAGTTTCTTCGGAAGGGTGAGCGAGTCGTCTGACAACGACTCGCTTATTGGAGTGTCGGACGCTGACGACGCTCGGTCGCGGAAGCGTGTCCACCGGAGCGGTGGGTCCGAGGGCTCTTCGGCCTCGGGGTCGACGAGGTTTTCGAAGACTAAAAAGCCGACGGCGGTCGCGGATACCCATGACGTTGGGCTCGCGGACGCCCAACGCCAGTTGGATTTGGCTCGGCGGGCGCAACTCCAGCAAGAACTGGAGGAGCGGGTTGCTGCCAGAGAGAGACGGGCGCACGTCGCCCGGGCCAAGTCCGCGTACGGTGCGTCCCGCGTTCTATACGCGGACCATTCTCTGGCCGAGTTGGAGAGAATGGCGGAGGAGGACGAGGAGGAGATCGTAGAGGTCGCCTCTAAGTCCTCCAACCTGAAGGGGACCTTGCAGAAGGCCCTCAAATGCAGGGCCGCGAGCATGCGCGGTGTCGTCGCGGAGCTGGTCCAGCGTACGGCCACCGACGAGACGCGGCAACTGCAGGCGAAGATAGACCGCCTGCAGTCGGAGGTCAGCCAGCTTCATCAGAAGCTGGCTGAAGCCATAGCCCAGCCACAACAAGGCAATACGAGCCCTGCGGCAGAGGGCCCCGCCTCCAACCTTGAGGATATCATCCGCAAGGTTGTAATGGAGGAGAGGGCCTTCACAAGAGCCTGCCTTGCAGGAATTGAGGACCGGCTCTTGCCGGAGAAACGCGTTCGACCGCCGCTTGCTGCGGATATGAGGCAGTGTGAGCCGGGGCCGTCCACCTCCCAGGCGGAAGACGCCCTTCTCCCTTCAACCACCCCGTCCAACGAGTGGACGGAAGTGGTCCGTAAGGGGAAGGGCAAAGCCAAAAAGTCGGTGACGACCGTCCCTGTCGTCCCCGCCACCACCGCTCCTAGCCGGTCGCAGACAACCGGCAAGGAAAAGGGGAAGGGGAAAGGGAAAGGGAGGGGAAAGAAGCAGCTAGTCCCCCCAAAAACCGCGGCCGTTGTGGTGACGCTCACCGCGGAGGCTGCGGGGCGCGGGGAGACTTACATGTCTATTTTGGTGCGGGCGCGTGCCAATGCTGATCCCACCCAACTGGGGATCGGCAGTGTGACTTGCAGGCGGACCCAAGCCGGGGCTCGAATTTTCGAGTTCCCGGGGGCAGAGGGGAGTGCCCATGCGGACCTCTTTGCGGCCAAGCTGCAGGAGGTCATAGCGGATTCGGCCAAGGTGGCCCGACCAGTCAAGTCGGCGGCCATAGAGGTATCTGACCTCGACGACTCCGTCACCAAGGACGAGGTGGTGGCAGCGGTCGCAGCGATAGGAGGCTGTGGCGTCGCGGCGGTCCAAGGCCGGGACATAAGGCCCGGCCGTGGCGGCATGGGCACGATTCGCCTCGAGTGCCCAATCGCCGCTGCCAAAGCCATCCTTGCCAAGGGACGGCTCACAGTCGGCTTCAGCTCGGGTGCAGTCCGGGCACTTGAGGACCAGCCTCTGCGGTGTTTCCGGTGCTTTGGCATCGGACACACTCGGCCCCTGTGTCCGTCCAAGGTAGACAGGACGGACATGTGCTTCCGCTGCGGCAAGGAGGGCCACAAAGCCGCCTCCTGCAAGGCCGCTACGCCGCACTGCGCGGTGTGTGCCGCCAGTGGCTGCCTGGCAGGCCACGTTATGAAGGGGAGGAACTGCAATCCTCCCCCTAAGCGGGGCAGAGCGCAGGCGCCAACCGGGCCCGCTGCTGACGTTAGCACCGTCGTTCCTGCGGCGGCTGCGGAGGGGGGTGCGATGTCCGACTGATGGATGGGGTCGAACATCGCATCCTTCAGGCGAACACCAACCACTGCAGGGCGGCCCAGGATCTGCTGATGCAGACCATGGCTGAGTGGTTGGTGGACTTGGCGGTGGTCGCCGAGCTTTACTTGGTCCCTGGCCGTTGGCTGGGTGACCGGGACGGCTTAGTGGCGTTGGTGTCGCGGCTCTCCACAGACTCCCCTCCCCTCTCGCTCTTAGAGAGGGGACCGGGATACGTGGCCGCCGCGTGGGGAAATATGGCCCTTGTGAGGGTCTACTTCTCCGAGCGCGAGTGGGAGGATGACCCTCTCGCTGCGCCACTCCGCAGACGAAGAAGGGGTCGGAGAGGGCACCGTCCTCTCCCTCCTCATGGTGGCGATGGGCGGGCGACGGACACGGGGGTGCCTTTGCCCGCATTGCACCCGTTACCACCTTCGTTGGTTATTCCCGGGCCCATCCCCACGGGGAGGGCGTGAGAGGTCCGCCATGAAGGACAATCGTCGGCGGAGGACTGGACGTAAAGGCTATGCCGGTTTCCCAGTTCCCCGCCAATCGGACGAAGCGGGAATGCCGCTGGGTCGTTTTAGTGGGTATACCGGGTCCGCCCGGGGAGTCCCACATACCCCTCCCATCCCCCGATGGGAGGGTATGCGTAATGCATTTTTTCCCAGCGTCAACAAAAAAAAAAAAAAAAAAAAAAAGGTTAGGTTGGGGGACCCCCCACAGAGCTTACGTCCACGTCGTGTCCCCTGGAAACAGCCCAGTTCTGACCACCGTAACGGAGTGGCAGACTGGGTTGGCTAAAGTGCTCTGTGCTTTCGTAGCGAATTTTATTATAGTGTCTTGTTGTTTGCGAACTGGCGGAGGCAATGCCTAAACCCACGCGGGACGCCTGCGGGCGGTTTTTAAAAGAAAAAGGCCCTTCTCAGGGCCAACCCAAAGGCCCTTCTCAGGGCCAACCCAAAGGCCCTTCTCAGGGCCAACCAAAAGGCCCTTCTCAGGGCCACAACGACGCTCCGGCGTCAGAGACTAGCCGCGCGCCGTCTGCGGCTAGTTTCTTTGGAAGGGTGAGCGAGTCGTCTGACAACGACTCGCTAAATGGTATGTCGGACGCGGACGACGCTCGTTCGCGGAAGCGGGTCCACCGGAGCGGTGGGTCCGAGGGCTCTTCGGCCTCGGGGTCGACGAGGTTGCCGAAGGCTAAAAAGCCGACGGTGGCCGCGGACACCCATGACGTTGGGCTCGCGGACGCCCAACGCCAATTGGACCTGGCTCGGCGGGTGCAGCTCCAGCAAGAGCTGGAGGAGCGGGTTGCCGCTAAGGAGAAGCGGGCGCACGTCGCCCGGGCCAAGTCCGGGTACGGTGCGTCCCGCGTTCTATACGCGGACCATTCTCTGGCCGAGCTGGAGAAAATGGCGGAGGAGGACGAGGAGGAGATTATTGAGGTCGCCTCTAAGTCCTCCAACCTAAAAGGGACTTTTCAAAAGGCCCTGAAGTGCAGGGCCGCAAGTATGCGCGGTGTCGTGGCGGAGCTTGTGAAGCGGACCACCACCGACGAGACGAGGCAACTGCAGGCGAAGGTTGATCGCCTGCAGTCGGAGGTCAGCCAGCTTCACCTGAAGCTAGCTGAAGCCACGGCCCCGCCACAACAGGCCATGGCGAGCCCTGCTGCAGAGGGCCCTGCCTCGGCCCGGCCACAACAGGCCAAGGCGAGCCCTGCAGCAGAGGGCCCCTCCTCCAACCTTGAGGATATCATCCGCAAGGTAGTCATGGAGGAGAGGGCCTTCACGAGAGCCTGCCTAGCAGGCATCGAGGACCGGCTCCTGCCGGAAAAACGCCTCCGACCGCCGCTTGCGGCGGATAAGAGGCAAAGCGAGCCGGGGCCGTCCTTCTCCCAGGCGGATGACGCCCAACTCCCGGCGACCACCCCGTCCAACGAGTGGACGAAAGTGGGCCGTAAGGGGAAGGGCAAAGGGAAGGGGAAAAAGTCGGCGACGGCCGTCCCTGCCGTCCCCGCCACCACCGCTCCCAGCCAGTCGCAGACGACCGGTAAGGGAAAGGGCAGGAGAGGAGGAAAGGGGCAGTTAGTCCCCCCAAAAACCGCTGCCGTCGTGGTGACGCTCACCGCGGAGGCTGCGGGGCGAGGGGAGACCTACGCCTCCATTTTGGTGCGGGCGCGTACCAATGCCGATCCCACTCAACTGGGGATCGGCAGTGTGTCCTGCCGGCGGACCCAAGCCGGGGCTCGCATTTTCGAGTTCCCGGGGGCAGAGGGGAGTGCCTGCGCGGACCTCTTTGCAGCCAAGCTGCAAGAGGTCATCGCGGACTCTGCCAAGGTGGCTCGACCGGTCAAGTCGGCGGCCATTGAAGTGACGGAGTTAGATGACTCCGTCACCAAGGAGGAGGTGGTGGCGGCGGTCGCAGCGGTAGGGGGCTGTGGCGCCGCGGCGGTCCAAGGCCGGGACATAAGGCCCGGCCGCGGCGGTATGGGCACCATTCGCCTCGAGTGCCCAATCGCCGCTGCCAAAGCCGTCCTTGCGAAAGGACGGCTTCAAGTCGGGTTCAGCTCGGGCGCAGTCCGGGCACTCGAGGACCAGCCTCTGCGGTGTTTCCGGTGCTTCGGCATCGGACACACCCGGCCCCTGTGTCCGTCCAAGGTAGACAGGACGGACACATGCTACCGCTGCGGCAAGGAGGGCCACAAAGCCGCCTCCTGCGAGGCCGCCACGCCGCACTGCGCGGTGTGTGCCGCCAGTGGCCGCCGGGCAGGCCACGTAATGAAGGGGAGGAAGTGCAATCCTCCCCCTAAGCGTGGCAAAGCGCAGGCGCCGACCGGGCCTGCCGCTGCTGTAGACACCGCCGTTCCTGCGGCGGCTGCGGAGGAGGGTGCGATGTCCGACTGATGGATAGGGTCGAACATCGCATCCTTCAGACGAACACCAACCACTGCAGGACAGCCCAGGATCTGCTGATGCAGACCATGGCTGAGTGGTTGGTGGACTTGGCGGTGGTCGCCGAGCCTTACTCGGTCCCTGGCCGTTGGCTGGGCGACCGGGACGGCTCGGTGGCGTTGGTGGCGCGGTCTTCCACAGACTCCCCTCCCCTCTCGCTCTTAGAGAGGGGACCGGGATACGTGGCCGCCGCGTGGGGAGAGATGGCGATGGTGGGGGTGTATTTCTCCCCAAACCGCCCTCTCTCGGACTTTGAGGATTTCCTAGAGATCCTCACTGCTGTCGTAGGGAGGGCGGCGCCACGCCAGGTCGTGGTGCTCGGCGACTTGAACGCCAAGTCGGCGGCCTGGGGCAACCCGGCAGCCGGTTGCAATGTCCGGGGACGGGCCGTCGAGTTTTGGGCGGCCTCGTGTGGTGTGTCCCTCCTCAACAGGGGGGCGGTCCACACGTGTGTGCGGCAACAGGGCGGGTCGGTGGTGGACGTCTCGTTTGCCACCCCCGCGCTTGCCGCCCGCGTCGTCAACTGGCGGGTGGAGCTGGTGGAGACCTTGTCGGACCACCGTTATGTGCGGTTCGACATCTCCACACAGCAGAGAGGGGGGACGGCCCGCGCTGGGCAATCTCCCTTCCCGCGGTGGGCACTCACCCGCCTGGACCGGGAGGCAGCCAAGGAGGCCGCCTTTCTCCAGGACTGGCTGTCGCCTCCCCCTGTCGAGGAGGTCCCGGACGTGGACGCCGCAGCGGTCCGGCTCAGGGGGTCCTTGACCGAGGTGTGCAACTCCAGCATGCCTCGGTCTCGCCGTCCGCCTCCCCGTCGTGCCGTCTACTGGTGGACGGAGGAGCTGGCGGGACTCCGGGCCACCTGCGTGGCGGCCAGAAGGGCCTACGCGCGGAGTCGACGGCGCAGCGCCCAAAACCGAGTCCGGGCAGAAGAGGACCGCCTGTACGCCTCTTACCGAGAGGCTACGGCGGCCCTCAAGTCTGCAATGGGCGCTGCGCAAGACTCGGCAAGGGCCGAGATGCTGGAGGATCTCGACAGGGATCCTTATGGGAGACCATACAAGGCGGCGCGGAACCAGCTCCGCCCCTATGGTCCCCCACTGTCGGAGACCCTCGAGCCAGCGTTGCTGGATGGGGTGGTCCGGTCCCTGTTTCCGCGCAGGACCGACTTCACCCCACCAACGATGGTTTCTCCGCAAGGGGCGGCTTCGCCGGAGGAGGAGGTTCCCCCGGTGACGGCGGCGGAGTTCTACGCGGGGGTACTTAGTCTCCGCGCAAAAAAGACGGCCCCCGGGTCAGACGGCGTCCCCGCGCGGGTGGTGTCGATCGCCGCCACCCAAATGGAGGACAGGTTTCGGGACCTCTTCAGCGCGTGCTTTACGGCTGGGAGGTTCCCGAAACTGTGGAAGGAGGGGCAGTTGTGCCTCCTCCGGAAGGAGGGACGCCCGGTGGACTCCCCCTCGGCATACCGGCCCATCGTTCTGCTCGATGAGGTCGGTAAACTGTTCGAGGGGATTGTCGCCGGGAGGCTGGAAAGCCACTTGCGGGTGGTAGGGCCGGATCTGTCGGACGCCCAATTTGGTTTCCGTCGTGGGCGTTCGACGATCGACGCGCTGGCCCTACTCAAGGGTCAGGTGAAGGAGGCAGTGGAGGCGGGGGACGGAGTGCTGGCGGTATCATTCGACATTGCCAACGCCTTCAACTCCGTCCCCCACTCGACGATATTGGAGGCGCTCCGGTATCACGGAGTGCCCCAATATCTGCGGGACCTCCTGGCCAGCTACTTGGAGGACCGAGAGGTCCTCCTCGTGGACAAGACGGCCACGGTGAGGCGGTACGGCGCAGAGTCCGGTGTTCCGCAGGGGTCGGTGCTGGGGCCCCCCTTGTGGAACATCGGATTCGATTGGCTGTTGCGGGGAGCCCTCCTCCCGGGCACCAGTGTCATTTGCTACGCGGATGACACTCTCCTCACTGCCCGGGGGAGGAGCTTCGGGGATGCGGCCTGTCTGGCCTCGGCTGGTGGATCCTTGGTGGCAGAGAGGATCCGCCGCCTGGGATTGAGGGTGGCGCTGCACAAGACGGAGGCCGTGTTCTTTCGCGGTCCCCGGCAGCGCTGCCCTCCCGACGCCCACATAGTCGTAGAAGGCGTCAGGATAGGGGTCCAGCCCCAGATGAAGTATCTGGGCCTGGTGCTGGACGACAGGTGGCGCTTCGGCCCGCATTTCAGCGGGCTGTCGACGCGCCTGTTAAAGGCCGCGGACGCCCTCTCGTGGCTCCTCCCGAACTTGGGGGGGCCCAAGGCGAAATGCCGGCGCCTCTATGCCGGCATCTTGCGGAGCATGGCCCTATACGGGGCCCCCATCTGGGCGGACTCCCTCCATAGGAGGGAGAATGCGACCGCCATCCGCAGGCCCCAGCGGGCCATTGCACAGCGGGTGGCGAGGGCCTACCGCTCAGTGGGCTTCTCGGCGGCGTGCGCTCTGGCCGGCACCCCTCCTTGGGAGTTGGAGGCTTGGGTGCTCGCCAGAGTGTACGAATGGACGGCGCGCCGGAAGGCGCTTGGGGAGCGCCCCATGGGCGAAGAGCGGGAGGCCGTGCGGCGAGAGGCGAGGGACGCCATCGTCCTCCATTGGTCGGAGGACCTCGCCAGCGCCGCCTTTGGCCGCCGGACGTTGGACGCGCTCGGTCCGGTCCTGCAAGGCTGGCTCGAGCGGTCCCACGGTTTCCTCTCTTTCCGTCTGGTGCAGGTGTTGTCCGGGCATGGCTGTTTCGGATCGCACCTGCACCGGATCGGGAGGGAGGAGACCCCGGCGTGCCACGACTGCGGCGCGCCGGTAGACACGGCGCAGCACACCCTCGAGGTGTGCCCGGCTTGGTCCGAGCTGCGCCGCGGTCTGACCGCGGTGGTCGGACTGGACCTCTCGCTTCCCGGCGTGGTCGACGCCATGATGGGGAGCGAGGAGGCCTGGTCAGCAGTCGCCTCCTTTTGCGAGGACGTAATGTCGCAAAAGGAGGAGGCGGAACGCGCGCGGGAGGACGATCCTCTCGCTGCGCCGCTCCGCAGACGAAGGGGTCGGAGAAGGCGTCGTCCTCTCCCTCCCCATGGTGACGGGCGGGCGACAGGCGCGGGGGTGCCTTCGCCCGCATTGCACCCGTCACCTTCGTCTGTCATTCCCGACCCCCCACACCCGTGAGGGCGTGAGGGGTCTGCCATGAAGGGCAATCGTCGGTGGAGGACTGGACGCAAAGGCTATGCCGGTTTCCCAGTTCCCCGCCACTCGGACGAAGCGGGAATGCCGCTGGGTCGTTTTAGTGGGTATACCGGGTCCGCCCGGGGAGTCCCACATACCCCTCTCATCCCCCGATGAGAGGGTATGCGTAATGCATTTTTTCCCAGCGACAACAAAAAAAAAAAAAAAAAAAAAAAAAAAGGTTAGGTTAGGTTAGGTTAGGAGGGACGCCCGGTGGACTCCCCCTCGGCATACCGGCCTATCGTTCTGCTCGATGAGGTCGGTAAACTGTTCGAGGGGATTGTCGCCGGGAGGCTGGAAAGCCACTTGCGGGTGGTAGGGCCGGATCTGTCGGACGCCCAATTCGGTTTCCGTCGTGGGCGTTCGACGATCGACGCGCTGGCCCTACTCAAGGGCCAGGTGAAAGAGGCGGTGGAGGCGGGGGACGGAGTGCTGGCGGTGTCATTCGACATTGCCAACGCCTTCAACTCTGTCCCCCACTCGACGATATTGGAAGTGCTCCGGTATCACGGAGTGCCCCAATATCTGCGGGACCTCCTGGCCAGCTACTTGGAGGACCGAGAGATCCTCCTCGTAGACAAGACGGCCACGGTGAGGCGGTACGGCGCAGAGTCCGGTGTTCCGCAGGGGTCGGTGCTGGGGCCCCCCTTGTGGAACATCGGATTCGATTGGCTATTGCGGGGAGCCCTCCTCCCGGGCACGAGTGTCATCTGCTACGCGGATGACACTCTCCTCACTGCCCGGGGGAGGATCTTTGGGGACGCGGCCTGTCTGGCCTCGGCGGGCGGATCCTTGGTTGCAGAGAGAATCCGCCGCCTGGGCTTGAAGGTGGCGCTGCACAAGACGGAGGCCGTGTTCTTTCGCGGGCCTCAGCAACGCTGCCCTCCCGACGCCCACATAGTCGTGGAAGGCGTCAGGATAGGGGTCCAGCCCCAGATGAAGTATCTGGGCCTGGTGCTGGACGACAGGTGGCGCTTCGGCCCGCATTTCAGCGGGCTGTCGACGCGCCTGTTAAAGGCCGCGGACGCCCTCTCGTGGCTCCTCCCGAACCTGGGGGGGCCCAAGGCGAAATGCCGGCGCCTCTATGCCGGCATCTTGCGGAGCATGGCCCTATACGGGGCCCCCATCTGGGCGGACTCCCTCCATAGGAGGGAGAATGCGACCGCCATCCGCAGGCCCCAGCGGGCCATTGCACAGCGGGTGGCGAGGGCCTACCGCTCAGTGGGCTTCTCGGCGGCGTGCGCTCTGGCCGGCACCCCTCCTTGGGAGTTGGAGGCTTGGGTGCTCGCCAGAGTGTACGAATGGACGGCGCGCCGGAAGGCGCTTGGGGAGCGCCCCATGGGCGAAGAGCGGGAGGCCGTGCGGCGAGAGGCGAGGGACGCCATCGTCCTCCATTGGTCGGAGGACCTCGCCAGCGCCGCCTTTGGCCGCCGGACGTTGGACGCGCTCGGTCCGGTCCTGCAGGGCTGGCTCGAGCGGTCCCACGGTTTCCTCTCTTTCCGTCTGGTGCAGGTGTTGTCCGGACATGGCTGTTTCGGATCGCACCTGCACCGGATCGGGAGGGAGGAGACCCCGGCGTGCCACGACTGCGGCGCGCCGGTGGACACGGCGCAACACACCCTCGAGGTGTGCCCGGCTTGGTCCGAGCTGCGCCGCGGTCTGACCGCGGTGGTCGGACTGGACCTCTCGCTTCCCGGCGTGGTCGACGCCATGCTGGGGAGCGAGGCGGCCTGGTCAGCAGTCGCCTCCTTTTGCGAGGATGTAATGTCGCAAAAGGAGGAGGCGGAGCGCGCGCGGGAGGACGATCCTCTCGCTGCGCCACTCCGCAGACGAAGGGGTCGGAGAAGGCGTCGTCCTCTCCCTCCCCATGGTGACGGGCGGGCGACAGGCGCGGGGGTGCCTTCGCTCGCATTGCACCCGTCACCTTCGTCTGTCATTCCCGACCCCCCACACCCGTGAGGGCGTGAGGGGTCCGCCATGAAGGGCAATCGTCGGCGGAGGACTGGACGCAAAGGCTATGCCGGTTTCCCAGTTCCCCGCCACCCGGACGAAGCGGGAATGCCGCTGGGTCGTTTTAGTGGGTATACCGGGTCCGCCCGGGGAGTCCCCCATCCCCCGATGGGAGGGTATGCGTAATGCATTTTTTCCCAGCGACAACAAAAAAAAAAAAAAAAAAAAAAAAAAAAAAAAAAAAAAAAAAAAAAAAAAAAAAGGTTAGGTTAGGTTAGGTTAGGTTAGGTTAGGTTAGGTTAGGTTAGGTTAGGTTCAGGGGTCGGTGCTGGGGCCCCCCTTGTGGAACATCGGATTCGATTGGCTGTTGCGGGGAGCCCTCCTCCCGGGCACCAGTGTCATTTGCTACGCGGATGACACTCTCCTCACTGCCCGGGGGAGGAGCTTCGGGGATGCGGCCTGTCTGGCCTCGGCTGGTGGATCCTTGGTGGCAGAGAGGATCCGCCGCCTGGGATTGAGGGTGGCGCTGCACAAGACGGAGGCCGTGTTCTTTCGCGGGCCCCGGCAGCGCTGCCCTCCCGACGCCCACATAGTCGTGGAAGGCGTCAGGATAGGGGTCCAGCCCCACATGAAGTATCTGGGCCTGGTGCTGGACGACAGGTGGCGCTTCGGCCCGCATTTCAGCGGGTTGTCGACGCGCCTGTTGAAGGCCACGGACGCCCTCTCGTGGCTCCTCCCGAACCTGGGGGGGCCCAAGGCGAAATGCCGGCGCCTCTATGCCGGCATCTTGCGGAGCATGGCCCTATATGGGGCCCCCATCTGGGCGGACTCCCTCCATAGGAGGGAGAATGCGACCGCCATCCGCAGGCCCCAGCGGGCCATTGCACAGCGGGTGGCGAGGGCCTACCGCTCAGTGGGCTTCTCGGCGGCGTGCGCTCTGGCCGGCACCCCTCCTTGGGAGTTGGAGGCTTGGGTGCTCGCCAGAGTGTACGAATGGACGGCGCGCCGGAAGGCGCTTGGGGAGCGCCCCATGGGCGAGGAGCGGGAGGCCGTGCGGCGAGAGGCGAGGGACGCCATCGTGCTCCATTGGTCGGAGGACCTCGCCAGCGCCGCCTTTGGCCGCCGGACGTTGGACGCGCTCGGTCCGGTCCTGCAAGGCTGGCTCGAGCGGTCCCACGGTTTCCTCTCTTTCCGTCTGGTGCAGGTGTTGTCCGGGCATGGCTGTTTCGGATCGCACCTGCACCGGATCGGGAGGGAGGAGACCCCGGCGTGCCACGACTGCGGCGCGCCGGTGGACACGGCGCAGCACACTCTCGAGGTGTGCCCGGCTTGGTCCGAGCTGCGCCGCGGTCTGACCGCGGTGGTCGAACTGGACCTCTCGCTTCCCGGCGTGGTCGACGCCATGCTGGGGAGCGAGGAGGCCTGGTCAGCAGTCGCCTCCTTTTGCGAGGACGTAATGTCGCAAAAGGAGGAGGCGGAGCGCGCGCGGGAGGACGATCCTCTCGCTGCACCGCTCCGCAGACGAAGGGGTCGGAGAAGGCGCCGTCCTCTCCCTCTTCATGGTGACGGGCGGGCGACAGGCACGGGGGTGCCTTCGCCCGCATTGCACCCGTCACCTTCGTCTGTCATTCCCGACCCCCCACACCCGTGAGGGCGTGAGGGGTCCGCCATGAAGGGCAATCGTCGGCGGAGGACTGGACGCAAAGGCTATGCCGGTTTCCCAGTTCCCCGCCACTCGGACGAAGCGGGAATGCCGCTGGGTCGTTTTAGTGGGTATACCGGGTCCGCCCGGGGAGTCCCACATACCCCTCCCATCCCCCGATGGGAGGGTATGCGTAATGCATTTTTTCCCAGCGACAACAAAAAAAAAAAAAAAAAAAGGTTAGGTTAGGTTAGGTTAGGTTAGGTTGGGGTGCGTTGTCAGAATTCCTCCTCGTGTGCCTAGTGGCTGCCGGTCCCTCTCGATACGTCTGGAGGGAACAGCAGTTACTGGGACGGTGCACCCTGGGCGCGGCAGTATCCTTCCCCGAGGAATGGGAAGAGATTCTTATTCTTCGGGGAATGTTACTGTCCGTGGCTAATATTCTGACATGGGAGGGAGTCCAGTCTAGACCGCGCTATTTCGCGCGTTATGGTCGGGGATATTTCGTCGTGTGCCGTGCGATGGCTCACGGAGCGGGCTCATCGGACGGCACGTGATTAGTGATTCACTCCTCGAAGTTCTCGGGGAGATAATCAGGGCTGGTTTGTTTCGTCATGTATCGTGCGATAGCTCACGGAGCGGGCTCATCGGACGCTACGTGATTAGTGATTCACTCCTCGAATTTCTCGGGGAGTGTATCAGGGCTGGGTTATTTCGTCGTGTACTGTGCAATGGCTCACGGAGCGGGCTTATCGGACAGTACGTGATTAGTGATTCACTCCTCGAAGCTCTCGGGGAGTGAATCAGGGCTGGGATATTTCGTCGTGTACCGTGCGATGGCTTACGGAGCGGGCTCATCGGACGGTACGTGATTAGTGATTCACTCCTCGAAGCTCTCGGGGAGTGAATCAGGGCTGGGATATTTCGTCGTGTACCGTGCGATGGCTTACGGAGCGGGCTCATCGGACGGTACGTGATTAGTGATTTACTCCTCGAAACTCTCGGGGAGTGAATCTGGGCTGGCTTTTCGTCGTGTACCGTGCGATGGCTCACGGAGCGGGCTCATCGGACGGTACGTGAACTTGGCATTCATCGCCCTCTGGTACGTGTCTGCCCATCAGACATGACTGTGAGGTTGATAGAATAGTCATAAAGGGTTTTAAAAAATAAAAATGGGGGGGGGGCATTAAGTTAAGAAAGTAGGGAGACAGGGACCACACCCTTCAAAGGAAAAACAAAAAACAATGAAAAAGACGAATTGTAAGAATATACCCCAGGGCGGTACCAGCTGCACAACAGCTGGAGAATCCGCCACGATCCCTTCGGGGTCGTCAAGCCCACCGTATTCTGGGGAGGGCAGCAATCGTTTATCACCTATACCACTTGCCGATGGCAACAAGAGCCGAGGAGGCTCCTCGAGATCGAGGTCTTTTGAAGACCTGATCTCCTTTAATTTTAAGACAGACGCAGTGTCGGACTCTGGCACTGCGTCACTGAGGACGGGAGCACAGGCTCCAGCAGAACCACGTGTGGTTCTGGAGAGGGTGAGTGTGTTGTCGGAGGTCGACGACACACCGCAAGCAGTTGTGGCGGCTCCCTCCAAGTTTTGGGGGAAACGGTCGCGTGCCTGTGAGTCGGACGTGGGTTCGGCGGGTATGTCCTCTAGCGAGGAGAACCTGCCAGCCCCCAAGGTGCCAACAGCCAGGAGGGGCAGAGGACGCGGGCCACCTTCCGGTGCGAACACTCCGGTATCGTCACGCGACTCCCGGGGCCGCTTCCTGAAGCTCCCCGATGCACCGATGGCCAGTGGAGTTAGCGACTCCGACGGTGCTGTGCAGGTGGAGCAGGGTAATGCCGAGACCTCCATTGCATTGGTGAGCTCCAAGGCGGAGCTCAATGCCGCGAGGAGAGAAGGCCGGAAGGCCATCGCGACCGATGAGGTCGCTGAGTTGGCTCGTCGGGCAAGGGAGAGGCGGTCCCAGACCGCCGTAGCTCCTGAGGGCTTGACGGCGGAGGCCCTCAGCCGCCAGGTTTTGGATGGCGTGGACGTCGTTTTGAAGGTAGCCACAAAATCGGGCAACCTAAAGGGAACCTTCACGCGGGCCCTGAAAGAGGCGGCAGATGGAATAAAGGAGGCAGTGGATGTCCTCCTTGATCGAACGACCTCGGAGGAGACCGTTAAGCTCCGGGAAGAGAACTACCGACTCCAAACGAGGATGGAGGAGCTACAGCGGGAGGTCAGTGCCCTAAGGGCGGACTTCAGCCGGCAGCAGGGTGCGATGACTACGGACAGTCGTGCTCTGCCACAGGACGGGTCTTTGGGGGAAGACCAGTTCAACCGTCTGTTGAGCATCATGACTGCCCGCCTGGACAGCATAGAGCCCAGGCTAAACCCCCCTATTAGCCTTCGTCCGCCGCTGGCGGCAGATAAGCGGAGAAAGGAGGCGGAGCCCGCTCCAGCAACGGCTGGGCCAACGTGGGCACAGGTAGCTAAAGCGCCACCTTCGCCAAAAAAGCCCAAACAGATGGCCAAAAAGCCCTCGCAAGTGGCCAAGAAACCCTCGCAGGCGGCCAAGGGGCCCTCGCAGGTGGCCAAGAGGCCCTCGAAAGTGGCCGTAAGGCCCACAGAAGGGGCCAAAAACCCTGACGACCCGGCTCCCAACGAGGGTGCTTGGAAGACGGCCGAAGGCCGCAAAAAGAGGCGAAAGAGGCGCCGAAAGGCCAAGAACGTTCCGGGCTCCAAGGGGCAGGTCCCAAGGATCCGTGTGCCTCGCTCCGAGGCTGTAGTGGTCACGCTGCAGCCCGAAGCCAAGGAGAGGGGGGTAACGTACCAGAAGGTACTGGCGGAGGCAAGGGGCAAGCTGGTCTTCGCTGATTTTGGCACCCCAGACGGCTTCCGTTTCAGGACAGCAGCCACAGGGGCCAAAATGTTTGAGTTGGCGGGGACCAGCAGTGCCGAGAGGGCGGACTCCCTAGCTGCAAAGCTGAGGGACGTCCTCAACCCCGAGGAGGCCCGGGTGTCCAGGCCCATAAAGACGGCTGAGGTTCGGGTCGATGGGCTGGACGACTCAGTGACCCCAGAGGAGGTGGTGGCGGCCATAGCCCGGAGCGGCGGATGCCCGCCAGAAAATGTACGGGCGGGCGGCATCCGCGTCAATGCTGGCGGGCTTGGCACCATC
The DNA here is from genome assembly GCA_947578425.1 of Eugnorisma glareosa. Classification (NCBI taxonomy): domain Eukaryota; kingdom Metazoa; phylum Arthropoda; class Insecta; order Lepidoptera; family Noctuidae; genus Eugnorisma; species Eugnorisma glareosa. Next base: position 22,761,162 of record OX387961.1, read on the forward strand.
TGGGTGCGGTGTCCGGCGGCTGCGGCAAAGCAGGTCGCCGACGCGGGACGTCTGCTGGTGGGCTGGGTGTCAGCGAGAGTTAAACTCCTGGCACCCAGGGCCATGCAGTGCTACCGGTGCCTGGAAAAAGGTCACGTCCGGGCACTGTGCACCGGCGAAACAGACCGCAGCGATTTGTGTTATCGCTGCGGTCAGCCTGGGCATAAGGCAGCCCAGTGCTCCGCGGAACCAAACTGCAGCTTGTGTACCGCTGCAGGCAAGTCCGCGGGACACAGCATAGGTGGCAACGCTTGCGGCGCGCCCAGAAAGCGCAACAGGCGGTGGACAAGACCTGCGGGGGCCGCACCCCCCAGCAGCTCTTTGGCCGACTCCCGGCCTGTGGTAGGAAACGCCAGGGAAATGGAGTGTCAGTGATGGCACACGTCCGTTTCCTCCAGGCGAATATCAACCACTGCACCAGGGCTCAGGATCTCTTGGTCCTGAGCATGGCGCAGTGGTCGATAAATGTGGCGGTGGTCGCTGAGCCGTACTTTGTCCCCCCCCGAGAAAACTGGGCGGGGGATCTGGACGGCCTCGTGGCCATCATCGGCGCGACTCTTGTCGACATATCCCGGGGTCACGGTTGGGTTGCCGCCCTTGTGAACGGGATCGTCACTATCGGGGCATACTTTTCGCCCAACAAGAGTCTCGCCGACTTCGAGAGTTTTCTTATCGAGTTGGGAGCCGTCGTCGGCCAGTCTCATCCTCGGCCCATTTTGCTTCTCGGTGATCTGAACGCCAAGTCCGCGGCGTGGGGATCCCCAGTCACAGACCCGAGAGGCGACGTGCTAGAGGAATGGGCCATTACGACGGGCCTGGCTATCTTAAATCGGGGTTCGGCCTACACGTGTGTGCGGCAGCGGGGTGGGTCCATAGTGGACGTCTCATTCGCTAGTCCCGCTGTCGTGCACCGCGTTCGCGATTGGCACGTGGAAGTGGAGGTGGAGACGCTATCGGATCACCGATACATACGCTTTGACGTCTCCACCCAGACCGCTGGAGGTCGTAGCCAACCGGCCCCCCGAAATAACGGCCCGCGTTGGGCGCTGAAACGCCTTGACAGGGAAGCTCTCGAGGAAGCCACTATCGTCCAAGCCTGGATCCGGGAGTCGGCTACCGTCGGTCCCGTCGACGTCGAACAAGAGGCGCAGTGGTTTAGCGGCGCGATGACGCAAATCTGCGACTCATCTATGCCACGCGTCTCCTCTCTGTCCGCAAGGCGCCGCGTGTACTGGTGGTGCGTTGAGGTCGAGCGGCTGCGCGTCGAGTGCGTAGACGCAAGACGCCCGTACACGCGATGTCGGAGAAGACGTCGGCGGGATCCCGACGAAGAAGCCGCGCTGTATGAGGTGTACCGCGCGGCAAAGGAGGCTCTGTGGCTGGCCATCGGCGAATCAAAGACGCGCTCCAGGGAGGAACTGCTGGCGACCCTAGATGGGGATCCGTGGGGGCGCCCTTACCGCACGGTCCGAGGGAAACTTCGGCCGTGGGCCCCCCCGCTAACGGAAGGTCTCGAGCCGCAGTTCTTGGAGCGAGTGGTCTCGGCTCTCTTCCCTGAGAGAGCCGAGCACGAGCCACCGTCGATGGCTCAGCCCACAGCTGCAGCGTCGGAAGAAGAAGAGGAGAGCGAAACCGTCCCAGAGGTGACACAGGCGGAGATGGGCGCGGCCGTGATACGGCTTCGGGCAAAAAACACTGCTCCGGGGCCCGACGGAGTGCCTGGCCGCGCTCTAGTCCTCGCCCTGAAAGAGCTGGAGCCCCCACTAAGGGAACTCTTCTCGGCGTGTCTTGAGCGGGGTCAGTTCCCTACCAGGTGGAAGGCTGGTCGGCTGGTCCTGCTCAGGAAGGCGGGGCGCCCGGCGGATTCGCCGTCCGCTTATCGGCCCATAGTGCTGCTGGACGAGGCGGGCAAGATGCTCGAGCGAGTAATCGCAGATCGCCTCGTCAGCCACTTGTGTACAGAGGGGCCGAACCTGGACGACAGCCAGTTTGGCTTCCGGCGTGGGCGCTCTACCATCGACGCCATCATGAGGGTGAGAGTCCTGGCGGAGGAAGCGGTGTCCCAGGGTGGGGTGGTGCTGGCGGTGTCCCTGGACATCTCCAACGCGTTCAACACCCTGCCCTGGAGTTGCATTAGGGAGGCCCTGCGATACCATCGGGTGCCTCCCTACCTCCGCAACATTGTGGGGGCTTATCTGTCGGGAAGGTGTGTCACCTACATGGGACGCGACGGCACGGGCCGTCGCGAGATGTCGTGCGGTGTTCCACAGGGCTCGGTTCTGGGCCCACCCCTGTGGAACATCGGATACGACTGGGTTTTGCGGTGCGAGCTCCCACCGGGAGTGAACCTGACGTGTTATGCGGACGACACGCTGGTCACGGCTCGGGGCAGCTCGTACAGGGAGGCAGCGTTGCTGGCTACGGCCGCGGTCTCGCAGGTGGTGAGCCGCATCCGACGCCTGGGCCTGGAAGTGGCCCTCAACAAGTCGGAGGCCATTGCTTTTCACGGCCCCCGACGGGCGCCGCCGTTGGGATCGCACATTGTGGTCGGGGGGGTTCGGATCGCTGTCGAGTCAACCATGAAGTACCTGGGATTGGTGCTCGACAGCCGTTGGGACTTCGGCCCCCACTTTCAGCGGCTGGTGCCCAAGTTGATGGGCGCGGCGGGCGCGCTGTCAACGCTGCTTCCCAATCTGGGGGGCCCGAGCACCGCCTGTCGGCGGTTGTACGTGGGGATCGTGCGATCGATGGCCCTATACGGGGCCCCGATATGGGCGACAGACCTGACGGCCCGCACTATCGCGGTTCTGCGCAGACCGCAGAGAGCGATGGCCGTCAGGGTCATACGGGGCTATCGCACGATCTCCTACGAGGCGGCTTGTGTACTGGCCGGATCCCCGCCGTGGGACCTGGAGGCGAAGACCCTCGCGACGCTGCACCAGTGGCGCGAGGAGGCCAGGGATCGGGGCGAGAGGCTGGTGCAGCGACAGATTACGCTGTACCGGTCTCGTCTCCGACAGGTCATGGTGGCGGAATGGCGGGGGAGGCTAGAGCTCCCTACCGCCGGCCTCGACACAATCGAGGCGATCCGGCCAGTACTCGACGACTGGCTCGGGAGGAAGCACGGCTCCCTGACGTTTCGGGCGACGCAGGTGCTCTCGGGGCACGGCTGCTTCGGGAAGTACCTGTGTCGCATAAGCAGGGAGCCGGACGCCCGGTGCCATCACTGCGTCCACTGTCTGGGGGACACGGCGCGGCATACGCTGGCCGAGTGTGTCGCGTGGGATGAGCCGCGCCGTGCCCTCGTTACAGAGGTAGGAGGAGACCTGTCGCTGCCGACCGTTGTTCGCTCGATGGTTGGTAGCGCAGAGGCCTGGGACGCGGTGATGACCTTCTGCGAAGCCGTCATGTCGTCATGTCGTGCCGTCTACTGGTGGACGGAGGAGCTGGCGGGACTCCGGGCCACCTGCGTGGCGGCCAGAAGGGCCTACGCGCGGAGTCGACGGCGCAGCGCCCAAAACCGAGTCCGGGCAGAAGAGGACCGCCTGTACGCCTCTTACCGAGAGTCTACGGCGGCCCTCAAGTCTGCAATGGGCGCTGCGCAAGACTCGGCAAGGGCCGAGATGCTGGAGGATCTCGACAGGGATCCTTATGGGAGACCATACAAGGCGGCGCGGAACCAGCTCCGCCCCTATGGTCCCCCACTGTCGGAGACCCTCGAGCCAGCGTTGCTGGATGGGGTGGTCCGGTCCCTGTTTCCGCGCAGGACCGACTTCACCCCACCAACGATGGTTCCTCCGCAAGGGGCGGCTTCGCCGGAGGAGGAGGTTCCCCCGGTGACGGCGGCGGAGTTCTACGCGGGGGTACTTAGCCTCCGCGCAAAAAAGACGGCCCCCGGGCCAGACGGCGTCCCCGCGCGGGTGGTGGCGATCGCTGCCACCCAAATGGAGGACAGGTTTCGGGACCTCTTCAGCGCGTGCCTTACGGCTGGGAGGTTCCCGAAACTGTGGAAGGAGGGGCAGTTGTGCCTCCTCCGGAAGGAGGGACGCCCGGTAGACTCCCCATCGGCATACCGGCCCATCGTTCTGCTCGATGAGGTCGGTAAACTGTTCGAGGGGATTGTCGCCGGGAGGCTGGAAAGCCACTTGCGGGTGGTAGGGCCGGATCTGTCGGACGCCCAATTCGGTTTCCGTCGTGGGCGTTCGACGATCGACGCGCTGGCCCTACTCAAGGGCCAGGTGAAGGAGGCGGTGGAGGCGGGGGAAGGAGTGCTGGCGGTGTCATTCGACATTGCCAACGCCTTCAACTCCGTCCCCCACTCGACGATATTGGAGGCGCTTCGATATCACGGAGTGCCCCAATATCTGCGGGACCTCCTGGCCAGCTACTTGGAGGACCGAGAGGTCCTCCTCGTAGACAAGACGGCCACGGTGAGGCGGTACGGCGCAGAGTCCGGTGTTCCGCAGGGGTCGGTGCTGGGGCCCCCCTTGTGGAACATCGGATTTGATTGGCTGTTGCGGGGAGCCCTCCTCCCGGGCACTAGTGTCATCTGCTACGCGGATGACACTCTCCTCACTGCCCGGGGGAGGAGCTTCGGGGATGCGGCCTGTCTGGCCTCGGCTGGCGGAGCCTTGGTGGCAGAGAGGATCCGCCGCCTCGGATTGAGGGTGGCGCTGCACAAGACGGAGGCCGTGTACTTTCGCGGTCCCCGACAGCGCTGCCCTCCCGACGCCCACATCGTCGTGGAGGGCGTGCGGATAGGGGTCCAGCCCCAGATGAAATATCTGGGGCTGGTGCTGGACGACAGGTGGCGCTTCGGCCCACATTTCAGCGGGCTGTCGACGCGCCTGTTGAAGGCCGCGGACGCCCTCTCGTGGCTCCTTCCAAACCTGGGGGGGCCCAAGGCGAAATGCCGGCGCCTCTATGCCGGCATCTTGCGGAGCATGGCCCTATACGGGGCCCCCATCTGGGCGGACTCCCTCCATAGGAGGGAGAATGCGACCGCCATCCGCAGGCCCCAGCGGGCCATTGCACAGCGGGTGGCGAGGGCCTACCGCTCAGTGGGATTCTCGGCGGCGTGCGCTCTGGCCGGCACCCCTCCCTGGGAGTTGGAGGCTTGGGTGCTCGCCAGAGTGTACGAGTGGACGGCGCGCCGGAAGGCGCTCGGGGAGCGCCCCATGGGCGAAGAGCGGGAGGCCGTGCGGCGAGAGGCGAGGGACGCCATCGTCCTCAATTGGTCGGAGGATCTCGCCAACGCCGCCTTTGGCCGCCGGACGTTGGACGCGCTCGGTCCGGTCCTGCAGGGCTGGCTCGAGCGGTCCCATGGTTTCCTCTCATTCCGTCTGGTGCAGGTGTTGTCCGGGCATGGCTGTTTCGGATCGCACCTGCACCGGATCGGGAGGGAGGAGACCCCGGCGTGCCACGACTGCGGCGCGCCGGTGGACACGGCGCAGCACACCCTCGAGGTGTGCCCGGCTTGGTCCGAGCTGCGCCGCGGTCTGACCGCGGTGGTCGGACTGGACCTCTCGCTTCCCGGCGTGGTCGACGCCATGCTGGGGAGCGAGGAGGCCTGGTCAGCAGTCGCCTCCTTTTGCGAGGATGTAATGTCGCAAAAGGAGGAGGCGGAGCGCGCGCGGGAGGACGATCCTCTCGCTGCACCGCTCCGTAGACGAAGGGGTCGGAGAAGGCGTCGTCCTCACCCTCCCCATGGTGACGGGCGGGCGACAGGCGCGGGTGTGCCTTCGCCCGCATTGCACCCGTCACCTTCGTCTGTCATTCCCGACCCCCCACACCCGTGAGGGCGTGAGGGGTCCGCCATGAAGGGCAATCGTCGGCGGAGGACTGGACGCAAAGGCTGTGCCGGTTTCCCAGTTCCCCGCCACTCGGACGAAGCGGGAATGCCGCTGGGTCGTTTTAGTGGGTATACCGGGTCCGCCCGGAGAGTCCCACATACCCCTCCCATCCCCCGATGGGAGGGTATGCGTAATGCATTTTTTCCCAGCGACAACAAAAAAAAAAAAAAAAAAAAAAGGTTAGGTTGACGCCCGCCGTCTGAGCTGGTCACGAGGTGGCGTAGGGAGGCCCAAGCCCAAACCCTGCGGATTTGGAGGGTGAGGCTGGAGACGCCCAGTGCAGGTCACTGGACAGTGGGGGCTATCCAGCCGATCCTGGAGGAGTGGCTACGGAGGCGACACGGGACGTTGTCCTTCCGTCTGGTGCAGGTGTTGTCAGGGCATGGCTGCTTTGGCAAATACCTGCACAAAGTGGCTAGACGGGAGGCGACTCCCGTGTGTCACCAGTGCGGCTGCAGCGAGGATACGGCGCTTCACACCCTCGAGCATTGTCCTGCTTGGGTAGTGCAGCGCCGTGCTCTCGCAGCAGCAATCGGAGCAGACCTCTCCTTGCCGGCCGTGGCTAAAGCCATGGTCAACAGCAGGAGGGCATGGGAGGCGGTAGCGTCCTTTTGCGAGGATGTTATCTCGCAGAAGGAGGCGGCGGAGCGCGTCAGGGAGGAAGACTCCCTCGCTGACGCGATTCGCCGCAGGAGGACAGGGCGGCGGAGGAGGCGCCATGGTGACCTGATGCCGCCCTAGGAGGTGCCAGCGGGCGATAGACCGGGGAGTCTATCGTCGTTGCGTTGCACGGCCCTCACGAGTGGAGGCGATGTCTCAGGTGAGCCCGGACATCGCCAAGGAGTTGGTGCCCGAAGGCGGGCAGCGCTGGATGGGTCGCGAACGTCATGCGTAGCAGTTCTCGTGGCCCATCCGCAAAGCGACAGTAGGCTCACGGCGGTGTTTTTTAGTGGGTGCAAGCCCCACATAACCAAACCGTCTCCCCGGACGGTGCGGTATGCGTTAGGCATTTTTCACTGGCTCGAGCGGTCCCACGGTTTCCTCTCTTTCCGTCTGGTGCAGGTGTTGTCCGGGCATGGCTGTTTCGGATCGCACCTGCACCGGATCGGGAGGGAGGAGACCCCGGCGTGCCACGACTGCGGCGCGCCGGTAGACACGGCGCAGCACACCCTCGAGGTGTGCCCGGCTTGGTCCGAGCTGCGCCGCGGTCTGACCGCGGTGGTCGGACTGGACCTCTCGCTTCCCGGCGTGGTCGACGCCATGCTGGGGAGCGAGGAGGCCTGGTCAGCAGTCGCCTCCTTTTGCGAGGACGTAATGTCGCAAAAGGAGGAGGCGGAGCGCGCGCGAGAGGACGATCCTCTCGCTGCGCCGCTCCGCAGACGAAGGGGTCGGAGAAGGCGTCGTCCTCTCCCTCCCCATGGTGACGGGCGGGCGACAGGCGCGGGGGTGCCTTCGCCCGCATTGCACCCGTCACCTTCGTCTGTCATTCCCGACCCCCCACACCCGTGAGGGCGTGAGGGGTCCGCCATGAAGGGCAATCGTCGGCGGAGGACTGGACGCAAAGGCTATGCCGGTTTCCCAGTTCCCCGCCACTCGGACGAAGCGGGAATGCCGCTGGGTCGTTTTAGTGGGTATACCGGGTCCGCCCGGGGAGTCCCACATACCCCTCTCATCCCCCGATGAGAGGGTATGCGTAATGCATTTTTTCCCAGCGACAACAAAAAAAAAAAAAAAAGGTTAGGTTAGGTTAGGTTAGGTTTTTTTTTTTTTTTTTTTTTTTTTTTTTGTTTTTGGCAGGAGTGGGAAATCCCCACGGACACCTCGACTGTCTCACTAGTTTGTGAGACAGTCGAGGTAGTGCCGGACTCGAACCGGCTAAAACCCACTCCTGCCCAGCCAGTGTTCCTCTGACATGAGGATCAGAGCCCTTGTTTTCTGGCTTTTTGACTTAGGTCTACTAATAGGCGGCCGCGAAGACCATTTTTATTTAGTTCTATTTCTTTTACGTTTTTGTTTATTTTAACACGCATCTATTTTCTAAATATGTGTAACTACTATTTATATGCAGTATTTTATAACATCTTTTATTTACAGTCTTATTATGATATATTTTACCCTACTATTTATATGTATTATAATATTATACTACTGTTTAATAGATCCTATTTATGTCCTTATACTATTTAACTTATATTTATTTATGAAATACCTTATATTTATGCCCGTATACTAATTATTTGCCTATTTTTATTTGTTTTTCTATTTTATTTTTTCGTTTTTATTTTGTTTTGCGATCTTTTCTTTTTATTTCTACAATATTTAGACTATATACTTAATATATAACTAAATATCATATATTTTTACAGCTAACTTATTTAAATTTTTTACTATTATTATTTGTTTACAAGATTTACGAAATTGGTTTTGGCCTTTAATTGAGTTTCGATGATTTTTTGTAACCAGTTCGGAACAACTTTGCGGTTGCGCCAGGGCTGACTCCCGATTCAGCATAACTGAAGGCACTTTCTCACAAAAGTGACTCCAGTTAACATTCCTCACAGAGCCAACCCCAGTGGTTCGCTCCATGCTTCTTTTTTCTGGTTGTCTCGAATTCGTACTCTCTGTGTACTCGGAAGTGGGCGCACCGACAACTTTAGCAGTATGCTATTGCTGCTCTTGCGAATGCGTCCCACTTCCGTCTTACTGGGCATTCGGAACTGAACGCATTGTGTGAGTGTTCCCCCTGCTTGGCCCTGGTGCAGTTTACGCACACCGCTGCTTCGCCGATGTGCTTGTCAGGGCAGTCCATCCTAAGATGTGGACCACCACAATGGCAGCATAAATCGGCCGGCTCCGTGCAGAGACGCTTGCCATGGCCGTATGCCAGGCAGCGGGTGCACTGCACCAGAGGCGTCTGGTCTTCGACGCGCACCCTCTGGAGGTCTATCCTGAGTTTGCCTCCTTCGAGTGCCCTCCTCCAGATCGTGGGGGACACACTCAGCACAATGCTGTTGACGTGGGGGTTTCTCGTCTTTTTGCGATATTTTACTGCTATTCTTTCCTCCCCCTCGCCGAGGTCGTGAAAAATCTCCCGGTTCTGGTTCTTAAGGGCTTTAAGTACATCATCGTCGCTGTGCACTGACAACACGTCCCTAAGAACCAGAAGTGGGTCCCGGTTCGCCACTTCCTCGACGACAAGGTTTCCTCCGGCCACCTTCAGTCGTTCCTTTAATTTAGATCTCTCTTCTCTTGTTTTACACCCCATAATTATCTTCCTGTCTTTTGCTTTTCTGACTTTCTCTATCCGCACCCAGCCTTCCTTCGCGTCCACCGCTTTTCTTACTTTTTCCAGGATTTCGTCCCCCGTATCGATATCTTGTGTCGAGGAGACGACCACGGAGTGCAGCGTCGTTCGCTCCAGGGCCTGAACCCCAGTGTGGCACCTTCTGACGGCCGCTACACTCGCGTAAGTTTTCTCCTCTTCACTTTCCCTGGTAGCCAGACTGTCTCGGATTTTCACCAATTCCTCAGAGTTTGCCTTTATTAGCGAAATGTGCTCTTTCATTGTGTTCACGAGCTCAGTCTGGCTAGCAAGAGACTCGAGATTCGACTGGGAACTGCAAGCAGCAGTGGGCACGGGTTCCGGTATGGCTATGGGTGCGGTAGGAGCTCGGTCTCGCTCCGACTCCTTGACCAGCTCAAAAAGCCTGTTTATGGCCTCGAGCACCGCAGCCTTAATATCTGTCCTGAGGTTGCGAGAGTTGCCCAAATTGAGCTTTGCCTTGTTTAGGCAAGCTCTCGCCTCCGCAGTGCGACTAGGATATCTGGCCTCAGGCTTTTTGAGCGGTTTTGTGGCATCCGCAGCGGCTCGACACGGCCCCGGAGTGGCAGGTCCCCCCTGGGTGGCGGAAGGAGTGTCGTCTCCGAAGGAGATTCTCCTTCTCGCATCAGCAGGCGAAGGTCCCGCTTTCTCCGCCGATCGCGGCGAGCCACTGGAGCCTTGTGCCCTCACGGTGCTGGACGGGGTGCGAAACATTTCTAGTCCTGGGAGTGAGCAGTCAACCGGACGCCTGTAAAGAGGAGGTCAGCTATTTTCACTCGAGAGGACTATCAGAGGTCACTGGCACTTCTGTGTCCCTGTAAAGAGGGGAGCACAGTAAGTAATTAATAAAGTTAAAATGAAGAGATATGTATAGTCGTTTATTAATTGAACGACGTCACGTAAAGTTATTGTATGACTTTGAAGTCCCGGTCAAACTTTAAGAAGCGCTACTTCCCTAAAAACCCTGTAAAAAGGCCTAGCCTTCGTTGAAAGGACTAAAATAAAAAAGAAATAAAAAACTATTTTAACGACTGCTCCAGGTCTCAAAACGTAGGCGGAGGCCTAGTAAGGTCTAAAAATGCTGAAAACAGCTTCAAAATCGCACGTCAGGAAACGAAGATATCAACGTTTCTGTTTAAAACTAACTTCCTAAGGTAGATTTTGGTGTATACAGAGACTAATAGAAAAAACGATTATTTATAAAAATCAACAAGTTTTATTTGAGCTAGCCGGGCGTGAGGGGTGTCCAGAGACGCGTCTCCGCGCGGGCTAGCGATCTACGAAATAAAACGGGGTAGGTGCCGAACAAAAATTTGGACTTTTGGTCAAAAAACCAGTTTTTGAAACAAAAAATTTTGGTTTTCAACCCCCAACCTGAAGACCGGCTCACGGAACGCGGACCAGAAAGCAGGGATGAAGGGTGAGTACTATTGAATCTATAATCTAACGTTACTTTTGAAATAGAATTTGGAAAAACACTAAATTTTGATGACTTTGTATGAAAATTCAAAAAATTTCCAAGGGTTAGGGTAGGGGAAGTTTTTTATACGCGCGTGCAGGTGAGTGCGATATGGTCAAAACGTAGGCGGAGGCCTAGTAAGGTCTAAAAATGCTGAAAACAGCTTCAAAATCGCACGTCAGGAAACGAAGATATCGGTTAGGTTAGGTTAGGTTAGGTTAGGTTAGGTTAGGTTCGTCAGGATAGGGGTCCAGCCCCAGATGAAGTATCTGGGCCTGGTGCTGGACGACAGGTGGCGCTTCGGCCCGCATTTCAGCGGGCTGTCGACGCGCCTGTTAAAGGCCGCGGACGCCCTCTCGTGGCTCCTCCCGAACCTGGGGGGGCCCAAGGCGAAATGCCGGCGCCTCTATGCCGGCATCTTGCGGAGCATGGCCCTATACGGGGCCCCCATCTGGGCGGACTCCCTCCATAGGAGGGAGAATGCGACCGCCATCCGCAGGCCCCAGCGGGCCATTGCACAGCGGGTGGCGAGGGCCTACCGCTCAGTGGGCTTCTCGGCGGCGTGCGCTCTGGCCGGCACCCCTCCTTGGGAGTTGGAGGCTTGGGTGCTCGCCAGAGTGTACGAATGGACGGCGCGCCGGAAGGCGCTCGGGGAGCGCCCCATGGGCGAAGAGCGGGAGGCCGTGCGGCGAGAGGCGAGGGACGCCATCGTCCTCCATTGGTCGGAGGATCTCGCCAACGCCGCCTTTGGCCGCCGGACGTTGGACGCGCTCGGTCCGGTCCTACAGGGCTGGCTCGAGCGGTCCCACGGTTTCCTCTCTTTCCGTCTGGTGCAGGTGTTGTCCGGGCATGGCTGTTTCGGATCGCACCTGCATCGGATCGGGAGGGAGGAGACCCCGGCGTGCCACGACTGCGGCGCGCCGGTGGACACGGCGCAGCACACCCTCGAGGTGTGCCCGGCTTGGTCCGAGCTGCGCCGCGGTCTGACCGCGGTGGTCGGACTGGACCTCTCGCTTCCCGGCGTGGTCGACGCCATGCTGGGGAGCGAGGAGGCCTGGTCAGCAGTCGCCTCCTTTTGCGAGGACGTAATGTCGCAAAAGGAGGAGGCGGAGCGCGCGCGGGAGGACGATCCTCTCGCTGCGCCGCTCCGCAGACGAAGGGGTCGGAGAAGGCGTCGTCCTCTCCCTCCCCATGGTGACGGGCGGGCGACAGGCGCGGGGGTGCCTTCGCCCGCATTGCACCCGTCACCTTCGTCGGTCATTCCCGACCCCCCACACCCGTGAGGGCGTGAGGGGTCCGCCATGAAGGGCAATCGTCGGCGGAGGACTGGACGCAAAGGCTATGCCGGTTTCCCAGTTCCCCGCCACTCGGACGAAGCGGGAATGCCGCTGGGTCGTTTTAGTGGGTATACCGGGTCCGCCCGGGGAGTCCCACATACCCCTCTCATCCCCCGATGAGAGGGTATGCGTAATGCATTTTTTCCCAGCGACAAAAAAAAAAAAAAAAAAAAAAAAAAAAAAAAAAAAAAAAAAAAAAAAGGTTAGGTTAGGTTAGGTTAGGTTCTGCCGGAAAAACGCCTCCGACCGCCGCTTGCGGCGGATAAGAGGCAAAGCGAGCCGGGGCCGTCCTCCTCCCAGGCGGAAGACGCCCAACTCCCGTCGACCACCCCGTCCAACGAGTGGACGAAAGTGGGCGAAAAGGGGAAGGGCAAAGGGAAGGGAAAAAAGTCGGCGACGGCCGTCCCTGCCGTCCCCGCCACCACCGCTCCCAGCCAGTCGCAGACGACCGGCAAGGGAAAGGGCAGGAGAGGAGGAAAGGGGCAGTTAGTCCCCCCAAAAACCGCAGCCGTCGTGGTGACGCTCACCGCGGAGGCTGTGGGGCGAGGGGAGACCTACGCCTCCATTTTGGTGCGGGCGCGTACCAATGCCGATCCCACTCAACTGGGGATCGGCAGTGTGTCCTGCCGGCGGACCCAAGCCGGGGCTCGAATATTCGAGTTCCCGGGGGCAGAGGGGAGTGCCCGCGCGGACCTCTTTGCAGCCAAACTGCAAGAGGTCATCGCGGACTCTGCCAAGGTGGCTCGACCGGTCAAGTCGGCGGCCATTGAAGTGACGGAGTTAGATGACTCCGTCACCAAGGAGGAGGTGGTGGCGGCGGTCGCAGCGGTAGGGGGCTGTGGCGCCGCGGCGGTCCAAGGCCGGGACATAAGGCCCGGCCGCGGCGGTATGGGAACCATTCGCCTCGAGTGCCCAATCGCCGCTGCCAAAGCCGTCCTTGCGAAAGGACGGCTTCAAGTCGGGTTCAGCTCGGGCGCAGTCCGGGCACTCGAGGACCAGCCTCTGCGGTGTTTCCGGTGCTTCGGCATCGGACACACCCGGCCCCTGTGTCCGTCCAAGGTAGACAGGACGGACACATGCTACCGCTGCGGCAAGGAGGGCCACAAAGCCGCCTCCTGCGAGGCCGCCACGCCGCACTGCGCGGTGTGTGCCGCCAGTGGCCGCCGGGCAGGCCACGTAATGAAGGGGAGGAAGTGCAATCCTCCCCCTAAGCGTGGCAAAGCGCAGGCGCCGACCGGGCCTGCCGCTGCTGTAGACACCGCCGTTCCTGCGGCGGCTGCGGAGGAGGGTGCGATGTCCGACTGATGGATAGGGTCGAACATCGCATCCTTCAGACGAACACCAACCACTGCAGGACAGCCCAGGATCTGCTGATGCAGACCATGGCTGAGTGGTTGGTGGACTTGGCGGTGGTCGCCGAGCCTTACTCGGTCCCTGGCCGTTGGCTGGGCGACCGGGACGGCTTGGTGGCGTTGGTGGCGCGGTCTTCCACAGACTCCCCTCCCCTCTCGCTCTTAGAGAGGGGACCGGGATACGTGGCCGCCGCGTGGGGAGAGATGGCGATGGTGGGGGTGTATTTCTCCCCAAACCGCCCTCTGTCGGACTTTGAGGATTTCCTAGAGATCCTCACTGCTGTCGTAGGGAGGGCGGCGCCACGCCAGGTCGTGGTGCTCGGCGACCTGAACGCCAAGTCGGCGGCCTGGGGCAACCCGGCTGCCGGTTGCAATATCCGGGGACGGGCCGTCGAGTTTTGGGCGGCCTCGTGTGGTGTGTCCCTCCTCAACAGGGGGGCGGTCCACACGTGTGTGCGGCAACAGGGCGGGTCGGTGGTGGACGTCTCGTTTGCCACCCCCGCGCTTGCCGCCCGCGTCGTCAACTGGCGGGTGGAGCTGGTGGAGACCTTGTCGGACCACCGTTATGTGCGGTTCGACATCTCCACACAGCAGAGAGGGGGGACGGCCCGCGCTGGGCAATCTCCCTTCCCGCGGTGGGCACTCACCCGCCTGGACCGGGAGGCAGCCAAGGAGGCCGCCTTTCTCCAGGACTGGCTGTCGCCTCCCCCTGTCGAGGAGGTCCCGGACGTGGACGCCGCAGCGGTCCGGCTCAGGGGGTCCTTGACCGAGGTGTGCAACTCCAGCATGCCTCGGTCTCGCCGTCCGCCTCCCCGTCGTGCCGTCTACTGGTGGACGGAGGAGCTGGCGGGACTCCGGGCCACCTGTGTGGCGGCCAGAAGGGCCTACGCGCGGAGTCGACGGCGCAGTGCCCAAAACCGAGTCCGGGCAGAAGAGGACCGCCTGTACGCCTCTTACCGAGAGGCTACGGCGGCCCTCAAGTCTGCAATGGGCGCTGCGCAAGACTCGGCAAGGGCCGAGATGCTGGAGGATCTCGACAGGGATCCTTATGGGAGACCATACAAGGCGGCGCGGAACCAGCTCCGCCCCTATGGTCCCCCACTGTCGGAGACCCTCGAGCCAGCGTTGCTGGATTGGGTGGTCCGGTCCCTGTTTCCGCGCAGGACCGACTTCACCCCACCAACGATGGTTCCTCCGCAAGGGGCGGCTTCGCCGGAGGAGGAGGTTCCCCCGGTGACGGCGGCGGAGTTCTACGCGGGGGTACTTAGCCTCCGCGCAAAAAAGACGGCCCCCGGGCCAGACGGGGTCCCCGCGCGGGTGGTGGCGATCGCTGCCACCCAAATGGAGGACAGGTTTCGGGACCTCTTCAGCGCGTGCCTTACGGCTGGGAGGTTCCCGAAACTGTGGAAGGAGGGGCAGTTGTGCCTCCTCCGGAAGGAGGGACGCCCGGTGGACTCCCCCTCGGCATACCGGCCCATCGTTCTGCTCGATGAGGTCGGTAAACTGTTCGAGGGGATTGTCGCCGGGAGGCTGGAAAGCCACTTGCGGGTGGTAGGGCCGGATCTGTCGGACGCCCAATTTGGTTTCCGTCGTGGGCGTTCGACGATCGACGCGCTGGCCCTACTCAAGGGCCAGGTGAAGGAGGCGGTGGAGGCGGGGGACGGAGTGCTGGCGGTGTCATTCGACATTGCCAACGCCTTCAACTCCGTCCCCCACTCGACGATATTGGAGGCGCTCCGGTATCACGGAGTGCCCCAATATCTGCGGGACCTCCTGGCCAGCTACTTGGAGGACCGAGAGGTCCTCCTCGTAGACAAGACGGCCACGGTGAGGCGGTACGGCGCAGAGTCCGGTGTTCCGCAGGGGTCGGTGCTGGGGCCCCCCTTGTGGAACATCGGATTCGATTGGCTGTTGCGGGGAGCCCTTCTCCCGGGCACTAGTGTCATCTGCTACGCGGATGACACTCTCCTCACTGCCCGGGGGAGGAACTTTAGAGACGCGGCCTGTCTGGCCTCGGCTGGCGGATCCTTGGTTGCAGAGAGAATCCGCCGCCTGGGATTGAAGGTGGCGCTGCACAAGACGGAGGCCGTGTTCTTTCGCGGGCCTCGGCAGCGCTGCCCTCCCGACGCCCACATAGTCGTGGAAGGCGTCAGGATAGGGGTCCAGCCCCAGATGAAGTATCTGGGCCTGGTGCTGGACGACAGGTGGCGCTTCGGCCCGCATTTCAGCGGGCTGTCGACGCGCCTGTTGAAGGCCGCGGACGCCCTCTCGTGGCTCCTCCCGAACCTGGGGGGGCCCAAGGCGAAATGCCGGCGCCTCTATGCCGGCATCTTGCGGAGCATGGCCCTATACGGGGCCCCCATCTGGGCGGACTCCCTCCATAGGAGGGAGAATGCGACCGCCATCCGCAGGCCCCAGCGGGCCATTGCACAGCGGGTGGCGAGGGCCTACCGCTCAGTGGGCTTCTCGGCGGCGTGCGCTCTGGCCGGCACCCCTCCTTGGGAGTTGGAGGCTTGGGTGCTAGCCAGAGTGTACGAATGGACGGCGCGCCGGAAGGCGCTCGGGGAGCGCCCCATGGGCGAAGAGCGGGAGGCCGTGCGGCGAGAGGCGAGGGACGCCATCGTCCTCCATTGGTCGGAGGACCTCGCCAGCGCCGCCTTTGGCCGCCGGACGTTGGACGCGCTCGGTCCGGTCCTGCAAGGCTGGCTCGAGCGGTCCCACGGTTTCCTCTCTTTCCGTCTGGTGCAGGTGTTGTCCGGGCATGGCTGTTTCGGATCGCACCTGCACCGGATCGGGAGGGAGGAAACCCCGGCGTGCCACGACTGCGGCGCGCCGGTAGACACGGCGCAGCACACCCTCGAGGTGTGCCCGGCTTGGTCCGAGCTGCGCCGCGGTCTGACCGCGGTGGTCGGACTGGACCTCTCGCTTCCCGGCGTGGTCGACGCCATGCTGGGGAGCGAGGAGGCCTGGTCAGCAGTCGCCTCCTTTTGCGAGGACGTAATGTCGCAAAAGGAGGAGGCGGAGCGCGCGCGGGAGGACGATCCTCTCGCTGCGCCGCTCCGCAGACGAAGGGGTCGGAGAAGGCATCGTCCTCTCCCTCCCCACGGTGACGGGCGGGCGACAGGCGCGGGGGTGCCTTCGCCCGCATTGCACCCGTCACCTTCGTCTGTCATTCCCGACCCCCCACACCCGTGAGGGCGTGAGGGGTCCGCCATGAAGGGCAATCGTCGGCGGAGGACTGGACGCAAAGGCTATGCCGGTTTCCCAGTTCCCCGCCACTCGGACGAAGCGGGAATGCCGCTGGGTCGTTTTAGTGGGTATACCGGGTCCGCCCGGGGAGTCCCACATACCCCTCTCATCCCCCGATGGGAGGGTATGCGTAATGCATTTTTTCCCAGCGACAACAAAAAAAAAAAAAAAAAAAAAAAAAAAAAAAAGGTTAGGTTAGGTTAGGTTAGGTTAGGTTAGGTTACCGGGGGCGGCCCTGGTGTGTTACGCGGACGACACGCTGGTCACGGCCCGGGGGAGCTCGTACAGGGAGGCAGCGTTGCTGGCGACAGCTGCGGTCTCGCAGGTTGTGGGCCGCATAAGGCGCCTGGGCCTGGAGGTGGCCCTCGCCAAGTCGGAGGCCATGGTCTTTCACGGCCCCCGGCGGGCGCCACCGCCGGGAGCACATATTGTGGTCGGGGGGACCCAAATTGCTGTCGAGTCCACCATGAAGTATCTGGGATTGGTGCTCGACAGCCGTTGGGACTTCGGCCCCCACTTTCGGCGTCTGGCGCCCAAGTTGATGGGCGCGGCGGGCGCGCTCGCAACGCTGCTTCCCAATCTGGGGGGCCCGAGCACCGCCTGTAGGAGATTGTACTTGGGGGTTCTGCGATCCATCGCACTGTACGGGGCCCCGGTGTGGGCCTCTGACCTGACGGCTGGCAGCATCGCGATGTTGCGAAAACCGCAGAGGGCGATGGCCGTCAGGTCTATCAGGGGGTATCGCACAATCTCCTACGAGGCGGCTTGTGCACTGGCCGGGTCGCCACCCTGGGACCTAGAGGCTAGGGTCCTCGCGTCACTGTACCGGTGGCGCGAGGAAGCGCGGACGCGGGGCTGTGAACCGATGCAGCGAGAGATCGATCTGCGTCGGTCTCAGCTCCGCGAGGTCCTGGTGGTGGAGTGGCGGGATAGGCTTTTGCGCCCTACCGCCGGCCTCGCTACCATTGAGGCGATCCGACCAGTGCTCGAGGAATGGCTCGAGAGGAGGCACGGCTCCCTGTCGTTTCGGGCGACGCAGGTGTTCTCGGGGCATGGTTGCTTCGGGAAGTACCTGTGTCGCATAAACAGGGAGCCGGACGCTCGGTGTCATCACTGCGTCCACTGTCTGGGGGACACGGCGCGGCATACGCTGGCAGAGTGTGCCGCATGGGAGGAGCCGCGCCGTGCCCTCATGACAGAAGTCGGAACCGACCTGACGCTGCCGGCCGTTGCTCGTTCGATGGTCGGGAGCGCAGAGTCGTGGGACGCGGTGATCTCCTTCTGTGAAACCGTCATCTCACAGAAGGAGGCTGCGGAAAGGTTGAGGGAAGTCGAAAGCACTCTCCCGACCCACAGCAGACGTACCGGGCGTCGGCGGAGGGCGGACAACGCCCTCTTCCAGCCCCCCTAAACGGGTTCAGAGGGACGGCGGACTTGGGGACGTCCGCCGCCCCCCATATAACTGGACCCGAGGCGGTGGCGTGTAGTGTTCCACGCGCGCCCCTACTGAGGTCGCGGGGGGAGTACACCTCACTCCCCTCGCAGAATTGAGGAGGCCCGCGGACGCGGGCCGGCACTAGCCGGGGATCGTGGAAGGCGCACTAGTTCCCATGATCCCCGGTGCAAGTGTGGGAAGGGAACACCGGGGTGGTTTTTAGTCAGTTTGAGTCTGACAGACCCCTCCGCCCGCCCCAGGGCGGGGGACATCCGTGAGGATTTTCCACCCCGAAACCAAAAAAAAAAAAAAAAAAAAGGTTAGGTTAGGTTAGGTTTTTTTTTTTTTTTTTTTTTTGTTTTGGCAGGAGGGGAAATCCGGTCGGACACTCAAGCTGCCTCACAGACAAGCCAGTCTGAGTAGTGCTGGGCTCCAACCAGCTAAAACCTTCTCCTGCCTTACAATGATATCCACAGACATTAGCGTCCGTGCCTTTGTTTAATTACAGTTTTTTGTGACTCTGAGCTCCACGTACAAGTGGTGACTCCGGAGTACAACTTACTTCTACTTAAAAACTATTTACTACTGATGAGTCCATCACTCATTTATAAATAATTTTTTTTTTTTTTTTTTTTTTTTTTTTTTTAATGCTACTACCTTATTTTTTTTAATTTTTTATTTTTATTTTTTTTTTTTTTTTTTTTTCAACTTGCCAGATATTACAATTATATACTACAGTTATATTACGCTATATACTTTATATTAGACTTATTTACCAAGGTTAATTACACATGCAGATATTGGGCCTGTTGCACAGCTGGCAATCGGAAACTGACCGGACTCTACTGACGGCGTTCGTTCACGAAAGCTGACGCTTGCATTGGCATCGCCCTACTCAACCATATTTGAGGGAGTCGAACGATCCAACACACACGCCACCATCAGCGGGTCGTTTGAGTGAGTATGACAAGGTTCATGATGCCAGCTATGCACCACCTCCTTTACAAACTATTCTTAACGTGGTGTTAGTTGCTTAATTTGAGATAAGGTAAGGTAAGGTCTTTGGGTCACTCGTCAGCTGCAGGTTTCCCACCGTGGAACGGCTGCTGCAAATACTAAGTCCCTGAGTCGAAAGGGGGGGTCGGTCATTGCCTTTGGAGGCGTATCAGCGCCTCGACGACCTTCATGTCCCGATGTCGCATAGCCTTCATCATGTTGGTGTTGATGATGTCGTTTGTTGAGGCTTCCTGTGCTCGTCTCACAAATCGTCCAATAGCGTCGTCTGCGTTGTCGGCGTAGTACACACAGCTGGCTGTGTGTCGTGATACGGCCACTACCGCATGGGGGACGCTGCTGTGGATCACGATGTTTTTGGACTTTGTCTTCAGGATGAAGACTGTCTCGCATGTGAGTCCCTGAGCTTCGTGGATGGTCAGAACGCGAGAGCCAGCACCCACACCATATCCTTGGTCAATGAGAGCCTTTTTTTCCTCCTGCGTGTGTACCAGGAACAGTGTGTTGGAGAGGGTGCTAGGTATATCGGCGCCTGTGAACCTTTTCAGCTTCAGGGAATGGACCTGGTTCTTCGATGAGTAAATGCCAGGATAGACTTCTGCTAGGACGTACGCGACATCCATCGGGTTCCGATGTGTACAGGACAACTCTTGGCTGATGGTCGCCACAGAGTTCGGACGGGCGTATCTAAGGGGAAATAGGTTTTCCCTGTCCAGATAGGGTAGTTGGTTAATATCTCCGATAAGGACCGCTTCGGTCGCACCCGACAATCGAACTGCCATCACTATGGCCCCAAAGTGGTTCATGAGAGCCTCGTCCACTACAATGCGCCTGCATTTGTGTGGCCCTTTGAACCCGTTCGATAATATTGAGGCCAGTGTGCGCACCTTGGTTCTGTTGTCTTCGCCAATTTGGTGTGCTAGCTTTTGCCGCAGATCTTTCGCGGCCTCGGTTGTGGTAGTGACGATAACGTCCTGATCCTTATCGAAGTTATTAACCACCCAGGTCGTCTTGCCACCTCCTGGAACTCCGTTTACCCACTTTATTTTCGGTAGTGCCCAACCTCCGCTTTGAGTTGTGCTCCTCGAGATTGCTTCCGCCTGTTCGAGGATCTTGTCGTCCAGCATGATTTTGGTACATCGGGCCACTACCACTATTGGGTCACTTTCGGGTGTCACGAAGGTTATGTGGCCAGTCTGTGACGTTGCTGACTTGTCCAACGGCACGAAGCCGTGTGTAGCGTTGTACGCAGCCATGTATGTGCCAGTCATTTCTCCTTTGATGACTTGGGAGGTGACGTTGTCATATATGGCTGCTTCGGCCTCTTCGAGTCTCATTTTAAGCAGACCTTCAATCTCCAGCTGGTATGACTGCATAATTTTCTGGCAAGTCATGAGACTGACTGCTTTTGTTGCTTTGGTGATGGCTTGAAACTCAAGAAAGGCGTTCGCTATGTGGTCTGCAGGCTCCGTTGCCGTCCTGAGTTTCGGCGGACTGACCTCCCCTTTGTCGGCCCTTGTTGGAACTGGCCGCTGCTCTTTGGGTTTCGGGGTAACCCTGGTGAACTCCCGCACTGCGGCCGCCTGGCTGTTTTGTTGGGGTTTTCCTTTCGTATTGTTGACTCCTAGTAACCTATTGAGGAGGTTGGAAATGGTCTTTAGTCGAGTCTCGGACTTGGCTTTATCTCTTGCATTTTTATTGTCTGAAGCGGCTTTCTCCGCAGCAAGCTTCTGCTGTAGTCGCTCTGAACCGCAAGGCGTGTTTGGGGCTGACATGGAGGATACTTGGCGGTCAGTCGTGGGCTTTTCGGCATCGTTACTGGGAGATTTTAGGAAGCTTAAGTCTTCCCCCCTGTCCTCGTAAACTACCACCTCATGGTCTTGTGAGGCTTTGATGCATCCGTACCGATCGGCAACTCTCCCCCTTTCGTAGCCAATCGCCATTGCGTCCACGCTGATTATTCGAGGGCATCCGCCCGCTGGCCGGTCAGCTTCTCCGATTTCAGTGAGCAGGGAGCATGCTTGTGCAAACGGAGTTTCTTCACGCCACTCAAAAAGTGCGATCGTCTTGTTTTGTGATCGCACTAGACGGTATCGGTATTCGGCAACTTCCGCTTCGGGTAACGCGTTGAACTTTGTGCGTTTCATGCTCGCTTTTGAGGTGCTCCCGTTGATCAACGCTGCTAGGCCCGGTGATATGGCGACGCTGTTTTCCCTTTCCACGCGGCAGAAGCTTATTCCGAGTCTCTCAGCATTCTTGTTCATAAAGAGGGCCACGCCACGGATTCTGATGCCTGGTTGCCCACTCTCCCCGCATGTAAGTAACTGGCGTAAAGCCAAGGTGCGAGGGCTCAGCTGGGAGCTGCTGGGGCGGGGCATGTCCGTGGTGACGGCTACGCTGACGGTGTGATCTGTTTGTGTGGTTGTGGGTGTAGGGTTGTGTGTGTGTGAGGAGAACTGTGTTGAACCATTAGCCTTTGCTACGACTTGCACGATCCTGCTCGCGAATTCCAAGAATGGTGTTCTGGTGGCCTTGTTCTCCATGATGGAATGGAGTGTGGACTGAATAACTGAGATCTGGATTTCAGTTTCTAGGTCCATTCGCTCACGACCATATCTTGGGCACTCGGTAAGTACGTGCCATACTGTCTCTTCACAATTGGGATCACAGACGCATGAGGGACTGTCTTTAAGGTGGAAACGATGGAGATAAGCCCCAAATCCTCCGTGTCCGGTCAAGATTTGGACATGTGTGGGTGTCAGTGCCATGTCTTTTAGGATCTTCCTTGCCGACTGAACGGTGGGGAAAAATACTTTAGTGACCGAACCTGTGCTGGAGGATTCGTACCGTTGCTGCCATTTCTTAACAGTTTCCTCACGAATCTGCCTCTTGATGAAGGATATTGGTACCTTGTCGTAGTCGGGGGCTGTTTTCTTTGTAAGAGCCGCTTTCTTTGCTAACTCGTCCGCTCTCTCGTTTCCTGGAGTACCCACGTGTGCTCTCAGCCAAAAAAGCCTCACGTCTCTGCCCTCCTCTCGGATTTCGCGTACTAGCCTTTTTATACCAAGTGCCAACGGGTGAGTGACAGACGGGTTTCTCAACAGATCAAGCGAAGATCTTGAGTCGCTTAATATGTTGGCGGAGGCCATCCTAGACGTTCTCACCGTCTTGACTGCTCGATATAACGCGTACATTTCCGATTGAAAGACAGTGTTGTGTGGCTCCAGGCGAAAGGTTGAGTACTTGGATTCCCTACCTTCGTTCCACCAAGTAAAGGCCGCACCGACTTTTCCCTCTATTTTGCTGCCGTCGGTATAAATATGGGGTCCGGTTACTTGGCGTTCACTCAGGGTTTCAGGATCCATGTTCTCGAGGCACTCATACTCAGTTATTACGAGCCGCGATGGATGGGGGTTCTGTAAGGGCCCGGCCTTGCGCTCGACCTCTCTTCCCGGCGGTAGATGCTCCTGGGAATGACCTTTTTTGACCTTGAATAGGGTAGATGCTTCAGTGACCCGGAGGTCCAGGGGCAGTTGGCCCGACAGGATGAGAGCCGATGTTAGAGACACCGTGCGGTACGCTTTGCAGATCTTCTGCGTGAAGCCTCTTTGCAGCGAGTCTAACTGATTTCTTGTCATCAGTTTCTCTGCTGCCGGGGCCCACGCGCTCGCTGCATACAGCACGATCGGCTCTATCACCGACACGTATATGGTCCTGATTATCTCGCTGTTAAGGCCCCATGTCACCTTTGCCGCGCACGCTAGTTGTTTGTAGATGTCTGCAGCTTTTTTGCATGTTGCAGTCACGTGCGCATTAAAGGTGAGTTTGTGGTCTATGATGAGTCCCAACAGCTTGATCTCCTCGACAAGATTCAGCCGAATGCCAGACATGTGAATTACGGGGGTGTCGTACTTGAGCTTCTTCGTAATCACCATTGCGTTGGTCTTGTGAGCGGCAAAGCGAAGCTTGTTTCGTTCACCCCAGTCTGTCACTGCCTGCAACGTTCTTTGAGCTGACTGCTGCAGGGAGCTGACCTCGTGAGACGAGAAAATCAGAACCACATCATCCGCGAACGCTTGACAATATACCCCCATTGTTGTCAATTCCTCCAAGAGCCAGTCTAGGATAAGGTTCCAGAACGTCGGACCGGCTATTGAGCCCTGGACGCATCCTTTTGAGGTACCCTTCTCGCTAGTCGCTCTGGCATAGTTGACCCTAATGTACCGGTCCTCCAAGTATGAACATACGAGAGCGAAGAGGTTCTTGGGGCATTTTTTGTGTAGCATCTGCATTTTGAGGGCAGGCCACCACGCGTTGTCAAAGGCCCCCTCTATGTCCAGTGATACTAAAAGTACTACCTTTTTGGCTTTTACTTCGGCCCGTATGTGCTCCATTAGGACATAGAGGGCGTCTTCGGTTCCCCGCTGCGGCATGAACCCGTATTGGTGTGTGTTTAGTGTCGGGAGGAAGTGGTGCTGCAGTCTGCCTACGACGAGCTTCTCGACGATTTTACCCAAGACCGAGAGTAGGCCAATTGGTCTGTATGACTTTGGGTGGGTGTAGTCGTCCTTGCCCGGCTTACGGAGTATGCACACGTGGGCTATTTTCCATTGCCTTGGGAAGTGCGGTAACGACAGGCACTTGTTGGCCAGCGCCAGGAACACCTCCCTGTTGCAATTGATAGCAGCTGTGCAGATGTCGGCCGTCAACCCATCGGGTCCTGGAGCTTTCTTTGGGTTTTGTCGCTGAAGGACCATTTCCAGCTCCGCGGGCGTGAATGGTGGATCGTCGGCCGACAGGCCCTGGGTTTCATTTGGGGAACATTCCTCCGCAAGTCTCCGGACCGACGCGTGGTGTTGTTGTTCGGCGTCCACAGAGTCGTCTGGGTAGAACGTTTTTGCCAGAAGATCCGCTGATTGCTCTGGGCTTAGTGTTTCGCCTGCGGTGTTTCTCAGGAGCGTGTCTTCCTGTCTTCTGGCAGTCTTCCTCAAGACCCTGTAAATGCCATCCCACATGCTCTCCCGGTCCTGCGTGGAGCAGAACTGCTTCCAGTTTTCCGTTGCTGCTTCCGCTGCTCTTGTTAGGTACTCTAGTTTTGCCTTTGCGTACTCGTCAATGACAAAGCTCCTTCGACTAGGGGCCGCATTCCTGATTCTCCTTTTCTTGGTCAGTGTTTCTTGCTTTAGCTGTTCAAGAGAATCAGTCCACCATGGCGGTCTCGAGTCGGTTTTCTTGTTACCCAGTTTCGGTATCGATTTTTTGGCCGAGCGGTGTATTAGGTCGACGTATTTTGAGACCAGAGCGTCCAATTGTTCAGGATCCGTGACCTCTGATACTGAGGCTGGTGTGATGCTGCATTCCGACAGGTATGTCTTGAGGCGCGTATTGAACTCCGACCACTTTGCCTTTTTGGTGTTATATATACGTGTAGTGACTGGTTTAAGAGGCTCTAACGGTTTTTCTAGGCGTAATGAGAATGTTATCGCGTTGTGGTCGGATGTCGTCACATTCCTGTCTACACGCCAGTCCTCAACTCTGCCTAACAACGACACACTGCATGTGGTAACGTCGACTATGCTCTGGTATAGCCTGTCTCCCCTGTAGCATTCGAAGGTTGGAGTCTGGCCCGTGTTGAGTATCTGAAGGTCTTGTTCAGATAGGAAGGAATTGTACGCCGCCCCTCGGTGGTCTTCGCTGTTGCTTCCCCACCACTGGCTCCATGCGTTAACGTCTCCCCCCACCAATATGTTTGATGTGCGTAACTTTGTGGTTGCTTCTTTGGTTTTGACGAGGTATGGGTCTATATCTTGTTCACCCTCAAAGTAGACTGATATCACTCCAAGCTTAAGCTGCCCCACCTTAAGCAGAACTGCTGCAACGTTTTCGGTGACAATCTGGGGGTCGTGAATGACCTCCAGGTTGTTTCCGAACACGACGATTGCCGCCTTTACTGGTTTTTGCCGATTGAGAGTGCACTGGATGACTTGCGTGCCGGGGTTTTGTTTCAACACACCTGTTCTCCCAACATAGGGTTCTTGGACAAGTGCGATTGAGATCCCCATCTCTTCGGCCGCATGATGGAGTTCTGCTGTTGCAAGCTTGGAGCGTTGCAGGTTGGCCTGGATGAACTTTAACTTACCTGCCAGTCCTCTTGTGCTTTGCTGGGTGATTGACACATTGTTCCCGTTGTTGCCCTTAGCAGTAAGAAACACGCGACCTCGCTATGTTGTCCCATTTCTGTCTCTCTTGACATTCGGAACTGAACGCTGGATGAACCGTGTCTTTTCCTTCTCTCCCTACTTTGATGCAGTTCACGCAGGCAGGAGGGCCGCCGTTTGCCCTGACTGCACAGTCTCTTCCAGTGTGTGCCCCGCCACAATAGCCACAGCTTTCTTTTTCTACCTTGCAGAGATTTCTGCCATGTCCGTAGCCTAGGCACTTGGTGCACTGCACTAGAGGAGACTGGTCTTCTACTGGGCACCTCTGAATTCCAAGGTGTACCTTTTCCGCCTGCGTGAGCCGCTTCCAAAGCTCTGGGGAGAGTTCGAATACCGGGTGGCATTCATGGGGATTCCTCGCGCGTCTTCGGAACCTCAGTTTCACAACAAGGCCAGCCGGGTCCAGATCTTTCCAAAGGTGTTTGTTTTGGGCCTGGAGGAGATCTACCATCTCTTCGTTGGTGTATGAAGAGAGCACTCCTTTTACGACGATCAGTGGGTTGCTAGGCACGGGCTCCTGGACCTTTAGCTCACTGTTGGTCTGGACTCGACTTTTAACGAGACCGAGGTCTTCTTTGCTCGCGCAGCTCACCACGATTTTTTGATTGCGCGCTTTCCTCACCTTGTCGACTTTCGCTCCGGTGGTTTTGAGGTCAAGAGTTGCCCTCATTTTCTCGATGACGTTTTCTCCCGTGTGTTTAGGATCTGTTGAGGAGATAATGAGGGTGTGGTTCGGCCGTTTGGGTGTTTTGGCAGCCTGGGCGAAGGTCTTGGGGCCCTGTTGTGTGTTTTCTGGCTGCTTCAGCTCTGATACTCCCTTTTCGATGGAAGCAAGAGTCCTCTTGACTTCCTCCACCGCGAACTCCGTGTCAAGGCTCGGTGCTGGTTGGGCCGGGAACTGGGGTTCCTTATCCCTCAGTACTCTTAGTTCGGACGACACGATGTCCAGCCTCTCCGACAAGGGCTGGAGGTGTTTTTTTAGATCCAACGGTGGTAGTTGTTGGGGGGGCGGAATTTCGGGCTTCTCTAGAAGAGTTCTGGTCATTTTCGTAATTTTTTCCATTTCTTCGACCAGTTTATCCAGTTTGGGTTCCATGGAGGCCTCGGGAGGTAGAAGAGGGGCAATAAAGGGCTCAGCGGGAGCTTGGAGCTCCTGCCGGATCTTCTCAACTGCTTGTCGGAGCGTATCCAGCTGGTTTGATACGCTCGCAATGTGGTTTCCAAGCTTTGTAAGACCCGCCGCTACGGTATCCCATTTTGGGTCCCCGTTTACGGGCGCGTCCAGATCCTTGGCTTTCTCGTGCCCAGTCTTTGATAAAGCTGTCAATGACTCGATCGACTTCCTGACTTCCGTTATTTCCCTGAACGGCTGTTCTGTCTCGTACCCGAGCCAGTTTCGGATATCTTTAGCCTCCTTGAGGGTTCCGGAGATGTCGTTTCGAGCGAGGCCCAGCTCGGTGATGAGTTTCTGATGATATTTTATCACCTCTTCTCTGTGGGAACGCTCCACTTTCACTAGTTCTCGGGCGTGTCGAGAGCGCTCCTTCTCGAGGTTGTATTTGTGCCTCGCTCGAGAGTCGGACAGGGACAGGACGATCTCGTAAAGCCCTTGCAAGCTGTCGTGGCAAGTCGTCCTGTACTCCTTCTTCATATTTCCCGACGCCTCCAACGCACCCTTTCCATTCTGAAGTAGAGAGTTGGCCTCTCTTGTCGCCATGTCCATTTCTACGCCAGTCCCTCTTCTCGGTGTGCTGTAGAGAAGACTGGCCCTTTTTTGTGCCTGATGGTCGGTGATAGAAGATGCTACCGAGCTCTCCTCGTCTGACAGGATGTGGTGTGGTGGAGATATGCCCAGTTGCTCCCAGTTGATGACTTTTGAATTCGCCAACTCTGCTGCATCGCATTTCTCCGGCAGGGAGAGGTTATCCACTGAAGAGGCTAGGCTACCCTCGGCAGCAGCTGGTTCCGACACTGCTTTTGGCACTACAGGCAGATCTCGTGGAGAAGACTGTTGGGCAAGCCTCTCTGACGCAGTGGACTTTGCAACGTTTTTAAGGACTTTCGTCCGCAATGTTCGTGTCTTCGGTGCGACCTCCGCAGCTGACTTACGGGTTGTGGGAACGGAAGACATCTTTAAATTTAAGACTAAAAGGTACACTTAATAATAAATCTAAATATTATCTGTACTCCTAAAGGTATTTTTTTTTTTGTATTTATATATATATATTTTATTTTATTTTTCTTTTTTTTTTTTTTTTTTGAGGAGAGTACTGCCATACGCGGTCGCAACAACATCAGCTCCACGTTAAAAATTCGTATAAACCGTAATTTTTGAGCTGCGCGCTTTCGAAAGTTACAGTGCAGTGAGTTAGTGTCTGAATCACCAGGATTCATGTGGGCAACGTCATAAGTCACCAGGATTGGCTGCAGCAGGTCATCAACTTTGAAGGTCTCTCTACATCCAGAGGTTAGTGCGTATTGTTAACCGTTTACACTGGCGGTAAGGCACCGCAATTCCCCGTTCAACGACACCAAGATCACTGAGATCTGATTATCAGCAGCGAAGTTATTAGGCATCCAAATCTGCCAGAATAACCTTAAAAACACGTGGTTCTAACCTCAAACCTCCACGTGCGGTGACGATATCGAGGTTAGGTTAGGTTAGGTTAGGTTAGGTTAGGTTAGGTTAGGTTAGGTTAGGTTGGGGGACCCCCCACAGAGCTTACGTCCACGTCGTGTCCCCTGGAAACAGCCCAGTTCTGACCACCGTAACGGAGTGGCAGACTGGGTTGGCCAAAGTGCTCTGTGCTTTCGTAGCTATTTTAATTTGTCTTGTTGATTGCGAACTGGCGGAGGCAATGCCTAAACCCACGCGGGACGCCTGCGGGCGGTTTTTAAAAGAAAAAGGCCCTTCTCAGGGCCAACCCAAGGGCCCTTCTCAGGGCCAACCAAAAGGCCCTTCTCAGGGCCAACCCAAAGGCCCTTCTCAGGGCCAACCAAAAGGCCCTTCTCAGGGCCAGCCCAAAGGCCCTTCTCAGGGCCACAACGACGCTCCGGCGTCAGAGACTAGCCGCGCGCCGTCTGCAGCTAGTTTCTTCGGAAGGGTGAGCGAGTCGTCTGACAACGACTCGCTTATTGGAGTGTCGGACGCTGACGACGCTCGGTCGCGGAAGCGTGTCCACCGGAGCGGTGGGTCCGAGGGCTCTTCGGCCTCGGGGTCGACGAGGTTGTCGAAGACTAAAAAGCCGACGGCGGTCGCGGATACCCATGACGTTGGGCTCGCGGACGCCCAACGCCAGTTGGATTTGGCTCGGCGGGCGCAACTCCAGCAAGAACTGGAGGAGCGGGTTGCTGCCAGAGAGAGACGGGCGCACGTCGCCCGGGCCAAGTCCGCGTACGGTGCGTCCCGCGTTCTATACGCGGACCATTCTCTGGCCGAGTTGGAGAGAATGGCGGAGGAGGACGAGGAGGAGATCGTGGAGGTCGCCTCTAAGTCCTCCAACCTGAAGGGGACCTTGCAGAAGGCCCTCAAATGCAGGGCCGCGAGCATGCGCGGTGTCGTCGCGGAGCTGGTCCAGCGTACGGCCACCGACGAGACGCGGCAACTGCAGGCGAAGATAGACCGCCTGCAGTCGGAGGTCAGCCAGCTTCATCAGAAGCTGGCTGAAGCCATGGCCCAGCCACAACAAGGCAATACGAGCCCTGCGGCAGAGGGCCCCGCCTCCAACCTTGAGGATATCATCCGCAAGGTTGTAATGGAGGAGAGGGCCTTCACAAGAGCCTGCCTTGCAGGAATTGAGGACCGGCTCTTGCCGGAGAAACGCGTTCGACCGCCGCTTGCTGCGGATATGAGGCAGTGTGAGCCGGGGCCGTCCACCTCCCAGGCGGAAGACGCCCTTCTCCCTTCAACCACCCCGTCCAACGAGTGGACGGAAGTGGTCCGTAAGGGGAAGGGCAAAGCCAAAAAGTCGGTGACGACCGTCCCTGTCGTCCCCGCCACCACCGCTCCTAGCCGGTCGCAGACAACCGGCAAGGAAAAGGGGAAGGGGAAAGGGAAAGGGAGGGGAAAGAAGCAGCTAGTCCCCCCAAAAACCGCGGCCGTTGTGGTGACGCTCACCGCGGAGGCTGCGGGGCGCGGGGAGACTTACATGTCTATTTTGGTGCGGGCGCGTGCCAATGCTGATCCCACCCAACTGGGGATCGGCAGTGTGACTTGCAGGCGGACCCAAGCCGGGGCTCGAATTTTCGAGTTCCCGGGGGCAGAGGGGAGTGCCCATGCGGACCTCTTTGCGGCCAAGCTGCAGGAGGTCATAGCGGATTCGGCCAAGGTGGCCCGACCAGTCAAGTCGGCGGCCATAGAGGTATCTGACCTCGACGACTCCGTCACCAAGGACGAGGTGGTGGCAGCGGTCGCAGCGATAGGAGGCTGTGGCGTCGCGGCGGTCCAAGGCCGGGACATAAGGCCCGGCCGTGGCGGCATGGGCACGATTCGCCTCGAGTGCCCAATCGCCGCTGCCAAAGCCATCCTTGCCAAGGGACGGCTCACAGTCGGCTTCAGCTCGGGTGCAGTCCGGGCACTTGAGGACCAGCCTCTGCGGTGTTTCCGGTGCTTCGGCATCGGACACACTCGGCCCCTGTGTCCGTCCAAGGTAGACAGGACGGACATGTGCTTCCGCTGCGGCAAGGAGGGCCACAAAGCCGCCTCCTGCAAGGCCGCTACGCCGCACTGCGCGGTGTGTGCCGCCAGTGGCTGCCTGGCAGGCCACGTTATGAAGGGGAGGAACTGCAATCCTCCCCCTAAGCGGGGCAGAGCGCAGGCGCCAACCGGGCCCGCTGCTGACGCTAGCACCGTCGTTCCTGCGGCGGCTGCGGAGGGGGGTGCGATGTCCGACTGATGGATAGGGTCGAACATCGCATCCTTCAGGCGAACACCAACCACTGCAGGGCGGCCCAGGATCTGCTGATGCAGACCATGGCTGAGTGGTTGGTGGACTTGGCGGTGGTCGCCGAGCTTTACTTGGTCCCTGGCCGTTGTCTGGGTGACCGGGACGGCTTAGTGACGTTGGTGTCGCGGCTCTCCACAGACTCCCCTCCCCTCTCGCTCTTAGAGAGGGGACCGGGATACGTGGCCGCCGCGTGGGGAGATATGGCCCTAGTGAGGGTCTACTTCTCCGAGCGCGAGCGGGAGGATGACCCTCTCGCTGCGCCACTCCGCAGACGAAGAAGGGGTCGGAGAGGGCACCGTCCTCTCCCTCCTCATGGTGGCGATGGGCGGGCGACGGACACGGGGGTGCCTTTGCCCGCATTGCACCCGTTACCACCTTCGTTGGTTATTCCCGGGCCCATCCCCACGGGGAGGGCGTGAGAGGTCCGCCATGAAGGGCAATCGTCGGCGGAGGACTGGACGTAAAGGCTATGCCGGTTTCCCAGTTCCCCGCCACTCGGACGAAGCGGGAATGCCGCTGGGTCGTTTTAGTGGGTATACCGGGTCCGCCCGGGGAGTCCCACATACCCCTCCCATCCCCCGATGGGAGGGTATGCGTAATGCATTTTTTCCCAGCGACAACAAAAAAAAAAAAAAAAAAAAAAAAAAAAGGTTAGGTTAGGTTGGCCCCCGGGCCAGACGGCGTCCCCGCGCGGGTGGTGTCGATCGCCGCCACCCAAATGGAGGACAGGTTTCGGGACCTCTTCAGCGCGTGCTTTACGGCTGGGAGGTTCCCGAAACTGTGGAAGGAGGGGCAGTTGTGCCTCCTCCGGAAGGAGGGACGCCCGGTGGACTCCCCCTCGGCATACCGGCCCATCGTTCTGCTCGATGAGGTCGGTAAACTGTTCGAGGGGATTGTCGCCGGGAGGCTGGAAAGCCACTTGCGGGTGGTAGGGCCGGATCTGTCGGACGCCCAATTTGGTTTCCGTCGTGGGCGTTCGACGATCGACGCGCTGGCCCTACTCAAGGGTCAGGTGAAGGAGGCAGTGGAGGCGGGGGACGGAGTGCTGGCGGTATCATTCGACATTGCCAACGCCTTCAACTCCGTCCCCCACTCGACGATATTGGAGGCGCTCCGGTATCACGGAGTGCCCCAATATCTGCGGGACCTCCTGGCCAGCTACTTGGAGGACCGAGAGGTCCTCCTCGTGGACAAGACGGCCACGGTGAGGCGGTACGGCGCAGAGTCCGGTGTTCCGCAGGGGTCGGTGCTGGGGCCCCCCTTGTGGAACATCGGATTCGATTGGCTGTTGCGGGGAGCCCTCCTCCCGGGCACCAGTGTCATTTGCTACGCGGATGACACTCTCCTCACTGCCCGGGGGAGGAGCTTCGGGGATGCGGCCTGTCTGGCCTCGGCTGGTGGATCCTTGGTGGCAGAGAGGATCCGCCGCCTGGGATTGAGGGTGGCGCTGCACAAGACGGAGGCCGTGTTCTTTCGCGGTCCCCGGCAGCGCTGCCCTCCCGACGCCCACATAGTCGTAGAAGGCGTCAGGATAGGGGTCCAGCCCCAGATGAAGTATCTGGGCCTGGTGCTGGACGACAGGTGGCGCTTCGGCCCGCATTTCAGCGGGCTGTCGACGCGCCTGTTAAAGGCCGCGGACGCCCTCTCGTGGCTCCTCCCGAACCTGGGGGGGCCCAAGGCGAAATGCCGGCGCCTCTATGCCGGCATCTTGCGGAGCATGGCCCTATACGGGGCCCCCATCTGGGCGGACTCCCTCCATAGGAGGGAGAATGCGACCGCCATCCGCAGGCCCCAGCGGGCCATTGCACAGCGGGTGGCGAGGGCCTACCGCTCCGTGGGCTTCTCGGCGGCGTGCGCTCTGGCCGGCACCCCTCCTTGGGAGTTGGAGGCTTGGGTGCTCGCCAGAGTGTACGAATGGACGGCGCGCCGGAAGGCGCTTGGGGTGCGCCCCATGGGCGAAGAGCGGGAGGCCGTGCGGCGAGAGGCGAGGGACGCCATCGTCCTCCATTGGTCGGAGGACCTCGCCAGCGCCGCCTTTGGCCGCCGGACGTTGGACGCGCTCGGTCCGGTCCTGCAAGGCTGGCTCGAGCGGTCCCACGGTTTCCTCTCTTTCCGTCTGGTGCAGGTGTTGTCCGGGCATGGCTGTTTCGGATCGCACCTGCACCGGATCGGGAGGGAGGAAACCCCGGCGTGCCACGACTGCGGCGCGCCGGTAGACACGGCGCAGCACACCCTCGAGGTGTGCCCGGCTTGGTCCGAGCTGCGCCGCGGTCTGACCGCGGTGGTCGGACTGGACCTCTCGCTTCCCGGCGTGGTCGACGCCATGCTGGGGAGCGAGGAGGCCTGGTCAGCAGTCGCCTCCTTTTGCGAGGACGTAATGTCGCAAAAGGAGGAGGCGGAGCGCGCGCGGGAGGACGATCCTCTCGCTGCGCCGCTCCGCAGACGAAGGGGTCGGAGAAGGCGTCGTCCTCTCCCTCCCCATGGTGACGGGCGGGCGACAGGCGCGGGGGTGCCTTCGCCCGCATTGCACCCGTCACCTTCGTCTGTCATTCCCGACCCCCCACACCCGTGAGGGCGTGAGGGGTCCGCCATGAAGGGCAATCGTCGGCGGAGGACTGGACGCAAAGGCTATGCCGGTTTCCCAGTTCCCCGCCACTCGGACGAAGCGGGAATGCCGCTGGGTCGTTTTAGTGGGTATACCGGGTCCGCCCGGGGAGTCCCACATACCCCTCTCATCCCCCGATGAGAGGGTATGCGTAATGCATTTTTTCCCAGCGACAACAAAAAAAAAAAAAAAAAAAAGGTTAGGTTAGGTTGAGGACGTCAGCGTCCCTGAGGTGACACAGGCAGAGATGAGGGTGGCAATAACGCGGCTTCGGGCCAAAACCGTTGCCCCGGGGCCCGACGGAGTTCCCGGCGGCGTGCTTGCCCTCGCTCTGAAAGAGCTAGAGCCCCAGCTGAGAGGACTCTACTCAGCTTGTCTTGAGCAGGGCCAATTCCCAAGTCAGTGGAAAACGGGTCGTTTGGTCCTGCTCAGGAAGGCGGGGCGCCCAGCGGACTCGCCGTCCGCATACCGGCCCATAGTGCTGCTGGACGAGGTGGGTAAGCTTTTCGAGCGGATAATTGCTGCCCGCCTCGCCGGCCACTTGTACAGAGAGGGGCCGGATTTGGATGATAGCCAGTTCGGCTTTCGGCATGGGCGCTCCACTGTGGACGCCATAATGCGGGTTAGAGTCCTGGCGGAGGAAGCGGTGTCCCGAGGCGGGGTGATGTT
The DNA here is from genome assembly GCA_947578425.1 of Eugnorisma glareosa. Taxonomy (NCBI): domain Eukaryota; kingdom Metazoa; phylum Arthropoda; class Insecta; order Lepidoptera; family Noctuidae; genus Eugnorisma; species Eugnorisma glareosa. Next base: position 22,794,659 of record OX387961.1, read on the forward strand.
GGCGGTGTCCTTGGACATCTCCAACGCTTTTAACACCCTGCCTTGGAGCTGTATTCGGGAGGCACTGTGCTACCACAAGGTGCCCCCATACCTCCGCCGCATTGTTGGGGCTTATTTAGCGCAAAGGTGTGTCACCTACAGGGGACGCGACGGCGGAGGCCGGCGCGACATATCGTGCGGTGTTCCACAGGGTTCGGTAGTGGGCCCACCCCTGTGGAACATCGGATACGATTGGGTTTTGAGAGGCGAGCTCCAACCGGGGGCGGCCCTGGTGTGTTACGCGGACGACACGCTGGTCACGGCCCGGGGGAGCTCGTACAGGGAGGCAGCGTTGCTGGCGACAGCTGCGGTCTCGCAGGTTGTGGGCCGCATAAGGCGCCTGGGCCTGGAGGTGGCCCTCGCCAAGTCGGAGGCCATGGTCTTTCACGGCCCCCGGCGGGCGCCGCCGCCGGGAGCACATATTGTGGTCGGGGGGACCCAAATTGCTGTCGAGTCCACCATGAAGTATCTGGGATTGGTGCTCGACAGCCGTTGGGACTTCGGCCCCCACTTTCGGCGTCTGGCGCCCAAGTTGATGGGCGCGGCGGGCGCGCTCGCAACGCTGCTTCCCAATCTGGGGGGCCCGAGCACCGCCTGTAGGAGATTGTACTTGGGGGTTCTGCGATCCATGGCCCTGTACGGGGCCCCGGTGTGGGCCTCTGACCTGACGGCTGGCAGCATCGCGATGCTGCGAAAACCGCAGAGGGCGATGGCCGTCAGGTCTATCAGGGGGTATCGCACAATCTCCTACGAGGCGGCTTGTGCACTGGCCGGGTCGCCACCCTGGGACCTAGAGGCTAGGGTCCTCGCGTCACTGTACCGGTGGCGCGAGGAAGCGCGGACGCGGGGCTGTGAACCGATGCAGCGAGATATCGATCTGCGTCGGTCTCAGCTCCGCGAGGTCCTGGTGGCGGAGTGGCGGGATAGGCTTTTGCGCCCTACCGCCGGCCTCGCTACCATTGAGGCGATCCGACCAGTGCTCGAGGAATGGCTCGAGAGGAGGCACGGCTCCCTGTCGTTTCGAGCGACGCAGGTGTTCTCGGGGCATGGTTGCTTCGGGAAGTACCTGTGTCGCATAAACAGGGAGCCGGACGCTCGGTGTCATCACTGCGTCCACTGTCTGGAGGACACGGCGCGGCATACGCTGGCAGAGTGTGCCGCATGGGAGGAGCCGCGCCGTGCCCTCATAACAGAAGTCGGAACCGACTTGACGCTGCCGGCCGTTGCTCGTTCGATGGTCGGGAGCGCAGAGTCGTGGGACGCGGTGATCTCCTTCTGTGAAACCGTCATCTCACAGAAGGAGGCTGCGGAAAGGTTGAGGGAAGTCGAAAGCACTCTCCCGACCCGCAGCAGACGTACCGGGCGTCGGCGGAGGGCGGACAACGCCCTCTTCCAGCCCCCCTAAACGGGTTCAGAGGGACGGCGGACTTGGGGACGTCCGCCGCCCCCCCATATAACTGGACCCGAGGCGGTGGCGCGTAGTGTTCCACGCGCGCCCCTACTGAGGTCGCGGGGGGAGTACACCTCACTCCCCTCGCACAATTGAGGAGGCCCGCGGAAGCGGGCTGGCACTAGCCGGGGATCGTGGAAGGCGCACTAGTTCCCATGATCCCCGGTGCAAGTGTGGGAAGAGAACACCGGGGTGGTTTTTAGTCAGTTTGAGTCTGACAGACCCCTCCGCCCGCCCCAGGGCGGGGGACATCCGTGAGGATTTTCCACCCCGAAACCAAAAAAAAAAAAAAAAAAAGGTTAGGTTAGGTTAGGTTAAAACGCCTCCGACCACCGCTTGCGGCGGATAAGAGGCAATGCGAGCCGGGGCCGTCCTCCCAGACGGAAGACGCCCAACTTCCGTCGACCACCCCGTCCAACGAGTGGACGAAAGTGGGCCGTAAGGGGAAGGGGAAAAAGTCGGCGACGGCCGTCCCAGCCGTCCCCGCCACCACCGCTCCCAGCCAGTCGCAGACGACCGGCACGGGAAAGGGGAAAGGAAAAGGGAGAGTAAGAAAGGGGCAGTTAGTCCCCCCAAAAACCGCAGCCGTCGTGGTGACGCTCACCGCGGAGGCTGCGGGGCGAGGGGAGACGTATATGTCTATTTTGGTGCGGGCGCGTGCCAATGCTGATCCCACCCAACTGGGGATCGGCAGTGTGACTTGCAGGCGGACCCAAGCTGGGGCTCGCATTTTCGAGTTCCCGGGGGCAGAGGGGAGTGCCCATGCGGACCTCTTTGCGGCCAAGCTGCAGGAGGTCATAGCGGATTCGGCCAAGGTGGCCCGACCGGTCAAGTCGGCGGCCATTGAAGTGACGGAGTTAGATGACTCCGTCACCAAGGAGGAGGTGGTGGCGGCGGTCGCAGCGGTAGGGGGCTGTGGCGCCGCGGCGGTCCAAGGCCGGGACATAAGGCCCGGCCGCGGTGGTATGGGCACCATTCGCCTCGAGTGCCCAATCGCCGCTGCCAAAGCCGTCCTTGCGAAAGGACGGCTTCAAGTCGGGTTCAGCTCGGGCGCAGTCCGGGCACTCGAGGACCAGCCTCTGCGATGTTTCCGGTGCTTCGGCATCGGACACACCCGGCCCCTGTGTCCGTCCAAGGTAGACAGGACGGACACATGCTACCGCTGCGGCAAGGAGGGCCACAAAGCCGCCTCCTGCGAGGCCGCCACGCCGCACTGCGCGGTGTGTGCCGCCAGTGGCCGCCGGGCAGGCCACGTAATGAAGGGGAGGAAGTGCAATCCTCCCCCTAAGCGGGGCAGAGCGCAAGCGCCGACCGGGCCCGCTGATGACGCTAGCACCGTCGTTTCTGCGGCGGCTGCGGAGGGGGGTGCGATGTCCGACTGATGGATAGGGTCGAACATCGCATCCTTCAGGCGAACACCAACCACTGCAGGGCAGCCCAGGATCTGCTGATGCAGACCATGGCTGAGTGGTTGGTGGACTTGGCGGCGGTCACCGAGCCTTACTCGGTCCCTGGCCGTTGGCTGGGCGACCGGGACGGCTCAGTGGCGTTGGTGTCGCGGCTTTCCACAGACTCCCCTCCCCTCTCGCTCTTAGAGAGGGGACCGGGATACGTGGCAGCCGCGTGGGGAGACATGGCCCTTGTGGGGGACTACTTCTCCGAGCGCGTGCGGGAGGACGATCCTCTCGCTGCACCGCTCCGCAGACGAAGGGGTCGGAGAAGGCGTCGTCCTCTCCCTCCCCATGGTGACGGGCGGGCGACAGGCGCGGGGGTGCCTTCGCCCGCATTGTACCCGTCACCTTCGTCTGTCATTCCCGACCCCCACACCCGTGAGGGCGTGAGGGGTCTGCCGTGAAGGGCAATCGTCGGCGGAGGACTGGACGTAAAGGCTATGCCGGTTTCCCAGTTCCCCGCCACTCGGACGAAGCGGGAATGCCGCTGGGTCGTTTTAGTGGGTATATCGGGTCAGCCCGGGAGTCCCACATACCCCTCCCATCCCCCGATGTGAGGGTATGCGTAATGCATTTTTTCCCAGCGTCAAAAAAAAAAAAAAAAAAAAAAAAAAAAAAGGTTAGGTTAGGTTAGGTTAGGTTAGGTTGGGGGACCCCCCACAGAGCTTACGTCCACGTCGTGTCCCCTGGAAACAGCCCAGTTCTGACCACCGTAACGGAGTGGCAGACTGGGTTGGCTAAAGTGCTCTGTGCTCTCGTAGCGAATTTTATTGTATTGCCTTGTGAACTACGAACCTGCGGAGGCTATGCCTAAACCCTCGCGGGACGCCTTCGGGCGCTTTTTAAAACCAAAAGGCCCTTCTCAGGGCCAACCCAAAGGCCCTTCTCAGGGCCAACCAAAAGGCCCTTCTCAGGGCCAACCAAAAGGCCCTTCTCAGGGCCACAACGACGCTCCGGCGTCAGACACTAGCCGCGCGCCGTCTGCGGCTAGTTTCTTCGAAAGGGTTAGCGAGTCGTCTGACAACGACTCGCTAGTTGGTATGTCGGACGCGGACGACGCTCGTTCGCGGAAGCGGGTCCACCGGAGCGGTGGGTCCGAGGGCTCTTCGGCCTCGGGGTCGACGAGGTTGCCGAAGGCTAAAAAGCCGACGGTGGCCGCGGACACCCATGACGTTGGGCTCGCGGACGCCCATCGCCAATTGGACGTGGGTCGGCGGGCGCAGCTCCAGCAAGAGCTGGAGGAGCGGGTTGCCGCTAAGGAGAAGCGGGCGCACGTCGCCCGGGCCAAGTCCGGGTACGGTGCGTCCCGCGTTCTATACGCGGACCATTCTCTGGCCGAGCTGGAGAGAATGGCGGAGGAGGACGAGGAGGAGATCGTGGAGGTCGCCTCTAAGTCCTCCAACCTGAAGGGGACTTTGCAGAAGGCCCTCAAATGCAGGGCCGCGAGCATGCGCGGTGTCGTCGCGGAGCTGGTCCGGCGGACGACCACCGACGAGACGCGGCAACTGCAGGCGAGGGTAGATCGCCTGCAGTCGGAGGTCAGCCAGCTTCATCTGAAGCTGGCTGAAGCCACGGCCCGGCCACAACTGGCCAAGGCGAGTCCTGCGGCAGAAGGCCCTGCCTCGGCCCGGCCACAACAGGAAAAGGCGAGCCCTGCAGCAGAGGGCCCCTCCTCCAACCTTGAGGATATCATCCGCAAGGTAGTAATGGAGGAGAGGGCCTTCACGAGAGCCTGCCTAGCAGGCATCGAGGACAGGCTCCTGCCGGAGAAACGCCTCCGACCGCCGCTTGCGGCGGATAAGAGGCAAAGCGAGCCGGGGCCGTCCTCCTCCCAGGCGGAAGACGCCCAACTCCCGTCGACCACCCCGTCCAACGAGTGGACGAAAGTGGGCCAAAAGGGGAAGGGAAAAGGGAAGGGGAAAAAGTCGGCGACGGCCGTCCCTGCCGTCCCCGCCACCACCGCTCCCAGCCAGTCGCAGACGACCGGCAAGGGAAAGGGCAGGAGAGGAGGAAAGGGGCAGTTAGTCCCCCCAAAAACCGCAGCCGTCGTGGTGACGCTCACCGCGGAGGCTGCGGGGCGAGGGGAGACCTACGCCTCCATTTTGGTGCGGGCGCGTACCAATGCCGATCCCACTCAACTGGGGATCGGCAGTGTGTCCTGCCGGCGGACCCAAGCCGGGGCTCGAATTTTCGAGTTCCCGGGGGCAGAGGGGAGTGCCCGCGCGGACCTCTTTGCAGCCAAGCTGCAAGAGGTCATCGCGGACTCTGCCAAGGTGGCTCGACCGGTCAAGACGGCGGCCATTGAAGTGACGGAGTTAGATGACTCCGTCACCAAGGAGGAGGTGGTGGCGGCGGTCGCAGCGGTAGGGGGCTGTGGCGCCGCGGCGATCCAAGGCCGGGACATAAGGCCCGGTCGCGGCGGTATGGGCACCATTCGCCTCGAATGCCCAATCGCCGCTGCCAAAGCCGTCCTTGCGAAAGGACGGCTTCAAGTCGGGTTCAGCTCGGGCGCAGTCCGGGCCCTCGAGGACCAGCCTCTGCGGTGTTTCCGGTGCTTCGGCATCGGACACACCCGGCCCCTGTGTCCGTCCAAGGTAGACAGGACGGACACATGCTACCGCTGCGGCAAGGAGGGCCACAAAGCCTCCTCCTGCGAGGCCGCCACGCCGCACTGCGCGGTGTGTGCCGCCAGTGGCCGCCGGGCAGGCCACGTAATGAAGGGGAGGAAGTGCAATCCTCCCCCTAAGCGTGGCAAAGCGCAGGCGCCGACCGGGCCTGCCGCTGCCGTTAACACCGCCATTCCTGCGGCGGCTGCGGAGGAGGGTGCGATGTCAGACTGATGGATAGGGTCGAACATCGCATCCTTCAGACGAACACCAACCACTGCAGGACAGCCCAGGATCTGCTGATGCAGACCATGGCTGAGTGGTTGGTGGACTTGGCGGTGGTCGCCGAGCCTTACTCGGTCCCTGGCCGTTGGCTGGGCGACCGGGACGGCTTGGTGGCGTTGGTGGCGCGGTCTTCCACAGACTCCCCTCCACTCTCGCTCTTAGAGAGGGGACCGGGATACGTGGCCGCCGCGTGGGGAGGGATGGCGATGGTGGGGGTGTATTTCTCCCCAAACCGCCCTCTCTCGGACTTTGAGGATTTCCTAGAGATCCTCACTGCTGTCGTAGGGAGGGCGGCGCCACGCCAGGTCGTGGTGCTCGGCGACCTGAACGCCAAGTCGGCGGCCTGGGGAAACCCGACCGCCGGTTGCAACGTCCGGGGACGCGCCGTCGAGTTTTGGGCGGCCTCGTGTGGTGTGTCCCTCCTCAACAGGGGGGCGGTCCACACGTGTGTGCGCCAACAGGGCGGGTCGGTGGTGGACGTCTCGTTTGCCACCCCCGCGCTTGCCGCCCGCGTCGTCAACTGGCGGGTAGAGCTGGTGGAGACCTTGTCGGACCACCGTTATGTGCGGTTCGACATCTCCACACAGCAGAGAGGGGGGATGGCCCGCGCTGGGCAATCTCCCTTCCCGCGGTGGGCACTCACCCGCCTGGACCGGGAGGCAGCCAAGGAGGCCGCCTTTCTCCAGGACTGGCTGTCGCCTCCCCCTGTCGAGGAGGTCCCGGACGTGGACGCCGCAGCGGTCCGGCTCAGGGGGTCCTTGACCGAGGTGTGCAACTCCAGCATGCCTCGGTCTCGCCGTCCGCCTCCCCGTCGTGCCGTCTACTGGTGGACGGAGGAGCTGGCGGGACTCCGGGCCACCTGCGTGGCGGCCAGAAGGGCCTACGCGCGGAGTCGACGGCGCAGCGCCCAAAACCGAGTCCGGGCAGAAGAGGACCGCCTGTACGCCTCTTACCGAGAGGCTACGGCGGCCCTCAAGTCTGCAATGGGCGCTGCGCAAGACTCGGCAAGGGCCGAAATGCTGGAGGATCTCGACAGGGATCCTTATGGGAGACCATACAAGGCGGCGCGGAACCAGCTCCGCCCCTATGGTCCCCCACTCTCGGAGACCCTCGAGCCAGCGTTGCTGGATGGGGTGGTCCGGTCCCTGTTTCCGCGCAGGACCGACTTCACCCCACCAACGATGGTTCCTCCGCAAGGGGTGGCTTCGCCGGAGGAGGAGGTTCCCCCAGTGACGGCGGCGGAGTTCTACGCGGGGGTACTTAGCCTCCGCGCAAAAAAGACGGCCCCCGGGCCAGACGGCGTCCCCGCGCGGGTGGTGGCGATCGCTGCCACCCAAATGGAGGACAGGTTTCGGGACCTCTTCAGCGCGTGCCTTACGGCTGGGAGGTTCCCGAAACTGTGGAAGGAGGGGCAGTTGTGCCTCCTCCGGAAGGAGGGACGCCCGGTGGACTCCCCCTCGGCATACCGGCCCATCGTTCTGCTCGATGAGGTCGGTAAACTGTTCGAGGGGATTATCGCCGGGAGGCTGGAAAGCCACTTGCGGGTGGTAGGGCCGGATCTGTCGGACGCCCAATTTGGTTTCCGTTGTGGGCGTTCGACGATCGACGCGCTGGCCCTACTCAAGGGCCAGGTGAAGGAGGCGGTGGAGGCGGGGGACGGAGTGCTGGCGGTGTCATTCGACATTGCCAACGCCTTCAACTCCGTCCCCCACTCGACGATACTGGAGGCGCTCCGGTATCACGGAGTGCCCCAATATCTGCGGGACCTCCTGGCCAGCTACTTGGAGGACCGAGAGGTCCTCCTCGTAGACAAGACGGCCACGGTGAGGCGGTACGGCGCAGAGTCCGGTGTTCCGCAGGGGTCGGTGCTGGGGCCCCCCTTGTGGAACATCGGATTCGATTGGCTGTTGCGGGGAGCCCTCCTCCCGGGCACTAGTGTCATCTGCTACGCGGATGACACTCTCCTCACCGCCCGGGGGAGGAGCTTCGGGGATGCGGCCTGTCTGGCCTCGGCTGGCGGATCCTTGGTGGCAGAGAGGATCCGCCGCCTGGGATTGAGGGTGGCGCTGCACAAGACGGAGGCCGTGTACTTTCGCGGTCCCCGGCAGCGCTGCCCTCCCGACGCCCACATAGTCGTAGAAGGCGTCAGGATAGGGGTCCAGCCCCAGATGAAGTATCTGGGCCTGGTGCTGGACGACAGGTGGCGCTTCGGCCCGCATTTCAGCGGGCTGTCGACGCGCCTGTTAAAGGCCGCGGACGCCCTCTCGTGGCTCCTCCCGAACCTGGGGGGGCCCAAGGCGAAATGCCGGCGCCTCTATGCCGGCATCTTGCGGAGCATGGCCCTATACGGGGCCCCCATCTGGGCGGACTCCCTCCATAGGAGGGAGAATGCGACCGCCATCCGCAGGCCCCAGCGGGCCATTGCACAGCGGGTGGCGAGGGCCTACCGCTCAGTGGGCTTCTCGGCGGCGTGCGCTCTGGCCGGCACCCCTCCTTGGGAGTTGGAGGCTTGGGTGCTCGCCAGAGTGTACGAATGGACGGCGCGCCGGAAGGCGCTTGGGGAGCGCCCCATGGGCGAAGAGCGGGAGGCCGTGCGGCGAGAGGCGAGGGACGCCATCGTCCTCCATTGGTCGGAGGACCTCGCCAGCGCCGCCTTTGGCCGCCGGACGTTGGACGCGCTCGGTCCGGTCCTGCAAGGCTGGCTCGAGCGGTCCCACGGTTTCCTCTCTTTCCGTCTGGTGCAGGTGTTGTCTGGGCATGGCTGTTTCGGATCGCACCTGCACCGGATCGGGAGGGAGGAGACCCCGGCGTGCCACGACTGCGGCGCGCCGGTAGACACGGCGCAGCACACCCTCGAGGTGTGCCCGGCTTGGTCCGAGCTGCGCCGCGGTCTGACCGCGGTGGTCGGACTGGACCTCTCGCTTCCCGGCGTGGTCGACGCCATGCTGGGGAGCGAGGAGGCCTGGTCAGCAGTCGCCTCCTTTTGCGAGGACGTAATGTCGCAAAAGGAGGAGGCGGAGCGCACGCGGGAGGACGATCCTCTCGCTGCGCCGCTCCGCAGACGAAGGGGTCGGAGAAGGCGTCGTCCTCTCCCTCCCCATGGTGACGGGCGGGCGACAGGCGCGGGGGTGCCTTCGTCCGCATTGCACCCGTCACCTTCGTCTTCGTCTGTCATTCCCGACCCCCCACACCCGTGAGGGCGTGAGGGGTCTGCCATGAAGGGCAATCGTCGGCGGAGGACTGGACGCAAAGGCTATGCCGGTTTCCCAGTTCCCCGCCACTCGGACGAAGCGGGAATGCCGCTGGGTCGTTTTAGTGGGTATACCGGGTCCGCCCGGGGAGTCCCACATACCCCTCCCATCCCCCGATGGGAGGGTATGCGTAATGCATTTTTTCCCAGCGACAACAAAAAAAAAAAAAAAAAAAAAAAAAAAAAAAAAAAAAGGTTAGGTTGGGGGACCCCCCACAGAGCTTACGTCCACGTCGTGTCCCCTGGAAACAGCCCAGTTCTGACCACCGTAACGGAGTGGCAGACTGGGTTGGCTAAAGTGCTCTGTGCTCTCGTAGCGAATTTTATCATATATATTGTCTTGTTGTTTGCGAACTGGCGGAGGCAATGCCTAAACCCACGCGGGACGCCTGCGGGCGCTTTTTAAAAGAAAAAGGCCCTTCTCAGGGCCAACCCAAAGGCCCTTCTCAGGGCCAACCAAAAGGCCCTTCTCAGGGCCAACCCAAAGGCCCTTCTCAGGGCCAACCCAAAGGCCCTTCTCAGGGCCAACCCAAAGGCCCTTCTCAGGGCCAACGAAAAGGCCCTTCTCAGGGCCAACCAAAAGGCCCTTTTCAGGGCCACCCCGACGCTCCAGCGTCAGAGTCTAGCCGCGCGCCGTCTGCGGCTAGCTACTTTGGAGGGGCAGAGTCGTCCGACAGTGACTCGCTAGCTGGTATGTCGGATGCGAGCGGCTCTCGATCGCGGAAGCGGGTCCACCGGAGCGGTGGGTCCGGGGGCTCCTCGGCCTCTGAGTCGACGAGGTTGCCGAAGGCTAAAAAGCCGACGGTGGCCGCGGACACCCATGTCGTTGGGCTCGCGGACGCCCAACGCCAATTGGACCTGGCTCGGCGGGCACAGCCAAGCTGCAAGAGGTCATCGCGGACTCTGCCAAGGTGGCTCGACCGGTCAAGTCGGCGGCCATTGAAGTGACGGAGTTAGATGACTCCGTCACCAAGGAGGAGGTGGTGGCGGCGGTCGCAGCGGTAGGGGGCTGTGGCGCCGCGGCGGTCCAAGGCCGGGACATAAGGCCCGGCCGCGGCGGTATGGGAACCATTCGCCTCGAGTGCCCAATCGCCGCTGCCAAAGCCGTCCTTGCGAAAGGACGGCTTCAAGTCGGGTTCAGCTCGGGCGCAGTCCGGGCACTCGAGGACCAGCCTCTGCGGTGTTTCCGGTGCTTCGGCATCGGACACACCCGGCCCCTGTGTCCGTCCAAGGTAGACAGGACGGACACATGCTACCGCTGCGGCAAGGAGGGCCACAAAGCCGCCTCCTGCGAGGCCGCCACGCCGCACTGCGCGGTGTGTGCCGCCAGTGGCCGCCGGGCAGGCCACGTAATGAAGGGGAGGAAGTGCAATCCTCCCCCTAAGCGTGGCAAAGCGCAGGCGCCGACCGGGCCTGCCGCTGCTGTAGACACCGCCGTTCCTGCGGCGGCTGCGGAGGAGGGTGCGATGTCCGACTGATGGATAGGGTCGAACATCGCATCCTTCAGACGAACACCAACCACTGCAGGACAGCCCAGGATCTGCTGATGCAGACCATGGCTGAGTGGTTGGTGGACTTGGCGGTGGTCGCCGAGCCTTACTCGGTCCCTGGCCGTTGGCTGGGCGACCGGGACGGCTTGGTGGCGTTGGTGGCGCGGTCTTCCACAGACTCCCCTCCCCTCTCGCTCTTAGAGAGGGGACCGGGATACGTGGCCGCCGCGTGGGGAGAGATGGCGATGGTGGGGGTGTATTTCTCCCCAAACCGCCCTCTGTCGGACTTTGAGGATTTCCTAGAGATCCTCACTGCTGTCGTAGGGAGGGCGGCGCCACGCCAGGTCGTGGTGCTCGGCGACCTGAACGCCAAGTCGGCGGCCTGGGGCAACCCGGCAGCCGGTTGCAATATCCGGGGACGGGCCGTCGAGTTTTGGGCGGCCTCGTGTGGTGTGTCCCTCCTCAACAGGGGGGCGGTCCACACGTGTGTGCGGCAACAGGGCGGGTCGGTGGTGGACGTCTCGTTTGCCACCCCCGCGCTTGCCGCCCGCGTCGTCAACTGGCGGGTGGAGCTGGTGGAGACCTTGTCGGACCACCGTTATGTGCGGTTCGACATCTCCACACAGCAGAGAGGGGGGACGGCCCGCGCTGGGCAATCTCCCTTCCCGCGGTGGGCACTCACCCGCCTGGACCGGGAGGCAGCCAAGGAGGCCGCCTTTCTCCAGGACTGGCTGTCGCCTCCCCCTGTCGAGGAGGTCCCGGACGTGGACGCCGCAGCGGTCCGGCTCAGGGGGTCCTTGACCGAGGTGTGCAACTCCAGCATGCCTCGGTCTCGCCGTCCGCCTCCCCGTCGTGCCGTCTACTGGTGGACGGAGGAGCTGGCGGGACTCCGGGCCACCTGTGTGGCGGCCAGAAGGGCCTACGCGCGGAGTCGACGGCGCAGTGCCCAAAACCGAGTCCGGGCAGAAGAGGACCGCCTGTACGCCTCTTACCGAGAGGCTACGGCGGCCCTCAAGTCTGCAATGGGCGCTGCGCAAGACTCGGCAAGGGCCGAGATGCTGGAGGATCTCGACAGGGATCCTTATGGGAGACCATACAAGGCGGCGCGGAACCAGCTCCGCCCCTATGGTCCCCCACTGTCGGAGACCCTCGAGCCAGCGTTGCTGGATGGGGTGGTCCGGTCCCTGTTTCCGCGCAGGACCGACTTCACCCCACCAACGATGGTTCCTCCGCAAGGGGCGGCTTCGCCGGAGGAGGAGGTTCCCCCGGTGACGGCGGCGGAGTTCTACGCGGGGGTACTTAGCCTCCGCGCAAAAAAGACGGCCCCCGGGCCAGACGGCGTCCCCGCGCGGGTGGTGGCGATCGCTGCCACCCAAATGGAGGACAGGTTTCGGGACCTCTTCAGCGCGTGCCTTACGGCTGGGAGGTTCCCGAAACTGTGGAAGGAGGGGCAGTTGTGCCTCCTCCGGAAGGAGGGACGCCCGGTGGACTCCCCCTCGGCATACCGGCCCATCGTTCTGCTCGATGAGGTCGGTAAACTGTTCGAGGGGATTGTCGCCGGGAGGCTGGAAAGCCACTTGCGGGTGGTAGGGCCGGATCTGTCGGACGCCCAATTTGGTTTCCGTTGTGGGCGTTCGACGATCGACGCGCTGGCCCTACTCAAGGGCCAGGTGAAGGAGTCGGTGGAGGCGGGGGACGGAGTGCTGGCGGTGTCATTCGACATTGCCAACGCCTTCAACTCCGTCCCCCACTCGACGATATTGGAGGCGCTCCGGTATCACGGAGTGCCCCAATATCTGCGGGACCTCCTGGCCAGCTACTTGGAGGACCGAGAGGTCCTCCTCGTAGACAAGACGGCCACGGTGAGGCGGTACGGCGCAGAGTCCGGTGTTCCGCAGGGGTCGGTGCTGGGGCCCCCCTTGTGGAACATCGGATTCGATTGGCTGTTGCGGGGAGCCCTCCTCCCGGGCACTAGTGTCATCTGCTACGCGGAGGACACTCTTCTCACTGCCCGGGGGAGGAGCTTCGGGGATGCGGCCTGTCTGGCCTCGGCTGGCGGAGCCTTGGTGGCAGAGAGGATCCGCCGCCTGGGATTGAGGGTGGCGCTGCACAAGACGGAGGCCGTGTACTTTCGCGGTCCCCGACAGCGCTGCCCTCCTGACGCCCACATCGTCGTGGAGGGCATCCGGATAGGGGTCCAGCCCCAGATGAAATATCTGGGATTGGTGCTGGACGACAGGTGGCGCTTCGGCCCACATTTCAGCGGGCTGTCGACGCGCCTGTTGAAGGCCGCGGACGCCCTCTCGTGGCTCCTTCCAAACCTGGGGGGGCCCAAGGCGAAATGCCGGCGCCTCTATGCCGGCATCTTGCGGAGCATGGCCCTATACGGGGCCCCCATCTGGGCGGACTCCCTCCATAGGAGGGAGAATGCGACCGCCATCCGCAGGCCCCAGCGGGCCATTGCACAGCGGGTGGCGAGGGCCTACCGCTCAGTGGGATTCTCGGCGGCGTGCGCTCTGGCCGGCACCCCTCCTTGGGAGTTGGAGGCTTGGGTGCTCGCCAGAGTGTACGAATGGACGGCGCGCCGGAAGGCGCTCGGGGAGCGCCCTATGGGCGAAGAGCGGGAGGCCGTGCGGCGAGAGGCGAGGGACGCCATCGTCCTCCATTGGTCGGAGGATCTCGCCAACGCCGCCTTTGGCCGCCGGACGTTAGACGCGCTCGGTCCGGTCCTACAAGGCTGGCTCGAGCGGTCCCACGGTTTCCTCTCTTTCCGTCTGGTGCAGGTGTTGTCTGGGCATGGCTGTTTCGGATCGCACCTGCACCGGATCGGGAGGGAGGAGACCCCGGCGTGCCACGACTGCGGCGCGCCGGTGGACACGGCGCAGCACACCCTCGAGGTGTGCCCGGCTTGGTCCGAGCTGCGCCGTGGTCTTACCGCGGTGGTGGGACTGGACCTCTCGCTTCCCGGCGTGGTCGACGCCATGCTGGGGAGTGAGGAGGCCTGGTCAGCAGTCGCCTCCTTTTGCGAGGACGTAATGTCGCAAAAGGAGGAGGCGGAGCGCGCGCGGGAGG